>OX463787.1:0-2844931 GCA_949825025.1 Siphlonurus alternatus
AATCAATTTTTGGCTGCAATTCGGCATTTATGCACACCAATGGATTCGTCTTGACGTCCTCTTTTCAAAAAACATGCTTTCACACCTCTACCTCCCATAGGAAACGAGAAAATCGACTTTCAAATTTTCGCATTTTTACCAATACCCCCCCCTTCTCAACTTTTTTCATTTTTTTGACTCTATTTTAAATCAATTTTTGGCTGCAATTCGGCATTTATGCACACCAATGGATTCGTCTTGACGTCCTCTTTTCAAAAAACATGCTTTCACACCTCTACCTCCCATAGGAAGCGAGAAAATCGACTTTCAAATTTTCGCATTTTTACCAATACCCCCCCCTTCTCAACTTTTTTCATTTTTTTGACTCAATTTTAAATCAATTTTTGGCTGCAATTCGGCATTTATGCACACCAATGGATTCGTCTTGACGTCCTCTTTTCAAAAAACATGCTTTCACACCTCTACCTCCCATAGGAAGCGAGAAAATCGACTTTCAAATTTTCGCATTTTTACCAATACCCCCCCCCCCTTCTCAACTTTTTTCATTTTTTTGACTCAATTTTAAATCAATTTTTGGCTGCAATTCGGCATTTATGCACACCAATGGATTCGTCTTGACGTCCTCTTTTCAAAAAACATGCTTTCACACCTCTACCTCCAATAGGAAACGAGAAAATCGACTTTCAAATTTTCGCATTTTTACCAATACCCCCCCCCTTCTCAACTTTTTTCATTTTTTTGACTCAATTTTAAATCAATTTTTGGCTGCAATTCGGCATTTATGCACACCAATGGATTCGTCTTGACGTCCTCTTTTCAAAAAACATGCTTTCACACCTCTACCTCCCATAGGATGCGAGAAAATCGACTTTCAAATTTTCGCATTTTTACCAATACCCCCCCCCTTCTCAACTTTTTTCATTTTTTTGACTCAATTTTAAATCAATTTTTGGCTGCAATTCGGCATTTATGCACACCAATGGATTCGTCTTGACGTCCTCTTTTCAAAAACATGCTTTCACACCTCTACCTCCAATAGGAAACGAGAAAATCGACTTTCAAATTTTCGCATTTTTACCAATACCCCCCCCTTCTCAACTTTTTTCATTTTTTTGACTCAATTTTAAATCAATTTTTGGCTGCAATTCGGCATTTATGCACACCAATGGATTCGTCTTGACGTCCTCTTTTCAAAAAACATGCTTTCACACCTCTACCTCCAATAGGAAACGAAAAAATCGACTTTCAAATTTTCGCATTTTTACCAATACCCCCCCCTTCTCAACTTTTTTCATTTTTTTGACTCAATTTTAAATCAATTTTTGGCTGCAATTCGGCATTTATGCACACCAATGGATTCGTCTTGACGTCCTCTTTTCAAAAAACATGCTTTCACACCTCTACCTCCAATAGGAAACGAGAAAATCGACTTTCAAATTTTCGCATTTTTACCAATACCCCCCCCTTCTCAACTTTTTTCATTTTTTTGACTCAATTTTAAATCCATTTTTGGCTGCAATTCGGCATTTATGCACACCAATGGATTCGTCTTGACGTCCTCTCTTCAAAAAACATGCTTTCACACCTCTACCGCCAATAGGAAACGAGAAAATCGAATTTCAAATTTTCGCATTTTTACCAATACCCCCCCCTTCTCAACTTTTTTCATTTTTTTGACTCAATTTTAAATCAATTTTTGGCTGCAATTCGGCATTTATGCACACCAATGGATTCGTCTTGACGTCCTCTCTTCAAAAAACATGCTTTCACACCTCTACCGCCAATAGGAAACGAGAAAATCGACTTTCAAATTTTCGCATTTTTACCAATACCCCCTTCTCAACTTTTTTCATTTTTTTGACTCAATTTTAAATCCATTTTTGGCTGCAATTCGGCATTTATGCACACCAATGGATTCGTCTTGACGTCCTCTCTTCAAAAAACATGCTTTCACACCTCTACCGCCAATAGGAAACGAGAAAATCGAATTTCAAATTTTCGCATTTTTTACCAATACCCCCCCCCTTCTCAACTTTTTTCATTTTTTTGACTCAATTTTAAATCAATTTTTGGCTGCAATTCGGCATTTATGCACACCAATGGATTCGTCTTGACGTCCTCTCTTCAAAAAACATGCTTTCACACCTCTACCGCCAATAGGAAACGAGAAAATCGACTTTCAAATTTTCGCATTTTTACCAATACCCCCCCCCTTCTCAACTTTTTTCATTTTTTTTACTCAATTTTAAATCCATTTTTGGCTGCAATTCGGCATTTATGCACACCAATGGATTCGTCTTGACGTCCTCTTTTCAAAAAACATGCTTTCACACCTCTACCGCCAATAGGAAACGAGAAAATCGACTTTCAAATTTTCGCATTTTTACCAATACCCCCCCCCCTTCTCAACTTTTTTCATTTTTTTGACTCAATTTTAAATCAATTTTTGGCTGCAATTCGGCATTTATGCACACCAATGGATTCGTCTTGACGTCCTCTCTTCAAAAAACATGCTTTCACACCTCTACCGCCAATAGGAAACGAGAATATCGACTTTCAAATTTTCGCATTTTTACCAATACCCCCCCCTTCTCAACTTTTTTCATTTTTTTGACTCAATTTTAAATCAATTTTTGGCTGCAATTCGGCATTTATGCACACCAATGGATTCGTCTTGACGTCCTCTTTTCAAAAAACATGCTTTCACACCTCTACCGCCAATAGGAAACGAGAAAATCGACTTTCAAATTTTCGCAATTTTACCAATACCCCCCCCTTCTCAACTTTTTTCACTTTTTTGACTCAATTTTAAATCAATTTTTGGCTGCAATTCGGCATTTATGCACACCAATGGATTCGTCTTGACGTCCTCTCTTCAAAAAACATGCTTTCACACCTCTACCGCCAATAGGAAACGAGAAAATCGACTTTCAAATTTTCGCATTTTTACCAATACCCCCCCCTTCTCAACTTTTTTCATTTTTTTGACTCAATTTTAAATCAATTTTTGGCTGCAATTCGGCATTTATGCACACCAATGGATTCGTCTTGACGTCCTCTTTTCAAAAAACATGCTTTCACACCTCTACCGCCAATAGGAAACGAGAAAATCGACTTTCAAATTTTCGCAATTTTACCAATACCCCCCCCTTCTCAACTTTTTTCACTTTTTTGACTCAATTTTAAATCAATTTTTGGCTGCAATTCGGCATTTATGCACACCAATGGATTCGTCTTGACGTCCTCTTTTCAAAAAACATGCTTTCACACCTCTACCGCCAATAGGAAACGAGAAAATCGAATTTCAAATTTTCGCAATTTTACCAATACCCCCCCCTTCTCAACTTTTTTCACTTTTTTGACTCAATTTTAAATCAATTTTTGGCTACAATTCGGCATTTATGCACACCAATGGATTCGTCTTGACGTCCTCTCTACAAAAAACATGCTTTCACACCTCTACCGCCAATAGGAAACGAGAAAATCGACTTTCAAATTTTCGCATTTTTACCAATACCCCCCCCTTCTCAACTTTTTTCATTTTTTTTTCTCAATTTTAAATCCATTTTTGGCTGCAATTCGGCATTTATGCACACCAATGGATTCGTCTTGACGTCCTCTCTTCAAAAAACATGCTTTCACACCTCTACCTCCAATAGGAAGCGAGAAAATCGAATTTCAAATTTTCGCATTTTTACCAATACCCCCCCCTTCTCAACTTTTTTCATTTTTTTGACTCTATTTTAAATCAATTTTTGGCTGCAATTCGGCATTTATGCACACCAATGGATTCGTCTTGACGTCCTCTTTTCAAAAAACATGCTTTCACACCTCTACCTCCCATAGGAAGCGAGAAAATCGACTTTCAAATTTTCGCATTTTTACCAATACCCCCCCCTTCTCAACTTTTTTCATTTTTTTTACTCAATTTTAAATCAATTTTTGGCTGCAATTCGGCATTTATGCACACCAATGGATTCGTCTTGACGTCCTCTTTTCAAAAAACATGCTTTCACACCTCTACCGCCAATAGGAAACGAGAAAATCGACTTTCAAATTTTCGCATTTTTACCAATACCCCCCCCCTTCTCAACTTTTTTCACTTTTTTGACTCAATTTTAAATCAATTTTTGGCTGCAATTCGGCATTTATGCACACCAATGGATTCGTCTTGACGTCCTCTTTTCAAAAAACATGCTTTCACACCTCTACCTCCCATAGGAAACGAGAAAATCGACTTTCAAATTTTCGCATTTTTACCAATACCCCCCCCTTCTCAACTTTTTTCATTTTTTTGACTCTATTTTAAATCAATTTTTGGCTGCAATTCGGCATTTATGCACACCAATGGATTCGTCTTGACGTCCTCTTTTCAAAAAACATGCTTTCACACCTCTACCTCCCATAGGAAGCGAGAAAATCGACTTTCAAATTTTCGCATTTTTACCAATACCCCCCCCTTCTCAACTTTTTTCATTTTTTTGACTCAATTTTAAATCAATTTTTGGCTGCAATTCGGCATTTATGCACACCAATGGATTCGTCTTGACGTCCTCTTTTCAAAAAACATGCTTTCACACCTCTACCTCCCATAGGATGCGAGAAAATCGACTTTCAAATTTTCGCATTTTTACCAATACCCCCCCCCCTTCTCAACTTTTTTCATTTTTTTGACTCAATTTTAAATCAATTTTTGGCTGCAATTCGGCATTTATGCACACCAATGGATTCGTCTTGACGTCCTCTTTTCAAAAAACATGCTTTCACACCTCTACCTCCAATAGGAAACGAGAAAATCGACTTTCAAATTTTCGCATTTTTACCAATACCCCCCCCCTTCTCAACTTTTTTCATTTTTTTGACTCAATTTTAAATCAATTTTTGGCTGCAATTCGGCATTTATGCACACCAATGGATTCGTCTTGACGTCCTCTTTTCAAAAAACATGCTTTCACACCTCTACCTCCAATAGGAAACGAAAAAATCGACTTTCAAATTTTCGCATTTTTACCAATACCCCCCCCTTCTCAACTTTTTTCATTTTTTTGACTCAATTTTAAATCAATTTTTGGCTGCAATTCGGCATTTATGCACACCAATGGATTCGTCTTGACGTCCTCTTTTCAAAAAACATGCTTTCACACCTCTACCTCCAATAGGAAACGAGAAAATCGACTTTCAAATTTTCGCATTTTTACCAATACCCCCCCCTTCTCAACTTTTTTCATTTTTTTGACTCAATTTTAAATCCATTTTTGGCTGCAATTCGGCATTTATGCACACCAATGGATTCGTCTTGACGTCCTCTCTTCAAAAAACATGCTTTCACACCTCTACCGCCAATAGGAAACGAGAAAATCGAATTTCAAATTTTCGCATTTTTACCAATACCCCCCCCTTCTCAACTTTTTTCATTTTTTTGACTCAATTTTAAATCAATTTTTGGCTGCAATTCGGCATTTATGCACACCAATGGATTCGTCTTGACGTCCTCTCTTCAAAAAACATGCTTTCACACCTCTACCGCCAATAGGAAACGAGAAAATCGACTTTCAAATTTTCGCATTTTTACCAATACCCCCCCCTTCTCAACTTTTTTCATTTTTTTGACTCAATTTTAAATCCATTTTTGGCTGCAATTCGGCATTTATGCACACCAATGGATTCGTCTTGACGTCCTCTCTTCAAAAAACATGCTTTCACACCTCTACCGCCAATAGGAAACGAGAAAATCGAATTTCAAATTTTCGCATTTTTACCAATACCCCCCCCTTCTCAACTTTTTTCATTTTTTTGACTCAATTTTAAATCAATTTTTGGCTGCAATTCGGCATTTATGCACACCAATGGATTCGTCTTGACGTCCTCTCTTCAAAAAACATGCTTTCACACCTCTACCGCCAATAGGAAACGAGAAAATCGACTTTCAAATTTTCGCATTTTTACCAATACCCCCCCCTTCTCAACTTTTTTCATTTTTTTTACTCAATTTTAAATCCATTTTTGGCTGCAATTCGGCATTTATGCACACCAATGGATTCGTCTTGACGTCCTCTTTTCAAAAAACATGCTTTCACACCTCTACCGCCAATAGGAAACGAGAAAATCGACTTTCAAATTTTCGCATTTTTACCAATACCCCCCCCCCTTCTCAACTTTTTTCATTTTTTTGACTCAATTTTAAATCAATTTTTGGCTGCAATTCGGCATTTATGCACACCAATGGATTCGTCTTGACGTCCTCTCTTCAAAAAACATGCTTTCACACCTCTACCGCCAATAGGAAACGAGAATATCGACTTTCAAATTTTCGCATTTTTACCAATACCCCCCCCTTCTCAACTTTTTTCATTTTTTTGACTCAATTTTAAATCAATTTTTGGCTGCAATTCGGCATTTATGCACACCAATGTATTCGTCTTGACGTCCTCTTTTCAAAAAACATGCTTTCACACCTCTACCGCCAATAGGAAACGAGAAAATCGACTTTCAAATTTTCGCAATTTTACCAATACCCCCCCCTTCTCAACTTTTTTCACTTTTTTGACTCAATTTTAAATCAATTTTTGGCTGCAATTCGGCATTTATGCACACCAATGGATTCGTCTTGACGTCCTCTCTTCAAAAAACATGCTTTCACACCTCTACCGCCAATAGGAAACGAGAAAATCGACTTTCAAATTTTCGCATTTTTACCAATACCCCCCCCTTCTCAACTTTTTTCATTTTTTTGACTCAATTTTAAATCAATTTTTGGCTGCAATTCGGCATTTATGCACACCAATGGATTCGTCTTGACGTCCTCTTTTCAAAAAACATGCTTTCACACCTCTACCGCCAATAGGAAACGAGAAAATCGACTTTCAAATTTTCGCAATTTTACCAATACCCCCCCCTTCTCAACTTTTTTCACTTTTTTGACTCAATTTTAAATCAATTTTTGGCTGCAATTCGGCATTTATGCACACCAATGGATTCGTCTTGACGTCCTCTTTTCAAAAAACATGCTTTCACACCTCTACCGCCAATAGGAAACGAGAAAATCGAATTTCAAATTTTCGCAATTTTACCAATACCCCCCCCTTCTCAACTTTTTTCACTTTTTTGACTCAATTTTAAATCAATTTTTGGCTACAATTCGGCATTTATGCACACCAATGGATTCGTCTTGACGTCCTCTCTACAAAAAACATGCTTTCACACCTCTACCGCCAATAGGAAACGAGAAAATCGACTTTCAAATTTTCGCATTTTTACCAATACCCCCCCCTTCTCAACTTTTTTCATTTTTTTTTCTCAATTTTAAATCCATTTTTGGCTGCAATTCGGCATTTATGCACACCAATGGATTCGTCTTGACGTCCTCTCTTCAAAAAACATGCTTTCACACCTCTACCGCCAATAGGAAACGAGAAAATCGAATTTCAAATTTTCGCATTTTTACCAATACCCCCCCCTTCTCAACTTTTTTCATTTTTTTGACTCAATTTTAAATCAATTTTTGGCTGCAATTCGGCATTTATGCACACCAATGGATTCGTCTTGACGTCCTCTCTTCAAAAAACATGCTTTCACACCTCTACCGCCAATAGGAAACGAGAAAATCGACTTTCAAATTTTCGCATTTTTACCAATACCCCCCCCTTCTCAACTTTTTTCATTTTTTTTACTCAATTTTAAATCAATTTTTGGCTGCAATTCGGCATTTATGCACACCAATGGATTCGTCTTGACGTCCTCTTTTCAAAAAACATGCTTTCACACCTCTACCGCCAATAGGAAACGAGAAAATCGACTTTCAAATTTTCGCAATTTTACCAATACCCCCCCCTTCTCAACTTTTTTCACTTTTTTGACTCAATTTTAAATCAATTTTTGGCTGCAATTCGGCATTTATGCACACCAATGGATTCGTCTTGACGTCCTCTTTTCAAAAAACATGCTTTCACACCTCTACCGCCAATAGGAAACGAGAAAATCGAATTTCAAATTTTCGCAATTTTACCAATACCCCCCCCTTCTCAACTTTTTTCACTTTTTTGACTCAATTTTAAATCAATTTTTGGCTACAATTCGGCATTTATGCACACCAATGGATTCGTCTTGACGTCCTCTCTACAAAAAACATGCTTTCACACCTCTACCGCCAATAGGAAACGAGAAAATCGACTTTCAAATTTTCGCATTTTTACCAATACCCCCCCCTTCTCAACTTTTTTCATTTTTTTTTCTCAATTTTAAATCCATTTTTGGCTGCAATTCGGCATTTATGCACACCAATGGATTCGTCTTGACGTCCTCTCTTCAAAAAACATGCTTTCACACCTCTACCGCCAATAGGAAACGAGAAAATCGAATTTCAAATTTTCGCATTTTTACCAATACCCCCCCCTTCTCAACTTTTTTCATTTTTTTGACTCAATTTTAAATCAATTTTTGGCTGCAATTCGGCATTTATGCACACCAATGGATTCGTCTTGACGTCCTCTCTTCAAAAAACATGCTTTCACACCTCTACCGCCAATAGGAAACGAGAAAATCGACTTTCAAATTTTCGCATTTTTACCAATACCCCCCCCTTCTCAACTTTTTTCATTTTTTTTACTCAATTTTAAATCCATTTTTGGCTGCAATTCGGCATTTATGCACACCAATGGATTCGTCTTGACGTCCTCTTTTCAAAAAACATGCTTTCACACCTCTACCGCCAATAGGAAACGAGAAAATCGACTTTCAAATTTTCGCATTTTTACCAATACCCCCCCCTTCTCAACTTTTTTCATTTTTTTGACTCAATTTTAAATCAATTTTTGGCTGCAATTCGGCATTTATGCACACCAATGGATTCGTCTTGACGTCCTCTCTTCAAAAAACATGCTTTCACACCTCTACCGCCAATAGGAAACGAGAATATCGACTTTCAAATTTTCGCATTTTTACCAATACCCCCCCCTTCTCAACTTTTTTCATTTTTTTGACTCAATTTTAAATCAATTTTTGGCTGCAATTCGGCATTTATGCACACCAATGGATTCGTCTTGACGTCCTCTTTTCAAAAAACATGCTTTCACACCTCTACCGCCAATAGGAAACGAGAAAATCGACTTTCAAATTTTCGCAATTTTACCAATACCCCCCCCTTCTCAACTTTTTTCACTTTTTTGACTCAATTTTAAATCAATTTTTGGCTACAATTCGGCATTTATGCACACCAATGGATTCGTCTTGACGTCCTCTCTTCAAAAAACATGCTTTCACACCTCTACCGCCAATAGGAAACGAGAAAATCGACTTTCAAATTTTCGCATTTTTACCAATACCCCCCCCTTCTCAACTTTTTTCATTTTTTTGACTCAATTTTAAATCAATTTTTGGCTGCAATTCGGCATTTATGCACACCAATGGATTCGTCTTGACGTCCTCTTTTCAAAAAACATGCTTTCACACCTCTACCGCCAATAGGAAACGAGAAAATCGACTTTCAAATTTTCGCAATTTTACCAATACCCCCCCCTTCTCAACTTTTTTCATTTTTTTGACTCAATTTTAAATCAATTTTTGGCTGCAATTCGGCATTTATGCACACCAATGGATTCGTCTTGACGTCCTCTCTTCAAAAAACATGCTTTCACACCTCTACCGCCAATAGGAAACGAGAATATCGACTTTCAAATTTTCGCATTTTTACCAATACCCCCCCCTTCTCAACTTTTTTCATTTTTTTGATTCAATTTTAAATCAATTTTTGGCTGCAATTCGGCATTTATGCACACCAATGGATTCGTCTTGACGTCCTCTTTTCAAAAAACATGCTTTCACACCTCTACCGCCAATAGGAAACGAGAAAATCGACTTTTAAATTTTCGCAATTTTACCAATACCCCCCCCTTCTCAACTTTTTTCACTTTTTTGACTCAATTTTAAATCAATTTTTGGCTACAATTCGGCATTTATGCACACCAATGGATTCGTCTTGACGTCCTCTCTTCAAAAAACATGCTTTCACACCTCTACCGCCAATAGGAAACGAGAAAATCGACTTTCAAATTTTCGCATTTTTACCAATACCCCCCCCTTCTCAACTTTTTTCATTTTTTTTACTCAATTTTAAATCCATTTTTGGCTGCAATTCGGCATTTATGCACACCAATGGATTCGTCTTGACGTCCTCTCTTCAAAAAACATGCTTTCACACCTCTACCGCCAATAGGAAACGAGAAAATCGACTTTCAAATTTCCGCATTTTTACCAATACCCCCCCCTTCTCAACTTTTTTCATTTTTTTGACTCAATTTTAAATCAATTTTTGGCTGCAATTCGGCATTTATGCACACCAATGGATTCGTCTTGACGTCCTCTCTTCAAAAAACATGCTTTCACACCTCTACCTTCAATAGGAAACGAGAAAATCGACTTTCAAATTTCCGCATTTTTACCAATACCCCCCCCTTCTCAACTTTTTTCATTTTTTTGACTCAATTTTAAATCAATTTTTGGCTGCAATTCGGCATTTATGCACACCAATGGATTCGTCTTGACGTCCTCTTTTCAAAAAACATGCTTTCACACCTCAACCGCCAATAGGAAACGAGAAAATCGACTTTCAAATTTTCGCATTTTTACCAATACCCCCCCCTTCTCAACTTTTTTCATTTTTTTGACTCAATTTTAAATCAATTTTTGGCTGCAATTCGGCATTTATGCACACCAATGGATTCGTCTTGACGTCCTCTCTTCAAAAAACATGCTTTCACACCTCTACCGCCAATAGGAAACGAGAATATCGACTTTCAAATTTTCGCATTTTTACCAAAACCCCCCCCTTCTCAACTTTTTTCATTTTTTTGACTCAATTTTAAATCAATTTTTGGCTGCAATTCGGCATTTATGCACACCAATGGATTCGTCTTGACGTCCTCTTTTCAAAAAACATGCTTTCACACCTCTACCGCCAATAGGAAACGAGAAAATCGACTTTCAAATTTTCGCAATTTTACCAATACCCCCCCCTTCTCAACTTTTTTCACCTTTTTGACTCAATTTTAAATCAATTTTTGGCTACAATTCGGCATTTATGCACACCAATGGATTCGTCTTGACGTCCTCTTTTCAAAAAACATGCTTTCACACCTCTACCGCCAATAGGAAACGAGAAAATCGACTTTCAAATTTTCGCAATTTTACCAATACCCCCCCCTTCTCAACTTTTTTCACTTTTTTGACTCAATTTTAAATCAATTTTTGGCTACAATTCGGCATTTATGCACACCAATGGATTCGTCTTGACGTCCTCTTTTCAAAAAACATGCTTTCACACCACTACCGCCAATAGGAAGCGAGATAATCGACTTTCAAATTTTCGCATTTTTACCAATACCCCCCCCTTCTCAACTTTTTTCATTTTTTTGACTCAATTTTAAATCAATTTTTGGCTGCAATTCGGCATTTATGCACACCAATGGATTCGTCTTGACGTCCTCTCTTCAAAAAACATGCTTTCACACCTCTACCGCCAATAGGAAACGAGAAAATCGACTTTCAAATTTTCGCAATTTTACCAATACCCCCCCCTTCTCAACTTTTTTCATTTTTTTGACTCAATTTTAAATCAATTTTTGGCTACAATTCGGCATTTATGCACACCAATGGATTCGTCTTGACGTCCTCTTTTCAAAAAACATGCTTTCACACCTCTACCTTCAATAGGAAACGAGAAAATCGACTTTCAAATTTTCGCATTTTAACCAATACCCCCCCCCTTCTCAACTTTTTTCACTTTTTTGACTCAATTTTAAATCAATTTCTGGCTGCAATTCGGCATTTATGCACACCAATGGATTCGTCTTGACGTCCTCTCTTCAAAAAACATGCTTTCACACCTCTACCGCCAATAGGAAACGAGAAAATCGACTTTCAAATTTTCGCATTTTTACCAATACCCCCCCCTTCTCAACTTTTTTCATTTTTTTGACTCAATTTTAAATCAATTTTTGGCTGCAATTCGGCATTTATGCACACCAATGGATTCGTCTTGACGTCCTCTCTTCAAAAAACATGCTTTCACACCTCTACCGCCAATAGGAAACGAGAAAATCGACTTTCAAATTTTCGCATTTTTACCAATACCCCCCCCTTCTCAACTTTTTTCATTTTTTTGACTCAATTTTAAATCAATTTTTGGCTGCAATTCGGCATTTATGCACACCAATGGATTCGTCTTGACGTCCTCTCTTCAAAAAACATGCTTTCACACCTCTACCGCCAATAGGAAACGAGAAAATCGACTTTCAAATTTTCGCATTTTTACCAATACCCCCCCCTTCTCAACTTTTTTCATTTTTTTGACTCAATTTTAAATCAATTTTTGGCTGCAATTCGGCATTTATGCACACCAATGGATTCGTCTTGACGTCCTCTTTTCAAAAAACATGCTTTCACACCTCTACCGCCAATAGGAAACGAGAAAATCGACTTTCAAATTTTCGCAATTTTACCAATACCCCCCCCTTCTCAACTTTTTTCACTTTTTTGACTCAATTTTAAATCAATTTTTGGCTACAATTCGGCATTTATGCACACCAATGGATTCGTCTTGACGTCCTCTTTTCAAAAAACATGCTTTTACACCTCTACCGCCAATAGGAAACGAGAAAATCGACTTTCAAATTTTCGCAATTTTACCAATACCCCCCCCTTCTCAACTTTTTTCACTTTTTTGACTCAATTTTAAATCAATTTTTGGCTACAATTCGGCATTTATGCACACCAATGGATTCGTCTTGACGTCCTCTTTTCAAAAAACATGCTTTCACACCTCTACCGCCAATAGGAAACGAGAAAATCGACTTTCAAATTTTCGCAATTTTACCAATACCCCCCCCTTCTCAACTTTTTTCACTTTTTTTACTCAATTTTAAATCAATTTTTGGCTACAATTCGGCATTTATGCACACCAATGGATTCGTCTTGACGTCCTCTTTTCAAAAAACATGCTTTTACACCTATACCGCCAACAGGAAACGAGAAAATCGACTTTCAAATTTTCGCAATTTTACCAATACCCCCCCCCCCTTCTCAACTTTTTTCACTTTTTTGACTCAATTTTAAATCAATTTTTGGCTACAATTCGGCATTTATGCACACCAATGGATTCGTCTTGACGTCCTCTTTTCAAAAAACATGCTTTCACACCTCTACCGCCAATAGGAAACGAGAAAATCGACTTTCAAATTTTCGCATTTTTACCAATACCCCCCCCTTCTCAACTTTTTTCATTTTTTTTACTCAATTTTAAATCCATTTTTGGCTGCAATTCGGCATTTATGCACACCAATGGATTCGTCTTGACGTCCTCTCTTCAAAAAACATGCTTTCACACCTCTACCGCCAATAGGAAACGAGAAAATCGACTTTCAAAATTTCGCATTTTTACCAATACCCCCCCCTTCTCAACTTTTTTCATTTTTTTGACTCAATTTTAAATCAATTTTTGGCTGCAATTCGGCATTTATGCACACCAATGGATTCGTCTTGACGTCCTCTCTTCAAAAAACATGCTTTCACACCTCTACCTTCAATAGGAAACGAGAAAATCGACTTTCAAATTTTCGCATTTTTACCAATACCCCCCCCTTCTCAACTTTTTTCATTTTTTTGACTCAATTTTAAATCAATTTTTGGCTGCAATTCGGCATTTATGCACACCAATGGATTCGTCTTGACGTCCTCTTTTCAAAAAACATGCTTTCACACCTCTACCGCCAATAGGAAACGAGAAAATCGACTTTCAAATTTTCGCAATTTTACCAATACCCCCCCCTTCTCAACTTTTTTCATTTTTTTGACTCAATTTTAAATCAATTTTTGGCTACAATTCGGCATTTATGCACACCAATGGATTCGTCTTGACGTCCTCTTTTCAAAAAACATGCTTTCACACCTCTACCGCCAATAGGAAACGAGAAAATCGACTTTCAAATTTTCGCATTTTAACCAATACCCCCCCCTTCTCAACTTTTTTCACTTTTTTGACTCAATTTTAAATCAATTTCTGGCTGCAATTCGGCATTTATGCACACCAATGGATTCGTCTTGACGTCCTCTCTTCAAAAAACATGCTTTCACACCTCTACCGCCAATAGGAAACGAGAAAATCGACTTTCAAATTTTTGCATTTTTACCAATACCCCCCCCTTCTCAACTTTTGTCATTTTTTTGACTCAATTTTAAATCAATTTTTGGCTGCAATTCGGCATTTATGCACACCAATGGATTCGTCTTGACGTCCTCTCTTCAAAAAACATGCTTTCACACCTCTACCGCCAATAGGAAACGAGAAAATCGACTTTCAAAATTTCGCAATTTTACCAATACCCCCCCCTTCTCAACTTTTTTCATTTTTTTTACTCAATTTTAAATCAATTTTTGGCTACAATTCGGCATTTATGCACACCAATGGATTCGTCTTGACGTCCTCTTTTCAAAAAACATGCTTTCACACCTCTACCGCCAATAGGAAACGAGAAAATCGACTTTCAAATTTTCGCAATTTTACCAATACCCCCCCCTTCTCAACTTTTTTCACTTTTTTGACTCAATTTTAAATCAATTTTTGGCTACAATTCGGCATTTATGCACACCAATGGATTCGTCTTGACGTCCTCTTTTCAAAAAACATGCTTTCACACCTCTACCGCCAATAGGAAACGAGAAAATCGACTTTCAAATCAAATAATGCGTCACAAATTTAATTATATAAATATATATAAATAAATATTTTGTGAAGACTAAAATAATGAAAAGGGGATGTAGAGGAGAACATTTTATTATTATTATTTTTTTATAAATAATTATATATCATGTCAGGATTTTTTTTAACATTGGGTGTGTTATTTCCCCCTTAGACCCCAAAAAATCCTTTAAATGGTATTATTAATTAAACTGTGATTTCATAGCCCTAAAATTGTCATTTAACACACAAGCTAGAAAGATCCATAGCAAGATAGAAAAAAACTGTATAAGATACATAGGATATCACAGCGTCTCCCCCCTTGATTTAAAAAGTGTCAAAATATATAAAGAAAAGTGTCAAAATATAACATATAATGTCTTCTATTCAAATTTGCAATACAAAAAGACCAAAAAGTGAAACAGAGGAAATTGCATAAATTGAAAATGAAGAATTTTACACAATGTAAAGCACACATTTCAGTACTAGAATCTCATTACACAACTTGTTTTGGTAGGTAAAATTTAATATTGCTTTAATTAAGGAGATCATCCCGACAAAACAAAACATTGCGTGGTATTGGATATAAGGTAATATACCTATTTTGTTGATGCATACCTAAGGGTAAGGTAACACGTTAGACAGGTTAATTAAGGCTAGTCGCAGACAGAATCGCATGATTTCGCAGTGTATGATAAAAAAATTAAGAAACTATGCGATCAGGTATGCGCACGCACACAGCGTCGCATGGTGTCGTATGGTATGACATCGTAAGTTTCTCATTTAGAACTGGTTCTAAATTTTTATCATACGAAATCGTTCGATACGAAATCATACGATGCGATGCTGTCTGTGAGCAGCCTAAACAGGTTAACTAACATGTTAGAAAAATTCCTTATATGAAATTTATTAAAAAAAAAAATTAAATGTTCTCCTCTGCATCCCCTATCGATCAGTAGGTAAAATATTAGGTATTTGAATTTGAGCTGGTTTTTGAGTTATGAATTTAATTTTATACAGTTACTAGTTACTATGTACTTTAAAAGGGAGAAAAATGAAATTTCTATATGTTATATTAGTCAACTTAAAGGTATTATGAACCTTTGCACAATATTAAGTAAACGGTAAGCTTTGTTTTAGTATGATTCGGCTGAATAATTTTTTTTTGTTTCAGCAGCACAAATATCAGAGATAATAGCCGATGAAAAGGAATCTGTGATGCACTCACGCTCAATCAGCGGCGACAATATAGGGAAATCCCTGCAAAAGATAGGTTCACTCCCGCTGCAACCACAGCCACAATTTGACTTCTGGAATTTTGAAACTTTACCAGGACAGTCTTGATAGTATTTGTCAAATAGACTGAAAGAATTTTTTTGGTGGCGTGTGTACACACAGACTGAGTTATTGCGGTAGAAAGAGGAGCGAAATTGTTGTATAGGAAAACAATGTTACATTTTTGGCTTATCTTGATACCGCAATAACTCAGTTTGTGTGTACACACGCCACCAAAAAAATTCTTTCAGGCTATTTGACAAATACTATCAAGACTGTCCTGGTAAAGTTTCAAAATTCCAAGTCAAATTGTGGCCGTGGTTGCAGCGGGAGTGAACCTATCTTTTGCAGGGATTTCCCTATATTGTCGCCGCTGAATGAGCGTGAGTGACGTTACATGTTCCTTTTCACCGGCTATTATCTCTGATATTTGTGCTACTGAAACAAATAAATTTATGTAGCCAAATCACACTGAAGCAAAGCTAACCGTGTACTTAATACTGTGAAAAGGTTCATAAGGCCTTTAAAAAATTCAAAGCTCATACAAAAACTAGTCCAAATTTGTATACCTGATATATATTTTAGCTACTAATAGGGGATGTAGAGTAGAACACTTTAAATTTTTTCCCTATTTTTCTTGTGAAGGATTTTTTTTTAAAAATTGGGCGTGCTACGTACCTCACCCTTAATAAAGTAAACTTTTAAAACATTATTTTGACGAGTTTTTATCTGATAAGATGATTCAACTGCGTTTCATGAAAGTGCAGTTTACTGCATTTAATATTTAATAACCTTCCTACATGAAAAACTTGCAATAATTGAAAAAAAAAAAAAGGGATTAAAAATTTTATCAAATTCATTTTCGACTAACAAAGAATTAAATGCATGTTATATTTCTGAACGTCATCTTATTAATTTAAAATATTCATTAATATATTTCGTAAAAAATTTAAATACTCAGATTCACACTATTTTTTTTTTAAATTTTTATTTTAATGAAGTTAATCTCAATATAGGAACTCTAAAGCTAACCTATATTTTCATGAGGGCTATACCCACATATCAAGTAGGCAAGAATCCAAAATAGTATTGAGGGAAATTAAAAAAAAAGATTTGTTGTAAAAAATAATCTGTTGTCACCTTAGGCTTGATCTCCATGGTGAGGTCTGAAGTTGGTGTGTGGCGAGAGACTGTGCAGCCACTTCCCCAGCTGGACGAGCCACTGCGGGGCCAAGTGGACGTTCTTGAGCAGCACCCTGCGGCCAGCTTAACCGCCATGTGATGGCCTTCTTATAGCCGGAGTGAAGCCATCAGTGGAACAGTAGATCCTGCAGGCAAGTACCAATAAGTCAGGTTAAAAATAAAAAAATGATAGTACCGTATATGATTCAAACATTAGATCTTCTGAATTACAAGTTACAGAAAATGATACGTAAATATGATAATTATGTTTCACATATTTTCTGAAACTGCAGTGCTTAAAATCTACGATTGCAAAAAGTATTCATATTACAAAACAAAATCCTATGTACTTTAGTTAAAACTCGAGCTCAATATTACAAAATAAACACTGGTACAATCTCTCTCACTTTAAACACAACATTTGTCATGCACTTCCCTCCGTATGGTGATGTCAGACGGGTGGACCCCCCACAGAGAACTCTGCTTGTCGCTACGTAACTCGCAGATCAATAGAGGCCTCACAGTGTTTCCCGGTGGGAAAAAATTTTCTCCATAAAAAAACCATTTTGGAAGATTTGAACTTTCCTCAAAAAAATATTAAATTTATTAATTTGAAACCATGACCCCCCCCACCCCCCTACCAACCACACAAACTTCTTGGGGTCTTTTGAAAATGAAACACAAGAGCTTTCATTTACCTCTAAAAAATTCCTTTAACACCAAAAAAGTAATTTTTATTATTTTTTTAAACAATTAATAAAGGTTTGGATTATTGGAGAAGACATGCAGTGAGTGGGAACACTAAATTTTTTTCAAAATTAGTCAACTTTTGAACCCTCTTTTTTATCTTGTCAATGGGGGAGTCTTTTGATTGCTGCTATTATAAAACCTTGGCTATATTATACCTCATCAAAATCAACCTAGCAAGATAAAAGGAGCTATTTTGGGTCTCCCGAGAGATTAGCGACTCTCCCCACATGGCACTTTGCTGTTGGATTGTTGATTGCAAGGTAACACTGTATGTGCTGTATTTGCAAAGATCAGGCCATTAAATGAAGAAATGCATTTTACAAAATGTATGGATATGCATTACGGTACGTATGTCATACTAGGCTGAGTTCATAATGAACATTCAGTACAATATCACATTTTTATGCTTACGCAATTGAGCAGTCAGTAAATACAGTAAAATAATTTTAATATACATCCAGTACAAAATGCAATACATACAGTAAATTATTATTACAGAAAGTCAAGGACCCATGTAATTAAGTTTACCTAGTATCGAATATTACGTGACATTATGTCTTGGTGTTGGTTAATTATAAAGAGTTTTTCCTATTATAACTGCAGTGCCAATCATTTTTGACGGGACCGCAATCTCCTTAATTTATTCAAAATCAAGTTTCACTTAACAATGAAGCTGTGTACAACGTGTTTCTAATGTATTAATTAAAATTTTGGAAAAACATATCTTCGATCATTGGTATGAATGCACGAATTGTCTTATGACCAGGTTTTAACACCTACAAAGTTCAGAGAGTGGAATGATACAGTCTGGGGTGCAGGGAACATTCATGCTGCTTGAAACATCTACTTTATGAAAATGATGCAATGTTTCCATAAGGCGAGTCAATGGCCATTACGTACCAACAGGACTTGACGGGCAATGAATACTGTATCTCTTACAGACAGAACAGATCTCACGCTACTAGCTGCTGATCTAATATTCTTTAAATATATATATATACACACTACTGCATCATTATATATACATTTACAATTTAGAAGTTCAATGTACCCCAAATAATGGGTATGCATATATCTATATGGCCTATTGGTAGCCAGATCTCATGCATGTTCGAAGCTCCAGAAATGTTTGGTCAAAATTTATCTTGTAGGATGCAAAAAAAAGTATGCGTTTTTCATTACTGTGGGAACTTCAGATTTTTGCATTTTATATTTAGCATATTGTATCAAACTATGCATATACGTCACGGTTGTTCTAGAAAACTGTTAACTTATACATCATGAAGAAATTATTATACACTCTATAATTTATCCATGTTATACATACTATATACAGTATATACATACCTGATCGAACTCCCAAAAGATGGAAACGTTGTTAACAAGTAAAATAGAGGTTGAGCGTGGCGCAGTGACCGGTTCTCGTTAGATCACCGAAGTCAGGCTACGTCGAGCGTGGTTAGTACTTGGATGGGTGACCGTTTCAAGTAAGAAATACGCTGTTCCCTCCCTGGGGTAAATTCGTCTCGCTTTCCACCCAGTGCAGTGATGCACTTGTGTGTGGTTCCCCAGGCTTTGGACATCGCTTTGGTCCATTGAGAAAAAGTAGAGGTGTCAGTCCTGACTGAGGTTTAATTTCCACGGTTCCCTGCTCAGTCTCACCTCAGCAAATGCTAGGACGCGTAAGCATGCAGGCCGTGGCCACTATCCGTTCCCTACCTTATCCCTATAATACCCAGTACCCCGCCGCGAGCTGTAAGCTCTTAGGGGTGTGTATCCTTGTAAAAAAAAAAAAAATAAAAAATAAATATGTATGCATACAGTACAACAATAGAACAATACAAGTTCCTCCTTCAAAAAATTTAATTAGTCTTTAAGAAATTTTATTGTAGAAAAGATAAAATGCAATCATAAAGTTAAGAAAAAACATTACAGCCATGTGAATACAGTAGGCATTCACAAAAAATCTTAACGATCCGAGTCCAGGTTCACGATCCTCAAACTATCGTCTTGGCAACTGAAACATAACAAACATTAATACATCAGTATGTGCATAATAATATTAAGTTATTAACCATCAAATTCATTGTAATAACAGTAAAATACTTACTTAATTACGATGATTATGGACGATTCTCTTAATTGAACACAACATTGCACAACACACGTGAAAGAAAAATGAATTAAAATGGCCGACATTCGTCCCTTCCGGAAGTGAGTCTGTTATCTGGTGGGAATTTTTGAAATCAACAAAATTCCGAAAATTCTACTTCTAAAATTTTGTACAAAAGCTAGATAACAATACCAAATTACAATTTTATTAAGTTCTGTGACGTATATGTTATGCTAATAAGAACAATTTAATACATATTTTTACACTAATTTGAACCGCAGTGCAATGCCTAAATTATGAACAGAACTTTGATTTCGAAAAAAAAAAAAAAAAAAAAAAAAGGATTGATTGATTTTAATTTTAATAATTAATCCCGTACTCTAATTCCCTTTTGAAGTATAATAAGCTCTTCTGCAAGTAAATACATCAACGTGTTTACGGTGTTTAATAAATGATCAATAAATTATTTTTCATAAAAATACATGAGAATTTCTTAAAGTAGATCGAGTGAGCGAAAAATTGACCGATGGTAAAGTTCATTCTCTTGCATGTAAAAAGTTACTTCGGAGCACCATAAATAAGGATCTGAAATCAGTTGAGACCGTCCTTCATAAAAATTCTGAGCATTTGGGCCTAAAAGTCAATGACTTCGTCCATCTATACCCCCCCATGCTATGCTAACTCTCGGAAAACGTGGCTTCTTTTTTATTCGAACTTTAATTTCTTTCGCAATCTCCCGTAAAACGTGTTTAAAAAATATTCTAAGATAGAACATATTATGGTGAATCATAAAGAGTTATAACCTTTGTTAGCTCTTCATACAAATCTTGAGAAAAGTCTGATACAATACCAAAATTCGACGCAAATTTTCATTTCAAATGCTGCGGTCTTCTGGTTAACAGCTGACTGGCGTGACTGGATCAACGGGATCAACAACACTAACTTCAGCAGATGCTCATATTGCGCAACTTACATAAATTTCTACTGCGCAGCTTTTGAGGAGCCGACGAAACTTTTTCGTGTGCACATCATCGTGCTTGACGTCATGCACAAAAGTGTGTGCACACTCAACTCGCTGACTCCTCTTTAATGTACATGCATATATAACACAGAGTATATTAATATATATGGAAGAAATGTACCAGACTACCAGTTTCATTACATCGTTTTATTATTAATTATTTCACAAATATTCACAAAATTTCATAATATAATGTATATATAGCTACATCAATATTTCTTGAGTAATGTACACAATTTACAAAAAAGGACCTGAAATCGCAAACAGAAAATCTCTCAACAGTGTCGCTTGACGTCATTGACACAATGGAGTATCAATCTCAAATTTTTTTGCTACAGAAAATGATAGAGAGTGCAAAATATGTAAGTAATGCTACTCTGATTTTGTTCAGATTTTTAGAGTCCAGGAACTTTTTTTAAAAATTATTGAAAGTACAGAGAGAGTGATGACGCCTCTCTAAATACATGTAATAAGATATAGGGACTTTAAAGGCATACAGGCCTCAAATTAAAAATTAGACAGTCACCAAGTGGGTTTAGAGTATATAATCAACATTCGCATCATTTTTTTCCACGCGTGATGCATCCGTGCGAAGTCGCAGTTCAAAGTAAGAAATTTTGTCCTTGATGACGTCACGAAGTCCTTGATGACGTCACAACTCAATGCTAATCGGTGCTAGCTGTGAGTTGTGACGTCAGCAAGGACTTTCTTTACAGCGCGACTTCGCACAGACGCACCGCGCGCAGGTAAAAATAATACGAATGTTGATTATAAACTTGAGCAACACTTAATGTCTGTCTAATTTGTAATTTGAGGCCTGTATACCTTTAAGAGGGATGGGTTCAAACCCGACCTCAGCAAAACCTTTTAGCAATACTTCCTGGGCTCTAAGAAATCTAAAAATCTTAGATCTTAGGTGGGTTGGTAATTTCAAGTATAGGAAAACAGAAAATTGTATGTGATTTTGACTAGAGCTTTTAGGGTGAGAGGTGTAAAGTTAGACTCACCATCTGTGGGGGGGGTTGTCCAAGGATATGTCAAAGGAGTTGTACTTTGGTTTCTTGGGAGACGTCTTTTCTTTGTGTTCCCCCTCGGCTGGCCGCTGGAGAGATCCTGGGGGTGCTACCCCTGTGCAGAAAGCAAAATCAGGATTTACTGTTCATATAAGGGGTATAAATGGAGTATCAACCTCAAAATTTTTAATTGCAAAAATGGATAGAAGGTGCAAAGTTATGCCACTCTGATCATCTGCAGATTCTTTAGAGTTTCGAAGGTATTGCTAAAAAGTTTTGCTGAGGACAGGTTTGAACCCACACCCCTTTTAGGTCCAATCATTTTATCAAGAGAGCCGGCCATCACTGTCCCTGTACTTTCAATAATTTGGAAAGGAACAGCAAATACTAAAGCATGGGGGATCTCATATTTATATCAGCCAGAAATTATAGTTATAATAGACTCACAGGCAATGCTAAATTTAGACTAGACACGGGCCACGACTATCTTGGATGTTATCAGAAGAAATTTAAAATCCAAGATATTGACATTTGTAAATTATGTAAAAATGTACCTCATGACAGAAGGCATCTGTTTAGAGGCTCTGCATTAACTACGGAACTTGACTTGTTGCCTGGCAACATGAAGAGAGAAGAGAAAGAGTCTTTTCTCTATTGGCTTTCCAAAAGTAAAATAATTTAATAAGCAATACGTGGACATAAGAAAAGAAGAAGAATAGTTTTTTAAGGGTAAGATAACACGAACAATCGATTGTTGTAGTCCCATTTGATTAACATGTAAACCTTAGCAACTTCATAATAATTCTGAATTTTTTTTTAGAGACAGTTCTTAGCACCAAAAAAATGTGGAAAACCTCAAAACCTCAAAATCAGCTGACTTGAAGAATTTCTCACCGAGGGGTTTGTGCTCAGCCAGCCAGGTGTAGAGCAGCGTCTCCGGTGGACGGTGTCCAGCGTGGGGACCACCACGTTCGGTGCTGCCACCTTGTGGGTCTCCACCTCAATCTGAGGAACCTTGTTGGACCACGGAGACCACTCACCCTGGATCCCCACCTGAAACAACCGAGGAGTATATATTATCAGTACAAATTAAAAAGCAGTACAAGTGACGAGAAAAATTAAGGATATCCGATCCACAAAAATGTCCAGTCATCCATATAACAATCACACATGGGACAGTTAATTAAATATTTCAGTTTGTCTTCAATCATATATATTAAAATAGATAAATAGATATCCAGTATGTATATTAAAATATTACACAGCACAGTTCAGTTTATTCATCATAAAAACTCTTTCCATGATTTTCTTTCACCCAATATCTTAGAACTGGCTTTCTTGATTTTCATAAGACTTACAGGGGACTTCACACATACCATCATTAACATGGAGCTTTACATGCAAAATGGAGAACTTGGTCAAACCACAAGTAATTAACAATTAATCTCAGTTACTTCGGAGTCAAAGAATATTTCCCTGCAAACGAATCGAATGAAACAAATTTTAAAAAATCGAGAATGTTCTAAAACTTAATCGCTTATGATTTGAGCAAATTCAGTCTTGCAGTTTTCTTACAAACGAATCGAATGAAACAAATTTTAAAAATCGAGAATGTTCTAAAACTTAAACGCTTATGGTTTGAGCAAATTCAGTCTTGCAGTTTTCTTACAACAGCTCCATTTCCGGTTTTCGTCCATAAGGCCAATGTTAAACTTCTACCTCAGTTTTCACAAAACTGATAAGACCGATCCACTTCAAAATTTGTATGCCATCTATTGATGGTGAGTTCTAAGCCCCCTGCAAAAGTCTTGTTACATTCAGGCGGTACGATTACGAGATCCTTAACAGAAAATGAATTAAAAATAATAAAAAAATAATGTATTAATCTTCAATTTTACATTAATTTATTATTAATTCATCTAATATTAGTTAAAATGTAATTTTGTATGAATTGAATGTACTACAAATACTGATGATGTAATATTATTAACGAAAGCTATCAAATAAATTTCATTTCATTTAATTTCATAAGATTTTCTTCTCACATTTATTATTTATTTATGTATTTTTTATTACTTCATTCACATATTTAACCAGCAGAGTTTAACTCAATAATCTCATTTGCCGGTGCAAATTTTCACAATAAATTTATCTTCAAGAAATTAAGTACTATTGATAAAGAATATGTATTATTAACTACAACTCTACAATAGAGAACAATAATTATTTTTTTATAAACAAATTAATAAATTCAATTCACAATTAAAGACATTGATCATATAATTTTATACAATTTTAGAAAATGAAAAGAGTTTTTTTATAGAGGAACATAACCAAACTATTTACTACTAACTGAACTCTTATGTCATCATGAATTATTAAATCTTTAGATAATTAATCAATCAAATAAAAACTCATTACATTTTTCTCCTTATCTTACCTCATAGTCAATGACGAGGGTGTTGCTGGTTGGTGGCAGAGGAACGGTGGCCACAGAGCGGATGAAGTCGCCGAGGTCCGAGCGCACCTTCAGCTTGGCATCTCCCGCGAAGCTCCAGAGCAGCGCGTGCACGAGTAGCGCTGAGTGTAGTGCTCCAAGCTCTCGGGGGCAGGGGGAAGTCACAGTGGCCCTAGTTGTACTGCAGAATGTTCCTGCAAACACAACCATTACTGACTTGTTGCTTGTGGAGAGGGCAGAAAGAATGGAGTATTGACCACAAAATTTTTTACTGCAGAAATGGATAGAGAGTATAAAGTTATGCTACTCTGATTTTTTTCAGATGTTTCAAAATTTGAGTTGTGTGAAACATATCATATCCTAAACTGTCCACTGCGTAAACTCCCCCTGTTACACTATGCCTGTCAGACTACCTGAAAATATTTGTGCTATTTGATTGTTCCTAAAATATATACTATATTATATATCTGTATACTGTATAACTATAATATATCATAATTGAATTGATAAATGTTTAAAATTGGAACTATTACAATTGTATACTAATATTATTATGTATTGTGTTCTTATTTTGTTTATATATATAATATATTGATTATTATTATTAATATATTTTTTGTTTATATAATATATTGATACTGTACAATATAGGTCTAATTTTGTTTGTATTGTGGGCAAATTATATATATTTCATTTTGGTTTGTATAATAATTTGTATGTATAATATAATCAATATTTTTTCTTTTTCTTTTTTAGGTTATTATTATATAATATTTTATAATCTATTCTGTACACTGTTTTTGTGTTCAATAAACAATTTAAAAAAAAAAAAAAAAATGGTAACTATATTTAAAAAAATATTGAAAGTGCAGAGAATGTGACGCCTCTCTTAATAAAAAGATTGGGACTAAAAGGGGCGTGGCTTCAAACCTGACCTCGTCAAGAACTTTTTAGCAATACCTCCCGGGCTCTAAAATACCTGGAAAAAAAATCCGAGTGGAATAACTTTGCACCCTATATCTATTTCTGCAATAAATTTTTTGATGATTCTATTCAGTACTGATTGGCCTATCCTAGCGGTAAAATGGTATAAATGCAAGAACTTGGGTATAAGAAAAGAAGAAGACTTCAGCTTTGAACTGGCTGGAATCAGAATGGAAAAGCTCTCGACAAACATGTAAATTTAGAATTTTCTGATTGGTCGACAGCTGGTTGAAGTGACTGACCTGACTCCCTGGTTGAGCATGGAGAACAGAGAGTTGAGGGCCCTCAGTGTCTCGTGAAGTCCATGATGTGTTCTTGCTGCTGCACAAACTCGAGGCAGCGCACCACCAGTCCGTCGGAGGAGAAGAACGGCTGCAGCACCGCGGCCACCTCGTGTTGGACCTGAAAATATTGCATTTCTTTATAATAATAACCTTATTTTCAAACTAAAACAATTCCAATTCAAAGCTACTTTGATGTTACGAATTTTAAGATTGTGATTACTGATTCGTGAAGGACAAGAAGAGGGCAAGAAGGTTGTGTATTTTTGCTTATTCCACCAAAAGGTAGAATTAAACTGTATGAAAAAGGATTTGTTATAAGATATGTCAATTTGTGGAATAAGTTGCCTCCACATGTTAATAAGCAATTTGCTTCAGCAGCGAAGGCATTCTACTTTTATGTGAATATTCATAGTTGTAGTAGTGAAATTTGACGTTGCCAAAGATTTCCTTTAACTTTAGAATGTACAGATAACTGCCACCTATTGTGAAATAGTGTCTAAATGATGCTTTGTATTTTTGATGGGTAAACCAAGGTTTGAAAGACTGTAAGTCCTACCTTCTTTTTTATGAAGCACTGATGTATACATATTAAAATTATACAAAAGTACAAACTTGTTTATATAACCCTAACTTTAGGTACTGCAAATTATATAACAGGGCTAAAAGTTTTTTTTTCTGTCCTCAATTTTTTGTTTTGTTTTTTGTGGGTGCGGTACACTCTCGAAAATCTTTTTATAACATAGCATAGCCTTTTTAATAACATATTACCCATTTTTTTCCCTTCCAGTTGCTAGTTTTGTTGCCTAGGCTTTGATCATCATATTACTTTCAATGAAAATCTAAATTCCTCCTGCCTTGTAAAATGTAATTAAAATTTGAAAGTTACTCACCATCTTCACCTGGTGGTGATCAAAGAATTTCCAGTTTGGAGCCGGCACGGCCAGCTCTGAGAAGACGTTTTGCAGCAGTCGAGCAATCAGCTCACGCACTTGGAGTGGCCGATCTGTCAACATCAAAAACTTTCTTTCAGCGCTTGAAAACAATGAGGTGTTGCTAATAATAGCAGCACACAAATCTGTTTGAGAAAAAGACGCTACCTTCTTAACATAAAACAGCAAAAATTGAATTAAAATTGAACGTTTCTGTAACTACAGTAAAAACTCAATATTACGTAACTTGTTGTTAGGTAAAACTTGTTATTGAATAAAGAATATTGTGGTCATAATTAGCATTTCGTGTTATAGAAAAAACTCAATATAAGGCAAATTTCCTGGGTCCCGTAACTTTATGTAATAACAAATTTTTGCTGTACGCCACCATGTTAGAAAATTTGAATTTTTTCTCGGTAACTGTTACAGCTATGAATTTGAAACCATCTCCTACGCCACCTGATAATGAACCAAGAACTAATTTTTCAATTTTTAGCAATTTTTAATATTTTGTTCAGGGGGCGAGACTACACACTAGGGTTTGAAGCAAATAAAAATGCTTCTACCTGCCTGCCAGCTGATTTCTTCCCACTATAGTAGGAAGGTCAGACCTTTTCAACGTTATTTCATGTTAAGGGATCAGCTGTAGTGGTAAAAGGAGAAACTTTTCTTTGTCTCAGCGCGGAGGGTGTAGAAGAGCGAGCGTTAGCTTTCCATAGAATATAGTTCAGTGATTCTATTCCATAATTTTGCGTGTATGTTTCTATGTCTAATTATGTATCTATTTATTTATGTATAATCATATCTGTACACTATTTGTGTTTAATAAAACCAAGAACTAATTTTTCTCTAAAATTTCTTGTATGCCAAAAAAGCAAATTCAATTTTTTTACATAGGCTAGCTTAGATAGGACGGTGGGAACACCACAAAATCAGCTGAGTTGAAGACTCCAATTAATCGGAATAAAATTGTAAATAAAAAAATATATAAATAAAATGCTTTCTCAATACACTGTTAAGAAGCAATCAATGGTGGTAACAAACCATTGTTTATAATGTCTGTCGCATGAAGCCTTTTTCATTGTTAAACATGGGACGATGTAGTGTCTGATTTCACCACCAGAGCAGAGAACGTAATGACATTGTTGGCGCTAGTCAACACTCAACAATTACCCTTAAGTTAACATGTAAATCAACCGTCCCATGTTTGTTTTTCACTTCACGTGACAGACATTACCAACAATAATTTGTTTACTAACAACGAGTAGAGCTCTACGGTTACTGAAGGAGACGATTATCCTGATGTGACTGAGGGAACACTCACGTTTCTCTGATGGACGGTCAGGTTTGATGTCGTCTCTCGAACACGAAGCTACTGGGCGGCTCACATCCCTCGGCTAGGTTGGGGTATATTTCACTTGCCATCCTGTGAGAGAGAGAGAGAGAGAGAGAGAGAGAGAGAGAGAGAGAGAGAGAGAGAGAGTGTTAGGATCTTCTCATACAGGAAATTGCCCAACAGCAAGTCCAATGGAACCAGCTCGTCGCCAGGAGTCCGTTGAACTGGCTACTGAACCTTCTATGATGAATTTCTTTTTGTTATTCATGGAAGGAATTGTCATAGCTAGAGGGTTCAGTAGCCAGTCCAATGGAACCAGCTCTTCTTCAGGAGTCCATAAATTGAAGCTATAGTATGCGCAATGCATACTGCTTTTATGTACTTAAAAAATATACAGCAACATACTGCAATTGGAATTAAATATACTTTGCTTGCAAAATTGGACCGTGCAGATATCATGAAAGAAGAAAAATTTTGGATTGAAGATTTTACGAAAGAAAAGGATTCAAATAAGATAAATTTTAATTTTGAATGTTACTTTTACAGCAGAATTCGGCTTATAAGATCTTTGCAAATTAATTATATCTAGTCCCATGTTTCTGTACAACACACTACATACATATAGTAGAACCATCATATGGTCAGCGCTGTCACTTTGACGAGGCAAGCCGGCAGCTAGCTGGTATGGAGCCTGCAGCCGCCGGCTTGGCTCGTCAAAGTGACAGCGCTGACCATATGATGGTTCTACTATAGTATCATATCATATATTATGTAGTGTTAGTATTAGATTGGTACAAAGAAGCCCCCGAATACAAAGCAGAAGAAAGCAGAAATATGACATGGCTACAGTATGCATACTGTATCATACTGTATTCATTGCATACAACTCCGCCAGGCCCAAGACGGTATGCATACAGTTTACAGCGTGATACAGTAATGCAGTAAGACTAATAAATGAGTCGAAATATCATAAAATAGGTTCAGCATATAACAAAATACATGCATTTACTTACAGTAATAAGTAATCACCAAAAATAGTCTCAAAAAATATATTATTTCGGGAGAAAAAGTTACCGGCTAATATTTAACATGGCGGAATGCGCAAGTTTATTTACGAAATGAAAGTACAGTCTATGGCAAAATAAAACAAATATAAATTAAAATGTCACTATATTATCGAATCATCTAAAAATCAAAATTAATATAGTTTTAATGCAAAATTATTAATATTCTTTTTACTAGAATAATTTTTTCACCTTTAAAAATGTGATTTACTAATGAATAATGAGTTTTTTCAAATGAATTGGAAACAGTAGTAACAAATTCATTGTGCGTAGTACTGTACAGGCTGAAAGGACTGGCGATTATTCGAGGGGAAGTAACTGTACTATATCGACAAATATCAATACAATTATAGATTTTAGAAAATTAAGGCGCCTACCTTTCAAATAATTTTTCTTTTCTTTTTTATAATTTCCATTTTCTCATGTGACGCGATCAATTAATGTCTGCAATTTTATTAGACAAAAGATGGGGTAATTTCTCATCTGTTTGCAAAAATTTTGATGGTGATTGGAAGGATGAATGTAGTCGGAACAACACCAACCGTTGAAAAATATTAAAAAGAAAATGAAAAAGAAAATATATGCGCCTATATAATTACAAAAGATATAGAAATTAATGCAGAAATTTTAGAATTTGATTTTTTTCAAGAGAAAATACAAATAATATAGTCACAAAAAAAAGAAGACTTCCCAAAGATTGACATAATATGAAAATATTTACAATATTTTTTCCAATAAAAAATTGAAATTAATTTTATTTAGATCGAAGATCTCGAAATTATTTAAAGAAAGAAAAATCTGCCAAGTTTACCATGCAGAAAGATATGAAAGTATGATTATTGTCACTGATCTTAGGAGAAGGTGAATCACTCTGAAAATTTTACTATCGTAAACCTTCCTTAATTTTATTATAAATTTTCATGCAGCAAAAAAAAAAAAAAAAAAAAATGGAGCAAAAATATTGTGGTGAGAATATCATTGGAAATACAGCGGCCATTAGTTAAATCAAATCAGCATGATTTTCAACTAAAAAAAAAATTAAATTCTCAAAAACTGGACCAAATAATAATTTTTTTTAATGAGATCGAGAGTGAGGTCATTTTGTTATTTATGATTTGATCTAACCCTATATATTATATGATCTAACTTTTATACTTTTTTGCTAACAAAACTATTTACAATAGTGACAATAATCCTTAATGCTTGCTATCTATTATACAACACAATTATAATAAAACTGAATACAACACTATTATACTACCCCTGGGGGTAGGCAGCTCAAAGTACGCCACTCGCAGCAGCAACTGCAGCAAAAATTCTGATTTTTTTTTTTAGAGGCAGATATTAGAGCCTAAAGCCATAGAAAAAATTTCAAAACAATTTAACGAGCCGCTTTTTTTTAAATTAAATTCTTAGTTTGTCTCTCCATGGGAAATTAAAAACCTATGCTGAAAATAAAAAATATAAATTAAAAAAAATCGGCTCGTTAAATTGTTTTGAAATTTTTTCTATGGCTTTAAGGCACTAATATCTGCCTCTCAAAAAAATTTCAGCATTTTTTTTTTAATTTGCTAAGGTTTACATGTTAATCAAAGGGAAGTACGTCGAACAGCTGTTCGGCGTTATCTCTACCATAGTATAAAATATTATTAAGAAAGTGACAAAAAATAACCCAATGTCCTCTACTCAAATTTGTAATACAACATTTCAAACAGTGGAAATTACTTCAATTGAAAATAAAGCACACATTACATTGATTACATTATTAAAAACTCATTTTGCAACTTGTTGTTAGGTAAAATTCAATATTGTTTTAAGGAGATCGCGGTCCCGACAAAAATAACATTGCGTGGTACAGGAAAAACTAGGAACAAGATAATAACTTTTTCGTCCCTCGAAAGCTGAATTCCTCGATATAACGTAAAAATCAAAATTTTAAGGGGAAAATTTATAGTACGCAACGCGAAAAAAAGATCGCGATTTAGGCGAGTAAGAATAGATCGCGTATTTTATTGAAGTCACGCGGTAATTCGAGATGACGTAGAAACATAGGAAGTATCAAATTATACGAAAGTCAAAATTTAAAGTTCTCAAATGAGAATATATATATATATATTCAATGTATTCAATATTATTATTTAATTTTATAATCTAATTTAATTAATTGTAAGCCATATAATACAGTCTCGTAAAATTGTGGCTTGTTATGTCAGTTTGGCTGCGATCATCATAATATTCATAATGGTATGAACTATAAAATAAAATGCAATTATATAACATATAGCTGCATGCAAAATAATTCGCAATATAACATGCATGTTGCATGTTATAATCGTAATATTATAACAACATTTGTTTACATTATTGAAATATTCCCATTTTATCATTCGACTTGTATTTGCGGTCAAAGCGGCCAGCTCACGTGACCACCGAGGTCACACAAAACTTCGTGAAGGATTTCCGGCGATCGTCTTATCGCCGTGACTCACCTTCTCCCGTCAAAGCTTTTATACCTGAACGAAACGACCAGCTATAGATAAGCCACGTTGGCCTAGTGCAAGTATGCCCGCCTCGCATGCAAGAGGCTCCAGGTTCAAAACCTACCTCCAGCACAACTTTTCCACCAACCGCGGGGCTGTGGAAGAAGAACACGAGACAGGGGGAGTTTTTAAATTTTAAAATCGAAAACTACCCCGAACAAAAAATACATGGCAAAAATTGCCATGTACTTTTCATTCGGGGGGCTCTCGCACTCGCTAACATGAGAGGCATGCAGGATTTTTCAACGAGCAAAACTCTACCTTCAATACAGCGATACAGCCGTTTGGAGCACAACTTTATAACTTACTAATAATAATTATTATTTAATATTTACTATTACAAAACAATTCAACGGAAAAAAATGTTTTTAATGATCGCAGGGTTAGTTGGTATTTAGTTTTTTTTTTTTTTTTTTTACCATTTATTACACTACATACAAATTTATATTCTTTACTATTCTACATTTTAGTGTCTAATTATTTTTTATTTTACTTTTTTATTTATTTATTATTAATTTTTCTTAAAAACAAAGTCTGGAAGAGACAACAAGAACTTTTTATTTATTTACTTTACTTTAATATTCTATTTTTTTAAAATCAAGCAAGAGTTGTGCTTCAAGTGGTGGCTCTATCCTTGGAAGGAAGGGTCAAGCAAGTTTTCCTCGTTGAAAAATACAAACCACATGCCAATCAGCTAGACGAGTGCGAGACCCCAGTCAAGAAATTACCTGAAAGAAAAACATGCGAGAATGCGGCCTACTTACATGTCTATCGGTTAGGTGTAAGAATAGGCTCGCCTAAACCTCACCACAATAAAGCAACAATATATTCTATCCTATTATAGCTTAAATAAGGGGGACAAAAAACTTGAAAATCATAATTACGTAATATAATGTATGTTAGTATAAAAATGATCGGAGCCAGCTAGTTGATTCCTGTTTCATCAATTTTAAAGCTTTAAAGAATATACGTTTCATTTTAATTTTATTTCCTGAATGAAAATAAATATTAAACACAAAAAATGTATTTTTTAAAGAAGAAAATTCTTATTAAATATTAATATATATATTTATATTATATTATATATATATATATAAACTATAGTTAATTTCTTAGCGAATGATTAAAGAAGTTTAAGAATTATTTTAACAGTGTTAACACACATTTTATATTTATTTTAAAAGCTGAGTCAAAATAAGTATCCTAAAAATTGCAATAATTCGTGCAGTAACATGCAACCTATTCCCAATAAGGCTCGACATTGAAATTACTTTATATTTTATGATTAAGCCCAGTTACTTCGGAAGCTTGGAGTCAAAGGAGATTTCTTTTAGAAGAAATAAAATGAAAGTTAATCTTAAAAATTCAAATTTTCTAAATACTAAATCAAACCAACTGCAAAAGTAACAAACTTGAGTAACTTGACTCACACAAAAACACCTAAATTTTGCACAGTTGGTTTGAAATCATGTTTTGCCATTTAATTTGACCCTGAGAGTTCAAATACGAAGGAACTTTCAAGATTACAGGAAGAGAAATCACAAAAAAACAAAACATAAAAAAAAAAAAAAATAAATAAATTTCAAAAAAAAAAAATTGCAGCTTTATACATTAAGATATTTTAAGATGGCAAAAATAACAAACTTGTGATGTAAATGAAAAATGAAAACTTCTAAATTGAGCTTGATCACGCTGAAAACATCTGACGTCATGTAATTTGACCCAAGGAGTTCGAAAATGAAGGAATTTTCAAGATCAAATTACATTAAAAAAACTCGGAACTTGCAGCAATATCCTTGACGAGACAAAAAATGAAAAACTTGACAAAAATAAAAACTCCTAAATTAATCCTTATCATGCTAAAAACATCTGAGGTAATGTAACTTGACCCGGGGAGTGCAAATATGAAGTAATTTTCAAGGTCACAACACAAACAAAAAACCCGGAATTTGCAGCTATAAACTTCAAATGAGTAAAAACGATAAACTCGATACAAAGACAAATAATTTAAACTCGATCACGCTGAAAACATGAGAGCATGTAATTGGATTCAGGGAGATTAAATATTAAAGAATTTCCAAAATTCACATAAAAAACAAACAAACAGATTTTGAAGCATCACCGGTATACATCAAGATACCTAGCCAATCTCATGTTTTTGTAGTCATTTCAGATGACAATATGAAATGGAAAATTTCAAGTAGGGCGTGGTTTTGATTTTATCATTCAGTTGATCTAATTTTATTACTAGCTGTGAGCGACTGCCTAACAATGGTACTTTTTATTAATTGATGGCTTTTGTGAGGGGCACTGTCAAATCTTCCCCTTATTTTAAATCCGAGTTAGGATTCATTATCTGCTGACACTGGATTATTCAAGTTCGTAAGAGCTTAACCCTATAGCACAAGGCAATGCTACATTGGCATGGGGGTATAAGAAATGGGAGAAAAGTGAACCTTTGGCACATTCCAAGAAACATTATGGAAAAATGGCAAATTTTGTAGCAGCTTCTGATGCTCCATATAATTATATACTGTATATATTTCATTAGAAGATACGACTTGCTAGAAGTTATTTATGCTGTAAACCATGATAAAACTATAATAGATAGGTCCATCAGCCCTACGAATTTGGACTGATCTGCGCATTTTGGCCAAAAGCAACCAAGGTGACGTCAGGTAGTGAACTCAAAACAGCTGTTCCGCTGCACGAGGGGCCCCTACCAAAGCAGAGTTTTTGTTCAACATTAGCGAGAACGTTGCTTTTTATTTTATCTCAAATTTGATATTTATTTGCAATACTACACACCAAACCGGTTGCAGTAATGTACAGTATTAAAAGAATTTTTAACACTGCATTTCGCAAGCAATCTGAGGAAGAAGTTCAAATCCTTGTTCATAAAGCAAACAAACCTGCTAATAACTGTGCGCAGACTAGCCACCTAGCGTTTGCGCAGCTTGACTAGGCAGCTGGCTCTCTCATCAAGCACACTATGAGGAGCCATGCGCAGTAGACCACCAAGATTTAAAACTCGTTTCTGCGCAGCTTTTCTAAGCCGTGGCTATTAATTTACGTAAAACTTTACAATAGAGCAGAACAAAATAAACGTATGCACTGTGCGCATGGGACGGCCCTGATTTTTGAATCGATAAAGACTACCAAAAAAACAAAAACACAATTTCAAACGTTTTAATGTACTTTCTTTTCATTGTTCAATTCCAACCAGGTGGGAACACCACAAAATCAGCTGACTTAAAGACTCCAATTAATCGGAATAAAATTGTAAATAAAAAAATATATAAATAAAATGCTTTCTCAATACACTGTTAAGAAGCAATCAATGGTGGTAACAAACCATTGTTTATAATGTCTGTCGCATGAAGCCTTTTTCATTGTTAAACATGGGACGATGTAGTGTCTGATTTCACCACCAGAGCAGAGAACGTAATGACATTGTTGGCGCTAGTCAACACTCAACAATTACCCTTAAGTTAACATGTAAATCAACCGTCCCATGTTTGTTTTTCACTTCACGTGACAGACATTACCAACAATAATTTGTTAACTAACAACGAGTAGAGCTCCACGGTTACTGAAGGAGACGATTATCCTGATGTGACTGAGGGAACACTCACGTTTCTCTGATGGACGGTCAGGTTTGATGTCGTCTCTCGAACACGAAGCTACTGGGCGGCTCACATCCTTCGGCTAGGTTGGGGTACATTTCACTTGCCATCCTGTGAGAGAGAGAGAGAGAGAGAGTGTTAGGATCTTCTCATACAGGAAATTGCCCAACAGCAAGTCCAATGGAACCAGCTCGTCGTCAGGAGTCCATTGAACTGGCTACTGAACCTTCTATGATGAATTTCTTTTTGTTATTCATGGAAGGAATTTTCATAGCTAGAGGGTTCAGTAGCCAGTCCAATGGAACCAGCTCGTCGTCAGGAGTCCATAAATTGAAGCTATAGTATGCGCAATGCATACTGCTTTTATGTACTTAAAAAATATACAGCAACATACTGCAATTGGAATTAAATATACTTTGCTTGCAAAATTGGACCGTGCAGATATCATGAAAGAAGAAAAATTTTGGATTGAAGATTTTACGAAAGAAAAGGATTCAAATAAGATAAATTTTAATTTTGAATGTTACTTTTACAGCAGAATTCGGCTTATAAGATCTTTGCAAATTAATTATATCTAGTCCCATGTTTCTGTACAACACACTACATACATATAGTAGAACCATCATATGGTCAGCGCTGTCACTTTGACGAGGCAAGCCGGCAGCTAGCTGGTATGGAGCCTGCAGCCGCCGGCTTGGCTCGTCAAAGTGACAGTGCTGACCATATGATGGTTCTACTATAGTATCATATCATATATTATGTAGTGTTAGTATTAGATTGGTACAAAGAAGCCCCCGAATACAAAGCAGAAGAAAGCAGAAATATGACATGGCTACAGTATGCATACTGTATCATACTGTATTCATTGCATACAACTCCGCCAGGCCCAAGACGGTATGCATACAGTTTACAGCGTGATACAGTAATGCAGTAAGACTAATAAATGAGTCGAAATATCATAAAATAGGTTCAGCATATAACAAAATACATGCATTTACTTACAGTAATAAGTAATCACCAAAAATAGTCTCAAAAAATATATTATTTCGGGAGAAAAAGTTACCGGCTAATATTTAACATGGCGGAATGCGCAAGTTTATTTACGAAATGAAAGTACAGTCTATGGCAAAATAAAACAAATATAAATTAAAATGTCACTATATTATCGAATCATCTAAAAATCAAAATTAATATAGTTTTAATGCAAAATTATTAATATTCTTTTTATTAGAATAATTTTTTCACCTATAAAATGTGATTTACTAATGAATAATGAGTTTTTTCAAATGAATTGGAAACAGTAGTAACAAATTCATTGTGCGTAGTACTGTACAGGCGATTATTCGAGGGGAAGTAACTGTACTATATCGACAAATATCAATACAATTATAGATTTTAGAAAATTAAGGCGCCTACCTTTCAAATAATTTTTCTTTTCTTTTTTATAATTTCCATTTTCTCATGTGACGCAATCAATTAATGTCTGCAATTTTATTAGACAAAAGATGGGGTAATTTCTCATCTGTTTGCAAAAATTTTGATGGCGATTGGAAGGATGAATGTAGTCGGAACAACACCAACCGTTGAAAAATATTAAAAAGAAAATGAAAAAGAAAATATATGCGCCTATATAATTACAAAAGATATAGAAATTAATGCAGAAATTTTAGAATTTGATTTTTTTCAAGAGAAAATACAAATAATATAGTCACAAAAAAAAGAAGACTTCCCAAAGATTGACATAATAGGAAAATTTTTACAATATTTTTTCCAATAAAAAATTGAAATTAATTTTATTTAGATCGAAGATCTCGAAATTATTTAAAGAAAGAAAAATCTGTCAAGTTTACCATGCAGAAAGATATGAAAGTATGATTATTGTCACTGATCTTAGGAGAAGGTGAATCACTCTGAAAATTTTACTATCGTAAACCTTCCTTAAATTTATTATAAATTTTCATGCAGCAAAAAAAAAAAAAAAAAAAAAATGGAGCAAAAATATTGTGGTGAGAATATCATTGGAAATACAGCGGCCATTAGTTAAATCAAATCAGCATGATTTTCAACTAAAAAAAAAAATAAATTCTCAAAAACTGGACCAAATAATAATTTTTTTTAATGAGATCGAGAGTGAAGTCATTTTGTTATTTATGATTTGATCTAACCCTATGTATTATATGATCTAACTTTTAAACTTTTTTGCTAACAAAACTAATTACAATAGTGACAATAATCCTTAATGCTTGCTATCTATTATACAACACAATTATAATAAAACTGAATACAACACTATTATACTACCCCTGGGGGTAGGCAGCTCAAAGTACGCCACTCGCAGCAGCAACTGCAGCAAAAATTCTGATTTTCTTTTTTTTTTTAGAGGCAGATATTAGAGCCTAAAGCCATAGAAAAAATTTCAAAACAATTTAACGAGCCGCTTTTTTTTAAATTAAATTCTTAGTTTGTCTCTCCATGGGAAATTAAAAACCTATGCTGAAAATAAAAAATATAAATTAAAAAAAATCGGCTCGTTAAATTGTTTTGAAATTTTTTCTATGGCTTTAAGGCACTAATATCTGCCTCTCAAAAAAATTTCAGAATTTTTGTGAATTTGCTAAGGTTTACATGTTAATCAAAGGGGAGTACGCTGAACAGCTGTTCGGCGTTTACTCTGCCTTAAATCAAGGGGAAAGACACTGTGATTTCACATGAAGTTTTTCCATATCTTAATACTGTATGTATCTTTCTTGCTTGTGTGTTTACTATTTTTAGGACTATAAAAATCACAGTGTTTTGTGTAATACCATTTCAAAGATTTTTGGCGTTTAAGAGGAAATAACACGCAGTTTATGAAATAAAACGTTATCACTCTATAAATTTTTTTTATCTAATATTTTCCTCTACTTAGCTTAGCATGTGCATGAAAAAATTAATAAATTACAAGGTTTATTGTTCTTTATTTTCAATCAAGATGTATGAAGTAATATAGGGTTACGTAACAAAATACTCAAAATAAATATTTTATTTTTTATTTATTTTTTTTTTTATATTAAAAGTTGGATGTTTAGCTTTCCTTCCAGAGAAACATAGGCAATTAAAAAAAATCCATTGCATTAGTTAATATTAGCTGTAAAACAAATAAATGTTGCAGCTTTCAATTTTCCAATGAAACAAATATAGATTTGAATTTCCATCCCACCATGATACATTGTACCATGAATTATTGCAAATAATTTACGAGTTAAAATAAATGAAATTTTGGGATTATATAGCACTAATTGAGTTCTTTTAATTTCACTTAATTTTTGAATCCTTGCAGCAAAACTTGCAGGTTTGGGGAGGAGGGGAGCGCTGCTCTCATGTGTTTCATGTTATTTGAAATTGAAGATACTGAGCTGGAGCAAAACTTTTTACGGTACTAATTAGCACTAATCGAGCACTAATTATTGCACCCAAAATTGGAATTATATAGTACTGTAAGTGGGGGGGCTGCCTTGAAGTGGGCCCATCATTCAAATTTGATTTGAACTTGTGTTTAGAGGAGGGCTGATGTGTGTCATACGGCATTAATTAGCACTAATTGAGCACTTATTACTGCACCTAATTTTGGAATTAGTGCTGAAAGTTGGGGGGCTCACTTCACGTACATTAGAGAGTGTTCTCCCGATTTAATTATATAAATTTTTTGTGTAGATTAAAGTAATGAAAAGCTAGGTGTGGGTAATAGATAATTTTTTTTTTTTTTTTTTTTCAATTTACAGGACCTTGAGTTACGTCATGATGTCAACCCTTTTATGGTTAAGGTAACACGCCTAATATTAAAAAAAAAAAAAAAAAAAATGAAACACCTGAAAATTAGATAATGTTCTCCTTTACATCAGTAGCTAAAATATCAGGTATATTATACAAATTCGAGCTAGTTTTGGAGTTATGAATTTTTAAAATTGACATTTTTAAAATTAAAACCATGGAAAAATATGGAATTTCTATGTTAATTTAGTCAAATTAGCTCGAATTTGTACACCTGATATTTTATCTACTGATAGGGGATGAAGAGGAGAACATATTATTTAGTTTTTTCATCATTTTCATGCGAGGTATTTTTTTTTTAACATTGGGCGTATTATTTTCTCTTAAACGTAAAAAATCTTTGAAATGGCATTATACAAAACACTGTGATTTCATAGTCGTAAAAATAGTAAACACACAAGCAAGAAAGATACATAGGAAGAAATGGAAAAACTTCATATGATGTGACAGTGTCCTTCCCCTTGATTTAAATAATGTCAAAAATTATTAAGAAAGTGACAAAAAATAACCCAATGTCCTCTACTCAAATTTGTAATGCAACATTTCAAACAGTGGAAATTACTGCAATTGAAAATAAAGAATTTTATACAATTAAAAGCGCACATTATACATTATTAAAAACTCTCATTATGCAACCTGTTGTTAGGTAAAATTCAATATTGTTTTAAGGAGATCGCGGTCCCGACAAAAAGAACATTGCGTGGGACAGGAAAAACTAGGTACAGTACAAGATAATAACTTTTTCGTCCCTCGGAATCTGAAGTCCTCGATGTAACGTAAAAAGACAATTTTTAAGGGGAAAAATAAAAGTACGCAACGCGAGAAAATAAAGATTACGATTTTGGCGAGGAAGAATTAAATTTATTAAATAGATGGCATATTTTATTGAAGTCACACGAGGTAATTCAAGATGACGTAGAAACGTAAGAAATATATTATATATCATATATAAAAAAATAATGAGGCAAAAATCTTATGCTACATATTTTAGCCTGCAACTCCAAAATATATATAACACAACAAATCACGAAATTTTACACGACGAAAGTCAATAATTAAAGTTCTCAAATGAGAACTAATAACATAATAAAACGAAAAATAAAACACAAAACTTCGTTTTAATACTGAAAAAATATGCAATTTACAAACTTTTTTTATAAATGGAAAAAAATTGAAAGCCGTAACAGTCAAACAGGGCTTCTGCATCAAACTGGTCAAATGGGACTTAGAAACTAGAAATTGCTTGATGTTGTACGTGTTGTACGTATCGTTAAAAAAAAAGGTTATAAATATAAAAAATATATTCAAAAATATAATAAAAATATTATAAAATTAAAAACATGAACAATAACAATTCACTTACCACAGTTTTTATTGCCTACGCACAGACAGCCATATATGTTTTGCACTCCAATTAAAAAAAAACAAACAAAAACAATTCGCTATAATACAGTACATTAACCAAATGTAATAATTTAACTTGCACTTCAGTTATAAAGACAAGTAAATATATGACAAATTTACGACGAAATAAAACGATGTTTTCATGATCCTTGCTGGCGACCAAATGACTAGGGATCGGCGATATTTTTCGATACTACTCGATACCCGATACTTTTCTGGCGATATATCGATACTATCGAGTACTTTTCTAAGCCGATAATTATCGGGTATTCGATACTAAATTATGAGTATCGCGGCCGATACTATTTATCAAAAAATGCATGCAAAAGTCACTCGCGGTAGTCGCGGTAATCAAAAACCAAGGCAAGACAAAAAAGTATTTATTAATTAAATAGGTTTTCGTCCATGAGTTCGATACTATGCGTTTTTAAATTCTTTTTCCAATACGAAAATCTACTCGTTAATTGATCGAAAATACGCGATTGGCCATTTACTACTACAAGATGGTTTCCACTAGCTGGCAGTGGCACTCAATACCTCCGATAGCTTTACTTACTATTGGCTCGAGAGTACTTGGCTTTGGCAGATTATAGTAGTAGCCTAGCTAGCTAATATAAGCTAGCTATAGTAGGTCGTATAGTAGGAATGATTTATACTAAATACTTTCACCGATATATCCGCAAAAGTATTACAATAAATTATTCATTTATATACAGAGTACACAGGTACAGGTTAGTATTTTCAAGATGGCGGAATACTTGAAAACTTGTTGTGTATTTTTTTTAAAATGATTATATATAACGTACATAAAAAATAAATGTTGGTAATATTTACTACATGAAAAGAAAAATGTATTTTTACCCCCCCCCCCCCCCAGAAGCTAAAAATATGCTGAATTTTTTTAATCTTTTTAAAATTACCGCCGATATTTTCCGATATATCGAAATATCGATATATTTTGAGCCGATAATATTGATGAGTATAAATACTTTTTAAAGTACTCGATATAAAAAGTATCGATACTTTTTTCACTATCGCCGATCCCTACAAATGACACAGCAGTGAGTCACAGGAAGTGATATCGTTTTTCAGAATAGACCGCGGTCAGCCATACACCCACTACTATACTACACTGTATAAGTGACATTCCTAATCCTAACGCCCTCAGACAAAAACTGACAAATCTATCGAACTAATTATCGTTGTTTATTGTACGAGAAACGATCACAATTATTCTTTGATATACACGAATTACGATGGAATTATTTAAGGAATTATACATTCCGAATTGAAATTACACTTTTTTTTTCTAAATATATATATATATATATATACTGTATATATATATATTATATATATATATATATATATATATATATATATATATATATATATATATATATATATATATATATATATATATATATATATATATATATATATATAGCATAAATTATTCTCCTTATTTTAAATTACTGCAGATTAATTGATGATTTCGCCATTATACTGCATTGTAAATATTTTATAAGCAAAGACATGCATTAATAAAGGGATCATACAGGCCTTAACTTACAAATGGACAACCTAAATGAAAAATTTTTATTGCAGAAATGCATAGAGGGTACCAATCTATGCTACTCTGAATTTTTTCAGATTTTTTTTTTTTTTTTGAAATTCAGAACGATTTTTTAATTATTGTTGAAAGTACGGCCACGCCTCCTGGAGGCGTTAATAGGCGTCTCGGTCTTATCCTTTTTATTAAGGATTCAGGGGTGCCAACTTAGCTTACAGAACTTTCAAAAATTATTTAAAAATAGTTCTGGGTCTCAAAAAAATCTGAAAAAATTCAGAGTTGCATAATTTAGTGCCCTCTATTCATTTCTGCAATAAATCTTTTTCATGCAGGTTGTCCATTAGACAGACACTACGGTAGCGTAAGTGTTGCTAAGTAAATCACGAAATTTGCATTACGACTTTCAAATTCAGGTATAATAATTCTTTAGTTATTTATTTGTATTTAATATTCAAAACAGACTATACTGATCAGGCAGTCCAATTGCAAAGCACACAATAGTTTAAAGAATAAAATAGTGGAAATTAAATAAAAAAAGTATTTAACTAACAAGCAATATGTATTATACAGTATAATATATTCTTCGTCAAGCAACGAAAGGTTACGATGAACTATGGAGCTGACGTGCTTCTCTTGCAGCCTTATCACTTGCAATATATAGTCAATTGCAACTTGTGAAGGCGACATTAATATTATATTGTTTAATGTAATTATTATGCCTTTATTAATTTTTTAATCATAATTTTTATGTACTGTATCACATAAATCATTTAATCTAAATTAACTATGTTATATTAATATAATTCAGTCTCAAAAACGTGTTACGTTTGTATCAGTTTGGCTTCGATCACAATCATTAATTATATTATATCGATTATAGTAAAATGCAATTACATAACAGCAACAAAATAATTTGCAATAACCAAGAGGAGGTTTAATATAATTACATGAAAAAATACAGTAAATTAACCAAACTTATTATTATTATTATTATATTTAAATTTGAAATTTATTAATATTCATAAAATTATGCAAAGTAAAAATTACGTAAAAAGATGTAAAAATAAAAGTTTTCATTTCAAATACTTTTATAATAAATTTAATTCTCATTTAAGGTATAACCTGAGAATTTGTCTGTCAAGGTCAAGAGGCGTGGCTACACCTGCTAATCTGACAACACTGTTGCAATAGTAATGCGAATAAAAGATTAGGAGGGGGTGGTAAGTACAGTCCTTGAGAGCGTTGCCAAGTTTCTTAGGACATATCAGAAACGATCATCGCCACGGTTCGAAATATATGAAAACTATTCAGAAAAATAGTCCAAAAATTTAGCTTTTAATCCATGTAAAATTCTAAAAAAATTCTCGAGCCGTTTTTGTGCAATGTTGATTTAAAAATTTAACATTGAAAGGATACAAAATACACATTTGAATAAATTAATTATAATTAAACCAACGGTTAAAAAAATCTAAAAAAAATCAGTAGTATTTGGACAATTGTTGTAAGTCTACCAAATTAATTTCAAGAACATCTGTCGATACGACTTTTTTCGTCCGAATATCTCAGGTTAAGCCTTAAAATATTGCGGATTTTTTCAAAGCTATAAATAATGCAAATATAATCTGAAGCAATTAAGTCACTGACTGAATCATTGTTCACGTTTCGACCTATTTATTAAAGATTTTTAAATTAATTATAATTATAATCGATCAACATATAATTTTCTTTCCTTGTTGTTATAATGAAACTTCTATACTCTCAATTCTAACAATTTAAACTACATAATTTTAACATAATCCATCGCAATATTATACCACAACACTTTCTGCAATTTCAAAAAATTACAAAATACAATAAGAATCTATAAATAACATTTCAAGGTAATAATAAAATCCCGTTTTATTATATGATTTGTATTTGCAATCTAAGGCGGCCAGCTCACGTGACCATCGAGGTCACACAAAACTTCGTGAAGGATTTCCGGCGTTCGTCTTATCGCCGTGACTCACCTTCTCCCGTCAAAACTTTTAAACCTGAACGAAACGACCAGCTATAGATAAGCCACGGTGGCCTAGTGCAAGAATGCCCGCCTGGCATGCAAGAGGCTCCAGGTTCAAAACGTACCTCCAGCACGACTTTTCCACCAACCGGGGGGCAGTGGAAGAGGAACACGAGACAGGAGGAGTTTTTAAATTTCAAAATTGAAAACTACCCCGAACAAAAAATACATGGCAAAAATTTTAACTATACCTGTTTTACGTGCTACATATACCACCTTAGTTAAACGTAGTTAAGCTAAATGTGGTTAAAAACCTGACTAACTGCTTAGTGAATCGTGTCCATTAAGAGTAATATATTTAAGCTCTAAACGATGATTTTTAAATCGATGAAGGCTACCAATAACAAAAGTATCTTTTTGAGGTTTAAACTAACTTTCTTTTCATTGGTCAATTCCAACCAATGGAATTTAACGTTAATTTAAAAGTTGAATTTTTTCTACTCTGTGATTGGCTCATCACGTTGGTTAGCAACCAATCACAAAAAAATCAACAACTACTTTGGAGCAAATCAGAAATTAGAAACAAAAACAGTACCAGAAAATAATGCATATCCCTGATTATTAGAATATAATTCTGCCCCCTAGCGTTGCCAAGGTCATTTTTTGAGTTGCAACTAAATTAAAATAGCCCAGCATTTCTAATGTCTATCCTGTCACTAGCATCACCAAGGGGTTCAAAAACGATAGATCCATACTACCTAAAATGTATAATTAACATTTTTAAAGTTATTTTCCTTAATAATTTTTGTCACGAAAAAGCATTAATAACCGAAGCAGATAAATTAAAAACACGTAAAAACACTTCACTATTGTGGAAACAGACCTTGAGAGCGGGCGACAGGTTCTAGTCCTTCCTTGTCCAGCGGGATGTGTCGCAGGTGGCTCAAGATGCTCTCAACCATCATCTACGTTGAAAGATCGTCATCGCTGAACCACACCATCCCTCAGCCAGACACGGTCATCAGCATCCCAGACTTGAGGTGTTGGACCTGCCAGACACAGAAACATGTCAGGTGAGAAAGGAGAAAATGTCATAAAGGATGAATCTCAGTAGGTTGAGATCTTGCAATCGTACTGCCTGAATGCAACAAGACTTGCAGGGGACTTGGAACTCACCATTAATAGGTGGCATACAAATTTTGAAGCAAATCTGTGTTATCAGTTTTGTGAAAACTGAGGTAGAAGTTTAACATTGGCCTTATGGACGAAAACCGGAAATGGAGCTGTTGTAAGAAAGCTGCAAGGTTTGAATTTGCTCAAACCATAAGTGATTAAGTTTTAGAACATTCTCGATTTTTTAAAATTTATTTCATTCAATTCTTTTGCAGGGAAACATTCTTTGACTACAGCAGTAACTGAGATTTATCGTTAATCATTACTATTATAACGAAAGAGGAACCATTAGTGTTGGATATATAAATTTAATGAAATAGATAGGGACAAAATACCAACAAACCTTACCACAACGAAATGTCCACAGCAAATGAATCTTGATAGCACTTACAAATACTTATTGACACGTTTTGACCAGCAATTAATGATGTGGTCTTTTTCAATCACAGAAAAATAATGCTACAAGTGCTCTTTGGCAGGAAAATTTTCTCCATAAGCCACCATGTTAGAAAATTTGAATTTTTTCTCGGTAACTGTTACAGCAATGAATTTGAAACCATCTCCTACGCCCCCTGATAATGAACCAAGAACTAATTTTTCAATTTTTAGCAATTTTTTTAATATTTTGTTCAGGGGGCGAGACTACACACTAGGGTTTGAAGCAAATAAAAATGCTTCTACCTGCCTGCCAGCTGATTTCTTCCCACTATAGTAGGAAGGTCAGACCTTTTCAACGTTATTTCATGTTAAGGGATCAGCTGTAGTGGTAAAAGGAGAAACTTTTTTTTGTCTCAGCGCGGAGGGTGTAGAAGAGCGAGCGTTAGCTTTCCATAGAATATAGTTCAGTGATTCTGTTCCATAATTTTGCGTGTATGTTTCTATGTCTAATTATGTATCTATTTATTTATGTATAATCATATCTGTACACTATTTGTGTTTAATAAAACCAAGAACTAATTTTTCTCTAAAATTTCTTGTATGCCAAAAAAGCAATTTCAATTTTTTTACATAGGCTAGCTTAGATAGGACGGTGGGAACACCACAAAATCAGCTGACTTAAAGACTCCAATTAATCGGAATAAAATTGTAAATAAAAAAATATATAAATAAAATGCTTTCTCAATACACTGTTAAGAAGCAATCAATGGTGGTAACAAACCATTGTTTATAATGTCTGTCGCATGAAGCCTTTTTCATTGTTAAACATGGGACGATGTAGTGTCTGATTTCACCACCAGAGCAGAGAACGTAATGACATTGTTGGCGCTAGTCAACACTCAACAATTACCCTTAAGTTAACATGTAAATCAACCGTCCCATGTTTGTTTTTCACTTCACGTGACAGACATTACCAACAATAATTTGTTAACTAACAACGAGTAGAGCTCCACGGTTACTGAAGGAGACGATTATCCTGATGTGACTGAGGGAACACTCACGTTTCTCTGATGGACGGTCAGGTTTGATGTCGTCTCTCGAACACGAAGCTACTGGGCGGCTCACATCCTTCGGCTAGGTTGGGGTGCATTTCACTTGCCATCCTGTGAGAGAGAGAGAGAGAGAGAGTGTTAGGATCTTCTCATACAGGAAATTGCCCAACAGCAAGTCCAATGGAACCAGCTCGTCGTCAGGAGTCCATTGAACTGGCTACTGAACCTTCTATGATGAATTTCTTTTTGTTATTCATGGAAGGAATTGTCATAGCTAGAGGGTTCAGTAGCCAGTCCAATGGAACCAGCTCGTCGTCAGGAGTCCATAAATTGAAGCTATAGTATGCGCAATGCATACTGCTTTTATGTACTTAAAAAATATACAGCAACATACTGCAATTGGAATTAAATATACTTTGCTTGCAAAATTGGACCGTGCAGATATCATGAAAGAAGAAAAATTTTGGATTGAAGATTTTACGAAAGAAAAGGATTCAAATAAGATAAATTTTAATTTTGAATGTTACTTTTACAGCAGAATTCGGCTTATAAGATCTTTGCAAATTAATTATATCTAGTCCCATGTTTCTGTACAACACACTACATACATATAGTAGAACCATCATATGGTCAGCGCTGTCACTTTGACGAGGCAAGCCGGCAGCTAGCTGGTATGGAGCCTGCAGCCGCCGGCTTGGCTCGTCAAAGTGACAGCGCTGACCATATGATGGTTCTACTATAGTATCATATCATATATTATGTAGTGTTAGTATTAGATTGGTACAAAGAAGCCCCCGAATACAAAGCAGAAGAAAGCAGAAATATGACATGGCTACAGTATGCATACTGTATCATACTGTATTCATTGCATACAACTCCGCCAGGCCCAAGACGGTATGCATACAGTTTACAGCGTGATACAGTAATGCAGTAAGACTAATAAATGAGTCGAAATATCATAAAATAGGTTCAGCATATAACAAAATACATGCATTTACTTACAGTAATAAGTAATCACCAAAAATAGTCTAAAAAAAGATATTATTTCGGGAGAAAAAGTTACCGGCTAATATTTAACATGGCGGAATGCGCAAGTTTATTTACGAAATGATAGTACAGTCTATGGCAAAATAAAACAAATATAAATTAAAATGTCACTATATTATCGAATCATCTAAAAATCAAAATTAATACAGTTTTAATGCAAAATTATTAAGGTAGAGATAATACGGATCAGCTGGCCCAATGCTAAAAAATTCCCATTCATAAAAATTATGAAAAAAATTTAAAATGTTCTCCTCTACATCCCCTATCAGTAGGTAAAATATCAGGTATACAAAAACGAGCTAGTTTTCGAGTTATTAATTTTCAAAGTTGACCAATTTAACATGGAAGTCCCATTTCTCCATGTTAAATTAGTCAACTTTAAAAATTAATAACTCGAAAACTAGCTCGTTTTTGTATACCTGATATTTTACCTACTGATAGGGGATGTAGAGGAGAACATTTTAAATTTTTTTCATAATTTTTATGAATGGGATTTTTTTAGCATTGGGCCAGCTGATCCGTATTATCTCTACCTTAATATTCTTTTTATTAGAATAATTTTTTCACCTTTAAAAATGTGATTTACTAATGAATAATGAGTTTTTTCAAATGAATTGGAAACAGTAGTAACAAATTCATTGTGCGTAGTACTGTACAGGCTGAAAGGACTGGCGATTATTCGAGGGGAAGTAACTGTACTATATCGACAAATATCAATACAATTATAGATTTTAGAAAATTAAGGCGCCTACCTTTCAAATAATTTTTCTTTTCTTTTTTATAATTTCCATTTTCTCATGTGACGCGATCAATTAATGTCTGCAATTTTATTAGACAAAAGATGGGGTAATTTCTCATCTGTTTGCAAAAATTTTGATGGTGATTGGATGAAGGATGAATGTAGTCGGAACAACAACAACCGTTGAAAAATATTAAAAAGAAAATGAAAAAGAAAATATATGCGCCTATATAATTACAAAAGATATAGAAATTAATGCAGAAATTTTAGAATTTGATTTTTTTCAAGAGAAAATACAAATAATATAGTCACAAAAAAAAGAAGACTTCCCAAAGATTGACATAATAGGAAAATTTTTACAATATTTTTTCCAATAAAAAATTGAAATTAATTTTATTTAGATCGAAGATCTCGAAATTATTTAAAGAAAGAAAAATCTGCCAAGTTTACCATGCAGAAAGATATGAAAGTATGATTATTGTCACTGATCTTAGGAGAAGGTGAATCACTCTGAAAATTTTATTATAGTAAACCTTCCTTAATTTTATTATAAATTTTCATGCAGCAAAAAAAAAAAAAAAAAAAATGGAGCAAAAATATTGTGGTGAGAATATCATTGGAAATACAGCGGCCATTAGTTAAATCAAATCAGCATGATTTTCAACTAAAAAAAAAATTAAATTCTCAAAAACTGGACCAAATAATAATTTTTTTTAATGAGATCGAGAGTGAAGTCATTTTGTTATTTATGATTTGATCTAACCCTATGTATTATATGATCTAACTTTTAAACTTTTTTGCTAACAAAACTAATTACAATAGTGACAATAATCCTTAATGCTTGCTATCTATTATACAACACAATTATAATAAAACTGAATACAACACTATTATACTACCCCTGGGGGTAGGCAGCTCAAAGTACGCCACTCGCAGCAGCAACTGCAGCAAAAATTCTGATTTTTTTTTTTTAGAGGCAGATATTAGAGCCTAAAGCCATAGAAAAAATTTCAAAACAATTTAACGAGCCGCTTTTTTTTAAATTAAATTCTTAGTTTGTCTCTCCATGGGAAATTAAAAACCAATGCTGAAAATAAAAAATATAAATTAAAAAAAATCGGCTCGTTAAATTGTTTTGAAATTTTTTCTATGGCTTTAAGGCACTAATATCTGCCTCTCAAAAAAATTTCAGAATTTTTGTGAATTTGCTAAGGTTTACATGTTAATCAAAGGGGAGTACGCTGAACAGCTGTTCGGCGTTTACTCTGCCTTAAATCAAGGGGAAAGACACTGTGATTTCACATGAAGTTTTTCCATATCTTAATACTGTATGTATCTTTCTTGCTTGTGTGTTTACTATTTTTAGGACTATAAAAATCACAGTGTTTTGTGTAATACCATTTCAAAGATTTTTGGCGTTTAAGAGGAAATAACACGCAGTTTATGAAATAAAACGTTATCACTCTATAAATTTTTTTTATCTAATATTTTCCTCTACTTAGCATGTGCATGAAAAAATTAATAAATTACAAGGTTTATTATTCTTTATTTTCAATCAAGATGTATGAAGTAATATAGGGTTACGTAACAAAATACTCAAAATAAATATTTTATTTTTTATTTATTTTTTTTTTATATTAAAAGTTGGATGTTTAGCTTTCCTTCCAGAGAAACATAGGCAATTAAAAAAAATCCATTGCATTAGTTAATATTAGCTGTAAAACAAATAAATGTTGCAGCTTTCAATTTTCCAATGAAACAAATATAGATTTGAATTTCCATCCCACCATGATACATTGTACCATGAATTATTGCAAATAATTTACGAGTTAAAATAAATGAAATTTTGGGATTATATAGCACTAATTGAGTTCTTTTAATTTCACTTAATTTTTGAATCCTTGCAGCAAAACTTGCAGGTTTGGGGAGGAGGGGAGCGCTGCTCTCATGTGTTTCATGTTATTTGAAATTGAAGATACTGAGCTGGAGCAAAACTTTTTACGGTACTAATTAGCACTAATCGAGCACTAATTATTGCACCCAAAATTGGAATTATATAGTACTGTAAGTGGGGAGGCTGCCTTGAAGTGGGCCCCCATCATTCAAATTTGATTTGAACTTGTGTTTAGAGGAGGGCTGATGTGTGTCATACGGCACTAATTAGCACTAATTGAGCACTTATTACTGCACCTAATTTTGGAATTAGTGCTGAAAGTTGGGGGGCTCACTTCACGTACATTAGAGAGTGTTCTCCCGATTTAATTATATAAATTTTTTGTGTAGATTAAAGTAATGAAAAGCTAGGTGTGGGTAATAGACAATTTTTTTTTTTTTTTTTTCAATTTACAGGACCTTGAGTTACGTCATGATGTCAACCCTTTTATGGTTAAGGTAACACGCCTAATATTAAAAAAAAAAAAAAAACTGAAACACCTGAAAATTAGATAATGTTCTCCTTTACATCAGTAGCTAAAATATCAGGTATATTATACAAATTCGAGCTAGTTTTGGAGTTATGAATTTTTAAAATTGACATTTTTAAAATTAAAACCATGGAAAAATATGGAATTTCTATGTTAATTTAGTCAAATTAGCTCGAATTTGTACACCTGATATTTTATCTACTGATAGGGGATGAAGAGGAGAACATATTATTTAGTTTTTTCATAATTTTCATGCGAGGTATTTTTTTTTAACATTGGGCGTATTATTTTCTCTTAAACGTAAAAAATCTTTGAAATGGTATTATACAAAACACTGTGATTTCATAGTCGTAAAAATAGTAAACACACAAGCAAGAAAGATACATAGGAAGAAATGGAAAAACTTCATATGATGTGACAGTGTCCTTCCCCTTGATTTAAATAATGTCAAAAATTATTAAGAAAGTGACAAAAAATAACCCAATGTCCTCTACTCAAATTTGTAATGCAACATTTCAAACAGTGGAAATTACTGCAATTGAAAATAAAGAATTTTATACAATTAAAAGCGCACATTATACATTATTAAAAACTCTCATTATGCAACCTGTTGTTAGGTAAAATTCAATATTGTTTTAAGGAGATCGCGGTCCCGACAAAAAGAACATTGCGTGGGACAGGAAAAACTAGGTACAGTACAAGATAATAACTTTTTCGTCCCTCGGAATCTGAAGTCCTCGATATAACGTAAAAAGCCAATTTTTAAGGGGAAAAATAAAAGTACGCAACGCGAGAAAATAAAGATTACGATTTTGGCGAGGAAGAATTAAATTTATTAAATAGATGGCATATTTTATTGAAGTCACACGCGGTAATTCAAGATGACGTAGAAACGTAAGAAATATATTATATATCATATATAAAAAAATAATGAGGCAAAAATCTTATGCTACATATTTTAGCCTGCAACTCCAAAATATATATAACACAGCAAATCACGAAATTTTACACGACGAAAGTCAATAATTAAAGTTCTCAAATGAGAACTAATAACATAATAAAACGAAAAATAAAACACAAAACTTCGTTTTAATACTGAAAAAATATGCAATTTACAAACTTTTTTTATAAATGGAAAAAAATTGAAAGCCATAACAGTCAAACAGGGCTTCTGCATCAAACTGGTCAAATGGGACTTAGAAACTAGAAATTGCTTGATTTTGTACGTGTTGTACGTATCGTTAAAAAAAAAGGTTATAAATATAAAAAATATATTCAAAAATATAATAAAAATATTATAAAATTAAAAACATGAACAATAACAATTCACTTACCACAGTTTTTATTGCCTACGCACAGACAGCCATATATGTTTTGCACTCCAATTAAAAAAAAAAAAAAAAACAATTCGCTATAATACAGTACATTAACCAAATGTAATAATTTAACTTGCACTTCAGTTATAAAGACAAGTAAATATATGACAAATTTACGACGAAATAAAACGATGTTTTCATGATCCTTGCTGGCGACCAAATGACACAGCAGTGAGTCACAGGAAGTGATATCGTTTTTCAGAATAGACCGCGGTCAGCCATACACCCACTACTATACTACACTGTATAAGTGACATTCCTAATCCTAACGCCCTCAGACAAAAACTGACAAATCTATCGAACTAATTATCGTTGTTTATTGTACGAGAAACGATCACAATTATTCTTTGATATACACGAATTACGATGGAATTATTTAAGGAATTATACATTCCGAATTGAAATTACACTTTTTTTTTCTAAATATATATATATATATATACTGTATATATATATATATATATATATATATATATATATATATATATATATATAAATATATATATATATATATATATATAGCATAAATTATTCTCCTTATTTTAAATTACTGCAGATTAATTGATGATTTCGCCATTATACTGCATTGTAAATATTTTATAAGTAGAGCGCGGAAAAAAGTCTTTTGGACTTTTTGTGTATATGGGGCCTATTTTAATGTCATTTAGGATGTCCACCGATCTCCGGAAATGGATTAAAATGAGCCTATAAAAAAAGCGACTTTTTAGACTATTTTGTGATTTTACGACTATTTCGGCAAAAGGTGACTTTTTGAGACTTTTTGACACATTCTAGTATATTTTTTAGTTATTTTCTTCTTGAAAATATAGTTAAAAAAATAGAATAAAATAAAAAGCTTTTGAACACAGTTATGCGTGTCAAAAATAATTTTTTTTGACACTGCACGCCATCTATTAGGGGCAAAAATCACTACATCCGAATAAACGAATATACATTTTTTTTGTTATCAGAAATAGCACTATTAAAATGCATTTTTTTTGCTCTATTTTTTAAAAAAAAAGGGACTTTTTTGGAGACTTTTTTCGAAAAAAGTGACTTTTTTAGAGACTTTTTTGCAAAAAAAAGTAGACTTTATAGGCGACTATTTGTTAAAAAAAAAGAGACTTTTTTCCGCGCTCTATTTATAAGCAAAGACATGCATTAATAAAGGGATCATACAGGCCTTAACTTACAAATGGACAACCTAAATGAAAAATTTTTATTGCAGAAATGCATAGAGGGTACCAAATTATGCTACTCTGAATTTTTTCAGATTTTTTTTTTTTTTTTTTGAAATTCAGAACGATTTTTTAATTATTGTTGAAAGTACGGCCACGCCTCCTGGAGGCGTTAATAGGCGTCTCGGTCTTATCCTTTTTATTAAGGATTCAGGGGTGCCAACTTAGCTTACAGAACTTTCAAAAATTATTTAAAAATAGTTCTGGGTCTCAAAAAAATCTGAAAAAATTCAGAGTTGCATAATTTAGTGCCCTCTATTCATTTCTGCAATAAATCTTTTTCATGCAGGTTGTCCATTAGACAGACACTACCGGTAGCGTAAGTGTTGCTAAGTAAATCACGAAATTTGCATTACGACTTTCAAATTCAGGTATAATAATTCTTTAGTTATTTATTTGTATTTAATATTCAAAACAGACTATACTGATCAGGCAGTCCAATTGCAAAGCACACAATAGTTTAAAGAATAAAATAGTGGAAATTAAATAAAAAAAGTATTTAACTAACAAGCAATATGTATTATACAGTATAATATATTCTTCGTCAAGCAACGAAAGGTTACGATGAACTATGGAGCTGACGTGCTTCTCTTGCAGCCTTATCACTTGCAATATATAGTCAATTGCAACTTGTGAAGGCGACATTAATATTATATTGTTTAATGTAATTATTATGCCTTTATTAATTTTTTAATCATAATTTTTATGTACTGTATCACATAAATCATTTAATCTAAATTAACTATGTTATATTAATATAATTCAGTCTCAAAAACGTGTTACGTTTGTATCAGTTTGGCTTCGATCACAATCATTAATTATATTATATCGATTATAGTAAAATGCAATTACATAACAGCAACAAAATAATTTGCAATAACCAAGAGGAGGTTTAATATAATTACATGAAAAAATACAGTAAATTAACCAAACTTATTATTATTATTATTATATTTAAATTTGAAATTTATTAATATTCATAAAATTATGCAAAGTAAAAATTACGTAAAAAGATGTAAAAATAAAAGTTTTCATTTCAAATACTTTTATAATAAATTTAATTCTCATTTAAGGTATAACCTGAGAATTTGTCTGTCAAGGTCAAGAGGCGTGGCTACACCTGCAAATCTGACAACACTGTTGCAATAGTAATGCGAATAAAAGATTAGGAGGGGGTGGTAAGTACAGTCCTTGAGAGCGTTGCCAAGTTTCTTAGGACATATCAGAAACGATCATTGCCACGGTTCGAAATATATGAAAACTATTCAGAAAAATAGTCCAAAAAATTAGCTTTTAATCCATGTAAAATTCTAAAAAAAATCTCGAGCCGTTTTTGTGCAATGTTGATTTAAAAATTTAACATTGAAAGGATACAAAATACACATTTGAATAAATTAATTATAATTAAACCAACGGTTAAAAAAATCTAAAAAAAATCAGTAGTATTTGGACAATTGTTGTAAGTCTACCAAATTAATTTCAAGAACATCTGTCGATACGACTTTTTTCGTCCGAATATCTCAGGTTAAGCCTTAAAATATTGCGGATTTTTTCAAAGCTATAAATAATGCAAATATAATCTGAAGCAATTAAGTCACTGACTGAATCATTGTTCACGTTTCGACCTATTTATTAAAGATTTTTAAATTAATTATAATTATAATGGATCAACATATAATTTTCTTTCCTTGTTGTTATAATGAAACTTCTATACTCTCAATTCTAACAATTTAAACTACATAATTTTAACATAATCCATCGCAATATTATACCACAACACTTTCTGCAATTTCAAAAAATTACAAAATACAATAAGAATCTATAAATAACATTTCAAGGTAATAATAAAATCCCGTTTTATTATATGATTTGTATTTGCAATCTAAGGCGGCCAGCTCACGTGACCACCGAGGTCACACAAAACTTCGTGAAGGATTTCCGGCGTTCGTCTTATCGCCGTGACTCACCTTCTCCCGTCAAAACTTTTAAACCTGAACGAAACGACCAGCTATAGATAAGCCACGGTGGCCTAGTGCAAGAATGCCCGCCTGGCATGCAAGAGGCTCCAGGTTCAAAACGTACCTCCAGCACGACTTTTCCACCAACCGGGGGGCAGTGGAAGAGGAACACGAGACAGGAGGAGTTTTTAAATTTCAAAATTGAAAACTACCCCGAACAAAAAATACATGGCAAAAATTTTAACTATACCTGTTTTACGTGCTACATATACCACCTTAGTTAAACGTAGTTAAGCTAAATGTGGTTAAAAACCTGACTAACTGCTTAGTGAATCGTGTCCATTAAGAGTAATATATTTAAGCTCTAAACGATGATTTTTAAATCGATGAAGGCTACCAATAACAAAAGTATCTTTTTGAGGTTTAAACTAACTTTCTTTTCATTGGTCAATTCCAACCAATGGAATTTAACGTTAATTTAAAAGTTGAATTTTTTCTACTCTGTGATTGGCTCATCACGTTGGTTAGCAACCAATCACAAAAAAATCAACAACTACTTTGGAGCAAATCAGAAATTAGAAACAAAAACAGTACCAGAAAATAATGCATATCCCTGATTATTAGAATATAATTCTGCCCCCTAGCGTTGCCAAGGTCATTTTTTGAGTTGCAACTAAATTAAAATAGCCCAGCATTTCTAATGTCTATCCTGTCACTAGCATCACCAAGGGGTTCAAAAACGATAGATCCATACTACCTAAAATGTATAATTAACATTTTTAAAGTTATTTTCCTTAATAATTTTTGTCACGAAAAAGCATTAATAACCGAAGCAGATAAATTAAAAACACGTAAAAACACTTCACTATTGTGGAAACAGACCTTGAGAGCGGGCGACAGGTTCTAGTCCTTCCTTGTCCAGCGGGATGTGTCGCAGGTGGCTCAAGATGCTCTCAACCATCATCTACGTTGAAAGATCGTCATCGCTGAACCACACCATCCCTCAGCCAGACACGGTCATCAGCATCCCAGACTTGAGGTGTTGGACCTGCCAGACACAGAAACATGTCAGGTGAGAAAGGAGAAAATGTCATAAAGGATGAATCTCAGTAGGTTGAGATCTTGCAATCGTACTGCCTGAATGCAACAAGACTTGCAGGGGACTTGGAACTCACCATTAATAGGTGGCATACAAATTTTGAAGCAAATCTGTGTTATCAGTTTTGTGAAAACTGAGGTAGAAGTTTAACATTGGCCTTATGGACGAAAACCGGAAATGGAGCTGTTGTAAGAAAGCTGCAAGGTTTGAATTTGCTCAAACCATAAGTGATTAAGTTTTAGAACATTCTCGATTTTTTAAAATTTATTTCATTCAATTCTTTTGCAGGGAAACATTCTTTGACTCCAGCAGTAACTGAGATTTATCGTTAATCATTACTATTATAACGAAAGAGGAACCATTAATGTTGGATATATTAATTTAATGAAAGAGATAGGGAAAAAATATCAACAAACCTTACCACAACGAAATGTCCACAGCAAATGAATCTTGATAGCACTTACAAATACTTATTGACACGTTTTGACCAGCAATTAATGATGTGGTCTTTTTCAATCACAGAAAAATAATGCTACAAGTGCTCTTTGGCAGGAAAATTTTCTCCATAAGCCACCATGTTAGAAAATTTGAATTTTTTCTCGGTACCTGTTACAGCAATGAATTTGAAACCATCTCCTACGCCCCCTGATAATGAACCAAGAACTAATTTTTCAATTTTTAGCAATTTTTTTAATATTTTGTTCAGGGGGCGAGACTACACACTAGGGTTTGAAGCAAATAAAAATGCTTCTACCTGCCTGCCAGCTGATTTCTTCCCACTATAGTAGGAAGGTCAGACCTTTTCAACGTTATTTCATGTTAAGGGATCAGCTGTAGTGGTAAAAGGAGAAACTTTTTTTGTCTCAGCGCGGAGGGTGTAGAAGAGCGAGCGTTAGCTTTCCATAGAATATAGTTCAGTGATTCTGTTCCATAATTTTGCGTGTATGTTTCTATGTCTAATTATGTATCTATTTATTTATGTATAATCATATCTGTACACTATTTGTGTTTAATAAAACCAAGAACTAATTTTTCTCTAAAATTTCTTGTATGCCAAAAAAGCAATTTCAATTTTTTTACATAGGCTAGCTTAGATAGGACGGAGGGAACACCACAAAATCAGCTGACTTAAAGACTCCAATTAATCGGAATAAAATTGTAAATAAAAAAATATATATATAAAATGCTTTCTCAATACACAGTTAAGAAGCAATCAATGGTGGTAACAAACCATCGTTTATAATGTCTGTCGCATGAATCCTTTTTCATTGTTAAACATGGGACGATGTAGTGTCTGATTTCACCACCAGAGCAGAGAACGTAATGACATTGTTGGCGCTAGTCAACACTCAACAATTACCCTTAAGTTAACATGTAAATCAACCGTCCCATGTTTGTTTTTCACTTCACGTGACAGACATTACCAACAATAATTTGTTAACTAACAACGAGTAGAGCTCCACGGTTACTGAAGGAGACGATTATCCTGATGTGACTGAGGGAACACTCACGTTTCTCTGATGGACGGTCAGGTTTGATGTCGTCTCTCGAACACGAAGCTACTGGGCGGCTCACATCCTTCGGCTAGGTTGGGGTACATTTCACTTGCCATCCTGTGAGAGAGAGAGAGAGAGAGTGTTAGGATCTTCTCATACAGGAAATTGCCCAACAGCAAGTCCAATGGAACCAGCTCGTCGTCAGGAGTCCATTGAACTGGCTACTGAACCTTCTATGATGAATTTCTTTTTGTTATTCATGGAAGGAATTTTCATAGCTAGAGGGTTCAGTAGCCAGTCCAATGGAACCAGCTCGTCGTCAGGAGTCCATAAATTGAAGCTATAGTATGCGCAATGCATACTGCTTTTATGTACTTAAAAAATATACAGCAACATACTGCAATTGGAATTAAATATACTTTGCTTGCAAAATTGGACCGTGCAGATATCATGAAAGAAGAAAAATTTTGGATTGAAGATTTTACGAAAGAAAAGGATTCAAATAAGATAAATTTTAATTTTGAATGTTACTTTTACAGCAGAATTCGGCTTATAAGATCTTTGCAAATTAATTATATCTAGTCCCATGTTTCTGTACAACACACTACATACATATAGTAGAACCATCATATGGTCAGCGCTGTCACTTTGACGAGGCAAGCCGGCAGCTAGCTGGTATGGAGCCTGCAGCCGCCGGCTTGGCTCGTCAAAGTGACAGCGCTGACCATATGATGGTTCTACTATAGTATCATATCATATATTATGTAGTGTTAGTATTAGATTGGTACAAAGAAGCCCCCGAATACAAAGCAGAAGAAAGCAGAAATATGACATGGCTACAGTATGCATACTGTATCATACTGTATTCATTGCATACAACTCCGCCAGGCCCAAGACGGTATGCATACAGTTTACAGCGTGATACAGTAATGCAGTAAGACTAATAAATGAGTCGAAATATCATAAAATAGGTTCAGCATATAACAAAATACATGCATTTACTTACAGTAATAAGTAATCACCAAAAATAGTCTCAAAAAATATATTATTTCGGGAGAAAAAGTTACCGGCTAATATTTAACATGGCGGAATGCGCAAGTTTATTTACGAAATGAAAGTACAGTCTATGGCAAAATAAAACAAATATAAATTAAAATGTCACTATATTATCGAATCATCTAAAAATCAAAATTAATATAGTTTTAATGCAAAATTATTAATATTCTTTTTATTAGAATAATTTTTTCACCTTTAAAAATGTGATTTACTAATGAATAATGAGTTTTTTCAAATGAATTGGAAACAGTAGTAACAAATTCATTGTGCGTAGTACTGTACAGGCTGAAAGGACTGGCGATTATTCGAGGGGAAGTAACTGTACTATATCGACAAATATCAATACAATTATAGATTTTAGAAAATTAAGGCGCCTACCTTTCAAATAATTTTTCTTTTCTTTTTTATAATTTCCATTTTCTCATGTGACGCGATCAATTAATGTCTGCAATTTTATTAGACAAAAGATGGGGTAATTTCTCATCTGTTTGCAAAAATTTTGATGGTGATTGGATGAAGGATGAATGTAGTCGGAACAACACCAACCGTTGAAAAATATTAAAAAGAAAATGAAAAAGAAAATATATGCGCCTATATAATTACAAAAGATATAGAAATTAATGCAGAAATTTTAGAATTTGATTTTTTTCAAGAGAAAATACAAATAATATAGTCACAAAAAAAAGAAGACTTCCCAAAGATTGACATAATATGAAAATATTTACAATATTTTTTCCAATAAAAAATTGAAATTAATTTTATTTAGATCGAAGATCTCGAAATTATTTAAAGAAAGAAAAATCTGCCAATATTTATTTTAAAAGCTGAGTCAAAATAAGTATCCTAAAAATTGCAATAATTCGTGCAGTAACATGCAACCTATTCCCAATAAGGCTCGACATTGAAATTACTTTATATTTTATGATTAAGCCCAGTTACTTCGGAAGCTTGGAGTCAAAGGAGATTTCTTTTAGAAGAAATAAAATGAAAGTTAATCTTAAAAATTCAAATTTTCTAAATACTAAATCAAACCAACTGCAAAAGTAACAAACTTGAGTAACTTGACTCACACAAAAACACCTAAATTTTGCACAGTTGGTTTGAAATCATGTTTTGCCATTTAATTTGACCCTGAGAGTTCAAATACGAAGGAACTTTCAAGATTACAGGAAGAGAAATCACAAAAAAACAAAACATAAAAAAAAAAAAAATAAATAAATTTCAAAAAAAAAAAATTGCAGCTTTATACATTAAGATATTTTAAGATGGCAAAAATAACAAACTTGTGATGTAAATGAAAAATGAAAACTTCTAAATTGAGCTTGATCACGCTGAAAACATCTGACGTCATGTAATTTGACCCAAGGAGTTCGAAAATGAAGGAATTTTCAAGATCAAATTACATTAAAAAAACTCGGAACTTGCAGCAATATCCTTGACGAGACAAAAAATGAAAAACTTGACAAAAATAAAAACTCCTAAATTAATCCTTATCATGCTAAAAACATCTGAGGTAATGTAAATTGACCCGGGGAGTGCAAATATGAAGTAATTTTCAAGGTCACAACACAAACAAAAAACCCGGAATTTGCAGCTATAAACTTCAAATGAGTAAAAACGATAAACTCGATACAAAGACAAATAATTTAAACTCGATCACGCTGAAAACATGAGAGCATGTAATTGGATTCAGGGAGATTAAATATTAAAGAATTTTCAAAATTCACATAAAAAACAAACAAACAGATTTTGAAGCATCACCGGTATACATCAAGATACCTAGCCAATCTCATGTTTTTGTAGTCATTTCAGATGACAATATGAAATGGAAAATTTCAAGTAGGGCGTGGTTTTGATTTTATCATTCAGTTGATCTAATTTTATTACTAGCTGTGAGTGGCTGCCTAACAATGGTACTTTTTATTAATTGATGGCTTTTGTGAGGGGCACTGTCAAATCTTCCCCTTATTTTAAATCCGAGTTAGGATTCATTATCTGCTGACACTGGATTATTCAAGTTCGTAAGAGCTTAACCCTATAGCACAAGGCAATGCTACATTGGCATGGGGGTATAAGAAATGGGAGAAAAGTGAACCTTTGGCACATTCCAAGAAACATTATGGAAAAATGGCAAATTTTGTAGCAGCTTCTGATGCTCCATATAATTATATACTGTATATATTTCATTAGAAGATACAACTCGCTAGAAGTTATTTATGCTGTAAACCATGATAAAACTATAATAGATAGGTCCATCAGCCCTACGAATTTGAACTGATCTGCGCATTTTGGCCAAAAGCAACCAAGGTGACGTCAGGTAGTGAACTCAAAACAGCTGGTCCGCTGCACGAGGGGCCCCTACCAAAGCAGAGTTTTTGTTCAACATTAGCGAGAACGTTGCTTTTTATTTTATCTCAAATTTGATATTTATTTGCAATACTGCCCAGGTAGCACAAATTCATTGGCACAATATTGGCTGAACATTGTACCATTGGCAGAACATTGATCATATATTTCAATGTTCTATCTATATTGGCTCTATATTGAAAATCAATGCTTATACAATGATTGATTATCAATAATGATACAATGTTGTATGTATATTGGTCATCTAATTATTGAAATTTTTATATTGCACCAATGAAAAAAGTACAAACTTGTTTATATAACCCTAACTTTAGGTACTGCAAATTATATAACAGGGCTAAAAGTTTTTTTTTCTGTCCTCAATTTTTTTTTTTTTTTTTTTTTTTTTTTTTTTGTGTGTGTGTGATACAGTCTTGAAAATCTTTTTATAACATAGCATAGCCTTTTTAATAACATATTACCCATTTTTTTCCCTTCCAGTTGCTAGTTTTGTTGCCTAGGCTTTGATCATCATATTACTTTCAATGAAAATCTAAATTCCTCCTGCCTTGTAAAATGTAATTAAAATTTGAAAGTTACTCACCATCTTCACCTGGTGGTGATCAAAGAATTTCCAGTTTGGAGCCGGCACGGCCAGCTCTGAGAAGACGTTTTGCAGCAGTCGAGCAATCAGCTCACGCACTTGGAGTGGCCGATCTGTCAACATCAAAAACTTTCTTTCAGCGCTTGAATACAATGAGGTGTTGCTAATAATAGCAGCACACAAATCTGTTTGAGAAAAAGACGCTACCTTCTTAACATAAAACAGCAAAAATTGAATTAAAATTGAACATTTCTGTAACTACAGTAAAAACTCATTATTACGTAACTTGTTGTTAGGTAAAACTTGTTATTGAATGAAGAATATTGTGGTCATAATTAGCATATTAGAAGGTCATATTACAACTACGTTGATAATATCAAGTTTTTTATTGCAGAAATGAATAGAGGGCATCAAATTATGACACTCTAAATTATTCAGAGGTCAAAAAGCATTGCTAAAAAGTTTCTAGGTTGGGTTTACACCCACACCCCTTTTTCAAGTCCTATCATTTTATTAAGGGGAAAGTAAAACAAGAAAAGAAAAATCCCACCCATGAAAATTATGAAAAAAAATTAAAATGTTCTCCTTTACATCCCCTATCAGTAGCTATAAAAATATCAGGTATACAAATTCGAGCTGGTTTTTGAGTTATGAATTTTTAAAGTTGATTATTTTAACATGCTGTATATAGAGAATTCGAACTTCCATGTTAAAGAAGTCAACTTTAAAAATTAATAAATTGAAAACTAGCTCAAATTTGTATACCTGATATTTTAGCTACTGATAAGAGATGTAGAGGAGAACTTTTTAAATTTTTTTCATAATTTTCATGTGAGGGATTTTTTTTAACATTGGGCGTGTTACCTGACCCTTAAAGAAGTGATTTACTGTACTTTCAATATGTTAATTATATAAAAAATAGTTCCTGGGCTCTAAACAATTAGGAAAAAATCAAAGTAGCATAAACTCATCATTTCTGCAATAAAAATTTCCATGCAAGTTGTTCATTGTTTACTGAGCAAATTTGGGCAAGGAACATAAAATTTTAACTTTTCTTAAGTACAGTATTGTAGTTATTCAAAAATAAAAATCAACATTTACAAAGAAATATTGGGGGGCATTCACAAAGCACTTTAACCCCCACTTCAGCCTTAATTTTTATCCCTGGTGCTAAACCAGTTGCTTAACTTGTTTAGCCTATGGATTAACACCATTTTCAGCACCAGGGATAAAAATCGAGGCTAAAGTGGGGGTTAAAGTGTTTTATGAATATCCCCCATTGAAACTAACTACCGGTATTTAGTGGAGACTTGATAGAGGAATTAATTCTCAATCATCAGAGATTTTGTCAGTAAAACCATGGCAAGTTCTGCTCACCTGAGCTCCGGGCTGCAGTTGTCTGAAGATGATTGACTTGTCGGCTCCACAGGACGCCATGCCGAGCTGGTTGTGTTGGGTGAGGAATTTCACCGCCGTGATCGAAGAGCTGTGATCATCGAGCGTCTGCAGGAAATTGTAGTCCTGCGAGAAAAACGGGGGGTCAGATTGTTGTCAATGTACCTCAGTAGCCAGTCCAATGGAACCAGCTCGTTGTCAGGAGTCTATATTGAACTGGCTACTGAACCTTCTATGATGACTCTTTCTTTGTTATTTATGTTAACAATTGACATAGAAGATTCAGCAGCCAGTCCAATATGGAACCAGCTCGTCTTCAGGAGTCCATAGAATTGGCTACTGAACATCCTACTACGACTCCTTCCTTGTAAAATGGACTCACCTGGTCTACATTGAAGACATGGATAAGCCTGTCCCTGGAGGCGGATGCCAGCAGTCGCTGACCGGACTCTGGTAGTGAGTACTCCAGACAAAGCACCTCTGCGTCGTGGGCCTCTATCCGACACACCTGTGTGAGAAATGAGAATTAGACTTCAAACCTTAGTTTTAAAAATAGTTCAGATAGTACATCAGCTGATTCGAACTTCAGAAGATGTCAATAAAAAACAGCTGATAGAATGGTAGCCAATACGAAAAATAAATCATAGAATTGTAACATTTTCTAATATTTTTTAATCATTTTTTGTAAAAATTGAAATTGTTTTATCACAATGTTCTTTTTCTGCAGCTATATTTAATAACATGAGACTGTCTGCTTCAAAAAGTCTCTTTGACTTTCTGATAAAGTCTACCGATACCTTTCAGGTATTGTTTTATCAAACAGTCACAATGTAAGTTATGGAAAAATGTTGTTGTGTCTACTAGCGCCAACAATGTCATTACATTCTCTGCTCTGGTTCTTTAACTGGAATGATTTTTTCTAAAAAAAAAAATAACAAATGCGATGCTTGTTGGATAATTATTGATTTTTTTAGACATTTTATTTGTCTAAAAATTAATTTTATCTACATTAATATACCACTTGGTACATTGTGACCATAAGTTAACATGTAAATCAACAACTGTCCCATGTTTTTTCACTCATAGGACAGACATTACCAACACTACTTTGTTTGCAAACAACGAGCAGAAGACTTTGGCTTTGTGTCAGTAGTAAATAAAATATTCTAGGCATTTTGACTTTTTTTGTGTATCATGCCATGGAGTCAATTTTTTTTATCATTTAGGTCTTAAGTTTTCAATGATTTTATAAGCCTATAAAAATGTCTTTTTAGTTTTGGGGGTCTTTAAGGTAGAGATAATACGGATCAGCTGACCCAATGCTAAAGAAATCCCATTCATGAAAATTATGAAAAAAAATTCAAATGTTCTCCTCTACATCCCCTATCAGTAGGTAAAATATAAAGTATACAAAAACGAGCTATTTTTCGAGTTAAAGTTGACTAATTTAAAAATTCATAACTCGAAAACTAGCTCGTTTTTGCACACCTGATATTTTACCTACTGACAGGAGATGTAGAGGACAACATTTTAAATTTTTTTCATAATTTTCATGAATGGGATTTTTTTTAGCATTGGTTCAGCTGATCCGTGTTATCTCTACCTTAAATATGTAATTAATTAATATTAGGTTTTTTAGAACCATTCTAACACAATGTCAGTTCTTATTTTAATGCTTCAGAGACAGAAATACACACCTCTTCTATGGATCTCAGTTCGTGGATCCTCACGTTGCCGGCACGATCACCAGATGCGAGATGCAGACCATTTGGACTGATCCTGATGGCTCGTACACCGTTACGACCGTCATAACTGGAGTCCGGCTTCTCCCCCGTGGCCGAGATATCGAGGTCTTTCAGGAAGTTCATCTCGGGATCAACGTAAAGCACCTTCAAAAGCTCCTACACAGACAGACAGGTGGGTGTGTTAGTACCGGTATTTTACCTATCAATAATTAAGTAATCTCTACTTTACTGCAAATTAAGGATACTAAATATTGATTATGTTAATAATTCTATGATATACAGTAAAAACTCGTTATTACACAACTTGTTATTAGGAAAAACTCAATTTTGAGTAAAGGAGATTGAGGTACCATAAAAAGTAAATGGCATTGAGGTTATAGGAAAAGTTCAATATAAGGTAACACAATACTAGATACATGGTAAACTTAATTTCCTAGCTCCCTTGACTTTACGTAATAACAAGTTTTTTAATGTATTTCATGAAAAAGAAATAAAATTATAGTTGTGAGACAGCTATCATAAATACAATATCAACTTACTACAGTAAGAAACATTAATTTTTTTTATTGTTCATGATTTATAAATTAGCAAGTCCAACTTCAACTTTCCCTTCAGAATAAAATATTGGGGTATTTGTTAGATTAAAATGAATTATAGATACTACAGTGTACTAAAATTACAAAATCTTGAATTTTACTTTTGTCAGTTTAAGAAAACATTTCCATTGAAGACAAAGATTTTTTTTTTTTTTTTTTAATTTTTTGCTTAATTAAATAGAATGGCTTCAATAAAGGGGGTTGGTGGCTGCTTTGGAATTAACAAAATTTGCAAGTTGAACCAGGAAATAAAATACTTTCAGTCCAATATGAGTTAAAAATATAATTATCAGATCAGGCTACTAACAAGACATAAAAATTGCATGCATGAGGTCTAGCTTTAATCCTGTCTTAATTTTGTTTATTTTGATTGTTATAATAACTGAAATCAACAAACTTAAGCCTGGTCTAAAGTTAAACTTCATCTATGCAATAGACCAAGTGTCATTTAGCCTGTGAACTTCTTAAAGTAGAAACTTAAAATTTAATACTGCAGACAAACTGCTAGTGAAGGAGAGAATCTCGGAGAGAATCTGGCTTGGCTGAGGGAACTGTAGATATTGATGTGGTAGCGGAAAAATATCCTAACTCCATTGATAAGCTGAAAAAAAAAGTAGCCTAACTCCATTGATAATAAAAATACAGTTTGGATATTTTTAATAGGCACTCGTATGTAAAAATATCCTAACTCCTTTTTTACTTATCAATGGAGTTAAGTTATTTTTTTTTTCAGCTTACCAAAGGAGTTAGGATATTTTTCCACTACCACATTGAAATGTTTCTCCTGGTCATGAGAATATTATCCTGGTGTGACTGGGGGAACTCACGTTGCTGTAGATGTTTCTCTGGTAAACAAAGTCAGGAGGCAGATTCTGGTCCATATGCCACACTCGGATTGTGTCGTCGCTCGAGCACGTCACGAAACTCCCGGGCGGCATGGCCGGTTCACATCCCTCCGCTAGCTCGGGGTACATTTCAACCCCCCAGATGCAGGCAGAATGGTACAGGAATGACTGAGACTTGCCGACCTGCAGAGACAATTTTGCTTTTACTAAAAATTCGGCCAAAGAACTGCAAGTGTCAACATAATTTAGGCGTTAAATTATTCTGAAAAAAATCAGAGCTTATAGAGAACTAGTTAATTTGATGAAGATTTTTCGATGAGTTTTTTCCCCATGTTAAATTTTACTAATTCCCAGGATAAAGCCTTAAGGATTATTGTCACTGTGGCAATTATTTTTTTATGGTAAAAATATAAATTTAGATTAAAACAAACTTACTGTTCACTTTCTGAAGTAAAAAAATCCATTATTTGATCCAGTTATTTAGATATTAATTTTTTAGTTGAAAAACATGCAAATTTGACTAATGGCCGCCAGATTTCCAATAATATTCCTGTATATCTTAAAAACTAGATCGATTATTGCTCCATTTTGCTGAATATTTTTTATGTTACAATGTAAGGAAGGTTTACTATAATTTTCAGGGTGACAATAAATCCTTAACTCTGACAAAATTCAAATTTTCCCGCCAACTCTCCCTCCTTATGTCTCGTATATCCCACACGTAGAGGCTGTGATCGTTGTAGACACACGTCACCTTCCCGTGGACCTCGTCCAGCGTGATCGCGATGGCGTCAGGGTAGCGTGCCTGGCTCGGAGGGGCTGCCATGTGATTGTGGGCAAACATGGGGGTTACTTGACTAGCTGGATCAGGGTAAAAATAGAAGAATAACTGAGCGTGAAAATGAACCTCATGTAAGTTGTTCATTTTTAAAAATCGAACACAAGAGATAGTTCCTATTTCTCGCAGTATTCCCAAATTTAGATCATTTTAACGAGATTGGATGATATTTTGGGGCAATTGAAACATTTTGGACATGTATAAATATAAAAAGCATTATATTAAATTTGAAATTGTCAAGAATACATTCTTTTTCAAGAAAATCTTTAGCGAGAGCTAAACTGTATGCAATTTTTTTTTTCTGGTCATCTGTGATTTTTTTTATCTAATATTTTCCTCTACTTAGCTTAGCATGTGCATGAAAAAATTAATAAATTACAAGGTTTATTGTTCTTTATTTTCAATCAAGATGTATGAAGTAATATAGGGTTACGTAACAAAATACTCAAAATAAAGATTTTATTTTTTATTTATTTTTTTTTTATATTAAAAGTTGGATGTTTAGCTTTCCTTCCAGAGAAACATAGGCAATTAAAAAAAATCCATTGTATTAGTTAATATTAGCTGTAAAACAAATAAATGTTGCAGCTTTCAATTTTCCAATGAAACAAATATAGATTTGAATTTCCATCCCACCATGATACATTGTACCATGAATTATTGCAAATAATTTACGAGTTAAAATAAATGAAATTTTGGGATTATATAGCACTAATTGAGTTCTTTTAATTTCACTTAATTTTTGAATCCTTGCAGCAAAACTTGCAGGTTTGGGGAGGAGGGGAGCGCTGCTCTCATGTGTTTCATGTTATTTGAAATTGAAGATACTGAGCTGGAGCAAAACTTTTTACGGTACTAATTAGCACTAATCGAGCACTAATTATTGCACCCAAAATTGGAATTATATAGTACTGTAAGTGGGGGGGCTGCCTTGAAGTGGGCCCATCATTCAAATTTGATTTGAACTTGTGTTTAGAGGAGGGCTGATGTGTGTCATACGGCATTAATTAGCACTAATTGAGCACTTATTACTGCACCTAATTTTGGAATTAGTGCTGAAAGTTGGGGGGCTCACTTCACGTACATTAGAGAGTGTTCTCCCGATTTAATTATATAAATTTTTTGTGTAGATTAAAGTAATGAAAAGCTAGGTGTGGGTAATAGATAATTTTTTTTTTTTTTTTTTTTTTTTTCAATTTACAGGACCTTGAGTTACGTCATGATGTCAACCCTTTTATGGTTAAGGTAACACGCCTAATATTAAAAAAAAAAAAAAAAAAATGAAACACCTGAAAATTAGATAATGTTCTCCTTTACATCAGTAGCTAAAATATCAGGTATATTATACAAATTCGAGCTAGTTTTGGAGTTATGAATTTTTAAAATTGACATTTTTAAAATTAAAACCATGGAAAAATATGGAATTTCTATGTTAATTTAGTCAAATTAGCTCGAATTTGTACACCTGATATTTTATTTACTGATAGGGGATGAAGAGGAGAACATATTATTTAGTTTTTTCATCATTTTCATGCGAGGTATTTTTTTTTTAACATTGGGCGTATTATTTTCTCTTAAACGTAAAAAATCTTTGAAATGGCATTATACAAAACACTGTGATTTCATAGTCGTAAAAATAGTAAACACACAAGCAAGAAAGATACATAGGAAGAAATGGAAAAACTTCATATGATGTGACAGTGTCCTTCCCCTTGATTTAAATAATGTCAAAAATTATTAAGAAAGTGACAAAAAATAACCCAATGTCCTCTACTCAAATTTGTAATGCAACATTTCAAACAGTGGAAATTACTGCAATTGAAAATAAAGAATTTTATACAATTAAAAGCGCACATTATACATTATTAAAAACTCTCATTATGCAACCTGTTGTTAGGTAAAATTCAATATTGTTTTAAGGAGATCGCGGTCCCGACAAAAAGAACATTGCGTGGGACAGGAAAAACTAGGTACAGTACAAGATAATAACTTTTTCGTCCCTCGGAATCTGAAGTCCTCGATATAACGTAAAAATCCAATTTTTAAGGGGAAAAATAAAAGTACGCAACGCGAGAAAATAAAGATTACGATTTTGGCGAGGAAGAATTAAATTTATTAAATAGATGGCATATTTTATTGAAGTCACACGCGGTAATTCAAGATGACGTAGAAATGTAAGAAATATATTATATATCATATATAAAAAAATAATGAGGCAAAAATCTTATGCTACATATTTTAGCCTGCAACTCCAAAATATATATAACACAGCAAATCACGAAATTTTACACGACGAAAGTCAATAATTAAAGTTCTCAAATGAGAACTAATAACATAATAAAACGAAAAATAAAACACAAAACTTCGTTTTAATACTGAAAAAATATGCAATTTACAAACTTTTTTTATAAATGGAAAAACATTGAAAGCCATAACAGTCAAACAGGGCATCTGCATCAAACTGGTCAAATGGGACTTTGAAACTAGAAATTGCTTGATGTTGTACGTGTTGTACGTATCGTTAAAAAAAAAAGGTTATAAATATAAAAAATATATTCAAAATTATAATAAAAATATTATAAAATTAAAAACATGAACAATAACAATTCACTTACCACAGTTTTTATTGCCTACGCACAGACAGCCATATATGTTTTGCACTCCAATTAAAAAAAACAAAAAAAAACAATTCGCTATAATACAGTACATTAACCAAATGAAATAATTTAACTTGCACTTCAGTTATAAAGACAAGTAAATATATGACAAATTTACGACGAAATAAAACGATGTTTTCATGATCCTTGCTGGCGACCAAATGACACAGCAGTGAGTCACAGGAAGTGATATCGTTTTTCAGAATAGACCGCGGTCAGCCATACACCCACTACTATACTACACTGTATAAGTGACATTCCTAATCCTAACGCCCTCAGACACAAACTGGCAAATCTATCGAACTAATTATCGTTGTTTATTTTACGAGAAACGATCACAATTATTCTTTGATATACAGGAATTACGATGGAATTATTTAAGGAATTATACGTTCCGAATTGAAATTACACCTTTTTTTTTCTAAATATATATATATCAGGGGCGGCTCGTGACCCTTTTCTCTGGGGGTGCTGTCCGACATGGGACCAGCAGAACATCAAGGGGGGGTTTGGGGGGCGGAGCCCCCCAATGGCCCGCCGCAGGCGCGATTTTTTTAAGGACACGCCCCTTTTATGGGTAAAATTATATGACAAAATCATATAATTATATAATAATACTCCCAACAAAGAAGCAGAAATTATATAAAAACAAAAAATTAATCATTTTATTTATAATTTGTTATGACACGCACTTAATTATGCAAGCGTATATGACCCTTTTGAAATCGTGATTTAATGTTTCAAACTTAATAGATATAATTTCCAATTTTTAATTATTTTTTTAATTCATAAGTCTTCACGTGTGTGGTAAGAAAAATATATAAAATATTGTTTTTAGCCTTTTTTTTTTTTTAATAACATAGTGTCAACCAAACTGCATTGTTAATATGTTAGTCTGTTTTTTTAATAAATATAATAAATAAATGATGAAACCTGAATGTCTGGTATAATTTTTACGCGATGTATATTATGAATCATGAAAATGTAATGCATACTTTTTTTAAGGTAGAGATAACACGCTTATTTTAATAAAAATCCCATTCATGAAAATTATAACAATAAAATGTTCTCCCCTACATCCCCTATCAGTAGCTAAAATATCAGATACAAATTCGAGCTAGTTTTCGAGTTATTAATTTTTAAAGTTGGCCAATTTTGCATGGAAGTTCCATTTCTCAATCTCCATGTCAAATTAGTCAAATTCAGAAATTAATAACTCGAAAACAGCTCATTTTCGCAAACCTGATATTTTAGCTACTGCATGATAGGGGATATAGAGGAGAAAATTTTATTTTTTTTTTTTTCATAATTTTCATAAATGGGATTTTTTTAACATTGGGTCACCTGATCCGTGTTATCTCTACCTTAACAGGATTATGATTATTTTTTCTTAAATAAATAAATACTAATAATAATGAAATAATGTTTGATAATGCAATTTTTTCTTATAAAAATTTCATTTGTTATTTTTTTATTAAATTTTGTCTTTAAAAATTTATATTAGATTCTGGTTGTCGCCTAATTTTGTACAAATTATATATTCTATGATCGATTTATTTGATGTTCAGTTCTGATGGGTGATTACGACACGTCAGTATAATTGGCTTGACCGCACATATGAGAGACCTCTCGAGCGGTATGACAGATCAAATAAGATCCCAATTTTTTATTATTGTTTTATTTTTTAATCTTTTTTTTTAGCCATGCAATATTTCTTTGATTGCTCACGCATATTTGCTGCTAAATAATGTACTGCCGGTACACGCAAAACCGGGAAAATAAGCTATTTTTCTCATGGAGTAATTAACGTTTTTTCTTATATTTTGTACTCACTCGTACACTTTTACAACTTGTTTTTGTTTTATTTTTATGTTTGAATTTTCACATTAATGGTATAAAATGCTTTAGTGAATAATTAATAAATCTAGCTCCCATGTATATATATCGACTTGTTCCTGGTAAACTTATAATAATGCATGGTCGCGATTCACGAACGAATTATGTTATCCAGATTTCTCAATTAATTCGATCGACGTTTATTATAGTGTCATCGAGTTAGACTGGCGCTAACTGCGTGGTTATAAGTTAAGAATCCAGCTGTTTTTGCCGTTGTTCGAACGTGAGATCCCACGATTGTTTACATGCATGCCATGCATGCACCACTTAATTTTCAAAAGACATCAAGTATTGGTTCTTTTGGTACAGACATATTTTTTATTAAAGTAAAATAAAAGTGCTGGTCTCCATTTCTTAGATGCTTCAATATATTTAGTCAATCTATGTTAGTATATTCACTGATGAATGTAATTAAAATTTTGTTAATCTGCTCAATGAAACCATATTACAGGAAATGTCTTGGAAGTGTTCAAATTATTCCCGCATGTCAAATACCGCAAGCTCATTGGTTCTGTTGAACCAATGAGCTTGCGGGTACTGCCGACAGCACAGTCCCCGAGCGCTCCAAAATCACACGGCTTGGGTGGGTGTTGAAGAGGAGGAGAATGAGGGAGGGAGCACTGCATTCGGTACTGCTAGTAGTGGCAGTACCCTCCGCTAGACAGCGCTGAGGAAGTAAATTTACGCGGCAGCGGCAAAATTTTGATGAATTGAAATGTTAGAACTGATAAAAATTTGCTGGAAAGTTCAGAAAAATTATAGGATTATTTGATATTTCTAATTGTGTGTTTGTTCCCAAAATTTCTGGGGGGGCTGCAGTACCGCAGTACTATAGTACGAGCCGCCCCTGATATATATATATATATATATATATATATATATATATATATATATATATATATATATATATATATATATATATATATATATATATATAGCATAAATTATCCTCCTTATTTTAAATTACTGCAGATTAATTGATGATTTCGCCATTATACTGCATTGTAAATATTTTATAAGCAAAGACATGCATTAATAAAGGGATCATACAGACCTTAACTTACAAATGGACAACCTAAATGAAAAATTTTTATTGCAGAAATGCATAGAGGGTACCAAATTATGCTACACTGAATTTTTTCAGATTTTTTTTTTTTTTTTGAAATTCAGAACGATTTTTTAATTATTGTTGAAAGTACGGCCACGCCCCCTGGAGGCGTTAATAGGCGTCTCGGTCTTATCCTTTTTATTAAGGATTCAGGGGTGCCAACTTAGCTTACAGAACTTTCAAAAATTATTTAAAAATAGTTCTGGGTCTCAAAAAAATCTGAAAAAATTCAGAGTTGCATAATTTAGTGCCCTCTATTCATTTCTGCAATAAATCTTTTTCATGCAGGTTGTCCATTAGACAGACACTACCGGTAGCGTAAGTGTTGCTAAGTAAATCACGAAATTTGCATTACGACTTTCAAATTCAGGTATAATAATTCTTTAGTTATTTATTTGTATTTAATATTCAAAACAGACTATACTGATCAGGCAGTCCAATTGCAAAGCACACAATAGTTTAAAGAATAAAATAGTGGAAATTAAATAAAAAAAGTATTTAACTAACAAGCAATATGTATTATACAGTATAATATATTCTTCGTCAAGCAACGAAAGGTTACGATGAACTATGGAGCTGACGTGCTTCTCTTGCAGCCTTATCACTTGCAATATATAGTCAATTGCAACTTGTGAAGGCGACATTAATATTATATTGTTTAATGTAATTATTACGCCTTTATTAATTTTTTAATCATAATTTTTATGTACTGTATCACATAAATCATTTAATCTAAATTAACTATGTTATATTAATATAATTCAGTCTCAAAAACGTGTTACGTTTGTATCAGTTTGGCTTCGATCACAATCATTAATTATATTATATCGATTATAGTAAAATGCAATTACATAACAGCAACAAAATAATTTGCAATAACCAAGAGGAGGTTTAATATAATTACATGAAAAAATACAGTAAATTAACCAAACTTATTATTATTATTATTATATTTAAATTTGAAATTTATTAATATTCATAAAATTATGCAAAGTAAAAATTACGTAAAAAGATGTAAAAATAAAAGTTTTCATTTCAAATACTTTTATAATAAATTTAATTCTCATTTAAGGTATAACCTGAGAATTTGTCTGTCAAGGTCAAGAGGCGTGGCTACACCTGCTAATCTGACAACACTGTTGCAATAGTAATGCGAATAAAAGATTAGGAGGGGGTGGTAAGTACAGTCCTTGAGAGCGTTGCCAAGTTTCTTAGGACATATCAGAAACGATCATCGCCACGGTTCGAAATATATGAAAACTATTCAGAAAAATAGTCCAAAAATTTAGCTTTTAATCCATGTAAAATTCTAAAAAAATTCTCGAGCCGTTTTTGTGCAATGTTGATTTAAAAATTTAACATTGAAAGGATACAAAATACACATTTGAATAAATTAATTATAATTAAACCAACGGTTAAAAAAATCTAAAAAAAATCAGTAGTATTTGGACAATTGTTGTAAGTCTACCAAATTAATTTCAAGAACATCTGTCGATACGACTTTTTTCGTCCGAATATCTCAGGTTAAGCCTTAAAATATTGCGGATTTTTTCAAAGCTATAAATAATGCAAATATAATCTGAAGCAATTAAGTCACTGACTGAATCATTGTTCACGTTTCGACCTATTTATTAAAGATTTTTAAATTAATTATAATTATAATCGATCAACATATAATTTTCTTTCCTTGTTGTTATAATGAAACTTCTATACTCTCAATTCTAACAATTTAAACTACATAATTTTAACATAATCCATCGCAATATTATACCACAACACTTTCTGCAATTTCAAAAAATTACAAAATACAATAAGAATCTATAAATAACATTTCAAGGTAATAATAAAATCCCGTTTTATTATATGATTTGTATTTGCAATCTAAGGCGGCCAGCTCACGTGACCACCGAGGTCACACAAAACTTCGTGAAGGATTTCCGGCGTTCGTCTTATCGCCGTGACTCACCTTCTCCCGTCAAAACTTTTAAACCTGAACGAAACGACCAGCTATAGATAAGCCACGGTGGCCTAGTGCAAGAATGCCCGCCTGGCATGCAAGAGGCTCCAGGTTCAAAACGTACCTCCAGCACGACTTTTCCACCAACCGGGGGGCAGTGGAAGAGGAACACGAGACAGGAGGAGTTTTTAAATTTCAAAATTGAAAACTACCCCGAACAAAAAATACATGGCAAAAATTTTAACTATACCTGTTTTACGTGCTACATATACCACCTTAGTTAAACGTAGTTAAGCTAAATGTGGTTAAAAACCTGACTAACTGCTTAGTGAATCGTGTCCATTAAGAGTAATATATTTAAGCTCTAAACGATGATTTTTAAATCGATGAAGGCTACCAATAACAAAAGTATCTTTTTGAGGTTTAAACTAACTTTCTTTTCATTGGTCAATTCCAACCAATGGAATTTAACGTTAATTTAAAAGTTGAATTTTTTCTACTCTGTGATTGGCTCATCACGTTGGTTAGCAACCAATCACAAAAAAATCAACAACTACTTTGGAGCAAATCAGAAATTAGAAACAAAAACAGTACCAGAAAATAATGCATATCCCTGATTATTAGAATATAATTCTGCCCCCTAGCGTTGCCAAGGTCATTTTTTGAGTTGCAACTAAATTAAAATAGCCCAGCATTTCTAATGTCTATCCTGTCACTAGCATCACCAAGGGGTTCAAAAACGATAGATCCATACTACCTAAAATGTATAATTAACATTTTTAAAGTTATTTTCCTTAATAATTTTTGTCACGAAAAAGCATTAATAACCGAAGCAGATAAATTAAAAACACGTAAAAACACTTCACTATTGTGGAAACAGACCTTGAGAGCGGGCGACAGGTTCTAGTCCTTCCTTGTCCAGCGGGATGTGTCGCAGGTGGCTCAAGATGCTCTCAACCATCATCTACGTTGAAAGATCGTCATCGCTGAACCACACCATCCCTCAGCCAGACACGGTCATCAGCATCCCAGACTTGAGGTGTTGGACCTGCCAGACACAGAAACATGTCAGGTGAGAAAGGAGAAAATGTCATAAAGGATGAATCTCAGTAGGTTGAGATCTTGCAATCGTACTGCCTGAATGCAACAAGACTTGCAGGGGACTTGGAACTCACCATTAATAGGTGGCATACAAATTTTGAAGCAAATCTGTGTTATCAGTTTTGTGAAAACTGAGGTAGAAGTTTAACATTGGCCTTATGGACGAAAACCGGAAATGGAGCTGTTGTAAGAAAGCTGCAAGGTTTGAATTTGCTCAAACCATAAGTGATTAAGTTTTAGAACATTCTCGATTTTTTAAAATTTATTTCATTCAATTCTTTTGCAGGGAAACATTCTTTGACTACAGCAGTAACTGAGATTTATCGTTAATCATTACTATTATAACGAAAGAGGAACCATTAGTGTTGGATATATAAATTTAATGAAATAGATAGGGACAAAATACCAACAAACCTTACCACAACGAAATGTCCACAGCAAATGAATCTTGATAGCACTTACAAATACTTATTGACACGTTTTGACCAGCAATTAATGATGTGGTCTTTTTCAATCACAGAAAAATAATGCTACAAGTGCTCTTTGGCAGGAAAATTTTCTCCATAAGCCACCATGTTAGAAAATTTGAATTTTTTCTCGGTAACTGTTACAGCAATGAATTTGAAACCATCTCCTACGCCCCCTGATAATGAACCAAGAACTAATTTTTCAATTTTTAGCAATTTTTTTAATATTTTGTTCAGGGGGCGAGACTACACACTAGGGTTTGAAGCAAATAAAAATGCTTCTACCTGCCTGCCAGCTGATTTCTTCCCACTATAGTAGGAAGGTCAGACCTTTTCAACGTTATTTCATGTTAAGGGATCAGCTGTAGTGGTAAAAGGAGAAACTTTTTTTTGTCTCAGCGCGGAGGGTGTAGAAGAGCGAGCGTTAGCTTTCCATAGAATATAGTTCAGTGATTCTGTTCCATAATTTTGCGTGTATGTTTCTATGTCTAATTATGTATCTATTTATTTATGTATAATCATATCTGTACACTATTTGTGTTTAATAAAACCAAGAACTAATTTTTCTCTAAAATTTCTTGTATGCCAAAAAAGCAATTTCAATTTTTTTACATAGGCTAGCTTAGATAGGACGGTGGGAACACCACAAAATCAGCTGACTTAAAGACTCCAATTAATCGGAATAAAATTGTAAATAAAAAAATATATAAATAAAATGCTTTCTCAATACACTGTTAAGAAGCAATCAATGGTGGTAACAAACCATTGTTTATAATGTCTGTCGCATGAAGCCTTTTTCATTGTTAAACATGGGACGATGTAGTGTCTGATTTCACCACCAGAGCAGAGAACGTAATGACATTGTTGGCGCTAGTCAACACTCAACAATTACCCTTAAGTTAACATGTAAATCAACCGTCCCATGTTTGTTTTTCACTTCACGTGACAGACATTACCAACAATAATTTGTTAACTAACAACGAGTAGAGCTCCACGGTTACTGAAGGAGACGATTATCCTGATGTGACTGAGGGAACACTCACGTTTCTCTGATGGACGGTCAGGTTTGATGTCGTCTCTCGAACACGAAGCTACTGGGCGGCTCACATCCTTCGGCTAGGTTGGGGTGCATTTCACTTGCCATCCTGTGAGAGAGAGAGAGAGAGAGAGTGTTAGGATCTTCTCATACAGGAAATTGCCCAACAGCAAGTCCAATGGAACCAGCTCGTCGTCAGGAGTCCATTGAACTGGCTACTGAACCTTCTATGATGAATTTCTTTTTGTTATTCATGGAAGGAATTGTCATAGCTAGAGGGTTCAGTAGCCAGTCCAATGGAACCAGCTCGTCGTCAGGAGTCCATAAATTGAAGCTATAGTATGCGCAATGCATACTGCTTTTATGTACTTAAAAAATATACAGCAACATACTGCAATTGGAATTAAATATACTTTGCTTGCAAAATTGGACCGTGCAGATATCATGAAAGAAGAAAAATTTTGGATTGAAGATTTTACGAAAGAAAAGGATTCAAATAAGATAAATTTTAATTTTGAATGTTACTTTTACAGCAGAATTCGGCTTATAAGATCTTTGCAAATTAATTATATCTAGTCCCATGTTTCTGTACAACACACTACATACATATAGTAGAACCATCATATGGTCAGCGCTGTCACTTTGACGAGGCAAGCCGGCAGCTAGCTGGTATGGAGCCTGCAGCCGCCGGCTTGGCTCGTCAAAGTGACAGCGCTGACCATATGATGGTTCTACTATAGTATCATATCATATATTATGTAGTGTTAGTATTAGATTGGTACAAAGAAGCCCCCGAATACAAAGCAGAAGAAAGCAGAAATATGACATGGCTACAGTATGCATACTGTATCATACTGTATTCATTGCATACAACTCCGCCAGGCCCAAGACGGTATGCATACAGTTTACAGCGTGATACAGTAATGCAGTAAGACTAATAAATGAGTCGAAATATCATAAAATAGGTTCAGCATATAACAAAATACATGCATTTACTTACAGTAATAAGTAATCACCAAAAATAGTCTAAAAAAAGATATTATTTCGGGAGAAAAAGTTACCGGCTAATATTTAACATGGCGGAATGCGCAAGTTTATTTACGAAATGATAGTACAGTCTATGGCAAAATAAAACAAATATAAATTAAAATGTCACTATATTATCGAATCATCTAAAAATCAAAATTAATACAGTTTTAATGCAAAATTATTAAGGTAGAGATAATACGGATCAGCTGGCCCAATGCTAAAAAATTCCCATTCATAAAAATTATGAAAAAAATTTAAAATGTTCTCCTCTACATCCCCTATCAGTAGGTAAAATATCAGGTATACAAAAACGAGCTAGTTTTCGAGTTATTAATTTTCAAAGTTGACCAATTTAACATGGAAGTCCCATTTCTCCATGTTAAATTAGTCAACTTTAAAAATTAATAACTCGAAAACTAGCTCGTTTTTGTATACCTGATATTTTACCTACTGATAGGGGATGTAGAGGAGAACATTTTAAATTTTTTTCATAATTTTTATGAATGGGATTTTTTTAGCATTGGGCCAGCTGATCCGTATTATCTCTACCTTAATATTCTTTTTATTAGAATAATTTTTTCACCTTTAAAAATGTGATTTACTAATGAATAATGAGTTTTTTCAAATGAATTGGAAACAGTAGTAACAAATTCATTGTGCGTAGTACTGTACAGGCTGAAAGGACTGGCGATTATTCGAGGGGAAGTAACTGTACTATATCGACAAATATCAATACAATTATAGATTTTAGAAAATTAAGGCGCCTACCTTTCAAATAATTTTTCTTTTCTTTTTTATAATTTCCATTTTCTCATGTGACGCGATCAATTAATGTCTGCAATTTTATTAGACAAAAGATGGGGTAATTTCTCATCTGTTTGCAAAAATTTTGATGGTGATTGGATGAAGGATGAATGTAGTCGGAACAACAACAACCGTTGAAAAATATTAAAAAGAAAATGAAAAAGAAAATATATGCGCCTATATAATTACAAAAGATATAGAAATTAATGCAGAAATTTTAGAATTTGATTTTTTTCAAGAGAAAATACAAATAATATAGTCACAAAAAAAAGAAGACTTCCCAAAGATTGACATAATAGGAAAATTTTTACAATATTTTTTCCAATAAAAAATTGAAATTAATTTTATTTAGATCGAAGATCTCGAAATTATTTAAAGAAAGAAAAATCTGCCAAGTTTACCATGCAGAAAGATATGAAAGTATGATTATTGTCACTGATCTTAGGAGAAGGTGAATCACTCTGAAAATTTTATTATAGTAAACCTTCCTTAATTTTATTATAAATTTTCATGCAGCAAAAAAAAAAAAAAAAAAAATGGAGCAAAAATATTGTGGTGAGAATATCATTGGAAATACAGCGGCCATTAGTTAAATCAAATCAGCATGATTTTCAACTAAAAAAAAAATTAAATTCTCAAAAACTGGACCAAATAATAATTTTTTTTAATGAGATCGAGAGTGAAGTCATTTTGTTATTTATGATTTGATCTAACCCTATGTATTATATGATCTAACTTTTAAACTTTTTTGCTAACAAAACTAATTACAATAGTGACAATAATCCTTAATGCTTGCTATCTATTATACAACACAATTATAATAAAACTGAATACAACACTATTATACTACCCCTGGGGGTAGGCAGCTCAAAGTACGCCACTCGCAGCAGCAACTGCAGCAAAAATTCTGATTTTTTTTTTTTAGAGGCAGATATTAGAGCCTAAAGCCATAGAAAAAATTTCAAAACAATTTAACGAGCCGCTTTTTTTTAAATTAAATTCTTAGTTTGTCTCTCCATGGGAAATTAAAAACCAATGCTGAAAATAAAAAATATAAATTAAAAAAAATCGGCTCGTTAAATTGTTTTGAAATTTTTTCTATGGCTTTAAGGCACTAATATCTGCCTCTCAAAAAAATTTCAGAATTTTTGTGAATTTGCTAAGGTTTACATGTTAATCAAAGGGGAGTACGCTGAACAGCTGTTCGGCGTTTACTCTGCCTTAAATCAAGGGGAAAGACACTGTGATTTCACATGAAGTTTTTCCATATCTTAATACTGTATGTATCTTTCTTGCTTGTGTGTTTACTATTTTTAGGACTATAAAAATCACAGTGTTTTGTGTAATACCATTTCAAAGATTTTTGGCGTTTAAGAGGAAATAACACGCAGTTTATGAAATAAAACGTTATCACTCTATAAATTTTTTTTATCTAATATTTTCCTCTACTTAGCATGTGCATGAAAAAATTAATAAATTACAAGGTTTATTATTCTTTATTTTCAATCAAGATGTATGAAGTAATATAGGGTTACGTAACAAAATACTCAAAATAAATATTTTATTTTTTATTTATTTTTTTTTTATATTAAAAGTTGGATGTTTAGCTTTCCTTCCAGAGAAACATAGGCAATTAAAAAAAATCCATTGCATTAGTTAATATTAGCTGTAAAACAAATAAATGTTGCAGCTTTCAATTTTCCAATGAAACAAATATAGATTTGAATTTCCATCCCACCATGATACATTGTACCATGAATTATTGCAAATAATTTACGAGTTAAAATAAATGAAATTTTGGGATTATATAGCACTAATTGAGTTCTTTTAATTTCACTTAATTTTTGAATCCTTGCAGCAAAACTTGCAGGTTTGGGGAGGAGGGGAGCGCTGCTCTCATGTGTTTCATGTTATTTGAAATTGAAGATACTGAGCTGGAGCAAAACTTTTTACGGTACTAATTAGCACTAATCGAGCACTAATTATTGCACCCAAAATTGGAATTATATAGTACTGTAAGTGGGGAGGCTGCCTTGAAGTGGGCCCCCATCATTCAAATTTGATTTGAACTTGTGTTTAGAGGAGGGCTGATGTGTGTCATACGGCACTAATTAGCACTAATTGAGCACTTATTACTGCACCTAATTTTGGAATTAGTGCTGAAAGTTGGGGGGCTCACTTCACGTACATTAGAGAGTGTTCTCCCGATTTAATTATATAAATTTTTTGTGTAGATTAAAGTAATGAAAAGCTAGGTGTGGGTAATAGACAATTTTTTTTTTTTTTTTTTCAATTTACAGGACCTTGAGTTACGTCATGATGTCAACCCTTTTATGGTTAAGGTAACACGCCTAATATTAAAAAAAAAAAAAAAACTGAAACACCTGAAAATTAGATAATGTTCTCCTTTACATCAGTAGCTAAAATATCAGGTATATTATACAAATTCGAGCTAGTTTTGGAGTTATGAATTTTTAAAATTGACATTTTTAAAATTAAAACCATGGAAAAATATGGAATTTCTATGTTAATTTAGTCAAATTAGCTCGAATTTGTACACCTGATATTTTATCTACTGATAGGGGATGAAGAGGAGAACATATTATTTAGTTTTTTCATAATTTTCATGCGAGGTATTTTTTTTTAACATTGGGCGTATTATTTTCTCTTAAACGTAAAAAATCTTTGAAATGGTATTATACAAAACACTGTGATTTCATAGTCGTAAAAATAGTAAACACACAAGCAAGAAAGATACATAGGAAGAAATGGAAAAACTTCATATGATGTGACAGTGTCCTTCCCCTTGATTTAAATAATGTCAAAAATTATTAAGAAAGTGACAAAAAATAACCCAATGTCCTCTACTCAAATTTGTAATGCAACATTTCAAACAGTGGAAATTACTGCAATTGAAAATAAAGAATTTTATACAATTAAAAGCGCACATTATACATTATTAAAAACTCTCATTATGCAACCTGTTGTTAGGTAAAATTCAATATTGTTTTAAGGAGATCGCGGTCCCGACAAAAAGAACATTGCGTGGGACAGGAAAAACTAGGTACAGTACAAGATAATAACTTTTTCGTCCCTCGGAATCTGAAGTCCTCGATATAACGTAAAAAGCCAATTTTTAAGGGGAAAAATAAAAGTACGCAACGCGAGAAAATAAAGATTACGATTTTGGCGAGGAAGAATTAAATTTATTAAATAGATGGCATATTTTATTGAAGTCACACGCGGTAATTCAAGATGACGTAGAAACGTAAGAAATATATTATATATCATATATAAAAAAATAATGAGGCAAAAATCTTATGCTACATATTTTAGCCTGCAACTCCAAAATATATATAACACAGCAAATCACGAAATTTTACACGACGAAAGTCAATAATTAAAGTTCTCAAATGAGAACTAATAACATAATAAAACGAAAAATAAAACACAAAACTTCGTTTTAATACTGAAAAAATATGCAATTTACAAACTTTTTTTATAAATGGAAAAAAATTGAAAGCCATAACAGTCAAACAGGGCTTCTGCATCAAACTGGTCAAATGGGACTTAGAAACTAGAAATTGCTTGATTTTGTACGTGTTGTACGTATCGTTAAAAAAAAAGGTTATAAATATAAAAAATATATTCAAAAATATAATAAAAATATTATAAAATTAAAAACATGAACAATAACAATTCACTTACCACAGTTTTTATTGCCTACGCACAGACAGCCATATATGTTTTGCACTCCAATTAAAAAAAAAAAAAAAACAATTCGCTATAATACAGTACATTAACCAAATGTAATAATTTAACTTGCACTTCAGTTATAAAGACAAGTAAATATATGACAAATTTACGACGAAATAAAACGATGTTTTCATGATCCTTGCTGGCGACCAAATGACACAGCAGTGAGTCACAGGAAGTGATATCGTTTTTCAGAATAGACCGCGGTCAGCCATACACCCACTACTATACTACACTGTATAAGTGACATTCCTAATCCTAACGCCCTCAGACAAAAACTGACAAATCTATCGAACTAATTATCGTTGTTTATTGTACGAGAAACGATCACAATTATTCTTTGATATACACGAATTACGATGGAATTATTTAAGGAATTATACATTCCGAATTGAAATTACACTTTTTTTTTCTAAATATATATATATATATATACTGTATATATATATATATATATATATATATATATATATATATATATATATATATATATATATATATATATATAAATATATATATATATATATATATATAGCATAAATTATTCTCCTTATTTTAAATTACTGCAGATTAATTGATGATTTCGCCATTATACTGCATTGTAAATATTTTATAAGTAGAGCGCGGAAAAAAGTCTTTTGGACTTTTTGTGTATATGGGGCCTATTTTAATGTCATTTAGGATGTCCACCGATCTCCGGAAATGGATTAAAATGAGCCTATAAAAAAAGCGACTTTTTAGACTATTTTGTGATTTTACGACTATTTCGGCAAAAGGTGACTTTTTGAGACTTTTTGACACATTCTAGTATATTTTTTAGTTATTTTCTTCTTGAAAATATAGTTAAAAAAATAGAATAAAATAAAAAGCTTTTGAACACAGTTATGCGTGTCAAAAATAATTTTTTTTGACACTGCACGCCATCTATTAGGGGCAAAAATCACTACATCCGAATAAACGAATATACATTTTTTTTGTTATCAGAAATAGCACTATTAAAATGCATTTTTTTTGCTCTATTTTTTAAAAAAAAAGGGACTTTTTTGGAGACTTTTTTCGAAAAAAGTGACTTTTTTAGAGACTTTTTTGCAAAAAAAAGTAGACTTTATAGGCGACTATTTGTTAAAAAAAAAGAGACTTTTTTCCGCGCTCTATTTATAAGCAAAGACATGCATTAATAAAGGGATCATACAGGCCTTAACTTACAAATGGACAACCTAAATGAAAAATTTTTATTGCAGAAATGCATAGAGGGTACCAAATTATGCTACTCTGAATTTTTTCAGATTTTTTTTTTTTTTTTTTGAAATTCAGAACGATTTTTTAATTATTGTTGAAAGTACGGCCACGCCTCCTGGAGGCGTTAATAGGCGTCTCGGTCTTATCCTTTTTATTAAGGATTCAGGGGTGCCAACTTAGCTTACAGAACTTTCAAAAATTATTTAAAAATAGTTCTGGGTCTCAAAAAAATCTGAAAAAATTCAGAGTTGCATAATTTAGTGCCCTCTATTCATTTCTGCAATAAATCTTTTTCATGCAGGTTGTCCATTAGACAGACACTACCGGTAGCGTAAGTGTTGCTAAGTAAATCACGAAATTTGCATTACGACTTTCAAATTCAGGTATAATAATTCTTTAGTTATTTATTTGTATTTAATATTCAAAACAGACTATACTGATCAGGCAGTCCAATTGCAAAGCACACAATAGTTTAAAGAATAAAATAGTGGAAATTAAATAAAAAAAGTATTTAACTAACAAGCAATATGTATTATACAGTATAATATATTCTTCGTCAAGCAACGAAAGGTTACGATGAACTATGGAGCTGACGTGCTTCTCTTGCAGCCTTATCACTTGCAATATATAGTCAATTGCAACTTGTGAAGGCGACATTAATATTATATTGTTTAATGTAATTATTATGCCTTTATTAATTTTTTAATCATAATTTTTATGTACTGTATCACATAAATCATTTAATCTAAATTAACTATGTTATATTAATATAATTCAGTCTCAAAAACGTGTTACGTTTGTATCAGTTTGGCTTCGATCACAATCATTAATTATATTATATCAATTATAGTAAAATGCAATTACATAACAGCAACAAAATAATTTGCAATAACGCCAATAACCAAGAGGAGGTTTAATATAATTACATGAAAAAATACAGTAAATTAACCAAACTTATTATTATTATTATTATATTTAAATTTGAAATTTATTAATATTCATAAAATTATGCAAAGTAAAAATTACGTAAAAAGATGTAAAAATAAAAGTTTTCATTTCAAATACTTTTATAATAAATTTAATTCTCATTTAAGGTATAACCTGAGAATTTGTCTGTCAAGGTCAAGAGGCGTGGCTACACCTGCAAATCTGACAACACTGTTGCAATAGTAATGCGAATAAAAGATTAGGAGGGGGTGGTAAGTACAGTCCTTGAGAGCGTTGCCAAGTTTCTTAGGACATATCAGAAACGATCATTGCCACGGTTCGAAATATATGAAAACTATTCAGAAAAATAGTCCAAAAAATTAGCTTTTAATCCATGTAAAATTCTAAAAAAAATCTCGAGCCGTTTTTGTGCAATGTTGATTTAAAAATTTAACATTGAAAGGATACAAAATACACATTTGAATAAATTAATTATAATTAAACCAACGGTTAAAAAAATCTAAAAAAAATCAGTAGTATTTGGACAATTGTTGTAAGTCTACCAAATTAATTTCAAGAACATCTGTCGATACGACTTTTTTCGTCCGAATATCTCAGGTTAAGCCTTAAAATATTGCGGATTTTTTCAAAGCTATAAATAATGCAAATATAATCTGAAGCAATTAAGTCACTGACTGAATCATTGTTCACGTTTCGACCTATTTATTAAAGATTTTTAAATTAATTATAATTATAATCGATCAACATATAATTTTCTTTCCTTGTTGTTATAATGAAACTTCTATACTCTCAATTCTAACAATTTAAACTACATAATTTTAACATAATCCATCGCAATATTATACCACAACACTTTCTGCAATTTCAAAAAATTACAAAATACAATAAGAATCTATAAATAACATTTCAAGGTAATAATAAAATCCCGTTTTATTATATGATTTGTATTTGCAATCTAAGGCGGCCAGCTCACGTGACCACCGAGGTCACACAAAACTTCGTGAAGGATTTCCGGCGTTCGTCTTATCGCCGTGACTCACCTTCTCCCGTCAAAACTTTTAAACCTGAACGAAACGACCAGCTATAGATAAGCCACGGTGGCCTAGTGCAAGAATGCCCGCCTGGCATGCAAGAGGCTCCAGGTTCAAAACGTACCTCCAGCACGACTTTTCCACCAACCGGGGGGCAGTGGAAGAGGAACACGAGACAGGAGGAGTTTTTAAATTTCAAAATTGAAAACTACCCCGAACAAAAAATACATGGCAAAAATTTTAACTATACCTGTTTTACGTGCTACATATACCACCTTAGTTAAACGTAGTTAAGCTAAATGTGGTTAAAAACCTGACTAACTGCTTAGTGAATCGTGTCCATTAAGAGTAATATATTTAAGCTCTAAACGATGATTTTTAAATCGATGAAGGCTACCAATAACAAAAGTATCTTTTTGAGGTTTAAACTAACTTTCTTTTCATTGGTCAATTCCAACCAATGGAATTTAACGTTAATTTAAAAGTTGAATTTTTTCTACTCTGTGATTGGCTCATCACGTTGGTTAGCAACCAATCACAAAAAAATCAACAACTACTTTGGAGCAAATCAGAAATTAGAAACAAAAACAGTACCAGAAAATAATGCATATCCCTGATTATTAGAATATAATTCTGCCCCCTAGCGTTGCCAAGGTCATTTTTTGAGTTGCAACTAAATTAAAATAGCCCAGCATTTCTAATGTCTATCCTGTCACTAGCATCACCAAGGGGTTCAAAAACGATAGATCCATACTACCTAAAATGTATAATTAACATTTTTAAAGTTATTTTCCTTAATAATTTTTGTCACGAAAAAGCATTAATAACCGAAGCAGATAAATTAAAAACACGTAAAAACACTTCACTATTGTGGAAACAGACCTTGAGAGCGGGCGACAGGTTCTAGTCCTTCCTTGTCCAGCGGGATGTGTCGCAGGTGGCTCAAGATGCTCTCAACCATCATCTACGTTGAAAGATCGTCATCGCTGAACCACACCATCCCTCAGCCAGACACGGTCATCAGCATCCCAGACTTGAGGTGTTGGACCTGCCAGACACAGAAACATGTCAGGTGAGAAAGGAGAAAATGTCATAAAGGATGAATCTCAGTAGGTTGAGATCTTGCAATCGTACTGCCTGAATGCAACAAGACTTGCAGGGGACTTGGAACTCACCATTAATAGGTGGCATACAAATTTTGAAGCAAATCTGTGTTATCAGTTTTGTGAAAACTGAGGTAGAAGTTTAACATTGGCCTTATGGACGAAAACCGGAAATGGAGCTGTTGTAAGAAAGCTGCAAGGTTTGAATTTGCTCAAACCATAAGTGATTAAGTTTTAGAACATTCTCGATTTTTTAAAATTTATTTCATTCAATTCTTTTGCAGGGAAACATTCTTTGACTCCAGCAGTAACTGAGATTTATCGTTAATCATTACTATTATAACGAAAGAGGAACCATTAATGTTGGATATATTAATTTAATGAAAGAGATAGGGAAAAAATATCAACAAACCTTACCACAACGAAATGTCCACAGCAAATGAATCTTGATAGCACTTACAAATACTTATTGACACGTTTTGACCAGCAATTAATGATGTGGTCTTTTTCAATCACAGAAAAATAATGCTACAAGTGCTCTTTGGCAGGAAAATTTTCTCCATAAGCCACCATGTTAGAAAATTTGAATTTTTTCTCGGTACCTGTTACAGCAATGAATTTGAAACCATCTCCTACGCCCCCTGATAATGAACCAAGAACTAATTTTTCAATTTTTAGCAATTTTTTTAATATTTTGTTCAGGGGGCGAGACTACACACTAGGGTTTGAAGCAAATAAAAATGCTTCTACCTGCCTGCCAGCTGATTTCTTCCCACTATAGTAGGAAGGTCAGACCTTTTCAACGTTATTTCATGTTAAGGGATCAGCTGTAGTGGTAAAAGGAGAAACTTTTTTTGTCTCAGCGCGGAGGGTGTAGAAGAGCGAGCGTTAGCTTTCCATAGAATATAGTTCAGTGATTCTGTTCCATAATTTTGCGTGTATGTTTCTATGTCTAATTATGTATCTATTTATTTATGTATAATCATATCTGTACACTATTTGTGTTTAATAAAACCAAGAACTAATTTTTCTCTAAAATTTCTTGTATGCCAAAAAAGCAATTTCAATTTTTTTACATAGGCTAGCTTAGATAGGACGGAGGGAACACCACAAAATCAGCTGACTTAAAGACTCCAATTAATCGGAATAAAATTGTAAATAAAAAAATATATATATAAAATGCTTTCTCAATACACAGTTAAGAAGCAATCAATGGTGGTAACAAACCATCGTTTATAATGTCTGTCGCATGAATCCTTTTTCATTGTTAAACATGGGACGATGTAGTGTCTGATTTCACCACCAGAGCAGAGAACGTAATGACATTGTTGGCGCTAGTCAACACTCAACAATTACCCTTAAGTTAACATGTAAATCAACCGTCCCATGTTTGTTTTTCACTTCACGTGACAGACATTACCAACAATAATTTGTTAACTAACAACGAGTAGAGCTCCACGGTTACTGAAGGAGACGATTATCCTGATGTGACTGAGGGAACACTCACGTTTCTCTGATGGACGGTCAGGTTTGATGTCGTCTCTCGAACACGAAGCTACTGGGCGGCTCACATCCTTCGGCTAGGTTGGGGTACATTTCACTTGCCATCCTGTGAGAGAGAGAGAGAGAGAGTGTTAGGATCTTCTCATACAGGAAATTGCCCAACAGCAAGTCCAATGGAACCAGCTCGTCGTCAGGAGTCCATTGAACTGGCTACTGAACCTTCTATGATGAATTTCTTTTTGTTATTCATGGAAGGAATTTTCATAGCTAGAGGGTTCAGTAGCCAGTCCAATGGAACCAGCTCGTCGTCAGGAGTCCATAAATTGAAGCTATAGTATGCGCAATGCATACTGCTTTTATGTACTTAAAAAATATACAGCAACATACTGCAATTGGAATTAAATATACTTTGCTTGCAAAATTGGACCGTGCAGATATCATGAAAGAAGAAAAATTTTGGATTGAAGATTTTACGAAAGAAAAGGATTCAAATAAGATAAATTTTAATTTTGAATGTTACTTTTACAGCAGAATTCGGCTTATAAGATCTTTGCAAATTAATTATATCTAGTCCCATGTTTCTGTACAACACACTACATACATATAGTAGAACCATCATATGGTCAGCGCTGTCACTTTGACGAGGCAAGCCGGCAGCTAGCTGGTATGGAGCCTGCAGCCGCCGGCTTGGCTCGTCAAAGTGACAGCGCTGACCATATGATGGTTCTACTATAGTATCATATCATATATTATGTAGTGTTAGTATTAGATTGGTACAAAGAAGCCCCCGAATACAAAGCAGAAGAAAGCAGAAATATGACATGGCTACAGTATGCATACTGTATCATACTGTATTCATTGCATACAACTCCGCCAGGCCCAAGACGGTATGCATACAGTTTACAGCGTGATACAGTAATGCAGTAAGACTAATAAATGAGTCGAAATATCATAAAATAGGTTCAGCATATAACAAAATACATGCATTTACTTACAGTAATAAGTAATCACCAAAAATAGTCTCAAAAAATATATTATTTCGGGAGAAAAAGTTACCGGCTAATATTTAACATGGCGGAATGCGCAAGTTTATTTACGAAATGAAAGTACAGTCTATGGCAAAATAAAACAAATATAAATTAAAATGTCACTATATTATCGAATCATCTAAAAATCAAAATTAATATAGTTTTAATGCAAAATTATTAATATTCTTTTTATTAGAATAATTTTTTCACCTTTAAAAATGTGATTTACTAATGAATAATGAGTTTTTTCAAATGAATTGGAAACAGTAGTAACAAATTCATTGTGCGTAGTACTGTACAGGCTGAAAGGACTGGCGATTATTCGAGGGGAAGTAACTGTACTATATCGACAAATATCAATACAATTATAGATTTTAGAAAATTAAGGCGCCTACCTTTCAAATAATTTTTCTTTTCTTTTTTATAATTTCCATTTTCTCATGTGACGCGATCAATTAATGTCTGCAATTTTATTAGACAAAAGATGGGGTAATTTCTCATCTGTTTGCAAAAATTTTGATGGTGATTGGATGAAGGATGAATGTAGTCGGAACAACACCAACCGTTGAAAAATATTAAAAAGAAAATGAAAAAGAAAATATATGCGCCTATATAATTACAAAAGATATAGAAATTAATGCAGAAATTTTAGAATTTGATTTTTTTCAAGAGAAAATACAAATAATATAGTCACAAAAAAAAGAAGACTTCCCAAAGATTGACATAATATGAAAATATTTACAATATTTTTTCCAATAAAAAATTGAAATTAATTTTATTTAGATCGAAGATCTCGAAATTATTTAAAGAAAGAAAAATCTGCCAATATTTATTTTAAAAGCTGAGTCAAAATAAGTATCCTAAAAATTGCAATAATTCGTGCAGTAACATGCAACCTATTCCCAATAAGGCTCGACATTGAAATTACTTTATATTTTATGATTAAGCCCAGTTACTTCGGAAGCTTGGAGTCAAAGGAGATTTCTTTTAGAAGAAATAAAATGAAAGTTAATCTTAAAAATTCAAATTTTCTAAATACTAAATCAAACCAACTGCAAAAGTAACAAACTTGAGTAACTTGACTCACACAAAAACACCTAAATTTTGCACAGTTGGTTTGAAATCATGTTTTGCCATTTAATTTGACCCTGAGAGTTCAAATACGAAGGAACTTTCAAGATTACAGGAAGAGAAATCACAAAAAAACAAAACATAAAAAAAAAAAAAATAAATAAATTTCAAAAAAAAAAAATTGCAGCTTTATACATTAAGATATTTTAAGATGGCAAAAATAACAAACTTGTGATGTAAATGAAAAATGAAAACTTCTAAATTGAGCTTGATCACGCTGAAAACATCTGACGTCATGTAATTTGACCCAAGGAGTTCGAAAATGAAGGAATTTTCAAGATCAAATTACATTAAAAAAACTCGGAACTTGCAGCAATATCCTTGACGAGACAAAAAATGAAAAACTTGACAAAAATAAAAACTCCTAAATTAATCCTTATCATGCTAAAAACATCTGAGGTAATGTAAATTGACCCGGGGAGTGCAAATATGAAGTAATTTTCAAGGTCACAACACAAACAAAAAACCCGGAATTTGCAGCTATAAACTTCAAATGAGTAAAAACGATAAACTCGATACAAAGACAAATAATTTAAACTCGATCACGCTGAAAACATGAGAGCATGTAATTGGATTCAGGGAGATTAAATATTAAAGAATTTCCAAAATTCACATAAAAAACAAACAAACAGATTTTGAAGCATCACCGGTATACATCAAGATACCTAGCCAATCTCATGTTTTTGTAGTCATTTCAGATGACAATATGAAATGGAAAATTTCAAGTAGGGCGTGGTTTTGATTTTATCATTCAGTTGATCTAATTTTATTACTAGCTGTGAACGACTGCCTAACAATGGTACTTTTTATTAATTGATGGCTTTTGTGAGGGGCACTGTCAAATCTTCCCCTTATTTTAAATCCGAGTTAGGATTCATTATCTGCTGACACTGGATTATTCAAGTTCGTAAGAGCTTAACCCTATAGCACAAGGCAATGCTACATTGGCATGGGGGTATAAGAAATGGGAGAAAAGTGAACCTTTGGCACATTCCAAGAAACATTATGGAAAAATGGCAAATTTTGTAGCAGCTTCTGATGCTCCATATAATTATATACTGTATATATTTCATTAGAAGATACAACTCGCTAGAAGTTATTTATGCTGTAAACCATGATAAAACTATAATAGATAGGTCCATCAGCCCTACGAATTTGAACTGATCTGCGCATTTTGGCCAAAAGCAACCAAGGTGACGTCAGGTAGTGAACTCAAAACAGCTGGTCCGCTGCACGAGGGGCCCCTACCAAAGCAGAGTTTTTGTTCAACATTAGCGAGAACGTTGCTTTTTATTTTATCTCAAATTTGATATTTATTTGCAATACTGCCCAGGTAGCACAAATTCATTGGCACAATATTGGCTGAACATTGTACCATTGGCAGAACATTGATCATATATTTCAATGTTCTATCTATATTGGCTCTATATTGAAAATCAATGCTTATACAATGATTGATTATCAATAATGATACAATGTTGTATGTATATTGGTCATCTAATTATTGAAATTTTTATATTGCACCAATGAAAAAAGTACAAACTTGTTTATATAACCCTAACTTTAGGTACTGCAAATTATATAACAGGGCTAAAAGTTTTTTTTTCTGTCCTCAATTTTTTTTTTTTTTTTTTTTTTTTTTTTTTTGTGTGTGTGTGATACAGTCTTGAAAATCTTTTTATAACATAGCATAGCCTTTTTAATAACATATTACCCATTTTTTTCCCTTCCAGTTGCTAGTTTTGTTGCCTAGGCTTTGATCATCATATTACTTTCAATGAAAATCTAAATTCCTCCTGCCTTGTAAAATGTAATTAAAATTTGAAAGTTACTCACCATCTTCACCTGGTGGTGATCAAAGAATTTCCAGTTTGGAGCCGGCACGGCCAGCTCTGAGAAGACGTTTTGCAGCAGTCGAGCAATCAGCTCACGCACTTGGAGTGGCCGATCTGTCAACATCAAAAACTTTCTTTCAGCGCTTGAATACAATGAGGTGTTGCTAATAATAGCAGCACACAAATCTGTTTGAGAAAAAGACGCTACCTTCTTAACATAAAACAGCAAAAATTGAATTAAAATTGAACATTTCTGTAACTACAGTAAAAACTCATTATTACGTAACTTGTTGTTAGGTAAAACTTGTTATTGAATGAAGAATATTGTGGTCATAATTAGCATATTAGAAGGTCATATTACAACTACGTTGATAATATCAAGTTTTTTATTGCAGAAATGAATAGAGGGCATCAAATTATGACACTCTAAATTATTCAGAGGTCAAAAAGCATTGCTAAAAAGTTTCTAGGTTGGGTTTACACCCACACCCCTTTTTCAAGTCCTATCATTTTATTAAGGGGAAAGTAAAACAAGAAAAGAAAAATCCCACCCATGAAAATTATGAAAAAAAATTAAAATGTTCTCCTTTACATCCCCTATCAGTAGCTATAAAAATATCAGGTATACAAATTCGAGCTGGTTTTTGAGTTATGAATTTTTAAAGTTGATTATTTTAACATGCTGTATATAGAGAATTCGAACTTCCATGTTAAAGAAGTCAACTTTAAAAATTAATAAATTGAAAACTAGCTCAAATTTGTATACCTGATATTTTAGCTACTGATAAGAGATGTAGAGGAGAACTTTTTAAATTTTTTTCATAATTTTCATGTGAGGGATTTTTTTTAACATTGGGCGTGTTACCTGACCCTTAAAGAAGTGATTTACTGTACTTTCAATATGTTAATTATATAAAAAATAGTTCCTGGGCTCTAAACAATTAGGAAAAAATCAAAGTAGCATAAACTCATCATTTCTGCAATAAAAATTTCCATGCAAGTTGTTCATTGTTTACTGAGCAAATTTGGGCAAGGAACATAAAATTTTAACTTTTCTTAAGTACAGTATTGTAGTTATTCAAAAATAAAAATCAACATTTACAAAGAAATATTGGGGGGCATTCACAAAGCACTTTAACCCCCACTTCAGCCTTAATTTTTATCCCTGGTGCTAAACCAGTTGCTTAACTTGTTTAGCCTATGGATTAACACCATTTTCAGCACCAGGGATAAAAATCGAGGCTAAAGTGGGGGTTAAAGTGTTTTATGAATATCCCCCATTGAAACTAACTACCGGTATTTAGTGGAGACTTGATAGAGGAATTAATTCTCAATCATCAGAGATTTTGTCAGTAAAACCATGGCAAGTTCTGCTCACCTGAGCTCCGGGCTGCAGTTGTCTGAAGATGATTGACTTGTCGGCTCCACAGGACGCCATGCCGAGCTGGTTGTGTTGGGTGAGGAATTTCACCGCCGTGATCGAAGAGCTGTGATCATCGAGCGTCTGCAGGAAATTGTAGTCCTGCGAGAAAAACGGGGGGTCAGATTGTTGTCAATGTACCTCAGTAGCCAGTCCAATGGAACCAGCTCGTTGTCAGGAGTCTATATTGAACTGGCTACTGAACCTTCTATGATGACTCTTTCTTTGTTATTTATGTTAACAATTGACATAGAAGATTCAGCAGCCAGTCCAATATGGAACCAGCTCGTCTTCAGGAGTCCATAGAATTGGCTACTGAACATCCTACTACGACTCCTTCCTTGTAAAATGGACTCACCTGGTCTACATTGAAGACATGGATAAGCCTGTCCCTGGAGGCGGATGCCAGCAGTCGCTGACCGGACTCTGGTAGTGAGTACTCCAGACAAAGCACCTCTGCGTCGTGGGCCTCTATCCGACACACCTGTGTGAGAAATGAGAATTAGACTTCAAACCTTAGTTTTAAAAATAGTTCAGATAGTACATCAGCTGATTCGAACTTCAGAAGATGTCAATAAAAAACAGCTGATAGAATGGTAGCCAATACGAAAAATAAATCATAGAATTGTAACATTTTCTAATATTTTTTAATCATTTTTTGTAAAAATTGAAATTGTTTTATCACAATGTTCTTTTTCTGCAGCTATATTTAATAACATGAGACTGTCTGCTTCAAAAAGTCTCTTTGACTTTCTGATAAAGTCTACCGATACCTTTCAGGTATTGTTTTATCAAACAGTCACAATGTAAGTTATGGAAAAATGTTGTTGTGTCTACTAGCGCCAACAATGTCATTACATTCTCTGCTCTGGTTCTTTAACTGGAATGATTTTTTCTAAAAAAAAAAATAACAAATGCGATGCTTGTTGGATAATTATTGATTTTTTTAGACATTTTATTTGTCTAAAAATTAATTTTATCTACATTAATATACCACTTGGTACATTGTGACCATAAGTTAACATGTAAATCAACAACTGTCCCATGTTTTTTCACTCATAGGACAGACATTACCAACACTACTTTGTTTGCAAACAACGAGCAGAAGACTTTGGCTTTGTGTCAGTAGTAAATAAAATATTCTAGGCATTTTGACTTTTTTTGTGTATCATGCCATGGAGTCAATTTTTTTTATCATTTAGGTCTTAAGTTTTCAATGATTTTATAAGCCTATAAAAATGTCTTTTTAGTTTTGGGGGTCTTTAAGGTAGAGATAATACGGATCAGCTGACCCAATGCTAAAGAAATCCCATTCATGAAAATTATGAAAAAAAATTCAAATGTTCTCCTCTACATCCCCTATCAGTAGGTAAAATATAAAGTATACAAAAACGAGCTATTTTTCGAGTTAAAGTTGACTAATTTAAAAATTCATAACTCGAAAACTAGCTCGTTTTTGCACACCTGATATTTTACCTACTGACAGGAGATGTAGAGGACAACATTTTAAATTTTTTTCATAATTTTCATGAATGGGATTTTTTTTAGCATTGGTTCAGCTGATCCGTGTTATCTCTACCTTAAATATGTAATTAATTAATATTAGGTTTTTTAGAACCATTCTAACACAATGTCAGTTCTTATTTTAATGCTTCAGAGACAGAAATACACACCTCTTCTATGGATCTCAGTTCGTGGATCCTCACGTTGCCGGCACGATCACCAGATGCGAGATGCAGACCATTTGGACTGATCCTGATGGCTCGTACACCGTTACGACCGTCATAACTGGAGTCCGGCTTCTCCCCCGTGGCCGAGATATCGAGGTCTTTCAGGAAGTTCATCTCGGGATCAACGTAAAGCACCTTCAAAAGCTCCTACACAGACAGACAGGTGGGTGTGTTAGTACCGGTATTTTACCTATCAATAATTAAGTAATCTCTACTTTACTGCAAATTAAGGATACTAAATATTGATTATGTTAATAATTCTATGATATACAGTAAAAACTCGTTATTACACAACTTGTTATTAGGAAAAACTCAATTTTGAGTAAAGGAGATTGAGGTACCATAAAAAGTAAATGGCATTGAGGTTATAGGAAAAGTTCAATATAAGGTAACACAATACTAGATACATGGTAAACTTAATTTCCTAGCTCCCTTGACTTTACGTAATAACAAGTTTTTTAATGTATTTCATGAAAAAGAAATAAAATTATAGTTGTGAGACAGCTATCATAAATACAATATCAACTTACTACAGTAAGAAACATTAATTTTTTTTATTGTTCATGATTTATAAATTAGCAAGTCCAACTTCAACTTTCCCTTCAGAATAAAATATTGGGGTATTTGTTAGATTAAAATGAATTATAGATACTACAGTGTACTAAAATTACAAAATCTTGAATTTTACTTTTGTCAGTTTAAGAAAACATTTCCATTGAAGACAAAGATTTTTTTTTTTTTTTTTTAATTTTTTGCTTAATTAAATAGAATGGCTTCAATAAAGGGGGTTGGTGGCTGCTTTGGAATTAACAAAATTTGCAAGTTGAACCAGGAAATAAAATACTTTCAGTCCAATATGAGTTAAAAATATAATTATCAGATCAGGCTACTAACAAGACATAAAAATTGCATGCATGAGGTCTAGCTTTAATCCTGTCTTAATTTTGTTTATTTTGATTGTTATAATAACTGAAATCAACAAACTTAAGCCTGGTCTAAAGTTAAACTTCATCTATGCAATAGACCAAGTGTCATTTAGCCTGTGAACTTCTTAAAGTAGAAACTTAAAATTTAATACTGCAGACAAACTGCTAGTGAAGGAGAGAATCTCGGAGAGAATCTGGCTTGGCTGAGGGAACTGTAGATATTGATGTGGTAGCGGAAAAATATCCTAACTCCATTGATAAGCTGAAAAAAAAAGTAGCCTAACTCCATTGATAATAAAAATACAGTTTGGATATTTTTAATAGGCACTCGTATGTAAAAATATCCTAACTCCTTTTTTACTTATCAATGGAGTTAAGTTATTTTTTTTTTCAGCTTACCAAAGGAGTTAGGATATTTTTCCACTACCACATTGAAATGTTTCTCCTGGTCATGAGAATATTATCCTGGTGTGACTGGGGGAACTCACGTTGCTGTAGATGTTTCTCTGGTAAACAAAGTCAGGAGGCAGATTCTGGTCCATATGCCACACTCGGATTGTGTCGTCGCTCGAGCACGTCACGAAACTCCCGGGCGGCATGGCCGGTTCACATCCCTCCGCTAGCTCGGGGTACATTTCAACCCCCCAGATGCAGGCAGAATGGTACAGGAATGACTGAGACTTGCCGACCTGCAGAGACAATTTTGCTTTTACTAAAAATTCGGCCAAAGAACTGCAAGTGTCAACATAATTTAGGCGTTAAATTATTCTGAAAAAAATCAGAGCTTATAGAGAACTAGTTAATTTGATGAAGATTTTTCGATGAGTTTTTTCCCCATGTTAAATTTTACTAATTCCCAGGATAAAGCCTTAAGGATTATTGTCACTGTGGCAATTATTTTTTTATGGTAAAAATATAAATTTAGATTAAAACAAACTTACTGTTCACTTTCTGAAGTAAAAAAATCCATTATTTGATCCAGTTATTTAGATATTAATTTTTTAGTTGAAAAACATGCAAATTTGACTAATGGCCGCCAGATTTCCAATAATATTCCTGTATATCTTAAAAACTAGATCGATTATTGCTCCATTTTGCTGAATATTTTTTATGTTACAATGTAAGGAAGGTTTACTATAATTTTCAGGGTGACAATAAATCCTTAACTCTGACAAAATTCAAATTTTCCCGCCAACTCTCCCTCCTTATGTCTCGTATATCCCACACGTAGAGGCTGTGATCGTTGTAGACACACGTCACCTTCCCGTGGACCTCGTCCAGCGTGATCGCGATGGCGTCAGGGTAGCGTGCCTGGCTCGGAGGGGCTGCCATGTGATTGTGGGCAAACATGGGGGTTACTTGACTAGCTGGATCAGGGTAAAAATAGAAGAATAACTGAGCGTGAAAATGAACCTCATGTAAGTTGTTCATTTTTAAAAATCGAACACAAGAGATAGTTCCTATTTCTCGCAGTATTCCCAAATTTAGATCATTTTAACGAGATTGGATGATATTTTGGGGCAATTGAAACATTTTGGACATGTATAAATATAAAAAGCATTATATTAAATTTGAAATTGTCAAGAATACATTCTTTTTCAAGAAAATCTTTAGCGAGAGCTAAACTGTATGCAATTTTTTTTTTCTGGTCATCTGTGATTTTTTTTATCTAATATTTTCCTCTACTTAGCTTAGCATGTGCATGAAAAAATTAATAAATTACAAGGTTTATTGTTCTTTATTTTCAATCAAGATGTATGAAGTAATATAGGGTTACGTAACAAAATACTCAAAATAAAGATTTTATTTTTTATTTATTTTTTTTTTATATTAAAAGTTGGATGTTTAGCTTTCCTTCCAGAGAAACATAGGCAATTAAAAAAAATCCATTGTATTAGTTAATATTAGCTGTAAAACAAATAAATGTTGCAGCTTTCAATTTTCCAATGAAACAAATATAGATTTGAATTTCCATCCCACCATGATACATTGTACCATGAATTATTGCAAATAATTTACGAGTTAAAATAAATGAAATTTTGGGATTATATAGCACTAATTGAGTTCTTTTAATTTCACTTAATTTTTGAATCCTTGCAGCAAAACTTGCAGGTTTGGGGAGGAGGGGAGCGCTGCTCTCATGTGTTTCATGTTATTTGAAATTGAAGATACTGAGCTGGAGCAAAACTTTTTACGGTACTAATTAGCACTAATCGAGCACTAATTATTGCACCCAAAATTGGAATTATATAGTACTGTAAGTGGGGGGGGCTGCCTTGAAGTGGGCCCATCATTCAAATTTGATTTGAACTTGTGTTTAGAGGAGGGCTGATGTGTGTCATACGGCATTAATTAGCACTAATTGAGCACTTATTACTGCACCTAATTTTGGAATTAGTGCTGAAAGTTGGGGGGCTCACTTCACGTACATTAGAGAGTGTTCTCCCGATTTAATTATATAAATTTTTTGTGTAGATTAAAGTAATGAAAAGCTAGGTGTGGGTAATAGACAATTTTTTTTTTTTTTTTTTTCAATTTACAGGACCTTGAGTTACGTCATGATGTCAACCCTTTTATGGTTAAGGTAACACGCCTAATATTAAAAAAAAAAAAAAAACTGAAACACCTGAAAATTAGATAATGTTCTCCTTTACATCAGTAGCTAAAATATCAGGTATATTATACAAATTCGAGCTAGTTTTGGAGTTATGAATTTTTAAAATTGACATTTTTAAAATTAAAACCATGGAAAAATATGGAATTTCTATGTTAATTTAGTCAAATTAGCTCGAATTTGTACACCTGATATTTTATTTACTGATAGGGGATGAAGAGGAGAACATATTATTTAGTTTTTTCATCATTTTCATGCGAGGTATTTTTTTTTTAACATTGGGCGTATTATTTTCTCTTAAACGTAAAAAATCTTTGAAATGGCATTATACAAAACACTGTGATTTCATAGTCGTAAAAATAGTAAACACACAAGCAAGAAAGATACATAGGAAGAAATGGAAAAACTTCATATGATGTGACAGTGTCCTTCCCCTTGATTTAAATAATGTCAAAAATTATTAAGAAAGTGACAAAAAATAACCCAATGTCCTCTACTCAAATTTGTAATGCAACATTTCAAACAGTGGAAATTACTGCAATTGAAAATAAAGAATTTTATACAATTAAAAGCGCACATTATACATTATTAAAAACTCTCATTATGCAACCTGTTGTTAGGTAAAATTCAATATTGTTTTAAGGAGATCGCGGTCCCGACAAAAAGAACATTGCGTGGGACAGGAAAAACTAGGTACAGTACAAGATAATAACTTTTTCGTCCCTCGGAATCTGAAGTCCTCGATATAACGTAAAAATCCAATTTTTAAGGGGAAAAATAAAAGTACGCAACGCGAGAAAATAAAGATTACGATTTTGGCGAGGAAGAATTAAATTTATTAAATAGATGGCATATTTTATTGAAGTCACACGCGGTAATTCAAGATGACGTAGAAATGTAAGAAATATATTATATATCATATATAAAAAAATAATGAGGCAAAAATCTTATGCTACATATTTTAGCCTGCAACTCCAAAATATATATAACACAGCAAATCACGAAATTTTACACGACGAAAGTCAATAATTAAAGTTCTCAAATGAGAACTAATAACATAATAAAACGAAAAATAAAACACAAAACTTCGTTTTAATACTGAAAAAATATGCAATTTACAAACTTTTTTTATAAATGGAAAAACATTGAAAGCCATAACAGTCAAACAGGGCATCTGCATCAAACTGGTCAAATGGGACTTTGAAACTAGAAATTGCTTGATGTTGTACGTGTTGTACGTATCGTTAAAAAAAAAAGGTTATAAATATAAAAAATATATTCAAAATTATAATAAAAATATTATAAAATTAAAAACATGAACAATAACAATTCACTTACCACAGTTTTTATTGCCTACGCACAGACAGCCATATATGTTTTGCACTCCAATTAAAAAAAACAAAAAAAAACAATTCGCTATAATACAGTACATTAACCAAATGAAATAATTTAACTTGCACTTCAGTTATAAAGACAAGTAAATATATGACAAATTTACGACGAAATAAAACGATGTTTTCATGATCCTTGCTGGCGACCAAATGACACAGCAGTGAGTCACAGGAAGTGATATCGTTTTTCAGAATAGACCGCGGTCAGCCATACACCCACTACTATACTACACTGTATAAGTGACATTCCTAATCCTAACGCCCTCAGACACAAACTGGCAAATCTATCGAACTAATTATCGTTGTTTATTTTACGAGAAACGATCACAATTATTCTTTGATATACAGGAATTACGATGGAATTATTTAAGGAATTATACGTTCCGAATTGAAATTACACCTTTTTTTTTCTAAATATATATATATCAGGGGCGGCTCGTGACCCTTTTCTCTGGGGGTGCTGTCCGACATGGGACCAGCAGAACATCAAGGGGGGGTTTGGGGGGCGGAGCCCCCCAATGGCCCGCCGCAGGCGCGATTTTTTTAAGGACACGCCCCTTTTATGGGTAAAATTATATGACAAAATCATATAATTATATAATAATACTCCCAACAAAGAAGCAGAAATTATATAAAAACAAAAAATTAATCATTTTATTTATAATTTGTTATGACACGCACTTAATTATGCAAGCGTATATGACCCTTTTGAAATCGTGATTTAATGTTTCAAACTTAATAGATATAATTTCCAATTTTTAATTATTTTTTTAATTCATAAGTCTTCACGTGTGTGGTAAGAAAAATATATAAAATATTGTTTTTAGCCTTTTTTTTTTTTTAATAACATAGTGTCAACCAAACTGCATTGTTAATATGTTAGTCTGTTTTTTTAATAAATATAATAAATAAATGATGAAACCTGAATGTCTGGTATAATTTTTACGCGATGTATATTATGAATCATGAAAATGTAATGCATACTTTTTTTAAGGTAGAGATAACACGCTTATTTTAATAAAAATCCCATTCATGAAAATTATAACAATAAAATGTTCTCCCCTACATCCCCTATCAGTAGCTAAAATATCAGATACAAATTCGAGCTAGTTTTCGAGTTATTAATTTTTAAAGTTGGCCAATTTTGCATGGAAGTTCCATTTCTCAATCTCCATGTCAAATTAGTCAAATTCAGAAATTAATAACTCGAAAACAGCTCATTTTCGCAAACCTGATATTTTAGCTACTGCATGATAGGGGATATAGAGGAGAAAATTTTATTTTTTTTTTTTTCATAATTTTCATAAATGGGATTTTTTTAACATTGGGTCACCTGATCCGTGTTATCTCTACCTTAACAGGATTATGATTATTTTTTCTTAAATAAATAAATACTAATAATAATGAAATAATGTTTGATAATGCAATTTTTTCTTATAAAAATTTCATTTGTTATTTTTTTATTAAATTTTGTCTTTAAAAATTTATATTAGATTCTGGTTGTCGCCTAATTTTGTACAAATTATATATTCTATGATCGATTTATTTGATGTTCAGTTCTGATGGGTGATTACGACACGTCAGTATAATTGGCTTGACCGCACATATGAGAGACCTCTCGAGCGGTATGACAGATCAAATAAGATCCCAATTTTTTATTATTGTTTTATTTTTTAATCTTTTTTTTTAGCCATGCAATATTTCTTTGATTGCTCACGCATATTTGCTGCTAAATAATGTACTGCCGGTACACGCAAAACCGGGAAAATAAGCTATTTTTCTCATGGAGTAATTAACGTTTTTTCTTATATTTTGTACTCACTCGTACACTTTTACAACTTGTTTTTGTTTTATTTTTATGTTTGAATTTTCACATTAATGGTATAAAATGCTTTAGTGAATAATTAATAAATCTAGCTCCCATGTATATATATCGACTTGTTCCTGGTAAACTTATAATAATGCATGGTCGCGATTCACGAACGAATTATGTTATCCAGATTTCTCAATTAATTCGATCGACGTTTATTATAGTGTCATCGAGTTAGACTGGCGCTAACTGCGTGGTTATAAGTTAAGAATCCAGCTGTTTTTGCCGTTGTTCGAACGTGAGATCCCACGATTGTTTACATGCATGCCATGCATGCACCACTTAATTTTCAAAAGACATCAAGTATTGGTTCTTTTGGTACAGACATATTTTTTATTAAAGTAAAATAAAAGTGCTGGTCTCCATTTCTTAGATGCTTCAATATATTTAGTCAATCTATGTTAGTATATTCACTGATGAATGTAATTAAAATTTTGTTAATCTGCTCAATGAAACCATATTACAGGAAATGTCTTGGAAGTGTTCAAATTATTCCCGCATGTCAAATACCGCAAGCTCATTGGTTCTGTTGAACCAATGAGCTTGCGGGTACTGCCGACAGCACAGTCCCCGAGCGCTCCAAAATCACACGGCTTGGGTGGGTGTTGAAGAGGAGGAGAATGAGGGAGGGAGCACTGCATTCGGTACTGCTAGTAGTGGCAGTACCCTCCGCTAGACAGCGCTGAGGAAGTAAATTTACGCGGCAGCGGCAAAATTTTGATGAATTGAAATGTTAGAACTGATAAAAATTTGCTGGAAAGTTCAGAAAAATTATAGGATTATTTGATATTTCTAATTGTGTGTTTGTTCCCAAAATTTCTGGGGGGGCTGCAGTACCGCAGTACTATAGTACGAGCCGCCCCTGATATATATATATATATATATATATATATATATATATATATATATATATATATATATATATATATATATATATATATATATATAGCATAAATTATCCTCCTTATTTTAAATTACTGCAGATTAATTGATGATTTCGCCATTATACTGCATTGTAAATATTTTATAAGCAAAGACATGCATTAATAAAGGGATCATACAGACCTTAACTTACAAATGGACAACCTAAATGAAAAATTTTTATTGCAGAAATGCATAGAGGGTACCAAATTATGCTACACTGAATTTTTTCAGATTTTTTTTTTTTTTTTGAAATTCAGAACGATTTTTTAATTATTGTTGAAAGTACGGCCACGCCCCCTGGAGGCGTTAATAGGCGTCTCGGTCTTATCCTTTTTATTAAGGATTCAGGGGTGCCAACTTAGCTTACAGAACTTTCAAAAATTATTTAAAAATAGTTCTGGGTCTCAAAAAAATCTGAAAAAATTCAGAGTTGCATAATTTAGTGCCCTCTATTCATTTCTGCAATAAATCTTTTTCATGCAGGTTGTCCATTAGACAGACACTACCGGTAGCGTAAGTGTTGCTAAGTAAATCACGAAATTTGCATTACGACTTTCAAATTCAGGTATAATAATTCTTTAGTTATTTATTTGTATTTAATATTCAAAACAGACTATACTGATCAGGCAGTCCAATTGCAAAGCACACAATAGTTTAAAGAATAAAATAGTGGAAATTAAATAAAAAAAGTATTTAACTAACAAGCAATATGTATTATACAGTATAATATATTCTTCGTCAAGCAACGAAAGGTTACGATGAACTATGGAGCTGACGTGCTTCTCTTGCAGCCTTATCACTTGCAATATATAGTCAATTGCAACTTGTGAAGGCGACATTAATATTATATTGTTTAATGTAATTATTACGCCTTTATTAATTTTTTAATCATAATTTTTATGTACTGTATCACATAAATCATTTAATCTAAATTAACTATGTTATATTAATATAATTCAGTCTCAAAAACGTGTTACGTTTGTATCAGTTTGGCTTCGATCACAATCATTAATTATATTATATCAATTATAGTAAAATGCAATTACATAACAGCAACAAAATAATTTGCAATAACGCCAATAACCAAGAGGAGGTTTAATATAATTACATGAAAAAATACAGTAAATTAACCAAACTTATTATTATTATTATTATATTTAAATTTGAAATTTATTAATATTCATAAAATTATGCAAAGTAAAAATTACGTAAAAAGATGTAAAAATAAAAGTTTTCATTTCAAATACTTTTATAATAAATTTAATTCTCATTTAAAATATTGCGGATTTTTTCAAAGCTATAAATAATGCAAATATAATCTGAAGCAATTAAGTCACTGACTGAATCATTGTTCACGTTTCGACCAATTTATTAAAGATTTTTATAATATTATTAATTATAATTATAATCGATCAACATATAATTTTCTTTCCTTGTTGTTATAATGAAACTTCTATACTCTCAATTCTAACAATTTAAACTACATAATTTTAACATAATTCATCGCAATATTATACCACAACTCTTTCTGCAATTTCAAAAAATTACAAAATCAATAAGAATTTATAAATAACATTTCAAGGTAATAATAAAATCCCGTTTTATTATATGATTTGTATTTGCAATCTAAGGCGGCCAGCTCACGTGACCACCGAGGTCACACAAAACTTCGTGAAGGATTTCCGGCGTTCGTCTTATCGCCGTGACTCACCTTCTCCCGTCAAAACTTTTAAACCTGAACGAAACGACCAGCTATAGATAAGCCACGGTGGCCTAGTGCAAGTATGCCCGCCTCGCATGCAAGAGGCTCCAGGTTCAAAACGTACCTCCAGCACAACTTTCCCACCAACCGCGGGGCAGTGGAAGAGGAACACGAGACAGGAGGAGTTTTTAAATTTCAAAATTGAAAACTACCCCGAACAAAAAATACATGGCAAAAATTTTAACTATACCTGTTTTACGTGCTACATATACCACCTTAGTTAAACGTAGTTAAGCTAAATGTGGTTAAAAACCTGACTAACTGCTTAGTGAATCGTGTCTTAAACTAACTTTCTTTTCATTGGTCAATTCCAACCAATGGAATTTAACGTTAATTTAAAAGTTGAATTTTTTCTACTCTGTGATTGGCTCATCACAAAAAAATCAACAACTACTTTGGAGCAAATCAGAAATTAGAAACAAAAACAGTACCAGAAAATAATGCATATCCCTGATTATTAGAATATAATTCTGCCCCCTAGCGTTGCCAAGGTCATTTTTTGAGTTGCAACTAAATTAAAATAGCCCAGCATTTCTAATGTCTATCCTGTCACTAGCATCACCAAGGGGTTCAAAAACGATAGATCCATACTACCTAAAATGTATAATTAACATTTTTAAAGTTATTTTCCTTAATAATTTTTGTCACGAAAAAGCATTAATAACCTAAGCAGATAAATTAAAAACACGTAAAAACACTTCACTATTGTGGAAACAGACCTTGAGAGCGGGCGACAGGTTCTAGTCCTTCCTTGTCCAGCGGGATGTGTCACAGGTGGCTCAAGATGCTCTCAACCATCATCTATGTTGAGAGATCGTCATTGCTGAACCACACCATCCCTCAGCCAGACACGGTCATCAGCATCCCAGACTTGAGGTGTTGGACCTGCCAGACACAGAAACATGTCAGGTGAGAAAGGAGAAAATGTCATAGAGGATGAATCTCAGTAGGTTGAGATCTTGCAATCGTACTGCCTGAATGCAACAAGACTTGCAGGGGACTTAGAACTCACCATTAATAGGTGGCATACAAATTTTGAAGCAAATCTGTGTTATCAGTTTTGTGAAAACTGAGGTAGAAGTTTAACATTGGCCTTATGGACGAAAACCGGAAATGGAGCTGTTGTAAGAAAGCTGCAAGGTTTGAATTTGCTCAAACCATAAGTGATTAAGTTTTAGAACATTCTCGATTTTTTAAAATTTATTTCATTCAATTCTTTTGCAGGGAAACATTCTTTGACTCCAGCAGTAACTGAGATTTATCGTTAATCATTACTATTATAACGAAAGAGGAACCATTAGTGTTGGATATATAAATTTAATGAAATAGATAGGGACAAAATACCTACAAACCTTACCACAACGAAATGTCCACAGCAAATGAATCTTGATAGCACTTACAAATACTTATTGACACGTTTTGACCAGCAATTAATGATGTGGTCTTTTTCAATCACAGAAAAATAATGCTACAAGTGCTCTTTGGCAGGAAAATTTTCTCCATAAGCCACCATGTTAGAAAATTTGAATTTTTTCTCGGTAACTGTTACAGCAATGAATTTGAAACCATCTCCTACGCCCCCTGATAATGAACCAAGAACTAATTTTTCAATTTTTAGCAATTTTTTTAATATTTTGTTCAGGGGGCGAGACTACACACTAGGGTTTGAAGCAAATAAAAATGCTTCTACCTGCCTGCCAGCTGATTTCTTCCCACTATAGTAGGAAGGTCAGACCTTTTCAACGTTATTTCATGTTAAGGGATCAGCTGTAGTGGTAAAAGGAGAAACTTTTTTTTGTCTCAGCGCGGAGGGTGTAGAAGAGCGAGCGTTAGCTTTCCATAGAATATAGTTCAGTGATTCTGTTCCATAATTTTGCGTGTATGTTTCTATGTCTAATTATGTATCTATTTATTTATGTATAATCATATCTGTACACTATTTGTGTTTAATAAAACCAAGAACTAATTTTTCTCTAAAATTTCTTGTATGCCAAAAAAGCAATTTCAATTTTTTTACATAGGCTAGCTTAGATAGGACGGTGGGAACACCACAAAATCAGCTGACTTGAAGACTCCAATTAATCGGAATAAAATTGTAAATAAAAAAATATATAAATAAAATGCTTTCTCAATACACTGTTAAGAAGCAATCAATGGTGGTAACAAACCATTGTTTATAATGTCTGTCGCATGAAGCCTTTTTCATTGTTAAACATGGGACGATGTAGTGTCTGATTTCACCACCAGAGCAGAGAACGTAATGACATTGTTGGCGCTAGTCAACACTCAACAATTACCCTTAAGTTAACATGTAAATCAACCGTCCCATGTTTGTTTTTCACTTCACGTGACAGACATTACCAACAATAATTTGTTAAAGAGGAGTCAGCGAGTCGAGTGCGCAGTGCATGACGGGAATGACGTCACGCACTATATATGTGCGTACGAAAAAGTTACGTCGGCTCCTCAAAAGCTGCGCAGTAGAAATTTATGCAAGTTGCGCAATACGAGCATCTGCTGAAGTTATATAGTGTTGTTGATCCCGTTGATCCAGTCAGCTGTTAACCCGTAGACCGCAACATTTGAAATGAAAATTTGCCTCGGATTATGATATTGTATCAGAATTTTCTCAAAATTTTTATGAAGGGCTAATAAAGGTTATGACACTTTCTGATTCACCATAATATGTTCTATCTTAGAATATTTTTTAAACACATTTTACGGGAGATTGCGAAAGAAATTAAAGTTCGAATAAAAAAGAAGCCACGTTTTTCGAGCGTTAGCATGGAGTAGATGGACGAAGTCATCGACTTTTAAACCCAAATGCTCAGAATTTTTACGAAGGACGGTCTCAACTGATTTCAGATGCTTATTTATGGTGCTCCAAAGTAACTTTTTGCATGCAAGAGAATGAGCTTTACCATCGGTCAATTTTTCGCTCACTCTACTTTAACTAACAACGAGTAGAGCTCCACGGTTACTGAAGGAGACGATTATCCTGATGTGACTGAGGGAACACTCACGTTTCTCTGATGGACGGTCAGGTTTGATGTCGTCTCTCGAACACGAAGCTACTGGGCGGCTCACATCCTTCGGCTAGGTTGGGGTACATTTCACTTGCCATCCTGTGAGAGAGAGAGAGAGAGAGAGAGTGTTAGGATCTTCTCATACAGGAAATTGCCCAACAGCAAGTCCAATGGAACCAGCTCGTCGTCAGGAGTCCATTGAACTGGCTACTGAACCTTCTATGATGAATTTCTTTTTGTTATTCATGGAAGGAATTTTCATAGCTAGAGGGTTCAGTAGCCAGTCCAATGGAACCAGCTCGTCGTCAGGAGTCCATAAATTGAAGCTATAGTATGCGCAATGCATACTGCTTTTATGTACTTAAAAAATATACAGCAACATACTGCAATTGGAATTAAATATACTTTGCTTGCAAAATTGGACCGTGCAGATATCATGAAAGAAGAAAAATTTTGGATTGAAGATTTTACGAAAGAAAAGGATTCAAATAAGATAAATTTTAATTTCGAATGTTACTTTTACAGCAGAATTCGGCTTATAAGATCTTTGCAAATTAATTATATCTAGTCCCATGTTTCTGTACAACACACTACATACATATAGTAGAACCATCATATGGTCAGCGCTGTCACTTTGACGAGGCAAGCCGGCAGCTAGCTGGTATGGAGCCTGCAGCCGCCGGCTTGGCTCGTCAAAGTGACAGTGCTGACCATATGATGGTTCTACTATAGTATCATATCATATATTATGTAGTGTTAGTATTAGATTGGTACAAAGAAGCCCCCGAATACAAAGCAGAAGAAAGCAGAAATATGACATGGCTACAGTATGCATACTGTATCATACTGTATTCATTGCATACAACTCCGCCAGGCCCAAGACGGTATGCATACAGTTTACAGCGTGATACAGTAATGCAGTAAGACTAGTAAATGAGTCGAAATATCATAAAATAGGTTCAGCATATAACAAAATACATGCATTTACTTACAGTAATAAGTAATCACCAAAAATAGTCTCAAAAAATATATTATTTCGGGAGAAAAAGTTACCGGCTAATATTATATTTAATTAACATGGCGGAATGCGCAAGTTTATTTACGAAATGAAAGTACAGTCTATGGCAAAATAAAACAATTATAAATTAAAATGTCACTATATTATCGAATCATCTAAAAATCAAAATTAATATAGTTTTAATGCAAAATTATTAATATTCTTTTTATTAGAATAATTTTTTCACCTTTAAAAATGTGATTTACTAATGAATAATAAGTTTTTTCAAATGAATTGGAAACAGTAGTAACAAATTCATTGTGCGTAGTACTGTACAGGCTGAAAGGACTGGCGATTATTTGAGGGGAAGTAACTGTACTATATCGACAAATATCAATACAATTATAGATTTTAGAAAATTAAGGCGCCTACCTTTCAAATAATTTTTCTTTTCTTTTTTATAATTTCCATTTTCTCATGTGACGCGATCAATTAATGTCTGCAATTTTATTAGACAAAAGATGGGGTAATTTCTCATCTGTTTGCAAAAATTTTGATGGTGATTGGATGAAGGATGAATGTAGTCGGAACAACACCAACCGTTGAAAAATATTAAAAAGAAAATGAAAAAGAAAATATATGCGCCTATATAATTACAAAAGATATAGAAATTAATGCAGAAATTTTAGAATTTGATTTTTTTCAAGAGAAAATACAAATAATATAGTCACAAAAAAAAGAAGACTTCCCAAAGATTGACATAATAGGAAAATTTTTACAATATTTTTTCCAATAAATAATTGAAATTAATTTTATTTAGATCGAAGATCTCGAAATTATTTAAAGAAAGAAAAATCTGCCAAGTTTACCATGCAGAAAGATATGAAAGTATGATTATTGTCACTGATCTTAGGAATCACTCTGAAAATTTTATTATAGTAAACCTTCCTTAATTTTATTATAAATTTTCATGCAGCAAAAAAAAAAAAAAAAAAAATGGAGCAAAAATATTGTGGTGAGAATATCATTGGAAATACAGCGGCCATTAGTTAAATCAAATCAGCATGATTTTCAACTAAAAAAAAAATTAAATTCTCAAAAACTGGACCAAATAATAATTTTTTTTAATGAGATCGAGAGTGAAGTCATTTTGTTATTTATGATTTGATCTAACCCTATGTATTATATGATCTAACTTTTAAACTTTTTTGCTAACAAAACTAATTACAATAGTGACAATAATCCTTAATGCTTGCTATCTATTATACAACACAATTATAATAAAACTGAATACAACACTATTATACTACCCCTGGGGGTAGGCAGCTCAAAGTACGCCACTCGCAGCAGCAACTGCAGCAAAAATTCTGATTTTCTTTTTTTTTTTTAGAGGCAGATATTAGAGCCTAAAGCCATAGAAAAAATTTCAAAACAATTTAACGAGCCGCTTTTTTTTAAATTAAATTCTTAGTTTGTCTCTCCATGGGAAATTAAAAACCAATGCTGAAAATAAAAAATATAAATTAAAAAAAATCGGCTCGTTAAATTGTTTTGAAATTTTTTCTATGGCTTTAAGGCACTAATATCTGCCTCTCAAAAAAATTTCAGCATTTTTTTTTTAATTTGCTAAGGTTTACATGTTAATCAAAGGGAAGTACGTCGAACAGCTGTTCGGCGTTATCTCTACCATAGTATAAAATATTATTAAGAAAGTGACAAAAAATAACCCAATGTCCTCTACTCAAATTTGTAATACAACATTTCAAACAGTGGAAATTACTTCAATTGAAAATAAAGCACACATTACATATATTAAAAGCCTAAACTACGAGCTTTTTCTAGAAGTCGCGAAACCAGTAACGCCCTCTCTGATTGGCCGTGACGTCACTGAGCCAAACCCCCTCCACTTACTTAGCCTGGCTCTGCCAGGGTTAAAAGTTGCGACATTGGAGTTGCGACTTCTGTTTAGGCACAAAACAGAAAGCTCGTAGTTTCAGCCTACATTATTAAAAACTCATTTTGCAACTTGTTGTTAGGTAAAATTCAATATTGTTTTAAGGAGATCGCGGTCCCGACAAAAATAACATTGCGTGGTACAGGAAAAACTAGGTACAAGATAATAACTTTTTCGTCCCTCGAAAGCTGAATTCCTCGATATAACGTAAAAATCAAAATTTTAAGGGGAAATTTTATAGTACGCAACGCGAAAAAAAGATCGCGATTTAGGCGAGTAAGAATAGATCGCGTATTTTATTGAAGTCACGCGGTAATTCGAGATGACGTAGAAACATAGGAAGTATCAAATTATACGAAAGTCAAAATTTAAAGTTCTCAAATGAGAATATATATATATATTCAATGTATTCAATATTATTATTTAATTTTATAATCTAATTTAATTAATTGTAAGCCATATAATACAGTCTCGAAAAATTGTGGCTTGTTATGTCAGTTTGGCTGCGATCATCATAATATTCATAATGGTATGAACTATAAAATAAAATGCAATTATATAACATATAGCTGCATGCAAAATAATTCGCAATATAACATGCATGTTGCATGCTATAATCGTAATATTATAACAACATTTGTTTACATTATTGAAATATTCCCATTTTATCATTCGACTTGTATTTGCGGTCAAAGCGGCCAGCTCACGTGACCACCGAGGTCACACAAAACTTCGTGAAGGATTTCCGGCGATCGTCTTATCGCCGTGACTCACCTTCTCCCGTCAAAACTTTTATACCTGAACGAAACGACCAGCTATAGATAAGCCACGTTGGCCTAGTGCAAGTATGCCCGCCTCGCATGCAAGAGGCTCCAGGTTCAAAACCTACCTCCAGCACAACTTTTCCACCAACCGCGGGGCTGTGGAAGAAGAACACGAGACAGGGGGAGTTTTTAAATTTTAAAATTGAAAACTACCCCGAACAAAAAATACATGGCAAAAATTGCCATGTACTTTTCATTCGGGGGGCTCTCGCACTCGCTAACATGAGAGGCATGCAGGATTTTTCAACGAGCAAAACTCTACCTTCAATACAGCGATACAGCCGTTTGGAGCACAACTTTATAACTTACTATTATTTATTATTATTGATAAAAGACTAATAATAATTATTATTTAATATTTACTATTACAAAACAATTCAACGGAAAAAAATGTTTTTAATGATCGCGGGGTTAGTTGTTATTTAGTTTTTTTTTTTTTTATCATTTATTTCACTACATACAAATTTATATTCTTTACTATTCTACATTTTAGTGTCTAATTATTTTTTATTTTACTTTTTATTTATTTATTATTAATTTTTCTTAAAAACAAAGTCTGGAAGAGACAACAAGAACTTTTTATTTATTTACTTTACTTTAATATTATATTTTTTTTAAAATCAAGCAAGAGTTGTGCTTCAAGTGGTGGCTCTATCCTTGGAAGGAAGGGTCAAGCAAATTTTGATCGTTGAAAAATACAAACCACATGCCAATCAGCTAGACGAGTGCGAGACCCCAGTCAAGAAATTATCTGAAAGAAAAACATGCGAAAATGCGGCCTACTTACATGTCTATCGGATAGGTGTAATATAAGAATAGGCTCGCTTAAACCTCACCACAATAAAGCAAAAATATATTCTATCCTATTATACTGCAGCTTTAATAAGGGGGACAAAAAACTTGAAAATCATAATTACGTAATATAATGTATGTTGAAATAAAAATGATTGGAGCCAGCTAGTTGATTCCTCTTTTATCAATTTTAAAGCTTTAAAGAATATATGTTTCATTTTAATTATATTTCCTGAATTAAAATAAATATTAAAAACAAAAAAATGTATTTTTTAAAGAAGAAATTTCTTACTAAATATTAATGTATATTATAGTTAATATCTTAGCAAATGATTAAAGAAGTTTAAGAATTATTTTAACAGTGTTAACACACATTTTATATTTATTTTAAAAGCCGAGTCAAAATAAAATAAATATCCTAAAAATTGCAGTAATTCGTGCTGTAACATGCAACCTATTCCCAATAAGGCTAGACATTGAAATTATACTTTATACGTATTTTATGATTAAGCCCAGTTACTTCGGAAGCTTTTGGAGTCAAAGGAGATTTCTTTTAGAAGAAATAAAATGAAATCTTAAAAATTTAAGTGTTCTAAAACTACACTCAATCAAGCAAATTCAAGACTTAAGTTTTTGACAGCTCAATTTCTAATTTTCGACTATAAGGCTCCATATTAAGATTAAATACTTTATTATATACTGTACATAGGATTATATGTACCTATTGATGGCGAGCACCCTGAATGTTTTGATGAATTAAACAACAACAACAAAACGCAAGAGTGAAATACGCACATGATAAATTGGCCTACTTCTTATACAGGAGGCGGTGGTCTTTAAAACCGTAATTGAAAAATAATAAATATTAATTTAAAGGCATAGACATGTACACAATAATTATATTAGAAAATATTTCCCCAACACGGTGTATTTAATTAGGCAAAATTACCATCTTGCACCTTTAACGTTTCTAACTTGCTGAAACTCCTCTATTGCAGCCTATTTTCAATGAAATTTAAATTAAATTATGTAAATTTTTGTTTTAATTATTAAGGGTTTACAAGATAACGGCACCAATGTTAAAAAAAATCCCTCACACAAGAACTATGAAACAAAATTAAAATGTTCTCCTCTACACCCCCTATCAGTAGCTAAAATATCAGGTATACAAATACGATCTAGTTTTTGAGTTATTAATTAATCAAACTTTAAAAATTCATAACTCAAAAACTAGATCGTATTTGTATACCTGATATTTTAGCTAATGATAGGGGGTGTAAAGGAGAACATTTTAAATTTTTTTCAGAATTTTTGTGCCAGGGATTTTTTTTAACATTGGTAGCATTATCTTACCCTTAAGAAATATTAGAACAATAAATAAAAAATTAAATAAATGTGGTTTAACAAGTTTGGAAGGTGATGATTACATTTTAATTGCTTTTAAGTTACTGCACACATTGCTCCATTACAATTTTCTCCGCTGAATTAAAAATTGTACCTAAACCCTATTGCATCTGTTATTTTCAAGATGCAAATGCAAACAAAAAACGGAATTTTCGCAGCTAAAAGCAGTATAAAATTCAAAATAGCAAAGTAGCAAACTGGAGTAACTTGACTCACACAAAAACAAATAAATTTTGCACAGTTGGTCTGAAATCATGTTTTGCCATTTAATTTGACCCTGAGAGTTCAAATACGAAGGAACTTTCAAAATTACAGCAAAAGAATAACACACACACACACACAAAAAAACTTGTGATTTAAATGAAAAAATGAAAACTTCTAAATTAATCTTTATCATGCTGAAAACATCTGAAGTAATGTAATTTGACCCGGGGAGTGCAAATATGAAGTAATTTTTGAGGTCACAAAACAAACAAAAAACCCGGAATTTGCAGCTATAAACTTCAAAAGAGTAAAAACGACAAACTCGATACAAAGACAAATAATTTAAACTCGATCACGCTGAAAACATGAGAGCATGTAATTGGATTCAGAGAGATTAAATATTAAAGAATTTTCAAAATTCACATAAAAAACAAACAAACAGATTTTGAAGCATCACCGGTATACATCAAGATACCTAGCCAATCTCATGTTTTTGTAGTCATTTCAGATGACAATACGAAATGGAAAATTTCAAGTAGGCCGTGGTTTTGATTTTATCATTCAGTTAATCTAATTTTATTACTAGCTGTGAGCCACTGCCTAACAATGGTACTTTTTATTAATTGATGGCTTTTGTGAGGGGCACTGTCAAATCTTCCCCTTATTTTAAATCCGAGTTAGGATTCATTATCTGCTGCCACTGGATTATTCAAGTTCGTAAGAGCTAAACCCTATAGCACAAGGCAATGCTACATTGGCATGGGGGTATAAGAAATGGGAGAAAAGTGAACCTTCGGCACATTCCAAGTAACAATATGGAAAAATGGCAACTTTGGTAGCAACTTCTGATGCTCCAAATAATTATACATATATGTATTTCATTCAAGGGGTGAGACTGCGCTCTAACGCTCGAAGCAAATTTTCCCTGGCTGGCAGCTGAGCGAACTCAGGTTAGTGGGAAGGTTTCGCGTTGCCAAGTCGTTAACCATGTCGATAACTACAATTTCAACAATTTGGCAACACTGTATCATTCAAAGTTCCTCTTCTGCTATTGACTATTGGCCGGGGGGCGAGACTACACACTAGGGTTTGCAGCAAATAAAGATTGCTTCTACCTGCCCGCCAGCTGATTTCTTCCCACTATAGTAGGAAGGTCAGACCTTTTTAACGTTATTTCATGTTAAGGGATCAGCTGTGATGGTAAAAGGAGAAACTTTTTTTTGCCTCAGCGCGGAGGGTGTAGAAGAGCGGGCGTTAGCTTTCCATAGTATGTAGTTCAGTGCTATTGGCACTTCTTTAAAAAATTCTCCCGCTATTTTTCCCACTATATGACCGAAAGGAGAAACTTTTCTTACTTGCTTCTCCACAAAATTGGATTCAACGCGAGCCGTATAAAAGAGCAAGCGTTAGCCTTCCATATTATATAGTTCAGTGATTTCACTGGAAGATAAGACTCGCTAGAAGTTACTTATGCTGTAAACCATGATTTTTGAATTGATAAAGACTACCAAAAACACAATTTCAAAAGTTTTAATGTACTTTCTTTTCATTGTTCAATTCCAACCAAAATTGGCTCATCTAGTTGGTTGGCAACCACAAAAAAATCAACAACCCCACCAATGACCGAAAAAAAAAATGTTAAGATATAAAGCAGAATTGAATGCTTAAACCCGATTATTGTAACATAACTCTGCCTTAATGTTGCCAAGGGGTTGCTTTTAGTTCCAATTAGGCTAAACTGTAGCTTAAGCAAGGTCTATCCTGTCGCACGCATCACCAAGGGGTTCAAACGAACCACCCTATACCGGTACATTAAATTTTAAAAATAGATAATAATTATGAAAAACAAAGTTATTTTTCTTATTCATTTTTGTAGCGGAAAATGTGTTGTGGCTAACTAAGATACTTTTTTTTTTAACTTTTTCATCAATATTACATTAAATACAAAATGCACTTCACTGTTGTGGGAACAGACCTTGAGAGCGGGCGACAGGTCCTCGTCCTTGTACGACGTTTGAGTGAAGTCGTCGTCTCCCTCGTCCAGCGGGATGTATCGAAGACGGCTCAGGAAGTTCTCGAACATCATCTCAGTCGAGAGAACGTCCTCGCTGAATTACACCATCCCCCAGCGAGACACGGTTGCCCGAGTCGCAAACTTGAGGTCTTGGACCTACAAACATGACAGGTGAGAAAGGAGACGGTGACATTATTACGAGAGACCCACCTCGAACATGATGCGGACGTTGGGCGGCAGCGAGAGTCGTTCTCCGTTAGGCAAGGTCAGCAGTTTGTTGTCGCCCAGCACGGAGTTGAGGTTCTCCACCCATTCGGGGTCCACGTCTCCATCGAAGATGATCCACTGTCGCTTCCTGCTCTCATTGCGAACGTTGTCGATTATCTTCCTGAAATTTAACATCTTTTGTAATCACCGTAAATTTTGTGACTTTAAACTAGTGTTTGTAAATTGAATTGAAATTATTGATATAAATTGACTTAGAGTCAGTGGACCAAGCATTTTATTGACCGTAAATGTACATGTAAAAATTTTGTGATAAAATGAATTTCGTATTTACACAGATGTTCTAGCATTTTTTTTCTCTGTATTAAATAGGTCTATTAATTTTAAATGTATCTAAATTCCAGCAGTTAAAAGGAAATTGGAATGCTAGTTTAAATTTTCTGTAAGTTATATCAGTGTTTTTTTAACCCACTTGAAGATTTGGGGACTTGAGGCCATATGAAAATGATAAGTGAATGTGAAATTCCAACTTGTGCAAGTAAATTTTTACCCCACTTTTACCTTCATTTAAGTAGCTACCAAACATATTGGGGAATTGCAGTAGGTGGGGGCTTCAGGGGGCATTGTAATCCACAATTAAAACTTAATTATTGATCAATAAATGATTAATTTTATGCTTTACACATAATTAAACTTGCCTTCCTCTGCCCTCACCCCCATATGAGTGCTATCCTACCAGCCTGAGAATTTGTGTGAGGAGTCCTTTGGTCCACTCCCTGGTGTTCTGGTCCAGGACTCTGTACAGAGCCTCCTTACTCATGGCCTTGAGGTCGATCACGTGAGCCACCCCCTCCAGATGCTCAAGGCCCTTCAGCAGCACCCCCCAAGCTGTTGACTTGCCGGAGACAGAGGGACCAACCACCATCAGGCAGTGGGTCAGGATGCAGATCTGGTAGAGTTGGAGGACCTGAAAGCAGAGAGAAATAAGGATCAGATACTGCGTCACAAATTTAATTATATAAATTTTTTGTGTAGATGAAAGTAATGAAAAGGTGTGGGTAATAGACAATTTTTTTTTTTTTTTTTTTTTTAATTTACAGGACCTTGAGTTACGTCATGATGTCAACTCTTTTATGGTTAAGGTAACAAGCCTAATATTAAAAAAAAAAATGAAACACCTGAAAATTAGATAATGTTCTCCTCTACATCCCCTATCAGTAGCTAAAATATCAGGTATACAAATTCGAGCTAGTTTTGAAGTTATTGATTTTTAAAATTGACTACTTAACCATGGAAAAATATGGCATTTCTATGTTAATTTAGTCAAATTAGCTCGAATTTGTACACCTGATACTTTATCTACTGATAGGGGATGAAGAGGAGAACATATTATTTATTTATTTTATTTTTTTTTTTTTTTCATAATTTTCATGCGAGGTATTTTTTTTAAACATTGGGCGTGTTATTTCCTCTTAAACGTCAAAAATCTTTGAAATGGTATTACATAAAACACTGTGATTTTTATAGTCCTAAAAATAGTAAACATGCACAAGCAAGAAAGATACATACAGTATTAAGATATGGAAAAACTTCATGTGAAGTCACAGTGTCTTTCCCCTTGATTTAAGGCAGAGTAAACGCCGAACAGCTCTCCTTTGATTAAAATGTAAACCTTAGCAAATTCACAAAAATTCTGAAATTTTTTTGAGAGGCAGATATTAGTGCCTTAAAGCCATAGAAAAAGTTTCAAAATAATTTAACGAGCCGATTTTTTAAAATTAAATTCTTAGTTTGTCTCTCCATGGGAAAGCCCTACGCTGAAAATTAAAAAAAATCAATGGTCAGCATCCATGATGACATCACCAATCCTTTGTCCTCCCATTTACTTACAAAAAAAGATTGGGCGCACGTAAGATCCTATACGGAGCAATTTTTCGATCGCTTATTGTTAATCCTCTAAATAAGTTATGTTTGCAAATTTAAAATTACGTATTGGCACTAACCTTTTACGTTTGCTGCTATAAAAACTTTATTATTTGCCTTGGGTAAGTTTAATTAAAGAGCATCTAAAGAATTTCGCGGTAGTAGTGTTTTGACTTCGAGCCGAAAAAACGTGCGCAGAAGGGTTGCGCGCCGATGCGCGGTGGTTGTAGCAGGAGTCAAAATTAGCAAACGAACATGGTGACTATATAATTTTTCTGATGGATACTTACCATCAACAAAAATCGGCTCGTTAAACTGTTTTGAAATTTTTTCTATAATGGTTTTTAGGCACTAATATCTGCCTCTCAAAAAAATTTCAGCATTTTTGTGAATTTGCGAAGGTTTACATGTTAATCAAAGGGAAGTACGTCGAACAGCTGTTCGGCGTTATCTCTACCTTAAATAGTATCAAAAATTATTAAGAAAGTGACAAAAAATAACCCAATGTCCTCTACTCAAATTTGTAATACAAAATTTCAAACAGTGGAAATTACTGCAATTGAAAATAAAGAATTTTATACAATTAAAAGCGCACATTACATTATTAAAAACTCATTATGCAACTTGTTGTTAGGTAAATTTCAATATTGTTTTAAGGAGATCGCGGTCCCGACAAAAATAGCATTGCGTGGGACAGGAAAAACTAGGTACAAGATATGTAATAACTTTTTCATCCCTTGGAATCTGAAGTTCTCGATATAACGAAAAAATCCAAATTTTAAGGAGAAAAATAAAAGTACGCAACGCGAGAAAATAAAGATTACGATTTTGGCGAGGAAGAATTAAATTTATTAAATAGATGGCATATTTTATTGAAGTCACACGCGGTAATTCAAGATGACGTAGAAACGTAGGAAATATATTATATTATATATCATATATATAAAAAAATAATGAGGCAAATCTTATGCTACATAATTTAGCCTGCAACTCCAAAATATATATAACAATATAACACAGCAAATCACGAAATTTTACACGACGAAAGTCAATAATTAAAGTTCTCAAATGAGAACTAATAACATAATAAAACGAAAAATAAGACACAAGACTTAGTTTTAATACTGAAAAAATATGCAATTTACAAACTTTTTTTATAAATGGAAAAAATTGAAAGCCATAACAGTCAAACAGGGCTTCTGCATCAAACTGATCAAAACTGGTCAAATGGGACTTAGAAACTAGAAATTGCTTGATATTGTGTTGTACGTATCGTTAAAAAAAAAAAGGTTATAAATATAAAAAATATATTCAAAATTATAATAAAAATATTATAAAATTAAAAACATGAACAATAACAATTCACTTACCACAGTTATTATTGCCTACGCCATATATGTTTTGCACTCCAATTAAAAAGAACAAAAAAACAATTCGCTATAATACAGTACATTAACCTAATGTAATAATTTAACTTGCACTTCAGTTATAAAGACAAGTAAATATATGACAAATTTACGACGAAATAAAACGATGTTTTCATGATACTCGCTGGCGACCAAATGACACAGTACTCACAGTAGTGAGTCACAGGAAGTGATATCGTTTTTCAGAATAGACCGCGGTCAGCCATACACCCACTACTATACTACACTGTATAAGGTATAAGTGACATTCTTAATCCTAACGCCCTCGGACACAAACTGGTAAATCTATCGAACTAATTATCGTTGTTTATTTTACGAGAAACGATCACAATTTTTCTTTGATATACTTGACAATTAATGACGAATTACGATGGAATTATTCATTCCGAATTGAAATTACACTTTTTTTTTTCTAAATATATATAATTATGTATATATATATACATATATATATAAATATAGCATAAATATATATAGCATAAATTATTCTCCTTATTTTAAATTACTGCAGATTAATTGATGATTTCGCCAATTATACTGCCTTGTAAATATTTTATAAGCAAAGACATGCATTAATAAAGGGATCATACAGGCCTCAACTTACAAATGGACAACCTAAATGAAAAATTTTTATTGCAGAAATGCATAGAGGGTACCAAATTATGCTACTCTGAATTTTTTCCGATTTTTTTTTTTTTTTTTTTTTTGAAATTCAGAACGATTTTTTAATAATTGTTGAAAGTACGGCCACGCCCCCTGGAGGCGTTAATAGGCGTCTCGGTCCTATCCATTTTATTAAGGATTCAGGGGTGCCAGCTTTACTTACAGAACTTTCAAAATTTATTTAAAAATAGTTCTGGGTCTCAAAAAAAAATCTGAAAAAATTCAGAGTTGCATAATTTAGTGCCCTCTATTCATTTCTGCAATAAATCTTTTTCATGCAGGTTGTCCATTAGACAGACACTACCGGTAGCATAAGTGTTGCTAAGTAAATCACAAAATTTGCATTACGACTTTCAAATTCAGGTATAATAATTCTTTAGTTATTTATTTGTATTTAATATTCAATACAGACTATACTGATCAGGCAGTCCAATTGCAAAGCACACAATAGTTTAAAGAATAAAATAGTGGAAATAAATAAAAAAAGTATTTAACTAACAAGCAATATGCATATATACAGTATATTCTTCGTCAAGCAACGAAAGGTTACGATGAACTGTGGAGCTGACGTGCTTCTCTTGCAGCCTTATCACTCGCAATATATAGTCAATTGCAACTTGTGAAGGCGACATTAATATTATATTGTTTAATGTAATTATTATGCCTTTATTAATGTTTTAATCATTTATTTATTTATTTATTTATTTATTTTTATTTTGGAACTTCTTTTTGGTTGTACAAGACAAACATATGTTCAAGTCAAAATTGGACAAAATACAACATAAAAACATCAAACTTAAACACATTTACATAAGTTATTTAACACTATCAAACACAATCACTGACAATAATAATAAAAACAAAATACAAGCCAAAGTCACCATTAATACTGATAAATTTTAGTTTATGTGGAACATATATATATATACATATATATATATATATATACATACATATATATATATACATACATACATACACATACACACACACATATATATATATATATATATATATATACATACACATACACACATACACACACATACATATATGTATATATACATATACATACATATATATATATCAGTCAATACAATGTATATGTAAATTTATAATTTTGTTTATTTTATAATCCTGATAATACTTTTTCAGACATTTTATTACTCTCAAAAGCTTTAATAGAGTAAAACTCTTTATTGATCAATACATTCTTTAATTTTGTGCGAAAAAGTTTACTGGTTTTTATTTCTTTCAAACATGCTGGTAAAAATTCATAAAATTTTGCTGTTTGATACATTGCACAGTTTTTGAAAAATTGTGTGTTATGTCTTTCAGTAACTACATTCGATTTATTCCTAGTATTATAGTCATGATAGCCATCATTCTGAACATAAAAATTTGGATGATTTTTTTTGAATGAGGCACAATTTAAAATATAAATGCAAGGGATAGTTAACATTTTATTAGCCTTAAAATGTGAAACACACGACTGTCCTTTTGGTATTCTTAAAATCGTTCTAAGTGCTCTCTTTTGCAAAACAAAACATCGATTCAATAGTTCCGATTTACATCCCCAATTTATTATGCCATATGCCAAATGTGGATAAACATACGCATAATATATGGTTAGCAAGGTTTCATGAGATACATGATTCCTGATTGTATATAACATAAAATTGGCCGAATTTATCTTCTTACAAATCGCATTTACATGTAAAGACCAATCCAAACTTTCATTAATGTGTAGACCAAGAAACTTAACAGACTCTGCTCTTTTAATTGTTTTCCCGGCTAATTGCAACAAATAACTATTCAAAGGGATTTGTCTAGGGGAATGAAATTGGATGTATTCGGTTTTAGTTGAATTTAATATTAGCTTATTATTTGTACACCATGTATGTACCTCTTCAATAGTAAGTTTAATCTTACGAATTAATTCATCTTCGGCTTCTGCTGTGATTATAGCTGTAATATCATCAGCATACTTTACTAATACCGCATTCTTGACATGATCTGATAAGTCATTTGTTCCTGTATTAAACAATGTGGCTGACATTTTTCCTCCTTGAGGAATTCCAAGTGTAATCGGTAATTTGTCTGATTTATATGTAATATTTTGGCCGTTAGAATTTGAATTTAATTCAACATATTGTTGTCTGTTAGTTAGATATGAATCTAATAGATTACGACTCGAAACTCCTATTCCCATGTTATCAAATTTATTCAATAATACATCTTTATTTAGACTATCAAACGCTTTAGATAAATCAAAAAATATTGCAACGCAAAATAGTTTATTATCTATTGCCATATAAACGTGGCTTAAAAGATCAAATAGTGCTGTATCAGTAGAACGGTCTTTCAAGAATCCATGTTGACAGGGAGCAATTAAATGATTTTCTGTTTGATAATCCGTAATTTGATCGTCTAATGTATTCTCAAATAATTTGCCAAAAACAGATGTATTTGATATTGGTCTGTAATTATTATTATTATTAAAATTATATTATATTATATTATATTAAAATTATTAATAATTTTTATGTACTGTATCACATAAATCATTTAATCTTAATTAACTATGTTATATTAATATAATTCAGTCTCAAAAACGTGTTACGTTTGTATCAGTTTGGCTTCGATTACAATCATTAATTATATTATATCAATTATAGTAAAATGCAATTACATAACAGCTACAAAATAATTTGCAATAACCAAGTGGAGGTTTGGTATAATTACATGAAAAAATACAGTAAATTAACCAAACTTATTATTATTAAATTAAAATTTGTAAATTATTAATATTCATAAAATTATAAATATAGTAAAAAATTACGTAAAAAAATGAAGAAATAAAAGTTTTCATTTCAAATACTTTTATAATAAATTTAATTCTCATTTAAAGTAGAGTGAGCGATTTCATTTTTTGGAATATTTGAATTTCTAAAAACAGTATAACTTGACTTCTATTGAGAAATGAAAACCAAAAAATTCCATCTCAAATGCTTGTCTTTGCTTGCTGGTTTTAGCATGAAATAATTGTTTTTGTTGGTTGTTTTCATAATAAATATAAAAATAATGAATAAAGTAGCAGTAAAATAATCATTGTAAAATAAAGTAAGTAATATATTGTAATTAAAATGTTATACTTTTTGTACTAGAACATTGGGGTCAAAAATAATTTAACCTCTGTATGATTTTGTGTAAAATTATTCTCTTATTCATTTATTTCTCAATGCATTAATATTTTTCTTTAATGCTGATCCAATATCTTGAAGATTTTTGATGAATCTCTGTAGCGGCCGACAGGGTTAATTGTTTAACCTTGGCCGGTATGTACGTGTATATTATATTGCTAAAATAAAATTAAAAAAAAAAAAAAATGAGCTTCACCACAAAAAAAAAAAAAAAAAAAAAAAAAAAAAAAAAAAAACAGAAAACAGAAAACAGAAAACAGCTTTTTACTCCAACTTCGTCTTAACTATGTACTAATTAAAAAATACGTACGTAATCTATGATGAATTCTTTAATGGATATTCAAATAAAAATTCTTTTTTACGGAGCCGTTTTTCCGAAAACAAAATATTGAAAATCCTTATGGGAATAAACCCGCAAAAAGTTCAATATTTTGTTCCGGAGAAACTGCTCCGTAAAAAAAAAGATATTTATTTGAAAATCCATTAAAGAATTCATCATAGATTACGTACGTATTTTTTAATTGGTACCAGAGTTCAGACGAAGTTGGAGTAAAAAGCTGTTTTCTGTTCCATAAGGATGCATGTTAAAGGCCTCCGAAACACCAACTTTGAGAATATTTTGTAGTGAGGCTATTTGAGATGGAATTTTTCGGTTTCCATTTCTCAATAGAGGGCATATTAAACTATTTTTAGAAAATAAAATATTAAAAAAAAAATAAAATCACTCACTTTACCTTAATTCTATAATAAACGATTTTAATTATTATTATTACATACTGTATAATTTACAATATTGCGGATTCTTGCGGATAATGCAAAAATAATTTGAAGCAATTACTGTAAGTCACGTTCCGACCTATTTAATAAAGATTATTATTATATTATTATTGTTATTATTAATTATAATCGATCAACACATTATTTTTTTCCTTGTGGTTAGAATGAAACTTCTATATACTCTCAATTCTAACAATTTAAACTACATAATTATAACATAATCCATCGCAATATTGTATGACAACCCTTTCTGTAATTTCAAAAAATTACAAAGTACATACAATAAGAATTTATAAATAACATTTCATGATAATAATAAAATGCCATTTTATTATTCGATTTGTATTTGCGGTCAAAGCGGCCAGCTCACGTGACTACCGAGGTCACACAAAACTTCGTGAAGGATTTCCGGCGTTCGTCTTATCGCCGTGACTCACCTTCTCCCGTCAAAACTTTTATACATGAACTAAACGTCCAGCTATAGATAAGCCACGGTGGTCTAGTGCAAGTATGCCCGCCTCGCATGCAAGAGGCTCCAGGTTCAAAACCTACCTCCAGCACGACTTTTCCACCAACCGGGGGGGCAGTGGAAGAGGAACACGAGACAGGAGGAGAGTTTTTAAATTTTAAAATTGAAAACTACCCCGAACAAAAAATACATGGCAAAAATTGCCATGTACTTTTCATTCGGGGGGCTCTCGCACTCGCTAACATGAGAGGCATGCAGGATTTTTCAATGAGCAAAACTCTACCTTCAATACAGCGATACAGCCGTTTGGAGCACAACTTTTTAATTTACTATTATTTACTATTATTATGATTATTTACTATTACAAAATAATTCAAGGGAAAAAAATGTTTTTAATGATCGTGGGGTCAGTTGTTATTATTATTATTATTTTTTTTACCATTTATTACACTACAAATTTATATTTTTTACTATTCTACATTTTATTTAATTATATTTTAATTTCATTTTACTTTTTTATTTATTATTTACTATAGTTTATGTATTAATTCTATTATTTATTATTAATTTTTCTTAAAAACAAAGTCTGGAAGAGACAACAAGAACTTTTTTTGTATACTTTAATTTAATTTCTCTAAAATTATGCAAGAATTGTGCTTCAAGTGGTGGCTCTATCCTTGGAAGGAAGGGTCAAGCAAGTTTTCCTCGTTGAAAAATACAAACCACATGCCAATCAGCTAGACGAGTGCGAGACCCCAGTCAAGAAATTACCTGAAAGAAAAACATGCGAAAATGCGGCCTACTTACATGTCTGTCGGTTAGGTGTAAGAATAGGCTCGCCTAAGCCTCACCACAATAAAGCAAAAATATATTCTATCCTATTATAGCTTAAGGTAGAGATAACTTCGAACAGCTGTTCGACACAATCCCCCTTGATCAACATGCAAACCTTAGCAAATTGACAAAAATTCTGAAAATTTTTTGAGAGGCAGATATTAGTGCCTAAAAGCCATAGAAAAAGTTTCAAAAACATTTAACGAGCCTATTTTTTTTAATTAATTTTTTTTAATTTTCAGCATAGGGCTTTCCCATGGAGAGCCAAACTAAAAAATTAATTTAAAAAAATCGGCTGGTTAAAAGTCTTTGAAACCCTTTCTATGACTTTTAGGCACTAATATCTGCCTCTCAAAAAATTTTCAGAACTTTTGTCAATTTGCTAAGGTTTACATGTTAATCAAAAAGGATTGCGTCGAACAGCTGTTTGGCGTTATCTCTACCTTAAATAAAGGAGAAAAAAAACTTGAAAACTATAATTACGTAATATAATGCATGTTGAAATAAAAATGATCGGAGCCAGCTAGTTGATTCCTCTTTAATCAATTTTAAAGCTTTAAAGAATATAATATTTATATTTCATTATAATTATATTTCCTGAATAAAATATTAAGAACAAAAAATATATTTTTCAAAGAAAATTCTCACTAACAATTAATATATATACATATTATAGTTAATTTCTTAGCAAATATGATTAAAGAAGTTTAAGATTTATTTTAAGAGTGTTAACACACATTTTATATTTATTTTAAAAGCTGAGTCAAAATAAGTGTCCTAAAAATTGCAATAATTCGTGCTGTAACATGCAACCTGTTCCCAATAAGGCTCGACATTGAAATTAATTTAAATTTTATGATTAACATCAGTTACTTCGGAAGCTCGGAGTCATGAGATTTCCTTTAGAAGAAATAAAATGAAATCTTAAAAATTGAAGCGTTCTAAATCTAACTCAATCAAGCAAATTCAAGATGTCGGTTTTCTCAGAACAGCTCAGTTTCTAATTTTCGACCATAAGGCTCCAGAACACTAAGATTGAATATAGTAGAATAATCACATGGTTAGCGCTGTCACTTTGACATAAATGACATAATAATAATAATATTTGTTTATTGGGTTAAGTAATACAAAAGAATGGGGGGGAAAGACATGAGAAAAAACAAAACAAAAACAAACAAACAAACAACAAAACAAGAGATGAAAGCTTAAGATAAAAAAAAAAATAAAAAAATAATAAGAAAAATATGAATACATAACCCAAACGGTGCACTGCTTTCTTACCTGCCATGTCAAAGTGACAGCGCTGACCATATGATGGTTCTACTATGCTATATTATATACATACTGATGGCGAGTCCCCTACAAGTTTTGTTTGAATTCAAAGAGAATGATTTCCGACATCTCAAATTGACTACTGAAATTACTTTAAAGTTCTAATAATTTTATATATATATATATACGTGTATATATATATATATATATATACTGTATACATACATACATACATGCATACATTATAATTATATATATAAATATAAAAAAGACCACAAACAAAAGCAGCAAAACGCAACAGTGACATACGCACATAATAAATTGGCCTACTTCTTATCGGCGGTGGTCTTTAAAACCATAATAGGAAAATAATAAATATTAATTTAAAGGCATAGACATGCACACAATAATTATATTAGAAAACATTTCCTTAGCACGGTGTATTTATAAATACACCGTGCTAAGGAAATGTCTAATTATAATTAGACAAAATTACCATCTTGCACCTTTAACATTTCTAACTTGCTGAAATTCCTCTATTGCAGCCTATGTTCCATGAAATTTAAATTAATTCTAACGTAAATTTTGGTTTTAATTATTAAGAAATATTAGAGAGATGAATAAAAAAATAAATAAATATGAGTTAACAAGTTTGGAAGGTGATGATTACTTTTTAATTGCTCTGAAGTTACTGCAGCACTCATTGCTCCATTACAATTTTCTCCACTGAATTCAAAATTTACCTAAGCCCTATTGGATCTGTTATTTTCAAGATGCAAATGCATCTTTAACCCAGCGGTACCTGGTTTTTAATTTTTTCCGACGGTTCTTATGAAGGGCAAGATTAATAATTCATATGAGCCACAGGAAAGATCACTTTACACAACATAAAAAATATTCGAGATTTTGTGCAGCATAGAATTTGAATGAAAAAATAAATAAGATTTTTCTCCAAACAAACCTTACGGAGCAATGTCAGAATGCGGCACTGCGGCATTTTTAAGTTGAAGCTTGTCATTGCAAACATGTGTTGTATGCATACATATCAGTATGTATGGTATTTCATGCCAATTATTATTATGCCATTGAAGTATAATATAGTGTATGCATTTTAAACGCAAATGGTTCAAGTACAATCGACCTGCTTTTTTATAAACCTAAAAATTTTATATTAATAAAACATGTCATTATTTCTGAGACAAACTCGTCACTGTTAAAGAGTCATCTACCCGGTGAAATTATTTTAAAATTTACCCCTAGCAATCCTCCCAATAAAAAACTTTTTTACAGATCAAATTATTCAAACAAAATTGATATTAGAAATTATAATGACCAAATTTATACTTATGGTGATACCATAATTACTCATATCAATAATAAAGATGTAAATAGTCTAAATACTTTAATTACTAATGTCATTCTACATTCTACTATTGCAAAGAAAAATAATAAAAGAGTATCTAAACCCTGGTTTAATAGCGAATGTTATCTATCAAGGCAAGATCTTCTATCAAAATTTCATGCCAGCAAATTATATTTATTCAAAAACCCAAATTTGCATGAGCAATTTATTCAGGCAAGAAGCTGTTATAAGGCTTTATTGAAGCAGAAAGAATTAGAATTTAAAATTAAATCGGAAGATAAAATGATTAAAGACGCAGAGCTAGAACCATATACATATCTTAGGAAAGATAGACCATCAACTAAGTCATGCCCAATTAACATAGACAAATGGGAAAACCATTTTACAAATATCTTAAATACAAATAAATTACAATCCGACCAAACTCTCAATCTTTTATCATTAACAAGAGACTATAATTGTAACTCAAATTATATTCCTCTTAATGAATTTGAAGTCTATAATTGTATGCAAAGCCTAAAAAACAATAAAGCTTCGGGCCCAGATTTTATTACGAATGAACATTTGAAGCTAGTAAGCAAGTCGTTAACCCCAACAATCACCAATATGTTTAACCTCTGTATTGAAACGGCTACAATTCCGGAATTGTGGCGGATCGCCTACCTAATGGTATTATACAAAGGGAAGGGTAACATTATGTCACCCGACTCATACAGAGGTATTATCCATGGTGATACCATGTACAAACTCTTCTCGAGATTAATTGCAAACAGGCTTTTTGATTCCACCCACTATCTTATTCCAAAAGAGCAATACGGCTTTATGCCAGGACGTTCCACAATACAAGCTGTATCCACAGTATATAATCAAATTAAACTAGCATTGGAGAAGCCAAAGGGTCATTTATATATTGCTTTTGTAGACTTCAGAAAAGCTTTTGATTCGGTCAATAGGAATTTGCTCATTGAAAAGCTGAAGTCATTTAAAGTAATTCCTTCTGAAATTTTGAATATCTTAGCTGTTATTCTAAATATCAATTATGTATGTGTTCAAGATCGTTTATCATGTTCTAGTAATATTATTCAATCTAACGGAGTTTTGCAAGGAGACCCGAGCAGCTCTCTTCTTTTCAATCTTTTTACTGCAGATATAACTGAGATTACAAAAGATATAAACTGTGAAAATGAAAATGATCAAGTCGTACTAAATTTATATGCAGATGATCTTGCTATTATTTCAAAGAGCAAAGTCAAGCTACAAAAAGCGCTAAATAATCTATCCATCTGGGCCAAAACAAATGGTCTAGAAATTAACACAGAGAAAACCAAGGTTGTTAAGTTTAGAAGAGGCGGACCGTTATGCAAAAACGATGAAATTTATTGTGACGGTCAAAAGATTGAATTTCTAAATTCATTTAAATATCTTGGCATAATACTTCAAATGACAGGGCTTTCTTTTTCTAAACATATAACAGAAAGATGTAAGAACGCTATCACTGTTATGTACACTATCTCAGGGCTGTCTGGTCTATCCGTCAAAACAGGGCTCAAACTATTCAATTTAAAAGTCGCCCCTGTGGCTACTTATGGTATTGAAATTGTATGGCCTCATTTATCTGTATCCGATTTTGATAAATTAGAATCAGTAAAAGCCATGTTTGTTAAAAGATTACTGTGTCTGTCAAAATTTACCGAAACTAGACTGGCCTATAAACTGATAGATTCCAATTATTTTATTACAGAAATCAAAGAAATGTTTAAACTTCCAACGACAGATCAATATTCCAATTTTATAGCTGTCAGGAATCAAAAAGCTCAGGATATTAATCCTGAGTTTTACAGCACTGATGCTATGACATGTAAATATTGGTGTCTGCCCCAATTGGATAGATCCAATGTTAGAAATGTTTTAACTCGCCAGGCTGTTCACGGCTTCCACTATCTAATTTGTAAATCTTCTGGTTATCATAAAGCTGAACAATCTTGTGTATGTAAATTATGTAATGAATATTGTAGCCAATATCATTTAAATATCTGTAAATCTAGAATTAAGTCTATTAGCGATTATGCCAGGGGAGATTTCATATAGTCTATAGATTTTGAATAGCAATGAAGCAATAAGTTTTTTTTTTTTTTATTCTATCTATTTTCTATGTCATATTTTGTCTTATATATATGTGATTATATATATGATATATTATTATTATGATGTAACAGGCTGTTAGTATCATCTGTTATTTTATTTTATATTGTTTTATTATCATTTTCTATTGTTCTATTATTCTGTAACTATTATATATGTTTTGTATGTATGTTTTATGTGTTCTATTGTAATGTTTTTCTATAATGTATGTTTCTAGTGCTGTTAATATGTACACTTTCTGTGTTTAATAAAAGACTAATAATAATATACTGTAAATAATTATGTAGGGCTGAAATTTAAATTTAAGAAAACAAGGGTTACTGTAATGAATATTCACTACTGTATCATATTTACACGGTAGCTCGTCCCTGTGGTATGGCCTTGGATTCTTTTGGATCTTGTTGTGACCTCATTGACAGAGATCACTCAGATCACACAAAATGTTTCCCACTCGATCCTCACATTCAATTTAACAAAATCATACAGAGAAGTATGCATATCACACATTATGCTGATAAGATTACGTTGCAGCATTTTATAATAATAATAATAATAATAATAATATTAACGCGGCAAATGTGGCAATGCCACGGTGGCCCGCGAATGTTCACCAACTCTCAGAGATTTCTTAAACAAATCAAAACTCTCCGCCTCAGCAACATCTGCTGTCAACGCATTCCACTCCCTCACCGTCCTGTTTAAAAAAGAAAACTTTCCCACATCACTTCTACATCTAACATACTCCAACTTCCATCCATGATCATTTCTTCCAATATAACCTGCTCTCATCACACGACCACTCAACTCTTCCCAACCCTCACAATTTCTTGTTATCTTATACATAACACCAAGTCTACAATTTTTTCTTCTTAACTCCAACGACTCCCACCCCAAATTCTCAATTAAAGCAGACACACTAACATACTCCTTTCTAACATCAGCACCATCACCCACAAACTGGAACCTTCCCACACGACCTGTAACCCTTCTAGCTGCTCTCCGCTGAACCTTCTCCAACTCCTTCACCCCCACACATCTATATGGGTCCCAAACACAGCAACCATACTCAAGCACTGGTCTCACCAGAGCTCTGTACGCATTATCTTTAACTACCCTACTGGTACCCTTAAGATTTCTCATGACAAACTCCAAACACCTCCTTCCCTTCGATGTAACATATTTAATATGTTCATTCCACATTAATTTACTATGAATGACTACACCCAAATATTTATACTTTTCATCCTGCTTCAATAACTCATCATGAAGTAAATACTGCACATCTCTCTTACGCCTTTTCCTACTAAACACAACAACACAGCATTCTGTACAGTATTTATATACTGTAAAATTATTTATATAATGCACTAAATACAATGGAAAGCCGATTAAAAAGCAGAAAATTAGAATACAGAAGATTGCAAGCGAGAGGCGAGTATGCATATGCATACAGTTCGTGAGGTATGCATAATACATAATATATGCATACTGTACTGTTTATTCTGTTTAAATGCATAATAATACTGTATGCATACATATGCATACATCCATCCGTCCATGCAGGTCCAGGATGTGCATAAAATTATGTGCATCCTGTGGACCGGTGCATACTTATCATGGGTGCATACAATTTTTCAAACGAGAATTTCATTAAAATTTTAAATGACATTGTGTTGGACTTTGACCGGTCACCATGCATGATCGCATTTGACGTGTATTACAAATGTCTGCCTCTCATGATATCTCATCACATTCTTTTACAGTATACTGCAGTATTACATGTATGCTACGTGCAACAGTTCACACAAATTATGTATCCAGTAACATGCAGAATAAACTCACCTTTTCTTTCGCAAATAAGACGTCGAAACTCGAAACGATAGCCACATTCCGGGTCTCCTCTCCGACGTATCGGCGCCCGGCCGTTTCTGCAACTTCAGATCTCACTGCGAGCCCCACTCGCATTTGCGAGGATGTAGTTAAAACACCTAAGGCCTTTTCACTCAATTAAATATAACACACACTGCTAATTTTAACAATAATCTCGGACTCGACAGAAACACGACACACCACATCAAACAAAAAGCTGCCATCTTTGTTTTGTATATTTTGATTTTTTTTTTTTTTTTCTCAGCGCAAGCGCAGGCATTGATTATTCTTGCTTCCCAGATACGAATAAAAATTTGAAAATTTAATAGTTCATAATTTGGCCACTATATAATTTGAGTGGCAAGGACGAGCGCAACTGTACTAAAATATTTTTTATATGGGAGGCAAGAAAATCTATGTAACCTGTTTTTTCTCTGTTTTGATTCATTTCTCACATTTTATAGTACATTCATTAGTATAGTTAATACAAGATAAATGAAGTAGTTAATATATTTTTAAATTGATGTTTGCGTTTTTATTGTTTATAAAATCAATATTCTCAATTTTATTTAATGTATTTAGAAAATTTGTTTTTGTATTGACTAGTTTCTGAGGCCCTGGTGGTGGAAAATTTTAAATTCGAAATTAAAAGAATACCATGCAGCAGAAAACAAAGCATAATTATATATAATATAGAACGTTAATAGACGACTTTGCAAAACCGTATTTTATCATAAAGCAAACAAACAAAACTTGACCCCGGCCAGTTCATTGTTGTTTTGATTATGTGTATAAATTTTGCTTATACATTAGACCTTATATGGGAATTACGATTTTCAAACACAGATTTCAATATTATATATATATTTATATATATATATATATATATATATATATATATATATATATATATATATATATATATATATATAAATAAATATATATATATATATATAATATATATGTTATAAACCTACGATTCTAAATAATACTAAATATGCATGAAAATATCACCAGAATCTGCAGTTTTTGGCCATATTTATATAATGCTAAAATGCGTATCAGAAGAGTTTTCTTTATTTCAATATGGTCAATTTCATATATATGCTGATACCAAATCATGCAGTCAATATTGCATATAATATATGGGGGAATTTTAATTAAGATACGTATTAATAACCAAGCAAGCTCCATGGCAGATTATTGATTATTGCAACAGTTGAAATCAACAAACTGGAGTTTGCCTATAGTTACATATCATCCCCCATGCAATTGGCTGATTTGGTATCATATATGAAATTTAATTACCCAGCCTCGAACTGCATGGCCATTAGATTTATTGGTGAGCGATCGCTCAGTAGGCCCCCTCGGCTGGGAGACCCCTACAACGTTAACAGTAGGCCTCCATAGGGTCAAATAGGCCCTTGATATGGGCCCGGCCTCCTGTTTGCTCAGTAGGCCCTTTGAGCCCAGTCCGACCCTGAATTTACCATATTAAAGTAAAGAAAACTTCTTAATTCTGATACGCATTTCAGCATTATAAATGGCCAAAAACGACTGCAGATTCTGTTGATATTTTCATATATTTTTAGAATCGTAGGTTTGTAACATTTATATTGAAATCTGTGTGTGAAAATCATGAATTTCCCATAAGGTCCAATGTATAAGCAAAATTTATACAAATAATCAACAACAACAATGAACTGCGGTTACTTTTGTTTGTTTACTTTTTGCTAAAAATGGGGTTTTGCAAAAGTCGTCAAAAAAATAGTAAAGCCTATATTATTCTCCTTATTTCAAATTGCTGCAGATTAATTTATAATTTCGCCATTAAACTGCATTGTAAATGTTTTATAAGGCAAAGACATACATTAAAGGGATCATACAGGCCTCAACTTACAAATTAGACAGAATGTAAATGTTGCTCGAATTTATAATCAATATTAACATATCTTTATCCACGCGCAGTGCGACCATGCAAAGTTGCGCTGCAAAGAAGGTCCTTTTTTGTTGACGTCACAACTCACAGCCAGCCTCGATTAGCATTGTATTGTGATGTCAGCATTATTTAACAATTTTACGTGATTTACCGGATTGGTATATTGTTCGGAATGGCTCGTTAATTAGGATTAATGTAGATAATCTGCATTCATCCAATAAAAAAATAATTATGTAATTATAGTGATATAATTATTGTGGCATGCGTCTTTCAGTGCCTCCTGCACAGGCTCAAATATTTGTATAGTTTTGAGAGTATAAAATTTGTAATACATTGGTTAGATAGGAGAAACAATATTTGATTTAAAAAACAAAGGGCCGATTGATTTTAATAATTAATCCTGTACTTTAATTTACTTGAAGTACAGTAATTAAGCTTTTCTGCAAGTAAATACATGGACGTGTTTAATAAATGAGCAATAAATTGTTTTTCATAAAAATACATGAGAATTTCTTAAAATACATGTATATATAATACAGTAATATAAATGGAAGAAATGTACCAGTTTCATTAGAAGATCGTTTTATTATTAATTATTTCACAAATATTCATAAAATCTCATAATATATGTATTTATAGCAACAGCTTGTGAATACTATCCAATATTTCTTGAGTAATGAACATAATTTACAAAAAAGGACCTGAAGTGTTTTGTCTTAATTTTTAAGCACTTCCAAAATCGCATACAGAAAATCTCTCAACATTGACGCTTGGCACAACGGATCATCCAAAAAATGGAAGTCATGCTACTCTGATTTTGTTCAGATTTTTTAGAGTCCGGGAACTATTTTTAAAAAATTATTGAAAGTACAGAGAGAGTGACGTCTCTCTAAATACGTGTAATAAGATAGGGACTTAAAGAGGGGTGGGTTCAAACCCGACCTCAGCAAAACCTTTTAGCAATACTTCCAGGGCTCTAAGAAATGTGAAAAAAAAAAAAAAAAAAAATCAGAGTGGCATAACTTTGCACCCTCTATCCATTTTGCAATAAAAAAATTTCAGGTTGATACTCCATTTCAGTTGGAGCACTTTTTAAATATTAACTGCTGGATCTCATAATAATAATAATAATAATAATAATAATAATTTATTTTCAAATAGCTGGTTGTACATTACAACATGATTCACGTCAACAAAATAATAACAAAAAAAAAACAAAAAAAAAACAAACAAATATACAATATTAAACCAATATTTAGGAGATGGTGACTTATTTTTCTGTACAATAATAAGTTTGACAACAGTTATGAAAAGATAAAAATTTTAATGTTTTGCTTCTAAGACCAAAACTTTAACTCTTTGTCAACTTTATTTTTGGTGTTTTGATTACACAGAAAGACACCCAGGAAAAAATCAAGTTAGGTTTAGGAGAGCATGCATCATCAGGCCCATTTTAATAAAAAAAATGGAGTGGAGGGAGATGCCTGTATCAAATCTCAAATTTTTGGCCCTAGGATCTGAGCCTAAAGCAAAGTCTTCTACTCGCAATGGTTGTAACAAACCATTGTTTATAATGTCTGTCGCATTAAGCCAGTTTTGTTGTGAAACGTGGAATGATGTATTGTCTGATTTCATCACAAGAGCACAGAACGTAATGGCATTGTTGGCGCTAGTAGACACAACAACTTTCATTTTCCATAAGTTAACATATGTATATAGGACTGACATTACCAACAATACTTTGTTATAAACATAAACAAGGAATTGTTGTTGCAAACAGTAAACTTTGAACTTAAGATGTACAGCAGAGTAGTTTTAATTTTAAAAACGTAGAATGGTTTACGGTCATTATTTGCCTGAGCGGATCTTTTTGTCTTCGCTGGAGGAGCGAGAGTGGAACTTTGGCCGCCCCACATTTTTCTTACTGCCGGACGTTTGCTTGTCTTTGGCCTTGTTGCTCAGCAGTGGGTGTACCTCTGCAAGCAGACGTGATTCTTCAAAACCAAAGTCTTCTGCTCAATACAACAAAACTTTATTTATAAACAAGTTTATAACAAAGTATTGTTGGTTATGTCTGTCCTATGAGTGAAAAACCTGGGATAATTCTTGATTTACATGTTACCTTATGGGAAATGAAAGTTGTTGTGTCTTCTAGCATCAACAATGCGTTCTCTGTTCTGGTGGCGAAATCAGGCAATACATTGTCCCATGTTTAATAATGAAAAAAGGCTTCATCGACAGACATTATAAACAATGGTTTGTTACAACCATTGAAAGAAGAAGACTTTGCTCAAAACAAGAATGGACCAATCACAGCTAGCTTATCAAAATCTTCTACTCGCCACCGGAGCAGAGAATGTAATGGCATTGTTGGTGCTAGAAGACTTGAAAATTTTATTTCAATAACCATTTTCCAAAAGTTAACATGTAAATCAACGATTGTCCCATGTTCTTTTCACTTCACTGGACAAACATTACCAACAATAGTGTATTTTGTTTATAAAACTTGTGTAAAAATTGTGCATCAAGTAAAAGACGTCACAGATAGAGATGGTTTGTGCTATATAGGCAGAATCACATACAAAAATCATTTAGTAGTTCTGGTTCTTCCTGCGCAGAACGCTGCGCAGGTAGTGCCAACTTCAAAAAATTTAATTTCCCAAATTTTACCACACAAAAAAACGGACCAGTAATTATTTATATTTTTAAATCTCACTGCCAAATCTTTTTCTGAAAGAGAACCATGTTTAAAGTAATCTCATAGTCTATGTAAAATTTCACCATGATTGCACTTTCTTTGGATATATAGTTTAGTGTCTTTTTTATAGGGTTGGTATGGGTGGGTTGGTAATTTCAAGTATAGGAAAACAGAAAATTGTATATGATTTTAACTAGAGCTTTTAGGGTGAGAGGTGTAAAGTTAGACTCACCATCTGTGGGGGGGTTGTCCAAGGATATGTCAAAGGAGTTGTACTTTGGTTTCTTGGGAGACGTCTTTTCTTTGTGTTCCCCCTCGGCTGGCCGCTTGAGAGATCCTGGGGGTGCTACCCCTGCGCAGAAAGCAAAGTCAGGATTTACTGTTCATATAAGGCTGAAACTACGAGCTTTCTGTTTTGCGCCTAAACAGAAGTCGTAACTCCAAAGTCGCAACTTTTAACCCTGGCAGAGCCAGGCTAAGTAAGTGGAGGGGGTTTGGCTCAGTGACGTCACGGCCAATCAGAGAGGGCGTTACTGGTTTCGCGACTTCTAGAAAAAGCTCGTAGTTTAGGTTTAAGGGGTTTAAATGGAGGATCAACCTCAAAATTTTTAATTGCAAAACTGGATCATAGTTATAATAGACTCACAGACAATGCTAAATTTAGACTAGACACAGGCCATGACTATCTTGGATGCCATCAGAAGAAATTTAAAATCCAAGATATTGACATTTGTAAAACGAACCTCATGACAGAGAGCATCTGTTTAGATGCTCTGCATTAACTACGGAACTTGACTTGTTGCCTGGCAACATGAAGAGAGAAGAGAAAGAAAGAGTCTTTTCTCTATTGGTTTGCTAGAAGTAACTCTATCATCTAGTAGTCAGTCACACCCATCCCAAGTCACGAAAGTTTGTCGTGTTCGGGATTTGAACCCGGGACCTTTTGGACAAGAATCACACGCTCTAACCACTACACCAAGGACTTGCATATGAAAAACATGTCAAATCAGCAACGAGGATCACTTTCCTGGGGAGGCAAAGGCAAGGTTATATTTGCTTCTATTTACCTTCTAGTGTCTGAGGAGGCACGGGCAAGGTTCCGGGTGCCCCCCAGCCCTCTTCTGGTTCCTCAACCTCTGGAGCGATGGGCAGAAACTGGAGGGCACTTCCGTCCTCCGTGTCTTCATCAGAACTGCAGAAGGCTGCCACGGGCTGCACCGAGGTCACGTCCACCTGCTGGGAATTACATCATCAACACTTTTCCCCCTCTGTGCTGTAGTGTTTAGTGCTCCTGGCTCTTGTCCGAGAGGTCTCAATTTTTTTTAAAAATTATTTCATTTTACTCTGTCGTAGAAAAATATTCTTTGACTCCAGCTGTAGGTAACTGAGATTAATCGTTAAATTAAAATATAGAAAATTATTTTAAAGCAACAGCGTTAGTGAGAAAAAAATTCAAAATTTTCTAACATGGTGGCAAAAATTTTTCCTGCCAGAGAACACTAGTATCCTCTCACCTCTAAATCTTCTTCTTGCTTCTCGGCGTGCATCTCAACAGATTTGTCGTCATCAGAAAGGTCGAACTCAGACTCTCTCTCCTCATACTCTACGTTCTCGTCAAGTTCTTTGAAGTCAGGGGCAAAGGCAGACCAATTTTCTACCTGGTTCTGAGCCCAGATTGACACCACCCCACTAGAAATACTTGCAATAATGGGTCGTACAGGGTGCCACTGAAACAACATTAAAAACAGACTCTCAGAAGGATGGTTATTAAGTACATAAAGGACCAATAGATGGCAATGCGAGCAGAAATTTTGGCACTCTGCAAATTTTACTAATTTACTAATTTGACAAAAAAGTCACAGCAGTACCCAATGCCAATTTCAATGCTGAATATCTCGAAAATTTCACCGAATTTGGTCTTTCTTTATTTTTTTATTATTATTTTTTTTTTTTCATGGAAAATTATTTCATGGTGTCAGGAAGGTTTGCTGAAATTTTCAGAGTGGTTCACCATCTACTAAGCCCATTGATATTAATCCTCAAAAGTAAATTTTTTAGAACTCACCACAACATCCAGCAAAAGCTCCCCCTTGGTACCATGCAGTATTTTCACCAGATTTCCAATGTTCTTGTCCCACACATAGAGGGCATGCTGCCTTGCCGAGCCAGCACAAATATATTCCCCGTCCCCGGAGAAACAACACTTCTTCCACATGGTCCTGGAACACAAGGCTTCCTCAATGAAGGCTGGTACACAACCGTTATTAGCCACCCAGCAATGTATTTCCGCAAAAAAAAAAATAGCAAGAAAAAACTTTGACTTTTTATTTTACATGTTATTTAAATAGCGGGTTGTTTTGACTTGTGGGACCAGAAAAGACCGCTAGGGTTAATATTCAGCCACTCACTTGTTCACAAGGTCCTGCAGTTTCTGTATTGGCTCTGGCTCCCCCTCCCCTCCACAAGTCAGCACTTCCTTGCTGTCATAGACTCTGATCACTCGGTCGGCCGTGTTGATCAGAAAAAAACTGCAACAATTTAGACAGTTAGACAAAGTATCAGGTTACATCTTGGCTAATTTATGTACGTCACTCACTCTCCACGTCGCGCAAACTCGATACTCTTGACCGCGGTGGCGCTGGTGGTGCCCTGCGTGACTTTGAACGACGCCTTCAGAGAGAGATCTGGCGAGGTTAGAACAAGAATCTTGCCCTTGGCATTGCCAGTGAAGATGAACTGTCCACGACGGTCAAATGAAGCCACAATGTTCAAGTCACTCTGCAAAACAATGAGGTACTTAAAATAAAAGAGGTATAAAATTTAATGTTCTATTCATGGAGTATATCAGAAATAAATGAGACAAACAAAATAGAGAATCAACCTCAAAAATTTTTATTGCAAAAATGGATTGAGTTATGCAAAGTTATGCCACTCTGATTTTTTTTCAGATTTTCCGGGAAGTATTGTTAAAAATTTTTGCCGAGATTCGGTTTTAACCCACGCCCCTTTTAGGTCTTCTCTTTTTAATAAGAGAGGTGTCCAAAGGCGTCACTTTCTCTGTACCTTCAATAATATTTTAAAAATAGTTCCCAAACTTTAAAAATTCTGTAAAAAATCAGAGTAGCAAAATCTTTGCACCCACTATCCATTTCTGGAATAAAAATTTTGAGATCGATACTCCATTTTTGTTAAGGGTAAGGTAACGCCACCAATGTTAAAAAAAATCCCTCTCACAAAAATTCTGAAAAAAATTTAAAATGTTCTCCTCTACACCCCCTATCAGTAGCTAAAATATCAGGTATACAAATACGATCTAGTTTTTGAGTTATGAATTTTTAAAGTTGACCAATTTAACATGGGAGTTTCATTTCTCCATGTTAAAGTAGTCAACTTTAAAAATTTATAACTCAAAAACTAGATCATATTTGTATACCTGATATTTTAGGTACTGATAGGGGGTGTAGAGGAGAACATTTTAAATTTTTTTCAGAATTTTTGTGAGAGGGATTTTTTTTAACATTGGTGGCGTTACCTTACCCTCAAATATAAATTTAGATTTTTATAATGAGGAAACTGCCACAATCGGTTCATGTATCCCATAAACCTTATGATTTCTCTCATAAACGTTGTCATTCACAGAAATATGGCCACAAAATTAAGCAGCCTTGGCACTCCATGCTATTTTCCCTATAGCAAAGAAACAAAACAATAAAGGCTTCAAGTGAATGCACTTCGGAATGCTCATTTGTGTTGCTAAGGTCCATCTTGCACTTGAAAATGAAGCAAAGTGTTATTTTTCTTTTAACTTTCTCAATTATAAACAATATTCAAATTAAGGAAAATAAACCATTTAGGTTGTGATAATCTTATTAAAAGAAAAGGATAGGAATAACCAGCAAGGCCTTACCGATCGAAAGAGTCACAGCAGGTGGAAATTCTTGTGGTCACAGAGGTTCACTCGAAAGTTTTTACATTTTTGAAACGTTTCGCATCGTGGAGATGCTTCTTCAGTCACAAGAAGAAGTAGAATCAGTAGAAGTATCAGAATCAGAATCAGAAGTAGAATCGGAAGAAGTAGAAGTAGATTCTACTTCTTCTTGTGACTGAAGAAGCATCTCCACGATGCGAAACGTTTCAAAAATGTAAAAACTTTCGAGTGAACCTCTGTGACCACAAGAATTTCCACCTGCTGTGACTCTTTCGATCGGTAAGGCCTTGCTGGTTATTCCAATTATAAACAATATAAAATATTTAAATCTTGCATCATCCACTGTATTTTTTAGTTTGGACTCACGTTCCATAAAGGAATTTTCCCTAAAAAATATTTTTCCTACTGAAAACTTTTTCCTACTGTTACTAAATACGTACAGTAAACTTTCGATTTTACAAAGGCTCAAGGGATCCAAAAAAACATGAATTCATAAAATCGAAAGTATTAACATTGAAAGGCCTATCTATATGATTGGCTGGGACCAACATTTCACTTCACAATTGAAGAATTCATAAAATCGAAGTTCATCAAATCGAAAGTTGTAATTTGAATTCACATTTTTTTTTTTTTTTTTTTTTTTTTTTTTTTTTTTTACATAGGTTTAGATAGGATGGTGGGAACACCAAAAAAATCAGCTGACTTGAAGCCTCTCTTGTCTTGATTGGAAGAACTTGACATCCCTTTCACTCCGTAAGAAAAGCATTGCATTATTGGCAGGAGCCTTTAGGACACTATTGTATTTAATTATGCTAAATTAAACTGCTTCAAACTGTCAAAAATTAATCTTCTTTATCTTTTTTATTGCATACATAGTACTTTATTCTACACTTATAATTTTTTTTAAAGAGGGAAAAGTTTTTTAAATTCAATTTTTTCTACAAGAAAACATTGGTTTGCTTTCAAAAAAAAACAAAACAAAACAAAACGTCCCTCCTTGACCTGCTGTGCCCATACTCCCTAATCGAGGGATTCCATGCCAAGGCTGGTTAATTTTCTCTCATTATGTATCTAATAAGATCTGTGTCTTTTCTGCAATAAAACTTGAAAACTTGGGCTATTTTCATTCTAATTTAACTTTTTAACTTATGGAATTGAAATCTGGGGTAATGCAGCTCAATATCTAACCCTTATGGTAAATGCAGAAAAGAGCAATAGAATTTTAGCAAATAGCAAATGTGCCCCAAAAAACTAGTTGTTTGTTGATTAAAACATTTTGACATTACCAGCATTATATATTTATCATGCATTGATTTTTGTTAAAAAAATGTCCTCAATATTTCAGCAATAATAATGTACATCACCTCCATAATACAAGATGCAATGATTTACTATATTCCCCAGTTGTACATATAACTTATAAAGATAGACCATATTATTATTTCCAAAAAGTGTTTATTAATCTCCCCAGTTATTTAAAAATATATATATTGAAGAGCCTTCTCTCCGAACTGATGAGGCACCTAGAGAGCCTTCTCTCCGAACTGATGAAGCACCTAGATGGTGCGAAACATCTTCAAAATGTAGATATTTAAGTATTTTTCGAGTGAACCTGTGACCGCAAGATTTTCTCCTTTTGTGACTTCTCGATCGGTAAGGCCTTGGTGGTTATTCCTATCCTTTCCTTTAAAATATATATCACAACCGAAATGGTTTATTTTTCTTAAACTAATTATTTAAAAAAATGAAATTTATATTGCGCATTTTAAAAAGAAGATAAAGGTGCATTTACTGGCAATGAACATACAGTATTATATGTCTTCTTCTTCTTTTCTTATATGTATTATATGTATAAAGTGGACGATTACTCACATCGTCGTCCAGGGGCACGACCTTGTGTCCACCCTCAATGTCGACCAAAACGGCAGCGTGCCTCATCGGACAAACGAGGAACAGATGATCGTTGCGTGGGTGGAACTGAACCTGAATTAGAAATTATTGGTTAAATGTCAGTGGGCTTATTGTTAGTGGATGGTGAACCACTCTGAAAATTTCAGCAAACCTTCTTCACAGTCTTCACACCACGAAATAATTAATCATAGAGAAAAGACCGAATTCGGTGAAATTATTGAGATATTCAGATTTGAGATCAGTGTTGCTTAAATGGGGACTGCTGTGACTTTTGGTCAAATCAGCATCTTCTTCACAAGGAAAAATTAATTACTCAAAATATGCACCGAATTTGTAGTTTTTTTTTTTTTTTTTTCCCGTCAGCAAAGCAACAGTTATTTTGTTCTTTATTTGAGGACTAACAATATTTTCAGTTTACCATAGTAAATTTTTTTGAGCAGTGACATTAATTCTTAATATACAACCGGTATGAAATTTTTCTAATGCAGAAATGAATAAATCGTCCCTTGTCCGCAATAATGAGCTATCTGCTTTTTCAGGTGAAATATTGCATATGAAAAAGTATATAGCTCATTATTGCAAAAAAATCGTGATAAGCAGATAGCTCATTATTGCGGACGAGGGACGAAATGCTGCAAAGTTATACTACATGTATAATTATTTTTATCATTTTTTTTTTTTTCAGTCCAAAAACGGCAGGAATTATTTTTTAAAAAATATTGAAAGTACCGAGAGAGGCGTAAAAGGGTTATGGGTTCAAATCTGACCTCAGTATTTTTTTTTAGCAATTTAATAATCTAAAAACTCTAAAAAAAAAAAAAAAAAAAAAAAAAAAAAAAATCTGAGTGGCGTCTATCCATTTCTGCAATAAAACTTTTTGAGGTTGATTCTCAAAACAAAGTTTATTTTCTAAACTGAATTGAGGGAAGGACCCAGCCTCCCAACTTTTTTTTTAATTTATTTTAGTTTACATTGCTTTTCTACAAATTTGTTGTACAAGCAACATTACATTGATGCAATGCACAATACAAATTTAATAGAGAATTTATTTGAAAGCAAGTTACTTTGAGATAAGTAAAGATTCTTGCAATAATTAAAGTAATTAATGTTACGGTATATATTTAAAATTTAAAGTTACAATAATAGCTTAAGAGCATCATTTAATGTTTCACCACAAAGCATGTAAGAGCTATATAATTATTATTAATAGTACTAGAACACAGAAAAGCTGTACTATGAATTAATATAAATATTTATGTATGAACAAAAGTACAGGTATAATTACAGTAAACTTTTGATTCTGTGAAGTTCGATTTTATGAATTCTTCAATTTTGTGAAACGTCGGTCCCAGCCAACTATATAGATAGGACTTTCAATGTTAATACTTTCGATTTTGTGAATTCATGTTTTTCTGGGTCCCTTGACACTTCATAAAATCACAAATTTACTGTATCCATCTATACGAACCTTGAGTATGGGGGAGGGGAAGCGATATTTTTGCTCGCAGTCCCCCGAGAGAATGTCCCAGATGCAAACGTTGTTATCCGTGCTGGCACTCAGAAGTTTATGGCCATTACGAGACCAGCTGCGAAACATTTGTTTCTTAGTTCAATTCCAAATAAAAATAAAGAAAAAATTGAAAATCTACTTTTAATAAATGGAGTATCAACCTCAAAATTTATACTGTATTGCAAAAATAATAGAGGGGGCAAAGTTACGCCACTCTATCTTTTTCAGATTTTTTACAGACCGGAAAGTATTACTAAGAAGTTTTATTGAGGTCGGGTTTGAACAGGGTATGTATAGGGGGTATGCTCATCTGAGTACTTGAGCCCTTCTTGCACAACTAACTTTCGAGCTCCTGGTTACTTATAATGTTTGTTCCTATAGTAAAACCATGTAAAAAGATCGTTCTTTGCAGTGGCCTACAACAGTCACCAGTAGCCACATTTTTTTCAATTTTAGTCGTGCTGAAAGATAATTTTGTGAATAATAAAAAACTGAAGTCAGATTTTTGTTAATATTTTTTAATTATTTTTAATCGAGTTATTAAGAAAGGTCTATTAGAGTACTATAACAAAGGTTTTTAAAAACATGTTTTACGATATCTTTGCCAAACAATAAAATTGTAAAACTTTTGTCGCCTCAACTTCTGCCTCTTATTGCTGCAGGTAGTATAGTTCCAAGACCTTTTCTTATCCTTAACTCGCGAAGCATCAATAAAATCAAAAGATAAGAAAAGGTCTTGGAACTATACTACCTGAAGCACTAAAAGGCAGAAGTTGAGGCGAAAAAGTTATAAAAGTTTATTGTTTGGCAAAGATATTGTAATACTTATTTTTAAAATCCTTTGTTATAGTACTCTGAAAGAGACTTGCTTAATAATTCGATTAAAAATAATTGAAAAATATTAACAAATATCTGACTTCAGTTTTTTATTACTCACAAAATTATCTTTCGGCACGACTAAAATTGAAAAAAATGTGGCTACTGGTGTAGGCCACTGCAAAGAACTATCTTTTTACATGGTTTTACTATAGGAATAGACATTATAAGTAATCAGGAGTTCTTTGTGCAAGAACCACTCAAGTGCCTCAAAAGTTCAGATGAGCATACCCCCTATACATACCCTGGGGTTTGAACTCATTCTCTGTACTTTCATTATTTTTTTAAAATAATTCCCGGACTCTAAAATATCTGAAAAAGAACAAAGTAGCATAACTTTGCACCCTCTATCTATTTCTGCAATAAAATTTTTTAGGTCGATACTCCATAAATTAAATTACTGTACTTTTATTAACTGCACGGAACAATTTGTCCGAACACCAATCATTCATTCATTCATTCATTCAATCAAATCTGGGTGCTATTTTTTAATCAACTCACCTCAGAGAACATACAGGGTGGACGTGAGCGCTAATAATTTTGGCGATGCCACGAGTCAGAAAATCCCAAACGACGATTCGCCCATCATTACAGCCCACAGCCAACAGAGTGCCTCTCTTGTTGAAGGCACAAGTTACAGCAAGGGATATACAGTCCAGAGCCCCATCGAACTCCTGCCAACCATCAATCAATCAGTACTGCTTGATTTTAAAGAAAGCATCTTTTCAATATAACAAAAAACTTCAGTTCTCTAGCCAATATTATTGAAATGGGTGATTTTCATCAAGACCAAAGTCTCAGCACAGACAATCAGACACATGACCTTATGGGCCGATTTCTCCAGTCAATATTATTCAAATGGGTGATTTTCATCAAGACCAAAGTCTCAGCACAGACAATCAGACACATGACCGTATGGGCCGATGAGCCGTGAGAGGCTGTGTATTGGAGGAGGGGGATATATTAAGAGATAAGGGGAAAAAACAGTCTCTGCACCGATGTACTGGACACGAGTAGTATGTATGTACAAAGGAATACATGGCATATGTACAGTCTTTGCGTTATGAAGTGTAACATTTAAAAGTTGTTCTGCGTGTGAGCTCGAATGATCACTATATGATCAAGTTCGTGCCACGTAATGCCAGATTCGACAACACTGTGTATGATGTAATATTGGTTACTCTTTTTTTTTTTTATTATTCTACACCCAAAATCTCAGACTTTTAGCTCCGCTCCTAATTTTTCCCCTGACAAGCATGCTCCGCCCCTAAAATTTCCCGACAAAGTTCTGAGATTCAGAAAGCGTAACTGCGCATGCGCCAGTAGGTGGCTTAAAAATTGGTAGCCGACGTCCGATTTTTAGCTGAGATCTCCCAATATGTGTGTCGTCATGAGAGGCGGAAGCAAATATCAGTTAGAGGGTCTCAGAGGTTTCGGAATAGAAAAACATAGCCATTGTGTCAATGACTAGCAGCGCAATTCAATCAGAGAGAGAAAGAAAGAGAGAGGATTGTGATTGCAGTATTGCACAGAGGAAGGAAGTGTTCTGCCTCTCCCAACTCCTCTCGGCCTGGTGCTCCCTACCACTCTTATGCAGTTTTGTCAAACCTTATATTTCACAGTGGGGCTTTGATCGTATACAGTAGTGTGGTATTTCGAGTTAATACGCAGAACAAGGTGTTCCACATAATAATGCAAAGACTGCAAATATGATATGCATACATAAAATATACTGTATGCTATGCATACTCTGAAGGGAAGAAACGGACCTAAAAAATAAAACTTCGCCTGTCAGCACTGGACCAAGAAAGTTGTTTACTGGGATATTTATGAACGTCTATGCATTATAACAAGCCAATTTATAAGTTATACATATAGGGCTGATAAGTTTTATATTTACCTCAGGGTAATTTTGACCGAAAGATTCTGTAACAGTGGAAAAGTCAATATTAGAAATGTCATTTTTGTAATATCTAGAGACTTAAAAAGTAAATTTATTACTGCATTACATACCTAAAAGCTCCAAATTCATAATGCTACCTTCAGGAGACCGTTAAATTACGTAATTAATTTAAATTTTAATGAATATTACGACACTTTGAAAAAAGAAGAAAAAATTAATACAAGTTAGCGTTTTTTACAATGTTGCCAGATTGTTTTCTATTTACATGATGATTTATTCCGAAACATAAAATTTTAATTGAAAAAAAATTAAATAATTGATTAATTTTATGTTTTTGTACTGTAGTTATTAATTTCAAAGTCGTAAAATTTTAAAATTACAGTATGAAAACAAGTAGCAACAGCAACGTAGCATTTTCTTCGCTGAAAGCTGAAAAAGATCTCGTCGAAAAAGATGGCGTCCTTAAAAATTCGATGTCAACATTAGAGCTTGAATTCAAATCGAAAGGTTTTGTGTGAATTACGTGTTCTCTGCAGCCACAAGTTTTATTAAAATAACTACGTAAGACTTTTTTTTATCAATATGTGATATTTTTTTTTAATTTTGGTCATGTAAATTCACGTTTTGAGCTGACTCTTTGCTTGTGATTCTTTGGTGCCTCTTTCAAATCTTTCCCCTCGTTCTTTTTGAAATTGAAATAATCTTTATTTAGCTTTCGCTATTCAGTACAAACGCGTCTAGTTCTCTTTCTACATTTTACAATATAATTTTCAGTTTATCATAATTATGTATATATGCATGATATACTATACTTCATTAATATGAGGCACTTGTGTTCGTTTAATTAAATTCGCATGGGCATACTGTATAGAGCGCAGTACAGTATGCATATCAATCATTTCATACATCCAGTACTGTACATACTGTATGCATACCGTATGCATACAAGTAAAATTTGGTCTTTCAAGTATGCATATGCCTTAATATGTGTCAATTTTCCTGTGCTGCTTCCATTAACGGTTTAAAATTCTTATTCTTGAGGAAAATATAATTAATTAATAAATAAAAAAAAACAAGAAAAAAAATTAATTTCCAGGCATATACTGTACAGCCTAATGAAGGCTAGAAAAACTATTGTATCATGATATGCGTACAGTACTGTATCAATATGGTGTTTCGGCAAAAACAGCTAACTCATTTTATTATGGTTGCTCAAAAACGACTACAGTATGCATAACTTGTTCACAAATGTCACAACCAAAAGTTGCAGTAACATAAAAATATGCTGTAGTCGTTCTGTCATTTTCAAGTCAAGGTGGCTGGATAGTTAGGTGGGACACGGAGCTGCTGCCCCCTCGCGGGCAGTGAGGAACTACAAAAAAAAGTTGACAATCGCTTTTTTGGAGCCAATTTCATACGCGAAAAATTCAAACGGTGTAAATGGAATCCATGAACATCGAGCCGATGAACCATTAAAATTCTTTTAAATTAAGTCTATCTTCTTCGAAATTTAACATAGAGTTTATTTCTATCACAATTTTACCCACATTTATACTGTAAATAAGACTTTTGATGGCTTTTCCAGTTCCATCGTTAGAATTTTTCGCGGATGAAATTGGCTCCAAAAACGCGATCGTCAACTGCTTTTTTGTAGTTCCTCACTGCCCGCGAAGGGGCAGCAGCTCCGTGTCCCCACCTTGCTATCAAGCCACCTTGTTTCAAGTACAATGTACCAAATTTCAGCTCAATTTCGTGATGACCAATTTTTAGATAAAGAGTCGCTTCTGAAACACAGTTGATATGCAAGTTCTGCAGCAAGTGATACACATATATTATGCTTTCATGCAATGCATTTCATTTGCTGTCTGTTTTTACCTCATTTAAAATGTCATAGAAGCAGATCGATGCAAATTTTAAGTTATGCCAAGAGCCCAAAATTGTTTGAAAACGGAAAAGGCAGCACAACCATTTAAAAAATTCTAATTTTCTGATAAACCAATGTACCAGTTTTTTTCATTTCTGACAATTTTGGAGTCGCACATGGAGAAAGAAATTGCAATAGTCACGGTACAGAATGCATGTTTCAGTCAAGTAAATAAATAAAATTTGTCTCATTTGAAAAATAAACTACAATATCGAGATATTTGCTTCAGTCTAGATTCTACGCAACTGAAACCTCAAGTCAGCCTGTGAAATATCAAGGACTACAAACAAATAGACAATATAACATTCTGTTTTCCAAAACTTTGATGTTTTACTAAGAAATTAACTTCAGTTTTGAACTCTGAACATTTTACGTGTTATAAATTCTTTACTGGACAAAATATTTTCTACAGTTCTTGGTTATATGTTAACAAAAAAATTAATACAGAAATTGAGTTTTTGTCAATGGAATATCGAATGGATAGAGGGTGCAAAGTTATGCCTCTCTGATTTTTTTCAGATTTTTTAGAGCCCAGGAAGTGTTGCTAAAAAGTTTTGCCAAGGTCGGGTATGAACCCACGCCCCTTTTAGGTCCTATCCTTGAGAGGTGCCCAGAGGCGACATTTTCTCTGTACTTTCAATAATATTTTAAAAATAGTTCCCGGACTCTAATAAATCTGAAAAAAGTCAGAGAGACATAACTTTGCATCGTCTATCCATTTCTGCAATAAAAAATTTGAGGTTGATACTTCCAAAGGGTAAAAGACTGCTAAATTGTGCTGCCAGATCTAGCAACAACTCATGCTGCTATGGTGTTGTGATTTGAACTTTTCATTTTATTACATTTTAATGATATTGAGGTGACTATTTCTACAATACGTGAACCGTGTGCAAAAATTACTGCAGATTCCCCAAACTTCTACGTGACACGATGTGCCTAATATTTCTAAAGAAGTTGCTGTTGGCTGTAGCGGCAAAGGACACTTAAAATGACTGTTGTTACATAAATCTTTATAAACTCTTTTCGAAATGTTATCAAATCTAATGGATAACCTGCATGAATTTTTTTGTTGCAGAAATAAATAGAGGGCACCAAAATTATGCTACACTGTTTTTTTTTAGAGCACAGGAAATATATCTAAAAGGGAGGACAAAATTTGGGTTTGAACCTCCAAGCCTCTTTTAGTCCTTTTATAAACAAATAACGATTATCCTCCCTCTGTACTTTTATTTTTTTCTTATCAAGAATAATAATATTTATTAATTACACATTGTTGTGGAGGGAACAATAGTTCCAGGGATCTAAAAAATATGAGGAAAAAAAATCAGAGTAACTTGGTACTCTTTGTTTATTCTCTGCAGCAACATATTTTCAAGCAGAATGTCCATTGCCTGTATTACATGATACAATGGAGTATTGACCTAAATTTTTTTTATTGCAGAAATGGATAGAGCGTGCAAAGTTATGCTACCCTGATTTTTTTCAGATTTTTTAGAGCCCGGGAACTATTTTTAAAAAATTATTTAAAGCTATTTTTGTGACGTCACGAGACGCTGCTCCTTAAGAAAAAGATAGGACTTGTCGCCGCGTGACGTCACAAAAAAGACTTTCAATATTTTTTTTTAAAAATACCTCCCGGGCTCTAAAAAATCTGAAAAAAATCAGGGTAGCATAACTTTGCACGCTCTATCCATTTCTGCAATAAAAATAATTGAGGACAATACTTCATTTGGTATACAATTTTTCCTCACAAGAAAATGTCATATCAATACAAACAAATAGAGTTGAAGTTTTCTTGTAAGGAAAAATTGTGTACAAAATTGATTGTACAGGCTTAAGATGGTGCATACAAAATTATCAATAAATCAAGACATTTTATTTAATCAATTTAAATTCAAAGTTTATGACAGTGTACTTTAATTTACTTCAGACAATATTGAAGTGAATGCAAACGAACAATTTGTGTGAGATGAAGTGAAGTGAACTGTGCAAACATTAGCATTGTGTTCATGATTTAAAACAATTAAAAATAAGAAAATACAAAAGACATGATCACAAATTTTGTGTCATCCTAATTTAGAATCTCGTGAACTTTATGAACTAAATAATTACTGAACTCTCCACTTTTCAGTGTTCAATTTTGCAAATTTCTATCTTTAATATTTTATTGCAAAAATGTTTTTGCAATATTCTGTGCAGAATTTGTTAAAAAATATGACACATTTTACGAGGTACATATTGGATTTTGTCTTTCATTTAGTAGAGTGACCATAACTCATAATTTTCTTGTGTTTAAATAAGCAAAAAAAAAAAAAAATGAAATGAAATGAAATTGCTTTTTCGTAGAATCAAGGCAACTAATGTTATATTTATAAATTAAATTGCAACCCTTAAAGTAACCATTCTGTTCTTGAGAATATTAATATTCTAGAGGCTTCAAGTGTTCCCCGTCGGGAAAATTTTCTCCATTAGCCCAGGGACCGCAGGTGTATCCCCGGGGCGTTCCAGGGATACCCCTCAAACGTCCCTCCGGAGTGCCCCAAGGTGTATCCCCTATTTCCATGCACAAAAGGGTACCCCTTGGGGACATTCCAGGGATACACCCTGAAGTCATTGCAGGGATACATAGGGTTATATAGCAAATATGCTTATAATTACCAATTAAAAAATGTTTTTATCAATTATAATGATGTTATCAAAGAGAAAGAATAGCAAAAAAAAAATTAAAAAACTGGCATAGGTGAGACTCGAACTCGGGACCATCAGATTTGAAGTCTGGTGTCTTTACCACTAGGACACATGTCTTCATACTAAAATGTAGAAAACTTAACTTTATAAACTATAAATTATGAAATCGACTTGTATATTTTTGATACTTTAGGATATTTTACAATCTATGGTTTCTTTTATAAATTTTAATAATAACAATGAGAAACTTCCAATACGGCACATAAATAATGTTTATCTTCAAATTTTAACAATTTTTTTATTTTTAATTTTTTAGAAAAAAACTACGTCTCATGAATGACCCCCAGGTGCACTTACGGGACATTCTGTTTATTAATTAAAATTATTCAAAATTGTGATTAAAAATTCAATCAGCTACATACTTAAGCAAAGAAAATTGTTATTTTACAATTTTCGACAATACCCCCCGTGTGTCCCACAGAGACACCTGCGAGACATTCATCGAAGTTATCAAATTAATCAAAATCTTCTCGAGATGAAGCTAAACGTTTTAAAATACTATAATTTAACCAATTAAAACCAATATTAAAAAAACAGTAACGTCCTAGGAGTGCACCTGCGGGGCATACATGGGATACCCCTGGTGTATCCCTGCGAGACACTCAAAGGACGTTTGATCCAAAAGTTCAATATAATTGCGTTATTTTCTTCTGTGTCCCTTCTACACTATAAGTTAAGCAATTCCTAAAAATTTTAAATTTTAAAAAGCATTAAATTAATATAATAAAGACCACGGGACATTCGCGGGGCATTGCAAGGACGTTCCGCTGTGTCCCGGGGATACCCATGCGGTCCCTGGGAGCCTCCATGTTAGAAATTTTGAATTTTTTCTCAGTAACTACGTATTAAAGCTATTAATTTGAAAACATCACCTACACCCCATTTAAGGGCTTCTAATAATGAATCAAGAACTCATTTTTCACTGAAAAATTTATTTTACAGGATTACAAAAAAGCAATTTTTGAGTTTTTCTTACATAGGTTTAGATAGGACGGTGGGAACACCACAAAATCAGCTGACTTGAAGCCTTCATTTGCTATAGAGGCTTCAAGGTTTTTAATTGATTTTATTAAACACAATTATTGTACAGATACAATTGAACATAAATAAATCAAGGTTTTAACAACAGGAAATTTCTGAAAGAAGGGATCAACTTCAGCTTTTTATAATGCACGCTCCGTATGTGCTTGACTGACACAATTTCGCTCCACGAGCTTTTTAAACGTCAAATGTTGGAAAATGGAGTATTGACCTCAATTTTTTTATTGCAGAAATGGATAGAGGGTGCAAAATTATGCTACCCTGATTTTTTTCAGATTTTTTAGAGCATGGGAACTATTTTTAAAAAATGATTGAAAGTTTTTTTTGTGACGTCACGAGACGCCGCTCTTTAAGAAAAAGATAGGACTTGACGCCGCGTGACGTCACAAATAGGACTTTCAATAATTTTTTAAAAATACTTCCCGGGCTCTAAAAAATCGGAAAAAAATCAGAGTAGCATAACTTTTCACCCTCTATCCATTTCTGCAATAAAAAAAAATTGAGGACAATACTCCATTGTTACTTTTTTGGTGTGCCCAAATAACTTTAACATTATTTATAAAACGATAAAAATATAAAAGGTAAAGCCAATTTTTTTAAATTAAATTTATCTCACTTTAGTATATATTATTATTAGTCTTTTATTAAACACAGAAAGTGTACATATTAAACAGCACTAGAAACATACATTATAGAAAAACATTACAATAGAACACATAAAACATACATACAAAACATATATAATAGTTACAGAATAATAGAACAATAGAAAATGATAATAAAATAAAATAACAGATGATACTAACAGCCTGTTACATCATAATATATCATATATATAATCACATATATAAAACAAAATATGACATAGAAAATAGATAGAATGAAAAACTTATTGCTTCATTGCTATTCAAAATCTATAGACTATATGAAGTCTCCCCTGGCATAATCGCTGATAGGCTTAATTCTAGATTTACAGGTATTTAAATGATATTGGCTACAATATTCATTACATAATTTACATACACAAGATTGTTCAGCTTTATGATAACCAGAGGATTTACAAATTAGATATATACACATATCTTAGGAAAGATAGACCACCAATTAAGTCATGCCCAATTAACATAGACAAATGGGAAAACCATTTTACAAATATCCTAAATACAAATAAATTACAATCCGACGAAACTCTCAATCTTTTATCATTAACAAGAGACTATAATTGTAACTCAAATTATATTCCTCTTAATGAATTTGAAGTCTATAATTGCATGCAAAGCCTAAAAAACAATAAAGCTTCGGGCCCAGATTTTATTACGAATGAACATTTCGTCGTTGTAGCGCTCTTTTGACCAATCTAGCTTTATAAGTTATGACTTTTTGACCAATCTAAAATTATAAGTTTTGACCTTTTGACCAATCTTTAAAAATTTTGGTAGGGACTAATGTCCAAAATCTCAAAAGTTACAACTTTTTTTTTATTGCGCCATTCGAAAGAGCGTAAAATTTGCCACAAGATGGCACCACTCGTACAAGAAATTAAGAAAATAATTGATTGGACAAAAGGTCATAACTTATAAAAAGAGATTGGTCAGAAGGTCAAAACTTATAATTTTAGATTGGTCAAAAAGTCAAAACTTATAAAGCTAGATTGGTCAAAAGAGCGCTACAACGACGATTTGAAGCTAGTAAGCAAGTCGTTAACCCCAACAATCACCAACATGTTTAACCTCTGTATCGAAACGGCTACAATTCCGGAACTGTGGCGGATCGCCTACCTAATGGTATTATACAAAGGGAAGGGTAACATTATGTCATCCGACTCATACAGAGGTATTATCCATGGTGATACCATGTACAAACTCTTCTCGAGATTAATTGCAAACAGGCTTTTTGATTCCACCCACTATCTTATTCCAAAAGAGCAATACGGCTTTATGCCAGGACGTTCCACAATACAAGCTGTATCCACAGTATATAATCAAATTAAACTAGCACTGGAGAAGCCAAAGGGTCATTTATATATTGCTTTTGTAGACTTCAGAAAAGCTTTTGATTCGGTCAATAGGAATTTGCTCATTGAAAAGCTGAAGTCACTTAAAGTAATTCCTTCTGAAATTTTGAATATCTTAGCTGTTATTCTAAATATCAATTATGTATGCGTTCAAGATCGCTTATCATGTTCTAGTAATATTATTCAATCTAACGGAGTTTTGCAAGGAGACCCGAGCAGCTCTCTTCTTTTCAATATTTTTACTGCAGATATAACCGAGATTACAAAAGATATAAACTGTGAAAATGAAAATGATCAAGTCGTACTAAATTTATATGCAGATGATCTTGCTATTATTTCAAAGAGCAAAGTCAAGCTACAAAAAGCGCTAAATAATCTATCTATCTGGGCCAAAACAAATGGTCTAGAAATTAACACAGAGAAAACCAAGGTTGTAAAGTTTAAAAGAGGCGGACCGCTATGCAAAAACGATGAAATTTATTGTGACGGTCAAAAGATTGAATTTCTAAATTCATTTAAATATCTTGGCATAATACTTCAAATGACAGGGCATTCTTTTTCTAAACATATAACAGAAAGATGTAAGAACGCTATCACTGTTATGTACACTATCTCAGGTCTGTCTGGTCTATCCGTCAAAACAGGGCTCAAACTATTCAATTTAAAAGTCGCCCCTGTGGCCACTTATGGTATTGAAATTGTATGGCCTTATTTATCTGTATCCGATTTTGATAAATTAGAATCAGTAAAAGCCATGTTTGTTAAAAGACTACTGTATCTGTCAAAATTTACCGAAACTAGACTGCATGGCCTATAAACTGATAGATTCCAATTAATATTTTATTTCAGAAATCAAAGAAATGTTTAAACTTCCAACGACAGATCAATATTCCAATTTTATAGCTGTCAGGAATCAAAAAGCTCAGGATATTAATCCTGAGTTTTACAGCACTGATGCTATGACATGTAAACATTGGTGTCTGCCCCAATTGGATAGATCCAATGTTAGAAATGTCTTAACTCGCCAAGCTGTTCACGGCTTCCACCATCTAATTTGTAAATCCTCTGGTTATCATAAAGCTGAACAATCTTGTGTATGTAAATTATGTAATGAATATTGTAGCCAATATCATTTAAATACCTGTAAATCTAGAATTAAGCCTATCAGCAATTATGCCAGGGGAGACTTCATATAGTCTATAGATTTTGAATAGCAATGAAGCAATAAGTTTTTCATTCTATCTATTTTCTATGTCATATTTTGTTTTATATATGTGATTATATATATGATATATTATGATGTAACAGGCTGTTAGTATCATCTGTTATTTTATTTTATATTGTTTTATTATCATTTTCTATTGTTCTATTATTCTGTAACTATTATATATGTTTTGTATGTATGTTTTATGTGTTCTATTGTAATGTTTTTCTATAATGTATGTTTCTAGTGCTGTTTAATATGTACACTTTCTGTGTTTAATAAAAGACTAATTAGTATATATTGATACTGTAAAACTTTTTCTTCTGATTTTGAAAATTGAAGTTATTTCATCTGCTGTCATTTTTCCTTTTTGTTTGGTGGTAAACTCAGTAAAGGCTTCAAGTCAGCTGATTTTGTGGTGTTCCCACCGTCCTATCCGAACCTATTTTTAAAAAAACTTGAAATTCCTTTTTTGGCATTACATAAATTTTTTTAGTGGAAAATAAGTTCTTGATTCATTATCAGAAGACTCCTAAATGGGGAGGTAGGAGATGATTTCAAATTAATAGCCTTAATAGTAACAGAGAAAAATTTAAAATTTCCTAACATGGAAAAGATATTCCCGTAGGTTGCGATGCCGCGGGGAGGGTTTCGTCGTCATGGCAACCAGGAGCAAGGGGCGAGGATGCGAATGGACGCGTACCGTGGTTCAAACAGGGGAGGATACCGGCGGAACGTGAGGGACCATCGAAGACCTGGTGAGTGGCTGTCAACACTGAATTTTTTATTTCATAAATGAATAGGGGGTGCAAAGTAGCCACTCAGATTTTTTTTTTTTTTTTTTTTTTCAGATTCTTTCGAGTCTGGGAAATATTTAAAAAAAAAAAAATGCCTAGGTTGGGTTTGAACCCACGCGCCTTTTAGGTCCAATCCTTTTATTAAGAAAGGCGTCATTTTCTCTGTACTTTTAATAAATTTTTAGCAATACTTCCCGGGCTCTAAAAATCTGAAAAAAATGTCAGAGTAGCATAGCTTGCACCCTCTAGCCATTTCTGCAAAAAAAAACGAGCCCAGAAGAGTGCAGGAAAGAGTTCTGGGTGTCTGGTAATCCTCAGCATGGTCGTAAGATAACTCTAACTGGAATAGTGTATATTATACCTGGCCACACTCAAAAGGGTAGAAATGGCATCAAGGATATTTTAATTAAATTTTATCTTCTTTCTTTGTCAAAAGCTGCCTCGTTATGATTTTTATTTATTGTAATGAAATTACTAGCTTTGTTGGTAGCCTTTATTGGGCACAGTGTAACTAAAAATATTTTTAGTGGTTTAATATTTACTAAAAATGTAAAAATCCATTATAACTTTTCTAATGAAAAGTTGTTATTTCGAAAAATCAAGGGACCAAGGAAATCAGGTTTACTTGATATTGAGTATTACCTTATATACCGGTAGATTTTTTTCCTATTCACACGAATACTAATTATTTTTGATGAGACCGCAATCTCTTTGACTCAAAATTGAGTTTTACCTAACAACATGTTGTGTAACAGCGAGTTTTTACTGTATATCTCTTGTCAAAAGTTGTGTGTTACAATGTTAGTCTCCCGACAGTTGACTCTCCACGTCACCGTGGCGATCTGGGTCACGTGATGCAACACGCCCGCAGAGAGGGCTCCTCTTACTGGACCAAGAGGCTCTTGGAGGCAGAGGAGCGGGACCCAAACCGGTGAGCCAACATTAAAGTAGTCTGCCGTGATTCAGTCAGCCATGACAATGTCTTAATAATCTTAGTATTTATTACTTCCTCGTTTGTCAGGTTTGACAATAGAACGCCCTCTAACGTCCGTGCCTTGTGAATTTCAAAACAAGAACTGAAACCTAGGAGGCATTTGATTGCGACCGACCGTAATGGATGAGGTTTCTGTGTTCTCTCATATACACAAAATCATGATGCAACTACATGTATACCTCTTTTACATTGTAGATAGGAATTGATGTTCAGTACTCTCAATTATGTATTAATACCTCTAGTTTTTTCTAACAATTAATTAGATAATTAAAATTTATCAACAATTAAATAAGTAATGTCTCAAGTTTGTCACAGAAAGTTTGTGTCAATGAAATTAAAATTGAAGTCACCAACCCCACCTCTATCATAATACAGGCTTCAAGTCAGCTGATTTTGTGGTGTTCCCACTGTCCTATCCAAACCTATGTAAAAAGAAACTTGAAATTGTTTTCTTGATATAATTAAAACTTTTTAGAAGAAAATATGTTCTTGATTCATCATCAGAAGATCCTAAGTGGGGGGTAGGAGATATCTTTAAATTGCTTTGACAGTTACAAAGAAAAAAAAAAATGGAGAAAATTTTCCCACCATTCTCTCAATGCTATAGGTATTGCCGTATCCTTGAATAAAAAAGCCAAAATATCTTTGCACCAAGCCATCTATTTGTTCTTTATGTACTCTATGATAAAAGAAAAAAATTTGAGAAGTAACACAATCTGTGAAGAGAAAAATCATTATTTTTAAAGATATTTTTTAAATGATTGATTAATATCATTAATGTTAATTGTATTATTTATGTATTAATGTTTGTGTTTAAAATATTTTGGCCTCAATTTAATTCACATCTATTGTCTAATTAAAATAATTTCTTTGAATTGCAATTATTAAATATCATATTTCAGCCTACTGTTATTTTTAAACAAAGGAGATAAAATCAAGTATATAGCTGATACACATTGTGTTATCCTAATTACCTAGACTGGCTTCAAGTCACAGTGTAAGAACTAATTTGTTTTAATTATTTTTTTACATGTAAGCTGTATAAGGATTTAAAGTAAAGTGCGTGCTACAGAAAAGAACCCTTTTTTTTTTTTTTTTTTTTTTTTTTTTTAATTTTAGTTTCTAAAAATAGTTAAACAGTCTTCCATGTGGAACTGAAATCCAAATTTTTTTATTTCACATAAAAAAATCCACAGTCAAAATGAAGTTGTCATTTAACATGGGGCCTTACCTGACAAAGACCCTTGAATATCTAAAAAAAATATATATATATACCGTTAGGTAGTATGAACAAAATATAGACATGTTCTATGGTCAAACTTTAAACCAAGGAAATTTTAAATTTAATTTGTGTTCAAACTCATTTTCCCGTCAATATTTAAGTACATACATACATAACATGACGCCATATTCCTTTACGAGGTAAGCCAACAGCATTATTACCTCGGCCGTCTACAAATTGCCCTCCAAAGCACTCTATTCTTGCATACTCCATTTGCTTCAGAAATACTCGTAACACTCTTTTGCCTTCTGCACTCTCTATTACACTGCATACTTTTAACACTTCTGTTCTTCAAACATTATGCAATCACATCCAACCAACCCTATTTTGGTCTACCTAATCCTTTCATGCCTTGTACCGTACCTTAAAACACCTGTTTTGTAATTCGTTCAAAATTAAAGTATCAATCTCTTATGAGAATTAACACATCCTTGGTAGGTGGCGCCACTCTGGCTTCAAGGAGATGTACCGCAATGAGCTGAAGGAGCCACGGGAAGACAGTCGCTCGTCGGGCAGCAGTCGCAGTCGATCGCCCGTCGCCAGACCCAAGAGTCCGACAAGCAAGCAGAGACGACCCAGGCCAAGGTACAACGTCTTATTAAATAATTACAATTAAATAAAATTCAAGGTGAATATCCTTTGCACGAAAAAGTTATTTACTAATAATAATATATATTATATGCATGACTTAACATAATCTCTACTATGAATATCATATAGCATAAGCACCAAGTTTTTCATTCTTTCTCTTTTTTTATATCATGCATTCACAATGTGTGAATCACATGTTGTATTCTTGTTCACAGGTCTCCCCCGTCTCCTCCCAGCAAATCTCGTGACAAGTCCCGTGGCCGCCCTCGCACTCCAACACACAAACGCTCCTCTTCTCGACGCTCTGAATCTTTCTCCAGCTCTGAGACCGTCAGCTCGTGTTCTGACGAGTCTTGTAGCGTGTGTTCCCCGAAACACCCGAGGGCACACTCTCCCCCCTCTCCCCCCACCCCACCCCCCAAGAAAAAAGTAGCCACTAAGAAAATAGTCCGACCGAAAGAAGAAAACGTCAAGAAAGCTCCCAAGAGAAAGTCACCACCACCGAAAGAGCGTAAGAAAAAGGTTGAAGTTCGAAGACCAAAATCACCTCCGCCACCACCTGAGTCAAGTTCAGAGTCAAGTTCGAGTTCCTCAGATTCGGAAAGCTCTTCTGAGGACAACATAGATCAACCTAGAGTCTCCCTATCTGAAAGATTCGGAAAAATGGCTCAATGGTCTGTGGATCGTAAAGAATATGATTCAATTAAAATGAAAATAACGAAAGACGCTAGCACATCTGGTATGAAAGTTGTTATAGAGAATGATTCCGAGTTTCCAATAACTCATTTGGATCAACCGGTTCAAACAGCTTCTCCAGACAGAGATTATGCTTTTCATTATGAACGAAGGAGATACTTCTTTGAAAGATCTTACGCTAGAGAAAGACCAATAGGTCCAGATGTACCAATTAATTGGAATGACCCCATGGCAAGGTACACATACTACAGAACGAAAGGTCTACTTTGGGAAATTGACGTCTCCTTCGATGAATACATTAAATGGGAGACGTGGTGGCAGAGATTTCAAGAATGGCTAGACGTGGAAAGAGCTTATTACGGTGAGGATTTGGCTCTGGAGAACGCTAGGAGGGAAAGAGAGAGAGATTGGGAGAGTTACCGTTCATCCAACATGGGCAGGACTCTCTTTGCCAGAGAGCTGCTTCCCCTGCCGAGAAATACCCCCTGGGATCGTCCGAACATGCCAATTAGGGGACGTGGAGGTTTAATTACGAGACGTAAGTTTCTGCGTTCCTAGACAGCATGTACAGACAAAGCTTTCTGTCCCGCTCACTGTGAACCTCAATTCTTCAATAATGGTCACCTCCTTCGAAATTTCAGGTCATTTACCATTCTGAATTTACAGTCAGGGGTTACGAAAGCTTCATATGTTCTTTGCCTAAATTGGCTAGAACAATCAAAAGAGATAGTAAATAAAATTTTGGGAAAGATAATTTGGGAGAACGAATATGACTACATATAGACCCAAACATTGATGTTGTATTGAGAATGTAGCTCTTTTGGGCCTTAGACTTTTCAAGATTTTGTGAGAAAATATTGTTTAAATTGTATGTTCAAATGTTGAAAAGAAATCAATGTGCATTTCTTTTAATAAAAAATGTCTTACTAGAAAGGGGTGTATACAAATTTAAATTTTGCTGGCACTTGTGTTTTTTCTCTATCTTGCTGAGAGTTCATTGGGGGGAAAGGGAGTGATCTTTTTAACCTTTTGTTGTACGTATCTAAATAAGTAAATTATAAAAATCTATAATTCCTCCAATTTTTTTTTTTTTTTTTTTTTTTTTCTCTCTCTCGTCTTTATAGAAGTGCCCTGTTTATATTTTGAAACTTTTTCGTCGAAAAACTTTCATTAATTTCGCCTGCGTTGTTAATTTTTGTTTTAGTATAAAAATAATACATAACTTCAGATTGTATTTATTAGTACCTGGTATCAATATTTTAATTCAATTATCTTTTGTCAATTTGCTTTGATAGTTTACGTTGGCAATATTTTTTTTTTTTTTTATTAAATGATGTTTTAATTTCTATGGCTATTACAAATTTACGTAAATCGTCTTGTTAATAATCTCTGTAATTACACTTTGTAGTGCTTCAGTCTGTACATAATGGTGGTAGAAGGCTCTAAGTTTGGATATATTATGTGTTTTAAGTCAAGAAGTCAATTATTAATTTTCCAGGATTTTTGTTTTCTTGACTTTTCACAATATCTTTGCTTTTTATTTATAGAAATTTGAAAACATTTTTTTTTTTTTTTTTTCATAAATTTAGAATTTTAATTATAGTAAGGGTTAATTACAAATATGTAATTTTCACTCTGTTTATAAAAACAATAATTATATTTATTGAAAATTTCAAGTGAGGGTTTCAATTTTAAGGGCATTGGGTGTAGCACCGGTAGTTGGCAACACTGACGTATCTTCACCATGTTAATTTTTGATCATTGCTCCTCGGAGTAATTTTTATGCTAGAGCTAAGCTGATTGCTGTAGTATCAAGATAATTAGTAGCCCAAGTGCACAATTTGACTAAATAAAGTCTGATTTAAAGAAAAGTATTTTTTTATATTTTAGAAAAATGCATGTAAATTTAAAAAATTACTAAAAAATACTTTTCTTTAAATCAGGCTTTATTTAGCCAAATTGTGCACTTGGGCTATTAATTATCTTGATACTACAGCAATCAGCTTAGCTCTAGCATAAAAACTACTCCGAGAAGCAATGATAAAAAATTAACATGGTGAAGATACGTCAGTGTTGCCAACTACCGGTGCTACACCCAATGCCCTTAAGCATGACATTTATTTATGTATTTGCTTTTTATCCGGAGAAAAAAAAAATTAAATTTGGTGTATAAATGTTAATATAAGGGTAAGACAACGCCGCCAATGTTATTAATATCCCTCATACGAAAATTATGAAAAAAAAATTAAAATGTTCTCCTCTACATCTCCTATCAATAGCTAAAATAGCAAGTATGCAAATACGAGCTAGTTTTTGTATACCTGATATTTTTTCTACTGACGGGATGTAGAGGGGAGAACATTTAAAAAAAAAAAATCATAATTTTCGTGTGAGGGATTTTTTTAAAACATTCGTGGTGTTGTTTTACCCTTATATAAAACTAAAATAAATAATGTTAAGTGTGTCATTATTTGCAATCTTTGTCAGTAATAAAAAATAAAAAAAAAAATCAAATATATTAATGGTAATTTTACTATTATACTTATTAATTATATACTTCGTAACTTTTCAACCAATTTTATTGGAATAATAATAAGAAACCATTTAATGTTTAATGTTCTTGGTAAAAAAATATAGGTTATTTTAAGGGAAAGATAAAGCCACCAATATTAAAAAAAAAAAAAAAAATCCCTCGCACAATAATTATGAAAAAAAATTAAAATGTTCTCCTCTACACTATCCATCAGTAGCTAAAGTATCAGGTGTACAAATTTGAGCTAGTTTTTGAGTTATGAATTTTTAAAGTTGACTAATTTAACATAGAGAAATGGAACTACCTGATATATATATTTTAGCTAGTGATAGGGGATGTATAGAGGAGAACATTTTAAGATATGTTGCATAAATTTCATGTGTGGAACATTGATCGTAGTAAATAAGAATTTCATAATTTGCAGCAATAAAATACTACACTACATATTATCTTGTGTTACATAAGTTTTGTTATGTAAAATTTGTTGTATAGTTTCTCATATGCGCAAGCATGTGTGCCACTAAACATGTATGCTATAAATAATTAGCTTATCAAAAAGCAAACACAAAACAAACATTACTGTTGAATTATAGCACACCTTACGATAAGGAATATATTTCTACACATGCTACTACAGTAGCGAGCTTTAACAAAAATTTAAAAGTGTAATTATTTTAGAGTTTATAATTTTTATCAACTTCAAAATTTTCTTTTAATTTTATCGGAAAATACAAAAATTATACTTAATTCTGTATTGTTCACTGAATTAAAAAAAAAAAAAAAAAAAATCGGGAGCGCGCTTTGGAAAAATTAAAGAGAGGAATGCATATTTGGTTCAGACAAATATATACCCAACTTTTTATTTAACAAAATAAAAATAAGAACTTTTTTTAGAATCATGTGAAAAATTCCGAAAAATGTGATCAGATTTATTTATTTTTTATTATTATTTTTTTTACATTATATAATTACCATAATATATATGATAAATTAATATATTAATTTGTCATTCCAACTTTTTTTGTTTTAAATAATTTATAAATTGGGTTCACGCATTTTTTTTTATTTTTTTTATAACATAGCAAGTATATATATATATATATGTATATTATGTAGATATTATTTATATACTGCTATAATATATAAAAAGTTTATTATTTTTCAAAATAAAAAGTAATTTTGGGATCCCGTAATTTTTAACAAAAAAAAATCAGTATAGGGTTTTATTCGTATAAATTATTATATAAAATAATTATAGCACTTATATATAGAAACTTAAATTAATACTGTCTTATTATTTAAATAAATACAATATTTTTCATCATGATACAACTATAGATTTTTCATATATTTTTTATTTTTCAATATTTTTATCAATATTTTTTGAACGGACTTTATAAAAAGTGGAAGGGGAAAATTCAAGATGGCCGACAATTAAGAGAACGTATTCCGTTTTTCGCAGTTAAAATTTATAAATAACGCTCTGATAATCAATAATTAGTGAATATTATGCAATTTAAATATAAATAAATGTAACAGTGAAGTAATTAACTCCAGTGCTAGTTAATTACTGACGTTAGTATGAGTGAAACGAGTGTTAAAAAAGGGAACGTCTCCTTCCCTGTAGACGATACGAATCTTGTTACTGCAATTTATGGTCCTGAAGATCCTTGGTTTAAAGGTAATTAAGTCGAATTATTGATAATTAACTTAAAAAATTTATACCTCAACGTTTAACTGTTTTTTTAATCCAAAAAGCTTTATAACTTTATGAAATAAATAGATGCAATCATAAGATACAATGTTAGCATTTTTTTCACAGCTGTTAACTTTGCTTTGTTTTAAATAAATAATAATAATCTTCTTCTGTTAATAATTTATCATTTAATTCTCAATAAAATGGGTGAGAGTGTCAATACTATCAATTAAAATCCTTGCAACGAGTTTTGGCGCCAAATTATTAACAATTTATTTTCTGTTGAAAAGTAGGGCAAAGTGAAAGGATCACATTTTTTTTTTTTTTTTAATTAAGGTTCGTTAAATTTGGCTTGTTAATTGGCTTTTAACGTTCGATCAATTAAAATTTTAATCACCAAAGTGTATAATCTTTGTAATTTTTTTGTAATACATACATTTTTCAAGGACATTTTATCAATATGTAGGACAAGGGAAAGGTAATTTTTTTCTCCCTTCATATTTTACCTTATTTGGAATGGCAATTATATTATTAGCTGCAGGCAGATGTAATCTGTTTCTTGATAAAAATATTTTTAAAAAAAGCAAATTGGATGTCCAGTATAAATTCTAAAATCAATCTCCCTCATTCAAATTTATTTATACTGTAATTATGGTTGTCATGGGAACAATAAATGATTTTTCAATAAACAGTATCAATAAATTTCTATATGAAGAATACAAAACAAAGAGGGAGAAACTTTGTGCATTTATTTTGTATATTTCAATTTCCCAAGTACAGTATTGCAGTTCAGATTATGCACCCCTTTACAGTACAGAATATACGTACAGAGCTAGATGTACAATTATTTATTTTTTACAAGGATTCACCCCTATAAGCTTTGAGCTCGAGACGAGGTAATGGGAAGAGATAAGGGAGGGAAAGGATGGTGGCCACGGCCATTTGCTGAAGTGAGACTGAGGGAACCGTGGAAAACCTCAGTCAAGACGGAACACTCTTTTAAAAGAGAGATTCATCTGAAATCAGCCCTGTAAATTCAAAAGTTACGCCAATGTGAGGCTAACTAACTTAAATCCAATAGACTGTATATAAAGGAAGGCAGTAAAGGCTTCATATATTATGTTCCCCAGCGGGAAAATTTTCTCCATAAGAAGCCACCATATATGCTAGAAATTTTTTTTTTCAGCAATCAATCAATCAATTTAGATAATGAATCAAGAACTTATTTTCCTCTAAAAACAATTCTTTTATGCCAAAAAAGAAATTTATAGTTTTTTTTTTTTTTTTTTTTTTTTACATAGGTTTGGGTAGGACGGTGGGAACACCTCAAAATCAGCTGACTTGAAACATCCTTTCATTTTACTTATGGGAACTTGAGGAAAGATAAATTAATTTATTAAGGTTTGATGCAGTTTAATACAATTTTATATAAATGGATAACAATATTCATGGCAACTTAGCCAAGATGGGCAGCAAAATGACAAACAATTCAATGGACCTCAAATTTTTTTTATTTGAAAAATGGATATAAGGTGCAATGTTATGCTACTTTGATTTTTTTTTTTTTTCAATTTCTTAGAGGCCAGGAAGTATTGCTAAAAAAAATTTGCTGAGGTCGGGTTTTGAACCCACCTCTCTTTTAGTCCCTATCTTTTTAATAAGAGAGGAGGCTCTCTTTACTTTCAATAATTTTTTTGAAAATATTTAAAAATCTGAAAAACATCTGAGAGAAATAACTTTGCACTCTGCTTCTATCCATTTCTGCAACAAAAAATTTTGAGTTGATACTCCATTCAAGCTCACATTAAAAGTGTAATGAAACAGAAAGTTAACTGAAAAATTTAACTCGTACCAAAGAGACCCCATATTAAAATCAGCAAAAACTATCATTCACTGCTAAATTCAAAATAGAAGCCATGACTGCCATACATGTGAAATCCAAGATAGTCAGTTAGTGATACAGTAAAAATTTGTTAATGCACAACTTGTTAAACTAAATTTTGAGTAAAGGAGATTGCAGTCCCATGAAAAATAATTAGCATTGGGGGTATATTGGAAAAACTCGATATCTCTTGATAAATCTAATTTCTTGGGTTCCTTGGCTTTACGTAATACTGTACTAACAAGTTTTTACTGTATTTGTAAACGCAATAGGTAATATGTAAAAAGAGGTGATTTGCAATGTAGTATCGACCTCAATTTTTTTTATTGCAGAAATGGATACAGGGTGCAAAGTTATGCCATCCTGATTTTTTTCAGATTTTTTAGAGCCCGGGAACTATTTTTAAAAAATTATTGAAAGTCCTTTTTGTGACGTCACGAGGCGGCAAGTCCTAATTTCAATAATTTTTTAAAAATAGTTCCCGGTCTGTAAAAAAATCTGAAAAAAATCAGGGCATCATAACTTTGCACGCTCTATCTATTTCTGAGATACTGTAAAAAAAATAGAGGTCGATACTCCATTGTTATGGAACTTTATTCACTGCCTGGCAACATGAAGAGAAACTGTCTTCAAGTCAGCTGATTTATGTTTTCTTTTAGTGTTTTGTGTTCATCAAGGCTGTTGTTTCAGATGAGGAAGTTACTGCCGAGCTGCTCATTGGAAAGTATAGAGAGTCGTGCGTGAAACATGGAGTGGAGCCCCTGCAGAAACTCATTGACCAACTGGGGGTGAGTTCTTCTGCTAAACAAAGTGTAGGCTGTACGATGAAGCAAAAACATGGGACAGTAGTTGTTGATTTACATGTTAAGGTAACACGCCCTAATGTTAAAAAAATTTGCACATGAAAATTATGAAACGTATTTTAAAATGTTTTCCTCTACATCCCTTATTAGTAGCTAAAATATCAGACCTGGAAGTTCCTTTTCTCCATGATAAATTAGTCAACTTTTAAAAATTCCTAACTCAAAAACTAGAATGAATTTGTCCTGATATTTTGGCTACTGATAAGGTGTGTAGAGGAGAACATTTTAAGATATGTTTCATAATTTTCATGTGTGGGAATTTTTTTAACATTGGACGTGTTACCTTACCCTTAACTTATTAGAAACGATCGTTGAAATGAAATTTTCGAGTGTTGACTAGCGCCAATAATGTCATTACGTTCTCTGCTCTGGTGGTGAAATCAGACACTATATCGTCTCATGTTTAACAATGAAAAATGCTTCATTGGACAGACATTATAAACAATGTAAAAAAAACTTTGCGGGTAGATGATTTGGCTTCATAGTCTTTATACAGTACCAGTCAGTTTTTTGGTTTAAATGAAATTATGACCTGTATTTAAAATGATTGAAACCTGGTTAATGCCTTTACTATGTTTTATAGTTACAAGATAAATTATTAAATTATCTTATTCACCCAATATTATGAGGGCACAAATATATGACTGATGTATTCTTTGTAACAGATGATATGGAAACAATGGAGTATCAACCTCAATTTTTTTTTTTTTTTATTGCAGAAATAGATAGAGGGTGCAAAATTATGCTACCCTGATTTTGTTCAGCTTTTTTAGAGCCCGGGAACTATTTTTATAAAATTATTGAAAATCCTTTTTGTGACGTCACGAGGCGGCAAGTCCTATCTTTTTCTTAAGGAATGGCGTCTCGTGACGTCACAAAAAGAACTTTCAATAATTTTTTAAAAATAGTTACCGGGTTCTAAAAAATCTGAAAAAAATTAGGGTAGCATAACTTGGCACGCTCTATCCATTTCTGCATTAAAAAAAATTGAGGTCGATTCTCCATTAAAATGTAATAATTCCTGCCTGTAATTAATTTTTACGTAATGTCTGTTTGATTTCAGGAGTTCAGCTACACTCAAGAGCGGATTCCTCGTTTGGACTTGAGTGGCACGATGCTCGAGTTTCTGGTGTGTGAGACCCTGGAGGAGGTCCTCAAGAGAGTCCGCTTCGAAACAATCAACCTCGACAACACTCACATCTCCGAGGAGGTGAGACTTTTTGACTGCATCAGATAAAAGATATGATTAGACAATCTTCATGAATTTTTTTTATAACATATTTGGAATGAACCTCAAGACAGAGGGCACCTGTTTAGAGGCTCTGCATTAACTACGGAACTTGACTTGTTGCCTGGCAACATGAAGAGAAAGAGTCTTTTCTCTATTGGCTTACCAGAAGTAAAATGGTTTAATAGCCAATACGTGGGCATAAGAAAAGAAGAAGATATTTGGATAGAAGGCTTCAAGTTATGTATATCAATATTTTTCTGGAAGCCTCTAACACCCTTGAGCTAAACATGCTGCTAAACGCTGTTACGTCATAGTCATGCAATTATTTAACACGCAAGCATAGGGAAATGTGACCATGACATCACAGCATCTTTCCCCTTGATTTTGAAGTTTTAGAAGGTTAAAAAAAAAATCTGAAAAAAAATGACAATACATAACTCTCCTATCCAAATATGCAATAAAAAAATTTCATGAAGATGGTCCATAGAGGGCATCAAATTTATTACCTTGAATTTTTTCAATTTTTTTAGATACAGGAAGTATTGCTAAAAAAAAATTGACGAGGTTGGGTTTGAATCCACGCCCCTTTCCTTTTATTAAAAAGTGATACCTATAATTGTCTCTCTCTGTAATTTCAATTAAAACAAAAAATTATTCCCGGCCTCTATAAAAATCTGAGTAGCATAACTTTGCACCCCCTATTCACTTCTGCAATAAAAAATTTCATGTGTTCATAAAAGGAACAAGAAAAAGGAGAGCTTCTTACCTATTCTAAAACACTTCTTTTCTTATGTACGAAATTATAATTTCGACTCAGAAGAAAAAAAAAAAAAAAATCATTAGCCTTTTATTTCAGAATAATTAAAATAATGGACAATCTACATAAAGTTTTTTGTTAAAACGAATAAAAGGTACCACATTGTGTACTTTGAATATTTTTCTGAGTCCGGGAACTATTTTTAAAAAAATTATTTTAAGTGCAAATACAAAGCTCCTGTATTCAGTGCAGCACTTTCAATAATTTTTTTAAAAATAGTTCCCTGTAAAAAATGTAAAAAATGTGCAAAAAAAAATATAATTATACATACAGTAATAGTAAAAAAAAAAACAGTAACATAGTTTGGTATCTTCTATTTATTGTTGTACATAATAAGAAACTTCAAAAAGCATTTTTAAGAAATGAAATGCAAGTAAACATGATAAACATTAAAAAAAAAAAAAAAAAAAAAAAAAAAAAAAAAAAAAAAAAAAAAAACTTGAATCACTTCCAATTAAATTTCTTAATTTGTCTGTAAAATTTTTGCTTTATAACGAATGCCTATATCGTTTCCTCAATTTTAACAATGTGCATTCTGTAAATTGTTCTCATAATTTAGTCAAGTTTAAATATGATCCAACAGATATTACTTAATTGATTGGTAAAGTATGTCCGAATTAAGATCTAATATAATTTTTCATGGAGGTTGTATGAAATATTTTTGTTAAAGCATTAAAGCATAGGGGGTGCCAAGTTATGTTACTGTGATTTTTTTTAGAGCCAGGGAACTATTAGAAAAAACTATTGAAGGTACAGAGAGAGGTGTCAATCTCAATAAAAGAATGGGTAATAAAAGCGATGTAAATCCTTTGTCTAATTTTTTAGCAGTACATTAAAAAAAATTACTATGTAAAGTCAAGGGACCAAGGAAATTAAGTGTAACAAATTTTTCCTACACTTTACTACGCAATACTAATTATTTTTGTCTGAACCACAATCTACTTCATTCAAAATCAAGTTTTACTTAACAACAAGTTGCGTAATAAAGAATTTTTACTGTACTTCCCGGACTCTAAAAAAAAAAAAAATAAATAAAAATCAGATTAGCGCCCTCTTCTGCAATAAAAAAATATTTGAGGTCGATATACTCCACCTCGGGACAGATTGTTTAACATGTTGTGACATGTTGCAGGGTGCGGTGGCTTTGTTCGAGATGATTGAGTACTACGAAGCTTGCCAGACTCTGAACATTTCTCGGAACGAAAACATCCTCGCGAGAGGTTGGCAGGCCTGCGCGCGGATGATCAAAAAGGTCAGTTGGGAAGCAAAGTGTTGGTTTTTTTCTCAGTCCTAGTACAGCAAAAAAAGCTGTAAGTTTCGGCAAGGCTTTTTAGGAACAAAGGTTCTTGATTAAGAGTGATAGCTGTAATCTAGCTACCTTTTTTATATTAATACAAATGCTGTAAAATTGTGTTGATAACTTTTCAGCGTTTTTTTTTTTTTTTTTTAAAATGGGAAGTTTTCAAGTGACTATTTTCAATTTTTTCATTGCAAGTTTGTTTGATTTATCTCTCAAATCTGTGCCTTCTTATCAGTCAACAAAAAACTCTTATCAATTAATTGCTACTGTATTTTGTGGAAGCCTTCCTATCTGCAAAGTGTTTTAAAAAAGAAGACAATTCTTTAAAGTTATATGTCGGGAAATCAAATTTGTACCTCCCCCCTCCCCTATTTATTTATTTAAATTGATTTATTTGTTCATTTGTTTATCAATTTAAATTGATTTCATTATTTATCTGCATTGGAAAAATGGATTTTTAATTTGATTCCATAAATAGCCCTTTTCAAACAAGAGTTGTATTTTAAAGTTATTTTAAGCTTTAAATTTTAACAGCTATGTACCACAGCATGCTTACAGCCTCACATTTTTTATTCTGCACATATAAATCAATGTTTTGCAATAATTAATATAAAGTAATATTTTATTGAACAGAAATCAGATAAATTACAAGAAATGTCAGTCAAAAAGGTAAAAATGACAGTAAAAAAAAAACAAAGCCCAAACTCTGCATTCAAAATAAAGGAAGAACAACTAAACAAAAGTTGCATGAGTTTGTTACTAAAACATTATAACACAAGTGTAATAGGGTAACAATAGTCAAACCATTTTCGTGCTAGTTTTCAAAGATTTAACATTCCTAGATAGCTTATTATATGTATTTCCTTGCAACTCTTAGAAATAGAGGATTATTATAAAAATAAACTCAGTAATTTATGGAGACTTCAAGTCAGCTGATTTTGTGGTATTCCCACAGTCCTATCCAATCCTGAGTAAAAATAATAATAAAAAAAAAAAAAACATTTATTTTGCTTTTTTGGCGTTAAAGAAAATTTTAAGTGTAAAGATTCATTGCCAAAAGATCCCTAAATAGGGGGATAGGAGATGGTTTCAAATTAATTGCTTTGCTGAGAAAAATTCAATTTCCTAACATGGTGGCTTATGGAGAAAATTTTCACTTGCAGCCTCCATGCAATTCAATAAAATTTATTTCCATTTTTTACTACAGTCAAAGTGTCATAATATATAGTACATTTGTTAAGGTTTATATAAGACGAATCACATAAAAAAAGAGTAGTGTTAGGAAATAATCATCCATGTCTATCTATCTTCCTCACACTTATCAATAAAACCACAGTCATAATAAGTTACAACACTATAAACACTATAGCAGCTTTTACCTCAGTTCAACTGAGAAAATATCAAAGTTTGACGTAGTTTTTGTCCAACAGACGCAGAGTCTACGAGAGCTGATAGCGAAGGAGACCGTGATGAAGGAAGAGTTCATTCCGTTTTTGGCCCGCACCCTCAAAATTGGCACACATCTCTCCATCCTGAACCTTGAGCGATGCCGGCTAAACGGACGACCAATCACAATGCTTGGTGAGTCGATATTCACTTAACATCTAAATTTCATTTCAGAAATTTTTAATACCATTTTTAGAACTACAGTACTCAATTTGATATCACAAAAATTTCTGGGATAAAATCAATGAAAGTCCTTTGTGGATACTCAAACGTCCTAGTGTCCAAACGATTAAATATAGGGGGGGGGGGGGGGGGGAAAGAGAGGGGGGGGGGGCAAACAACACTTTTAAATTGCGAAAAAAATTGTCAAATATGAAGAAAAAAAAAATATAAACAAAATGTAATCCTGAAGAGTAAAGTAGCACGCCCAATGTTAAAAATATTCCCACACATGAAAATTATGAAACATATCTCAAAATGTTCTCTACTTCCGCTACCTGTAGATAAAATATCACATATACAAATTCGATCTAGTCTTTTAGTTATAAATTTTTAAAGTTGACTTCATTGAAATGGAAGTTCCATTTCTTCATGTTAAATTAGTCAACTTTTATAATTCATAAAAACTAGACCGAATTTGTTCACCTGATATTTTAGCTACTGGTAGGGGATGTAGAGGAGAACATTTTATATTATGTTGATGGCTTGAAGTTGCCTCGAACATGTGAGGCGAAACATCGCAAGACCAATGGAGAAAAACAACACCCGCCACGGAGTTCCCGAAAGAGATCTTCCTAGCAATCAACATTCATAGCACCGTGATAACCTACATCAATACATTTTATATTATGTTGCATAATCTTCATGTTTGGGATTTTTTTAACATTGGGTGTATTACCTTACCCTTAATTATATATTATCATTATTAAAACCTTATTAAACCTTATTAAAATTGGGAGAATTTCATTTCAGAGTTGTTTAATTTTTTGCAGTCAATTTTAAATATTGACAAAATAATTTTAATTATTGATGAATGTATGATGTTTTGTACGTTTTTTTCTGACTCGTCTCAAAAATAAATTACATTGTTTCAGCGAATGCCTTGCGCATGAACCGCAGCCTCCAACAAATCTACCTCGGAGAGAACCAGCTGGAGTCAATGGACGCATACAACCTGTCCAACCTGCTGACCCACAACAGCAACCTGCAGCTGCTCGACCTCAGTAACAACACCATCGGTAACCCAGATATGCTGATCCCATTTGATTAACATGTAAACCTTAGCAGACACCAAAGTCTTCTACTCGCAATGGTTGTAACAAACCATTGTTCATAATGTCTGTCGCATGAAGCCTTTTTCATTGTTAAGCATGGGACGATGTAGTGGTTAATTTTGCCACCAGAGCAGAGAACGTAATGGCATTGTTGGTGCTAGGTAACTGTTTCAACTTCATAATTAACGGTCATTTTCCATAAGTTAACATGTAAATCAACAACCGTCCCATGTTTTTCCTTCATGCGACAGACATTACCCAACAATACTTTATTTACTAACAACGAGCACAAGACATTAGCAGACACAAAAATTCTGATTTTTTTTTTATTTATTTATTTTTTTTTTTTTTTTTTGAGACAGGTACTTAAAAGCCACAGAAAAAAAAATCAAAACAATTCTTCAATATTATTTTTTTAATTAATTTTTTTAGTTTGGCTCTGCCAGGGAAAGCCCTATGTTAAAAATTTAAAAAAATTGCCATAATTAAAAAAAAAAAAAAAAAAAAAAAAAAGAAGAAGAAGAAGAATTCATTTGAAATTTATTCTGGCTTTTAAGTACTAAAATCTGTCTCTAAAAGAAAAAAATGTGTGTCTGCTAAGATATACATACTATTCAACTGGGACTACATAATTCAGCTGATCATTCAATCACTTCTTTAATAAACAGCTTCATAATAACTATTTTATGAGGAGTCACAAAAGTGTCTTTTGAGCCCGCAGTGTCTAAACTAATTACAAAGACAAAACTACTTAGTCTGTTTTTAAATTTAATGATGGAAATGTCATTAGAGAAGCATTAATACAGGTAACAGGTAAGAAAAACGCTTCTTAAAATGCTTGCTGAATCACCACTATTGTATCCTTACAATGTTGCAGTTTTTTTTTTTTTTTTTTTTTTTTTTTTTATTATTATTAATGATTGACCTCAGTTACAAACCGGGAGTAGGAAATTTCCGTCGGGCGAAATCGAATGAAATAAATTTTAAAAAATCGAGGATGTTCTAAAACTTAATCGCTGATGGTTTGAGCAAATTCAAGGGGGCGGTTTTCTCACAATAGCTCCATTTCCGGTTTCCGTCCATAAGGCCAATGTTAAACTTCTGCCTCAATTTTCTCAAAACTGGTCGGACAGATCCACTTCAAAAAAATGAAGCAACCTTATTGTGGCAAGCTTTAAGACTCCTGCAAGTCTCATTAGAATCAAGGGGGCTGTTTCCGAGATCCAAATCAACTGAGGTGAATCCTTAAAATGGCACTTGACGCAGTGGTATACACCTCTGATTCGTAATCGGATGGTCGTGAGTTCGATCCCAGCCATGCACCGCCAAACTTTTCACAAGTGGCGGTTGCTAAAGAACACCCACTCGTGCATCCGGGAGGTGATTGATGGCATCCTCCATCAATTGCCGACCATCCTGACTAAGGTTTCCATGGTTTCCTCAGTCACAACCAGGCGAATGCTGGGATGGATTGCTTAGGCCATGGCCGCCCCGGTTTGGAAGGGACCCACAAAAAGTAGAGTCTACGAAGAGCCGGGAGGTTAAATTCAATTCAGTCACTTAAATGTGGCCAGTACCCTATACTGGGTTCAGTTAAAAAGCTAAAAAAAAAAAAAAAAAAAGAGAAAAAAAAATGAAGTTTTAAAGTTACAGCAATACTTCATGTGTAAAAATGTAATTAATAAATAAACTATCTTTGAAAGTTTAATAATTATGTTCATGTTAAAAAAATATACTTCACTTTAATTTATGATAAATTCATTAATTAATATCAGAACATATGAGGAGTTTGTAGGAAAGCTGCCATGATGGTTATAAATAACATGTGCTAAATAGATAGATGTGATATCCAAGCAACATTTTCCGGTAAAAATAATTTCCACAAAATATTGTTGTTTTTAGTTTTCCCTAAAATACAAGAAAGAGCAATACAAGTTTCATTTTAATATCTGCAGTTTTAATATTCAGGTCATTTATTTTTAACCAAGTGTTTCCTTTAATAGCTGCATGTGATGTAGATTGTTTTTTGCACATAACATTTTTGAAGGTGTGGGATTAATATTCAATGATAATTGCAAAAGTTGCAAGTATCTTAATGCCTAAAAATCTCATATTGGTTACTTCATTATAATGCTTACAATTAGTTTCCAAAAAATATTATAGAACATTAAATTTCCATATTAGGCAATTTTTTGGCATGGCAGCCATTCTTACACAAAACTTCAAATACAAATTAATAATATTGCATATAACTGCTCTGTAGTGTAGTGGTTAGAGCACTTGACTTTGGTCCGAGAGGTCCCCGGTTCAATTCCCGAACCCGGCAGACTTTTCGTGACTGAGTTGGGCGTGACTGATCACTAGATTATGGAGTTGGTAGGAGGAAGGCAGCTTATGGCTGTCTATACTCTGCTGCCCTGCAGTATTGCACTACCACTGCAGACTGCACAGATCTGGTAGTAGGAGCCCAGAAGAGTGCAGGAAAGGGTTCTGAGAGCCTGGTAAGCCCCAGCATGGTCGCATGATAACTCTTACACACAAGGTTAAATATCGGCCTGGCCACACCCGAAAGGGTAAAATGGCGTCAAGGATATTAATTATTAGCATATATGTGCTATTTATACATAATTCATGCAATAAAAGTAGTCTCTTGAAGTACGTAGCTTGTATACAGTACTATCATAGAACATTTATAATCACACACCGTTTTACTTTATACAGTAAAAACTTGTTATTACATCAAGTCAAGGGACCCAGGAAATTGGGTTTACCTTATATCGAGTATACCTTATATCAAGCTTTTCCTATACCTGCAATACTAATTATTTTTTACGGGACCTTTACTCAATATCGAGTTATTACCTTATAACAAGTTACGTAATAACAAGTTTTTACTGTATCACATGTTCTTTTACTTTCACTGATGTTTAATTAATACCCTTAATGGATAAGAAGATATTTTAATAAAACTGAACCTTTAAAAGAGATGATGATTTAATGATGAATCTCAGTTACTGCTGGAGTCAGAGAATATTTTTCTACAACAGAATTGAATGAAATAAGTTTTAAAAAATCGATAATGTTCTAAAGCTTAATCGCTTATGGTTTGAGCAAATTCAATCTATCCATTTTCTCATAACAGCTCCATTTCTGGTTTCTTTCCATAAGGCCAATGTTAAACTTCTGCCTCAGTTTTCATAAAACTGATAAGAAAGATTCACTTCAGAAGTTGTATACCACCTATTGATGGCAAGTCCCCTGCAAGTCTTGTTGCATTCAGGTGCAACATTGGGGGATGTTAATCTACTGAGATTAACCTACCAATAAAGCTGTCTAATAATACATAATGTGTATGTATCTGTGTTATAAACAACAACTTTCGCAGGAGACAAGGGGGCCCAGCACCTGTGCCTCTGTCTTGCCGAGAAAGTTCACATGCAGCGAGCTCAGAGTCCGTCGGAGGGCAAGACGGGACTCTTGGTGCTGGTCCTGTGGAACAACTGCCTGACGCAGCTCAGCGGACAACACTTTGCAAAGCTGGTGGTACGTTTGTCAGTGGTGTTCCCATTTCCTCCGTAAGCCACCATTTGCATTTGTTCTCACTATTAAGGGGAAGGTCCAATATTAAAAAAATGACCCACACATGAAAATGGACAACATACATGAAATTTTTTTATTGCAGAAATGAATAGAGGGTACCAAATTATGCCACTCTGAATCCTTTTACATTTTTTTGAAACCCAGAACTATTTTTAAATAATTATTGAAAGTGCGGCCAAGCCCCCTGGAGGCGTCAATAGGCGTCCAGTCTCTATCCTTTTTATTAAGGCTGCAGGGGTGCCAACTGAAATCACAGGACTTTCAATAATTATTTAAAAATAGTTCCGGGTTTCAAAAAAATCTGAAAAAATTCAGAGTAGCATAATTTCGTACCATCTATTCATTTCTGCAATAAATTTTTTTCATGTATGTTGTCCATTCTGAAAAAAAAAAATATTAAAATGTTCTCCTTTACACCCCCTATTATATAGTAGCTAAAATATCAGGTATATAAATTTGAGCTAGTTTTTGAGTTATGAATTTTTAAAGTTGACTACATACTTTAACATGGAGAAATAGAACTTCCATGTTTAAATTAGTCAACTTTAAAAATTTATAACTTAAAAAGTAGCTTGAATTTATAATTTATATACCTCTGATTTATTTACTGTATTTATTTCTTATTATTATTATTATTTTTTTTTTTTCATAAATTTCATGTGTGTGATTTTTTTAACATTGGGCGTGTTACCTTACCCTTAAAGCTATTAATTTGAAATGATCACCACTTGTTCCGATAATCAATAACTTTTCCAGGAGAAATACACTGAGCTGGAGATCCTGAACGTTGGGCACAACAACCTGACTGACGCCTGGCTGAGGGGACTGAGGGAACCCCTCAAGTCAAATCAGAGTCTTTACCTGCTCGGACTTCAGTCCACGAAACTCGGAGCCCTTTCTGCCACCGAGATGGCAACCATTCTCGAGACAAATACCACTTTACAGGTAGGGGCAGTAAGGGTTGTAGTAATACTAGTTTTCCTTGTGTCGAGTTTTTCCTATCCACCACACCACTTTACAGGTAGGGCAGTTAGGGTTGTAGGAACCCTAGTTTAGGTTTACCTTGTATCAAGTTTTTCCTATCCACCCAATGTTAATTATTATTATTTTTTAAATATATCAAACCCTATTGGGTACTTCTACTTACTAATTACATACTACTTTTATTTTTTATGGGACCACGATCTACTCACAATCAAGTTTTACCTAACAACAAGCTATGTAATAATAAGTTTTTACTGTACATGATTTTAAATTTATCTCTTTCTGCCAAGTCAATGATGGCTAAAAGCTCAAACCATCTCCCTTCCCAACAAATATTTTTCCTTTGTATGTGTTCCTACCCTCTTTTCTAAACAAATAACTTAAGGATTGACCTCAGTTGATTAAGATCTCAGAATCAGCCCCCTTGAATTGAACAGGACTTGCAGAGAACCTAGAACTCGCCATCAATAGGTGGCAAATTTTTAAGTGCAGTTTTGAGAAAAATAAGGTTGAAGTTTAACAATGACCTTATGGACCTGAAATGGAGCTGTTATGAAAAAAAACGCACCCTTGAATTTGCTCAAACCATAAGCTTTCTTACCATTCTCGATTTTTAAATTTCAATTCATTACATGTGACAAAAATTTCCTTTGACTCAGAAAAATCCTCCTGACAGCGAGTTTGTTTTTTCAGAGGGTGGACTTGCGAGACAACCAGCTCGGCGTGGAGGGACTGAGGGAACTGCGGAGAGCACTCGACCTCAACGGTCACATCAGCCAGCTGGACTTGGACCAGAACCCAGCATACCTGGTGAGACGAGAGTACATAAACTCTGGATACCCCTATACCAATAGCATTAGAGCTGCTGAGGCAAATCTCCACCCCCTTGCAACCTTCTGTATTGTAAACTGTATGGAAGTTCCCCATCTGTTATACCACCAACTTCCTCCTCACTGACGACAGCTATCCATAGTGTATATGCAAAATCATTGGGGCAAATGCTTAGTCCTCTTTCAAAGCAAAGTCTTCTGCTCGTTGTTAGTTAGCAAAGTGTCGTTGGTAATGTCTGAAGGTGGAACAGTTGTTGATTTGTTAATTTATATGGGAAATGACTGTTCAAATAAAATTACTGAGTGTTGAATTTAGAAATTTAGAATTTTAACTAAATAATAATTTTTGTCAGCAGCAAACTGCTGGTCAGTACAAATTTTAGCATTGCATGGAAGCATTGGGAAACAGATTAATAACAAAACAATTTTTATATAAATTTATTCTAACCTTTAGAGGTAGAAGCAGCACTGCATCATTCTGACCACTAATTAGATGGCCACTACTTCAGTAATTTCTGATGCTATTTGACAAAAATCGTAAATTTAAATCCAGACTTTACTTTCACAGGAAGGTGATGAGGCGTCCACTTCTCAGTACGAGGAATTGTACCATCAAGTCGTCACAAAACTGTCTCAGAATGCTGACAAAACCCCTCCTGAAGCAAGTTCTTCGAAACTGGTCCAGGGTGCCGGACTCAACTCTCGCAAAATCTCGCTCACGTGTGAAATCAAGATTCCACAAGCTCAGCCCAAGAAGACGTTGAGTTCGGGTAGATTACGATCTCCGGCCCCTAGCCCGACCCCAAGTCCAATATTAAGTCCGTTACCGAGTCCTGGAAAGTCCAGGTTTTCGGTGTCGAAAGTTCAGGATGCGCCAAAACCAGTGGAAGTTAGATCAAGGTTTTCTATCACCCCAGTCAAAGATATCCCGAAAATCATCTTACCAGAAGAAAAAATTACACTAGGTTTTCAAATTCAGAATAATACATCAGATGATATATTCAAATTTGATTTAAAATCTGACCAAAATTCAAATTTAGATAATAATAAAAATGATGATGATAATAAATCTGAAATAATAATAAAAAATGATGAAAATTTTAATTTTGATAGCCAAGAGTGTGATACTGAGGTGGAATGTATTACTGCTAATATGAAACATAATGATTTAGAAACAATAGAAGAAAACTTTCCAAGTCCACAAATTATAAATAACTCAAAGACCACTGACGACATTAGTGCAAAAAGTTCTTTCATTTTAGAAGTAACTTCAAAAGATAACAAAAGTTTAGAATCCCTTGAAACAATTACGGAAATGAATCCAGCATATATAGATACCCAACCTCCCAAAGTATTAACCAGGCCTGGCATTTTGTCGAAAAAGTCCAAAATATCAAACACCTACCCCCCTAGATTAGATGACATAGAACCATATTATAAAAACTCAACAAAAAATTCAGATGTCAGCAAAACAGAACACAAATCTACGTTGCAAAATCTTTTTGCATTATTTCAAACGCCATCTATTAGTTTTAGCTCAACAGCTTCAGCTTTTTATGCCAAAACTGAAGCGAAAATGTCTCAAATAGTACCAAGTTTAAGTTCTATCACATTAAATTATGAACCATTTAAATTTAATTCAAAACATACAACTAGTTCAAAACCGCATTTAGAAAAACACATTGATTCATTAGATCTTAATAAGCATTCAAAAGTAATCCCCCCCGAGACTCCCCTAGATAGTACAAAAACTGCCGAAGACTCGAATGTAGAATCCCAGAATGTCGTTAGATCAGAAAAATCATCAGATACCGAAGAAACGTCTAAATTATTGAGCGAAGACGAAATGTTGGAATCTAAATTAGAGTTGAGAATGGGCAAAAAGAGAAAATCCAAAAAGAAAAACGTGGTGGATAATACCAAAAAATTTGACTCTTTTTGGGACTTTGGTGATGAGGGAAACTCCGTCCCGGGATCTTCAACTTAATGTTCATTAATTCAAATTAATTAACTATATTAATGTTAATTCATTAAAATTAATTAACTAAATGGAGTTGCCTAGTTCCAAAACCGGCAATATGCATTTTCAACTAAGATCATATTAATCCCAATTTTTTTACCAGAAAATTAACCCTTACTGAAAATGCATATTGCTGGTTTCAAAATCGGCAATATGCATTTTCAACTAAGATCATAATCCCAATTTTTTTACCAGAAAATTAACCCTTACTGAAAATGCATATTGCCGGTTTTGAAACTAAGCAACTCAAATGGACAACCTGCATGAATTTTTTTATTGCAGAAATGTATAGAGGATGCAAAGTTTTGCTACTCAGATTTTTTCTCCAGTACCGGAACTATTTAAAAAAATAAATAAATAAATACCGTAATTGTCGCAAACTAAAACTAGAAAACTTGAAACTTAAAAATAATTTTAAATAAAAGTTATTTTAAAAAATCCTACATAACAGTTCTATTGGCCTCCCTGGATCCTTAACCTAAACACCTCCAGTAGGCGTGACAACGCTTTCAATATATTTTTTTAAAAATTGTTTCCGGTCTCTAAAAAATCAGAGTAGGAATTTTGCATCCTGTATTCATTTCTGAAATAAAAAATTTCATGCAGGTTGTCCATGAATGTTGATTAATTACTTTATATTGGTGATTGTAGATTAATGTGAATATTTATTGTAATGAATAAACTGGCTTTGTTGGTAGCCTTTATTGGGCACCGTGGAACTAAAAATATTATTGAACATCTTGTAATGCAATATCTACTTCAAATGTAAAAATCCACCATAAATTTTCTCATAATGATAATTCTGGTCAGAAAATACATGCAAGACATATATAAAATATACTGTAAGTCAAGAGACCATCACTTTTTAATTTAGCAAATGCACGGAATTTCCCCTCACGGGAATGAAATATTGGAGGTATCGGCACCCTCGTTTAAGCTTTAAGGTTGGGAAAATAATATTACTCTTCCCCCTTTCCAAAACCACCGGGTAAAAAAAAAAACACTCGTGGCATTGCTCTTTTGAAAATTACTGTTTTTGATACCTTGGAGCAAGTAAACTGCAGATATAATTAAAATTGTTATTAAAGTAATTTGGTGGTGGATTTATTTAAAGGAGGAATCCACGTTTGGGGTAAACAAAATATTGTGATTTTACGATTGCCCATTTTATTTGAAAATTTCAGTAAAAATTGGGATTTACACAATTAACCAAATTCTTAGTTTTATTTTTAGTAATTTTACTTCAGTTTTTTGTATTTTTACTGTGACAAACTTTTAAATTTTGTTTATTCGTAAAAAAATTATTTTTGTGGCTCGATTCTTATTTTGTTTTTTTGTTTTTTTAATTTGCAGAAAAGAAAGATTATTACTGAATTAATTAATAAAATTATTGAATCTAAGAATATGGCTGGCTGTGTACCTATTATGACAGGAAGAAAACACATGACTGATCAGAGGCTTGTCCTCTTTTTACTAAATCTGGATTAAACATGGCAACTTTTAGTACATCATTGAGAGTTTGATTAGCTTATGGAGAAATTTAAGAGCGTTACTGCAAAAATATGAATCGTCAATATTTTAATTTCAATATTTTTACTTTGACAAATACAAACACTTGCAAAAAAATCTTGAAATGCAGTGTGCTATTGTTCATGGTGAAATTTACATCATAAATTTGTTGAAGTTCGTTAAATAAGACTACCACGTAACGTTGTTAAGAAAGTTCTGTTGTTTGTTGATTTGCTTTTTACTGAATTTTGAACCTAATGGGAGAAATTCAGTTGGGAAGCTACAATTTGTGCTGCTGAATTGTTAAAAAAATAATCCAGTGACGAATTAGGTGGCTAATTTTTGTGTATTTTCATGTCCCTCATCTGCTCTCTGCCTACTACGATTTTGTTGCAATAATTAATGAGCTATGTTCTATTTCAGGGGAATGCAATGGGTCGATACCTCAAAAATTTTATTGCAGAAATGGATAGAGGGTGCAAAGTTATGCTACTCTGATTTTTTTCACATTTTCACATTTTTAAGGATAGGACCTAAAAGGAGTGTGGGTTCAAACCCAACCTCTGGCAAAAAAATTTAGCGATACTTCCTTGTCTCTAAAAAATCAAAGTAACATAACTTTGCACCCTTTATCCATTTTCACAATAAAATTTTTAGGTCAATACTCCATTATGAGTTGTAAATAGGTCATTGTTGCGCTAACAAGATTGTGTGGGCAGAAATAGCTCATTATTGCGGACATTGTATATTAATGAATAGAAACTGCAAAAAAAAATATTATAAAAATTTAATTAATGTCAACTTTAAATTTTAAAAAATAATTTTTACTTTTTGTTTAGTGTTAGTCAGAGCCCAAATAGAGTAATAAATCAATGTAGAGTTAACAAAAATAGTGTCCCTTGGTGTGTATTACATATTTTGCAATAGTGGGAATTGCATAAAATAATATAATCATTATTAAGATATAATTATAATAGGAAACAATTAAATCTTGATTTATTTAATATTTTTACTTTTTGCTGTGCAAAATAACTATGGAAAAAAATCAAGTTTTTAAAAATGTATATTTTTTATTATTATATTTTGCTGTCATATTATTTAATAGATGTATTTTAATTTTTTAGTTCTTTTTTGACAAATAAAGTAGACTTGTGATTGAATTGTTAGATTTGGAATAAGAAATATTTCTACATATAATTCAATAAAAAATCATCTCAATATGTTTATCATGCATTTTTTTACTATCATAAAGAAGTTGTACTGAATTTAATTAAAAACCAACGTTGTACTGCTAATTTATTTAAAATTATCGCTATTATTCCAAGATATTATTTTTCCATTCCAATTCTCCAATTCAATTATTTAAACAGGGTATTTTGTTTCAAACTATATGACATCACTATGATTAATTTTGGTTGTTGATCATTTCTTATGAAGTATGTAGTAGACAGAAAATTCCTGAAAAAAGTTTACTTCAAGAGAGTGAAATTTCTAGACATTTTTTACAAAACACCGGTTTGTTATTTTATTTTTACAAAGATGGATAGAGGGTGCAAATTATGCCATCTTCATTTTTTTTTCATTTTTTTTTTTTCAGATTTTTTACAGACCGGGAAGTACTGTATTGCTAAAAAGTTTTGCTGAGGTTGGGTTTGAACCCACGCCCCTTTTAAGTTCTATCCTTTTATTAAAAGAGGTATCACTTTTTCTGTACTTTCAATATAATATATATATTTTTTTAAATAGTTCCAGGACTCTAAAAAATCTTAAAAAAAAATCAAAGTAACATAACTTTGCACCCTCGCTATCCATTTCCGAAGTAAAATTTTCGAGGTTAATTGATACACTCTATTGGGGGCATTCATTCACAAAGCACTTTGGTTCCACTTCATCCTTGATTTTTATTCTGGATAGACACTGATTTATCCTACAATTTTTAGTATCATGTTTAGCACAATTTTTAGTAATTGATTACACTCGGTATAAAAAGTTAGGCTAAAGTGCTTTGTGAATGCTCCCAATTTGTTTTCAGAACTTTGAGGCTTTCTTTAAATAAAATGTGATTTTATTGTTTTCAGTGACTGTGAGGGAATATTCTGTATAGCAGATTGTGATATATTTATGTATGTTAAAAATATTTTATTTAGCTGCTCATTTAGATGAAACAATCATTGACATAAATGTGACAAAAATTTTGTTTTTGGTGCCAAATCTAATGTAATGTTTTTAATTTGTCATTATTTATGAAGTAATTGAATTAAAAAAGGGCATGAAAATTTAATTGCTGATATGACATCTGTAGATAGAGATATGACTGTCAGATTAATTGACTAATTAATTTAATAACATGGTTCAAATGAAATAATTTTTTTTGTTAAATACATTTATTGTGGTTATCATTTTATCTCCACTACGATGAAATACAAGAAGTTTTTTTTGTTAACACGGATCAGCTGATTGGTGTAGTCTCATTTGGTTAACATGAAAACCTTGGCAGACTTACAAAAATTCTGCAATTCTTTTTAGACATATTTGTACCTAAAAGACACAGAAAAAATTTCAAAGCAATTATTCGAGACGATTGTTTTAAAATTACTTTTTTAAATTTTTAAAAGCTTTCCCATATGGAGAGCCAAACTAAAAAATTATTTAAAAAAAAAATGCATCAAAGAATCATTGTTTTGGAATTTTTTCTATGGCATTTAGGTACTAAAATGTGTTTCTCACAAACATTTCAGAATTTTTGTGCGTGTACTAAGGTTTATATGTTAATCAAATGGGACTACATCGATCAGCTGATCCGTGTTACCTTCCCCTTAAATAAAAATGTAGCAGCCCTTTCACCTTTTCAAGTGTGTGCATGAATAAAAATGTTCTATTTGTGAGACATCCCCTTTCTGTAACATCACAAGCCTTAAAAGTGACCAAGCTTTTTATTTATTTAAATTTTAACTATAAACAATGGTTACTATTTTTTAACATATTACATTTTGTTTTAAAAAAAAAATGCAATTACCCTAATCAAAAATTTTATTTTTGGGGTTCATTTTTTTACAATCTGAGATTTATTATTTTCTCAGGATTTTGAATTACCACTGCCATTTTTTTAATTAAATAATTTGTAAATGTATTAAATAATTATGTAAAGCTCTTGTATCTTGTGGTGCTTTTACCATAGAAAAAGTATCTTAAAAATTATATAAAAAAAATACTTTGATAGTGTTTAAACCCTTGTGCAATAAGTAAACATGTATTAAATATATTTCTATAAAGACGTTAATTCTTTTTTTTTTTTTTTTTTCAATTATTTGAATTTTGAATTATTTAATTTAGATGACGGGTGAAAATCGTACTTTTCTGACTGCTATTCCCACCTTTCTAACGTAGACTCAGCCCTAGCATTGCAAAAGGTGGAGTGGGGGGGGGGGGGGGGTCATTCAGACCCTTAAATCTTTAAAAACGAGGGAAAAAAATGTAAAATGTTGCTCCAAAAGTTCTGAAAAATTTGTAAGCCTTAGTTATAGCCACCCAGCAATGTATTTCCACAAAAAAAATATATATTAATTCAGAAAAAACTCCCTTTTTTTAACATGTGATTTAAAATTAAATAGCGAGTCATATTCCCCCCCCCCTCCCTCTGGTAAAAAAAAATACCTTGGTAATATGCTGAGGTTCAAGATAAAATTTGCTAGGAAAGGTCAATTTTGTATTATTGTGTACTGACATTACAGGAAATTATATTTATTTTATTAAATCCAAAAAATGACTGTAGTTTTTTGTTGTGTATTTTATTTAATTGAAGATTTATTTTAATAAAATATTATTTTTATATTTTTTTCGTAGATTTGTTGTGAGGAAATGATATATATCTATAATTATATATATTTTTGTGAAAAATGTTAAATATTAGAAGAAAAAAAATAAATATATAAAAAATGTAAAAAAAAAAAAAAAAAGAAAATGACATACTACTAACCAAATAATAATTATATTTATATTTGTATAATTGTATATTATAAATAAATATGTTAATATTAATTTCTGTATTAATCAATGGAACCAACCAAATGATATGAGAGAATTGGTTTTGGTGCATGCTGTTTCACCTTTTTTCTAAGTATGCAAAATTATGTTGATAGTTGCTCGTGAGTAAAATCTATCACAAATTTGAGGCTAAAATATTAAAAGTAAATAAATAATAATAACAACAATAATAATTAATTTACTGTTATTTATTTTATACTCTATTTTAAATAAATTTAATAATATTTATTTTGCGTGAGTCCGCGAGGTGAGAGTACATTATCTACATGACAATATTATTTTGCTTACTTTAAATTCGGTTTATATTATTTTGAATTTAAAATTGTATAATAGATATAAAAAAATTATATAGCCTAATAATATTAAATATTGTGTGGCACTATAACAATTAATAATATTTAATAAAATGTTTTTGTTTATTGTAGGCAAATTAAATCGGCAACTAAAATTGTTATATAATAAATTAATATAATAATATAAGTTTTCCTAACTTTATCACCAAATTATTAGCTATTTTGTTTAATAACGTTGCAATGCATTAAAAAAACTATAATGTCTAGCTCTGCTATAGGGAGTGTTATTATTTCAAAATTTAATAATTAACTGAATACTTTTTTGTGCTCCCCTGCATTATAAGTTAGTGAATAATAAAATAACGAAGACGTTAAAAAATGTAACATTTCAATTCATATATTATTCATGCAATAATATATAAATTCTGGTTTTGCTATTAAATATTTATTAATATACATGTAAAGTAAAGTAACTGATTTTATTACTTTATTTACTTATTGTAAATAAGTATGTGTATATTTATGGTTCAAGTATCAAATAATAATTTAGATAAAGAATTCAATTAATAATGAAATAATTAAAAAATATATACATAAGAAACAGCTATAGAGTAAAAATGTCAAGTGGGATGGTGAACCACTCTGAAAATTTCAGCAAATTTTCTATGAAATAATATTCCTTGATTTAAAAATAATAATAATAATAATAATAATAATAATAAAAAGCCCCCCTTGAAGCGCGGTACAAGTACCTGGGAGTGAGTGAGAGTCACGTTCAGGATACTGTGAAGTGCCAGGCCGCACTTCGTGGCGAGTATGTCCGACGCCTGAAGAAGATTTGGGGCTCCAGGTTGTCGGGTCGCAACAAGATCCATGCGACAAACATGCTTGCTGTCCCTGTCATGCTCTACACGTTTGGCGCCATGAAGTGGAACGTGATGGAGCTTAGAGACCTCGATTTCACCACGAGGAAGATCATGTCCTCCAGTTTTAGCCACCACAAGAGAGCCTCGGTAGAGCGGGTCTATCTCCCTCGTGAGCAGGGGGGTAGGGGCTTGTTGGGAGTGGAGAACATTTACAATCGGATGGTTCTCTCGATGGCTTGTCGAGTAGCAACGAGTGTGGATCCCCATTTGCAGCTTGTGTATCAGCATGAGCTGTACAGACGTGGAGCGTTTTTGTTCAGTGCAGCTGAAAGGGCAGCGCAAATCCTTGGGTTAGAGCTGGACTTGGCACAGCCGGATGCGAGGCCAGGCGAGAATCTCGCAGGGTTGCCTCGTGCTGTGGCTAAGAAGAGGGTGTGGGAGGCGGAGTGTAGGATGCTGATGCAAGGGCACATGGAGAAGAACATGCACAGTGTGTTTTTCAAGAACATCGAGAGCTTGGGCCTGAGCAGGGAGCGGACCTTTGCCTTCCTTCAATCCTCCGGCTTGACATCTGAGGCTGAGAGCAATATCATCAAGATGCAACATGGTGTGTTTGCGACCCTTGCGTACCAGAAGGTCGTGTTTGGGCGTCACTTGGATGCCAAGTGTCGGGCGTGTTTCCGATTCCCCGAGACCACCATGCATCTGCTCTCTGCCTGTTCATTCTACGCCAGGACTCTGTACATTGAGCGGCATAATTCTGCATTGAGAGTGCTTTATTTCCACCTAAGGCACCATTTTGGTATTGACGAAACGCCTGTCATACCATTCGCTCCGGGGGACGTAGAGGCAGTGGTAGAGAACGACCAGGTGAAGATCTTCTGGAATTACTTGTTCCCTACCACTCGCCAGCTCCATGCTACCAAGCCAGACATTGTTCTGCTTGAGAAGCGCAAGAAGGTCATGACAGTGATTGAATTTTCTGCTCCTGCGGAGCACAACATCACTGACAAGTACACAGAAAAGCGCGACAAGTATCGAGACCTTGTCATGGACTTGCGACAAAGCTACCGGGGACATTCGGTGTCACTTGTTGTCCTGTTGGTTGGCGTGATGGGTGGGGTGCCTGACACACTACTCTCTGGGCTTCGGCAAGTACCAGGTTGCCGTGGATCCGCTGAGCGGCTGGCGGATGCCATGCAGAAGGCAGTGTTGCTGGGCTCTCTTCGTCTCCTTCGTGCGCATGGGGAGGTTGGGTGAGGTGCACCCATAAAAATAGAAAAGGCAGCCCTGGAGTTTACTGCACGAGAGTGCGGAGCGCCGGGGTCGAGTTTCTCTAGCTGTTGAAGTTGTTAGATGAGGAATACTCTGTTTTACATGGAGCCTGTACTTTCAACTTTGGCATGCTGAGGGAAAAAAAAAAAAAAAAAAATAATAATAATAATAATAATAATAATAATAATAATAAAACGGTGAAATTTTCGACATATTCAGCATTAAGATTAGTATAGAGTTGTTTGCTGTTTTTGTTTACAAGGGAAAATAGCATAGCAGTTATACGGACGGTCAGGAGGGTAGAAAAGAGAAAAAGGAGGTCCAACTACTATGGCATTAGATAGGAGAAACGACAAAAAAAAATTGAAATAAAATAGTTTATTTTTTAATGATGCGATTTTTTTTTTTATGCTATCTATCGTTTATTGGTGTATTTTTACAATTTTTTAAACCTGATTTATTTTGTTTAATAAAGTGAAAAAAAATCAATATGTAATTTGTTTATATACTAGTCTGTGCATTCTGGTCCTCCATAGGGCAGCCTAACTTACAGGAGCATGACGTCAGCGCAATCAACTCTATTGATTTACATGAGGACTATAGTGAGGACTGCTGTGACTTTTTGTCAAATCAGTATATCTTTATATTATTATATATAATTAATATAATTATATACACATACAGTGAAAAATTACAAATTTAAAATTAGTTATACTCGTATATTTTGTATTATAATAATATAAAATAATAATTATTATATTATAATTAAGACGTCTAGTCTTTTTTTACGCTAGATTAAATTATAATGTTTCTTAATAAATTACGAGATTAAAAGTATGTTCAATTTTACATTATATGTGCAGCGAAACGAAAAAATACAGTGAAAAAATAGCCAAATAAGGTGCAAGATTGTAAAGATTTATTAAGTTGGTAGAATATGATTTTATTATCTTTTATATTATAATTATATTCGAAACTGTTAAAAAAAACGCTTGTTAATAAATATATACAGTATTCTTTATTATAATTTGATTTAAATAATATATATATTATTATAGATTACAATTAAGTTACATTTTCTCTTTGTTTGAAGTTTTTATATCTTAAACTAATATTTTAAATTTTAATTACTGATTTTATGTTATTTATTAATAAAAAAGATTGTTTACTTTAAATTCACACCTGCTAAATAAAGTATCATTTTTTTTTATATATGAATACATTGAATATATAAATAAAATAATAATATAGAAAAAGAGTTTCTTTTATTTGCTAGCGGACACATAATAATATTTATATACTTTAATTTTCTTCATTGTCTTGTTATATATTATAGTGATATAAATAAATATAAACTTTTATTATATAGAGGCTGACCTAGTGAAAACCAATTATACTTATTATAGTTATTACAAGTATAATAATATACTCCTATTATATGTTGAATTTGAGTAATTTAGAATATTAAAGTATACTTCTTATAATATTTACTTAATAAATTATAGGAATATATTAAGTATAAAGCCTAAAATACGAGCTAAAATGCGAGAAGTCGCAAAGCAAAACCAGTAACGCCCTCTCTGATTGGTCGTGACGTCACTGCGCCAAACCCCCTCCACTTATTACATACTCTGCCTGGCGCTGCCAGGGTTAAAAGTTGCGACTTCTGTTTAGGCGCAAAACAAAAAGCTCGTATTTTCAGCATTAAATCGTTTCGCGGCAATCATATATATTATAATTTTTATAAGGTTCAATGTCAAATAATTATTTTTACATATTTTATAATTATATTTGTAGAGAAATAATAATGCTATAAAGCTTTATTTATAAATATATTCATACAATTTATTATAATAAAAAATAAAACGAGTATAAATATTTATTTGGTATCATACTAAATTACTTATATTCAACATAGGAATTATACTTGTAATATATTTATAAATATATTTCCTTTTTAAAAGTGAATTTTATTATTAATTATATATATTATATAATATTATATTTTATAATATTATATTTTAATATTATATATTTAACTTATTAAAATTACAATTTTACAGTCCAATAAAGTAATAAACGCAAAACATAACGTTATCCGTTTCGCTTCACTCACAATCATCACAGTTCATTGGAGATTTCTGTCCGCTCACAGAAGCGAGCGCTTTCTACCAACCTCTTCTGCTCCGATCTGCCGCAAGCGCGGCAAGCGGCCGGTGCGTTCGCATCGGGAAGCTTAGCTCGCTCGCAACTCAGCTTGCACGGCGCGGCTTGTGGCATGTTTCACTTTTACGTTATAATTTCAAATATGTACCTCTATTTTAGTTTCTGCATTACAATACTTAATTTAAAAATATATTTGAAATATAATGATATATATATTATATTTTTATTATTAATTATTTTTTTCCCACAATTCGTTTTTAGTTGTGTTGTAAAGAGAATGAAAAGGTATATTATACATCGTGCGCGAGAAACATGTAAAATTATGTGTGTGTTAATTTATTATGTTGTATTACTATAGTCCTATGTATAAGAAAAAAAAAAAAAAAAAAGTCAATTGTGTCACTATAAGATTTAAGAAGCTTGTCATTAGCATTATTTGTACATCTTTTTACCTTTTTCTACTAATTAAGGTGTACAGTATACGCGTTTAAAAAAAGAATAAATTTGTGAAATTTAATTTGCACAAAAAGGTATATTACATATAATCGTTTTCAAGCTGTAAATAATCGAACGTAAATTATTTTTGCTGCATGGCCCATATATATGCTAGATCATCTCGATTCAGTATGATCAAAAAATTTAACAAAGCCTATTTTCCTGCAGTTTGCATAAAGTGGCAAAGTTCTATATTAGCCGTTCGCATATGTATAATACTGGTATAATCTTACGAGATCGGGGAGTTTCTGACTATGTTCAAACCTTCAAACTGTTCAAAGTCCAAATCAATGAAAAATAATTTTTATCAAAATCAATCAAGTATCTTTACAAGTGATTGAAAATGTAAGTTTTAAATTTTTTTCGTGCGACTTATATTTTATGAAAATATCAAAAAATATATATGTTGGCATCCGGACGCGAATTCGCTTCGGACGCGAAATTTTTGTTCCCAACGCGTTGGGATCATTCGAAAATTCCAAGAAGCGAAATTCGCGTTCTGAGCATGGCAATTTTGATCCCAACGCGTTGGGCACTTCAGCAAAATTCACAACGCGTTGGGATCAAAATTATTTGATCCCAACGCGTTCGGAACAAACGAGAATGATCCCAACGCGTTGTGAACAATGTGAAAAACGTCCAACGCGTTCGGAACAAAATTAAGATGTTTTTTAATGATTTCCATGACGCGAAGTTGATGGCGAGAAAGTCAAACTCATTGAAATTTGAAATAGGATGAGTATCGCGGTTCGCGGTGAACATTAATAAATTAACAACGTGCTACAGTTTTGCTCAAAATGAAATGCGCCAAAGCCGAAGTAAAATCTCATATCGGCTTTGGCGCATTTCGATTTGAGCAGATCTAGTTTTGTTCAAAATGAAATGCGCCAAAGCCGAAAAAAAACCTCACTTCGGCTTTGGCTCATTTCGTGATGCGCAGAACTAGATGTGAGCATTTTTTTCGGCTTTTGCCCGAATTCGGCTTTGGGTGCTAACATATATATATGATATGGGAAAATAGTATTCGAACAAAATAAATAATTTAGAATATTTTTTAAAAATAATACCATAATGTAAAGTATATTATAGATACTGAGTGCGTTGCTCATGTAACCCAAGAACTATACTAGGTAGTCGTTGCATGTAACCACCTTATAATTTTAACTACTTCAATTAAAAATAACAAATATATACAGACATTTTTTAAATGTATACTATTTCTAACTCTCTGCAATTACAATATTAAATCTGTATTAAATTTATATTTTCTCATATCTTATGTATTATTGAACTTGGTTGTATAATATAACTTGTATTTAGATTGAATAGATTGTATTGAATAAAAAAAAAATTACTGTGTACATGTGCAGGGGCTACATATAAACATCATATAACAGTTAATAAATAATGATAAATTAGTTTCTAAAAATTTATAAACCCTGCATGCAATTTGAATTAAGTGTTAAAAAAGAAAACTGCAGAAAATATGTGATGGTATAAAATCACACTCGACATTATATAGAACAAAACCCTACAATGAATAAAAATGTATTTTTTATTTCACTTTTCGGATTTTTACCTTTGCCGGTGTTCGATGTAATCTTTCTGTATGTAGTATGTTGCGATGGTAACTTTTAGTGTTCGTGAACGTCACTATCTCAGATCACCTGAGGAAGAGAGCGGTTGATTCTCGAAACGTAGTGATATGTGTAGTACATGCAAGTGTTAGTGACGTGCACAAACACTGTTAGTGACCATCGCAACATACTACATACAGAAGGATTATTACATCGAACACCGGCAAAGGTAAAAGTCCAGAAAGTGAAATAAAAAATACATTCAACATGAATATCCTTTGAACGAAAAAGTTATTTACTAATTAATAAAAATGGTATAAATAAGTTCTAAAACTCCAAAAAGTGTTTAAAAAAATAAGAAAAAAACAAATTACAGATTCTGTTAAAAAAATGTGACAATTTTTAATTTGCAAATTACTTCTACTTACTAATTACATACTATACTTTTATTTTTTATGGGACCACGATCTACTCACAATCAAGTTTTACCTAACAACAAGCTATGTAATAATAAGTTTTTACTGTACATGATTTTAAATTTATCTCTTTCTGCCAAGTCAATGATGGCTAAAAGCTCAAACCATCTCCCTTCCCAACAAATATTTTTCCTTTGTATGTGTTCCTACCCTCTTTTCTAAACAAATAACTTAAGGATTGACCTCAGTTGATTAAGATCTCAGAATCAGCCCCCTTGAATTGAACAGGACTTGCAGAGAACCTAGAACTCGCCATCAATAGGTGGCAAATTTTTAAGTGCAGTTTTGAGAAAAATAAGGTTGAAGTTTAACAATGACCTTATGGACCTGAAATGGAGCTGTTATGAAAAAAAACGCACCCTTGAATTTGCTCAAACCATAAGCTTTCTTACCATTCTCGATTTTTAAATTTCAATTCATTACATGTGACAAAAATTTCCTTTGACTCAGAAAAATCCTCCTGACAGCGAGTTTGTTTTTTCAGAGGGTGGACTTGCGAGACAACCAGCTCGGCGTGGAGGGACTGAGGGAACTGCGGAGAGCACTCGACCTCAACGGTCACATCAGCCAGCTGGACTTGGACCAGAACCCAGCATACCTGGTGAGACGAGAGTACATAAACTCTGGATACCCCTATACCAATAGCATTAGAGCTGCTGAGGCAAATCTCCACCCCCTTGCAACCTTCTGTATTGTAAACTGTATGGAAGTTCCCCATCTGTTATACCACCAACTTCCTCCTCACTGACGACAGCTATCCATAGTGTATATGCAAAATCATTGGGGCAAATGCTTAGTCCTCTTTCAAAGCAAAGTCTTCTGCTCGTTGTTAGTTAGCAAAGTGTCGTTGGTAATGTCTGAAGGTGGAACAGTTGTTGATTTGTTAATTTATATGGGAAATGACTGTTCAAATAAAATTACTGAGTGTTGAATTTAGAAATTTAGAATTTTAACTAAATAATAATTTTTGTCAGCAGCAAACTGCTGGTCAGTACAAATTTTAGCATTGCATGGAAGCATTGGGAAACAGATTAATAACAAAACAATTTTTATATAAATTTATTCTAACCTTTAGAGGTAGAAGCAGCACTGCATCATTCTGACCACTAATTAGATGGCCACTACTTCAGTAATTTCTGATGCTATTTGACAAAAATCGTAAATTTAAATCCAGACTTTACTTTCACAGGAAGGTGATGAGGCGTCCACTTCTCAGTACGAGGAATTGTACCATCAAGTCGTCACAAAACTGTCTCAGAATGCTGACAAAACCCCTCCTGAAGCAAGTTCTTCGAAACTGGTCCAGGGTGCCGGACTCAACTCTCGCAAAATCTCGCTCACGTGTGAAATCAAGATTCCACAAGCTCAGCCCAAGAAGACGTTGAGTTCGGGTAGATTACGATCTCCGGCCCCTAGCCCGACCCCAAGTCCAATATTAAGTCCGTTACCGAGTCCTGGAAAGTCCAGGTTTTCGGTGTCGAAAGTTCAGGATGCGCCAAAACCAGTGGAAGTTAGATCAAGGTTTTCTATCACCCCAGTCAAAGATATCCCGAAAATCATCTTACCAGAAGAAAAAATTACACTAGGTTTTCAAATTCAGAATAATACATCAGATGATATATTCAAATTTGATTTAAAATCTGACCAAAATTCAAATTTAGATAATAATAAAAATGATGATGATAATAAATCTGAAATAATAATAAAAAATGATGAAAATTTTAATTTTGATAGCCAAGAGTGTGATACTGAGGTGGAATGTATTACTGCTAATATGAAACATAATGATTTAGAAACAATAGAAGAAAACTTTCCAAGTCCACAAATTATAAATAACTCAAAGACCACTGACGACATTAGTGCAAAAAGTTCTTTCATTTTAGAAGTAACTTCAAAAGATAACAAAAGTTTAGAATCCCTTGAAACAATTACGGAAATGAATCCAGCATATATAGATACCCAACCTCCCAAAGTATTAACCAGGCCTGGCATTTTGTCGAAAAAGTCCAAAATATCAAACACCTACCCCCCTAGATTAGATGACATAGAACCATATTATAAAAACTCAACAAAAAATTCAGATGTCAGCAAAACAGAACACAAATCTACGTTGCAAAATCTTTTTGCATTATTTCAAACGCCATCTATTAGTTTTAGCTCAACAGCTTCAGCTTTTTATGCCAAAACTGAAGCGAAAATGTCTCAAATAGTACCAAGTTTAAGTTCTATCACATTAAATTATGAACCATTTAAATTTAATTCAAAACATACAACTAGTTCAAAACCGCATTTAGAAAAACACATTGATTCATTAGATCTTAATAAGCATTCAAAAGTAATCCCCCCCGAGACTCCCCTAGATAGTACAAAAACTGCCGAAGACTCGAATGTAGAATCCCAGAATGTCGTTAGATCAGAAAAATCATCAGATACCGAAGAAACGTCTAAATTATTGAGCGAAGACGAAATGTTGGAATCTAAATTAGAGTTGAGAATGGGCAAAAAGAGAAAATCCAAAAAGAAAAACGTGGTGGATAATACCAAAAAATTTGACTCTTTTTGGGACTTTGGTGATGAGGGAAACTCCGTCCCGGGATCTTCAACTTAATGTTCATTAATTCAAATTAATTAACTATATTAATGTTAATTCATTAAAATTAATTAACTAAATGGAGTTGCCTAGTTCCAAAACCGGCAATATGCATTTTCAACTAAGATCATATTAATCCCAATTTTTTTACCAGAAAATTAACCCTTACTGAAAATGCATATTGCTGGTTTCAAAATCGGCAATATGCATTTTCAACTAAGATCATAATCCCAATTTTTTTACCAGAAAATTAACCCTTACTGAAAATGCATATTGCCGGTTTTGAAACTAAGCAACTCAAATGGACAACCTGCATGAATTTTTTTATTGCAGAAATGTATAGAGGATGCAAAGTTTTGCTACTCAGATTTTTTCTCCAGTACCGGAACTATTTAAAAAAATAAATAAATAAATACCGTAATTGTCGCAAACTAAAACTAGAAAACTTGAAACTTAAAAATAATTTTAAATAAAAGTTATTTTAAAAAATCCTACATAACAGTTCTATTGGCCTCCCTGGATCCTTAACCTAAACACCTCCAGTAGGCGTGACAACGCTTTCAATATATTTTTTTAAAAATTGTTTCCGGTCTCTAAAAAATCAGAGTAGGAATTTTGCATCCTGTATTCATTTCTGAAATAAAAAATTTCATGCAGGTTGTCCATGAATGTTGATTAATTACTTTATATTGGTGATTGTAGATTAATGTGAATATTTATTGTAATGAATAAACTGGCTTTGTTGGTAGCCTTTATTGGGCACCGTGGAACTAAAAATATTATTGAACATCTTGTAATGCAATATCTACTTCAAATGTAAAAATCCACCATAAATTTTCTCATAATGATAATTCTGGTCAGAAAATACATGCAAGACATATATAAAATATACTGTAAGTCAAGAGACCATCACTTTTTAATTTAGCAAATGCACGGAATTTCCCCTCACGGGAATGAAATATTGGAGGTATCGGCACCCTCGTTTAAGCTTTAAGGTTGGGAAAATAATATTACTCTTCCCCCTTTCCAAAACCACCGGGTAAAAAAAAAAACACTCGTGGCATTGCTCTTTTGAAAATTACTGTTTTTGATACCTTGGAGCAAGTAAACTGCAGATATAATTAAAATTGTTATTAAAGTAATTTGGTGGTGGATTTATTTAAAGGAGGAATTCACGTTTGGGGTAAACAAAATATTGTGATTTTACGATTGCCCATTTTATTTGAAAATTTCAGTAAAAATTGGGATTTACACAATTAACCAAATTCTTAGTTTTATTTTTAGTAATTTTACTTCAGTTTTTTGTATTTTTACTGTGACAAACTTTTAAATTTTGTTTATTCGTAAAAAAATTATTTTTGTGGCTCGATTCTTATTTTGTTTTTTTGTTTTTTTAATTTGCAGAAAAGAAAGATTATTACTGAATTAATTAATAAAATTATTGAATCTAAGAATATGGCTGGCTGTGTACCTATTATGACAGGAAGAAAACACATGACTGATCAGAGGCTTGTCCTCTTTTTACTAAATCTGGATTAAACATGGCAACTTTTAGTACATCATTGAGAGTTTGATTAGCTTATGGAGAAATTTAAGAGCGTTACTGCAAAAATATGAATCGTCAATATTTTAATTTCAATATTTTTACTTTGACAAATACAAACACTTGCAAAAAAATCTTGAAATGCAGTGTGCTATTGTTCATGGTGAAATTTACATCATAAATTTGTTGAAGTTCGTTAAATAAGACTACCACGTAACGTTGTTAAGAAAGTTCTGTTGTTTGTTGATTTGCTTTTTACTGAATTTTGAACCTAATGGGAGAAATTCAGTTGGGAAGCTACAATTTGTGCTGCTGAATTCTTAAAAAAATAATCCAGTGACGAATTAGGTGGCTAATTTTTGTGTATTTTCATGTCCCTCATCTGCTCTCTGCCTACTACGATTTTGGTGCAATAATTAATGAGCTATGTTCTATTTCAGGGGAATGCAATGGGTCGATACCTCAAAAATTTTATTGCAGAAATGGATAGAGGGTGCAAAGTTATGCTACTCTGATTTTTTTCACATTTTCACATTTTTAAGGATAGGACCTAAAAGGAGTGTGGGTTCAAACCCAACCTCTGGCAAAAAAATTTAGCGATACTTCCTTGTCTCTAAAAAATCAAAGTAACATAACTTTGCACCCTTTATCCATTTTCACAATAAAATTTTTAGGTCAATACTCCATTATGAGTTGTAAATAGGTCATTGTTGCGCTAACAAGATTGTGTGGGCAGAAATAGCTCATTATTGCGGACATTGTATATTAATGAATAGAAACTGCAAAAAAAAATATTATAAAAATTTAATTAATGTCAACTTTAAATTTTAAAAAATAATTTTTACTTTTTGTTTAGTGTTAGTCAGAGCCCAAATAGAGTAATAAATCAATGTAGAGTTAACAAAAATAGTGTCCCTTGGTGTGTATTACATATTTTGCAATAGTGGGAATTGCATAAAATAATATAATCATTATTAAGATATAATTATAATAGGAAACAATTAAATCTTGATTTATTTAATATTTTTACTTTTTGCTGTGCAAAATAACTATGGAAAAAAATCAAGTTTTTAAAAATGTATATTTTTTATTATTATATTTTGCTGTCATATTATTTAATAGATGTATTTTAATTTTTTAGTTCTTTTTTGACAAATAAAGTAGACTTGTGATTGAATTGTTAGATTTGGAATAAGAAATATTTCTACATATAATTCAATAAAAAATCATCTCAATATGTTTATCATGCATTTTTTTACTATCATAAAGAAGTTGTACTGAATTTAATTAAAAACCAACGTTGTACTGCTAATTTATTTAAAATTATCGCTATTATTCCAAGATATTATTTTTCCATTCCAATTCTCCAATTCAATTATTTAAACAGGGTATTTTGTTTCAAACTATATGACATCACTATGATTAATTTTGGTTGTTGATCATTTCTTATGAAGTATGTAGTAGACAGAAAATTCCTGAAAAAAGTTTACTTCAAGAGAGTGAAATTTCTAGACATTTTTTACAAAACACCGGTTTGTTATTTTATTTTTACAAAGATGGATAGAGGGTGCAAATTATGCCATCTTCATTTTTTTTTCATTTTTTTTTTTTCAGATTTTTTACAGACCGGGAAGTACTGTATTGCTAAAAAGTTTTGCTGAGGTTGGGTTTGAACCCACGCCCCTTTTAAGTTCTATCCTTTTATTAAAAGAGGTATCACTTTTTCTGTACTTTCAATATAATATATATATTTTTTTAAATAGTTCCAGGACTCTAAAAAATCTTAAAAAAAAATCAAAGTAACATAACTTTGCACCCTCGCTATCCATTTCCGAAGTAAAATTTTCGAGGTTAATTGATACACTCTATTGGGGGCATTCATTCACAAAGCACTTTGGTTCCACTTCATCCTTGATTTTTATTCTGGATAGACACTGATTTATCCTACAATTTTTAGTATCATGTTTAGCACAATTTTTAGTAATTGATTACACTCGGTATAAAAAGTTAGGCTAAAGTGCTTTGTGAATGCTCCCAATTTGTTTTCAGAACTTTGAGGCTTTCTTTAAATAAAATGTGATTTTATTGTTTTCAGTGACTGTGAGGGAATATTCTGTATAGCAGATTGTGATATATTTATGTATGTTAAAAATATTTTATTTAGCTGCTCATTTAGATGAAACAATCATTGACATAAATGTGACAAAAATTTTGTTTTTGGTGCCAAATCTAATGTAATGTTTTTAATTTGTCATTATTTATGAAGTAATTGAATTAAAAAAGGGCATGAAAATTTAATTGCTGATATGACATCTGTAGATAGAGATATGACTGTCAGATTAATTGACTAATTAATTTAATAACATGGTTCAAATGAAATAATTTTTTTTGTTAAATACATTTATTGTGGTTATCATTTTATCTCCACTACGATGAAATACAAGAAGTTTTTTTGTTAACACGGATCAGCTGATTGGTGTAGTCTCATTTGGTTAACATGAAAACCTTGGCAGACTTACAAAAATTCTGCAATTCTTTTTAGACATATTTGTACCTAAAAGACACAGAAAAAATTTCAAAGCAATTATTCGAGACGATTGTTTTAAAATTACTTTTTTAAATTTTTAAAAGCTTTCCCATATGGAGAGCCAAACTAAAAAATTATTTAAAAAAAAAATGCATCAAAGAATCATTGTTTTGGAATTTTTTCTATGGCATTTAGGTACTAAAATGTGTTTCTCACAAACATTTCAGAATTTTTGTGCGTGTACTAAGGTTTATATGTTAATCAAATGGGACTACATCGATCAGCTGATCCGTGTTACCTTCCCCTTAAATAAAAATGTAGCAGCCCTTTCACCTTTTCAAGTGTGTGCATGAATAAAAATGTTCTATTTGTGAGACATCCCCTTTCTGTAACATCACAAGCCTTAAAAGTGACCAAGCTTTTTATTTATTTAAATTTTAACTATAAACAATGGTTACTATTTTTTAACATATTACATTTTGTTTTAAAAAAAAAATGCAATTACCCTAATCAAAAATTTTATTTTTGGGGTTCATTTTTTTACAATCTGAGATTTATTATTTTCTCAGGATTTTGAATTACCACTGCCATTTTTTTAATTAAATAATTTGTAAATGTATTAAATAATTATGTAAAGCTCTTGTATCTTGTGGTGCTTTTACCATAGAAAAAGTATCTTAAAAATTATATAAAAAAAATACTTTGATAGTGTTTAAACCCTTGTGCAATAAGTAAACATGTATTAAATATATTTCTATAAAGACGTTAATTCTTTTTTTTTTTTTTTTTTTCAATTATTTGAATTTTGAATTATTTAATTTAGATGACGGGTGAAAATCGTACTTTTCTGACTGCTATTCCCACCTTTCTAACGTAGACTCAGCCCTAGCATTGCAAAAGGTGGAGTGGGGGGGGGGGGGTCATTCAGACCCTTAAATCTTTAAAAACGAGGGAAAAAAATGTAAAATGTTGCTCCAAAAGTTCTGAAAAATTTGTAAGCCTTAGTTATAGCCACCCAGCAATGTATTTCCACAAAAAAAATATATATTAATTCAGAAAAAACTCCCTTTTTTTAACATGTGATTTAAAATTAAATAGCGAGTCATATTCCCCCCCCCCCCCTCCCTCTGGTAAAAAAAAATACCTTGGTAATATGCTGAGGTTGAAGATGAAATTTGCTAGGAAAGGTCAATTTTGTATTATTGGGTACTGACATTACAGGAAATTATATTTATTTTATTAAATCCAAAAAATGACTGTAGTTTTTTGTTGTGTATTTTATTTAATTGAAGATTTATTTTAATAAAATATTATTTTTATATTTTTTTCGTAGATTTGTTGTGAGGAAATGATATATATCTATAATTATATATATTTTTGTGAAAAATGTTAAATATTAGAAGAAAAAAAAATAAATATATAAAAAATGTAAAAAAAAAAAAAAGAAAATGACATACTACTAACCAAATAATAATTATATTTATATTTGTATAATTGTATATTATAAATAAATATGTTAATATTAATTTCTGTATTAATCAATGGAACCAACCAAATGATATAAGAGAATTGGTTTTGGTGCATGCTGTTTCACCTTTTTTCTAAGTATGCAAAATTATGTTGATAGTTGCTCGTGAGTAAAATCTATCACAAATTTGAGGCTAAAATATTAAGTAAATAAATAATAATAACAACAATAATAATTAATTTACTGTTATTTATTTTATACTCTATTTTAAATAAATTTAATAATATTTATTTTGCGTGAGTCCGCGAGGTGAGAGTACATTATCTACACAATATTATTTTGCTTACTTTAAATTCGGTTTATATTATTTTGAATTTAAAATTGTATAATAGATATAAAAAAATTATATAGCCTAATAATATTAAATATTGTGTGGCACTATAACAATTAATAATATTTAATAAAATGTTTTTGTTTATTGTAGGCAAATTAAATCGGCAACTAAAATTGTTATATAATAAATTAATATAATAATATAAGTTTTCCTAACTTTATCACCAAATTATTAGCTATTTTGTTTAATAACGTTGCAATGCATTAAAAAAACTATAATGCCTAGCTCTGCTATAGGGAGTGTTATTATTTCAAAATTTAATAATTAACTGAATACTTTTTTGTGCTCCCCTGCATTATAAGTTAGTGAATAATAAAAGAACGAAGACGTTAAAAAATGTAACATTTCAATTCATATATTATTCATGCAATAATATATAAATTCTGGTTTTGCTATTAAATATTTATTAATATACATGTAAAGTAAAGTAACTGATTTTATTACTTTATTTACTTATTGTAAATAAGTATGTGTATATTTATGGTTCAAGTATCAAATAATAATTTAGATAAAGAATTCAATTAATAATGAAATAATTAAAAAATATATACATAAGAAACAGCTATAGAGTAAAAATGTCAAGTGGGATGGTGAACCACTCTGAAAATTTCAGCAAATTTTCTATGAAATAATATTCCTTGATTTAAAAATAATAATAATAATAATAATAATAATAAAAAGCCCCCCTTGAAGCGCGGTACAAGTACCTGGGAGTGAGTGAGAGTCACGTTCAGGATACTGTGAAGTGCCAGGCCGCACTTCGTGGCGAGTATGTCCGACGCCTGAAGAAGATTTGGGGCTCCAGGTTGTCGGGTCGCAACAAGATCCATGCGACAAACATGCTTGCTGTCCCTGTCATGCTCTACACGTTTGGCGCCATGAAGTGGAACGTGATGGAGCTTAGAGACCTCGATTTCACCACGAGGAAGATCATGTCCTCCAGTTTTAGCCACCACAAGAGAGCCTCGGTAGAGCGGGTCTATCTCCCTCGTGAGCAGGGGGGTAGGGGCTTGTTGGGAGTGGAGAACATTTACAATCGGATGGTTCTCTCGATGGCTTGTCGAGTAGCAACGAGTGTGGATCCCCATTTGCAGCTTGTGTATCAGCATGAGCTGTACAGACGTGGAGCGTTTTTGTTCAGTGCAGCTGAAAGGGCAGCGCAAATCCTTGGGTTAGAGCTGGACTTGGCACAGCCGGATGCGAGGCCAGGCGAGAATCTCGCAGGGTTGCCTCATGCTGTGGCTAAGAAGAGGGTGTGGGAGGCGGAGTGTAGGATGCTGATGCAAGGACACATGGAGAAGAACATGCACAGTGTGTTTTTCAAGAACATCGAGAGCTTGGGCCTGAGCAGGGAGCGGACCTTTGCCTTCCTTCAATCCTCCGGCTTGACATCTGAGGCTGAGAGCAATATCATCAAGATGCAAGATGGTGTGTTTGCGACCCTTGCGTACCAGCAGGTCGTGTTTGGGCGTCACTTGGATGCCAAGTGTCGGGCGTGTTTCCGATTCCCCGAGACCACCATGCATCTGCTCTCTGCCTGTTCATTCTACGCCAGGACTCTGTACATTGAGCGGCATAATTCTGCATTGAGAGTGCTTTATTTCCACCTAAGGCACCATTTTGGTATTGACGAAACGCCTGTCATACCATTCGCTCCGGGGGACGTAGAGGCAGTGGTAGAGAACGACCAGGTGAAGATCTTCTGGAATTACTCGTTCCCTACCACTCGCCAGCTCCATGCTACCAAGCCAGACATTGTTCTGCTTGAGAAGCGCAAGAAGGTCATGACAGTGATTGAATTTTCTGCTCCTGCGGAGCACAACATCACTGCCAAGTACACAGAAAAGCGCGACAAGTATCGAGACCTTGTCATGGACTTGCGACAAAGCTACCGGGGACATTCGGTGTCACTTGTTGTCCTGTTGGTTGGCGTGATGGGTGGGGTGCCTGACACACTACTCTCTGGGCTTCGGCAAGTACCAGGTTGCCGTGGATCCGCTGAGCGGCTGGCGGATGCCATGCAGAAGGCAGTGTTGCTGGGCTCTCTTCGTCTCCTTCGTGCGCATGGGGAGGTTGGGTGAGGTGCACCCATAAAAATAGAAAAGGCAGCCCTGGAGTTTACTGCACGAGAGTGCGGAGCGCCGGGGTCGAGTTTCTCTAGCTGTTGAAGTTGTTAGATGAGGAATACTCTGTTTTACATGGAGCCTGTACTTTCAACTTTGGCATGCTGAGGGAAAAAAAAAAAAAAAAAAAAAAAAAAAAAAAAAAATAATAATAATAATAATAATAATAATAATAATAATAATAATAAAACGGTGAAATTTTTCGACATATTCAGCATTAAGATTAGTATAGAGTTGTTTGCTGTTTTTGTTTACAAGGGAAAATAGCATAGCAGTTATACGGACGGTCAGGAGGGTAGAAAAGAGAAAAAGGAGGTCCAACTACTATGGCATTAGATAGGAGAAACGACAAAAAAAAATTGAAATAAAATAGTTTTGATTGTTTTTTAATGATGCGATTTTTTTTTTATGCTATCTATCGTTTATTGGTGTATTTTTACAATTTTTTAAACCTGATTTATTTTGTTTAATAAAGTGAAAAAAAATCAATATGTAATTTGTTTATATACTAGTCTGTGCATTCTGGTCCTCCATAGGGCAGCCTAACTTACAGGAGCATGACGTCAGCGCAATCAACTCTATTGATTTACATGAGGACTATAGTGAGGACTGCTGTGACTTTTTGTCAAATCAGTATATCTTTATATTATTATATATAATTAATATAATTATATACACATACAGTGAAAAATTACAAATTTAAAATTAGTTATACTCGTATATTTTGTATTATAATAATATAAAATAATAATTATTATATTATAATTAAGACGTCTAGTCTTTTTTTACGCTAGATTAAATTATAATGTTTCTTAATAAATTACGAGATTAAAAGTATGTTCAATTTTACATTATATGTGCAGCGAAACGAAAAAATACAGTGAAAAAATAGCCAAATAAGGTGCAAGATTGTAAAGATTTATTAAGTTGGTAGAATATGATTTTATTATCTTTTATATTATAATTATATTCGAAACTGTTAAAAAAAACGCTTGTTAATAAATATATACAGTATTCTTTATTATAATTTGATTTAAATAATATATATATTATTATAGATTACAATTAAGTTACATTTTCTCTTTGTTTGAAGTTTTTATATCTTAAACTAATATTTTAAATTTTAATTACTGATTTTATGTTATTTATTAATAAAAAAGATTGTTTACTTTAAATTCACACCTGCTAAATAAAGAATCATTTTTTTTTATATATGAATACATTGAATATATAAATAAAATAATAATATAGAAAAAGAGTTTCTTTTATTTGCTAGCGGACACATAATAATATTTATATATTTTAATTTTCTTCATTGTCTTGTTATATATTATAGTGATATAAATAAATATAAACTTGTATTATATAGAGGCTGACCTAGTGAAAACCAATTATACTTATTATAGTTATTACAAGTATAATAATATACTCCTATTATATGTTGAATTTGAGTAATTTAGAATATTAAAGTATACTTCTTATAATATTTACTTAATAAATTATAGAAATATATTAAGTATAAAGCCTAAAATACGAGCTTTTTCCAGAAGTCGCAAAGCAAAACCAGTAACGCCCTCTCTGATTGGTCGTGACGTCACTGCGCCAAACCCCCTCCACTTATTAAACCTAAAATAAGAGCTTTTTCTAGAAGTCGCAAAACCAGTAACGCCCTCTCTGGTTGGCCGTGACGTCACTGAGCCAAACCCCCTCCACTTACATAGCCTGGCTCTGCCAGGGTTAAAAGTTGCGACTTTGGAGTTGCGACTTCTGTTTAGGCGCAAAACAAAAAGCTCGTATTTTCTGCCTTACATACTCTGCCTGGCGCTGCCAGGGTTAAAAGTTGCGACTTCTGTTTAGGCGCAAAACAAAAAGCTCGTATTTTCAGCATTAAATCGTTTCGCGGCAATCATATATATTATAAATTTTATAAGGTTCAATGTCAAATAATTATTTTTACATATTTTATAATTATATTTGTAGAGAAATAATAATGCTATAAAGCTTTATTTATAAATATATTCCTACAATTTATTATAATAAAAAATAAAACGAGTATAAATATTTATTTGGTATCATACTAAATTACTTATATTCAACATAGGAATTATACTTGTAATATATTTATAAATATATTTCCTTTTTAAAAGTGAATTTTATTATTAATTATATATATTATATAATATTATATTTTATAATATTATATTTTAATATTATATATTTAACTTATTAAAATTACAATTTTACAGTCCAATAAAGTAATAAACGCAAAACATAACGTTATCCGTTTCGCTTCACTCACAATCATCACAGTTCATTGGAGATTTCTGTCCGCTCACAGAAGCGAGCGCTTTCTACCAACCTCTTCTGCTCCGATCTGCCGCAAGCGCGGCAAGCGGCCGGTGCGTTCGCATCGGGAAGCTTAGCTCGCTCGCAACTCAGCTTGCACGGCGCGGCTTGTGGCATGTTTCACTTTTACGTTATAATTTCAAATATGTACCTCTATTTTAGTTTCTGCATTACAATACTTAATTTAAAAATATATTTGAAATATAATGATATATATATTATATTTTTATTATTAATTATTTTTTTCCCACAATTCGTTTTTAGTTGTGTTGTAAAGAGAATGAAAAGGTATATTATACGTCGTGCGCGAGAAACATGTAAAATTATGTGTGTGTTAATTTATTATGTTGTATTACTATAGTCCTATGTATAAGAAAAAAAAAAAAAAAAAGTCAATTGTGTCACTATAAGATTTAAGAAGCTTGTCATTAGCATTATTTGTACATCTTTTTACCTTTTTCTACTAATTAAGGTGTACAGTATACGCGTTTAAAAAAAGAATAAATTTGTGAAATTTAATTTGCACAAAAAGGTATATTACATATAATCGTTTTCAAGCTGTAAATAATCGAACGTAAATTATTTTTGCTGCATGGCCCATATATATGCTAGATCATCTCGATTCAGTATGATCAAAAAATTTAACAAAGCCTATTTTCCTGCAGTTTGCATAAAGTGGCAAAGTTCTATATTAGCCGTTCGCATATGTATAATACTGGTATAATCTTACGAGATCGGGGAGTTTCTGACTATGTTCAAACCTTCAAACTGTTCAAAGTCCAAATCAATGAAAAATAATTTTTATCAAAATCAATCAAGTATCTTTACAAGTGATTGAAAATGTAAGTTTTAAATTTTTTTCGTGCGACTTATATTTTATGAAAATATCAAAAAATATATATGTTGGCATCCGGACGCGAATTCGCTTCGGACGCGAAATTTTTGTTCCCAACGCGTTGGGATCATTCGAAAATTCTAAGAAGCGAAATTCGCGTTCTGAGCATGGCAATTTTGATCCCAACGCGTTGGGCACTTCAGCAAAATTCACAACGCGTTGGGATCAAAATTATTTGATCCCAACGCGTTCGGAACAAACGAGAATGATCCCAACGCGTTGTGAACAATGTGAAAAACGTCCAACGCGTTCGGAACAAAATTAAGATGTTTTTTAATGATTTCCATGACGCGAAGTTGATGGCGAGAAAGTCAAACTCATTGAAATTTGAAATAGGATGAGTATCGCGGTTCGCGGTGAACATTAATAAATTAACAACGTGCTACAGTTTTGCTCAAAATGAAATGCGCCAAAGCCGAAGTAAAATCTCATATCGGCTTTGGCGCATTTCGATTTGAGCAGATCTAGTTTTGTTCAAAATGAAATGCGCCAAAGCCGAAAAAAAACCTCACTTCGGCTTTGGCTCATTTCGTGATGCGCAGAACTAGATGTGAGCATTTTTTTCGGCTTTTGCCCGAATTCGGCTTTGGGTGCTAACATATATATATGATATGGGAAAATAGTATTCGAACAAAATAAATAATTTAGAATATTTTTTAAAAATAATACCATAATGTAAAGTATATTATAGATACTGAGTGCGTTGCTCATGTAACCCAAGAACTATACTAGGTAGTCGTTGCATGTAACCACCTTATAATTTTAACTACTTCAATTAAAAATAACAAATATATACAGACATTTTTTAAATGTATACTATTTCTAACTCTCTGCAATTACAATATTAAATCTGTATTAAATTTATATTTTCTCATATCTTATGTATTATTGAACTTGGTTGTATAATATAACTTGTATTTAGATTGAATAGATTGTATTGAATAAAAAAAAAATTACTGTGTACATGTGCAGGGGCTACATATAAACATCATATAACAGTTAATAAATAATGATAAATTAGTTTCTAAAAATTTATAAACCCTGCATGCAATTTGAATTAAGTGTTAAAAAAGAAAACTGCAGAAAATATGTGATGGTATAAAATCACACTCGACATTATATAGAACAAAACCCTACAATGAATAAAAATGTATTTTTTATTTCACTTTTCGGATTTTTACCTTTGCCGGTGTTCGATGTAATCTTTCTGTATGTAGTATGTTGCGATGGTAACTTTTAGTGTTCGTGAACGTAACTATCTCAGATCACCTGAGGAAGAGAGCGGTTGATTCTCGAAACGTAGTGATATGTGTAGTACATGCAAGTGTTAGTGACGTGCACAAACACTGTTAGTGACCATCGCAACATACTACATACAGAAGGATTATTACATCGAACACCGGCAAAGGTAAAAGTCCAGAAAGTGAAATAAAAAATACATTCAACATGAATATCCTTTGAACGAAAAAGTTATTTACTAATTAATAAAAATGGTATATATAAATAAGTTTTAAAACTCCAAAAAGTGTTAAAAAAAAATAAGAAAAAAACAAATTACAGATTATGTTAAAAAAATGTGACAATTTTTAATTTGCAAATTTTATATTTTTTTATTTGACGCATTTATGCATCATGGATGAATTAAAAAAAAAAAAAAAAAGTACATCATTCTATATAAATAATTAATTTCCTCACAATTATGATGCTGAACAATCTATATATTATAGCTGCTATATTTTTAATGTAATGTAATTATTTCTTTCTGCACTGCAAAATTTGATAATGAAGTATAGTTACGATCGAGAACATAAAATTGGAATGCATTGGTAAGATAGGAAAAACGATTTTATTAGGTCTCAGGTGCAAATTAATTCTAAGGTACAACCTTATATACCTTCAGACAGGGACCGGATGCACGCGTTTTTTTCATGCATCTGGGATGCGCATCCGGATGCAAATTTATTTTCCATGCATCTGAGATGCGCATCCGGATGCATTAATTTTTTCCCGTGCATCTGGGATGCACGGATGCGGATGCAAGCCCATTTTTGCGCATCCGTGTGCATCTTGCATCTGCATCCGCATCCGATCTTTGGTTTTTATAATACACTTTGTTTCTTGTAATTTTTAAACGACAAGTGGCAAATAAAGTTAAAAAATATGCCTCGTGTTAAAGATTTATTTAGAGGCAATTAGTAAAAAACCTGATAAAAAAGAGAAAAAAAAGTGTTAAATGGATGCAAATTTATTTTTCGTGCATCCGTGGATGCACATTCGGATGCAAATTTATTTTTCATGCATCTGGGATGCGCATCCGGATGCATTCATTTTTCCCCGTGCATCTGGGATGCGCATCCGGATGCATTCATTTTTTCCTGTGCATCTGGGATGCACGGATGCGGATGCAAGCCCATTTTTGCGCATCCGTGTGCATCTTGCATATGCATCCGCATCCGATCCCTGCCTTCAGGTATTGCCCTAGTTAAGTGCCTTTTTAAGGGTAAGTTTACACGCCCAATGTTAAATGAAACTTCCATGTTAAAGTAGTCAACTTTAAAAATAATTTAACCAAAAAACTATACCGAATTTGTATACAGGTATGATATTTTAACTAGTGATAGGGGATGCAGAGGAGTACAGTTTAAGGGTAAGGTAATTAATGCACCCAATGTATAAAAAAAAATCCCACACATGAAAATTATGAAAAAATATTAAAATTAATGTTCTCTTCTACATCCCCTATTAGTACTTAGCTAAAATATCAGGTATAAAAATATAACCTAGTTTTTGAGTTATGAAGTTGATTACTTTAACATGGAGAAATGTTTTTCATGTTTTTTTTTTAAAACAATGGGTGCAATTACCTTACCCTTAATCTAAGAGAAAAAAAATCCATGTATTTCCACCCTGTGCAGAGTTGAAAGAAAATGTGTTGAAATCAAAGTGTCCAAAAATTATAAAACCTGAGATCCAAATTAAAATATTTAAAATTGAACAGTAAATTTTTGAAAGGATTACCCAATTTCATCCCCAAAACAATACTAAAACTATTTATTTTAATTGTCAGATTTGAGTTTTGCATTGCAAAATTCATATGAAACCGTATTATTGCATAAAAATATATCAGAAATTGGGGTGAACAAGTAACCCTTCCAACAATTCCCTACTTTAAACTGTAAATTAAAGAAATTTAAAACTTTAGGGTTGTTGAGATATAAAATAGAAAAAAGGCGATTTTGTAATCAGCGATTGGGCAACTCGGATGACTTCAGTGATAATAAAGTCGTCGTAATTGGATGATAGTGGCGTGGCCACTCGCAATTCTGGTAGAACTAAATTCAAGGTTCTTAAAATTCCAACCCATAAGACACGGAGGTGTCTATAGTGCCTGTTTTGTCATTTTCATGCATAAATTAATAAAAAATATTTTACCAAATATGTATAAAAAAAAAAGGTAACAACTCTAGCTCTCTAAAACAAAATAAGATACAATTTTTTGCTTCCGTACGTGCCAATTGATCTGTGAATTAATCACGAGATTAAATACTATTATTGAACACATCAGAAAAACAAAGCATGTTGTGAACTTTTCTCCATTAACAAATTAGAAAATATTCTTTATTTTGTTTCGTAAGATAATATGATACAAATCTTAGCAATTTAAAAACAGTAAGATATTTATTTATATCTTATTTATTTATATATTAGATATTTCTAGCTTTAAACAAAATAACACAAATTACCATCAGTTCCCAAAAGATTTTTAAGAAAAAGAATTACGCATTATATATTCATTTTTTCATAATTTTTCCACTGCAAGGAAATATAAATTTGAGTTAAAACAATAAAAATAGAATGTGCCAACTCATTGGTGTAGTGGTTAGTACACTTCGCTCTCGTCCAAGAGGTCCCCGGTTCAAATCCCGAACACGGCAGACTTTTCGTGACTTGGGATGGGTGTGACTGGCTACTAGATGAAGGAGTTGGTAGGAGGAAGGCAGCTTACGGCTGTCTATACTCCGCTGGGGTGATTAAGACCGCGGAATGTTGTGCAAACAACATGCGTGCCCCGCTTAGAAATGGTACTTAATTGTCTGACGTGCAGACTGGGTATTAGGAGCCCCAGAGAGCACTGTGAATAATGTTGAAAAACAAGTTCCACCATTGGTAACCAACCAACCAGAAAGTGCCGAATTCGCACACCCTGGTGTACATTTTACGTTGAGTGGCTGAAATTATTTCAACTTAAGGCACATCATATGACAAGTCAAATACATGTATAGAAGGGACCTTGACAAATCAGAAATGGTATTTAAATACACCATAGTTTAATACGATATTTACATACATACATACATAACATGACACCATATCCCATACGGGGTAAGCCAGCAGCATTATTACCTCGGTCATCAGATAGACCTCCACTGATAACTAATGATCCAAATTTGAGGATGAGAAATAACCACCAGGTCTAGAAGTCTCTTTAGCTGCATTCCTAGAGGTTCCTGGCTTTTGAATGTGCTCTCTAGCTGAAAACAGAAACAACATAACATTAGTACTGAAGCTTTTTATAGGCTACTTATGGGGGCTTGAAGCATTCCCCAGCTAAAAAATGTTCTCCATAAGCAACCACATGAAAAAACTTGAATCTTTTCTTAGTAAATATTAAAGCTATATTAATTTGAAACCACCTCCTACCTCCCCATTTAGGGGTCTTATTTTGATAATGAATTATGAACTTTTCCTTTAAAAAATTTCTTTAGTGCCAAAAAAGCAATTTAGATTTTTCTTTTTTTTTACATGGGTTTAGATAGGACGGTGGGAACACAGTAAAATCAGCTGACTTGAAGCCTGCATTGCGTAGTCACTTCACTCTAAAAACAGTTGTTGTCTTTAAATAAACTTTTGTTCCCTATTAAGGTAGAGATAACACGGATCAGCTGGCCCAATGCTAAAAAAAAATCCCAATCATAAAAATTATGAAAAAAAAAAATGAAATGCTCTCCTCTACATCCCCTCTATTAGTAGGTAAAATATAAGGTATACAAAAACGAGCTAGTTTTCGAGTTATTAATTTTTAAAGTTGACTAATTTAACATGGAAGTTCCATTTCTCCGTGTTAAATTAGAGAACTTTAAAAATTAATAACTTGAAAACTAGCTCGTGTATACCTGATATTTTACCTAATAATAGGGGATGTAGAGGAGAACATTTCAAATTTTTTTCATAATTTTTATGAAGGGGAATTTTTTAGCATTGGGCCAGCTGATCCGTGTTATCTCTACCTAAACCAGCAATGTGGTTCAATGACTTCCCAGACTATCTATCTCACCCAGATGCTTTTTTACATTTGTTTACAATGGAGGGGGGGGGGGGGAATCCAACCCCTCTGTGAAAAAGAAGCATGATTCAAAACATCAGGTCAGCTGAATTGGTACGATTGTCCATCAGATTTGGACCTTGCATGACTGCACAGCTACTAGCTTCCCGTTTTCTTACCTCAGTCAGGATGTATCTCATCTCTCGTAGCTCAAACTCAACGCAGAGCCCACTCTCTCTCTCTCTCTCTGCATCTCATCTGGAACATTAGGGGCAACATCTGGTTATAGATATAGATTTATTTCAATCTTTTGATTACACGGTATTTAAAAATACAGCATAACGTAAATCATGTCCAATGGACAACCTGCATGATTTTTTTTAATTGCAGAAATGCATAGAAGGTACCAAATTATGCTACTCTGAATTTTTTCAGATTTTTTTGAGTCCCGGAACTATTTTTTAAATAATTATTGAAAGTTCTGTAAGTTAAGTTGAATTGTTAATAAAAAGGATGGGCCCTAGATGCCTATTGACGCCTCTAGGGGGCGTGGTAACACTTTCAATAGTTTTTTTAAAAATAGTTCTGATTCAATACTAAAAAAAAATCTGAAAAATTCAGAGTAGCATAATTTGGTCCCCTCTATTCATTTCTGCAATAAAAAAAATCATGCAATGCAGGTTATACTGTACATAGTCACAACTAAAACACAAACAACAACACAATACCATTACAATACTAAAAATCAAAATACATTATTATGGTCTTCCCTAAACAATTTGATATATTTTTCGATAGGCGAATTAAATAATTCTTTGACATTGTACATATTACCCTTTACCAGCAACTTACTGAGGATACCTCTCACATTTTGAGGGTTACAATGAGGAATATGCATGCCATTTTTTTACTGGTTCAGTCGAAAGAGGTTGAAAAATACACCTCTGAATTTTATGCAATTTTTTTTAGTAAAGCATCAGACTAAAAAAGGAGATTTAAGGAGGCCACATGACCTGGAGGCTCCGTCCGCATCACCTATGACGTCATTATACAATCTTTGGTTTCAACCATGGTGGCTGTAAGTATGGTGCTGCCACGGATAAGACCCATGTATAAGCTTTGTATTACGTCATTTCCGCTTTGGAACCATTTACGCACGAAATTTGAAAAACATTTCAAATCACTCAAATCAGCTGGACACCATCACAGACACACAAATTTTTGCATTTACATGCTGCTGAGGCTTCAGCAGCTATTTAAACGTTACTTTTGAATACTGCGAATAGAGTATTTGTTATTATTGTTTATATAGTCTACAATATTTGTACTACAAATATGGTACAATCTCATCTGCAGTGCCAAAACCGAACGGAAGATGGTTTTGAAATATTTCGCTTCCCTTCGGAAATCGATGAGAGAATGAGTTTTAAAAGAAAAACGTGGTTCGAGATCTGCAACAAAACTGGCTGATTACCAAACAAGGAGAGGTATTTATGCTTTGAAAGGTAAATTAATATGCTCAGTAAAAAAAGTAATACATCATATATATGCACAATATACAGTACAGTACAGTATGCATAAATAATATATACTGCAGGAATGGATTTTATAACTATACATATATCATACAGTATGTATATTACACATACAGTTATAGTATATGATACATATGATGTACGTACAGTTCTTGAAGTTAAAAATTGGAATACATTCACCAGAAATACCAGAATCTTACCTATGATGTACGTATGGCTGCATATATGCCATATCACACTTTTATAATAGAATGATTGGTCATATATATGTCAGTCGTCATTTGCATATACTGCAGTTATTATAGTATATATATATAGATCAATTATGCATACTGTATTACAATATTCACATTTCACTAACTATAATTCAGATAAGTGGTTATATTATACATACAGTACTGTACACCACGTAGCCCGGTAACGGACCCCCTTAAGACATTTTCACTTTTAACAATTTTTATCTGCCATATTTAGGGTTCTTAAAATTTTGGAAAAAATATTAACATGTTCAATAGAATGTAGCAATTCAGTTTATCATAATTTCAGTTCTAAATCAGAGCATCTCTTTGAGTAAAAAAAAAAAAAAATTGTGTGGAGGGACATGAAATAACCCATTAACCAAATCAGCCTTTTCATAAAAATAACAACTGCAATACCGTGATATTTTTTTTTACTATAGTGAAGAAAAAATAAAAACGAATTATTTGTTAAAACCCCTGTTTTTATTCGTTTTTGATTTTTTTTGAAACAGTAAAAAAATTATCAAGGTATTGCAGTTGTTATTTTCATGGAAGGGAGGGTTTGGTTGATCAGTTAAAATTTTATTTTTTGACTTTTTTTCCCTATAAGGAGCCTAAAAGCAGGTCGGAACCAAAACAGGGCTGTACACTGCATGTACTGTTATAGCATGTCACAATAATAATAAAAAAACAAAAAAATTGTAAGCTGTGCAGTACTGTGCTGGGGAAAGAAAAGGCCAAGGCTTTGGTATATATAACCAGTTGACTCACATGCAATGTAAGAGACCCTATATATAGAGACCTCCGTCGGGTGTCTTATAGCCAGAAATTTGACGGGCCTCGACAGAGCTTTTTGCGGGGTCCACGCGTGACTTCGCTATTGCATAGCATGAGCACAGCTCAGCTTTCAACTGTGCACGCAATGTGAACCCCACAAAGTTCTGCAGTTTGGCCTGTCAAATTTCTGGCAATGTGTTACGAAGAGTTCTCTCTCTATAGGGTCTCTGCAGTCAACTGAGTTTTAAAGGCCCTATATGACCATTTCACAGTATGAAATCAACAGTTAGTATTGCTTTAGTATGATACGAGTGCATAAAAAAAATTGTTCCAGCAGCAATAATATCAGAGCTAGATCATAGCCGATGAAAAGTTGATATTTACAAAGACTGAATTCTTGCAGTAGTTAAGCCAAATATTTAACATTGTTTTCCTATGCAACATTTTTCTCTTCTTCCCCTACTTCAATAATTAAGTCAGTCTGTGTGAATGTCAACAACAAAATTTTTTCTGGATATTTGAAAAATACTATCAAGAGTGCCCTGGTAAAATTTCAACATTCCAGAATTAAAATTATGTCCGTGGTTGCTGCTAGAGTGAACCTATCTTTCGCAAGGATTTCCCCTATACCGTCGCCGCAGAATGGGTAAAAATGACGTCACAGGTGCCTTTTCATCGGCTATTATCTCTGATATTATTGCTGCTGGAACAATTTTTTTATGCAGCCGTATCATACTGAGGCAATACTAACTGTGAACTTAATACTGTGAAATGGTCATAGGGCCTTTAAGTTGATCACAAGCAATTTCTTTTATCACCACGTTGTGTGCTAATTTATGAGTACAGTATGTCCTTTCCTAACTGTGTGCATGTATTTTCAGGTGACGTCAAGCGACATTTGAGAACAGACATGCTGCCCTCCCAGAACATGCCCGTCAGTCCGATGCTTGCTGTTATGGTACACGACTACACACAGTACATGATACATACTTGCGGGGTAAGACAGCAGCATCTTTACATTGGTTGTTGGTGTCCGAGGCAATTTTTTGTTTTTTTATTAAGCTGTTATGTTAAGGTAGAGATAACGCTGAACAGCTGTTCGACATACTCTCCTTTGATTAACATGCAAATCTTAGTAAATTCACAAAAATTCTGATATTTTTTTGAGAGGCGGATATTAGTACCTAAAAGCCAAAGAAAAAATTTCAAAACAATTTAACGAGCCGATTTCTTTAACTTTTTTTTTTTTTTTTTAATTTTCAGCATAGGACTTTCCCATGGAGAGACAAACTAAGAACTTAATTGAAAAAAAATCTGCTCGTTAAATAGTTTTGAAACTTTTCTGTGGCTTTTAGGCATTAATATCTGCCTATCAAAAAAATTTCAGAATTTTCGTGAATTTGCTAAGGTTTACACATGTTAATCGAATTGGAGTACATCGAACAGTTGTTTGGCGTTATCTCTACCTTAAGCAGTATGGTCCTATATCCTATATATATAATTAATTGAAGTCTAATTAAGACTTTGAAATGCCTTGCATTACCCTTCTATTTTTAAATTTTTTTATCATGTAACAATGTCACTTTAACAATAATTTTTTGTTTTTTAATCGGGTTAAAGTAGAGCGAGCGATTTCATTTTTTTGAATATTTTATTTTCTAAAAATAGTTTATCTCACCCTCTATTGAGAAATGAAAACCAAAAAATTCCATCTCAAATAGCTTCACCACAAAAAATTCTCAAAGTTGGTGTTTCGGAGGCCTTTAACATGCATCCTTATGGAACAGAAAACAGCTTTTTACTCCAACTTCGTCTGAACTATGATACCACAATTAAAAAATATGTACGTAATCAATGATGAATTCCTTAATGGATTTTCAAATAAAAAAAAAAAAAAATACGGTGCCGTTTTTCCGGAAAAAAATCTTGAAAACCCTTATCGGAATTAGCCCCTAAAATTTTCAATATTTTTTTTCGGAAAAACAGCTCCGTAAAAAAAAGTTTTTTATTTGAAAACCTATTAAAGAATTCATCTTACATTACGTACTTATTTTTTAATTGGTACCATAGTTCAGATGATAATGTTTTTCTATAATGTATGTTTCTAGTGCTGTTTAATATGTACACTTTCTGTGTTTAATAAAAGACTAATAATAGTTCAGATGAAGTTGGAGTAAAAAGTTGTTTTCTGTTCCATAAAGATGCATGTTAAAGGCCTCCAAAACACCAACTTTGGGAATTTTTTGTGATGAAGCTATTTGAGATGGAATTTTTTGGTCTTCATTTCTTAATAGAAGGCAGGTTAAACTATTTTTAGAAAATAAAATATCCCAAAAAATGAAAACGCTCACTCTACTTTAAGTTCAATTTTTTTTATAATGTTTATTAAATGTTTCGTGTTTTTATTTTTAACCTTCTTAAGGGCACGCCCAATGTTAAAAAAAAAATACCTCACATGAAAATTATGGAAAAAAAAATAATAAAATTTTCTCCTCTACATCCCCTATCAGTAGCTAAAATATGAGTCCTGCATACAAATTCGTGCTACTTTTTGAGTTATGAATTTTTAAAGTTTTTACTAATTTAACATGGAGGTTCCATTTCTCCATGTTAAAGTAGTAAATTAAATAAAGTAAAAAATAAATTTTTGAATAAATAAAAAAATTAATTTTAAAAAATCAGCTTGACCGATTGTTTTGAAGTTCTTTCAGCAACTTCTTGGTACTGAAAAAATTTCAGAATTATTTTCAGGTTGGTAAGGTTTATATTATTTATAATCATTTTAATCAAATGGGACCACGTCGATCAGCTGTTTCATGTTACCTTACCCTTAAAGTTTTTAAACATTAGATATTTTTTAATTAAGGGTAAGGTAACGCCACCAATGTTAAAAAAAATCCCTCTCACAAAAATTCTGAAAAAAATTTAAAATGTTCTCCTCTATACCCCCTATCAGTACCTAAAATATCAGGTATACAAATACGATCTAGTTTTTGAGTTATAAATTTTTAAAGTTGACTACTTTAACATGGAGAAATGAAACTCCCATGTTAAATTGGTCAACTTTAAAAATTCATAACTCAAAAACTAGATCGTATTTGTATACCTGATATTTTAGCTACTGATAGGGGGGGGGGGTGTAGAGGAGAACATTTTAAATTTTTTTCATAATTTTTGTGTGAGGGATTTTTTTTAACATTGGTGGCGTTACCTTACACTTAACAAAGTAATACAGTTAGTAAAAATTATCAAATTGTTAAATGTGACCATATTACCAGCACCAACTCAACATCACCCCCCTCCCCTTCTTTATGTCTTAGAAAGTGTGACCAAACCAGATGACTGTAGCATAGACCGTAAGTCAACCCGGGAAATGTGACCCTATTACTAACTCCTGCCCCCCCCCTTTAGATGTTTATCTGTCTGAGTGATAGACGCAGAAACTTGAAGGATTAGGATTGATTTGAGAAGACCGGGGCTGCTAAATCCTCTGGAGCTGTCTGCTATTCTAGCTGCTATTAGTCGCGGATCCAGGGGGGTAGCTAGGAGGGCTGCAGCTCCCTCCACCCCGAAATTTTGGATTTAACATCGACAAAATAGGCATTTCCCCCACTCCAATTTTTTTTATCATTGAGAAGAAATTCAGTCTGGGTCCGTGCCTGGCTGCTATTTAATTATTTCTAAAATGTTGCCGTCTTTCCTCTTTCAGGAGCTGCATGCTATTGTCAACTCTCTGCCATTTCCTGCTGGAGCAGTCATTTTAGTCTCAAATAAAGGGATTACAGTAAACCTTTTAGCAAATGTTTCATTAAGTTCTGCTTAAGTGTGTATTTATATTTTTGAGACTTCCAGTGAATAAGATTATATAGCTTCAAAAAATTGTGGAAAATTTTATCCATATTAGTTGTCCCAATGCATATGCATTTTTTTACTGCCAGCTAAAATCAATTTTTTTTTTAAAGTTTTTGAAAAATTGCTAATAAGAAACTGAATTAGAATATACAGGTTTAATATATATTAGCATTATTAGCCCAATTCCATTAATATATTAAAAAATACACATGAAAATAACTTGAATTGGTATTTTGTTTTACAACTTATAATTTGCTGATTATATACTGTGTGTAATATCTTATAAATTGTACCTGTAATAAAAATCTAAACATGAGAAAAGGTTCGTGTGATATTTTTTCAGGGCATATAATGTTCCTAGGTATCCGTCAGGTAATTACACTACATTCATGTCAGTTAATAGGTCGATCTGTTCATAAACCATGCTCGGTGTACTCGAAGTGAGCAAGCTTACGAACATTAATCATGTCGTCATCTGCACTGCACTCCCTACCCCACCATCTGCACTAGTGTAAGAAAACGGGGCAAGGTGTACACCACAAGCAGGGTTTGCGAACAGACCTTATAATTATGTGGTTTGACCAATGAATAGCTAGTTTGCGCTGTCACTTTCACGAAGCTATTATGGGCCATATATATATATGTATATATATATATATATATATATATATATATATATATATATATATATATATATATATATATATATATATATATATATATAATAGCTTTACCAAAGTGAAAGCGCAGATCATATGTTGGGACTGGGAAGGTATGGTTAGGTAAATCTTGCAGACTCCGTGAGATTCTTGGAGGACTGCCATGGCTAGAACCTCCGAGAAACTTGGAAAAATGATTAGAATCCCCAATAAGTAATAATAAGGAAAATTAAAGAAATAAATAGTAAATGAAGTTACTGCTCCTTAATATGTATATTAATAATATATTATATATAGATATAGATATATGCATACATATATATATGTCTGTCATGGCAAATAATTATAATAGGATCCTTATATATATTATATATAACATCATTACTTTGTTTATTTTGTATTATTTTTTAAATTTAATAACAATTAAGATATTATAATAATTATATATTTATTATAATGACCTATCCTTAATTAAAAATTTAATCAGGCCACATATAATATAAGCATGATATTTACAGAAAATGATGCAAAAATATATATGATAGCAAAATAATAAATTAATAAACTGTAAGAGAGTCAATTAAATATATATGTTGCTTGATAAACTTTGTTATACTTCTTCGTTAATAATTTTATCTTGCAGCAGTAATTAAGTAGTTGTATAAACTGATAATAAATACTGATTACATATGCACACATTATTTATTAATTAATATCAACCTTACAAATAATTTAATTATATTATGCTATATTATATATACTGTATTTTTTATCTTTCTCTGAAATTGCAGCGATTAACGTTTTTAAAATTTCGTGCCAAAATGGTTCCAAAACGGAAGTTAAATAAAAAACAAAAGACGCGCGAAATTCACGCGTGGCGGCACCTCTCTGGTCTCTAGAACCTTGGTTTCAACTATATAATACTTGTAAACAATTATTATTTGTTTCCATAGCAACGTGGTTGTTTACAAACATTATATAGTTGAACCAAAGAATATAATGACGTCATCGGCGATGTGGACGGCCGGAGCCTTTAGGTCATGAGACCTCCTTAAATCTCCATTTCTGGTATGATGCATTACTAGAAAAAATCACATAAAATTCAGGGGTTTATTTTTCAACAACCTTTTTTGACAGAATCAGTAAAAAATTGATATGCAAATTCCTCATTGTGCTTTGTAATAAAAGGTTCCATATGATTGTAAATTTGTTATACTGAGGGCTTTTAGTTAAAGATATTAGATTGTGACTTGGTATAAATATATGCATTTTGATTCTAGATCTAATATTATGATTGTGTAAGTCAGAATTTTTCTGAAAAAGATGAGGATATTTTACAACAAAAGAACAAGTTAGTTGGGGAAAAATCAGAGGGGATCCCACAAAGAACGAAAGAATTTTCAAATTTGTAAATAAAGAATATTTTAAATATAAAGTAGAGTATATAAAGTAAAGAATAATTGGTCAGGGGTAAGAAAAGGCATTATTGCCTTACTCTCGCCATAAAGTCGAATAAATAAATAATTAGTGTGAAAATCAGGACATGACATACATGCATGTGCTTTGATTTATTGTCAAATTTTAAATACTTGTTTATTAATATGTATTTATAATTTGACAAAATCTATGTTTGTACTGTTATTTAATCATGATTTTGTGACTTGTATTGTGTATACTGCCTACTGATCAAATAAATATTTTTATAATTTCTTATTTCTAAATTACAATTTAAAATTATTTAATACGTTTTATTATTAGCCCAGTAATATTATGGAAAATTCCTATGCTGACCCGGAAAAATTGAGGGGAAAGCTGAATTTTTCAGGATTTGTCAGTAATGCTGTTTCAAACATATTTTGAGTTGTACCACCTTGTACCCCCTGTGCTAGCGCCGCCATTTAAAAAAGATGGCGTCCAAATAGTCCTTTTTAAAAAAATTAATTTCTCAGAAACTACTTGCGGTAAGTAAAAAAAAAATTCCATAGTTTTATAGCTAAGGATTAGTTCTAACCTAGAAAATAAAAAATAACTGGATTGTTGGATATTTAAGTGGTGTAATTCGCATATTAACAAAAAATTTACATTTACATATTTACAAATCATGGAAAATAATATTGAAAAAAATTTATTAAAAAAAATTGCTCCTAACAAAAATTAGCTCCGTATTATTAGCTATACAAGAGTGTAAGAATTATTTTTTTACGGCAAAAATTACGGGAGTTACAGATTTTAAGGCTTGCGAATATATATTATCAACTCTCCTCGCGATCGCGTATCTATACTCGCCGCGCTCACTACCACGGTCACTCCTCGCTACCGTTCTTGCTTGTTTGTCTCCTAATTACTATTGTGACTCATTCTTACGTGGTAAACAGGTGTATGTGAATCATATTTTAGAAAGGATTGTTTACATCTTGGCCAGCGTGATTACTAGACATTCCTAGCCACTCTTCTTTGAGCTGTGACATTTTTCACATCGCGCGGTGACTCGCATGGATTTATTTAATACGCGTACTACTGTGATGTTAAAATTAGTGATAACGAGTGCCCTGTTTGTGTTATTTGTACGGCAACTCTCTATAAATCAGGCCAGCAAACCAGACAAGTTCCAAGTGCAGGACTTAAAACTATTTGTGAAGCAAGTGCAGCAAGAAATGGCAATTTATTTAATAGTGACTCAAATATATATATAGAATCTGTTGTACATACTTCATTTAAATTGCTACGTAAAATACAGTAGAAAAAGGGATGTTAATAAATTAAAAACTACTGGAAATGAAAACACCGATACAAATAATGCATCAACGCAACCATCACTTCGTTCGTCAAGCAACACTTTCGATTTCAAACTACGTATTGCTTATTTTGTGGTGAACCAGCATGTGCAGTTACGGAGTCAAAAAAAAAATCTTTACTAATATTACTCGCACGTGCAGATATTGACTCCAACATCGTCATTCGTTCACCAGGCCAGGGTAAAAATGTTGATAAAATTTTCAACGTTTCTACACTGAAAAAAAAATTAGGTGTTGCTGCTAAAAGCTTGCTGTTCATACATGCTATCAGTGCATGGTTGCGATTCAACATCAGCTCCCTACCGAAGGGGGAAGAAACACGCCCTTAATCTTCTTTTATAAAGAACGAAACTGTTCAAAACATCGCTCTGAGTTTTTGTGAAACTGAAGCTGATTGTACAAGTATTATAGAAGGAGGAGAAAAGTTCATGATACTTTACTATAATTCAAATGCAAACTCACTGAACACAGCAAGATATTTTTCGTACTTCGAAATGACATGTAATCACAAAATTAGTGCAGACTTTGAGCTTGCATCCTTACCTCCGACAAGTGCAGCAGCTATGCATCATTCTCTTAGAGTTTACCATCAAGTGCAGCAGTGGCTAGGGGTGCAATGGGCTTGCCTCCGACTGAATGGGGCTGGCAAATGAAAAACAATGTGCTGGTCCCGGTTGCAACCTTGGAACCACCGGTTCCTGACAACATACTCCATCAAGTGCATTGCAACTGTGTGACAGACTGCAGCAGCGGACGTTGTTCTTGCAAGAAAAGTGGACTTCATTGCAGCCCCATGAGCGGCCAATGTCACGGCATTGATTGTGCCAACAATCAGACAGGGGATCACTTTGGTGAGGAGGAGGAAGAGAACGAGGGCCGTAAAACTGCATGGCGAGACCGCATCATGAGTCTACAGGGGTCTACAGGTCGGAGGTCGCGGAGCACCAGTGCTAGTGACGCCATATGCCGGAAGCGTCGCAACATTTCAGAATGAGCACGGCAACTACAGGTATAGGCAAAGCTTCATTTTTTTTACGGCCAGGTTCAGTTTAATAAATAATTTTGTTTAATATTAAATAGAACATTAAATATTATTGACACCTGTTTCAATCTTTATAAGAAGAAAAAAACATATATCGAAAATATAATATAATATATTATATATATATATATATATATATATATATATATATATATTATATTTCTACACGATACAAAATGATTGTATTTAATAAATTTAATAAGAAAAATTTTAGTAAAAATTTAAGTTTGAACAATGTGAATAAGAGTGTGAAATGTTGTGTATATATCTCTCTCTTATGGAAGAGATAACGCCGAACAGCTGTTCGACGTAATCCCCTTTGATTAACATGTTAACCTTAGCAAATTGACAAAAATTCTGAAATTTTTTTTGAGAGGCAGATATTAGTGCCTAAAAGCCATAGAAAAAATTTCAAAACAATTTAACGAGCCGATTTTTTTTTATTAATTTTTTTAATTTTCAGCATAGGGCTTTCCCATGGAGAGCCAAACTAAAAAATTAATTTAAAAAAGTCGGCTCGTTAAACGTTTTTGAAACTTTTTCTATGGCTTTTAGGCACTAATAACTGCTTCTCAAAAAAATTTCAGAATTTTTGTCATTTTGCTAAGGTTTACATGTTAACCAAAGGGGATTACGTCGAACAGCTGTTCGACGTTATCTCTACCTTAAATCATGGCGAAAAATATTAATTTGATTGAATTTATTAGTCGAAGAAACAAATTTATTAAATATTATATTGATTCAATGTGGCATTATACAAGTCAATTGATACACAAGAATATTAGTTAGGAGTACTTTATGTTAATTATATATAAAAAAAATGTAGTCTAATTTGACTTCTGTTCAATCCAACAGAATTTAAGAGTATGATGTGCTGGTATCTCGATCGGGGACCGGAGAGCGTGGCGGAGCGAAGGTAGAGACTATAAGTCGCGGTGGCAACTCAGGCTGCTGCCGCTATGGCGAACGACGCAACGTTTTACCATGAACATTCTCCCATAATTTACTTGATTTTTGCTCTAAAAAATTAGTTCTTACACTCTTGGATAGCTAATAATACGAAGCTAATTTTTGTTGGGATCAATTTTTTTTAATATTTTTTTTTCAATATTATTTTTTATGATTTGTAAATATGTAAATGTAATTTTTTTGTTAATATGCAAATTATACTACTTAAATATCTGACAATCCAGTTATTTGTTATTTTCTAGCTTAGAACATATCCTTAGCTATAAAACTGTGTAATTTTTTTTTACTTACCACAAGTAGTTCCCGAGAAATTATTTTTTTTAAAAAAGACTATTTGGACGCCATCTTTTTTAAATGGCGGCGCTAGCACAGGGGGTACAAGGTGGTACAACTCAAAATATGTTTGAAACAGCATTACTGACAACTCCTGAAAAATTCAGCTTTCCCCTCCATTTTTCCGGGTCAAAACATAATATTACTGGGCTATATACCCACTGGCTTTCATCATTGTAAGAATAAGATGACTACTTTAACATGGAGAAATTGAGCTTCAATGTTAAATTAGTCAATTTTAAAAATTAATAACACGAAAACTACATCAAATATGTTGATCTGATATTTTAGCTAGTGATAGGGAATGTAAAGAAAATTTTAAGATTTTCATAATTTTCATGTGTGGTATTTTTTTTTAACATTTTTTCTTAACCTTACTGTTAAGCTGAAAAAAGAAGAAAATAAAACTGAGATGAGAATTTAATTTTATAATTCCAGTTGAATTTATTAATTTTTCGTCTGGTGTAAAAAGATTCAATATTAACTAATGTTTATATTCTTTCAATGATTCCATTCAAGATACTGCAAATAATGCATTAGACAATATCAAAAATTTCATTAATTTGAAGATAAACAGAGTCAAACAGACTTACAAGAAATCCCTTTTGTTTCAGATTTTATGAATAAATGAGACCGTCAGCTTCAAAACCAGCTCTTTGCTTTTTTCGATGAGAACTACAATCCTTATCACAACACCCGAAAGGCAGATTTGAATTTATCAGAAAGTACAAAGAGACAGTTTTGAAGTATCAACCTAACAATTTTTTATTGCAGAAATGAATATAGAGGGTGCAAAGTTATGCAACTCTGATATTTTTCAGAATTTTCAGAGACCCCGGGGAACTATTTAAAAATAGAATTATTGAAAACACAGAGAGTGACGCCTCTCTTAATAAAAAGAATAGGAATAAAAGAAGCAGGTTCAAACCCAAACTCGTCAAAACTTTTAAGCAATTTTTGAAGTAATTTTTTAAGATCCAACCACAAACAAAAAAGACGGATTTTTTAGCCTTAAACTTCAAAAGAGTGAAAACGGCAAACTTGACAAAACCAAAACTTCTAATTTTAGCTCAATCATGCTCAAAACACCTGACACCATGTAATTGGATCCTAGGAGTTCAAATATGGAGGAATTTTAAAGATCCAATCACAAACAAAAAAGCCAGATTTTGAGGCCTTAAACTTCAAAACAGCAAAAACAACAAAGTTGAAAAAAACAAAACTTCTAATTTTAGCTCGATCACCCTGAAAACACCTAACATCATGTAATTCGACCTGGGGAGTTTCAATTATGAAAGAATTTTTTAGATCCAACCCAAAGTCTTCTGCTCGTTGTTAGTAAACAAAGTATTGTTGTGTAATGTCTGTCGCGTGAAAGGAAAAACATGGGACGGTTGTTGATTTACATGTTAACTTATGGAAAATGACCGTTAATTATGAAGTTGACACCGTTGCCTAACGCCAACAATGCCATTACGTTCTCTGCTCTGGTGGCAAAATTTAGCACTATGTCGTCCCATGTTTAACAATGAAAAAGGCTTCATGCAACAGACATTATAAACAATGGTTTGTTACAACCATTGTGCGAGTATTAGACTTTGATCCAACCACAAACAAAAAAGACGGATTTTTCAGCCTTATGCTTCAAAAAGAGTGAAAACGGCTAAACTTGACAAAACCAAAACTTCTTATTTCAGCTCAATCATGCTAAAAACACCTGACGCCATGTAATTGGACCCTAGGAGTTTAAATATGAAGGAATTTTTAAAATCCAACCAGAAACAAAAAAGCCGGATTTTGAGGCCTTAAATCTCAAAACAGCGAAAACGACAAAGTTGACAAAACCAAAACTTCTAATTTTAGCTCAATCATGCTGAAAACACCTGACATCATGTAATTGTACCCTAGGAGTTCAAATATGAAGGAATTTTGAAGATTCAATCACAAACAAAAAGGCGGATTTTAAAGCTTTAAAGGCCTTATGAATCTTTTCACAGTATTAAGTACACGGTTAGCTTTGCTTCAGTGTGATTCGGCTGCATAATTTTTTTTGTTTCAGTAGCACAAATATCAGAGATAATAGCCGATGAAGAAGCAAACAATGGGGAATTCTCCTACATTTATTTTAATTTTTTTTCAGATGCTCTATGCCTTGAAATTAAATGTCCCAAAACAAAAAAGTTTCAATCTTCAAAATTGGAGACAAGGGAATTTTTTAAAAATCTTCCTTCATTTGAATTTAGCGCCAAAACGTGACGTAGAAACTGCCTAGCAGGCGAAATTTTCCTGCAACAAATTTATATTTTCGATTATCACTCTTAAAATAAACTGATAATAGAAACAAAACTATTGATACTAAGGTAGAAAAACTCGCTGATTTCGATCGTGTTACTAAAATTTATAGCCAATCACTCCATGACGCTCAAATTATGATATCAGGCAGTCGTTGTGTGTTAACTAGGGAGTTTCTACGTCACAATTTTCAGTTTTGCGCGCAGGTTGCATACTTTGCCCCTATTCTAATAATCCCTTCAGAGTCCCCAAATTTGAGTTTAAAAAGTTGAAACTTAAGTCAAACTTATTGTTTATATGTACCCTATCATAATATAGTAGTTAAATTAAAATTTGAGTTTTAAGAGAATTCCCCATTTTTTTTAAGGTTGATACTCAATTGAATTGAATCACACAACGCTGAAAAAAAAAAAAAAAAAATGCAAGGAGTAACAATCATGTTTTTTCAAAGAGACTGCTAGGAAACAAAGAGATTGCTAGGAAACTAATAATTAATTAATATTATTATAATATTATTATATTATAAATATTAATAATATTAATATACTGTATTCATGTATACATGAATATGGGACGCCGCAAAGGGATAATTTCTACATAAAACCTAATAAGTTACATTATATGATCATAATCCTAGCAGCATTGTGCCTCTAATATATGAGCATTTCCCCATCCGAAGTATTACGAAGTGAGATTGGACAAAAGAGCGCTACAACGACGATTAGCTCATATAAGAAATTCTAAATCCTCTGCATATTTGAAAAAATAATTATTTAAATATCTAATGGAAAGTTAAAAAAAAAAAAATTAATACCCTTGACACCATATTTACCCTTTCGGGTGTGGCCAGGCCGATATTTAGCCTTGTCAGTAATAGTTATCTTGCAACCATGCTGGGGCTTACCAGGCTCCCAGAACCCTTTCCTGCACTCTTCTGGGCTCCTACTACCAGATCTGTGCAGTCTGCAGTGGCAGTGCAATACTGCAGGGAAGCAGAGTATAGACAGCCGTAAGCTGCCTTCCTCTTACCAACTTCATAATCTAGTAATCAGTCACGCTCATCCCAAGTCACGAAAAGGCTGCCGTGTTCGGGAATCGAACCGGGGACCTCTCGGACCAGAGCAAGGGGAACTACCACTACCTACAGAGCAGTTATCTCTGTGGAAAGTTTTTCTATAGAATTAAAGAATTTTACAAAAAGAGTAATTTACTACTTGGCTGACTGTAGTTATTAGTGTACAGTAAAAACTTGTTATTACATAAAGTCAAGGGACCCAAAAAATTATTAGGTTCACCTTATATCAAGTTATTCCTGTACAATGCTAACCACTTTTTATGAGACCGCAATCTCTTTTACTCAAAATCAAGTTTTACCTAACAACAAGTTGTGTAATAACAAGTTTTTACTGTACACAGTCTTTGGATGGTGCTACTGACCTGCGTAGTTGGTGATGTCAAGGGCGCTCTCCTTCTGATCAGACCTCGAGACCCAGGGACTGCAGGGAGGGTCGCAGCCGGGCTTGAGTTCACACAACCTGCAAATAAAAATGATTGACATCATAACAAAAGGTCTATCAGCCATAATAAGCAAAATACAGTACATAAAAATGTAAGTAACTTAAGGGGAAGGTAACACGAATCAGCTGATGAGCTGATCGATGTTGTCCCATTTGATTACCATGTAAACCTTAGCAGATACTAAAAAATTCTGAAATTATTTTGAAAGATAGATTTTAGTGCCTAAAAGCCACAGAAAAGAGTTAAAAACAATTTATTTTTCAATATATATTATAAATTTTTTAATTCATTTTTTAGTTTGTCTCTTCATGGTTTCCTATGATAATTTAAAAAAAAAAAAAATCGGCTCTTTAAATTGTTTTGAAACTTTTCTATGGCTTTTAGGCACTAATATCTGCCTCTCAAAAAAATTTCAGAATTTTTGTGAATTTGCAAAGGTTTACATACTTTACATGTTAATCAAAGGCAAGTACGGCGAACAGCTGTTCGGGGTTATCTCTACCTTAATTGGATAGACATTATAAAAAATGGTTATAAACAACCATTGCGAGTAGAAGACTCTAATTTAACTAATTAATTAATATAATTATAACTAACTATAATAACTAACTAATAATTTATCTAATTAACTCTAGATTCAGTCCTTGGGATGGACAGTTATTAAATTAATTTGTATTTGTTCCTACAATTTTGATGAAAATTCTAGTACGTGTACAAAAGATGCATAAAAAAATCTAAAGCAATTATAATTTATTTAAGAAAAAATTAAAATGTTTCGGAGTTTACATTTTCATGACAGAGAAAACGTAAAGTCTCTTTCATGTAGAGGTTTAGAGAACTCGCTCTTAATTTTAAAGACCAAGTCATCATGGAAGGTTCAGTAGCCACTTTAATAGACTCCTGACGATGAGCTGGTTCCATTGAACTGGCTACTGAACCTTCTACAATGACTCTTTCTTTGTTATCCATGGAAGGGATTGTCATAGTAGGTTCAGTAGCCAGTCCAACAGACTCCTGACAACAAATTGGTTTAATTGGACTGGCTACTGAACCTTCCGTCACAATTAATTCCTTCCATGAATAAGATAGACATAGTAAACAATGCTTTGTTACAACCATTGCAAGTAGAAGACTGTTTAAAATACTTTCCACACACAAAAAAAAAAAAAAAAAAAAACAAAAAAAAACAAAACAAAAAAAAAACATACCTTTTTACATCTCTCTGTATTTCGAACTCTCCCCAGCCATCTCATACAGTAGCCAGTCAATTCAGTATGCATGACTGCTGAATCAATGCACTCCATAATCTCCATACTACATTATTGTTGACACGGTTAGAGTATGCTGCCGGGTTTCATGAAGTCAAAAAAAGTTCTAATACATCATGTTTGTGTTTGCATGCTATATAATCTGTAAACAGAAAAGAAAAATTCAAATTATTTTCTTTCACAATTTATTAAGTCTAACAGATTTTAGAATATTAAGTGAAAACTCTGCCTTATCCTATGGGTGGACGTCACCGAATCTACGTACACATCATATTCTACCTGTTAGATCTGGTTTATTTTATGAGTATATCATACGCTGTATCACGTAATATATGTACCGGTATCATACAGTATTCTATCATGATTTTATTTGTTTCACTACAGTATGCATACTTCAATAAAACTATTAAAATTTAAAATGATACGGGGTACTGTATGCATTTATGCATACAGAAGCTAGTAACTAATGATTATACATACATATAATATATATTCAGTGATAAAAGTGTGGCGGAACGGTCTGAAACGCCGTTCCAGTAAAAAAAAAAAAAAAAAGGCGAAACGCAGTTCCACCTGGGAAGGGTGAGTCAAAGTGAAAGAAACTTGGATATTATTCTTAAAAATATAAAAATAAATCAAAATATTGTTTTAAGAAAATTTAAAAATTTCAGAAAAAATTACTCGCTTCGCTCGATCGCATTTCACGGTCTTCTTCTTAAAACGATAAAATGCATAATTATAATTATGCATTTTATCGTATATATACAGTATACATCATGTGTAAAGAATGCAAGCACCAAGTTTAGAAAGCTCTTACTGTTAGTGACTTCTTTTCTTTTTTTTTCTTATTCTTCTTAATATTTCTTATTATTTTTTTGCAATAATATATGTAACAAAAAAAAGCATAAATTTACATTGTTAATACTTTCAGCAATTGCAATAAAAAGAGGGCACATTCAGCTTTGACTTTTGGCTGCGCAACAAATATTGGCGTATTACTCGTATTTTGTCCAACACCAATTAAATTCAATAAGAACTTCAAAAATAAAAGAAATAACACCAGCTGATGATCGAGCTTTTTATCATTAAAATAAAAGTTTTGTTTCATGCGTGTTTTGTACACTCTCTGACAAAGTCTTCTGCTCGTTGTTGGTAAACAAAGTATTGTTGTGTAATGTCTGTCACGTGAAAGGAAAAACATGGGACAGTTGTTGATCTACATGTTAACTTATGGAAAATGACCGTTAATTATGAAGTTGTAGCGGTTACCTAGCGCCAACAATGCCATTACGTTCTCTGCTCTGGTGGCAAAATTAGGCACTACGTCGTCCCATTTTAACAATGAAAAAGGCTTCATGCGACAGACATTATAAACAATGATTTGTTACAACCATTGCGAGTAGAAGATTTTGCTCTCTGTACAAAAACTTTCAATAAATTACCTCTCAAAATGCTATATAAAGACGTGTTCATAACAGCTAGAAACTGGAGCTCCTCTGGGACCAAACTTTTTATAATTTTTGGACCTATATCAATCAATTCAGGAAAAAAAAAAAAAAAAAAATCCCAAAAAATATTTTTGAAAATTTAAATACAATTTACGTAAGATTTTAAATTTTAACTACAAATTTGGGGAGACAACAAAAGTTGAGGAAATTAGTTTATGTTTCATGACAAACTGAATGGATTTTACATTGCAAAATTACTTCGAGGTCTTCTATTCAAGTATGCAAGAAAAAAATTATGCAGGTTTGATAGCATTCAAGTTTTATCTACAACTACTTTTGCTATAGTCCAGCAAGCGAGAGTTGGACCATGAAAATTGCCGGAAATGACGTACGGGAACTTACGATTGCGGGTTATACCATGGCAACCGGAAGCAAAAACTACTGAAATTATGTCATTTCCGTGGTCCAACTCTCGCTTGCTGGACTACAGTCAAATTTATATATCATTCCTACCGGAAGTAGCCGGAAGTGAGAGTTTTCTGGTTGTCTTATTCAGAAGGAGATGGAAAAGATCCAAAGACAAGAAGGGTTCTAGAAAAGGGGAACTGGAGCTTTACCTGTGATAAAAGCAAAATTTATAGGGAAAGAGAGAGTGTGACCAAAATGATAGAGCAACTGGGATGGGAGGATTTGGAGGAAGCAAAGTAGACTGATAACAATATATAAAATAACTAGGAACCAAAAGGGCTGGGAGGAGCTTAGCGATCGTACTGAGGAAGGGCGTTATAAGGGTAGGAGGGACCATGATTGGAAGTTGGAGTATAGGGGAAGCAAAAATGATATGGGCAAGTATTCTTTCTTGAGAAGAACGGTGAGGGAATGGAATTTACTGGACTCTGGGCTTGTGGATGCTCAGAGTGTTGGTGAGTTCAGGGAGGGGCTGAGAGAGTCAACCACAAGCAAGCGAGCCACCGTGGTGGAATACCCACAATAGCCGCAAGCAGGAGTGTATATGCATGTAATGTGTACACACTGCTTATCTTATCTTATCTGAGTCTTGAAAATTTACAAACATGTTAGTATGTACTCTTCTTACGAGCATTTAGTCAAAATTTCAAAATGTAAAAACAAAGAGAAGAGTCAGAAACCTCTCACTTTCGGGTACTTCCGGAGAGAATGTAAGGTAAATTAAACTGTATAATACTTTATAGTTTTCAATCGACAAGACATTGTTGCGCATAAAACATCAATGCATAACATTTCCAAACTGCAGCAGATATTTATCAAAATTTCAACTGTACTTTAATGATTTAATTGTACCAAATATGAAATTTAATTGTAAAAAAAAAAAAAAAAAACGTAAACTGGCACGCCCCTTTTTAAAAAAATCTCGCCTTCGAGCCCCCCAATGGTATCCCGGTCTTGACTTGCATTCCGGCAAAATAATGTTACACCACGTAGCCCGGTAACGGACCCCGTTACGACATTTCGCACGTTTAACAATTTTTATCTGCCATATTTAGGGTTCTTAAAATTTTGAATTTTTTTTTAACATGTTCAATAGATATAGAATGTAGCAATTGAGTATGTCATAAAATTTCAGTTCCATATCTGAGCATCTCTTTGAGTAAAAAAAAAATTGTGTGGAGGGACATGAAAAAAAAAATGTTCCGGTTTTGGTCCAGGCCTGCTTTTACACTCCTTAAGTCCTTATAACCAAAAAAAGTAAAAATATAAAATTGTAACCCATTAACCAAATCAGCCTCTTCATTAAAATAACAACTGCAATACCGTGATATTTTTTTTACTAGTGAAGAAAAAATAAAAACGAATTATTTGTCAAAAACCCTGTTTTTATTCGTTTTTGAACCAGTAAAAAAATTATCAAGGTACATATTGCAGTTGTTATTTTCATGGAAGGGAGGGTTTGGTTAATCAGTCACAATTTTCTTTTTTTCACTTTTTTTGCCTATAAGCAGGAGCCTAAAAGCAGGTCGGAACCAAAACAGGGCTAAAAGCCAAAACTGGGCTGTGCACTAGCTGTATGATACCTACCGACTTTTACCACTGATTATATTAATCATGCAGAAACGTATGATACTGTCATGTCTTTATATGTGCATAACTATAAAAACAAGCAGCAAAACCCATATATATAAATCATAATTAATTTTGATAATATAGCTGGTAACAGCCATGCATACAGTACTGTATTAGCTTAATTGTCAAATTTGAAATGAAGTTTAATTTTGTTAAATCCAGTTTATAAACTACTAGCTCATTTTTAAGAGTTTTTGATTAAGTGAAGATGAAATTAATTTACAAATTTCTATTAGATATTTAATATGTTCATTAAGAATACCCAAAACAACCCTTATAAACAATCAAAACACTGCAATATGTGCAAAATGCAAAAAAGGGAAAAACAACATTCCTACAATTCTCACCAACATATATAGGCTTCCTCTTCATCTACACTCAAATTTTATTCTTCCAGGCATGACTATAATATATTTCTTCTTCTCCTGAACATAATTCTCATTATAACAGCAGAAACGCACGAAAACATAAAATTTAGTAAAAGATGAATTTCTAAACGCCCTCAAAACGACGCCATTTTAAAACACATGGTCGCTCGCAATCACAAATTTCGCCGCCAATTCCAGATTAGTTCGCTTTTTTTAACGGCACGTGTGCAGATGACAGCACTAGGCAGCAATTGTCAGCCGTCTAGATCGCTGATTAGTTCTCATTTCGACCAATCACAAACCATTTGTATCGCGCCACTGAAAAAACACGGGAACACGTGTCTGAAAAATCTGAAAATGTTCATAAACCATGATATTCGGAACCAAATTAAAATTTAATTAATAAAGAATTAGCTATTTATACATTTCATACTATCGATTTATGTCCCGAAAAATACTAAAAAGGATGCGAAAATTCATAATTTGAATAATAAACAATGAAGACACACGGATTGGAAATATTGAAAACTAAAAAGCCGGCCCCCAGCACGCGCGTCTCGTCCCCGGCCTGATCGAAAATTAAAATGCAGATATGGCATGCACCAATTTACAACATTCTTATTTCCAACGAAATTTAAATAAAATTTCGTACTTACTACTTTTGAAGTCCTCGATCTGCCTCGTTTTTAACCTTACCTTAAGCTTCTTAAATTCAGAACAAAGCTTTTGATGAAGTCACATCAGTTCATTCACAAAATGACAAAAGTCACAAACACACGTGCCTGGCTGCTGGCCGATCACAAATTTTGAGCTGCGCATGATATTGCATATATATATATATGCGAGAAAAAAATCAACATATTCGGAATAATCTTGAAGAACAATTAATTAATTACTATATCTCACCAAATAAGTTTCGTAATTAATTTAACAATGTCCTAATTACGATTTACAGTAAAAAATCACTTGATAACTTACAATTATCACGACTAGAGAAAATGCATGCGATCCTGCGCGCATTTTCCCAGGAATGCCGAAAGCCCGGAAAGCCGAAAATGCTTAAATTTTGTGATGCTAGGTGGCAGCACTAAACACTACAGATTTTGTAATCTTATATCGCTGATTGGTTCACTTTGACCAATCACAAGCCGTTATATTTTATCGCGCCACTGAAAAAACGTGTCTGTCCTTGTCTGTCTGAAAACGCTGTTTATAGTTTATAATATAATTAAAAACAATTCGGACCCAAATTAAAATTTAATTAATAAGGACCGAATTATTGATACTATATATATATATAATTATATATACATATATATATGTCCCTACAAATATTGAAAATCATGCGCAAATTAATAATTTTAATAATAACGATAATAAACAATTAAGACCCGACGCGGATTGGAAAGTATATATTAATATATATAAAGAGATTTTTCTACGTGACGCAAAAATGATCAAATATTATAAAGCTCTCGCGATCGCAGATAGCATATTGCAGGCATACACCCCGGCCATTGTACGAACTCGCGGTTGCATAATATATTAAAATAAAATATAATACTTACTATACTTGAAGCGCTATATTAGCGCGAGTCCTCGATCTGCCTCGTTTTTAACCTTACCTTAAGCTTCTTAAATGCAGAACAAATAATTAAGCTTCACGTCACAAAATATATATATAAGTTTGTTCACAAAAAAAAACACGTGCCTTAATTAATTTGGCCGATCGTCAAGTTGATGCATATGTGCATCTAGTATATACCTATATATTGATGTCAATACATTTAAAAGATCATGTATAAAAATACAATTATGCTAAAATGGCAAAAAAAAACTTACATACATAAATTGACGTCATATATCCCTTTTTTACGGGCTAAGCCAGCAGCATTATTACCTCGGCCGTCTACAAATTGTCCTCCAAAGCACTATATAATTAAGCACTATAAGCATTAAGTAAAACTTAATTGATTATAATTCTTCTATTACTGATGCATATTATATTTATAAATTCACAAACAGACTTGATCATCAAATCATTAACAAAATAAATATTGTGACAACTGTGTTTTATAAATTAGTATGGATTTATTCAGGATGGGACTTGGGATGGGTGTGACTACTAGATGATGGAATATTGTATGGTGGCAGGAAGTTAAGGCAGCTTACGGCTGTCTATACTCCGCAGCCCTGCAGTCTTGCACTGCAGGCTGCACAGATCTGGTAGTAGAAGTAAGAGTGCAGAAAAGGGTTCTGTGCCATGGAAGCCTGTGGTAAGCCCCAGCATGGTCACAAAATAACACTTTATTACTGGAAATATTTAAATACCTGCTGGCCACACCCAAAAAGGGATAAGGATAAATATTTATTATTATTATTTTTTTAACATTGATTTAACAAAAAGTGGAAATACTATAAAACATTTGTTTTTATTTTATATTTGTTCATGATTAAAGGAAAGAACACACAGTTTTACTTACATTTATAATAGACAATGGTTGAACGTTTCAAGGCCAGGGGTCATTATTTGCCAGATCTTTTTGTCTTCGCTGGAGGAGCGAGAGTGTAACTTTGGCCGCCCCACATTCTTCTTACTGAAGGACGTCTGCTAGCTTGTCTTTGTTGACAAGCGCCTCTGCAAACAGACACAATGCTTCAGATATTTACATGAATGTATTTTATTTTACAGACTACACAGAAAGTATTTTAGCTTATTATTGCGAATTTAAATTTGTTAAATTTATTCAAGCAATTATTTATTTTATTTATATATTATGGTTGTAAGAATCTCAAATTTAGATTTAAACAACTTTTTGTCCAAAATGCAAATTAAAAACCCTTTTTGGTCTTTTGTTGGTTTGTATATGTTAGTAAACTTATTTAAAACTTTATTAAAAAATGTTCATAAATGACGTGAATTTTAGATTTCTTCAATCTTAATTAGTATTTAATGTTAAGTTAATTCTCAGCAGCAATTAAAACGTTCTTGAAAAATATGGAAGTACCAAAATAATTTCTAATAACATATATTATACCAGCTGCTGTATTATAGAATATACATAATTAATTAGTATTGAAGAATTTGTATTTTGTCAAAGTTGATTTATTACAAATTTCAACTAACACGATTTTATGATAAACTATACAATGTACTAAAAATAAAATTAATTTAGTTAAATTTTAACACTTTCCAGAGTTAATAAATTTCAAGAGAGTGAAAATGACAAACTTGAAAAAACCAAAACTTCTAATTTTAGCTCGATCCATGCTGAAAACACCTGACATCATGTAATTGGACCCTATAGGAGTTCAAATATGAAGGAATTTGGAAGATATAATAGCATACAAAAAAGCTGGATTTTTCAGCCTTAAACTAAATTCAAAACAGCGAAAATGACAAAGTTGACAAAACCAAAACTTTAAATTTTAGCATGGATCAATTAAGCTGAAAACACCAGACATAATGTAATTGGACCCAAGGAGTTTGAATATGAAGGAATTTGGAAGATATAATAACAAACAAAAAAGCAGGATTTTTCAGCCTTAAACTTCAAAAACAGCGAAAATATGACAAAGTTGATAAAACCAAAACTTTTAATATCAGCTCGATCATGCTAAAAACACCTGACGTTATGTAATTGGACCCTAGGAGTTTGGATATGAAGGAATTTCGAAGATATAATAACAAACAAAAAAGCCGGATTTTTCAGCCTTAAACTTTGAAACAGCAAAAATTATGTATCAAGTTGATGCATATGTGCATCTAGTATATGCCTATATACTTATGTCAATACATTTAAAAGATCATGTATAAAAATATAATTATGCTAAAATGGCAAAAAAAAACTTGCATACATAAATTGACGCCATTTATCCCTTTTTTACGGGCTAAGCCAGCAGCATTAATTACCTCGGCCGTCTACAAATTGCCCTCCAAAGCACTATTTAATTAAGCACTATAAGCATTAAGTAAAACTTAATTGATTATAATTCTTCTATTACTGATGCATATTATATTTATAAATTCACAAACAGACTTGATCATCAAATCATTAACAAAATAAATATTGTGACAACTGTGTTTTATAAATTACTATGGATTTATTCAGGATGGGACTTGGGATGGGTGTGACTACTAGATGATGGAATATTGCATGGTGGCAGGAAGTTAAGGCAGCTTAAGGCTGTCTATACTCCGCAGCCCTGCAGTCTTGCACTGCAGGGCTGCACAGATCTGGTAGTAGAAGTAAGAGTGCAGAAAAGGGTTCTGTGCCATGGAAGCCTGTGGTAAGCCCCAGCATGGTCAAAAAATAACAATTTATTACTGGAAATATTTAAATACCTGCTGGCCACACCCAAAAAGGGATAAGGATAAATATTTATTATTATTTTTTTAACATTGATTTAACAAAAAGTGGAAATACTATAAAACATTTGTTTTTATTTTATATTTGTTCATGATTAAATGAAAGAACACACAGTTTTACTTACATCTATAATAGACAATGGTTGAACGTTTCAAGGCCAGGGGTCATAATTTGCCAGATCTTTTTGTCTTCGCTGGAGGAGCGAGAGTGTAACTTTGGCCGCCCTACATTCTTCTTACTGAAGGACGTCTGCTAGCTTGTCTTTGTTGCTTGTCAGCGCCTCTGCAAACAGACACAATGCTTCAGATAATTACATGAATTTATTTTATTTTACAGACTACACAGAAAATATTTTAGCTTATTCTTGCGAATGAGGAATAATTTGTTAAATTTATTCAAGCAATTATTTATTTTATTTATATATTATGGTTGTAAAATTCTCAAATTTAGATTTAAACAACTTTTTGTCCAAAATGCAAATTAAAAACCCTTTTTAATCTTTTGTTGGTTTCTATATGTTAGTAAACTTATTTAAAACTTTATTAAAAAATGATCATAAATGACGTGAATTTTAGATTTCTTCAATCTTAATTAGTATTTAATGTTGTTAATTCTCAGCAGCAATTAAAACTTTCTTGAAAAATATGAAAGTAACAAAATAATTTCTAATAACATATATTATACCAGCTGCTGCATTATAGAATATACATAATTAATTAGTATTGAAGAATTTGTTTGTTGTCAAAGTTGATTTATTACAAATTTCAACTAACAGGATTTTATGATAAACTATACAATGTACAAAAAATAAAATTAATTTAGTTAAATTTTAACATTTTCCAGAGTTAATAAATTTCAAGAGAGTGAAAATGACAAACTTGAAAAAACCAAAACTTCTAATTTTAGCTCGATCCATGCTGAAAACACCTGACATCATGTAATTGGACCCTATAGGAGTTCAAATATGAAGGAATTTGGAAGATATAATAGCATACAAAAAAGCTGGATTTTTCAGCCTTAAACTTAATTCAAAACAGCGAAAATGACAAAGTTGACAAAACCAAAACTTTTAATTTTAGCATGGATCAATTAAGCTGAAAACACCAGACATAATGTAATTGGACCCAAGGAGTTTGAATATGAAGGAATTTGGAAGATATAATAACAAACAAAAAAGCCGGATTTTTCAGCCTTAAACTTCAAAAACAGCAAAAATATGACAAAGTTGACAAAACCAAAACTTCTAATTTTAGCTCGATCATGCTAAAAACACCTGACGTTATGTAATTGGACCCAAGGAGTTAAAATATGAAGGAATTTGGAAGATATAATAACAAACAAAAAAGCCGGATTTTTCAGCCTTAATTTAAACTTCAAAACAGCGAAAATACTGTATCAAGTTGATGCATATGTGCATCTAGTATATGCCTATATATTTATGTCAATATATTTAAAAGATCATGTATAAAAATACAATTATGCTAAAATGGCGAAAAAAAACTTACATACATAAATTGACGTCATATATCCCTTTTTTACGGGCTAAGCCAGCAGCATTATTACCTCGGCCGTCTACAAATTGCCCTCCAAAGCACTATATAATTAAGCACTATAAGCATTAAGAAAAACTTAATTGATTATAATTCTTCTATTACTGATGCATATAATATTTATAAATTCAAAAACAGACTTGATCATCAAATCATTAACAAAATAAATTTTGTGACAACTGTGTTTTATAAATTAGTATGGATTTATTCAGGATGGGACTTGGGATGGGAGTGACTACTAGATGATAGAATATTGCATGGTGGCAGGAAGTTAAGGCAGCTTACGGCTGTCTATACTCCGCAGCCCTGCAGTCTTGCACTGCAGGGCTGCACAGATCTGGTAGTAGAAGTAAGAGTGCAGAAAAGGGTTCTGTGCCATGGAAGCCTGTGGTAAGCCCCAGCATGGTCAAAAAATAACAATTTATTACTGGAAATATTTAAATACCTGCTGGCCACACCCAAAAAGGGATAAGGATAAATATTTATTATTATTTTTTTAACATTGATTTAACAAAAAGTGGAAATACTATAAAACATTTGTTTTTATTTTATATTTGTTCGTGATTAAAGGAAAAAACACACAGTTTTACTTACATCTATAATAGACAATGGTTGAACGTTTCAAGGCCAGGGGTCATTATTTGCCAGATCTTTTTGTCTTCGCTGGAGGAGCGAGAGTGTAACTTTGGCCGCCCTACATTCTTCTTACTGAAGGACGTCTGCTAGCTTGTCTTTGTTGCTTGTCAGCGCCTCTGCAAACAGACACAATGCTTCAGATATTTACATGAATTTATTTTATTTTACAGACTACACAGAAAATATTTTAGCTTATTCTTGCGAATGAGGAATAATTTGTTAAATTTATTCAAGCAATTATTTATTTTATTTATATATTATGGTTGTAAAATTCTCAAATTTAGATTTAAACAACTTTTTGTCCAAAATGCAAATTAAAAACCCTTTTTAATCTTTTGTTGGTTTCTATATGTTAGTAAACTTATTTAAAACTATATTAAAAAATGTTCATAAATGACGTGAATTTTAGATTTCTTCAATCTTAATTAGTATTTAATGTTAAGTTAATTCTCAGCAGCAATTAAAACGTTCTTGAAAAATATGGAAGTACCAAAATAATTTCTAATAACATATATTATACCAGCTGCTGTATTATAGAATATACATAATTAATTAGTATTGAAGAATTTGTTTGTTGTCAAAGTTGATTTATTACAAATTTCAACTAACACGATTTTATGATAAACTATACAATGTACTAAAAATAAAATTAATTTAGTTAAATTTTAACACTTTCCAGAGTTAATAAATTTCAAGAAAGTGAAAATGACAAACTTGAAAAAACCAAAACTTCTAATTTTAGCTCGATCCATGCTGAAAACACCTGACATCATGTAATTGGACCCTATAAGAGTTCAAATATGAAGGAATTTGGAAGATATAATAGCATACAAAAAAGCTGGATTTTTCAGCCTTAAACTTAATTCAAAACAGCGAAAATGACAAAGTTGACAAAACCAAAACTTTTAATTTTAGCATGGATCAATTAAGCTGAAAACACCAGACATAATGTAATTGGACCCAAGGAGTTTGAATATGAAGGAATTTGGAAGATATAATAACAAACAAAAAAGCAGGATTTTTCAGCCTTAAACTTAAAAAACAGCGAAAATATGACAAAGTTGATAAAACCAAAACTTCTAATTTTAGCTCGATCCATGCTGAAAACACCTGACATCATGTAATTGGACCCTATAGGAGTTCAAATATGAAGGAATTTGGAAGATATAATAGCATACAAAAAAGCTGGATTTTTCAGCCTTAAACTTAATTCAAAACAGCGAAAATGACAAAGTTGACAAAACCAAAACTTTTAATTTTAGCATGGATCAATTAAGCTGAAAACACCAGACATAATGTAATTGGACCCAAGGAGTTTGAATATGAAGGAATTTGGAAGATATAATAACAAACAAAAAAGCCGGATTTATCAGCCTTAAACTTCAAAAACAGCAAAAATATGACAAAGTTGACAAAACCAAAACTTTAAATTTCAGCTCGATCATGCTAAAAACACCTGACGTTATGTAATTGGACCCAAGGAGTTTGAATATGAAGGAATTTGGAAGATATAATAACAAACAAAAAAGATGGATTTTTTAGCCTTATGCTTCAAAAGATTGAAAACGGCAAAATTGACAAAACCAAAACTTCTAATTTTAGCTCAATCATGCTAAAAACACCTGACGTTATGTAATTGGACCCTAGGAGTTTGAATATGAAGGAATTTGGAAGATATAATAACAAACAAAAAAGCCGGATTTTTCAGCCTTAATTTAAACTTCAAAACAGCGAAAATACTGTATCAAGTTGATGCATATGTGCATCTAGTATATGCCTATATATTTATGTCAATATATTTAAAAGATCATGTATAAAAATACAATTATGCTAAAATGGCAAAAAAAAACTTACATACATAAATTGACGTCATATATCCCTTATTTTTTACGGGCTAAGCCAGCAGCATTATTACCTCGGCCGTCTACAAATTGTCCTCCAAAGCACTATATAATTAAGCACTATAAGCATTAAGAAAAACTTAATTGATTATAATTCTTCTATTACTGATGCATATAATATTTATAAATTCACAAACAGACTTGATCATCAAATCATTAACAAAATAAATTTTGTGACAACTATGTTTTATAAATTAGTATGGATTTATTCAGGATGGGACTCGGGATGGGTGTGACTACTAGATGATGGAATATTGCATGGTGGCAGGAAGTTAAGGCAGCTCACGGCTGTCTATACTCCGCAGCCCTGCAGTCTTGCACTGCAGGGCTGCACAGTTCTGGTAGTAGAAGTAAGAGTGCAGAAAAGGGTTCTGTGCCATGGAAGCCTGTGGTAAGCCCCAGCATGGTCAAAAAATAACAATTAATTACTGGAAATATTTAAATACCTGCTGGCCACACCCAAAAAGGGATAAGGATAAATATTTATTATTATTTTTTTAACATTGATTTAACAAAAAGTGGAAATACTATAAAACATTTGTTTTTATTTTATATTTGTTTATGATTAAATGAAAGAACACACAGTTTTACTTACATCTATAATAGACAATGGTTGAACGTTTCAAGGCCAGGGGTCATAATTTGCCAGATCTTTTTGTCTTCGCTGGAGGAGCGAGAGTGTAACTTTGGCCGCCCTACATTCTTCTTACTGAAGGACGTCTGCTAGCTTGTCTTTGTTGCTTGTCAGCGCCTCTGCAAACAGACACAATGCTTCAGATATTTACATGAATTTATTTTATTTTACAGACTACACAGAAAATATTTTAGCTTATTCTTGCGAATGAGGAACAATTTGTTAAATTTATTCAAGCAATTATTTATTAATTTATATATTATGGTTGTAAGAATCTCAAATTTAGATTTAAACAACTTTTTGTCCAAAATGCAAATTAAAAACCCTTTTTAATCTTTTGTTGGTTTCTATATGTTAGTAAACTTATTTAAAACTATATTAAAAAATGTTCATAAATGACGTGAATTTTAGATTTCTTCAATCTTAATTAGTATTTAATGTTAAGTTAATTCTCAGCAGCAATTAAAACTTTCTTGAAAAATATGGAAGTACCAAAATAATTTCTATAATAACATATATTATACCAGCTGCTGTATTATATAATATACATAATTAATTAGTATTGAAGAATTTGTTTGTTGTCAAAGTTGATTTATTACAAATTTCAACTAACACGATTTTATGATAAACTATACAATGTACTAAAAATAAAATTAATTTAGTTAAATTTTAACATTTTCCAGAGTTAATAAATTTCAAGAGAGTGAAAATGACAAACTTGAAAAAACCAAAACTTCTAATTTTAGCTCGATCCATGCTGAAAACACCTGACATCATGTAATTGGACCCTATAGGAGTTCAAATATGAAGGAATTTGGAAGATATAATAGCATACAAAAAAGCTGGATTTTTCAGCCTTAAACTTAAATTCAAAACAGTGAAAATGACAAAGTTGACAAAACCAAAACTTTTAATTTTAGCATGGATCAATTAAAAGCTGAAAACACCAGACATAATGTAATTGGACCCAAGGAGTATGAATATGAAGGAATTTGGAAGATATAATAACAAACAAAAAAGCAGGATTTTTCAGCCTTAAACTTAAAAAACAGCGAAAATATGACAAAGTTGATAAAACCATAACTTTTAATTTCAGATCGAACATGCTAAAAACACCTGACGTTATGTAATTGGACCCAAGGAGTTTGAATATGAAGGAATTTGGAAGATATAATAGCAAACAAAAAAGCTGGATTTTGCAGCCTTAAACTTTATTAATTCAAAACAGCGAAAATGACAAAGTTGACAAAACCAAAACTTTTAATTTTAGCATGATCAATTAAGCTGAAAACACCAGACATATTGTAATTGGACCCAAGGAGTTTGAATATGAAGGAATTTGGAAGATATAATAACAAACAAAAAAGCCGGATTTTTCAGCCTTAAACTTCAAAAACAGCGAAAATATGACAAAGTTGACAAAACCAAAACTTTAAATTTCAGCTCGATCATGCTAAAAACACCTGACATTATGTAATTGGACCCTAGGAGTTTGAATATGAAGGAATTTGGAAGATATAATAACAAACAAAAAAGATGAATTTTTCAGCCTTATGCTTCAAAAGATTGAAAACGGCAAAATTGACAAAACCAAAACTTCTAATTTTAGCTCGATCATGCTAAAAACACCTGACGTTATGTAATTGGACCCAAGGAGTTAAAATATGAAGGAATTTCGAAGATATAATAACAAACAAAAAAGCTGGATTTTTCAGCCTTATGCTTAAAAAGATTGAAAACGGCAAAATTGACAAAACCAAAACTTCTACTTTTAGCTCGATCATGCTAAAAACACCTGACGTTATGTAATTGGACCCTAGGAGTTTGGATATGAAGGAATTTGGAAGATATAATAACAAACAAAAAAGCCGGATTTTTCAGCCTTAAACTTCAAAACAGCGAAAATTATGTATCAAGTTGATGCATATGTGCATCTAGTATATGCCTATATACTTATGTCAATACATTTAAAAGATCATGTATAAAAATATAATTATGCTAAAATGGCAAAATAAAACTTGCATACATAAATTGACGCCATTTATCCCTTTCTTACGGGCTAAGCCAGCAGCATTATTACCTCGGCCGTCTACAAATTGCCCTCCAAAGCACTATTTAATTAAGCACTATAAGCATTAAGTAAAACTTAATTGATTATAATTCTTCTATTACTGATGCATATTATATTTATAAATTCACAAACAGACTTGATCATCAAATCATTAACAAAATAAATATTGTGACAACTGTGTTCTATAAATTACTATGGATTTATTCAGGATGGGACTTGGGATGGGTGTGACTACTAGATGATGGAATATTGCATGGTGGCAGGAAGTTAAGGCAGCTTAAGGCTGTCTATACTCCGCAGCCCTGCAGTCTTGCACTGCAGGGCTGCACAGATCTGGTAGTAGAAGTAAGAGTGCAGAAAAGGGTTCTGTGCCATGGAAGCCTGTGGTAAGCCCCAGCATGGTCAAAAAATAACAATTTATTTCTGGAAATATTTAAATACCTGCTGGCCACACCCAAAAAGGGATAAGGATAAATATTTATTATTATTTTTTTAACATTGATTTAACAAAAAGTGGAAATACTATAAAACATTTGTTTTTATTTTATATTTGTTCATGATTAAAGGAAAGAACACACAGTTTTACTTACATCTATAATAGACAATGGTTGAACGTTTCAAGGCCAGGGGTCATAATTTGCCAGATCTTTTTGTCTTCGCTGGAGGAGCGAGAGTGTAACTTTGGCCGCCCTACATTCTTCTTACTGAAGGACGTCTGCTAGCTTGTCTTTGGTGCTTGTCAGCGCCTCTGCAAACAGACACAATGCTTCAGATATTTACATGAATTTATTTTATTTTACAGACTACACAGAAAATATTTTAGCTTATTCTTGCGAATGAGGAATAATTTGTTAAATTTATTCAAGTAATTATTTATTTTATTTATATATTATGGTTGTAAGAATCTCAAATTTAGATTTAAACAACTTTTTGTCCAAAATGCAAATTAAAAACCCTTTTTAATCTTTTGTTGGTTTCTATATGTTAGTAAACTTATTTAAAACTATATTAAAAAATGTTCATAAATGACGTGAATTTTAGATTTCTTCAATCTTAATTAGTATTTAATGTTAAGTTAATTCTCAGCAGCAATTAAAACTTTCTTGAAAAATATGGAAGTACCAAAATAATTTCTATAATAACATATATTATACCAGCTGCTGTATTATATAATATACATAATTAATTAGTATTGAAGAATTTGTTTGTTGTCAAAGTTGATTTATTACAAATTTCAACTAACACGATTTTATGATAAACTATACAATGTACTAAAAATAAAATTAATTTAGTTAAATTTTAACATTTTCCAGAGTTAATAAATTTCAAGAGAGTGAAAATGACAAACTTGAAAAAACCAAAACTTCTAATTTTAGCTCGATCCATGCTGAAAACACCTGACATCATGTAATTGGACCCTATAGGAGTTCAAATATGAAGGAATTTGGAAGATATAATAGCATACAAAAAAGCTGGATTTTTCAGCCTTAAACTTAATTCAAAACAGCGAAAATGACAAAGTTGACAAAACCAAAACTTTTAATTTTAGCATGGATCAATTAAAAGCTGAAAACACCAGACATAATGTAATTGGACCCAAGGATTTTGAATATGAAGGAATTTAGAAGATATAATAGCAAACAAAAAAGCTGGATTTTGCAGCCTTAAACTTAATTCAAAACAGCGAAAATGACAAAGTTGACAAAACCAAAACTTTTAATTTTAGCATGATCAATTAAGCTGAAAACACCAGACATATTGTAATTGGACCCAAGGAGTTTGAATATGAAGGAATTTGGAAGATATAATAACAAACAAAAAAGCCGGATTTTTCAGCCTTAAACTTCAAAAACAGCGAAAATATGACAAAGTTGATAAAACCAAAACTTTAAATTTCAGCTCGATCATGCTAAAAACACCTGACGTTATGTAACTGGACCCTATATAGGAGTTTGAATATGAAGGAATTTGGAAGATATAATAACAAACAAAAAAGCTGGATTTTTCAGCCTTATGCTTAAAAAGATTGTAAACGGCAAAATTGACAAAACCAAAACTTCTACTTTTAGCTCGATCATGCTAAAAACACCTGACGTTATGTAATTGGACCCTAGGAGTTTGGATATGAAGGAATTTCGAAGATATAATAACAAACAAAAAAGCCGGATTTTTCAGCCTTAAACTTCAAAACAGCGAAAATTATGTATCAAGTTGATGCATATGTGCATCTAGTATATGCCTATATATTTATGTCAATATATTTAAAAGATCATGTATAAAAATACAATTATGCTAAAATGGCAAAAAAAAACTTACATACATAAATTGACGTCTATCCCTTTTTTATGGGCTAAGCCAGCAGCATTATTACCTCGGCCGTCTACAAATTGTCCTCCAAAGCACTATATAATTAAGCACTATAAGCATTAAGAAAAACTTAATTGATTATAATTCTTCTATTACTGATGCATATAATATTTATAAATTCACAAACAGACTTGATCATCAAATCATTAACAAAATAAATTTTGTGACAACTGTGTTTTATAAATTAGTATGGATTTATTCAGGATGGGACTTGGGATGGGTGTGACTACTAGATGATGGAATATTGCATGGTGGCAGGAAGTTAAGGCAGCTTACGGCTGTCTATACTCCGCAGCCCTGCAGTCTTGCACTGCAGGGCTGCACAGATCTGGTAGTAGAAGTAAGAGTGCAGAAAAGGGTTCTGTGCCATGGAAGCCTGTGGTAAGCCCCAGCATGGTCAAAAAATAACAATTTATTACTGGAAATATTTAAATACCTGCTGGCCACACCCAAAAAGGGATAAGGATAAATATTTATTATTATTTTTTTAACATTGATTAACAAAAAGTGGAAATACTATAAAACATTTGTTTTTATTTTATATTTGTTCATGATTAAAGGAAAGAACACACAGTTTTACTTACATCTATAATAGACAATGGTTGAACGTTTCAAGGCCAGGGGTCATAATTTGCCAGATCTTTTTGTCTTCGCTGGAGGAGCGAGAGTGTAACATTGGCCGCCCTACATTCTTCTTACTGAAGGACGTCTGCTAGCTTGTCTTTGTTGCTTGATTGTAAGCGCCTCTGCAAACAGACACAATGCTTCAGATATTTACATGAATGTATTTTATTTTACAGACTACACAGAAAATATTTTAGCTTATTCTTGCGAATGAGGAATAATTTGTTAAATTTATTCAAGCAATTATTTATTTTATTTATATATTATGGTTGTAAGAATCTCAAATTTAGATTTAAACAACTTTTTGTCCAAAATGCAAATTAAAAACCCTTTTTAATCTTTTGTTGGTTTCTATATGTTAGTAAACTTATTTAAAACTATATTAAAAAATGTTCATAAATGACGTGAATTTTAGATTTCTTCAATTTTAATTAGTATTTAATGTTAAGTTAATTCTCAGCAGCAATTAAAACCTTCTTGAAAAATATGGAAGTACCAAAATAATTTCTAATAACATATGTACTATACCAGCTGCTGTATTATAGAATATACATAATTAATTAGTATTGAAGAATTTGTTTGTTGTCAAAGTTGATTTATTACAAATTTCAACTAACACGATTTTATGATAAACTATACAAAATGCACTAAAAATAAAATTAATTTAGTTAAATTTTAACACTTTCCAGAGTTAATAAATTTCAAGAGAGTGAAAATGACAAACTTGAAAAAACCAAAACTTCTAATTTTAGCTCGATCCATGCTGAAAACACCTGACATCATGTAATTGGACCCTATAGGAGTTCAAATATGAAGGAATTTGGAAGATATAATAGCATACAAAAAAGCTGGATTTTTCAGCCTTAAACTTAATTCAAAACAGCGAAAATGACAAAGTTGACAAAACCAAAACTTTAAATTTCAGCTCGATCATGCTAAAAACACCTGACGTTATGTAATTGGACCCTAGGAGTTTGAATATGAAGGAATTTGGAAGATATAATAACAAACAAAAAAGATGGATTTTTTAGCCTTATGCTTCAAAAGATTGAAAACGGCAAAATTGACAAAACCAAAACTTCTAATTTTAGCTCGATCATGCTAAAAACACCTGACGTTATGTAATTGGACCCAAGGAGTTAAAATATGAAGGAATTTCGAAGATATAATAACAAACAAAAAAGATGGATTTTTCAGCCTTATGCTTAAAAAGATTGTAAACGGCAAAATTGACAAAACCAAAACTTCTACTTTTAGCTCGATCATGCTAAAAACACCTGACGTTATGTAATTGGACCCTAGGAGTTTGAATATGAAGGAATTTCGAAGATATAATAACAAACAAAAAAGCCGGATTTTTCAGCCTTAAACTTCAATTAAAACAGCGAAAATTATGTATCAAGTTGATGCATATGTGCATCTAGTATATGCCTATATACTTATGTCAATATATTTAAAAGATCATGTATAAAAATATAATTATGCTAAAATGGCAAAAAAAAACTTGCATACATAAATTGACGCCATATATCCCTTTTTTACGGGCTAAGCCAGCAGCACCCTATTGGAAATTTACAATTGTATTCAGCCATATTACAATTGTAATTTGACTGATTACAATTGTAAAACTAAGATTGCAATTGTAAAACTTGGGTTACAATTGTAACATTTGGATTACAATTGTAATGTTCATGATTACAATTGTATTATTTGAGATTACAATTGCTTTCAGGTTCTGATATACAATTGTATTTGTTAGATTACAATTGTATTTCTTAGATTACAATTGTAATTTTTTAGATTACAATTGATTTTTGTGCTTACAATTGTAATTTTTACAATTGTAATTAGATTGCAATTGTATTTGGATTACATAATTACTAAAAAAAATTGTATTTTCATTGTTAATTTATATTACACGTACATTTTGTCGAATTCTTATTACTTCATTCAATTAATATTTTTTTTATGCTAAGTACGTAACTTGGCTGTAATATCTAATTAAGATACAAAGGTACTATATGAAGCTTTAATTGATATTATATATTTAAAATAAATAATTATTTTTGGAAAAAAAACATGGATCGACCATCGACCCCTTATAGGGTCACAAAAAAAAGTCTGATCAAATCGATGCATGTTAACATATAAAGTGTAACAAAAAATATAAAAAAATACAATTTTTTTGAATTTATGCTATATTTTAATGCATTAGGGGTCAACCCCTACTAGCTAGGCCATTGTGGTTGTATTATGTCATCAAAAGCACTTAACTAATAGCTGCATGAACCTGTCTCGTAGTATATATCACTTTTTTTTTAAAATATGAATTTGAAAAAAATCAAGGGTCGACCCCTAAAAGGATCACATTGAAAAAGGTAAAAATATAATTCAGAGATGTATGTTAAATTATATAATATATATTATGAAAAAATGGTTAGAAAAAAAATTAATTTTTCAATCAAATGTTAGGGGTCGACCCTTAAAGGGTCATTAAGATTAAAAAAACTCAATGTTGAACCTGTATGTAGTCCTCACATATTTTGTAAATTTTTTTATTAAAATTTGCATACTTTTAAAAAAGACCCCCGCTAAACCCCAAGGGTCGACCCTTAAAATATAATTAGTGAATTAGAGCTCTAGGTTATATTAATTAAGTTGATTGCTAATTTCAGTTTTGCAATTTTTTAAGAAAAAAAAAATTCAGGGTCTTTTGACCCTGAAGGGTTGAAGGGTCGCAAATTTAAGGGTCACCATTAGAACCGCCATCAAATTTTACCCTAGGATCGAAATTTATATGACATTATATTGAAATGCCCCCTTGTCATTTCCCCATAACTTTTATTTATTTTATATACCTCAATATTCTTCATCCTATTAAGAAAGCAGTAGCAGCGCAATGGTAAGAGTATGATCAACAGTGGTAACCGAAGTACAGCAACGCAGGTTTGGGTTAAGTAGTTAGATTGGTGACCACTTTTTGTAAATTTTACAATCGTAATTATTACAATTGTAATAAATGCAATTGTAGTTAAATACAATTGTATTAAGGCCTTTACAATTGTAAAAATTACCATTGTAAAAGGACCAAAACGCAATGGTATTTTTATGGAGCATACAATTGTGAATTTTACAATTGTAAATTTCCAATAGGGCATTATTACCTCGGCAGTCTACAAATTGCCCTCCAAAGCACTATTTAATTAAGCACTATAAGCATTAAGTAAAACTTAATTGATTATAATTCTTCTATTACTGATGCATATTATATTTATAAATTCACAAACAGACTTGATCATCAAATCATTAACAAAATAAATATTGTGACAACTGTGTTTTATAAATTACTATGGATTTATTCAGGATGGGACTTGGGATGGGTGTGACTACTAGATGATGGAATATTGCATGGTGGCAGGAAGTTAAGGCAGCTTTAAGGCTGTCTATACTCCGCAGCCCTTCGATCTAGTCTTTTAGTTATAAATTTTTAAAGTTGACTTCATTGAAATGGAAGTTCCATTTCTTCATGTTAAATTAGTCAACTTTTATAATTCATAAAAACTAGACCGAATTTGTTCACCTGATATTTTAGCTACTGGTAGGGGATGTAGAGGAGAACATTTTATATTATGTTGATGGAAGTTGCCTCGAACATGTGAGGCGAAACGTCGCAAGACCAATGGAGAAAAACAACACCCGCCACGGAGTTCCCGAAAGAGATCTTCCTAGCAATCAACATTCATATAGCACCGTGATAACCTACATCAATACATTTTATATTATGTTGCATAATCTTCATGTTTGGGATTTTTTTAACATTGGGTGTAGTACCTTACCCTTAATTATATATTATCATTATTAAAACCTTATTAAACCTTATTAAAATTGGGAGAATTTCATTTCAGAGTTGTTTAATTTTTTGCAGTCAATTTTAAATATTGACAAAATAATTTTAATTATTGATGAATGTATGATGTTTTGTACGTTTTTTTCTGACTCGTCTCAAAAATAAATTACATTGTTTCAGCGAATGCCTTGCGCATGAACCGCAGCCTCCAACAAATCTACCTCGGAGAGAACCAGCTGGAGTCAATGGACGCATACAACCTGTCCAACCTGCTGACCCACAACAGCAACCTGCAGCTGCTCGACCTCAGTAACAACACCATCGGTAACCCAGATATGCTGATCCCATTTGATTAACATGTAAACCTTAGCAGACACCAAAGTCTTCTACTCGCAATGGTTGTAACAAACCATTGTTCATAATGTCTGTCGCATGAAGCCTTTTTCATTGTTAAGCATGGGACGATGTAGTGGTTAATTTTGCCACCAGAGCAGAGAACGTAATGGCATTGTTGGTGCTAGGTAACTGTTTCAACTTCATAATTAACGGTCATTTTCCATAAGTTAACATGTAAATCAACAACCGTCCCATGTTTTTCCTTCATGCGACAGACATTACCCAACAATACTTTATTTACTAACAACGAGCACAAGACATTAGCAGACACAAAAATTCTGATTTTTTTTTTATTTATTTATTTTTTTTTTTTTTTTCAGACAGGTACTTAAAAGCCACAGAAAAAAAAATCAAAACAATTCTTCAATATTATTTTTTTAATTAATTTTTTTAGTTTGGCTCTGCCAGGGAAAGCCCTATGTTAAAAATTTAAAAAAATTGCCATAATTAAAAAAAAAAAAAAAAAAAAAAAAAAGAAGAAGAAGAAGAATTCATTTGAAATTTATTCTGGCTTTTAAGTACTAAAATCTGTCTCTAAAAGAAAAAAATGTGTGTCTGCTAAGATATACATACTATTCAACTGGGACTACATAATTCAGCTGATCATTCAATCACTTCTTTAATAAACAGCTTCATAATAACTATTTTATGAGGAGTCACAAAAGTGTCTTTTGAGCCCGCAGTGTCTAAACTAATTACAAAGACAAAACTACTTAGTCTGTTTTTAAATTTAATGATGGAAATGTCATTAGAGAAGCATTAATACAGGTAACAGGTAAGAAAAACGCTTCTTAAAATGCTTCCTGAATCACCACCATTGTATCCTTACAATGTTGCAGTTTTTTTTTTTTTTTTTTTTTTTTTTATTATTAATGATTGACCTCAGTTACAAACCGGGAGTAGGAAATTTCCGTCGGGCGAAATCGAATGAAATAAATTTTAAAAAATCGAGGATGTTCTAAAACTTAATCGCTGATGGTTTGAGCAAATTCAAGGGGGCGGTTTTCTCACAATAGCTCCATTTCCGGTTTCCGTCCATAAGGCCAATGTTAAACTTCTGCCTCAATTTTCTCAAAACTGGTCGGACAGATCCACTTCAAAAAAATGAAGCAACCTTATTGTGGCAAGCTTTAAGACTCCTGCAAGTCTCATTAGAATCAAGGGGGCTGTTTCCGAGATCCAAATCAACTGAGGTGAATCCTTAAAATGGCATTTGACGCAGTGGTATACACCTCTGATTCGTAATCGGATGGTCGTGAGTTCGATCCCAGCCATGCACCGCCAAACTTTTCACAAGTGGCGGTTGCTAAAGAACACCCACTCGTGCATCCGGGAGGTGATTGATGGCATCCTCCATCAATTGCCGACCATCCTGACTAAGGTTTCCATGGTTTCCTCAGTCACAACCAGGCGAATGCTGGGATGGATTGCTTAGGCCATGGCCGCCCCGGTTTGGAAGGGACCCACAAAAAGTAGAGTCTACGAAGAGCCGGGAGGTTAAATTCAATTCAGTCACTTAAATGTGGCCAGTACCCTATACTGGGTTCAGTTAAAAAGCTAAAAAAAAAAAAAAAAGAGAAAAAAAAATGAAGTTTTAAAGTTACAGCAATACTTCATGTGTAAAAATGTAATTAATAAATAAACTGTCTTTGAAAGTTTAATAATTATGTTCATGTTAAAAAAATATACTTCACTTTAATTTATGATAAATTCATTAATTAATATCAGAACATATATGAGGAGTTTGTAGGAAAGCTGCCATGATGGTTATAAATAACATGTGCTAAATAGATAGATGTGATATCCAAGCAACATTTTCCGGTAAAAATAATTTCCACAAAATATTGTTGTTTTTAGTTTTCCCTAAAATACAAGAAAGAGCAATACAAGTTTCATTTTAATATCTGCAGTTTTAATATTCAGGTCATTTATTTTTAACCAAGTGTTTCCTTTAATAGCTGCATGTGATGTAGATTGTTTTTTTGCACATAACATTTTTGAAGGTGTGGGATTAATATTCAATGATAATTGCAAAAGTTGCAAGTATCTTAATGCCTAAAAATCTCATATTGGTTATTTCATTATAATGCTTACAATATAGTTTCCAAAAAATATTATAGAACATTAAATTTCCATATTAGGCAATTTTTTGGCATGGCAGCCATAATTCTTACATATATAAAACTTCAAATACAAATTAATAATATTGCATATAACTGCTCTGTAGTGTAGTGGTTAGAGCACTTGACTTTGGTCCGAGAGGTCCCCGGTTCAATTCCCGAACCCGGCAGACTTTTCGTGACTGAGTTGGGTGTGACTGATCACTAGATTATGGAGTTGGTAGGAGGAAGGCAGCTTATGGCTGTCTATACTCTGCTGCCCTGCAGTATTGCACTACCACTGCAGACTGCACAGATCTGGTAGTAGGAGCCCAGAAGAGTGCAGGAAAGGGTTCTGAGAGCCTGGTAAGCCCCAGCATGGTCGCATGATAACTCTTACACACAAGGTTAAATATCGGCCTGGCCACACCCGAAAGGGTAAAATGGCGTCAAGGATATTAATTATTAGCATATATGTGCTATTTATACATAATTCATGCAATAAAAGTAGTCTCTTGAAGTACGTAGCTTGTATACAGTACTATCATAGAACATTTATAATCACACACCGTTTTACTTTATACAGTAAAAACTTGTTATTACATCAAGTCAAGGGACCCAGGAAATTGGGTTTACCTTATATCGAGTATACCTTATATCAAGCTTTTCCTATACCTGCAATACTAATTATTTTTTACGGGACCTTTACTCAATATCGAGTTATTACCTTATAACAAGTTACGTAATAACAAGTTTTTACTGTATCACATGTTCTTTTACTTTCACTGATGTTTAATTAATACCCTTAATGGATAAGAAGATATTTTAATAAAACTGAACCTTTAAAAGAGATGATGATTTAATGATGAATCTCAGTTACTGCTGGAGTCAGAGAATATTTTTCTACAACAGAATTGAATGAAATAAGTTTTAAAAAATCGATAATGTTCTAAAGCTTAATCGCTTATGGTTTGAGCAAATTCAATCTATCCGTTTTCTCCCATTTCTGGTTTCTTTCCATAAAATAAGGCCAATGTTAAACTTCTGCCTCAGTTTTCATAAAACTGATAAGAAAGATTCACTTCAGAAGTTGTATACCACCTATTGATGGCAAGTCCCCTGCAAGTCTTGTTGCATTCAGGTGCAACATTGGGGGATGTTAATCTACTGAGATTAACCTACCAATAAAGCTGTCTAATAATACATAATGTGTATGTATCTGTGTTATAAACAACAACTTTCGCAGGAGACAAGGGGGCCCAGCACCTGTGCCTCTGTCTTGCCGAGAAAGTTCACATGCAGCGAGCTCAGAGTCCGTCGGAGGGCAAGACGGGACTCTTGGTGCTGGTCCTGTGGAACAACTGCCTGACGCAGCTCAGCGGACAACACTTTGCAAAGCTGGTGGTACGTTTGTCAGTGGTGTTCCCATTTCCTCCGTAAGCCACCATTTGCATTTGTTCTCACTATTAAGGGGAAGGTCCAATATTAAAAAAATGACCCACACATGAAAATGGACAACATACATGAAATTTTTTTATTGCAGAAATGATTAGAGGGTACCAAATTATGCCACTCTGAATCCTTTTACATTTTTTTGAAACCCAGAACTATTTTTAAATAATTATTGAAAGTGCGGCCAAGCCCCCTGGAGGCGTCAATAGGCGTCCAGTCTCTATCCTTTTTATTAAGGCTGCAGGGGTGCCAACTGAAATCACAGGACTTTCAATAATTATTTAAAAATAGTTCCGGGTTTCAAAAAAATCTGAAAAAATTCAGAGTAGCATAATTTCGTACCATCTATTCATTTCTGCAATAAATTTTTTTCATGTATGTTGTCCATTCTGAAAAAAAAAAATATTAAAATGTTCTCCTTTACACCCCCTATTATATAGTAGCTAAAATATCAGGTATATAAATTTGAGCTAGTTTTTGAGTTATGAATTTTTAAAGTTGACTACATACTTTAACATGGAGAAATAGAACTTCCATGTTTAAATTAGTCAACTTTAAAAATTTATAACTTAAAAAGTAGCTTGAATTTATAATTTATATACCTCTGATTTATTTACTGTATTTATTTCTTATTATTATTATTATTTTTTTTTTTTCATAAATTTCATGTGTGTGATTTTTTTAACATTGGGCGTGTTACCTTACCCTTAAAGCTATTAATTTGAAATGATCACCACTTGTTCCGATAATCAATAACTTTTCCAGGAGAAATACACTGAGCTGGAGATCCTGAACGTTGGGCACAACAACCTGACTGACGCCTGGCTGAGGGGACTGAGGGAACCCCTCAAGTCAAATCAGAGTCTTTACCTGCTCGGACTTCAGTCCACGAAACTCGGAGCCCTTTCTGCCACCGAGATGGCAACCATTCTCGAGACAAATACCACTTTACAGGTAGGGGCAGTAAGGGTTGTAGTAATACTAGTTTACCTTGTGTCGAGTTTTTCCTATCCACCACACCACTTTACAGGTAGGGCAGTTAGGGTTGTAGGAACCCTAGTTTAGGTTTACCTTGTATCAAGTTTTTCCTATCCACCCAATGTTAATTATTATTATTTTTTAAATATATCAAACCCTATTGGGTACTTCTACTTACTAATTACATACTACTTTTATTTTTTATGGGACCACGATCTACTCACAATCAAGTTTTACCTAACAACAAGCTATGTAATAATAAGTTTTTACTGTACATGATTTTAAATTTATCTCTTTCTGCCAAGTCAATGATGGCTAAAAGCTCAAACCATCTCCCTTCCCAACAAATATTTTTCCTTTGTATGTGTTCCTACCCTCTTTTCTAAACAAATAACTTAAGGATTGACCTCAGTTGATTAAGATCTCAGAATCAGCCCCCTTGAATTGAACAGGACTTGCAGAGAACCTAGAACTCGCCATCAATAGGTGGCAAATTTTTAAGTGCAGTTTTGAGAAAAATAAGGTTGAAGTTTAACAATGACCTTATGGACCTGAAATGGAGCTGTTATGAAAAAAAACGCACCCTTGAATTTGCTCAAACCATAAGCTTTCTTACCATTCTCGATTTTTAAATTTCAATTCATTACATGTGACAAAAATTTCCTTTGACTCAGAAAAATCCTCCTGACAGCGAGTTTGTTTTTTCAGAGGGTGGACTTGCGAGACAACCAGCTCGGCGTGGAGGGACTGAGGGAACTGCGGAGAGCACTCGACCTCAACGGTCACATCAGCCAGCTGGACTTGGACCAGAACCCAGCATACCTGGTGAGACGAGAGTACATAAACTCTGGATACCCCTATACCAATAGCATTAGAGCTGCTGAGGCAAATCTCCACCCCCTTGCAACCTTCTGTATTGTAAACTGTATGGAAGTTCCCCATCTGTTATACCACCAACTTCCTCCTCACTGACGACAGCTATCCATAGTGTATATGCAAAATCATTGGGGCAAATGCTTAGTCCTCTTTCAAAGCAAAGTCTTCTGCTCGTTGTTAGTTAGCAAAGTGTCGTTGGTAATGTCTGAAGGTGGAACAGTTGTTGATTTGTTAATTTATATGGGAAATGACTGTTCAAATAAAATTACTGAGTGTTGAATTTAGAAATTTAGAATTTTAACTAAATAATAATTTTTGTCAGCAGCAAACTGCTGGTCAGTACAAATTTTAGCATTGCATGGAAGCATTGGGAAACAGATTAATAACAAAACAATTTTTATATAAATTTATTCTAACCTTTAGAGGTAGAAGCAGCACTGCATCATTCTGACCACTAATTAGATGGCCACTACTTCAGTAATTTCTGATGCTATTTGACAAAAATCGTAAATTTAAATCCAGACTTTACTTTCACAGGAAGGTGATGAGGCGTCCACTTCTCAGTACGAGGAATTGTACCATCAAGTCGTCACAAAACTGTCTCAGAATGCTGACAAAACCCCTCCTGAAGCAAGTTCTTCGAAACTGGTCCAGGGTGCCGGACTCAACTCTCGCAAAATCTCGCTCACGTGTGAAATCAAGATTCCACAAGCTCAGCCCAAGAAGACGTTGAGTTCGGGTAGATTACGATCTCCGGCCCCTAGCCCGACCCCAAGTCCAATATTAAGTCCGTTACCGAGTCCTGGAAAGTCCAGGTTTTCGGTGTCGAAAGTTCAGGATGCGCCAAAACCAGTGGAAGTTAGATCAAGGTTTTCTATCACCCCAGTCAAAGATATCCCGAAAATCATCTTACCAGAAGAAAAAATTACACTAGGTTTTCAAATTCAGAATAATACATCAGATGATATATTCAAATTTGATTTAAAATCTGACCAAAATTCAAATTTAGATAATAATAAAAATGATGATGATAATAAATCTGAAATAATAATAAAAAATGATGAAAATTTTAATTTTGATAGCCAAGAGTGTGATACTGAGGTGGAATGTATTACTGCTAATATGAAACATAATGATTTAGAAACAATAGAAGAAAACTTTCCAAGTCCACAAATTATAAATAACTCAAAGACCACTGACGACATTAGTGCAAAAAGTTCTTTCATTTTAGAAGTAACTTCAAAAGATAACAAAAGTTTAGAATCCCTTGAAACAATTACGGAAATGAATCCAGCATATATAGATACCCAACCTCCCAAAGTATTAACCAGGCCTGGCATTTTGTCGAAAAAGTCCAAAATATCAAACACCTACCCCCCTAGATTAGATGACATAGAACCATATTATAAAAACTCAACAAAAAATTCAGATGTCAGCAAAACAGAACACAAATCTACGTTGCAAAATCTTTTTGCATTATTTCAAACGCCATCTATTAGTTTTAGCTCAACAGCTTCAGCTTTTTATGCCAAAACTGAAGCGAAAATGTCTCAAATAGTACCAAGTTTAAGTTCTATCACATTAAATTATGAACCATTTAAATTTAATTCAAAACATACAACTAGTTCAAAACCGCATTTAGAAAAACACATTGATTCATTAGATCTTAATAAGCATTCAAAAGTAATCCCCCCCGAGACTCCCCTAGATAGTACAAAAACTGCCGAAGACTCGAATGTAGAATCCCAGAATGTCGTTAGATCAGAAAAATCATCAGATACCGAAGAAACGTCTAAATTATTGAGCGAAGACGAAATGTTGGAATCTAAATTAGAGTTGAGAATGGGCAAAAAGAGAAAATCCAAAAAGAAAAACGTGGTGGATAATACCAAAAAATTTGACTCTTTTTGGGACTTTGGTGATGAGGGAAACTCCGTCCCGGGATCTTCAACTTAATGTTCATTAATTCAAATTAATTAACTATATTAATGTTAATTCATTAAAATTAATTAACTAAATGGAGTTGCCTAGTTCCAAAACCGGCAATATGCATTTTCAACTAAGATCATAATCCCAATTTTTTTTACCAGAAAATTAACCCTTACTGAAAATGCATATTGCTGGTTTCAAAATCGGCAATATGCATTTTCAACTAAGATCATAATCCCAATTTTTTTACCAGAAAATTAACCCTTACTGAAAATGCATATTGCCGGTTTTGAAACTAAGCAACTCAAATGGACAACCTGCATGAATTTTTTTATTGCAGAAATGTATAGAGGATGCAAAGTTTTGCTACTCAGATTTTTTCTCCAGTACCGGAACTATTTAAAAAAATAAATAAATAAATACCGTAATTGTCGCAAACTAAAACTAGAAAACTTGAAACTTAAAAATAATTTTAAATAAAAGTTATTTTAAAAAATCCTACATAACAGTTCTATTGGCCTCCCTGGATCCTTAACCTAAACACCTCCAGTAGGCGTGACAACGCTTTCAATATATTTTTTTAAAAATTGTTTCCGGTCTCTAAAAAATCAGAGTAGGAATTTTGCATCCTGTATTCATTTCTGAAATAAAAAATTTCATGCAGGTTGTCCATGAATGTTGATTAATTACTTTATATTGGTGATTGTAGATTAATGTGAATATTTATTGTAATGAATAAACTGGCTTTGTTGGTAGCCTTTATTGGGCACCGTGGAACTAAAAATATTATTGAACATCTTGTAATGCAATATCTACTTCAAATGTAAAAATCCACCATAAATTTTCTCATAAATAATGATAATTTTGGTCAGAAAATAACATGCAAGACATATATAAAATATACTGTAAGTCAAGAGACCATCACTTTTTAATTTAGCAAATGCACGGAATTTCCCCTCACGGGAATGAAATATTGGAGGTATCGGCACCCTCGTTTAAGCTTTAAGGTTGGGAAAATAATATTACTCTTCCCCCTTTCCAAAACCACCGGGTAAAAAAAAAACACTCGTGGCATTGCTCTTTTGAAAATTACTGTTTTTGATACCTTGGAGCAAGTAAACTGCAGATATAATTAAAATTGTTATTAAAGTAATTTGGTGGTGGATTTATTTAAAGGAGGAATTCACGTTTGGGGTAAACAAAATATTGTGATTTTACGATTGCCCATTTTATTTGAAAATTTCAGTAAAAATTGGGATTTACACAATTAACCAAATTCTTAGTTTTATTTTTAGTAATTTTACTTCAGTTTTTTGTATTTTTACTGTGACAAACTTTTAAATTTTGTTTATTCGTAAAAAAATTATTTTTGTGGCTCGGTTCTTATTTTGTTTTTTTGTTTTTTTAATTTGCAGAAAAGAAAGATTATTACTGAATTAATTAATAAAATTATTGAATCTAAGAATATGGCTGGCTGTGTACCTATTATGACAGGAAGAAAACACATGACTGATCAGAGGCTTGTCCTCTTTTTACTAAATCTGGATTAAACATGGCAACTTTTAGTACATCATTGAGAGTTTGATTAGCTTATGGAGAAATTTAAGAGCGTTACTGCAAAAATATGAATCGTCAATATTTTAATTTCAATATTTTTACTTTGACAAATACAAACACTTGCAAAAAAATCTTGAAATGCAGTGTGCTATTGTTCATGGTGAAATTTACATCATAAATTTGTTGAAGTTCGTTAAATAAGACTACCACGTAACGTTGTTAAGAAAGTTCTGTTGTTTGTTGATTTGCTTTTTACTGAATTTTGAACCTAATGGGAGAAATTCAGTTGGGAAGCTACAATTTGTGCTGCTGAATTGTTAAAAAAATAATCCAGTGACGAATTAGGTGGCTAATTTTTGTGTATTTTCATGTCCCTCATCTGCTCTCTGCCTACTACGATTTTGTTGCAATAATTAATGAGCTATGTTCTATTTCAGGGGAATGCAATGGGTCGATACCTCAAAAATTTTATTGCAGAAATGGATAGAGGGTGCAAAGTTATGCTACTCTGATTTTTTTCACATTTTCACATTTTTAAGGATAGGACCTAAAAGGAGTGTGGGTTCAAACCCAACCTCTGGCAAAAAAATTTAGCGATACTTCCTTGTCTCTAAAAAATCAAAGTAACATAACTTTGCACCCTTTATCCATTTTCACAATAAAATTTTTAGGTCAATACTCCATTATGAGTTGTAAATAGGTCATTGTTGCGCTAACAAGATTGTGTGGGCAGAAATAGCTCATTATTGCGGACATTGTATATTAATGAATAGAAACTGCAAAAAAAAATATTATAAAAATTTAATTAATGTCAACTTTAAATTTTAAAAAATAATTTTTACTTTTTGTTTAGTGTTAGTCAGAGCCCAAATAGAGTAATAAATCAATGTAGAGTTAACAAAAATAGTGTCCCTTGGTGTGTATTACATATTTTGCAATAGTGGGAATTGCATAAAATAATATAATCATTATTAAGATATAATTATAATAGGAAACAATTAAATCTTGATTTATTTAATATTTTTACTTTTTGCTGTGCAAAATAACTATGGAAAAAAATCAAGTTTTTAAAAATGTATATTTTTTATTATTATATTTTGCTGTCATATTATTTAATAGATGTATTTTAATTTTTTAGTTCTTTTTTGACAAATAAAGTAGACTTGTGATTGAATTGTTAGATTTGGAATAAGAAATATTTCTACATATAATTCAATAAAAAATCATCTCAATATGTTTATCATGCATTTTTTTACTATCATAAAGAAGTTGTACTGAATTTAATTAAAAACCAACGTTGTACTGCTAATTTATTTAAAATTATCGCTATTATTCCAAGATATTATTTTTCCATTCCAATTCTCCAATTCAATTATTTAAACAGGGTATTTTGTTTCAAACTATATGACATCACTATGATTAATTTTGGTTGTTGATCATTTCTTATGAAGTATGTAGTAGACAGAAAATTCCTGAAAAAAGTTTACTTCAAGAGAGTGAAATTTCTAGACATTTTTTACAAAACACCGGTTTGTTATTTTATTTTTACAAAGATGGATAGAGGGTGCAAATTATGCCATCTTCATTTTTTTTTCATTTTTTTTTTTTCAGATTTTTTACAGACCGGGAAGTACTGTATTGCTAAAAAGTTTTGCTGAGGTTGGGTTTGAACCCACGCCCCTTTTAAGTTCTATCCTTTTATTAAAAGAGGTATCACTTTTTCTGTACTTTCAATATAATATATATATTTTTTTAAATAGTTCCAGGACTCTAAAAAATCTTAAAAAAAAATCAAAGTAACATAACTTTGCACCCTCGCTATCCATTTCCGAAGTAAAATTTTCGAGGTTAATTGATACACTCTATTGGGGGCATTCATTCACAAAGCACTTTGGTTCCACTTCATCCTTGATTTTTATTCTGGATAGACACTGATTTATCCTACAATTTTTAGTATCATGTTTAGCACAATTTTTAGTAATTGATTACACTCGGTATAAAAAGTTAGGCTAAAGTGCTTTGTGAATGCTCCCAATTTGTTTTCAGAACTTTGAGGCTTTCTTTAAATAAAATGTGATTTTATTGTTTTCAGTGACTGTGAGGGAATATTCTGTATAGCAGATTGTGATATATTTATGTATGTTAAAAATATTTTATTTAGCTGCTCATTTAGATGAAACAATCATTGACATAAATGTGACAAAAATTTTGTTTTTGGTGCCAAATCTAATGTAATGTTTTTAATTTGTCATTATTTATGAAGTAATTGAATTAAAAAAGGGCATGAAAATTTAATTGCTGATATGACATCTGTAGATAGAGATATGACTGTCAGATTAATTGACTAATTAATTTAATAACATGGTTCAAATGAAATAATTTTTTTTGTTAAATACATTTATTGTGGTTATCATTTTATCTCCACTACGATGAAATACAAGAAGTTTTTTTTGTTAACACGGATCAGCTGATTGGTGTAGTCTCATTTGGTTAACATGAAAACCTTGGCAGACTTACAAAAATTCTGCAATTCTTTTTAGACATATTTGTACCTAAAAGACACAGAAAAAATTTCAAAGCAATTATTCGAGACGATTGTTTTAAAATTACTTTTTTAAATTTTTAAAAGCTTTCCCATATGGAGAGCCAAACTAAAAAATTATTTAAAAAAAAAATGCATCAAAGAATCATTGTTTTGGAATTTTTTCTATGGCATTTAGGTACTAAAATGTGTTTCTCACAAACATTTCAGAATTTTTGTGCGTGTACTAAGGTTTATATGTTAATCAAATGGGACTACATCGATCAGCTGATCCGTGTTACCTTCCCCTTAAATAAAAATGTAGCAGCCCTTTCACCTTTTCAAGTGTGTGCATGAATAAAAATGTTCTATTTGTGAGACATCCCCTTTCTGTAACATCACAAGCCTTAAAAGTGACCAAGCTTTTTATTTATTTAAATTTTAACTATAAACAATGGTTACTATTTTTTAACATATTACATTTTGTTTTAAAAAAAAAATGCAATTACCCTAATCAAAAATTTTATTTTTGGGGTTCATTTTTTTACAATCTGAGATTTATTATTTTCTCAGGATTTTGAATTACCACTGCCATTTTTTTAATTAAATAATTTGTAAATGTATTAAATAATTATGTAAAGCTCTTGTATCTTGTGGTGCTTTTACCATAGAAAAAGTATCTTAAAAATTATATAAAAAAAATACTTTGATAGTGTTTAAACCCTTGTGCAATAAGTAAACATGTATTAAATATATTTCTATAAAGACGTTAATTCTTTTTTTTTTTTTTTTTTCAATTATTTGAATTTTGAATTATTTAATTTAGATGACGGGTGAAAATCGTACTTTTCTGACTGCTATTCCCACCTTTCTAACGTAGACTCAGCCCTAGCATTGCAAAAGGTGGAGTGGGGGGGGGGGGGGGGTCATTCAGACCCTTAAATCTTTAAAAACGAGGGAAAAAAATGTAAAATGTTGCTCCAAAAGTTCTGAAAAATTTGTAAGCCTTAGTTATAGCCACCCAGCAATGTATTTCCACAAAAAAAATATATATTAATTCAGAAAAAACTCCCTTTTTTTAACATGTGATTTAAAATTAAATAGCGAGTCATATTCCCCCCCCCCTCCCTCTGGTAAAAAAAAATACCTTGGTAATATGCTGAGGTTCAAGATAAAATTTGCTAGGAAAGGTCAATTTTGTATTATTGTGTACTGACATTACAGGAAATTATATTTATTTTATTAAATCCAAAAAATGACTGTAGTTTTTTGTTGTGTATTTTATTTAATTGAAGATTTATTTTAATAAAATATTATTTTTATATTTTTTTCGTAGATTTGTTGTGAGGAAATGATATATATCTATAATTATATATATTTTTGTGAAAAATGTTAAATATTAGAAGAAAAAAAATAAATATATAAAAAATGTAAAAAAAAAAAAAAAAAGAAAATGACATACTACTAACCAAATAATAATTATATTTATATTTGTATAATTGTATATTATAAATAAATATGTTAATATTAATTTCTGTATTAATCAATGGAACCAACCAAATGATATGAGAGAATTGGTTTTGGTGCATGCTGTTTCACCTTTTTTCTAAGTATGCAAAATTATGTTGATAGTTGCTCGTGAGTAAAATCTATCACAAATTTGAGGCTAAAATATTAAAAGTAAATAAATAATAATAACAACAATAATAATTAATTTACTGTTATTTATTTTATACTCTATTTTAAATAAATTTAATAATATTTATTTTGCGTGAGTCCGCGAGGTGAGAGTACATTATCTACATGACAATATTATTTTGCTTACTTTAAATTCGGTTTATATTATTTTGAATTTAAAATTGTATAATAGATATAAAAAAATTATATAGCCTAATAATATTAAATATTGTGTGGCACTATAACAATTAATAATATTTAATAAAATGTTTTTGTTTATTGTAGGCAAATTAAATCGGCAACTAAAATTGTTATATAATAAATTAATATAATAATATAAGTTTTCCTAACTTTATCACCAAATTATTAGCTATTTTGTTTAATAACGTTGCAATGCATTAAAAAAACTATAATGTCTAGCTCTGCTATAGGGAGTGTTATTATTTCAAAATTTAATAATTAACTGAATACTTTTTTGTGCTCCCCTGCATTATAAGTTAGTGAATAATAAAATAACGAAGACGTTAAAAAATGTAACATTTCAATTCATATATTATTCATGCAATAATATATAAATTCTGGTTTTGCTATTAAATATTTATTAATATACATGTAAAGTAAAGTAACTGATTTTATTACTTTATTTACTTATTGTAAATAAGTATGTGTATATTTATGGTTCAAGTATCAAATAATAATTTAGATAAAGAATTCAATTAATAATGAAATAATTAAAAAATATATACATAAGAAACAGCTATAGAGTAAAAATGTCAAGTGGGATGGTGAACCACTCTGAAAATTTCAGCAAATTTTCTATGAAATAATATTCCTTGATTTAAATAATAATAATAATAATAATAATAATAATAATAATAAAAAGCCCCCCTTGAAGCGCGGTACAAGTACCTGGGAGTGAGTGAGAGTCACGTTCAGGATACTGTGAAGTGCCAGGCCGCACTTCGTGGCGAGTATGTCCGACGCCTGAAGAAGATTTGGGGCTCCAGGTTGTCGGGTCGCAACAAGATCCATGCGACAAACATGCTTGCTGTCCCTGTCATGCTCTACACGTTTGGCGCCATGAAGTGGAACGTGATGGAGCTTAGAGACCTCGATTTCACCACGAGGAAGATCATGTCCTCCAGTTTTAGCCACCACAAGAGAGCCTCGGTAGAGCGGGTCTATCTCCCTCGTGAGCAGGGGGGTAGGGGCTTGTTGGGAGTGGAGAACATTTACAATCGGATGGTTCTCTCGATGGCTTGTCGAGTAGCAACGAGTGTGGATCCCCATTTGCAGCTTGTGTATCAGCATGAGCTGTACAGACGTGGAGCGTTTTTGTTCAGTGCAGCTGAAAGGGCAGCGCAAATCCTTGGGTTAGAGCTGGACTTGGCACAGCCGGATGCGAGGCCAGGCGAGAATCTCGCAGGGTTGCCTCGTGCTGTGGCTAAGAAGAGGGTGTGGGAGGCGGAGTGTAGGATGCTGATGCAAGGGCACATGGAGAAGAACATGCACAGTGTGTTTTTCAAGAACATCGAGAGCTTGGGCCTGAGCAGGGAGCGGACCTTTGCCTTCCTTCAATCCTCCGGCTTGACATCTGAGGCTGAGAGCAATATCATCAAGATGCAACATGGTGTGTTTGCGACCCTTGCGTACCAGAAGGTCGTGTTTGGGCGTCACTTGGATGCCAAGTGTCGGGCGTGTTTCCGATTCCCCGAGACCACCATGCATCTGCTCTCTGCCTGTTCATTCTACGCCAGGACTCTGTACATTGAGCGGCATAATTCTGCATTGAGAGTGCTTTATTTCCACCTAAGGCACCATTTTGGTATTGACGAAACGCCTGTCATACCATTCGCTCCGGGGGACGTAGAGGCAGTGGTAGAGAACGACCAGGTGAAGATCTTCTGGAATTACTTGTTCCCTACCACTCGCCAGCTCCATGCTACCAAGCCAGACATTGTTCTGCTTGAGAAGCGCAAGAAGGTCATGACAGTGATTGAATTTTCTGCTCCTGCGGAGCACAACATCACTGACAAGTACACAGAAAAGCGCGACAAGTATCGAGACCTTGTCATGGACTTGCGACAAAGCTACCGGGGACATTCGGTGTCACTTGTTGTCCTGTTGGTTGGCGTGATGGGTGGGGTGCCTGACACACTACTCTCTGGGCTTCGGCAAGTACCAGGTTGCCGTGGATCCGCTGAGCGGCTGGCGGATGCCATGCAGAAGGCAGTGTTGCTGGGCTCTCTTCGTCTCCTTCGTGCGCATGGGGAGGTTGGGTGAGGTGCACCCATAAAAATAGAAAAGGCAGCCCTGGAGTTTACTGCACGAGAGTGCGGAGCGCCGGGGTCGAGTTTCTCTAGCTGTTGAAGTTGTTAGATGAGGAATACTCTGTTTTACATGGAGCCTGTACTTTCAACTTTGGCATGCTGAGGGAAAAAAAAAAAAAAAATAATAATAATAATAATAATAATAATAATAATAATAATAATAATAATAAAACGGTGAAATTTTCGACATATTCAGCATTAAGATTAGTATAGAGTTGTTTGCTGTTTTTGTTTACAAGGGAAAATAGCATAGCAGTTATACGGACGGTCAGGAGGGTAGAAAAGAGAAAAAGGAGGTCCAACTACTATGGCATTAGATAGGAGAAACGACAAAAAAAAATTGAAATAAAATAGTTTATTTTTTAATGATGCGATTTTTTTTTTTATGCTATCTATCGTTTATTGGTGTATTTTTACAATTTTTTAAACCTGATTTATTTTGTTTAATAAAGTGAAAAAAAATCAATATGTAATTTGTTTATATACTAGTCTGTGCATTCTGGTCCTCCATAGGGCAGCCTAACTTACAGGAGCATGACGTCAGCGCAATCAACTCTATTGATTTACATGAGGACTATAGTGAGGACTGCTGTGACTTTTTGTCAAATCAGTATATCTTTATATTATTATATATAATTAATATAATTATATACACATACAGTGAAAAATTACAAATTTAAAATTAGTTATACTCGTATATTTTGTATTATAATAATATAAAATAATAATTATTATATTATAATTAAGACGTCTAGTCTTTTTTTACGCTAGATTAAATTATAATGTTTCTTAATAAATTACGAGATTAAAAGTATGTTCAATTTTACATTATATGTGCAGCGAAACGAAAAAATACAGTGAAAAAATAGCCAAATAAGGTGCAAGATTGTAAAGATTTATTAAGTTGGTAGAATATGATTTTATTATCTTTTATATTATAATTATATTCGAAACTGTTAAAAAAAACGCTTGTTAATAAATATATACAGTATTCTTTATTATAATTTGATTTAAATAATATATATATTATTATAGATTACAATTAAGTTACATTTTCTCTTTGTTTGAAGTTTTTATATCTTAAACTAATATTTTAAATTTTAATTACTGATTTTATGTTATTTATTAATAAAAAAGATTGTTTACTTTAAATTCACACCTGCTAAATAAAGTATCATTTTTTTTTATATATGAATACATTGAATATATAAATAAAATAATAATATAGAAAAAGAGTTTCTTTTATTTGCTAGCGGACACATAATAATATTTATATACTTTAATTTTCTTCATTGTCTTGTTATATATTATAGTGATATAAATAAATATAAACTTGTATTATATAGAGGCTGACCTAGTGAAAACCAATTATACTTATTATAGTTATTACAAGTATAATAATATACTCCTATTATATGTTGAATTTGAGTAATTTAGAATATTAAAGTATACTTCTTATAATATTTACTTAATAAATTATAGAAATATATTAAGTATAAAGCCTAAAATACGAGCTAAAATGCGAGAAGTCGCAAAGCAAAACCAGTAACGCCCTCTCTGATTGGTCGTGACGTCACTGCGCCAAACCCCCTCCACTTATTACATACTCTGCCTGGCGCTGCCAGGGTTAAAAGTTGCGACTTCTGTTTAGGCGCAAAACAAAAAGCTCGTATTTTCAGCATTAAATCGTTTCGCGGCAATCATATATATTATAATTTTTATAAGGTTCAATGTCAAATAATTATTTTTACATATTTTATAATTATATTTGTAGAGAAATAATAATGCTATAAAGCTTTATTTATAAATATATTCCTACAATTTATTATAATAAAAAATAAAACGAGTATAAATATTTATTTGGTATCATACTAAATTACTTATATTCAACATAGGAATTATACTTGTAATATATTTATAAATATATTTCCTTTTTAAAAGTGAATTTTATTATTAATTATATATATTATATAATATTATATTTTATAATATTATATTTTAATATTATATATTTAACTTATTAAAATTACAATTTTACAGTCCAATAAAGTAATAAACGCAAAACATAACGTTATCCGTTTCGCTTCACTCACAATCATCACAGTTCATTGGAGATTTCTGTCCGCTCACAGAAGCGAGCGCTTTCTACCAACCTCTTCTGCTCCGATCTGCCGCAAGCGCGGCAAGCGGCCGGTGCGTTCGCATCGGGAAGCTTAGCTCGCTCGCAACTCAGCTTGCACGGCGCGGCTTGTGGCATGTTTCACTTTTACGTTATAATTTCAAATATGTACCTCTATTTTAGTTTCTGCATTACAATACTTAATTTAAAAATATATTTGAAATATAATGATATATATATTATATTTTTATTATTAATTATTTTTTTCCCACAATTCGTTTTTAGTTGTGTTGTAAAGAGAATGAAAAGGTATATTATACATCGTGCGCGAGAAACATGTAAAATTATGTGTGTGTTAATTTATTATGTTGTATTACTATAGTCCTATGTATAAGAAAAAAAAAAAAAAAAAAAGTCAATTGTGTCACTATAAGATTTAAGAAGCTTGTCATTAGCATTATTTGTACATCTTTTTACCTTTTTCTACTAATTAAGGTGTACAGTATACGCGTTTAAAAAAAGAATAAATTTGTGAAATTTAATTTGCACAAAAAGGTATATTACATATAATCGTTTTCAAGCTGTAAATAATCGAACGTAAATTATTTTTGCTGCATGGCCCATATATATGCTAGATCATCTCGATTCAGTATGATCAAAAAATTTAACAAAGCCTATTTTCCTGCAGTTTGCATAAAGTGGCAAAGTTCTATATTAGCCGTTCGCATATGTATAATACTGGTATAATCTTACGAGATCGGGGAGTTTCTGACTATGTTCAAACCTTCAAACTGTTCAAAGTCCAAATCAATGAAAAATAATTTTTATCAAAATCAATCAAGTATCTTTACAAGTGATTGAAAATGTAAGTTTTAAATTTTTTTCGTGCGACTTATATTTTATGAAAATATCAAAAAATATATATGTTGGCATCCGGACGCGAATTCGCTTCGGACGCGAAATTTTTGTTCCCAACGCGTTGGGATCATTCGAAAATTCCAAGAAGCGAAATTCGCGTTCTGAGCATGGCAATTTTGATCCCAACGCGTTGGGCACTTCAGCAAAATTCACAACGCGTTGGGATCAAAATTATTTGATCCCAACGCGTTCGGAACAAACGAGAATGATCCCAACGCGTTGTGAACAATGTGAAAAACGTCCAACGCGTTCGGAACAAAATTAAGATGTTTTTTAATGATTTCCATGACGCGAAGTTGATGGCGAGAAAGTCAAACTCATTGAAATTTGAAATAGGATGAGTATCGCGGTTCGCGGTGAACATTAATAAATTAACAACGTGCTACAGTTTTGCTCAAAATGAAATGCGCCAAAGCCGAAGTAAAATCTCATATCGGCTTTGGCGCATTTCGATTTGAGCAGATCTAGTTTTGTTCAAAATGAAATGCGCCAAAGCCGAAAAAAAACCTCACTTCGGCTTTGGCTCATTTCGTGATGCGCAGAACTAGATGTGAGCATTTTTTTCGGCTTTTGCCCGAATTCGGCTTTGGGTGCTAACATATATATATGATATGGGAAAATAGTATTCGAACAAAATAAATAATTTAGAATATTTTTTAAAAATAATACCATAATGTAAAGTATATTATAGATACTGAGTGCGTTGCTCATGTAACCCAAGAACTATACTAGGTAGTCGTTGCATGTAACCACCTTATAATTTTAACTACTTCAATTAAAAATAACAAATATATACAGACATTTTTTAAATGTATACTATTTCTAACTCTCTGCAATTACAATATTAAATCTGTATTAAATTTATATTTTCTCATATCTTATGTATTATTGAACTTGGTTGTATAATATAACTTGTATTTAGATTGAATAGATTGTATTGAATAAAAAAAAAATTACTGTGTACATGTGCAGGGGCTACATATAAACATCATATAACAGTTAATAAATAATGATAAATTAGTTTCTAAAAATTTATAAACCCTGCATGCAATTTGAATTAAGTGTTAAAAAAGAAAACTGCAGAAAATATGTGATGGTATAAAATCACACTCGACATTATATAGAACAAAACCCTACAATGAATAAAAATGTATTTTTTATTTCACTTTTCGGATTTTTACCTTTGCCGGTGTTCGATGTAATCTTTCTGTATGTAGTATGTTGCGATGGTAACTTTTAGTGTTCGTGAACGTCACTATCTCAGATCACCTGAGGAAGAGAGCGGTTGATTCTCGAAACGTAGTGATATGTGTAGTACATGCAAGTGTTAGTGACGTGCACAAACACTGTTAGTGACCATCGCAACATACTACATACAGAAGGATTATTACATCGAACACCGGCAAAGGTAAAAGTCCAGAAAGTGAAATAAAAAATACATTCAACATGAATATCCTTTGAACGAAAAAGTTATTTACTAATTAATAAAAATGGTATAAATAAGTTCTAAAACTCCAAAAAGTGTTTAAAAAAATAAGAAAAAAACAAATTACAGATTCTGTTAAAAAAATGTGACAATTTTTAATTTGCAAATTTTATATTTTTTTATTTGACGCATTTATGCATCATGGATGAATTAAAAAAAAAAAAAAAAAGTACATCATTCTATATAAATAATTAATTTCCTCACAATTATGATGCTGAACAATCTATATATTATAGCTGCTATATTTTTTTTATGATAATGTATGTTAAAAGAAACTATTCTATGTTTGAAATTAATAGAAATATTACTGGACATAATACTAGGCAGTCAAACCTAATCCATAAAAAATATGGAGCTTACGAGCAAACTAAAAGAGATCATTTCCTTCTGAGCTCGTTATTGTATAATAAACTTCCTGATTCTTTAAAACAAATTGAAAGTATATCAATTTTTAAGACACAATTGTTTACTTATCTTATTAAAAAGAATTGTTATTCTATTCACAAGAAAAATATTAATAATGAACGTGTCAATTCTTATTTCTGATAATCTTTGTTTTATATATATTGGAATTATTTGTATATTATAAATTGTATGTATGTATTGTTTTACTAATTTCTTTTTGTGTTTTCAGATATTAAATAACTGTATAATGTAGTCACAATGTACCAACTGGTATTTAATGTGAATAAATAAATAAAAAAAATAAATAAATATTTTTAATGTAATGTAATTATTTCTTTCTGCACTGCAAAATTTGATAATGAAGTATAGTTACGATCGAGAACATAAAATTGGAATGCATTGGTAAGATAGGAAAAACGATTTTATTAGGTCTCAGGTGCAAATTAATTCTAAGGTACAACCTTATATACCTTCAGACAGGGACCGGATGCACGCGTTTTTTTCATGCATCTGGGATGCGCATCCGGATGCAAATTTATTTTCCATGCATCTGAGATGCGCATCCGGATGCATTAATTTTTTCCCGTGCATCTGGGATGCACGGATGCGGATGCAAGCCCATTTTTGCGCATCCGTGTGCATCTTGCATCTGCATCCGCATCCGATCTTTGGTTTTTATAATACACTTTGTTTCTTGTAATTTTTAAACGACAAGTGGCAAATAAAGTTAAAAAATATGCCTCGTGTTAAAGATTTATTTAGAGGCAATTAGTAAAAAACCTGATAAAAAAGAGAAAAAAAAGTGTTAAATGGATGCAAATTTATTTTTCGTGCATCCGTGGATGCACATTCGGATGCAAATTTATTTTTCATGCATCTGGGATGCGCATCCGGATGCATTCATTTTTCCCCGTGCATCTGGGATGCGCATCCGGATGCATTCATTTTTTCCTGTGCATCTGGGATGCACGGATGCGGATGCAAGCCCATTTTTGCGCATCCGTGTGCATCTTGCATCTGCATCCGATCCCTGCCTTCAGGTATTGCCCTAGTTAAGTGCCTTTTTAAGGGTAAGTTTACACGCCCAATGTTAAATGAAACTTCCATGTTAAAGTAGTCAACTTTAAAAATAATTTAACCAAAAAACTATACCGAATTTGTATACAGGTATGATATTTTAACTAGTGATAGGGGATGCAGAGGAGTACAGTTTAAGGGTAAGGTAATTAATGCACCCAATGTATAAAAAAAAATCCCACACATGAAAATTATGAAAAAATATTAAAATTAATGTTCTCTTCTACATCCCCTATTAGTACTTAGCTAAAATATCAGGTATAAAAATATAACCTAGTTTTTGAGTTATGAAGTTGATTACTTTAACATGGAGAAATGTTTTTCATGTTTTTTTTTTTTTTTTTTTTTTAAACAATGGGTGCAATTACCTTACCCTTAATCTAAGAGAAAAAAAATCCATGTATTTCCACCCTGTGCAGAGTTGAAAGAAAATGTGTTGAAATCAAAGTGTCCAAAAATTATAAAACCTGAGATCCAAATTAAAATATTTAAAATTGAACAATAAATTTTTGAAGGGATTACCCAATTTCATCCCCAAAACAATACTAAAACTATTTATTTTAATTGTCAGATTTGAGTTTTGCATTTCAAAATTCATATGAAACCGTATTATTGCATAAAAATATATCAGAAATTGGGGTGAACAAGTAACCCTTCCAACAATTCCCTACTTTAAACTGTAAATTATAGAAATTTAAAACTTTAGGGTTGTTGAGATATAAAATAGAAAAAAGGCGATTTTGTAATCAGCGATTGGGCAACTCGGATGACTTCAGTGATATTATGTTGTTGCTATTATTTATTTTTTTCCCTATTCCCTACAATGTAATTTATCCCAAATAAACAAATATTATTATTATTATAATTATTATTATTATAATAAAGTCGTCATAATTGGATGATAGTGGCGTGGCCACTCGCAATTCTGGTAGAACTAAATTCAAGGTTCTTAAAATTCCAACCCATAAGACACGGAGGTGTCTATAGTGCCTGTTTTGTCATTTTCATGCATAAATTAATAAAAAATATTTTACCAAATATGTATAAAAAAAAAAAGGTAACAACTCTAGCTCTCTAAAACAAAATAAGATACAATTTTTTGCTTCCGTACGTGCCAATTGATCTGTGAATTAATCACGAGATTAAATACAATTATTGAACACATCAGAAAAACAAAGCATGTTGTCAACTCTTCTCCATTAACAAATTAGAAAATATTCTTTAGTTTGTTTCGTAAGATAATATGATACAAATCTTAGCAATTTAAAAACAGTAAGATATTTATTTATATCTTATTTATTTATATATTAGATATTTCTAGCTTTAAACAAAATAACACAAATTACCATCAGTTCCCAAAAGATTTTTAAGAAAAAGAATTATGCATTATATATTCATTTTTTCATAATTTTTCCACTGCAAGGAAATATAAATTTGAGTTAAAACAATAAAAATAGAATGTGCCAACTCATTGGTGTAGTGGTTAGTACACTTCGCTCTCGTCCAAGAGGTCCCCGGTTCAAATCCCGAACACGGCAGACTTTTCGTGACTTGGGATGGGTGTGACTGGCTACTAGATGAAGGAGTTGGTAGGAGGAAGGCAGCTTACGGCTGTCTATACTCCGCTGGGGTGATTAAGACCGCGGAATGTTGTGCAAACAACATGCGTGCCCCGCTTAGAAATGGTACTTAATTGTCTGACGTGCAGACTGGGTATTAGGAGCCCCAGAGAGCACTGTGAATAATGTTGAAAAACAAGTTCCACCATTGGTAACCAACCAACCAGAAAGTGCCGAATTCGCACACCCTGGTGTACATTTTACGTTGAGTGGCTGAAATTATTTCAACTTAAGGCACATCATATGACAAGTCAAATACATGTATAGAAGGGACCTTGACAAATCAGAAATGGTATTTAAATACACCATAGTTTAATACGATATTTACATACATACATACATACATAACATGACACCATATCCCATACGGGATAAGCCAGCAGCATTATTACCTCGGTCATCAGATAGACCTCCACTGATAACTAATGATCCAAATTTGAGGATGAGAAATAACCACCAGGTCTAGAAGTCTCTTTAGCTGCATTCCTAGAGGTTCCTGGCTTTTGAATGTGCTCTCTAGCTGAAAACAGAAACAACATAACATTAGTACTGAAGCTTTTTATAGGCTACTTATGGGGGCTTGAAGCATTCCCCAGCTAAAAAATGTTCTCCATAAGCAACCACATGAAAAAACTTGAATCTTTTCTTAGTAAATATTAAAGCTATATTAATTTGAAACCACCTCCTACCTCCCCATTTAGGGGTCTTATTTTGATAATGAATTATGAACTTTTCCTTTAAAAAATTTCTTTAGTGCCAAAAAAGCAATTTAGATTTTTTTTTTTTTTTACATGGGTTTAGATAGGACGGTGGGAACACAGTAAAATCAGCTGACTTGAAGCCTGCATTGCGTAGTCACTTCACTCTAAAAACAGTTGTTGTCTTTAAATAAACTTTTGTTCCCTATTAAGGTAGAGATAACACGGATCAGCTGGCCCAATGCTAAAAAAAAATCCCAATCATAAAAATTATGAAAAAAAAAAAATGAAATGCTCTCCTCTACATCCCCTCTATTAGTAGGTAAAATATAAGGTATACAAAAACGAGCTAGTTTTCGAGTTATTAATTTTTAAAGTTGACTAATTTAACATGGAAGTTCCATTTCTCCGTGTTAAATTAGAGAACTTTAAAAATTAATAACTTGAAAACTAGCTCGTGTATACCTGATATTTTACCTAATAATAGGGGATGTAGAGGAGAACATTTCAAATTTTTTTCATAATTTTTATGAAGGGGAATTTTTTAGCATTGGGCCAGCTGATCCGTGTTATCTCTACCTAAACCAGCAATGTGGTTCAATGACTTCCCAGACTATCTATCTCACCCAGATGCTTTTTTACATTTGTTTACAATGGAGGGGGGGGGGGAATCCAACCCCTCTGTGAAAAAGAAGCATGATTCAAAACATCAGGTCAGCTGAATTGGTACGATTGTCCATCAGATTTGGACCTTGCATGACTGCACAGCTACTAGCTTCCCGTTTTCTTACCTCAGTCAGGATGTATCTCATCTCTCGTAGCTCAAACTCAACGCAGAGCCCACTCTCTCTCTCTCTCTCTCTGCATCTCATCTGGAACATTAGGGGCAACATCTGGTTATAGATATAGATTTATTTCAATCTTTTGATTACACGGTATTTAAAAATACAGCATAACGTAAATCATGTCCAATGGACAACCTGCATGATTTTTTTTAATTGCAGAAATGCATAGAAGGTACCAAATTATGCTACTCTGAATTTTTTCAGATTTTTTTGAGTCCCGGAACTATTTTTTAAATAATTATTGAAAGTTCTGTAAGTTAAGTTGAATTGTTAATAAAAAGGATGGGCCCTAGATGCCTATTGACGCCTCTAGGGGGCGTGGTAACACTTTCAATAGTTTTTTTTAAAAATAGTTCTGATTCAATACTAAAAAAAAATCTGAAAAATTCAGAGTAGCATAATTTGGTCCCCTCTATTCATTTCTGCAATAAAAAAAATCATGCAATGCAGGTTATACTGTACATAGTCACAACTAAAACACAAACAACAACACAATACCATTACAATACTAAAAATCAAAATACATTATTATGGTCTTCCCTAAACAATTTGATATATTTTTCGATAGGCGAATTAAATAATTCTTTGACATTGTACATATTACCCTTTACCAGCAACTTACTGAGGATACCTCTCACATTTTGAGGGTTACAATGAGGAATATGCATGCCATTTTTTTACTGGTTCAGTCGAAAGAGGTTGAAAAATACACCTCTGAATTTTATGCAATTTTTTTTAGTAAAGCATCAGACTAAAAAAGGAGATTTAAGGAGGCCACATGACCTGGAGGCTCCGTCCGCATCACCTATGACGTCATTATACAATCTTTGGTTTCAACTATATAATACTTGTAAACAATTATTATTTGTTTCCATAGCAACGTGGTTGTTTACAAACATTATATAGTTGAACCAAAGAATATAATGACGTCATCGGCGATGTGGACGGCCGGAGCCTTTAGGTCATGAGACCTCCTTAAATCTCCATTTCTGGTATGATGCATTACTAGAAAAAATCACATAAAATTTAGGGGTTTATTTTTCAACAACCTTTTTTGACAGAATCAGTAAAAAATTGATATGCAAATTCCTCATTGTGCTTTGTAATAAAAGGTTCCATATGATTGTAAATTTGTTATACTGAGGGCTTTTAGTTAAAGATATTAGATTGTGACTTGGTATAAATATATGCATTTTGATTCTAGATATAATATTATGATTGTGTAAGTCAGAATTTTTCTGAAAAAGATGAGGATATTTTACAACAAAAGAACAAGTTAGTTGGGGAAAAATCAGAGGGGATCCCACAAAGAACGAAAGAATTTTCAAATTTGTAAATAAAGAATATTTTAAATATAAAGTAGAGTATATAAAGTAAAGAATAATTGGTCAGGGGTAAGAAAAGGCATTATTGCCTTACTCTCGCCATAAAGTCGAATAAATAAATAATTAGTGTGAAAATCAGGACATGACATACATGTGCTTTGATTTATTGTCAAATTTTAAATACTTGTTTATTAATATGTATTTATAATTTGACAAAATCTATGTTTGTACTCTTATTTAATCATGATTTTGTGACTTGTATTGTGTATACTGCCTACTGATCAAATAAATATTTTTATAATTTCTTATTTCTAAATTACAATTTAAAATTATTTAATACATTTTATTATACCCACTGGCTTTCATCATTGTAAGAATAAGATGACTACTTTAACATGGAGAAATTGAGCTTCAATGTTAAATTAGTCAATTTTAAAAATTAATAACACGAAAACTACATCAAATATGTTGATCTGATATTTTAGCTAGTGATAGGGAATGTAAAGAAAATTTTAAGATTTTCATAATTTTCATGTGTGGTATTTTTTTTTAACATTTTTTCTTAACCTTACTGTTAAGCTGAAAAAAGAAGAAAATAACACTGAGATGAGAATTTAATTTTACAATTCCAGTTGAATTTATTAATTTTTCGTCTGGTGTAAAAAGATTCAATATTAACTAATGTTTATATTCTTTCAATGATTCCATTCAAGATACTGCAAATAATGCATTAGACAATATCAAAAATTTCATTAATTTGAAGATAAACAGAGTCAAACAGACTTACAAGAAATCCCTTTTGTTTCAGATTTTATGAATAAATGAGACCGTCAGCTTCAAAACCAGCTCTTTGCTTTTTTCGATGAGAACTACAATCCTTATCACAACACCCGAAAGGCAGATTTGAATTTATCAGAAAGTACAAAGAGACAGTTTTGAAGTATCAACCTAACAATTTTTTATTGCAGAAATGAATATAGAGAGTGCAAAGTTATGCAACTCTGATATTTTTCAGAATTTTCAGAGACCCCGGGGAACTATTTAAAAATAGAATTATTGAAAACACAGAGAGTGACGCCTCTCTTAATAAAAAGAATAGGAATAAAAGAAGCAGGTTCAAACCCAAACTCGTCAAAACTTTTAAGCAATTTTTGAAGTAATTTTTTAAGATCCAACCACAAACAAAAAAGACGGATTTTTTAGCCTTAAACTTCAAAAGAGTGAAAACGGCAAACTTGACAAAACCAAAACTTCTAATTTTAGCTCAATCATGCTCAAAACACCTGACACCATGTAATTGGATCCTAGGAGTTCAAATATGGAGGAATTTTAAAGATCCAATCACAAACAAAAAAGCCAGATTTTGAGGCCTTAAACTTCAAAACAGCAAAAACAACAAAGTTGAAAAAAACAAAACTTCTAATTTTAGCTCGATCACCCTGAAAACACCTAACATCATGTAATTCGACCTGGGGAGTTTCAATTATGAAAGAATTTTTTAGATCCAACCCAAAGTCTTCTGCTCGTTGTTAGTAAACAAAGTATTGTTGTGTAATGTCTGTCGCGTGAAAGGAAAAACATGGGACGGTTGTTGATTTACATGTTAACTTATGGAAAATGACCGTTAATAATGAAGTTGACACCGTTGCCTAACGCCAACAATGCCATTACGTTCTCTGCTCTGGTGGCAAAATTTAGCACTATGTCGTCCCATGTTTAACAATGAAAAAGGCTTCATGCAACAGACATTATAAACAATGGTTTGTTACAACCATTGTGCGAGTATTAGACTTTGATCCAACCACAAACAAAAAAGACGGATTTTTCAGCCTTATGCTTCAAAAAGAGTGAAAACGGCTAAACTTGACAAAACCAAAACTTCTTATTTTAGCTCAATCATGCTGAAAACACCTGACGCCATGTAATTGGACCCTAGGAGTTTAAATATGAAGGAATTTTTAAAATCCAACCAGAAACAAAAAAGCCGGATTTTGAGGCCTTAAATCTCAAAACAGCGAAAACGACAAAGTTGACAAAACCAAAACTTCTAATTTTAGCTCAATCATGCTGAAAACACCTGACATCATGTAATTGTACCCTAGGAGTTCAAATATGAAAGAATTTTGAAGATTCAATCACAAACAAAAAAGGCGGATTTTAAAGCCTTAAAGGCCTTATGAATCTTTTCACAGTATTAAGTACACGGTTAGCTTTGCTTCAGTGTGATTCGGCTGCATAATTTTTTTTTGTTTCAGTAGCACAAATATCAGAGATAATAGCCGATGAAGAAGCAAACAATGGGGAATTCTCCGACATTTATTTTAATTTTTTTTCAGATGCTCTATGCCTTGAAATTAAATGTCCCAAAACAAAAAAAGTTTCAATCTTCAAAATTGGAGACAAGGGAATTTTTTAAAAATCTTCCTTCATTTGAATTTAGCGCCAAAACGTGACGTAGAAACTGCCTAGCAGGCGAAATTTTCCTGCAATAAATTTATATTTTCGATTATCACTCTTAAAATAAACTGATAATAGAAACAAAACTATTGATACTAAGGTAGAAAAACTCGCTGATTTCGATCGTGTTACTAAAATTTATAGCCAATCACTCCATGACGCTCAAATTATGATATCAGGCAGTCGTTGTGTGTTAACTAGGGAGTTTCTACGTCACAATTTTCAGTTTTGCGCGCAGGTTGCATACTTTGCCCCTATTCTAATAATCCCTTCAGAGTCCCCAAATTTGAGTTTAAAAAGTTGAAACTTAAGTCAAACTTATTGTTTATATGTACCCTATCATAATATAGTAGTTAAATTAAAATTTGAGTTTTAAGAGAATTCCCCATTTTTTTTAAGGTTGATACTCAATTGAATTGAATCACACAACGCTGAAAAAAAAAAAAAAAAATGCAAGGAGTAACAATCATGTTTTTTCAAAGAGACTGCTAGGAAACAAAGAGATTGCTAGGAAACTAATAATTAATTAATATTATTATAATATTATTATATTATAAATATTAATAATATTAATATACTGTATTCATGTATACATGAATATGGGACGCCGCAAAGGGATAATTTCTACATAAAACCTAATAAGTTACATTATATGATCATAATCCTAGCAGCATTGTGCCTCTAATATATGAGCATTTCCCCATCCGAAGTATTACGAAGTGAGATTGGACAAAAGAGCGCTACAACGACGATTAGCTCATACAAGAAATTCTAAATCCTCTGCATATTTGAAAAAATAATTATTTAAATATCTAATGGAAAGTTAAAAAAAAAAAAGTTTATACCCTTGACACCATATTTACCCTTTCGGGTGTGGCCAGGCCGATATTTAGCCTTGTCAGTAATAGTTATCTTGCAACCATGCTGGGGCTTACCAGGCTCCCAGAACCCTTTCCTGCACTCTTCTGGGCTCCTACTACCAGATCTGTGCAGTCTGCAGTGGCAGTGCAATACTGCAGGGAAGCAGAGTATAGACAGCCGTAAGCTGCCTTCCTCTTACCAACTCCATAATCTAGTAATCAGTCACGCTCATCCCAAGTCACGAAAAGGCTGCCGTGTTCGGGAATCGAACCGGGGACCTCTCGGACCAGAGCCAGGGGAACTACCACTACCTACAGAGCAGTTATCTCTGTGGAAAGTTTTTCTATAGAATTAAAGAATTTTACAAAAAGAGTAATTTACTACTTGGCTGACTGTAGTTATTAGTGTACAGTAAAAACTTGTTATTACGTAAAGTCAAGGGACCCAAAAAATTATTAGGTTCACCTTATATCAAGTTATTCCTGTACAATGCTAACCACTTTTTATGAGACCGCAATCTCTTTTACTCAAAATCAAGTTTTACCTAACAACAAGTTGTGTAATAACAAGTTTTTACTGTACACAGTCTTTGGATGGTGCTACTGACCTGCATAGTTGGTGATGTCAAGGGCGCTCTCCTTCTGATCAGACCTCGAGACCCAGGGACTGCAGGGAGGGTCGCAGCCGGGCTTGAGTTCACACAACCTGCAAATAAAAATGATTGACATCATAACAAAAGGTCTATCAGCCATAATAAGCAAAATACAGTACATAAAAATGTAAGTAACTTAAGGGGAAGGTAACACGAATCAGCTGATGAGCTGATCGATGTTGTCCCATTTGATTACCATGTAAACCTTAGCAGATACTCAAAAATTCTGAAATTATTTTGAAAGATAGATTTTAGTGCCTAAAAGCCACAGAAAAAAGTTAAAAACAATTTATTTTTCAATATATATTATAAATTTTTTAATTCATTTTTTAGTTTGTCTCTTCATGGTTTCCCATGATAATTTAAAAAAAAAAAAATCGGCTCTTTAAATTGTTTTGAAACTTTTCTATGGCTTTTAGGCACTAATATCTGCCTCTCAAAAAAATTTCAGAATTTTTGTGAATTTGCCAAAGGTTTACATACTTTACATGTTAATCAAAGGCAAGTACGGCGAACAGCTGTTCGGGGTTATCTCTACCTTAATTGGATAGACATTATAAAAAATGGTTATAAACAACCATTGCGAGTAGAAGACTCTAATTTAACTAATTAATTAATATAATTATAACTAACTATAATAACTAACTAATAATTTATCTAATTAACTCTAGATTCAGTCCTTGGGGTGGACAGTTATTAAATTAATTTGTATTTGTTCCTACAATTTTGATGAAAATTCTAGTACGTGTACAAAAGATGCATAAAAAAATCTAAAGCAATTATAATTTATTTAAGAAAAAATTTAAATGTTTCGGAGTTTACATTTTCATGACAGAGAAAACGTAAAGTCTCTTTCATGTAGAGGTTTAGAGAACTCGCTCTTAATTTTAAAGACCAAGTCATCATGGAAGGTTCAGTAGCCACTTTAATAGACTCCTGACGATGAGCTGGTTCCATTGAACTGGCTACTGAACCTTCTACAATGACTCTTTCTTTGTTATCCATGGAAGGGATTGTCATAGTAGGTTCAGTAGCCAGTCCAACAGACTCCTGACAACAAATTGGTTTAATTGGACTGGCTACTGAACCTTCCGTCACAATTAATTCCTTCCATGAATAAGATAGACATAGTAAACAATGCTTTGTTACAACCATTGCAAGTAGAAGACTGTTTTAAATACTTTCCACACACACAAAAAAAAAAAAAAAAAAAAAAAAAACATACCTTTTTACATCTCTCTGTATTTCGAACTCTCCCCAGCCATCTCATACAGTAGCCAGTCAATTCAGTATGCATGACTGCTGAATCAATGCACTCCATAATCTCCATACTACATTATTGTTGACACGGTTAGAGTATGCTGCCGGGTTTTTATGAAGTCAAAAAAAGTTCTAATACATCATGTTTGTGTTTGCATGCTATATAATCTGTAAACAGAAAAGAAAAATTCAAATTATTTTCTTTCACAATTTATTAAGTCTAACAGATTTTAGAATATTAAGTGAAAACTCTGCCTTATCCTATGGGTGGACGTCGCCGAATCTACGTACACATCATATTCTACCTGTTAGATCTGGTTTATTTTATGAGTATATCATACGCTGTATCACGTAATATATGTACCGGTATCATACAGTATTCTATCATGATTTTATTTGTTTCACTACAGTATGCATACTTCAATAAAACTATTAAAATTTAAAATGATACGGGGTACTGTATGCATTTATGCATACAGAAGCTAGTAACTAATGATTATACATACATATAATATATATTCAGTGATAAAAGTGTGGCGGAACGGTCTGAAACGCCGTTCCGGTAAAAAAAAAAAAAAAAAAAAAAATAGGCGAAACGCAGTTCCACCTGGGAAGCGTGAGTCAAAGTGAAAGAAACTTGGATATTATTCTTAAAAATATAAAAATAAATCAAAATATTGTTTTAAGAAAATTTAAAATTTTCAGAAAAAATTACTCGCTTCGCTCGATCGCATTTCACGGTCTTCTTCTTAAAACGATAAAATGCATAATTATAATTATGCATTTTATCGTATATATACAGTATACATCATGTGTAAAGAATGCAAGCACCAAGTTTAGAAAGCTCTTACTGTTAGTGACTTCTTTTCTTTTTTTTTCTTATTCTTCTTAATATTTCTTATTATTTTTTTGCAATAATATATGTAACAAAAAAAAGCATAAATTTACATTGTTAATACTTTCAGCAATTGCAATAAAAAGAGGGCACATTCAGCTTTGACTTTTGGCTGCGCAACAAATATTGGCGTATTACTCGTATTTTGTCCAACAAAAATTAAATTCAATAAGAACTTCAAAAATAAAAGAAATAACACCAGCTGATGATCGAGCTTTTTATCATTAAAATAAAAGTTTTGTTTCATGCGTGTTTTGTACACTCTCTGACAAAGTCTTCTGCTCGTTGTTGGTAAACAAAGTATTGTTGTGTAATGTCTGTCACGTGAAAGGAAAAACATGGGACAGTTGTTGATCTACATGTTAACTTATGGAAAATGACCGTTAATTATGAAGTTGTAGCGGTTGCCTAGCGCCAACAATGCCATTACGTTCTCTGCTCTGGTGGCAAAATTAGGCACTACGTCGTCCCATATTTAACAATGAAAAAGGCTTCATGCGACAGACATTATAAACAATGATTTGTTACAACCATTGCGAGTAGAAGATTTTGCTCTCTGTACAAAAACTTTCAATAAATTACCTCTCAAAATGCTATATAAAGACGTGTTCATAACAGCTAGAAACTGGAGCTCCTCTGGGACCAAACTTTTTATAATTTTTTGACCTATATCAATCAATTCAGGAAAAAAAAAAAAAAAAAAAAATCCCAAAAAATATTTTTGAAAATTTAAATACAATTTACGTAAGATTTTAAATTTTAACTACAAATTTGGGGAGACAACAAAAGTTGAGGAAATTAGTTTATGTTTCATGACAAACTGAATGGATTTTACATTGCAAAATTACTTCGAGGTCTTCTATTCAAGTATGCAAGAAAAAAATTATGCAGGTTTGATAGCATTCAAGTTTTATCTACAACTACTTTTGCTATAGTCCAGCAAGCGAGAGTTGGACCATGAAAATTGCCGGAAATGACGTACGGGAACTTACGATTGCGGGTTATACCATGGCAACCGGAAGCAAAAACTACTGAAATTATGTCATTTCCGTGGTCCAACTCTGGCTTGCTGGACTACAGTCAAATTTATATATCATTCCTACCGGAAGTAGCCGGAAGTGAGAGTTTTCTGGTTGTCTTATTCAGAAGGAGATGGAAAAGATCCAAAGACAAGAAGGGTTCTAGAAAAGGGGAACTGGAGCTTTACCTGTGATAAAAGCAAAATTTATAGGGAAAGATAGAGTGTGACCAAAATGATAGAGCAACTGGGATGGGAGGATTTGGAGGAAGCAAAGTAGACTGATAACAATATATAAAATAACTAGGAACCAAAAGGGCTGGGAGGAGCTTAGCGATCGTACTGAGGAAGGGCGTTATAAGGGTAGGAGGGACCATGATTGGAAGTTGGAGTATAGGGGAAGCAAAAATGATATGGGCAAGTATTCTTTCTTGAGAAGAACGGTGAGGGAATGGAATTTACTGGACTCTGGGCTTGTGGATGCTCAGAGTGTTGGTGAGTTCAGGGAGGGGCTGAGAGAGTCAACCACAAGCAAGCGAGCCACCGTGGTGGAATACCCACAATAGCCGCAAGCAGGAGTGTATATGCATGTAATGTGTACACACTGCTTATCTTATCTTATCTGAGTCTTGAAAATTTACAAACATGTTAGTATGTACTCTTCTTACGAGCATTTAGTCAAAATTTCAAAATGTAAAAACAAAGAGAAGAGTCAGAAACCTCTCACTTTCGGGTACTTCCGGAGAGAATGTAAGGTAAATTAAACTGTATAATACTTTATAGTTTTCAATCGACAAGACATTGTTGCGCATAAAACATCAATGCATAACATTTCCAAACTGCAGCAGATATTTATCAAAATTTCAACTGTACTTTAATGATTTAATTGTACCAAATATGAAATTTAATTGTAAAAAAAAAAAAAAAAAAACGTAAACTGGCACGCCCCTTTTTAAAAAAATCTCGCCTTCGAGCCCCCCATGCAATGGTATCCCGGTCTTGACTTGCATTCCGGCAAAATAATGTTACACCACGTAGCCCGGTAACGGACCCCGTTACGACATTTCGCACGTTTAACAATTTTTATCTGCCATATTTAGGGTTCTTAAAATTTTGAATTTTTTTTTAACATGTTCAATAGAATGTAGCAATTGAGTATGTCATAAAATTTCAGTTCCATATCTGAGCATCTCTTTGAGTAAAAAAAAAATTGTGTGGAGGGACATGAAAAAAAAAATGTTCCGGTTTTGGTCCAGGCCTGCTTTTACACTCCTTAAGTCCTTATAACCAAAAAAAGTAAAAATATAAAATTGTAACCCATTAACCAAATCAGCCTCTTCATTAAAATAACAACTGCAATACCGTGATATTTTTTTTACTAGTGAAGAAAAAATAAAAACGAATTATTTGTCAAAAACCCTGTTTTTATTCGTTTTTGAACCAGTAAAAAAATTATCAAGGTACATATTGCAGTTGTTATTTTCATGGAAGGGAGGGTTTGGTTAATCAGTCACAATTTTCTTTTTTTCACTTTTTTTGCCTATAAGCAGGAGCCTAAAAGCAGGTCGGAACCAAAACAGGGCTAAAAGCCAAAACTGGGCTGTGCACTAGCTGTATGATACCTACCGACTTTTACCACTGATTATATTAATCATGCAGAAACGTATGATACTGTCATGTCTTTATATGTGCATAACTATAAAAACAAGCAGCAAAACCCATATATATAAATCATAATTAATTTTGATAATATAGCTGGTAACAGCCATGCATACAGTACTGTATTAGCTTAATTGTCAAATTTGAAATGAAGTTTAATTTTGTTAAATCCAGTTTATAAACTACTAGCTCATTTTTAAGAGTTTTTGATTAAGTGAAGATGAAATTAATTTACAAATTTCTATTAGATATTTAATATGTTCATTAAGAATACCCAAAACAACCCTTATAAACAATCAAAACACTGCAATATGTGCAAAATGCAAAAAAGGGAAAAACAACATTCCTACAATTCTCACCAACATATATAGGCTTCCTCTTCATCTACACTCAAATTTTATTCTTCCAGGCATGACTATAATATATTTCTTCTTCTCCTGAACATAATTCTCATTATAACAGCAGAAACGCACGAAAACATAAAATTTAGTAAAAGATGAATTTCTAAACGCCCTCAAAACGACGCCATTTTAAAACACATGGTCGCTCGCAATCACAAATTTCGCCGCCAATTCCAGATTAGTTCACTTTTTTTAACGGCACGTGTGCAGATGACAGCACTAGGCAGCAATTGTCAGCCGTCTAGATCGCTGATTAGTTCTCATTTCGACCAATCACAAACCATTTGTATCGCGCCACTGAAAAAACACGGGAACACGTGTCTGAAAAATCTGAAAATGTTCATAAACCATAATATTCGGAACCAAATTAAAATTTAATTAATAAAGAATTAGCTATTTATACATTTCATACTATCGATTTATGTCCCGAAAAATACTAAAAAGGATGCGAAAATTCATAATTTGAATAATAAACAATGAAGACACACGGATTGGAAATATTGAAAACTAAAAAGCCGGCCCCCAGCACGCGCGTCTCGTCCCCGGCCTGATCGAAAATTAAAATGCAGATATGGCATGCACCAATTTACAACATTCTTATTTCCAACGAAATTTAAATAAAATTTCGTACTTACTACTTTTGAAGTCCTCGATCTGCCTCGTTTTTAACCTTACCTTAAGCTTCTTAAATTCAGAACAAAGCTTTTGATGAAGTCACATCAGTTCATTCACAAAATGACAAAAGTCACAAACACACGTGCCTGGCTGCTGGCCGATCACAAATTTTGAGCTGCGCATGATATTGCATATATATATATGCGAGAAAAAAATCAACATATTCGGAATAATCTTGAAGAACAATTAATTAATTACTATATCTCACCAAATAAGTTTCGTAATTAATTTAACAATGTCCTAATTACGATTTACAGTAAAAAATCACTTGATAACTTACAATTATCACGACTAGAGAAAATGCATGCGATCCTGCGCGCATTTTCCCAGGAATGCCGAAAGCCCGGAAAGCCGAAAATGCTTAAATTTTGTGATGCTAGGTGGCAGCACTAAACACTACAGATTTTGTAATCTTATATCGCTGATTGGTTCACTTTGACCAATCACAAGCCGTTATATTTTATCGCGCCACTGAAAAAACGTGTCTGTCCTTGTCTGTCTGAAAACGCTGTTTATAGTTTATAATATAATTAAAAACAATTCGGACCCAAATTAAAATTTAATTAATAAGGACCGAATTATTGATACTATATATATATATATAATTATATATACATATATATATGTCCCTACAAATATTGAAAATCATGCGCAAATTAATAATTTTAATAATAACGATAATAAACAATTAAGACCCGACGCGGATTGGAAAGTATATATTAATATATATAAAGAGATTTTTCTACGTGACGCAAAAATGATCAAATATTATAAAGCTCTCGCGATCGCAGATAGCATATTGCAGGCATACACCCCGGCCATTGTACGAACTCGCGGTTGCATAATATATTAAAATAAAATATAATTATACTTACTATACTTGAAGCGCTATATTAGCGCGAGTCCTCGATCTGCCTCGTTTTTAACCTTACCTTAAGCTTCTTAAATGCAGAACAAATAAGCTTCACGTCACAATATAATATATATAAGTTTGTTCACAAAAAAAAACACGTGCCTTAATTAATTTGGCCGATCGTCAAGTTGATGCATATGTGCATCTAGTATATACCTATATATTGATGTCAATACATTTAAAAGATCATGTATAAAAATACAATTATGCTAAAATGGCAAAAAAAAACTTACATACATAAATTGACGCCAAATATCCCTTTTTTACGGGCTAAGCCAGCAGCATTATTACCTCGGCCGTCTACAAATTGTCCTCCAAAGCACTATATAATTAAGCACTATAAGCATTAAGTAAAACTTAATTGATTATAATTCTTCTATTACTGATGCATATTATATTTATAAATTCACAAACAGACTTGATCATCAAATCATTAACAAAATAAATTTTGTGACAACTGTGTTTTATAAATTAGAATGGATTAATTCAGGATGGGACTTGGGATGGGTGTGACAACTAGATGATGGAATATTGCATGGTGGCAGGAAGTTAAGGCAGCTTACGACTGTCTATACTCCGCAGCCCTGCAGTCTTGCACTGCAGGGCTGCACAGATCTGGTAGTAGAAGTAAGAGTGCAGAAAAGGGTTCTGTGCCATGGAAGCCTGTGGTAAGCCCCAGCATGGTCACAAAATAACACTTTATTATTACTGGAAATATTTAAATACCTGCTGGCCACACCCAAAAAGGGATAGGAATAAATATTTATTATTATTTTTTTAACATTGATTTAACAAAAAGTGGAAATACTATAAAACATTTGTTTTTATTTTATATTGGTTCATGATTAAAGGAAAGAACACACAGTTTTACTTACATTTATAATAGACAATGGTTGAACGTTTCAAGGCCAGGGGTCATTATTTGCCAGATCTTTTTGTCTTCGCTGGAGGAGCGAGAGTGTAACTTTGGCCGCCCTACATTCTTCTTACTGAAGGACGTCTGCTAGCTTGTCTTTGTTGCTTGTCAGCGCCTCTGCAAACAGACACAATGCTTCAGATATTTACATGAATTTATTTTATTTTACAGACTACACAGAAAATATTTTAGCTTATTCTTGCGAATGAGGAATAATTTGTTAAATTTATTCAAGCAATTATTTTTTTTATTTATATATTATGGTTGTAAGAATCTCAAATTTAAATTTAAACAACTATTTGTCCAGAATGCAAATTAAAAACCCTTTTTGGTCTTTTGTTGGTTTGTATATATTAGTAAACTTATTTAAAACTTTATTAAAAAATGTTCATAAATGACGTGAATTTTAGATTTCTTCAATTTTAATTAGTATTTAATGTTAAGTTAATTCTCAGCAGCAATTAAAACTTTCATGAAAAATATGAAAGTAACAAAATAATTTCTAATAATATATATTATACCAGCTGCTGTATTATAGAATATACATAATTAATTAGTATTGAAGAATTTGTATGTTGTCAAAGTTGATTTATTACAAATTTCAACTAACACGATTTTTTGATAAACTATACAATGTACTAAAAATAAAATTAATTTAGTTAAATTTTAACACTTTCCAGAGTTAAATTTCAAGAGAGTGAAAATGACAAACTTGAAAAAACCAAAACTTCTAATTTTTGCTCGATCATGCTGAAAACACCTGACATCATGTAATTGGACCCTAGGAGTTCAAATATGAAGGAATTTGGAAGATATAATACCAAACAAAAAAGCTGGATTTTTCAGCCTTAAACTTCAAAGACAGCGAAAATATGACAAAGTTGACAAAACCAAATCTTTTAATTTTAGCTCGATCATGCTAAAAACACCTGACGTTATGTAATTGGACCCTAGGAGTTTGAATATGAAGGAATTTGGAAGATATAATAACAAACAAAAAAGCCGGATTTTTCAGCCTTAAACTTCAAAAACAGCGAAAATATGACAAAGTTGACAAAACCAAAACTTTAAATTTCAGCTCGATCATGCTAAAAACACCTGAAGTTATGTAATTGGACCCTAGGAGTTTGAATATGAAGGAATTTGGAAGATATAATAACAAACAAAAAAGCTTGATTTTTCAGCCTTATGCTTAAAAAGATTGAAAACGGCAAAATTGACAAAACCAAAACTTCTAATTTTAGCTCGATCATGCTAAAAACACCTGACGTTATGTAATTGGACCCAAGGAGTTCAAATATGAAGGAATTTTCAAGATAATAACAAACAACAAAGTCGGATTTTTCACAGCCTTATATACTTCAAAACAGCGAAAACGACAAAGTTGAAAAAACCCAAAACATCTAATTTTAGCTTGATCATGCTGAAAACACCTGACGCCATGTAATTGGACCCTAGGATTTTGAATATGAAGGAAATTGGAAGATATAATAACAAACAAAATAAATGGATTTTTCAGACTTAAACTTCAAAACAGCGAAAATGAAAAAGTTGACAAAACCAAAACTTTTAATTTAGCTCGATCATGCTAAAAACACCTGGCGCCATGTAATTGGACCCAAGGAGTTCAAATATGACGGAATTTGGAAGATATAATAACAAACAAAAAAGCTGGATTTTTCAGCCTTAAACTTAAAAACAGCGAAAACGGCAAAGTTGACAAAACCAAAACTTTAAATTTCAGCTCGATCATGCTAAAAACACCTGACGTTATGTAACTGGACCCTAGGAGTTTGAATATGAAGGAATTTGGAAGATATAATAACCAACAAAAAAGCTTGATTTTTCAGCCTTATGCTTAAAAAGATTGAAAACGGCAAAATTGACAAAACCAAAACTTCTAATTTTAGCTCGGTCATGCTAAAAACACCTGATGTTATGTAATTGGACCCTAGGAGTTTGAATATGAAGGAATTTCGAAGATATAGTAACAAACAAAAAAGCCGGATTTTTCAGCCTTAAACTTCAAAACAGCGAAAATAATGTATCAAGTTGATGCATATGTGCATCTAGTATATGCCTATATACTTATGTCATTATATATAAAAGATCATGTATAAAAATACAATTATACTAAAATGGCAAAAAAAAACTTACATACATAAATTGACGCCATATATCCCTTTTTTACGGGCTAAGCCAGCAGCATTATTACCTCGGCCGTCTACAAATTGTCCTCCAAAGCACTATATAATTAAGCACTATAAGCATTAAGAAAAACTTAATTGATTATAATTCTTCTATTACTGATGCATATAATATTTATAAATTCACAAACAGACTTGATCATCAAATCATTAACAAAATAAATTTTGTGACAACTGTGTTTTATAAATTAGTATGGATTAATTCAGGATGGGACTTGGGATGGGTGCCATGTGACTACTAGATGATGGAATATTGCATGGTGGCAGGAAGTTAAGGCAGCTTACGGCTGTCTATACTCCGCAGCCCTGCAGTCTTGCACTGCAGGGCTGCACAGATCTGGTAGTAGAAGTTATAAGAGAAGAGTGCAGAAAAGGGTTCTGTGCCATGGAAGCCTGTGGTAATTAAGCCCCAGCTTGGTCACAAAATAACACTTTTTACTGGAAATATTTAAATACCTGCTGGCCACACCCAAAAAGGGATAAGGATAAATATTTATTATTATTTCTTTAACATTGATTTAACAAAAAGTGGAAATACTATAAAATATTTGTTTTTATTTTATATTTGTTCATGATTAAAGGAAAGAACACACAGTTTTACTTACATCTATAATAGACAATGGTTGAACGTTTCAAGGCCAGGGGTCATTATTTGCCAGATCTTTTTGTCTTCGCTGGAGGAGCGAGAGTGTAACTTTGGCCGCCCCACATTCTTCTTACTGAAGGACGTCTGCTAGCTTGTCTTTGTTGCTTGTCAGCGCCTCTGCAAACAGACACAATGCTTCAGATATTTACATGAATGTATTTTATTTTACAGACTACACAGAAAATATTTTAGCTTATTCTTGCGAATGAGGAATAATTTGTTAAATTTATTCAAGCAATTATTTATTTTATTTATATATTATGGTTGTAAGAATCTCAAATTTAGATTTAAACAACTTTTTGTCCAAAATGCAAATTAAAAACCCTTTTTGGTCTTTTGTTGGTTTGTATATGTTAGTAAACTTATTTAAAACTTTATTAAAAAATGTTCATAAATGACCTGAATTTTAGATTTCTTCAATCTTAATTAGTATTTAATGTTGAGTTAATTCTCAGCAGCAATTAAAACGTTCTTGAAAAATATGGAAGTACCAAAATAATTTCTAATAACATATATTATACCAGCTGCTGTATTATAGAATATACATAATTAATTAGTATATTGAAGAATTTGTTTGTTGTCAAAGTTGATTTATTACAAATTTCAACTAACACGATTTTATGATAAACTATACAATGTGCTAAAAATAAAATTAATTTAGTTAAATTTTAACATTTTCCAGCGTTGAATTTCAAGAGAGTGAAAATGACAAACTTGAAAAAACCAAAACTTTTAATTTTAGCTCGATCATGCTGAAAACCCCTGACATCATGTAATGGGACCCTAGGAGTTCAAATATGAAGGAATTTGGAAGATATAATAGCAAACAAAAAAGCTGGATTTTTCATCCTTAAACTTCAAAGACAGCGAAAATATGACAAAGTTGACAAAACCAAAACTTTTAATTTTAGCTCGATCATGCTAAAAACACCTGACGTTATGTAATTGGACCCTAGGAGTTTGAATATGAAGGAATTTGGAAGATATAATAACAAACAAAAAAGATGGATTTTTCAGCCTTATGCTTCAAAAGATTGAAAACGGCAAAATTGACAAAACCAAAACTTCTAATTTTAGCTCGATCATGCTAAAAACACCTGACGTTATGTAATTGGACCCAAGGAGTTCAAATATGAAGGAATTTTCAAGATAATAACAAACAACAAAGCCGGATTTTTCACAGCCTTATATACTTCAAAACAGCGAAAACGACAAAGTTGAAAAAACCCAAAACATCTAATTTTAGCTTGATCATGCTGAAAACACCTGACGCCATGTAATTGGACCCTAGGATTTTGAATATGAAGGAAATTGGAAGATATAATAACAAACAAAATAAACGGATTTTTCAGCCTTAAACTTCAAAACAGCGAAAATAATGTATCAAGTTGATGCATATGTGCATCTAGAATATGCCTATATACTTATGTCAATATATTTAAAAGATCATGTATAAAAATATAATTATGCTAAAATGGCAAAATAAAATTTGCATACATAAATTGACGCCACATATATCCCTTTTTTACGGGCTAAGCCAGCAGCATTATTACCTCGGCCGTCTACAAATTGTCCTCCAAAGCACTATATAATTAAGCACTATAAGCATTAAGTAAAACTTAATTGATTATAATTCTTCTATTACTGATGCATATTATATTTATAAATTCACAAACAGACTTGATCATCAAATCATTAACAAAATAAATTTTGTGACAACTGTGTTTTATAAATTACTATGGATTAATTCAGGATGGGACTTGGAATGGGTGCCATGTGACTACTAGATGATGGAATATTGCATGGTGGCAGGAAGTTAAGGCAGCTTACGGCTGTCTATACTCCGCAGCCCTGCAGTTTTGCACTGCAGGGCTGCACAGATCTGGTAGTAGAAGTTATAAGAGAAGAGTGCAGAAAAGGGTTCTGTGCCATGGAAGCCTGTGGTAAGCCCCAGCTTGGTCACAAAATAACACTTTTTACTGGAAATATTTAAATACCTGCTGGCCACACCCAAAAAGGGATAAGGATAAATATTTATTATTTTTTTTTTACATTGATTTAACAAAAAGTGGAAATAATATAAAATATTTGTTTTTATTTTATATTGGTTCATATGATTAAAGGAAAGAACACACAGTTTTACTTACATCTATAATAGACAATGGTCGAAAGTTTCAAGGCCAGGGGTCATTATTTGCCAGATCTTTTTGTCTTCGCTGGAGGAGCGAGAGTGTAACTTTGGCCGCCCTACATTCTTCTTACTGAAGGACGTCTGCTAGCTTGTCTTTGTTGCTTGATTGTAAGCGCCTCTGCAAACAGACACAATGCTTCAGATATTTACATGAATTTATTTTATTTTACAGACTACACAGAAAATATTTTAGCTTATTCTTGCGAATGAGGAATAATTTGTTAAATTTATTCAAGCAATTATTTATTTTATTTATATATTATGGTTGTAAGAATCTCAAATTTAGATTTAAACAACTTTTTGTCCAGAATGCAAATTAAAAACCCTTTTTAATCTTTTGTTGGTTTGTATATATGTTAGTAAACTTATTTAAAACTTTATTAAAAAATGTTCATAAATGACGTGAATTTTAGATTTCTTCAATCTTAATTAGTATTTAATGTTAAGTTAATTCTCAGCAGCAATTAAAACTTTCTTGAAAAATATGGAAGTACCAAAATAATTTCTAATAACATATATTATACCAGCTGCTGTATTATAGAATATACATAATTAATTAGTATTGAAGAATTTGTTTGTTGTCAAAGTTGATTTATTACAAATTTCAACTAACACGATTTTATGATAAACTATACAATGCACTAAAAATAAAATTAATTTAGTTAAATCATGGGGATGTAGCTTTGCCGGCGGCCCAAATATTTGTATTTTTGGCCCCCAAGCGGTAGTTTCAGGAAGTTATCATAAAACTGTGCGTAATATTTTATGAGCTTTGGTGAAAAAACTCATGTGACCATTGTTAATCGGCACGGCGGGGTCTAGCGCGGTAAGAACCGGCAATGCAGCACCCGTCACGGCACAGAATAACGATTGACGCGCTCCTGGTGGCTATTTCAGGAAGGTTTTTCACACGTTTTGTAAGTATTTCGTTACATAAAGAAGATACATCGCCTTGGTTAAATTTTAACATTTTCCAGCCTTAAACTTCAAAACAGCGAAAATGAAAAAGTTGACAAAACAAAAACTTCTAATTTTAGCTCGATCATGCTGAAAACACCTGGCTCCATGTAATTGGACCCAAGGAGTTCAAATATGATGGAATTTGGAAGATATAATAACAAACAAAAAAGCTGGATTTTTCAGCCTTAAACTTAAAAACAGCGAAAATGACAAAGTTGGCAAAACCAAAACTTTTAATTTTAGCTCTATCATGCTAAAAACACCTGACGTTATGAAATTGGACCCTAGGAGTTTGAATATGAAGGAATTTGGAAGATACAATAACAAACAAAAAAGATGGATTTTTCAGCCTTATGCTTCAAAAGATTGAAAACGGCAAAGTTGACAAAACCAAAACTTTAAATTTCAGCTCGATCATGCTAAAAACACCTGACGTTATGTAACTGGACCCTAGGAGTTTGAATATGAAGGAATTTGGAAGATATAATAACAAACAAAAAAGCTTGATTTTTCAGCCTTATGCTTAAAAAGATTGTAAACGGCAAAATTGACAAAACCAAAACTTCTAATTTTAGCTCGATCATGCTAAAAACACCTGACGTTATGTAATTGGACCCTAGGAGTTTGAATATGAAGGAATTTGGAAGATATAATAACAAACAAAAAAGCCGGATTTTTCAGCCTTAAACTTCAAAACAGCGAAAATACTGTATCAAGTTGATGCATATGTGCATCTAGTATATGCCTATATACTTATGTCATTATTAGAGCGCGGAAAAAAGTCTTTTGGACTTTTTGTGTATATGGGGCCTATTTTAATGTCATTTAGGATGTCCACCGATCTCCGGAAATGGATTAAAATGAGCCTATAAAAAAAGCGACTTTTCAGACTATTTTGTGATTTTACGACTATTTCGGCAAAAGGTGAATTTTTGAGACTTTTTGACACATTCTAGTATATTTTTTAGTTATTTTCTTCTCGAAAATATAGTTAAAAAAATAGAATAAAATAAAAAGCTTTTGAACACAGTTATGCGTGTCAAAAATAATTTTTTGCGTGGAAAAAGCCAGAGCGTTGATCCTGGACGAGAATCTACCTCTGGACTTGGTTTGCGTGGCAAGCAACTTTGGTTTTCTGCCTGGAAAAATCAAGCAACTTGAGGACGCTAATTTATCCATGGAGCAAACCTTTACCATCCTGGACAGTGTGGAGTGCAAGTTGAGTGAAGTGAATGGACCTCGTGGTGCCTCCGTGCAAATGAAGTTCAAGACTTGTATGCAGAAAAATGTGGGACTTGCTTTCATGCGAAAGGTGTCGCAGGTTCTTGGAGGATCCTACACTGGTGACACGAGCACCGTCACAGACAAACTCGCTGTCAAAGAGGTGATGGCGTTGAAATACGCTCAGCTAACCTCCTGCGACGTGGAACGCTCCTTCTCCATCTATAAGAACGTGCTCACCGAGAAGCGCACGAGCTTCACCGTCGAAAACTTGGAGATGTACTTGATTTGCAACTACTTCCTGAACCGCCGCAACAGCAAAGAGTTCGGCCAGCCAGTGGCGAACGCAGAGGACAGTGAGTCTGAGGTGGAGGAGTATTAAAAGTACCAAGAAGAAAATTAAAATTGTTTTTTCTTTTAAAACTGTATGGCCCACTACAATAAAAAGCATCAACATTATCTAAAACAATGTCTTGTTCTTTTTATTACTCTTAGAATTATTTAAATAATTTCATACTACTCTTAATAAAATTAGTGAATGAAATTAAAATATTTTAATATCTTGGCTTTCTATAACAAAACACTCATTAAAAAAATTGACTTTAAAACGGCCGGTATTTAAAAGACATTTTGTACGATTAAGTACAAAGTCGTAATTTAACACGAATAAACAATTTTTTTGTTATCAGAAATAGCACTATTAAAATGCATTTTTGTTGCTCTTTTTTTTTAAAAAAAAGGGACTTTTTTGGAGACTTTTTTCGAAAAAAAGTGACTTTTTTAGAGACTTTTTTGCAAAAAAAGTAGACTTTATAGGCGACTATTTGTTAAAAAAAAAGAGACTTTTTTCCGCGCTCTAGTCATTATATATAAAAGATCATGTATAAAAATACAATTATACTAAAATGGCAAAAAAAAACTTACATACATAAATTGACGCCATATATCCCTTTTTTACGGGCTAAGCCAGCAGCATTATTACCTCGGCCGTCTACAAATTGTCCTCCAAAGCACTATATAATTAAGCACTATAAGCATTAAGAAAAACTTAATTGATTATAATTCTTCTATTACTGATGCATATAATATTTATAAATTCACAAACAGACTTGATCATCAAATCATTAACAAAATAAATTTTGTGACAACTGTGTTTTATAAATTAGTATGGATTAATTCAGGATGGGACTTGGGATGGGTGCCATGTGACTACTAGATGATGGAATATTGCATGGTGGCAGGAAGTTAAGGCAGCTTACGGCTGTCTATACTCCGCAGCCCTGCAGTCTTGCACTGCAGGGCTGCACAGATCTGGTAGTAGAAGTTATAAGAGAAGAGTGCAGAAAAGGGTTCTGTGCCATGGAAGCCTGTGGTAATTAAGCCCCAGCTTGGTCACAAAATAACACTTTTTACTGGAAATATTTAAATACCTGCTGGCCACACCCAAAAAGGGATAAGGATAAATATTTATTATTATTTCTTTAACATTGATTTAACAAAAAGTGGAAATACTATAAAATATTTGTTTTTATTTTATATTTGTTCATGATTAAAGGAAAGAACACACAGTTTTACTTACATCTATAATAGACAATGGTTGAACGTTTCAAGGCCAGGGGTCATTATTTGCCAGATCTTTTTGTCTTCGCTGGAGGAGCGAGAGTGTAACTTTGGCCGCCCCACATTCTTCTTACTGAAGGACGTCTGCTAGCTTGTCTTTGTTGCTTGTCAGCGCCTCTGCAAACAGACACAATGCTTCAGATATTTACATGAATGTATTTTATTTTACAGACTACACAGAAAATATTTTAGCTTATTCTTGCGAATGAGGAATAATTTGTTAAATTTATTCAAGCAATTATTTATTTTATTTATATATTATGGTTGTAAGAATCTCAAATTTAGATTTAAACAACTTTTTGTCCAAAATGCAAATTAAAAACCCTTTTTGGTCTTTTGTTGGTTTGTATATGTTAGTAAACTTATTTAAAACTTTATTAAAAAATGTTCATAAATGACGTGAATTTTAGATTTCTTCAATTTTAATTAGTATTTAATGTTAAGTTAATTCTCAGCAGCAATTAAAACTTTCTTGAAAAATATGAAAGTAACAAAATAATTTCTAATAACATATATTATACCAGCTGCTGTATTATAGAATATACATAATTAATTAGTATTGAAGAATTTGTTTGTTGTCAAAGTTGATTTATTACAAATTTCAACTAACACGATTTTATGATAAACTATACAATGTACTAAAAATAAAATTAATTTAGTTAAATTTTAACATTTTCCAGAGTTAAATTTCAAGAGAGTGAAAATGACAAACTTGAAAAAACCAAAACTTCTAATTTTTGCTCGATCATGCTGAAAACACCTGACATCATGTAATTGGACCCTAGGAGTTCAAATATGAAGGAATTTGGAAGATATAATAGCAAACAAAAAAGCTGGATTTTTCAGCCTTCAACTTCAAAGACAGCGAAAATATGACAAAGTTGACAAAACCAAAACTTTTAATTTTAGCTCGATCATGCTAAAAACACCTGACGTTATGTAATTGGACCCAAGGAGTTCAAATATGAAGGAATTTTCAAGATAATAACAAACAAAAAAGCCGGATTTTTCACAGCCTTATATACTTCAAAACAGCGAAAACGACAAAGTTGAAAAAACCCAAAACATCTAATTTTAGCTTGATCATGCTGAAAACACCTGACGCCATGTAATTGGACCCTAGGAGTTTGAATATGAAGGAAATTGGAAGATATAATAACAAACAAAATAAACGGATTTTTCAGCCTTAAACTTCAAAACAGCGAAAATGAAAAAGTTGACAAAACCAAAACTTTTAATTTAGCTCGATCATGCTAAAAACACCTGACTTATGTATTTGGACCCTAGGAGTTTGAATATGAAGGAAATTGGAAGATATAATAACAAACAAAATAAACGGATTTTTCAGCCTTAAACTTCAAAACAGCGAAAATGAAAAAGTTGACAAAACAAAAACTTCTAATTTTAGTTTGATCATGCTGAAAACACCTGGCGCCATGTAATTGGACCCAAGGAGTTCAAATATGACGGAATTTGGAAGATATAATAACAAACGAAAAAGCTGGATTTTTCAGCCTTAAACTTAAAAACAGCGAAAATGACAAAGTTGGCAAAACCAAAACTTTTAATTTTAGCTCTATCATGCTAAAAACACCTGACGTTATGGAATTGGACCCTAGGAGTTTGAATATGAAGGAATTTGGAAGATATAATTACAATAAAAAAAGCTGGATATACGGGTCTTTCACCATACGTCACAAAACAATATGACGTCATAATTGTGTAGGCAAAACATTGTCAGTGGCATAGCAAATACGTGTTAAAGTTGGTCTCGAAATTAATTTCTCCTGACGATTCGTATCATTTCTCGTAGAAATTTCTTTCATAAATGGTGACAAGAAGAACCAATGCTAGTGAAAAAAAATATTTGGTGACCAAAACTGTTATGAGAAAAGAGGTGTTGTGAGTTATGTTAACACGCACAGCATAGGATTTTAGGGTTTTCTGCCTACATCCCGAAGCTCTTCGGGCGGCTTCGGGCATCTCCGTGCTACCCAAAATGTAAACATGAAATTCCTGTATACTTCAAAACAGCGAAAACGACAAAGTTGAAAAAACAAAAACTTCTAATTTTAGCTCAATCATGCTAAAAACACCTGACATCATGTAATTGGACCCTAGGAGTTCAAATATGATGGGATCTTGAAGATTTAATAACAAACAGAAAAGCCGGATTTTGAGGCCTTAAACTTAATTCACGAAAGTGAAAAACGACAAAATAAGTGACAAAACCAAAACTTCTAATTTTAGCTCAATCATGCTGAATACACCTGACGTCATGTAATTGGACCTGGGGAGTTGGAATATGAAGGAATTTTGAAGATCCAGACACAAACAAAAAAGACGGATTTTTCAGCCTTATGCTTCAAAAGCTAGAGTGAAAACAACAAACTTGACAAAACCGAAACGTTCTAATTTTAGCTCGACCATGCTGAAAAAGCCTGATATCATGTAATTGGACCTAGAAAGTTGGAATATGATGGAATTTTGAAGATCCAAACAATAAATTTAGATTTTTATCCAAACAGTGGAGTATCGACTTACTTTTTTTATTGCAGAAATAGAGGGTGCAAAGTTTTGCTACTGTTTTTGTTTTCCAAATATTTTAGAGCCCGGGAACCACTTTTAAAAATATTATTGAATGTACAGAGAAAGTTACGCCTCTCTTTATAAAATAATCAGGACCTAAAAGGGGAGTCCGTTTAATCCACAAAACTTTTTAGCAATACTTCCTGTCCTCTAAAAAAAAAAAAAAAAAAGATTGGCAATACTTTGCACCCTCTATTTCTGCAATAAAATTTTTAGGTCAATCTATTATTAGATTCGCCATCACAATTTCACATCTTAGAGGACCCATCTGGGGTTCCAATGACCTATTTTTGACCTAAACTAACCGAGAAATACAAACAGTGAAATTTGCCTGTGCGCAAGTTTAACGCTAGCAAGAGAGAAAATATTTATTTTGTTAACTTTTACGTAGTAGTTAACACGGCGATGCCAAGCCGTTCGAGTGTGTAGGTCACGTGACTATCACGACCAATCAGACGCTGTTATCTGACCCCCACTACTCCTCTCCCTCCTCCTGCACTATAGTAGAACTAGGGTGAATGCTGCATTAATGAAAATATTTTTTTAATTTTTTTCATGATGAGACAACTAACATATAAGATGATAGTAAGTTAAAATAAAAATAGTGAACATGGATTAAGAACAGTTTGAATAAGTTCCGGCTACTGCCTTTAAATCTTTGGATCTAGTTGACTCACCACTGTATTTGTCCAGGCTTGTATTTTGGCTTCTCTCGGAAGTCTCTTTATGTCCCCTCTTCTGGTCGCTGTAGACAGAAAGCAAATTACTGTTCACACGGAACAGAGAATTTAGAGCAATGTCAAATCTAATATGAGAATTAAACATTTATGGAAAGGGAAGGAAATAAAAACTAAAATTACTGTAAAGTACGATTAATATTTTTTATGGAAAGCTGGCCCAGCGTACAAACGTCCCATAACTTTTTATTTGTCAATCTATTAAAATATTGTTCCTATCAAATAATATGTGTAATTTATTTAAAAGAGAGGTATTGAAAGATAGTACTTTTATGAAATTATAACTATAATTTATCATATATTTTTAATATTTCTCAATTTTATCTTAGAAAAAAAATCTGATTTGAAGCCTTTCTTACTTTAAAATAAAATATAACCTTATCTTTATCGTCCCTCGCAGGGAATAATGATATGTCTCAACCAGATTATGTTCTCTACAATATAATAATGTGCTCTAAGGCTGCAGTCTTTGTTCCTGTTTTGACGGTTGTGACACTGTCCATAACTTTGTCAGCGAGACAAACTTAGACCCTAAGATTGTGACTGGCTAGGAAAAAACTACTGTACCAAGCGCTTAAACTAAACATCAGCTGAACTGTAAATTGAAGTTGTGAAATACTGTACGTTAGTTGTTAGTAATAATTTAAGAGCAGACCACCGGAACGCAGAATATAGCCTTTATCATCTGATATGATTGTTGAATTATTATAGATACATACCTGACTAAAAAGGCATATCAGTAAGGCGCAGTTGGGCACTGTTATCCTTTACAGTTAGACTAAATGGGACTCCCATTTAGTTACAGTTCCGATCAATATTAAAATTCAAACTGTATGTTAATTCAACTTGGTTCAACTGTACGTCCCATTTGAGTTCATGCAGCCACAAGGGGATTATGAACTAGGCTGCCAAGTTCAAATAACATATTGGAAAAAGACATGAATATATTGAACTGGGCAGCTAACTGTGCCCAACTGTGCCTTATTTAAGTCAGTAGGGTAGCTCAAAAAACTCTGGACCAGAAATTACATAAAGATATAGTAATTCATTTATATAAATTCAGTCATTCAAAATTAAATTACTCACCGAGTCTCGATCCGTTGTTGTTGACTTCTGCTATGCAAGAGGGGCGTCTCGAGCAACGTTGTAGGGATTCGAGATGCAGACTCAGAGTGTGCATTTTAATTACTGGTAGAAAGTCGCGCGGGCACGTACTGCAGTCTTCAGGCAGCAGCTATATGAGAATACTGCATTCTGAGTCACACCCAGGGCAAGCCTTCAAAACCATCCAGCGTTTCCTGCATCCTTGTTCGTTTTATAGATGCATGGAGATGTATGCAATTAAACTGTATGAATCATATATTACGTACATACATTGCATATGCATACTATATGATACTTCTTTTCTGTAGGAAAACAATTAATTAATTAATATATACACACATGTCATCATTGAGGATATAACCACAAAATAACTAAGATAAATTTGCTGCTAAAGTAGCAATTAAGCAAAAACACCAACAAATAAAATGATAATTTCGCAGAAGTATAATTACCTGTTAACTTAAATGAAGAACATTGTTTCTACTATCATGTTTTAATGAAATGAACCTTTCATTAACATTATGCCGTAGCTGTTCCAGATAGGAACCGTTTCTTGCAGTCTTCCTTTGCTTGAGAATTGAGATTAACATTTTTGTTGACATTTTTAAACCTGGGAACACGTGTTTTTTTTCCCGCAAAATCCGCAATAATAAAAAAAAAAAATAATAATAATTGATAGAGGGCAGCACTATCTGGGAAGAAAAAAATATTGTCCAATGAAACACATGCCTTTCCGCGCAGGCAATTCGATATTCCCCCAAAAAAGAAGGGTATAATTAAGAGCTGAAAATGCAACTATTTTAATTGGTATTAACAATTTTCTATCCCTAAAACCTTTATGAAGATATTAAGCTTCAAATGCATACGTTAATTTCTCTCTAAAAGCTGAAATAACGCCGCAAAAAGTATTCGGACACCGCGCACGCCGCGACGGTCGAGAACATATATACTTTTGACGCATACACGATCTTATTTTGTACTTACCGATGCGTCCTGGTCCTACACATGATGATTTAACTTACCTTTAGGCTTCTTGAGTTCACAAAGTTGCTTCATATCACAACACAATCACAAAAAGAGTTCCAAATAATGTTCAGAATCTGCCGCAAGAAAAAATTACACTGCCTGGATGGCGATCGAGTGCAGATTGAAAAAAACACATTTCTGTAATGAAATACTACATTTTAGCAATAATTTTCACGCTTAAACAGTTAAAGTAATATTAATAAATGTTTATTCACTATTTACATGAATTTATGGTTTGAAAATACAAGAAAAATCTATGAAAATCACTAGGAGAAATTTCAATACTTCATTTTGGCGCATCGTATCTTTCCAACAAGGTTCACCTAGTTTCACTTTGCACCGGCAGGTAGCGGCACGTTCCGCACAATTTGTTGTTTTTAAATTTTGTCACTAGATGGCAGGAGCCGCAGGAGCTGTAATAAAAAACAGTACACCAACATGTAAAAATATCTTTACTTTAAAATATTATACTAAATCTGAAATATCTTTTAAATGCAGGCTTTTTATAATATTTTTATAAAATTAAAAACTTTTTTTTAACTTTTTTAAGTTAAATAATAAAATAAAAGCTTCTTTTGCATTTATATATTTTTAAAATGAAAAAAAAAATCTGTTTATTTTATTTTACAACGTTGGCTGTTCTGCTACAAAGATCAACACGATCAAAATAAATTTCTGTGATTTTTGGCTATTAAATGGTAATTAAAACTGAACAACGGATCGTAGGTTGCAATTAATAAAACTTTAAGTATTTAGCTTTAATTTAAGCTAAAAATTTCAAAGTTTCAGCTTTGAGTTTAGTATTTATGATTAATGTTAGAAAGTCTCAATAACATTCCGGAAGGCGGGAACCTACTGTATGGCCTGTATACATACAAGGATGATCCTAGTATGCATATCATAACTCTCCTCAAGAAACGTTCACATCCTTGAAAATACTTTATTCGTGCCTCAAGACACTGAATCACTAAGCTCTGTAAGAAAATCTAGGCGAGCTTGATTTTGTTACTATGGCGTGCTGTACAGTAGCACAGTTTTCGAGTATGAATTCATAACATGGAACATATATATATGAACAGGCCTATGGAATTTGAGGGTATATGCATATGCATATTTCCAGGACGCTGTGTGGTATATACCACACAGCGTCCTGGAAATTCTAGAACGCTATGCGTACCAGTACAATACATAAGTTATACATACAGAATGCATAGAGGTATATGATACTCAGACCTATGTGCAATTTAAGCTATATGTTGTAGCTGAGTTAGCTGATGCTTATTGTAATAGATGCAAAATAATCACAGTCATAAATATCTTCATCCAAAAGTGCCCTACGGTATGCATATAGCATGCAATAGCAAATTCAAGCTTTCCTTGATTTTCTCAATGCGTAAGCAATTTTTGATGTTATGTCATACTATACATATCTTATCAGTATGTATCAAACTAGAAACGTGCGAGGACACATGTCATATTGTATATACAGTAACGGGGGGAGAAATGGTGAGGGCTGGAGTATATATACTAGTTCTGATTTTTTTTTTAATTTGTTTATGCAGAACTCGATTTTGAGTAAAGGAGATTGTGGTCCCGTCAAAAATAAGTAGCATTGCGGGTGTAGGAAAAGCTTGATATAAGGTAATAGTTGTTATAAAGTAAACCTAATTTTCTGGGTCCCTTGTCTTTACGTAATATCAAGTTTTTACTAGCTGTACTACATACTGTTTAAACCTCAGTTTTCTTAAATCTCACAAGTTTTAGCATCATCGTTTCTCCCCCATGATTGTAATTATGGTTGGTTGGTTACCAATCGCGGAACTTGTTTTTCAACATTGTTCACAGTGCTCTCTGGGGCTCCTAATACCCAGTCTGCACGCCAGACAATTAAGTACCGTTTCTAAGCAGGGCACGCATGCTGTTTGCACAACATTCCGCGGTCTTAACCACCCCAGCGAAGTATAGACAGCCGTAAGCTGCCTTCCTCCTACCAACTCCTTCATCTAGTAGCCAGTCACACCCATCCCAAGTCGCGAAAAGTCTGCCGTGTTCGGGATTTAAACCGGTGACTTCTTGGACGAGAGCCAAGTGTACTAACCACACCAAAGAGTTGGTTATAATTATTTTCACATGACTGTTGAATAAAGATGTGTAAAAAGTAACATCTTTTATTAACATAATTGTTAATTCAGTAATGCATTTTTTTTTGTTTTCAGGATATGAAATTACCTCCATAGCAAGATATTGTCCTTGGATTCTACTTTTAAGACTTTTAAATAAATGATAGCCAAATTATTAAAATATATATTTACCATTATTTATTAAAAAAATGATTTGCTTAGTAACATCTTGTACAAATAAGAAACCTAACTTTAAATTAAATAAAATTAAAAATATTAATTTTCATAAATTTCCTTCAAAAAATGAACCTCTTTTGCAAAAATGGAAGGAAACAATATTTTGTAAAAAAGGAAATTTAAGAAATATTCCAATTCCTAATATTACAGAAAACTCTTTTATTTGTTCTGAACATTTTAGAAAAAAAGATTATTCTAAAAAATTGAAAACAAACGAGAGGAGCAGGAGACTTAAAAAAGATGCAGTATCACCATCACTTAATTTAACCAAAAAGGAAGATGAATTAGATGTTTTACCAGTCGATGATATTAAAACGGAGGAATTGGAATATTTTGATGAAGACAGTGATTCAAATCCGTTCCCCTTTTGCACCAATTACGATGTCAATACAACGCCTGTTAAAGTCTATAATTTTGGTCCGACGTGCGACGTTCCGGTTTGTAATAAAAGTGTGATAGACAAAGTAACACTTTTCGATGCTCCAAAGCCACAAAAAGGACAAGTTGGATTCAAGAATCAAGATGGGACGGATGAAGTTATGGATAGAAGAACGGCTTTGGCTCAAACTGGCACGTATTACAGAAAAAGATGATGAGACGAAACAATGGAAATTTTGTTCTGATCATTTTACTTCTAATGATTTTAGACCAGGTAAAATAAATTACTACACGGATCAGCTGATGATGTAGTCCCATTTGATTAGCATGTAAACCTTAGCAGACACACAAATATTCTGTTGTTTTTTCTAGTACTTAAAAGCCACAGAATGAATTTCAAAACAATTATATAAACAAGCTGATTTTTTTAAAATAATTTTGTTAATTTTCAACATAGGACTTTCCCATGAAAAGCCAAACTTAATTAAAAAAAAAAATTGTTCGAATAATTGTCTTGAAATTTTTTCTATGACTTAAAGGTACTAAAATTTGTGTCTCAAAAAAAATTTGAGAACTTTTGTGTGTCTGCTAAGGTTTACATGTTAATCAAATGGGACTACATCAATCAGCTGATCTGTGTTACCTTAACCAAAGTGTTCTACTCGCAATGGTTGTAACAATTTTTTTGTAATATCTGTCCAATGAAGCCTTTTTCATTGTTAAACGTGGGACAATGTGTACTTTTCTTATGCTCATGTTCTGGCGTTTAAGCTATTTTACTTTCTCTTCATATGGTGCCTGATTTCACCACCAGAGCAGAGAACGTATTGGCATTGTTGGTGCTAGTTAATATTAGATAATTTTATTTCAACGGTCGATCATTTCCCATAAGTTAACATGTAAATCAACAACTGTCCCATGTTTTTCACTTCACCAAACATACATTACAAACAATAATTTGTTTATAAAGATTTTTAATTAATGAACATGTAAATCAACAACTGTCCCATGTTTTTCACTTCCCCAAACATACATTACAAACAATACTTTGTTTATAAAGATTTTTAATTAAAAACAAAAAATAGTTTGTTACAACCATTGCGACTTTGATTTTGTGAAAATGACTAAAATTTAGAACAAATGTAACACTGCAGTTAAATATGACAATTTTGTTTCAAAGGTCCAAAGTTGCGTCTAAACAAGACAGCCCTACCGTCACAAAATCTAGTCCCCAAAATCTGTGACGATATCAATGAAGAAGATTCAGAAACTTCGGCCAATGATATTGCAGACGATCAAGCAGATATTATGGGAGAGAATTCTGAAGTGGACACTCCACATTTAGTAAGTCAAAATTCCTTGTCATACAGTATTTAACAAGCTCTATATAGGCTTCAAGTCAGCTGATTTTGTGGTGTTCCCACCGTCCTATCCAAACTTATGAAAAAAAAAAAAAAACTCAAAATTGCTTTTTTGGCATTAAGGGTAAGATACCAATGTTAAAAAAATCCCTCACACAAAAATTATGAAAAAAATTTAAAATGTTCTCCTCTACACCCCCTATCAGTAGCTAAAATATCAGGTATACAAATACGATCTAGTTTTTGAGTTAATTATTTTTAAAGTTAACTAATTTAACATGGGAGTTCCATTTCTCCATGTTAGAGTAGTCAACTATAAAAATTCATAACTCAAAAACTAGATCGTATTTGTGTACCTGATATTTTAGCTACTGGTAGGGGATGTAGAGGAGAACATTTTAAGATATGTTTCATAATTTTCATTTTTGGGATTTTTTTTTTTTTTTACATTGGGCGTGTTGTCTAATTCTTAAAAAATCTTAAAAAAAAAAAAAAAAGCAGAGTAGCATAACCTTATTCCTTCTATTCATTTCTTTAATAAAAAATTTCTATTCGGGTTGTCCATTTTCTGAACATTTTTTTAATTTATCTTAAGATTACCCATGCCTCGATATCCTTACATATCATTTCATTTTTCAGGATCATCAAACCTCCACCATAGATCTACCTGCAGAACCTATAAACATCATCAACGTAAATGACGTCGCCCCACAGTTCTGTATATTCGACAAGATGGATTGTGAGACGGTCGAGATCGTCACGGTAGATCTACCGGAACCGTCCGTGAGCGAGCTGTGCCGAGTTTGTGCCGGGAACAACAGTGGCGCCATGACGGAGATTTTCAGCAACAAGAAACTGCGGGCTAACATCAGACAGTTCCTGCCCATTCACGTTAGTATATTTATTTATTTATTTATTTTACCCAAGGTACACACAGTGTTAAAAGTAGTGGGGTGGCGGTAGCAAGCAAGGCGCTAGAAGCACCATATCACAAGTTGGTGCTAACCTACAAATTTATACTAATGCTATAGCATAGAAAGCTAGAGTAAAAAACAAACAATTATTATTAACTATTTTTAAGAATATAATAATTCTTAAGAGCAGAAGGAAACTGCTATATATAATGGACAATTTGCATCACAATTTTTTAGTAGCTCAATCGAAAGAGGAGGTCGAAAAATACACCTATGAATTTTATGAGATTTTTATTCTTACTGCATTATGGCTAAAATAGGGATGTAAAGAGGTCACGTGACCTGGAGGCAGCGCCCGTTGTATCGCCAATGACGTCATTGAACTGTCTGGTCAAGCAAACGATCATCTCTATAACGCTTGTAAATAAACTAATTGTTGCTTGTTTCCATAGCAACGTGGTTGTTTACAAGCGTTATAAAGTCGATCGTTTGTTTGACCGAACAGTTCAATGACGTCATAGGCGACGCGGGCGATGCCTCCAGGTCACGTGACCTCTCTTTTAGCCATGGTGCGATACGAATAAAAATCTCATAAAATTCACAGTTGTATTTTTCAACCTCCTCTTTCGATTGAGCTAGTAAAAAAAAAATGATGCAAATTGTCCATTATTATAATGTTTTTTTTTAAGGGTTTATGTTAGTTAAATACAGTATGTGCAAATATGTGTTAAAATAAAATGTTAGATTTGACCATATATAGAGTGAGTCACTATTTGTGGTTCATTTTTCGTCGTGGGTTTTGCAATGAAGGGTTGTTTGTGGAACTTTGTACCCTGATAGCTAAGATACCTTTGTTTATGACCCTGGTAGTGAATTTTCAATGTTTTTTTTTTTTTTCCGATATGTTAATTTTGGATTTCTCTAATGGGATTTCCATGTTAAATTAAAGCAATACACAAACTTATTCAATGTGCACCAAATTTTTATTTCATGATTAAATTTCCATTCTGAATCCATTGATGCTAATATAAAATTAAGCTAAACAACCCTTCATTATAAAATAGGCTCCAGCGCATCAAATAGTCCAATTTAGCTTCTTACCGACATTGCCATTCAAGGGTGGTTTATTTTTTACCCCAGGAAAAGTGTTTGAATTTTTTAAATCGGTTCACATTTGAAAACTAAGGGTAGAAAATTTCATCCCTTAAATTCAAATTAATTATTGATTGATCTCAGGTATGAAAGCTCCACAAACAACCCTTCACTGCAAAATCTTTTACTGAAAATGAAACACGAATTGTGACTGTATAAGTGTGGCCAAATTATTTGCACTATTGATAAATAAAATTAAGAGTGAATTAAAGTAATGGAGGTTTCAAGTCAGCTGATTTTGCGGTTTTCCCACCATCCTATCTAGCTTGGTCCACAGACCCCAAGTCAATACATTAATTAATTCAATTCACCGTTTTATCTAAACCTATGTAAATATATATACGTATAAAAATAAAAAGAAAAAAAAATGCTTTTTGGCAATAAAGACTTTTCTTTGAGGAAAATAAGCTCATTATCAAAAAATAATTGGGGGGTAGGAGATGGTTACATATAAATTAATAACTTTAATCTTCTTCTTTTCTTGTGCCTTTTAAACCATTCTACTTCCAGTAAGCCAATAGTTCATAATTCATAATCATTTAGAGATAGTAAGAGATGATAGAGATAGGATTCTTTCTCTTTAATAATGACTGATTAAATTTTTTCTAAAATGCTCTGTAGAGAATTTTCCCTGAAGTCTCTTATGAAAATATAATGAAATTTAAATCCATTTTCTCCCGTAGGTTCAGAAGACCGACTTACTCCCTCTGAGCGTTTGTGACGCTTGTATGTCGTCGCTAGACGCTTGTCGCCTGCTGGTAGAAAACTGTCTTCTCGCAGACGCAAAGCTGCATCTGAAACTTGCCGAAGAGCTGCAACACGAACGTAGTCTGGCCGAAGAGACGACGCAGCCAGTGGGCATTGAGGAAGAAGTGGGCCTTGAGGAAGAAGTGGGCAATGAGGAACAAGTGGGCAATGAGGAGCAACTAGGCAATGAGGTATACGAGGTCTTCTTTTTAGTGACAACCTGCATTTTATTAATACATTGGAACAACAGGGTAGCGTCACGAGATTTTTGGGTTGCCTGCTTACAGGATAACATTCAGGGGGGTCTTCAAAGAACACCACTTAACCTAAACTTAGCTGAAGACGCCTAAGACTGTCTTAGCGCAACAATAAAGAATACACTAAGACTGTCCTAATTTTAGGATTGTTGTAATTTGTCATGTTATTTGAAGACCCCCCTGATATTTATCTCTCCTTCTGAAGAGCAACCGTACGCTTGAAAGCATAAAAAAAATGTAGGAAAAAAAATAATTATAAATTATAGATGGCAATTATTAATTACATTTATATCGGTATCATCTGCTACTTTATAAAGAATACACCATTTAGCATTGAAAAAAAAATTAGAAAAATTGACTTTATTTCCAGTTTTATAATTATAACTGGCAACAAAGTCAATTTTTTTCAATGCTTTAGAGCGTATGGTATGATAACAGTAGGGGAAGGGAGGGGAGGTAAACAGCTGGGCGTTATCCTGTAAGCAGGCTATCTAACAATCTCGTCGCACTACTCTATGTGGGACATTCATAAAGCACTTTAGCCTCAAATTTTACCCCAGATTGAATCTAGTACTACAGTTGGTACCAAAAATGTAGGTTAAATCAATGCTCATATTTTTCCATTGTATTTTTTAAATTAGTGTCAGCACTCCAAATATTTGAAAATGTTCTAAAAACTTGTATTATGTAAAGTCAAATAATTAGGTTTACCTTATATCGAGTTTTTCCTATACCCACAGTGCCTATTATTTTTTACGGGACCTCAGTCTCCTTTACTCAAAATCTAGTTTTATTTAAGGGGAAGGTAACACGGATCAGCTGATTTTGTAGTCTCATTTAGCAAATTCACAAAAATTCTGAAAAATATTTGAGAAACAGATTTTAGTACCTAAAAGCCCCTAAAAGCCATAGAAAAAATTTCAAGACAATTCGAGACAATTTATTTTTAATTAAGTTTTTAGTTTGGCCCTTCGCTAAAAATTTTAAAAAATCAATTAAAAAATTTGTCTTGAAAATTTTTCTGGGGCCTTTAGATCTACCGTATCTCTCAAATTTTTTTCAGAATTTTTGTGAATTTGCTAAGTTTTACATGTTTATCAAATAGAACTACAAAATCAGCTGATCCGTGTTACCTTACACTTAACAAAAAGTTGCATAATAAAGAGTTTTTACTGTGGCTCTGTTCTTACTAAACGTTAAATTGTTTACAGAACTCAAATGAGGAAGTCCATGACACAGAAAATCAACATCTCGGCTCCCGTGAAGAAAATGTGCCACCACCATCACAGACTGAGAAGAAGGTGGTAAAAAAGTATCCGAGGAAAGGTAGAAACCGAACTTTTAATTGTAAATGTTGTGACTTTACCTCTAAAGATGCAAACCGGTTCGATACTCATATGTTATTACATAAAATATTCTGGTGCAGGAAATGCGATCTTAATTTCAATTCTGATAATGATCTAGGCATTCATAGAGACACACACAAAATTATGTGTCCTTATTGTAACGTAGTGACAGAAAAGGAGTACCATAACGCCGATCTTAGAAAAGTTCACGGTATAGAACCAAAATTTATCAAATTTTCTAAACCAGGATTTGAACCAGGTACTTGTACAATGTGTAGCTTTACGTACGCACGGAAATTTACTGTTAAAAGACATTATTTCTGGAAACATAATAAACATGCTTGCGACATATGCCTCCAGTTGTTCGACACATGTGAAGAACAAACGCAACATACAGACGAAGTGCATGCAATTCCATGTCCGTACTGCAATGATAAACAATATACTTATCATAGATTCAAACGCCATCTTAACAAACATAAAATTCACAGCTCAAATGTCACCATACCAAAAACATCTTTACAAATTTACGAATGTGAATTCTGTAAAAAAGGATTAACTTCAAAAGCATTTGTTAAAAGACATTATTATTGGTCCCATTTCCACTATACTTGCATCATTTGCTTACAATCGTTCAAAACTGCGGAGTTAGAGGAGAAACATTTTAAATCACATGGAAATATTTGTATTTTCTGCGAGGAAACTTTTTCTACCTCAGTAATACTTTCAGATCATATCAAATTTGAACATCCTGGTTTTAAACCTTTCGCATGTGAGAATTGCGGAGAGGAATTTGATACGAGCAATGAAATAAATTCTCATAGAAATGTACATGTATTACCTGAGAAATACTTATGTGAACACTGCGGAAAAGGTTTTACAACCCAAGGAATTCTATCAAACCACAGGTACATACATAAAAGTGAAGAAGAAAAAGGGAAAATAGAATGTAAATATTGCAGTAAGAAATTTTTGTTCAACTCACATTTGAAGTCTCATTTACTAACTCATACGAAAGAAAAAACATTCCACTGTATAGATTGTAACTTATCATTTATTACTGCTAATGCTTTAAATGAACATATTGAAAATCATAATTCAGGTAGAAATATACATAATTGTGAGAATTGTTATTTAAGATTCTGTACTAAAATTGCTTTAAAAAAACACATAAAAAGTGTGCACTCAATTTCATATCTGTATAAATGTTCTGCATGTAATAAAAGTTTCAGAAGCAAGAAAAATATTGAACTCCATATTTCAACTCATTCAAATCATGAATTGTTTAAATTTAAAGATAATTACATAAAAATATCTGCATTTATTTGTGAGATTTGCAGTAAAAGTTTTGCAAATAAAAATAGTTTGCAAACTCATGTGAAAAATCATTTGAAACAAAAGATGGGGTACAGAATCCTAATAAATTAATTGTTAAGATGATAATGTAAAACTGAATGTATGAAATTTAAATTAAAATGGCAGATACACACTGTTAATGCCTTGCTAATTAAACTAATTTTACCACTCCATACTGCACATAATTATATTTACTCAATACAGGTCATCTTGAATGCTATCAGAAAATGTTTTAAAGAAAGTGAAATATGTAAATGGAGTATGGACCTAAATTTTTTTTATTGCAGAAATGGAAAGAGGGTGCAAAGTTATGCTACTCTGATTTATTTTTCAGATTTTTTAGAGCCCTGGAACTATTTTTAAAAAATTATTGAAAGTCCTTTTTGTGACGTCACAAGACGCTGCTCCTTAAGAAAAAGATAGGACTTGCCACCTCGTGACGTCATAAAAATGTCTTTCAATCATTTTTTAAAAATAGTTCCCAGGCTCTAAAAAATCTGAAAAAAAAAAATCAGAGTAGCATAACTTTGCACCATCTATCCATTTCTGCAATAAAAAAAAATGAGGTTGAAACTCCATTCCAGTTATAAATGAACTTTAAGACAGAGGGCATCAATTAAGGCCATGCTCTGCATTATATTATGAGGAAATGTATGACTCATCATCTGGCAATAAAATGAAGAGAATAGAATATAATTTTAATTCTTTAACATATATACTTGTTATTACGTAAAGTCAAGGGACCGAAGAAATTAGTTTTTTACTGTATATACATGTATACGTAGAATTATTGTATAGAACATAGGAAATAATCATGTTTCTGTTGGCTCTTATTTATTCTTCTTATTGTAATAAATAAATAAAATGGCTTGGGCATAAGAAAAGAAGATGTGCATATATAGAGATCACAAAAATTTTGAGCTACAGATTCGAGATATATGCGAGTGAGAAGTTTAATTAAATTAGCATATTTAGAAAAATCTTGAACAAAAACATGATCACTATAAAAGTTATAATAAGTTTCATAGTCAATTCAATAATGTTTTCATCACAATTTTCAGTCTAAAACTTACGTAAATCAACAAAAATCACAGAGAAAATTCTCACAAACTGCTTTGGCGCTTTCATGCCTTCCCACAAACCACGAACACTCATTCTAGATGGCAGCACCAAGCAGATTTGTATAAAAGCTTTTAACTTTGCTCACTAGGTGTCAGAAAAAGCACAAAAAAAACATAAAATGGCACTAAATTTGAAATGTTACTAAATTTTTTAACTCAATTGCATAAATTAACTTTAAACCTGTACCATGGCTTATTCACTTTGTTGATTTCAATTACTACAACAATCAAAATCAATAAAGTAGAAGTTCAACTTTGCAATTATTGAGTGAATATTTTTTTAATTTCTGTCGTGCGACGTATATATATAACAATAATTATATCGATTATATTACAATAAAAAAGAAGTTAATTATGGAAAATATTTGAATAATTAAATTAATAAATTACACAATTTAGAGTATCTTTTAATTGATACACCATACAGAAATATAGAATGGAATTAATTTTAATACAAAAAATAATTGATCAAACTCATGCATGTATATGTATACTTCTTTTTTTATAATGCGTCTGATTTAAAAATTAATTAATAAGAATTAAGAGATTTTGTTAATTATAATTATATTGAGTTAACAATTAAGAAAATAATAATGACCGTAGCAAAATTATTTAAATTTATTCACAAAATTTGATGGAAGGAGGGATCAGTATTTTATTATAATTATATTTATATATTAGCCTTATAGCTCTATAAAACATATAATATATAATTGCTCTTTAAATTTGTACATATATATCTTAATACATTGTGTTTTTTATAGAATTTAAAAAAAAATGGATTTTTTTCTATATATTATATAATTATGCTTTATAAAAATTTTAAGTTATAATAAAATATTATATATAGATAATTATATTAGATGTAATTTAATTATATACTGTTGTTTAATTTTTTATTCAAAATGGAGTTTTATTTTTTGTGTTCTATAATTTAATTGCATTGTTTTATTTTTATATGAAATTCCCATTATTTTACAATAGTTAAATCGCTCCTTCTGATCACTTGTATTTTTAAAGTTAAAGAGAGCTGCACAATTTACTTTGATCATTATAAATTACGATTTTATTGTGTGCATGTGTTTTTTTTTTTTAATAATATTCGCCGCAACGCCCGTGATATTTTTCAAATTAAATTATATTTTAGAAACTAAAATATAAAACAAAACAATATATAATATAATGCAGCAACTTAATAATTATTTTTTTTAAACTAAAAAGAAAAAAAAGAGTATACCTAAAAAAATAGTGACGCTGCATTATTATTATTATAAGATATTATTGCTATTATTATATATTTTTGCTTTTGGATTAATTTTCTTCTATAATTACAAGACTATGGGGGACATTCACAAAGCACTTTAACCCCCAATTTAGCCCCGATTTTTAACCCTGGTGCTAAACATGGTGCTAAAAGCTATATATGAGCTTAACATGGTTAGCCCCTGGTTTAGTACCATGTTTAGCACCAGGGTTAAAAATCGGGGCTAAAGTGGGGGTTAAAGTGCTTTGTGAATGTCCCCCTATATGTCAAATATTACAGAATGTCATGGAGTCCATTGATAAAAAAAATAGAGACCGCGCGGTGTCCGTCCTGACTGAAGTTTTCCACGGTTCCCTCAGTCTCACCTCAAACAATGCTGGTACGCATAACAGGCCGTGGCCACTATCCTTTCCCCAAAACCTTAATTATATAGCCCTAATATATACCCATTTTTCTCTACCATTAATTACCCCGCCGCGAGCTGTAAAAGTTCTGAGGGGTGTATCACCCTTAAATTATAGTAAATTATAGTATATATATGTATGTATATATATATATATATTATATATATATATTATATATATATATATATATATATATATATATATATATATATATATATATATTATATATATATATATATATATATATATATATATATATATATATATATATATATATATATATATATATTATATATACTATAAAAATAAAAAATAAATGTTTTTTTTTAACAAGTATATTGCACAGTGTTATAATGTATATAATTATTAATTAAAAATTTTAACAATAACAGAACTGCATTATGTGTTTTTTTTATCGTGCTCTTCTGCATTTAAAAATAATATGATATGAGAGGAGGAAGAAAGCAAATTCATTGACTTGCACGCTTAAAAAAAATATGACTATAACGTATATTCAGTAATTTATTCTGTGCTGCATGGTTATAATATTCACTTATCAGCATTAGGTTTATACTATAATACATTATAATAATTAATTAATTTTATTTCACTATATTTAATGAGGAACACAATTAAGAAAAATAAAAAAAAATATATTATATCATAAAAGTGCTTGTAGATATTGTATAATATTTTGAAGGTATGTTTAGTAATTTTTTTCAGGTATTATAACACGTACGTAATGGACATATCAATTTTATTGTATTATTATTTAATATTTATTATATTAATTAAAATTTTTATATAATTTATAATTTCTGGCAAAATAATTCTAGCTGACACATGTTTTTTAGATTGTTTGCATTTTTTGAAAGAAATGTTAAATTTTTCGATTCAAAAGTATCAATTTTTTAAGAATAAAAAATAATGTTTAATTCAGAGATTTAATTACAGTTATATCAAAGTTTTAGAAAAAGTTATTTATTTAGTTATAATTTGAATAAAAATATTATTGCTCAAGTAGTGTGACTGAAACTTTGAATGTTAATCAATTATCGTTAAGGGTAAGGTAACGCCAGCAATGTTAAAAAAAATCCCTCTCACAAAAATTCTGAAAAAAATTTAAAATGTTCTCCTCTATACCCCCTATCAGTACCTAAAATATCAGGTATACAAATACGATCTAGCTTTTGAGTTATAAAATTTTAAAGTTGACTACTTTAACATGGAGAAATGAAACTCCCATGTTAAATTGGTCAACTTTAAAAATTCATAACTCAAAAACTAGATCGTATTTGTATACCTGATATTTTAGCTACTGATAGGGGGTGTAGAGGAGAACATTTTAAATTTTTGTCAGAATTTTTGTGAGAGGGATTTTTTTTAACATTGGTGGCGTTACCTTACCCTTAAGAAGGATACATTTTTTGTTAATATTATCTAATTTATCTATAGATCTTGATATTTTATAATTTTAAATTTTCTGTATAGTGTATAATATACATTAATTAAATTGAATCTATAATTATTTATTTAAAAAAATCTTATCTTCCTTTTATTATTGCCTTTTATTTATTTATTTATTTATTTATTCACATTAAATATTATTTGATTATACATTTTGACTACACTACATACTAATATAATACAAAATTTATATCTGAAAGAAAAAAAAAAGATATTATTGACATTATAATAAACATATAATAGTTAATAGTATATATTATATAAATAATTGAACAATATTACATGATAATTATGATTACAAAATGTAACAAAATGATTAAATTATTATTATTACTTATTTTATTATTTTTTTTTATTTATTTACTTTTTTTAATTTAGACACGTACATTACAAATAAGAATTTACACTATATTTTATTATTGATAATTTTCTTGTTAATTGAATAATAATTTTTTTTAATCAGGTATAGATATAAGCCTTGAAGTAATATTTTAAATAAAGGACCCAAATTAAACGTATGATAAATTAATAAATAAATCACTATAAAATAAAATATTATTTGTTAAAAATAATTTGAACTTTTGTCCCTCCCAGGCGCGGATCGATCCAGGGAAAAAATTTCGGGGATTGGGGGGGGGGGAGGCTGCAGCCCCGGATCGATCTGCGCCTGCTCCCTCCTAAAAGTAGGATTAAACTAATTGATGGTCCCATGCATAAAAACGTATCCAGCTTTATAATAAATTACAATATCATTAAAAATGTACCACAAAAAATGAAGATTAAATTTTTAATTAATTAAAAAGTTTCTCCTCGAATAATATTATACTCGATGTTAAAGATGTCTTTTAGAGTGATATTTTGTAATTGTTTGTGCTGTTTTTGTGTGCATGTACCGTTGCCCTAGCTTGGACGTGTGTCTTTTGTCTTAAGGTAGAGATAATATGTATCAGCTGGACCAATGCTTAAAAAATCCCATTCATAAAAATTATGAAAAAAATTTAAAATGTTCTCCGCAACATCCCCTATCAGTAGGTAAAATATCAGGTATACAAAAACGAGCTAGTTTTCGAGTAATTAATTTTTAAAGTTCTCTAATTTAACATGGAAAAATGGTACTTCCATGCTAAATTAGTCAACTTTAAAAATTAATAACTCGAAAACTAGCTCGTTTTTGTACACCTGATATTTTACCTACTGATAGGGGATGTTGAGGAGAACATTTTAAATTTTTTTCATTTAATTTTTATGAATGGGATTTTTTTAGCATTGGTCCAGCTGATACATATTATCTCTACCTTAACGCATCATGCTTTATTTATATTTTGTTATAAATATATATTATGTGCATAAATGTATTTGGAATTTGAAAAATAAAATTAATTTGAATAATATATTATAATAATTATTATATAAAAAATTATAATTATATTAATTAATTATTAGCTATAGTTATAACTAGTTTAATTGTTATAATTAAATTATTATTTACTAAAATAAATAAAAAAATCATAAGTGACAGAGATTAACGTTCTCTCACAAAACCATCAAAAATGTATATCATGACTTATAAGCACGCGCGCTCGTCTTCCGATCTCATCCGCTCCGGTCTCCCGGTCTGTGGCGAGATCGGCCCGTGAGCTGCTGGTCGGTTCGGGAAGCAACGCTCGATCGGGCGACTTTTCGCTGCCGTGATCAATTAGACTGATTATTATTAAAGTTTTTATTGAACACTCTTACAGTATACATATTACATATTACATAAACATAAAAAACATAAAATCTTATATAATACACACAACATAACAAATCAATAAATATAATAATAACTTATACACACATAAATGATATGACATTAAAAATTATTGAGCTAGGAACATAGAAAAAAAGAAATATTATAACACAATTATAATTATTACTTGGAAATAATAATAATAATAATAAATTAACCCGTATAAATCATACATTATTAGCTAAATATGCTAAAGAATATATTCGTTTTGGACAAGACAGAGGGGCATGATATATATTTCACATTTTTGACCACAAAATTTACAAACACAGTTGTCATCGGTTTCATGGTATACAAATTTCGTACAAACACGGTGATGGAAACCGTGCATTGCAAACCTGGTTATAATATGTCTGTCTTTATATTGCCAGTTTTGCCAGTTAGAATTTACAAATGCTGGGGTAATATAAAAATTGGGATTTATCTCCGAGGCTTTCAAAATTCTGTTTTTCATAAAGTCATTGAAATTTGGTGTACAAGAAAAATTGTATTTCTTCTGAAGTTCTGACACAAAAAAATCTTGATCGATTATAAGCTTATACACCAGCCTTGAGAATGAAAATTTGGATACTGAAAGAAGCCTTTTAATAAATCTTGACTTTATTGATTCTAAGATTTCAAAATCGCCAACTTTTAAATAAGGCCAGGCAATTTCCAGTCCATATGTGGCGACTGGCTCAATCTTAAGATGGAATAACTTAAGGGCGGTATTTACAGATAACAGAGGTAATTTGGAAATACCGTAGGAAGCGGCGAGAGCTGCCTTACACCGATCCGTAATATGGGAAGTAAAGGACGTACCTGCTCTTTTGTTGGAACATTACTCCTAAATATTTGTCTAAATATTAGACTGATCGGTACGTGAAGGATCCTTCACGCGACACTTTTATATTTTAGCTTCTGCATATATGGCATGTATGTTACTGTATTTTTTATTTAATTTATAAAAAAATGATTTATAAATAAATTTTAAAATAATCGAATAATTATAATTATTATATATCAAGAAAGATAATACTTTATTAACATAATCAAGATTGCATGAACGAGTGCATAATACACACCATGGGAAAATTTTCTACACACTAAAAACGAAGAACTTAATCTGATAACATATAAAAAAAAAATAAAAATTACTTTGGTAGAAAAGTTGCAATTTTTAAACATTTTGAAGAATACGCGCTTTCAATAAGGGTGGTTCATATCTTTAATGAAGTGGTAGAAATAACATCTTTGAAAAAATATTGATTGTAAACTTTCATATCTTTTCATAGTAAAGTTTCCTTGATATGTGGATAAAGAAGGATAGACGAATAATTCGTCAATTTTATTGACGTTTCAGAAGAAATCAATACTCAAATTTCGTCTTAATCAAAAATATAAGGTTCGTTCAATCAAGTTATGCCTGCTAAGTTACTCTAGTTTTAAAAATAAAAGTAAAAACTGATTTTTAAATTTGTCAATATCTGTATATTAAAATGGCGGATTTCCAAGTATTTCACCTGCTATTGATTTTAATTAAAAATTTAACTAATTAGTCGAAGAAATTTGCTTTTTGTGCATACTAATTCTCTTTAAAATAACATGTATTATCATTATCAGCAGTATTTTTTATTGAATTTGTACGAGAAAACGTTGAAAAATCAGTTTTTAGATTTGAAATAATGTTGCACCTAATTTTGAAAAATATCAAAGTTGTAATGGAATGCCAACTGTTGTTTTTTTTTACAATGTTGTGGGATACAAAAATGAACCTTATGAACATGAAAACTGTTTGTCATGAGACAGTAGCGTAGTAAAATTATGAGGAAGAGTCAATTTTATAACCAAGGTCATTCTTTTAACGTAGGAAATTTTGACAGATATTTACTTTATTTTTTATAACATTGAAAATATCACAATCAGTATGAAAATACTTGGGCCTGTTTCTTTTTATTGCAGAAAAAGTTTGAATATATGAAAGAAAAAGCAGGATTTACCGAAATTAAATTTTAGAATTATGCAGCCACAGTTTACATAATATTGTATAATACAGTATTCAGTACAGTACAGGTATTGTATCTATATGCATATTATTTAGAATCTAGATTAGATGATACTATAATAATTAAACATGGTATTATGTCATTATCTGGTAGGCATGAAATCATTAAATATAAAAACCACACTATACTCGATCTCTATGGATAAAGCGTTTCATATGTTAGTTTACGTTTCATAACATTTTTTTAATAAGCGCCGCCCCACATTCAAACATTTAAGTTCAATTCCTGAACACGGCAGACTTTTCGTGACTTGGGATGGGTGTGACTGGCTACTAGATGAAGGAGTTGGTAAGAGGAAGGCAGCTTTTATGGCTGTCTATACTCCGCTGGGGTGATTAAGACCGCGGAATGTTGTGCAAACAACATGCGTGCCCCGCTTAGAAACGGTACTTAATTGTCTGACGTGCAGACTGGGTATTAGGAGCCCCAGAGAGCACTGTGAACAATGTTGAAAAACAAGTTGGTAACCACTACATTATCTTGAGATATTCTTCCGTGTGTTGTTGCAGATGTCCGAGGAGGCAGGAGGCGGAGGGGTGCTGAAGGCGCCGGTCCGCAACTTGCCCAAGAAGCGGAAGTTCGACCCCAGCGAACTTGAGGACGACAATTGTAGTCCAGTCACGGACAAAGGTAGCCAGACTTTCATTAATTGACTGTCAATGGAGAACTTTCTATTGCAGAAATGGATGGAGGGTGAAAATTTAAAATGCCACTCCTTTTTTTAGAGCCTGGGAAGTATTGCTAAAAAGTTTTGCCGAGGTCAGGTTTGAACCCACGCCCCTTTTAGGTTCTATCCTTTTATTAGGTGAAGCGTCAAGAGGTGTCACTTTCTCTGTACTTTCAATAATATTTTAAAAATAGTTCCCGGTCTCTAAAAAATCTGAAAAAAATCAGAGCAGCATAGCTTTGCACCCTCTATCCCTTTCTGCAATAAACAATTATGAGGTCGGTATTCCATTGACCTCAAAACTTTCTATTGCAGAGTTATGATATAGAGTATTGACCTCAATTATTTTTATTGCAGAAATGGATAGAGGGTGCAAAGTTATGCTACCCTGATTTTTTTCAGATTTTTTTCAGCCCGGGAACTATTTTTAAAAAAAAAAATGAAAGTTCTTTTTGTGACGTCACGAGACGCCGCTCCTTAAGAAAAAGATAGGACTTGTCGCCGCGTGACGTCACAAAAAGGACTTTCAATAATTTTTTAAAAATACTTCCCGGGCTCTAAAAAATCTGAAAAAAATTAGGGTGGCATAACTTTTCACCCTCTATCCATTTCTGCAATAAAAAAAATTGAGGTCAATACTCCATTATGATATTTTGAATTTTTTACAGCCTGGGAACTATTTTTAAAAGTTATTGAAAGTTGTGTTGGTCCCCCTAGATTCTTAATAAAAAGGACAAGGCCTAAAGGCCTATTGACCCCTCCAGGGGGCGTGGCCACATTTTCAATGCTTTTTTAAAAAAATAATTACTGGACGAAACAAGAATCTGAAAAAGGAAATCTTAATTACAGTAATTCTCTTTAAGAAACTGATTGTCAGTATAAAAATACCGGTATAGTTGCATCCCAGTTTTTAACCAATCTTAAAATTAAGATAATATTTTTATAAGGAGTTCTTGATTTAAAAGAAATTTGAAAATAAAAGATATTTTCAAGTTTATGTCTTTAATAATTAATAAATTAATTTTTATGGTGCTTAACTGCTTATGGATCAAAAGTTGCTGTCAAAAACATATGTGCATTTATTTCGTCATTTTGTTAAGGGTAAGGTAACGCGCCCAATGTTCAAAAAATTCTCACACAAGAAAATTATGAAACGTAACTTAAAATGTCCTCCTCTACATCCCCTATCAGTAGCTAAAATATCAGGTGTACTAGTTTTCAAGTTATGAATTTCAAAAGTTGACTACTTTAACATGGAATTTTCATTTCTCCATGTTAAATTACAGTCAACTTTAATATATAATAACTCTAAAACTATAGCTCGTTTTTGTATACCTGATATTTTAGCTACTGATAGAGGATGTAGAGGAGAACATTTTAAGATGTTTCATAATTTTCACTTGTGAGAATTTTTTAACGTTAGGCATGCTACCCCCTTAATTGAGGAAAATTTGTTGCAGTGAACACAACGATTTCTGCCACCGTTCTCGTTAGCTCGATATCGGCCAACAACGAATATGCCGGCGTGCAGGGGGCTCCCGTGGACTATTCTCAGTACTACAATCCTCCCCCCGTCTCCCCCTCTCCCCCCCAGATGTATTTGAAACAGGAGCAGAGCTACGTCAACAAACAGGAGGTGCGTTTATAATTTATATGGAAGGAATTGTCATAGAAGGTTCAGTAGCCAGTCCAATGGAACCAGCTCGTAGTCAGGAGTCTATTGAACTGGCTACTGAACTCTCTAATATAATAACAATAAAAAACTAACCCCTCTTTTTTCCCCAGGCCCCACATTGTTGTATAGACCTTCGAGATTTCATCGGACACAGAGTCCTGGCTCGTAGCAAATCAAACCCACAGTTCTACCTGCCTGGCACAATCTCTAACGTGCTATTGGCTACTGGAGGCCAGGGGGGAGGAGTTACGGTCACTCTCGACCAATCAGCATCAAGCAGCGGTACCGCAGAGCCAATCAGCCTCATCTACACAGATATCTTTGCTAACGGTAAGTAACTTCTTAAATTTTGTACTCACTAAAATGGTTTACTTTCTTCTTTTTCTTGATCTGTTTGAGAATACTCCTGAATTAATACCGGTAGTTCATGTAATTAATAATTAAAGTTAGGAGGGGCTTGTAGATGATTATGGGTTGAGGGATGATGGAAGTGGTGCCTGTGTCCACTACGAGTGTATTGTTTTCCCGATAACAAAACAAACAAAGTAATGCTATCGGGAAAAATACTATTTGAAACTTTAAAAATTATTTGATAATTACAACAAAATTCTGTAATTTAGAATCAGTGATAAAAATAATAATAAGGATATATTGTGTCTTGTGTATACCTGTATATGTACTATATATTTATTATGCATATTATGGATTTTTTTCTCATTTTGTTGGAGAATCATTTAATTAAATTTATTGAAGTGATAAGTGATGTATTACAATATTTGTAAACAATAACAACATTTAACATACAGTTGTTACATTGCATGAATTATTGGAAAGGTATTGATATTGTGTTATTTCATGTTTATGTTTCTTGTTTTAATGTGTTATTTATTTAATAAGGACATGTGATTGATGAACATTATTGACTTGCGTATATTGCTGTACATGCAATCGAAAGGCAATAAAAGATTATGAATTATAACATGATGTGCGTTGATTGCTCCAAAATCAAAGTTAATTTTAAAAAAAGTAAAATATTTTTTAACTCATTAAATTATTATTTTGAACTACAAATACATTGTCCATTAACAACAATGTTTCTCAAGGTCACCTGGACGTGGTTTCGGATGCGTGTCCTAACATGTCCCAACTTCACTCAGCCACTCACTACGGTTTCGTCGTCAAAGACCTGGCAAGCCGGGAAGTTCGCTACCTGCCCGCCTCTCTCATCCAGGTATGTTCATGACTCAAATATTAAAAACTAAAGAATAGGGTGTCTATTTAAGGCTAAATATCGGCCTGGCCACACCCGAAAGGGTAAAATGGTGTCAAGGGTATTACCTTTATTTATTATTATTTAAGTGAAAGAAAAGACCCATGAAAACACAAATTATCGAGAGATGATAAATGCTACATTCAAAGGGTCCAGAGATAGCCAATACATGTATATCGTTCCTCGTCTGGAATAATGAGCTATCTGCTTACCACGATTTCGTTTGCAATAATGAGCTATCTGTTATTTCAGGTGTGAGCGTAATTATGAGCTGTAAATCGGTATAATATAAGTCTCATAATTGCGCTCACCTGAAATAGCAGGTAGCTTATTATTGCAACGAGATCATGGTAAGCCAGATAGCTCATTATTCCGGACGAGGAACAATAATATATTTTACTTCCTTGTAGCCATTGGAATTTCCATAGCATTTGGGACCCCATTTCTTCTACTTATGTTATGCCCAGGTTTACACAAACCCGCTGCAACTTCTGGTTGAGATGAGTGCAGGCGAGAGACTCGAACAACGGCTGGTCAAGCGAGCTCAGTTGAGAATCTTGCTTGCTCCGTGGTCAGAGGAGCTGGCCTGCCATCTACAACATCACTCCGAATACCCTCCCGTTGAGAAAATACCCCAGGTACTTTTGTATTCCCTGTGCTTGTTAAATATTTGTTAAGGGTAAGATAACGTCGCCAATGTTAAAAAAAATCCCTCACAAGAAAATTATGAAAAAAAATTTAAAATGTTCTCCTCTACACCCCCTATCAGTAGCTAAATATATCAGGTACTATACAAATACGATCTAGTTTTTGAGTTATGAATTTTTAAAGTTGACATGCAGAAATGGAACTCCCATATGTTAAATATGTCAACTTTTAAAAATTCATTACAGTAACTCAAAAACTAGCTCGTATTTGTATACAGTACCTAATATTTTAGCTACAGATAGGGGATGTAGAGGAGAACTTTTTTAAATTTTTTTCATAATTTTCGTGTGAGGGATTTTTTTAACATTGGTGGCGTTATCTTACCCTTAAATCTTTGTTTCATTCTAACAGAATTATTATCTACTATTTTTAGTAAATTAAAAATTATTAATTTAGTTTTTAATGATTTCTAATAGACTGTTTGTGACCTCCAGTGTACCATCTGTTCTTCAAGATCCGTTCTCTGCCCGCAGGTGTCTCCTGTGTCTCCAGTGCCCCCTCCCCCTGCCCCCGTTTCCACGCTGATGTTCCGCCACTCGGCCACGTCTCCTCTTAACCCTCTGCCCCCCGTCGTTTGCCCCTCAACCTCCCAGCCTGGCAGTGATGGGGAGTTTCGTCGCAACAAGCAGTTTGACGACTTCATGGACTCCGACGACGATTTGAGAAAGGAGGACATCATGTTCCCCTCGGAGACAGGTGAGAGTAAATTCATCATCCAGCAATATAATCAATAGTTGGATTGATATGGTAGAACCATTATATGGTCAGCGCTGTCACATTGACGAGGCAAGACGGCGGCTGGTATGTGACAAGGAATGAAGAAACGGCAGGTGGGACACGGATAATACAACACGCAATAAAAGTTATGATATACATAAAAAAAATATATTGAAGTTTCTTTTGCCCTTTATACAGCAACGTTATACCTATATACCTTACAAAATATAGATCAGTAAAAAAATATTTTAATTTTACTTATTACATAAACTCCCACTGTCTGGCCTCTCTTTGTAGCACCTTTCTTAGTCGCTCAGCTGAATCTTGGCACAAATTCTGTTTTTAAATTCTCACAAATCCTTCCGCACGTTACAAAATATGAATATTTTCTGTTAATATTAAGTAGATTCTACCGCCTACACTATTTATTGATTTTTATATAATTTATATTATTTTTACAAAAATAAAATTATTAATTTCATAAAGAGATCATCAAGAAGCAGCACTGGTGTCTGGTTGTAGTAAGGCTACAAAAGGTGAATTTTTCTTGACCGCAACTGCACTTCGTCAACCTGCTCCGCCTCCTCCACGTGACACATGTGAGCGCGCGTAAACGAGGAAATATCAAACAGTTTTATTCGTATTTGATTTTTATCATTCAATAAATATTCGTCAATTATAAATATATTAAAAACACACATGCAAACATTTATATAATATACCATAATACGCTACATTACTTGCATATTTTGTATGCCTACAGATAATTATTTAAGAACATTTGAAACTTTTCGCGGCTTCGTGACTTGCTATTGGAACTATTTTATGTTTTAAAGCAAGAAAGAGAGGTAACATAACATAGCTTAACACTTTTTTATGAATTATTAGTAAATTTTAGACTTTCAAACATTTTTATTCTAATTTGCTCGTATTAATTCAACTTGGCGAAATATTTATTTATAATCTAAATATATATATAATTTTGTAATCTGCCAATCCGTGTCCCACCTGCCGTTTCTTCATTCCTTGTCACATACCAGCCGCCGTCTTGCCTCGTCAAAGTGACAGCGCTGACCATATGATGGTTCTACTATAGCTAGAAGTTGCTTTGCTTTTAAGGGTAAGATAACGCCACCAATGTTAAAAAAAAAAAAATACCTCACTCGAAAATTACGAAAAAAATGTAAAATGTTCTCCTCTACATCCCCTATATCAGTAGGTAAAATATCAGGTATACAAATACAATCTAGTTTTTGAGTTATGAATTTTTAAAGTTGACTAATTTAACATGGAAAAATGAAACTTTCATGTTAAATTAGTCAACTTTAAAGATTCATAACTCAAAAGCTAGATTGTATTTGTATACCTGATATTTTACCTACTGATAGGGGATGTAGAGGAGAAAATTTTAATTTTTTTTCATAATTTTTATGAATGGGATTTTTTTTAGCATTGGGCCAGCTGATCCGTGTTATATCTACCTTAAGTACAAATACCAATGTTTTATGAATGGAACCAATTATCAATTAACTTAATTCTACTTTTTGTGGAGGCCATGCTTTTGTTTTCATTTTTGTGCTATTCGTCAACATTAACGTTCTAATTGCAGATGGGGCCAGCAAGATTTCCGAGGCGGGCAGCTCCAAACGTTCGTCTATGCAGAGTCGAGGATCTTCTTGCTGCGACCAGTTGACCAGTGGGGGCTCTGTCACACCGAGGTACGTTCGTTCTACTAAATACTGGAGTCTTTTTACCAACCCTACAAAATTTGCTGCAATCAGAGAGGAAAGTAAAAGATAGCCAAAACACGCGGTTTATGTGTAAGGTAACGCAAATCAGCTGATTTTTTAGTCCCATTTGATGAACCTTAACAAATTCTAAAGAATTCTGAAAAAAATTTGAGAGAAAAGCTATAGTAAAAATTTCAAGACAATTATCCGAGCAATTTTTTTTAATTAAGTTTTTAGTTTGGCTCTCCATGGGAAAGCCCTATGCTGAAAATTAAAAAAAAAATAATAATAATAATTAAAAATACGTAATCGTCTTGAATAATTGTCTTGAAATTTTTTGTATCATGGCATTTTTAGGTACTGTACATCTTCTGTCTCTCAAATTTTTTCAGAATTTTTGTGAATTTGCTAAGGTTTACATGTTAATCAAATGGAACTAAAAAATCAGTAATCCTGGTCCACAAAGAGCTTGTTTATTAAAATAATTTTGACATGCAAGCAAAGAAAAATTAACAAATTTTGATGAAATGGCAATGTATGAAACGTAAAATATTTCAAACCTGCCACCAAACAGCATGCCGTTTTATTACAAGGATTCAATAAAGGAGCTTAATCTGACTTAATAAGCAGTGTTTTTGACTATCATTTAATTGCTCTGGCTCCTTTGAATATAGCATTTATCATCTTTGATAATTTGTGTTTTCATGGGTCTTTTCTGACCTTTTCTCTCAATTTAATATCGCTTTGACGATTTTTCATATTACATAAACAATCCTACAAAAAAATGAAACATTTAAATTTTAACAATTTGAAAAAATTATAAGAAAATACCATCATTGTGTGTGGAGAGGGAATTATTTAAGGGATAAATTATTTTTAGTTATTGTAGCCAGTTCAATGTACTCTTTACAGTAAGTTGCTTCCATTTGATTGGCAATTCCTTCTATGGATAACAAAGAAAGAGTCATCACAGAAGGTTCAATGGTCAGTCCATTGAAACCAGCTCGTTGTCAGGAGTCTATTGGACTGGCTACTGAACCTTCTATGACAATTCCTTCCATGGATAACAAAGAAAGAGTCTTCACACAAGATGTTTTCTGACGTTAGGTCTCAGACGGCCACCCCCCACCACTACAAAAAGGGTGACGTGGTTCGCACCCCAAGCGGAATTCGTAAGAAATTCAACGGCAAACAATGGCGGCGACTTTGCTCTCGTGAGGGCTGCAGCAAAGAGTCTCAACGCAGGGGTCATTGCTCGAGACATCTGGCTCTCAAGAACAGCCAAACACCATCCGGCAGGTGAGTTGGTGTTGACAGCCTGAGAGAGATTTGTACTGCAGAAATGAATGAATGAACTCTGAATTTTTTCAGATTTTTTAGAGTCCGGGAACTAGTTTTAAAAATTTATTGAAAGTACAGAGAAAATGATACCTCTCCTAATAAAAGAATAGGACCTAAAAGGAGCGTGGGTTCAAACCCAACCTCTGCAAAACTTTTTACTTCCTGGACTCTATAAATTTAATTATTTGAAAAAAATCGAACTAAGCGATATTTATTTTTTTAAAAGTAGATAGAAACACATATGTGTTTCTATCTACTTTTAAAAAAATGGACTCTATAAATACGTACTTAAAATCAGAGTGGCGCAACATTGCACCCTCCATCCCATTTTGCAATAAATTTTTCAAGTCGATACTAAATCATTGTTGAACCTGCATGAAATTTTTATTGCATAAATGAATAGAGGGTGCAACCCTGAATATTTTCAGATTTTTTAGAGTCGAGTTAAAAAGTTTTGTCTAGGTCTGATTTGAACCCACAACCCTTTTTTTGTCCTATCCTTTTATAAAAGAAGTTACGCCTCTTTCTGTAATTTCGATAATTTTTTTAAAATATTTCCCAGTCTCTAAAACAATGTTAAAAAAAAAAAAAATCATAGTGGCATAACTTTGCACCCTCTATCTAAGAAACAGTTAAAATTTTATGTGCACATCTATTAAATAGATTAATTTAAATAGATAGATTTAATAGATTTCTATTGCATTCTTTAGGCTATACAGCATAGAACAAGTCACAAAAAAATATAAACACAATCAAACAACTTAAGGTAGAGATAACACGGATCAGCTGGCCCAATGCTAAAAAAAAACATTCATAAAAATTATGAAAAAAATTAAAATGTTCTCCTCTACATCCCCTATCAGTAGGTAAAATATCAGGTACTGTATACAAATACGAGCTAGTTTTCAGGTAATTAATTTTTATATTTTGTACACCTGATATTTTACCTACTGATAGGGGATGTAGAGGAGAACATTTTAAATTTTTTCATAATTTTTATGAATGGAATTTTTTTAGCATTGGGCCAGCTGATCCGTGTTATCTCTACCTTAAAACTAAAAATACAGTTAAAAATTACATAAAAAATCGTTAATAACAGGAATTCTATATGTTTGAAATAATCTTTAACACCGTAAAACATGTTTTCAATTAAATATGAATAAAGCTGCTTTTTGAAGGTAAAAAAAAAAAAAAAACTCGCTTGATTTCTTATATGTTCTAGTGAGGCATTAGATCTGTTTGTAAATAATCAATTCTTTCTGATTGTGTATTTACAAACAGACCTATTATATAAAAGTGGGACCAATATAACTGGGATTGGCCCTTTACCTGCCTGTTTTACATTCCTTGCCAGGCCGAGAGATGAAAATGGAGATACATCGAGGGACTCTGAAGAGCCTTCTCCGATCTTCACGAGCCAATCAAACACTCCGAACCCCACCCCTCTGCCAGCCAATCAGATGCGAGCGTCTGCCTTGCGGCTAAACAACCGAAGTTTTGACCCCGAAGAAACAGAGGCTGCAAATATTATGGGTGAGTAAATGATTTAACCTGAACGAGATTTTAATGTGAATTCAATTCTTTATTCGTCATTTTCAAATACATACAGACACAATCATAATGAAAGCACTCTGCATGAGATGGTAAGACCATTTGTTACCATCTCATGGTAACAAATATGTTTATGTGTAAGGCTGTGCTGTAAATACAGAGTGAGTCACAATTCGTGATTCATTTTTGGTCATGAATTTTGCAATGAAGGGTTGTTTGTGGAGCTTTGATACTACATATCGTCGTTGTAGCGCTCTTTTGACCAATCTAGCTTTATAAGTTTTGACTTTTTGACCAATCTAAAATTATAAGTTTTGACCTTCTGACCAATCTCTTTTTATAAGTTATGACCTTTTGTCCAATCAATTATTTTCTTAATTTCTTGTACGAGTGGTGCCATCTTGTGGCAAATTTTACGCTCTTTCGAATGGCGCAATAAAACGAAAGTTGTAACTTTTGAGATTTTGGACATTTGTCCCTGGCAAAATTTTTAAAGATTGGTCAAAAGGTCAAAACTTATAATTTTAGATTGGTCAAAAAGTCATAACTTATAAAGCTAGATTGGTCAAAAGAGCGCTACAACGACGATATATACCCTGATAGCTGAGATACCTTTGTTTATAACCCTGGTGGTGAATTTTCAATTTTTTTTTTTTTTTTTTTTCAACCTTCTGGGGGTCTCAACTCAAAAACTTGATTTCTTTTATGGGATTTCCATGTTAAATTAAAGTAATACAATAATTTTATTTTATGTATACCAAATTTTTATTTTAGGGGTAAATTGCCATTCTGAATCCATTGGTGCTAATATAAAATTAAGCAAAACAACCTTTCATTAAAAAATTGGCTCCAACACATCAAATATTCAATTCATCTTCTTTCTGACATTGCCATCAAATGAGGCTTTATTTTTTACCCCAGGAACAAGGGTTTGAATTTCTTAAATCACATTTGAAAAGGTATTTTTTACCCCAGGAACAAGGGTTTGAAGTTCTTAAATCACATTTGAAAAGGGTAGAAAATGTCATCTCATGCTTTATATTTTGTGGACAGTTTCGCTTGGTACTTCGAAGCCTGCCACGCCAGAGATCAGCCAATCACAAGCTCACGTTAACTACACTGCCGTGGCTCGCTCTCCCATTGGTGCAGCCAACAATTTGTTTGTTCCGATCAACGACAAAAAGCCGGCGGGACGAATTCTGTCCCCTCAAAACATCAGTCCGGTGCCGAAACAATTCGCCAATTACAACATGCAACAGAATCTTATCAGGTACGAAAGTAATCTTTCCAGAGCAAATGACGCAAGAAAAGATGTGTTAATAATAATGATAATTAAAAAACACAAGACAATCACGTCAATATCTCAATCAACACACAAAAAGAATGTAACAATAAATTAACACGATCACAGCATAATATTAACAGAAAAAAAGCAATATTTAAATTAACAATACAAAAAACTTATCAGCCTACATATCCATTAAATTTTAATTATTAATTTTAAGATTGTAAGTTAAAGAATTCTCAGGTAACTTAGTAGCAAAAATTTTTAAGGGAATAAGTTTCTTTATCATTCAACAATGCTTTGATTTAAAAACAGAGTGAGATTCAAGGCTTAAGTTTAGTTAAGTTTACTGGGTCATCAAAATATGAACTCTAAAACATTTTAATTTTCTTTAAGTTATTATTGTTTTAGATTTTTTTTTTTAATGCTTTCTTTTTTAAAACATCTTTTGAACACTAGAATTTTCATAAAAATTGTAGTAACAGATACAAATTAATTTTATAATTTTTCACCCCAAAGACTGAATCTAGAGTTGATCTAAACCAAAGTCTTCTACTTGCAATGGTTGTAACAAACCATTGTTTATAATGTCTGTCCAAGCCTTTTTCATTGTTAAACGTTTGACGATGATTTCACCATAAAGGGCCCTTCTTACACAAATTTAGGCAACATTAAGGGGAAGGTAACACGGTTCAGCTAATCGATGTAGTCCTATTTGATTAACATGTAAACCTTAGCAGACACATATATTCTGAAAATTTTTTGAGAGGCAGATTTTAGTGTCTAAAAGTCACAGAAAAAATTTCAAAACAATTATTCGGGCTGATTTTTTTAAATTAAGTTTTTAATTTGCCTCTCCATGGGAAAGCCCTATGCTGAAAATTCAAAAGAAATTAATTAAAATGAAAAAATCGGACCAAAGAATTGTTTTGAAATTTGTTTTGTGGCTTTTAGTACTAAAATGTCTCTTAAAAAAATTTCAGAGAATTTGTGAATATGTTATGGTTTAAATTTTAATCAAATGGGACTATACCAATCAGCTGATCCGTGTTACCTTCCCCTTAAAGAGGTGTAATCCAAAATTACATTCTTTATTTTTTCTACATCATGCATTCATAATGTTTGATATGTATCTATATGACGTACAGGCTCAATATAGTCTATATTTTTATATTGTTTGTCTGTTTGCATTCCATAACTATTGTCTATTTATCCATTTGTGTAATTATATCTGATGTGTTTGTTGTGTTTTCTATTTTATAATGTACAGTAAAATTGTTACCTAATTTTATTCCATATGAACACTTTTTGTGTTTAATAAAAGACACTAGTAGGTTGTATTAAATAGGTGTAATGGACAACATACATGAAATTTTTTCGAGTCCCGAAACCATTTTTAAATAATTATTGAAAACTCTGTGAGTTAAGTTGGCACACCTGAATCCTTAATAAAAAGGATGGCAACTAGACGCCTCCAGAGGGTGTGGCCGCACTTTCAATAATTATTAAAAAAATAGTTTTGGGACTCAAAGAAATCTGAAAAAAATCAGAGTAGCATAATTTGGTACCCTCTATCCATTTCTGCAATAAAAAAATTTCATTTATGTTGTCCATGAAACTTTTTACATTTCTAGTATTTATAATTAACCGCTCTTTCAGGCCCGAGATTGTTCGACCCAGCTTGGTCAAGCCAGCCCCCCCTCCCCCTGAAGCCCCCAGTCAAGCAACAATCAGCAACAACCAAACGAGCGTCATCCGAATCAGCCCAAGCCCAAAGAGCTGGAGTCAACAGGAGCATCCGCAACTCACCACCGTGGTCAACTACACTCTCAATGAGGTGAGAATTAACATTGGGGGAGTTAAAAATAAAAATGTTAACTAAATATAAATAGTGTATGCAAGCTATTAACTTCTAAAACGTATTAAAAATTAATATATATATATATATATATATATATATATATATATATATATATATATATATATATATATATATATATATATATATATACACTGTGTATTGCACTATTTGTGTTTAAAATCAATCTGGTACAAATATGAGCGACAAAATACAAATCCCCTCATTTCAATAGCCTCTAATTTGAAAGAAAATTATTTTATTTTTCGACTCTATTTTTTTTACCTCACTAAGTTTTTGTTCTACTTCTCCGCCCACTACATTATTATTATTTGTTACACGAAGGACAATTAGCCGATTGTCCGAGACACTTAAGTACCGTACTACAATCCTGTGACGTCATAGTGACGTCAGCAGTCGGCGGGGGACACGAAATTCGTCACAAACCAATTTATAAATTTAGTTCAACATTTTTTACTCTAAAACTTTATACAGTAATAGTTTTTTTTCTGCACATTCTTTTGTTGTCAAATAAAGTCTGTATTTTATTTAACTGTAAAATAATAGCCTATAAATAAATAAAGCTTTAATATTAATATATCAATAAAGAAATGTATAACAGAGATTTTTGGATTGTGATTTTAAGGATTATTGTCACTAGTCTAATTATTTTTTGATGGTAGAAAAATATAAAATTTAGATCAGAACATAGAGAACAAAATGACTGTTCACTTTCTGAAGTAAAAAAGGTAATTATTCAGTCCATGGCAGTTTTTGACATATTAATTTTTTTAGTTGAAAAAGATGCTGATTTGACTTGATTTGAAAATGACTTCCTGATTTCCAATTATATTTTCACTATTTATATCCTGAATATCTAAAAAAAACAACTTTTGCTTCATTTTTTGTGTTTTTTGTTGAAAATGTAAGGAAGGTTTACTATAATTTTCAGATTTTTTTTTTTTTTTTTTTTTATTGGTCATATTTTAATTTACAAGATCAGCCAAGGTTATTAGATATTATAACCTTATTGGCCGATACAAAATGCATAAATAATTTTTCTTCATTCACCATAACTTCATTCACCATGGAGTGATTCACCATCTCCTAAGACTAGTGACAATAACTCTTAAAAATAAAAGTGTGGACTAAATTTGTTTTATTTGTGTGTAGTAATATTAAATTTAAGGAAAATAAACCATTTCGGTTGTGATATATATTTTAAAGGAAAGGATAGGAATAACTAACAAGGCCTTACCTTAGCCTTGTTGGTTATTCCTTTCCTTTAAAATATATATTTATATGTAGTAATGCAGTAAAAACTCATTATTACACAATTTGTTGTTCGGTAAAACTCGATTTTGAGAAAAAGGATTCCTATAAAAAATAATTAGCATTGCAGGTACAGGAAAAACTCTATACAAGGTAATATAAGGTAAACCTAATTTCATGGGTCCCTTAACTTAACATAATAACAAGTTTTTACTGTAATTACTGTATAATAATTATACACTCTATTTATCTATTTGTACAAAGTATTATATTTGTTATCATTTTTTTTATTGTATCTTCTTTTTTTCTTATGCCCTTGTTTTGGCGTTTAAACCATTTTACTTCTAGCAAGCCTATAAAGGATTCTTTTCCTTCTCTCTTCATGTTCCTAGGCAACAATTTTATTATTTATATCTCCAAATTCAAATTATTATTTATTTAGCAAAAATTACAAAACCAATTCAACTTTGATGTATGGGTCTGAAGTATGGGTGTGTCAAACAAAGCATAGAAGTAAGTTGAATGCAGTTGGTATGAGTTTTTTAAGGAATATGTGTGGTAAAACTAGGATGGATAGAGTGAGAAACACATGGGTGATGAATGAGTGTGGAGTGAAAGAAAGCGTAATTGACAAGTATGAACGAAGTACACCACGTTGGTTTGGACATGTTGAGGGAATGGGTGATGAACGAATTGAAAAACAGGTGTTTAAAGGTAGTGTACAAGGCATGAAAGGATTAGGTAGACCTAAAAAAGTTTGGTTGGATGTGATTGCAGAATGTTTGAAGAACAGAAGTGTTAAAAGTATGCAGTGTAATAAAGAGTGCAGAAGGCGAAAGAGTGTTATGACTATTTCTGAAGCAAGTGGAGTTTGCAAGAATCGAGTGCTTTGGAGGGCAATTTGTAGACGGTCGAGGTAATAATGCTGCTGGCTTACCCCGTAAAGGGATATGGTGTCATGTTATGTATGTATGTACAAAACCAATGGAGTAACGACCTCAATTTTTTTTATTGCAGAAATAGATAGAGGGTGCAAAGTTATGCTACCCTGATTTTTTTCAGATTTTTTAGAGCTAGGGAACTATTTTTAAAAAATTATTGAAAGTTATTTTTGTGACGTCACGAGGCGCCGCTCCTTAAGAAAAAGATAGGACTTGCCGCCGCGTGACGTCACAAAATGGACTTTCAATAATTTTTTAAAAATAGTTCCCGAGCTCAAAAAAATCTGAAAAAAATCAGGGTAGCATAACTTTGCACGCTCTATCCATTTCTGCAATAAAAAAAATTGAGGACAATACTCCATTCATGTAAATGTGTAATTAACATCTGCAAGATACTGACTTGTCTTAGTTTTTCGCACAGTCTCAGCCGCTACTCCAGAAGGCTCTGACGACATCTCAGAACAAGTTGACTCTGCTTGCCGTTCCCAAGACTTCGTCCGAGACGCAGCCCTCCAATTTGCTGTACTGCATCGTTCAGTCTGAGAAACCATCGTCAGAGGATCATCACCCAAAGTTCCAGAACGTCATTGTAGCTCCCACACAGCTCGTGCCAGTGCTGCCACCAGAAACCAGGGGTGAGTGCCTTCAAATTTCTTTTATTAATTCCATTTGGGTGAGTTGTCTTACTATGTAGGGAATTTTATGATGCATTCAGTGAAAAGTAATAAAAACAAAGAAATTTCAAGGTTTCAAGCTAAAATGTTAACTTTCTGGCATAAATAAGGGCACTAGGTCTTAAAAACACATCAAAATCGTGTTCCTGAGGTGATTTTAGGTTGGGTAGGGTATGTAGTTAATTTTAGAGGGTCAAAATTACCTTGAAATGTTAGAATCCCTGAAGAGGAGAGTATGGTCACAGCAGGCAAAGGGACGTCTTTTGAAATCACGCCAATTGATGTTATCTTATGGAAAAATTTTAATTTCAAAAATCTGTAACTCGCTTCAAAAAAATTGTTTTTAAGTGTAGAATAAAGAACTTGGTGGTAAAAAAAAAAAGTAGAGAAAAATAATTTTTGACAGTTTGAAGCAGTTGAATTTAGCATAACATCATTAAATAAATAGTGTCCTTATCTGAAAATCAATCAAATCGTCTTCTTTTCTTCTGCCCATGTATTGATTTTTAAACCATTTTACTTCTAGTAAGCCAATAGAGATAGGATTATTTCTCTTCTCTCTTCATGTTGCCAGGCAACAAGTCAAGTTCAGTCTATTGCAGAGCATCTAAATAGATGCCCTCTGTCTTGAGGTTCATTTTTACATAATTTGCAAATCACTACTTTGAATTTATTTTTTTTTTACATGGGTTTAGATAGGACGGTGGGAACACTGCAAAATTAGCTGACTTGAAGCCTCCATTGGGGAACACTAAGCCTCTATTTTAAAAACTATGTTAATATTTCTTACAGAGCCAAGCACTGCTACGGCTGCCGTCACGTTTCCTTGGACGAGTTTGGTTCCGATTCTTCCAGCGGCCACGGCCAACTCTGTCGTTGTAGAGGCCCCTCACTCTCAGCCGAGCGGAGCAAACTCTTCAGTCATCAGTGGGGCCGATCTGCCACAACCTTCCCCTGCCACGGTGAGAGAAAAAGGATCTACAGTAGCCAGTCCAATGGAACCAGCTCGTCGTCAGTAGTCCATTGGACTGGCTACTGAACCTTCTATGATGACTCTTTCTTTGTTATCCAAAATCTTATGCTTATTTTTATTTATTTTATTTTATTATCAAAATAAATAAAAATAAGTACATATAAGGTTTTGGATAACAAAGAAAGGGTCATCATAGAAGGTTCAGTAACCAAACCGTTAGACTCCTGACGACGAACTGGCTCAATATATTGACTGGCTTATACAATGAATCTTTCCATGGAAAATGAACGAATGATTGTTGTTTTGTTGACGACAAGCTGTCTGAGGTTGTTGTTTTTGTTGCCAGGTTGACGACAAGGAGGTTGAGGTGCCGTTGACGCAGGATCTTGACGACGATGTATTTGAGACTGAACCGCCCAGTTTGAAGGAGGAGAGTTTAGAGGCGGCCGGCAAGCGACGATCTCAGAGTCTCTCCGCACTGCCCAAGGAGCCCCAGAGTCCCATGAAGGTAAAGTGATTTTTTATTTATTTTTTATTTTTATTTATTTATTTATTTATTTATTTATTTATTTATTTATTTATTTATTATATTGAAGGGTAAGGTAACACGCCCAATGTTAAAAAAAATATCATACATGAAAATTATGAAAAAAAAAAAATTAAAATGTTCTCCTCTACATTCCCTATCAGTAGGTAAAATATCAGGTATACAAATTCGAGCTAGTTTTTATGTTATGAATTTTTAAAGTTGACTAATTTAACATGGAAGTTCCATTTCTCCATGTTTAAATACTGTAGTCAACTTTAAAAATTAATAACTCAAAAACTGGCTTGTTTTTATTTACCTGATATTTTAGCTACTGATAAGGTATGTAAAGAAGAACATTTTAAATTTGTTTCATATTTTTCGTGAATGGGATTTTTATTAACATTAGGTTTGTTATCTCTATCTTAATTTTTTATAGAATTATTTTTTTCTAGTACACTAATAACTTCTGCTATAAATAATAAATTACTGTATATACACACTAAATAAAATTATAAAATGTGGGAGGTGTGGCGCAGTGCGCTTGACCGGGTCTCGTCAGATCACCGAAGTCAAGCAACGCCGCGCGTGGTTAGTAGTTGGATGGGTGACCATTTTCAACAAAAACCACGTTTCCCACCCAGGGGTAAAACGTTGCGCTTTTCCACTATGTGGTTCCCCTGGCTTTGGACCATTGCACTTCCGGTTCATTGACAAAAGCTGTAGCATCCATCCTGGCTGAGGTTTCCACGTTTCCCTCAGCCGCAGGCAAATGCCGGGATGGATTTGCAAGGCCGTGGCCGCCCTCGTTCCAGAAGAGCCCGCGAAACGCTCAAGTTAGGGTTTCGGAAGGTTCGGGGTTTCAAAGTAGTGTGTAATTAGTAAATAGAAGTACCCAATAGGGTTTGATTAAAAACTAAAAAAAAAAATAATAAAATTGTTGACAGCTTCAACTGCTTGTAACTCTGTAACTTGTTTGTATGACAGGGTGGCAAGGACCGAATTCGACGCCCAATGAATGCCTTCATGATCTTCAGCAAGCGACATCGCGGTCTCGTTCATCAAAGACACCCGAACCAAGACAACAGAACCGTGTCCAAGATACTGGGGGAGTGGTGGTACGCACTGGGACCAGAGGAGAAAACACAGTACCATGAACTGGCTTCAGAGGTGAGCGGGAAATTTAAAATTAGTGATCTTTTTATGTTACGAAATCAAATATTTCAAGATATTAGAATTTTCAAATGTGATTTTTAAGGCTTAACCTGAGATATTTGGACAAAAAAGTCGTATCGACAAATGTTCTTGAAATTAATTTGGTAAACTTACAACAATTGTCCAAATACTACTGATTTTTTTTCAGATTTTTTTAACCGGTGGTTTATTTATAATTAATTTATTCAAATGTGTTTTTTGTATCCTTTCAATGTTAAATTTTTCAATCAGAATTACACAAAAACAGCTCGAGATATTTTTTTAAATTTTATATAGATTAAAAGCTAATTTTTGGACTATTTTTATGAATGTTTTCATATATTTCAAACCGCTGTGTTGATTGTTTTTAAAAGTAGATAAAAAATTTGGCAACGCTCTAAAGGGACTGTAGTCACCACCCACTCCTCCCAGAGTCGCATTGCTAGTGCAACAGTGTTGCCACGTCTTTTTTATGGTGTGACCTTGACAGACAAATTCTCAGATTATACCTTAAGCATTCCTTGCCCCAGTTTCATTTCAGATATTTCCTCTGAATATGACATTACATTATCTAAAAAAAAATCTTTGAGAATTCGAAAAATGATTTCTGTATTTTGTCAAATATTTTGAACATCTGTGCAAGAATATCTCTTTTTTAATCTGAGATTTTATGACGTCACGTGTAAAACCTGATCAATATCTGGTAGAATTCTCAGATTTTGAGAAGAATCTAAAAAAAACTATTTACTACCGAGCAACATATTTTAGAGAAAAGGAAATAAGATAAGTAGTAACTAAAAGAAATAAAATAAAATGAATGGGGTAAATTCCTATATTTCATTTCATTTTATTCCCCTCCCCCTTTGCCTTTCCACTACTTGTTAATTATTATTGTTAGAGAGTTTAAAAAAATCTGCAACAATTATACATAACTCGAGATCCTCCATCTAAAAAATTTCATCTTCTTCTTTTCTTATGCCCACGTATTGGTTATTAAACCATTTTACTTCTAGCAAAAGACTCTTTCTCCTCTCTCTTCATATTGTCGGGCAACAAGTCAAGTTCCGTAGTTAATGCAGTGCATCTAAACAGATGCCCTCTGTCTTGAAAAAATTCCACGTATTATTGTTGAAGAATTGTATTTATAATGTATCTACCTATGTTACATTTAGTTTTTAAGAATGCATTATTTGACGTGTCTTACCATCTCATGCAGAGTGCCTTCATCATGATTGTGTCTGTATGTTTTGAAAATGACCAATAAAAAGAATTAAATTGAATGAAGGTTGTAAAAAAAGGTGACGCAAAATGTTCCAGGTGAAAGAAGCTCATTTCAAGGCACACCCTGAGTGGAAATGGTGCTCAAAGGACCGCAGAAAAAGCTCGTCTGGTAAAAACGACCTTCCCTCAACTCCGTCGACTCCTAAGGAACCTAGCAAGGAAGAAACGGAGAAGGACCAAAGAGAAAGCAAAGAACTGATTGACCTGAAATGTCCGGAGAACGTGAACTCTGACTCGGAGTCTGAAAGCGAAACGATGATTGAAAACAAGGCCTTCCCGCAACAGAGGTAAAAATATTTTCATTCTCATATTGTTTAGTTTACAGTAAGAACAATGAGATATTAGAATGTAAAAATTTTAGTGGCCTAATCGAAAGAAGGGGTAAAAATATGGTACTGTACTGTGAATTTTTGCAAATTTTTCTGAGACCGGGAACTATTTTTAAAAAATGATTGAAAGTCTATTTTGATGACGTCACGGACGGCACTCATTAAGAAAAAGGATAGGGCAATGCCGCCCGTGATGTCATAAAATCTTTTCAATAATTTTTTAAAAATAGTTCCCAGTCTCAGAAAAATCTAAAAAAATTCACAGTACCATATTTTTACCCCTTTTTTCGATTAAGCCACTAAAATTTTCACATTCTAATATCTCATTAAACTCGATTTTGAGTCAATTGGATTGTGATCCCTTTAAAAATAATTAGCATTGCATGATATAGGGAACAAATATATAAGGTAATATCTATATCAAAGTCTTCTACTCGCAATGGTTGTAACAAACCATTGTTTATAATGTCTGTCGCATGAAGCCTTTTTTCATTGTTAAACATGGGACGACGTAGTGTCTGATTTCACCACCAGAGCAGAGAACGTAATGGAATTGTTAGCGCTAGTTAATATTCAATAATTTTATTTCAACTGACATTTCCCATAAGTTAACATGTAAATCAACAACTGTCCCATGCTTTTCACTCTCATAGGACAGACATTACCAACAATGCTTTGTTAGAAACTTGTTTATAAATAAAGTATTGTTGTATTGAGCAGAAAATTTTGATGTAAACTTTGCTTTTTTTTTTTTTTTCCTCTGAAATAATAGTCATGTCTAGCTTACCAATGGAGTTAGGATTTTTTTTCCAGCTTACCAATGTAGTTGGGCATATTTTCTGCTACCACGTTGATATGATAATCAACTTTTTTTTTTTTTTTTTTTTTTTTTTGTGAAATGATCTAATAAGTGTATTCCATTCTGTTCAAAGATTCAGTCCAGTGGCCTCTAACAAGCCACAGAACGTCGCAGTGGCCTCAAAGCCCCCAGTCGTTGTGGCTGAGGCCAAGCAAGAGGAGGGGCTCAAAACTGAGGCCGCTGAGGCCACTGTCACCTGCAGGCCGAAACCTCTCAAAATGAGGTGAGATTTGAAACGAAGTGTTCAATTTTTAAAGAAAATAAACAATGGAGTATTGACTTAAAATTTTCATTGCAGAAATGGGTAGAAGATGCAAAGTTATGCTACTCGGATTTTTTTTTCAGATTTTTTATTTTATTTATTTATTTATTTACTATATTTATTCAAAAAACAAGACTACAGGTTAGGTAATCCGATTATAAAGAATACAATAGTTCATACAATCAAATTCTTGGTTAAAATACACATGTACAAGAATTATTATACAACTAAAATCTTGGTAACATAATAATATAATACATATAATATTTAATAATAAATAAAAGTTAATATTTATATTAAATAATTAAGGGTAAGATAACGCCACCAATGTTAAAAAAAATCCCTCACACAAAAATTCTGAAAAAAATTTAAAATGTTCTCCTCTACACCCCCTATCAGTAGCTAAAATATCAGATATACAAATACGATCTAGTTTTTGAGTTATGAATTTTTAAAGTTGACTACTTTAACATGGAGAAATGAAACTTCCATGTTAAATTAGTCAACTTTAAAAATTCATAACTCAAAACTAGATCGTATTTGTATACCTGATATTTTAGGTACTGATAGGGGGTGTAGAGGAGAACATTTTAAATTTTTTTTAGAATTTTTGTGTGAGGGATTTTTTTTAACATTGGTGGCGTTACCTTACCCTTAAGCATGCATTTGAGTTATTTACATATCCTTGCAATTTCTTGCGAATATTGATGGAAAATGTCAAGCTCGTATTTACTGTACAGTTCATTGCAAAAAGATTGAACTCTGGAAATAAAAGCATATTTATCAATATCAATTCTTGGGTTTGGTATGTAGAAAAGGTGAGATGATCTGTTTTGTCTCGCTGGTACATTTAGACTGAGCTCAGCTAGAATTTCAGGACAGTCTAATTTTCCATCGATTAACTTCTTAAGAAAAAAGATACCACTCATATCGCGTCTGTATTTAAGTGTTGTTATTGCATACTTTTTGCATAATTCAGAGTCTGGGAACTATTTTTTAAAAATGATTGAAAGTACAGAGAAATTGACGCCTCTTGATGCCTCTCATAATAAAAAGATAGAACTTAAAAGAGGGGTGGGTTCAAAAACTTTTTAGCAATATTCTTCTCGGTCTCTAAAACATCAAAGTAGCAGAACTTTGCACCGTCTATCAATTTTTACAATAAAAATTTTAGAAGTCAATACTCTAATAAGGTTGTGATATAATATTGCTTAAAAAAGGACAGGAAAAACCAGCAAGGCAATAGAAAAGTCATAGAAGGGGAAAATCTTCAGTGGTTCTCTTCAAAAATTATATTTTATTGAGACGTTTTGCTTCATTAGTAAAAATAAAATAAAATAAAATTGCATGAAAATAAATTAATTGAACTGTGCCATGTGTTAGCAGAAAATTTGAAACCAAATTTGTCAAAAATGAAATCAGAGAAATAGAAATCTATTTTTTAAATAATTTTATGGATTGTTAACGTTTTATATTTTAAAATTGTTTTAAAATACAATTTTAAAGAAATTCAGGATTATTGTTAACTGAGAATTTTTTATTATTCTTTCTTGCGTTACTTTTTGTAATTATCATTTATTATTGAATGAAATTTTCGCTTGCAAGGTCAATATAGTTATTCTCTTTTACCCAATATTATCAATTCTCACCTCTGCTAATTATTTATCCCAGTTATCCCAGATTGATATTGGGATAAAATAAATAATAAGCACTTGTTAGTGAAAATTAATAGAATCACAGGAAAGAAAATAATTTCATCTTCAATTTTGGTGAAACTTTCATGGTGCTTTAACACGCTCAATGTTAGAAAAAAATTACACACACGAAAATTATGAAAAAAAAAATAAAATGTTCTCCTCTACATCCCCTATTAGTAGCTAAAATATTAGGTACAAAAATTCGAGCTAGTTTTTGAGTTATGAATTTTTAAAGTTCACTACTTTAACATGGAGAAAAAAATGGAACTTCCATGTTAAGGGTAAGGTAATGCCACCAATGTTAAAAAAAATCCCTCTCACAAAAATTCTGAAAAAAATTTAAAATGTTCTCCTCTACACCCCCTATCAGTAGCTAAAATATCAGGTATACAAATACGATCTAGTTTTTGAGTTATGAATTTTTAAAGTTGACCAATTTAACATGGGAGTTTCATTTCTCCATGTTAAAGTAGTCAACTTTAAAATTTTATAACTCAAAAACTAGATCGTATTTGTATACCTGATATTTTAGGTACTGATAGGGGGTATAGAGGAGAACATTTTAAATTTTTTTCAGAATTTTTGTGAGAGAGATTTTTTTTAACATTGGTGGCGTTACCTTACCCTTAAATTAGTCAACTTTAAAAATTCAAAACTTAATAGCTAGCTTGAATTTGTGTGCCTAATATTTTAGCTACTGATAGGGGATGTAGAGGAGAACATTTTATTTATTTATTTATTATTATTATTATTTTTTTTTTTTTCATAATATTCATATGTAGGATTTTTTTCTACCATTGGGCGTGTTACCTTCCCCTTAAATTTAAGATAATGTTTTCATCGTAATTTTATGTAGTGTTGTTGTTTGTATTTCAATACAATTTCACTGAAATTTATGATTCCAATTTGTTAGCTATTTTACTTTTTGTAATCAACATTTATTATTATTATTTATTTATTCACATTAAATATCAGTTGATACATTGTGACTGCATAGTAAACATTTAACAATTTGGATTAAACTGTAAAACAAACAATAATGATTAGTAATACAAATATAGACATACATTCAAATTATTACAAAAATAACTCAATATAACAATATTCAATTATTACAACTATATATAAAATTACAAATTATTATTGGCATTTTTCTTGTTGCACGAGCATAATAGAATAATAATAATTTTTTAATAAGGTAGGCAAACAACTGCTTCTTAAAAACATATTATTATTGTTAAATTTAATTTTCCTTGTTTTATGATTTTACATTAACGCTCTCCTGACAGTTTTGTTGTATCTCACAGGCTGCCGTCCGAAGGCTCCCCCTCGTACACTCCCTTCTCCCCCACCATCGTCCTCCCTCCCCAACACAAGTTCCCCTACTCCCCCCAGAACCCCGCCGGACTCTCCAAGTTTCAACCCACGGGGGGTGCCTTTCTGCCAACCAGTCCGAAGGTGAAAGTTCAGACAAGGAGTTTCGGAGGTCAACAGAGTGTACCAGTCACCTTCGTCAACCTGAACCTCGTCAACGTTCCAGGTTTGTTGATTTTTGTACCTGTTTACCAAAGTCTTCTACTCGCAATGGTTGTAACAAACCATTGTTTATAATGTCTGTCGCATGAAGCCTTTTTCATTGTTAAACATGGGATGATGTAGTGCCTGATTTTGCCACCAGAGCAGAGAATGTAATGGTATTGTTGGCGCTAGTTAACCGTTCCAACTTCATAATTAACGGTCATTTTCCATAAGTTAACATGTAAATCAACAACTGTCCCATGTTTTTCTTTTCTTGCGACAGAACACAACAATACTTTTTTTTACTAACAACAAGCAGAAGATTTTGCTGTTGACTTATTTTACTATTATAACAAATATGTATATCCATTCATTCAATTCAATCCCAATTTGCAGTGGAGCAAAATGTAAATCTAGCCTGGAAAAATAAAGCAAACACTAAAGTGTCGGGAGACGGTATATTAATCTCTGCCAGTCTCATAACTATAATAGACATACAGATACTGCTAAATGCAGATTAAAATACAGACCATGACTATCTTGGATGCTACCAGAAGAGATTTAAAGTACAAGATATTGACATTTGTAAAATATGTAAAAATGAACCTCAAGACAGAGGGCCTTTATTCAGATGCTCTGCAATATCTAATGGAGTATCGATCTCAAAAAAATTTTATTGCAGAAATGGATTGAGGGTGCAAATTTATGCCACTCTGATTTTTTTCGCATTTTTTTTTAGAGAGATATAACTATTTTCAAAAAATTATTGAAAGTACACAGAGAGTGACGCCTCTCTTAATAAAAGAATAGGACTAAAAGGGGCGTGGGTTCAAACCTGACCTTGGCAAAACTTTTTAACAATACAGTACTTCCCAGCCTCTAAAAAATCAGGGTAGCATAACTTTGCACTTTCTATCCATTTCTGTAATTAAAAATTTTGATGCTCCATTGAAAAGATGATTTCAATAAATGATTTAAATAAATAAATGATTTTATATTTTCTGTGATGTTTCAGGGGGTGACCGACCGGGCCTTCAGTTGGTAACTTCCTCCAGCGTTGTTCGCTCGTCCAGTCAAAGCGTCGTCTACAGTCTCGCTCCTCCTACCCAGGCCACCACCGTCATTGTTAGCAGCCCGGCAGTAGCTCTCACCCCCAAACCAGAGGTATGATCCAAATTATTTTATTAAACACAAATGCATAGCGTACAGATACAATGAGATAGCATAGACATAAATTAGAAACACAAGTAAATAGAATGGACAACCTACATGAAAAATTTTTATTGCAGAAATGAATAGAGGGCACCAAATTATGCTACCCTGAATTTTGTCAAAATTTTCTCTTAAGGCGAGGAAATGGTTCCAAGAAATATTTTCTGGTCTTAGAAAAATCTGAAAAAAATTAATAGAGTAGCTTGATTTGGTACCCTCTGCATTAGAGGCTTCAAGTCAGCTGATTTTGCGGTGTTCCTACCGTCCTATCTAAACCTATGTAAAAAAAAAAAAAAAAAAATTGAAATTGAAATTGCATTTTTGGCATAAAAATTTGTTTTAGAGAAAAATGAGTTCTTGATTCATTATATCTCTATATAATGAATCAAGAACTCATTTAGAGACCTCTAAGTGGGGGGGGGGGGGTAGGAGATGGTTTCAAATTGATTGCTTTAATAGTTACTGAGAAAAAATTCAAATTTTCTAACATGGAGGCTTATGAAGAAAATTTTCCCGCCGGGGAACACTTGAAGTCTCTATACAAGAATTTTCACACGCCCATTGCTGAATAGACGCATGAACAAATGTTGCAGGCGTCGCCAGCCCCGCCAACAAAGCCCGATGAGAGGGAAGAGGGGACGCAGTTCGTGTTGGCCCCGACTCCTGCCCAGCTCGGCAAAGCTCCTCTGCAGAGAAGACTCAGCAAAGGTAGGAGCAAAGTGTTTGATGGCATTCCCAAGTTTTGTGTTAACGATTAATCTCAGTTACTTCTGAGTCAAAGAATATTTCCCTGCAAACGAATTGAATGAAATAAATTTTAAAAAATTGAAAATGTTCTAAAACTTAATCGCTTATGGTTTGAGAAAATTCAGTCTTGCAGTTTTCTTACAACAGCTCCATTTCCGGTTTTTGTCCATAAGGCCAATGTTAAACTTCTACCTCAGTTTTTACAAAACTGATAACACAGATTTGCTTCAAAATTTGTATGCTACCTATTAATTGTGAGTTCTAAGTCCCCTGCAAGTCTTGTTGCATTCAGGCGGTACGATTGAGAGCTATCAACCTACTGAGATTCATCCTTAATGACACACTTGAATTTCGTGATTACTTTAAATTTATAAACATATTATGCATGTGTTAAAAAGATCTTGAACTACTGCATAGCAAGCTTAATTTACTCCAGTAAAATGTAATGGAGTATTGAGACCATAAAATTTGGAAGTGTTGGTAAGAATTGTAACTACCGCTCAAACGAGGATGGTTGTATTTGATTAACATTGTAAAATCATGTAAATGCTCTACCAGCAGCCACAGCTTAATTTTACAGAATTGACAACACCATAATTAGCTTTCACATACCTTTAATAGACATAAATATTAGAAAAATAAATAAACTTAACTTTTCATATAAATTTTACTGTATTTGTGATTCTCCCAATGCTATAGTTATAGCCGTATCCATAAATGAGCCAAAATTTCTGGTTCATCTAGTCGTCTTACCCAAAGGGTCATACAGAAGCTTACCTCAGTTCACTTTTCCCAAGACTTGTAAAGGCTTTCAATAAGCTGCCAGTCGATACAAGAAGGGTATACCTTGATGCTTTGTAGGGTGTTTTTTTTTTTATGTTATTAGTCAATAACGTATTAAAATTTTGACGTAGTAGTTTATTTTATTTTTAAAATGTCTGAACAATCAGAAAATTGTTTACAATTTTAAATTCATCTGTTTGTTTTATTGTTATAAATGATTGTTGTTTGTTTTTTCTCTTTGTCAGTGATTTTGTATTGTTTTTTACCAATATCCATATTTATTATATATTGTTTTGTATGTTTTTGCTATATGTTCTTTCTCTGACGTGATCAATGTTGTCTTGTACAACCTATATGTTCAAATAAACAAATAAAAAATGAATAAATTAAATTTGATATGTTTTATTATACTTTTATTTGGGTGACTAAACATTTAGTGAATGGAATCCCTTTTTTTAGTCACCCATTGAGCACATATATAATTTTTGTATAAAAGTATCTATTATCTGTGTTTTTTTTCTGCTGCTCATTAAACATTTATATTATTATTAATATATTAGTTGTAACACTGACGTGCCAGTTCAAAACTAACTCCGTGCCTGACTTTGTTTCAGCGTCGACGTCCACAGATGGCTCTACCGTCTGCCAGGGAGGGGAGGAGAGGGATGAGTCTCCGCCCGGATCTCCCGGCTGCAAGAAGAGCTTCTTCAAGAAAAACGTCGAGGACGGAATGGACAAGTGAGAGTCGTTTTAGCAACTCCTGACTTCTTCAATTTAATGACACATTCCCATCTTTTCAGACCACCTTCATTAAATAAAATGACATAATTTTTGAGAAAATAAAAAAGGAAAAATTAGGATCAAGTTTTTGAGATATATAGGATATAAATAGGAAGAATATCATTGGTCTTTAGTAAAAAGTTTTTCAAATTAGCATCTAGAAATCGCTAAAAAATTAGGAACTGATCCATTCCAAATACAGTATTTTTTATTATTATTATTTATTTTTTGATCAGGTCAATTTGTCTTCCGTCGTTAGGTCTAAAAATATATTATGTTTACCGTCAGCAAATAATTAGCAATGGTGTCATTAATCGTTAACTGACTTCTGTCATGACAAACTTGATTAACGTTATGTGGTTCCTAATTCTTATTTCAGGGTTTTAGAAACGGTGAACTTTGAGCAGAAATTCTCGTCACTGCCTCAGTTTCGCCCAGACCAATGTTGCCAGTCCCCCAGCGCTATTCCAAACACTTCTCCCCGTGTCTTTGTGCAAAGTTATCGCAAGAAATCGCTGGCCGAGGAAGAGGCAGCAGCTTTAGCCACGCCACTCGACGCACCCCCCAGTGAAAACCTGAGCAGCGGAAACTCCGTTAGCTCAGCCAGGCTGGTGGGACACACCTTCTTCCCTCCGGATTTTAACCCAGAGAATCCGTTCAGAGGTGAGACTTTTTTGTGCATTTAGAGGGAGGGAGCACCAAATACAGTAGCAGTAAATTAGCCAAATTGACCATGCACTGCAGTTTAATAGAGGTCTCAATTATTGTTAAATCCTCCATTTGCTGGTTCTGAGGCTCATCTCAAATAATTTTTTTTGTAAGAGTTTGCTTGTTATGGAACTTCTGTCATTGAGTGTTACTTTGTTTTATAGTAAGTTAAACGTGTATAAAAATGTGATAGTAATATATTTAACTGACTCGGTAATAGCTTACTTTATATTTCAAAATGTTTCAGTACATACATAATGTATATTACTATTGTTATAGTAAGTTTTTGTTTTTACTCTATGTTTCACAGGGGTACTATGAACTTTATGTGTTAGGTTCTTCATGGACTGTTTGGTGTCTCCTATCTCTTTTTTCTATATATTCAAGAGGGAAATTTAATAAATAAATACAACGATAAATAAAATTAAATTGATTTTGTTAGAATTGATCAATAACTTGACGGGAACTATTTTGGAGCATCAGGCAATTCTAAATTTTATTAAAACTGCTTTCTTGACAAATCTCGTTCACAGCGGAGGCGGAGGAAGTAGCGGCAAGTCCTCGCACCCCCAAGACCCCGAGGACGTCAAGTGGCGCCCCCAGCTCTGCGGCCAGCGTTGAGGGAGGGGACCGAGGGCATCGTCGGACCTTGGAGCAGCGAAGGAACCTCGTGATGGAGCTGTTCAACCAGCACGGGTTCTTCCCCTCCGCAGAGGCCACCTCCAACTTCCAGGTATTTGAACAAACTAAGCACAGGGGTAAGCTAAATGCAATTCGTATCAGTTTCTTAACACGCCCAATGTTAAAAAAATCACTTTCATGAAAATTATGAAAAAAATTTAGAATGTTCTCTTCTACGCACCTGATCAGTAGGTAAAATATCAGGTATACAAAAACGAGCTAGTTTTTGAGTTATTAATTTTTAAAGTTGACTAATTTAACATGAAGAAATAAAACTTTCATGTTAAATTAGTCAAATTTAAAAATTAATAACTCGAAAACTAGCTCGTTTTTGTATACCTGATATTTTACTTACTGATCAGGTACGTAGAAGAGGACATTCTAAAAATGTTTCATAATTTTCATGAATGGGATTTTTTTTAACATTGGGCGTGTTATCTCTACCTTAAGGTAGAAATAATGTCGATCAGCTGCTCAACATAGGCCCCTTTGATTAACATGTAAACCTTACCAAAAACAAATTCACAAAGATCTGTTTTTTTTTTTGTTTTTTTTTGTGCCTAAAAGCCATAGAAAAAATTTCAAAACAATTTAACGAGCTGTTTTTTTTTTTTTTTAATTAAATTCTTAATTTGTCTCTCCATGAGAAAGCCCTATGCTAAAGATTACAAAAAGTTATTTAAAAAAATTGGCTCGTTAAATTGTTTTGAAATTTTTTCTATGGCTTTTAGGCACTAATATCTGCCTCTCAAAAAAATTTCAGAATTTTTGTGAATTTGCTAAGGTTTACATGTTACTCAAAAGGGGCTATGTAGAACAGCTGATTGGCGTTATCTTAAGGAATATGTGTTGGTAAAACTAGGCTACCGGTAGTCTTATTCTTGCCTATTTTAGTATTTTTTGAATAAAAAAAGAGCCATTTTAAGAAAGTTCACACTGAATCAGTCCTTATAGCAATCTTTAAAAATCACGTAACTTTTACAAAAAAAACTTTTCTTGAAGACAAATTTTGAAATGTCATACTTTTTATACATTGAAATAGGGCGCTTGTTATAAAGATTTAGGCGGCTGTTTTGGCGTTCTGGAATTTTTTTTTGTCATTTACAGAATTTTATTAATTTTTTTCCTCCCATATTACATATGCCTTAACCCAAAAAATCAATTATTATTAATATTAATGATATCTAAGAGTAAAAACTCATTATTATGCAACTTGGAGGTAAAAATCAATTTTGAGTAAAGGAGATCACGATCCCATAAAAAAATATTTAGGATTGCAAGGGTATAAGAAAAACTTGATATAAGGTCCCTTGACTTTACATAATAACAAGTTTTTACTGTATATGATATGACAATGCTACTCATATTCAATTCTTGGAGTGTGTAGTTCAAATTTTCATGTTATTAAGGAATATTTTTCAATGGTGTAATTATTTTTTTATGGTAAAAAAAAATATATAAAATGTAGATCAGAACATAGAGAACAAAATGACTGTTCACTTTCTGAAGTAAAAAAAGTAATTACTCAGTACAGTTTTTGAGATACTAATTTTTTTTAGTTGAAAAAGATGCTGATTTGACTTGATTTGACTAATGGCCGCCAGATTTCCAATAATATTTTTACTAATTGTATCCTGTATATATAAAAAAAAACTATACAGACTTTTGCTTCATTTTTTTTTTTTTTTTTTTTTTTTTTTTTTTTTTTTTTTTTTTTGCTGAATATTTATGTTATAATGTAAGGAAGGTTTACTATAATTTTCAGAGCGATTCCTAAGACTAGTGACAATAATCCTTCTTAATTTTGTTCCAGTCTGAGCACGCTGACATTTTCCCGAACAAGGCGAGTCTGCAGCTGAAGATCCGCGAGGTGCGACAGAAACTTAAGGCCAGTCAGAACATCCTCACCCCAAACACTCCCAGCAGTCCCGCCACCAACCAGCAAGGTGAGTTCAACTTTTCATTTTATCTCAAGGAAACATACATAACATGACGCCATATCCCTTTACGGGGTAAGCCAGCAGCATTATTACCTCGGCCGTCTACAAATTGCCCTCCAAAGCACTCAATTCTTGCATACTCCACTTGCTTCAGAAATACTCATAACTAATCAACCGTCTTTTTGCAGGCCCGAACTCGGCAACCAGTTAACCGCTTTGAACACGCCAGAAGAAGAAATAATAATTTTGTTAAGCATTTTTATCTCATATCATTTTATATTGTTGTTAGTCGTTAGTATTTTTCAACTTAAAGCACAAAAGTACTCATTTTATCATCCATAATAATTGTTAATTTATTTTCTTATGTGTTCTTAGGCCAGTTTTTATTTGTTATGTCTGTTTTTTCTTTGGGGTTAACAATTACAGTAAAAACTTGTTATTACGCAACTTGTTATTAGGTAAAACTCTATCTTGAGTAAAAGAGATTGCGTTCCCCGTAAAAAATAATTAGCATTGCACCCGGGTATAGGAAAAACTTGATATTATAAACCTAATTTCCTGGGTCCCTTGACATTATGTAATGATAAGTGTTTACTGTAATTTTTTAATTGATTTTAAGTTTTGTATTGGAATATTTTTTATGTTAAGTTTTTTGTATTGATTTAGAATCAAATGATATTATTTTAATATTCATCTCATTATATTTTAAAGCACAGCAAATATATAAATATTGTTAAGCATACAATTTTTGTAAATAATATAATATAAAGCTGCCCAATTTATTCTGGAAAAAAGTCATTTTTTAATTTTTCTGTTTAACATGCAACAAAACCACTGCCAAGTTTCAGTATGTTGATTGTTTTTAATCTAAAAGTGCAATGTTTTTAAAAGTACTTAATATAATTGAAGCGACTGAAAAATATGATTAAATTATGCAAAAAAATTTTTTTTAATTATTTTATTGAAAAGTCTAAATTGGGTAAAAGTTTTCTTACAATGTATGTGTTTTAGTTTAGCAAGAAAAAAAAAGTGATACCTACAGTATATTTCTTTTTAATTTTTTACTGTCAATTTTAAATATTGAAATTTTATTGTTTTTGTTTCTCAGTTATTGTGAGAAATTTAATTATTGTGTAAATTTGCTTTTTTACTAACCAAAATCTTCTACTCAATACAATAACAATACGTTTGATTGTTAATTATGTATGTCCGGTGAAGCAAAAAATATGGGACAGTTTTTTATTTACATATTAAGTTATGAGACAATTATTAACTAGCGCCAACAATGCCATTACGTTCTCTGCTCTGGTGGTGAAATCAGACACTACGTCGTCCCATGTTTAACAATGAAAAAGACTTCATTGGACAGACATTATAAACAATGGTTTGTTACAACTATTGTGAGTAGAAGACATTTTTACTAACATCTAAGGGAATGTGTATTTTACTTTTTTTTTTTTTTACAATTTTATTTCAAATAAGCGTAAGGCTCAATTTTATTTTTCAGTAAAGCATTCTTTATATTGTTTAAAATGTTAAACCTTGATGTTATAATTTAAGATGTAAATACTATTATAGTAAGTACAGCTCTATTTCAACGTCAGTTGCTGTAAATATAATGTTAAATTCAGATCATCTTTCAACTGTAGAAATCATGCTGAAAAATGAGAGAACTTGCATGAAAATTCTTATTGTAGAAATGAATAGGATTATGCTACACTGAATTTTTTTAGAATCTCATGGGAACTATTTTTAAAAACTTATTAAAAGTGACGCTTTTCTTAATAAAAGGATACAACCTAAAAGGGACGTGATTTAAAAACTTTTTAGCAATATTTTCCAGGCTCTAAAAAATGTTACATTTGTACCCACGCCCCTTTTAGGTTCTTTCCTTTTAATAAGAAGTGACTTTTCTCTCTTTACTTCAATAATTTTGTAAAAATAGTTCCCGGACTCCAAAAAATCTGAAGATAACCAGAGAGCAGCTAGTTTAACTTGGCACCTCTCTTCATTTCTGCAGTAGAAAAAAATCTTGCAGTTTTTCCAATGCATTAAAACTAAGATATTGTCGAAACAGCACTAATTACAGAATGAATCTAATTGTATTTTAATTTGCATTGTTGAAAGAGAGCTTACAAACTCAAAAGCACCAATAAATATTTATTGTTACCACAATTTTAATTCTGATAGAATTTTTAAAATAGGAGTCTTAAAAAAATCAAATTCTTTCTTATATCAATGTATGTAAAATAATTGTTAGTGTTTCCTATCAATTTAATAAAGACAATCAAAAAACAACTTTCTTGTTAATTAATCTATAGAAATTGACATCTGCTCGTTTGTAAACAAATTGTTGTTGGTAATGTTTGTTCCATGAAGTGAAAAATATGGGACGGTTATTGATCTGTTAACTTATGGAAAATGACCGTTTATTATAATAACAGGCCTTATGTTATTATAGCGGCAACAAAACCATTTTTACGTTCTCTGCATTTTGGATTGAGATAGTAGAAGACTTATTTGATCATGTACTAATACCATATAAATTATTATATATTATTGAAAGCATTACTGTCGGTTGGGCAGAATGGAATTTAAGGGTAAGGTAACGCTCCCAATGTTAAAATTTTTTCACATATGAAAATTATGAACTTAAAATGTCCTCCTCTACATCCCCCTATTCATTATACAGCTAAAATATCAGGTACAATAAATAAAATTTGATTTAGTTTAGAAGTTATTAATTTTTAAAGTTGACTTAATTTATCATAGGGAAACTTCCATGTAGAGGAGAATTTATAAGATGTATCCATTTCCGCTTTATGTAATTGATTATATTATGAATCTTTATTTACAAAATAATATTTTTATTATATTTCTTTAAATTAATGTAACTAATAGCTGCAGTATGAACAAACAAATCTTCACCAAATTTGATGGTAATTATCTAATTAATTATTAATAAATTTTAACTTGCTAAGTTGATGTGTCCCCTGCAAATTTAAATTAATTCTCAACATTCAAGATCTTGAGTGAAACATATTATATATATATATTTTTTATAGATTTTGGTTTTTGCAACCAAATTTAGGCCCGTGAAGTTAGAAAAATTAATTTGAAAGCAATAATTATCCATCTATAATTATTATTTTATTATGTCATACGTTTCTTGCAGAAAATAATTTATAATAAAATTGTTCTCTGTTTGGTTGATTTTTGCTGATCTCGAAATATAAAAATACAAACTTTAAATTTCGTGCCATTTTTATTATTTGTAAGTAACTCCTGCCATCTAGTGAGAAAAATTAAAAAAAAAATTAGAAAGAATACGGAAGGTGCTGCCACCCTTAGGCTAAAAATCAAAACTATTGGCAAAAGTGAAAATGCGCCAAGATAGGTGCTTGAAATTTTTCTCCGTGTTTTCAGTCCATTTTTACGTATCTTTTACAATCAAAAGTGCATTTAAATATGATAAGAACATTTGGTAACATTATTTTAACTGTTTAACCTTAAAATTTAGTGATGAAATGCAGTATTTTAACAGAAAATTAAGTAAATATCATGCACTCGACATGATCGACTGCCTTAATTTACAGGCCGGCAATGGAATTTTTGAAAACTCTGAACATTTGGCGTGACTTTTGTGTTTTTGGTGTGACTTTAAGCAATTTTGTGAACTAAAGAAGTTAAAGGTAAGTTAAATCAGCATGTGTAGGACGAGAAAATAAAAAAAAAAAAAGTATATAAGTATAAAATTTGATCGTGTATTTTCTTCGAGCCGGGTTTATAAATTTTTATCCTTTTTGCGCCGTTATTTCATATTTTATGAAAAAATAAAGTAGTGATTATCAATGCTAGTATCTTTATATGTCGTTTAAGAGTAGAATTGTGTAAAGAGAACCTGAAATTATTGCATATTCTACATGCAAATGATTCTGTTTTTTTAGATTTATTAATTTTGAATAGACGCTGCTAAAAAGAAGGCTTTTGATTGGTAAAAAATTTATTGCGCTTGAAAGCTTGAAAGTGCCCAGGATGGTGCTGCCATCTATACTTGTAAATAACGTAAAAAAGCGGGAAAATGAACCACGTGTTTACCAAAACAAGGCGATGCCGGCGATGGACGAAAAATTTATAAAAATCTCTAATGAAAGACTTCTAGACACTGTGAAATGTTGAATTAGTTCTGTTTTGACAACTGAGGCCAAAGAAAAACTTCTCCTGGGTGTAATTAGACGTGAGGAACTCGCAAAATAGTCCAGGTAAGATTCAAAGAATGGCAGCCAATCGATCCAAAGATCAATCTTTATTTCTTTACATTGTGGTATTGTCGGTGTAATTATAAGCAGTTTCAATAAATTATTTTCCTATCACATTTAATGTTTGTACTGATGAGAACTCTATTATTTCGTGTCCATGCAGGGATTCTGTGAGGGAAAGTTGTCCTGGCCCGGCTGTGATTCATCGACGTGATCGATCGCAGGGGCGTAGACACGGGGGGGGGTTTGGGTGTTATAACCCCCCCCTTGAGAGCTGAACCTTAGTAAATTTTAAGGGAAAAATAACAAAAATTGGTACTCGACGGATACGATTTAGCTAAAATTTTATGAAAAATTTTCTTAAAAAAAAAAACTTTAAAAATTTATATCCCCGAAACACATTGTTAATACATCTTTAATTTTTTTAAAATCGGTCTACAATATTATGATTATTTAAGTATGGTATAATTCTGTTATGATAATTATATTATGTAGTATTCATTATTAAGTTATTTTTGTTTTTGTATACGAAAATACACTATAAAGACAACAATTTAAAGTATAAAAAATGTTGAAAACATTCCCCGCATGATGTTCAGTATAACAATAAAAATTATATATAGTATTTTATTATTTTTTAATTAATTATATAAGTATATTACATCTTGCAATTGCTAGTTTCATTGTCTCATGTAAGTCATATGTATAATACTGTACGTGTACATGTATATTTAAATTTATTATTGAAGTTAAAAAAATCCGATTTTTAAATGTATTAATTTTACAGTATACTTAATGTAATGAATTGATTTTCCTGTTTTGAAAATTTAAATATAAATATTTTTTCTTGCTCGTACATTAGTACATCGTCTTAAAATGTGGTCTATTTTTTTATAAGAAAAAATACTGTAGTGACAAAAATATTGTAACTACATAATTAACGATTTACAAATATAAGAAATTTGCTGCAACTTTTCATCGAAAAAAATTATAGTCCACGTTCCTTTTTCAAAAAAATCGCGCACCATGAAACTAATAAAAATAATATAAAAGTGGTTATTAGATGAATTACTTGATTTAACTAAAATTATTTACTCAAGGCTAGTTTATTTATTACGTTAGTGCACGTACAATATTGAAAAGAAATTAAAAAAATGGGATGCAAAAAATGTAAAAATATTGCATCAGGCCATACATCCTCTATAATAGTATTTTTTAATAATTTTACCCTAAAAAAGGGGCGTGTCCTTAAAAAAAATCGCGCCTGCGGCGGGCTATTGGGGGGCTACGCCCCCCAAACCCCCCGGTGGGATATTCTCAATCTTTATCTTCAAGAACCCCCCCCTTGAACAAATCCTGGCTACGCCACTGATCGATCGACACATATTATAAAACCCACAAAGCTGTACGTCATGATTTCTGCTCTGTACTGTATGCAATGCATATATACCTTGCTGCTGCCTCCACCAGCCCCTGCCAGCCTACTACTGACTAATAATTATAATAATAATAATATTAGCGCGGCAAATGTGGCAATGGTGGCCCGCGAATGTTCACCAACTCTCAGAGATTTCTTAAACAAATCAAAACTCTCCGCCTCAGCAACATCTGCTGTCAACGCATTCCACTCCCTCACCGTCCTGTAAAAAAAAGAAAACTTTCCCACATCACTTCTACATCTAACACATTCCAACTTCCATCCATGATCATTAATTTCTTCCAATATAACCTGCTCTCATCACACGACCACTCAACTCTTCCCAACCCTCACAATTTCTTGTTATCTTATACATAACACCAAGTCTACAAATTTTCCTTCTTAACTCCAACGACTCCCACCCCAAATTCTCAATTAAAGCAGACACACTAACATACTCCTTTCTAACATCAGCACCATCACCCACAAACTGAAACCTTCCCATACGATCTGTAACCCTTCTAGCTGCTCTCCGCTGAGCCTTCTCCAACTCCTTCACCCCCACACATCTATATGGGTCCCAAACACAGCAACCATATAGAATTCTCCAGAACGAAATGATCCAGGTACATGCATTCAAAAATGCCCTAATCTTTGCATTGGTCTGAGCAGTTTTCATTATTTTATTCCTATACCTACATTTTTGATAAATTTAATATCATACAGTAGGTACGTGCCCATTATTCTGACTGAGGTTTTCCACGGTTCCCTCAGTCTCAGCAAATGCTGGGACGCGTAACAGAGACCATGGCCACCATCCATTCACTACCCCATTAACCTGCAGGCCAAAAGCTTATAGGAGGGGTGTAACTTAAATTTGTTAAAAATAAAAATGTACTGATGAGAACTTTATTTATAGTGCCCATGATGCAGAGCTGATGTCAAATAAAAAATGTCCCAAAAATGTAAATTTCTATTCCCTAGCTCTGATGGCTCTGATGACAGCAATCAGAGCAATGTTTTATGTCTTTGAAACACCCTGCAATGCGGGATATTGGTTTAGGCTTCCCACTGCGAAAAGCCCCATGTGAGTGCATGAGAGCTAGCTAGGGTTGCAAAATGGTAAGCGCTGAAGGGTCTGGGCGTGAGCCTGCCTGAAGCCGCCTTTGATAAAAATCTTGTTAGTATCACTATTGCACATCCAGTTATGATTTTACAATAAAAGTCTGGGGACCCAGAAAATTAGGTTTATCTTCCTTGAACATGTATTACCGTAATTATATTGAGTTTCTTCTATACCTGCAATGCTAATTATTTTTTATGGGATTGCAGTCTCATTTACTATGAATCCCCTCACATTATTAGTGAATTAATATATTATTTGTGAAAAAAATCAAACTCAGAAATGTTATTTGTAAGAGGATATATAGGAACATACGTAGAAAAAATATTTGTTGGGAAGGGTGGTAATTGCATTGACCCAGCAAGAAGAAAAAAATTACAACCTAGCTTGGTCAAAAGCTTTAACGATTAATCTCAGTTACTGCTGGAGTCGAAGAATGTTTCCCTGCAAAAGAATTGAATGAAATAAATTTTAAAAAATCGAGAATGTTCTAAAACTTAATCACTTATGGTTTGAGCAAATTCAAACCTTGCAGCTTTCTTACAACAGCTCCATTTCCGGTTTCCGTCCATAAGGCCAATGTTAAACTTCTACCTCAGTTTTCACAAAACTGATAAGACAGATTCGCTTCAAAATTTGTATGCCACCTATTGATGGTGAGTTCTAAGTCCCCTGCAAGTCTTGTTGCATTCAGGCGCTACGATTGCGAGATATCAGCCTACTGAAATTCATCCTTAACTATTTTCCTTCACAACAAATATTATTTTAACGTGTGTCCTCTTTTTAAACTGAGGTATTAACTGAATCATATTTTTTATAGACTGGTGTAATATATAAATGTAATATGGATGGATAATTAAGGCAACTAGTTTTTAAACCAGTTTATTTAACCCCACAATCTGTTAATTTTTATTGAATACTCTATTTTTATCACAATTTTTGTATGTTCTGTTTTAGATGGTCATTGTCAACGCCGTGGCTGCCAAGACTATCTCTTCACACATGAACCTCCAGGATTTAGTGCTTTCAAGGTAAAAATGTCATCATTTTTATGTTTGTCCTTCTAGCTGTAGAGTGGGATTGAAATTTCAGGGTACTGTATTTGATTATTGTTTAAGTTTAAGTTATCATACTTTGATAATAATGATAATGATAATAATAATTTGAAATGGTTTATTTTCCTTAATTTGAATACTTTGATAATAATAATAATAATAATATAAATGTTTATTGAGCAAAAACACATAATACAGTGATTCAATTTTTAACATAATGCTCAAAGGGTTACTAAAAAAGGTGATCCCATTCACTAATTAAGTGTTAAGTCACCCAAATAATGGTACAGATAACTTGTTTTCAATTCTTTTAAGTACCGGTATTTTTTCTACTTTGCTACAAATGACGTTTGATACTCGGGGGATAACCCGTATAAAGTGTTTGTAAACACAATGTCAAACTCTAGAAACTTGTAGAATGGAATGGGTAGCTAGCGCCAACAATGTCATTACGTTCTCTGCTCTGGTGGCAAAATTAGACACTACATCGATGGCTACATTGGACAGACATTATAAACAATATATGTTTCGTTAAAATCATTGCGAGTAGAAGACTTTGGTTTCAAGCAATGCAAAATGGCTTAATTGAAGCCTCTATTAGTCCAAATCTTGTCTAGTAGCCATTGCCTGCAGTTATCTTTTAATTAGCTCCATGTTTTGCTACATATCACTTGGCCAATGATACTTGCTGCTTTCTATATTGATTACTACAAATGGAAATTATAGTCAAAGCATATTTTTTTAAAATACAAAAGTACTTTGCCTGGGTCGCGATTTTCCATGCCCGTCTTTAACCGGTTTACACTTTTCCAATGTCTGAGAATTGTTTGACAAAAATTTATTGAAAATAATTCATATTAATTTTATTGCTTTTTGATTGTACAACAATATAAGCACGTCATAATAAAGAGTAATCCCAAACAAATTGAAAGAACATCAATACAAAACATAAAATAATCCTGCATACAAACAAAATCAAAGCAGTATATATTATAAAATTTATTATAATATAGTAAAAACTTGTTATTACGTAAAGTCAAGGGACCCAGGAAATTGGGTTTACCTTATATCGAGTATACCTTATATCAAGTTTTTCCTATACCTGCAATACTAATTATTTTTTACGGGACCTTTACTCGGTTAATCAATATCGAGTTTTTACCTTATAACAAGTTACGTAACAACAAGTTTTTACTGTATCACACCCTGCAATTTAATCAATCACTCCAAAACATAGACAGTAAATATATATGCTGTTGGTATGAGTTTTTTAAGGAATATGTGTGGTAAAACTAGGATGGATAGAGTGAGAAACACATGGGTGATGAAGGAGTGTGGAGTGAAAGAAAGCGTAATTGACAAGTATGAACGAAGTACACTACATTGGTTTGGACATGTTGAGAGAATGGGTGATGAACGAATTGCAAAACAGGTGTTTAAAGGTAGTGTACAAGGCATGAAAGGATTAGGTAGACCTAAAAAGGTTTGGTTGGATGTGATTGCAGAATGTTTGAAGAACAGAAGTGTTAAAAGTACACAGTGTAATAGAAAGTGCAGAAAAGGCAAAAGAGTGTTATGAGTATTTCTGAAGCAAGTGGAGTATGCAAGAATCGAGTGCTTTGGAGGGCAATTTGTAGACGGCCGAGGTAATGATGCTGCTGGCTTACCCCGTAAAGGGATATGGTGTCATGTTATGTATGTAAATAATTTATTTCCAAGATACGGGAGAAAATTGTAATAAAAAAAAAAAAAAAAAAAACAAAAAAAAAAAAACACTTCATTCAATTGTAACGGCTAAATTAAATTAGTTAAGTTAATAATAATAATAAAGTTAATATCCTTGATGCCATTTTACCCTTTAGGGTGTGTCAGGTATTTCATCTTCTAAGTAATAAGAGTTATCTTGCGACCGAGTGGGGCTTACCAGACACCCAGATCCCTGCACTCTTCTGGGCTTCTACTACCAGATCTGTGCAGCCTGCAGTGGTAGTGCAATACTGCAGGGCAGCGGAGTATAGACAGCCATAAGCTGCCTTCCTCCTACCAACTCCACAATCTAGTAATCAGTCACACCCATCCCAAGTCACGAAAAGTCTGCTGTGCTCGGGAATTGCACAAATTAGTCTTTTTAATATTATGTCTTATCCAGCGTTAAAAAATGACTGAGAGCTTGCAGTAGTGTTGATCGAATTGACGTATAAATTTTTTACAGAAGTGACACATTTTTAACTTATTTTTACATCTGATTATGAGCTCTATATAAAAAACAGAACTACATATTAATGTACATCACTTCCGGAATTTTTCATTTGTAAACTCTCACAACTAATTGCATTCATGAGGTCTAACTTTAATCCTGCAGGCTTAACTTTTGCTGATTTTGATTGTTGCAATAATCAACAAACTTAAGCTGGGCTTAAAGTTAAACCTCATCTGTGAAATTGAGTTTCACTTGTTAAAATGTACTTACAATTGGTAAAAATAAAAAAAAAATTAGTTGGAAATTAGTTTGCAAAATAAAAATAATTACAAAACTTAGCGCCTGTATGCTGTGCTGTGTATAACATAGCATCTTTGCAAAACAGGCTCAGTGAGTTATTATCCATGCAAAGTTCCAACTGTTGAGTTTTTTTACAGATGAGTTTCTACTCTGATTTTTGTCATATTTTTATAGAGCCTGATGTAGGTACTATATTTTAACAATTATTGAAAGTACGGAGAAAACAGCTGCTATTTTTTAATGAAAAGGATAGACTAAAAAGGTTCAAACCTGAGCTTTAAAATGACTTTTTAGCAATTCTTCCTTCCTTGCTGTAGCAAGATCAATCTGGCCGGTTGGTGGAAAGTGTCACTTAGGAGGCCATATGGCGAGGCTTCAAGTGTTCCCCGGACGGAAAATTTTCTCCATAAGCCACCATGTTAGAAAATTTGAAATTTTTCTCGGTAACTATTAAATTTGAAACCATCTCCTACCCCCCCATTTAGGGGTCTTTTGATAATTAATCAAAACTAATTTTTTTTTTCTTACAAATTTCTTTTATGCCACAAAAACAATTTCGAGTTTTTTTGTTCATTGGTTTAGATAGGACGGTGGGAACACCACAAAATCAGCTCACTTGAAGCAGCCATTACAAAGGGAATCCCGAGACAGATCCGCAAAATCGTCAATTAAATTACTTGTTTTAGGATTTACCTGTTGTTTAGTAAAGAATTAATTTTCTCTGCTACGTTTAATTTTTTCGTGTCTACTTGCTAATTTTGCATTGATATTTTCTTCCGATGATTCGTTTTTGCTTTTTACTTCAGTCTCCTTTTTCATTTTGTGTTATAATTAATAATATTTTTAATGATTTGTTGCAATTATTTTTGTAATTCAGTAAATGAAAATATGAAGTTTTGCAGTTTTATTAATTTATTTTAGTTTATCACATTAAATTCCAGTTAGTACATTGCGACTACATATCACATATAATTAAATATAGCTGAAAAGAGACACTATGATAAACAATTTCAATTTTTACAAAAAAATATTCAAAAAATTTAGATTAACGATATATATAGCAGTTTTAGTGTTTTAAAATTCTTGTTTTATATACCAGTAAAGAATAATTTTAAAATCATTAGTACTATAAGAAAGCTATACAATGTTTTGAATTTATTACACATTCAATACTTTTTTTGCTCATCAAAATTTTACTCAGACACCCTGGGTCTCTTAAGGTAGAGATAATACGGGTCAGCTGGCCCAATGCTAAAAAATTCCCATTCATAAAAATTATGAAAAAAATTTAAAATGTTCTCCTCTACATCCCCTATCAGTAGGTAAAATATTTAACATGGAAGTTCCTAAATTAGTCAACTTTAAAAATTAATAACTCGAAAACTAGCTCGTTTTTGTATACCTGATATTTTACCTACTGATAGGGGATGTAGAGGAGAACATTTTAAATTTTTTTCATAATTTTTATGAATAGGATTTTTTTAGCATTGGGCCAGCTGATCCGTATTATCTCTACCTTAATTTTGCTTTTCCTGATTAAAATTGCATTTAAAATAAGAAAAGTTTTACACGCTTGAATAAATTAATCAAAAAGTTCATAAATTTGATAATAGATGGCGTTGGCATGTAAAATTATAGAAAATTCGCTTCGCAGTTGGAAGGCAATTTTTTTTGCAGCCATTGAGTAGGAAATCTTTGTTGAGTGAAGTGGTTGCTGTTTTTTGTGCTGGAAAAATTTGTGATTTCTACCATTAGGTAAGTGGAAATTAGAATTTTGTAATTGCAGAAAGATAATTTACGTTTATGTGTAATGGAAAACGTGTTTTAAATATGAATGTAAGTTTGACGTAATTGACGACAGGTGTTTTTAAGATTGATCGAATCTGGATCACTTTTCTGTTATTTTGCTCGTGTACACGTTGTAACGTTATTATTACGAAGGTTTTTAAACTAAGATCTACTTCGTAATTATAATTGATTGAGTGTTAGAATTTTTGAAATATTTCTACATTTTTCCGTTTGTCGAAACTTGTAAAAAACGGAAGTTCCTTATCAGCGTCTGTTATCAAAGTTGCTTCACGATTTTGTCTTCTGCAGTCACGCCGCAGAAAATATAAACAAAAAGGGAAATTTTTATCACGAATTTCGATTTTTATTGCAACCACTTTTGCTTCCGCGTCCATATTATGTTTATTTATGAATTTTTAATCAGTCTTACTGTATCTTTTTTTCTTCACAATACTGTATTTTATCATGCAGTATGCATATCCTACAGGAATTATGTTACTATGTATTTTATTATTATGTATGCGTATGTAGTGTATATCATACTTGTATACATATTTAGTTCGAGTTTAGGATTATTTTTAAATACAATTCTTGTTATTTGTGCGATCAAAAAGAACGATGAAGTACGAATTGATTTTTATACCACTGTAGATAATACCGGTATTTACAAATGAAAATTAAGCTAGTAACAGACGATTTTTCGTTACATTTCCTTAAAAATCATGAGAAGCATTGAAATGCTGTACAAAAATTCACAATAGAGTGCGAATTTGTAATTATACATATATACTAGATATTACCGGTATTTACAAACTTTAGATAAAGTAACACATTATTTATCGTTGTACTTCATTAATTAAAATCATAAAGTAAGATGCAATGCTAAAAAAAATCTCACCTTTCTTTTCAAGAGATTAATTTATCTGATCTTACACACGGTTGTAATAATATCCGGTTTGATATTGCACCATGTTGTACAAATTTGACGCATTCGATAACTTTGGTTTTTGTTCTGTAAAAATTGCAAGACAGAACCGAAGTGTAAATTTAACTACAATTCGAGTAAAATGCAACAGTTAAGAGCTGTAGCTCAAATTCTTTAGTGTCATAATTTGTTTTTTAGCTAACTCTACTCATATTCTTGCGAGGCATAGATTATGATAAACACTTGATAATTTTAAGCTGCAATATAAATATAACCGAAAATAAAAACTTAAAATACCAAAGTTACTCACTGTCTGATTATTGTGATAATTCATAATATTTTTGCATCGGACATGGCTTTATTTCTTGGGAATGGTGACTCATTCATGCAAGATTCCAAGACTTTTATAGAGGGTAATACCTTCACGAAATTCGTTTAATTAATAATTTAAAAGAGAAGAAGGTTCAGTAGCCAGTCAATTGGAACCAGCTCGTCGTCAGGAGTCTATTGAACTGGCTACTGAACCTTCTATGATGACTATTTCCATGAGAAAATATAAAAATGAAGCTAACGTGTAACTCGATCGCGGTAATACGTAACCTAAATCAAGTTGACCCTCGGTGAAAGGTGTTCTCATATGACGTTTATTGGCGTTCAATAAAGGGGGCGTGGCCACTTTTGGGGCGGTGAGGTAAAATTTAAACGATTCACAGAATGAATGAAGATGTCATTCAACATTTTTTATTGTAGTTTATCTTTTGTTGGTAGAAGATATTTATCCTAGTTGAAAAATTTCATCCTCGTCTAAATCTAATCTTTTTACCTCTAAAACACATCTTATTTCCTCTTCGCTCAAAGTGAGTATAAAATGAAGACAATATTTCTAACATTTTATGCTCAAGAAAAAGACGTAATCTCTTCGTTTTTCCTCTAAAATGGTGCAAAATAGGAGGAAAATAGACGAGGGGAGAGCATGAAATTTATTTCAACTTCGGTGGTTTATCTTTCGTTGGTATTATAGAATATACAAAATCTTATTAGGTGCAGCAGTTATTTGCTATGCATGGCAATATTGATTCCACAAATCATTAATATAGTAATATTTTTTGCCATGTATTGGTAAATAAATTATATTAAAGTTATTAAACTAAAACTATGCCTAATTGATTTACATATATTATAATACCTACTGTACTGTTTCAAGAAAATGGTCGTACTTGAGAAAATTTTGTTTCTGTTAATTCTATACATTTTATCATGCATCATTATTAAATACATTTTTGCTTTAAGTTATATTTAATTTTTTACCAGGTAATGAATGACATAATTTTACTACTAAATATAAATAAATATTTAACTTTTTGTTTTACATTGAATTAATGTTCGTCTATATTTATAATATTATGTTTTGTTTAGGAGAGAATTTTCGAGCATAAAGCCGGTATTACACGATACAATTTGTCTAATTATTGTATACAATTTTTCCTTTCAAGAAAACTTCAACTCCATTTGTTTGTATGGAGATGAAATTTTCTTGCAAGGAAAAATTGTACACAAAATTGTAATGTATCGTGTAATACCGGCTTAAGGCGAGCCACCATGCATGGATTGTCACATTTGTTAAATGTATTACTATAATATTATTACAGTGAAATGCGATTGTAAATAACTATTATCATGTACAAAATTTTTTTTAATAAGGATATTTATTATGTGGAAATATATTTAACATTGTGGGTGTGTTACCTTATCCTTAAGATAGAGACAACGTAGTCCCATTTAATTAACATGTAAACCTTAGCAAATTCACATTTTTTTTTAATTTACTAAGGTTAACATGTTAATCAAGAGGGACTACGTCGAACAGCTGATCGACGTTATCTCTACCTTACACTTTTCTTGATATTTTTTAACACGCACACGTTATGAATCTCAAAGTTGAGATAGAATTGATAATAATAATAATAATAATAACGCGGTAAATGTGAACGGAGTCTGAGAAAGGAGTACTGAGAGATGGAATGCTGCAATGCGCCAAATGGAGATTAGAAAGCCGCCTCGATTGTTTTATATCTGCTAACCTATATATTTCCATAATTATATCGGTGGACCGTGAAATTTATGTTCATCTATTAAGACAATTAATAATGCACAGTGCCTCAAATAATTTTATATTTTACGCAAAGAAATTATTTTAGCGAAGAGGTTGTTTTAATTATAGCAATGTTATTAACTGGAACATAATGCAGTTAGAAATATGAAATAGTGTTCAGAAAATTTGATCTTATTGTTAAAATGGATCATGAAAATTTTTAATACATGGGTTACAGGAGGGCTTCGAGTATTGTCAAATTTGTTCTTTTTTTTTCAGATTATTTTGAGATAACACCTTTAAAATTGTGCCGCAAAACGCTGTGACGTCATAGTGACGCAACTATTTAACACACAAGAATAGAAAATTAAAGATGTTGCATGACTATGACGTCATAGAGTCTTTCCCCTAGATTTTAAGAGTTAAAAAATGTCTAAGAATTGACACTACATACCTCGAGTTCCTCTATCTAAATATACAATAATTTTTTCATGATGGTTGTCCATTGCTGTAAGAAAATATTGGGGGGCATTCACAAAGCACTTTAACCCCCACTTTAGCCTCAATTTTTATCCCTGGTGCTAAACATGGTGCCCCTCATTATGTGATTATTTTTTATTTAAATTTTTGTAGGTAAATCACGAAGTTACTCCGTCAGTTATGGCAGTCACAAATCACGGCATCAAATGTTAGCAGTACGTTTGTTACGACAATGTACCGAGTCTTGCTTGGCCCGCGTCAAAGGGGGGATATTTATACTTAGCTCGATCACACCGATGGTTTATTTTTATCTTCAATCGAGCGCCACCCAACTGCATACAAATGAAAGAAAATCACACCCTTTACACGTGCTTAATTTCTGAGATAGTTGAAATTTAGCATAATGTGATTTTTACCGTAATATAGTAATGTAATTTTGTAAACAAAAATCGCATTTATTTCATCACTAGCAGCATTATCATTAATTCCCGCAGGTTGATATATTGATGAATTTTTAATTTTTTTCCTTGTCCGCGACCAGAAGTGTTAAATTCTGCAACAACGGACATTTACCGACTATATTAATGAAGTGCATAGTGCATACGTTGCGCACGCTAGAATTTTACCCTGCATTATAGGTCGGAGAACCAACAACGTTTTGTCAGGCTTTACTTAATATTACAAATTTAGCACAATCATGTTCTATAATAAAATGTGCATTTTTTGTATTTAAGTTGTTTGCAAGAGAATGAATATCATTGTATGCAATGTGCAGGCTTATCCAAGTGTTTGCATTACTGAAGTAAGGAGCAGCTCTATGCAAATTAATTGACAGTTGTTCCAGCTAAATCGTTGCCGCCCGCTCTAATTTATGTAAACGGGACTTCTGTAATTATTGTTATATTTTTTATTATTGTTTAGCCGCCAGCATAGTTTTAATAACACCCGCGCGATGTTTTGTGTTCGTAGCCTAGAGAGTTAATGGAGTATCGACCTCAAAATTTTATATTGCAAGATAGAGGGTGACAAGTATAGAATAGAATAGAATTTTATTTCAATCTTTTGATTACAGTTGTAATGTGATTACAGTTATGCTACCCTGTTTCTTATAAAAGATTTATTTGAGTCCGATAACTATTTTTGAAAAAAAAATATTGAAAGTACAGAGAGAGTGACTCCTAAAAAGAATAGGACCTAAAAGGGACGTGGGTTCAAACCCGACCTTGGCAAAAGCAAAACTCTTAGCAAATTTCCGTACAGGGCTCTGAGAGATTGAAGAAAATCCAAGTGGCACCCTCTAACCATTTTTGCAATAAATTTTGAGGTCCATTGTCTCAAATATAATAAGAGAAGATAATGGAGAACTGAGAATAATTGTTTTAAAATTTATGACTTTTTACCATCGTGTCAGAGAGGTGTGGAACATATAATTAATTTATTTAAAGAAAAATTAAAACAAATAATTATATTAACAAAGAATTTTATTCTGTAAATATGTTTTTTAGCGATAAGTTGCATGAGGATATATATTATTGTCTAGTGTGATTTTCTAAATATTTATGTATAAATAATTATTATTAATTATATATGCCATGTTAGATGTTAGTATTATATTATGTGTTGTTGTGTTTGTTATATTTTGTAAAACGACGTACTCCATGTTGTACAGCCAGTGATTAAAGAATTGAATTGCAAATTTTGATAGAGGGCCTCGAGTTTTGTATGTCACTGTCAATTTTATTCTAACCTTCTAAACAAGTTCTAACACCCTCAAAATCGAGGGGAAAGACGCTGTGACGTCATAGTCATGCAACGTCTTTTCCAAATTAAAATTAAGCTTGTGTGTTAAGTATTTGCATTCCTATGACGTCACAAGCGTATTTCTCCTGAATTTTTTAAGGGTATTAAAAATACGAAAAAATATTTACAATACATAAATGAAATAAAAAAATTCATGAAGCTTTATTTACCAATACATAAATGATAAATGCAATAAAAAAATTCATGAAGCTTGTTCATTGTTTGTTTTTCAATATATTTATTTTTTGATACTGAACACTAATATTTGAATTGATCTTTTTTCTAAATTATTTACAAACTTTATCAATTAATTAAGATAAAAGTCAATCTTAAAGTGTCATTATATTATAGCTGTTATAGTATTGTAGTTTGTGATAATCAGCGAGTTTGTTTAGAGATTATAATGTTGATGGATGTTCTTTATCAAGAGATAATTTCTAGCGTGTTTACTTTTACTTGTCAAACGTCAAAATTTATTTTTTAAGGGGAAGGGGATCAGCTGTTCGATGTAGTCCCATTTGATTAAAAACATAAGCAGAAACACAAAAATTCTAAAAAAAAAAAAAATGAGAGAAAAATTTTAAAACTCACAAATTTTTTTCAAACAATGAATTATTCGTGCCGATTTTTTTAAATTAATTTTTTAGTTTACCTCTCGACCCATGGGTAAGTCCTATATTATATGCTGAAAATTAAAAATAATAATAATAAGCTCGAAGAATTCCAAGAATTGTTTTGAATTTTTTTCTGTGGCTTTATCTGTCTATAAAAAAATGTCCGCCAAGGTTTACATGTTAATCAAATGGGACTACATCGATCAGCTTAATTGGTAGGACTTACAGGTAGTCCCCTAAAATCTCTAACCTGGACCTTTTCATAGTAAATAAATTCTTATAAATGTTTTGTTTCTGTTTCAGGTAAGACCCAATCTTCCTTTCTTTTGAGAGTAACTGCATGGCTGCTGCGATCCCGTAATTGAGTGAGTTTGACATATCTTCCGAGTGTAATATGAGATTATTGTGTTCATCTCTGGACAACATGAACTTACTCCTGCCTTACTTGCTACAGCTGCAGCTTCAATAGATACAGATTTGTAATTTTGGGAAATGTAAAGTCTCAAAATAGTTTGGTTCACCACTCCTACAAAGACTGCATGGTAAAACAAAGCAAAGTTCGTTATGTCCATAGAACAGCCAGAACATTAGCCATAAAGGTGTAATTTATGTATATTACAGTTTGATTTTCTAGGTGTCAAATCATTATTTTACTACGCACTTTACGCAAAGTTCCTTTGTTTTTTAAGTTTGGTTACCAAACATTTTTCAAGCAAAAAAAGCTTATTAGAAATCTATCATTGGTTTTTGTTCCGTTTGAAAAAAACTTTATGAAAAAAACTTTACTACAGAAATGCCATTTCTTTTCTTATACTGCTATACACACTGCATGGAGACACGGGGGAGAAATGAAATTATGTTTATTACCACAAATGGACGAAAATGTTGCTGTAGAAACATTATTTCGTCTCCGGACACAGAACTCTCGTTGTCCGGGCACGATTTTTATTTATTGTTGCCGTGTTCGTTGGCGTGATGTCGTTAATTAGAAACTGCCGGGATTGTTTACTAGCATTGTTTACATTGTTCGAGTTGACGTTTGTTGAAGGTAAACAGAACCTAAGAGGATGGTGTCTTATTTCTGAGAAAATAACTCAACGTTAATTATTTCGATTAAAAAAATACGTTTTATTTATAAAAAATACCAAAATCATATACACAAAACAATACATCACTCCCTGCATGCCATACTAAATAATTATATAAATATACAGTAAAAACTCGTGTTGTTGTTAGATAATACTCGATTTTGAGTAAAGGAGATCGCCGGTCATTGCGTTCTATAGGAAAAACTTGATATAAAGTAAACCTGATTTCCTGGGTCCCTTGACTTAACGTGATAAATTTCATTTTGTTTACTGCATAAAAATAATAACATCAAAGACTAAAGGTTTTTCTCTGAATTCAATAATATAAATGTAAGCAGAAATTTCCTCTTAAAAACTAGGATGTAAATTATTATATATATGTTAAATGTAGGATGTTCTTAGTATGGACAACATGCATGAAATAATTTTATTGCAGAAATGAATAGAGGGTACCAAATTATGCTACTCTGAATTTTTCCAGATTTTTTTGAGACCCGGAACTATTTTTAAATAATTTTTTAAAGTCCTGTGATCTCAGTTGGCACCCCTGAATTCTTAATATAAAGGATATAGAGACTGGACGCCTATTGACGCCTCCAGAGGGCGTGGCCGCACTTTCAATAATTATTTAAAAATAGTTCCTGCACTCAAAAAAATCTGAAAAAAATTCAGAGTACGTAGCACAATTTGGTACCCTCCATTCATTTCTGCAATAAAAATTTTTCATGCATGTTGTCCATTGTAAAAATGTAGCAAATTGTTTCGACGTGATAATGTATTTGGAAAGAACAAAAACAATTTCCTTCATAGAAGTTAGTCTGCCCAGACGCACCTCGGTTATGTGACAATTACTGCACTTGATGTATTGAGGTCGCAATTTAATTGTTGTGCAAGGGAGGCGTGGTTTAATTATCATGACGTCATCAGTCACGTGGTCAATTGTTACCGAGAGTAAAGATCCTCCGACCAACAGAGATGTGGGGGTTCATGACAGGCTTCAAGCATGTTCCATATAAGACACTGTGTTTAAAAAAAAAAAAATTATTAGTGCTATTATTTTTTTTTCATCTTCATCTCAATTAGAAAAATTAAATTTTCAACTAATACACAGAATTTTTCATGTTGAAGAGCTTTTAATATTATTTATTTATATGGGATATTTATTTATTTTTTTTTTTGTACCAGAACAGTCAGCGTCTGTAGAGAATATATTTATAGTTTTTGGACAAATTAAGTACCGGTAAATTGCTTTATAATTTTCCTGGTCCCATTTCTTTTGTATTATCAGTTTCACCGTCAAAATGCGATGTGTATGATTTTTCTTAGTTTCGCTGTCCATTTGATTTGAGGTTTCCACGGTTTCCCCAGTTCACGTCGTCATCAATGTAGACATGGATTTATGATGATGTTATCTTGCTGATAGTGTCAATGTAAACAACAGGATTAATGTTGCGTCGTATCAGGGATTGCTAAAGTAGTCTTGGTCTTATATATTCGTTTATTTCTGTCCATATTAACCTCAGAAAATATGGTTTATTATATGAATAATATAACATAGTAGTAAACAACTATTTAATAGTAAAATTCCGAAAATATTATTTGATTTAAAGATTTATTTAATGTGATTAATTTTAGGACAAAATATATTATATAATATACTGTAACATGACCACAAGCAGGGGCCTAGACAGAGGGTGTGTTTCTATAGAGAGCTTTAATTTGAATATAAAATTGATTTTATATTCCAACATAATTAAATTTCGTAAATTGAGGAACCAAATATTAGGACAAAGTGCATACTCAAGGAACGGGTGGCTTTTATTTGTTTAGTTGCTTGCAATAATTGATGTATATTCTTAATTATATTATCTTCATGTTAAACTCTGCGTTTGATGGACCTTATGTTCATGTATTGAAGGTCGTCGATTGTGCTCACTTTAACGCCAAGTTAAAATATCATCACACAAAGTAGCTACACATTTGCAGGAGGTGTTAAAATGTCATTAAAAGTCTGCAGGTGTCAAGCAGCTGCTCCTGTAAATGAAGGATTATTGTCACCGCGGCGGCCATTGATCAATATTTTCCGATGATGAACAAAAAATATATTTTAGTGCATGAAATAAAAGACAAAAATGACTGTTGGTTTGCTGATATAAAAAAACAACAAATATTCTATGTATATATTTTAAGTAATTTTTTATTTATATCGTGTGGAAAAGATGCTGATTTGATTAAAAGTCACAGCAGTCCCCATTTAAAACAATGTTGATTGCAATGCTGAATATATCGAAAATTTCACCGAATTTGGTCTGATTTTTTTTTTTCATGGAAAATTATTTCATGGTGTCAGGGAGGTTTGCTGAAATTTTCAAAGTGGTTCACCATCTACTAAGCCCACTGACATTAATTCCCGTCGGAGATCATTGACAAAATAATCGTGATTTATCGTAAAAAAATATTTTTACATTTTAATAAGTAATCATATATTATAATATGGCCCGATATAACTGCTCGCGTTATCTAAATTTCAGCAATGTTTTTTATTTGAGATTTTATATCCTCACTTACGAGACTTATTATTTACTTCAACCAAAAATTGCACTAATATCATCATGCATGTACGTTTTCTCAGCGCTTACCTCTCGCACGCTAAATCAGATTGCAAATCAAGTCAATAAGGACGATTTTCCAATGTTAAGAGATAGAAATCTCGACTGTATGGCTACTTGATGAGGTTTTAACGTTGCGAGTTTTATGATGGCCGTGCGAGACTTTATTATCTCAGGCTACTGAACTTCAGATTACAACACTTTGATTGTATATACTTCTTAGTGTGCGTCGAAAACGTTGCAGCATTATATTATACTGATTTTTGGACTGGAATTAATTAGAAAAATAATGAAATTTCTTACGTATTTAACGAAGAATCTAGTATAATTGCATTGTATAATATTATAGATCAATTTAATGACTTAACTTACAATAAATGAAACGGATATGTACGTACATTTTCCACTATTAAATTATCCACTATAGTTCTTATAATTTAGTATGCGTAATCGCAAAACGTTGCAGCATTATTTTATACTGCATCAGCTTTTTGGACTGGAATTGCAGTTATATTTCTTATATTTATACGAAAGATTCAAAATGATTATTTATTTTCATTTAAGGGTAAGGTAACACGCCCAATGTTAAAAATATTTCCGCACATAAAAATTGTGAATCATAAAATTATATTAAAATGTTCTCCTTTATACATATCATGGGCACTAGCTAAAATATCAGGTTTGCAAATTCGAGCTAGTTTTTAAATTATGAATTTTTAAAGTTGACTAATTTAACATGAAGAAACGGAACTTGTATGTTAAATTAGTCAACTTAAAAAATTCATAACTCGAAAGCTAGATCGAATTTGTGTACACTGACATTTTAGCTACTGGTAGCGGATGTAGAGGAGAACATTTTAAGATTTTTTTCATAATTTACATGTGTGGTATTTTTTTTTTTCTTTTTTTAAACATTGGGAGTGTTACCTTCCACCATGAATCAATTTCATCTCATAATAAAAAAAATGCATAATTTGTACATTTTCCCCTAAACAAACTCGGTATAAAAATTTATACACGAGTTTAACAATGGCATTGATAAAAAGTAAAAAAATTAAAAGTAAAAGCTAAATAAAAATGAACATCCTCCAAAAGTCACTCCGTATTTGGTGAGATATTCTCAAAGGCCATATCATCAGTAATGGTCACACTGTGAATCACACCAAACTGCCTTGTCAGCGAGCCATCAAATTTAGCCTTGCATCGTCTGTTTTTAACCATTAGCGGCCATTATAACGTAAAATACTTTCATTAAGATAAAATAAAAATTGATGAAATAAATAATAATAGGATTTTTTTTAATTTTATATAAAAATTGACATTGACAAAAGCTGTAGCGTTCATCCTGGCTGAAGTTTCTACGTTTCCCTCAGTCGCAGGCAAATGCCAGGGGATGGATTGCAAGGCCGTGGCCGCCCTCGTTTCAGAAGAGCCCGCGAAACGCTCAAGTTAGAGTTTCAGAAGTTTCGGGGTTTCAGACTTAGTAAGTAATTAGTTAATAGAAGTATTTATTTATTTATTTATTTATTTTTATTTTGGAACTTCTTTTTGGTTGTACAAGACAAACATATGTTCAAGTCAAAATTGGACAAAATACAACATAAAAACATCAAACTTAAACACATTTACATAAGTTATTTAACACTATCAAACACAATCACTGACAATAATAATAAAAACAAAATACAAGCCAAAGTCACCATTAATACTGATAAATTTTAGTTTATGTGGAACATATATATATATACATATATATATATATATATACATACATATATATATATACATACATACATACACATACACACACACATATATATATATATATATATATACATACATACACATACACATATACACACACATACATATATGTATATATACACATACATACATATATATATATCAGTCAATACAATGTATATGTAAATTTATAATTTTGTTTATTTTATAATCCTGATAATACTTTTTCAGACATTTTATTACTCTCAAAAGCTTTAATAGAGTAAAACTCTTTATTGATCAATACATTCTTTAATTTTGTGCGAAAAAGTTTACTGGTTTTTATTTCTTTCAAACATGCTGGTAAAAATTTATAAAATTTTGCTGTTTGATACATTGCACAGTTTTTGAAAAATTGTGTGTTATGTCTTTCAGTAACTACATTCGATTTATTCCTAGTATTATAGTCATGATAGCCATCATTCTGAACATAAAAATTTGGATGATTTTTTTTGAATGAGGCACAATTTAAAATATAAATGCAAGGGACAGTTAACATTTTATTAGCCTTAAAATGTGAAACACACGACTGTCCTTTTGGTATTCTTAAAATCGTTCTAAGTGCTCTCTTTTGCAAAACAAAACATCGATTCAATAGTTCCGATTTACATCCCCAATTTATTATGCCATATGCCAAATGTGGATAAACATACGCATAATATATGGTTAGCAAGGTTTCATGAGATACATGATTCCTGATTGTATATAACATAAAATTGGCCGAATTTATCTTCTTACAAATCGCATTTACATGTAAAGACCAATCCAAACTTTCATTAATGTGTAGACCAAGAAACTTAACAGACTCTGCTCTTTTAATTGTTTTCCCGGCTAATTGCAACAAATAACTATTCAAAGGGATTTGTCTAGGGGAATGAAATTGGATGTATTCGGTTTTAGTTGAATTTAATATTAGCTTATTATTTGTACACCATGTATGTACCTCTTCAATAGTAAGTTTAATCTTACGAATTAATTCATCTTCGGCTTCTGCTGTGATTATAGCTGTAATATCATCAGCATACTTTACTAATACCGCATTCTTGACATGATCTGATAAGTCATTTGTTCCTGTATTAAACAATGTGGCTGACATTTTTCCTCCTTGAGGAATTCCAAGTGTAATCGGTAATTTGTCTGATTTATATGTAATATTTTGGCCGTTAGAATTTGAATTTAATTCAACATATTGTTGTCTGTTAGTTAGATATGAATCTAATAGATTACGACTCGAAACTCCTATTCCCATGTTATCAAATTTATTCAATAATACATCTTTATTTAGACTATCAAACGCTTTAGATAAATCAAAAAATATTGCAACGCAAAATAGTTTATTATCTATTGCCATATAAACGTGGCTTAAAAGATCAAATAGTGCTGTATCAGTAGAACGGTCTTTCAAGAATCCATGTTGACAGGGAGCAATTAAATGATTTTCTGTTTGATAATCCGTAATTTGATCGTCTAATGTATTCTCAAATAATTTGCCAAAAACAGATGTATTTGATATTGGTCTGTAATTATCAATAATGAAAGTTGGGCCTTTTTTATGAGTTGCATAAATCTTAGAATCCTTTAAACAATCAGGAAATATACCATCTGATATTGAATGGTTAATTAAATTAGATAAAGGGACAGACAAAACAGAAGCACAATATTTTACAACAGTATATGGTATTTCGTCTGGGCCAGCTGCATACTTATTAGGAAGGGATTTCATTCGATTTAAAATATAAATCGGGTCTATCGAACTAAAATTTAATTTCGTTTTACTTTTTATCAGCAGAATCGACAATAATTAAAGTATTAGAATAATTAAAAGGAAATTTTTCTGTTATTATATTTTCAATTGTCTTGACAAAAAAATTATTAAATAAATTGCAAATTAGTTTGGGGTCTGTAATCGTTACACTATTTATACATAATTCATAATTATTCTTATTATTAACATTTGTTTTCTTTGTTTTGCATTCTTTATTAATTATATTCCACGTAGCTTTAATTTTATTATTAGCTCCTTTTATTTCATGGTCATTCTCTTTAAATTTAGCGGTGGCCATATTTTGTTTATAAGATTTCATTTCTTTTTTATAAGTAGACTCTAAATTTGGGTCAGTAAATTTTACATCATAGTGTAAGCGTTTTAAAGAAATCCCTTGTTCGTAAAGATGGGGGTTATTGAGTATCCAGGAAGGTTTATTTTTGTTACTTGAAATTTTTCTTTTAACAACAGGAAAAGCCTCGTTGAAATGATAAATAAAAATTTCAAGAAATTTTGACCATCTCTCATTTGAATTGAGATCAGGATTTAATAAATCATTCCATTCTTCACGAATTAATAGGAGCAGAAAATTATCTAAATTGCATTTGTCAAATATTCGTTTATAATAAAATTGTTTTTCTTGTATTTTATCAATGTTCTTCGAGTTATTTAATGTTATTGTGACTATAGTATAGTTATGGTCCGACAGAGTTGTTTTTTCAGTTTTATAATTAGTATTAATAGCAGATGTACTTTTAATAATATGATCAATTAAAGTAGCCGTTTTCATTGTTTCTCTAGTAGCGGAACTATTAACAATTTCCAACTTGTATGAGTCCAGTATATCTTTATATAAAATTACATTTGCATCATCAATAAATAAATTAAGATTTACGTCACCCGCAATAATAAAAAAATCATCATTATTTTTACAGTATTTAATTAATTTTTTGCATAACATTTCAAATTCTTTTAAGAATGGTTTTATATTATTTTCTGTGTTGTCAAAATTCTGAATTTTTTTCATCACTCTAGATATATTAGGTGGGCGATATATAGAAGCAAAATAAATGTTTGTTGTATTGTTAATTACTAATTTCGCTATGCAGCATTCAAAAACTGATTCAATGGATTTTATTTTAATATCATTTATATTTGAACCTTTACGAGATAGAATTACTACTCCCCCACATTTTTGAATATCTCTACAGTAATATGAAACTATCATAAAATTTTTAAAATTTATTGTTATAATTTCAGATTCATTCAGCCCATGTTCACATAATATAATTATATCACAATCAACCATTTCAAGAAAATACTCAAATTTTGGTAATTTATTTTTTAGGCCTGGTAAGTTAAGTTGAAGAATTTTAATATTACATGGGGCTGAGTGAACCTGAACATTAAGTTTTTTTTTTGTTGGGCAATTTGGTGGAGATACTGTTTAGTGTACTGGCACGGAGCCGTGATCTCACAGGGGAAGATTGTGTATCTTCCTGAGAATTTTTAATGGGGGATTTCAATTGAGATGCCAGATTAAAATTATCAACATTTGAACTCAAAACATTATCATTAATAGTATCATTTTTACTAATAATGGATGGTGAGACAACAGATGAAATTTCATTAATTGATTTTTCTGAATTAATTGCACTTTTCTTAGCAGCGGTTTCATCATTTTTTAATAGATCATTTGTAAATTGGAATTTATTATCTAAAATCGTTAGTAAAAAAGCTTTGAGTCTTGGATGTAATGAGTTCAGATCTATAATATCTTGATTCAATTCAAGAGAACATACAGGATCTGGTAAGGGTGGTCCTGATTCAGGCAAACTATTGTTTACCAAAACAAGACTTGACTCCTCACTCGGGGCAATACCGTCGTTCGCCGGAGCGAGGCCTGACTCCTCGCCCGGGGTGGTACCGTCGTTCACCGAAACGAGGCCTGACTCCTCGCCCGGGGTGGTACCGTCGTTCACCGAAGCGAGGCCTGACTCCTCGCCCGGGGTGGTACCGTCGTTCACCGGAGCAAGGCCTGACTCCTCGCCCGGGGTGGTACCGTCGTTCACCGAAGCGAGGCCTGACTCCTCGCCCGGGGTGGTACCGTCGTTCACCGAAACGAGGCCTGACTCCTCGCCCGGGGTGGTACCGTCGTTCACCGAAGCGAGGCCTGACTCCTCGCCCGGGGTGGTACCGTCGTTCACCGAAGCGAGGCCTGACTCCTCGCCCGGGGTGGTACCGTCGTTCACCTGAGCGAGGCCTGACTTCTCGCCCCGGGTATTAGACATCTGCTCCTTCGTGGCTGGCACTGGCAGTCCCTCCACCCTCACTATGTCAGGCGTGACAATTGAGGGGCGGGTACTCTCTCGCAAGGTAGAGGTCTGGCATTGCCCGGAACTTACAAGGACCGCCAGGTTATTAGAAGGAGGGGCCCTAGCGGTAATGACGTTTGCTAGAGTAGATTGGGCTGATTCCTCAAAGAGTTCTTTAACAGCTGTTTCATCATCATTACTTGCAACTTTCTTTGCTAATGTCTTCCATCCATAATAAGCAACAATTTCAATGTCAAGATCTTTGAACACTGAAATAATGTCTTGTTTTATAGTAGACCAGTATAACCGTGGTTTGATTAAAAAATATATTACTATTTGAATTATTACATTTTTTAGATTTGACTAAATTTAGATCGCCGCATTACAATGATATTTTTCTAAATTATATCCTTATCTAAAAAAATTGATCATAATTTTTCATTATTTTCTTAAAAATTAATATATAATTTTTTTACGAAAAGGTTGAAAAATTACGTTCTCAACTCATCCTTTACACGTCTAAACCTAATCTTTTTACCTCTAAGACACATCTTATTTCCTCTTCACTCTAAATGAGGATGAAATGAAGACAATATTTCTAACATTTTATGCTCACGAAGAGAAAAGAAGACGTATTCTTGTATTTTTTCCTCTAAAATGGTGCAAAATAGGAAGAAATTAGACGAGCTAGTGAATAAAAGTTGAAATTTAATTCAACTCTGGCATCCCGTGATGCGGTGATACACAAACGTAAGTGAGATATGAAATGTACATGTAGCCTTGTTAATTTCGTCTACTTTAATAAGATTATTATCTACGCCATAGTTACATCCTTGGTATAATTATTATTATACAATAATTAGCCATTGCTAGGGGAGCTGAATCGTGACGGTTTAATCATCGTTTTTAATGTTAATTTATTATAAAATGTAATTGCAGTTATAATTAGTATACACCCTAAAATTTGTTATCAATTATAAAAGTAGTTTTCTTGTTACTTGAATCATTCGTCCAAATACTCTAATTTTAAGTGTCGATTAAAAAATATGGAAATAAAGCGTATATTATAGCTTGAATAGTAATAATAAATAGAGCCAGAAACGTTATTGAACGCACACTACTTAATATTTACATTTTTTTTTTATAGTTTAATTTTTTATAACAGAACTATCATTACTTGGCTATTATGAATTTATAATACCGAAATCATTAAATTTAATATGCAAACTATTCCGTATATTAATATACGCTTTCAAATAAGCAAACTTTGCAAGTTGTCGAAATTTGACAATCGCTTCGCTCGCCATGCAACCCCATTGGCGTTGTTGACACCGTTGCTAGGTTACCGAGGTATCAAAATCTATGAGGCCGCCTCGGTATAGCATTTTGAGTTTTACGACGTTTGTTGACGTCGTTGCTAGGTTACCGAGAGTATACCAAAATGTGTGTAACCGCGTGCCAATGTCAAAGTCTCCTAATTTAGATTTGTCCTTGTTTACTTGTCATCTACATAACTTGTTTGAAATTTCTCTCCATGTACTTTGAACCGTATGAAGGTAAAATCAAACCGGCTTGCATTAGCAGCTTGTCCGTGCTACGTTGTGGTCGTGTGTGGTTTTTGTCATCACTAAGGTTGGTCCTGTCTTTTTTTTACTAAATTTGTGAATATAACTTTCTTACATTTAAAACAAATTGTTTTTAAACAAACAAAAATTGTTCCCTGACTTAAAAATCTAAAACAAAAAAATCAGAGTAGCAACAATTTGCACCCTTTATCCGTTTCTGCAATAAAAAAAATTTAAGGTCGTCGATACTCTTTTATTTCTTCTCCGGTGTTATTAAAAAATATATTTATTTATTTTGCGTTATGAAACGACGTCTGCGATTTTCGAGCATGTGGGGGCCACTAGACATGAGACGTGACGTCATCTTGTGGGAAGTGTGACACATTCAATTGTTTTCAATAATGTGACGACACAACATGCAATACCTCATTCACGAGACATTTTACCCTGTGTGAAGCCGGTCATACAAGACTTGAGTATTTTAAAGTATTTGTGATATATATGAAAGTCCAAGAAAATCATAAATTTAATTAATGTAAATGTTAAAAAAATGAATTAAAAAATCGCATGAGTATTTTATAGAAAAATGTATGCAAAATTATTTAGATATAATATAGTTGTGGAATTTCATGTTTTCATTAATTAATTAGCTGCATGGTTTCAGTGTTAAATTATACCAGGAATAAATAATGTTAAATTTCTGGTAATTAGCTGATAAATTCAGAACACTTTTGAGTTAGAATGATTAAAAAAAAGTTCTAAAATAAAATTATATTTTCACTCTTTTTTTAAATGAATTTCACTGCTTTGAGTGTGAAGCTATTAATTTGTTCTAAATGGATTAAGTATTGTTGGTTAGAGAATGCATCTGCAGAAACGCATAGCTAGCAAAACCAGTGGTTCGTAAAATGTATTATTGAAAGAATTGCATTGTTGACGATAGAAAATGCATGAAAGTCTTTGCAGTTCGACTTTGTTTTACCATCGAAGACATGATGGAGTTCATCACATTCCCTTTTCTTTTTAATTTTGTTGTGAGGCGCATTACAGCATTAGAAAAGAAAAGGTAAAATAATTTCAGATTGTGTTTTACTTTGTATTAATTACATTTGTCTATATATACAGGTATACAACAAGTAATTTGAGCCTTGTTTAGTTTACAACTTGACTCCATAGACTTAAAACATATAATTAAAAATATAGATAACATAGACACATCAGATCACAAAAAGAGACATCAATACAACATAGTTAATAGAAAATAAAACAATTCATTACTTGACAAATGCAACTAAAGAGATACAACATTGTTATTGTTTATTGTATTACATCTTGGGAGTTCAATAACATCTCCCTTGGCATATTCATTGATAATTCATAATCACTTTAATGCTCTTTGATATAATTGATTTAGTTCTAGCAACACAAAAAGTCAAATTATATTGATTTCAAGTTTGCAAATACAAGTTGAGTCAGATTATTTTATATTACCTTGAATGAATATTTGTCTATAAATGACAGGTAATTTGACTCTAGTTTGCAATTTGACTCCAGTAGTATTTCACGGAGAACGTCTCACGCTGATGACGTCACATGGAAATTAACCACCGTGTCGATAGTCGTTAAGGTCGATATTGCTATGCCTTGGTGTGACATAGTGAGGCCTATGTTAAAGTGAACGCAAGGACGCGTGAGTCACCACGTGGCTTGTGTTTCAGTCGAGATTAGTTCGTGAGAATGATCCCAGGAACCACAAAATTATCGGTTCGATCCCAACCACCGAAACTTTTTACCACCGGCAGGTGATTATTGGCATCCTCCATCGATTGCCGACCATCCTAAATGAAGTTTCCATGGTTTCCTCAGTCTGTGGTGAAATAGATTCCTCACAATATTTAAACTGTATTGATTATTTAATCATTATTTATCTTTTAAAATCACAATCCAAAAATCTCTGTTATAGATTTCTTTATAGGTATATTAAAGCTTTATTTATAGTCTATTATTTTACAGTTAAATAAAATATAGTTATTTGACAACAAAAGACTTGCAGAAAAAAACTATTATAAAGTTAAAGTAAAAAATGTTGAACTAAATTTATAAATTGGTTTGTGACGAATTTCGTGTCCCCCGCCGACTTCTGACGTCACTATGACGTCACAGAATTGTAGTACGGTACTAAAGTGTCTCGGACAATCGGCTAATTGTCCTTCGTGTAACAAATAATAATAATGTAGTGGGCGGAGAAGTAGATCAAAAACTTAGTGAGGTAAAAAAAATACGAGTCGCAAAATAAAATCATTCTCTTTCAAATAAGAGGCTATAAAAATGAGGAGATTTGTATTTTGTCGTTGATATCTGTACTGTACAAGATTGATTTTAAATACAAATAGTGTAAGTGTAATGCCAGAGAATACCATAGATCTTTTCTCTGGTAATACACAGTATATATGTTATTTTTCAATACGTATAAAAATTAATATTAAAGAGCTTGCATACACTATTTATAAGATCTCCGTTATAAAACAAAAACATATTTTAATTGTTCACGTTTTTACTAGTGCAATATAAAATAATATCTTGAAGAATTTGATAATAATTTAATACGATATTTAATGTGCTAATAAACATAACAATCCATATATGTATTATAAATATATTAAATGGTTGTATATTATATGTAATTATGTTTATTTAAACCATATTTGTGAAAATTGTTTTTTGTTTTTTTAGGTTGGAGATGATATTTTATTTTACTGAATTCAATAAACACACATAAATAGACTAAAATGGAGAATAAATAAGCACGTTTAAAGAGAATTATTAGAGATGATAAATATGTGGCATTTATGAAAATTACCATGAACATTTAAAAATAATAATTTGAATTAAATAATTTTTCTGTCTTAAATTAATGAAGATCGTAAATTATTTTCTACGACGGTGACTCACATCTCGCGGTCTAAGGTCATTGCTCCCCGTGGCGAGGAAGAAGCATTGTTGTATGTAATTACATTGTTGGAGTATTGTTGTCCTCGTCGCGACCTTGTCTTTGCGGTTTTACTGTACAACTTGCAAGAAAGGAGATAGTACTTGCTAATAAGGATTAATGTCGGTGACAAGAAAAATAGGATTGTAGTAGAAAATTATAACAAACCTTCCCGACATCTCGAAATTATTTCTATGAAAGAAAATTAGACCAAAATCAGTGAAATTTTTGTAATAAGATTTAGCATTGTTTTAATTTGGGGGCTTTTAGTCAAATCAGCATATTTTTCACACGAAAAAATTAATTACTCAAAAACTATACTTTTTTACAGTAATTAGCAAACTAATTATTAATATTTTTTAATGAACAGTTTTATCTTAAAATATTGAGTGACATTAATTCTTAATGGGGTACTGACAAAAAAAAAAAAAAAAATCAAGTTTTTGTCAATATTTCAAAAGGCACGAGAATTTCATGAAGAACAAACCCTATTACAGCATTCTACGACAATTTCCTGATTTTATATGAATTTATGAAACCTCTCAAAAATGACGTCATAGCATTGAATCTTAAATGGGAAAATACATCAATTAACATTGCCAAATTCCATACTTAATATTGAAATGTAACCAAACCTTAATTTGCAAGGTTTTTAGGTGCTAGAATCACGATAATGAAGGTTTCAAATTCCTACCTCAATAATTTTTCATTTTAGCAATGTTAACTGATGCATTTTCCCATTTAAGATTCATTTATGACGTCATCAAAAAAAGTTTTAAAAATTCATATAAAATCAGCAAATTGTCGTAGAATGCTCTAATAGGGCTCGTTCTTCATAGAATTCACAGTGCTTTTTACTAGTATTGCTAACTCAAATACCGGTCAGTACTCCATTGTAATTATAATTGACGTTATACACGCGCGTATTGTAATTAGTTAATTTGTAATTAGTGGTGTCACTGACATCACACGCGCGTAAGATCAAAGTATAAGCTTTAATTTTATGTGCAGTGCTGTTACAGTGAAATGGAAGAAATTAAATAATTGTTAATGCTAATTATACGTATTAACATTAATTTTTATGTCCTTTGCAGTAAAATGGGGGAAAAATTGTATACTTTGTACAATTTAAAACGTGTAAATGCAAAAAAAAAAAAAAAATAAATAAATAAAAAATAAATAAATAAGTGCAACTTTCTCATAGCTTTTTGACGCAAATGCTAATAAAAATATTTGTCAACTTAAGACAAAAGCCTCATTTATCGTGTGATGTGACTGAAGGAACCCTGGAAACCTGACTTTTTGTTACTTGAATTTCACTCCTGTTTTCTGATAAAGTTATTGAGGGAAATGAATGCAATTTTGTTGACTTTTATCTTTAAATTATTATATTATTATATTGAGGTATTTAAAAAAAAAACGGCAAGTGCATTAATTATCAATCTGTGTTACAGAACTCAATGCTAAATCCTAATATGAGAAATCTCGATGTCAAAAAAAGTTTGAGGAACACGTTTTTTTGCCGGGTCTCAAGTGTTGATTATTGGTTTGTTTATAAGTAGTATATAATCAAACAGTCCCGCTCGAATGCACATAAATTTGGTGATGCCGGGGGCGACGAGCATTGTTAGTACATGTCATCTGTGTTGTTCTTGTCAACTGTGACCGCTTGTATCACGATTTCTGCAGAGGTCACATCACTCCAGCCAAAGTGTTCGCCGGTGGGAAAATTTTCTCCATAGGCCCACATGTTCAAAATTTGAATTTTTTCTCACTATTAAAGTATGAATTTGAAACCATCTCTTATCCCCATTTAGGGGTCGTCTCAACTTATTTTCCTCTAAACATTTTCTCTTTAATGCCAAAAAAGATGAATATTTCGAGTTATTTTTTTACATAGGTTTGGATAGGACGGTGGGAACACCACAAAATCAGCTGACTTGAAGCCTGTACTAATAATAAATAAAAAAAAATGAATAAAATAATGGTATATAATGGTGTAAAAGTATTATTCATATTATAATAGCTTGCGGGATATTTTTTCAGAATATGATCGTATTGAACGTTACAGAGAAATGCTGTGAGTTTGTTTTAGTGGTCGGGTCTGCAAACAAAACTTCCTTCAGTGATAACAGTAAGGTTGAAGTCTGTATGCTCTAACATAGAAAATTCGACTTAAACTTCTCAGATGAAGATTAGGACGTTTTTCTCATGTTATGAACGTTATAATAAGGTCGTTTTTACCATGTTTTATCATTGTGGGAACGCCTCTTGGGCCAACAGGATGCGGATGAAGGTTCCCATGCACCTGCATTATTTGCATGAGAAACAATGCACCGTTATGTTGTATGATAATAATTATCGTGCCGGGGTTATTACCGGTGCTTATTGTTGAAAAATAGATCGATGTAATACCAGCTGATTTGCTCCCACCGTCCTGCCAAATAAATGGAACGGATAGAAATAGAAATATTGAATATATTAAACCAAGATTTTAAAGAAAATTTTCAAACTATGTAGCAAATTTTCCTGCAGTGATGGGATATTTTATTTTTGAACGAATGTAGCAAATTATATAACTGTTATTATAAAGCCTAAAATACGAGCTTTTTCTAGAAGTCGCAAAACCAGTAACGCCCTCTCTGATTGGCCGTAACGTCACCAGCGTATATCCCCTTCACTTTCATACCCTGGCTCTGCCAGGGTATAAGCCAGGGTAAAAAGTTGCGACTTGTGTTTAGGCGCAAAACGAAAAGCTCGTATATTTTCAGCTTCATACTCTTTACAGCAACTTTTTTTTTATTAACCCAGCGCACTTGGTGTGTTCGCTGCATATTACTTGCAAATTCTGCAACCTAAATTTAACCTTAATTAATTAGTCTTCATTATTAATCAAGACTTTAATTAATTAAGGTCTAAATTATTAATTAATTAATTTTCTTAATGCGATTTGCGGGCTCTCCACAAGCGTTGCAATATATTCTTACATTTACCTAATATGACTGAGGGAAACGTGGAATCCTCGGTCGTATCCAAAGAGTGCAGATGTTGAGGTTTATAATTTTAATTCATTCCAGATGGTTGCGTGATCACGGTGGTGTAACTTTTCGTTGTTTATATTTATTGCCTTGGGATCACTGTGCCACGTTGTGCCCAATAAAAATATTATTAAAATAAAAAGTTTTGAAATTTATTGTCTTTCAATCAAGTGTAGAGAATTAAACATTTTGTGTTTCAAATAACTTTTTATTTGCAAAGATTTATGATTTTTTACCGAAGAGCTTGAAAAATATTCAAAGCGTTAATATAGTTTTAAAAGTTAATTGAAAAAAATTTCTAATTGAAAAGGTAAACCAGTCCACTCCGCTATGGCTCTATTTTTCGCAGTTTTTGTTACTAAAAAAAACTCTAGAGGTTTAAAACTGGTTAAAATTCAGCACCACGGGAGCATAATTTGTGCATGACAAATATCTAGTCGATACTTATCTAATATAATTGTAATATAATATAAGATATAATAGCTTGAAATGTTCTCCATCTTGCTGGAATTTCAACTTTCATTTTCCATAAGTTAACATGTAAATCAACAACCGTCCCATGTTTTTTCACTCGTAAGACAGACATTACCAACAATACTTTGTTTACTAACAACGAGCAGAAGACTTGAAATTAAAGTACGAGTACAGTAAATATTGTAAATAATCATAAAATATTTGTAATATATAATAAATTATATTATATTATGAAATGTTCTCCAGAAATCGCTCGTCGTGATGGTGCCCGCAGCCACAACAAACGTACAGCCGCAACGTCGGTACATCGACGCTCGGTCGTGCCTTGTTTCCGTGTCTAGTCGTAGCAAAATGAACCTTAACGTCGCTCGTATGTCGGTGGAACTCGCTGCATCTCACGCATGCAGATATTTTAATTATCACGACTGCATGTAAAATTGTTTCGTTTAGTAATATTTGACTGTGTGTTGACTTGTCAACAAGTTCCAGAAACAGATTTTTTTACCTAATACAATTTCTAAAATATAATATATCGTAGCTGCTTTTATCTCATCCTCACAATGCAATTAATTAATTAAATATTAAACTAATGGTCCCACACATGTCTCCTCTCTAGTTGTTTCTGAATAATGGCTTTATGAGCTTTACTTGTGACTAAATAGTAAATAATTACCTAAAAAGTAAATAATCACCCATTTTATGTTCGTAGTTAATGGATGAATAAGCGATGGTATAAAAGTTAATTAAAGAGCAAATGCTGCCTAATTTGCTGCAGTTTTTAAATAGTGACTTCAAGTGAGTGCGCCCGCGATGCGCAACTATTGTCGCTATGGTCTATGTTTTATTTGAAAATGAAGCAAAGTGTTTTTTTTTTTTTTACTTTTCTCGGTTATAAATCAAGTAAAAAATCTAAATCTTGAATTATCTAGTGTATTTTTCAGTTTGGATCAAAGTTCCGTAAGGGATAGTTCCCTAAAAAATCTTATTCTTGGTGAAAAAACGAATTCACGTTTTTTTTACATAGGTTTAGATAGGATGGTGGGAACACCGAAAAAAATCAGCCGACTTGAAGCCTCTATTATAGGGGAGGGGGAGGAAAGTTAAAATATTAGTAGGGCCAGATATACACCTCTGTGGACACCATGACGAAATTTACCTTATTTAATTTACTTCTGCTTTGTTTGTGGATGTTACCACGCAGTCTATGGAGGTGTGGTGGAGGTTTGTTTATTGGAGCTGTAACAAGTGAGGCACAAGTAAAGTTCGTCCCGAGAAATATAACATAATCGAGGCAATTAGGCGCCTTTGTTAACAACAATACGATCCTAATTTGTTTATAAACAATGTGTCTTGAACAACAATTAACAAAATGTTTATCAACGACCTCTCTTTCTCGGCGTGGAAATATCGAGGGTATTTTTAGACTCTCCCAATAACATTATATAATTAATTGCCTGAATTGTAATAAATCATAGAATAAAACGCTTGGCTGATCAAATACAATTAACTTATATGAATATAAATCATGTTTTAATGACTTATGGAAATTCGCACTGCTGTATTTTGTAGGTCAGTTAAGATACATTATATTTATTATGCACGTGTAGCGCTTTGTTTCAAGAGGTTGTATATACGGACTAGAGATGTTATATGTGATTTGTTTGCATGGGGGTCTTTCGCCGTCAGATTATTTACATTAAAAGAAGTTTTCCACTAAAAAATCAACAGAAAACGGACCAAGATTATAATTTTCCTTTTTGGGACAAAATTTTGGTCGTTACAAAAGAGTCTTCAAGTGTTCCCCGGTGGGAAAATTTTCTCCATAAGCCACCATGTTAAATTTTTTTAATATTTTTCAGTAACTATTAAAGCTGTTAATTTGAAATCATCTACCACCCCATTTAGAGATCTTCTGATAATGAACTTATTATCCCTTAAAAAATTTCATTATTGCCAAAAAAGCAATTTTGAGTATTTTTTACATAGGTTTGGATGGCACCACAAAATCAACTGACTTGAAGCCACGATTGTTAGTGTGAAGATATGCAGTCTATGAAGCTTCTTACTTTCATTTCTAGTAGCAACATGCCACCTCTCTTGAACAGTAGACCGTGAACTATATTCTATATTTTGTATAATTCGACGTGGAATTTTAATAAACCCGAGTCTTAAAGAGCTCAAAAGTATATTAAAATTATCGGATTATTAACAGATCTTAGATTACCTGTAGACTCTATGGCGCCTAGCGTCGAGGCAATACACTGGCCTTATGACTGGATGGGATAAATATAAAACAAAAGACGATCGCTGCACGCAGTCAAATATACACTTAAATTAAGACCTGTAGTACTGTATTATATCAAAGAATTACATATTAATTCTTTGATTGTTTAGTCGGTACGTTTTATTGAGCTCTAGTAAAGTTGCAAAGCTTCTCCTGCTCTTATGTGGCTTGGCGAACAGCTGATGTCAATCGATATTAAATGGAGAACTTCAAGTCACCGACGTACTGAGTCGTACGTGGGGAACTTGCATCATTTTGTATTGTATATTTGGATATAGGACCTCGATTGTCAATTTTTTATTTTTTTTTAAACCTTCTAACACCCTCAAAATCGAAGGGAAAAGATGCTGTGACGTCATAGTCATGCAAGTATTTAACAAGCAAGCGTGACTGTGACGTTACAGCGTATTTCTCTTCGATTTTTAGGGTGTTTGAAGGTTAAAAAAATTGACAATTAATACATAACTCGAGGCCCTCTGTCCAAATATCGACGTGGTAGCGGTTAAATATCCTAACTCCAATGGTATAAGTAAAAAATGTATGTATCTATTTATATATCCTAACTCCATTGGTATAAGTAAAAAATATATGTATTTATATATCCTAACTCCATTGGTATAAGTAAAAAATATATATGTATTTATATATCCTAACTCCATTGGTATAAGTATAATAAAAAAATATATATTTATATATCCTAACTCCATTGGTAAGTAAAAAAATATATATTTATATATCCTAACTCCATTGGTAAGTAAAAATGGAGTTAGGATATTTTATATGGGCGCGCGCATGTTATAATAACCTAACTTCATTTTTACTATATAACCAATTGAGTTAGGATATTTTTTTTCAACTTACCAATGGAGTTAGGATTTTTTTCCGCTACCACGTTGATATACATTAAAAATCTTCATTGTCCATGAACGTAATGATTTTCTTTCCAAGTGGTAAAACAATCAAAATATTTGCAACCTCCCACAAACATCAGTGGGTTTGCCCCGACACATTACTGCACTGTTTGTGTACAGTATGGTCGATCGATCTCGGAGTCTTTCCAACGAGACGGTTGTCGGAGCTTACGAGATGTTCTATGAAGTAGCAGCGACCTCAAAAATTTTATTGCAGAAATGAACAGAGGGTGCAAAGTTATGCTACTCTGATTTTTTTAAAGATTTTTTAGAGTCCGGGAACTATTTTTTTAAAAAAATTAAAGGAAGTGGGTTTAATTCGCAAAACTTTTTATCAATTCCTGGCCTCTTACATAAATCTGAAAAAAATAAGATTGGCGCATATCTTTGCACCCGCTATTTATTTATGCAATAAAATATTTGAGGTCGATACTACATTTAAATAATTTCATTCACATTTAATAATATAGCAAGTTTTAGTTCTCTGATTTATTTCGACAGTCATTTAGCTCGCAACAGGCACACGAGCTCGTAATGGAGAGCAACTCTAAATGACATTTAATATTTTATTCCCCTTGTGACTAAATTGTATAATTTGCCCTCCCTCACTCGCATGCAAATGAACTGATGATAAATTCACCACATGAATTACATTGTTCTCCAGTGCACAATTAACCTGCGTGTACATCTCGTTATATCACGCAGAATTGTAACTGTTTTTATTATCTGTATAAAAGATTACAAATGTGTACAATGCAGTTCTTCGTTTCTGGATTATACTGCAGTTCAAGTCTAGTAGGAGTTCGGTCTGTCCAATAAAATTTCATGTGCATGGGTAATATAGTTGGACAATATCACTATTTTCAATTTTGCAATATATGTATACAATTTTGGCTATTTTGTCTAATATTATATTTTTACTGAAGTATAAAATTGATTTGTTTATTGAATCCAATACCAGTATTTCCACATTTATATGATACAGGATAGCTATAATCATAGTGATATGATATAATATAATATATAAATCTATAATTAAATTTATCCATAATCATTTATTTTTGTTGTAACAGAAGAATGGTTTACGATGAGACAGTTTTAAAAACTAAATAATAAAATAATTTTGTTCATTACAACATTTTTTTTTCAACTTATTAATTATTATACAGTAGAAATAACACTACACAGTTACAAAAAGTCGTTCGTGTTTACAACCTTAATTATGTGTCATAAAGAAGAGAGAATGTATTTTAAAGAGAATCGAGGCATGTAATTTTAACAATCGCTTCTGTATTATCTTCCGACCAATTAGTTCTATTTATAAGCGGGCTTGTCAACAATGCAGTAGAGCGGATGAAAATGTCCTACAGTAGAAGCAAGGAATTGAGATGTTACAGTAGAAGCAAGGAACATCTCAATTCCTTGGTAGAAGTGGTATTTTTAGTGTACACTTAACGCCGTTGAATTTTTCCTGTCGTTCGGAAACAGCCCTAGTTAAAAAATTACATCTTCAACTCATCCTTTAGACGTCTAAACGTAATCTTTTTACCTCTAACACACATCTTATTTCCTCTTCGTTAAATAAATATACTGAGGATGAAATAAAGACAATATTTCTAGCATTTTTATGCTCAAGAAGAGAAGCAATCTCGTCTTTTTCCCTCTTAAATTTATTTCAACTTATTTTACAGTCCTTAATGTAATGCCCGATTATTCCCGTTTTCTGAATTTGTACTGTATCAGCTGCCAGGGGAAACCATGAAATATCGTTTACTGGGCAAATACTTTACACTGGGTTCTGAGTGTATCAGCTGTTAAGAGATATCAGGCACAAATAATCGCATATGACGATCAATTGATTTAATTTAATTTGTTTGAGTGAATATAAAAGAGTAATCAAAAATTAAAGCATCTTGGACAGTCCATGCAGCATTTTGGTCCAAACTACCTACAAACATTACAGAAAGTGTAAGTGTGACTGTGGCTTATTTAGATTTGATCACTTCAATGGAGTCATGAATTTGCATGCTCCAACATGAAATGTTGGGTACCACCAGAGAATTCTGTGGTACAATCTAGTACGGTGATAATTTGTAACGTTTTTGTTTACCGAAATAAAGATTACGGTTTTTGATTGATTGTTTTTAACACGCCATCGCACAGGAAATGTATTTATAAATAGTTCCAAGTTTTTATCAATTGTGTTTTTATTATTTTACTAATTTTATGTTTACAGTTTTTTTTTTAACCAAATTTATGATGATAAACTTTAAAGTATTTTAATAAATACAATAAAATTAAATTGACACTGGTGTCGGAAAATAGAACAATTAATAATACGGATTATTTCCGTAACTATGGTAGATTCCAATCTTATGTGCTTTTTAATTAAGGTATTTTTTTATAACTCTTTTAATTTTGTCTTCTTGATTTTGAGACAAAAATGAATCTCTAAATGGTTCCTTTTTTTAATCCAAGTTAAATGCTTATTTGGTTATTTCGTAAATGTATAGGACTGTGTTAGTATCACCTGCCCACTGTTATAACATAACATAGGGAAAATATAATGAATAAATAAATAAATAAATAAATAAATAAATAAATAAATAAATATAACACTCTCAGGTGACCTTTATTGATTCGGCATGTCAGGTGAAGACATTGATTTGTTGGTAAGAATTACATTATTTGGTATAGGTATGTGCTTACTGCTAACAATTTTTAAAACACTTGTCTCTGACGACAAATCTGGAACACTTGCAACCTGAGCCCGCGGTACTTGCCACATCAGCTGTGGTAGAAAGCGAGGACCAAGGAGCATACTATATCTATATATATATATATCTTCCTTGGCGACCTGACGCCCCTCGGGGTGACAACCGACCTGACATTTTGACGGACATCTTCAAGTCACTTTTTTAACTTGTTCGTAAGTACCAGAATTGGCGCTGTATCTTTTACCTTTCAAAACGTGTTGTAACTTGGGGAACCGTGGAAAACTCAATTTGGTCGACAGTCGAGTCCAATCTGTGCTTATCAAGCAATCTATTTTGAAACATAAGTTGTTATAATATAACTAATTCTGTTGGATTTCAATGGGTTAATTAAATAATTTGACAATACAAATAATAATTTCATAAACGTTGATTATTGAAATACATTTGTTGTAGATAAAGCTAGAATTAAACTATACAATTTTTTTTTTAATTATTGCATACAATTTTGAATTTTCCGTACAAGAAAACTCCTATCTCCTTAAAGGACATGATTTGTTTTGAATTGTTTATTATATATTGCATCGTTTGGTGACTCCTTTCAAACTGTGCATTTGCCTAGTTATAACTGAGGGAACCGTGGAAAACTCAGTCAAGATGGTCGACAGTTTTGAGTCCAATCTGTGCTTATCAATCTATTGTTGAAAAATTAGTTGTTATAATATAACTAATTCTGTTGGATTTTAATGGGTGACTTTTAAATTAAAGTAAATTTAAAAAATGGAATATTATGAGTCCAAAATTTTATAAACTAGTTTGCTTAAAATGTCATCAGCGTTCACTATACTTCTTTCTTACTATATTTGATTGATTTTATTAAACACAAATAGTGTACAGATAACAATTAAACATAAATAAGTACATAAATATAGACATAGAAACATAGACACAAAATTATTACATGCAGTATATTATGTTCCTTTTAGTAGGACGTGTATACATCATAGAGAAATAGAGACAGAAAAGAAGGCACTTTTGCTATATATGTTTTTTTTTGTGATAACAGCTATCTGTAAACCCGCAATTATGAATATATAGGAGTTGATGAATTATAAATTACGGGCAATGACTGCTTGGTCCGCAGAACCGAAGTTAATACATCAATAAATTTCAAATCATTTAACCCACAATTCGCCAACTTTCTCGGTATGATCAGCTGGCGAATCAGCTGTGACGGATGATGCGGTTGCCCACTTTCCTTCCCGCCGCGGGGAAGTTAATCAGCCGTGACCTCTGACCTCGATCAAGGTCAAATGACCTGTGACCTCGGCAAGGTCAAATCGTGACAGCCGGCAATTTTCTCTGATATTTTTATTACATTGAAATTTAGCATTAGATTTTTATTTGTTTCTTGATTCACAACAAAATAATTTTTTATTTAAATTTTTATTTAAAATTTAGAGAAATGATTTTTATAAAACAACTCAAGATACTACTCAATACAAAAATTTCAAATTCCATTCCCTCGTCCGAAATAATGAGCCATCTACCTACGACAGTTTCGTGTCAATAATGAGCTGTCTGCTTTTTCAGGTGAGCGCAATTATGAGCTGTAAATATAAAATGAAGTTCATAATGAATAGCTCATTACTGCAATGAAATCAGGGTAGGTATAGATAGCTCATTATTCCGGACAAGGGACGATATGTTAAAGTATTTTATACGACTCATAATTATATAATGGACAACATGCATGAAATTTTTTTATTGCAGAAATGAATAGAGGGTACCAAATTATGCTACTCTGAATTTTTTCTGATTTTTTTGAAACCCAGAACTATTTTTAAATCATTATTGAAAATGCGGCCACGCCCCCTGGAGGCGTTAATAGGCGTCTCGGTCCTACCCTTTTTATTAAGGATTCAGGCGTGCCAACTTAACTTACAGAAATTTAAATAATGATTTAAAAATAGTTCCGGGTTTCAAAAAAATCTGAAAAAATTCAGAGTAGCATAATTTGGTGCCCTCTATTCATTTCTGCAATAAAAAATTTCCATGCAAGTTGTCCAGTTACTAAATGTTTATATCATTACAAGAGCAGTGTTCAAGTACTTGTCAAAAGTTTGGTGTGTTATCTGGACGCTATAGATATAGTGACGTTTAATCGCCATAAGGTCTACAATTGCTCTCCTCAACGAGCTAAACTAGTCCTTATTACCAGAAATGACGATATTGAACCGCACGCTGCTATATTTATCACGGAAATTCGATGCCGGGCGGATATTAAATTTCCTGGTCTCTTCAAATCGAAGTAAAAACTTTAAAAAAATTACTGGTATTGCAAAATATTGAATGTTGTATAACCTGGGGAGAATCTGTTTATGTCATGAAGTTTAGGTTTCTTGTTTTATACCTTTTTTTTTTTTTACGTTCTGTACATACTAAACTTAAAGCTACACACGATACAGATTTTTAATTATTATATAAAAATTTTCCTTCGAAGAAAATTTCAACTTCGCATTAAATTTGTTTGTGTGGAGATGAAAATTTTCTTCCAAGGAGAAATTGTTTCGTGTAGTACCCAGCTTTACATAAAAATATGATGTAGTTTGCAACAATATAAAAACACAAATACAAAAAATAAACGAAAACATAATGATGACAGCCCCGAAAAAAAAATAGGATACTTTTGTGAAAACATCGCGAGAAATTATGTTAGTAATTCAGCCATGTATGGATAATTTCATGATTTTATTGAAAAAGTCGTGAATTCGATTGAATAAAATAGTAGGGATTGGGATACATGCAATGTATATCAGCCTTGTATGGTGAATATCATGATTTCAATGGACAACCTGCATGATTTTTTTTTTTACATATTTGGCTACAGGACCTCGAGTTATGTATTGTCAATTTTTTTATATATTTTTTTTTTACACTCTCATACACTCAAAATTGAAGACGCTGTGACGTCATAGTCCTGCAAATATTTAACACGCAAGGGTAAAAAAGGACGTTACATGACTATGACGTCACAGCGTTTTCTCCTCAATTTTGAGGGTGTTAGAGGGTTCAAAAAAATTGACTTCACAATTTGAGGTCCTCTATCCAAACAGGCAGTAAAATATTTCATGATTTTGTCCGATGAATAAGTCAAGTCATTATTTCGATGTGAAAAAGTCGAGAGACGTGCCTCTTGTCACGTTGATTATTTCGATAATTTCTGCAAGAGAAGTTTCGACAAATTACGAATCACGTTTGTCCAGTGTAATATAAATTCCTAAAACTAGTAACCATCTTCTTTTTATGGTCATTTTTTTTTTAAGTTGTCGCAAACCTGCTCAGACGAGAAAGCAGCTGCAGACGCTTCGCAAAAAGTGACGCTTTTAGGGGGGTCGCACACTGCCTTCGTATAGCATCGTATCAAAGTCTCGTTGTTAGTAAACAAAGTATTGCTGTACAATGTCTGTCGCGTGAAGGAAAAACATGGGACGATTGTTGATTTACATGTTAACTTATGGAAAATCACCGTTATTTATGAAGTTGAAACGGTTAACTAGTGCCAACAATGCTATTATATTCTCTGCTCTGGTGGCAAAATTAGGCACTACGTCGTCCCATGTTTAACAATGATAAAGGTTTCATGCGACTGACATTATAAACAATGGTTTGTTACAACCATTGCGAGTAGAGGACTTTGCATCGTATGGTATCGTATGGTATCGTAGAACCGGTTCTAAATGAGAAACGCACAATGACATACGAAGCGAAACTGTGAGCGCGCGTACACCTGATCGCATAGGTTCTCAATTTTTTATCATTCGCTACGAAATAATGCGATCCTGTGTGAGAAAGCCCTTAATATAGTGAGGTACTGCATTGCGGGCTTGTGGTATTAAGGTTTGATTTATATTAGTAACAAGTAGCAGATCGACCTTATTGACAGTGAGATATTTTCTTGTAATGGGAGCAGCTGCACGTGATGGTTCAAGAAAAAAAAAAAAACATTAATATTTTGTCGTGAAATAAAATAGAGGAGTGAAAAAATATTGCGGGCTTAATATTTTTATATATTATGTATTTAATAATCTTTGCAGAATCAAATGTTTTTTTCTGAAATATGTACAGTCATTTACACAAACTGAAAATATTATTCTTATATACTAAAAAGTTGTAATCATTTTGATTTAATTTTTTAGTATAGTTAATGATACTTATGGTCAACCATTAATAGCTAGGTATTTAATGTGAATTAAAATGAACAAATGAAAAATTGTCGAATCATTAAAAAAAAAATGAAATTGCTATATTTAAAATAAAATACTGTTACTCTTTTGTACTTTTTGAAATTAAGTTTGATTAAAAAAAATATACTTCCTTCCTATATAATATAATACTGTATCTCTTATAGCTGACATTATAATAACACTGTTAGAAGCTTGAAAATATATTTTTTTACATCGATTTATTAGTATCGTGAGATTAAACATTATAACAAAATATACGAAGGTCACAAACAATGTACCTGATATACTTGAATCGATAAATTTGCCACAACGCAGCCTTACTTTCGATTAACATGTATACCACAAATGTCTCTAAGTTTGCGTACTTAGCACGAGTCCAGAAATCTTGTAATAGGGTGAATTTGTCTCCTTTGTTTGACGTTTTTCATTTAAATTATAAGCAATATCTTAGAATTTGTAAACTTGTTTGTTGTATTAAAGCACTTTAAAATATATTGAATTATTCGACAACAGAGTAATTTAAGATGTTTATGCGTTAATGAACAAAACAACTAAATGTACATGTATATATATATAGTGTATAGTGTATGTTGTATGTATATTTAATTATATTTTAGGCTTATTTTAAGTGTGTTTTTGTAAAATTGTTTTCTTGTTTGAGATGTACTATATCATGTATCCATAAAATGACATTTCTGTATTGGATCAATAACAAATCAAATGTTTCTCTCACTAAGACCAACTGTACGTTTTGTCACAGATGACCGCCCCCAGCTGAAGGATGGAGGACCCGCCCCCGGGACTGATGCTGCCCCCTCCCGCCCCCGGCAAGGTCATCAGAGCCCCCAGTCTCAAGAGAGGACGCAACGACGAGGCGCCGCTGTCTGAGAGGGTGAGTGCAAACATTCAGCCCCCTAGTGTTACCTGGCGTCCCAAAACACATTTTTTTTAGTACTCTAGTGTTACCTGGCGTCCCAAAACACATTTTTTTTAGTACCCTAGTGTTACCTGGGGCTGTGTTCCAAAACACGGTTCAGGCACCCTAGTGTTACCTGGGGCTGTGTTCCAAAACACGTTTCAGCCCCCTAGTGTAACTGTAACTCAGATTAATCGTTAAATATTATTAAAATGGAAAGTCTAGTGACTGGGGGTTCGAACCTCGACTTTTGAAAATGTGTCATGCGGTGTGTTGACCTCTCTGAGGTTCGTACTTCGCTTCTTGCCACTTTTACTTTCGCTCGTGGGAACGAGAGGCTGTGAAACAGTGCTGCTATATTATATAACGTCGAGGGAGATACGTTTTCAGGCCCGACATTTTAAAGGTAATGCAACGCGATTTTGTAAAATCCTACGCGGCGAGCGATTTTATGCATTAATTACGATGAACTTTTTTTAATCGCCAAATATGGTTGCCAATGGATGGTACAGCAAATGTGCATTAGTCGCGTTGCGTGATAAAAATTGACTTGTGAATTCGCAGTCAGAACATTTTCATATAGACATCAGGGACCGACCTACCCTTGAGAAAGAGAATGGATTACAAGTTTGTCTGGATTTAGAATGATTGTTACTCGAGCTAAATTTTATTTTTTAATTAGAAACATTAATTATTAAATTTAAAGTGATAAATTTTAAATTAATAGTATAATTCAGAGAATTCAAACTCCGAATAAAATTTCCTAAAACTAAAAGGACCTACTTTTAATTATTTTTTGTTATAGTTTAAATTCAGAATAGTCGAACTCTGAATGAACTAAAATTACACAAAATTAAAATATTAATTTTTAATTGCAGATCATTTACTATTACGCGTAGAATCAAAATGATAAATTAGAAATAAATAGTATAAATTTTAACATTTGAAATCTGAATATAACTAAAATTACGTGAATTAAAAGGAATAAATTTCAATTATTTTTTATTGAGTGAAAATGATAAATTTTAAATAACATTTGAATTCAGATAAAACTAAAGGAGCACACTTCCTTGTTTATTTAGAAACATAAACTTACAATGCCGCAACGTCCGTTATCCACAACTATTATTTGGAAAAAGAAACATTTTATATATATAATAATACAGACTATCATATTAAGACACAATATCTGCATGCATGGCTTCAATACAGACTATCAATTAAACCTTTTTAACCCAATCAAGCGAACAACGTAATAAGCAATTCTCTTTTTGTACAAATTTTCTGCAAAGCACTTACGATTTCACAAACGTGACTCACGTAGTACTTTTTGCACGTTTTATCAACAACTGTAGTCAAATCCGTTACTTCAGCACACTTCTTGTGGCAAGAAAATTACAGTCGTGCAGCTATAATGGTTCCACTATAGAAATTGTTGGTCTATTATATATTAGGAAATGGCTGCTCAATTGATTCTTTTTGTAAAATCGCAGTTTCTTTGTGTTTATGTTTTCTTATACTGTATTAAATTATTATACTCTAAATATGTATATTATTACATAACATAATATGAATTTTCTCTATAAAAGATTATTGATAAGAAAACACCATTCTGTGTTTACAATAACATATTACTTTATATATATTTGAAATAAAGTAATATTATTTAGTGATATGGAATTATGAGTATTTAACGATATTTTGTTTTCGATCGTTGAAATCTCCCATGATAAATAACATGATGGGTGCATAAAAAGTTGCATATATGCAAGGGGCTATATAATATAGACTATAAAATCATCAACGCATGCATTTTATAGCTTAATGACACATAAAGTATTACAGCTCTATTTCAATGAAAACTTTTCGACCACCAAGGTTAATTTTTTATTTATAATTTTTACAAAATTATATAAAAAAAATATATAAAATATAAGAACTGATATAGATTTATTCTATTTTATATCATTAGTAATTTTTATGTAATATTAGTATGTGATTTGATCTAAATGTAACACAAATACTCATCAATAAGCGATCAATAAAGTTTCATTTAATTTCAAAATTAAATTTTAGCACTGATGAAAAGTCTGATAAATTTTCGACCATATTTTTTTCGTGGTAGTTGAACTCTGAGAATAGTGTTATGGTGTGGCTTGCATGCACAACGGCCTGGAAGATAGAGGGGGGTATATTGAAATTCACCGAGTGGAAACGGTTTGGCAAGCTGCCATGCAGTTCTATGTAGTTTTGTAAATATGTTTTATAAGTAATTCAGCCTACTGTCTTCAATGTAATACATACTGCGGCAGCTTTTAATAGATTTGTAATGCTTAAAATAAAAATAATTCTAAATAACTTATAACTGTGATTATGTAATATTCAATAATTGTTAAAAAAATTTAATTTATTTATTTATTTTACTCTAGCAAAGAACATAATTATTATTATATAATAAAATAACAAATTTAATGGGGTACATATAAGCAAGCATACTGAAAAATTGACTAAATGCCCTGACTGCAAGATCTTATTTTTAATTAAAAGCCCTGAATACACAATTCGGTAAATGTTTACATTAGTGTCTCTTTTTATATTGCGATGAAATTTTCATTTATAGATAAACATTCCTGGTCACAAATATGTACTTATTTTTGGAGGTGGATGGCCTCTTTCCTAATAAAAATAAAAATTTCTTTGAGCAAAATTAAAGACATTTTCACTAAAAAGCAACATGGGCAACATTCTCGGAGTAATTTATCTCAATAAGAAAATGATTTTCCAATATTATAAAAATGCCATGATTTCAAAATTAATAATAGCTTTTGGTAAAAAAATTCAAATTTTCTAACACTTTATGGAGAAAAATTTCCCGTCGGGGAACACTTGAATACGGTAAATAATCGTTCACGTATATAGCCAGGTCAGCGCTTGTGTGCCAAGTGGGTTGTTGGCATCAGGACCTTATGGATTTTATATCGCAGCAATGATTTGCATCGCTGGTCTTATACATATAATACTATTGTACGGGGATTTGAGTATAGGTATAGTTTATATTAAATACGAGCTCTCTGTGGTACCTACAACAGTTTTTATAATATACGATTCAATTTAAAATACAAGTGGGAGGTTCGCTGTAATAATTATATACGATTCAATTAAAAGAAACACAATGGTTTGCAAAATAATACGAAATTTATTTGTTTTATTAATACAATTATATTACTGTACTCATTGAATTGTTACGTTGTTTTAACACATTTCTGTATAATATATTTATAACTAAAATCGATGAATTTATTTCACCCATTTCACACATTGTTATAGAAATAACAACGAAAATGCATGTAAATTATATAGCAAGATAAATAGAATGTTCACAAAAAATTTAATCATTTCATTGCGGGTTGTTTTGTCAAATGTTTTTTTAAAATATTTAATGATGATGTGAAAGGTGATAAAATGTAAATTATTAAAATAAAAACGTAAAATTCTTGCAATTGTTACTTTTTAACCGCGAGCTACAATTGTACTGTATAATATAAAATGTAAGTCCTGAATTCATCGAATACTTTTTTTGTTCATCAACGAAATTATCACATTTCCTTGCAGAAGACAAAATAAACTCTCTCATAAGAGCTGTTTTCCTATCCCTATACGTTAAAAATTGGACTTTATGGCAAACGTTGAGTGTCCTATTTTGCATAGTATGGATTTAATCGAGCCGCAGTGTCCTTAATTGGCGCAGAAAGACGACTGCAGATTTTCAGCCGAGAATTCTTGCGGACTGAGTGTGTCTCTTTCTCATTTGGAAAATTAGCCAGCAAGTGCATTTTTCTTTTTGTGTATTTGTTTGATGCTGCTGTATGTATTATATTATGGTATCGAAAGATTAGGTGGTGTAAGTTGTATCTTAATAGATCTTATCATTCAAAAAATCATGTAAGGATATACTTTAAAATGCTGATGCGTTTATAAAGTAAAAGTTTATTAAGCTTATAAAGTTTATTTATCATAAAGGAGGGATGCTGCACTATTATATATTATATGGTATTCCCTGATTATATGCAGCTCAGGGGTAATTTTCGTTGTGTCCACAAACCTGCGGGCGGTCGTGCGTAGCTATCTATATTGTAATCTCGTAAACAACAAATCCCGTATTACTATACATACTATATCCCGTAATAATGTTAGCCGGTGTGTCGAATGAAAAGGATCAGTTTTCGATAATCTGTCACTGACTTTTTGTGTTCGCAAAAAAAATGGGTCACAACTTCTATCATTGTTGTTTTGCGTTATATTGTTGAAGTCAATTCTGATATGACACAAGTAGCTCCCCTATTTAAAAAAAAATACGTCTTCAACTCGTCCTTGACACGTCTAAACCTAATCTTTTTACCTCTAAAGCACATCTTATTTCCTCCTCGCTCAATGTGAGGATTAAATAAAGACAATATTTCTAACATTTTATGCACAAGAAGAGGAAGAAAGACGCAATTTTGTCTTTTTCACTCTTTTTTTCCCTAAAATGGTGCAAAAATTGGAGGGAATTAAAGTAGGAGAGAGCTTAAAAGCAAATAATAGATGAAATTTATTTCAACTCGGTCACTGACGTTTTTGTGTTTGTCGAAAAATTGTCACTGCTTCTATCATTGTTGGTGTAATTTTGATTTGCAGGAGTCAAAATATCGTCGTGGTTATAGTTCTTGTAAAAATCAATAGTAAAATTAAATTATAAATTTTTTCCCGGCTTGAAATAAATTTCATCTTTTATTCGCTCTTAAACTCTCAACTCGTCTAATTTACTTTTATTTTGCATCATTTTAGAAAGGGGGGGGGGGAAGATTACGTCTGTTTTCCTTTTCTGAACCATAAAATGTTAGAAATATTGTTTTCATTTCATTCTCACTTTGAGCGAAGAAGAAATTAGATTCATGTTTTAGAGGTAAAAATATTAAGCAGGTTTAGACGTGTAGTGTAAAGGATGAGTTGAAAGAAATTTTTCATCTAGTGTTATATTTATTAATTTCTTTACATTGACATAGTCACAAACATGACTAAATTTCATACAAACCGCTTTTCGAATGAAATAAATTATTTTTTATCTATATTAAAATGTCACTGATTAATATTTTTTATTTTCTTTTTGTTGAAATAAAATTTGCATAATAGTACATTTTTTGTGCCACGTTTTATGCTAATGAATAAAAAAGCCATGACAAATGAAGCTTGTCTTGTTGTTTAAAAAATATACACAAATATAAATCTGGGTTATATTTTTGCTAGAACTATATTTCGTATTGTTCACTATTTCGTATTGTGTTGGAATTTACAACAATAGATCGTGCTGAAAAAAATATGCAAATAGTTTTATATATTTGTAATTTTTATACAGGTATTATATTTTATATCATAAATCTTGATTGCAGTTAATTTATTTCCTCTCACATATATTAAAATATTGTATAGAAATTTTTTCCTCGGAATTATTTACTTTATTACAGTTGCCTCATAATAACATATCACTGTCAATTAATACTTTAAAGTCCAATAAAAACATTTCATAAAAACATAATATATAACATAATGTTTTTATGATTTTCATCTATTAATTGGCGATGGAATTTTTCCAAGGAAAGGAGTATACAACGTTGCTAGAATGTTACATAATATTTTAAAATATTTTTAATTGATTTTAGTTCTTTTTCACCATCTGATTATTGCACTAAACATACATACAACTATCAACATTTGGAAGAAAAAGAGAATTCTATTATTGTTTCCATATTTTTTTAGTACAATATTATTTTATTATATTGCTATGTTTGCTCAATAAACATTTATTATTATTAAGTCTCCACCAAATGTTGATACTTGTATACAGTGAAATAATCATAGATGACGAAAAAGCACTCAAATCATTTAATTTCGCGCCATCTTGTAATCAGTACGAAATACAACAGAAATCTCGATTTGAATAATTATTCCAATTATAAAATTTGTAATTCTTACTTCTTGTATTTTTACAACAAATATTTTACTTTCAAAACTAAAGTTATAGTAAGCAGATGGTTCAAATTCTTAATTTGCATTAAAATGTACACAGTATAAAATAATTATTATTCTAAATATATTTGCAAATTAAAGGTGCGGTAATTTTATACTTGCGATCAAATAAGGTAAATTCGTCGCCTCAGAAATTTTCCTTCTGCAACTTCACTCGTTAGAATAACACGGGGCATGGGACATTTTCCAATGCGACGACTGTTATACAATTCGTGCAGAGTTCCAATTCTTTCCAATCCTGTTTTCTGTCATTTTGTGTCACCAAACCACAGGCAGCCTTTTTTTTTACTCGTTATATTCGATAAAATTTACAATGTCGCACATTTATGTGACTGCTGGCTGGCATGGTCGCAGCCAAACTGTGCCAACTTTTTGCTCTAGAAACTAATTCATCTCCATTTTCAATTTGCTGCAGGATTTGTGTGGGAGACGTCTTGTTTTGAATGATGGGCCAGCGTTATTTATTTATTTACTAAATTTGCTGCAGGCGATGTAGGGTAGTCATCTTATTTTGACGAACCAGCGTGAGGTATAACCTTACTGACCTAACATTAAAAAATAATAAGGTGTGTTGTTTATTAAACTTGCGTGGTATTGTTTGTTAATGAATCCGTGAGAATTGATTAACATTAATTGATCGTCCATGCCCTCTGATTTTAAACAACCAGACCTCCTGCTGCTATAGAGGACATGCATGTTATCCATATTTGTCTAAATAAGAACATGAAAAATCAGCTGACCTTTTGAAATCTCTGATTAGTGGGATAGCATAGTTTTAATTAATTTGTTTGTAATAAAATAGTTTATTATTTCTTCGACAATAACCAGGCAAATTAAAAAAAATTACAATTTTCGTGCTATATACTGCATTATTTTTATAATTCGTATTATTAATTATGTATTTATTACAATGTTAGCTTACTACAGCATATTCTGCTATTGGTGTAAGGTATTAAGGATTACAATATTAATTAAAATTAAATGTAATAAAATTATAATACATCGACGTTGTAGTGGAAAAATATCCTAACATTCCTAACTCCATGGGTAAGCAAAATGTTTTTTTTTTTTTTTTTTTCAGCATAACAATGGAGTTAGGATATTGTTCCGCTACCATGCTACATAAATACATACATTTCTGGTTCTATAGAAACTAAATTATATTTTAATATTTTACAGTGCTCTCGACTAAACGTAAATCAAAGGAAGCATTTTCACTTGTCCATGTCAAAATTGTTCCCATCACGTTTCGACTACAATGAGGTTTAATCATCGTGGAAACATCAGAATTTTGCTATACTTGCTCCCAGGTATTGAAGTCCTCTGACGGCTTCAAGTGTTGCCTGGTACGAAAATTTCCTCCATAAGCCACCATATGTTAGAAAAATTGAATTTTTCTCGGTAATTATTAAAGCTATGAATTGGGAAACATCTCCTATCCCCCCATTTAGAGGTCTTCTGATAATAAATCAAGAACTTATTTTCCTCTAAAAATTTCTTTAAAGCAATTTCGATTTTTTTTTTTTTTACATAGGTTTAGATAGGATGGTGTGAACACTGCAAAATCAGCTGACTTGAAAGTTGAGGTAGTGACGTCACCCATTCATTGGCAATTCACGGTCAATGCGCAGTTAAATTAGAGTGCACTTTGTTTCATATATACTTGTATGTCGAACTATTGTATTAGTTCCATTGCTTGCAGGCTTTAATATGAACGAATCTTAATTTATTCCCTCACAAATGCTGTTTTTTACAAAAAAAAAATGTAAATTTCTTTTTGCAAGCGACCTTTTGAATTTTACTCCAGAAATTTATTTACAAAACCCGAATAAATTTCATCTTTTATTCACTATTAATTAAGCTCTCTCCTCGTCTAATTTCCTCGTATTTTGCACCATTTTAGAGGAAAAGAAGGGGAAAAGACGAGATTACGTCTTCTTTCCTCTTATTGAGCATAAAATATTATAGATAATATATTGTCTCCATTTCATCCTCACTTTTAGCGAGGAGGAAATAAGATGTGTTTTTGAGGTAAAAAGATTAGGTTTAGACTTAAGACGTGTAAAGGATGAGTTGAAGACATAATTTTTCAACTATATTGGGGAAGATTTACATAATTTATTTATAATATAAAAATATATATTTTTTTCAATTAACTTGCATGGAGAAAGGAAATTTGTGTTGTCTCATAATAATAATTCATCATTCTATATACTATTATCTCAATTAGCCGAATATTTTCCATCAGAAAAAACTACAATGTGACGAAAATCTCACGTATAATATCGTAAACTGGCACAAGCCAATACATCAGAAACACCATGCTATTATTACCAAAAGAAAAAGTAATTATCCTCTAATTGCATTGAATTATATTCTCACATAAAAAATAAATTAACGTTGCAAGATTTGCCCTCCTTTTGTTTTGTATTAATCGAACACATTTTTATCTTGAAACTTTAAATTGGACTGAAACTTTTCTTATTAGTAATGGAGGCTTCAAGTCAGCTGATTTTGCGGTGTTCCCACCTTCCTGTGTATATAGTGGATATAAAAAAAAAGGCTTCTCAAAATTGCTGTTTTTTGGCATTAAAGAATTTTTTTTAGAGGAAAATAAGCTATTGATTCATTATTAATAGAAGACCCCTAGATAGGGGGGTATTATAGGAGATGGTTTCAAATTAATAGTTATTGGAGTAAAAAATACAATTTTTCTAACATCCATGGTGGCTTATGGAGGAAATTTTACCGTCGGGGAACACTTGAGGAATATATACCATTCTATTTTATGATGCACGAGTGCGTTTTATATTTACAAATCTCATATAAACAACGATCATTAGTTTTAATTCATCGAATCCTGCTTCTTAAAAACAGGAAAAACTATAAGGATCATAATTAGTGTAATTTAGTAGGAATTTGAGACTTATTGAGGTCTGTTCAATTAGTTTGAAATACCTCGACTTCACTCAGCCGGTATAACCTTGGTGTTATAAGGATCATTTTCCTATCTCTCAACATGTGAAATTCGACTTTCTTTCTTGCTACTGCCATTGAACTTGCCAGTTTGTATGGTCGAGCAATGTTTTACAACAGAATTGGCCATCGCAAATTTCATTGTGATGTGCAGTGAATATTGCATTATTTTGATATAATACTGAAGAAAAAGAAACATGTTAGTATTACAAAATTCAATTTTTCTAATTATTGTGTGCGATTATTCCTTCAAGAAGACATTTTTTTTTGTAGAAATTATATTTTCTTATATTGTAAGAAAAAATTATATCGTGTAATTTGTTGGTTGATGTCATTCATTATGTTCATGTATTTAGTGCATTCATATAGATATTATAATGCACTGTTATACTGATTGAATAAGGTTTATAACATGAAATTAACTCCAAAAAGTGCGTCCCTTGTGACCGCAGCCAGGTCACGTGATAAATTGGATTTTGATAACATTTAAAGTTTCGCAGACACGTAATACGTAATGTAGTTTAAATCTAGTTTGCTATACGTGAGTGAAATTGAATTTAATTTCAAATTTATGTGTCGTGTATAATAGATTGAATTTAATTTAAATAAATATTAAATTATTTAATGTTGATTTTAATTTTATTATATTCATTGAAATGTACTTTATTACATACGTGTTTTATATTACACGTCGTTCACCCATAAGGGCTGTGACACTTTCATGTCCTCCGTCGGTACATGGCATGTGTAGTTTTATTAATCGACTTCGTTACATCACAGTTACATGGTTAGAGGGTCTCTCCAGACTGCACGTTTCTCAGAGATAAATCTTTGATGTAGCGAGGGTTCAAGAGGATGAGTCATGCGGCTTGTTAAGTGTCACGTACATCGAAGACAAACATTTTTTAATAATTATTATCTGCCAGAAGAGTAAACAAGCTAGACGTTCATATCGATCAGCTGTTGAGAATGTAGCATATGTAGCTACGAGGGCGTAAGAACATTCTAAATTCTTAGTTGACTAATCTCTCTAGTTGAAAAATTACGTCTTTAACTCATCCTTTACAAGTCTAAACCTAATCTTTTTAGCTCTAAAACACATATTATTTCCTCTTCGCTCAAAGTGAGGATGAAATGAAGACAACATTTCTAACATTTTATGCTTAAGAAGATGGAAAAATACGTAATCTCGTCTTTTTTCTCCTAAAATGGTGCAAAATAGGAGGACAAAAGACGAGAGGTGAAGAAAAGATGAAATTTATTTCAACTCTGCATGGGTAGAAACGGTACAAAACATTTTTCTAAATAGAAGTTTTAAGCATCAGTATGCAAGTTAGAAGTTCCGCCCCCGTCAATTCCTTATGCCAATTAATAAGTAGACAACAATTAAATAATAATTAAAATCATATAAGTTCTGTCAAATCTGTCCTCGTATTATGAAACATCTGCTCTCATGTAAGACTTTACTATTTTGTCATTTCAGGATTGTTATTGACGTTTTCTCACGACTTGTATTGAGGAAACGAAGTGCACTTTTACGATGCAGAATTTACAGCAAGTCGAGCTTATTATCTGAAAAGAGGGGTTTATTTCATATAAGTATCGCGTGCAAGATATGCGGTCAATATTATGAGATATGTAAAGGATTTGTTGAATTATGGAATACCTTCGTTTTTATGTAATTATAACTTACATTTTAAATGACTCAACTTTATTGCATTTCATTCTGGAAATTCAATCACTTATAGAACGCTGTCGGAGAAATTGTGAAATAAATTATATAACATCGCTGCAAAGTTGACAATATTCACCAGCGTTATATTATATAATATATATTATAATATAATATAATCATGATATTATTCGTTCCAAATACCAACCAGTTCTTGGCGTATTTTTTGTCACCAATGGACAACCTGCATGATTTTTTTTTTTTTTTATTATTGCAGTTTGCAAATTATAGCTTATACTCTCGATTTTTTTTCAAACCGTATCTCGGCTAAACTGTTCCTGACCTATACAAAAGCTGAAAAAATTCAAGATAATTTAACTTGCCATATTTATTATTTTTTTTCCTATGCAGGTTGTCCATTGGGGCAATTGTGATAAGCTGGTATCTGTTATACTGTTTACCTTATATATAGAGTCGAGACATATTTTTTGACCGATAAATAATCAAGACATTGCACTAAAATAAATATATAATAATTACGATGTAGTAAAATTTAAAAAAAAATTGAAAAATTAGGTCTTCAACTCATTCTTTACTTCAACTCATCCTTTACGCGTCTAAACCTAATCTTTTCACCTCTAAAAACACATCTTATTTCCTTTTCGCTCAAAATGAGGGTGAAATATAGACAATATTTCTAACATTTTATGCTCAAGAAGAAGGAAAAATACTAATATCGTCTAAAAATGGAGCAAAATAGGAGGAAAAAAAGACGAGAGGAGAGCTTAAGAGCAAAGAAGATATTAAATTTATTTCAACTCGTGAAATAATTTTGTCAGTTAAATAAATTGTATTATATAATCACGAAATCTGATTTGTCTGATTGTGAGTGAAATATAGCGGGCCGTATTTTTAATTCTTGTTGACATTTAGCTGTTTTATATCTATGTTGACATCGTTCTAATGGTTGTTGCTTTTGCGAAGGTAAAAACGTTGCCACATTTGTGTATGCAAATGAGCGCCTTAAGTGGTTCCCTAATAATCGTAAAAAATTAATTATGTACACATTTCTTTGCCGGAGTTTTGTTATGACGAGATTTTTTTTTTTTTAGAAACTCTCTCAAACGTTCCGAATCTGAGCTTCTTGTTGATGGCTTTTAATGAATAAGATTAAATTCGTTTTACAAATATTCCTTATATGGTCTTTATGGTAACGAAAGGCCATATTATTTAATTGAATTGAAAAGAGTGTCCTTTAATTTTAGTGTCAAGATATTTATAATGAGAAAATAATTTTTAATTTAGAAAAGAAATGTTGATAATGGAGTATCGTCATCAATTTTTTTTATTGCAGAAATGGATAGAGGGTGCAAAGTTATGCTACCCTGATTTTTTTCAGATCTTTTAGAGTCCGGGAATTATTTTTAAAAAATTATTGAAAGTCCTTTTTGTGACGTCACGAGGCGGCAAGTCCTATCTTTTTCTTAAGGAGCGGCGCCTCGTGACGTCACAAAAAGAACTTTTATTTAATAATTTTTTAAAAATAGTTCCCGAGCTCTAAAAGATCTGAAAAAAAATCAGGGAGGCATAACTTTGCACCCTCTATCCATTTCTGCAACAAAAAAAATTGAGGTCGATACTCAATTAATAAATACATAAAATTATTTCTGGTTCTTAAATATATATTTTTACGTTCAAATGCTGGAGGCTTTTGGATGGAGAAATAATTTCCATCCAGGAAAATTCAAGCACCTGCAGAGAAAAAATTTAATTGTGCAATTTAAATAAGTTTGCTAATCGAACAAGTTGAGTATTATTAGATATCATTAAATTAAAGCAGTTTATTATTTGAATAAAGCAAACTTAATATTAATTGTATGGAAATTAACCCACAAAAATTTCAAGTTGTTCGCCTTCGTATTTATTATTATTAATTTTAAATTCATTAAAAATTTCAGCATAGATTACATAGGTATATTTTAATTGGTATCATAGTTCAGACGAAGTTGAAGTAAAAAAACTGTTTTCTGTTCCATAAGGATGCATGTTAAAAGACTCCGAAACACCAACTTCGGGAATTTTTTGTGGTGAGGCTATTTGAGATGGAATTTGTTGGTTTTTCATGTCTCAATAGAGGGCAGGTTAAACTATTTTTATTTTTTAGATAATAAGGGGGACATTCACAAAGCACTTTAACCCCCAATTTAGCCCCAATTTTTAACCCTGGTGCTAAAAATGGCGCTAAGCTATGAGCTTAACATGGTTAGCCCCTGGTTTAGTACCATGTTTAGCACCAGGGTTAAAAATCGGGGCTAAAGTGGGGGTTAAAGTGCTTTGTGAATGTCCCCCATAATATTAAAAAAAAAATGCAATCACTCACTCTACTTTAATCTAAAATATTAACCCTCAGTAATTTAATTAATTCAGGAAAAGTTTGTAAAATAAGAGTGCATCGGAAAGTGAAACGCTGTTACTACATCAGGCAATCTTCACGCAATGAGCCTAAGTGCAATGTGTCTCACTTAACGCAATTAGCGAGCAGAACTATCGAGTAATTATCAGTCAGGAAAGCGTGGAGCGATATGGTCGGTTTTCATAGCTTGAGAGACGGAAAATCAACCTTAAAGTTAACAGTTTTATAATTAGCTCTGTAAATGCAGAAAATGAAAATGCATGCAAGGTATTTTAATTTTATATTTTTTTCTGCTTTGATCCAAACATAATATGGCATGAATTATCTCGATAAATTAAATAGTAATGTAAATTTTTGATATTAATTACTAAATTAATTACTAAAATATAACGAAATTAAATTTTTATTTTCTTTATTTTATTTCTCATGCAATGCTATTTAAATATTTATCTTCTACTTCAAACCACTCTGTAAAATTTTCAAACTTGGATTCAAAACGGAAATGCTGCAAACTTTACACTTCCGGCTACTTCCGAAAAAAATATCGAATTAATTTGACTGTACCTTGGCTGAAATAATAAGTAAATATAACAATATTTCTCGCTGCAGTAAATTCAATTTAGATAAATGAAAGCGCGAGTTGCCGCTAGGTGCCGCTAGTTGCATCGTATCAACGACTGCATGTAAACACCAGTGGTAGGAGGTGTTGAACCTTTGTCCTCTCAGTTTCATGTGAGGTATCGAGTTGACATGACGTGTAGTGCAGCTCCCGTGTTGATTGTGCATTGTTGATCGTTGCGATGACGTTGAACGCTGAGGTGAGTTAGAGGAGATTAGGGGGAGCGATTGTTATTGTAATAAATTTCTAGTGTTTTTATAATCAGTATACGCCCTTCCGATAATAATTATAATCAAATCATTGTTAATTAATGAGCTACCACTGGTCTATCGAACAATATTTTACTAACGTAGCAAGCACGTATCCCTAGTTGAAAATTTGCGTCTTCAACTCATCCTTTACACGTCTAAACCTAAAATTTTATTACCTCTAAAACACATCTTATTTCCTCTTCGTTCAAAGTCTATAGTTCTGCTCAAAGTGAGGATGAAATGAGGACAATATTTTCAACATTTTATACTCAAAAAGAGGAAAGAAGACGTAATCTCGTCCTTTTTTCTTTAAAATTGTTCAAAATAAGAGGAAGACAAGAGGAGAGCGAATGAAATTTATTTCAACTCTAGTTACTACTATATGGTTATGCACTTGAACTTGTCGGTATGGCTGGCTGCCCCTCGCTTGGTTTAGGCCTAGCTGACGGCCAGGTGTGACGGAACTGGAAATTATCACGCCATTTTGAGCCTTCAGTATTATTGATTTAACGTTCATTTTACTATGTTTTTCTGGTCTCTTGAGCCTTCATTATATCACAATACGGCTGGAAGTCACTAATTTCACGTCATCTGTCGTGGCAGTTCACTTTCTTAGACGTTAAGGTAATTATAATACAGTTTAACGTGGTATTTTGAGCTTTATGACCAATTGTCGTGGCAGTTCACTTTCTTCTTTGTATGCAACAACAGCTGTGTGGGCGTAGCCTTCCTCACATATCCGCAACTTCGCCTTTAGGGTCATTTCGCTGTAGTTTAACGTTCCATTTTGAGCTTTATAGATAATAATGTGTGGCTTTACTATCGTCGCAAATTTCATGAACACGTATTTGTATTTTTTATAGGGCCGTATGGTTGAAAAGAGCTGTTGTGAGAAAACCTTGAATTTGCTTAATTAGCATTTAAGTTTTGGAATAATCTCAAAATTTTCGATTTCTTCTGACAGAAATTTCTTTTGTCTCGCGGAGTAATTGAGATTAATCGAAGCCCCCCCCCCCTTTTTTTTAAACTAATATTGTATTTTTATATCAACTTTCGTAGTTACATTGTATATGTTGTATTATAACATAAGTTTTATATTTTATTTCTACTGTAGGAAAAAACAAAAAATTAACGTAAATACAATAATTAATTTGGACACGTATAATTAAATATAGTTACTCAAGCAAAGAGTGGGAAAAAATCTTACAACCTGTTCACATAAAATTCAGTGAGAACTGTACAATTTATCCTCTGTATAATCTGATTTATAAAAATGCAAGTGGCATCTGTTACACACACTCGTGTTTTATGGGTCTATAACGAACAACTTTAATATACAGCGTGGTGGTAATGGAGAGTGTAATAAAATACATGATACGGTTTAATGGCTTCGGCTATTTATAGAACGAATTTCTTAGTAAAAACGAAGAGCATTTCCAACACCAAATGTTTATGAACAGATTATTGATATCAAATTTTGGAGGTTCAAATTTGAGGAAAATAACTTGTATATTTTTTTTTATATATTATGCTTCAACTGAACCCTATTGTAGGGTACTGGTCACACGTGCTTGAATTTATTATAGTTAAATATAATATACAGTATACGCTCTGACAAACTTTGACAATTAAAAATCGAAAATCGAAAATCGAAAATCGTTCACAGCATTTTACATGTTTTCGTGAAGAAATATGTTTGAGGAGAGAGACTGTGGATTACATTATGCAAATCACCAAGTAAACATGCTGTCGTAATCTGTATGCTGTATATGTCGCTTGAGAGGGAGATTTACTTTTATAATGTGTGTGCACTGAATCAGGCGCTTGCAAGATGAATTTAGCGTTTATAATTTAACGTAACATGTGTATACCTCAATTTTCACAAAACTGATCAGACAGAAAATAATATTAACCATAATATTGGTGGCTGGCGAGTCCCATGAATGTCTCGCTCAATTCAAGGGGTCCCCTAGCTGAAAAATTACGTCTTCAACTCATCCTTTACACGTCTAAGCCTAATCTTTTTACTTCTAAAACACATCTTATTTCCTCCTCGTTCAAAATGTGGATGAAATTAAGAAAATTTCTAGCATTTTTACCCAATAAGAGGAAAGAATACGTAATCTCGTTTTATTTTCCTCTAAAATGATGCAAAATAGGATGGAGTTAACGAAGAGAGAGTTTAGTAGCGGATAAAATATGAAATTTATTTCAATTAAATTAATATCACGTTTTCTTGGTATTCTCTTGTTGGTTGCACTCGACTGTACTTTGCACCGAGTGACCTCACGTTTCAATCCCACGGCCGCCCACCGTGTCGCTACGGTCCATCATCGCTTATCACAACATACGAATCTGAACCTTACGTGGCGGTCGTTGCCATATGGCGAACAATGTTGCCACCTTGTCTCGCTTTCATCAGCTGACTTGGGAGAGGCTTACTTTTTAGTTCGTTAGTGGTTTTAATTGATTTACTAAAATTAATGTAAAAAAATGTCACATTTAAGGTAGAGATAACACGGATCAGCTGGCCCAATGCTAAAAAAAATCCCATTCATAGAAATTATGAAAAAAATTTAAAATGTTCTCCTCGAATCTACATCCCCTATCAGTAGGTAAAATATCAGGTATACAAAAACGAGCTAGTTTTTTAGTTATTAATTTTTAAATTTGACTAATTTAACATGAACATCATGTAAAGTATGTAAACCTTAGCAGACACTCACAAATTCTCCTTTTTTTTTTTTTTTTTTCAGATACAGATTTTAGTACCCAAAAGCCACAGAAAAAAATTCAACATATTTATTTGAGCCCATTTTTTTAAATTTATTTCAGGATTTTTGTGTGTCTGCTAAAGTTTACATGTAATCAAATGGGACTACATCGATCAGCTGATCCGTGTTGCATTGACTTCAAAATATTGGATCGCTAGCAAACAAGCTGCCAGTGTTTTGAAATTTCGTTTATGGTAATTATAAACCTGTTGTGAGTCATAAAATTTAATCGGAAGAACACGATACGTCTAATAAAATATTAATTCTCATGGCTGTTAATTTATTTTACACGAGCTAGCAAATAATTGCTCAAATTATGTAAGAAGTCATGTGTAAGAAAATCTTATAAAAAAGGTGTTAACTGCATGTGCATGCTTGATAATAATTATGATAAATTACATAATGAAATATATGAACCAACAGCTAAAACTCTTGTACGTAGGGTAACTTTATTTTTATTCTGCCTGCATGCGAGTCGCATATATAAAATATCGTCCGGAAAATTTAAAATTTTCTTCATAAGCCACCATCTTAGAAAATTTGAATTTTTTCTCAATAACTCTACTATTAACGCTATTAATTTGAAACCATACCCCCTCCCCTTCCCCATTTAGGGGTCTTCTGATAATGAATCAAGAACTTATTTTCTTCTACAAAAAAGTCTTTTAAGCTAAAAATCACGAGTTTTTTTATGTAATTAAATATTATATAGGTTTGGATAGGATGGTGGGAACACCGCAAAATCAGCTGGCTTGAAGCCTTTATTGATTTCAGCTCACGATCAATACTATGTAGTTGATATATTAGATGTGCTAATGCAATTCCGCTCATCTGTTGAGGCAATGAGTTCTTTAAGATAACGATAATCTTATCTGCTGTTAATTTAGTGTCAATGTCGACCTTGGGTCGGTAATGAGTAATGTAAACCATAACAGTAAGTAGGGCGAGCGTGTAGGTGTGATCTGCAATGCACACGTTTTATATTAACGAATCAATTTAATTTAGTGATTGTTTCATTAATTTTCAAGTCAATGTGTTTTATTTATTTATTTATTTATTTATTTATTTATTTATTTATTTATTACATAACAGTTTAAATGACACAACAACCAGCTTCGTGGCTACTGTATTTCATTTAAAAATTTTGGATAAAGTTATCTTCGACTGCACGGTTCGCTCGCAATGAGATCGAGGAAGCGTTACAGCTCTCCTGTCTCATTTCACGGCTGCTGCATGCGTGTCTGTGACGTCATTGCCACGTAAAGAAGGCTGTTATACTATATGTAAATAAATTGAATGTTAACACAAAAATGGAATTAGCGGGAGAAGAAGTTATTTGAAATGAGTGTATTTGATATTTTTATTTATTTCTTTTCGAACTTTTATTTAAAAAAAAAAAGTCGGTGAAATCATAAAAAAAATTATTGCAAAAATGAATAGAGGGTACCAAATTATGCTACTCTGCATTTTTTCAGATGTTTTTTGAGTCCCAGAACCATTTTTAAATAACTATTGAATGTGCGGCCACGCCCCCTGGAGGCGTCTAGGCCATATCCTTTTTATTAAGGATTACCAACTTAACTTACAGAACTTTCAATAACAAAATTATTTAAAAAAAAATCTGAAAAAATTAAATTACAGTAGCAAGCATATTTTGGTACTCTCTATTCATTTTTGTAATAAAAAATTTCATGCAGGTTGTCCATTACGCATATTTATGGTTTTTAGGGTATTCTAAAATCTAATTCTCATAGTTACATAAATATACATTAAACTTTTCCCTATGATACAAGTCATGCGCAACATAAACGTAGTTTCGCTTTGTTTACTTTCACGCAATGCCGCAGTCATTGTTTGAAAACAATAAAAGATATCAGCAGATGTTTTTGTCAGCACGTACAACAATGTCATGTTCATAACAATGTTTCTGCTGTTGTAACACAACAATAAATAATGATTCTACTGTCTGGAGAGACACGTAGCTTTCTTGACGTAACCATGGGCTTTGCAATGGTCAACCTACATGAAAATTTTTATTGCAAAAATGAAAAGAGGGTATCATCTGAATTTTTTCAGATTTTTTAGAGTCCTGGAACTATTTTAAATAATTATTGAAAGTCCTGTAATTTAAGTTGGTACCCCTGAATTCTTGATAAAAAGGATAGTGCAAAAGCGCCTATTGACGCCTCCAGGGGGCGTGGCAACACTTTCAATAATTTTTTTAAAATAGCTCCAGGACTCAAAAAAATCTTAAAAAAATCATAGTAGCATAATTTGGTACCCTCTATTCATTTTTGCATTAAAAAAAATTATGTATATTGTCCATTATATTAACGTTGAATCTCAGTTACTGCTGGAGTAACCTTATAGTTAAGTTAACTGAGGAAACCGCGAGTTTCCACTTTGCGTAGCCTTTAATAATTTTATTGAAAGTTCATCTTTATCAAACTTATCTTATTTTTTTTATCAATGCTGGACAATAATTTCTTGAACGTCAAATTTGCATCAGTACACATGTGACTGAGTGTTTTTAGAAATGCCCAAGTCGTCCGTGTTAGTTATTGTCTTGCTAATTGAAATTATCATCAACCTCGTGGTGGTACGATAAAATATGAAGATATTCAGACGGAATATTACGCAGGTATTAATCACATTAACCCACACTGCTCCGAAATTACACGAAGTCGGTGCCGAACTTTCCCGATGAATATTCATCAGTCTGGAGAGTTTTTGATCTGTTTTTTGTCGAGACTTGGTCGTATTTTCTTCGTCTCTCTCACTTCGCTGCTTCCTTTCTGCCGTGTCTTCTCCGCCTCGTCGCCTCTCGGGATAAAGATTTCTCGTCTCCCGGATTAAAGGGCTGCAGGGAACCAAGAATATTAATTTTGTTATAGGCTGCAATTAAATTTCTATCATTTATCATCTATACGTCGAACGGAAATTATGTTTGTTTCGAGCAAAGTTCAGTATTTTGACCTGAGAGATATAATATACATTCTATAAATTTGAGTTTTGATTTAATTGACGGGACAGCTTGGCAGCCAAAATAATAATCTAGTTTGTCCAAATAACGTAATTTTTTTTAATTTGTCGGATATACTTGCTGGTATTACAGCTTGAAGATGTAATTCACATCCTAATTGAGTCGATCATAATAATTTATTATAATTAATTCACGTTTCGGAACTATATCAAGATACCAATAAATGTCAAATACTAATGACAACATGCAACGTGACAGCTTTCACATATAACCTTGCATTTCTCCACACTGCAACAATATTGAAGGTAACAATTATCTTTATTTCCAGAATTACTTCATTTCTATTTTTAAATTTTCTCCGCAAAGAAACACATACGTTCGGTATGTTTTTCCTAAAGCTTACACGTTATGTTTGTTAATATTATTATTTGCCCACCCACCATGCCAGCGTCATTTGATTTTTAAAATAGTCATAATGTCGTCACCTTAGTGTCGTATAAACCACGAAGTTTTGAGGCAATTATAGACCTTGTGTACATGTCGCGTAAAGTCTATAATTTTAACAAAACGTTGATACGAAAAAAACAAAAACGTTTATTCCCTGTATATATATATGCTTCGGCGCAGTAACGCCCACGTATGGAGAGATGTAGTGAGAATGTGAGAATGTCGCGAGAATGGATGAGAATATTGTTGATGAAAAAGAGGGGGGCGTGGCGTATTCGAGTCAAACTTGATTTACAAAATAATGATTTACGTTGTAGCTTTGAATTATCTTTAAATTTTTGGTGCTGTGTGTAAGTTTCTTGCGTGGAGGAAGAAATTATTTTAAATTTTATATATTTTTCAATATTGTAGTATGATGTTTCATTCCATTTTCGGGATGATTTTGAGTGAAGTAAGTTAAATAAAATAAGATTTACGGGATTAAGTCGAGGCAGAAAATGTAAAATATAATTAAGTTAATAATAATTATAATAATTAAGTTTTTATGTTTTTTATATTATATATTTATGTACGAGGAGCTTTAAACTTTTCGTCTATATTTCATTTTTAACAACATATATTGTGGCTGCTCTTACTGAATTTCCCAACGGGGAAGTTTTATTTCAGACACTTTTTTGTTACAAGCGCGTAAGGTAGAAATACAAGAGAATACCTGAAATAACTTGGAAAATTCATAACATTTTACCGAGTCCCCAAAGAGCTCACCAACTGAACATAATTGTTGCAAGTTTATCGATGTAAAAGACAGACAGTTGAGAGCTCTCAACGCGAAACGTGCAATTTCCAAGACGACTGTAGCTCATACCGTCAGACTGCACTTGTGTTGTGCCTGCTGGATTTTGCTGAATGAGCTAGATGTATTTGATTATATAAATGACACCTTTTATCCCTTATCCCCACCAGTATAGTATCAATATGATAAAATTATGTATTAGGTGAAATAATAAATAAATAAATAATAAAATAAATAAATAAATAAATAAATAAATAAATAAATAAATAAATAAATAAATAAATAAATAAATAAATAAATAATAAAATAACTTTTTCTTGGTTAAATCTTTGGAAGTGTTGCAGTTAAATAATGTAAGTATATTAATATCAGATTATGTTTTTCAGTGATTCTCTATCATATAAGCTAGATTTATAAAATAGTAAAATGTCTAAAATTGAATTTGCGATGAATGTTGTGAAAATTCTGAGAAATGGGTGGAGTTTTTGTTGAATTAATAAAGATTCCAATTTAGTTAGTCTCTGATATAAATGATGGTCTGCGGTACCTTTATAATAAGATTTTCTTCGTCCAGTGTCATGTTACGTGTCTATTTCGCTGGTCAATATTTTGCATAATTTATTTGACAGATATTTTCCATTCAATTACATCGCCGCGTTTGTGTTTTTATTTGATAGCTTGGAGGACAATTTTTGTAAATTTGATATAAAGTTATTTATAAATTATACAACAAAAATATCATACGTTCACCAGCATGAAAATCACACGCCCACTTATCATGGCTGTTCTTAAAAAAAAAAAAAAAAAAATATTAACAATTGTGTTTTTTTGTTTATAATTTATGTATAACATTTTTTACTCAATCTTTTTGTCTTATAGATATTATAAATTTGTAGGTTAGCAGCCAGTTATGATATGCGATATATAGTCTAATTTTTTGTCTCTTACTTTTTGCCTCCCTAATGGACATTTTTATTTTTTTTATTGCAGAAATGGTGCCAAATACTTTCTTTTTCATATATTGTTGAGATCACGAAATATTTTTAAAATAATTGTTAAAAGTGCAGCCACGCCCCCCGGAGGCATCAATTTGCGTTTTGGCTCTATCCTCTTTATTAAGGTATAACCTGAGAATTTGTCTGTCAAGGTCAAGAGGCGTGGCTATAGTGGCAACACTGTTTGCATTGGAATGCGCATAAATTTTTAGGAGGGGGTGGTGACAACAGTCCTTGAGAACGTTGCCACATTTCTCATCACATATAGGTAACGATCATCGCCACGGTTCAAAATATATGAAAACAATTCAGAAAAATAGTCTAAAAAATTAGGTTTTAGTAAAAAAAAAAGTAAAAGAATCTGTTGTATAGTTTTTTTGCAATGCTAATTAACAAATTTAACATTGGAAGGATACAAAATTCTCATTTAAATAAATTAATTATAATTAAAATAACGGTTAAAAAATTCCGAAAAAATTCAGAGCTAATTTGACGATTGTTGTGAGTCCACCAAATTAATTTGAAGAAAATCTGTTGTAGCGAATTTTTCGTCCAAATTTCTCAGGTTAAGCCTTAAGGATCTAGGGGGGCCAAACCAACTTGCAAACTTGCAGAACTTTCAATAATTTTAAAAATAATTCCGAGACTAAAAAAAAAAAAAAAAAAATGGAAAATAATTCATAGTTACAAAATTTGGTACTATGATTTATTTATTTATTTGATATATTTACTTTTGCAATATAAAAGTTTAATGCAGGTTGTGGATGGGTAAAATAAACAAAACACTGAAATATGCAGCTCCTGTTGATTTCTAAACATTATTATTATAGAAATACTATAAGTTCCTCAAAACTCTCCAAATAAAATACATTATAAAGCATTCAAACAATGCCAAAATATTCGCCAGACTAAAGTTACGACGCACAATACCAATATTCGCCAGACAGACTAATGTTCCGACTCCTGGAGATAAAAATCGTCATAATAGTGTCATATGATTTATTGTTCACCGTGTTTATTATATCCCACGTAGATAAGATTGTTATGGAGTTGGCAGTAACAATAAATCGTTTTTGCGGCGTTTCCTCACCAATTTATTATAGACTTTTTGAGGGGCGTGGTCCTTATGATAAATTTCGCTGATTCACGCCGTGACGTCACAAGTTTTCTCAATAGAAATTAATCAATTTGTAGAACAATTTTATCCGCTGCGTGCGTTCTATCTAGTATCGTAACTTAATTGCTATACGGAGCTGGCATGCAATTCTTAATTGTACTGACCTTCCTATATGAAGTTTCCATGGTTCCCTCAGGCCACTAAGTCAATAGCCACACAAGCTGCGGGGTTACAGTCCCTCAAAGAAAAGAATTTTAATTTTTTTTTATGAAATTGTATGAAATTTTATCGAATGCCGAAGAAGTGAATCAAATTACTTATTGTTTTGACTGGCCTATACATTTACAATGCGCGTGTGTTTTGTTGTTAATTTATACATTGTCAAAAAAAGTTATAAAAAAATGCGGTCTACAATATAATTAGAGCTATTGATTTTAGGGTAAAAGAGTTTTGTATTGGAGCCCATACATTTAAAAAGTATATTATATTGCAGCTCCTAATCACCACATTAAAATACAACATAGCTGCAATGCAGAGTATAAAAATCTATTAAATTAAGAAACACTTGAATATTTTGCCATGAGTTAATGCAATTAAAAAAAACTAAAATAAAACTGTATGCATTAAATTATGTTGCATAACTGATTGTTTTTCAGTGACAACTAATATTTATTATATTTAGTAATTTTTTGCATTATAGCTAACCATGCAGCCATAAAAATAATATATTATAGATATACACAGAGCATCCTTTTGTTATGCAGCAAAAATAATAAAGCTCACGATGTTTTGAAATTATGTTATCTCTTGAAAATCGCCCAAATTTTCTGTCTGTTTACAAATTGCCAAGTGAGATGGCCGCGAATTTGACTGCAGCAGTATTTGGCACGTCCTGCAGATTTGCAAGTCACTGACAAACTTCAAGAAATTTATTTATTTCATATTAAGATAGAAGACTTCCGACTCTTAATATATTCTTAATTTAATTCTTTATCTATTGTTAATTTCTTTCAGATTTCCTGACACCCTCAAACACCCTCAAAATCGAAGGGAAAGAGCTGTGACGTCATAGTCATGCAAGTGTGTTACAGAGTTAAAAAAATAACAAAATTTGATAAATCTCTATCCAAATAGGTAGTAAAAAATCATAAAGCTCTGAAACGTTATTAATAGTGCGCTTTTTCGTCACCTTTATTTCACATGACAATATTAAATTTGAAAGAAGTCGCCACCGGGCTTCGAACCCCGCGGTTCTCTCGTACAAATATTCATATAAAAATGCTATCCTCAGAATGCAAATCACGTAACTACAAAAAATAAAGATGGAACTTTGACCCTAATGTTCTAGATTATAGATTTAGAATTGCATATTTTTTTTTGTAGTTAAGTGATTTGCATTTTGAGGATGTATAACAACAAAGTATACATATAATATATTGTACTTTCATGGTAGTTACCTGCTTCTCAACGTTGCCACCCCAGCGAATCTGCTATTAGGCTTGGGACACCTCCCCCGCCCTCTGGAGAAGTAACATTACAAAATTAAAGTCGTGAAGGTTGTCCATTATCGTAGTACTGTATATATAGTACGCCACGTTGTGCAGATTTGCAAGTCACTTATTGCAATTATCGTAGTACTCGCTTGCTGATATTTGCAATTGTCGTAGTACTCGTATGTAAATTATTGCGCACGTGGGTGTGTCACGTGACGATCAGCTGATCAAAAAACAATGACAAGAGCCACGCCCACCAAGTGGGAGGGGCAATTTGAATTGTAATACTTTTTTCCTGACCTTTTCGTGTAAAAAGTGGGTGATTTTATTTTTCGCAGTATCAATTATTTTAATATTATTAAATCGTCCTATTTTTTTTATGCCTATATGCAAGTGCTTACTTCGTTTTAAATACGGTGTAAATTAATTTTTTAAATATTTTATTGATCATACATTTTGGTAAACCAATGTAAAAATATTGCAATAACAACATCCCATTTAGCATTATATTATTTAACTTAAAATCTTCTATTTTATTAATTTACTGTATATATTTTTGTGTAATGAAATCAATTATTTATTATAAAAAAAATAATTTACATTAATCGTGTTTATCTTATAAATTTTCTGAAAACTTGACAAAGATCTTCGAATCGAAGGATATTCTACAATTAATTCTCATTGTTACTATGCATATTTTGTTGTAAAGTATCTTAAAGTATCAATGAACGCCAGGCTTTCTTTCAAAAGATTACCTACAAATTAATTAACCCAATCTGTTCAAGGTCTAGTCTTTTTTAAGAGAAAGCTACAGATCGTGTCTGACTTAGATTGCTAAATCTTCACACATGTCGCTCAAATATCGTCCCAGAATTGTCACATACACTCTGAAGAGGACCCCAAATATCGGGCTAGTCTGGCTGCTGGTGCATCTCTAGCCAAGTTCACACGTGTTAATTGTACTGGTAAATACGGCAGGAGATAAGAACAGCTGTTGCCACGCCTCCTCGCGGCTTTCTCTTATGTTTTTAGTGATGCCCACTCAGCTAGTGTGACGTCATCACTTATGTAATTCGAGGCATTAAATAAGACGTCTGCTGGGGATTTTTTTGTAAACAAAAAATGTGATTTTAGATCCTTGTCAAGTATAGTCGTCGCCTCGGAAAATTTGCCTTTGCGGCCTTGTTAAACATTATGCTGTGTAAGAATAACATGCATGGTGATTAACAAGGCTGCAAATAAGAAATTTTACAAGGCGACGAGTGTACATTGAACTAATAAAAACTTTAAGTTGGTGCGCCTCGCTATGCTCATTTGTGTCGCTAAGATCCATCTTGCATGCACTTGAAAATGAAGCAAAGCGATTTTTGAAATTTTCCCGTTTATAAATGACAAAAAAAAGCAACTAAATCTTGCATTATTTCAGTGTGTACCGAAGTTCCGTAAAGGAATTTTCAATAAAAAAAATCTTAAGCCACTATTACACGATACAATTTTTCCAACTATTGCATACAATTTTTTCTTACAAGAAAAATTGAACCCCATTTATTTGTATGGAGATGAAATTTTCTTGCAAGGAAAACTTGTATGCAAAATTGTATGGTGTAATATAGGCTTTTTATATAGTGAAATAACGAATTCAATTTTTTTTTTTTTTTTTTTTTAGGTTACTGATCTGCTGAGTAGGAACTTTTCAGTATATAATATGTGATCCCTGCATCACGAATGTAATACATGCAGTCCAGCGATATCTGACAGAAGCTTTTATGAAAATAAAAATAATTGACTTGTCTTGCCTTTTCGTGGTACGGACCATCTAACAAAGGTTTCCATGATTCTCTCAGTCAAAATATAACAAAATGTTAGGTGAATTGTTATAGACTGAACTAACAGGGACCATCTCATCGCAAAAATCGTGATTAATTTCAATTCGAGAAATTTTCCCATGCAAAGCCTCCAAGCGCCCCGGGCTAAAGAAACTGCATGAAATTAGCGAGTCTTTATATTAATCCATTGATATAGTCAATCGTGACTTGGCTAAATGTACCAGCTGTGCTGTTGTTGTTATTCAGAGTTTATTAAATATCAGGGAAATTAGAAACTTCTTCGTGGTGTTATTTTTATGAGTTTGCATGTTATTTTGTATTGTTAGAAAATCCTGGTTTTTATTTTTCTTTCATTGATGGGCGATAGTCAAATTTTCACTTCCATACAAAATTTGTGACTTGAACTTAACATCAGATGGGTTTGTTAGACCATGCAGTGTACACATTATTATGTTTAAAATATGCTACTCTCACTAAGCAGCGTATGCCAAATAAAGACATTATTTTCTATACATAATTGTAATAATGGTCAATTTTACCTAACCATCTGATTTGAAATAAAGCCTTTTCTGCTGAATCTAGTAGTTCATAATCTAGCAAGCAATTATTTCAATGTTTATCCCATGGTTGGTCCTCCACCTGCCGTTGTACATCTAATGTCACGTATATCATCACTGCTCTGTTGTAATTGTAACCAGGACCTAACAGCTGATTGTGTTTCAGGTTCAGCTAGAACGCGTGCTCGGTCTCACGGTCAGTGGAAATGCCGCGCTCGCCTGCAGTCCCTCCGCCGAGCTTGTCGCCTACCCTGCAGGGTGAGTACCTGAGAGACCCTGTGTACCCTGACCAGCCTCTCACATTGCTCGCAGCTTTGATGACGTTTTATTATGTCAACTACCGCGAGGTACTGCCAGAGAGCTTATATTAAAGAGAGATTGAACGGCCGTGCTTAACCGTATTCCCCCAAAATTTGACGTTTAAATGTTGGAATGCTCAGGAAAATAAAAAAATTCTGCCACTGCTTAATTGATGACAATGCGAGGACGCTGCCTCATCTAATCTGTCAACTAAGGGATGATCAGCGCCACCATTTTCAGTAGAATCAGACCCTCTATCTATAACCAAAATGTATTTTTGTGGTGTATATTTTCTACCTCGCACTCTTGAGCATTGAATTATAAAGAGGGCAAAATTTTCCCATTAGCGTTCGCTCTGGTGCTGGATTTATATAGCTATAGTTTTTCAGCAAACCATTCGCTCTCTCACTTATCCTTTTAAATATTTGTTTCCTCGGCCCTCTTTAGCGAAAGCTAAAAGATCTATCGAGGCTTGATCATCAGTTTATGATTTTATCGCATAATAAACAGGCATTATTTCAAGAATATTCGCGATGAATTTACTTTACATTCGAGACAAAATAGGTCATGCTGCATTATTTATTAATCTACTTTATGTCCTATTTCTTCAATGCTTTTAAATGTACCATCTGTTTGCTACGATATTTTTACTCTTTGTAAAAATGATAAAAATACTGTTCAATATCGGAGAGTGCGCTGTGACCACACCGCTAAGTTTACATGGTGAATGTTTTACTGCCCTGCCGAAATAACAACCAGCAGAGCCGTGATAGTTTTTGGAAAGTATATGTTTTGTATTAGTGTAATTTTTGTATACTGAGTTGAATTTGTAGACGCCATTAGTTTGAGAAACAACATAATTTATTGTCCGACCCTTCATATATAAAAACTTAATGTATACAAACTAAAAAGCTTGAAAGATAGATTACAATTTTTTAGGGACCAAACATGCAAATTTACAATGTTATATTTTATTATATTATATTTCCGTATATTCGCCCCAAGAAATGTTGTTTTTTAAAGTTATTTTCATTCGAAACCTATTCTATATTCAGTATACTGAAGCATGATTGCTGAATCATTGAATTTGTACCGTCTAAAATGTCAAAACACTGCTATTAAATTTGTGAAGAACAGTTATTATCCTTATTTATTTTCTATAATATGTCACATCTTGTATTTCGCTGGTCGAAAGTAATATATTTGACTGTACGGCCGGTCCGATACTTTCAATTGAAATTTACGATGCGAAATAAAGAGAGCTCAACAATCAATACTTCTGTATGTTGGAATTTCCCGTCTGAATGTACACTCCTTGCCTTGGAAATTTTCCCTTTGCTGCTTTGTTAATTAAAATGCCTCGTAATAATAAGACAATGGTGATTAACAAGGCTGCAAGTGGGAAATTTTCAGAGGCGAAGAGTGTACTTTGTACGTGGCCACATCAAAGAAATATAATCGACTAATATCATCAGTTTTTAATTTTTATTTAATTGTGGTGAAAAAACCTTCGGTAGAATAATCGTATAGAGCCCTGCTGAATTAAAAGATATTAAATAGAAGTGAGCTTACTTTGACCCATATAATATTTCAATTCTTATAATTATGATGGTATTGCCCTGAAAGATATAGCAAAACTATAATGTTGTTGAATAATTTAAAATTAAGGCGTAATTTGATGCAGTTTTTGATACATTTCCCCAACTGCAAAACAAAAATCAGTGATAAAAAATAAATAATATTACTCTGCGAAGTTAGTGATGGCGAAACACAAACAAAATTACTCTCAAATGTTACTTAATTTATTTATTTTAAATATTTATTTATTTTATTCATTATATACTTTCTAGTCAAAAAGTTAATCACGATGATTAAATGATTATTTAATGTTTGCTGAAAGTTCATTGGCCTAAAAGGATATCCTCATAGGCGTGACCTGTAAATAAAAAATTATTTATTGCTCTTCCTTCATTTACGCCCTTCTAAAAATGTATGTTTTGGTGATTTTCTGCGTTGAATTTAAGCCAGTTTATTGTCGATTGCACAGAATTCAGCTTCGAATTTATTGCAAAGTTGCAATTATTAATGATTTTGTATATTTGTTTATTGAATTCAATACAGTATTATTGATTGTGAGCCAGAGTAGAATCATTCATTAAACGTGTGCTGATGCAAAAGCTAAATGATAAAAGCTATATAGATTTATAGATCACGATTTCTTACGCTCTTTTATTTTGTGTATGAATGTCATTTTATAATTTTATAATTTTATTACGTATAAGTTATAAATGTTATAATATAGGCTTCGGAATATGAACTTTTTCTTTATATATTATAGCTGCGATGGGACTGGGCATATAGAATTTTTTTCAAACGCACAAAAAAATTGCATAATTTTTGCACTACATGATTCTTGTGTCCATAAGGTCGATTGTTACATTAGTCAAGGCTCACAAACAGACGTTATGATGATTCACGTGACTGGGTTCGAGACTTATCGATTTTCTTCATCGTTGCTGTTGGGATGGAAGAGGAGCGTTGTGTGAGTCACGAAATTTGGGGATTATCGGAAAAAAGATTTTTGTTGGCCAAATTGTTTATGTAGAAAACATTACAGAAACGAAATATTTCTTTATTACCATAATCCGATTGCATGATGTTCAAATACATTTGTCACAATTTTTATACCATCTCTCTACATTGAGTAGATAATTTAATTATAATATTTTAATTGTTTTTATTAAAAAAAATACATAACTTGCAGTCAGGATATTTATTAAATCGTATTCGCAATACCAAACTCATAAAATCTATGATTTTTTACCCGAGTCATTGAGGGATGAAATTAGTGATAATGTATTTAAAAATAAATTAAAAACTATATTAATCAAAAAAGAATATTATAACATAAAAGATTTTTATGATGAAAAATCAAAAATAACGCAGGAGGATGTTGCAAACTGGAACGTTGCTCTTACGGATCAACACAAACAAAAAATGTTATCTTTATCTATGGCTCCGAAATAAAGATAGTAAACAAATTTAATATCTGACCATCAAAGTGTTATGTGAACTATAGTGCAAAGTGTTATGTGATCTATTTAATAGTGCATCAAGAAATCATATGTGGAGATAATAAAACAATTATATTAAAAAGAGTGAAAGTGATATTGAAAACTTCAACTATTTTTAAATATTAAAAAAAAAAAAAAAAAAAAAAAAAAAACATCAAGATTAAAGAACCTGATAATAATGAATAATACAATACATATATTATGTTAATAGTGCAAATTTATTTAAAATTATTTGTGTAAACCTATGTATGTTAATTTTAGGTAATTTTAATTAGATTTAAGTACCTGTTATGTATGATTTATGTAACAAATCTGACGTGATCTATGCTGTAAAGCCAACGATCGAAATAAAATTATTATTATTATTATTATTATTATTATTATTAGTGAGTTGTATGTTATAAACAGTAGTATATCTTGCTGTAATTGTCGCGTTTAAATCGAACATTTAAAATGAATCAGTATAATGATGACAGAGCTTATGTTGAATAATATATATTATTCAATGATATCTGTCAAAAACAATTAATTAAATGGCGATTTCATTAATTTTTGTATTTTTTTCTCATTATATAATGGCCCAGCGTTTGACGTGTACATATTTTTTTATATATAAGTGTATATTTCAGTATATTATATTCAAGCAGGCGCAGATCCAGGGGGGTAACTGGGGCTCCCCCCCCCCCTGAAATTTTTTATTTTTACATGGGCAATATAGGCATTTCTTCCACTCCAATTTTTTTATTTAACAGTGGTCTTATGGAGGCAGCCCTGAAATTTGGTTGGGGACCGCACCTGTTTTTCATGATCGAAAAATGACAGTTTTTTATTAAACAATTTGATTAAATTGTTCTTGATATACTGAGGCTAGAAAATGTGAGATGTGCGGTATAAAACTGCTTGGTTGTGTTCCCCCGATTGACATTATGACGACCAACGTTGGGTCCTATATATACAGACAAAGGCGATGCATTTGCTGTTGTCACGTTTGTTTGAGTTTATACGACGCGCCTGTATATTAAGGAGGTACTAAAATTATTTACAGTCGAGAGTTATTGTTGGATGAAGTAAACATTTAATTATTTCGAATTTACGTTCGCTTTGTGTGTGTTAAAATTTAGCAAGAACTTTTATGTATTAGTTGGACCAGCAGGAATGGTAATTAAGTTTCGTAATTATAACTTTACGATTTCGAGGGTGTTAGATAACTTGCGTGTCAAAATTGTGTTTATTTCTGTCTCTTCAAATTCATGCACTCTGTAATAATTATATTTCATTACAAGCCCTATAATTTATTTCGCTTCTCAAACGTAATAATTATTTACTCTCTGATCAAAATATTTACTGCTATAGAATATAATAACACAATGAAGCACGTCAATAATGTCATTTAATCGCATATATATACAGTGTTATATATATTATACAGTATGTTACTCCGGATTAATTAATGCATATATTTAGGAGCCATCTGATTTTAAACAAAACTTATTGTTAAAAACAAAAACAATCTTGTCCGTCTAAGGTAAATGAATAGTTACAATGAGGAAAATTGTGCCATGTTCATTATTTATTTGTTTATTTATTTATTTCATCCAGTGCAGACCATATTTACTGAGAAAATATAATTACATTAATTACTATAACTAGTTACTTTCAACAAGAGCGGTCGACGTGGGCGTCTTTCTATAAATAATTGCCAGGAAAATTTCCTCCGCTGAGAAATCTTGCGTAAGCATCGATCATATTGCCATCTATCGACAAGGGAAGTTTTCAGAGCTCCGAAATTTTAAAATTTACGTAATTATAAGTGTTGCTTCGATATGCTTCTTTTTTACTTCGTTGTGTGAATAATATTAACTTGCCGTGGTAAACAGGACGCCATGACTTCTATAGGTCCGTAAAGAAAAAGAAAAAAAAATCTGAGGTGAGAATTAGTTTGTAAATTTAATTTTATAAACATTTTATTCACCTCGCAATTTTTTTCATTTTAAATAACTTATAATACGTTCTTTCAAAATTCAAATTGCCTGCAAAATTCTCTACCTTTCCACCGGCATGGCGGCCTGTGCGCGCATATTAAAATATTTTCATAATTTTCTCTCAACTCCTGTAAAGTAGACTGATTGCGTTGCAACCGCCTTATAGCTGTCATACATTCTGTGACGCTATGACTGTGTAAAGATAATTCGTCATTACAAAACTGCATAATGCACGTTAGGTATAGATTGATGTACATCATCGACTTCAGGTGCTCGATTTTCGGTCTCAGCTTCGATGTAAACAAACGGCTCGGTTGCGCCACGCCGCGTGGGCCGTCTGTGTGTGTAGGCCGGCGCTCAAACTTTGCGACATGAAGCCTTGAGACGACACGTGCATACAAGTTGTGTTTACATGCACGCGTGCTGAATATCATAGACTGATATAGTGTTGCAAGGTACTCCTTTATGCATTTAATTACAATGATTACATTAATTGTCACCTTAGATTTTCAATTGAATTTTTTACGTTCAATTTACCCTATAAATGTGGAAAGCATTATCGTATATATATATATACATATATACATATATACAAAGTACGCCAATAATGTCATTTAATCGCATATTACGTTGTACATATTACGTTGTACATATTACTCATGGATTAATTAATTAATGCTATTTAGCAACCACGCATCTGATTTTAAACAATTTCTATTTTTTAAAAAAAGAAAATCTTTATTGATTTTTTCGACACATTTTTGTCCCTTTTGTGCAATAATTCATGCATTGTATCCTAAATGCTTATTGTTCATTGCTATGTTTTCCTTCTTTTTTTTTTTTTTCTTGTTCTGATAAATAAAATCTACACAAGCCCGTATGACGCATCACACAACGTACGAATTTCACGTAACATGTATAATACGGCGATTGTGATACAATTCTTACGTATAAATGCGTCACCCAATAAATCTCGTGTAAAGCTCGCACTGTGTATAGATATAAACATGCCTTATCAGCGCTACTGCTGGGAACTGTAAGCCTTTTGTCCTATTTACTGCGATGTATAACCGAATTGGAGCAATTGCCAAGGGCCTCTGAAACTTATTTGAGTAGTGCGTATCCAAAGATTATAATAATAATATTTGTTTATGTCAGTGAGCTTAGTAGATGGTGAACCACTCTGAAAATTTCAGCAAACCTTCTATGAAATAATTTTCCATGGAAAAAATGAAACAAAATTCAGTGATTTTTTTTTTTTTTTTTTTTTTTTTTTTTTTTTAGATTTTCAGCATTTATAAGATATATAGCATTGTTTTAAATGGGGACTTTTAGTCAAATCAGTATCTTTTTCACAAAAAAAAAATAATTGCTCAAAATCGACTAACTTGACGAAATGTTTGTATTTTAAATTTACTGGCATTATTATTTATTTTAGGAAATACAACTGCAACTTTTTGCGTACTTAATTTTATGGCCCATCAACCTTGTGTCAGATTTGAATTTCTTGTAAAAAAAATATCATTAGTTTTTATTGCACCTGTAGAGAATTTGTAGTAATTATTGTAAAAATAAATTTAAATGTCTTTTGGTTTTTCTGCCTCTAAAATGACAATAAACATCGTCAGATTGGACAAAGTACATAAGATTTCAATTAACGAAAAAAAGGTTTGCTCAATACCACAATATATTCTGCAGGTGTTGCGCGGTGGCATTTTTTCTCCATAAGACACCATGTTAGAAAATTTGATTTGTTTTTTTCTTCAGTAGTTATTAAAGCAATTAACTTGAAAACATCTCCTACCCCTTCATTTAGGGGTCATCTGATAATGAATAGAGGGCTTATTTTCATCTAAAAATTTTCTTTTATGCCAAGAAATCAATTTTACATAGGACGGTTGGGAACACGGCAAAATCAGCTGACTTGACCTCATGTAATCTGAATTATTATAAAATTATCACTTCGTATTAGTAGAAAACAACAGGGTGCCTTCAAATGTTGATATTTTCTCAGCCTTGCAAGGCTGTTATTGGTCCTCCCACGCACAATGAGAGATGCGTCGTTCAAGTGGCGTAACATCAAGTACAGCGCTGGTCACGAGTACGTTCTTAGCAGGTGCAGGAATAAATTACCGTGGTTGCACAATCTGTGATCATCGGTGTTTTTTTTTTAAATATATATCTTTATTTATAAACATTAGCGTCCTAATCTTAATGACCGGTTAGCGTTGCATTACAGTCGTTACAGAATTCACTTTTCATATGAATTTCATATTAATTATTATTTTAAATTATAATAATGTATTATCGAGAAATATTCACTTGAAATATCTTTAAAATTGGAAGCTTAAGGGTAAGGTAACGCCACCAATGTTAAAAAAAATCCCTCACACAAAAATTCTGAAAAAAATTTAAAATGTTCTCCTCTACACCCCCTATCAGAAGGTAAAATATCAGGTATACAAATACGATCTAGTTTTTGAGTTATGAATTTTTAAAGTTGGCTATTTTAACATGGAGAAATGGAATTCCCATGTTAAATTAGTCAACTTTAAAAATTCATAACTAAAAAACTAGATCGTATTTGTATACCTGATATTTTAACTACTGATAGGGGATGTAGAGGAGAACATTTTAAATTTTTTTCAGAAATTTTGTGTGAGGGACTTTTTTTAACATTGGTGGCGTTACCTTACCCTTAATATTTTTTATAGATACAAAGAAATATATAAAATTATTATTATATTTACATAATATTATTTCCTAAAATTATATTATACAACTCCCTATTTTAAACTAGAACCTGAAAATGTACATTGAAAATAAGAGCCACAGCTCTTCTCCATTTGAAACAGACACATGACAACGATATCTTCAAAAGAGACCATTAGTTTTAGTGGTGAATGAAAACAATGTAGCAATAATATTATCGTTTTTTATATTTCAGCACATATGAAGATTAATAAAATTCACAAAACAATATTAACATAGATTTATTAATGTAAATTAATTAAGGTATCTCATTAAAAAATATTATCAACGATTGTATTAATATTGTAATTAATTAAGGTATATCATTAAAAATGCAAATAAAAAATTATGTCCATCAATCTATTCATCTTTGAATTAAATTTGGTTTCTGATTATCGAGGCAGCACCTTTTTAATTAATTGGGTTCCCATTATGTTAATACGTCACATAATTAATTAATTAATTATTTCCGATTTTTTTACTTGTATATTCATTTTATGTGTATATTAATAATTATGTCTGCTAAATAAAAACTTAATTTGTATATTCAAACTGTTTTGCTCCGAACTTTTTTTTACAAAACTCTGTTATGGCACAAAACTCGTCTATACATCTTTTTATTAATCTCATTATATGTTAATCATGCTGCATGTTAATTTAATTAATTGAGTTATCTAAGTGCGTAATTTCAATCGAGCGCTGATGTGTGGGCAGATCGACATTCCATTAACATTGTGTAGGCTAGGCGTGACGTCATCGGTGCAGACTGCTGAAGTCAAATTGAGACTTGTTTCTTGCAAAATGTAATGCATTTTATATGATGTAATTTGATCGTAATTAAAATGATTATTACAGTATTACGTGTATCTCAAAATTTTTTGTTACAGAAATGGATAGAGGGTGGAAAGTTATGCTATTCTGACTTTTTTAAGATTTTTTAGAGTCCGAGAACTAATTTTAAAAATTTATTGACAGTATACAGAGAGCGTGATAAGGATTAAAAGGGGCGTGAGTTCAAACCCGACCGCGGCAAAACTTTTTAATAATTATTTCTTGGGCTTTTAAAAAGTCTGAAAAAAATCAGAGTGACATAACTTTGCACCTTCTATATTTATTTTGAAAAAAAAAAGTTGATTCTCCATTGTATGTTGACACAAAAATATTTTAAATATGTTAATTAATATTTTATTTTAATTAATATTCCATCCAGTTACAAGATACATATTATATATGTGAAGTGCTTGTTTTGTGAAGTAAAATGAAGTATAATTTCGCACTTTTTTTTTCTTTCAGAGCAAATTGGATCTTTGTGTTTATTTTTGCTCTAATTTCGACTATAAACAAAATTTCGGCCTCATCTCATCACATAATGAGCCAACATTGTGATGGACCATTGGCATATTACAGACTCGTTTCTCAACATTTTCTGTAGCCGACATAACTTTCGTTTTCTGCGATCATGCACCATTTACAAACGACAGACTCCGTTTAAAGATCTACATGCTAGTTAAACCATGATGGTATTGTAATTATGTATTCTCTTTTAGTTTAATCAAACTCCGTGTCTATCATATAGAGACGTACTGTATTTTGTCTTATGAGAGTCATAGAGATATTATAACTAAAACGAGGGCGTGTTTTTATAGTGAAAATTTAAGCTGAATGAATAAAATTGACAAGGTCGACGTGAGTTTTTTTTTTTTTGAAAAATAAAAAATCGTGGAACAAAATTTTTTTTATAAAATTATTTGAGGGGTGTTCAAAAAGTACTAGCTGAAGTCAAAAGTAATAATTAGTATTAAGACTATAAGAAAACAACAAGCAAGCAAACAAATGATACTGATAAATAGATTTTATGTTGATGGTATAATATAAAAAATGTCATGCGTAATGGAATACTTTTCATTTTTGCTACCCGTCAGTTTGAACTTTCATTTCATATTTTACATACATATTTATGTACAATAGTGTTTCATATTTTACATACAGGCTCTGCCCCTCCCCCTTTTTTCTTGAAAGAAACTCGTATCTTTTGTGTATTTGTGTACATGCACGTCTGAATTATTTAGGAGCGTGACTAAATAATTTGCACGCTACAATTTTGTGGCTATCTTCATGCAGCTAAATGTTAAATAATTCATTGACATTTTTTCGTATAATATTTAAGATAAATTCTCGAGTGACTCTTTCAGTATTGTTCGATATTTGAGAATAATGAACCTTCGATCATTTAAAATACGCACTTATATTATTACAACAAACTTACATTAATAAATTAATGTAATATAGTTATCAAAATGACCTAGATCATTAAGAGATAGCAGGTCTTAGCAAAATATGTCCCAATTTTTATTTACATGAGAACAAAAGAGGTCGCCTGTCATGTAAGCCCCCCGCTCGTTTTATAAAAGTGGAATTATGAAAGCACAGCCGTCAATCATCCGAGGAGGTTTGGTGAGAGATCAATATGGGCGGAGAGACATTCCGATCTCAAGACCAGATCGATTGCAGACGGAGGAACCCGACAAGTGTGGGAATAACCTCTTACATCACAGTATCGAGTGAAGTCTGTGTGTTAAAGGTAGAGATAACGTCGATCAGCTGTTTTTTTAGCTCCATTTGATTAACATGTAAACCGTGGCAATTTCACAAAAATTATGAAAAAATTTTGAGAGACAGACATTAGTAGTGCCTAAAAGCCATAGAAAAAGTTTTAAGACAATTTAACAAACCAATTTTTTTTAATTTTCAGCATAGGGCTTACCCATGGAGAGACAAACTAAAAAACTTCACTAAAAAAAAAAAAAAAAAACAGTTCGTTAAATTGTTAAATTAAATTTTTTTTCTATGGCTTTTAGGCACTAATATCTGTCTCTAAAAATATATCAGAATTTTGTGAATTTGCTAAAAGGTTTACATGTTAATCAAATGGAGATTAAAAAAAACAGCTGATCGACGTTTTCTCTTAATTGAAACATCGAGGGGAAATTATAAATATTTGTATTTCATTCGTCTTTTTACAATATATTATATACTGAAGATGAAAAACATTGTTGTGAATTGTAACATAAATTTTCATACACGAGACGTAAATTATAATGCCGAGCTTACTTTCACAATAACTGATGTTTTTGTATTAAAAATTAACAAATATTAAAATTCTAGAGACGTCTCGGTACACATTAACAATCGCTAGTTTCCAAACGCAGCTCGTTCGTAGGTAGCCGAGCTGGGCGGAGATTATACACGTCTGAAATTAGGCTGACACGTGGGTGACACGTGGGCAAGGTAAATATAATTAAACCACGCGTTAATTAATCAAACGTCAGCTGTTTAAATGTGATGTTTCGACACGGCGTATCGATCAAAATAAGTTGACAAGAGTTCGTAAAAGGACGATGCAATTTGTACCGTCTTGCACAAAAACTGAGATCGCCACGCCCTCTCTTGTTAACATTTTTATTTATTTTATTTTTTTTGCAGTTGATTTAAACAATGAATAAACGGCTGTTTTGTGTGAATTTGATTATTATAATTATACAAATAATAACATTTGAAATACATTATTTTTATTTAATTAAATAAATCACGTTGAGTTATATACTCGATTAACTAATAATTTAATGTGTGAAATTAACTATTATATATATTTTTACAAATAATTACAATTTAGATGTATATTAATTAAAGAAATCACGTCAACTGAGTATAGCCAATAATTTAATGCAACGACTATAATTTTTAACACTGCATGAAATTGAATTCGAGCAATGCCAGCAAAGTCACATCGAAATGAAATACTTCACTTATATAGTCTACAACTATACAGATATAAAATATCACACGCGCTTGCTCTTCTGTATTGAATATTGACGTCTCAATAAATATACCGCTGGAAATATGACGACAATTTGTCATGTGAAGCTATCGCGTAAACACTACAGCTACTAGCTTTATGTCACTATTTTTGTTTGTTATCTCTTTCATGCCATGTAAAAAATACAATGATATGTAACGTATAACATTATAGAACATATTCGAGTTAAAATTCTAAAATAATGAATGAAAAAGATTGCAGTCCATTCAGTGATGTGCTCATTCATAGTAAAAACACAAGTAGCTCCCTCTGCAGATAATATAGACGCAACTTACGCTTGTATCGGCTTCAAAATTTACTATTATAAAAAACCGATTTAACATTTGGTACAAATCTGTAATAAAGGAAGCCTGACATTAAGGTCGACTTTCAGCGCTGAGCGATGGTAAAATGGACCATATTGGTTAGATAACGCCGCAGGGTCCGATGAGAAATGAAGCCGCCTTTCCTTTTCCGCCTTCGAACAGCTGGTCCTTGAGTGCTTATTATGTAATTGTCGGTGATTCAATTTGGGTTAGCGAGGGGGATTATTAATTTAATATATAATGCATATTAATTACTCGGCGACCTCTTTAGTTATTATGTGATTAAAGCCTCTGTTATTATGTTATATTATATATTATTTGATAGAATGTGATACTAATGCCGTCTTGCAGATGACGCGTGGAAACTTAAGACGGAGGGTCGGGTTTCTGAAAGAACTCTCGGCTGTCAAAGGTCAAAGTCTAGCATTACAATTTGTCCATTCAGATGGTTCAAATAGCCCAGCACTTTGAAGTACGGTAGGCTGTTTAAAGAGAGAAATGTTCCCCTAGTTGAAAAATTACGTCTTCAACTCATCCTTTACACGTCTAAACCTAATCTTTTTACCTCTAAAACACATCTTATTTCCTCTTCGCTCAAAGTGAGGATGAAATGAAGACAATATTTTTAACATTTTATGTTAAAGAAAAGGAAAAAATACGTAATCTCGTCTTTTTCACCTCTTTTTTCCTCTAAAATGGTGCAAAATAGGAGGAGAAAAGACGAGAGGAGAGCTTAACAACGAGGAAAAGATGAAATATATTTCAACTTGGGCGTTCATATTTTTTCTTAGAAATTGTCAGGAAATCTCTGCTTTTTAACAGAACCATCGCCTTTAAATTTGCAAGTTCGGAATTTATTAATTTTTTTCTCTATAATATAATTATAAATTATGCAAAAATAAAATGCCTGTAAAATTTCAAAATTATTTTATAAGTACTGTATATTATATAATATTACAATATATAATGACTTTTGCTGTATTGGCATGAAATATTATAGATTATAATAAATAAACATTCTAAAATAAATCACGTATCAAATAACACAAAATTGAGAAATATTGGTCCTGTTATAAAATCCAGAAATTGTTGTTTTCAGAAACATTGCACTTTCCATATGTTGAAATGGAATGTTTATTACCACCATATTTGTCTCGAAAAAATGTCATTGCTGTTTCTATAATAGTTATAATCTCAACAGTTTTGAAATATTTCTGTAATTACTGCAATATTAGAAATTACGGGAAAATTACAAGTAATTTTTTTTATTAAAGTATATATGAATTATAGTTTTTATAAATTTATTTATGATATAATAATTATGTTGAATTAAAATATAATTTTATTTTTAAAGTAATTTTGGCATGCCACGTGAAAAGGCCATGTCTATATTATAAAATCTAAGAGACAAGTTTTCCCCGGCCCGTCAGGAAAATTTTCTCCATGTTAGATTTTTTTTCAGTAAATATTAAAGTTAGTATTTTGAAAACGTTCCTTATTTTGAGGTCATTTCGAATCAAAATCTCACTTTCCTACAAAAATCGACTTGTGCCCTTTTATGTCAATTGCGTATCGACCTCAAATTTTTTTTTACTGCAAATATAGATAGAGGATAGAGGGTGCAAAGTTATGTCACTCTGATTTTATCAGATATTTTAGAGGCCGGAAAATATTGCTAAAAAGTTTTGCCGAGGTCGAGTTTGTCACTTTCTCTGTACTTTCAATAATTTTTGTAAAAATAGTTCCCGGGCTCTTAAAAATCTTTAAAAAAAATCAGAGTAGCATAACTTTGCACCCTGTATAAATTTCTGCAATAAAAAATTTTAAGGTCGATACTCCATTTTAACTTTCAATAACCTTGCAAACAATGAACGTTGATTTTGTACAGAAAGACGGTGGTTAAAATTGATAATATTTGCTAATTTACAATAATGATCTCGTGCTAATTCTGCAGACAGATGTCAAGTTACTCAACAACCGTTCGTGTTGACTCCAGTAGTACAAATAACTTTCACCGATTTGTTGTTGTTCGGTAAATATTTCACGTGCATGACTTTTAGAATTTACCTGGCTGGATAAATGTAAGAAATTTAGTTTTTATAATATAACACAAAATCATAAGTATAGCGCTTAAAGTCACGATACAATTTTTCTAATTATTGCATTTTCCTTAAAAGAAAATGCCACAACTCTATTTGTTTGTATGGAGATGGAATTTTCTTGTAAGGAAAAATTGCATGCAAAATTATATATCGTGTAATATAGTCTTAAAATTGCTTAAATTTAATAACAATTTGTGGAATTTCTCCCGAACACAACAAATAATTTGTAGTACAAAATTGCAGAACATTGTTAAGTGATCACGTTTATAAGAAAAATACGTAATAAATTCTTAAAAAAAATACTTCTTTTTTGTGAAACGACATACTATAGAAAAGTAAACATTCGCATTCTTTTATTCCTTATAAGTAAAACCTAAGGTCGTATTTTTCTTTATTTCACAATAAAAATAATCTTCCATTTATAAAAATGATATATAAGTGTTTTGCAATTTATTCGTTGTAATGTACGGATGCGCATTACAAAACATGAATTTTAGGATTTTATTTTCAGTCGTTACGAAAATATTTTATATATTTTAGCTATCATTGATTTCATTATTGTTGTTATATAGTAAATATTGACTTCCTATTTAATCTTCGATTGCATGGCTTCCCGTATTTTCAGTTATTTTAAGAAATTTGCCGGCCTGTATATAGGAAAAGTCATATATTAGTCTCCATTGGACTTTATGGAAAATCCTTAAAATTTCTTTGGCCCGGTTGAAATAAATTTCATCTTTTATTCGCTATTAAGTTCTCCTCTGGTTTAATTTCCTCTTATTTTGTACAATTTTAGAGGAAAAAAGACGAGATTACGTCTTTTTTCCTCTTCTTGAGCATAAAATGTTACGAATATTGTCTTCATTTCATCCTCACTTTGAGCGAAAAGGAAATAAGATGTGTTTTAGAAGCGTGGAAAGGATTAGTTGAAGATGAAAATTTTCAACTTATATAGGTTATAATATTATATTATAGAGGGCCTGTATATATAACGATATAATACTGAATGTAGTCTATAATTAATATTACTGTTTAGTCTCAGAAAAAATTTACTCTACGTTTTTTAACTATCGACACACAGTGCTCGCTTCCAATCAGTTCGCTACCGATCTCCCCGCGCGGCCTGGCCGCTGTGCGGCCGATGCGTTTTTGCGGCAGTGCGGCGGCGCTAGATCGGAAGACTCTCGCTCAGCTGGACCGCTTCTGCATGCGAGTGTGTCAAATTTTTGTAGCTTAACGTGATAAAAACAATACTATATGGCAATTTATATGCAATGTAATTATTTATAAATATATTATTATATTTATTATATGAAATGTAAGCAATTTTTTAAAAAGATTTACAAAGAAATTATTTTTTAAAATGGTTTTGTGCGTATTGATTTTTTTATTATTATTATTCTTGTTTACTTCTTGCATATTAGATATTTTACAAAAACTTAAGTCATTAATTGCATTAATGATTAATTTACATGCATAATTCATTATTAAAGATTCACGGCCTTTTGATTTTTTGTAAGAGGATTTTAAATATTTGCTGATCGAATCTTTAAACGTTATTTTTAATTTTAATGACAGCCGTTTAAAACAGCATTGCAGACTTAACACTTGTTAATCAAGTTTTAAAATATTGCTTCCATCCCTAACTGTTTAATAAATATATAATTAGTAAAATAAGTTGATACGTATAACACTTTGATTTAATTATTTTCTGTTGTATTTCTTACTTCTGTACGATCACGATGTCGTGATATTAAATTATTAATGATTGTTTTGTGCTTTTTCGCCATCTGATTATTGCATTTGTATGTATACCAGTAGCAAACCATTCTTGAGAAAAAGAAAGGTCTACACCGGGCTCTCAGTGGAGAGCATCAGTAGATTTCACTTTGAGAGATCCGGGGTTCAAAGCCCAGTGTGGACCTTTATTTTTCTCAAGAATGGTTTGATACAGGTATGCATATAACAAATGCAATAATCAGATGGCGAAAAAGCACAAAACAATCATTAATAATTTATAACACTATAGTTTGACTGTGGTATCTCTTGTAATAATTACAATGACATTAATAAATTAGTCAAAGTAAGCTTAGAGATATCAACGTTTTTTTAGTTCAGGGCCGTACGATTATTGTTTTGAAGTAACTCTCAGGCTATAACAATAATAAATGCAAAGTAGGGACATTGCGGATGTTACGTTTTTTTTTTTTTTTTTTTTTTTCTCTTGTGAAGAGAAATTTGATAAGTCATTAAAATGAAGTTTACTGCAATAACTAAATAAATAAATAATTAAATAAATAAATAATCCTTGAACGAGATTCTATATAATTTATATCTCTCTTATTAGGTTAATTTCTGGACTAGATGGCCAGACGGATGCTCCCTTAAAATTGCAATCCTTGGAGCTCTCGAAAACCATTCAGCTCGGTTCGTGTTGTCGCAAGTTATACCGAGAATGAGCCTCAAGGCACAGTTATTTGTCGCTTGTCTAACTGCTTGGCGAGTTCATTCACATGTCGGGACGTGCATCAAATATTGCAAGCCTTAAATACGAAAGTATGTGCTGTCAATGTTAAATACTCTTCAAAATTTTATGTCGTGTAAAATCGCAGAAGAATACAATTAAAAATCGAGGGAGGGATTTCGCAATATATATTTCAGTTTCCATAGAAACGGAGTATTACTCAAATAATCAACTGCGTTTACATTCACCTTAAAGTGACAGTAATTTTTTATATACGTTTATTTGAATATATAAAATAAAAAAAATAACCTAGTTGAAAAATTACTTCTTCAACTCATCTTTACGTCTAAACCTAATCTTTTTACCTCTAAAACGCATCTTATTTCCTCTTCACTCAAAGTGAGGATTAAATAAAGACAATATTTCTAACATTTCATGTTCAAGAAGAGGATAAAAGACGTAATCTCGTCTTTTTCCCTCTAAAATGGTGCAAAATAAGAGGAAAAAAGACGAGAAAAGAGCTTAAATAGCGAAGAAAAGATGACAATTATTTCAACTCCGGTAATGCCCATATGCTTAATTGTTAAGAAAAAAAGCTGGTACATTATTATAAAGTAACAAAAAATAGGATCCTTCCCATCTATCATCAATAGTTCTGTAAGACCGCAGCACAGTTGCATGATAGACAACTGACTCGACAACTTGGTAACATCAAGCCGAGCAAATCAACAATCAAATCACGTCGCTTCTGTCTGTCAAGCCGCTATGTCTGTCAATAAGGAGCAATTTCAGCCTTTAGAGATATGAAAATAACCTCTATGTGCACTGTAGACGTCTAATGAATATAATTGAAACAAAGGGAGGAATTTAATTGCATTTAAATGAAGCTTATTTATAAATGAGTGCGATTCACGAAGAACTTGGCCAGGTTTCTAACCACGTTTAACTATACCTGTTACACGTGTTAAACCATGCACCTATACTGTAGTTAAACGTGGTTAGAAACCTAGCTTACTGCTTCGTGAATCGCCCCCATTATAATAATATATAATGAACACTATTACAGAATATTCTCCACTAGGAAAATATTGTGAGACATACGTATACTTTAATTTCTCCGACAAGGTGCATGATGTTAGTTAATTCCTAGGAAAACGAGTCTTACTGCTAGTAACAAATTCTACGTACGTCTTACGGTCGTTGTGTTGAATTTTAAAGGACTGGTTTCTCAACTGCAGCATGATTCGATACATAACAATCTTTTGGCGACGACAAAAAGTCGACATTTCCTAACATGGGGGCAGGCGTACATACAGATGTCGCAGCTGCGCTATACAGGAAGAAGGTGGAATTTAACATTTATTTATTTATTTATTTATTTATTTATTTATTTATTTATTTATTTATTTATTATTTATTGTTAATTTGGATTAGTAATAAGATTGACAATCAATTCCCAGTTGTTGATTAGTACCCCCTTCCCCCTCTTTTTCTTTTTAGCTCAGGTCACTTTATCATAATTATAGACTCTAATGCATTGCGGTAATACGCATGCAAACAGAAGAAAAGTAAAGAAAGTTCGTGCCATTCCGATCCATGCACTTTACGTTTTGTATTGAAAATATCATGTAATGAGAACCAACATTTCTCGATTATTTCTTGTGTTTTCCTAGCTTAGCGTGTTTAACAAAATGAATATTATCAATAAAATACGTTAAATAAAATCAATAAGAAAAATGTGATAGTATAAATTGGTTTATGACGTCTTCGCCTAATATCGATCGTTCTATCATGACAAATTTATATTTAACAATGGGATAGCCTTGAAGTTTAATTACCATGCTAAAATCTTTGGTCAATAAATTTAGAAACCATCCCAACTTTTGATTAATACAAAGATAGTATAAAATTACATATAGGAAAATAGTTTTGGAATAAATTTAGTATAAGCAGGAGTCATATATATACAATATATAGAAATTTGAATGTTACTTAAATGTTGTGATTTTCACAATTTTGCTCTAGGCTTGGCGTCAACTTTTGTTTGGAATTTTTTATTAAAGAGTCTACAAGTGTTCCCCGGCGGGAAAATTTTCTCCATAAGCCTCTATGTTGGAAAATTTTATGTTATTTTCTCGGTCGTTATAACTATATTAAAGCTATTCCAATGAAATCTTCCCCCCCCCCCATTTTTAAGGGTCTTTTAATAATGAATGAAGAATTTCTTTTCCTCTAAAAATTATATTCCGTGTCAAAAAAGCAATTTCTAGTTGTTGTTTTTTTTTTACATAGGTTTAGATAGGACGGTCGGAACACTACAAAATCAGCTGACTTGATGTCTCTATTGTCAGAAACTATTTTCTCGTAGAAAAAAAGCTTTTACGTTTCCTATGCTTCTAATAATATAATAATTAACTCTATGTTATTTTACATAATTTTGTTTATTGTGCCCGTGGCAAAGTTAGGAAAATTAGTTGGAATGCTGGAACGATGCAGTTGGTCCCGCGGTCGCCATGAGATGATCTCACTAATTAAAATCCGAGGAGATCTAGATTGTGGCACACGTGGGCTCAACCAGCCCACGTGGCAGCAGGTGGCTATGTTACAGAGAAGCATTAGACTGTCATACGACCATATACATTATAGTTACATGCGACATATTATATACCGCCGGCTGGTGGGAGCTTAATATTTGCGAAGAGCTTACACTATATAAGATCTCTGATATTTATTGAGCGAAACTTTGAAGATTTAAAACTATATCTCAAATTATTTAAAAAAAAAGTGTATGTATTCATAAGAAATTATAAGTATATTCGCCATTTTAAATTATACTTCACAATATATTGTATAATAATTATTGTTTGTTCAAATATTATTTTATATTCTTTACGAAAATTTTACAATCGTAGAATATTGTAAAGTAGGATGAAAATATTACAAGACGGCAGAAAATGTTTCCGTCGTTCATAAGGCTCATTTTCGTACTCTGTAGCATTGCAAGTGGAAACAAGTTGCCGCCATGTTAATTTTTATGACCATGTTGAGGTAATTAAACAATAAATCTTTTTCCAAGGCCAATCTTAATACAGATGTTAACGATATAGCGTTTTTATTATTTGCTTCTAAGAGGCTAGGAGAGTGGAATTAGATTTGGGTGGAGAGCGACTATGTGTGGGATGCAAACATTTTTAAGCTTTTAGAGGCGAAATTCTTTGAAATTCGTATGTCCGCCACAGACAACATGGAAAACAAATTGTGACAAAAATATTGTACTTCTTAATTATATACTTTAAAAAAAAATAATTTAATTTGACCAAATATATATATGTTTATATTCACATAAACAAAAGCAATAATTGGTATTTTACCCAAATAATACATAATATTATTATTTACCATGCAAAAATAAAAACGTGCCATAAAACGAATTGTCCTAATAAAAGTCTCATAATTTTTAATTCACTGTACAAAACAAAGATTTGTTAAAGTAGTTAACAAATCTTGCACAAACCCATCAAGTAATATTTTTGTTATACTTGCATGTAAAAAAAAGAATGCACCAGAAGAACAATTTATAGACACTTTTTGATAAGAACATTAGTTAATTAAAATATACTGCAATATTTAACTGCGAATTTCCATGTTTTGTAATGTATAATACAAAATCTGTGATATATGGATCGTCCCAGCTATAACTGACAAAGTGATATTTGGCGTGAACATTTTTACTGACGAACTAGTTATATAAACTTACATAATGTGTTGTCTATGCAAAGTCCTCTCAATTCCCCAGACGTTACTAAAATTGTCCTCCATAATTTCTGACAGAACTCCCAGGACAAAACCAGCTGTAACGAAATTTGCAGACTCCCGGGGGTGCAAACTTTACTACTATCTCTTCTACACCTCTGGACACCACGAACGTTACCCAACTCAGCCAGGCCGTGGAGTATGGAATTCTTCAACATTTTCCTATTTATTTAGTAATAGATGTTTTTACAAATACAAGACAAGACTCATAAATGGAGTCAGCTGATTTTGCGGTGTTTCCACCGTCCTATGCTTTTTTGGCACAATAAAGATTTTTTTTAGAGAAAATAAGTTCTAGATTCATTAACATTATCAAAAGACCTCTAAATGGGGGGTTGGAGATGGTTTCACATAGCTTTAATAAAAATTCAATTTTTTTAATATGGCGGCTTATGGAGAAATTTTTCCTGCCGGGGAACACTTGAAGCCTCCATTGGTATATTTTTGCTGCTTTTTCAAATCAGGCAGAGGTAACGTTCGTGCTGTTCCGAGGTGTAATTTTGAGTCAACAACCAAGAATAAATAATAGTTCGTTGTATGGCTTCAGTAAGCTAAAAAGTTTGATATGAGTCAGCTTTCGTAAAGTCAATGGCGTCACTTTTAAACCCTCTATATATAAGGAAGACTTTGTGATTTGGCAGTTTAGTAACATAATTTGTCGAGTGTAATGTAATAAATTAACGTGAAATTTATTAACAATTAATTCATTATAGTAATTTATTTACTTCATGATAAAGTTAACGTAAATTGAATAAATTACTCTGTTGCAGGTGTGAATATATTTATCTTTCCTTCCCCTTATTTACGTCTTCAACTCGTCCTTTACACGTCTTAACCTAACCTTATTACGTATATTTTTACCTCAAAAACACATCATATTTCCTCTTCGCGTAAAATGAAATTGAAACAACATTTTCAATATTTTTTGCTCAATAAGAGGAAAGAAGACGTAATCTCGTCTTTTTCTCCTCAAAAATGGTGCAAAATAGGAGGGAAAAAGACGAGAAGAGAGATTAAAAGTGAATAAAAGATGAAATTTATTTCAACTCTGGACCTGCAATGCATGGAAGTTATATTACCTTAGGTTCATTACATAAATATTCTCTATAAGCAATGATATAAAGGTCGCGTTATCTCGTCACGTAAAGAATTAAATATAATTCGTTTATTGTTGTACTTGCTTATTTTTAATTAAATTGTCTGTGATAATAAAACTATTGTTTTACTGGCACAATTTTATCGAATTTACTCAGTGAAGCTTTTATTAAATTAAAGACATGTTTTTTTTTTTTTTTTTTCTTCAACCAGTTTTAATCAAACAAGACGGTAAAAAATCTGTGTACATTTTAATAATGTAATAACATTTTTAATTGAAAGTGCTAATATAAATTGTGTATGAAAAGAGCTTGTATAAAAATCCAAGTTTGCTATGCACTAAATAATTCAACTTGACTGAAGGTTAGTCTTTCATACATCGACTACAGTGTTGTATAATACGTGTTATATAATACAGACTCCGCTGCTTTTACTACACGGTGAAAAAACTGTTCTATATTATATACATTAGAAAAAGTTTTTTTTAAGTTCATATAACACATAATAATTATATACATAGTATGTACTGTAGTATCTTTTAATCTATATTTAAAAGATTTTATGACTGTAGCATATAATATAGGCTATTGAAAACGTGCAATGTTATATTCGTTTGCAAATGCCGGCCCTTTTTCTATATTCTTGGAAACTGAATTCTATACATTGTTATATAATGTTATACTCTATACAATAGCAAACCTGCATGCATTTTTTATTGCATATTTGGATAAAGGACGCACAGTTGTATAAAATATATATAGTAATTTTTTTTTTTCAGATTTTTTTAAGGCATCTAACACTTCTAAAACCATGCTGCTAAAAAACGCTGTGACGTCATAGTCATGCAAATTTTTAACACACAAGCATAGGGAAAGATATTGCCATGACTATGACGTCACAGCGTCTTTCCCCTTGATTTTGAAGATGTTGAAGGAAAAAAAAATAGCAATACATAACTGATGGTTCTTTTTTGAATATACAATTAATATAATACATGCAGGTAATTCACAAATTGATATTATTTATATAGATCAGTGCAATAATCCAAGTATTTTCTTCAGTGAATACTTTTTATAAAATTGCATTTCGTTAGTGCACTGCGATCTAGGTCAATGTTTTTCTACGTTAAATCAGACATACAATTACATGTCCCCTGGGCCTGTAAAAAGAGAATGCCTCGAGCAGCTCGTGTAATTTTTTTTAATTGACTTTCCTTATTGCAACGCCCTTCTGACATATTTTATCTCGCCCAAATTATGTCGGATTAATAGACACTTCAAGTCAGCTGATTTTGTGGTGTTCCCACACTTCCCACATTCCTATCCAAACATATTGTAAAAAAAAAAAAAATGCCATTGCTTTTTTGGCACTAAAGAAATTTTTCAGGGGAAAGTAAGTTATTGATTAATTTTTAAAAGATCCCTAAATGGGGGGGGGGGGATGTTTTCAAATTAATAGCTTTAATAGTTTTATGCGGAGAAAAAAAGAATCCAAATTTTCTATTAACATGGTGGCTTATGGAGAAAATTTTAACGCCGGGGAACACTTGAAGCCTCTATTCGCTCTATTGATATTGTAGTCTGAAATCACGGCCTTATTTCTAGATGATGAGTGACGTTTTTTCGTTCCCTATAAGTTTGCATTAATCGATAATATTATAATTATGTAGCGTTATTAACGGAGTAATTAAGAAATTAATGTACCAAGCTTCTTGCTGTAATTAGCCAAAGAGCTTTAATCAAATTATATAGAGAAGCTATTAACGTAAAATTAATTTTGTCTGACATGGGTATAATTAAAATAAAATTTTTTGCTTCCAAGCCGAAATACTCGAGAAACGAGGAATTATACGATCTTCTAGAAGGGTAGCAAACGATTTTTTTATTTTGAATCTTGCAATAATCAAAATAAACAAACTTAATTCTGGATTAAAGCTAGACTTGAGTTTTTCAATAACCTACCCATTTTTTATTTTTTAATATATTTATATATTTGTTTATTTATTAATTTATTTATTTATCTATTCATTGATTTATCTGTTTATTTATTTATTTATTCATTTATTTGGCAACAAGACATTTTCAAACACAGTAAGTGTACCTCTCAATGAAATGAGGCTGTCATCGCCCTTTCTAATACCATACAATACCTTAAGCAGGTTTGTTTTGACCTAAGCTATTATTAGTTTGGCAACATGAGGTCAAATATTATTTAACCTATGGGGCGTTACTGAAATGGCAAATTTTATGCCATAATATTGTAATTTAACCTTAACAGGCGTAGCCAAATAAGGTTAAATAACATGAAATCTGTAATTTTCACCTTCTTTACAATATTTCTTCATAATCAAATATTGACTCTTCTACAGTAGAGGCAAGAATCGAAAGTGAAGCTAGTTTGTCCGCCAGCATGTTATAATCATAGGGACCAAATGGTTTTATAGATATAGGGAGAATCGTCTAAATCTTCTATAACTCGAAAAATTATAGAGTTGATTGCGCTGACGTCATGCCCCTGTAAGTTAGGCTGCTATTTGCTATTTATATGATACCTAAAATAAAGTGAAAAAATTCCATTATAACAGCCTGAATATACATTAAAAAATTAATTCAAGTTCCTTGTTTTGCAGTGCTCTAGTTTGTAAAATAATATCACTTTGGTCACAAAAACGTTTATAAGTTTCGCTACGTTTCCGAACTTGACGGTCCGGTCTAAGCAGCGCGCGCTCCCGGCGTCCGGTGTCCGATCTGACGCAGCCGACGTGCGGCCGGTGCAGCGGGAGATTGGAGGGAGCGCTCGAGAAAGATCGGAGTAGCGCATGCTGTGCTTGCTGGCTCTCCGCTCTGCAGCCGCGCGGCATAGCTCGATCGGTGGGGCGTGTTGTGCGTTGAAGTCTCCTGAAAATATTTTGTTGTTACTTGCTTCATAAATTTATAAGAATAATAATATTATTATATTATAATATTATAATAATTTTATATTAATATACCATGCAAAATTTTATTTTATGTTTACAATAATAATGTATTATATATTATATGGTAATAAAATAGTGAGAAAATTCTCATATGTATAAAATAATTATCATAATTTAATTAAATTAGGGGGCATACATGATCAAAATGTGTCAAATTGCACGACAATACATGAAACCAATCAATTAAATTAATTAACAAAATAATAATATCGAGGATAGAAATAATTTAAATTATTTATTTCAACTGCATATATACAGTCGTAGTATAATTATATAGTAATTTATAATTTTTGTACAAAATTATGTTAGCACCCCCCCCCCCCCCCCACTTTTATCCTATCTGTCCGACCTCTGTATCGTGCATAAAAAAATATAATAAATAATAAAATTATAATAATGTCGATTAGACTGGGTGATCTCAAATTGTACCTCTTGTTTCTTTGCCAAGTATAACCATGAAGGGGACAAACGTCCTGCATATTCACTACTGTTATCAGCCTGCTAATTTTATTTATTTATTTATTTATTTATTTATTTATTTATTTACTTACTTATAATGAAATTGGTTCCTCTCTTAATTTTTGGGGGCTAGTTCAGCACACTATCACCCGGTATTTTTCTTGATATTTGTCTGGATAGCCTGAGGGAACCGTGAAAACCTCACCTAAAAGATGCAACAACTTCTCGCAAATCAACTGCAGTAGTAAACACAAGTAAGGTTGATATAAGCTCTCGTGGATCCCAGCTTCAATAAAATATACTATGACTATGTAAGTACTTTACATTGATAAGTAGTTTAATGTACTCTGACAATGAGTGTAGTAGACCCGTCTGACGCTTTTACGACCCACTGCGTGGTAAAGTGTTATCAGTAGTTAGATAAGAGAGCTGCGTGGTATAACGTCAGTGACAACAATGAACATCATCCAGACTTGATTGTTGTGCCAAGAGAATCTTCCTCGTTGTTTTAAGGGTAAGGTAACGTGAATCAGCTGATTTTTAGTCCCCTTTGATTAACATGTAAACCTTAGCAAATTAATAAAAATTCTGATTTTTTATTTTTAAGACAGATTTTAGTACCTATAAAAAGCCATGGTATACAAAAAAATACGTAATAACAATTTAACGAGCAGATTTTTTTTAAGTAAGTCTCCATGGGAAAGCCCTATACTTAAAATTAAAAAAAAAATAATTAAAAAAAATCTGTTTGAATAATTGTTTTGAAATTTTTTATGTTAGGCACTAAAATCTGTCTCTCAAAATAATTTTTGTAAATTTGCTAAGGTTTACATATTAATCAGAGGGGACTACGTCGAACAGCTGATTCGTATTATCTCTACCTTAAATAAACCACTTTTTGTTTTGTTTTTTAGAATAGGTCTCCGTAAATTAGCCATGCACCCAGTATTTAAATAAACGACATGTCGGACAAAAGACTTAGCTAAAAAATGACCTCAACACATTCCCTCTTTTTTTTTTTCTCAACTGAACTCTGTTGTATTTGTTGAGTCTTCGTGGACCCAGCACTTAGGATTTTGTAAGCTGGAGGATATCACAACCTTGCATGCAGTATCTTGGCCACGAAATCCCAGACAGAGACTATTAGCCGATCTGTATGACCTTTCATGGGGTCATAAAAACACAATTAACACAACATATACTTTTCCAAGAAAAAAAAATATGAATATTTCGTGTGGGAACTTGTGTTTCGCTCATACTACAGAATTTTAACTACATTACCATGTTATTATCGATTAAATTTATTTATTTATTTATTTATTTATTTATTTATTTATTTATTTATTTATTTATTTATTTATTTTTATTTATTTATTATATTTTCCTTCGAACAAGATACGAAAAATTAAACAAAGTTGGGAACTAATAAACATGCACTGGCCCTTTCATATACATGATGTAATACGTAACATGGCCTGCATTGATTCGAACACACAGCATGGTAGATAATAATTGATACTATGAAGAAAGCGGAAGCACTCAGATGTAATTATTGAACCCCGCTGGGAGAATTAGTCGCGGCAATCACCGATTATGCCCGCGTACCATTAGTGTTATTATACCTGTTAATTCCGTCAATAATTAAGTATACGGCAAATTTAAAATCCAAGCGTAAAATTAATAAACGAAAATTTTCCGACAGTATTTTCTCATCGTAACCTTTTAATTTTTTTATAAATTGAGTAAAAATTTAATTAATCCGGACAGAAAGTAAGCGTGTCTTTTTCTCTCTCAATTTCAAAGTTCAGTTGGATTTGATCGTTAATATAATGTCAATTTTAAATTTAACTGATGATGATATATTTTATGCATGATAAATTTAATCAAAGCCTAATCGACCTTTTTTTTTTTTTTCAAGAAGAGTTCTAGGTAAAAAGGAAACAAATAAACATAAAGAAAAAACATTGAAAGAAAAATATATATAAATAGACGAATTCAAAAATAAATTCATATTATATAATAAATAATTACTGCACAAACATTAAATTCACAAAAAAAAAAAAAAATAATAAAGAAACTCTTTTTTTTTTCTCTCGTCTCTCCGTATACTGAAATGTTGGTTATCACTTTGTATGTGGCTGGCTCGTAATGTGGGGGCGTATTATGTTAGTGGAAATAATATCGCAGATTTATTGTCGTTTTATTGTTATAGTACACCGTATAATATAATTTATATTATCATAATAATTTATATTATATTTATTCTTCCATCTAGATTCATGTCGTATATTTTATGAAAATTATTATTCGTCGGCATTTTTATGTCATTACTTGTATACCATTTATATTGTTTTATAATTAATTGCATTGTGCTTCTATTTCTTTTTTTTTTTTTTAATTTCGGTCGCCATTATTGATTTTGTCATGAAACAATAGTTTATTCTAAAACGTTCATGTCATTATTTTGAGCTAGGACTATTGCAAATTAGATGATCATCAGTCCCATGTACTTTATAATTTTTATTTACTAGTATATAGACATTTCCGAGTGCTAAAATTAGTGTATCAGTTCACTACCGATCTCCGCGCGATCTACCCGCGCGGCGTGCGGCCGATGCGTTTTTGCGGCAGAGCGGCGGCGTCAGATCGCAGATCGAAAGACGATCGCTCTGCGCTGAGCCAGCTAACCGATGTCAAATCATTGTACCTAACTTGATAAAAACAATACTATGTGACAATTTCTATGCAATACTATTATTAATATTATTATTAAATTTTATAATCTAATTTAATTAATTGTAAGCTATATAATACAGTCTCGTAAAAGTGTGACTTTTTATGTCAATTTGGCTTCGATCACAATCATCATAATATTCATAGTGCATTAATTATGGTATTAAAAAACAAACAAACGCTTCATGGTGCATCCTCTTCTAGGTCCCCATGGTTTCCTCAGTCAACTAGTCAAATGCAGTACATGATGACTTATATGAATGTTATTTATTTATTTATTTATTTATTTATTTATTTATTTATTTATTTATTTATTTATTTATTTATTTATTTTCATTTTACCCAATACAAATGGATATACACAAATTGTCATCCCAATTAATATTAATTAATACAAATGCAATTTTACTCTATAATAATTATATATGTTAGAGTCAATGCACAATTGACTTCTCGACTTCTGGGTTGGGTTCGATGGAAGTAAAAAAAGGAAATCGAATATTCCGCACGAACGGTTGGCATTCAGGAAGCAGAGACTTGTACATGATACGTATGTATGTCCAGTTTAGGACAACATCAATCTTAAGTCTGGTTAACCTTGCACATGAAGGCGCGTCAATTAGCGAATTAATTCCTAGTTTGGTCATTTCCAGCGATCGTCATTTTAGTTCTCAAATCACGTACGTGAAAATGTACCAGCTGCCCTTGACTTTAGATGATCTTCAAATACTTAACATGGAAATTTATACCCTTAGTAAGAAAGTACAAAGTCGTGGACAATCAGGGTCATTGTTGTATATTGTTGGCAGATGGCAGAAAACAAGTACATGTGCAAGTATCGACTTCGAAAATTTTTATTGCAAAAAATGAATAGAGGGTGCACTCTAATTTTTTTCAGATTTTTTGAAGCCCTGGAAGTATTGTTAAAAAGTTCTGCCGAGGTTGGGTTCGAACCCACGCCCCTTTTTGGTTCTATCCTTTTATTAAAACGAGGCGTCACTTGCAATAATTTTTTAAAAATAGTTTCCGGCCTTAAAAATTTTGAAAAAAATCAGAGTAGCATAACTTTGCATACCCTCTATTTGTTTCTGCAATAAAAATTTTTGAGATCGATACTCCATTGATGCTATTTACCACCATACTGCATGGAAATTTAAAATATAAGTAAGCTAAATTTTATAAAAAATATAGTAATAGACTTTAGTTTTTTTAATTGTATTTCTCTTTAAATCAAATAATGCTAGTGCTCTAATATAAAATAATGAATCGTTCTATTTATCTCTGTGGACAATGATCGAGTGATATTAATATGATCGCAATGTACTCTCGACAAGTGACCGACCTTGAAACGTTTCATTATTTCCTTGCTGGAGTTTTTGCAGTCGTCACAACTCGCTCGCTCCAAATATGGAACTTACATCTCTGGACACCACGAACGTTTAGAGCGACGTTAATCTAGAGGTACCCTGTTGAAAAATTTCGTCTTCAACTCATCTTTACACGTCTAATCTTGTTACCTCTAAACACATCTTATTTCCTCATCGCTCAAAATGAAGATGAAATGAAGACTGATTTCTAACATTTAATGCTCAAAAAAAGAGAGAAAAGACAATTTCGTCTTTTTTCCTCTAAAATGGTGCGAAGTAAGAGGACAAAAGACGAGAGGAGAGCTTAAAGTAGCAAATAAAAGATTGCATTTATTTCAGCTCAGGGAAATTGGAAATTTAAAAAAAAAAATCTCCAGTAAATCAAAGAGTTCTGTTGCGAGTTTAATGATTAAAATTTAATGTCTGCAGTTCTTTATTTACCAGCTAGGCTTTAAAATTACGTATTTTACTGAAGACATGGAATTATTTTCTATTTTTTTTCTTGCTATATTTTCGTTTTAGCACTCAATTTTCTTAATCTCAAGAGAAAGAATGCATGTACTTTACATTAATGATCTACCAGGTTTCGATCGTATAATAATACTATCATAATGTTTTTGACATATTGTATATAAACCATGTTTAAGCTGGAGATAAACTAAGCTTGCCACGAGATTTGTTTGACTTATTTGGATTGTCTTGTTTTCTTATTCGCAAGTTGAGAAACAACTCGTAATTCAACATTGTCTCACGATCCAAGAAGATATTTAATAATTGAAGAGATTATTATTGAAGTACTTGAAGGTACAAATTGTTCTCGGAATTAACTTCACGTCAAATTCTTACCAAGATTTCTCAATTCACTTGGGGCTGTGAATGCTGTGATCTTATCTGATGAACATATCATTATGTAATTAATTATGTGACTGATATAATTATATTTAATATAATTTTTATTATTATTAAACCTGTATTACACGATACAATTTTGCTTACAATTTTTCCTTACAAGAAAATTTCATCTCCATACAAACAAATAGAGTTAATTAAAGTTTTCTTGTAAGGAAAAATTGTATAATGCAATAGTTAGAAAAATTGTATCATGTAATACCGGCTTTACTTGTTACATTTCCTACATCTGCGTGTTTCAATTTTTTTTTTCTGCTTAAAAATCCTTGTGTGTGCAATTTTCTGCTTGTGAACTTTTTTTTACATAATAAAATTATTATAGAAAGCTTGATTTTCAATTGAATCCGCATGGACATTTTCGGTCTCAAGATTATATATGTTTTGGTAATATTTTATTTTCTAAATCAGGACTGGAATTACTTATTTATTCTGTAATTAATCCTTTATGCATATTTTTTTAACATAAAAAACGATGAAAATCTTCATTATATACGCGACATAAAAAAACTCATTGATTATGTATGAAGTTAATTATGAAAGTTAATGAAGGTGATATAAAATGCAAACATAAGAACATAAACCTGAGATTATAGTCTATTTAACATGCATTTGAATGACATAAGGATCATTTTCGTATGTTCTACCGTGGCTAGTTGGCGTAGAAGATTTGTTGTTTGCAGTAGCTCATAATCTGTGCAGCGTAACTTCGGTTCAGTACGTAATGTTGTGTCATTGGAAAATGGACCTTATGGAGTCTGAGAGTACGATGAGTGAAGTGTAGCAATGAGTACAGAGAGCGCAATGTTGTCTGTGTTGAAAGTACAGGCTGGGTGTATCCTCATATGAAGTCAATGTTAAATTTAAACCAGAATATTGAGGATGACGTATTCCAATTTTTACTATTAATATTTTTTCAATACACCCTAGCTGAAAAATTACGTCTTTAACTCATCTTTTACAAGTCTAAACCTAATCTTTTTACCTATAAAACACATCTTATTTCCTCTTCGCTCAAAGTGAGGATGAAATGAAGACAATATTTCTAACATTTTATGTTCAAGAGGAGGAAAAAATACGTAATCTCGTCTTTTTCACCTCTTTTTTCCTCTAAAATGTTGCAAAATAAGAGGAAATTAGACGAGAGGAGAGTTTAATAGTGAATAAAAGATTATATTTATTTCAACTTGGGCAATGTATTAGTGTCGACCTTTATTGTAAAAATGGATAGAGGGTGCAAAGTTATTCCACTCTGTTTTTTCAGATTTTTTAGAGCTCGAGAAGGATATTGATAAAAAGTTTTGCTGAGGTTGGGTTTGAACTCACGCCCCTTTTAGGTCCTATTCTTTTATTAGGAGAGACGTCACTTTTTCTGTGCTTTCAATAATATATTAAATATAGTTCTTGGACAACAAAAATTCTAAATTCTAATTCTAGAGTAGCATAACTTTGCACCCTCTATCCATTTCTGCAATAATTTTTTTTAGGTCGATACTCCATTTAAGAATAATTTTATTAATGCATGCAACACAAAAACACAAAATATATAACCCCTGGCAGGTAGGCAGCCCAATATACGCCACTAGCAGCAGCAGATGAGAAGGCAATGCTGCTTGCTCGCCGGCTGCCGCTGCTTGAGCAGCGCGGCGAGCGTCGTGTTGAAGAAGCCGGCGTTCCACGACTTGTCTTTTATAAAAGAAAATTTTGATGTTTTCGATTCTTTCTTTTTACAAGGGTACACCCCTAGTCCTATATGAGGCGGAGGGGTAGGGATAAGGATTAAGGGAAAGGATGGTTCATGGCCTGTTACGCGTTCTAGCGCATTTGTTGAGGTGAGACTGAGGGAATAACCGTGGAAAACCTCAGTCAAGACGGACACCTTTACTTTTTATCAATACACCGATACACCATAGTGCAAAGCCTGCAAAATCACAAAAGTGCATCACTGCACTGAGTTGAAAGCGGGAGATGAATTTAATTTAGGGAGCAACCAACCAACGCACGATCTTTTCTGACGGTATGTTGTCTTGTTCCAGATGCACGGTGGTGCTGCTACACAGTCGCAAGGGCCGGCAGTCCCACCTTCTCAACACCTCCCGCAAGACGATCACATGTCTCGCCTTCTCTTCGGACGGACGATATTTGGCCACGGGAGAGTGTGGTCATCAGCCGAGCGTTCGAGTGTGGGATGTGACCGAGGGAGCTACCGTGCCAGTCGCAGAGTTCACTGGGGGACACAAGTACGGAGTCAACTGTGTGGTAAGTGTTTATATATATATTTATTTATTTAGATTAATTTTTTCATGGATTTTTCATTAATTTAAATTAAATAATTTTATTAATTTAGGAAATTACAATTCTAGTTTCAGTCGTGCATGCTAATTGATGATTTAATTTAATTGAAAATTTGAAAACATCAACCTGAATAGTGGACATGCAATAACTATTTTTAATTATGTAAATTTAACTAAATACATAATATTTTTCTCTGTCAAATATTTATAATTATCATTACCAACAAAACTGGTACTTCATTTTCCCTATCAGTCACTCCCAACCCTGCAAATTCGCTTGTAAACATGTTAATGTCTCAAAGTGATAATGACACGTGTTCTCAGGCGTTCTCCCCGAACCTCAAGCACGTGGTGTCCGTGGGGACCCAACACGACATGATCGTCAACGTGTGGGACTGGCGCGCGGGGGTGAAGGTGGCCAGCAACAAAGTTAGCACCAAAGTCAAGGCGGTGAGCTTCGCAGACAACGGAAGCTACTTTGTCACCGTTGGAAACAGACACGTCAAGTTCTGGTACCTCGAGCACTCGCGCTCGGCAAAGGTGAGTTTTTGAGAATAGGTTGTTATTATAATTAGCCATACACCCAAAGTGTTCTGCTCGTTGTTAGTAAACTAAGTATTGTTGTGTAATGTCTGTCGCGTGAAAGGAAAAACATGGGATGGTTGTTGATTTACATGTTAACGTATGGAAAATGACCGTTAATTATGAAGTTACAACGGTTACCTAGCGCCAACAATGCCATTACGTTCTCTTCTCTGGTGGCAAAATTAGGCACTACGTCGTCCCATGCTTAACAATGAAAAAGGCTTCATGCGGCAGACATTATAAACAATGATTTGTTATAACCATTGCGAGTAGAAGACTTTGCATACTCCCATATGTCACACCCCCATCTTAGATTAGACAACCTGCACGAGAAATTTTTATATGGCAGGAATGAATAGAGGGTACCAAATTATGCTACTCTGAATTTTTTCAGATTTTTTTCGAGTTAAGGAAGTATTTTTAAATAATTATTGAAAGTGCGGACATACCCCATAGAGGCATGAATAAGCGTCTAGGGGGAGTCTAGGCCCTATTTATTCAACTTAACTTACAGAAAATTCAATAATTATTTAAAAATAGTTCCCGGACTCTAAAAAAATTCAGAGTAGCAGAATTTAGTACTCTCTGCATTTCTGCAATAAATTTTTTTCATGCAGATCGTCCATACTTTATTTATAATGAACTCTGATGTAAGGCTCGTTTCTAAGACCTCTCTATGTCTACAGTACAAGGAGCCGGTCCCTCTGATGGGCCGCAGTGCCATCCTGGGTGAGCAGCGTAACAATTACTTCTGTGACGTCGCATGTGGGCGGGGAGAGATGGGGGACTCCACTTTCGCTATCACAAAGTCCGGACTCTTGTGTGAGTTCAACAACAGAAGACTGCTGGACAAGTGGGTCGAACTCAGGGTGAGTTAACTTTGGACTTGAATTTGTCTGCCCTTTAGGATTATTAATTTATTATTAGTTTTTTTTATGTGCATCTCCTGAATTTCATACAGCTGAACCAACCTATATATGCAAATTATGTAATCAGACTTTCAGTCAATATCATTTGAAAATCTGTCCTTCTAGAATAAAGTCAATGAATGAATATGCTAAGGGAGATTTTACTTAATTAATTTCTTTACTTAATTAATTCTTTATTTATGTGTTGTTTATTTTGTAAATCTTCTAAATTTTATACTGCTGATTCAACTTGTATTTATAAACTAGGTTTTCAATTTTTAGTAATTCTTAATTAAATATTTTGTTCCATAATTTTGTGTCTATGTTTCTATGTCTATATATGTATATTTATCTATTTAGTTATGTTTAATTGTATCTGTACATTTTTTGTGTTTAATAAAATCAATCAAATAGTTTTTTTTTATTGAACACAAAAAGTGTATATATTATGTAATAAAATTATCATATAGACATAGTTACAAAAACAGATAAGTATAAACAAAAAATACAGATAAACAAACCATTAAGCATCTCTGTATTGTTTTCTAGTTTAATTTTCACTGTTTTAAAAAACATGTTAAGTTGATGCAAAACATTTCTCTCAAGAACTTAGATATTACGAACTTTAAAGAAGATAATTTTACTGTCTAAATGTTAAAGCTAATAGAACTGAGGTTTCACTGAATCTAATTTTGTTGTAAATCTTCTCAATTTTCAGACGACGAGCGCCAACTGCCTAGCGGTGGGAGAACGTCACATTGTGATTGGCTGTGCGGAGGGCATCGTGCGGTGCTTCGACCCGGCGACCTTGCAGTTCGTGACGACCTTGCCAAGGACACATTACCTCGGAGTGGACGTGGCGCAGGGTCTCAGCATCACGTGAGTCTACGAGAAATTAGACTTTGATCAAAGAGAACTGTAGCTCAAAATATTAACAAATCTTCAATCAAATATTATCTTTTGTGTTCCAGTACTTACTGTATTAGTATTTTAGATCATTTTGCAAAGCTTTCTCTTTTATTCCAAATATATTTTAGATTTGCAAAAAAACTTAAAATTTAATTTATTTTACGAAGTCCAATTTTGGTCCCTAGTACACATTAATTTTTCACAGATGACCAGAAAAAAAAATTGCATACAGTTTAGCTCTCGCTGAAGATTTTCTTGAAAAAGAATGTATTCTTGACAATTTCAAATTTAATATAATGCTTTTTATATTTATACATGTCCAAAATGTTTTAATTGCCTCAAAATATCATCCAATCTCGTTAAAATGATCTAAATTTGGGAATACTGCGAGAAATAGGAACTATCTCTTGTGTTCGATTTTTAAAAATGAACAACTTACATGAGGTTCATTTTCACGCTCAGTTATTCTTCTATTTACCCTGATCCAGCTAGTCAACAACTTACATGAGGTTCATTTTCACGCTCAGTTATTCTTCTATTTTTACCCTGATCCAGATAGTCAAGTAACCCCCATGTTTGTCCACAGTCACATGGCAGCCCCTCCGAGCCAGGCACGCTACCCTGACGCCATCGCGATCACGCTGGACGAGGTCCACGGGAAGGTGACGTGTGTCTACAACGATCACAGCCTCTACGTGTGGGATATACGAGACATAAGGAGGGTGAGTTGGCGGGAAAATTTGAATTTTGTCAGAGTTAAGGATTTATTGTCACCCTGAAAATTATAGTAAACCTTCCTTACATTGTAACATAGAAAATATTCAGCAAAATGGAGCAATAATCGATCTAGTTTTTAAGATATACAGGAATATTATTGGAAATCTGGCGGCCATTAGTCAAATTTGCATTTTTTTTCAACTAAAAAATTAATATCTAAATAACCGGATCAAATAATGGATTTTTTTACTTCAGAAAGTGAACAGTAAGTTTGTTTTAATCTAAATTTATATTTTTACCATAAAAAAATAATTGCCACAGTGACAATAATCCTTAAGGCTTTATCCTGGGAATTAGTAAAATTTAACATGGGGAAAAAAACTCATCGAAAAATCTTCATCAAATTAACTAGGTCTCTATAAGCTCTGATTTTTTTCAGAATAATTTAACGCCTAAATTATGTTGACACTTGCAGTTCTTTGGCGGAATTGTTAGTAAAAGCAACTTTGTCTCTGCAGGTCGGCAAGTCTCAGTCGTTCCTGTACCATTCTGCCTGCATCTGGGGGGTTGAAATGTACCCCGAGCTAGCGGAGGGATGTGAACCGGCCATGCCGCCCGGGAGTTTCGTGACGTGCTCGAGCGACGACACAATCCGAGTGTGGCATATGGACCAGAATCTGCCTCCTGACTCCGTTTACCAGAGAAACATCTACAGCAACGTGAGTTCCCCCAGTCACACCAGGATAATATTCTCATGACCAGGAGAAACATTTCAATGTGGTAGAGGAAAAATATCCTAACTCCTTTGGAACTTAACTCCATTGATAAGTAAAAAAGGAGTTAGGATATTTTTACATACGAGTGCCTATTAAAAATATCCAAACTGTATTTTTATTATCAATGGAGTTAGGCTACTTTTTTTTTCAGCTTATCAATGGAGTTAGGATATTTTTCCGCTACCACATCAATATCTACAGTTCCCTCAGCCAAGCGAGATTCTCTCCGAGATTCTCTCCTTCACTAGCAGTTTGTCTGCAGTATTAAATTTTAAGTTTCTACTTTAAGAAGTTCACAGGCTAAATGACACTTGGTCTATTGCATAGATGAAGTTTAACTTTAGACCAGGCTTAAGTTTGTTGATTTCAGTTATTATAACAATCAAAATAAACAAAATTAAGACAGGATTAAAGCTAGACCTCATGCATGCAATTTTTATGTCTTGTTAGTAGCCTGATCTGATAATTATATTTTTAACTCATATTGGACTGAAAGTATTTTATTTCCTGGTTCAACTTGCAAATTTTGTTAATTCCAAAGTAGCCACCAACCCCCTTTATTGAAGCCATTCTATTTAATTAAGCAAAAAATTAAAAAAAAAAAAAAAAAAATCTTTGTCTTCAATGGAAATGTTCTCTTAAACTGACAAAAGTAAAATTCAAGATTTTGTAATTTTAGTACACTGTAGTATCTATAATTCATTTTAATCTAACAAATACCCCAATATTTTATTCTGAAGGGAAAGTTGAAGTTGGACTTGTTAATTTATAAATCATGAACAATAAAAAAAATTAATGTTTCTTACTGTAGTAAGTTGATATTGTATTTATGATAGCTGTCTCACAACTATAATTTTATTTCTTTTTCATGAAATACATTAAAAAACTTGTTATTACGTAAAGTCAAGGGAGCTAGGAAATTAGGTTTACCATGTATCTAGTATTGTGTTACCTTATATTGAATTTTTCCTATAACCTCAATGCCATTTACTTTTTATGGTACCTCAATCTCCTTTACTCAAAATTGAGTTTTTCCTAATAACAAATTGTGTAATAACGAGTTTTTACTGTATATCATAGAATTATTAACATAATCAATATTTAGTATCCTTAATTTGCAGTAAAGTAGAGATTACTTAATTATTGATAGGTAAAATACCGGTACTAACACACCCACCTGTCTGTCTGTGTAGGAGCTTTTGAAGGTGCTTTACGTTGATCCCGAGATGAACTTCCTGAAAGATCTCGATATCTCGGCCACGGGGGAGAAGCCGGACTCCAGTTATGACGGTCGTAACGGTGTACGAGCCATCAGGATCAGTCCAGATGGTCTGCATCTCGCATCTGGTGATCGTGCCGGCAACGTGAGGATCCACGAACTGAGATCCATAGAAGAGGTGTGTATTTCTGTCTCTGAAGCATTAAAATAAGAACTGACATTGTGTTAGAATGGTTCTAAAAAACTTAATATTAATTAATTACATATTTAAGGCAGAGATAACACGGATCAGCTGAACCAATGCTAAAAAAATCCCATTCATAAAAATTATGAAAAAAATTTAAAATGTTGTCCTCTACATCTCCTGTCAGTAGCTAAAATATCAGGTGTGCAAAAACGAGCTAGTTTTCGAGTTATGAATTTTTAAATTAGTCAACTTTAACTCGAAAACTAGCTCGTTTTTGTATACTTTATATTTTACCTACTGATAGGGGATGTAGAGGAGAACATTTTAATTTTTTTCCATAATTTTCATGAATGGGATTTTTTTAGCATTGGGTCAGCTGATCCGTATTATCTCTACCTTAAAGACCCCCAAAACTAAAAAGACATTTTTATAGGCTTATAAAATCATTGAAAACTTAAGACCTAAATGATAAAAAAAATTGACTCCATGGCATGATACACAAAAAAAGCAAAATGCCTAGAATATTTTATTTACTACTGACACAAAGCCAAAGTCTTCTGCTCGTTGTTTGTAAACAAAGTAGTATTGGTAATGTCTGTCCTATGAGTGAAAAAACATGGGACAGTTGTTGATTTACATGTTACCTTATGGTCACAATGTACCAAGTGGTATATTAATGTAGATAAAATTAATTTTTAGACAAATAAAATGTCTAAAAAAAATCAATAATTATCCAACAAGCATCGCATTTGTTAATTTTTTTTTAGAAAAAATTATTCCAGTTAAAGAACCAGAGCAGAGAATGTAATGACATTGTTGGCGCTAGTAGACAGAACAACTTTAATTTTCCATAACTTACATTGTGACTGTTTGATAAAACAATACCTGAAAGGTATCGGTAGACTTTATCAGAAAGTCAAAGAGACTTTTTGAAGCAGACAGTCTCATGTTATTAAATATAGCTGCAGAAAAAGAACATTGTGATAAAACAATTTCAATTTTTACAAAAAATGATTAAAAAATATTAGAAAATGTTACAATTCTATGATTTATTTTTCGTATTGGCTACCATTCTATCAGCTGTTTTTTATTGACATCTTCTGAAGTTCGAATCAGCTGATGTACTATCTGAACTATTTTTAAAACTAAGGTTTGAAGTCTAATTCTCATTTCTCACACAGGTATGTCGGATAGAGGCCCACGACGCAGAGGTGCTTTGTCTGGAGTACTCACTACCAGAGTCCGGTCAGCGACTGCTGGCGTCCGCCTCCAGGGACAGGCTTATCCATGTCTTCAATGTAGACCAGGTGAGTCCATTTTACAAGGACGGAGTCGTAGTAGGATGTTCAGTAGCCAATTCAATGGACTCCTGAAGACGAGCTGGTTCCATATTGGACTGGCTGCTGAATCTTCTATGTCAATTGTTAACATAAATAACAAAGAAAGAGTCATCATAGAAGGTTCAGTAGCCAGTTCAATAGACTCCTGACAACGAGCTGGTTCCATTGGACTGGCTACTGAGGTACATTGACAACAATCTGACCCCCCGTTTTTCTCGCAGGACTACAATTTCCTGCAGACGCTCGATGATCACAGCTCTTCGATCACGGCGGTGAAATTCCTCACCCAACACAACCAGCTCGGCATGGCGTCCTGTGGAGCCGACAAGTCAATCATCTTCAGACAACTGCAGCCCGGAGCTCAGGTGAGCAGAACTTGCCATGGTTTTACTGACAAAATCTCTGATGATTGAGAATTAATTCCTCTATCAAGTCTCCACTAAATACCGGTAGTTAGTTTCAATGGGGGATATTCATAAAACACTTTAACCCCCACTTTAGCCTCAATTTTTTATCCCTGGTGCTAAAAATGGTGTTAATCCATAGGCTAAACAAGTTTAGCAACTGGTTTAGCACCATGTTTAGCACCAGGGATAAAAATTAAGGCTGAAGTGGGGGTTAAAGTGCTTTGTGAATGTCCCCCAATATTTCTTTGTAAATGTTGATTTTTATTTTTAAATAACTACAATACTGTACTTAATTAAGAAAAGTTAAAATTTTATGTTCTTTGTCCAAATTTGCTCAGTAAACAATGAACAACTTGCATGGAAATTTTTATTGCAGAAATGATGAGTTTATGCTACTTTGATTTTTTCCTAATTGTTTAGAGCCCAGGAACTATTTTTTATATAATTAACATATTGAAAGTACAGTAAATCACTGCTTTAAGGGTCAGGTAACACGCCCAATGTTAAAAAAAAATCCCTCACATGAAAATTATGAAAAAAATTTAAAAAGTTCTCCTCTACATCCCTTATCAGTAGCTAAAATATCAGGTATACAAATTTGAGCTAGTTTTCAATTTATTAATTTTTAAAGTTGACTTCTTTAACATGGAAGTTCGATTTCTTTCTATACAGCATGTTAAAATAATCAACTTTAAAAATTCATAACTCAAAAACCAGCTCGAATTTGTATACCTGATATTTTTATAGCTACTGATAGGGGATGTAAAGGAGAACATTTTAATTTTTTTTCATAATTTTCATGGGTGGGATTTTTCTTTTCTTGTTTTACTTTCCCCTTAATAAAATGATAGGACTTGAAAAAGGGGTGTGGGTGTGTAAACCCAACCTAGAAACTTTTTAGCAATGCTTTTTGACCTCTGAATAATCTAGAGTGTCATAATTTGATGCCCTCTATTCATTTACTTGATATTATCAACGTAGTTGTAATATGACCTTCTAATCAATGAGTCGATAATAAAATATGTTCTTTTTGTTTCCAGGGCTCTCCCCCGCAGTTTGCTCGTGGTCACAACATCGCAGGCAAGACGACACTCTATGACATGGAGGTCGACGCTGGACAGAAGCACGTACTGACGGCCTGCCAGGACCGAAACATCCGAGTCTACAACGCCAGCAGCGGCAAACACAGCAAGACCTTCAAGGGATCTGTCAGTGAGGACGGATCTCTCATCAAGGTGAGAGCAAACATAAGAGCAATAGAAGTAAAATGCAGTATTTTAGATAAACTTTGCATTGAAAAATTAGATTTTTGTTGTACTGTAATTTTGTCACTAACGATGTTCCGTTTCTCACCCCCAGGTGGTCTTGGACAGCAGTGGTATTTACCTGGCCACGTCGTGCACCGACAAGACCCTCTGTGTGTACGACTACTACTCAGGGGAGTGTCTGGCGACGATGCTCGGTCACTCTGAGCTCGTCACCGGACTAAGATTCACTACGGACGGGCGTCGATTGATCTCTGCCTCGGGAGATGGATGTCTGTTTGTGTGGAGACTGCCACACGACATGGTGGTGACCATGCAGGCCAGGAGAAGCCAGCAGGCAGCGCGCAGCAAGTAAGTACACTTTATCTTCTTCTTTTCTTATGCCCACGTTTTGGCGTTTTGCTTCTAGCAAGCCAATAGAGAAAGGATTCTTTCTTTCTCTTCTCTCTACATGTTGCCAGGCAACAAGTCAAGTTCCGTAGTTAATGCAGAGCATCTAAACAGATGCCCTCTGTCTTGAGGTTTATTTTTTACATAATTTACAAATGTCAATATCTTGGATTTTAAATTTCTTCTGATATCATCCAAGATAGTCATGGCCTAGCTGTTTATCTATAAATTGTGGAACATCTGGATTTGTTTTAACTAAAAAAAACTCCTAAAATACTTGTGAAATTTGCTGAAAATTGTGTAAAGATCATGGGGAATTCAAACATAAAAATAGAATCTAGATCTTTGAATGAAACTAAATAATTTAAGTGTTTGCAGTAAAAAAATTATCTTTCTTTGCTTGTTGTTTTTAAAGCACGAGGATTTTTGTGCAGCCTGTTAGTGGGGAAACTCCTGTAGTTTATTTCCTGTAGTTTTCTACTGCGATGCACCGTGCTGTGTCCACTTTGCAGCGGCAAAGCGGCAATTGTTTTGCAATAGACTCCCAGCGACAAGCTGACCAGGCTGATGATTTTTCGAAATGTATGGTTTTTTTAATTGTTTTTCTCTCTCAAGTATTTAGATAGAGGTTATTTAGATAGGATAATAATTATCATAATAAAGAATTTACGAAGTGTCTTACGAAGTGCCTAAAGGCTTTCACCGAGTTATTTATATTTCTTAAATTTATAAAGAAATTTATCATAAGAAACCAAGGTACCGTTTGTAAAAATTTTAAATTAGTTGACTAATTGATCTAAATGTAAGCGGAATTCTTTACTCATTCATTTAATTTGCTTGCGAGATCCGAGCAATGCACCAATCAGAAGAATGAATTGTGACACCAGCATTCGTTAAAAGCTTGAGTTTGTACCATATGTTGTTCTTTCAGCTTAATTTTAGTCAATAGCAAATTTGATAGAACTCCTCAAACTGTCTGCAGAGTTTTCAATGTGCGATTTTTCAAAGCGTTATCTCGATTCCAAATATTTAGACAGGAATATAATATATATTACCAATTATCTTGTTCAATAGAATTTATGGTGTCCAAAATAAATGGCCTTCATAGAGTATAATTATATTTCTAAAACAATACTTTTACATTAAAATTTAAATTTGCTTCTTGTGATTTTAAATTTGTGATTGAGATTTAACCATGAAATTTTAATTACAAAAATGAAAAAATATGTTTTTTTAAATCTTATTTCAAACGTGCAGTTGAAAATATCATTGTAAATTTTAGGCGTTGTAGTAGATAAATGAACCAAATTCATAACCGTATTTAAAAGAATTTATTTTTTGAAAATACCATTAAAAATAAGATAAAATAACCATTCATAATAGACATAGAAATCATGCACAGTACATGCTCATGAAATATATAATATATGTAATAATGTTGTATTTTTATTGGCACAGAAGTTGCTAAGCGCACTAAAAAAAAAAAGACGTGAATGGAATTATTACTGTTTACATATTTAATATTTTGAAGAAAAAAAAAGTTTAAATTACTAGACCTAATTCTGTGACTTAATTCATTAATTGAAAGTATTATTAAAATTATTTATTAAAAGTTATAGAATCAATGAAAATCGATTATAATTGTTGGGTAACATAAGTATCATTTTACTCCTGCGATCAAAATTAATTAATTTATAATTCATTATTTTTTTATCACATTCAGTAATTCCACTTCGTTTTAAAAGTAGTAAAAAATGTTTTTTAATTAAAATTTTCATGAAATTCATTAAAATAAAAGTTTACAAAAATTTTCATCATTGAAAAATAAAAATACTGCCAATATATCGATCGTGAATATTCTAGAATTATAATAGTTAATTATTTTTCGTAATTATTTTTCGTCCTTCGAATAAATTTTATTTTTATAAAACTGATACATAGTTCCGTTAAAAATTTGTCTTTTTGGTCGAGGATAATTTAATAATATATAATTATATGTGTTTTGTATTAATTACAAGGGTCACGTACAGTAATATAATTTTTGTATTAAAAAGAAAATAAAAAGGAGTAAAAAATTGTTCAATATTAAATTAAGTAAATAAAAATCGATTACTTGCTATTAAATCCTGCGACGTTTATTAATTTCCTTGCAGCCACTTGAGATCGCCGGGGTTTTCGCACTTGATGGGTTGCTTGCTTCTTATTTCTGTACTTCAGAAATCGGACAAGCATTCCTAAAATCTCGTGCGAAAATCCCCCGGGGAAAATGTACACGGCGTTTTTTTGCCGTGTATTTTTTTCCCGGGGGCGAGAAAAATTAAAAAAATTCAAAAATTCCCCCTCTTCCCGCCTTTTTTCCTCGTCCCCCTGACCATGTGTAAAAGCCCCGCTGTGGCTTGGTTTCGATCTCGAGTTATTTTCGTGGTAGACAGGCACGCACACCACTAGGACACGAGTCTTATCTCTAGTTACCTGGAGAGTTTGGCTATTTGAAGTGCTGGCTAGGAGTGACGTCATAGCTGATAACACTGAGCTCATCCGTGTTGAGTCCGCGTTGACCTGCCCAACTTTACCTCGACCTCAAAATATTATTACTTGATGCATGCTGGGTTTTAATGTCGACCTTAAAAATTTTCTGGTGAAAATAGATAGAGGGTGCAAAATTATGCCACTCTGATTTTTACAGATTATTAAGAGCCCAGGAAGTTTTGCCGAGTTCGAACCCCACGCCCCTTTTAAGTCTATCCTTTTATTAAGAGAGGCTTCACTTTTTATTTTACTTTTAATAATTTTTTAAAAATAGTTCCCGGACTCTAAAAAATCTAACAAAAAATTAGAGTGGCATAACTTTGTACCCTCTATCCATTTCTGCAGTAAATTTTTTTGAAGTCGATTCGTTAAGAAAAGTTACGAGGAATATATAAATTAATAGTGATCGATACTGCGTCTATGTACGATAATTGTTTTGCTTGTTCGACTTTATCCTCCGTGTGCAAATTTTGAAGAAAATCCAAGTCGTGGAAGTTAAACCTCAACACAAAATATTTAAAATTATTTTAAAACTCGCCAACACATTAAATAATTTTTAATTTATATTTTTTAATTTCTGGTAAATCGCGATCTTTCAGTCACTACTACTTATTTCATTACAGCAAAAATTTGCAAAAGTGTTCATTTTATGCCAATTTTGCGATTTTTTTTTTTTTTTTTCTTTCTCAAGTAAAATACGACGTATTTATAGTTTTTGTTATTCTGAGATGGAAGATTGGGAGTTGTAAATAAATTATAATCGTCATTGGACTTGTAAATTTCACATTCAAATTTTGAAAATTGTACGACGAAGTACAAAAAATTGTTCAGAGATTTGTTGGGACCTGAGTTGCATCTAAAAAAATTTGTTGATACTGCGAAACTTACCCCATATAATGCCATATAATGTTATTGTATTTATTAGAAGAGATACTAGTCAAATTTTTGTTATATGTTAAGTAACTATTTTATTAATGCAGGTAGTAATGGAAGTAATACTTTAAAACTCAATTGATTGATAAATGAAAGCTGCAGTTCCAAACGACCGTCATTAAAAAAAATTTTGCTAATTAATTTAAACCCTTATCAAAAATCAAACAGCCGTTTTGAACAATAATAATAATATAGTTTAAACATCTTTCTTTATTAATAAACATTATGTAAATCAATGATTGCCAAGTTTTATTACTAACTTGCTTTAGTTTTCATAAGATAAAATAAATAACGAAAATAATAAATTGGTAAATAAAAAACTCTACACTATATGACGGGTTCATTTTAAACTTTTTATGTTCTTCCTGAAATTTATTTACATTGCGTAATATAATATATTAATATAAAAATATATATATATAATATATATGTGCACTTTTAATATTAAAAAGACTTGTGTAATAATTACATTGCATATAAGCACAGGCAGGCACATATTGTTTTTAATGTTTTTATCACACGCGCCCGCGGTAGCCGCCCGGCTGAGCGAGCGCCTTCCGATCTAACGCCGCCGCACTGGCCGCAAAAACGCGTTGGCCGCGAGCCGCGCGGGTAGATCGTGCGGAGATCGGTAGCGAACTGATTGGAAGCGAGCGCTAATGTCGATCGTTGATAAATGAAATATATATTTTTTAAATTTTTGCTGAGACTAAATAAACAGTATAAATATTAATTATTGTAGACTACATTCAGTATTATTATATCATTGTACAGGCTCTACCCTAGTTGAAAAATTACGTCTTCAACTCATCTTTTACACGTCTAAACCTAATCTTTTTACCTCTAAAACGCATCTTATTTTCTCTTCGCTCAAAGTGAGGATGAAATGAAGAGAAAAAAAGACGTAATCTCGTCTCTTTTCTCTAGAATGGTGCAAAATAAGAGGAAATTAGACGAGAGAGCTTAAAATAGTGAATGAAGGATTAAATAAATTTATTTCAACCCGGTATAATATCATTCTGTTGATTATTGTTAATTGGTATAGTTGATGACCGATTGTTTGAGTTTAATTGTTTTTAAGTTTTAAGGTAGAGATAATACGAATCAGTTGTTCGACGTAGCCCCCTTTGATTAACATGTAAACTTTGGCAAATTCACAACAATTCTGAAATTTTTTTGACAGCAGATTGCAGATTTTAGTGCCTAAAAGAGGCTAAAAGCCATATATACAAAAAAATTTAAAACAATTAAATTAACGATTTTTTTTTTAATTGTTATTTATTTTTAATTTTCAGCATAAGGCTTTCCCATTGAGTCGAGACAAACTAAAAACTTAATAATAAAAAAAAAAAAAAAATAAAAAAAAAAGACTCGTTAAATTGTTTTGAAATTTTTTGTGTGGCTAATATTATTATTTAAAGTTTACATGTTAATCAAAGGGGACTACGTTGAACAGCTGATTCGTATTATCTCTACCTCAAGAAGATTACCTTAAGAAGATAGTGAAAATACATTTCTCAGATAATAATATTAATGTGTGTACAGTATATTGACGATTTTTACAAGAGAGAATATTTTTTTATGGTATATTGACGATTTTTACAAGAGAGAATATTTTTTTATGCCATGTCCATGTTGACTTGTCTTGTAAGTGAGATGAATTAATATTTGAATGGAACGTTGTAGAAAGTTGCTCAAAGTTTTTCCCACATACTTGATTATAATTGTTGACGTTTGTTGCAGACGCTCCGTCCCGATGACCAACGGACACCACGACGACCTTGACAGTCTGGGGGCGTCTCCAACCAACTCTCTGCACGATGACCAAGACTACCGGTTAGTATTACCAAGGAATTTTCATAAAATCTGTCTAGAAATTGTCATAGAAGGTTCAGTAGCCAGTCCAATGGAACCAGCTCGTCGTCAGAAGTCCATTGAACTGGCTACTGAACCTTCTATGATGACTCTTTGTTAAAAACTAAGAGCAAATGACACAAGATTTAGATTAAGATGTACAAGATTTAGATTAAGATGTTTTCAAATTAATAACTTTAATAGTTACTTACAAAATATTTTCATTGTTTCAGGTTCAGTGTTGGTCCGCTGCCGCTGTGGGCCAAGAAGCAGATGCCGGTGGACCCTCACGCACCCCCTCTCCCCGCCAGACAACTTGACATGCCGAAGGGTCGCTGGGCGCAGAGATTGGACGCTGGGGGAATCACTGTCAAGTCTGTGTACGACAGTGACAGCATCATCCCCTTCCCGAACCCAGGTGAGAAATAATTGAAGTCACTAGAACCGTCTTAAATTAATTAATGAAAATTTTTCATACCTCTGTCTTGAATAATCTTTTATGTATGTAGTACTAAAAACCAGCTTTATACATTTTTTTTTAATTCAAAGTAATAATGGAAAAAAAAATTACTGCAAAATGAATAGAGGGTATATTGTGCTACTCTGAATTTTTTCACAGTTTTTTTAGTCCCAGAACTATTTTTAAATAATTATTGAAAATGCAACCACGCTCCCTGGAGGCGTCAATAATAGGCGTCCAGTCTCTATCCTTTTTATAATGATTCAGGGGTGCCAACTTAACTTACAGAACTTTCCATAATTATTTAAAAATAGTTCCGGGACTAAAAGAAAATCTGAAAAAATTCAGAGTAGCATAATTTGGTACCTTCTATTCATTTCTACAATAAAAAATTTCCATGCAGGTTGTCCAATGTACGATGTTTGACGTTGCAGGGATGCGGGGAGAGTCTGATGGCTCGAAGGACAGTTCGATGGACAGCGGCACCGAGACAACGAGGTCGTCCTTCTCAACCAGACGAGAGACCATCATCAGTCAGGTAATATTGTCATAGGAGGGTCACTAACAATTTGAGGAATGAACTTAAGGGCATTGGGTGTAGCACCGGTAGTTGGCAACACTGACATATCTTCACCATGTTAATTTTTGATCATTACTCCTCGGAGTAATTTTTATGCTAGAGCTAAGCTGATTGCTGTAGTATCAAGATAATTAGTAGCCCAAGTGCACAATTTAGTGCACAATTTGGCTAAATAAAGCCTGATTTAAAGAAAAGTATTTTTTTTTATATTTTAGAAAAATTATTTTAGAAAAATGCATGTAAATTTAAAAAAATACTAAAAAATACTTTTCTTTAAATCAGGCTTTATTTAGCCAAATTGTGCACTAAATTGTGCACTTGGGCTACTAATTATCTTGATACTACAGCAATCAGCTTAGCTCTAGCATAAAAATTACTCCAAGGAGCAATGATCAAAAATTAACATGGTGAAGATATGTCAGTGTTGCCAACTACCGGTGCTACACCCAATGCCCTTAATTGATTATCATTTGAGTAAATCAACATGGTAGCAAAAAAAAATATCCTAACTCTATTTTGCTTACCAATAGAGTTAGAATATTTTTTTTCAGCTCATCAATGGAGTTAGGACTGCTACGATGTCGAAATGCAGCTCTATACAAAATTAAAGAATGTATTGATCAATAAAGAGTTTTACTCTATTAAAGCTTTTGAGAGTAATAAAATGTCTGAAAAAGTATTATCAGGATTATAAAATAAACAAAATTATAAATTTACATATACATTGTATTGACTGATATATATATATGTATGTATATGTATATATACATATATGTATGTGTGTGTATATGTGTATGTGTATGTATATATATATATATATATATATATATGTGTGTGTGTATGTGTATGTATGTATGTATATGTATATATGTATGTATATATATATATATATATGTATATATATATATGTTCCACATAAACTAAAATTTATCAGTATTAATGGTGACTTTGGCTTGTATTTTGTTTTTATTATTATTGTCAGTGATTGTGTTTGATAGTGTTAAATAACTTATGTAAATGTGTTTAAGTTTGATGTTTTTATGTTGTATTTTGTCCAATTTTGACTTGAACATATGTTTGTCTTGTACAACCAAAAAGAAGTTCCAAAATAAAAATAAATAAATAAATAAATATTTCTGTTTTTTCTCACTATAACACTCAAGTGTTAAAGATATGCTATTCGAGAAGTATTTTTATAGCGTTAAGAGCTACCATGGACTATAATTTTGAATTAACTTCTATTGATTACTCCTCTGGCTTACTTGCCTTTCCTATTAACCTCAACAGACATCTATTTTGACATGTAAAAAAATCTATTTTGACATGTAAAAAAAAGTCTTGAAATTGCATTTCAGCATCAAAGAATTTTTTTTAGAGCTTGATTCATTAATAGTCACTGAGAAAAAAAATCAAATTTTCTAACATATTTTATATTTATTATATTTACTATATTTATTTTTCACCCATTTCAATTTATACATAAATACATAATTATATTATACAATGAAATTAAAAGATAATAAAACAAGCAAAAAGAAATTAAAAATGAAATTGACAAATATATGTTTGAAAATTTTTATGGTGAGGACCAATACTGTACGTAGCACCAAAGTGGCACCATGACACAAAAGTGGCATTGATCCATAAAAAATACAATATAATTAGCCCATAGAGGACTAGTTAAACAAACAAACAAACAAACAAACAAAATTATCATATATTCAATAGATGTTATGGAGGAAATTTTTCCCACTTGAAGATTAAAATCTTGTTTGTTCAGGAGCGTCACGTCAGTCTTCAGTTCGTTCCGTGTCCGGACAGTCTGCAGGACATCCAGTCCGGGATGGGAGGGGAGGTGTCCGGGAAAGTGAACTTCTCTCGAGGCTCTGAGGGGGAGGGGAGGGGGAGACCTCTCACGGACGACAGCAGCCTGGGGAGCTACCGATACGAGGTACCAACTGTCAAAATTATTAGAATTTAGTAAAGAGGATATTTTACCAGATGTAGTTAGTGTCTTTTAAAATATTATCCATTTTATTGGGATTTATAAACAATGTTGGTGAAATACGTAAATAATAAATTGAAATAACATTAAATGAGAACTATCGAAATTGTCACACAGATTCAAGGTACACAAACTAATGTAACAACAGATTTATCAATTGAACCGATGAAATTATCAACTTTATTTGTCAAATTGGCAGTAATGGCAATATAATTCAGCACTTTTCAAGATTTCAAATTTTAATTAAGTTAGGTAACTTGCTTAATCTTAAAATGTTCTTCTCTACATCCCCTATCAGTAGCTAAAATATCATGTGTACCAGTGGCGTGCGGTCCATTAATGCGTTGGATGCGGCGCATCTAGGGAAAATTTGAGCTTTCTTTAAAGAATATAAATATTTTCTCTTTCAATTTCATCACGTCAAATTTCAATACAAAAAAATAATTTATCTTTGTCTATGTGAAAATCTTCGTTTGAATTTATTGAAGCGTTTACCGCAAAAATGTAAATGAATTCGCGGTGCAATGCAAAGACGCCCTCTTGCATGAAAGCGGTAGACTCACTCAGCTTTGTTTTCCCCATGCATGAATCTACATTTCCCCTCCCACGCCCGTTTTTTCGTATAGTTTTATCATCAAAGAAAAAGCTGAGCTTTCTACCGATTTAGGAGGTGGGGCGAGCTTCAGTCCTGGGAGGGAGTTGAGGGAGGGGAGCGACGACGATCGAGGAGCCGATGTTTTTGCCTCGAGGAGCCAATGTTTTTGCCTCGTGGATTATCGTAAATTATATGCTGCCGGGGAAAAAAATATAAGATTCGAAAACTTTATCTCTTATTTTTAAAGCAAAACAAATATATAGTTTCACAATTATGAAATCCACACTATAATTATTTTAAACGATTAAACTCATGTTCTTAAATTGACTTTACCTTTCAAAACAACAAATTATTTGAAAGAAATTACGTATCTTAGAAAATAAAATATTGATATATCGACTGCTATCCTGATCAATCCGCGTCGCGGATCACAATTAGAATTTAATTGACTGCAGAGAATAAAATGCCTATTTTTTTTTCACGTATTGCAGCTGTACATAGTCGGAATCACAATACAAAAATTATACGTATTGTTTTTAGTGAAAATAATTATATTATATATTAATTATGTGCTGATCGATCATGAATATAACTGTCATACGATCGATATAAAAAAAGACATTACCGACAAAAAATTTAACTCGTCTTACAAATTGATTTAAAAAATTATTTGTGATTGATTTTAGAATTGTATAAAACGTCGAAATATAATATATTTTTGTGTTATTTTTATGCTTAAAAAGTCACCTGCCACGCCCACCTGCCACGCCCCCTTTTTAAAATTTTTTTCGCCTGCGGCGGGCTATCCGGGGGGCTCCGCCCCCCGGACCCCCCTTTTGCTGCGTCCAGTCCCATAATTTTGCCGCCGCATTACTGCCTGCTAAACCCACCGCACGCCACTGATGTGTACGAATTCATAACTCTAAAACTAGATTGAATTTGTATACCTGATATTTTTATAGCTACTGATAGGGGATGTAGAGGAGAACATTTTAAGAACTTGTGTGGAAATATTTTCAAAATTGGACGTGTTACCTTGCCCTTAAAAACTTTATTTGACACACATCAGCAAAAGATAATAAATAATAATTGTTTATCATAGTGTGGAGAAATTAAAATATCAAATATGTAGGGGGAGTTTTTCTCCTTACTCTCTCTGACATTGATTTTTTTTTTTTTTTTTAATTTAATGTATAATTACTGTGTTATAACTAGTGTTGTAAAAATGTGAAAGTTCACTGCGAACATTTAAGAAGTTCGCTCGCGAACATGTAAAGTTCACTCATGTAATGTTCGTTCGCGAACTTGTGAAACCTAATTCAGATATCCCGCGTAATTTCAGCGTTCTGATTGGTTACATCTGTGTTCTTAAATAAAAATATAAAATTTAATAGAAAATTGAATTAAAACACCTTATTTGTAACTATTACTGCTATTTTGGATGCCAAAAATGAAAGGACACGATACTAAATGTATATTTTAACTCCCAAAGGCTTTGATAGGACAAAAAAAATAATTACTTTTTTGCGAGGGTAAATTTATTCAATTTATGTCTTTAACTTGCTTTCATGAAGTTAATTGTCATTAAATGTGAACATCTTGCTGTTTAGTTTGCTGAATATCGAATTAAGTGAGCTTTTAAACAGAATTCAAACGTTCCCGGTTTTTTACATGTTCGCGAACTTTGTAATGTTCGCGAAGTGAACTTGTGAAAGTTCACTCATCACAAGTTCCTTTCGTTTTTTACAACACTAGTTATAACAAATGTATTTGTAATCTGTTATATTTAATAATTTGTGACATATTCAATACACATAAATACAGCATGCAATCTTTTTCATTTGCCCCATGGGCTTTTGTTTGTAAATTTAATTTTGACAATAATATATATGTTATATTATTGTATGCCCATGAAAGAGATAATAAAATAAATAATAAAGACGACGTTGTGTTTTGCAGGAGGGGGTTGACGGGGACGTTGAGGATTGTTCTGAGGGTGAGGGGGAGAGCACGGAGCCGGAACAGACCCAGAGGATGGTGTACTACCCTCCCGCAGAAGACACTGGCAGGTAATTATTGTGTTTTTGTTTAAAATATTCATTATTGCAGAATTAATTAAATGACACAGCACCAAATCAGGTTACTTTTTATATAATTTATTTTAGAGGCCAGAAAGTACAATAAAAACTTCTTATTGTCAAAAGGACCCAGGAAATTAGTTTTTATCTTCTTTTCGTATGCGCACATGTTTGCTATTAAGCCATTTTACATTTTACATCTAGAAAGCCAATAAAGTTGAGATTCCTTCTCTTCTCTTTACCTTATATCAAGTATCATATCGGTAGTAGTTATATATATTATAGTTACCTTATATCAAGTTTTTCCTATACCCACAATGCTAATTATTTTTGACAGGACTGCAATCTCCTTTTACCTAACAACAAGTTGCATAATAACGAGTTTATACTGTATTGTATTGCTAAAAAGTTATTTGTAGTTATTTGTGGTTCAGATTCACACCCTATATTTTTATATTAAAAAGTGACACCTCTTTCTGTACTCTCAACAATTTTTAAAAAATGTTTCAGGCCTCTAAAAAAAACAGGGGGTCTTCAAATTACAGCAATCCTAAAATTAAGACAGTCTTACTTTATTCTTTGTTGTTGCGCTCAGGTAGTCTTAGGTTAAGTGGTGTTATTTGAAGACTCTCCACAGAGTAGTGTAATTAGGTGTTTTCAATTACTGCAGTAATAATAAAAATCATTTTTTTAATTTCACTTCCCTCTACCGTAGTGACTACACTGGAAAAATGGAACAATAACTGAACTAGTTTTTGAGATGTACAGGATATAAATTTCATTGCAAATCTGGCGGCCATTATAGTCAAATCAGTATATCTTTTTCAACTCAAAAATTAATATCTCAAAAACTGGACTGAATGATTATATTTTTTACTTTAAAAAGTGAAAAGTCATTTTGTTCTTTATGTTCTGATCTAAATTTTATATTTTTTTACCAAAAAAAAAAAAAAAAAAAAAAAAAATAATCCTTAATCACCAAACGTCTCTGTCCTAGTGACTACACGGTGAACGCGATGGACGTTGAGGAACTTCGTCGTTCTCAGCGTCGCCACAAGAAGTCTCGTCCGGAGCGTCTCAGCGACCTTCCGTCCATCGCAGTGTCCGGCAGTCAGGAGAGCGACGAAGATGACGAGGACGCTTCGACTCCGAGCGCAGAGACCGCCGAGAGAAACCTGCTGTCACTGCTGTCTGTCAGGTGAGAAAATTGTCATGGTTGCTCCAAATAAATAAATAAGCCCAATGTTAAAAAATTCCCACAAATGAAAATTATGAAACAAATCTTAAAATGTTATCCTCTACATCCCCTGCTATCAGTATGAATTTTTAAAGTTGACTAATTTAACATGGAAGTTCCATTTCTCTGTGCTAAATTAGTCAACTTTAAAAATTCTTATTAAAAGAAAAGGATAGGAATAACCAGCAAGGCCTTACCGATCAAAAGAGTCACAGCAGGTGGAGGAAATTCTTGCGGTCACAGAGGTTCACTCGAAAGTTTTTACATTTTGAGTGAACCTCTGTGACCGCAAGAATTTCCACCTGCTGTGACTCTTTTGATCGGTAAGGCCTTGCTGGTTATTCCTATCCTTTTCTTTTAATAAGATTATCCAACCTAAATGGTTTATTTTCCTTAATTTGAATAAAAACTTTAAAATTCATAAATCAAATACTAGATTGAATTTGTATACCTGGTATTTCAAGTACTGATAGGGGAACATTTCAAGATATGTTTCATAATTTTCATGTGTGGGATTTTTTTTAACTTTTTTTTAACATTGGATGTGTTACCTTTGTGTTACCTTAGCAAAAAATAATTAAATTTTTTTGCAAAAATAATTAAATTTTTTTGCATGGTGGCTGGTGGCTTATGGAGAAATTATGGAGAAAATTTTCCCAGACACTTGAAGTCTGTGATGATTTGACAAGTTCGCTGCTGACATTTCGCATTTGTTTGTTATTTGTTTATTTATTTATTTATTTATTTATTTATTTATTTATTTATTTGTCGTAATTCTTTATTATAACATAGGCATCAAGATATTATTGTTCTCAATGTTCTGTTTCATCTGTATATTTACAATACTGTCTTCATCTACAGTATAAATTCAATACCATCATTATATATGTTAATACATATTGTGATCTATCTTGCCAGCCTGTCTATATATTTGATATTTGTACGTATGTGATTTTTTTTTATGTTTTTCCTATATGTCTTGTATTCTACACTATGTAATATGTACACTATCTTTGTTTAAGGCTTAACCTGAGATATTCGGACGAAAAGAGTCGTATCGACAGATGTTCTTGAAACTAATTTGGTAGACTCACAACAATTGTCCAAATACTACTGATTTTTTTTAGATTTTTTAACCGTTGGTTTAATTATAATTAATTTATTCAAATGTGTATTTTGTATCCTTTCACTGTTAAATTTTTCAATCAACATTGCACAAAAACGGCTCGAGAATTTTTTTAGAATTTTACATGGATTAAAAGCTAATTTTTTGGACTATTTTTCTGAATTGTTTTCATATATTTCGAACCGTGGTGATGATCGTTTTTGATATGTCCGAAGAAACTTGGCAACGCTCTCAAGGACTGTAGTTACCACCCCCTCCTAATCTTTTATTTGCATTACTATTGCAACATGTTGTCAGATTTGCAGGTGTAGCCACGCCTCTTGACCTTGACAGACAAATTCTCTGGTTATCCCTTAATAAAAGGTTTATTTGTTTCCAGCTCTGAATCTCTGGACCGGGTGGGACAAAGCGAGCAGTTCCTCAAGAACAATTTCGAGTCTCTGGGCGGAGGAGAAGAGGAGAGCAGCCCCAGCGGTAACTCCATCTCGGCTCAGTTTTTGACTCGCTCGGCCCCCCGCAACGTCGCGCTGATCAACGCTGCGAGAATGGCCAGGCAGGACGGAGAGAGCAGACGAGAGGAGCTGCAGAGGAGGATAGAGGACACTCGCAGAAAACTGCAGAGTGTGAGTTAATTTTACATCACTTTTAATGAAGGAGACTAACTTTTTTATTGCACAAATGGATAGAGGGTGCAAGCTATGCTTCTCTGATTTTTTTCAAATTTTTTAGAGTCCGGGAACTATTTTTAAAAAATTATTGAAAGTACAGAGAAAGTGATGCTTCTCTTATTAAAAGGATAGGACCTAAAAGAGACGTGCCGATTTTTTTTAACAATATTTCCCGGGCTCTAAAAAATCAGAGCTCTTGAAATATTTTTTTTTTTAATAGATACTGCATTTGAAATTAGATATTTTAACTCAAGAAAGTTTTTAAAGTTGTCATACTGTAACCTCTGGCTTTTGTTCAAAATAAATTTGGGGAGGTTTTAATTTTGATATCTAAAACGATTTTAAGGGGAGAAATTAAATCAGACAGCTTTTATGTGGAATTTTTTTATAGCTGCAAACAACAAAATGTCAAACAGAGAATTCTGAAAGAAATTTGGACACAAAATTTTTGCTTTTCTGAAAATATCATCAACACTAAAAGTATATTAAAATATATATAAATTATTTATTGAACACAAAAACAGTGTACAGAATAGATTATAAAATTAAAATATAGTATTTTCTTTTTCTGTGAATTTTGTGTTACATTTTTTGCTATCTTTTTCTACTACGACTGTAGAAAAAAATGGAATTAATATTGTAAATTAAATTAAATTAAATTACTGTGACATTTTTAATGTGTTAATTCAATGAACCGATTATCAGAAACTGTGAATGTTTCCTTTATTAACGATATGGTTTCCCGGACAGGTTGGGTACCGGACGGGCCTCTCTAGCTCTCAGAGCATCACCGACCTCAGCCACATCCCCGAAAAAGACACCTCGAACATCCGACCTCAAGGTAACATCCCGAACTTTGCTTCCCTCCCCCCGACTAACTCAAATCTGGTGGCGGCGTGGAATAACAAACCTTCTTGTGTGGCTAACTCTGTTCGTCCTGCTGTTCGTCCTAACTCGATCCCCATTCGTCCAAATACTCACAAATCTTTACCCGAATCTCCCGTTTACGAACTAACAGCTTTGTTTCCATCTAATGCACCGAAAGCATGCAGTTTCTATGTAGATCTAAAATCACTACCGAAATCAGAATCTACTCCAGCTTTGGTAACAAAACTCAGCGCCCCGAAACATTTGGAAGATTCGGAGGATGAAGGAGGTACTTTTAGTTCGGACTCTCTCGAAAAAGAAGAGACATTAAGACCTCCTCGCAGATGTATTAGCGATTATCAGATGTCACAAAAACCAACACACTGGGTCATACCTCTTCCCAGCTCTACTCCTGCTACTCCACGACCGAGAATTCCAAGAAAACCAACGGACCTGACCCCGAAAACAACTGGCCATCGAGTCGTCTCTCGATCCAAATCTCTGCAAGATACTCGAAATGCTCTGAGTAGACCCCCAACCCCAGGACGTAGGGAAGTGCCGCTAGCTCCGTGGGGGAATGAGGAAATGAATTCTTTTTCTGCTTCTACTTGTTCCACCCCCTCTGCTAATTCTCCAAAGAGGGTTGCGGGAAGAATTCATCCCTTAGCTCGTAGAATTTCGCTGAGGCAGTCTCTTCTGCCGTCAAAATGTCAGAGCCAAGGTACCACCGCTGCTTCTTTCTTTTTATATGTTGTCTTGTTTCTTCCTCTTGCTTGTTAAGTGTTGCTTGAAACTTTTTTTCTTGCTTGTATCTTTACTGTAGGGTTGTTGTGTGATTGAGTTGTCATTATATTTCATCTAGTAAGTTGATTTTTTTATTTTAAAGGTAAGGTAACACAGATCAGTTGATCCATGTAGTCCCATTTCATGTAGTCCCATTTGGTTAAAATGTCAATCTTAGCAGACACAAAAAAAAAAAATTCTAAAATTTTTTGGAGACAAATTTTAGTACCTAAAAGGTCACAGAAATAATTTCAAAACAATTCTTCAATCCTTTTATTTTTTATTATTATTTTTTTTTATAAATTTTTTAAATTTTTAGCATAGGGCTTTTACATGAAGAGCCAAACTAAAAAAACAATTAAAAAAAATAGAATTTTGAAGAATTTTTTTTAAAAATTTTCCTGCTGTTTGTTAGGTACGAAAATCTCTCTCTCAAAAAAAAAAAAAAAAAAAAAAAAAAAAAAAAAAAAAAAAAAAGTCAGAATTTTTGTGAATTTGCTAAGGTTTACATTTAATCAAATGGACTACATCAATCAGCTGCTGATCCGTGTTACCTTCCCCTATAAGGGGTCAATTTAATCAAATTAATAAATAATATATTATGCTTTAATAATTAAAACAATTTTACTTCAAATACGTAAAATATGAAATAGAACTGCACTTTTTTTTTAGAACTTATTCTCCTTGTATTACGATTTGATTTACCTAAATTAAATTTGGTGAATAATTATTTACCTAAATTAAATTTGGTGAATAATTTTTCATCACTCGTACACTTGCATGATCTGGTCTGTATTTTCTTTTTGCTTTGCTTGGCTTTGTCTGTCTTGAATTCGAAGCTTCTATTTTAGTTTGTTACACCCCCTGAACTAACCCTAAAACTGATGTTTATTTACTCAACATGTTTTTATATGTTTTCAGATTTTGTTCTTATCTCTTTGATTATTATTTTTGTTATTTTACATTATATTACAGCTATTATTTTACAGTACATAATAATGTTTTTGTTGTACTTTTTCCTTTAATTCGGCATTAGTTATGTTAATTTTTGTATTGAATATTTTAATTTGAATAAGTTTACTTTTTTAATTACATATTTTAATTTGGTTTATGTAGCACGTACGGTATATTACAAATGCAGAGAGCACTCTTGAATATTTGAAGTACAAAAAATAATTCAAGGTTAAAAAAATAACACCACATTTAGTGTGCATTTTGCAATATAGGTTCAATAGCATTAAATTATTTTCCATAAAGAAAGTTATTGTTGAATGTTCAGTAGCCAGCTAGACTCCTGATGACGAGCTGATTCCATTGGACTAGCTCCTGAACCTTCTATGACAATATTTTTGTTAAAAAAACACTCGGTTTTTGAAGTGCTCTCTGCTGGTTGCTCGCAGCATGCCGCATGTTTGTAGCTTGTCCTCTTTCAGTTCGTCGTGAGGAGCGTCATGAAGAGTCTCCAAGCGGAGGTCTGCGGAGAGCCATCTCGCTGAGTGACCTTTCGTCTCCGGCACCGAGAAGACCAAACACCCTGCACGGTAAACTGCATGTCGCACTGTGGGGTCGTTTTGTCCATTAGTAGTGCAAGATGTTTCCCTTAGTTTCTAAAATTTGCATCAATATTTTTTATTAATTTCTCCCTTTGAACTTATTTACTGATTTTGGACTACTTTGGGGGATGTCCTGCAAGAAATTAATTATCGTTGATCCCTAACGATGAAATGTTTCTAAATTGATTTTTTTTTTTAAATTTTCCTTATTAATTAAGTCTAATGAGAACAGAAATTTTCACTACAATGAAATGAAACTAACTCTACCTTTTAGATTATTGATGGGCCATCATTTATATAATGATAAAGTTTGATAAAGTAGCTTAAATTCCAAATCACCCAAAATTATTCATTCCATGAAGTGTATTGACCTAATTTCATTTCTACATTTGATACTCCATTGAAGATATTATCTCTTAAATCCATTCAGTAACCATTCTTTCCATTGCTCCAACTTGACAGTCAAATTGACGTCTCCCCGCAGTTTCAGGAAAGGTTGCCAGCCCCTCTCGCCAGATCTCCAACAGTCGCACGCTGCCGCGGCCCTCCCACAACAAACAACTCGCCCCACCGTCCTCCGGAATGTCCCGCAGTTCTTCTGTTGGAGTTCTCAACCAGGTGAGGGTTTATAACTTCACTGTATATTGTAATAGGAAATTCAAATCACGATAATCGAAATATTTATCTCGTTAATTTAATTTCTTAATTTCTGCTGTGTTATGAATGAAAAGGAAAAAACAAAAATTAAAAATTATGGAAAGCCATTTTGTATTTTCAGAATGTCCATAACTTTTATCTTTTTTCAATAATTTGTGTTTTTATGAGTTTTGCATCTATCTTTTTCTTTCTTTACAGCAAAAATTAATATACTGTAAATTGTATAAATCGTCGACTCAGAATGCAAATCACGTAACTACAAAGAAAAAATTTGATGCAACTCGAAACCTTCTCCTACTAAACCATAAGGTTCAAAGTTCCATTAATTTTTTTTTAGTTACGTGATTTGCATTTTAAGACAATACAGTAAAAGAAAAGTAAATTCTTTACATATTTTTCGCAGAGTGACTGTGAGGACCCTCTGAGGTCTCGACCGCTGGCCATGCGACACACCATCAGCTCGCAGAACAAAATGGCCGCCAGTCAAGCAGCGAGAAGACGAGCAGCAAACAACTTCTCCGCCTCCCAAGGTGAGGGACTTTGTGGACTTAAAGAACTCCATGTTAAAATTAGTTAACTTTAAAAATTAATAACTTGAAAACCAGGAAAACTAGCTCGTATTTGCATACCTGATATTTTAGCTGCTGATAAGATAAGATATGTATCTTAACGTTTTAAGATACATTTCATAATTTTCATGTGTGTAATTTTCATATGTGTGAATATTTTTATCATTAGGCGTGCTACCTTATATACTTTTCAAGCTGTCTGCAGACCATGATAACATGAATTGAACCTTCTTTTCCTTCTTCCTTCAATACATGGCCATGTTTTTTTAGCATTGAAGCCATTTTATTTGTAGAATTTTACTAAAAATTATTAAGATAATCCTTTGATTTTTTATAACTGAAAAAGTACAATAATTATTGTTTTTAACTGTCCACAATCATAATATTTATTTAAATCTTTGTTTGTTGTTTGTATTTTTACACGTACGTTTGCTTGCAGGGAACTTGCTTGGCCAGGCAGCCAATGAGGACTCTAGCTCAGAAGAAGCCCCGCCCACCTCAAACAACGTGACCAATGGCAAGCCTGCAATTGCTCCGAGGCCAAGAAACATCCCTAGCAGGTGAGCTGATAGCACTCGGCAAATAAAATAACAATTTTTCTCCACAAATTTTGATTCTCTTTGATAATTTCTTCCGTTGCTAAGCAAGCAATTATAATTGTGTAATTGAAATTATTTTCTTTACAAGATATTGAAATTATTTTCTTTACAAGATACATGTGTTAATTATGAACTAACAGTTTTGTGCTAAGTTATGTTGATGGCCTCTTCCCTTTTCAAAAGCCCAAAGGAATGAACTAAGCAACAACAACAAAAACTGCTGTGTAAAATTGTTGCAGAGGCTTTTTCACACTATGCTCATTTTTAATAGCAGCAATTATCATAAAATAATCATTTTGATTTATATTACATTTGGAGAATTGCAACTTTCACAGAATATTTTGTATTTATGGAAGGAATTATAAAATGTAAAGATAAAATACCCCATACAGTCAAGTATTCCTTTTTGAATACCTCCTAGCTGTTACAGTGTATAATGAGACTGACTTATTAGCAAGCAAATTGACATAACTTTCCGTTATTTGTACGAACTACAGACTGAGTATTGGCCACAATTTTTGTGTTAAAATTAAGTTTGAAAAAGAATCTTACAAGGTTGTGCACCCTCAAACAAGAATAGTGCTGTTAAATTGCTACAAGTAGCCAAAGTGCATTAAATAAAAATAAATATTAATTGTAATAATGGTAATTGTTTATTGGGTTAAGTAATACATAATAATGGTAATTGTTTATTGGGTTAAGTAATACAATGTTGTGGAGGGATTTTTTTTTTTTTTAAAAAAGAAACAACTAATCGAAACAACAGCATGTAAGATATGAATAATAATAATAAAATGAGAAAAAAAATAATAATACAAAAAAATAAAAATTAATATTAGAGCAATAACCCAAATGGTGGAATGAAAAACGTAAAAAAAAAACCATTCATATAAATATGATAAAGTAATTAATGAATATGCTAAGGGAGATTTAATGAATATGCTAAGGGAGATTTTGCTTAAGTTATTTCTTTGTTTAATTAATTTTTTATATATATATGTGTTGTTTATCTCGTAAATCTTTCAATTTTTAGCAATTTTTAATTTAATATGTTGTTGTTCCATAATTTTGTGTCTATGTTTCTATGACTATATAATACCATATATGTATATTTATCTATTTATTTATGTTTAATTGTATCTGTCTGTACACAATTTGACAATTTGTTATTAATAAAATCAATCCATAAATATGATCATCCACCATTCTGTATCAGTTGGATGTGAACTTTTTCATTCTTCGTTTCAGTGGTCCGACGGCACCACCTCGCAACTTGAGCCGCACGGCACGCGAAGTGACTCAGCGACTTGCAGGAGGAGGGAAAGGTCGTGCACCCCCTCCCCCTCCCCCCAACGCACGAGCCAACATGGAGCCGAGCCCCGAGGAGCTACCAGTCAAAGACACAGACCTGGACATCGCCACGGCAACCAGTGAGTGTTTATCTTCTACTGAACCTTCTATGACAATTCCTTCCATATCAACATGGGTTGAATATTATTAAAAGTTCACCATTATTAAAAAGTTCACAAATTTCCCATATCTTACCTGTAATTTTAAAATGCAGAATTTTCATCAAATATATGACCGGAGAAAAATGTTTAAGCCAATGTCTCAAATGAGTTAATATTATTAGCTTACATAAGAAGTATATTTCATTTTAATTTTTATTTAGATCCTACTACTCTCTGTGACAAACTTTCTGTGACAAACTTTCCATATTATCAGATTAATACAATTTAATGTAAAACCACACTTTGCTTCTACCCCATTGAAAAGTTGCAAGTTCTTGGTAGGTGTTTTATATTTACTGTTTGTAAATAACAAATACAGTATTTAATTATGCTCCTGCTCCCGTACATATCGTATATTCCCATGGTTGATGGGACTAAGTTTAGCTTGATCTCCAGTATCTCAGATATAAATTTAATGCACTCTCAATCATCTTTATATTACTGTGCCTATCTTCACAAAACTAACGTCAATCTCTCGTCCACAGTAACTCCGGAGCTTTGTCTTCTCGCTGCCGACCAGCTTGCCCGAAGTGCGGAATCCCTCGCCACCCTCCACAAGCGAGTCTCCGTCGAGATAGAACCCGGGGATCGAGCAGGCTTGCTGCAGTCTCTCGGAGCCGCGGCAATCCACGCACAGAGGACCTTGAGAATGGTCGCACCGGGAACCCCAAGCATGAACGAGGGCGGAGGGGGGGACATGGTGCATATGATGCAACAGTACAGCGACATGCTGGTCTCAATTGTCCAGCAAAGGATGGCAAAACCACCTCCCTCATAGCCCACAGTTTTGTAACGTCAAAGTAAAGTTGTAATGCCAAACTATCATAAAAAAAGTAAAGTTGTTAAGTCACTCCAATTGAATAGAAAATAATGTCTGTCATTTTTTTTTTTTTTTTTTTTTTTTTTATAATTAAAAATTACATAAAATATATTCCTTATTTCTTCAGACTTTTTTTCCAGTGTGATAACTAATTTTTAAAAGTAATAATGTATCTCTTTCATAGGCACTTAACAACAGTTTAACATATTAAAAAAATTTAAAACATGGAAGCAAGTGATAAAGATTAAGATTACTGAGCAATCCATTCAGAAAAACAATCTATACATCTTAAGTTTTTCAATTTTCTCACAGTTTCTCACAGTATGTTTTAAAATTAGCGCCCTGAAAAAAATTGTGAATATTTTATGTATCTTTTCTAAAAACATGAATTACTTGTTTATTGGCAGATCATTTGGGAGAAAAGTGGGAGGGAGAGCAAATATTTCTTCTAAGGATCAAGTTTGATGATAAGGCCACCCCTAATTTATAATAGTTTTTTCTCATTAATTTTAAAATGTCAGGATTAACTTTTTCCTCATATTCTTGAAGTCTCTAGACTATGCACATTGTTTAGTGTTGCCATTGTTTAGTGTTGCTTTAATATTGCTCTCCAACTTTCAACTAATTCTACTTTTATTTAAAAAAGGTTCAGTCATGTTACTTTAAGCATTATGTGACCGTGGGCTTCAAAATGAACGCTAGGCTGGAGAGGAAGTGAATGTTGAATGTTTTTAAAGTGAAACTGAGTGAAACTCTTGTTAAATGTTGTCTTGATTAGGAAGTTAACGATCCGTCAAACATGAAGTGTATGTTAACAAAGTTACTTAATCAACCGGTTAAGTGTTGACTTTTTGTTTTTTACTAATATTTTTAAACAATGTATTTTTTAGTAAGGCCTAGTCATGTAAATAATATAAATAAGAAAAAGCCTTATTAAAAATGACACTACCAACATAATTTTAATATGCCAACACTATGTATATTTAACAAAATGGTGAAAGCCTAATAATTATTAATTTAATATTTAAAACATAAAAAGACATAATATTAAATTAAAAAAGATTAAATTAAAAAAGACTTAATAACTTTAAAATTGGAGTATAAACCTTTTTACTGCAGAAATGGATAGAGGGTGCAAATTTATGCTATTCTGATTTTTTTTGTCCGCCAAGTAATTATAAAAAATTGTTGAAAGTACAGAGACGCCTCAAAGTATAGGACCTAAAAGGGATGTGGGTTCAAACCTGTCCTCGTCAAAACTTTTAAGCACTACTTCCCGGGCTCTAAAAAATCAGAGTGGCACAACTTTGCAATGCTTCCTCTATCTCCTTTTTTGTAATAAAAAATTTTGAGGTATACTCTATTACATTTTCCATGTTTTTTTTGTTTTATTGGTATATCTGTATATATATTATAGATTTTAATATTTGTCAAAGTATTGATGTAGTTCTTAATTAATTAATAGCTCAATATTAATTGTAGGTAATATTTTATATATGATAATAAAATTTGATGATCTAACCAACCAAAGTCAAATGATAGATATAAAAAATCATTGTTTTAGATTTTGACTTTTAAAAATAATTATTATATTATGATAACTTAATTCTAGGAGGAAAAATGGTCGATCAATTTAGCTAGCTAGAAATTTAGTACAATAAATTGTATGCACATTACTACTAAAAAGCTGTGGCCAAAATATGATTAACTGTATCCATAAAGCACAAATTGTAGCATGTTTGTTTTCTTAATATTTCATGATATTTGGCATGTAATGTAATTTGTTGTTGTTGTTCTAAATTAAATTATGACTCCATCCCTCTGATTAGAGAAGACATGTTAAGGGGGGAAGGCAACACGGATCAGCTGATCGATGTAGTCCTATTTGATTAACACAAATATTCTTCAATTTTTTTCAAATATTCTTCAATTTTTTTCAGAGAGACAGATTTTATAATGCCATAAAAAAAAAAAAAAAAAAAGCTCGAAAGTTTGATTCTTTTTAATTTTTTAGATTGGCTCTCCATGAGAAAGCCAAACAGAATTAGAATTGTTTATTGCCAAAAAGAATTAGAATTGTTTATTGAATTAGAATTGTTTTGAATTTGTCCTTTTAGGTACTACAATCTGTATCGGAAAAAAAAAAACTGTATGTCTCTAAGGTTTATATGTTAATCAAATGGGACTACGTCGTCCGTGTTACCTGACTCTTCAATATTCCAACAGTATAAAATTAAATTTCATTCCCTTGTCTTTATAAAGAAAAATAGAAATTTTGTTTACATGAATTGTTAAGTGAATTGAGAGTGAATTAGATGTCCAATTGAAAAGAAAGCATAGAGTGAGGGTTTTTGTAATTTGTGACATGTTATGGAATTAATAAAACAAATACTAAAAATATATAGAAACGGCGTTTTTTTATTTTCTCATTTCGATCCATTTCTGCAAATTCATTTCTGCAAATTTTGTGTGTGTGATGGACATGCTAGATGCACATGCTAGATGCAAGTAGATTTTGAACACCTAGAATTCTCACTTTTCACTTCCCTAGAGAGAATTTCTTCGAGGTTGAGTCTTCAAATTTTTAAGATCTGTTTCCTTTCTGTTTCCTTGTTCTATTCCCTTAGGACTCTTTTATCATCTCTATTCTTTTTCTTTCACCCTATTCTTGCATTACGTAATTATTATCGCAATTAATCTTTCAAGTTTCCTTCAGCATTTTTATTCATTCTGCCAGAATTATTTGAGAATTATTTGTTCTGAATCTAATAGAATATGGAATTCTTTCTTCCCAGAGTGATTTTCTTACTAGAATAATAAGTGTTGATTTATTTTACTAATCTTATATGTTCTTTCTACATTAGGCTCCTCTTTTTCATTCCAGTTTTATTTCTTAACTTTCATGTTATAATAACAGAAATGAAAGTAAAATATTCTGTAGTACAATAAAACATTTATTTTTCACTCTAACAGAGCATTACAACTCTCGACATTGGATGGAAGAAACTACTAGATGGTACGTGTCTTACTAGAACTAGATGGTGTCTGGCAAGCTGTAGGGCCCTCACTCCCATCTAGCAATTTTCACAAGGAGGCCTCGCGACGTGTCGCTCATCAGGGAACACAGCATGAGCTGCAAACAAGGAGCAACATTTCCATTTTCATTAACATTTATTTTCATTAACATTTATTTTCATTAACATTTATTTTCATTAACATTTATTTTCATTAACATTTATTTTCATTAACATTTATTTTCCTGAGGGGGTATTTTCTGATTTTCCTTTATTGGTTTATTGGTGCATTGGCAACTTAACTTTCAGTAAAATTTAGGAAAATTAATGTATTCATTAAATAATCTATTATCTCCCTAAAATGGAAATAATGATTTCAGTTTTCAGTGGCATTGCTTATTACCGGGAGGACAAATTAACATTACCAAAAATAACTGATAATTATTTAATAGCTCTGTTCGTAAATGTACGTGCATGCACAATCTGTCCTAATCCTTAATGTATGGTATATGTTCTTGTTTGTTTTTGTTTTTTTAAATTTCTTCACGTGCAGTTGGCACACTCGGAAGTGAGTATAGTGTTCATAAACTTCAATGTATTTTATTTATTTATATTCTTTGATTGTTGGTATATTTTAAAATGAATTTTTCTTTCATTTAAAAAAAAAAAAAAAAAAAAAATCTATTGCCTGCTGTCAGAGGGAGTGTTATTAATTTAAAATTTAAGGGTGAGGTAACGCACGCATGTGTTAAAAGAAAAAAAAGTAATCCCACACATGAAAATTATGAAAAAAAAAAATTAAAATACATCCCCTATCAGTAGCTAAAATATCCTCTGACATTCCTGAGTACGGTATACAAAATTCGATATAGTTATTCGATATATATAGTGTAACATATGAAGAAGTGGAACTTGGAACTTCCATGTTACATTAATCAGCTTTAAAATTAGCTCGAATTCGTATACTTGAAAATTAGCTACTGATGCATGTAGAGGAGAACTTTCTAAGACATGAATTTTAACAATGTGCGTGTTACCTTACCATTAATAATTATAAAATACGCATGCTTGTTTTTTTGTGCTATTTATTAATATGAGAATAATGAGAACATACTACAAGGAAAACGTTAAGAAATAATTTAAATCTTGGTTTTGCTGTTATATATAATATTATATTTATAAATTTAATAATCATTAGTTTATTTACCTTAAAATATAACAACCAAATAAGAAAGAGAGAACAATGAAATTTATAATAATTAAAAAATATAATTATATAAATTTTAATAGATACAATAGAGCCTCTGTTAAAAAAATGCACTTGTAATTATATTTAGTTGGCAAATTATAATAAAATAATTTTATTTTTTCCCTTATTTTTTTTTTGTAATTTAACGCCTAAACTAAAATATTTTATGAATAGATAGAATAATTTTTTTATCTCCTTCATTCTCTTGCAGAGGTATAAATAAATAAGCTTATAAAAAATAATTTTATTTAAATTGAAAGTTCAAGAAAGTTCAAAACCACCGTAAAACAATGGAGTATCGACCTCAATTTTTTTTTTTTTTATATATAGAGTGTGCAAAGTTATGCTACCCTGATTTTTTTAGAACCCGGGAACTATTTTTAAAAAATTATTGAAAGTTCTTTTTGTGACGTCAAAAGACGCCGTTCCTTGCCGCCTCCAAAAAGGACTTTCAATAATTTTTTAAAAATAGTTCCCGGACTCTAAATAATCTGAAAAAAATCAGGGTGGCATAATAACTTTGCACGCTTTATCCATTTCTGCAATAATAAAAAAAAAAAAAAATGAAAAAATTGCGGTCGATACTCCATTATTATATTATTATATTCTTAAATACACCGTGTGTTAATTTCCAACGTGCTGTATGTAGCACTCGATCATATCAAAGACTCTTTTTTAAAAACATTAAAATGTTTAAGGATTATTGTCATCTTACATTATAATATAATTTAAAATTTCAGCAAAAAAACAAAAGAAATGAAGCAAAAGTCAGTCTAGTTTTTGTCAAATCAGCATCTTTCTCAACTAAAAAATTTAATATCTCAAAAACTGGACAAAGTAATTACATTTTTTACTTCAGAAAGTGAACACAGTCATTTTGTTCTCTATGTTCTGATCTAAATTTTATATTTTTTTAAAAATAATTACAATAGTAAATAAATAAATAAATTTACCGCAAATAAAAAGCTAATACGAGTAAAATAGAAGTGAGTAAAATAGAAGTCGATAATTTTTCATACTGCAGCATGTATTGTATTTTATGCCTAGTTTTAACATTAACATAGTATACGATATTGCTTTCCACATTTATAGGGTAAATTGAACGTAAAAAATTCAATTAAATCTAAGGTGAAAATTTATGTCAACATTGTAATTAAAAATCAAATATCAATATAACAAGTTAATCACAAAACTCCAAAACTCCCATTACGACTCTCTAATAATAATAATTTAATAATCATATGACATGTTTTCAAAAATAATTTAATAATCATATTTATTCAAAACAGAATACACTAGCTGCATAAAAATAATAAAAATGGCACGAAATTTAGAGTTTGTATTTTTATATTTCGAGATCAGCAAAAATCAACCAGAGAAATATGTTATTGTTCTCTCAATAAATTATTTTCTGCAAGAAACGTATGACATAATAAAATAATAATTACAGACGGAACCACATCATAATTATTGCTTTCGAATTTAATTTATTAAATTCATAATTTTATTATATAATTTTATATCTAGTCTTTTCTCCTCTTATTTTGCACCATTTTAGAGGAAATAAAATGGAGATTACGTATATTTATGTAGTCTACAATAATTAATATTTATACTGTTTATATTTAGTCTCAGCAAAAATTTAAAAAATATATTTCATTTATCCACGATCGACATCAGCGCTCGCTTCCAATCAGTTCGCTAACGATCTCCGCGCGATCTACCCGCGCAGCGTGCGGCCGATGCGTTTTTGCGGCCACTGCGGCGGCGTTAGATTGAACACGCTTCGCTCTGCGCTGAGCCGGCTAACGTGTCAAATCATTGTACCTAACGTGATAAAAACAACACTATGTGACAATTTCTATGCACTGTAGTTATTAATTATTTAATTATAAATAATTATTATATATAATTATTATAACAATAAAATAATTAAAATTTAAAATAATGTACTCTAACTGACTGTAATAGCTGTAATAAGTCTCGTAAAAAAATGACTTTTTATGTCAGTTTGGTTTCGATCACAATCTTTATAATACATTAATTATGGTATGAAATAATGCAATTAATATATAATATATGCTGCATGCAAAACAATTCGAAATTAAACATATGTGGAGACTTCATATTAGAATATGATTATTAAATAAAACATACAATATATATTATATTAATCAACCGCTATTATTAATTTAATATTATATTTCAATAAAAAATATTCATAAAATTATAAAATGCAGTAAAAATTACGTAAAAAATAACTGGGAATACAAATTTACAATTATAAATTATAATATATATATATTTATTTCTTACATGCATTTGCATTTTGCTAATTCAAGATTACATTTTAATTTAAAGTATTTCTTTACGAAGCTGCATGTAAATTAGGTTAGGTAATTATAATCTGGCGCAATTATAATTAAATCACTGGCATGACAATTACTTTCACGTTTCGGCCTGGTAAATAATAAAGATACTACTAGTTCTGTTCGCAAATACACAATCAGAAAGAATCGATTTTTATTAATGAACCTTATGTACATGGAACATAAAAGGTTCATTAATAAAAATCGATTATTTCTGATTGTGTATTTACGAACTGAGCTTATATGTATAATCGGTTAACATTTTTTTTTGGTACACGTAATTCGACTAATTCGCTTCTGAACTATTATATTTATTATTCTCTAACTTCTAACAACTGAAACCATATTAAATATGTATTGGGTTATAATTATAACACACAATACATCGTAATATTATAACATTAATTTGTTTACACGTAATATATGTATATAATATATGATAATATTAAAATATTCGACTTTTATTTGCGGTCAAAGCGGGCAGCTCACGTGACTACCGAGGTCACACAAAACTTTGTGAATGATTTCCGGCGCTCGTCTTATCGCCGTGACTCACCTTCTCCCGTCAAAACTTTTATACATGAACTAAACGTCCAGCTATAGATAAGCCACGGTGGCCTAGTGCAAGTATGCCCGCCTCGCATGCAAGAGGCTCCAGGTTCAAAACCTACCTCCAGCACGACTTTTCCACCGACCGGGGGCAGTGGAAGAGGAACACGAGACAGGGGGAGTTTTTAAATTTTAAAATTGAAAACTACCCCGAACAAAAAATACACGGCAAAAATTGCCATGTACTTTTCATCCGGGGGGCTCTCGCACTCGCTAACATGAGAGGCATGCAGGATTTTTCAATGAGCAAAACTCTACCTTCAATACAGCGATACAGCCGTTTGGAGCACAACTTTATAATTTACTATTACAAAATAATTCAACGGAAAAAAAAATGTTTTTAATGATCGCGGGGTTGGTTGTTTTTTTTTTTTTTTAATTTATTGTACAAAAATACACTACAAATATATAATATATATAAATTTGTTTTTTTAATATGCTTCATTTTTGGTTACTTTAATTTAATTTCTCTAAAATCAAGCAAGAAATGTGCTTCAAGTGGTGGCTCTATCCTTGGAAGGAAGGGTCAAGCGAGTTTTACTCTTTGAAAAATACAAACCACATGCCAATCAGCTAGACGAATGCGAGACCCCAGTCAAGAAATTATCTGAAAGAAAAACATGTGACCTAGCTTCTTACATGTCTAGCTTTAAATAGGAAAAAATTAAACTTGAAAATAAAAATTAATTAAAATATTTTATGTTGAAATAAAAATTATTCAAGACGGCGGTTTTCTATGAAATGCTCCATTTCTGATTTTCCTCCGTTAGGCTCCACAAAATTTAATATTATACTGTATATTTATTATTATCTATATTATACATTGATTGGTAAGTTTTGTTGAATTTAAGAAGGTCGATATCCGAGATCACAAATTGACAACTTAAATTATTTTCTTAAAGTTTTCTGAATTATTTGCAAGAAATTAAGAAAAACGTAATAGATTATTTTTTTTTAAAATATTATTTCTATTATAAATAATTGATAAATTGGCTTTTAACAGGTGACGTTCTTTAAAATCAAAATGGAACAATAAAAATTTTTTAATTTTAAGGCATACAGTATAAAATAATTATACGGGAAAGATTTTCTCAACACGATGAATTAGACAAAATTACCAACTTGCTTCAAATCTAAATCCTTTATTGCAGTCTATGGGGGAAGGTAACACGCCCAATGTTAAAAGAAATCCCTAGCATAAAAATTATGAAAAAAAAAAATTAAATTTTCTCCTCTACATCCCCTATCAGTATCTAAAATACTAGTATACAAATTCATAACTCAAAAACTCGCTCGAATTTATATACTTGATATTTTAGCTACTGATAGGGGATGTAGAGGAGAACATTTTATTTTAATTTTTCATAATTTTCATGTATGGGAATTTTTTTTTAACATTGGGCGTGTTACCTTACCCTTAAATGCAATTCAAATTAATTCATATTAAATTTTTTAATTTAATTATCAAAAACATTGCAACAATAAATAAATTAAATTCAAATAATAAGTTTGGAAGGAAATTATTCTTTTTTAATTGCTTTTGTTATATAATGCACATTTCTGTGCGTTGTCCTTTTTATAATTTACAATTTTCTCCACTAAATTTAAAAGTGTACCTAAGCTCTTTTGAAGTTGGTTTTTTCAAGATTCAAACAAAATTACAGGATTTTGCAGCTATAAACTTCAAAGCAGCAAAAGTAACAAACTTGACTCGCACAGATAATTTAATTCGACATGGGGAATTAAAAAATGAAGACTTTTTCAACATATAACAAAAATAATACATACATACATAACATGACGCCATATCACATTACAGGGTAAGCCAGCAGCATTATTACCTCGACCGTCTACAAATTGTCCTCCAAAGCACTCGATTCTTGCATACTCCACTTGCTTCAGAAATACTCAAATAATAGTCATAATAAAAACGGATTTTGAAGCATTACCGGTATAAATTAAGAAATTACATATTTTATATTTTTATAGCAATTTTAAATGACAATATTCAAAAGAAAATTTCAAAAAATTTCAAGTATGTCATAATTTTGATTCTACCTTTCTGTTGACTATCTTGTTTTATTGCTAGTAGCATGGAGGGACTGCCCAACAGCAATAAACTTTTAAATTATAAGGAGTATGATTAGTGCTATTTCGCCATCCAATTATTACAATGTAAGAACAAGTATCGGCACCCAGATTAGATTTCAGGGAAGACCCGGGTTCGAAGCCCGGTGTGGACTTCTTTCTTCTTTCAAATGTTGATACTCGTATACATACATTGTAATAATCGGATGGCGAAATAGCACCAAACATACTCCTTATAATTTAATATCACGCTATCCAGTCAGAGGCAGAATTACAAAAAAAATTTCATTTAATAAACTTTTTATTAATAATTGATGGCTCGTGAGGGGCACTGTCAAAGCTTCAGACCTCATAGATTAAAAAATCGTCCAATTTTGTTATTATTTCAATTAAGTTAGTATTATCTGCTGGCACGGGACCATTATAGTTTGTGCAAGCTTAACCCTAGCACATTGGGATGGAGGTATTGACAGAAAAGTTAATCTTACACCCCCTGTAATGTAATAAAAATACCGACTTTGGTAGCCATTTCAGATGCTCCCAAGGTAATAAGATAAGATTCATTAGGAGTTTATGATGTAAACGATGATTTTTGAATCGATGAAGGCTATCAGTTAACAAAAAACATATTTTTGAGGTTTAAACTTCCTTTCTTTTCATTGGTCAAATTAAACAAATGGAATTTAATGTTCATTTAAAAGTTGACTTTTTTCTACCCTGTGATTGGCTCATCACGTTGGTTAGCAACCAATCACAAAAAATCAACAACTGCTCAGGAGCCAATCAGAAACAAATACAGTACCAGAAATGAACGCATATCCCTGATTATTCGAATATAATTCTGCCCTAGCATTGTCAGGTTGTTTTTGAGTTGCAACTAAACTAAAATAACCCAGCATTTCTAATGTCTATCCTGTCGCACGCAACACCAAGGGGTTCAAAAATGATAGAACCATATTACCAATAATATATAATCAACTTTTTTAAAGTTGTTTTCCTTAATGTTTTTTGTCGCGGAAAGCATTAATAACCAAAGCAGATAAATTAAAAACACGTAAAAACACTTCAATATTGTGGAAACAGACCTTGAGAGCAGGCGACAGGTTCTAGTCCTTCCTTGTCCAGCGGGATGTGTCGCAGGTGGCTCAAGATGCTCTCAAACATCATCTACGTTGAGAGATCGTCCTCGCTGAACCACACCATCCCTCAGCCAGACACGGTCATCAGCATCCCAGACTTGAGGTGTTGGACCTGCCAGACACACAAACATGTCAGGTGAGAAAGGAGAAAATGTCATTAATCATTACTATACATTACTATTATTATAAGGAAAAGGTAACCATTGCTGTTGGATATATTAATTTAATGAAAGAGATAGGAAAAAAATACCAACAAATCTTACCAAAATGAAATGTCCACAGCAGGTGAATCTTGATGGCACTTACAAATACTTATTGAGACGTTTTGACCAAAAATTAATGATGTGGTCTTTTTCAATCACAGAAGAAGAAAAAAGGCTTCAAGTGTTCCCCGGGGTGAAAATTTTCTACATAGCCACCATGTTAGAAAATTTGAATTTTTTCTCAGTAACTATTAAAGCTTTGAATTTGAAACCATCTCCTACCCCCCCCCCCCTGATAATGAACCAAGAACTTATTTTTCTTTAAAAAATTTCTTTTATGCCAAAAAAAGCAATTTCAATTTTTTTTTTAGATAGGACGGTGGGAACACCACAAAATCAGCTGACTTGAAGCCTCTATTCGGAAAAATATTGCAAATAAAAAAAAATATATAAATAAAATGTTTGCTCAATACACTGTTAAGAAGCAATGGTTGTAACAAACCATTGTTTATAATGTCTGTCGCATGAAGCCTTTTTCATTGTTAAACATGGGACGATATAGTGTCTAATTTCACCAGCAGAGCAGAGAACGTAATGGCATTGTTGGCGCTAGTCAACACTCAACAATTACCCATAAGTTTACATGTAAATCAACAAGCGTCCCATGTTTTTCCTTTCACGTGACAGACAATACCAACAATAGACAATAATGGTTGCATTTTTTTATTTCATAATTAGAAAATATACCTAAAATTATGCTTTTCTGAATTTTTTCGGATTTTTTGGAGTGCGGGAACTAATTTTAAAAAAATATTTAAAATACCTGAATTTGGGTGGTACACCTGATTGGACAACCGTGACGTCATATGTCGTGCTGTGATTGGCTGTTGATGATGTCACGGCTGCTGTGATTGGCTGTCGATGACGTCACGGTTGTCCCATCAGATATACCACCCAAATTCAGATATTTTAAATATTTTTTTAAAATCAGTTCCCGCACTCCAAAAAATTTGAAAAAAATCAGGGTAGCATAACTTTGCACCCTCTATCCATTTCTGCAATACAAAAATTGAGGACAATACTCTATCTATTATTTGCAGGAAATTAAGAAAAAACACAATAGATGATTTTTTCTAAAATATTATTTCTATTATAAAATGATCAATTATTTTAAAAATTAAATTAATAAATTAAGTAAATGATAAATTGGCTTTTGACAGGCGGCGTTCTTTAAAATCGTGATGGAACAATAATAAATTTTAATTTTAAGGCATACAGTATAAAATAATTATATGGGAGAGATTTTCTCAACACGATGAATTAGACAAAATTACCAACTTGCTTCATATCTAAATCTATAGGGTAACACGCCCAATGTTAAAAAAAAAAAAAAAAAATCCCTCACATGAAATTTAAGAAAAAAATTTAAAATGTTCTGCTCTGCATCCCCTATCAGTAGCTAAAATATCAGGGTGTATACAAATTCATAACAATCATAACTCAAAAACTAGCCCGAATTTATATACTTGATATTTTAGCTACTGATAGGGGATGTAGAGGATAAAATTTAAAAAAATTCTTCATAATTTTCATGCATGGGATTTTTTTTTTTAAACATTGGGCGTGTTACCTTACCCTTAAATGCAAATCAAATTAATTTATGTTAACTTCTCCGATTTAATAATTAAGAAACATTGCAACAATAAATAAATTAAATTCAAATAATAAGTTTGGAAGGAGATTATTCTTTTTTAATCGCTTTTGTTATATAATGCACATTTCTGTGCGTCGTCCTTTTTATAATTTACAATTTTCTCCACTAAATTTAAAAGTGTACCTAAAAGCTCTTTTGAAGTTTTTATTTTCAAGATGCAAACAAAATAACAGGATTTTGCAGCTATAAACTTAAACTTAAAAAGTAACAAACTTGACTCGCACAGATAATTTAATTCGACATGGGGAATTAAAAAATGAAGACACTTTCAAGATATAACAAAAATAATACATACATACATAACATGACGCCAATTCCCTTTACAGGTTAAGCCAGCAGCATTATTACCTCGGCCGTCTACAAATTGCCCTCCAAAGCACTCGATTCTTGCATACACCACTTGCTTCAGAAATACTCAAATAATAGTAATAATAAAAACGGATTTTGAAGCATTACCGGTATAAATTAAGAAATTTCATATTTTATATTTTTATAGCAATTTTAAATGACAATATTCAAAAAATTTCAAGTATGTCATAATTTTGATTCTACCATTTTGTTGACTATCTTGTTTTATTGCTAGTAGCTTGGAGGGACTGCCCAACAGCAATAAACTTTTTAACACAGATTAGATTTAAGGGAAGACCCGGGGTTCGAAGCCCGGTGTGGACTTCTTCTTCTTTCAAATGTTGATACTCGTATACATACATTGCAATAATCGGATAGCGAAATAGCACCAAACATACTCCTTATAATTTAATATCACGCTATCCAGTCAGAGGTAGAATTACAAAAAATCTTGATTTAATAAAATTTTTATTAATGATTGATGGCTCGTGAGGGGCACTGTCAAAGCTTCAGACCTCGTATAGATTTAAAAATCGTCCTATTTTGCTATTATTTCAATTAAGTTAGTATTATCTGCTGGCACGGGACCATTCTAGTTTGTGCAAGCTTAACCCTAGCACATTGGGATGGAGGTATTGAGAGAAAAGTTAACCTTACACCCCCTGTAATGTAATAAAAATACCAACTTTGGTAGCAATTTCAGATGCTCCCAAGGTAATAAGATAAGATTCATTAGGAGTTTATGATGTAAACGATGATATTTTATTTGATGAAGGCTATCAGTTAAAAAAAACATATTTTTGAGGTTTAAACTTCCTTTCTTTTCATTGGTCAAATTAAACAAATGGAATTTAATGTTCATTTAAAAGTTGACTTTTTTCTACCCTGTGATTGGCTCATCACGTTGGTTAGCAACCAATCACAAAAAATCAACAACTGCTCAGGAGCCAATCAGAAACAAATACAGTACCAGAAATGAACGCATATCCCTGATTATTCGAATATAATTCTGCCTTAGCATTGTCAGGTTGTTTTTGAGTTGCAACTAAACTAAAATAACCCAGCCTTTCTAATGTCTATCCTGTCGCACGCAACACTAAGGGGTTCAAAAATGATAGAACCATATTACCAATAATATATAATCAACATTTTTAAAGTTATTTTCCTTAGTAAATTTGGTCACGAAAAAGCATTAATAACCGAAGCAGATAAATTAAAAACACGTAAAAACACTTCACTATTGTGGAAACAGACCTTGAGAGCGGGCGACAGGTTCTAGTCCTTCCTTGTCCAGCGGGATGTGTCGCAGGTGGCTCAAGATGCTCTCAACCATCATCTACGTTGAGAGATCGTCATCGCTGAACCACACCATCCCTCAGCCAGACACGGTCATCAGCATCCCAGACTTGAGGTGTTGGACCTGCCAGACACACAAACATGTCAGGTGAGAAAGGAGAAAATGTCATTAATCATTACTATACATTACTATTATTATAAGGAAAAAGTAACCATTGCTGTTGGATATATTAATTTAATGAAAGAGATAGGAAAAAAATACCAACAAGTCTTACCAAAATAAAATGTCCACAGCAGGTGAATCTTGATGGCACTTACAAATACTTATTGAGACGTTTTGACCAAAAATTAATGATGTGGTCTTTTTCAATCACAGAAGAAGAAAAAAGGCTTCAAGTGTTCCCCGGGGTGAAAATTTTCTACATAGCCACCATGTTAGAAAATTTGAATTTTTTCTCAGTAACTATTAAAGCTATGAATTTGAAACCATCTCCTACCCCCCCTGATAATGAATCAAGAACTTATTTTTCTCTAAAAAATTTCTTTTATGCCAAAAAAAGCATTTCAATTTTTTTTTTTTAGATAGGACGGTGGGAACACCACAAAATCAGCTGACTTGAAGCCTCTATTCGGAAAAATATTGTAAATAAAAAAAAATATATAAATAAAATGTTTGCTCAATACACTGTTAAGAAGCAATGGTTGTAACAAACCATTGTTTATAATGTCTGTCGCATGAAGCCTTTTTCATTGTTAAACATGGGACGATATAGTGTCTAATTTCAACACCAGAGCAGAGAACGTAATGGCATTGTTGGCGCTAGTCAACACTCGACAATTACCCATAAGTTTACATGTAAATCAACAAGCGTCCCATGTTTTTCCTTTCACGTGACAGACAATACCAACAATTGTTTGTTTACTAACAACGAGTAGAGCTCCACGGTTACTGAAGAAGATGATTATCCTGATGTGACTGAGGGAACACTCACGTTTCTCTGATTGACGGTCAGGTTTGATGTCGTCTCTCGAACACGAAGCTACTGGGAGGCTCAAACACCTCGGCTAGGTTGAGGTACATTTCACAGAACGACTTGCCAACCTGTAAGAGAGAGAGAGAGTTAGGATCTTCTCACACAAGAAATTGCCTAACAGCAAAATGAATGGAACCAGCTCGTCGTCAGGAGTCCATTGAACTGGCTACTGAACCTTCTATGATGAATTTTTCTGTGTTATCCATGCAAAGAATTGTCACAGAAGGTTCAGTAGCCGGTCCAATGGAACCAGCTCGTCGTCAGGAGTCCATTGAACTGGCTACTGAACCTTCTACGATGAATTTTTCTGTGTTATCCATGCAAAGAATTGTCATAGAAGGTTCAGTAGCCAGTCCAATGGAACCAGCTCGTCGTCAGGAGTCTATTGAACTGGCTACTGAACCTTCTACGATGAATTTTTCTGTGTTATCCATGCAAAGAATTGTCATAGAAGGTTCAGTAGCCAGTCCAATGGAACCAGCTCGTCGTCAGGAGTCTATTGAACTGGCTACTGAACCTTCTATGTATGCATATCATATTTAATATGCATAATAATATACAGCATACAGTACTATATACAATTGGAACTACATAAAATGAACTTATTTACTTGCAAAATTGGACCGTGCATATATCATGAGAGAAGAAAAATTTTGGATTGAAGATTTTACGAAAGAAAAGGATTCAAATAAGAAAAAATTTAATTTTGAATGTTACTTTTACAGCAGAATTCGGCTTATTATAACATCTATGCAAATTAATTATATTTGGTCCCATGTTCCTGTACAACACACCACATACATAGTATCATATCATATATTATGTATTGATAGTATTGGTACAAAGAAGCCCGAATACAAAGCAGAAGAAAGCATATTATGATATGGCTACAGGCTACTCCTAGATTCATGGCTACTGTATGCATTGCATACAACTCCACCCGTCCCAAGACAGTATGCAGAGTTTACAGTGTGATACAGTAATGCAGTAATACTAATAAATGTGTCGAAATATCATAAATAGGTTCAGCATATAACGAAATACATGTATTTACTTACATGCAGTAAAAAGTAATCACCAAAAATGGTATCAAAAAAGAGATTATTTCGGGAGAAAAAGTTACCGGCTAATATTAAACATGGCGGAATGCGCAAGTTTATTTACGAAATGAAAGTACAGTCTCTGGCAAAATAAAACAAATATAAAATGTCACCATATATTATCGAATCATCTAAAAATCAAAATTAATGTAGTTTTAATGCAAAATTTTTAATATTCTTTTCATTTAAATAATTTTTTCACCTTTCAAAATGTGATTTACTAATGAATAACGAGTTTTTTCAAATGAATTGTTAACAGTAGTAACAAATTCATTTTGCGTAGTACAGGCTGCAGGGACGAGCGATTATTCGAGGGGAAGTAACTGTACTATATCGAACAATATCAATACAATTATCGATTTTAGAAAATTAAGGCGCCTACCTTTAAAATCACCATTTTCTCATGTGACGCGATCATATATTATATGTCTGCAATTTTATTATTGCAAAAATTTTGATGGTGATTGGAAGGATGAATGTCGTCGGAACAACACCAACCGTTGAAAAATTAAAAAGAAAATGAAAAAGAAAATATGCGCCTATATAATTACAAAAGATAAAGAAATGCAGAAATTCTAGAATTTGATTTTTTTTTCATGAGAAAATATAAAGTCACGAAGAAAAAAAAAAAAAAAAGAATTACCAAAAATTGAAATAAAATAAAAACTCTTACATTATTTTTTCCAATAAAAAATTGAAATTATTTTAATTTAGAAGATCTCGAAATTATTTAAAGAAAGAAAAATCCGCCATTTTTACCATGCAGAAAAATATGAAAGTATGATAATTGTCACTGATCTTAGGAGAAGATGAATCACTCTGGAAATTATAGTAAACCTTCCTTAATTTTAACATGCAGCCAAGAAAAAAATGGAGCAAAAATTGATATAGTTTTTGAGATATAAATATTGTAGGACATAATATATATTATATATATATAATATATAATATATATATATATATATATATAATATATATATATATAATATATTTATATATATATATATATATATATATATAGTGAGAATATCATTGAAAATTTGGTGGCCATTGGTCAAATCAGCATGATCTTCAACTATAAAAAAAAAATATATATCTAAAAAATCGAACCAAATAATTACTTTTTTTTATGAGAGAGTGAAGTCATTTCGTTATTTATGTTCTGATCTAATTAAATTTTATATATATTTTTTTTATCATAAAAAATAATTGCATAGTGACAATAATCCTAAATGCATGCTATCCATAGTACAAAACAAAATACATAACCCCTGGCAGGTAGGCAGCCCAACATACGCCACTAGCAGCAAGCAATGCTGGCAATGCTGCTCGCTCGTTCGATGCCGTACGTGGGCCGCTGCTTGAGCACAGCGGCGAGCGTCATGTTGAAGAAATCGGTGTTCCACGACGTACGTGTCTTCAATGAAGTATCGACCTATTTTTTTTTTTTTTATTGCAGAATTAATGGAAAGAGGGTGCAAAGTTATGCTACACTGATTTTCTACAGTTTTTTTTTTTAGACCGGGAACAAATTTTAAAAAATTATTGAAAGTCAATTTTGTGACGTCACGAGACGTCGCTCTCCTTAATGAAGAAAAAGATAGGACATGCCGCCTCGTGAAGTCACAAAAAAGACTTTCAATAATTTTTTAAAATAGTTCCCGGTCTCAAAAAAATCTGAAAAAAATCAGGGTAGCATAACTTTGCACCCTCGATCCATTTCTGTAATAAAAAAAGTTGAGGTCGATACTCCTTAGATAGAAATTTTTTAATTTTTCTTTCAATAAGGATACACCGCTATGAGCTTGGAGCTCGGGGCGGGGTACGGATTAACCTAACAATTTCATGCAAACACGACACACAAAATTTCCAATTACAAATTAGTTAATGACAAATTCACGTACTCACGTCTATAATATTTGACTGTACGAAAGATGAAAAATTGACAACGTATGGAAAATAATGATAATAAAAAAAAAAAAAAAAACGAAAAATATTGCTCGAAAATTAGTTTACCAAAGAACTGTTGATAAAAATATTAACATGAAAATGCGCGGACTTTACTGACTTACCAGTGATATCAAGTTTCTCTGAGAAAATCGTCTTTATAAGTTTAAACAATAAAACAATTTTACTGAAAAATTGATTATTAAACTTTTTTAACCAGAAATAAAAATGAAAACTAGAAAAGTCAAATAGGGCCCAATTATTAATCCACAGTCAAATAGGACTAATTCTTTGTGCTACACATCTATACACAGTAAATTCAATAAACCATTATTTATTTGAAGTTGTAATGCATATTTTAAATCCACAGATATTCATAATATTTAATTTTTCTAAATTATAATAAAAATGAAAACATAACATTAAAATTCACTTACTTTTTATGATATGCGCATTTCTTCTTCCAAGAAATTACCAAAACATGCCACGAGTAAAAACAATTCACCACACTACACAATTCACTACAATTATAATTAATTTGATATAAGATTTTAACTTGCAGATCTAAAGTATTGACAGTATGGCGACGCGGAGGACGATGCTGCATCGACCGTCGCTGGCGATCAAATGACTCAAAATGACATCCGGCGCCCTTGTGACACTCCTAGCGCCCTCAGACACAAACTGACAAGGTTATCGAACTAACTACACTCAAATTTACGTAATATTCCCACCGGAAGTAGCCGGAAGTGAGAGGTTTGTTCATGTCTTGAAAATTTGAAAACATGTTAGTACTCTTATTAACGAATCTTTAACCAAAATTTCAAAATGCAAATACGAATGGGAAGGCCAGAAATCACTCATTTCCGAGTATTTCTGGCGGGAATTTTAAATTATTTAAATTATCTTCGCTATTTAATGAGGAAAGATCTGAAGTAGTTGTCCTAAACATTTAGGATTGAATCTAAACATTAAAAAATATATTATGTAATTATAATGTAATATATAAATGTACTGTAATGAAGCACTTTTTTTCTAAAAAACGATAAAGCATGCATAATAAAAATTATCCTCCATAGTTTAAAATGATACTACACTAAGTCGGTCAAATTTTGAATAATTTTATTATATACTATTGCATATAAATTATATGTTTATATTATAATGTTACAGTTATATAAAAATGCTTATACACTAATAGCAGAATATGCTGTAGTAAGCTAACATTGTAAAATATAATAAAAAAATAAATGCAATTGTTTTTTTGTTTTTTTTTTCATGCAATTTGATGATTTTTTTTTTTTTTTTTTTTCATAAATATACTAAAATATTATTTAACATGGAAATAAATACGGTCGAACTAAATTAATTAACTGTTGTATTTGAATAAAAATAACGATATAATATGTTCATATTTTCTTTCGCACAATTTACTCACAAGTTCCTTCGTTTTTTGTTTTTTTTTTGTATTCAATAAAATGCCAGAAAACGAAGCACAAGGATTTACAAAATCTCGATTCATCCGAGGATGGGAACAAATGATTCCCGAAAGCTAATGAAGAAAACAGGTGCACCTGAAGTGTAGTGATAATAATAAAAACATTAACATTATAATTCAGTGCTCAAGTTTCTCGACGTACTACAATATAATCGACGAGTGGAAACAGTATAAGATTCTAATACCTCTATTTAATAATAATTTAATAATCATATTTATTCAAAGCAGAATACACTAAACCCCAAAAAAAAAAAAAAAAATACTCTCGCATTAGCAATACAATCCTGAGTTAAAATAAATTTCATATTTTCTTCGCTATTAAGCTCTCCTCTCGTATTTTCTCGTCTTATTTTGCACCATTTTAGAGGAAAAAGACGATATTACGTACCTTTTCTTCTTCTTGAACATAAAATGTCAGAAATATTGTCTTCATTTCATCCTCACTTCGAGCGAAGAGGATATAAGATGTGTTTTAGAGGTAAAAAGATCAGGTTTAAGCCGGTATTACACGATACAATTTTTCTAACTATTGCATATACAATTTTTCCTTTCAAGAAAACTTGAACTTCATTTGTTTGTATGGAGATGAAATTTTCTTGAAAGGAAAAATTGTATCGTGTAATACCGGCTTAAGACGTGTAAAAGATGAATGAGTTGAAGACGTAATTTTTCAATTAGGGTAGAGCCTGTACAATGATATAATACTTTATAGACTACAATAATTAATATTTATATACTGTTTATTTAGTCTCAGCAAAAATTTAAAAAATATATTTCATTTATCAACGATCGACATTAGCGCTCGCTTCCAATCAGTTCGCTACCGATCTCCGCGCGATCTACCCGCGCGGCGTGCGGCCGATGCGTTTTTGCGGCGACTGCGGCGGCGTTAGATTGAAAACGCTTCGCTCTGCGCTGAGCTGGCTAACGTGTCAAATCGTCAAATCATTGTACCTAACGTGATAAAAACAATACTATGTGACAATTTCTATGCAATGCAAATATTATTATTATATAAATAATTATTATAACAATAAAATAATTAAAATTATTATTAAATTTTATAATCTATATCTAATTTAACTATCTGTAAGCTATAATACAGTCTCGTAAAAAGAAAGTGTCAGTTTCGCTTCGATCACAATCATAATGCATTAATTATATGTTATGAAATATGAAATAATAAATATATAATGCAATTATACAATATAGCTGCATTGCATGCAAAATAATTCGCAATAAACCATGTGGAGAATTTATATTACAATTATTATTAATAAAAACATACAGTATATATATTTATATTAATCAAACGCTATTATTATTATATTTATAAAAATGATAAATAAAAAATATTAAACAAATTATAAATGCAGTAAAAATTATGTAAAAAATAACTGGGAATGCAAATTTACATTTAAAATATATTTTTATTTCTTACTTGCATGTTGCTAATTCAAAATTAAAATAAGTTTTTCTTTCCAAAGCTGCATGCATGTAAATTTGGTAATCATAATCTGGCGCAATTAAATCACTGGCACAATAACTTCCACGTTTCGACCCGGGAAAGAAAGGTATTAGATCTGTTCGCAAATACACAATCAGAAAGAATCGATTTTTATTAATGAACCTTATGTACATAGAACATAAGGTTCATTAATAAAAATCGATTATTTCTGATTATGTATTTATTATACGTAGAGAGCTTAATTATGTATAATCGATTAACATTTTTTTTTCTTGTAGGTAATTCGCTTTTAAACTATTATATTTATTATTCTCTAACTTCTAACAACTGAAACCATATTAAATATGTATTGGGTTATAATTATAACACACAATACATCGTAATATTATAACATTAATTTGTTTACACGTAATATATGTATATAATATATGATAATATTAAAATATTCGACTTTTATTTCCGGTCAAAGCGGCCAGCTCACGTGACTACCGAGGTCACAAAACTTTGTGAATGATTTCCGGCGCTCGTCTTATCGCCGTGACTCACCTTCTCCCGTCAAAACTTTTATACCTGAACTAAACGTCTATAGATAAGCCACGGTGGCCTAGTGCAAGTATGCCCGCCACGCATGCAAGAGGCTCCAGGTTCAAAACCTACCTCCAGCACGACTTTTCCACCAACCGGGGGGCAGTGGAAGAGGAACACGAGACAGGAGGAGTTTTTAAATTTTAAAATTGAAAACAACCCCGAACAAAAAATACACGGCAAAAATTGCCATGTACTTTTCATCCGGGGGGCTCTCGCACTCGCTAACATGAGAGGCATGCAGGATTTTTCAATGAGCAAAACTCTACCTTCAATACAGCGATACAGCCGTTTGGAGCAAAACTTTAGAATTTACTATTACAAAATAATTCAACGGAAAAAAAATATTTTTAATGATCGCGGGGTTGGTTGTTAGTTTTTTTTTTTTTTTAATTTATTGTACCAAACTACACTACAAAAATACATTTTTTAATATGCTTCATTTTTGGTTACTTTAATTTAATTTCTCTAAAATCAAGCAAGAGTTGTGCTTCCTATCCTTGGAAGGAAGGGTCAAGCGAGTTTTACTCTTTGAAAAATACAAACCACATGCCAATCAGCTAGACGAATGCGAGACCCCAGTCAAGAAATTATCTGAAAGAAAAACATGTGAGGGCCTACTTACATGTCTAACTTTAAATAGGAAAAAAATAAACTTGAAAATCTTGAAAATAAAAATTCATTAAAATATTTTATGTTGAAATAAAAATTATTCAAGACGGCGGTTTTCTATGAAATCCTCCATTTCTGATTTTCCTCCGTTAGGCTCCACAAAATTTAATATTATACTGTATATTTATTATTATCTATATTATACATTGATTGTAAGTTTTGTTGAATTTAAGAAGGTCGATATCCGAGATCACAAATTGACAACTTAAATTATTTTCTTAAAGTTTTCTGAATTATTTGCAAGAAATTAAGAAAAACGCAATAGATTATTTTTTTCTAAAATATTATTTCTATTAGAAATAATTGATAAATTGGCTTTTAACAGGTGACGTTCTTTAAAATCAAAATGGAACTTTAATAAATTTTTAATTTTAAGGCATACAGTATAAAATAATTATACGGGAAAGATTTTCTCAACACGATGAATTAGACAAAATTACCAACTTGCTCTAAATCTAAATCTTTTATTGCAGTCTATGGGGGAAGGTAACACGCCCAATGTTAAAAAAAATCCCTAGCATAAAAATTATGAAAAAAAAAAATTTAAATTTTCTCCTCTACAACCCCTATCAGTATCTAAAATATCAGTATACAAATTCATAACTCAAAAACTCGCTCGAATTTATATACTTGATATTTTAGCTACTGATAGGGGATGTAGAGGAGAACATTTTATTTTATTTTTTCATAATTTTCATGTATGGGAATTTTTTTTTAACATTGGGCGTGTTACCTTACCCTTAAATGCAATTCAAATTAATTCATATTAAATTTTTTAATTTAATTATCAAAAATATTGCAACAATAAATAAATTAAATTCAAATAATAAGTTTGGAAGGAGATTATTCTTTTTTAATCGCTTTTGTTACATAATGCACATTTCTGTGCGTCGTCCTTTTTATAATTTACAATTTTCTCCACTAAATTTAAAAGTGTACCTAAGCTCTTTTAAAGTTGTTATTTTCAAGATGCAAACAAAATAACAGGATTTTGCAGCTATAAACTTCAATACAGCAAAAGTAACAAACATGATTCGCACAGATAATTTAATTCGACATGGGGAATTAAAAAATGAAGACTTTTTCAACATATAACAAAAATAATACATCATACATAACATGACGTCATATCCCTTTACGGGGTAAGCCAGCAGCATTATTACCTCGGCCGTCTACAAATTGCCCTCCAAAGCACTCGATTCTTGCATACTCCACTTGCTTCAGAAATACTCATATAATAGTAATAATAAAAACGGATTTTGAAGCATTACCGGTATAAATTAAGAAATTTCATACTTTATATTTTTATAGCAATTTTAAATGACAATTTTCAAAAAATTTCAAGTACGTCATAATTTTGATTCTACCATTTTGTTGACTATCTTGTTTTATTGCAAGTAGCTTGGAGGGACTGCCCAACAACAAAAAACTTTTTAAATTAAAAGGAGTATGATTAGTGCTATTTCGCCATTTGAATATTACAATGTATGAACAAGTATCGGCACCCAGATTAGATTTCAGGGAAGACCCGGGGTTCGAAGCCCGGTGTGGACTTCTCTTTTCTTTCAAATGTTGATACTCATATACATACATTGCAATAATCGGATGGCGAAATAGCACCAAACATACTCCTTAAAATTTAATACCACGCTATCCAGTCAGAGGTAGAATTACAAAAAACCTTGATTTAATTAACTTTTTATTAATAATTGATGGCTCGTGAGGGGCACTGTCAAAGCTTCAGACCTCGTATAGATTTAAAAATCGTCGTATTTTGTAATTATTATTTCAAGTTCGTATTATCTGCTGGCACGGGACCATTCTAGTTTGTGCAAGCTTAACCCTAGCACATTGGGATGGAGGTATTGAGAGAAAAGTTAACCTTACACCCCCTGTAATGTAATAAAAATACCGACTTTGGTAGCCATTTCAGATGCTCCCAAGGTAATAAGATAAGATTCATTAGGAGTTTATGATGTAAACAATGATTTTTTATTTGATGAAGGCTACCAGTTAACAAAAACAACATATTTTTGAGGTTAAAACTTCCTTTCTTTTCATTGGTCAAATTAAACAAATGGAATTTAATGTTCATTTAAAAGTGGAATTTTTTCTACCCTGTGATTGGCTCATCACGTTGGTTAGCAACCAATCACAAAAAATCAACAACTGCTCAGGAGCCAATCAGAAACAAATACAGTACCAGAAATGAACGCATATCCCTGATTATTCGAATATAATTCTGCCTTAGCATTGTCAGGTTGTTTTTGAGTTGCAACTAAACTAAAATAACCCAGCATTTCTAATGTCTATCCTGTCGCACGCAACACCAAGGGGTTCAAAAACGATAGAAACATATTACCAATAATATATAATCAACTTTTTTAAAGTTTTTTCCCTTAATAATTTTTGTCACGGAAAGCATTAACTAAGCAGAAATTAAAAACACGTAAAAACACTTCAATATTGTGGAAACAGACCTTGAGAGCAGGCGACAGGTTCTAGTCCTTCCTTGTCCAGCGGGATGTGTCGCAGGTGGCTCAAGATGCTCTCAACCATCATCTACGTTGAGAGATCGTCATCGCTGAACCACACCATCCCTCAGCCAGACACGGTCATCAGCATCCCAGACTTGAGGTGTTGGACCTGACAGACACACAAACATGTCAGGTGAGAAAGGAGAAAATGTCATTAATCATTACTATTATAAGGAAAGGGGGAAAAAAATGTTAGAAGTATGATGCAAGTGAAAACTAGACAAAGTTGTAAAATAAGATGGGAGAAACTTAATATTTTCAATAAAATTTCATTGAAATACAGTATAAATATTTTTTTATAAATATTGAATATTTTTAATACTTAAATGTAATGGGAGTTGGTTGTTCTTTGAATTATTTCTCAATTATTTATATTTTTTTTATGATTATGTACTGTAAGTTAAAAGAAATGTTAACTCTAACATTTCTAACATAGAACTCTAACATTTCTAACATAGAAATGTGATATGTTTCAAAGCAACAAAGATATGACTGGACGTAATACTAGACAGTCTAATCTAATTCATAAAAAATTTGGAGGTTACGATCAAACTAAAAGAGACCATAATTATTTGAGCTCCGTATTATGTTCAGTTAAAAAAAAGTATAAAAAAAGGATCTGTTTTCAAGAAACATTTGTTTAGCTATCTTATTAATAATAATTATGATTCCATCAACAAGAAAAATGGTGAAAGTGTGAATTTTTATTTGCAATAATTGTAATATTTTCTAAATTTGAAATTTCTTTAAATATTTTGTGTAAAAATTGAAATTATTTTAACTACTGTGTATATATATATATATATATATATATATATATATATATATATATATATATATCAGGGGCGGCTCGTGCCCCTTTTCCGCGGGGGTGCTGCCTGACATGGGACCAGCAGAACATCATGGGGGGATTGGGGGGCGGAGCCCCCCAATGGCCCGCCGCAGGCGCAATTTTTTTTAAGGACACGCCCCTTTTTTAGGGTTAAATTATGACAAAATTATATAATAATGCTCCCAACAAAGAAGCAGAAATTATCTAAAAACAAAAAATGCATGCATTTTATTTATAATTTGTTATGACATGCACTTATGCGAGCCCTTTTGAAATCGTGATTGAATGTTTCAAACTTAATATAATATCCAATTTTTAATTATTTTTTATAATTCATAAGTATTTTCACGTGGTAAGAAAAATATATAAAAATAAATATTGTTTAGCCTTTTTTTTAAAATAATAGTGTCAATCAAACTGAATTGTTAATATGAAACCTGAATGTCTGGTATAATTTTTACGCAATGTATATAATGAACATCAAATAAATCGATCATGGTATATACAATATGTACAAAATTAGGCGACAACCAGAATCTAATATAAATTTTTAAAGACAAATTTTAATAAATAAATAACAAATGAAATTTTTATAAGAAAAAATTGCATTATTAAACATTATTTCATTATTATTAGTATTTATTTAATTGAGAAAAAAATAATCGTAATCCTGTTAAGGTAGAGATAACATGGATCAGCTGACCTAATGCTAAAAAAATCTGTCATGAAAATTACGAAAAAAAAAATTATAAAATGTTCTCCTCTACATCGCCTATCAGTATAGCTAAATTATCAAGTATACAAAACTGAGCTAGTTTTCGAGTTACTAATTTTTAAAGTTGTTGAATGTTGACTAATTTAACATGGAGATGTAGAAATGAAACTTCCATGCTAAATTAGTCAACATTAAAAATTAATAACTCGAAAACTAGCTCGAATTTGTGTACCTGATATTTTAGCTGCTGATAGGGGATAATGTAGAGGAGAATATTTTATTATTATTTTTTTTTCATAATTTTCATGAATGAGATTTTTTTAGCATTGGGTCAGCTGATTCGTGTTATCTCTACCTTAACAGGATTACAATTATTTCTTTCTCGATTAAATAAATACTAATAATAATGAAATAATGTTTAATAATGTAATTTTTTCTTATAAAAATTTCATTTCTTATTTTTTTATTAAATTTTGTCTTTAAAAATTTATATTAGATTCTGGTTGTTGCCTAATTTTGTACATATATTATAGTATATACCATGATCGATTTGTTTGATGTTCATGCAGTTCTGATCACCCTATATATAATTACGACACATCGGTATAATTGGCTTGAGCGCGCATATGAGAAACCTCTCGAGCGGTATAACAGATCAAAGATCCCAATTTTTTTATTGTTGTTTTATTTTCTTTTTAGCCATGCAATATTTCTTTGATTACTATCGCATATTTGCTGCTAAATAATGTACTGCCGGTACACGCAAACCCGGGAAAATAAGCTATATATTTTTCTCATCCTGGAGTAGTTAACGTTTTCTTATATTTTGTATACTCGTACACTTTTACAACTTGTTTTTGTTTTATTGTTTTATTTTTATGTTTGAATTTTCACATTAATGGTATAAAATGCTGAACTGAATAATTAATAAATAAATAGCTCCCATGTCTATCAACTTGTTCCTGGTAAACTTATAATTTATAATAAAATACATGGTCGCGATTCACGAACGAATTAAGGTATCCAGATTTCTCACTTAATTAATTCGATTGACGTTTAGTGCCATCGAGTTAGACTGGCGCTAACTGCGTGGTTAGAGTAAGAAACCTGTTGTTGTCGTTGTTCGAACGTGAGATCTCACGATTGTTTACATGCATGCACCACTTAATTTTCAAAAGACAAGTGTTGGTTCTTTTGGGACAGTCATATTTTTATTAAAGTAAAGAAAAGTGCTGGTCTTCATTCCTCAGATGCTTCAATATATTTATTCAATCTTTGTTAGTATATTCACTGATGAATGTAATTAAAATTTTGTTAATCTGCTCAATGAAACCATATTACAGGAAAGGTCTTCGAAGTGTTGCTCAAATTATTCCCGCATGTCAAATACCACAAGCTCATTGGTTCTGTTGAACCAATGAGCTTGCGGGTACTGCCGATCGCACAGTCCCCGATCGCTCCAAAATCACACGGCTTGAGTGGGAGTTGAAGAGGAGGAGAATGAGGGTGGGAACACTGCTTTGGGCTACTGCTAGTAGTGGCAGTACCTTCCGCTGGGCAGCGCTGAGGGAATAAATTTACGCGGCAGCGGCAAAAATTTCATGATTTTAAATGTTAGAACTGATAAAAATTTGCTGGAAAGTTCAGAAAAATTATAGGAATATTTGATGTTTCTAATTGTGTGTTTGTTTCCAAAATTTCTGGGGGGGCTGCAGTACCGCAGTACTATAGTACGAGCCGCCCCTGATATATATATATATATATATATATATATATATATCAGGGGCGGCTCGTGCCCCTTTTCCGTGGGGGTGCTGCCTGACATGGGACCAGCAGAACACCATGAGGGGGTTTGGGGGGCGGAGCCCCCCAATGGCCCGCTGCAGACGCGATTTTTTTTAAGGACACGCCCCTTTTTTAGGGTAAAATTATGACAAAATCATATAATAATGCTCTCAACAAAGAAGCAGAAATTATCTAAAAACAAAAAATGCATGCATTTTATTTATAATTTGTTATGACATGCACTTATGCGAGCCCTTTTGAAATCGTGATTGAATGTTTCAAACTTAATATAATATCCAATTTTTAATTATTTTTTTTAATTCATAAGTCCTTTCACGTGGTAAGAAACATAATTATATAAAAATAAATATTGTTTTAAGCCTTTTTTTTTAAATAATAGTGTCAATCAAACTGCATTGTTAATATGAAACCTGAATGTCTGGTATAATTTTTACGCAATGTATATAATGAACATCAAATAAATCGATCATGGTATATACAATATGTACAAAATTAGGCGACAACCAGTTAGGCGACAACCAGAATCTAATATAAATTTTTAAAGACAAAATTTAATAAAAAAATAAAAAATGAAATTTTTATAAGAAAAAATTGCATTTAATAAACATTATTTCAATATTATTAGTATTTATTTAATTGAGAAAAAAATAATCGTAATCCTGTTAAGGTAGGGATAACACGGATCAGCTGACCTAATGCTAAAAAAATCTCAGTCATGAAAATTATGAAAAAAAAAAAATAATAAAATGTTCGCCTCTACATCGCCTATCAGTATAGCTAAATTATCAGGTATACAAAACTGAGCTAGTTTTCGAGTTATTAATTTTTAAATTTGTTTTAATGTTGACTATTTTAACATGGAGATGGAGAAATGAAACTTCCATGCTAAATTAGTCAACATTAAAAATTAATAACTCGAAAACTAGCTCGAATTTGTGTACCTGATATTTTAGCTATACTGATAGGGGATAATGTAGAGGAGAATATTTTATTATTATTATTTTTTTCATAATTTTCATGAATGAGATTTTTTAAGCATTGGGTCAGCTGATTCGTGTTATCTCTACCTTAACAGGATTACGATTATTTTTTTCTCAATTAAATAAATACTAATAATAATGAAATAATGTTTAATAATGTAAATTTTTCTTATAAAAATTTCATTTCTTATTTTTTTATTAAATTTTGTCTTTAAAAATTTATATTAGATTCTGGTTGTCGCCTAATTTTGTACATATATTATTGAATATACCATGATCGATTTATTTGATGTTCATGCAGTTCTGATCACCCTATATTATAATTACGACACATCGGTATAATTGGCTTGAGCGCGCATATGAGAAACCTCTCGAGCGGTATAACAGATCAAAGATCCCAATTTTTTTATTATTGTTTTGTTGTTTTTTTTTAGCTATGCAATATTTCTTTGATTACTATCGCATATTTGCTGCTAAATAATGTACTGCCGGTACACGCAAACCCGGGAAAATAAGCTATATATTTTTCTCATCCTGGAGTAGTTAACGTTTTCTTATATTTTGTATACTCGTACACTTTTACAACTTGTTTTTGTTTTATTTTTATGTTTGAATTTTCACATTAATGGTATAAAATGCTGTAGTGAATAATTAATAAATAAATAGCTCCCATGTATATCGACTTGTTCCTGGTAAACTTATAATTTATAATAAAATACATGGGCGCGATTCACGAACGAATTAAGTTATCCAGATTTCTCACTTAATTAATTCGATCGACGTTTAGTGCCATTGAGTTAGACTGGCGCTAACTGCGTGGTTATATAGTAAGAAACCTGTTGTTGTCGTTGTTCGAACTTGAGATATCTCATGATTGTTTACATGCATGCACCACTTAATTTTCAAAAGACAAGTGTTGGTTCTTTTGGGACAGTCATATTTTTATTAAAGTAAAGAAAAGTGCTGGTCTTCATTCCTCAGATGCTTCAATATATTTAGTCAATCTTTGTTAGTATATTAACTGATGAATGTAATTAAAATTTTGTTAATCGAATATGCTCAATGAAACCATATTACAGGAAATGTCTTCGAAGTGTTGTTCAAATTATTCCCGCATGTCAAATACCACAAGCTCATTGGTTCTGTTGAACCAATGAGCTTGCGGGTACTGCCGATCGCACAGTCCCCGATCGCTCCAAAATCACACGGCTTGAGTGGGAGTTGAAGAAGAGGAGAATGAGGGTGGGAACACTGCTTTGGGCTACTACTAGTAGTGGCAGTACCTTCCGCTGGGCAGCGCTGAGGGAATAAATTTACGCGGCAGCGGCAAAAATTTCATGATTTTAAATGTTGTTAGAACTGATAAAAATTTGCTGGAAAGTTCAGAAAAATTATAGAATTATTTGATATTTCTAATTGTGTGTTTGTTCCCAAAATTTCTGGGGGGGCTGCAGTACCGCAGTACTATAGTACGAGCCGCCCCTGATATATATATATATATATAATATATATATATATATATATATATATATATATATATATATATATATATATATATATATATATATTATATATATGTACTATGTATGAATGTCGAAATCTTCTTTTTCTCCAGCTATACATTATCTAATTATTTTATGTTATGTAATGTACTATGTAGTCACAATGTATCAACTGTTATTTAGTGTACAGTAAATATGTAAAATGTGATTAGTGCTCAATAAACAACTCACCTGCCGAAGCAACTAGCCCTGAAAATGGATGGCGCTGAAGCGTTGTGCCTATACCATGCCGCCGGTGGCAGAAGGCGAGTGGCTTCGGCTGCTCGCTGCGAAGCCCCGGTGAGTAGGAGGGTCGCGACGGTGAGCGCTGAAGGGTCTGGGCGTGAGCCTGCCTGGAGCCGCCGTCGGTGCAGATCTTGGTGGTAGTAGCAAATACTACTACCTGGTAATACTATACCAGGTAACAGGTAAGAAAAACGCTTCTTAAAATATCTCTCCCTAAAACGCTCCTTAACTCTTCGTGAATACCACCCATAATATGTTACAGCCGATATTACACAATACAATTTTTTTTTTTTTTTTACAAGGATACCGGTACACCCCCATAAGAGCTTACAGCTCGCGGCGGGGTAATGGGTAGGGATTTTCTGATTATTGCATACAATTTTCCCATACAAAGAAACTTCAACTTTATATGATTGCACAGAGATGGAAATTTTCTTGAAAGGAAAAAAATTGTATCGTGTGATACCGGCTTTAAGACGCAAAGTCTTCTGCTCGCAATGGTTGTAACAAACCATTGTTTATAATGTCTGTCGCATGAAGCCTTTTTCATTGTTAAACATGGGACGACGTAGTGTCTGATTTCACCACCAGAGCAGAGAACGTAATGGCATTGTTGGCGCTAGTCAACACTCAACAATTACCCTTAAGTTAACATGTAAATCAACCGTCCCATGTTTTTCACTTCACGCGACAGACAATACCAACAATTGTTTGTTTACTAACAACGAGTAGAGCTCCACGGTTACTGAAGAAGATGATTATCCTGATGTGACTGAGGGAACACTCACGTTTCTCTGATTGACGGTCAGGTTTGATGTCGTCGCTCGAACACGAAGCTACTGGGAGGCTCAAACACCTCGTATAGGTTGAGGTACATTTCACAGAACGACTTGCCAACCTGTAAGAGAGAGAGAGAGTTAGGATCTTCTCACACAAGAAATTGCCTAACAGCAAGTCCAATGGAACCAGCTCGTCATCAGGAGTCCATTGAACTGGCTACTGAACCTTCTACGATGAATTTTTCTGTGTTATCCATGCAAAGAATTGTCATAGAAGGTTCAGTAGCCAGTCCAATGGAACCAGCTCAAAGTCAGGAGTCTATTGAACTGGCTACTGAACCTTCTATGTATGCATATCATATTTAATATGCATAATAATATACAGCATACAGTACTATATACAATTGGAACTACATAAAATGAACTTATTTACTTGCAAAATTGGACCAAGCATATATCATGAGAGAAGAAAAATTTTGGATTGAAGATTTTACGAAAGAAAAGGATTCAAATAAGAAAAAATTTAATTTTGAATGTTACTTTTACAGCAGAATTCGGCTTATTATAACATCTATGCAAATTAATTATATTTGGTCCCATGTTCCTGTACAACACACCACATACATAGTATCATATCATATATTATGTATTGATAGTATTGGTACAAAGAAGCCCGAATACAAAGCAGAAGAAAGCATATTATGATATGGCTAAATGGCTACTCCTAGATTCATGGCTACTGTATGCATTGCATACAACTCCACCCGTCCCAAGACAGTATGCAGAGTTTACAGTGTGATACAGTAATGCAGTAATACTAATAAATGTGTCGAAATATCATAAATAGGTTCAGCATATAACGAAATACATGTATTTACTTACATGCAGTAATAAGTAATCACCAAAAATGGTATCAAAAAAGAGATTATTTCGGGAGAAAAAGTTACCGGCTAATATTAAACATGGCGGAATGCGCAAGTTTATTTACGAAATGAACGTACAGTCTCTGGCAAAATAAAACAAATATAAAATGTCACCATATATTATCGAATCATCTAAAAATCAAAATTAATGTAGTTTTAATGCAAAATTTTTAATATTCTTTTCATTTAAATAATTTTTTCACCTTTCAAAATGTGATTTACTAATGAATAACGAGTTTTTTCAAATGAATTGTTAACAGTAGTAACAAATTCATTTTGCGTAGTACAGGCTGCAGGGACGAGCGATTATTCGAGGGGAAGTAACTGTACTATATCGAACAATATCAATACACATATCGATTTTAGGAAATTAAGGCGCCTACCTTTAAAATCACCATTTTCTCATGTGACGCGATCATATATTATATGTCTGCAATTTTATTATTGCAAAAATTTTGATGGTGATTGGAAGGATGAATGTCGTCGGAACAACACCAACCGTTGAAAAATTAAAAATAAAATGAAAAAGAAAATATGCGCCTATATAATTACAAAAGATAAAGAAATGCAGAAATTCTAGAATTTGATTTTTTTTTCATGAGAAAATATAAAGTCACGAAGAAAAAAAAAAAAAAGAAGACTTCCCAAAAATTGACATAAAATAAAAACTCTTACAATATTTTTTCCAATAAAAAATTGAAATTATTTTAATTTAGAAGATCTCGAAATTATTTAAAGAAAGAAAAATCCGCCATTTTTACCAAGCAGAAAAATATGAAAGTATGATTATTGTCACTGATCTTAGGAGAAGGTACATCACTCTGAAAATTATAGTAAACCTTCCTTAATTTTAACATGCAGCCAAAAAAAAAATGGAGCAAAAATTGATATAGTTTTTGAGATATAAATATTATAGGACATAATATATTATATATATATATATATATATAGTGAGAATATCATTGAAAATTTGGTGGCCATTGGTCAAATCAGCATGATCTTCAACTATAAAAAAAAAATATATATCTAAAAAATCGAACCAAATAATTACTTTTTTTTTTTATGAGAGAGTGAAGTCATTTCGTTATTTATGTTCTGATCTAATTAAATTTTATATATATTTTTTTATCATAAAAAATAATTGCATAGTGACAATAATCCTAAATGCATGCTATCCATAGTACAAAACAAAATACATAACCCCTGGCAGGTAGGCAGCCCAACATACGCCACTAGCAGCAAGCAATGCTGGCAATGCTGCTCGCTCGTTCGATGCCGTACGTGGGCCGCTGCTTGAGCACAGCGGCGAGCGTCATGTTGAAGAAATCGGTGTTCCACGACGTACGTGTCTTCAATGAAGTATCAACCTATTTTTTTTTTTTTTTTTTTTATTGCAGAATTAATGGAAAGAGGGTGCAAAGTTATGCTACACTGATTTTCTACAGATTTTTTTTTTTAGACCGGGAACAATTTTTAAAAAATTATTGAAAGTCAATTTTGTGACGTCACGAGACGTCGCTCTCCTTAATGAAGAAAAAGATAGGACATGCCGCCTCGTGAAGTCACAAAAAAGACTTTCAATATTTTTTTAAAATAGTTCCCGGTCTCAAAAAAATCTGAAAAAAATCAGGGTAGCATAACTTTGCACCCTCGATCCATTTCTGTAATAAAAAAAGATGAGGTCGATGCTCCATAGATAGAAATTTTTTAATTTTTCTTTCTACAAGAATACACCGCTATGAGCTTGGAGCTCGGGGCGGGGTACGGATTACCCTAACAACTTCATGCAAATACGACACACAAAATTTCCAATTACAAATTAGTTAATGACAAATTCACGTACTCATGGCACGTCTATAATATTTGACTGTACGAAAGATGAAAAATTGACAACGTATGGAAAATAATGATAATAAAAAAAAAAAAAAACGAAAAATATTGCTCGAAAATTAGTTTACCAAAGAACTGTTGATAAAAATATTAACATGAAAATGCGCGGACTTTACTGACTTACCAGTGATATCAAGTCTCTCTGAGAAAATCGTCTTTATAAGTTTAAACAATAAAACAAATTTACTGAAAAATTGATTATTAAACTTTTTTAACCGGAAATAAAAGTGAAAACTAGAAAAGTCAAATAGGGCCCAATTATTAATCCACAGTCAAATAGGACTAATTCTTTGTGCTACACATCAATACACAGTAAATTCAATAAACCATTATTTATTTGAAGTTGTAATGCATATTTTAAATCCACAGATCTTCATAATATATTCTAAATTATAATAAAAATGGAAACAATAACATTAAAATTCACTTACTTTTTATGATATGCGCATTTCTTCTTCCAAGAAATTACCAAAACATGCCACGAGTAAAAACAATTCACTACACTACACAATTCACTACAATTATAATTAATTTGATGTAAGATTTTAACTTGCAGATCTAAAGTATTGACAGTATGGCGACGCGGAGGACGATGCTGCAACGACCGTCGCTGGCGACCAAATGACTCAAAATGACATCCGGCGCTCTTGTGACACTCCTAGCGCCCTCAGACACAAACTGACAAGGTTATCGAACTAACTACACTCAAATTTACGTAATATTCCCACCGGAAGTAGCCGGAAGTGAGAGGTTTGTTCATGTCTAAGTCTTGAAAATTTGAAAACATGTTAGTACTCTTATTAACGAATCTTTAACCAAAATTTCAAAATGCAAATACGAATGGGAAGGCCAGAAATCACTCATTTCCGAGTATTTCTGGCGGGAATTTTAAATTATTTAAATTATCTTCGCTATTTAATGAGGAAAGATCTGAAGTAGTTGTCCTAAACATTTAGGATTGAATCTAAACATTAAAAAATATATTATGTAATTATAATGTAATATATAAATGTACTGTAATGAAGCACTTTTTTTCTAAAAAACGATAAAGCATGCATAATAAAAATTATCCTCCATAGTTTAAAATGATACTACACTAAATCGGTCAAATTTTGAATAATTTTATTATATACTATTGCATATAAATTATATGTTTATATTATAATGTTACAGTTATATAAAAATGCTTATACACTAATAGCAGAATATGCTGTAGTAAGCTAACATTGTAAAATATAATAAAAAAATAAATGCAATTGTTTTTTTGTTTTTTTTTTCATGCAATTTGATGATTTTTTTTTTTTTTTTTTTTCATAAATATACTAAAATATTATTTAACATGGAAATAAATACGGTCGAACTAAATTAATTAACTGTTGTATTTGAATAAAAATAACGATATAATATGTTCATATTTTCTTTCGCACAATTTACTCACAAGTTCCTTCGTTTTTTGTTTTTTTTTTGTATTCAATAAAATGCCAGAAAACGAAGCACAAGGATTTACAAAATCTCGATTCATCCGAGGATGGGAACAAATGATTCCCGAAAGCTAATGAAGAAAACAGGTGCACCTGAAGTGTAGTGATAATAATAAAAACATTAACATTATAATTCAGTGCTCAAGTTTCTCGACGTACTACAATATAATCGACGAGTGGAAACAGTATAAGATTCTAATACCTCTATTTAATAATAATTTAATAATCATATTTATTCAAAGCAGAATACACTAAACCCCAAAAAAAAAAAAAAAAATACTCTCGCATTAGCAATACAATCCTGAGTTAAAATAAATTTCATATTTTCTTCGCTATTAAGCTCTCCTCTCGTATTTTCTCGTCTTATTTTGCACCATTTTAGAGGAAAAAGACGATATTACGTACCTTTTCTTCTTCTTGAACATAAAATGTCAGAAATATTGTCTTCATTTCATCCTCACTTCGAGCGAAGAGGATATAAGATGTGTTTTAGAGGTAAAAAGATCAGGTTTAAGCCGGTATTACACGATACAATTTTTCTAACTATTGCATATACAATTTTTCCTTTCAAGAAAACTTGAACTTCATTTGTTTGTATGGAGATGAAATTTTCTTGAAAGGAAAAATTGTATCGTGTAATACCGGCTTAAGACGTGTAAAAGATGAATGAGTTGAAGACGTAATTTTTCAATTAGGGTAGAGCCTGTACAATGATATAATACTTTATAGACTACAATAATTAATATTTATATACTGTTTATTTAGTCTCAGCAAAAATTTAAAAAATATATTTCATTTATCAACGATCGACATTAGCGCTCGCTTCCAATCAGTTCGCTACCGATCTCCGCGCGATCTACCCGCGCGGCGTGCGGCCGATGCGTTTTTGCGGCGACTGCGGCGGCGTTAGATTGAAAACGCTTCGCTCTGCGCTGAGCTGGCTAACGTGTCAAATCGTCAAATCATTGTACCTAACGTGATAAAAACAATACTATGTGACAATTTCTATGCAATGCAAATATTATTATTATATAAATAATTATTATAACAATAAAATAATTAAAATTATTATTAAATTTTATAATCTATATCTAATTTAACTATCTGTAAGCTATAATACAGTCTCGTAAAAAGAAAGTGTCAGTTTCGATTCGATCACAATCATAATGCATTAATTATATGTTATGAAATATGAAATAATAAATATATAATGCAATTATACAATATAGCTGCATTGCATGCAAAATAATTCGCAATAAACCATGTGGATAATTTATATTACAATTATTATTAATAAAAACATACAGTATATATATTAATCAAACGCTATTATTATTATATTTATAAAAATCATAAATAAAAAATATTCAACAAATTATAAATGCAGTAAAAATTATGTAAAAAATAACTGGGAATGCAAATTTACATTTATAATACATTTTTATTTCTTACTTGCATGTTGCTAATTCAAAATTAAAATAAGTTTTTCTTTCCAAAGCTGCATGCATGTAAATTTGGTAATCATAATCTGGCGCAATTAAATCACTGGCACAATAACTTCCACGTTTCGACCCGGGAAAGAAAGGTATTAGATCTGTTCGCAAATACACAATCAGAAAGAATCGAGTTTTATTAATGAACCTTATGTACATAGAACATAAGGTTCATTAATAAAAATCGATTATTTCTGATTATGTATTTTTAATACGTAGAGAGCTTAATTATGTATAATCGGTTAACATTTTTTTTCTTTTAGGTAATTCGCTTCTAAATTATTATATTTATTATTCTCTAACTTCTAACAACTGAAACCATATTAAATATGTATTGGGTTATAATTATAACACACAATACATCGTAATATTATAACATTAATTTGTTTACACGTAATATATGTATATAATATATGATAATATGAAAATATTCGACTTTTATTTGCGGTCAAAGCGGCCAGCTCACGTGACTACCGAGGACACAAAACTTTGTGGATGATTTCCGGCGCTCGTCTTATCGCCGTGACTCACCTTCTCCCGTCAAAACTTTTATACCTGAACTAAACGTCTATAGATAAGCCACGGTGGCCTAGTGCAAGTATGCCCGCCTCGCATGCAAGAGGCTCCAGGTTCAAAACCTACCTCCAGCACGACTTTTCCACCAACCGGGGGCAGTGGAAGAGGAACACGAGACAGGGGGAGTTTTTTAATTTTAAAATTGAAAACTACCCCGAACAAAAAATACACGGCAAAAATTGCCATGTACTTTTCATCCGGGGGGCTCTCGCACTCGCTAACATGAGAGGCATGCAGGATTTTTCAATGAGCAAATCTCTACCTTCAATACAGCGATACAGCCGTTTGGAGCACAACTTTAGAATTTACTATTACAAAATAGTTCAACGGAAAAAAAATATTTTTAATGATCGCGGGGTTGGTTGTTAGTTTTTTTTTAAATTTATTGTACAAAAATACACTACAAAAATATATATATAAACTTATTTTTTAATATGCTTCATTTTTGGTTACTTTAATTTAATTTCTCTAAAATCAAGCAAAGAGTTGTGCTTCAAGTGGTGGCTCTACCCTTGGAAGGAAGGGTCAAGCGAGTTTTACTCTTTGAAAAATACAAACCACATGCCAATCAGCTAGACGAATGCGAGACCCCAGTCAAGAAATTATCTGAAAGAAAAACATGTGAGGGCCTACTTACATGTCTAACTTTAAATAGGAAAAAAATAAACTTGAAAATCTTGAAAATAAAAATTAATTAAAATATTTTATGTTGTAATAAAAATTATTCAAGACGGCGGTTTTCTAAGAAATGCTCCATTTCTGATTTTCCTCCGTAAGGCTCCACAAAATATATTACTGTATGTATTATCTATATTACACTGACAGAAAAATTTATAAATTATTGTAGTTTGCAATATAATTAGATGTATTGTTTTTGGGGTAAAAGAGTTTTATATTGGAAACCAGAACTGCTGTATTAAAGTAAAATGTAGCGCAACTCTTAATCACCACATCGAAGTATATTGTACAACATAGCTACAATTTAAAAATTCTATAACTGAACTATGTTGTACTATATAGCAACTGTTTCTCAAAACTTACAGCTTAGCTATATGCTACAATATAGCTACTATTTAAATTTAATTTATATATTTATAATTTTATACAGTTGGTTATTTGATTTAATATAACTATTATATAATTGTAATAATATTATTATTTTCTTTCTATACTTAATTTGTTACTAAAATCTTTGCAATTCATTTTAAAATCAGATATAATTAATAATTATTTATTGTTCTTTAACTTAGATAGATATAGATTATATAAATTAAACAAAGCAGTATGAACAGGTACAAAGCTTAATGCAATTCTAAATTTAACACAGCCTAAAATATGATCGTATAAGCAATGCATGATTGACATTGCCTGAATAACTTGCTAAAAAAAAGGTAAATGTTAAAGAAATAAACACATCTTATTTCAATACTATATATAACTGGGAGTTTAATTAATATAACACACATTACAATTAATTATTAATTGATACATAAAATGCACGTTCAAGAAAAAAAGTAATACTATAAAGATTCTGGTTGTATACGTAGCTTTTTGTATAGTAAATATTTCCAAAAAGACTTAATTTTTATATATTTATCTTATAATGAGATATTAGATCATATTAGAATGTAAAAATTTTAGTGGCTTAATCGAAAGAAGGGGTAAAAAAATGGTACTGTGAATTTTTTCAGATTTTTCTGAGACCGGGAACTATTTTTAAAAAATTATTGAAAGTCTATTTTGATGACGTCACGGGCGACTCTCCTTAAGGAAAAGGATAGGGCAGTGCCGCCCGTGACGTCATAAAATAGACTTTCAATAATTTTTTAAAAATAGTTCCCGGTCTCAGAAAAATCTGAAAAAATTCACAGTACCATATTTTTACCCCTTCTTTCGATTAAGCCACTAAAATTTTCACATTCTAATATCTCATAGTTATTATATAAACAAATCAGGAAAAAAAAACATAGTGGCATAACTTTTAAATTGCGTTAAAATAAAGGCAATTTCTTTTTCAATAAAAATATATTACATTAGTGCCACATGCATGCAGTTTTATTTCTGTTTTTTATGAAAAAGTTTAGGATTTTTTTTTAATTGTTTTACAAATATAACAGAAATCGACCAATATAATATTATTATATAACCATTACCATGCAGTAAAATTTAACAACAAATGAGAAATAACAATGATATCACAATTGAAAGTAAATGAACATGCCCACTAAATATTACAAGAATAATGCTTTAATTTAATATACCAGCTGACAAATTTGAATAAAAATATTTTTAACACCAAAATCGACGGAAAATGTCATTATATGTGCGTTGATTTAATCTATAATAGGGCCGTATTCCTAGAAGGAGTTTTTATTAATGAATTCATTTGATTTCATGTGAAAATATCCAACAAAATTTTACAACACTTTTCTATTTTCTCACGAGCATGCATGCAGTAAAGGAAGAAATATCGAGGGGCACGCGAGGATTGTGGATCACTAGTACCGAGATTGATGTTGGTGTGTTTCCATCAAATCTTCAAGTTCATTGCAGTTCTTCATTGCAGCTCAATGCAGCTAGGTGCAAGGTCATTGCAGTTCAGAATATCAAATTGCATCTGCGAGAAGTGCGAGAATCTGCGACAAATGCACAAAAAATATAATCTCTACACAGACTATTTACCTGGTTATAATAACTTTAGTAACTGATAATTACCTGTTAATTAATGCAGTCATTCTGGCTTCATTTAAACGTTTGAATGCAGTAGTATGCATGTCGGAGGAAACAAGTATGCGCACCTAAAAACAATAGTTTTAAATTTAATAACAATCAAATTAAACATTTTTTTTCATATATTAAAATACTGTATATATAAAGAATTACATACCTTTATAATTTTGATATTCGTACACTCGAAGTGATAACAGTTAGAGAACAATCCAGCCCAGGTAACTAATAACGGTGTACATTTACATCATCTTCTTGTTACAAATGGCGTACAAATGGCATTTTTTAATAAAAAATATTCATTTGTAACATATTTTTTATGTCGTCTAATACAAGAACTGTAGTGTCTCAACAATTCAGGTATATTGTACAGCATAACTCTCTATATAAGTCTTGAAGCGGCACTATTTAGAGTTATAGTTACGATTTTTAACATCTAGCTATATTGTGGTATATAGCTGTTATAGTAAATACAAAAGAGGCTAATGTGTTGATTTATAAGAATTGTAAATTATTTTAAAAACTTAGTTATGTTGTATTATATACTTACTAACTACAAAGTTCATAAAATTGTTTTATACAGCTAGCTATGTTACTAGCTACATTTAATTGTGTTTTATTACATTATATCTGTATTACAGTGTATAATCATGAAATATAAAGTAAAAATTTTACTTCAATATAGCAAAATGTATTGAAATCTTATATTTATTTCTGTCAGTGTATAATATTGATTGTAAGTTTTGTTGAATTTAACGAGGACGATTTCCGAGATCACAAATTGACAACTGAAATTATTTTCTAATATGTATTTAAGTTTTCTGATTTATTTGTAGAAAATTAAGAAAAAAAACACAATAGATTGTTTTTTCTAAAATATTATTTCTATTATAAAATGATAAATTATTTCAAAAATTAAATGAATAAATTAAATAAACGATAAATTGGCTTTTAAGAGGCGGCGTTCTTTAAAATCGTAATGGAACAATAATAAATTTTAATTTTAAGGCATACAGTATAAAATAATTACATGGGAGAGATTTTCTCAACACGATGAATTAGACAAAATTACCAACTTACTTCATATCTAAATCTAAATCCCACACATGAAAATTATGAAAAAAAAATTAAAATGTTCTCCTCTATCCGCTATATCCCCTATCAATAGCTAAAATATCAGGTATACAAATTCATAACTCAAAAACTAGCTCGAATTTATATAATTGATATTTTAGCTCCTGATAGGGGATGTAGAGGATAAAATTTTAAATTTTTTTCATAATTTTCATGTATGGGATCTTTTTTAATTGCAATTCAAATAATAATTTATGTTAACTTTTCTCTTTTAATTAATAAAAAAAATTGCAGCAATAAATAATTTTATTTCAAGTAAATAAATTTGGAAGGTGATTATTATTTTTGAATTGCTTTTGTTATATAATGCACATATCTGTGCGTCGCCCCTTATATCTTACAGTTTTCTACACTAAATTTAAAATTGTACCTTAGAAGCTCTTTTGAAGTTGTTATTTTCAAGATTCAAACAAAATAACAGGATTTTGCAGCTATAAACTTCAATACAGCAAAAGTAACAAACTTGACTCGCACAGATAATTTAATTCGACATGGGGAATTAAAAAATGAAGACACTTTCAAGATATAACAAAAATAATACATACATACATAACATGACGCCAATTCCCTTTACAGGGTAAGCCAGCAGCATTATTACCTCGGCCGTCTACAAATTGCCCTCCAAAGCACTCGATTCTTGCATACTCCACTTGCTTCAGAAATACTCAAATAATAGTAATAATAAAAACGGATTTTGAAGCATTACCGGTATAAATTAAGAAATTTCATATTTTATATTTTTATAGCAATTTTAAATGACAATATTCAAAAGAAAATTTCAAAAAATTTCAAGTAGGTCATAATTTTGATTCTACCTTTCTGTTGACTATCTTGTTTTATTGCTAGTAGCTTGGAGGGACTGCCCAACAGCAATAAACTTTTTAAATTATAAGGAGTATGATTAGTGCTATTTCGCCATCCGATTATTACAATGTATGAACAAGTATCGGCACCCAGATTAGATTTAAGGGAAGAACCAGGGTTCGAAGCCCGGTGTGGACTTCTCTTTTCTTTCAAATGTTGATACTCGTATACATACATTGCAATAATCGGATGGCGAAATAGCACCAAACATACTCCTTATAATTTAATATCACGCTATCCAGTCAGAGGTAGAATTACAAAAAATCTTCATTTAATAAAATTTTTATTAATGATTGATGGCTCGTGAGGGGCACTGTCAAAGCTTCAGACCTCGTATAGATTTAAAAATGGTCCTATTTTGTTATTATTTCAAGTTAGTATTATCTGCTGGCACGGGACCATTCTAGTTTGTGCAAGTTTAACCCTAGCACATTGGGATGGAGGTATTGAGAGAAAAGTTAACCTTACACCCCCTGTAATGTAATAAAAATACCGACTTTGGTAGCCATTTCAGATGCTCCCAAGGTAATAAGATAAGATTCATTAGGAGTTTATGATGTAAACGATGATATTTTATTTGATGAAGGCTATCAGTTAACAAAAAACATATTTTTGAGGTTTAAACTTCCTTTCTTTTCATTGGTCAAATTAAACAAATGGAATTTAATGTTCATTTAAAAGTTGACTTTTTTCTACCCTGTGATTGGCTCATCACGTTGGTTAGCAACCAATCACAAAAAATCAACAACTGCTCAGGAGCCAATCAGAAACAAAAACAGTACCAGAAAAGAATGCATATCCCTGATTATTCGAATATAATTCTGCCTTAGCATTGTCAGGTTGTTTTTGAGTTGCAACTAAACTAAAATAACCCAGCCTTTCTAATGTCTATCCTGTCGCACGCAACACTAAGGGGTTCAAAAACGATAGAACCATATTACCAATAATATATAATCAACTTTTTTAAAGTTGTTTTCCTTAATGATTTTTGTCGCGGAAAGCATTAATAACCTAAGCAGATAAATTAAAAACACGTAAAAACACTTCACTATTGTGGAAACAGACCTTGAAAGCGGGCGACAGGTTCTAGTCCTTCCTTGTCCAGCGGGATGTGTCGCAGGTGGCTCAAGATGCTCTCAAACATCATCTACGTTGAGAGATCGTCCTCGCTGAACCACACCATCCCTCAGCCAGACACGGTCATCAGCATCCCAGACTTGAGGTGTTGGACCTGACAGACACACAAACATGTCAGGTGAGAAAGGAGAAAATGTCATTAATCATTACTATACATTACTATTATTATAAGGAAAAGGTAACCATTGCTGTTGGATATATTAATTTAATGAAAGAGATCGGAAAAAAATACCAACAAATCTTACCATAATAAAATGTCCACAGCAGGTGAATCTTGATGGCACTTACAAATACTTATTGAGACGTTTTGACCAAAAATTAATGATGTGGTCTTTTTCAATCACAGAAGAAGAAAAAAGGCTTCAAGTGTTCCCCGGGGTGAAAATTTTCTACATAGCCACCATGTTAGAAAATTTGAATTTTTTCTCAGTAACTATTAAAGCTTTGAATTTGAAACCATCTCCTACCCCCCCTGATAATGAATCAAGAACTTATTTTTCTCTAAAAAATTTCTTTTATGCCAAAAAAAGCAATTTCAATTTTTTTTTTAGATAGGACGGTGGGAACACCACAAAATCAGCTGACTTGAAGCCTCTATTCGGAAAAATATTGTAAATAAAAAAAAATATATAAATAAAATGTTTGCTCAATACACTGTTAAGAAGCAATGGTTGTAACAAACCATTGTTTATAATGTCTGTCGCATGAAGCCTTTTTCATTGTTAAACATGGGACGATATAGTGTCTAATTTCACCAGCAGAGCAGAGAACGTAATGGCATTGTTGGCGCTAGTCAACACTCAACAATTACCCATAAGTTTACATGTAAATCAACAAGCGTCCCATGTTTTTCCTTTCACGTGACAGACAATACCAACAATAGACAATAATGGTTGCATTTTTTTATTTCATAATTAGAAAATATACCTAAAATTATGCTTTTCTGAATTTTTTCGGATTTTTTGGAGTGCGGGAACTAATTTTAAAAAAATATTTAAAATACCTGAATTTGGGTGGTACACCTGATTGGACAACCGTGACGTCATATGTCGTGCTGTGATTGGCTGTTGATGATGTCACGGCTGCTGTGATTGGCTGTCGATGACGTCACGGTTGTCCCATCAGATATACCACCCAAATTCAGATATTTTAAATATTTTTTTAAAATCAGTTCCCGCACTCCAAAAAATTTGAAAAAAATCAGGGTAGCATAACTTTGCACCCTCTATCCATTTCTGCAATACAAAAATTGAGGACAATACTCTATCTATTATTTGCAGGAAATTAAGAAAAAACACAATAGATGATTTTTTCTAAAATATTATTTCTATTATAAAATGATCAATTATTTTAAAAATTAAATGAATAAATTAAGTAAATGATAAATTGGCTTTTGACAGGCAGCGTTCTTTAAAATCGTGATGGAACAATAATAAATTTTAATTTTAAGGCATACAGTATAAAATAATTATATGGGAGAGATTTTCTCAACACGATGAATTAGACAAAATTACCAACTTGCTTCATATCTAAATCTATAGGGTAACACGCCCAATGTTAAAAAAAAAAAAAAATCCCTCACATGAAATTTAAGAAAAAAATTTAAAATGTTCTGCTCTGCATCCCCTATCAGTAGCTAAAATATCAGGGTGTATACAAATTCATAACAATCATAACTCAAAAACTAGCCCGAATTTATATACTTGATATTTTAGCTACTGATAGGGGATGTAGAGGATAAAATTTAAAAAAATTCTTCATAATTTTCATGCATGGGATTTTTTTTTTTTAAACATTGGGCGTGTTACCTTACCCTTAAATGCAAATCAAATTAATTTATGTTAACTTCTCCGTTTTAATAATTAAGAAACATTGCAACAATAAATAAATTAAATTCAAATAATAAGTTTGGAAGGAGATTAATCTTTTTTAATCACTTATCTTATATAATGCACATTTCTGTGCGTCGTCCTTTTTATAATTTACAATTTTCTCCACTAAATTTAAAAGTGTACCTAAGCTCTTTTGAAGTTTTTATTTTCAAGATGCAAACAAAATAACAGGATTTTGCAGCTATAAACTTAAACTTAAAAAGTAACAAACTTGACTCGCACAGATAATTTAATTCGACATGGGGAATTAAAAAATGAAGACACTTTCAAGATATAACAAAAATAATACATACATACATAACATGACGCCAATTCCCTTTACAGGTTAAGCCAGCAGCATTATTACCTCGGCCGTCTACAAATTGCCCTCCAAAGCACTCGATTTTTGCTTACTCCACTTGCTTCAGAAATACTCAAATAATAGTAATAATAAAAACGGATTTTGAAGCATTACCGGTATAAATTAAGAAATTTCATATTTTATATTTTTATAGCAATTTTAAATGACAATATTCAAAAAATTTCAAGTATGTCATAATTTTGATTCTACCATTTTGTTGACTATCTTGTTTTATTGCTAGTAGCTTGGAGGGACTGCCCAACAGCAATAAACTTTTTAAATTATAAGGAGTATGATTAGTGCTATTTCGCCATCCAATTATTACAATGTATGAACAAGTATCGGCACCCAGATTAGATTTCAGGGAAGACCCGGGGTTCGAAGCCCGGTGTGGACTTCTCTTTTCTTTCAAATGTTGATACTCGTATACATACATTGCAATAATCGGATGGCGAAATAGCACCAAACATACTCCTTATAATTTAATATCACGCTATCCAGTCAGAGGTAGAATTACAAAAAACCTTGATATAATTAACTTTTTATTAATAATTGATGGCTCGTGAGGGGCACTGTCAAAGCTTCAGACCTCGTATAGATTTAAAAATCGTCGTATTTTGTAATTATTATTTCAAGTTCGTATTATCTGCTGGCACGGGACCATTCTAGTTTGTGCAAGCTTAACCCTAGCACATTGGGATGGAGGTATTGAGAGAAAAGTTAACCTTACACCCCCTGTAATGTAATAAAAATACCAACTTTGGTAGCCATTTCAGATGCTTCCAAGGTAATAAGATAAGATTCATTAGGAGTTTATGATGTAAACGATGATTTTTTATTTGATGAAGGCTACCAGTTAAAAAAAACATATTTTTGAGGTTTAAACTTCCTTTCTTTTCATTGGTCAAATTAAACAAATGGAATTTAATGTTCATTTAAAAGTTGACTTTTTTCTACCCTGTGATTGGCTCATCACGTTGGTTAGCAACCAATCACAAAAAATCAACAACTGCTCAGGAGCCAATCAGAAACAAAAACAGTACCAGAAAAGAATGCATATCCCTGATTATTCGAATATAATTCTGCCTTAGCATGGTCAGGTTGTTTTTGAGTTGCAACTAAACTAAAATAACCCAGCCTTTCTAATGTCTATCCTGTCGCACGCAACACTAAGGGGTTCAAAAACGATAGAACCATATTACCAATAATATATAATCAACTTTTTTAAAGTTGTTTTCCTTAATGATTTTTGTCACGGAAAGCATTAACTAAGCAGAAATTAAAAACACGTAAAAACACTTCAATATTGTGGAAACAGACCTTGAGAGCAGGCGACAGGTTCTAGTCCTTCCTTGTCCAGCGGGATGTGTCGCAGGTGGCTCAAGATGCTCTCAACCATCATCTACGTTGAGAGATCGTCATCGCTGAACTACACCATCCCTCAGCCAGACACGGTCATCAGCATCCCAGACTTGAGGTGTTGGACCTGACAGACACACAAACATGTCAGGTGAGAAAGGAGAAAATGTCATTAATCATTACTATTATAAGGAAAGGGGGAAAAAAATGTTAGAAGTATGATGCAAGTGAAAACTAGACAAAGTTGTAAAATAAGATGGGAGAAACTTAATATTTTCAATAAAATTTCATTGAAATACAGTATAAATATTTTTTTATAAATATTGAATATTTTTAATACTTAAATGTAATGGGAGTTGGTTGTTCTTTGAATTATTTCTCAATTATTTATATTTTTTTTATGATTATGTACTGTAAATTAAAAGAAATGTTAACTCTAACATTTCTAACATAGAACTCTAACATTTCTAACATAGAAATGTGATATGTTTCAAAGCAACAAAGATATGACTGGACGTAATACTAGACAGTCTAATCTAATTCATAAAAAATTTGGAGGTTACGATCAAACTAAAAGAGACCATATTTATTTGAGCTCCGTATTATGTTCAGTTAAAAAAAAGTATAAAAAAAGGATCTGTTTTCAAGAAACATTTGTTTAGCTATCTTATTAATAATAACTATCATTCCATCAACAAGAAAAATGGTGAAAGTGTGAATTTTTATTTGCAATAATTGTAATATTTTCTAAATTTGAAATTTCTTTAATTATTTTAAGTAAAACTTGAAATTATTTTAACTACTGTGTATATATATATATATATATATATATATCAGGGGCGGCTCGTGCCCCTTTTCCGTGGGGGTGCTGCCTGACATGGGACCAGCAGAACACCATGGGGGGGTTTGGGGGGCGGAGCCCCCCAATGGCCCGCCGCAGACGCAATTTTTTTTAAGGACACGCCCCTTTTTTAGGGTAAAATTATTACAAAATCATATAATAATGCTCTCAACAAAGAAGCAGAAATTATCTAAAAACAAAAAATGCATGCATTTTATTTATAATTTGTTATGACATGCACTTATGCGAGCCCTTTTGAAATCGTGATTGAATGTTTCAAACTTAATATAATATCCAATTTTTAATTATTTTTTTTAATTCATAAGTCCTTTCACGTGGTAAGAAACATATATAAAAATAAATATTGTTTTAAGCCTTTTTTTTTAAATAATAGTGTCAATCAAACTGCATTGTTAATATGAAACCTGAATGTCTGGTATAATTTTTACGCAATGTATATAATGAACATCAAATAAATCGATCATGGTATATACAATATGTACAAAATTAGGCGACAACCAGAATCTAATATAAATTTTTAAAGACAAAATTTAATAAAAAAATAAAAAATGAAATTTTTATAAGAAAAAATTGCATTATTAAACATTATTTCAATATTATTAGTATTTATTTAATTGAGAAAAAAATAATCGTAATCCTGTTAAGGTAGGGATAACACGGATCAGCTGACCTAATGCTAAAAAAATCTCAGTCATGAAAATTATGAAAAAAAAAAATAATAAAATGTTCGCCTCTACATCGCCTATCAGTATAGCTAAATTATCAGGTATACAAAACTGAGCTAGTTTTCGAGTTATTAATTTTTAAATTTGTTTTAATGTTGACTATTTTAACATGGAGATGGAGAAATGAAACTTCCATGCTAAATTAGTCAACATTAAAAATTAATAACTCGAAAACTAGCTCGAATTTGTGTACCTGATATTTTAGCTATACTGATAGGGGATAATGTAGAGGAGAATATTTTATTATTATTATTTTTTTCATAATTTTCATGAATGAGATTTTTTAAGCATTGGGTCAGCTGATTCGTGTTATCTCTACCTTAACAGGATTACGATTATTTTTTTCTCAATTAAATAAATACTAATAATAATGAAATAATGTTTAATAATGTAAATTTTTCTTATAAAAATTTCATTTCTTATTTTTTTATTAAATTTTGTCTTTAAAAATTTATATTAGATTCTGGTTGTCGCCTAATTTTGTACATATATTATTGAATATACCATGATCGATTTATTTGATGTTCATGCAGTTCTGATCACCCTATATTATAATTACGACACATCGGTATAATTGGCTTGAGCGCGCATATGAGAAACCTCTCGAGCGGTATAACAGATCAAAGATCCCAATTTTTTTATTATTGTTTTGTTGTTTTTTTTTAGCTATGCAATATTTCTTTGATTACTATCGCATATTTGCTGCTAAATAATGTACTGCCGGTACACGCAAACCCGGGAAAATAAGCTATATATTTTTCTCATCCTGGAGTAGTTAACGTTTTCTTATATTTTGTATACTCGTACACTTTTACAACTTGTTTTTGTTTTATTTTTATGTTTGAATTTTCACATTAATGGTATAAAATGCTGTAGTGAATAATTAATAAATAAATAGCTCCCATGTATATCGACTTGTTCCTGGTAAACTTATAATTTATAATAAAATACATGGGCGCGATTCACGAACGAATTAAGTTATCCAGATTTCTCACTTAATTAATTCGATCGACGTTTAGTGCCATTGAGTTAGACTGGCGCTAACTGCGTGGTTATATAGTAAGAAACCTGTTGTTGTCGTTGTTCGAACTTGAGATATCTCATGATTGTTTACATGCATGCACCACTTAATTTTCAAAAGACAAGTGTTGGTTCTTTTGGGACAGTCATATTTTTATTAAAGTAAATAAAAGTGCTGGTCTTCATTCCTCAGATGCTTCAATATATTTAGTCAATCTTTGTTAGTATATTAACTGATGAATGTAATTAAAATTTTGTTAATCGAATCTGCTCAATGAAACCATATTACAGGAAATGTCTTCGAAGTGTTGTTCAAATTATTCCCGCATGTCAAATACCACAAGCTCATTGGTTCTGTTGAACCAATGAGCTTGCGGGTACTGCCGATCGCACAGTCCCCGATCGCTCCAAAATCACACGGCTTGAGTGGGAGTTGAAGAAGAGGAGAATGAGGGTGGGAACACTGCTTTGGGCTACTACTAGTAGTGGCAGTACCTTTCGCTGGGCAGCGCTGAGGGAATAAATTTACGCGGCAGCGGCAAAAATTTCATGATTTTAAATGTTAGAACTGATAAAAATTTGCTGGAAAGTTCAGAAAAATTATAGAATTATTTGATATTTCTAATTGTGTGTTTGTTCCCAAAATTTCTGGGGGGGCTGCAGTACCGCAGTACTATAGTACGAGCAGCCCCTGATATATATATCGATGTTCTCCCTGCTTTTTTACCGATCTGCATTTGTTTTATTTAACTTTTTTACCTATCTGTTTTTTATTTATCAAACTTTTTTACCTATCTGTTTTTATTTTGTCACACTTTTTTACCTATCTGTTTTTGTTTCTTCAAACTTTTTTACCTATCTGTGAAAAAGTGAATTGTTCAGGAGAAGGTTTAAACTGTTTATTTCTTTATTGTTGCGATTATTTAAAAATACACTAAGCTTTTTTTAAAGGTAATATTATTACTCGTTGTAAAGAATTTTTTTTTTTTTCAAATTCCGTAAATTTCTCGCGTAAAAAAATATAATCGGGATTCAAAATTCTGCTCAATAAGTTTTATTACTTATTATTACGCGTGTAGATATTAATGAAGTTTACCATACATAATATATAATTATGGTAATTAAGGAACATTAATAAAACAGTAATTGATGATGCATCAATCGGCATATATAGTTATTGTGAATACGAAAAAAATGCTAATTAATTATTATCCTCGGCATTTTTGGTAAAGAATAAAATTGTAACATAAAAGAATTAAATTTATTTTGGTAATATTTATAAAAGGCTTTGGGAATAGGGAATTTGACTAAATAAAAAATATAATTATACTTTTTACATTCTAAGCAATCATTTAGGATTAAAAATGTATGTATCGATTGTAATTAAGATACTATGCAAACCTTTAATTTCAAAGTCACTACAGTATATTAAAGTTTACATAATTGATTTTTTTTTTTTGCATATTTTATAGCCTACAGATAAATAAAACTCATCAAATTAATAATTATTAATTTATATTAATATCAAACATAATAATATTTCAAATTAATAATAAGTATAAATATTATTATATGTTTTGCAACAATTTTTGTATAATATAATATATACAGTAATATAATATAAATGAAACGAAAATTAAATGAAATATTCTTCATGTAGCTTTTGCTGTTCAGTACAAAATATGCTTAATTTATATATATTCTGTGGAGCCATAAAATCTTCTGATGTCCAGTTTCTAATTGTTTTAGCAGACAGGCAGAGTGTATTAGTATACATCATTTCACAAACTTTAAATTACCTCTCAGTCCTAAGGAAATACTGCCGTTGTACTTGTTTAATTACGTAGCTTTACAGGGCTACTCAATGTTCTACGTTTTGATGCAGCTGTAACGACAGAGTCTCGAACACACTTTTTTTGCATATTTGTCAAGTGAATAAAAATAATTATGAATTTTTTCTCTATCCTTTTCACTCACATTAGCACAGAATTTTAATAACTTTTGGGTGTCCTTCTTCTCACTGCATTTACACCCAGCTTTCATTACCACCACAGGCTTGTTGTCAGGTGAAACAATATAATACTAAGTTGTGTCTTCGTTCCAACATATGGTTTCCCCTGCTGGCGAAGATTTTGGTTTGTGAATTTTTCAAATGAAAGACGTCTAATATTACTTTTAATTTTTGTTAATTTCTTTTTCATTCTCTGTTAACGTTTTAGAATTTTTTACTGCACGATTAATATTTTGCTCTACATCTGCTAAGTCTAATAAGGTAACAAAGGAATTTCAAGTATCAGTACATTAATACATTGTTCTTCAATCGTCAAAACTGACTCGGCTTGTTCAGAGCTCCGACCACTAGTGCTTTTGGTCCAATCTCCATGCTGAGAAGCTGTAAAAACAACAAATTGTTACTATTGCGATCATTATTATTACGTAATTCACTCTAATGAATGTAAATATTACTTAGTTAATAATAGAATATAAAATTCTTACCTATTTCAATCCTTATTTGCATGTAGACTCAGAAGAAAAGCAGAAATAAACGTCGCACGAGGTTTGTTTTGGTCTGTCAGCTGATTGTTCCGGATTGTTCTTATTTAATTTAAATTATAAAAAAGCCGCGAAACACTCTGAAATTTTAACAGCTTACGTACGGTGGTGCACTCTATATTTTTCCGCGATAAAATTTTTTTCCTCAAATTGACAGATAGGTAAAAAAGTTTGAAGAAACAAAAACAGATAGGTAAAAAAGTGTGACAAAATAAAAACAGATAGGTAAAAAAGTTTGATAAATAAAAAACAGATAGGTAAAAAAGTAAAATAAAACAAATGCAGATCGGTAAAAAAGCAGGGAGAACATCGATATATATATATATATATATATATATATATATATATATATATATATATATATATATATATATATATATGTACTATGTATGAATGTCGAAATCTTCTTTTTCTCCAGCTATACAGTATCTAATTATTTTATGTTATGTAATGTACTATGTAGTCACAATGTATCAACTGTTATTTAGTGTACAGTAAATATGTAAAATGTGATTAGTGCTCAATAAACAACTCACCTGCCGAAGCAACTAGCCCTGAAAATGGATGGCGCTGAAGCGTTGTGCCTATACCAGGCCGCCGGTGGCAGAAGGCGAGTGGCTTCGGCTGCTCGCTGCGAAGCCCCGGTGAGTAGGAGGGTCGCGACGGTGAGCGCTGAAGGGTCTGGGCGTGAGCCTGCCTGGAGCCGCCGTCGGTGCAGATCTTGGTGGTAGTAGCAAATACTACTCCCTGGTAATACTATACCAGGTAACAGGTAAGAAAAACGCTTCTTAAAATATCTCTCCCTAAAACGCTCCTTAACTCTTCGTGAATACCACCCATAATATGTTACAGCCGATATTACACAATACAATTTTTTTTTTTTTTTTTTACAAGGATACCGGTACACCCCCATAAGAGCTTACAGCTCGCGGCGGGGTAATGGGTAGGGATTTTCTGATTATTGCATACAATTTTCCCATACAAAGAAACTTCAACTTTATATGATTGCATAGAGATGGAAATTTTCTTGAAAGGAAAAAAATTGTATCGTGTGATACCGGCTTTAAGACGCAAAGTCTTCTGCTCGCAATGGTTGTAACAAACCATTGTTTATAATGTCTGTCGCATGCAGCCTTTTTCATTGTTAAACATGGGACGACGTAGTGTCTGATTTCACCACCAGAGCAGAGAACGTAATGGCATTGTTGGCGCTAGTCAACACTCAACAATTACCCATAAGTTTACATGTAAATCAACAAGCGTCTCATGTTTTTCCTTTCACGCGACAGACAATATGTACCAACAATTGCTTGTTTACTAACAACCAGCAGAGCTCCACGGTTACTGAAGAAGATGATTATCCTGATGTGACTGAGGGAACACTCACGTTTCTCTGATGGACGGTCAGGTTTGATGTCGTCTCTCGAACACGAAGCTACTGGGAGGCTCAAACACCTCGGCTAGGTTGAGGTACATTTCACAGAACGACTTGCCAACCTGTAAGAGAGAGAGAGAGTTAGGATCTTCTCACACAAGAAATTGCCTAACAGCAAGTCCAATGGAACCAGCTCGTCATCAGGAGTCCATTGAACTGGCTACTGAACCTTCTATGTATGCATATCATATTTAATATGCATAATAATATACAGCATACAGTACTATATACAATTGGAACTAGTGGAACTACATAAAATGAACTTATTTACTTGCAAAATTGGACCGTGCATATATCATGAGAGAAGAAAAATTTTGGATTGAAGATTTTACGAAAGAAAAGGATTCAAATAAGAAAAAATTTAATTTTGAATGTTACTTTTACAGCAGAATTCGGCTTATTATAACATCTATGCAAATTAATTATATTTGGTCCCATGTTCCTGTACAACACACCACATACATAGTATCATATCATATATTATGTATTGATAGTATTGGTACAAAGAAGCCCGAATACAAAGCAGAAGAAAGCATATTATGATATGGCTAAATGGCTACTCCTAGATTCATGGCTACTGTATGCATTGCATACAACTCCACCCGTCCCAAGACAGTATGCAGAGTTTACAGTGTGATACAGTAATGCAGTAAGACTAATAAATGTGTCGAAATATCATAAATAGGTTCAGCATATAACGAAATACATGTATTTACTTACATGCAGTAATAAGTAATCACCAAAAATGGTATCAAAAAAGAGATTATTTCGGGAGAAAAAGTTACCGGCTAATATTAAACATGGCGGAATGCGCAAGTTTATTTACGAAATGAAAGTACAGTCTCTGGCAAAATAAAACAAATATAAAATGTCACCATATATTATCGAATCATCTAAAAATCAAATTTAATGTAGTTTTAATGCAAAATTTTTAATATTCTTTTCATTTAAATAATTTTTCACCTTTCAAAATGTGATTTACTAATGAATAATGAGTTTTTTCAAATGAATTGTTAACAGTAGTAACAAATTCATTTTGCGTAGTACAGGCTGCAGGGACGAGCGATTATTCGAGGGGAAGTAACTGTACTATATCGAACAATATCAATACAATTATCGATTTTAGAAAATTAAGGCGCCTACCTTTAAAATCACCATTTTCTCATGTGACGCGATCATATATTATATGTCTGCAATTTTATTATTGCAAAAATTTTGATGGTGATTGGAAGGATGAATGTCGTCGGAACAACACCAACCGTTGAAAAATTAAAAATAAAATGAAAAAGAAAATATGCGCCTATATAATTACAAAAGATAAAGAAATGCAGAAATTCTAGAATTTGATTTTTTTTCATGAGAAAATATAAAGTCACGAAGAAAAAAAAAAAAAAAAAAAAAAAGAAGACTTCCCAAAAATTGATATAAAATGAAAACTCTTACATTATTTTTTCCAATAAAAAATTAAAATTATTTTAATTTAGAAGATCTCGAAATTATTTAAAGAAAGAAAAATCCGCCATTTTTACCATGCAGAAAAATATGAAAGTATGATTATTGTCACTGATCTTAGGAGAAGGTACATCACTCTGGAAATTATAGTAAACCTTCCTTAATTTTATCATGCAGCCAAAAAAAAATGGAGCAAAAATTGATATAGTTTTTGAGATATAAATATTATAGGACATAATATATATTATATATATATAATATATATATATATATATAGTGAGAATATCATTGAAAATTTGGTCACCATTGGTCAAATCAGCATGATCTTCAACTATAAAAAAAAAATATATATCTAAAAAATCGAACCAAATAATTACTTTTTTTTATGAGAGAGTGAAGTCATTTCGTTATTTATGTTCTGATCTAATTAAATTTTATATATATTTTTTTTATCATAAAAAATAATTGCATAGTGACAATAATCCTAAATGCATGCTATCCATAGTACAAAACAAAATACATAACCCCTGGCAGGTAGGCAGCCCAACATACGCCACTAGCAGCAGCGCAGCAGCAAGCAATGCTGGCAATGCTGCTCGCTCGTTCGATGCCGTACGTGGGCCGCTGCTTGAGCACAGCGGCGAGCGTCATGTTGAAGAAATCGGTGTTCCACGACGTACGTGTCTTCAATGAAGTATCTTTTTTTTTTTTTTTTTTTTTTTTTTTTTTTATATTGCAGAATTAATGGAAAGAGGGTGCAAAGTTATGCTACACTGATTTTCTACAGATTTTTTTTTAGACCGGGAACAATTTTTAAAAAATTATTGAAAGTCAATTTTGTGACGTCACGAGACGTCGCTCTCCTTAATGAAGAAAAAGATAGGACTTGCCGCCTCGTGAAGTCACAAAAAAGACTTTCAATAATTTTTTAAAATAGTTCCCGGTCTCAAAAAAATCTGAAAAAAATCAGGGTAGCATAACTTTGCAACCTCGATCCATTTCTGTAATAAAAAAAGTTGGGGTCGATACTCCATAGATGGAAATTTTTTAATTTTTCTTTCTACAAGAATACACCGCTATGAGCTTGGAGCTCGGGGCGGGGTACGGATTAACCTAACAATTTCATGCAAACACGACACACAAAATTTCCAATTACAAATTAGTTAATGACAAATTCACGTACTCACGTCTATAATATTTGACAGTAAGAAAGATGAAAAATTGACAACGTATGGAAAATAATGAGAATAAAAAAAAAAGAAAGAAAAATATTGCTCGAAAATTAGTTTACCAAAGAACTGTTGATAAAAATATTAACATGAAAATGCGCGGGCTTTACTGACTTACCAGTGATATCAAGTTTCTCTGAGAAAATCGTCTTTATAAGTTTAAACAATAAAACAATTTTACTGAAAAATTGATTATCAAACTTTTTTAACCGGAAATAAAAATGAAAACTAGAAAAGTCAAATAGGGCCCAATTATTAATCCACAGTCAAATAGGACTAATTCTTTGTGCTACACATCTATACACAGTAAATTCAATAAACTAATTTATTTGAAGTTGTAATGCATATTTTAAATCCACAGATATTCATAATGTTTTCTAAATTATAATAAAAATGAAAACAATAACATTAAATTTCACTTACTTTTTATGATATGCGCATTTCTTCTTCCAAGAAATTACCAAAACATGCCACGAGTAAAAACAATTCACTACACTACACAATTCACTACAATTATAATTAATTTGATGTAAGATTTTAACTTGCAGATCTAAAGTATTGACAGTATGGCGACGCGGAGGACGATGCTGCAACGACCGTCGCTGGCGATCAAATGACTCAAAATGACATCCGGCGCTCTTGTGACACTCCTAGCGCCCTCAGACACAAACTGACAAGGGACAAGGTTATCGAACTAACTACACTCAAATTTACGTAATATTCCCACCGGAAGTAGCCGGAAGTGAGAGGTTTGTTCATGTCTTGAAAATTTGAAAACATGTTAGTACTCTTATTAACGAATCTTTAACCAAAATTTCAAAATGCAAATACGAATGGGAAGGCCAGAAATCATTTCCGAGTATTTCTGGCGGGAATTTTAAATTATTTAAATTATCTTCGCTATTTAATGAGGAAAGATCTGAAGTAGTTGTCCTAAACATTTAGGATTGAATCTAAACATTAAAAAATATATTATGTAATTATAAAGCAATATATAAATTTACTATAATGAAGCACTTTTTTTCTAAAAAACGATAAAGCATGCATAATAAAAATTATCCTCCATAGTTTAAAATGATACTACACTAAATCGGTCAAATTTTGAATAATTTTATTACTATTGCATATAAATTATATGTTTATATTATAATGTTACAGTTATATAACAATGCTTATACACTAATAGCAGAATATGCTGTAGTAAGCTAACATTGTAAAATATAATAAAAAAATAAATGTAATTGTTTTTTTGTTTTTTTTTTCATGCAATTTGATGATTTTTTTTTTTTTTTTTTTTTTCATAAATATACTAAAATATTATTTAACATGGAAATAAATACGGTCGAACTAAATTAATTAACTGTTGTATTTGAATAAAAATAACGATATATGTTCATATTTTCTTTCGCACAATTTACTCACAAGTTCCTTCGTTTTTTGTTTTTTTTTGTATTCAATAAAATGCCAGAAAACGAAGCACAAGGATTTACAAATCATCCGAGGATGGGAACAAATGATTCCCGAAGAAAGCTAATGAAGAAAACAGGTGCACCTGAAGTGTAGTGATAATAATAAAAACATTAACATTATAATTCAGTGCTCAAGTTTCTCGACGTACTACAACAAAATCGACGAGTGGAAACAGTATAAGATTCTAATACCTCTATTTAATAATAATTTAATAATCATATTTAGTCAAAGCAGAATACACTACATAAAGGTTGCAATTGCAGAGCACACAATTTAGTTCAAAGAGTACAAATAGTTGAAACCAAATAAATAAAAAAAACTCTCTCATTAGCAATACACTCCTGACTAAAAATAAATTTCATATTTTGTTCACTGTTAAACTCTTCTTTCGTCTTTTCTCCTCTTATTTTGCACCATTTTGGAGGAAAAAGAGAGGGAAAAAGACGAGATTACGTATTTTTTCCTCTTCTTGAACATAAAATGTCAGAAATATTGTCTTCATTTCATCCTCACTTCGAGCGAAGAGGATATAAGATGTGTTTTAGAGGTAAAAAGATCAGGTTTAAGCCGGTATTACACGATACAATTTTTCAAACTATTGCTTTCAAGAAAACTTGAACTTCATTTGTTTGTATGGAGATGAAATTTTCTTGAAAGGAAAAATTGTATCGTGTAATACCGGCTTAAGACGTGTAAAAGATGAATGAGTTGAAGACGTAATTTTTCAATTAGGGTAGAGCCTGGCCTGTACAATGATATAATACTTTATAGACTACAATAATTAATATTTATATACTGTTTATTTAGTCTCAGCAAAAATTTAAAAAATATATTTCATTTATCAACGATCGACATCAGCGCTCACTTCCAATAAGTTCGCTACCGATCTCCGCGCGATCTACCCGCGCGGCGTGCGGCCGATGCGTTTTTGCGGCGTCTGCGGCGGCGTTAGATTGAAAAATTGAAAACGCTTCGCTCTGCGCTGAGCCGGCTAACGTGTCAAATCATTGTACCTATCGTGATAAAAACAATACTATGGGACAATTTCTATGCAATGCAAATATTATTATTATATAAATAATTATTATAACAATAAAATAATTAAAATTATTATTAAATTTTATAATCTATCTGTAAGCTATAATACAGTCTCGTAAAAAGAAAGTGTCAGTTTCGCTTCGATCACAATCATAATGCATTAATTATATGTTATGAAATATGAAATAATAAATATATAATGCAATTATACAATATAGCTGCATTGCATGCAAAATAATTCGCAATAAACCATGTGGAGAATTTATATTACAATTATTATTAATAAAAACATACAGTATATATTTTTATATTAATCAAACGCTATTATTATTATATTTATAAAAATGATAAATAAAAAATATTAAACAAATTATAAATGCAGTAAAAATTATGTAAAAAATAACTGGGAATGCAAATTTACATTTATAATATATTTTTATTTCTTACTTGCATGTTGCTAATTCAAAATTAAAATAAGTTTTTCTTTCCAAAGCTGCATGCATGTAAATTTGGTAATCATAATCTGGCGCAATTAAATCACTGGCACAATAACTTTCACTTTTCGACCCGGGAAAGAAAGGTATTAGATCTGTTCGCAAATACACAATCAGAAAGAATCGATTTTTATTAATGAACCTTATGTACATAGAACATAAGGTTCATTAATAAAAATCGATTATTTCTGATTATGTATTTATTATACGTAGAGAGCTTAATTATGTGTAATCGATTAAAATTTTTTTTTTCTTGTAGGTAATTCGCTTTTAAACTATTATATTTATTATTCTCTAACTTCTAACAACTGAAACCGTATTAAATATGTATTGGGTTATAATTATAACACACAATACATCGTAATATTATAACATTAATTTGTTTACACGTAATATATGTATATATATAATATAGGATAATATTAAAATATTCGACTTTTATTTCCGGTCAAAGCGGCCAGCTCACGTGACTACCGAGGTCACACAAAACTTTGAGAAGGATTTCCGGCGATCGTCTTATCGCCGTGACTCACCTTCTCCCGTCAAAACTTTTATACATGAACTAAACGTCTAACTATAGATAAGCCACGGTGGCCTAGTGCAAGTATGCCCGCCTCACATGCAAGAGGCTCCAGGTTCAAAACCTACCTCCAGCACGACTTTTCCACCAACCGGGGGGCAGTGGAAGAGGAACACGAGACAGGGGGAGTTTTTAAATTTTAAAACTGAAAACTACCCCGAACAAAAAATACACGGCAAAAATTGCCATGTACTTTTCATCCGGGGGGCTCTCGCACTCGCTAACATGAGAGGCATGCAGGATTTTTCAATGAGCAAAACTCTACCTTCAATACAGCGATACAGCCGTTTGGAGCAAAACTTTAGAATTTACTATTACAAAATAGTTCAACGGAAAAAAAATATTTTTAATGATCGCGGGGTTGGTTGTTAGTTTTTTTTTTTAATTTATTGTACAAAAATACACTACAAACATATATATAAACTTATTTTTTAATATGCTTCATTTTTGGTTACTTTAATTTAATTTCTCTAAAATCAAGCAAGAATTGTGCTTCAAGTGGTGGCTCTACCCTTGGAAGGAAGGGTCAAGCGAGTTTTACTCTTTGAAAAATACAAACCACATGCCAATCAGCTAGACGAATGCGAGACCCCAGTCAAGAAATTATCTGAAAGAAAAACTTGTGAGGGCCTACTTACATGTCTAACTTTAAATAGGAAAAAAATAAACTTGAAAATCTTGAAAATAAAAATTAATTAAAATATTTTATGTTGTAATAAAAATTATTCAAGACGGCGGTTTTCTAAGAAATGCTCCATTTCTGATTTTCCTCCGTAAGGCTTCACAAAATATATTACTGTATGTATTATCTATATTATAATATTGATTGTAAGTTTTGTTGAATTTAACGAGGACGATTTCCGAGATCACAAATTGACAACTGAAATTATTTTCTAATATGTATTTAAGTTTTCTGAATTATTTGTAGAAAATTAAGAAAAAAAAACACAATAGATTGTTTTTTTCTAAAATATTATTTCTATTATAAAATGATAAATTATTTCAAAAATTAAATGAATAAATTAAATAAATGATAAATTGGCTTTTAAGAGGCGGCGTTCTTTAAAATCGTAATGGAACAATAATAAATTTTAATTTTAAGGCATACAGTATAAAATAATTACATGGGAGAGATTTTCTCAACACGATGAATTAGACAAAACTACCAACTTACTTCAAATCTAAATCTAAGTCTCACACATGAAAATTATGAAAAAAATTTAAAATGTTCTCCTCTCTCCGCTATATCCCCTATCAATAGCTAAAATATCAGGTATACAAATTCATAACTCAAAAACTAGCTCGAATTTATACATTTGATATTTTAGCTCCTGATAGGGGATGTAGAGGATAAAATTTTAATTTTTTTTCATAATTTTCATGTATGGGATCTCTTTTAATATTGGGCGTGTTACCTTACTTTTAATTGCAATTCAAATAATAATTTATGTTAACTTTTCTCTTTTAATTCATAAAAAAAATTGCAGCAATAAATAATTTTATTTCAAGTAAATAAATTTGGAAGGTGATTATTATTTTTGAATTGCTTTTGTTATATAATGCACATATCTGTGCGTCGCCCCTTATATCTTACAGTTTTCTACACTAAAATTAAAATTGTACCTTAGAAGCTCTTTTGAAGTTGTTATTTTCAAGATTCAAACAAAATAACAGAATTTTGCAGCTATAAACTTAAACTTAAAAAGTAACAAACTTGACTCGCACAGATAATTTAATTTGACATGGGGAATTAAAAAATGAAGACTTTTTCAACATATAACAAAAATAATACATCATACATAACATGACGCCATATCCCTTTACGGGGTAAGCCAGCAGCATTATTACCTCGGCCGTCTACAAATTGCCCTCCAAAGCACTCGATTCTTGCATACTCCACTTGCTTCAGAAATACTCAAATAATAGTCATAATAAAAACGGATTTTGAAGCATTACCGGTATAAATTAAGAAATTTCATACTTTATATTTTTATAGCAATTTTAAATGACAATATTCAAAAGAAAATTTCAAAAAATTTCAAGTATGTCATAATTTTGATTCTACCATTTTGTTGACTATCTTGTTTTATTGCTAGTAGCTTGGAGGGACTGCCCAACAGCAATAAACTTTTTAAATTATAAGGAGTATGATTAGTGCTAATTCGCCATCCGATTATTACAATGTATGAACAAGTATCGGCACCCAGATTAGATTTCAGGGAAGACCCGGGGTTCGAAGCCCGGTGTGGACTTCTCTTTTCTTTCAAATGTTGATACTCGGAAACATACATTGTAATAATCGGATGGCGAAATAGCACCAAACATACTCCTTATAATTTAATATCACGCTATCCAGTCAGAGGTAGAATTACAAAAAATCTTCATTTAATTAACTTTTTATTAATAATTGATGGCTCGTGAGGGGCAATGTCAAAGCTTCAGACCTCGTATAGATTTAAAAATGGTCCTATTTTGTTATTATTTCAAGTTAGTATTATCTGCTGGCACTGGACCATTATAGTTTGTGCAAGCTTAACCCTAGCACATTGGGATGGAGGTATTGACAGAAAAGTTAACCTTACACCCCCTGTAATGTAATAAAAATACCGACTTTGGTAGCCATTTCAGATGCTCCCAAGGTAATGGAAGATAAGATTCATTAGGAGTTTATGATGTAAACGATGATATTTTATTTGATGAAGGCTACCAGTTAAAAAAAACATATTTTTGAGGTTTAAACTTCCTTTCTTTTCATTGGTCAAATTAAACAAATGGAATTTAATGTTCATTTAAAAGTTGACTTTTTTCTACCCTGTGATTGGCTCATCACGTTGGTCAGCAACCAATCACAAAAAATCAACAACTGCTCAGGAGCCAATCAGAAACAAATACAGTACCAGAAATGAACGCATATCCCTGATTATTCGAATATAATTCTGCCTTAGCATTGTCAGGTTGTTTTTGAGTTGCAACTAAACTAAAATAACCCAGCATTTCTAATGTCTATCCTGTCGCACGCAACACCAAGGGGTTCAAAAACGATAGAACCATATTACCAATAATATATAATCAACTTTTTTAAAGTTTTTTCCCTTAATAATTTTTGTCACGGAAAGCATTAACTAAGCAGAAATTAAAAACACGTAAAAACACTTCAATATTGTGGAAACAGACCTTGAGAGCAGGCGACAGGTTCTAGTCCTTCCTTGTCCAGCGGGATGTGTCGCAGGTGGCTCAAGATGCTCTCAACCATCATCTACGTTGAGAGATCGTCATCGCTGAACCACACCATCCCTCAGCCAGACACGGTCATCAGCATCCCAGACTTGAGGTGTTGGACCTGCCAGACACAGAAACATGTCAGGTGAGAAAGGAGAAAATGTCATTAATCATTACTATTATAAGGAAAGGGGGAAAAAAATGTTAGAAGTATGATGCAAGTGAAAACTAGACAAAGTTGTAAAATAAGATGGGAGAAACTTAATATTTTCAATAAAATTTCATTGAAATACAGTATAAATATTTTTTTATAAATATTGAATATTTTTAATACTTAAATGTAATGGGAGTTGGTTGTTCTTTGAATTATTTCTCAATTATTTATATTTTTTTTATGATTATGTACTGTAAGTTAAAAGAAATGTTAACTCTAACATTTCTAACATAGAAATGTGATATGTTTCAAAGCAACAAAGATATGACTGGACGTAATACTAGACAGTCTAATCTAATTCATAAAAAATTTGGAGGTTACGATCAAACTAAAAGAGACCATATATATTTGAGCTCCGTATAATGTTCAGTTAAAAAAAAGTATAAAAAAAGGATCTGTTTTCAAGAAACATTTGTTTAGCTATCTTATTAATAATAATTATCATTCCATCAACAAGAAAAATGGTGAAAGTGTGAATTTTTATTTGCAATAATTGTAATATTTTCTAAATTTGAAATTTCTTTAATCATTTTGTGTAATAATTGAAATTGTTTTAACTACTGTGTGTATATATATATATATATATATATATATATATATATATATATATATATATATATATATATATATATAAGTACATATATGTATATATATATATTTATATATATATATATATACATATATGTACTATGTATGAATGTCGAAATCTTCTTTTTCTCCAGCTATACAGTATCTAATTATTTTATGTTATGTAATGTACTATGTAGTCACAATGTATCAACTGTTATTTAGTGTACAGTAAATATGTAAAATGTGATTAGTGCTCAATAAACATAGGGTGGTATTCACGAAGAGTTAAGGAGCGTTTTAGGGAGAGATATTTTAAGAAGTGTTTTTTATACCAGGTAACAGGTAAGAAAAACGCTTCTTAAAATATCTCTCCCTAAAACGCTCCTTAACTCTTCGTGAATACCACCCATAATATGTTACAGCCGATATTACACAATACAATTTTTTTTTTTTTTTTTTACAAGGATACCGGTTCACCCCCATAAGAGCTTACAGCTCGCGGCGGGGTAATGGGTAGGGATTTTCTGATTATTGCATACAATTTTCCCATACAAAGAAACTTCAACTTTATATGATTGCATAGAGATGGAAATTTTCTTGAAAGGAAAAAAATTGTATCGTGTGATACCGGCTTTAAGACGCAAAGTCTTCTGCTCGCAATGGTTGTAAAAAACCATTGTTTATAATGTCTGTCGCATGAAGCCTTTTTCATTGTTAAACATGGGACGACGTAGTGTCTAATTTCACCAACAGAGCAGAGAACGTAATGGCATTGTTGGCGCTAGTTAACACTCAACAATTACCCTTAAGTTAACATGTAAATCAACCGTCCCATGTTTTTCACTTCACGCGACAGACAATACCAACAATTGTTTGTTTACTAACAACGAGCAGAGCTCCACGGTTACTGAAGAAGATGATTATCCTGATGTGACTGAGGGAACACTCACGTTTCTCTGATTGACGGTCAGGTTTGATGTGGCTCTCGAACACGAAGCTACTGGGCGGCTCAAACACCTCGGCTAGGTTGGGGTACATTTCACAGAACGACTTGCCAACCTGTAAGAGAGAGAGAGAGTTAGGATCTTCTCACACAAGAAATTGCCTAACAGCAAGTCCAATGGAACCAGCTCGTCATCAGGAGTCCATTGAACTGGCTACTGAACCTTCTACGATGAATTTTTCTGTGTTATCCATGGAAGGAATTGTCATAGAAGGTTCAGTAGCCGGTCCAATGGAACCAGCTCAAAGTCAGGAGTCCATTGAACTGGCTACTGAACCTTCTATGTACATGCATATCATATTTAAAATGCATAATAATATACAGCATACAGTACTATATACAATTGGAACTACATAAAATGAACTTTACTTGCAAAATTGGACCGTGCATATATCATGAGAGAAGAAAAATTTTGGATTGAAGATTTTACGAAAGAAAAGGATTCAAATAAGAAAAAAATTAATTTTGAATGTTACTTTTACAGCAGAATTCGGCTTATTATAACATCTATGCAAATTAATTATATTTGGTCCCATGTTCCTGTACAACACACCACATACATAGTATCATATCATATATTATGTATTGATAGTATTGGTACAAAGAAGCCCGAATACAAAGCAGAAGAAAGCATATTATGATATGGCTAAATGGCTACTCCTAGATTCATGCCTAGATTCATGGCTACTGTATGCATTGCATACAACTCCACCCGTCCCAAGACAGTATGCAGAGTTTACAGTGTGATACAGTAATGCAGTAATACTAATAAATGTGTCAAAATATCATAAATAGGTTCAGCATATAACGAAATACATGTATTTACTTACATGCAGTAATAAGTAATCACCAAAAATGGTATCAAAAAAGAGATTATTTCGGGAGAAAAAGTTACCGGCTAATATTAAACATGGCGGAATGCGCAAGTTTATTTACGAAATGAAAGTACAGTCTCTGGCAAAATAAAACAAATATAAAATGTCACCATATATTATCGAATCATCTAAAAATCAAAATTAATGTAGTTTTAATGCAAAATTTTTAATATTCTTTTCATTTAAATAATTTTTTCACCTTTCAAAATGTGATTTACTAATGAATAACGAGTTTTTTCAAATGAATTGTTAACAGTAGTAACAAATTCATTTTGCGTAGTACAGGCTGCAGGGACGAGCGATTATTCGAGGGGAAGTAACTGTACTATATCGAACAATATCAATACAATTATCGATTTTAGAAAATTAAGGCGCCTACCTTTAAAATCACCATTTTCTCATGTGACGCGATCATATATTATATGTCTGCAATTTTATTATTGCAAAAATTTTGATGGTGATTGGAAGGATGAATGTCGTCGGAACAACACCAACCGTTGAAAAATTACAAAGAAAATGAAAAAGAAAATATGCACCTTTACAAAAGCTAAAGAAATGCAGAAATTCTAGAATTTGTTTTTTTTTCATGAGAATATATAAAGTCACGAAGAAAAAAAAAAAAAAAAAAGAAGACATCCCAAAAATTGACATAATATGAAAACTCTTACATTATTTTTTCCAATAAAAAATTGAAATTATTTTAATTTAGAAGATCTCGAAATTATTTAAAGAAAGAAAAATCCGCCATTTTTACCATGCAGAAAAATATGAAAGTATGATTATTGTCACTGATCTTAGGAGAAGGTACATCACTCTGAAAATTATAGTAAACCTTCCTTAATTTTAACATGCAGTCAAAAAAAAAATGGAGCAAAAATTGATATAGTTTTTGAGATATAAATATTATAGGACATAATATATATTATATATATAATATATATATATATATATATATATATATATATATATATATATATATATATATATATATATATATAGTGAGAATATCATTGAGAATTTGGTGGCCATTGGTCAAATCAGCATGATCTTCAACTATAAAAAATAAAATATATATCTAAAAAATCGAACCAAATAATTACTTTTTTTTATGAGAGAGTGAAGTCATTTCGTTATTTATGTTCTGATCTAATTAAATTTTATATATATTTTTTTTATCATAAAAAATAATTGCATAGTGACAATAATCCTAAATGCATGCTATCCATAGTACAAAACAAAATACATAACCCCTGGCAGGTAGGCAGCCCAACATACGCCACTAGCAGCAAGCAATGCTGGCAATGCTGCTCGCTCGTTCGATGCCGAACGTGGGTCGCTGCTTGAGCACAGCGGCGAGCGTCATGTTGAAGAAATCGGTGTTCCACGACGTATGTGTCTTCAAAGAAGTATCGACCTATTTTTTTTTTATTTATTGCAGAATTAATGGAAAGAGGGTGCAAAGTTATGCTACACTGATTTTCTACAGATTTTTTTTTTAAGACCGGGAACAATTTTTAAAAAATTATTGAAAGTCAATTTTGTGACGTCACGAGACGTCGCTCTCCTTAATGAAGAAAAAGATAGGACATGCCGCCTCGTGAAGTCACAAAAAAGACTTTCAATAATTTTTTAAAATAGTTCCCGGTCTCAAAAAAATCTGAAAAAAATCAGGGTAGCATAACTTTGCACCCTCGATCCATTTCTGTAATAAAAAAAGTTGAGGTCGATACTCCTTAGATAGAAATTTTTTAATTTTTCTTTCTACAAGGATACACCGCTATGAGCTTGGAGCTCGGGGCGGGGTAATGGGTATTGGGTACGGATTACCCTAACAACTTCATGCAAATACGACACACAAAATTTCCAATTACAAATTAGTTAATGACAAATTCACGTACTCACGTCTATAATATTTGACAGTAAGAAAGATGAAAAATTGACAACGTATGGAAAATAATGAGAATAAAAAAAAAAGAAAGAAAAATATTGCTCGAAAATTAGTTTACCAAAGAACTGTTGATAAAAATATTAACATGAAAATGCGCGGGCTTTACTGACTTACCAGTGATATCAAGTTTCTCTGAGAAAATCGTCTTTATAAGTTTAAACAATAAAACAATTTTACTGAAAAATTGATTATTAAACTTTTTTAACCGGAAATAAAAAAGAAAACTAGAAAAGTCAAATAGGGCCCAATTATTAATCCACAGTCAAATAGGACTAATTCTTTGTGCTACACATCTATACACAGTAAATTCAATAAACTAATTTATTTGAAGTTGTAATGCATATTTTAAATCCACAGATATTCATAATGTTTTCTAAATTATAATAAAAATGAAAACAATAACATTAAATTTCACTTACTTTTTATGATATGCGCATTTCTTCTTCCAAGAAATTACCAAAACTTGCCACGAGTAAAAACAATTCACTACACTACACAATTCACTACAATTATAATTAATTTGATGTAAGATTTTAACTTGCAGATCTAAAGTATTGACAGTATGGCGACGCGGAGGACGATGCTGCAACGACCGTCGCTGGCGACCAAATGACTCAAAATGATCTCCGAAACTCAGGTGGCACTCCTAGCGCCCTCAGACACAAACTGACAAGGTTATCGAACTAACTACACTCAAATTTACGTAATATTCCCACCGGAAGTAGCCGGAAGTGAGAGGTTTGTTCATGTCTTGAAAATTTGAAAACATGTTAGTACTCTTATTAACGAATCTTTAACCAAAATTTCAAAATGCAAATACGAATGGGAAGGCCAGAAATCATTTCCGAGTATTTCTGGCGGGAATTTTAAATTATTTAAATTATCTTCGTTATTTAATGAGGAAAGATCTGAAGTAGTTGTCCTAAACATTTAGGATTGAATCTAAACATTAAAAAATATATTATGTAATTATAAAGCAATATATAAATGTACTATAATGAAGCACTTTTTTTCTAAAAAACGATAAAGCATGATAAAAATTATCCTCCATAGTTTAAAATGATACTACACTAAATCGGTCAAATTTTGAATAATTTTATTACTATTGCATATAAATTATGTTTATATTATAATGTTACAGTTATATAACAATGCTTATACACTAATAGCAGAATATGCTGTAGTAAGCTAACATTGTAAAATATAATAAAAAAATAAATGTAATTGTTTTTTTGTTTTTTTTTTTTCATGCAATTTGATGATTTTTTTTTTTTTTTTTTCATAAATATACTAAAATATTATTTAACATGGAAATAAATACGGTCGAACTAAATTAATTAACTGTTGTATTTGAATAAAAATAACGATATATGTTCATATTTTCTTTCGCACAATTTACTCACAAGTTCCTTCGTTTTTTTTTTTTTTTTTTTTTGTATTCAATAAAATGCCAGAAAATGAAGCACAAGGATTTACAAAATCTCGATTCATCCGAGGATGGGAACAAATGATTCCCGAAAGCTAATGAAGAAAACGGGTGCACCTGAAGTGTAGTGATAATAATAAAAACATTAACATTATAGTTCAGTGCTCAAGTTTCTCGACGTACTACAATATAATCGACGAGTGGAAACAGTATAAGATTCTAATACCTCTATTTAATAATAATTAATAATCATATTTAGTCAAAGCAGAATACACTGCATAAAAGGTTGCAATTGCAGAGCACACAATATATGTAGTTCAAAGAGTACAAATAGTTGAAACCAAATAAAAAAAAAAAAACTCTCGCATTAGCTATACACTATTTAGTTAAAATAAATTTCATATTTTCTTCGCTATTAAGCTCTCCTCTCGTATTTTCTCGTCTTATTTTGCACCATTTTAGAGGAAAAAGACGAGATTACGTATTTTTTCCTCTTCTTGAACATAAAATGTCAGAAATATTGTCTTCATTTCATCCTCACTTCGAGCGAAGAGGATATAAGATGTGTTTTAGAGGTAAAAAGATCAGGTTTAAGCCGGTATTACACGATACAATTCTTCTAACTATTGCATATACAATTTTTCCTTTCAAGAAAACTTGAACTTCATTTGTTTGTATGGAGATGAAATTTTCTTGAAAGGAAAAATTGTATCGTGTAATACCGGCTTAAGACGTGTAAAAGATGAATGAGTTGAAGACGTAATTTTTCAATTAGTATTATTATATCATTTTACAATGATATAATACTTTATAGACTACAATAATTAATATTTATATACTGTTTATTTAGTCTCAGCAAAAATTTAAAAAATATATTTCATTTATCAACGATCGACATTAGCGCTCGCTTCCAATCAGTTCGCTACCGATCTCCGCGCGATCTACCCGCGCGGCGTGCGGCCGATGCGTTTTTGCGGCGACTGCGGCGGCGTTAGATTGAAAACGCTTCGCTCTGCGCTGAGCCGGCTAACGTGTCAAATCGTCAAATCATTGTACCTAACGTGATAAAAACAATACTATGTGACAATTTCTATGCAATGCAAATATTATTATTATATAAATAATTATTATAACAATAAAATAATTAAAATTATTATTAAATTTTATAATCTATATCTAATTTAACTATCTGTAAGCTATAATACAGTCTCGTAAAAAGAAAGTGTCAGTTTCGCTTCGATCACAATCATAATGCATTAATTATATGTTATGAAATATGAAATAATAAATATATAATGCAATTATACAATATAGCTGCATTGCATGCAAAATAATTCGCAATAAACCATGTGGAGAATTTATATTACAATTATTATTAATAAAAACATACAGTATATATATTAATCAAACGCTAATATTATTATATTTATAAAAATCATAAATAAAAAATATTCAACAAATTATAAATGCAGTAAAAATTATGTAAAAAATAACTGGGAATGCAAATTTACATTTATAATATATTTTTATTTCTTACTTGCATGTTGCTAATTCAAAATTAAAATAAGTTTTTCTTTCCAAAGCTGCATGTAAATTTGGTAATCATAATCTGGCGCAATTAAATCACTGGCACAATAACTTCCACGTTTCGACCCGGGAAAGAAAGGTATTAGATCTGTTCGCAAATACACAATCAGAAAGAATCGAGTTTTATTAATGAACCTTATGAACATGGAACATAAGGTTCATTAATAAAAATCGATTATTTCTGATTATGTATTTATTATACGTAGAGAGCTTAATTATGTATAATCGATTAACATTTTTTTTTCTTGTAGGTAATTCACTTTTAAACTATTATATTTATTATTCTCTAACTTCTAACAACTGAAACCATATTAAATATGTATTGGGTTATAATTATAACACACAATACATCGTAATATTATAACATTAATTTGTTTACACGTAATGTATGTATATAATATATGATAATATTAAAATATTCGACTTTTATTTGCGGTCAAAGCGGCCAGCTCACGTGACTACCGAGGTCACAAAACTTTGTGGATGATTTCCGGCGCTCGTCTTATCGCCGTGACTCACCTTCTCCCGTCAAAACTTTTATACCTGAACTAAACGTCTATAGATAAGCCACGGTGGCCTAGTGCAAGTATGCCCGCCTCGCATGCAAGAGGCTCCAGGTTCAAAACCTACCTCCAGCACGACTTTTCCACCAACCGGGGGCAGTGGAAGAGGAACACGAGACAGGGGGAGTTTTTAAATTTTAAAATTGAAAACAACCCCGAACAAAAAATACACGGCAAAAATTGCCATGTACTTTTCATCCGGGGGGCTCTCGCACTCGCTAACATGAGAGGCATGCAGGATTTTTCAATGAGCAAAACTCTACCTTCAATACAGCGATACAGCCGTTTGGAGCACAACTTTAGAATTTACTATTACAAAATAGTTCAACGGAAAAAAAATATTTTTAATGATCGCGGGGTTAGTTGTTAGTTTTTTTTTTTTTTTTAATTTATTGTACCAAACTACACTACAAAAATACATTTTTTAATATGCTTCATTTTTGGTTACTTTAATTTAATTTCTCTAAAATCAAGCAAGAGTTGTGCTTCAAAGTGGTGGCTCTACCCTTGGAAGGAAGGGTCAAGCGAGTTTTACTCTTTGAAAAATACAAACCACATGCCAATCAGCTAGACGAATGCGAGACCCCAGTCAAGAAATTATCTGAAAGAAAAACATGTGAGGGCCTACTTACATGTCTAACTTTAAATAGGAAAAAAATAAACTTGAAAATCTTGAAAATAAAAATTAATTAAAATATTTTATGTTGTAATAAAAATTATTCAAGACGGCGGTTTTCTAAGAAATGCTCCATTTCTGATTTTCCTCCGTAAGGCTCCACAAAATATATTACTGTATGTATTATCTATATTATAATATTGATTGTAAGTTTTGTTGAATTTAACGAGGACGATTTCCGAGATCACAAATTGACAACTGAAATTATTTTCTAATATGTATTTAAGTTTTCTGAATTATTTGTAGAAAATTAAGAAAAAAAAAACACAATAGATTGTTTTTTTCTAAAATATTATTTCTATTATAAAATGATAAATTATTTCAAAAATTAAATGAATAAATTAAATAAATGATAAATTGGCTTTTAACAGGCGGCGTTCTTTAAAATCGTAATGGAACAATAATAAATTTTAATTTTAAGGCATACAGTATAAAACAGGGACCGGATGCACGCGTTTTTTTCATGCATCTGAGATGCGCATCCGGATGCAAATTAATTTTTCGTGCATCCATGGATGCGCATCTGGATGCAAATTTATTTTTCATGCATCTGGGATGCGCATCCGGATGCAAATTTATTTTCCATGCATCTGGAATGCGCATCCGGATGCATTAATTTTTTCCCGTGCATCTGGGATGCACGGATGCGGATGCAAGCCAATTTTTGCGCATCCGTGTGCATCTTGCTTCTGCATCCGATCTTTGGTTTTTATAATACGCTTTGTTTCTTGCAATTTTAAACGACAAGTGGCAAATAAATGTTAAGAAAATGCCTTGTGTTAAAGATTTATTTAGAGGCCATTAGCAAAAAACCTGAGAAAAAAGGAGAAAAAAAAGTGTTAAATGGATGCAAATTTATTTTTCGTGTATCCGTGGATGCGCATCCGGATGCAAATTTATTTTTCATGCATCTGGGATGCGCATCCTGATGCATTCATTTTTTCCCGTGCATCTGGGATGCGCATCCGGATGCATTCATTTTTCCCTGTGCATCTGGGATGCACGGATGCGGATGCAAGCCCATTTTTGCGCATCCGTGTGCATCTTGCATCTGCATCCGCATCCGATCCCTGGTATAAAATAATTACATGGGAGAGATTTTCTCAACACGATGAATTAGACAAAATTACCAACTTACTTCAAATCTAAATCTAAGTCTCACACATGAAAATTATGAAAAAAAATTAAAATGTTCTCCTCTATCCGCTATATCCCCTATCAATAGCTAAAATATCAGGTATACAAATTCATAACTCAAAAACTAGCTCGAATTTATACATTTGATATTTTAGCTCCTGATAGGGGATGCAGAGGATAAAATTTTAATTTTTTTTCATAATTTTCATGTATGGGATCTCTTTTAATATTGGGCGTGTTACCTTACTTTTAATTGCAATTCAAATAATAATTTATGTTAACTTTTCTCTTTTAATTAATAAAAAAAATTGCAGCAATAAATAATTTTATTTCAAGTAAATAAGTTTGGAAGGTGATTATTATTTTTGAATTGCTTTTGTTATATAATGCACATATCTGTGCGTCGCCCCTTATATCTTACAGTTTTCTACACTAAATTTAAAATTGTACCTTAGAAGCTCTTTTGAAGTTGTTATTTTCAAGATTCAAACAAAATAACAGAATTTTGCAGCTATAAACTTAAACTTAAAAAGTAACAAACTTGACTCGCACAGATAATTTAATTTGACATGGGGAAATAAAAAATGAAGACTTTTTCAACATATAACAAAAATAATACATACATACATAACATGACGCCATATCCCTTTACGGGGTAAGCCAGCAGCATTATTACCTCGGCCGTCTACAAATTGCCCTCCAAAGCACTCGATTCTTGCATACTCCACTTGCTTCAGAAATACTCAAATAATAGTAATAATAAAAACGGATTTTGAAGCATTACCGGTATAAATTAAGAAATTTCATACTTTATATTTTTATAGCAATTTTAAATGACAATATTCAAAAGAAAATTTCAAAAAATTTCAAGTATGTCATAATTTTGATTCTACCTTTCTGTTGACTATCTTGTTTTATTGCTACTAGCTTGGAGGGACTGCCCAACAGCAATAAACTTTTTAAATTATAAGGAGTATGATTAGTGCTATTTCGCCATTTGATTATTACAATGTATGAACAAGTATCGGCACCCAGATTAGATTTCAGGGAAGACCCGGGGTTCGAAGCCCGGTGTGGACTTCTCTTTTCTTTCAAATGTTGATACTCGTATACATACATTGTAATAATCGGATGGCGATATAGCACTAAACAAACTCCTTATAATTTAATATCACGCTATCCAGTCAGAGGTAGAATTACAAAAAATCTTCATTTAATAAACTTTTTATTAATAATTGATGGCTCGTGAGGGGCACTGTCAAAGCTTCAGACCTCGTATAGATTTAAAAATCATCGTATTTTGTAATTATTTCAAGTTAGTATTATCTGCTGGCACGGGACCATTATAGTTTGTGCAAACTTAACCCTAGCACATTGGGATGGAGGTATTGAGAGAAAAGTTAACCTTACACCCCCTGTAATGTAATAAAAATACCGACTTTGGTAGCCATTTCAGATGCTCCCAAGGTAATAAGATAAGATTCATTAGGAGTTTATGATGTAAACAATGATTTTTGAATCGATGAAGGCTATCAGTTGACAAAAAACAAATTTTTGAGGTTTAAACTTACTTTCTTTTCATTGGTCAAATTAAACAAATGGAATTTAATGTTCATTTAAAAGTTGACTTTTTTCTACCCTGTGATTGGCTCATCACGTTGGTTAGCAACCAATCACAAAAAATCAACAACTGCTCAGGAGCCAATCAGAAACAAATACAGTACCAGAAATGAACGCATATCCCTGATTATTCGAATATAATTCTGCCTTAGCATTGTCAGGTTGTTTTTGAGTTGCAACTTAACTAAAATAACCCAGCATTTCTAATGTCTATCCTGTCGCACGCAACACCAAGGGGTTCAAAAACGATAGAACCATATTACCAATAATATATAATCAACTTTTTTAAAGTTTTTTCCCTTAATAATTTTTGTCACGGAAAGCATTAACTAAGCAGAAATTAAAAACACGTAAAAACACTTCAATATTGTGGAAACAGACCTTGAGAGCAGGCGACAGGTTCTAGTCCTTCCTTGTCCAGCGGGATGTGTCGCAGGTGGCTCAAGATGCTCTCAACCATCATCTACGTTGAGAGATCGTCATCGCTGAACTACACCATCCCTCAGCCAGACACGGTCATCAGCATCCCAGACTTGAGGTGTTGGACCTGACAGACACACAAACATGTCAGGTGAGAAAGGAGAAAATGTCATTAATCATTACTATTATAAGGAAAGGGGGAAAAAAATGTTAGAAGTATGATGCAAGTGAAAACTAGACAAAGTTGTAAAATAAGATGGGAGAAACTTAATATTTTCAATAAAATTTCATTGAAATACAGTATAAATATTTTTTTATAAATATTGAATATTTTTAATACTTAAATGTAATGGGAGTTGGTTGTTCTTTGAATTATTTCTCAATTATTTATATTTTTTTTATGATTATGCACTGTAAGTTAAAAGAAATGTTAACTCTAACATTTCTAACATAGAAATGTGATATGTTTCAAAGCAACAAAGATATGACTGGACGTAATACTAGACAGTCTAATCTAATTCATAAAAAATTTGGAGGTTACGATCAAACTAAAAGAGACCATAATTATTTGAGCTCCGTATTATGTTCAGTTAAAAAAAAAGTATAAAAAAAGGATCTGTTTTCAAGAAACATTTGTTTAGCTATCTTATTAATAATAATTATTATTCCATCAACAAGAAAAATGGTGAAAGTGTGAATTTTTATTTGCAATAATTGTAATATTTTCTAAATTTGAAATTTCTTTAATTATTTTGTGTAAAAATTGAAATTGTTTTAACTACTGTGTGTATATATATATATATATATATATATATATATATATATATATATATATATATATATATATATATATATTTATATATATATATATATCAGGGGCGGCTCGTGCCCCTTTTCCGTGGGGGTGCTGCCTGACATGGGACCAGCAGAACACCATGGGGGGGTTTGGGGGGCGGAGCCCCCCAATGGCCTGCCGCAGACGCGATTTTTTTTAAGGACACGCCCCTTTTTTAGGGTAAAATTATGACAAAATCATATAATAATGCTCTCAACAAAGAAGCAGAAATTATCTAAAAACAAAAAATGCATGCATTTTATTTATAATTTGTTATGACATGCACTTATGCGAGCCCTTTTGAAATCGTGATTGAATGTTTCAAACTTAATATAATATCCAATTTTTAATTATTTTTTTTAATTCATAAGTCCTTTCACGTGGTAAGAAACATATATAAAAATAAATATTGTTTTAAGCCTTTTTTTTTTAAATAATAGTGTCAATCAAACTGCATTGTTAATATGAAACCTGAATGTCTGGTATAATTTTTACGCAATGTATATAATGAACATCAAATAAATCGATCATGGTATATACAATATGTACAAAATTAGGCGACAACCAGAATCTAATATAAATTTTTAAAGACAAAATTTAATAAAAAAATAAAAAATGAAATTTTTATAAGAAAAAATTGCATTATTAAACATTATTTCAATATTATTAGTATTTATTTAATTGAGAAAAAAATAATCGTAATCCTGTTAAGGTAGGGATAACACGGATCAGCTGACCTAATGCTAAAAAAATCTCAGTCATGAAAATTATGAAAAAAAAAAATAATAAAATGTTCGCCTCTACATCGCCTATCAGTATAGCTAAATTATCAGGTATACAAAACTGAGCTAGTTTTCGAGTTATTAATTTTTAAATTTGTTTTAATGTTGACTATTTTAACATGGAGATGGAGAAATGAAACTTCCATGCTAAATTAGTCAACATTAAAAATTAATAACTCGAAAACTAGCTCGAATTTGTGTACCTGATATTTTAGCTATACTGATAGGGGATAATGTAGAGGAGAATATTTTATTATTATTATTTTTTTCATAATTTTCATGAATGAGATTTTTTAAGCATTGGGTCAGCTGATTCGTGTTATCTCTACCTTAACAGGATTACGATTATTTTTTTCTCAATTAAATAAATACTAATAATAATGAAATAATGTTTAATAATGTAAATTTTTCTTATAAAAATTTCATTTCTTATTTTTTTATTAAATTTTGTCTTTAAAAATTTATATTAGATTCTGGTTGTCGCCTAATTTTGTACATATATTATTGAATATACCATGATCGATTTATTTGATGTTCATGCAGTTCTGATCACCCTATATTATAATTACGACACATCGGTATAATTGGCTTGAGCGCGCATATGAGAAACCTCTCGAGCGGTATAACAGATCAAAGATCCCAACTTTTGTATTATTGTTTTGTTGTTTTTTTTTTAGCTATGCAATATTTCTTTGATTACTATCGCATATTTGCTGCTAAATAATGTACTGCCGGTACACGCAAACCCGGGAAAATAAGCTATATATTTTTCTCATCCTGGAGTAGTTAACGTTTTCTTATATTTTGTATACTCGTACACTTTTACAACTTGTTTTTGTTTTATTTTTATGTTTGAATTTTCACATTAATGGTATAAAATGCTGTAGTGAATAATTAATAAATAAATAGCTCCCATGTATATCGACTTGTTCCTGGTAAACTTATAATTTATAATAAAATACATGGGCGCGATTCACGAACGAATTAAGTTATCCAGATTTCTCACTTAATTAATTCGATCGACGTTTAGTGCCATTGAGTTAGACTGGCGCTAACTGCGTGGTTATATAGTAAAAAACCTGTTGTTGTCGTTGTTCGAACTTGAGATATCTCATGATTGTTTACATGCATGCACCACTTAATTTTCAAAAGACAAGTGTTGGTTCTTTTGGGACAGTCATATTTTTATTAAAGTAAAGAAAAGTGCTGGTCTTCATTCCTCAGATGCTTCAATATATTTAGTCAATCTTTGTTAGTATATTAACTGATGAATGTAATTAAAATTTTGTTAATCGAATATGCTCAATGAAACCATATTACAGGAAATGTCTTCGAAGTGTTGTTCAAATTATTCCCGCATGTCAAATACCACAAGCTCATTGGTTCTGTTGAACCAATGAGCTTGCGGGTACTGCCGATCGCACAGTCCCCGATCGCTCCAAAATCACACGGCTTGAGTGGGAGTTGAAGAAGAGGAGAATGAGGGTGGGAACACTGCTTTGGGCTACTACTAGTAGTGGCAGTACCTTCCGCTGGGCAGCGCTGAGGGAATAAATTTACGCGGCAGCGGCAAAAATTTCATGATTTTAAATGTTAGAACTGATAAAAATTTGCTGGAAAGTTCAGAAAAATTATAGAATTATTTGATATTTCTAATTGTGTGTTTGTTCCCAAAATTTCTGGGGGGGCTGCAGTACCGCAGTACTATAGTACGAGCCGCCCCTCGTACTATAGTATATATATATATATATATATATATATATATATATATATATATATATATATATATATATATATATATATATATATATATATGTAACTCAAATTATATTCCTCTTAATGAATTTGAAGTCTATAATTGTATGCAAAGCCTAAAAAACAATAAAGCTTCGGGCCCAGATTTTATTACGAATGAATATTTGAAGCTAGTAAGCAAGTCGTTAACCCCAACAATCACCAATATGTTTAACCTCTGTATTGAAACGGCTACAATTCCGGAATGGACAATTTGCATCAACTTTTTTTAGTAGCTCAATCGAAAGAGGAGGTCGAAAAATACACCTGTGAATTTTATGCGATTTTTATTCGTACTGCATCATGGCTAAAAGAGAGGTCACGTGACCTGGAGCTGGCGCCCGTGTCGCCCGTGACGTCACTTAACTGTTCCGTCAAACAAACGATCGACTTTATAAAGCTTGCAAACAACCACGTTGCTATGGAAACAAGCAACAATTAATTTATTGTTTACAAGCGTTATATAGACAATCGTTTGCTTGACCAGACAGTTCAATGACGTCACGGGCGACACAGGCGCCGGCTCCAGGTCACGTGACCTCTCTTTTAGCCATGATGCAGTACGAATAAAAATCGCATAAAATTCACAGGTGTATTTTTCGACCTCCTCTTTCGATTGAGCTACTAAAAAAAGTTGATGCAAATTGTCCATTGTGGCGGATCGCCTACCTAATGGTATTATACAAAGGGAAGGGTAACATTATGTCACCCGACTCATACAGAGGTATTATCCATGGTGATACCATGTACAAACTCTTCTCGAGATTAATTGCAAACAGGCTTTTTGATTCCACCCACTATCTTATTCCAAAAGAGCAATACGGCTTTATGCCAGGACGTTCCACAATACAAGCTGTATCCACAGTATATAATCAAATTAAACTAGCATTGGAGAAGCCAAAGGGTCATTTATATATTGCTTTTGTAGACTTCAGAAAAGCTTTTGATTCGGTCAATAGGAATTTGCTCATTGAAAAGCTGAAGTCACTTAAAGTAATTCCTTCTGAAATTTTGAATATCTTAGCTGTTATTCTAAATATAAATTATGTATGTGTTCAAGATCGCTTATCATGTTCTAGTAATATTATTCAATCTAACGGAGTTTTGCAAGGAGACCCGAGCAGCTCTCTTCTTTTCAATCTTTTTACTGCAGATATAACCGAGATTACAAAAGATATAAACTGTGAAAATGAAAATGATCAAGTCGTACTAAATTTATATGCAGATGATCTTGCTATTATTTCAAAGAGCAAAGTCAAGCTACAAAAAGCGTTAAATAATCTATCCATCTGGGCCAAAACAAATGGTCTAGAAATTAACACAGAGAAAACCAAGGTTGTTAAGTTTAGAAGAGGCGGACCGTTATGCAAAAACGATGAAATTTATTGTGACGGTCAAAAGATTGAATTTCTAAATTCATTTAAATATCTTGGCATAATACTTCAAATGACAGGGCATTCTTTTTCTAAACATATAACAGAAAGATGTAAGAACGCTATCACTGTTATGTACACTATCTCAGGGCTGTCTGGTCTATCCGTCAAAACAGGGCTCAAACTATTCAATTTAAAAGTCGCCCCTGTGGCTACTTATGGTATTGAAATTGTATGGCCTCATTTATCTGTATCCGATTTTGATAAATTAGAATCAGTAAAAGCCATGTTTGTTAAAAGATTACTGTGTCTGTCAAAATTTACCGAAACTAGACTGGCCTATAAACTGATAGATTCCAATTATTTTATTACAGAAATCAAAGAAATGTTTAAACTTCCAACGACAGATCAATATTTCAATTTTATAGCTGTCAGGAATCAAAAAGCTCAGGATATTAATCCTGAGTTTTACAGCACTGATCAGTGGCGTGCGGTGGGTTTAGCAGGCAGTAATGCGGCGGCAAAATTATGGGACTGGACACAGCAAAAGGGGGGTCCGGGGGGCGGAGCCCCCCGGATAGCCCGCCGCAGGCGAAAATTTTTTTAAAAAGGGAGCGTGGCAGGCGATTTTTTAAGTATATAAATAACACAAAAATATATTATATTTCGACGTTTTATACAATTCTAAAATCAATCACAAATAATTTTTTAAATCAATTTGTAAGACGAATTAAATTTTTTGTCGGTAATATCTTTTTTTATATCGATCGTATGACAGTTATATTCATGATCGAGCACATAATATATGATATAAATATTTTCACTAAATACGTACAATACGTATATAATTTTTGTGTTGTGATTCCGACTATATGTACAGCTGCAATACGTGAAAAAAAATACACATTTTATTCTCTGCAGTCCATACATATTTATGCTAAACTGAAAACTTGTTTTAAATTCTAATTGTGATCCGCGACGCGGATTGATCAGGATATGGCAGTCAATAAATCAATATTTTATTTTCTAAGAATTCTAAGATATGCATACGTAATTTATTTCAAATAATTTGTTGTTTTGAAAGGTAAAGTCAATTTAAGAACATGAGTTTAATCGTTTAAAATAATTATAGTGTCTATTTCATAATTGTGCAAAAACACTATATATTTGTTTTGCTTTAAAAATAAGAGACAAGTTTTCAAATCTTATATTTTTTTCCCGACAGCATATTTATAATTTACGATAATCCACGATGATCCACGAGGCAAAAACATCGGCTCCTCGATCGTCGTCGCTCCCCTCCCTCAACTCCCTCCCAGGACTGAAGCTCGCCCCCACCTCCTAAATCGGTAGAAAGCTCATCTTTTTCTTTGATGATAAAACTATACGAAAAAACGGGCACGGGAGGGGAAATGTAGATTCATGCATGGGGAAAACAAAGCTGAGGGAGTCTACCGCTTTCATGCAAGAGGGCGTCTTTGCATTGCACCGCGAATTTATTTACGTTTTTGCGGTAAACGCTTCAATAAATTCAAACGAAGATTTTCACATAGACAAAGATAAATTATTTTTTTTATTGAAATTTGACGTGATGAAATTAAAAAAGAAAATATTTATATTCTTTAAAGAAAGCTCAAATTTTCCCTAGATGCGCCGCATCCAACGCATTAATGGACCGCACGCCACTGGCACTGATGCTATGACATGTAAACATTGGTGTCTGCCCCAATTGGATAGATCCAATGTTAGAAATGTTTTAACTCGCCAGGCTGTTCACGGCTTCCACCATCTAATTTGTAAATCTTCTGGTTATCATAAAGCTGAACAATCTTGTGTATGTAAATTATGTAATGAATATTGTAGCCAATATCATTTAAATATCTGTAAATCTAGAATTAAGCCTATTAGCGATTATGCCAGGGGAGATTTCATATAGTCTATAGATTTTGAATAGCAATGAAGCAATAAGTTTTTTTTTTTATTCTATCTATTTTCTATGTCATATTTTGTTTTATATATGTGATTATATATATGATATATTATTATTATGATGTAACAGGCTGTTAGTATCATCTGTTATTTTATTTTATATTGTTTTATTATCATTTTCTATTGTTCTATTATTCTGTAACTATTATATATGTTTTGTATGTATGTTTTATGTGTTCTATTGTAATGTTTTTCTATAATGTATGTTTCTAGTGCTGTTAATATGTACACTTTCTGTGTTTAATAAAAGACTAATAATATATATATATCGTCGCCTCAGAATGCAAGTCGCGTAAGTACAAAAAAATTTGATGGGACTTTGAGCTTTAAGTTATATTGAAATAAGGTTCAAAGTTGCATCAAATTTTTTTGTACTTACGCGACTTGCATTCTGAGGCGACGATATATATATATATATATATATATGTACTATGTATGAATGTCGAAATCTTCTTTTTCTCCAGCTATACAGTATCTAATTATTTTATGTTATGTAATGTACTATGTAGTCACAATGTATCAACTGTTATTTAGTGTACAGTAAATATGTAAAATGTGATTAGTGCTCAATAAACAACTCACCTGCCGAAGCAACTAGCCCTGAAAATGGATGGCGCTGAAGCGTTGTGCCTATACCAGGCCGCCGGTGGCAGAAGGCGAGTGGCTTCGGCTGCTCGCTGCGAAGCCCCGGTGAGTAGGAGGGTCGCGACGGTGAGCGCTGAAGGGTCTGGGCGTGAGCCTGCCTGGAGCCGCCGTCGGTGCAGATCTTGGTGGTAGTAGCAAATACTACTACCTGGTAATACTATACCAGGTAACAGGTAAGAAAAACGCTTCTTAAAATATCTCTCCCTAAAACGCTCCTTAACTCTTCGTGAATACCACCCATAATATGTTACAGCCGATATTACACAATACAATTTTTTTTTTTTTTTTTTTACAAGGATACCGGTACACCCCCATAAGAGCTTACAGCTCGCGGCGGGGTAATGGGTAGGGATTTTCTGATTATTGCATACAATTTTCCCATACAAAGAAACTTCAACTTTATATGATTGCATAGAGATGGAAATTTTCTTGAAAGGAAAAAAATTGTATCGTGTGATACCGGCTTTAAGACGCAAAGTCTTCTGCTCGCAATGGTTGTAACAAACCATTGTTTATAATGTCTGTCGCATGAAGCCTTTTTCATTGTTAAACATGGGACGACGTAGTGTCTGATTTCACCACCAGAGCAGAGAACGTAATGGCATTGTTGGCGCTAGTTAACACTCAACAATTACTCTTAAGTTAACATGTAAATCAACCGTCCCATGTTTTTCACTTCACGCGACAGACAATACCAACAATTGTTTGTTTACTAACAACGAGTAGAGCTCCACGGTTACTGAAGAAGATGATTATCCTGATGTGACTGAGGGAACACTCACGTTTCTCTGATGGACGGTCAGGTTTAATGTCGTCTCTTGAACACGAAGCTACTGGGCGGCTCAAACACCTCGGCTAGGTGTTTGAGAACGACTTGCCAACCTGTAAGAGAGAGAGAGAGAGTTAGGATCTTCTCACACAAGAAATTGCCTAACAGCAAGTCCAATGGAACCAGCTCGTCATCAGGAGTCCATTGAACTGGCTACTGAACCTTCTACGATGATTTTTTCTGAGTTATCCATGCAAAGAATTGTCATAGAAGGTTCAGTAGCCAGTCCAATGGAACCAGCTCAAAGTCAGGAGTCTATTGAACTGGCTACTGAACCTTCTATGTATGCATATCATATTTAATATGCATAATAATATACAGCATACAGTACTATATACAATTGGAACTACATAAAATGAACTTATTTACTTGCAAAATTGGACCGTGCATATATCATGAGAGAAGAAAAATTTTGGATTGAAGATTTTACGAAAGAAAAGGATTCAAATAAGAAAAAATTTAATTTTGAATGTTACTTTTACAGCAGAATTCGGCTTATTATAACATCTATGCAAATTAATTATATTTGGTCCCATGTTCCTGTACAACACACCACATACATAGTATCATATCATATATTATGTATTGATAGTATTGGTACAAAGAAGCCCGAATACAAAGCAGAAGAAAGCATATTATGATATGGCTAAATGGCTACTCCTAGATTCATGGCTACTGTATGCATTGCATACAACTCCACCCGTCCCAAGACAGTATGCAGAGTTTACAGTGTGATACAGTAATGCAGTAATACTAATAAATGTGTCGAAATATCATAAATAGGTTCAGCATATAACGAAATACATGTATTTACTTACATGCAGTAATAAGTAATCACCAAAAATGGTATCAAAAAAGAGATTATTTCGGGAGAAAAAGTTACCGGCTAATATTAAACATGGCGGAATGCGCAAGTTTATTTACGAAATGAAAGTACAGTCTCTGGCAAAATAAAACAAATATAAAATGTCACCATATATTATCGAATCATCTAAAAATCAAAATTAATGTAGTTTTAATGCAAAATTTTTAATATTCTTTTCATTTAAATAATTTTTTCACCTTTCAAAATGTGATTTACTAATGAATAACGAGTTTTTTCAAATGAATTGTTAACAGTAGTAACAAATTCATTTTGCGTAGTACAGGCTGCAGGGACGAGCGATTATTCGAGGGGAAGTAACTGTACTATATCGAACAATATCAATACAATTATCGATTTTAGAAAATTAAGGCGCCTACCTTTAAAATCACCATTTTCTCATGTGACGCGATCATATATTATATGTCTGCAATTTTATTATTGCAAAAATTTTGATGGTGATTGGAAGGATGAATGTCGTCGGAACAACACCAACCGTTGAAAAATTAAAAATAAAATGAAAAAGAAAATATGCGCCTATATAATTACAAAAGATAAAGAAATGCAGAAATTCTAGAATTTGATTTTTTTTTCATGAGAAAATATAAAGTCACGAAGAAAAAAAAAAAAAAAAAGAATTACCAAAAATTGAAATAAAATAAAAACTCTTACATTATTTTTTCCAATAAAAAATTGAAATTATTTTAATTTAGAAGATCTCGAAATTATTTAAAGAAAGAAAAATCCGCCATTTTTACCATGCAGAAAAATATGAAAGTATGATAATTGTCACTGATCTTAGGAGAAGATGAATCACTCTGGAAATTATAGTAAACCTTCCTTAATTTTAACATGCAGCCAAGAAAAAAATGGAGCAAAAATTGATATAGTTTTTGAGATATAAATATTGTAGGACATAATATATATTATATATATATATATATATAATATAATATATATATATATATATATATATAATATATATATATATAATATATTTATATATATATATATATATATATATATAGTGAGAATATCATTGAAAATTTGGTGGCCATTGGTCAAATCAGCATGATCTTCAACTATAAAAAAAAAAATATATCTAAAAAATCGAACCAAATAATTACTTTTTTTTATGAGAGAGTGAAGTCATTTCGTTATTTATGTTCTGATCTAATTAAATTTTATATATATTTTTTTTATCATAAAAAATAATTGCATAGTGACAATAATCCTAAATGCATGCTATCCATAGTACAAAACAAAATACATAACCCCTGGCAGGTAGGCAGCCCAACATACGCCACTAGCAGCAAGCAATGCTGGCAATGCTGCTCGCTCGCTCGATGCCGTACGTGGGCCGCTGCTTGAGCACAGCGGCGAGCGTCATGTTGAAGAAATCGGTGTTCCACGACGTACGTGTCTTCAATGAAGTATCTTTTTTTTTTTTTTTATTGCAGAATTAATGGAAAGAGGGTGCAAAGTTATGCTACACTGATTTTCTACAGATTTTTTTTTTTAGACCGGGAACAATTTTTAAAAAATTATTGAAAGTCAATTTTGTGACGTCACGAGACGTCGCTCTCCTTAATGAAGAAAAAGATAGGACTTGCCGCCTCGTGAAGTCACAAAAAAGACTTTCAATAATTTTTTAAAATAGTTCTCGGTCTCAAAAAAATCTGAAAAAAATCAGGGTAGCATAACTTTGCACCCTCGATCCATTTCTGTAATAAAAAAAGTTGAGGTCGATACTCCATAGATAGAAATTTTTTAATTTTTCTTTCAATAAGAATACATCGCTATGAGCTTGGAGCTCGGGGCGGGGTACGGATTAACCTAACAATTTCATGCAAATACGACACACAAAATTTCCAATTACAAATTAGTTAATGACAAATTCACGTACTCACGTCTATAATATTTGACTGTACGAAAGATGAAAAATTGACAACGTATGGAAAATAATGATAATAAAAAAAAAAAAAAAAAACGAAAAATATTGCTCGAAAATTAGTTTACCAAAGAACTGTTGATAAAAATATTAACATGAAAATGCGCGGACTTTACTGACTTACCAGTGATATCAAGTTTCTCTGAGAAAATCGTCTTTATAAGTTTAAACAATAAAACAAATTTACTGAAAAATTGATTATTAAACTTTTTTAACCGGAAATAAAAATGAAAACTAGAAAAGTCAAATAGGGCCCAATTATTAATCCACAGTCAAACAGGACTAATTCTTTGTGCTACACATCTATACACAGTAAATTCAATAAACTAATTTATTTGAAGTTGTAATGCATATTTTAAATCCACAGATATTCATAATATTTAATTTTTCTAAATTATAATAAAAATGAAAACAATAACATTAAAATTCACTTACTTTTTATGATATGCGCATTTCTTCTTCCAAGAAATTACCAAAACATGCCACGAGTAAAAACAATTCACTACACTTATAATTAATTTGATGTAAGATTTTAACTTGCAGATCTAAAGTATTGACAGTATGGCGACGCGGAGGACGATGCTGCAACGACCGTCGCTGGCGACCAAATGACTCAAAATGATCTCCGAAACTCCTAGCGCCCTCAGACACAAACTGACAAGGTTATCGAACTAACTACACTCAAATTTACGTAATATTCCCACCGGAATTAGCCGGATGTGAGAGGTTTGTTCATGTCTAAGTCTTGAAAATTTGAAAACATGTTAGTACTCTTATTAACGAATCTTTAACCGAAATTTCAAAATGCAAATACGAATGGGAAGGCCAGAAATCACTAATTTTCGAGTATTTCTGGCGGGAATTTTAAATTATTTAAATTATCTTCGCTATTTAATGAGGAAAGATCTGAAGTAGTTGTCCTAAACATTTAGGATTGAATCTAAACATTAAAAAATATATTATGTAATTATAAAGCAATATATAAATGTACTATAATGAAGCACTTTTTTTCTAAAAAACGATAAAGCATGATAAAAATTATCCTCCATAGTTTAAAATGATACTACACTAAATCGGCCAAATTTTGAATAATTTTATTACTATTGCAAATAAATTATATGTTTATTTTATAATGTTACAGTTATATAACAATGCTTATTTATACACTAATAGCAGAATATGCTGTAGTAAGCTAACATTGTAAAATATAATAAAAAAATAAATGTAATTGTTTTTTTGTTTTTTTTTCATGCAATTTGATGATTTTTTTTTTTTTTTTTCATAAATATACTAAAATATTATTTAACATGGAAATAAATACGGTCGAACTAAATTAATTAACTGTTGTATTTGAATAAAAATAACGATATATGTTCATCATATTTTCTTTCGCACAATTTACTCACAAGTTCCTTCGTTTTTTGTTTTTTTTTTGTATTCAATAAAATGCCAGAAAATGAAGCACAAGGATTTACAAAATCTCGATTCATCCGAGGATGGGAACAAATGATTCCCGAAAGCTAATGAAGAAAACAGGTGCACCTGAAGTGTAGTGATAATAGTAAAAATATTAACATTATAATTCAGTGCTCAAGTTTCTCGACGTACTACAACAAAATCGACGAGTGGAAACAGTATAAGATTCTAATACCTCTATTTAATAATAATTAATAATCATATTTAGTCAAAGCAGAATACACTGCATAAAAGGTTGCAATTGCAGAGCACACAATATATGTAGTTCAAAGAGTACAAATAGTTGAAAACAAATAAAAAAAAAAAAAAAACTCTCGCATTAGCTATACACTCCTGAGTTAAAATAAATTTCATATTTTCTTCGCTATTAAGCTCTCCTCTCGTATTTTCTCGTCTTATTTTGCACCATTTTAGAGGAAAAAGACGAGATTACGTATTTTTTCCTCTTCTTGAACATAAAATGTCAGAAATATTGTCTTCATTTCATCCTCACTTCGAGCGAAGAGGATATAAGATGTGTTTTAGAGGTAAAAAGATCAGGTTTAAGCCGGTATTACACGATACAATTCTTCTAACTATTGCATATACAATTTTTCCTTTCAAGAAAACTTGAACTTCATTTGTTTGTAGGGAGATGAAATTTTCTTGAAAGGAAAAATCGTATCGTGTAATACCGGCTTAAGACGTGTAAAAGATGAATGAGTTGAAGACGTAATTTTTCAATTAGGGTAGAGCCTGTACAATGATATAACACTTTATACACTACAATAATTAATATTTATATACTGTTTATTTAGTCTCAGCAAAAATTTAAAAAATATATTTCATTTATCAACGATCGACATCAGCGCTCGCTTCCAATCAGTTCGCTACCGATCTCCGCGCGATCTACCCGCGCGGCGTGCGGCCGATGCGTTTTTGCGGCCACTGCGGCGGCGTTAGATTGAACACGCTTCGCTCTGCGCTGAGCCGGCTAACGTGTCAAATCATTGTTGTACCTAACGTGATAAAAACAACACTATGTGACAATTTCCATGCATTGCAAATATTATTATTATATAAATAATTATTATAACAATAAAATAATTAAAATTATTATTAAATTTTATAATCTATATCTAACTTAACTATCTGTAAGCTATAATACAGTCTCGTAAAAAGAAAGTGTCAGTTTCGCTTCGATCACAATCATAATGCATTAATTATATGTTATGAAATATGAAATAATAAATATATAATGCAATTATACAATATAGCTGCATCGCATGCAAAATAATTCGCAATAAACCATGTGGAGAATTTATATTACAATTATTATTAATAAAAACATACAGTATATATATTAATCAAACGCTATTATTATTATATTTATAAAAATGATAAATAAAAAATATTCAACAAATTGTAAATGCAGTAAAAATTATGTAAAAAATAACTGGGAATGCAAATTTACATTTATAATATATTTTTATTTCTTACTTGCATGTTGCTAATTCAAAATTAAAATAAGTTTTTCTTTCCAAAGCTGCATGTAAATTTGGTAATCATAATCTGGCGCAATTAAATCACTGGCACAATAACTTCCACGTTTCGACCCGGGAAAGAAAGGTATTAGATCTGTTCGCAAATACACAATCAGAAAGAATCGAGTTTTATTAATGAACCTTATGAACATGGAACATAAGGTTCATTAATAAAAATCGATTATTTCTGATTATGTATTTATTACACGTAGAGAGCTTAATTATGTATAATCGATTAACATTTTTTTTTTTCTTGTAGGTAATTCGCTTCTAAACTATTATATTTATTATTCTCTAACTTCTAACAACTGAAACCATATTAAATATGTATTGGGTTATAATTATAACACACAATACATCGTAATATTATAACATTAATTTGTTTACACGTAATGTATGTATATAATATATGATAATATTAAAATATTCGACTTTTATTTGCGGTCAAAGCGGCCAGCTCACGTGACTACCGAGGTCACAAAACTTTGTGGATGATTTCCGGCGCTCGTCTTATCGCCGTGACTCACCTTCTCCCGTCAAAACTTTTATACCTGAACTAAACGTCTATAGATAAGCCACGGTGGCCTAGTGCAAGTATGCCCGCCTCGCATGCAAGAGGCTCCAGGTTCAAAACCTACCTCCAGCACGACTTTACCACCAACCGGGGGCAGTGGAAGAGGAACACGAGACAGGGGGAGTTTTTAAATTTTAAAATTGAAAACAACCCCGAACAAAAAATACACGGCAAAAATTGCCATGTACTTTTCATCCGGGGGGCTCTCGCACTCGCTAACATGAGAGGCATGCAGGATTTTTCAATGAGCAAAACTCTACCTTCAATACAGCGATACAGCCGTTTGGAGCACAACTTTAGAATTTACTATTACAAAATAGTTCAACGGAAAAACAATATTTTTAATGATCGCGGGGTTGGTTGTTAGTTTTTTTTTTAATTTATTGTACAAAAATACACTACAAAAATATATAAAAACTTATTTTTTAATATGCTTCATTTTTGGTTACTTTAATTTAATTTCTCTAAAATCAAGCAAGAGTTGTGCTTCAAGTGGTGGCTCTATCCTTGGAAGGAAGGGTCAAGCGAGTTTTACTCTTTGAAAAATACAAACCACATGCCAATCAGCTAGACGAATGCGAGACCCCAGTCAAGAAATTATCTGAAAGAAAAACTTGTGAGGGCCTAATTACATGTCTAACTTTAAATAGGAAAAAAATAAACTTGAAAATCTTGAAAATAAAAATTAATTAAAATATTTTATGTTGTAATAAAAATTATTCAAGACGGCGGTTTTCTAAGAAATGCTCCATTTCTGATTTTCCTCCGTAAGGCTCCACAAAATATATTACTGTATGTATTATCTATATTATAATATTGATTGTAAGTTTTGTTGAATTTAACGAGGACGATTTCCGAGATCACAAATTGACAACTGAAATTATTTTCTAATATGTATTTAAGTTTTCTGAATTATTTGTAGAAAATTAAGAAAAAAAACACAATAGATTGTTTTTTTCTAAAATATTATTTCTATTATAAAATGATAAATTATTTCAAAAATTAAATGAATAAATTAAATAAATGATAAATTGGCTTTTAAGAGGCGGCGTTCTTTAAAATCGTAATGGAACAATAATAAATTTTAATTTTAAGGCATACAGTATAAAACAGGGACCGGATGCACGCGTTTTTTTCATGCATCTGAGATGCGCATCCGGATGCAAATTAATTTTTCGTGCATCCATGGATGCGCATCTGGATGCAAATTTATTTTTCATGCATCTGGGATGCGCATCCGGATGCAAATTTATTTTCCATGCATCTGGAATGCGCATCCGGATGCATTAATTTTTTCCCGTGCATCTGGGATGCACGGATGCGGATGCAAGCCAATTTTTGCGCATCCGTGTGCATCTTGCATCTGCATCCGATCTTTGGTTTTTATAATACGCTTTGTTTCTTGCAATTTTAAACGACAAGTGGCAAATAAATGTTAAGAAAATGCCTTGTGTTAAAGATTTATTTAGAGGCCATTAGCAAAAAACCTGATAAAAAAGGAGAAAAAAAAGTGTTAAATGGATGCAAATTTATTTTTCGTGCATCCGTGGATGCGCATCCGGATGCAAATTTATTTTTCATGCATCTGGGATGCGCATCCGGATGCATTCATTTTTTCCCGTGCATCTGGGATGCGCATCCGGATGCATTCATTATTCCCTGTGCATCTGGGATGCACGGATGCGGATGCAAGCCCATTTTTGCGCATCCGTGTGCATCTTGCATCTGCATCCGCATCCGATCCCTGGTATAAAATAATTACATGGGAGAGATTTTCTCAACACGATGAATTAGACAAAATTACCAACTTACTTCAAATCTAAATCTAAGTCTCACACATGAAAATTTTGAAAAAAATTTAAAATGTTCTCCTCTATCCGCTATATCCCCTATCAATAGCTAAAATATCAGGTATACAAATTCATAACTCAAAAACTAGCTCGAATTTATACATTTGATATTTTAGCTCCTGATAGGGGATGTAGAGGATAAAATTTTAATTTTTTTTCATAATTTTCATGTATGGGATCTCTTTTAATATTGGGCGTGTTACCTTACCTTTAATTGCAATTCAAATAATAATTTATGTTAACTTTTCTCTTTTAATTAATAAAAAAAATTGCAGCAATAAATAATTTTATTTCAAGTAAATAAGTTTGGAAGGTGATTATTATTTTTGAATTGCTTTTGTTATATAATGCACATATCTGTGCGTCGCCCCTTATATCTTACAGTTTTCTACACTAAATTTAAAATTGTACCTTAGAAGCTCTTTTGAAGTTGTTATTTTCAAGATTCAAACAAAATAACAGAATTTTGCAGCAATAAACTTAAACTTAAAAAGTAACAAACTTGACTCGCACAGATAATTTAATTTGACATGGGGAATTAAAAAATGAAGACTTTTTCAACATATAACAAAAATAATACATACATACATAACATGACGCCATATCCCTTTACGGGGTAAGCCAGCAGCATTATTACCTCGGCCGTCTACAAATTGCCCTCCAAAGCACTCGATTCTTGCATACTCCACTTGCTTCAGAAATACTCAAATAATAGTAATAATAAAAACGGATTTTGAAGCATTACCGGTATAAATTAAGAAATTTCATACTTTATATTTTTATAGCAATTTTAAATGACAATATTAAAAAAATTTCAAGTATGTCATAATTTTGATTCAACCATTCTGTTGACTATCTTGTTTTATTGCTAGTAGCTTGGAGGGACTGCCCAACAGCAATAAACTTTTTAAATTATAAGGAGTATGATTAGTGCTATTTCGCCATCCAATTATTACAATGTATGAACAAGTATCGGCACCCAGATTAGATTTCAGGGAAGACCCGGGGTTCGAAGCCCGGTGTGGACTTCTCTTTTCTTTCAAATGTTGATACTCGGAAACATACATTGTAATAATCGGATGGCGAAATAGCACCAAACATACTCCTTAAAATTTAATATCACGCTATCCAGTCAGAGGTAGAATTACAAAAAACCTTGATTTAATAAACTTTTTATTAATAATTGATGGCTCGTGAGGGGCACTGTCAAAGCTTCAGACCTCGTATAGATTTAAAAATCGTCGTATTTTGTAATTATTTCAAGTTAGTATTATCTGCTGGCACGGGACCATTATAGTTTGTGCAAGCTTAACCCTAGTACATTGGGATGGAGGTATTGAGAGAAAAGTTAACCTTACACCCCCTGTAATGTAATAAAAATACCGACTTTGGTAGCCATTTCAGATGCTCCCAAGGTAATAAGATAAGATTCATTAGAAGTTTATGATGTAAACGATGATTTTTGAATCGATGAAGGCTATCAGTTGACAAAAACATATTTTTGAGGTTTAAACTTACTTTCTTTTCATTGGTCAAATTAAACAAATGGAATTTAATGTTCATTTAAAAGTGGACTTTTTTCTACCCTGTGATTGGCTCATCACGTTGGTTAGCAACCAATCACAAAAAATCAACAACTGCTCAGGAGCCAATCAGAAACAAAAACAGTACCAGAAAAGAATGCATATCCCTGATTATTCGAATATAATTCTGCCTTAGCATTGTCAGGTTGTTTTTGAGTTGCAACTAAACTAAAATAACCCAGCCTTTCTAATGTCTATCCTGTCGCACGCAACACTAAGGGGTTCAAAAACGATAGAACCATATTACCAATAATATATAATCAACTTTTTTAAAGTTGTTTTCCTTAATAATTTTTGTCGCGGAAAGCATTAATAACCTAAGCAGATAAATTAAAAACACGTAAAAACACTTCACTATTGTGGAAACAGACCTTGAGAGCAGGCGACAGGTTCTAGTCCTTCCTTGTCCAGCGGGATGTGTCGCAGGTGGCTCAAGATGCTCTCAACCATCATCTACGTTGAGAGTTCGTCATCGCTGAACCACACCATCCCTCAGCCAGACACGGTCATCAGCATCCCAGACTTGAGGTGTTGGACCTGACAGACACACAAACATGTCAGGTGAGAAAGGAGAAAATGTCATTAATCATTACTATTATAAGGAAAGGGGGAAAAAAATGTTAGAAGTATGATGCAAGTGAAAACTAGACAAAGTTGTAAAATAAGATGGGAGAAACTTAATATTTTCAATAAAATTTCATTGAAATACAGTATAAATATTTTTTTATAAATATTGAATATTTTTAATACTTAAATGTAATGGGAGTTGGTTGTTCTTTGAATTATTTCTCAATTATTTATATTTTTTTTATGATTATGTACTGTAAGTTAAAAGAAATGTTAACTCTAACATTTCTAACATAGAACTCTAACATTTCTAACATAGAAATGTGATATGTTTCAAAGCAACAAAGATATGACTGGACGTAATACTAGACAGTCTAATCTAATTCATAAAAAATTTGGAGGTTACGATCAAACTAAAAGAGCCCATAATTATTTGAGCTCCGTATAATGTTCAGTTAAAAAAAAGTATAAAAAAAGGATCTGTTTTCAAGAAACATTTGTTTAGCTATCTTATTAATAATAACTATCATTCCATCAACAAGAAAAATGGTGAAAGTGTGAATTTTTATTTATAATAATTGTAATATTTTCTAAATTTGAAATTTCTTTAATCATTTTGTGTAAAAATTGAAATTGTTTTAACTACTGTGTATATATATATATATATATATATATATATATATATATATATATATATATATATATATATGTACTATGTATGAATGTCGAAATCTTCTTTTTCTCCAGCTATACAGTATCTAATTATTTTATGTTATGTAATGTACTATGTAGTCACAATGTATCAACTGTTATTTAGTGTACAGTAAATATGTAAAATGTGATTAGTGCTCAATAAACATAGGGTGGTATTCACGAAGAGTTAAGGAGCGTTTTAGGGAGAGATATTTTAAGAAGCGTTTTTTATACCAGGTAACAGGTAAGAAAAACGCTTCTTAAAATATCTCTCCCTAAAACGCTCCTTAACTCTTCGTGAATACCACCCATAATATGTTACAGCCGATATTACAAAATACAATTTTTTTTTTTTTTTTTTACAAGGATACCGGTACACCCCCATAAGAGCTTACAGCTCGCGGCGGGGTAATGGGTAGGGATTTTCTGATTATTGCATACAATTTTCCCATACAAAGAAACTTCAACTTTATATGATTGCATAGAGATGGAAATTTTCTTGAAAGGAAAAAAATTGTATCGTGTGATACCGGCTTTAAGACGCAAAGTCTTCTGCTCGCAATGGTTGTAACAAACCATTGTTTATAATGTCTGTCGCATGAAGCCTTTTTCATTGTTAAACATGGGACGACGTAGTTTCTGATTTCACCACCAGAGCAGAGAACGTAATGGCATTGTTGGCGCTAGTTAACACTCAACAATTACCCTTAAGTTAACATGTAAATCAACCGTCCCATGTTTTTCACTTCACGTGACAGACAATACCAACAATTGTTTGTTTACTAACAACGAGCAGAGCTCCACGGTTACTGAAGAAGATGATTGTCCTGATTTGACTGAGGGAACACTCACGTTTCTCTGATGGACGGTCAGGTTTGATGTCGTCGCTCGAACACGAAGCTACTGGGAGGCTCAAACACCTCGGCTAGGTTGAGGTACATTTCACAGAACGACTTGCCAACCTGTAAGAGAGAGAGAGAGAGTTAGGATCTTCTCACACAAGAAATTGCCTAACAGCAAGTCCAATGGAACCAGCTCGTCATCAGGAGTCCATTGAACTGGCTACTGAACCTTCTACGATGAATTTTTCTGTGTTATCCATGCAAAGAATTGTCATAGAAGCTAGGTTCAGTAGCCAGTCCAATGGAACCAGCTCAAAGTCAGGAGTCTATTGAACTGGCTACTGAACCTTCTATGTATGCATATCATATTTAATATGCATAATAATATACAGCATACAGTACTATATACAATAGGAACTACATAAAATGAACTTATTTACTTGCAAAATTGGACCGTGCATATATCATGAGAGAAGAAAAATTTTGGATTGAAGATTTTACGAAAGAAAAGGATTCAAATAAGAAAAAATTTAATTTTGAATGTTACTTTTACAGCAGAATTCGGCTTATTATAACATCTATGCAAATTAATTATATTTGGTCCCATGTTCCTGTACAACACACCACATACATAGTATCATATCATATATTATGTATTGATAGTATTGGTACAAAGAAGCCCGAATACAAAGCAGAAGAAAGCATATTATGATATGGCTAAATGGCTACTCCTAGATTCATGGCTACTGTATGCATTGCATACAACTCCACCCGTCCCAAGCCAAGACAGTATGCAAAGTTTACAGTGTGATACAGTAATGCAGTAAGACTAATAAATGTGTCGAAATATCATAAATAGGTTCAGCATATAACGAAATACATGTATTTACTTACATGCAGTAATAAGTAATCACCAAAAATGGTATCAAAAAAGAGATTATTTCGGGAGAAAAAGTTACCGGCTAATATTAAACATGGCGGAATGCGCAAGTTTATTTACGAAATGAAAGTACAGTCTCTGGCAAAATAAAACAAATATAAAATGTCACCATATATTATCGAATCATCTAAAAATCAAATTTAATGTAGTTTTAATGCAAAATTTTTAATATTCTTTTCATTTAAATAATTTTTTCACCTTTCAAAATGTGATTTACTAATGAATAACGAGTTTTTTCAAATGAATTGTTAACAGTAGTAACAAATTCATTTTGCGTAGTACAGGCTGCAGGGACGAGCGATTATTCGAGGGGAAGTAACTGTACTATATCGAACAATATCAATACAATTATCGATTTTAGAAAATTAAGGCGCCTACCTTTAAAATCACCATTTTCTCATGTGACGCGATCATATATTATATGTCTGCAATTTTATTATTGCAAAAATTTTGATGGTGATTGGAAGGATGAATGTCGTCGGAACAACACCAACCGTTGAAAAATTAAAAAGAAAATGAAAAAGAAAATATGCGCCTATATAATTACAAAAGATAAAGAAATGCAGAAATTCTAGAATTTGATTTTTTTTTCATGAGAAAATATAAAGTCACGAAGAAAAAAAAAAAAAGAAGACTTCCCAAAAATTGATATAAAATGAAAACTCTTACATTATTTTTTCCAATAAAAAATTAAAATTATTTTAATTTAGAAGATCTCGAAATTATTTAAAGAAAGAAAAATCCGCCATTTTTACCTTGCAGAAAAATATGAAAGTATGATTATTGTCACTGATCTTAGGAGAAGGTACATCACTCTGAAAATTATAGTAAACCTTCCTTAATTTTAACATGCAGCCAAAAAAAAAATGGAGCAAAAATTGATATAGTTTTTGAGATATAAATATTATAGGACAAAATATATATTATATATATATATAATATATATATATATATATATAGTGAGAATATCATTGAAAATTTGGTGGCCATTGGTCAAATCAGCATGATCTTCAACTATAAAAAAAAATATATATCTAAAAAATCGAACCAAATAATTACTTTTTTTTATGAGAGAGTGAAGTCATTTCGTTATTTATGTTCTGATCTAATTAAATTTTATATATATTTTTTTTATCATAAAAAATAATTGCATAGTGACAATAATCCTAAATGCATGCTATCCATAGTACAAAACAAAATACATAACCCCTGGCAGGTAGGCAGCTCAACATACTCCACCAGCAGCAAGCAATGCTGGCAATGCTGCTCGCTCGTTCGATGCCGTACGTGGGCCGCTGCTTGAGCACAGCGGCGAGCGTCATGTTGAAGAAATCGGTGTTCCACGACGTACGTGTCTTCAATGAAGTATCTTTTTTTTTTTTTTTTTTTTTTTTTTATTGCAGAATTAATGGAAAGAGGGTGCAAAGTTATGCTACACTGATTTTCTACAGATTTTTTTTTTTAGACCGGGAACAATTTTTAAAAAATTATTGAAAGTCAATTTTGTGACGTCACGAGACGTCGCTCTCCTTAATGAAGAAAAAGATAGGACATGCCGCCTCGTGAAGTCACAAAAAAGACTTTCAATATTTTTTTAAAATAGTTCCCGGTCTCAAAAAAATCTGAAAAAAATCAGGGTAGCATAACTTTGCACCCTCGATCCATTTCTGTAATAAAAAAAGTTGGGGTCGATACTCCATAGATGGAAATTTTTTAATTTTTCTTTCTACAAGAATACACCGCTATGAGCTTGGAGCTCGGGGCGGGGTACGGATTAACCTAACAATTTCATGCAAACACGACACACAAAATTTCCAATTACAAATTAGTTAATGACAAATTCACGTACTCACGTCTATAATATTTGACTGTACGAAAGATGAAAAATTGACAACGTATGGAAAATAATGATAATAAAAAAAAAAAAAACGAAAAATATTGCTCGAAAATTAGTTTACCAAAGAACTGTTGATAAAAATATTAACATGAAAATGCGCGGGCTTTACTGACTTACCAGTGATAGCAAGTTTCTCTGAGAAAATCGTCTTTATAAGTTTAAACAATAAAACAATTTTACTGAAAAATTGATTATTAAACTTTTTTAACCGGAAATAAAAATGAAAACTAGAAAAGTCAAATAGGGCCCAATTATTAATCCACAGTCAAATAGGACTAATTCTTTGTGCTACACATCTATACACAGTAAATTCAATAAACTAATTTATTTGAAGTTGTAATGCATATTTTAAATCCACAGATCTTCATAATATTTTCTAAATTATAATAAAAATGAAAACAATAACATTAAAATTCACTTACTTTTTATGATATGCGCATTTCTTCTTCCAAGAAATTACCAAAACATGCCATGAGTAAAAACAATTCACTACACTACACAATTCACTACAATTATAATTAATTTGATGTAAGATTTTAACTTGCAGATCTAAAGTATTGACAGTATGGCGACGCGGAGGACGATGCTGCAACGACCGTCGCTGGCGACCAAATGACTCAAAATGATCTCCGAAACTCAGGTGGCACTCCTAGCGCCCTCAGACACAAACTGACAAGGTTATCGAACTAACTACACTCAAATTTACGTAATATTCCCACCGGAAGTAGCCGGAAGTGAGAGGTTTGTTCATGTCTATGTCTTGAAAATTTGAAAACATGTTAGTACTCTTATTAACGAATCTTTAACCAAAATTTCAAAATGCAAATACGAATGGGAAGGCCAGAAATCACTCATTTCCGAGTATTTCTGGCGGGAATTTTAAATTATTTAAATTATCTTCGCTATTTAATGAGGAAAGATCTGAAGTAGTTGTCCTAAACATTTAGGATTGAATCTAAACATTAAAAAATATATTATGTAATTATAAAGCAATATATAAATGTACTACAACGAAGCACTTTTTTTCTAAAAAACGATAAAGCATGATAAAAATTATCCTCCATAGTTTAAAATGATACTACACTAAATCGGTCAAATTTTGAATAATTTTATTACTATTGCATATAAATATAAATAATGTTTATATTATAATGTTACAGTTATATAACAATGCTTATACACTAATAGCAGAATATGCTGTAGTAAGCTAACATTGTAAAATATAATAAAAAAATAAATGTAATTGTTTTTTTGTTTTTTTTTTTTTTTAATGCAATTTGATGATTTTTTTTTTTTTCATAAATATACTCAAATATTATTTAACATGGAAATAAATACGGTCGAACTAAATTAATTAACTGTTGTATTTGAATAAAAATAACGATATATGTTCATATTTTCTTTCGCACAATTTACTCACAAGTTCCTTCGTTTTTTGTTTTTTTTTTTTGTATTCAATAAAATGCCAGAAAATGAAGCACAAGGATTTACAAAATCTCGATTCATCCGAGGATGGGAACAAATGATTCCCGAAAGCTAATGAAGAAAACAGGTGCACCTGAAGTGAAGTGAAAATAATAAAAACATTAACATTATAATTCAGTGCTCAAGTTTCTCGACGTACTACAACAAAATCGACGAGTGGGAACAGTATAAGATTCTAATACCTCTATTTAATAATAATTTAATAATCATATTTAGACAAAGCAGAATACACTGCATAAAAGGTTGCAATTGCAGAGCACACAATTTAGTTCACAGGTACAAATAGTTGAAACCAAATAAAAAAAAAAAAAACTCTCGCATTAGCTATACACTCTTGAGTTAAAATAAATTTCATATTTTCTTCGCTATTAAGCTCTCCTCTCGTATTTTCTCGTCTTATTTTGCACCATTTTAGAGGAAAAAGACAAGATTACGTATTTTTTCCTCTTCTTGAACATAAAATGTCAGAAATATTGTCTTCATTTCATCCTCACTTCGAGCGAAGAGGTTATAAGATGTGTTTTAGAGGTAAAAAGATCAGGTTTAAGCCGGTATTACACGATACAATTTTTCTAACTATTGCATATACAATTTTTCCTTTCAAGAAAACTTGAACTTCATTTGTTTGTAGGGAGATGAAATTTTCTTGAAAGGAAAAATCGTAACGTGTAATACCGGCTTAAGACGTGTAAAAGATGAATGAGTTGAAGACGTAATTTTTCAATTAGGGTATTAGAGCCTGTACAATGATATAATACTTTATAGACTACAATAATTAATATTTATATACTGTTTATTTAGTCTCAGCAAAAATTTAAAAAATATATTTCATTTATCAACGATCGACATCAGCGCTCGCTTCCAATCAGTTCGCTACCGATCTCCGCGCGATCTACCCGCGCGGCGTGCGGCCGATGCGTTTTTGCGGCGACTGCGGCGGCGTTAGATTGAAAACGCTTCGCTCTGCGCTGAGCCGGCTAACGTGTCAAATCGTCAAATCATTGTACCTAACGTGATAAAAACAATACTATGTGACAATTTCCATGCAATGCAAATATTATTATTATATAAATAATTATTATAACAATAAAATAATTAAAATTATTATTAAATTTTATAATCTATATCTAATTTAACTATCTGTAAGCTATAATACAGTCTCGTAAAAAGAAAGTGTCAGTTTCGCTTCGATCACAATCATAATGCATTAATTATATGTTATGAAATATGAAATAATAAATATATAATGCAGTTATACAATATAGCTGCATTGCATGCAAAATAATTCGCAATAAACCATGTGGAGAATTTATATTACAATTATTATTAATAAAAACATACAGTATATATATTAATCAAACGCTATTATTATTATATTTATAAAAATGATAAATAAAAAATATTCAACAAATTGTAAATGCAGTAAAAATTATGTAAAAAATAACTGGGAATGCAAATTTACATTTATAATATATTTTTATTTCTTACTTGCATGTTGCTAATTCAAAATTAAAATAAGTTTTTCTTTCCAAAGCTGCATGTAAATTTGGTAATCATAATCTGGCGCAATTAAATCACTGGCACAATAACTTCCACGTTTCGACCCGGGAAAGAAAGGTATTAGATCTGTTCGCAAATACACAATCAGAAAGAATCGAGTTTTATTAATGAACCTTATGAACATGGAACATAAGGTTCATTAATAAAAATCGATTATTTCTGATTATGTATTTATTATACGTAGAGAGCTTAATTATGTATAATCGATTAACATTTTTTTTTTCTTAAAGGTAATTCGCTTCTAAATTATTATATTTATTATTCTCTAACTTCTAACAACTGAAACCATATTAAATATGTATTGGGTTATAATTATAACACACAATACATCGTAATATTATAACATTAATTTGTTTACACGTAATATATGTATATAATATATGATAATATTAAAATATTCGACTTTTATTTGCGGTCAAAGCGGCCAGCTCACGTGACTACCGAGGTCACAAAACTTTGTGGATGATTTCCGGCGCTCGTCTTATCGCCGTGACTCACCTTCTCCCGTCAAAACTTTTATACCTGAACTAAACGTCTATAGATAAGCCACGGTGGCCTAGTGCAAGTATGCCCGCCTCGCATGCAAGAGGCTCCAGGTTCAAAACCTACCTCCAGCACGACTTTACCACCAACCGGGGGCAGTGGAAGAGGAACACGAGACAGGGGGAGTTTTTAAATTTTAAAATTGAAAACAACCCCGAACAAAAAATACACGGCAAAAATTGCCATGTACTTTTCATCCGGGGGGCTCTCGCACTCGCTAACATGAGAGGCATGCAGGATTTTTCAATGAGCAAAACTCTACCTTCAATACAGCGATACAGCCGTTTGGAGCACAACTTTATAATTTACTATTACAAAATAGTTCAACGGAAAAAAAATATTTTTAATGATCGCGGGGTTGGTTGTTAGTTTTTTTTTAATTTATTGTACAAAAATACACTACAAAAATATATATAAACTTATTTTTTAATATGCTTCATTTTTGGTTACTTTAATTTAATTTCTCTAAAATCAAGCAAGAGTTGTGCTTCAAGTGGTGGCTCTACCCTTGGAAGGAAGGGTCAAGTGAGTTTTACTCTTTGAAAAATACAAACCACATGCCAATCAGCTAGACGAATGCGAGACCCCAGTCAAGAAATTATCTGAAAGAAAAACTTGTGAGGGCCTACTTACATGTCTAACTTTAAATAGGAAAAAAATAAACTTGAAAATCTTGAAAATAAAAATTAATTAAAATATTTTATGTTGTAATAAAAATTATTCAAGACGGCGGTTTTCTAAGAAATGCTCCATTTCTGATTTTCCTCCGTAAGGCTCCACAAAATATATTACTGTATGTATTATCTATATTATAATATTGATTGTAAGTTTTGTTGAATTTAAGAAGGTCGATATCCGAGATCACAAATTGACAACTTAAATTATTTTCTTAAAGTTTTCTGAATTATTTGCAAGAAATTAAGAAAAACGCAACAGATTATTTTTTTCTAAAATATTATTTCTATTAGAAATAATTGATAAATTGGCTTTTAACAGGTGAGGTTCTTTAAAATCAAAATGGAACAATAATAAATTTTTAATTTTAAGGCATACAGTATAAAATAATTATACGGGAAAGATTTTCTCAACACGATGAATTAGACAAAATTACCAACTTGCTTCAAATCTAAATCCTTTATTGCAGTCTATGGGGGAAGGTAACACGCCCAATGTTAAAAGAAATCCCTATCATAAAAATTATGAAAAAAAAAAACAAAATTAAATTTTCTTCACTACATCCCCTATCAGTATCTAAAATACTAGTATACAAATTCATAACTCAAAAACTCGCTCGAATTTATATACTTGATATTCTAGCTATACTGATAGGGGATGTAGAGGAGAACATTTTATTTTATTTTTTCATAATTTTCATGTATGGGAATTTTTTTTTAACATTGGGCGTGTTACCTTACCCTTAAATGCAATTCAAATTAATTCATATTAAATTTTCTAATTTAATTATCAAAAATATTGCAACAATAAATAAATTAAATTCAAATAATAAGTTTGGAAGGAGATTATTCTTTTTTAATCGCTTTTGTTACATAATGCACATTTCTGTGCGTCGTCCTTTTTATAATTTACAATTTTCTCCACTAAATTTAAAAGTGTACCTAAGCTCTTTTGAAGTAAAGTGCGCGCTAGAAAAAAAAGTTGAGTTAGTATTTTCTAAAAATAGTTCAAGTAGTCCTCCATATCAAACCAAAATTCAAAAAATTCTATCTCAAATAGGTTTGCCAGAAAAAAATTCCAAAGTTAGAGTGAATGCGTCGCTTAACATGGGGCCTTACCTGACAAAAACCCTCGAATATCTCGAAAAAATACACCGTTAGGTGGTATGAAAAAAATATAGTGATGTTCTATGACCCAAGCTTTAACCAAAAACCGATTAAAAAAAATTTCTCTCGAATCCATTTTTCCGTAAAAAAATCAAGAAAATCTACCATGTTAATTCCCATAAGATTTTTTATTATTTTTTTACGGAAAAATGGATTCGAGAGAAATTTTTTTTAATCGGTTTTTGGTTAAAGCTTGGGTCATAGAACATCACTATATTTTTTTCATACCACCTAACGGTGTATTTTTTTGAGATATTCGAGGGGTTTTGTCAGGTAAGGCCCCATGTTAAGCGACGCGTTCACTCTGACTTTGGAATTTTTTTCTGGCAAACCTATTTGAGATAGAATTTTTTGAATTTTGGTTTGATATGGAGGACTACTTGAACTATTTTTAGAAAATACTAACTCAACTTTTTTTTCTAGCGCGCACTTTACTTTAAAGTTGTTATTTTCAAGATGCAAACAAAATAACAGGATTTTGCAGCTATAAACTTCAATACAGCAAAAGTAACAAACTTGACTCGCACAGATAATTTAATTCGACATGGGAAGGTCAAAAATGAAGACACTTTCAAGATATAACAAAAATAATACATACATACATAACATGACGCCATATCCCTTTACGGGGTAAGCCAGCAGCATTATTACCTCGGCCGTCTACAAATTGCCCTCCAAAGCACTCGATTCTTGCATACTCCACTTGCTTCAGAAATACTCATATAATAGTAATAATAAAAACGGATTTTGAAGCATTACCGGTATAAATTAAGAAATTTCATACTTTATATTTTTATAGCAATTTTAAATGACAATTTTCAAAAAATTTCAAGTACGTCATAATATTGATTCTACCATTTTGTTGACTATCTTGTTTTATTGCTAGTAGCTTGGAGGGACTGCCCAACAACAAAAAACTTTTTAAATTAAAAGGAGTATGATTAGTGCTATTTCGCCATTTGATTATTACAATGTATGAACAAGTATCGGCACCCAGATTAGATTTCAGGGAAGACCCGGGGTTCGAAGCCCGGTGTGGACTTCTCTTTTCTTTCAAATGTTGATACTCGTATACATACATTGTAATAATCGGATGGCAAAAATAGCACTAAACATACTCCTTATAATTTAATACCACGCTATCCAGTCAGAGGTAAAATTACAAAAAATCTTGATTTAATTAACTTTTTATTAATAATTGATGGCTCGTGAGGGGCAATGTCAAAGCTTCAGACCTCGTATAGATTTAAAAATGGTCCTATTTTGTTATTATTTCAAGTTCGTATTATCTGCTGGCACGAGACCATTATAGTTTGTGCAAGTTTAACCCTAGCACATTGGGATGGAGGTATTGAGAGAAAAGTTAACCTTACACCCCCTGTAATGTAATAAAAATACCGACTTTGGTAGCCATTTCAGATGCTCCCAAGGTAATAAGATAAGATTCATTAGGAGTTTATGATGTAAACGATGATTTTTGAATCGATGAAGGCTATCAGTTGACAAAAACATATTTTTGAGGTTTAAACTTCCTTTCTTTTCATTGGTCAAATTAAACAAATGGAATTTAATGTTCATTTAAAAGTTGACTTTTTTCTACCCTGTGATTGGCTCATCACGTTGGTTAGCAACCAATCACAAAAAATCAACAACTGCTCAGGAGCCAATCAGAAACAAAAACAGTACCAGAAAAGAATGCATATCCCTGATTATTCGAATATAATTCTGCCTTAGCATTGTCAGGTTGTTTTTGAGTTGCAACTAAACTAAAATAACCCAGCATTTTTAATGTCTATCCTGTCGCACGCATCACTAAGGGGTTCAAAAACGATAGAACCATATTACCAATAATATATAATCAACTTTTTTAAAGTTGTTTTCCTAAATGATTTTTGTCGCGGAAAGCATTAATAACCTAAGCAGATAAATTAAAAACACGTAAAAACACTTCACTATAGTGGAAACAGACCTTGAGAGCAGGCGACAGGTTCTAGTCCTTCCTTGTCCAGCGGGATGTGTCGCAGGTGGCTTAAGATGCTCTCAAACATCATCTACGTTGAGAGATCGTCATCGCTGAACCACACCATCCCTCAGCCAGACACGGTCATCAGCATCCCAGACTTGAGGTGTTGGACCTGCCAGACACAGAAACATGTCAGGTGAGAAAGGAGAAAATGTCATTAATCATTTCTATACATTACTATTATTATAAGGAAAAGGGAACCATTGCTGTTGGATATATTAATTTAATGAAAGAGATAGGAAAAAAATACCAACAAGTCTTACCATAATGAAATGTCCACAGCAGGTGAATCTTGATGGCACTTACAAATACTTATTGAGACGTTTTGACCAAAAATTAATGATGTGGTCTTTTTCAATCACAGAAGAAGAAAAAAGGCTTCAAGTGTTCCCCGGGGTGAAAATTTTCTACATAGCCACCATGTTAGAAATATTGAATTTTTTCTCAGTAACTATTAAAGCTTTGAATTTGAAACCACCTCCAACCCCCCCTGATAATGAATCAAGAACTTATTTTTCTCTAAAAAATTTCTTTTATGCCAAAAAAAGCATTTCAATTTTTTTTTTTTAAATAGGACGGTGGGAACACCACAAAATCAGCTGACTTGAAGCCTCTATTCGGAAAAATATTGTAAATAAAAAAAAATATATAAATAAAATGTTTGCTCAATACACTGTTAAGAAGCAATGGTTGTAACAAACCATTGTTTATAATGTCTGTCGCATGAAGCCTTTTTCATTGTTAAACAGGGGACAATATAGTGTCTAATTTCACCACCAGAGCAGAGAACGTAATGGCATTGTTGGCGCTAGTCAACACTCAACAATTACCCATAAGTTTACATGTAAATCAACAAGCGTCTCATGTTTTTCCTTTCACGTTACAGACAGACATTACCAACAATAATTTGTTTACTAACAACGAGCAGAGCTCCACGGTTACTGAAGAAGATGATTATCGTGATGTGACTGAGGGAACACTCACGTTTCTCTGATGGACGGTCAGGTTTGATGTCGTCGCTCGAACACGAAGCTACTGGGAGGCTCAAACACCTCGGCTAGGTTGAGGTACATTTCACAGAACGACTTGCCAACCTGTAAGAGAGAGAGAGAGTTAGGATCTTCTCACAAAAGAAATTGCCTAACAGCAAGTCCAATGGAACCAGCTCGTCATCAGGAGTCCATTGGACTGGCTACTAAACCTTCTACGATGAATTTTTCTGTGTTATCCATGCAAAGAATTGTCATAGAAGGTTCAGTAGCCAGTCCAATGGAACCAGCTTGTCATCAGGAGTCCATTGAACTGGCTACTGAACCTTCTACGATGAATTTTTCTTTGTTATCCATGCAAAGAATTGTCATAGAAGGTTCAGTAGCCAGTCCAATGGAACCAGCTTGTCATCAGGAGTCCATTGAACTGGCTACTGAACCTTCTACGATGAATTTTTCTTTGTTATCCATGCAAAGAATTGTCATAGAAGGTTCAGTAGCCAGTCCAATGGAACCAGCTCAAAGTCAGGAGTCTATTGAACTGGCTACTGAACCTTCTATGTATGCATATCATATTTAATATGCATAATAATATACAGCATACAGTACTATATACAATTGGAACTACATAAAATGAACTTATTTACTTGCAAAATTGGACCGTGCATATATCATGAGAGAAGAAAAATTTTGGATTGAAGATTTTACGAAAGAAAAGGATTCAAATAAGAAAAAATTTAATTTTGAATGTTACTTTTACAGCAGAATTCGGCTTATTATAACATCTATGCAAATTAATTATATTTGGTCCCATGTTCCTGTACAACACACCACATACATAGTATCATATCATATATTATGTATTGATAGTATTGGTACAAAGAAGCCCGAATACAAAGCAGAAGAAAGCATATTATGATATGGCTAAATGGCTACTCCTAGATTCATGGCTACTGTATGCATTGCATACAACTCCACCCGTCCCAAGACAGTATGCAGAGTTTACAGTGTGATACAGTAATGCAGTAATACTAATAAATGTGTCGAAATATCATAAATAGGTTCAGCAATATAACGAAATACATGTATTTACTTACATGCAGTAATAAGTAATCACCAAAAATGGTATCAAAAAAGAGATTATTTCGGGAGAAAAAGTTACCGGCTAATATTAAACATGGCGGAATGCGCAAGTTTATTTACGAAATGAAAGTACAGTCTCTGGCAAAATAAAACAAATAAAACAAATATAAAATTATCGAATCATCTAAAAATCAAATTTAATGTAGTTTTAATGCAAAATTTTTAATAATCTTTTCATTTAAATAATTTTTTCACCTTTCAAAATGTGATTTACTAATGAATAACGAGTTTTTTCAAATGAATTGTTAACAGTAGTAACAAATTCATTTTGCGTAGTACAGGCTGCAGGGACGAGCGATTATTCGAGGGGAAGTAACTGTACTATATCGAACAATATCAATACAATTATCGATTTTAGAAAATTAAGGCGCCTACCTTTAAAATCACCATTTTCTCATGTGACGCGATCATATATTATAATGTCTGCAATTTTATTATTGCAAAAATTTTGATGGTGATTGGAAGGATGAATGTCGCCGGAACAACACCAACCGTTGAAAAATTAAAAATAAAATGAAAAAGAAAATATGCGCCTATATAATTACAAAAGATAAAGAAATGCAGAAATTCTAGAATTTGATTTTTTTTCATGAGAAAATATAAAGTCACGAAGAAAAAAAAAAAAAAAGAAGACTTCCCAAAAATTGATATAAAATGAAAACTCTTACATTATTTTTTCCAATAAAAAATTAAAATTATTTTAATTAAAAAGATCTCGAAATTATTTAAAGAAAGAAAAATCCGCCATTTTTACCATGCAGAAAAATATGAAAGTATGATTATTGTCACTGATCTTAGGAGAAGGTACATCACTCTGAAAATTATAGTAAACCTTCCTTAATTTTAACATGCAGTCAAAAAAAAAATGGAGCAAAAATTGTTATAGTTTTTGAGATATAAATATTATAGGACATAATATATATTATATATATATATATAATATATATATATATAGTGAGAATATCATTGAAAATTTGGTGGCCATTGGTCAAATCAGCATGATCTTCAACTATAAAAAAAAATATATATCTAAAAAATCGAACCAAATAATTACTTTTTTTTTATGAGAGAGTGAAGTCATTTCGTTATTTATGTTCTGATCTAATTAAATTTTATATATATTTTTTTTATCATAAAAAATAATTGCATAGTGACAATAATCCTAAATGCATGCTATCCATAGTACAAAACAAAATACATAACCCCTGGCAGGTAGGCAGCCCAACATACGCCACTAGCAGCAAGCAATGCTGGCAATGCTGCTCGCTCGTTCGATGCCGTACGTGGGCCGCTGCTTGAGCACAGCGGCGAGCGTCATGTTGAAGAAATCGGTGTTCCACGACGTACGTGTCTTCAATGAAGTATCGACCTATTTTTTTTTTTTTTTTATTGCAGAATTAATGGAAAGAGGGTGCAAAGTTATGCTACACTGATTTTCTACAGATTTTTTTTTTAGACCGGGAACAATTTTTAAAAAATTATTGAAAGTCAATTTTGTGACGTCACGAGACGTCGCTCTCCTTAATGAAGAAAAAGATAGGACTTGCCGCCTCGTGAAGTCACAAAAAAGACTTTCAATAATTTTTTAAAATAGTTCCCGGTCTCAAAAAAATCTGAAAAAAATCAGGGTAGCATAACTTTGCACCCTTGATCCATTTCTGTAATAAAAAAAGTTGAGGTCGATACTCCTTAGATAGAAATTTTTTAATTTTTCTTTCAATAAGGATACACCGCTATGAGCTTGGAGCTCGGGGCGGGGTACGGATTACCCTAACAACTTCATGCAAATACGACACACAAAATTTCCAATTACAAATCAGTTAATGACAAATTCACGTACTCACGTCTATAATATTTGACAGTAAGAAAGATGAAAAATTGACAACGTATGGAAAATAATGATAATAAAAAAAAAAAAAAAAGAAAAATATTGCTCGAAAATTAGTTTACCAAAGAACTGTTGATAAAAATATTAACATGAAAATGCGCGGGCTTTACTGACTTACCAGTGATATCAAGTTTCTCTGAGAAAATCGTCTTTATAAGTTTAAACAACAAAAAAAATTTACTGAAAAATTGATTATTAAACTTTTTTAACCGGAAATAAAAGGTGAAAACTAGAAAAGTCAAATAGGGCCCAATTATTAATCCACAGTCAAATAGGACTAATTCTTTGTGCTACACATCTATACACAGTAAATTCAATAAACCATTATTTATTTGAAGTTGTAATGCATATTTTAAATCCACAGATATTCATAATATTTAATTTTTCTAAATTATAATAAAAATGGAAACATAACATTAAAATTCACTTACTTTTTATGATATGCGCATTTCTTCTTCCAAGAAATTACCAAAACATGCCACGAGTAAAAACAATTCACTACACTACACAATTCACTACAATTATTATTAATTTGATATAAGATTTTAACTTGCAGATCTAAAGTATTGACAGTATGGCGACGCGGAGGACGATGCTGCAACGACCGTCGCTGGCGACCAAATGACTCAAAATGATCTCCGAAACTCCTAGCGCCCTCAGACACAAACTGACAAGTTTATCGAACTAACTACACTCAAATTTACGTAATATTCCCACCGGAAGTAGCCGGAAGTGAGAGGTTTGTTCATGTCTTGAAAATTTGAAAACATGTTAGTACTCTTATTAACGAATCTTTAACCAAAATTTCAAAATGCAAATAATACGAAAGGGAAGGCCAGAAATCATTTCCGAGTATTTCTGGCGGGAATTTTAAATTATTTAAATTATTTGAATTATCTTCGCTATTTCACGAGGAAAGATCTGAAGTAGTTGTCCTAAACATTTAGGATTGAATCTAAACATTAAAAAATATATTATGTAATTATAAAGCAATATATAAATGTACTATAATGAAGCACTTTTTTTCTAAAAAACGATAAAGCATGCATAGTAAAAATTATTCTCCATAGTTTAAAATGATACTACACTAAATCGGTCAAATTTTGAATAATTTTATTACTATTGCATATAAATTATATGTTTATATTATAATGTTACAGTTATATAACAATGCTTATACACTAATAGCAGAATATGCTGTAGTAAGCTAACATTGTAAAATATAATAAAAAAATAAATGCAATTGTTTTTTTGTTGTTGTTTTTTCATGCTATTTGATGATTTTTTTTGTTTTTTCATTAATATACTAAAATAATATTATTTAACATGGAAATAAATACGGTCGAACTAAATTAATTAACTGTTGTATTTGAATAAAAATAACGATATAATATGTTCATATTTTCTTTCGCACAATTTACTCACAAGATCCTTTGTTTTTGTTTATTTTTTTTTTTTTGTATTCAATAAAATGCCAGAAAATGAAGCACAAGGATTTACAAAATCTCGATTCATCCGAGGATGGGAACAAATGATTCCCGAAAGATAATGAAGAAAACAGGTGCACCTGAAGTGTAGTGATAATAATAAAAACATTAACATTATAATTCAGTGCTCAAGTTTCTCGACGTACTACAACATAATCGACGAGTGGAAACAGTATAAGATTCTAATACCTCTATTTAATAATAATTTAATAATCATAGTTAGTCAAAGCAGAATACACTGCATAAAAGGTTGCAATTGCAGAGCACACAATATATGTAGTTCAAAGAGTACAAATAGTTGAAACCAAATAAAAAAAAAACTCTCGCATTAGCTATACACTCTTGAGTTAAAATAAATTTCATATTTTCTTCGCTATTAAGCTCTCCTCTCGTATTTTCTCGTCTTATTTTGCACCATTTTAGAGGAAAAAGACGAGATTACGTATTTTTTCCTCTTCTTGAACATAAAATGTCAGAAATATTGTCTTCATTTCATCCTCACTTCGAGCGAAGAGGATATAAGATGTGTTTTAGAGGTAAAAAGATCAGGTTTAAGCCGGTATTACACGATACAATTTTTCTAACTATTGCATATACAATTTTTCCTTTCAAGAAAACTTGAACTTCATTTGTTTGTAGGGAGATGAAATTTTCTTGAAAGGAAAAATCGTATCGTGTAATACCGGCTTAAGACGTGTAAAAGATGAATGAGTTGAAGACGTAATTATTCAATTAGAGTAGAGCCTGTACAATGATATAATACTTTATAGACTACAATAATTAATATTTATATACTGTTTATTTAGTCTCAGCAAAAATTTAAAAAATATATTTCATTTATCAACGATCGACATCAGCGCTCACTTCCAATCAGTTCGCTACCGATCTCCGTGCGATCTACCCGCGCGGCATGTGGCCGATGCGTTTTTGCGGTCACTGCGGCGGCGTTAGATTGAAAACGCTTCGCTCTGCGCTGAGCCGGCTAACGTGTCAAATCGTCAAATCATTGTACCTAACGTGATAAAAACAACACTATGTGACAATTTCCATGCAATGCAAATATTATTATTATATAAATAATTATTATAACAATAAAATAATTAAAATTATTATTAAATTTTATAATCTATCTGTAAGCTATAATACAGTCTCGTAAAAAGAAAGTGTCAGTTTCGCTTCGATCACAATCATAATGCATTAATTATATGTTATGAAATATGAAATAATAAATATATAATGCAATTATACAATATAGCTGCATTGCATGCAAAATAATTCGCAATAAACCATGTGGAGAATTTATATTACAATTATTATTAATAAAAACATACAGTATATATTTTTATATTAATCAAACGCTATTATTATTATATTTATAAAAATGATAAATAAAAAATATTCAAAAAATTGTAAATGCAGTAAAAATTATGTAAAAAATAACTGGGAATGCAAATTTACATTTATAATATATTTTTATTTCTTACTTGCATGTTGCTAATTCAAAATTAAAATAAGTTTTTCTTTCCAAAGCTGCATGTAAATTTGGTAATCATAATCTGGCGCAATTAAATCACTGGCACAATAACTTCCACGTTTCGACCCGGGAAAGAAAGGTATTAGATCTGTTCGCAAATACACAATCAGAAAGAATCGAGTTTTATTAATGAACCTTATGAACATGGAACATAATAAGGTTCATTAATAAAAATCGATTATTTCTGATTATGTATTTATTATACGTAGAGAGCTTAATTATGTATAATCGGTTAACATTTTTTTTCTTGTTGGTAATTCGCTTTTAAATTATTATATTTATTATTCTCTAACTTCTAACAACTGAAACCGTATTAAATATGTATTGGGTTATAATTATAACACACAATACATCGTAATATTATAACATTAATTTGTTTACACGTAATGTTTGTATATAATATATGATAATATTAAAATATTCGACTTTTATTTGCGGTCAAAGCGGCCAGCTCACGTGACTACCGAGGTCACAAAACTTTGTGGATGATTTCCGGCGCTCGTCTTATCGCCGTGACTCACCTTCTCCCGTCAAAACTTTTATACCTGAACTAAACGTCTATAGATAAGCCACGGTGGCCTAGTGCAAGTATGCCCGCCTCGCATGCAAGAGGCTCCAGGTTCAAAACCTACCTCCAGCACGACTTTACCACCAACCGGGGGCAGTGGAAGAGGAACACGAGACAGGGGGAGTTTTTAAATTTTAAAATTGAAAACAACCCCGAACAAAAAATACACGGCAAAAATTGCCATGTACTTTTCATCCGGGGGGCTCTCGCACTCGCTAACATGAGAGGCATGCAGGATTTTTCAATGAGCAAAACTCTACCTTCAATACAGCGATACAGCCGTTTGGAGCACAAATTTAGAATTTACTATTACAAAATAGTTCAACGGAAAAAAAATATTTTTAATGATCGCGGGGTTGGTTGTTAGTTTTTTTTTTAATTTATTGTACAAAAATACACTACAAAAATATATATAAACTTATTTTTTAATATGCTTCATTTTTGGATACTTTAATTTAATTTCTCTAAAATCAAGCAAGAGTTGTGCTTCAAGTGGTGGCTCTATCCTTGGAAGGAAGGGTCAAGCGAGTTTTACTCTTTGAAAAATACAAACCACATGCCAATCAGCTAGACGAATGCGAGACCCCAGTCAAGAAATTATCTGAAAGAAAAACTTGTGAGGGCCTACTTACATGTCTAACTTTAAATAGGAAAAAAATAAACTTGAAAATCTTGAAAATAAAAATTAATTAAAATATTTTATGTTGAAATAAAAATTATTCAAGACGGCGGTTTTCTATGAAATGCTCCATTTCTGATTTTCCTCCGTTAGGCTCCACAAAATTTAATATTATACTGTATATTTATTATTATCTATATTATACATTGATTGTAAGTTTTGTTGAATTTAAGAAGGTCGATATCCGAGATCACAAATTGACAACTTAAATTATTTTCTTAAGGTTTTCTGAATTATTTGCAAGAAATTAAGAAAAACGCAATAGATTATTTTTTTCTAAAATATTATTTCTATTAGAAATAATTGATAAATTGGCTTTTAACAGGTGACGTTCTTTAAAATCAAAATGGAACTATAATAAATTTTTAATTTTAAGGCATACAGTATAAAATAATTATACGGGAAAGATTTTCTCAACACGATGAATTAGACAAAATTACCAACTTGCTTCAAATCTAAATCCTTTATTGCAGTCTATGAGGGAAGGTAACACGCCCAATGTTAAAAGAAATCCCTATCATAAAAATTATGAAAAAAAAAAAAAAAATTAAATTTTCTTCACTACATCCCCTATCAGTATCTAAAATACTAGTATACAAATTCATAACTCAAAAACTCGCTCGAATTTATATACTTGATATTCTAGCTACTGATAGGGGATGTAGAGGAGAACATTTTATTTTATTTTTTCATAATTTTCATGTATGGGATTTTTTTTTTAACATTGGGCGTGTTACCTTACCCTTAAATGCAATTCAAATTAATTCATATTAAATTTTTTAATTTAATTATCAAAAATATTGCAACAATAAATAAATTAAATTCAAATAATAAGTTTGGAAGGAGATTATTCTTTTTTAATCGCTTTTGTTACATAATGCACATTTCTGTGCGTCGTCCTTTTTATAATTTACAATTTTCTCCACTAAATTTAAAAGTGTACCTAAGCTCTTTTAAAGTTGTTATTTTCAAGATGCAAACAAAATAACAGGATTTTGCAGCTATAAACTTCAATACAGCAAAAGTAACAAACTTGACTCGCACAGATAATTTAATTCGACATGGGGAATTAAAAAATGAAGACTTTTTCAACATATAACAAAAATAATACATACATACATAACATGACGTCACATCCCTTTACGGGGTAAGCCAGCAGCATTATTACCTCGGCCGTCTACAAATTGCCCTCCAAAGCACTCGATTCTTGCATACTCCACTTGCTTCAGAAATACTCAAATAATAGTAATAATAAAAACGGATTTTGAAGCATTACCGGTATAAATTAAGAAATTTCATACTTTATATTTTTATAGCAATTTTAAATGACAATTTTCAAAAAATTTCAAGTACGTCATAATTTTGATTCTACCATTTTGTTGACTATCTTGTTTTATTGCTAGTAGCTTGGAGGGACTGCCCAACAACAAAAAACTTTTTAAATTAAAAGGAGTATGATTAGTGCTATTTCGCCATTTGAATATTACAATGTATGAACAAGTATCGGCACCCAGATTAGATTTCAGGGAAGACCCGGGGTTCGAAGCCAGGTGTGGACTTCTCTTTTCTTTCAAATGTTGATACTCATATACATACATTGCAATAATCGGATGGCGAAATAGCACCAAACATACTCCTTAAAATTTAATACCACGCTATCCAGTCAGAGGTAGAATTACAAAAAACCTTGATTTAATTAACTTTTTATTAATAATTGATGGCTCGTGAGGGGCAATGTCAAAGCTTCAGACCTCATAGATTTAAAAATGGTCCTATTTTGTTATTATTTCAAGTTCGTATTATCTGCTGGCACGGGACCATTCTAGTTTGTGCAAGTTTAACCCTAGCACATTGGGATGGAGGTATTGAGAGAAAAGTTAACCTTACACCCCCTGTAATGTAAAAAAAATACCGACTTTGGTAGCCATTTCAGATGCTCCCAAGGTAATAAGATAAGATTCATTAGAAGTTTAAGCTGTATACAATGATTTTTGAATCGATGAAGGCTATCAGTTAACAAAAAACATATTTTTGAGGTTTAAACTTACTTTCTTTTCATTGGTCAAATTAAACAAATGGAATTTAATGTTCATTTAAAAGTTGACTTTTTTCTACCCTGTGATTGGCTCATCACGTTGGTTAGCAACCAATCACAAAAAATCAACAACTGCTCAGGAGCCAATCAGAAACAAATACAGTACCAGAAATGAACGCATATCCCTGATTATTCGAATATAATTCTGCCTTAGCATTGTCAGGTTGTTTTTGAGTTGCAACTAAACTAAAATAACCCAGCATTTCTAATGTCTATCCTGTCGCACGCAACACTAAGGGGTTCAAAAACGATAGAACCATATTACCTATAATGTATAATCAACTTTTTTAAAGTTGTTTTCCTTAATAATTTTTGCCGCGGAAAGCATTAATAACCTAAGCAGATAAATTAAAAACACGTAAAAACACTTCACTATTGTGGAAACAGACCTTGAGAGCAGGCGACAGGTTCTAGTCCTTCCTTGTCCAGCGGGATGTGTCGCAGGTGGCTCAAGATGCTCTCAACCATCATCTACGTTGAGAGATCGTCATCGCTGAACCACACCATCCCTCAGCCAGACACGGTCATCAGCATCCCAGACTTGAGGTGTTGGACCTGCCAGACACACAAACATGTCAGGTGAGAAAGGAGAAAATGTCATTAATCATTACTATTATAAGGAAAGGGGGAAAAAATGTTAGAAGTATGATGCAAGTGAAAACTAGACAAAGTTGTAAAATAAGATGGGAGGAACTTAATATTTTCAGTAAAATTTCATTGAAATACAGTATAAATATTTTTTTATAAATATTGAATATTTTTAATACTTAAATGTAATGGGAGTTGGTTGTTCTTTGAATTATTTCTCAATTATTTATATTTTTTTTATGATTATGTACTGTAAGTTAAAAGAAATGTTAACTCTAACATTTCTAACATAGAACTCTAACATTTCTAACATAGAAATGTGATATGTTTCAAAGCAACAAAGATATGACTGGACGTAATACTAGACAGTCTAATCTAATTCATAAAAAATTTGGAGGTTACGATCAAACTAAAAGAGACCATATTTATTTGAGCTCCGTATTATGTTCAGTTAAAAAAAAGTATAAAAAAAGGATCTGTTTTCAAGAAACATTTGTTTAGCTATCTTATTAATAATAATTATTATTCCATCAACAAGAAAAATGGTGAAAGTGTGAATTTTTATTTGCAATAACTGTAATATTTTCTAAATTTGAAATTTCTTTAATCATTTTGAGTAAAAATTGAAATTGTTTTAACTACTGTGTATATATATATATACCAGGGGCGGCTCGTGCCCCTTTTCCGTGGGGGTGCTGCCTGACATGGGACCCGCAGAACACCATGGGGGGGTGGGTTTGGGGGGCGAAACCCCCCATGGCCTGCCGCAGGCGCGATTTTTTTTAAGGACACGCCCTTATTTTAGGGTAAAATTATGACAAAATCATATAATAATGCTCTCAACAACGAAGCAGAAATTATCTCAAATAAAAAAATGCATGCATTTTATTTATAATTTGTTATGACATGCACTTATGCGAGCCCTTTTGAAATCGTGATTGAATGTTTCAAACTTAATATAATATCCAATTTTTAATTATTTTTTTTAATTCATAAGTCCTTTCACGTGGTAAGAAACATATATTTATATAAAAATAAATATTGTTTTAAGCCCTTTTTTTTTTTAATAGTGTCAATCAAACTGCATTCAAACTGCATTGTTAATATGAAACCTGAATGTCTGGTATAATTTTTACGCAATGTATATAATGAACATCAAATAAATCGATCATGGTATATACAATATGTACAAAATTAGGCAACAACCAGAATCTAATATAAATTTTTAAAGACAAAATTTAATAAAAAAATAAAAAATGAAATTTATATAAGAAAAAATTGCATTATTCAACATTATTTCAATATTATTAGTATTTATTTAATTGAGAAAAAAAATAATCGTAATCCTGTTAAGGTAGAGATAACACGGATCAGCTGACCTAATGCTAAAAAAATCTCAGTCATGAAAATTACGAAAAAAAAAATAATAATAAAATGTTCTCCTCTACATCGCCTATCAGGTATCCGGCATTTTCGGTGTAAGACATTTCGGTGTAAGGAATGTTCGGTGTAAGCGTTCGGTGTACGGAACTTTCGGTGTAAAGAGATCTTGGTGAAAGGAATTTAAGATTCGGTGCAAGGAGTTTTCAGCGTAAAGAAAATTTGGTGCAACGTTAATAAAACTGTTAAATATAAAATAATGTAATTGTTTTTCAATTTATTAATACTTTTTCTATTTGAGGTCAGAATTAGAAGAACTAGAAGAACTTATGCTATATATATCAATAGTCAGTACATGTTGTCAATATACACCGAACGCTTACACCGAACATTCCTTACACCGAAATGTCTTATACCGAAAATTCCTAGAATCCCTCTCGAGCGGTATAACAGATCAAAGATCCCAATTTTTTTATTATTGTTTTATTTTTTTTTAGCCATGCAATATATATTTCTTTGATTACTATCGCATATTTGCTGCTAAATAATGTACTGCCGGTACACGCAAACCCGGGAAAATAAGCTATATATCTTTCTCATCCTGGAGTAGTTAACGTTTTCTTATATTTTGTATACTCGTACACTTTTACAACTTGTTTTTGTTTTATTGTTTTATTTTTATGTTTGAATTTTCACATTAATGGTATAAAATGCTGTAGTGAATAATTAATAAATAAATAGCTCCCATGTATATCGACTTGTTCCTGGTAAACTTATAATTTATAATAAAATACATGGGCGCGATTCACGAACGAATTAAGTTATCCAGATTTCTCACTTAATTAATTCGATCGACGTTTAGTGCCATCGAGTTAGACTGGCGCTAACTGCGTGGTTAGTAAGAAACCTGTGGTTGTCGTTGTTCGAACGTGAGATCTCACGATTGTTTACATGCATGCACCACTTAATTTTCAAAAGACAAAAGTGTTGGTTCTTTTGGGACAGTCATATTTTTATTAAAGTAAAATAAAAGTGCTGGTCTTCATTCCTCAGGTGCTTCAATATATTTAGTCAATCTTTGTTAGTATATTCACTGATTAATGTAATTAAAATTTTGTTAATCTGCTCAATGAAACCATATTACAGGAAAGATCTTCGAAGTGTTGTTCAAAATTATTCCCGCATGTCAAATACCACAAGCTCATTGGTTCTGTTGAACCAATGAGCATGCGGGTACTGCCGATCGCACAGTCCCCGATCGCTCCAAAATCACACGGCTTGAATGACAGTTGAAGAGGAGGAGAATGAGGGTGGGAACACTGCTTTGGGCTACTGCTAGTAGTGGCAGTACCTTCCGCTGGGCAGCGCTGAGGGAATAAATTTACGCGGCAGCGGCAAAAATTTCATGATTTTAAATGTTAGAACTGATAAAAATTTGCTGGAAAGTTCAGAAAAATTATAGGATTATTTGATATTTCTAATTGTGTGTTTGTTCCCAAAATTTCTGGGGGGGCTGCAGTACCGCAGTACTATAGTACGAGCCGCCCCTGATATATATATATATATATATATATATATATATATATATATATATATATATATATATATATATATATATATATATATATATATATATATATACATATATATATATATATATATTTTTTTTTTTTTTAATTAAACCCTATTGGGTACTTCTATTTACTAATTACATACTACTTGAAACCCCGAACCTTCCGAAACCCTAACTTGAGCGTTTCGCGGGCTCTTCTGGAACGGGGGCGGCCACGGCCTTGCAAATCCATCCCGGCATTTGCCTGCGGCTGAGGGAAACGTGGAAACCTCAGCCAGGATGGACGCTACAGCTTTTGTCAATGAACCGGAAGTGCAATGGTCCAAAGCCAGGGGAACCACATAGTGGAAAAGCGCAACGTTTTACCCCTGGGTGGAAAACGTGGTTTTTGTTGAAAATGGTCACCCATCCAACTACTAACCACGCGCGGCGTTGCTTGACATCGGTGATCTGACGAGACCCGGTCAAGCGCACTGCGCCACACCTCCCATATATATATATATATATACACATATATGTACTATGTATGAATGTCGAAATCTTCTTTTTCTCCAGCTATACAGTATCTAATTATTTTATGTTATGTAATGTACTATGTAGTCACAATGTATCAACTGTTATTTAGTGTACAGTAAATATGTAAAATGTGATTAGTGCTCAATAAACATAGGGTGGTATTCACGAAGAGTTAAGGAGCGTTTTAGGGAGAGATATTTTAAGAAGCGTTTTTTATACCAGGTAACAGGTAAGAAAAACGCTTCTTAAAATATCTCTCCCTAAAACGCTCCTTAACTCTTCGTGAATACCACCCATAATATGTTACAGCCGATATTACACAATACAATTTTTTTTTTTTTTTTTACAAGGATACCGGTACACCCCCATAAGAGCTTACAGCTCGCGGCGGGGTAATGGGTAGGGATTTTCTGATTATTGCATACAATTTTCCCATACAAAGAAACTTCAACTTTATATGATTGCATAGAGATGGAAATTTTCTTGAAAGGAAAAAAATTGTACCGTGTGATACCGGCTTTAAGACGCAAAGTCTTCTGCTCGCAATGGTTGTAACAAACCATTGTTTATAATTTCTGTCGCATGAAGCCTTTTTCATTGTTAAACATGGGACGACGTAGTGTCTGATTTCACCACCAGAGCAGAGAACGTAATGGCTTTGTTGGCGCTAGTTAACACTCAACAATTACCCTTAAGTTAACATGTAAATCAACCGTCCCATGTTTTTCACTTCACGCGACAGACATTACCAACAATTGTTTGTTTACTAACAACGAGTAGAGCTCCACACTTACTGAAGGAGGTGATTATCCTGATGTGACTGAGGGAACACTCACGTTTCTCTGATGGACGGTCAGGTTTGATGTCGTCGCTCGAACACGAAGCTACTGGGCGGCTCAAACACCTCGGCTAGGTTGAGGTACATTTCACAGAACGACTTGCCAACCTGTAAGAGAGAGAGAGAGTTAGGATCTTCTCACACAAGAAATTGCCTAACAGCAAGTCCAATGGAACCAGCTCGTCATCAGGAGTCCATTGAACAGACTACTGAACCTTCTACGATGAATTTTTCTTTGTTATCCATGCAAAGAATTGTCATAGAAGGTTCAGTAGCCAGTCCAATGGAACCAGCTCAAAGTCAGGAGTCTATTGAACTGGCTACTGAACCTTCTATGTATGCATATCATATTTAATATGCATAATAATATACAGCATACAGTACTATATACAATTGGAACTACATAAAATGAACTTATTTACTTGCAAAATTGGACCGTGCATATATCATGAGAGAAGAAAAATTTTGGATTGAAGATTTTACGAAAGAAAAGGATTCAAATAAGAAAAAATTTAATTTTGAATGTTACTTTTACAGCAGAATTCGGCTTATTATAACATCTATGCAAATTAATTATATTTGGTCCCATGTTCCTGTACAACACACCACATACATAGTATCATATCATATATTATGTATTGATAGTATTGGTACAAAGAAGCCCGAATACAAAGCAGAAGAAAGCATATTATGATATGGCTAAATGGCTACTCCTAGATTCATGGCTACTGTATGCATTGCATACAACTCCACCCGTCCCAAGACAGTATGCAGAGTTTACAGTGTGATACAGTAATGCAGTAAGACTAATAAATGTGTCGAAATATCATAAATAGGTTCAGCATATAACGAAATACATGTATTTACTTACATGCAGTAATAAGTAATCACCAAAAATGGTATCAAAAAAGAGATTATTTCGGGAGAAAAAGTTACCGGCTAATATTAAACATGGCGGAATGCGCAAGTTTATTTACGAAATGAAAGTACAGTCTCTGGCAAAATAAAACAAATATAAAATGTCACCATATATTATCGAATCATCTAAAAATCAAATTTAATGTAGTTTTAATGCAAAATTTTTAATAATCTTTTCATTTAAATAATTTTTTCACCTTTCAAAATGTGATTTACTAATGAATAACGAGTTTTTTCAAATGAATTGTTAACAGTAGTAACAAATTCATTTTGCGTAGTACAGGCTGCAGGGACGAGCGATTATTCGAGGGGAAGTAACTGTACTATATCGAACAATATCAATACAATTATCGATTTTAGAAAATTAAGGCGCCTACCTTTAAAATCACCATTTTCTCATGTGACGCGATCATATATTATATGTCTGCAATTTTATTATTGCAAAAATTTTGATGGTGATTGGAAGGATGAATGTCGCCGGAACAACACCAACCGTTGAAAAATTAAAAATAAAATGAAAAAGAAAATATGCGCCTATATAATTACAAAAGATAAAGAAATGCAGAAATTCTAGAATTTGATTTTTTTTCATGAGAAAATATAAAGTCACGAAGAAAAAAAAAAAAAAGAAGACTTCCCAAAAATTGATATAAAATGAAAACTCTTACATTATTTTTTCCAATAAAAAATTAAAATTATTTTAATTAAAAAGATCTCGAAATTATTTAAAGAAAGAAAAATCCGCCATTTTTACCATGCAGAAAAATATGAAAGTATGATTATTGTCACTGATCTTAGGAGAAGGTACATCACTCTGAAAATTATAGTAAACCTTCCTTAATTTTAACATGCAGTCAAAAAAAAAATGGAGCAAAAATTGTTATAGTTTTTGAGATATAAATATTATAGGACATAATATATATTATATATATATATATATATAATATATATATATATAGTGAGAATATCATTGAAAATTTGGTGGCCATTGGTCAAATCAGCATGATCTTCAACTATAAAAAAAAAAAATATATATCTAAAAAATCGAACCAAATAATTACTTTTTTTTATGAGAGAGTGAAGTCATTTCGTTATTTATGTTCTGATCTAATTAAATTTTATATATATTTTTTTATCATAAAAAATAATTGCATAGTGACAATAATCCTAAATGCATGCTATCTATAGTACAAAACAAAATACATAACCCCTGGCAGGTAGGCAGCCCAACATACGCCACTAGCAGCAAGCAATGCTGGCAATGCTGCTCGCTCGTTCGATGCCGTACGTGGGCCGCTGCTTGAGCACAGCGGCGAGCGTCATGTTGAAGAAATCGGTGTTCCACGACGTACGTGTCTTCAATGAAGTATCGACCTATTTTTTTTATTTATTGCAGAATTAATGGAAAGAGGGTGCAAAGTTATGCTACAATGATTTTCTACAGATTTTTTTTTTTAGACCGGGAACAAATTTTAAAAAATTATTGAAAGTCAATTTTGTGACGTCACGAGACGTCGCTCTCCTTAATGAAGAAAAAGATAGGACTTGCCGCCTCGTGAAGTCACAAAAAAGACTTTCAATAATTTTTTAAAATTGTTCCCGGTCTCAAAAAAATCTCAAAAAAATCAGGGTAGCATAACTTTGCACCCTTGATCCATTTCTGTAATAAAAAAAGTTGGGGTCGATACTCCATAGATGGAAATTTTTTAATTTTTCTTTCTACAAGAATACACCGCTATGAGCTTGGAGCTCGGGGCGGGGTACGGATTAACCTAACAATTTCATGCAAACACGACACACAAAATTTCCAATTACAAATTAGTTAATGACAAATTCACGTACTCACGTCTATAATATTTGACTGTACGAAAGATGAAAAATTGACAACGTATGGAAAATAATGATAATAAAAAAAAAAAAAACGAAAAATATTGCTCGAAAATTAGTTTACCAAAGAACTGTTGATAAAAATATTAACATGAAAATGCGCGGACTTTACTGACTTACCAGTGATATCAAGTTTCTCTGAGAAAATCGTCTTTATAAGTTTAAACAATAAAACAAATTTACTGAAAAATTGATTATTAAACTTTTTTAACCGGAAATAAAAATGAAAACTAGAAAAGTCAAATAGGGCCCAATTATTAATCCACAGTCAAATAGGACTAATTCTTTGTGCTACACATCTATACACAGTAAATTCAATAAACTAATTTATTTGAAGTTGTAATGCATATTTTAAATCCACAGATATTCATAATATTTAATTTCTCTAAATTATAATAAAAATGAAAACAATAACATTAAAATTCACTTACTTTTTATGATATGCGCATTTCTTCTTCCAAGAAATTACCAAAACATGCCACGAGTAAAAACAATTCACTACACTACACAATTCACTACAATTATAATTAATTTGATATAAGATTTTAACTTGCAGATCTAAAGTATTGACATCAGTATGGCGACGCGGAGGACGATGCTGCAACGACCGTCGCTGGCGACCAAATGACTCAAAATGATCTCCGAAACTCAGGTGACATTCCTAGCGCCCTCAGACACAAACTGACAAGTTTATCGAACTAACTACACTCAAATTTACGTAATATTCCCACCGGAAGTAGCCGGAAGTGAGAGGTTTGTTCATGTCTAAGTCTTGAAAATTTGAAAACATGTTAGTACTCTTATTAACGAATCTTTAACCAAAATTTCAAAATGCAAATACGAATGGGAAGGCCAGAAATCATTTCCGAGTATTTCTGGCGGGAATTTTAAATTATTTAAATTATCTTCGCTATTTCACGAGGAAAGATCTGAAGTAGTTGTCCTAAACATTTAGGATTGAATCTAAACATTAAAAAATATATTATGTAATTATAAAGCAATATATAAATGTACTACAACGAAGCACTTTTTTTCTAAAAAACGATAAAGCATGATAAAAATTATCCTCCATAGTTTAAAATGATACTACACTAAATCGGTTAAATTTTGAATAATTTTATTACTATTGCATATAAATTATATGTTTATATTATAATGTTACAGTTATATAAAAATGCTTATACACTTATAATAGCAGAATATGCTGTAGTAAGCTAACATTGTAAAATATAATAAAAAAATAAATGCAATTGTTTTTTTTTTTTCATTAATATACTAAAATATTATTTAACATGGAAATAAATACGGTCGAACTAAATTAATTAACTGTTGTATTTGAATAAAAATAACGATATATGTTCATATTTTCTTTCGCACAATTTACTCACAAGTTCCTTCGTTTTTTTTTTTTTGTTTTTTTTTGTTTTTTTTTGTATTCAATAAAATGTCAGAAAATGAAGCACAAGGATTTACAAAATCTCGATTCATCCGAGGATGGGAACAAATGATTCCCGAAAGCTAATGAAGAAAACAGGTGCACCTGAAGTGTAGTGATAATAATAAAAACATTAACATTATAATTCAGTGCTCAAGTTTCTCGACGTACTACAACATAATCGACGAGTGGAAACAGTATAAGATTCTAATACCTCTATTTAATAATAATTTAATAATCATATTTATTCAAAGCAGAATACACTAAACCCCAAAAAAAAAAAAAAAAAAATACTCTCGCATTAGCAATACAATCCTGAGTTAAAATAAATTTCATATTTTCTTCGCTATTAAGCTCTCCTCTCGTATTTTCTCGTCTTATTTTGCACCATTTTAGAGGAAAAAGACGAGATTACGAATTTTTTCTTCTTCTTGAACATAAAATGTCAGAAATATTGTCTTCATTTCATGCTCACTTCGAGCGAAGAGGATATAAGATGTGTTTTAGAGGTAAAAAGATCAGGTTTAAGCCGGTATTACACGATACAATTTTTCTAACTATTGCATATACAATTTTTCCTTTCAAGAAAACTTGAACTTCATTTGTTTGTAGGGAGATGAAATTTTCTTGAAAGGAAAAATCGTATCGTGTAATACCGGCTTAAGACGTGTAAAAGATGAATGAGTTGAAGACGTAATTTTTCAATTAGGGTAGAGCCTGTACAATGATACAATATTATACTTTATAGACTACAATAATTAATATTTATATACTGTTTATTTAGTCGCAGCAAAAATTAAAAAAACATATTTCATTTATCAACGATCGACATCAGCGCTCGCTTCCAATCAGTTCGCTACCGATCTCCGCGCGATCTCCGTGCGATCTACTCGCGCGGCGTGCGGCCGATGCGTTTTTGCGGCGACTGCGGCGGCGTTAGATTGAAAACGCTTCGCTCTGCGCTGAGCCGGCTAACGTGTCAAATCATTGTTGTACCTAACGTGATAAAAACAACACTATGTGACAATTTCCATGCATTGCAAATATTATTATTATATAAATAATTATTATAACAATAAAATAATTAAAATTATTATTAAATTTTATAATCTATATCTAATTTAACTATCTGTAAGCTATAATACAGTCTCGTAAAAAGAAAGTGTCAGTTTCGCTTCGATCACAATCATAATGCATTAATTATATGTTATGAAATATGAAATAATAAATATATAATGCAATTATACAATATAGCTGCATTGCATGCAAAATAATTCGCAATAAACCAATAAAAAATATTCAACAAATTATAAATGCAGTAAAAATTATGTAAAAAATAACTGGGAATGCAAATTTACATTTATAATATATTTTTATTTCTTACTTGCATGTTGCTAATTCAAAATTAAAATAAGTTTTTCTTTCCAAAGCTGCATGATCTGTTCGCAAATACACAATCAGAAAGAATCGATTTTTATTAATGAACCTTATGTACATAGAACATAAGGTTCATTAATAAAAATCGATTATTTCTGATTATGTATTTATTATACGTAGAGAGCTTAATTATATATAATCGATTAAAATTTTTTTTTTCTTGTAGGTAATTCGCTACTAAACTATTATATTTATTATTCTCTAACTTCTAACAACTGAAACCATATTAAATATGTATTGGGTTATAATTATAACACACAATACATCGTAATATTATAACATTAATTTGTTTACACGTAATGTATGTATATAATATATGATAATATTAAAATATTCGACTTTTATTTCCGGTCAAAGCGGCCAGCTCACGTGACTACCGAGGTCACACAAAACTTTGTGAATGATTTCCGGCGCTCGTCTTATCGCCGTGACTCACCTTCTCCCGTCAAAACTTTTATACATGAACTAAACGTCCAGCTATAGATAAGCCAGTGTGGCCTAGTGCAAGTATGCCCGCCTCGCATGCAAGAGGCTCCAGGTTCAAAACGTACCTCCAGCACGACTTTTCCACCAACCGGGGGGCAGTGGAAGAGGAACACGAGACAGGGGGAGTTTTTAAATTTTAAAATTGAAAACTACCCCGAACAAAAAATACATGGCAAAAATTGCCATGTACTTTTCATCCGGGGGGCTCTCGCACTCGCTAACATAAGAGGCATGCAGGATTTTTCAATGAGCAAAACTCTACCTTCAATACAGCGATACAGCCGTTTGGAGCACAACTTTATAATTTACTATTACAAAATAATTCAACGGAAAAAAAATATTTTTAATGATCGCGGGGTTGGTTGTTAGTTTTTTTTAATTTATTGTACAAAAATATATATATAAATTTATTTTTTAATATGCTTCATTTTTGGTTACTTTAATTTAATTTCTCTAAAATCAAGCAAGAGTTGTGCTTCAAGTGGTGGCTCTACCCTTGGAAGGAAGGGTCAAGCAAGTTTTACTCATCGAAAAATACAAACCACATGCCAATCAGCTAGACGAATGCGAGACCCCAGTCAAGAAATTATCTGAAAGAAAAACATGTGAGGGCCTACTTACATGTCTAACTTTAAATAGGAAAAAAATAAACTTGAAAATCTTGAAAATAAAAATTAATTAAAATATTTTATGTTGTAATAAAAATTATTCAAGACGGCGGTTTTCTAAGAAATGCTCCATTTCTGATTTTCCTCCGTAAGGCTCCACAAAATATATTACTGTATGTATTATCTATATTATAATATTGATTGTAAGTTTTGTTGAATTTAACGAGGACGATTTCCGAGATCACAAATTGACAACTGAAATTATTTTCTTAAAGTTTTCTGAATTATTTGCAGGAAATTAAGAAAAAACACAATAGATTGTTTTTTCTAAAATATTATTTCTATTATAAAATGATAAATTATTTCAAAAATTAAATGAATAAATTAAATAAATGATAAATTGGCTTTTAAGAGGCTGCGTTCTTTAAAATCGTAATGGAACAATAATAAATTTTAATTTTAAGGCATACAGTATAAAATAATTACATGGGAGAGATTTTCTCAACACGATGAATTAGACAAAATTACCAACTTACTTCAAATCTAAATCTAAGTCTCACACATGAAAATTATGAAAAAAAATTTAAAATGTTCTCCTCTATCCGCTATATCCCCTATCAATAGCTAAAATATCAGGTATACAAATTCATAACTCAAAAACTAGCTCAAATTTATATATTTGATATTTTAGCTCCTGATAGGGGATGTAGAGGATAACATTTTAAATTTTCATGTATGGGATCTTTTTTAACATTGGGCGTGTTACCTTACTTTGAATTGCAATTCAAATTAATTTATGTTAACTTTTCTCTTTTAATTAATAAAAAAAATTGCAGCAATAAATAATTTTATTTCAAGTAAATAAGTTTGGAAGGTGATTATTATTTTTGAATTGCTTTTGTTATATAATGCACATTTCTGTGCGTCGCCCCTTATATCTTACAGTTTTCTACACTAAATTTAAAATTGTACCTTAGAAGCTCTTTTGAAGTTGTTATTTTCAAGATTCAAACAAAATAACAGGATTTTGCAGCTATAAACTTCAAAGCAGCAAAAGTAACAAACTTGACTCGCACAAATAATTTAATTCGACATGGGGAATTAAAAAATGAAGACTTTTTCAACATATAACAAATATAATACATACATACATAACATGACGCCATATCCCTTTACAGGGTAAGCCAGCAGCATTATTACCTCGGCCGTCTACAAATTGTCCTCCAAAACACTCGATTCTTGCATACTCCACTTGCTTCAGAAATACTCAAATAATAGTAATAATAATAATAATAATATTTTCCCTATTCCCTACAATGTAATTTATCCCAAATAAACAAATATTATTATTATTATTATTATTATTATAATAAAAACGGATTTTGAAGCATTACCGGTATAAATTAAGAAATTTCATATTTCATATTTTTATAGCAATTTTAAATGACAATATTCAAAAGAAAATTTCAAGTACGTCATAATTTTGATTCTACCTTTCTGTTGACTATCTTGTTTTATTGCTACTAGCTTGGAGGGACTGCCCAACAGCAATATACTTTTTAAATTATAAGGAGTATGATTAATGCTATTTCGCCATTTGATTATTACAATGTATGAACAAGTATCGGCACCCAGATTAGATTTCAGGGAAGACCCGGGGTTCGAAGCCCGGTGTGGACTTCTCTTTTCTTTCAAATGTTGATACTCGGAAACATACATTGTAATAATCGGATGGCGAAATAGCACCAAACATACTCCTTATAATTTAATATCACGCTATCCAGTCAGAGGTAGAATTACAAAAAACCTTCATTTAATAAACTTTTTATTAATAATTGATGGCTCGTGAGGGGCAATGTCAAAGCTTCAGACCTCGTATAGATTTAAAAATCGTCCTATTTTGTTATTATTTCAAGTTAGTATTATCTGCTGGCACGGGACCATTCTAGTTTGTGCAAGTTTAACCCTAGCACATAGGGATGGAGGTATTGAGAGAAAAGTTAACCTTACACCCCCTGTAATGTAATAAAAATACCGACTTTGGTAGCCATTTCAGATGCTCCCAAGGTAATAAGATAAGATTCATTAGGAGTTTATGATGTAAACGATGATTTTTGAATCGATGAAGGCTATCAGTTAACAAAAACATATTTTTGAGGTTTAAACTTACTTTCTTTTCATTGGTCAAATTAAACAAATGGAATTTAATGTTCATTTAAAAGTTGACTTTTTTCTACCCTGTGATTGGCTCATCACGTTGGTTAGCAACCAATCACAAAAAATCAACAACTGCTCAGGAGCCAATTAGAAACAAAAACAGTACCAGAAATGAACGCATATCCCTGATTATTCGAATATAATTCTGCCTTAGCATTGTCAGGTTGTTTTTGAGTTGCAACTAAACTAAAATAACCCAGCCTTTCTAATGTCTATCCTGTCGCACGCAACACTAAGGGGTTCAAAAACGATAGAACCATATTACCAATAATATATAATCAACTTTTTTAAAGTTGTTTTCCTAAATGATTTTTGTCGCGGAAAGCATTAATAACCTAAGCAGATAAATTAAAAACACGTAAAAACACTTCACTATAGTGGAAACAGACCTTGAGAGCAGGCGACAGGTTCTAGTCCTTCCTTGTCCAGCGGGATGTGTCGCAGGTGGCTTAAGATGCTCTCAAACATCATCTACGTTGAGAGATCGTCATCGCTGAACCACACCATCCCTCAGCCAGACACGGTCATCAGCATCCCAGACTTGAGGTGTTGGACCTGCCAGACACAGAAACATGTCAGGTGAGAAAGGAGAAAATGTCATTAATCATTACTATACATTACTATTATTATAAGGAAAAGGGAACCATTGCTGTTGGATATATTAATTTAATGAAAGAGATAGGAAAAAAATACCAACAAGTCTTACCATAATGAAATGTCCACAGCAGGTGAATCTTGATGGCACTTACAAATACTTATTGAGACGTTTTGACCAAAAATTAATGATGTGGTCTTTTTCAATCACAGAAGAAGAAAAAAGGCTTCAAGTGTTCCCCGGGGTGAAAATTTTCTACATAGCCACCATGTTAGAAATATTGAATTTTTTCTCAGTAACTATTAAAGCTTTGAATTTGAAACCACCTCCAACCCCCCCTGATAATGAATCAAGAACTTATTTTTCTCTAAAAAATTTCTTTTATGCCAAAAAAAGCATTTCATTTTTTTTTTTTTAAATAGGACGGTGGGAACACCACAAAATCAGCTGACTTGAAGCCTCTATTCGGAAAAATATTGTAAATAAAAAAAAATATATAAATAAAATGTTTGCTCAATACACTGTTAAGAAGCAATGGTTGTAACAAACCATTGTTTATAATGTCTGTCGCATGAAGCCTTTTTCATTGTTAAACAGGGGACGATATAGTGTCTAATTTCACCACCAGAGCAGAGAACGTAATGACATTGTTGGCGCTAGTTAACACTCAACAATTACCCTTAAGTTAACATGTAAATCAACCGTCCCATGTTTTTCACTTCACGCGACAGACAATACCAACAATTGTTTGTTTACTAACAACGAGTAGAGCTCCACGGTTACTGAAGAAGATGATTATCGTGATGTGACTGAGGGAACACTCACGTTTCTCTGATGGACGGTCAGATTTGATGTCGTCGCTCGAACACGAAGCTACTGGGAGGCTCAAACACCTCGAATAGGTTGAGGTACATTTCACAGAACGACTTTCCAACCTGTAAGAGAGAGAGAGAGTTAGGATCTTCTCACACAAGAAATTGCCTAACAGCAAGTTGAATGGAACCAGCTCGTCATCAGGAGTCCATTGAACTGGCTACTGAACCTTCTACGATGACTCTTTCTTTGTTATCCATGGAAAGAATTGTCATAGAAGGTTCAGTAGCCAGTCCAATGGAACCAGCTCGTCATCAGGAGTCCATTGAACTGGCTACTGAACCTTCTACGATGAATTTTTCTTTGTTATCCATGGAAAGAATTGTCATAGAAGGTTCAGTAGCCAGTCCAATTGTAAGACCCCTGCGGTATTCTTACTGTTTAATATTCAAAATAGTTGAAACTAAACTCAAATGGGAAGCTGTGCGCAAAAAGTAACAACACAGCTGTTTTTCGATTGTCATCTTACTTTCATTTCAGCAATCAGCTGAACTTGTAGAGGCGTGCTTGATACTGGTAACATCAAATTAAACGGGTGATTTATCCAGTTTTATTACGGAAAATCATCCAAGGTAGGTCAAATCAGCAAGTAATAAGTTCATAGGCATTGTATGTATTAGTGTAGGTCAGTGCAGTCATACAGAAAAGGTAGGATGTGTTTTGGATGGGTTCGAGATAAATACAGTGTCTATTTCATCGGCTAGGCAAAGCGACCGCCGTGTTAACGCTGTAGCATTCGTGCTATGGTGTTACACGGCGATGCTTCAACGCAAAAAAATATAATATCAATCTGATTATATTTATTTTCAAAAGGGTGTGTTCTGTTTTCTTAACGTATTATATAGGAGTGCGTTTTGTTTTTTGAGTTTTAAATACGGACCACGGAGATATAAATTAATCCAGGAGGAAAAAAATGCAAGTACACCACCGTACTCACCGCCCTGTGTATTTATTTATGCATGGCGATAGTATGGTGATTACAATTCAAAATGGCGGGAAAGTCCGACCAAGGCCAGTTTAAGGTTCATAAACTGTTTTAAGTGAATTTTAACTTCAGTACTCGGTTCATAATTATTGTTTTAATTGTTCTATTATTAAATAAAAGTTTTAGGCAGTGGAAAATAGGGCAAAAGGGCATATGTGATTTTTATATGCTACCAAGCCAGATTCTCAAGGATGGCGCCATTTTATGTATGTGATGGCGGCGTTATCCATACCATATAATATAGTAAATATATTTAATTAATTTCTGAAGTAACTATGGGTTAAATAGTATTCATATGGCCTAAATAATTATTTTTAAAATTATTGTTAAACTAAATAAATGTCCCCGCCTTGGTTTCTAACATATTTTAATAAATGTAAAATCTGAAATTTAATGTCGGTAAATAAATAAATATCTCGATGTTACAATATGGCTGTCTGACTGTAGTTTTTGCCGCGTATGAATCTGCGTGCACGGAACTATTTTTTGTAAAATTGTTTCATGTTTGGATGAGTAGGTTTGTTGTTTTGTAAGCAATATTATATTATAAAAAAATTATAATATAATATTTTTAGCCAATTTAAATATTTTTTGCATCTTTTTATTTTCTTTAAGTAAAAATACAGTAGTATGCTTAGGGTACTATTTTCTCATGGAGCTTCCAGGTAGCGCCGCAAGCGGCGCTCACCACCCAAGCCAAGCTAGCAAAGCTTCCCAAAGCGTCCATTACAACACTCGCAAACCAACGCTCGTCATGTAATGAACGTATCCCGCTCGCTGCGCAAGATTCTTCAAACATGAAGTCAAGACCTGAGAATTTAGTACTCGCAAGTATAAGCCATAGCTCATTGCTGCTTCCTTGTGTTGATTTAAATATCTGGTATATATTTCTTTCGGTTAAAGCTATTCTAACCTGCAATTTACTTAACGTAATCAAAGCAATAGAATTCTGGTTTTGCTTCAGTCCCTTGGTGCAACAAATTGTGCTTGCATCATTGTATCTTATCACTTAATATTTCAAGTGAAGTCAATTATCTTATTTTAACTCGAAACTTTCATGCTACAATTTTAGTGCCATATACCAGCAGAATTCAGAAATCATTCTTGTTAAATAATATTAATCCACAACTCTATGACGCAGTTCATGTCGGTTATCGAGTAGTTCACCAGGCGTTTAACTTCGGTATAACGCAGGGCTGAGCCGCTTTCTAGCCGTGCATGTAGCCACGCATCAGATTTCTGGGTTGATCGCTAACCGCCATCTTAGCTAAAGATAGGGCAGCTGGGTGCCGTGCCCATAGGTTTGATTAACATAGTTTCATTTGCGTTATATATCCAACCTCTCATCCGTTATTATTAGTGTTAATTTTATATTGATTTTTGTGTGTGTTACTGAATTACATCCAGTACAATAATATTATGTAAGGGTTATCGTGAAATTATATTTTGTATTTTTCTAATTAATTCGATCAATTAAATATTATCAACCCTAGACGTTTGTTTTTAATTTCTCTTACATAAGAACCTTTTATTCATTCTAAGATAGCCAATTAGCCTAAGTGATAGGAATTGCTAACAGAATAAGTACTAGTAATACGCCGAGTACGCCCAGCAGCACCAATACAGGCCAGCAGCTGCAGTCATGGAGGGCAGGGTACGAGGTACGTTACACAATGGAACCAGCTCAAAGTCAGGAGTCTATTGAACTGGCTACTGAACCTTCTACGATGAATTTTTCTTTGTTATCCATGGAAAGAATTGTCATAGAAGGTTCAGTAGCCAGTCCAATGGAACCAGCTCGTCGTCAGGAGTCTATTGAACTGGCTACTGAACCTTCTATGTATCATATTCAATATGCATAATAATATATGCATACAGCATGCATACTACAATTGGAACTATAAAATAAAGTTTTCTTGCAAAATTGGACCGTGCAGATATCATGAGAGAAGAAAAATTTTGGACTGAAGATTTTACGAAAGAAAAGGATTCAAATAAGATAAAATTTAATTTTGAATGTTTCTTTCACAGCATAATTCGGCTTATAAGATCTTTGCAAATTAACTATATCTAGTCCCCATGTTCCTGTACAACACACCACATACATAGTATCATATCATATATTATGTATTGATAGTATTAGATTCGTACAAAGAAGCCCGAATATCATACAAAGCAGAAGAAAGCATATGATATGGCTCGGCTACGGCTACTGTATGCATTTTTTTTTTTTTATTTTTTAGATTTTTAACGATCTGCGGCAAATGTGGCTAAACCACGGTGGCTCGCAATATAGTGCTCAACGCACTCTTAAATCCCCCATAAAGCCGGTATTACACGATACAATTTTTCTAACTATTGTATACAATTTTTCCTTACAAGAAAACTTGAACTCCATTTGTTTGTGTGGAGATGAAATTTTCTTGCAAGGAAAAATTGTATGCAAAGTTGTATGGTGTAATAGAGGCTTAACTCTCCGCCCCCAACACCTCGGACGGCAGGGAGTTCCACTCCCTCACTGTTCGGTTTATGAAGGAGTACTTTCCCACATCGCTTCCACAACCCCTGAACTCCAGTTTCCACCGATGATCCCCCCTCCCAATATATCTACCTTTCCTAGTTCTGTCGCTAAACTCGCTCCAACCTGCCATCTCTCAGTTACCTTTAAACAAATTTCCTAATCGGTTGTATCTTCTCCTTTCCTCGAGTGGCCCCCACTCCAAAGTCTGAATCATTTTCGACACGCTTTCATAATCTTTCCACACCTTTTTGTCATCTGCCACTAATCTCCATTTTCTCATTCTACCCATAACTCTTCTAGCAGCCCTCCCCTGAACCTTTTCCAACTCCTTCTTTCCAATCTGCCTATATGGATCCCACACACTACATGCATACTCCAGTATTGGTCTCACTAAGGTCTTATAGGCCTTGTCTCTGACAAATACAGTCGTCCCTTTCAGATTTCTCATAACGAACTCCAAATTTCTCCTTCCCTTTGACGTTACATACCTAATATGCTCATTCCAATTCAGCTCTCTCTGAAGAACCACCCCAAGGTATTTATATTTATCGTCCTCTCTAAGTCTTAAGTACCTCTCAATGCATTGCATACAATTCCGCCCGGCCCAAGACAGTATGCAGAGTTTACAGTGTGATACAGTAATGCAGTAAGACTAATAAATGTGTCGAAATATCATAAAATAGGTTCAGCATATGACAAAATACATGTATTTACTTACAGTAATAAGTAATCACCAAAAATGGTATCAAAAAAGAGATTATTTCGGGAGAAAAAGTTACCGGCTAACATTTAACATGGCGGAATGCGCAAGTTTATTTACGAAATGAAAGTACAGTCTCTAGCAAAATGAAACAAATCTAAAATGTCACTATAATATAGTCTATATTATCGAATCATCTTACAATCAGAATTAATGTTTTTTTAAGGCAAAATTATTAATATTCATTTAATAAAATTAATTTTTTTTATTTTTTTTCACCTTTTAAAATTTGATATACTAGTTTTTTCAGAAAAAGTGGAAACAGAAGTAACAAATTCATTGTGCGTAGTACTGTACAGTACAGGCTGCAGGGACGGGCGATTATTCGAGGGGAAGTAACTGTACTCTATCGAACAATATCGATACAATTACCGATTTTAGAAAATTAAGGCGCCTACCTTTCAAATTATTTTTTTTTTTTTTTTTACAATTTCTATTTTCTCATGCGACGCGATCATGTCTGCAATTTTATTAGACAAAAGATGGGGTAATTTCTCTATTTCCAAAAATTTTGATGGTGATTGGAAGGATGAATGTCGTCGGAACAAATATTTAAAAAATTAAAAAAAAAAAAAAAAAGAAAATATGCGCCTATATAATTACAAAAGATAAAGAAATGCAGAAATTCTAGAATTTGATTTTTTTTTCATGAGAAAATATAAACTCACGAAGAAAAAAAGAAGACTTCCCAAAAATTGATATAAAAATGAAAACTCTTACATTATTTTTTCCAATAAAAAATTGAAATTATTTTAATTTAGAAGATCTCGAAATTATTTAAAGAAAGAAAAATCCGCCATTTTTACCATGCAGAAAAATATGAAAGTATGATTATTGTCACTGATCTTAGGAGAAGGTACATCACTCTGAAAATTATAGTAAACCTTCCTTAATTTTAACATGAATATTCATTCATGCAGCCAAAAAAAAAAAAAAAAAAAAAAATGGAGCAGCAAAAATTGAAATAGTTTTTAGATAAACATATTATGGTGAGAATATCATTGGAAATATAGCGGCCATTAGTTAAATCAAATCAGCATGATTTTCAACTAAAAAAAATTAAAATCTCAAAAACTGGACCAAATCATTTTTTTTTTTTTTTTAAATGAGAGAGTGAATTCATTTTGTTATTTATGGTTTGATCTAAATTTTATATTTTTTTTGCTACCAAAAATAATTACAATAGTGACAATAATCCTTCATGCCTGCTAACTAGGGCTGTAAATTTTAACCGGTTGATTAACCATCCGGTTAAAACTTCACGGTTAATCGTTTTCATAAAACACTGTTACTCGAGGTTACGGTGAATTTAACCATTTAACCGAACTTCGATTAAAATTGAAAACTAACCGATAGTCAATTATAACCGTTTCTAGCCGTGTCATAATTTTAAGCACTTTAAACCGCGTTTAATTCTTTTTATGAATTTTTAAAAATGCAAAAAAATTAATTGACACGTGAATTCCATTCGGGATATATAAAGCATTTGACAATTCTCTCAAACATAACAATTTATTATCTATAAATATCATTTACTTATATTTTTGACAATGTAAGTTGAATTATATATATTGTTCAACTTCCGTTTTTAGTTCATGAACTAAAAACATATTTACATATTTTATGAACTATAACAAAGGAAAAAAGGAAATCGAATGTCATTCACAAAAAATATAAAATATGAGATGTAATATAGAGAACACAGTTCGGAAAAGAAATTAAATTTTCAATTCTCCCCCCCCCCCCGCCCAAAAAATAGAATAGAATTGTGACACTGTGAAAAGTAACCATATTCAATAATGCATGTTAAATAAACAATATCAATGTTAACAACATTAATTAAAGATATTTATGCTATACTTTATAATGTTATACGTACTATACTTTATAATAATAAAAACCATTACATGTTATTTTAATTTTAATGTTTTCAAATTAATGTATGATATTCATAAAAGGAAAAAGAATATTCTATATTCAGTTATGTATGCAATAGTAATGGTGTATTTGCATTATATATATCCTAATTTAACATGATAATTGCAAAAAAAATAACCGATGGCGCAGAGTTAACCGTTTTGGTTAAATTAACCGATCAAATAAATGCAAATAATTAACCGATCGAATAAAATTAACCGAAAACCGATATACATTAGACGTTTTATTTTTTTAATCGATCAAACATTTTCAGAATTCTGGGCGGTTTTTAATCGAACTTCGGTTTGATTAAAAACCGGTTAAAAGTTGACGGTCACCGGTTGAACATTTTTCACGGTTATTTACAGCCCTACTGCTAACACAAAATACCCCTGGCAAGTAGGCAGCCCAACGTACGCCACTAGCAGCAGCAACTGCAGCAAGCAATGCTGCTTGCTCGCTCAAGCGGCTGCTATGCCGTGGCAATGCTGCCGCTGCTTGAGCGGCGAGCGTCGAGCATTGAAGAAGCCACGACATGTCTTTTATAGATAGAAAATTTTGAATTTTTTCTTTCAATAAGGGTACATCGCTATGAGCTTGGAGCTCGGGGCGGGGTACGGATTGCCTAACAACTTTATGAATATACGACACACAAATTTTCCAATTACAAATTAGTTAATGACAAATTCACGTACTCAAGTCTATAATATATGACAGTACGAAAGATAAAAAATTGCCAACGTTCGGAAAAAAATAATAAAAAAAATAATAATAATAATAAAAAAAAAAATATACGAAAAATATTGCTCGAAAACTAGTTCACTAAAAAACAGTTGATAAAAAAATATTAACATGAAAATTTAATGCATTTTACCGACTTAACATTGATATCAAGTTTCTCTGAGACACTCGTCTTTATAAAACAAATATTGAAAAAACAGTGATTATTAATAAACTTTTTTACCTGGAAATTAAAATAAAAACTGGAATAGTCAAATAGGGCTTAATTATTAATCTACAGTCAAATAGGGCTTCTTAGTGCTACACATCTATATGCACAGACTTACACAGTAAACTCAAGAAACTAATTTATTTAAAGTTGTATAATGTATCATATTTTAAATCCCAGATATTCATAAATATTTCCTAAATTAGAGTACAAAAAATGGAAACATAACATTAAAATTCACTTACTTTTTATGATATGCGCATTTCTTCTTCCAAGAAATAAACAAAACATGCCACGAGTAAAAACAATTCACTAATACAATTATAATTAATTTGATGTAAGATTTTAGCTTGCAGATAAAATATTAATGACAGTTATATGGCGACGCGGAGGACGATGCTGCAACGACCGTCGCTGGCGACCAAATGACTCAAAATGACATCCGGCAATCAGGTGACATTCCTAGCGCCCTCGTACACAAACTGACAAGACTATCGATCTGTCGCTATTTCAAGAGAAACGATGAGGAGTTTTCTTTAACATTTTATGATTGAATCTAACTATTAGAATATATTATATTATAATAATGTATTATATTAATATTATTAATTAAAAATTCATATTAGATTTTTATATTATAATGAAGTACTTTTTACTAAAAAATAAAATATATATATATTATATAAAAAGCAAAAATTATTACTCTCCATATTTTTAAATTATACTACGAATCAAATCGATCAAATTTGTCAATAATTTTATTATTATTTTATTAATTAAATATTTAATATCACTTATTGTAACAAATGCAACTTTATTTTTTGGTTTTTATTATCATGCAATTTGAAGATAATTTTATTTTTTATTTTTTTTAATACATATTATTATTTAAATAAATACGGCCGAACATATATTTGAATAAAAAATTAATGTCATGTTCACATTTTTTTCCCACAAATTTAATCAGTTTGTATTTTTGTAGTATTTGATGGCAGAAAATGAAGCATCAAACTGCGCTTACTGCGTACGTGTAGATTTCATGTTCGAATCATTAAAGATAAAGAGAATGATAATCAACGATTTATTTTTAGAATCATAAATTATTATTCGAATCTTAGCTAGTGTTGAATAAAAAGAACACGCATTTTTTTATCTTTTCAGTATTTTTTTTTTTTTTGTTACTTATAATATATGACCATGATCAATTAAGCAATAATTTATATCCATATTATATTTCTTATGGCTGTTAATTAATTAAAATTTTCAATTTTACTTAAAAAAAAAATCATTTTGATTATGAACCAAATTAGAAACTTGTATGCATTCTATCTTCGTGTGATGATACTAAATTCTCTCAGCTCGGGTCAATATTCTTCTTATCACGAAGCTAATGTTATCAGCTACTGAGATAATTCACTGATAAAACCTCACCACAGATACGCAACTTTGTAACATCATTTGAGCTGCAGAAAAGGTTAGTGAATTTTAATCATTAAAAAATTATTATTATGAAACTTGGTTGCAATTATTTTTGGCATTGTTAATTTTTTATTTTATTTTGTACGGAACAATACAATTATTATTTTAATATCACCAACCAGAAGGTGAATGCGCCATATATATTGAATTGTATAGCACTTTTATTCTACCTCAATGCATTGATTTGCTGCAGCGCATAAAATAAATGATGTAATATATAATATAAATTATTTTAACTATTACTAAAATCAAGATGAAGAATAAACTCCCTAAAAGTTATGGAAATATTTTATATAATTTAAAAGAGAGAGTTTCAAATTTATTATTATATATTCATTTATACATTTTTGGGAGTTTTTTTAAAACAAATTTATATTAATGTGTTACATATTTGAGTAAAATCAGCAATCAATATTGTAAAAAATAATTTAGATGCAGAACAAGTTGCCTATCCGCAAGGCGAGAACTTCATTTTTTTTTAACTAATTTCAACGATAATATTTTCAAAATTTTATTATTTCACCTCTTCCATTCATCCGAATCATCAAAATCATTGTTAATGAAAAAAAAAAATTTTGTTTTTAATAATAGCTACTGAGATGACGTGACTTGTGTTTGTCTTGTAGTGTACAACATTTATGCTCCAAAATAAACAAAATTCTTATTTCCACACATCTAGACACGACATGGAGAAATTGTACGCAGCGGCTGTGAGCGGGGACCTTGAGGAGATACAAGACCTTATTGCCAAGGGGGCGGACCCTCACGGACCGGTGAACGAGACTAAGTGGACCTTACTGCATGAGGCTGCCAAGCAGGGGTGAGGACTTTGGTCAGATCTTGGACCATACCGACATGAACGTATAGGGGGGTTCGAGGGGCATTTATGTTACTAATATTTACTATCATAGAAGGTTCAGTAGCCAGTTCAATGGACTCCTGACGATGAGCTGGTTCCATTGGACTGGCTACTGAATCCCCCACGTTAAATCTTCCTCAGGTACGTTGAGGTCCTGGAGTATTTGATCACGGAGGCAGGTCTAGACATAGAGGCCTCTGACTCTCAGGGTACCACGGTGTTCCACGTGGCTGCGAGCTGCAACCAACGACGAGTGTTGGAGTCGTTACTGAGGGTGGTGCAGGGTAACGAGAAGGCATTCCTCAACAGGTCAGGTGTATGTTTTATTTGGGGTGGCTGTTCTCTTTGTGCTTGTAGGCTCTATTTACTATGGTGCTGACACGGATAAGACCCATGTTTAATAAATAAATAAAAATAAATAAATAAATAAATAAATAAATAAATAAATAAATAAATAAATAAATAAATAAATAAATAAATAAACAAACAAACAAATAAATAAATAAATAAATAAATAAATAAATAAATAAATAAATAAATAAACAAACAAACAAACAAATAAATAAATAAATAAATAAATAAATAAATAAATAAATAAATAAATAAATAAATAAATAAATAAATAAATAAATAAATAAATAAATAAATAAATAAATAAATAAATAAATAAATAAATAAATAAATAAATAAATAAATAACAAATAAATAGTTCCCAAACTCTAAAAATAAAAGAATATATTTATATGTACTCAATGATTGACAGGACTGACAACCTGGGCCTCTCCGTGATCGGACACGCTGCGATTTTCGACCATCGTCAAATCGTCAGGATGTTGCTGAAGTATGACGTCACTTCCGGGGTACCACGTGATCGAAATTCGCTGCTGGGAAAGATGGGAGTCTCCTTACTACACATCGTGTCTGCTTACAATGACTTGGATATCGTGAAGATTTTGGTACAAGAAAAGTACGTTCTGGTTAATCTGGGTAGTGGAAAAAGCTTAACTGCACTGCATGTTGCTGCACTTTTCAACAGTAAAGAGACTATCGACTTTCTTATCAAAAACGGCGCACAAGTCGATTCATACCTGCAATTAACAAACCTTCTGTCTTTCTTTGAAAATGAACCAAATATCTTTGCCGCAGTTATTGATTTTCTCTCTAAGTTTCCTGCCGTTGATTGCGTTGATTTAACTCCATTGATTTTACACGAAGGGTTTTGGAACGAGAGAATTGATTTGCTGCATGATAAATCAAAGCCAGGGGCGATCGAGGAGAATAAAATTGAGATAATTCGGGGAGTGGTGTCCAGTGCAGGGCTATCTGTCACAAAACTGCTGCCTCAGAAATGAATGTCGCTTCTTGTTTATGTTAATTGAAACTTAAGTAATGTAAAATAAATAAAAATTTCAAGTATATTAATATAAAATAAAAATATTATTATTTAAGAACTAAATTTAAAATTTAAATTTGAAAACAAATGTGTAAAAATTTACAAAACAATATAAATTATTTTAGTTTGATTTTTATGTTGTATAATACGCGAACATCATAATATTATCAAGTGTATTATTTACCATTTCATATTTATCACTCAATTGTACAGAGGAAATTTAAATTTATTTTCATTATTAAAATCAGAACCAATAAACATAATTAACTTAAACTTCATCAATGCAATTGGGAATAATTATCACTAATATTTTATAAATTATATAATATATTACTCATACTATCAACACGTATAATAGCTTCCATCATGCATTGAAATTTCGATATGGTGTGCATTATTAGTTTACTATAAATATACCAATATCAAAAATTGCCTTTAAAAAAACAAGTAAGAAATAAAAATATATTTATCACTAATCGATATATTTATCACTAATCGATTGAAATGTAAACTCACTAAAAAGTAAACATAAGAGAATAAAGGGCAATTTTCTAATGGTACTGATATGCCAGTATAAATTCATATTAAACAGGGTGAACATAAGCCATCAGTTATAAAGAAGTTTCATCAGTAAGTCATGAAAAATAAAAAGAGCAAAAAGAGGAAATAATTAAATTTATGAATAAGTGAAGACTTAATTCTTATATAATAACATCAAGTGGCTAGGTAATATTGTTCAAAGCAGAATTTGTTCAACTTGCGATGGTCTAAGGAAATGAGAGATGAAATAAATGAGCACAATTATGGAAACAAGAGTTTTTATTTACAAGATTTTATCAACGCCAAAAAGTGAGCAAAATTCAAACTCAAACATTTTTTACCTTTTACAAAATAAAAATAATAACACGAAAAAGAGAGCATTTTACTTGGGAATCACCAATTATTTATAATCTGGATTTTTAAAAAGCATTTCAGCATTTTTTTTTATTACATTAAACATAAACCTACCTCAAAAAGAAAAAAAAAAAATTTTTTTTAGAGGACTTGGTTCAAATTTCGTAGTTAAATTTTAAAATAATATTGACGATAAATACGAATGCTTTTAAAAAACATTATAAACTATAAATTTTTCAAAAAAAGAAATAAATATAATAAATTACTAAAATAATAATATTACTTCACTATATACATAATTTACTTAGTATTTATACTATTTATAGTAAGTATTTTGTTAGCTAAATCAAAAGATCAGTGCATTTTGTTAGTGAAATTATAATAAATAATCAGTGATACCAAAATATCAATGTATACTCTGTATATACTTAACGTGAAATCCATGCAGTGGGTAAAAATAAAAAAAAAGTCGGGGGTAAAAACACACAAGTATAAAAGGCGTTGATTATTAATATTATAATATACAGTACATAATTATAACAACACAATAATTAGAATGGCGGCTTCCTTAAATAAGATGGAATTAAAATCATTTTTAAATAAAATTATTTAATAAATTGTAGAAAAAAAGCTGTATATGGTTCATATGGTTCAATATTAGAGTTTTAAAACAATTGAAAATTACTAAAACAATGCAAATTAAAACTTTATAGTTTTATATTATATTAAACTGTAAGAATAAAATTCATCGCCATATAATAGTTATGAAATTTCAATTTCATTTTTTTTTAAAAAAACAGTTATAAGAATCTAAAATAATTTAAAGTACAATATTATTTTTTTATACAACTTGGCAAGACAATTTTATATATCTCTAATTTTTTTCATTTTTATTTATTATTTTTTATTTTTCAGCCTTTATACAATATAATATTACTGTACAAATAAAATAGTTTAAATTAGTCACATATATGGACTAAGAGTATAATAATAATTCATATAAATAGTTTGGTTTTGGCTTATAAGCGCATTTAAATAACATTACTTATTAAAAACATTCATTGAAAACTTTCCCCCCATTAAAAAATGTTCGTAAAAAAAAATATTCTAAAACCTCAAATCTATGAAGTATAAATTTACGAATCAATTTTTTGACTGGCACAGAGAAATCTAGGCTCGTCCACAAGGCCATTGATTGTCAAAAGTTTTACTACGAAAATTTGGAAAATAACATCGTGGTATGCTACTTTTTTTTTAGCCTTAAATATACATATAACGTAAATTAAAAGGCACACTCGTCATTTTTTTTTTTTTTTTTTTTACGTTTTTAGGACTTGTTTTAATAAAGCGGAGATATGATATTGTTTTACATAATCTTACGACTCGCTCAATACTAAAAAAATTCCACAGTGTAGAAAATATATAGTAAAATTATTTTGACTTGCGAGGAATCTAGAAATATCATTTTTTTTTTTTAATATGCATAAATAAAATCATCCAATCTACTTTTTATTTCAAATGCACTGGTACAGTTTTTCACAAGCTAGTGTTTCTGCGTATCACACAGTAACTAAATGGCCAATACGTCACAGGCCGCTCGTGACGTCACAAAAGTCACCGATGACGTCATAATAGGCACCAATGACGTCACAGAAACTAATGACGTCATTATTGTGGTGCGAAAGTTTATCACAAAATCGCTGCTAACTTTGTCCAAGCCTTTTCTCCCTCCAACGGGAGCAGGGGGAGGGGGGGGGGGGGGTCAAAAATTGTCATTAAAAAGTATTGTGAGGAATTAAAAAATTAAAATGTAGTTCTGCACCCCGTTAATAAAATAAATACACGAAGATGTCAAAATGGGGCATGCTGGCAAGAATCAGAGGTCGCAATTAAACCTGCAAGATTATATTCTCTTTTCATGTTTTTTTTTTTAAATTTCCTTTTAATGTATTTTTTTTTTTAATCTAGCTTTATATTTGAAGACGCTTTTATCATTGTTTTTCATGGTGGAGAATTAATAAGAAATTTGGATTTTACGAAAGGGGGGAAAATTGCATCAATTATATAGCCTCCAAAATCACATCACAGATCACTCTAATAATAGGCTATAATTACACAATTAAATTATTTAATTAATTTCAACTATATTATCCCAAATAGCAATATTTTAAGTAATGTTTATGCATTTTTTTTTCTCTTTATTCTCCCAAGTTTAAGTTGTTGAAAAAGGAATTGTAACAGTAACAGTTATTGCAATAAGTTATTTATTGAGGTATGAACGCGAAAAGCATTGATATTGTGCTGAATCACAAATCTGCAACACCTAAAAACTGCCCCAAAATACCCTCCTTGCAAATTTCCTCCAGGGAAGGGGGGGGGGGGATATCACACGGCTTGAGGCGCAGTGTTGGCATCACTGGCATCACTAGAGTTACTAGATATCGTGAGCAGGGAGCGGTACGGCGCGTCACTGTCCGGGAACGGTCGAGAGCTTTTTGGCCGGCAAAGCGCGCCCAGAAGTCCGGCAAGTAACGTGGCCACGCCCACCGATAGCAGACAGTACGTTCCCGCTTGTTGGAACATCGGGAGAACGGAGAAGTACAGAACGAAGCGAGTCATCAGGGAGCGGGGTAGTTTGTACATTCTCTGCAACAGAGGGAAAGTGCATTGTTGGAACAGAAAGGAAAAACTACAATATACGTGTGTACATTGTTGAAACAGAAGGAAAAACTACAATATACGTGTGCTCCCCCCCAAAACCTGCATTAGTATAAATTTTGGAATACATATACTTGTAGGGTTTTCTCCTAATTTTTTTCAAACGTACAAGTTTCAGTATATTATAGATTAATGCAACCAGTTTGACGTTAAGATACACAGAAAAGCCCACTAACCCACCATTAATTACATTCATTAGGAATATTATACAAAGAAATTATATTTTCTTATAATGGAGTATCGACCTTATTTTTTTTATTGCAGAAATGGATAGAAGGTGTAAAGTTATGCTACCCTGATTTTGTTCAGATTTTTTACAGCCCTGAAAGTATTTTTAAAAAATTGTTGAAAGTTCTTTTTGTGACGTCACGAGGCGCTTCTCCTTAATAGAACTTGCCACCACGTGACGTCACAAAAATGACTTTCAATATTTTCTTTAAAAAAATACTTCCAGGGCTATAAAAAATTTGAAAAAAATCAGGGTAGCATAACTTTTCACCTTCTTTAATCCATTTCTGCAGTAAAAAAAATTGAGGTCGATACTCCATTTATAATTATAGCACACTGTTTTTTATGACAAAATTTAATTATTATTGAACATATTTTACACTGAGCAGTTCATGTCACCTGGAGGCTAGGCAACTTGTTCAGCAGCAAAAAGTAGTGATCTCGTGCAAGCCTTGTTACTTATTAACTTTTATTATTTTTTTAATTTTGGAGCTAAACAAGTTGCCTAACCACAAGGCGATATTTCCCTTATGAGTTATTACATGAGCTATGTATGTTGCTACAATTTTCACGGTATAGTTAAATTTAAAAGCCTGAATATTTTAGTTAAATCCCCCAACCAGTCACTATTACTTGTCATTTTTTAATTTTTTATGAAAACGCAGGGAAAATTTTTTTAAAATGTTCGCTAGAAATGTTAAGTTTACCATTATTATAATAGATAAAAAAAAACTAAGTTTAGAAAATATAAAATTCCCATTTATTCATCTTTTTAATTATAATTTAAAACTCCCCATCTATTATAGTTAAATGATAATAAAACTATAATTCTGCAGATTCGGTATCAACTCTTCTTTGTTATTAATTAGGCGCTATTCACGAAGAAAGTTGTCCAGTTTTTTCACTAAGCACGTTTAGTGTAATTCTAAGTCAATGACATTAAACATGGTTAGTGAAAAGTTGGATAACTGCTTCGTGAATCACGCCCATTAATTCTGATCATATACCACCTCACGAGTTAAATTATTACCTAAACACACTCGGACAGTGTCAATAATAATAACTCAGCCTTGGTCACGCTATACTGGTCAGGGAAAGTCGACCATTGTTCATCTGTGTGACCCAGATCGAAATGTTTATGTTAGAAGTTGAGTAACCAGCGAGCTGCTTTTATCAAAATTAATTCGACAGTAAAAATTAAATGTATCAATTTAAATTAAAATGTGACAGTAAAAATTAAATCCCTCAATTTGAAGTTGCATTTTAACACTGACGATAAAACGGTCTATAACAATTGATAGTTGATTATCAAATATTGTAGCGGGGAGATATATAAACAATACATGAGACCAATTTTCCCCAACCCACTTTTAAAACAATAAAAAAAAAAAACTCTCAGATCCCCTCCTTTCAGCTATCAATGATTCATAATTATTATGCAATGTGCACTCAAGCCTGCCATGTTATACTACTTTGCCTTGACGTTTTAGGCACCAAAAAGCAGAGCTGTTCACTCTGATTGGGTGTGCATTAAAACGAATTGTCCCAAAATCCGAACACCCCCGACAGTTCCCGAATACTCACAGTTTCCGACCACAGAAGAGGCAGCACGGTGTTTTCAAACTTTGAGACTCGGGCGATCCCAGGCATCGTTTTGAGAGCGATGTTGATCTGTGTTCGTACTGCGACCTCCAGGGGTAGACCCACGTCCTGTGAAAACAATACCATGTAAACGCGGTCATAGTAAACATTTCAAGTAACCATAGCAACCGCTAGGACGAGTGAAAATAAAACCATGTAAACGCGGTCATAGTAAACAATCCGATGTAACCATGGCAACTGCCAAGACGAGTGATAACAAAACCATGTAAGCGCGGTCATAGTAAATAAACATTACGATATAACTATAGCAACGGTGCGCACATAAAATTACATCAAATTTACAACAATGCTCTTTTATTAAATAAAACTGAGAGCTTAAAAGTGCTTATATTTAAATCAGCCATCTACATTAACACATTTATATTACAACACAGCAATGTCGAGTTTGCAATTCTAACTACTTAAAGAATCATTATTTAGCAATTTAATTAATATTTCACCAAATTCCATACAGTCCACGTTCCGTCGGTAAGACATACGAAAATAACCCTTTTGTCAGTCTAAGATGAGTCTGCACTTTTCAGCAAGGCTTTATTAGGTTAGAGAAATTCAAAGTGGCGAGATGGAGAGATTACAGCCTCGACCATATGTAGTATATTGTATATAATAACATAATCTATTATTATCTGCTGCATCTATACAAGAGGAGTTTTTATTTGCAGTTTTGAAGGTGATATTTTCGAAAATAAGGGAGTTTTTTTTTTAAATTATAAATTTTAAAATTATGTGAACTCAAAATGAGTTTAAAATTCAAGCATTAATTTATTAAAAAAATAAGCGTAAACAATATAGTAATAAAATTAATAATATATAGTATACCTTGAATAATTCTTTTTTGTTATATTAAATAGGAAAAAGCAGGCTGTTGCTACATTGAGTGCACTTAATATTATATTTCGAATTTGGGAATTCAGATTTTAAAATAGTTCATGTCAATAAAAAAAAATTAAATTAATTTCTTTAAACAAAAAGTCAAAAATTAAATATGAAATAGAAATAATAATTTAAAATAAATCAATCAAGTTATTACTATAAATAAAATAAAATAACTTAAAATAAATTATGAATAAAAAATAAATATAATATTTATTATCATTAATTATTTTTTAATTAATTGTAATTTAATGAGAAGCTTCAACATTGACGACACAATTCTCTCAGCCAATGAAAACCTAGCGTGCGCGCGACGACATGTTCCATCAAGCTTCCTATCCTTTAACCCAGCGGTACCTGGGTTTTAATTTTTTCCGACGGTTCTTATGAAGGGCAAGATTAATAATTCATATGAGCCACGGGAAAGATCACTTTACACGACATAAAAAATATTCGAGATTTTGTGCAGCATAGAATTTGAATGAAAAAATAAATAAGATTTTTCTCCTAACAAACCTTACGGAGCGATGTCAGAATGCGGCATTTTTACGTTGAAGCTTGTCATTAGGCACGCATGCATAATATAAAGTTAGAAATACATAATTAATATCCTGCTGCGATAAATGCAGCCACTCAATGACCCACGCTGGGTTATTAAGAACAAGGCTATCAAGAAATCGTCTCCCAGTTACATCATTGAGCGGACATCTGAATAACAAAATTCTCTTCTTAAGGCAGAGATAACACGTATCAGCTGTTTGACGTAGCCCCCTTTGTTTAACATGTAAGCCTTAGCAAATTCACAAAAATTCTGAATTTTTTTTTCAGAGACAGATTTCATACAACAAATTTCAAAACAATTTAACGAGACGATGTTTTTAATTATTTTTTTTTTAATATTCAGCATAAGGCTTTCCCATGGAAAGACAAGCTAAAAAATTAATAAAAAATCAGATCATTAAGTGTTTATAAATATTTTGTATGGCTTTTAGGCACTAAAATCTTCCTCTGAAAAAAAAAATCAGAATTTGTGTAAATTTGCTATAAAGGTTTACATGTTAATCAAAGGGGACTACGTCGAACAGCTGATTCGTATTATGACGTATTATCTCTATCTTAAATTTTAATAATCAAAAAGAGGCATTTTTGTTATGGACAACTACCTTATGGAATTTATTTACTGCATATTTAGGATTTGGATACAGGATCTCGAATTATGTATTGGCAACTTGTGAAAAGTTTATCGGTGCATGCACGGAAAAAACAGTTGACAGTGTTTGAACTGTTGGTACAAATTCTACAGTATTCCTGTTAAATATAAACTAGTTCTGTGTTAAATTCAACAGTTCCAAACACTGTTATGCGAGGACTGTCAAAATCAACAGTCTCTACCCTGTTAAATATCAATGTACGCAGTTGCATTGTAAGATTTAACATTTCAATACGTAAAAGTTACATTTTACTCTGTTAAAAATGAAATAACGTTTTACGGTGTAACTTTCAACCGTGTGAAATTGTTGGAAATTAAATGTTAGAATATGTAAAAAGCAGAGTAACAGTTCGGCAATGTGTAAGCATACATTCAACGTTAGAAACTTTGTAACATTTTGAAGTTTCAACGGTTACACTAATTTTAACACATCTACTCTGCAAAAATTAAACTTTTTACCACGTTATAAAATGACCGTTATTTCTGCGCGGCAGACACGTTTTGTCATTTCCTGTTTCAATCTGCAGGCGTCAGTTCAGTTCTTGTTGTGCTCTCTGTGAAATGTATTCTGGATCATCAATGGTAAGTTTAATTAATATTTTACTTCCTATAATGTTATGCCATTCATTGTTTTAATAATTGTGTTAATATTTTAAGACACGGGCGGCCAGCAATACGTACTGCGTGCCGAGGTATTTTCGAGGCATTTTCACATGGCCGACGATATTTGAACCGTTGAGGAGCGATGAGGGCCATAACGCTACACGTGCAAATTTTTTGGTAAGTTGAAGGTTTACTTGCAATAAATTTGCAATAATACTAATGCAAGACCTGTGCATTTCTAGTTGACGTCCATGTGGGGATTATGCATCAGACTCAAGACTGAACGTCTCGCGAATGCAGTCCAGATTACAACCGCCCTTGTGCCACCACCACTTCCCCGAACGACAAACGACCATTCAAACTACCAAGATGGAAAGGAAACCCAGAATTGACCCTTAAGATGATGCTCCTTTACGTCAGTTGTTGAGTATAATAGTGTAAAAATAGAGTTCAAATGTGACAAATTTCCATCTTCACCTCATTCACAAAATTTATAACGTTTTTAATGTATAATACAAATAAAGCCATCTAATATTGTATAATGTAATGTTTCGATTTTTTAATTAAATATTTACTATATAAATAAATCACTATTTTTTTTAATTGAACCCTTATAACCACTTTAAATCTTTATTCAGGATTTGTTTGCTCCCTAATCATTATTTAATTATAATATTGTCATTGCTTATGAAACTTGTAATATTTTTTATGGAATGTTTTGATAATATAGAAGATGGTGTATTACATGTTGATGCAATTGATCTATTTAATGCATACAGTTTTTTTTTTTACAAGAAAACTTTAAGTTCACTTGTACGAAATGGAACTTACGTTTTCTTGTATAAAGAAAAACTGTATGCAATAAATAGATAAATTGCATCATCTATTACCAGCTTCTAGAACATTGTATATTTAACAGAGTAAAGTTGTAGAATATAAGGAAGTAGATACGTTAGTAGAATCAAGGAATAAACTGTAGAAATTAAAAGAGTAGAAATGTTAAAATTAAAAAGATAGAACCTATAAATCTTACATCGCAAACTCTGTCGTTTTTAACATTCATACACTGCTACACCGAATTCTACACATCTAACGCCTAAAATTCAACAGTTCTGAGGTTGTAGAAATCTAAAATAGCAACTCTGTTGATTTTAACCAATTTTTATTATGGGTACAAATACAACCGCGTAAAACAGCTAAATTTAGCAGGAAAACTGTCAAGTGTTTTTTCAGTGTGGCTGGTATCGAACTCACGACCATCCGATTACGAATCAGAAGCGCATACCACTGCGACAAGTGCCAAACTTAGATAAAACAGAACTACAAGGCTCACCGGCTGTATGAGGAAGAAAGAGTCGTGCAGACTCTCCTCCGGTTCCAGACCATCCACGTGGGTCAACAGACTCGGGTCTCCGTTGTAGAAGTGAGGGTAGGAGAGAGCGATCGGGAACCCTGCAAACACAACAACGGTCAGGACATCGTTCCGTTGTAGAAGTGAGGGTAGGAGAGTGCGATCGGGAACCCTGCAAACACAACAACGGTCAGGACATCGTTCCGTTGTAGAAGTGAGGGTAGGAGAGAGCGATCGGGAACCCTGCAAACACAACAACGGTCAATAAGGGTCATCTTATCTCAGGTTCATAAAGGATCATTTGGAAAACTGATGCATTGAGTATTTTCCGAGGTAAAAAATACATTTTCATATAATTATAAAATACATTACATTCAAATTACATTTTAGAAAGTGCTGTTATTGCTTCTTTTTTGTTTTTTGTTTTAGTGTCTTGTTGTAATTATTATATATGTAAAAATGACGTAGCCCATGTATGTTGTACTTTTATAACCAACGGTTAAATAAATAAATTGAAATTGAAATAAGACCTTGAGTATCTTTTGCTAAGGGCAATAATTATGGAATTAAAATTTGTTAATTCGGCTTCGCGGGCAACCTAGTGGGTGAGTGATAATACTGATAATTATGTATTTTTATTAATTGATATTTGTGTTTGACAAGACTGAAATATTCATGCCACTTGTTGTTTATTATGATTAGTAATGACTTTAATTTAACAAGTCTAATTTATTGTGACAATTTACTTGTCACTATATGTACCGCCTGTAGTCAATACATTTGTAAAAAATAGCTCACTCTGACCCTGTGTGAGGCACAAACATTAATAAATGACTTGGGCCTTCAGCACCCTAGAGATAATTTTATTCTATTATTTGGTAGTTCAGCGAACTTTGTACTTCTATTTTCTTTACACAAATCTTAAATCATTAAATATTTATTATAATTAGTAATAAATTAAAAAATAATTTAAGTGTTTAAATCACATTTTATTCATAACTTGAATAATTTAATAATTTTAACTTTAATTAGTTATATATTTTTAAAACATAAATTAATTAATTTTTATTAAATCATTATCATAACATTAATTTTGGAACGATTCTAGGATGAACACCGACGAGCAAACTAATGATGGCTCGCGAAAATTGTAACACAACGAAACAGACAAGGCCGTGTCCCAAGGCGTGTGTTGGCCGTGAATTTAACAACAAGAGAGGCGAGGCCGGGGTGGACTCTGGACCACATGCAGTGAGAGTGAACTTCGGCGAGAAATATCTGCAGTTGTTAATATTTTGGAATTTACTCTCGTAATAATTGAAGCTATTTTTTTTTTAATGAATAGTTTCCCTTCAAATCCGTTTTTTTTCTTTTCAATTTAATTTCTAAGACATCCTGAAACTAATGTGGATTTTTTAATAAATTTACGCTACAAGAAACTTTTTACATAAATATAAACTACTATATAGTTAAAAAAAATACATTTAAAATAGACGAGAGGAGAGCTTATTAACAAATAAAAATAAGAGATGAAATTTATTTAAACTCGGGCTATATGTGTGACGTCGGTGCATGTTTCATCTTAATTTTAAATTCTGTACTGTCAAGTATTTTGATACAAAAACTCGATCCATATTTACAATGAAAAAAAGTGAAGGATGTCCACGCACTTTGAAAAAAATACTAAACAATGGTGCATCTCTGCAGGACAAAACGAACTTTGCTTTGTTCGTAGACGTTACCACGCAGTCTATGAAGGCGTGGTGAACCAAAACCTTTTTGATATTGATATATTATACTCTTCTTACATGTCTCAAAATTACAAACCTGCATCTTTCTGTCTATTCAAGCTCTAGGCAGCGCGAGTTAAAATAAATTTAATCTTTTATTTACTATTAAGCTCTCCTCTCGTCTTTTGTCCTCCTATTTTCCATCATTTTAGAGGGAAAAAAAGGACATTACGTATTTTTTCCTCTTCTTGAGCACAAAATCTTCATTTTATCGTAACTTTGAGCGAAGAGGAAATAAGATGTGTCTTAGAGGTAAAAAGATTAGGTTTAGAATGAGTACTTAATTTTTTCAGCATGAGTAAAGTTGGTTGTGTCGATACGTGGGTGTGACTGGTGATTTGTCAAAGAACACCTTGCTATTAATCTCTCCTGACAGGTATTCAGGTCTAACAATATAAATTAACATCAGTGGAAGGCAAAGCAAGTTTTTTCTGCAGCTTGAATTTCTTTTATTGCATACTTGTACCTATCAACATTTTCAAGAATCAGTGCTAAAAAAAAATCCGATGACTGAAAATATTTTTAGTCCATAAAATAAAAGACAAAATAATTAAACGTTTGCTGATGTAAAAAGAAAAAAATATAAATTTGGTGTAGATTTTGAGAAATTAATTTTCCCGTGTGAATTGATTAAAAAACACTGCAGTCCCCAATTAAAACAATGCTATTTTTCAATGCTGAATATCTTGAAATTTTCATTGATTTTAGTCTATTTTTTTTTCATGGTGTGAGGAAGGTTCACTGAAAATCTTGGACCATCTACTAAGCTTCTTTTTCATACCAATGACATTAATCTTTAAGTTATTGTAAGCCCTCAAACGATCTTAAAATTAAACTGAAAATTTTTGTGACGTCATAGTAATACGTTTTTTTCACATATTTTCATTTTAAATATTACATGACTATGTCGTCACATCGTTTTTCAGCACGATTACAAGGGTGTTTAAAAGCGCCACAAGTATCAGATATTGGAACTAACCCGAGTTGAAATAAATGTCATATTTCAATCACTTTTAACGTCTCCCCTCCTATTTTGCATCATTTTAGACGAAAAAAGGTGAAATTACGTATTTTTTCCTCTTCTTAAACATAAAATGTTAGAAATATTGTCTCCATTGCATCCTCACTTTAAGCGAAGAGGAAATAAGACGTGTTTTTGAGGTAAAAAAATGAAATAAGATTACGTTAAGACGTATAAGGGACGAGTTGAAGACATATTTTTTCAACTTGGGAACATACTGAATACAATACTTATTTTAAGAATGTTTAATTTTTCCTCACTAGATACTCAAAATCAGAGATATTTTTTTTAAACGTTTCTCCTGCCATCATTGTCCAACACAAGAGATCACACAACGTTCTAACATTCCAGGGGAGTGTTTTTGTTGACCGCCAAAATATCGCCAACCTTGAGACAGTAAAAAAAATGTAGTCTAGACCATTTTCATTTTTTTTTTTTTTCAGATTGCTTTGTTTTTTTATTTCCTCATTCTGAAAATTGAAGGCTGAATTTTTATTTTTGAAAACAACAAAAATATAAATCATGTTTTTTATAATAAAATATTGTAGTATTATAAGCTTTGGTTTAAAATATGTTCTGTTTAATTTTAACTGCAAAATTATTTTTTAAATTTTATTAATATATTTTTTAAACAGTATTTTTGTAATATATATTTTTTTAAAATACAAAATTTAAATAATCTATACATATAATAATAATAAATAAATATCTTTAAAATGTAATAAAATAATGCTCAAATGTATAAATAAATATTTCAAGTTGCCATTGGTACACGCAGTTATAAAAAACAATTCCGACAAGTCCCTGTTGTTGGCAAAGCACAAACGAAATAATGTATAGGTCGGAATATCCAATTTCATCAAATATTATGTACAATGGAAAATGAAGTAAATTCACAGTGCTGCAATTAAATTTTCTAAATTATTCCACGATAAATTCAAAATATTAGTTTAAATGGTGCGAAATGACGATTATTTTTTAGATATAAATTTTAAAACCTTGTCCCAACAAACCATCCAAGTATTCAGTTAGTATGACTGAAGGAACCATGGAAATTTCAGTGACCGACCCAAGCCCCGTACTGATTTCTAATCGATATTTAATTAAAAAACATTCAGTTAGTCCGACTGAGGGAACCGTGAAAACCTCAGTAAACGACTCAATTCTGATTACACTCGATAATTTATTTATTTGCACCCAAATACATGTTGCTTATGGGGGCATACATGACCAAAATGTGTCAATTGCCCCAAAATATTATACCAACCAATCAATCAACATGTTGCTTATATAGGACGTGACGAAAAAATGGGGTGGGGATAACTAGCAAAGCATTTATCGACACAATCAAATAAATGTGGCAGTTATTCTTATACTGTTTACATTTATTTTATAAATTGTTATTTTTTAATTAATTAAAATGAACTCACCATAGAAGCAAGGCGTGATATCTATGAGACCGTGGGGTAGACAATTTCCTTCATTCACACCCTGGCAGTAGCACGACAACTCAGGGTTCATTTGACCGTTGTCCATCGCGTCCGCAGTGAACTTGTACCTGAGAAAGGTCGAAAGTTAGTAAGTTGACAGTACCTGAGAAAGGTAGACAGTTAGTAAGTTGACCCTGGCAGTACCTGAGAAGGGTCAGGTTATTTAGGGTGACTTTTCTTATATATCAAAGTCTTCTGCTCGTTGTTAGTAAACGAAGTTGTCTATCGCGTGAAAGGAAAAACATGGGACAGTTGTTGCAATGATTTACATGTTAAATTATGGGAAAATTATTGAGTGTTGACTAGCGCCAACAATGTTATTACGTTCTCTGCTCTGATGGCAAAATTAGACACTACGTCGTCCCATGTTTCATGTTTAACAATGAAAAAAGCTTCATGCGACAGACATTGTAAACAATGGTTTGTTACAACCATTGCGAGTAAAAGACTTGGTTGTGTAGGTAAAAAAATATATATATATATATATATATATATATATATATATATATATATATATATATATATATATATATATATATATATATATATATATATAACAGATTCGCTTTGATCATGATTGAATGAATTTTACTATTTATTTTTTTTATTACTGCAAAATGGGATTTTTATTTACTAAAAAATTGTTGTATTTACATAATTTTGCAAATGAATTATTTAAAAAAAAATATTACTATAAAACTATATAAAATGCAAATAATAAATTTAATTCTTTTTATACGATAAAAAATTTTAGGTCGATACTCCATTAATGAATTAATCCATGCTGTCCATTAAAATATATAAAAGTACCCAATAGGGTTTGATTAAAAAAAAATATATATATATATATATATAACCCCCTGGCGGGTAGGCAGCCCATCATACGCCACTAGCAGCAGCAGCAGGCCAGGCAGGCTTCTCGCTCGCTTGAGCGGCCGCTGCAAGCGAGCGAGCGTCGTAATTTTGAAAAGCCGGAGTTCCACCACGCCACGTCTTATATTCTGAATTCTGATTGGCTTAGGAAAAACCTTTTTGTTGAAATACCCTTTCATTGGCTAAAAAGGGTTTTTTTGCTTGTTGTTTACAAATTTCAATAATTAATTTTTTTTTGTAACGGTCGGGAGTGACTATACCCGGTTCAATAGAGGATTATACCCTGTCCAATAAAGGATTAGCCTTGCAGGCAGTACGTCCAATGTTCTCCAAAATGGCGGCTGTACTCACCGGTAAGCCTTCATCCCCTCTACGGTTTCCTCCCCCACCCTGTTCATGGTCATCGGTCTACAGATGGGCTTGCGGTAGATCGTGATGGAATCGTTTGGTGCGATTCTGTTTGCGAACTTGCTGCAGTCACTGCTGCCCTCTATCCGGTTACACCGATCACTGTCACCCCAGTACGGTAGATGGGTCATTCCATTGTAACTGTGGATCAGTCCGGTGGTGTTGAAGTCCAGCTCCCCCGTGTACGAGTTGACCACGTCGTCACCGAAATCGTACATCTGAAAAATAATTGGACTTAGTATCGAGTCGTAATATAAGGGATATTTGTAATAGGAGTATCGACCTCAAATTTTTTTTTATTGCAGAAATGGATAGAGGGTGCAAAGTTATGTTACTCTGAATTTTTTCAGATTTTTTACAGCCCTGAAAGTATATTTAAAAAATTATTGAAAGTCCTTTTTGTGACGTCACACGGCGGCAAGTCCTATCCTTTTCTTAATAAGAGGCGTCTCGTGATGTTTCAAAATTGACTTCCAATAATTTTTTTAAAAATACATCCATGGCTGTAATAAATCTGAAAAAATGCACGCTCTATCCATTTCTGCAATAAAAAATTTGAGGTCTATACTCCATTAGATAATATTTCTACAAGTGTTTACCCTGTCGATGAGTCCCAGTTTGTCGAAGTAAATCCAGGAGTTGAGGAACCTGTTTCCCAGCCGGACGAGCGGGTCCTCGTAGCCAAACATAAACTCTCGCGCAGACATCGCGATCAGAGGTTCCGCGTCGACCTGACGTGTGAGGATGTTGAAGCCAAGTTTGTGGAAGAACGAGGCTGTTCTCAGGATGTTCCCCATACCCTGGACAAAGGTACATTCAATTCAGTTTGTTTATTTAGCCACTGTGCACAAGTACAGTGTGGATTACGTCATTAATACATAATAATAACAAACGTTCTAAAAAACATCAACAAGATAACAAAATCATACATTAAACTTAAATGTGTAATTATAAAAAACAAATAATCAAATAACAACATTAGACAATACTGTATTATCTTCTATAAGTAACTTATTGCTAAAGTACATCTTTACAGAGTACATTTCTTTATCGATAAGAATATATTTTTTTAATTTTGCCATGGCATTAATAGAGTGTTTCGTTCTCCACATATTAAGACATAATGGTAAAAAGTAATAAATTTTAGCTGTTTGATAAGCAGAACTTTTTTCTAACAGACTTGAGAATGCATTTCAAAAGCTATTTTAGTTATTTATTCTTACATTTATAATGAATCAAATAAGGAAAATATCTAAGCTATTTTATGTCTATTTTTAGTTTAATATTATTATAATGAATCAAATAAGGAGTATATTTGAGGTATCTTATGTTTATTTCTAGTATTATAATGAATCAAAAAAGAAGATTTGAGTTACTCACGAGCAGCGCCACGTTGGGAACGATGACTGTCACGTTCTCGTCAGCCGCACTCAGCTCGGGAACGATCTGCAAGGGGTGACGTGGAACAGAGTTCACTGAGCCGTTCTCAAGAAACCGAACGTGCGTCTGTTCCAGCATCTCCCTGTGGAACAGTAGAACGTAGGTGAGTAGGGGATTGACGTTCTAGCATTGCGTAGAGGTTAGATGGAGTTTATATGCAGTCGCAAAATATTATAGTTGTATTTTTATAAGTTAAAAAATATGTTTAAAATTATTTCATAAATAATTAAAAATTTCATTTTAATTTTTAATAAATTATTTAATAAATTTATTTATTAATTAATCAAAAAGTGTACATATTTTTTTATAAAAATTTGAATGGTTAAATTAACGTAAAAATTGTGGATTGCATGCAGTTTCTAGTCTATTGATTATAATAATTTTTTAATTACAATTCACTATTATTACAGCATTTATAGCCTATAAACCCACAGTTTAAGTCACAGATCCATAATAAACCATAATTATTAGTATTTCCATGGTACAAAACATTTTGTTTATTTTCATCGTGTCGTGACACAACTTTTAATATGACGACCTTTCTCACTGACGAAGAACGAGCCGAAGACTCCCGAAGTGACTCACCTGCTTTTATGACGACCTTTCTCACTGACGAAGAACGAGCCGAAGACTCCCGAAGTGACTCACCTGCTTTTATGACGACCTTTCTCACTGACGAAGAACGAGCCGAAGACTCCCGAACGACCTTTCTCACTGACGAAGAACGAGCCGAAGACTCCCGAAGTGACTCACCTGTACACGAAGGGTCCGACCTCCTCCACCCTGAGTTTCTCCCCCCTGGTCAGGAACGCCTCTCGGTTGGTAACGTTAAAAACGAAGACTCTCAGGTACACCTCGACGGGAGGTTTACTCCACAGGTCGAACGTTTCACTACCTTCCGTCAGTCGCGCTTTCTGTGGGCAAATAACATTGAGTTAACATTTGTTTTAATATACCATTAGTCGAGAGAATAGTGTAGAGAATTCAATTTTTATTGCGAAAATTGATAGGGGTGCAAAGTTATGGCCTTTTAATTTTTTTATTTTTTAGAGCCCAGGAAGTATTGCTATAAAGGCTTTGCCGAGGTTGAATTTGAACCCACGCCTCTTTTAGGTCCTATCTTTTTATTAAGAGAGGCATCACTCTCTCTGCACTTTCAATAATTTTTTAAAAATAGTTCCCGGACTCTAAAAAATATGAAAAAGAAAATTCAGATTAGCATAACTTTGCACACTTTATCAATTTCTGGAATAAAAATATTTGAGATCAATACTCCATTACAGTTGAATGGAACATCGACCTCAATTTTTTTTTTATTGCAGAAATGGATAGAGGGCGCAAAAATATGTTACTCTGATTTTTTCCAGTTTTTTTAGTGCTCGGGAACTATTTTTAAAAAAATTATTGAAAGTCCTCTTTGTGACGTCACGAGGCGGTAAGTTCTATCTTTTTTTTTTAAGGACTGGCGCCTCGTGACGTCACAAAAAGAACTTTCAATAATTTTTTAAAAATAGTTCCCGGACTCTTAAAAAATCTGAAAAAAAATCATAGTATATAAGTTTTTGCACCCTCTATTCATTTTTGCAATAACAAAAATGAGGTCGATTTATTCTCTTACAAAGTACAAGATTGACTTACCAGTTTGAAGATGAGGTCGTACGGTTGCAACAGAATGATAAAGATACCGAGCGCGAGACACGCCGCACCACAGCTGATCAGCGCGTGCAGACCTGCAACATAACACACCGTGGAGTTAGTACACTGCAGACGGGTCAGAATATATGCCTTGACATTCACTACGTTTACATGACGGTGTTTAATATACTTATTCGTTGACGACGCCTCATAAGAATAACATTATCCGTCGTCAACGGATCCGTATTGTTATAAACCGTTATGTTATTGTCTTTTCGATTTTAACACAAAACAACTTGTTGGAAAAATAAATAAAATAAATAAATAAATGAGTAAGTAAAAAACATGAAATAAGAAAATAACAACCAATTGAATGTTTTTTTAATAATGGTTATTTAAAGTGTATACCAAATTGACACAAGAAATGCAATTTTATAAAAAAAAAGAATGATATCAATTTACATTTTTGGGACTGCATACATGTATGTTGTTCAATTACTTAAATATGTGATGAATTTGCAGCATTATTTGACAACATAAGTCGGAAGTCAGAATAAGATCAAACAATTTGAGGGCACCAGTAAAAATTTTGAATGTAAAAGTAGAAAAATATAATTATCTTTAAATAAAAAAACAGAAAGATATAATTCATGAAATATTTAATACATTTTACTATTTTATTAAAAAATAATATATAATATCATTGTAAAATTAAATGTTGAAACTAAATTGTGGTAACTATTCCTTTTTCATGACAAAAATCCCACAAATTCTATTTGACACAATAAAATCTCATAATGTAATTTACAGAATTATGTGTAATTATAATGATTTTCCTAAAATGCAGTGAATGGTATAAAAAAATTAGAATGTTAATTCATAATCCTTTGTTATATAAAAAGTGGGAAAAGTTAATGTGTATAAAAAGCGACAGTAGATGTTATCAAATTCTTTAACGCATAACTTAAAACACTTATGGTGATAAACCGGCGGTTGTAATTAGAGCTGTCACGTGACCGTGTGACGTCACAGGGTAAGGTCAGGGCACAAACCTGTCGGACAACATTCGCCAGCAGGAAGTGCAAGGTCGTTTCCGCATGTCACCTTTGCTAAAAATGTTGTCGCGATCGTTTCACGAGCTTTCTGATTTTAATGAATTTTAATATGTAAAAAAGTTTGTTTTGCAAAAAAAAAAAAAAAAAAAAAAAATCCATAAAATTGTCTCTAAAATTATGAAGTAACTAGAGTAATTAAATGGCCAAGATGTCAAAAAGTCTATTGTTTTTATAGTGTAGTTGAATGCTAAACTTTTACTGATGTCTGATGTGCATTGAATATTTGCTTGTATGTTTTTGTTTTTAATTTGTATTATGGTTATACATGACGCGTTTTACCCATGTATGATACCATGTAATTGCAATGAGACAAAATAAATAATTTAAATTTGAATGAAGATTATATATTTTATCATATTTTTGTGGTAGGGAGTTTAGGTATTTATTGACATGAACTGTTGTTCAAGATAAAATTATTATAAATATTTACCACGCTCTGGGATGATTATATAATATAATACCTTGGATAGCAAGTGCGCATTATTTAGGTCGCAATATACGTCAGTGTGTACGTCATAAACTTATACTTTTTTATCGTTAAAACCTGCCACCAAATGTTGAGAAATTTGCATACTCAAGAGGCGTCAATAGTACAAATTAATTTCAACATTGTATTATTAATTAACATAATTTTTTTATCTGAATTGCAAGGAATAATTTGAGTGTTTTTCTTGTATGAAGGAACCCCAGTTCTAGTTATTTTTTTTATTTCAAAATACAATTTTTAATTAGTCAATGTTTACTTTATATTTGCAAAAATGTTTGATTAATTATTATCTATGCACTTTTTGTAATAGGTTCTTCATGGACTGTTTGGTGTCTCCTGCCTCTGACTTGTTTTTTATATAAAAAAGAGTTGTTGTTTTGTTTGAAGCTGTCTCAATACAAGCTTCAAGTGTCCCCAGGCGGGAAAATTTTTTACTAAGCCACCATATCACAAAATTTGATTTGTTTTCAGTAACTATTAAAGCTATTAATTTGAAACCATCTCCTACCCCCCTTCCCCTCCATTTAGGGGTCTTTTAATAATGAATCAAGAACTTATTTTCTTCTAAAAAAATCTTTAATGCCAAAAAGCAATTCCGAGCTTTTTTACGTAGGTTTGGATAGGACGGTAAGAACGCCGCAAAAATCAGCTGACTCGAAGCCTAGCTAGAACTTGACTTGCGTAGTTCACATAATCATTACCTCTCACAATAACGGTATATTACTTCAATAATATTTTACAATTGTAGAGGTCACATTCTTTCTTAAAAGTTTTATGACTTTTGTAACGAGGAAGTTTAGCCAAGGTTTCCTAGCACACTCAGGGTCGACCTGGGAAAGGTTAGTGAGTACCTTCGTAACTTGAGTTTCCATAGTTCCCCCGAATCGTATATAATTTCTTTTATACGTAAAATATTCGAAATAAATCTCATCTTTTAATCGCTATTAAGCTCTCCCCTCGTCTAATTACCTCCTATTTTGCACCATTTTAGAGGAAAAAAGAGGAAATATGACGAGATTACGTCTTTTTTCATTTTCTTGAGCATAAAACGTTAGAAATATTGTCTCCATTTCATCCTCACTTTGAACGAAGATGAAATAAGATGTGATTTAAAGGTTTAGATGTGTAAAGGATGCGTTAAAGACGTAATTTTTCAACTAGGTAGTTCTTTTTATTGAAATTATTTTAATTATTTATAGCTATAAAGCAAGGACGAAGATTGCATGCAGTACTTATCGTACAATGACATTGACCATCACGAGTGGGGTTTCCACGGTTCCCAAAGTCAACATGTGGGAAGACAAGGGCGACCTGGCGATGAAAGGTGGGAAGACAAGGGCGATGAAAGGTGGGAAGCGACCTTCGCATTCCTGCAAGTCAGTTTCACTTTCGCAAAGTGTTTAAAAATTAAAAAATTATTATTATTATTATTATTAGTGTTTAAAAATTATTTGATCATTGGTCACGTGGTTTACATCTTCATTTCATGGCTCCTTGCAACACAAATTTTGTTATTCAATACGAATATTTATATTATATACGATTATTGTTAACACAGAATCAATTAAAAGATTGCTGTTGAAACCATTTTTATATTAAATGAAAACAAATTTCTTCTTAATGTTCCCGAATATTCAAATAAGAAATATAAATAAAAGGAGATCTTACACATACAGGGTAGAAAGAATAGAAATTCATATTTTTTATTATTTGCACTCTGCCATCATATAATTTACAATGACCCAGTTCCAATTTTATCAAATTATGTAATAAATATACAGAAAAAAATAATATTTGCGGATAAATTCGTATCATACCAGATGATACCAGCAAAAAAAGTAATTAAAAATAACCTTGTAAAACAAAACGAGATATTTAATAAATTAATTCTTCAGTCGCATCCTGCCTTTGTAAGAGGAGATTATGGCCATGATTTTACTACAAAAAATACCAAGCCGCCGTGAAAAAACATTTTAAACCATGGAGCGCTATTTATTATATGTTAATTCTTGTAGTTTTTTTTAAACACGCCATCAATATTTATCACTTCATATTTTCAACATTTTACACTCTATAAGACATAATTTCAAGGCAAAATTTTAATTTGCAAAATTTTTGAAATATATTTGGAATTGAACGAATAAATGAATTTGAATATGATGAAAAATGTTTTGTTAAAATTTAGTTCTTAAATGTTAATTATCGCTACTATTTTGTAAAAATGTTTCATTAATGTGTAAATCGACGTGTTTCAGTATTGTTATGATCGAGTACACAATTTGACGACTTAAAAGTTGCAAACGTTGAACTCTCCAGACGTCGAGCAAATTGCATATCTCCAGGCGTTCAATTAAAACTGGTTTGTAATTACCATTGACAACTGCTTTTATATAATAATTATTGTAAGGAATGCATAAGTTTTTTTCTCTTATTATTCTTTAGATTGAAAATTATCTTTCTTTGTTGTTATTAATTGTGAAACTTGTTATTAAATATTGTATAATCCATCTTTTGATAAATAATAATTTTTTTAAAATATTCTTTTATTATTTTCGTAATTTTTATATTCCTATATGACAAAATTATAAAAAAAATTTAATGGTGTATTTTTTTTATCTTTCAGCATTTCTCAGAACAATATAGGTGAAATTCAACAAAAAATGTTGAAATGTTGACGATTTGTTATTAGTTCACGTGGAGCTGCAAATGTTTAACAAAAAATAACCACTTGGATAAAAAAAAAGTGATTATTTTTGGTATTATATATATATTTTTTTATGAACTGATGCTTATAAAATGGGGGATTATGCTACAATGGAGTATCGAACTCCATTTTTTTTTATTGCAGAAGTGGATAGAGGGTGCAAAGTTATGCTACCCTGATTTTTTTCAGATTTTTTTGAGACGGCTTTTAAACAATTATTGAAAGTTCTTTTTGTGACGTCACGAGGTCCTATCTCTTTCTTAAGGAGCGGCGTCTCGTGACGTCACAAAAAGAACTTTCAATAATTTTTTAAAAATACTTTGCGGGCTCTAAAAGATCTGACAAAAAAAATCATGGTAGCATAACTTTTCACCCTCTATCCATTTCTGCAATAAAATTGAGGTCGATACTCCATTATTCGATACTGCATGACTCGTGGAGTCACACATACTCTTGGTAGACCCCCCGCTAGCAAACTTACACGTTCATTAATATTTTAATAAACGCAAAACCTGAAAAAATTTGCGATTATGAGATGTCCTTGCTAAGACAAAAGAGGTTATAGTTGGCACTTCCTTGCCCGGCAGCAATGCGACAAAACTTCCTGCAGGTCAGAGCTTCGGTTGCCAAGGTTACTCAGGTAAACAAAAGTTGGGGAAATCTACCAGCTGTTTTTTATAAACTGATTTAATTTTTTTATTGTCTCAAGGCTACTGTTTTTTTTTTAAACTATAATTATTATTTCTTAATATATCTGTTTCCAGAATTCAGGTTATCACAGATAAATTATAATTAATTATAATTATTGCCTTGAATTTTTACGATTTAAATAATTATGTTCTCTATTATAAATAATTAAAATTTATTTTGTAACTTTTGTTTTTTTAACAATCCTGCTTTATAAGCTATAAATACGCCTCTTTAGGGCATTTATGTGTATAAAATAAATAAATTTTACAATTATACAGTGATCCAGATCTTATTTTGTTGTTCAGAAAATATCAATAGTTAATATTCCATACAGATTTTATTAGCAAATGGCCACAAGTGTCATAAAAAGCTAAAAATAAAATTAATTTTCGCATGTCGAGCCCCAAGCGACAAAGAAGTGTTATAATTTTGATAGACGTTCTAGTATACTTATTATAATTATATGGGAGTAAGAAAAACAATTGTATTTAGCCTTATCAGCTAATTAAAATATATCCATAAACCATTTGAGATACATGCATATTATCTCACTGCATAGCAAGTTAATGTTTTGGTACCTTGCAAATTTGCAGATTATATAGACTGCACATATTGCATTAATTTCTAAGGTAGCTAATCCAAATATAAATTGTAATTTAGTATGTAACAACTGACATAATACTCTTATATTTTATATCAGTAATTTTTATGTAACACTAGCATGTAATTTTGTATGATTTGAATGTAATACTCATGATGTAATTAGCGAAAGCTATCAATAAAGTTTCATTCACAAAGTAAGCGATAAAGCTATGGGTGATGTACAGATCTATGACAGCGGTTATACTAGGGATTACACTGGGTGTGATATTTTGGATTTAAGATGGCAGATAACTCTCGTACATTAAGCTAATCAGCGTCTGTATCACCTGTAAGACACGCCTACTTGGCCATGAACCGAGCTGAGGTCACGCACGCGAACTCAGCGCTTGAGAGAATCTCTATCTATAGTCTAGAGATCCTAGTTGAAAATTAACTTCAACTCATCCTTTACACGTCTCTATCTTTTCACATTTAAAACACATTTTATCCTCGCTAAAAGTGAGATATGGAGACAATATTTCTAGCATGCTCAATAAGATTAAGAAATAAGACGTAATCTCGTCTTTTTTTCACTAAAATGTTGCAAAATAGGAGGAAATTAGACGAGGAGAGAGCTTAATAGCGAATAAAAAATAAAATTTATTTCAACTCGGGTATAATATGTATATTATACTGACGCATCAAATGTAAAAAGTAACACGGGGTAATTACCCTATGTCCATATCTGTAGTTGTATTATTTTATGTCTTATTTCTGTGTGTATTCGGTTAAAATGTGTTTTTCATTCACCAATTCTTTATTAATACTTAACTATAAAGGCAGAGAGAAAGAATTAAAAGGAAGGAAAATCTTTTGACCGAAGAATCTCTCTCTAAAATATTATAGATATTGAATGGGTTGTTACGTTTTTAGTATATGATTTTATTTTCACTATTGTTTAGGATTTTGTTAAGACTCATTGTCAGTACATTAAATGGGCTAGTTGAACCTTATTTCAAGCACTTCTCGTACTTCTTAAGTCCAAATTCTATGGTTCAATATAAAGCATATGCATTTACTTGAAAAGTCTCTCTCTGTTTTAGTGCACTTTCTGTGTGCGTATTGGTATACCTTTTTCATTCATTTAATATTATTGGGTCAAAATATTGACATTGATTTTAAAAAAAATATTCTCTCCATTTTCTAGATTTTCAAAACTAATAATTAATTTTTAATACTATAACTATAAAGGTCGAAAGAACGATCGAGATGTAAGATTACCACACATATTTTTTATATTTCTTCATAATTAAAAACAACAACAAATACCTGGACTGTGTGACACAAAATTAAATACGAATATCATTAGCATTCATTTTTAAAAACACTGCCAATATTTTTCACAAGGTTTTGGCAGCCCAAGTTGAAATAAATTTCATCTTTTGTTCGCTATTAAGCTCTCCTCTCGTCTAATTTCCTCTTATTTTGCACCATTTTAAAGGAAAAAGAAGAAAAAAACACGCAAAATTATGTATTTTTTCCTCTTCTTTAGCATAAAATATTTGAAAAATTGTCTCCATTTCATCCTCACTTTGAGCAAGAAAGAAATAAGAAGTGTTTTAGAGAAAAAAAAGGGTAGGTTTAAGGCGGATTCAGATGGCGACAAGGGCGATGCGACGCCAAAGTTGTGAAATCCTATGCAGTGAGCGAATTCGATGCTATTTTTTTAATCACCAAATAATTAAGGCTGCCAATGGATGCTAAAGCAAGTGCGCATCATTCGCTTCGCGTAGCATGATAAAAATCGCCATGTGAATCCGCCTTTAGATGTGTAAAGGTGGATTTTCATGAGCAACAACGGCGATGCGGCGCGATTTTGATGTAAAAGCTGGGAAATCCAATGCGGTGGCGAATTCGCCGGTAATCGCGTTAATTACGATGCTCTTTTCCTTTTAATCGCCCAATATGGCCGCCGATAGATGTTACAGCAAGTGCGCTTTATTCGCGTCGCGTCGCAGGCTGGAAATCGCCCATGAAAATCCACCTTAAAGGATGAGTTAAAGACGCAATTTTTCAAGTTAGGTTTGTCAGGTGTTACTTTATTTGCATACGAGAACTGTGCGTTGGTGCTAAAATCCTTCATAGAAGTTAATCCAAGGTCTTCAGCACATCTGTCTCTCTCGGTAACCTAAATTATAGAGACAAGTACCAAATTTGCACCGAGGACAATTGCCTCCGTACTTCAATAAGTAAAAGTAAATTTGTGTCACCTATCTGTGTACTATTTAATGTGAGTTATATTGTTGTCTTACCAAAATGGCATTGTTGTTATATTAGCAAATCTTTAAGAGAGAGAGATTTGTTGATAAAAAAGCTGCTATAATAATAAATCATATTACATGTTGATTTTTTATCATTATTAGTATTGAAAAATTACGTCTTCAACTCATCCTTTACACGTCTAAACCTAATCTTTTTACCTCTAAAACACATCTTATTTCCTCTTCACTCAAAATGAAGATGAATAATATTTCTAACATTTTATGCTCGAGAAGAGGATTTTAGATTTGTTTGTTCCCCTCTAAAACTGCGCAAAATAACTTATGATGTGTGATTTGGCGTGCTTATATTGTTATGCGTACAATCGAAAAGCAATAAAATATTATGAATCGTGGAGATAATTTTGAAGCGCTGCATATTGTTTTATAAAAAGTTTAGAGCTTGTGCGAACTTCACAGAAAAAAAAGTATTACTTTCAATATACTCAAGAACATATTATTATGGTTGTAAAATAAAATACAACTTTCTTAACATTGAAAACATACTATATATTTTATAACTTTATGTTAATGTAATGCATATATTATAAAAAATGTAATTACGAATCGATAATAATATATTGAACTTTGGGATCGACAGCATATTCTTTAATATCGCATATATTTTTTAAGAAGAAATTAACGACTAATAATAATATGAATCAAGCTATAAAATGACGTGGCATAATATTTATAATAAAACAGGTATGGAATCACTTTCGCTGTTTATCTTCAAAACAGCTAGTGGCCACAAATCGCTCAAGAGGGCTGAGATATTTGTTTTATTTTTTATATTAAAGGATTATTGTTACTATGGAGACTATGCTAGTTATTTTCTGATGGTAAAAATGTAAAAATCAGATCAGAACATAACAATTTGACTTCACTTTCTGAAGTAAAAAAGTAATTTTTCGGTCCAGTTTTTTATATATATTAAATATATTTTTTAGTTAAAAAAGATGCTGATTTGACTAATGGCCGCCAGATTTCCAATGATATTTTTACTATTTATATCCTATAATATATATATATATATATATATATATATTTTGTTTATATATATATATATATATATATATATCAAAAACTAGATGGATTATTGCTCCATTTTATTGGCTGAATATTTATGTTATAATGTAAGGAAGGTTTACTATAATTTTCAGAGTGATTCACCATCTTCTAGATCAGTGACAATTAATAATCTTTATATTAATTTACTATACTTTATTATTTATAAAAATGACGTGTTATAACGTTGATAATAAAACAGGTATGGAATCACTTTCGCTGATCTTCAAAAAACTGTGGCCACAAATCGCTTGGGGAGTTATAGCAGCGGGTCAGTCGGTCGACAGTTCTTTTTAAAACAGAGATCGCGGGGACTACATTTCTGAAAAGTGCAGTAGAATTTGGAGAAACTGGTTGTTATGCAACTTGATTGTAAATAATAAATATCGTAGCCGTTAATAATGAAACGTCGTATGGATGTGGTGAATTAGGCAAAAAAAATTTAGTTGAAATAAATTTCATCTGTTATTCGCTATTAAGCTCTCCTCTCGTCTTTAGTTGTCTTATTTTGCACCATTTTAAAGGGAAAAAGACGAGATTACGTCTTTGGTCCTCTTAATTGAGCAAAAAATGTCAGAAATGTTGTCTCCATTTTATCTTCACTTTGAGCTTAGAGGAAATAAGATGTGTTTTTTAGGTAAAAAGATTAGGTTTGGATGTGTAAAGCCTATATTACACGATACAATTTTTTCTTGCAAGAAAGGGATGAGTTGAAGACAAAAAATTTCTACTAATAGGGAAACGTCGCATGAACTTTTGCTGTTGTATAACATTAAAGAAAAAATGTTGAACTCCCATTTTCATTTTAAATTATTATTTATTAAAAATCAAGTTTTTTAGCTTGAATTATAAAATTGAAAGATTTTGCTTGACCATGGCTTTTTGAAAGGGATATTTACAAAAAAATATTAAGCAACGCGTGGAAGTTCATATTAATTTATAACTTTTTTATATAAAATATTAAAAGCTGCTGTTTTATAGAAATAGAAATATTTAATTAATTATATAGTGAAAATTGTTTGAAATTATACACGGTTAAAAGCCATGATACAACTATGGTCAAAAGCTACGAAAAACAACCTTTTTTATATAAATAAATAAATAAATAAATAAATAAATAAATAAATAAATAAATAAATAAATAAATAAATAAATAAATAAATAAATAAATAAATAAATAAATAAATAAATAAATAAATAAATAAATAAATAAATAAATAAATTCTTATTTATTCGGCAACAGTTACAGAACCAATGACCAAATATAATAAAGTCAATAACACAACATAAAAAAAAAACACACGTATACTAATGGTACCAATAAAAAATGACTATAATATAAATATAAATGAAGTGTTGTCGAAATTCTCCTATCCGCTTTTCTTATAACTAAAAGGTGCTTAATGGATATTTATTAACACTGATAAGAGTTTTACGTTAAATATATATTTTTCTGTGTTATTATTTTTGTATATATTTGTGCAATAAAATACAAAAAGCCATATCAGCGTAACTTTTAACGATTTAACAGCTTAACTTGCATAATTAATAGAGCTTAATTAAGCGCTCAAAATAAAGGTTTTAACGTTTTAAAAACCGGGTTCCTATTTATCAATGACCAAATTTAAAGCAAGTCATTGAAATAAACTGTCGTTTAAAATTGTTACCTCATTGCAAGCAATAATTTATTTTTTCATTCAATATTGATTTGAATTATTTAAGAAAATAAATGAATTGTTTATTTTTTATCTCAGTACACAAGCGTTCACAGATGCTATCAAGCTTTATGCTTTATATTGTAACACAACCTCCACAATACATGCATTTAAAATATTTAAATATACGTTTCATAAATGTTTTTTTAAATTATACCTAATTTTTTATCATATAATTTTGTTTTCTTTTTAAATTATGAATTTAAATTATTATAAATTAAAAAAATTTCAAAAAAATATATAATAAAATATTAAATATAATATTATTAATTTGCAATATTTATTTGAAATAATTTACATTATTACACTGGTTGAGAAGGTTGGAAAGAATATTTATAATAAACGCATGGCTTATAAATATTTTTTGGGTGCCATTTCTTTAATTATTTTGATAAACATTGTAAATACTTTATTATAAAATTAAATTAAAAATATTATTTTAAATATTAATTCAATTATATTTATTAAAACTTATTTTACAAGTTATAAATAACATAACAAAATGATATATTGTAATACTAAGGTATTTTAATACTTTAATGTTAAATTGTAAGGCAAGAAGAACAAAAGATTAACTAGAGGGTTTAATTTACTTTGACGGCCGTTGTTATATTTTCCTATCACAACCGCTAAAATATGGTGCATGTTATATGCAAAGAAAGAGGCTCTTGATAACAAAGAATTACAAGGGCATTTTTTAATTCTTTGTTGATATTATGTATTGTGTATGTGTTTATATTTGTGAGTGTTCAACTTTGACATGGATATGTCTACTAAAAAGAAGTTCTAAAATTAAAAATAAGTTTAAAATAGTAATTTGATAGTTTGATGATTGGTTAATTGTTAATTCGAGTGTAACTGAAACTCCCAAGCAAGGTTATTGTAGTTGACAGTCTTGAAAACTGGATAAATCTCGTCTCCACATGCAACTACTACATTCACTTTAACAATCGAGTGGGGTTCAAACTTAGAGCGAGTTTTTCGACGACCACAGAAAGTACATCTCTGCATGGACACCACGAACCTGCTTTGTTTGTGGACGATGTTGCTCTATGAGGAATTGATTGATCATGGCTAGCATGCTCTAGTTGAAAAATTACGTCTTCAGCTCATCCTTTACATGTCTAAAGGCCGATTCAGATGGCGATTCGACGCGATTTTGTCACACAAGCTATGAAATCCTATGCGGAAGCGAATTCGCCTTTGCGACGGCGAATATCGTGTTAAATTACGATACTCTTTTTTTTGAATCACCAAATATGGCCACCAATGAATGCTACAGCAAGTGCGAATTATTTGCTTTGCGTCGCAGGCTGGAAATCGCCATATGTGAATTCTCCTTAAACCATAGTTTTTATTTCTAAAAAAAAAAATATTTTTTCCTCTTCGCTCAAAGTGAGGATGAAATAAATTCAATACTTCTAATATTTTATGCTCAAGAAGAGGAAAAAAGACGTAATCTCTTCTTTTACCTTCCTTTTTCCTCTAAAATGGTACAAAAGAAGAGGAAATTAGACGAAAGGAGAGGTTGATAGCGAAGAAAATATGAAATTTATTTCAACACGGAGGGTGCTCTTTTCCCCAAATCTTCATATTTTGCAGCCCCATGCAAATCAGGCAAAGTTCCTCTGTCCTGAGTGTACATTATCTTGTGTATTAACGTATGTTAGTTTTTTCTATATATGAGAAAATAACGAAAGTTTGGTCATTTAAATGTATTATTCTATTGAAATTGGGCCAAGTTCAATAATTTGAGATAAGCAAAAAAATGTATTCTTTGAGCGTCATAAAACCATCAAATTTTTTACACTGAATATTAATTAATACATGACGTACGCAGTTTTTATGGAAATTCACACAGTGACCTTTATTTAAGTTGGCTGGTGTCTCTTAATTAGCAGCAAAGACAGCTCTCACAGCTTTTGATTATCACAGAGCAAATTACGTGGCCCTTAAATACCATCAAATTCAAGATATAAGAATTAGGGGATAATTTTACATCATCAAATATTTTTGTCGCAAAACTCCCTATCATTCAAAGTAAATTACAATTAAAAACATAAAGGTGTCCAATTACATTCTTAAAACCCTCTAAATTAAATTTCAAAACCTTTCAGCTACCTGTACCAAATTTGAAGCTTATACATAAATTTTTACAATGTACGAAAAATTTTCATGTGGTTCTCACTCTCTATATAAATGGAGTATCGGCCTTGAATTTTTTTATTGCAGAAATGGATAGAGGGTGCAAAGTTATGCTACCCTGATTTTTTTCAGATTTTTTAGAGCCCGGGAAGTATTTTTAAAAAATTATTGAAATTCCTTTTCGTGACGTCACGAGGCGCCTCTTTTAAAGAAAAGGATAGGACGTGCCGCCGCGTGACGTCAAAAAAAGGACTTTAAATAATTTTTTTAAAAATACTTTCCGGGCTGTAAAAAATCTGAAAAAAAGAAAAATCAGAGTAGCATAACTTTGCACCCTCTATCCATTTCTGTAATAAAAAAAAATTGAGGTCGAAACTCCATTATATTCTTCCATAGAATTAAACACATGGGTTAAAATTCTTTGCTGTTATTTGAACGGTGAATCACGGGGCTTTGTTATGACTGGCAATTGCCGTGATGCAGCACTGCCGTGATCGTTGAACTTGGAGGAATGACGGGAGAAATTTCACCCAAATATTTTGTTGTGAATTTGTGACAGTCACCGAACTATTTTGTTGTGTCTGGGTGTGACGAGACATATTATTTTATCACAGAAAACAAAAGTCATAGAATGAACTTTAAATAAACGGTCGGTTGATTTTCAGAGGCAGGCTAAAATACAAGTTTTCGTTAGTCGTAAAAACTCGGCTTACGCAAAAGTTGTAAAAATTCAACTTACGTCAAGTTATATTATTTATTTGTAATTTTTATATGGATTCTTTATTTACTCATGTTACATTATGTATTTCATTTTATTATATTTTTTTCTTTAATGCCATGTTTCACAGAGATGCCATGCACTTTATATGCATGTGTCTGGTTCATTTTGGACTGTTTGGTGTCTTCTGCCTCTGACTTTTGTTATTTATGTATTCATGAGGAAAAAATTATAAATAAATAAAATGTTAAGTTAAAAATTTATGGCTCGGGGACTAATTTACGCTAAATTTTAAAATTTCGCAACTTTTGACATTAAATTTAAATATTCGTTTTTTGCACGAAGTTTAATCACGATTAGAGTCAATCTGTCCGCGAATCAAAGCTGTTTTGTATTATTATGTTTATAGTATGTAAATTCTAAACATCATAATTAAGTGATAGCACGCGACCTTGAAGGATATCAGGCCATTCTATCGTACATCGTAAAGATCAATATAATAAAGAATATCATCCTTTTTTATTAACGTACTATGAAAGATTAATGACCAGAATGAAAAACAACAAAATGACAGATTTATGAAAAGTGAAAAATACATTATTCAATTACTTAAAAAAAATTTTATGTTCAAATAACATCATATGATTACTATACTTGGTACAAAAGCAGAAAGAAAAAAGAGCAATAAAATAATTATAAAAAAACATATTGTCAATGGATATTAGATATTACATAACACTCTTACTGGAAGCAAATTTAGTGGTTATTAAATGCAGGTTAAATGTGAATGTCGTGAATGATGATGACAACATTATATTTTAAATCTTGATATTATTATTATTTGCTATTTATCACGACAGTCATATTAATGTTATATTGTTAATTATAAAATAAATAAGTAAATTAAAAAATAAATGTATAGTAAAAAAAGTGTAATTAATTTAGTAATTGACAATTATATTAAGGTTGTTAGTACTGCTTAAATATTATTATAAATTTACTATAATTATTTTTTTAAATAATTTAATTAATTTAAAAAATAGAATATTTTTATAGTTTTTTTGTATAAATAATATTTAGTTACAAACCAGTGTAAGTTAAAAACAAAATCAGGTTAATCAGGTAATCTTATATATCGTAATTCAATATACATACATGTTGCTTTAACACTGGTATTTTTACAAATAGAGAGGCTTCAAGTCAGCTGATTTTGTGGTGTTCCCACCGTCTTATCTAAACCTATGTAAAAAAAAAATAGAGAAAAAAAATCGAAATTGCTTTTTATTTGGCACAACAGAAATTTTTTTTAGAGGAAAATAAGTTCTTGATTCATATTCAGAAGACCCCTAAATGGGAGGGTAGGAGATGTTTTCAGTTAGTTACGGAGAAAAAAATGTCAAATTTTTTAACATGGTGGCTTATGGAGAAAATTTTTCCGCCGGGAAACACAGCGTCTATATATCAAACAGGGCTACTGTGTGACGGTCAGTAGAAATTGTCTCTAATTTGTTCCACATACGCGTGGTAGCAGCACGATTTTTTATTAACAACTTTATTATAAGGTCTGATGCGTTCACTTGCACTTTTTCTTTGCATCATATTACCACATGTCTTTTGATAACTTCTAATAATACCTTCGTTCAAGGTGCAAAATTGAGATATAACTAGAATTTATAGTTTTTGTTGTGGCTACTACTACGTATGATTATTATGTGTTTTAAGGAATTCTTTGTTTACATTTACCATATTGTTTGTTTAAATTGATTTTTCATAAGCAATTTATTAATACTTCTATTGTAAATTAAAACTGCAATATCATGGAATTTGTAAACCTGTTTTTGTTGTATTAAAGCACTAAAATATATTGAATTAATCATCAATATATATATATATATATATATATATATATATATATATATATATATATATATATATACTGTATAGTAATTTAATATTTTAATGAACAAAACAACTTAATGTACATAAATGCAGTATAGAGATAACACGCCCAATGTTAATAAAAATCCCATTCATGAAAATTATGAAAAAAAAATTTAAAATGTTCTCCTTCACATACCTTATCAGTAGGTAAAATATCAGGTATACAAAAACGAGCTAGTTTTCAAGTTATTAATTAGTCAACTTTAAAAATTAATAACTCGAAAACTAGCTCGTTTTTGTATACCTGATATTTTACCTACTGATAAGGTATGTAAAGGAGAACGTTTTAATTTTTTTTTCATAATTTTCATGAATGGGATTTTTATTAACATTGGGCGTGTTATCTCTACCTAAGGTGTTTTGTGAAATTGGTATATTATGTTTCTTTGTTGGAGCTAGATTGAGATATATAAGAATCGAGGTTTCTTGTTATTTTGTTGCTGCAATTAGTTTTATGATTAATATGTTTTCTCATTATTTTTTTGTTTACATTCGTCCATATTGTTGAAATTGATTTTTCATAAGTAAGCTATTAATATTTTTACTGTAAATATTGCGTATAAATAATGTATAATGAAAAAAAAAAAAAAAAAACAAAGCAAAGAAAATTGGAAATAAATTATGATTTTCTTCATTATCAAAATACCAAAAAAGCAATTCCAAATTTTTTTTACATAGGTTTGGATAGGACACCTAGGCGCACCGCAAAATTAGCTGGCTTGACTCAATAATGTATACGAGAGAAAAATAGTTACAGAGAGACACAGGCTTTCAATCAAACGTTTAAATACAACAGAGTTTGTTAAAATATATTATTAACTTGTGAAATAATCTCAATTTAATTTGAACTGGTACGTTTCAACAATATTGTAAACAATTACAACATAATAATTACAATAATTATTCACAACTTATAAACACATGTATGGTGTTTTCTATATAAAGTTAAAAAAAATGACCCAGTTTAAAATAATGTAATAATTTTACAAGAATTTATTTAGTAATAACCGTGTGAATTTTAGGTGCTAAAATTTTAGCTATTTTGTCAGTAAAAATTATACTAAAATTAAATTACTTAATTTTAACATTATTATGCTATTTTTAGTATTTTTTTTAATGGATAACGTCTTTTATAAAAATATAAAATTAATTGATATAGCACTGTTATTATATATTACATAAAAAACTCATTACACATGCTCAAGAAATAAATCTCGTTTTTTTAGCAGTTATATTTTTTTTCTGAATATAAAGATTCAAACGTACCGCCATGGTCATTCTAATTTTTAATTGAGGAACTAGCTGACTAAATCATGATTAATTAAACTAATTAGTGCTAATTAATTACTTCTTACCATCAACCTTCCACGAATATTTTTCATTCTACTTCCCATCTCATAACCAAATATGAAAATAATTTGCATAGAGCCTTCGTAAATGATAGTTGATCTTCAAGCTGCAGAATTAAATTATTTCCTGCTATCCGCACTTCTCATTTATCCCGAGTTGAAATAAATTTCATATTTTCTTTTCTCCTCTCGTCTTTTCTCCTCTTATTTTGCACCATTTTAGAGGAAAAAAAGACGAGATTACGTATTTTTTCCTCTTCTTGAGCATAAAATGTTAAAAATATTGTCTTCATTTCATCCTCACTTTGAGTGAAGAGGAAATAAGATGTGTTTTAGAGGTAAAAAGATTAGGTTTAGACGTGTAAAAGATGAGTTAAAGACGTTATATTTCAACTAGAAATTGTACATAACTGCTTTATATCATGTCAAGTTCACGGAGAAAGAGAGAGAGAGAGAGAGAGAGAGAGAGAGAGAGAGAGAGAGAGAGAGAGAGAGAGAGAGAGAGAGAGAGAGAGAGAGAGAGAGAGAGATGTAAATAACAACCACATATTATATATAACATCGTCTATAATAGTACCTCATATAAGTTATATAATTATTTCTTAGCCAATGTCCCCCCGCTGCCATAGTAATTGGCACGTTTTTTTTTGTTGTCCAAATTGTTCGCCATGTCAATTACAAATAGTTCCTGGTGTTATGAAACTTCCATTGTACGTAGTACTTTGTTGTGGTTTAGAGCTCATTTTCTCTACAAAAATTAAGGAAATTGAACCCTATTGCTTCCTATATATCTTATTACAACTGACAGTAGCCTTCAATTTTTTGTAATGTATTTTTCAATAATGTAAAAGATGGACTGTAGAAAATAATATTATAATGTTGACTTGCTTTAGGGCTGTCTCACACATGATCGCATGATAGGAAATTGAACCTTATTATATTGCTTCCTATAGAGAGTATAGAGCAAATCATATTAAAACCGACAGTAGCCTTCGATTTTTTGTAATGCCTTTTTTAATAATGTAAAAGATGGACTGTAGAAAATATTATAATGTTGAATTGCTTTAGGCCTGTCTCACACAGAATCGCATATGATTTTGCATTGCATGATTTAAAAATTAAGAACCTATATGCCATCAGGTGTTGCCGCGCATACAACTTAATCGTATATCGTATATATGCCTTCATATGATAAGAAATTTAGAACCGGTTCTAAATGAGAAACGTATCATCTCAGAAATAGAGCCTGTGTGTGACCCGCCTTAAAGACATTTTTTTTAGATTCATTATCAAAAGACCCATACATGGTGTGGGGGGGGGAGAGAGGCAGGGGTTATTTCAAAGTAATAGCTTTAACAGTTACTGAGAAAAATTGAAATTTTCTAACATGGAGGCTTATGGAGAAAATTTTCACCCCGGGGAACATTTGAAGCCTCTATTAAATTTGTCATAAAATATTTCATGTAAATCGAATTAAGACGTTGCTAGAAGTACCTGTAAGTTCACAGTCACTGTAATTTCCTTGGTTGATATAAAGGCTTCAGTTCTCCTGAAGTGTATCGTTCCTCGTCCGGAATAATGAGCTAACTGCTATTTCAAGTGAGTGCAATATGAACTGTAAATACAAAATAAAGTTCATTGTTACGCTCACCTGAAATAACAGACAGCTCATTATTGCAACGAGATCGAGGTAGGCAGATAACTCATTGTTACGAGGGACGATTAAAAGTGAAGGTCTTAAAAAATGGAGTATGCAAATATTCCGACATATGGGAGTTCTCGTTAAATAACATTGAAGGAGTGAAAACTGGAATGAAGTGTATATGGTCCATTGATTTTAATAGTCTAATTAAAACAGTAATATGGTGACTCTAATGGAGTCAGTACAAATTCCTTGTGAGAGGTTAAAACTCTAATTGGACAGTTAAATGTTGTATAGCAATTATAATTATACTGTTTTTCACAAGGAATGACCAAATAATCAGAGGTCAAGCGTGTCGCAGTGCATTGACCGGTTCACATTAGATCACCGAAGTCAGGCTACGTCGAGCGTGGTTAGTACTTGGATGGGTGACCGTTTCAAGTAAAAATTACGCTGCTCCCTCCCTGGAGTAAATACGTCTCGCTTTCAACCCAGTGCAGTGATGCACTTGTGTGTGTGGTTCCCCAGGCTTTGGACATCACTTTGGTCCATTGATAAAAAGTAGAGGTGTCCGTCTTGACTGAGGTTTTCCGCGGTTCCCTCAGTCTCACCTCAGCGAATGCTGGGACGCGTGGCCATCATTCGTTCCCTACCTTTTATCCCTACCCATTACCCCACCGTGAGCTGTAAGCTCTTAGGGGGTGTATCCATGTAAAAAAAAAAAAAAAAAAAGTTTATAATATTGATGACATTATAGTCGCACATGATGGTGTTTAATGTATGTATCTGTTGATGACGCCTCACAAGAATAACCCGTCGTTAATGAATACGTATTTAACACTGTCATATGCACGTACTAAATGTAATGTATCAATCAATTGCGTCTATTATTCTATGAAAAGCTGGTTAACAATTTACATTGTTTTACTATAGTTAACAACAAACCAGTTTTGTATCATTGCAAAGTCGGCATGACAATGCTAAATTCGTGAAGGACGTGAAATCGTGACTCATTCAAAATCATTACATAATAAAAAAAACTTCAAATCTGTATTACCGAGTGACACTGCAGAAATAGCAACAATGACGTTTCTACAATTGAGGTTTAAAAGGTTAAATTATGTATTTGTTAAGCAACAATGGTTTTAACAATAGTCGATGATTGTAAGTGATAATTGATTGCATGTGTGAACCATTCTTTATGTGTTTGCTTTTTCTTGTGAAATAACAATGTAAAATATTGTATAAATTTTAAATAATTTAAATAACGATTTAATAAATAAAACACTTAATTTAGAACAGTAAAAAAAATAAATGATCATAATTTTGGTTTTATATTCTAAAAAAAAAAAAAAAATCATTTCTGGGTTACATATTATATGATCTCTTGTGATATTGTGTAAATAAGCACAAAGACGATTTTTCATACCAAATAAACGCCATACGATAATTTCATTAACATGCATTAACTGTATTTATTTGGGAGAAAGCATCGCTACAGAGAATCGCCTCAGAATATATGATGTGTCTTATAACTCATTCTTTTATGGACCTTATGCTGCATGTACGTAAGGTCCATAATAGCATCAAAACCTCGTGGTTTATACAAAATATATTCTGATGCGACTACTTGTTGTTATTAAGACATGTTTACTTCTTTCAACAACAGCTCTGTTCTTCGAATACTAAATAATACTAAATAAACAACACTTTGAAAGGTGCTAATTAATTGAGGAAGAGAACCTATCTGTTTTATTTATGAGATTTTGTTTTTAAAACGAATAATAACTTCACGTAATTTTAAAACCAATGTAGAATGTGTATTTGAAAACTAAGGGGGACGTTCACGAAGCACTTTAACCCCCACTTTAGCCTCGATTTTTATCCCTGGTGCTAAACCAGGGGTTAAACATGGTTAGTTTCTCCCTGGTTTAGCACCAGGGATAAAAATCGTGGCTAAAGTGGGGGTTAAAGTTTTTCGTGAATATCCGCTAAATCATCTTATTTTTTCCAACAGAGTTTGGAACCTGCCTGCTAGATATTTCTCCTCGTTATGTTGATAAAATCTCTCCATTTTCAATAACATTTCCAATACAGCGAAGGTCCTTGAGTCAAGTCGGTTATGCAAAGTTAAAAAAAAAGACTCAAGTAGACGTCCAATTGTGCAAATCTTTTGTTCGTGGAGAAAGTAGACAAGTGTTACTGTTTTTTATGTTGGTGTTCTAATGGTATTTACTGCAGAACTTAATTAAAGTGTTAACTATTATGTACAATTTTTGGCACGTATGAAGTACTCGTATTTACCATATAATAAAGAATAGAAGAATACTGTATATACTTTCAGGCAAAATTTCACGAACTTCAAGCGAAATTCATCTGTATAATTTCGTAAACTCCCTATATTACATTGCATTAACGGATTGTAAAATATAATAGCCTACGTCGTTCTGCAGAATTCTTTACATATTTCCTGGTAGAAAATGGTATAATTTTATTGAATTTGGCATAGTTGAATTTTGTGATGCAGAATTATGTCAAAACCAACAATACTCCGTGCGATTATTACATTAAATAGACTTGCAATTTGTAAATATTAAATTTCATGTTTTTTAATAAAAATAAATTATTCCCAATATTTATTTTTAAAAATTATATTTACTTTTGTTTAAAAAATTAAAAAAAATATATTAAAAAAAATATGTAATTTTTAAAAATAAATTACTTTATAAATTAAAAATACAAGTTATACTAAATATTTTAAATTAAAAAATAATTTCCTTCTTAATAAATAATGTTTATTATTTCTTTTTAATCATTATGTTTATTATCATGCATCATAACTTTTCATATTATAAACGAAGCATATATTATACATACTCTTCTATATGTTGCATTACAAAACATTAAATTTTAAATAGGAATTATAATTCCTATTATTCCTATATTTATTTAGTTTCATTAAAATTAATTTGGGTGTGGAAACATTAGACCAGGAGATGCTAATTCAGACATGTTTTTTTTTTTATAATCTAATTTAGTTCTTCCTTACAATGTGTATAAATTTTATCATCACGACGGTTGTTGAATATGTAATTGTTTAAACAACAAAAGGTTCTAATCACGGTCCCCAGGCCTACGATGAAGCAACCTAGACGAGACTAATTATCGCCAGACAACAATTTTATTGCCAATAATTGACAAATTTTAGTATCTTCTATTTTCATAACTTCCACGCAAGGCTAATAAAAATAGTAAAGAAGTGAAAATAGTACAATAAAATTGCAAACATTTTACATCTTTTGTAAAAATAGCAAAATAAGTGAAAATAATTCAATACAATAAAATTTTTAAAAATTGTACATCTTTTGTAATTTTTTGTAGTCCAAAAGCTATGAAAGCCTACATGCAATTTTTTTATAGCAGAAGAACTCTAGTTATATGTTAATTTATGAATTTAATAAAGCCTGTATTACATGGTCAATTTTGCATACAATTTTCCCATAAAAGAAAAATTTAACTCCATGCCCCTATAATGCTGTGCTATAATATAAATGCTAGAATTAAGTGTCCTGATAATTTATTTTCGTCATAAAGTAACATAATTTACGAATCTCTAACCTGCTTTTTCAAAATGAATTCAAAACCATCCATATGCGCATATAATTTGGATTTCATCGAGTTCTCAATAAATTTTCTGAACATTCATGTCAAAAATCTTAAAATAACAAGAAGCATACTCCAACGTAATATATCATAAAAATTGAAATACATTGAACTGGATTAATTATTATATTATCTCGCATTTTATCACTAAAATATGATTTATTTGAATAAAATTTACTTATATATGAGTAAAATTAAAATAAAATAAATGATTAATAACTGATTAAAATAAAAGGGCAAACATACATTATCTGCTCATAACCCCTGAGCTGCGTAAATTTTCTACACTATAAATTTCCATGATACAATTTGTCGATCGGGTGCAGAAAGTTTAGTGTACACGTAAATTTCCGAACAGAGCTAATTATAAGTAATATGTTTATAGGATGATTTGATTTGATTCACTATAATATGTACATATGATCAAGATCCCTCCTGCATATGACGGTGTACGTATTCGTTGACGACGGATAATGTTATTCTTATGAAACGTAATTAACAGATCCGTATTAATTAAACACCGTCACGCGAACGTAGTAATTGAAATCATAAAAGTACCAGCATTTTTTATTACAGAAAAATTAAATAATAATAATAAATTATTTTTACTATTAATTAAATTTAAAAAAAAAAGCGAGAAAGAACATGAGTCATCATATTTTGATTTGATATTTTTTATCCTCAAATTCCTAACAAGGTTGTACTTTTTTAAACGCGTGTAATAAGTCGTAAAACAATAAAACGTACATAACAAAATTCCACGGTCGTTTTTAAATTATTAATATTTTAACCTTTAAATCAACTTTTTCATGCCTTGGAGTAGCTGCGTACAATAAACAATTGGCAAGGACGTTTGGTGCTGCGTGGATCTGTGGATCACGAATTACCACGATTTTTTCAAAATTCAAATTTGTATTTCGATCATAGGCTGTACAGCATGGATCACGTCAATTATTACATAAAATAATAAAATGTAACATAATTAATTCTAATTAAAATTAGGTTTTCTAAATTTAATTAATTTAAACACATATACTTATAAACAATATTTAAAACTCTCTGATCTATTTAAAATTGTGTCGTTTAAAACATCACATTAGAACCATAATATAATTAATTAACACACAACTTTTAAATTCAATTAAAAGTCTCTATACATAATGACAAGTTAATTGGTTATCGTAGCTAGTAAATATTATAAATTAGTTATTTCAAAAATACACCTTCGCATATTAAACTGCAGAGTTTTAAGAAACGAATTTATGCCAGCTTTTGGTAGGTACCAGTTGAAAAAAAAAAAACTTTACTCATTTTCAACGTCTCTCCTGTAGTTGAAGAAATCGTCTTCAACTCATCCTTTCGTCTAAACTTAATCTTTTTACCTCTAAAATATTCTTTCTTCCTCGCTCAAAGTGAGGATAAAATGAAGACCAAATTTCTAATATTTTTGCTCAAGAAGAAGAGAGAAAAAGACGAAATCTGGTATTTTTTCCTCTAAAATGGTGCAAATTTATCGGAAATTAGACGAGGAGTGAGCTAGTGAATAAAAAATGAGATTTATTTGAACTCGGGGGTACTCAGTAGTGGGGTCCATATCCTTTTGTCCCGGGGATTAATGTGACCTCGATGATAACATCATAAATTTCAAGGACTTTGGTAAGTGTTTTGTTTTGTACGGTGTGTGATTTTATTAAATGTTGAACAAAAAATTGAAACTCATCCAGCGAGACTGTTTTATATCAAGTAATTTTTTTTAAGTAAATTGGTTGTTAGATCAAATCTTGATGTAATGGCTTGACGTCATAGCGTGCTTAATAATATATAATTGATAATTGAGATTACTTGATATGGGAGGAGCAAAATAAAACGACTGAAACTAAAGTATAAAGTGAACAAGTACCAAAACGTCAGAAATAGATCATTAGAAATTTAAACAGTGCTAATAAAATGCAAAATAAAGAGGTCCACATATATACAGAGTTTAAAAATGCTGTAAAATATTTTCATATTAAGTACTGTTTTTATAGTGTAGATGAATATTTGAATGCTAAATTTTGACTGATGTGTATTGAAATTGAATATCTTTCATTTTTTTTTTGGGTGTGTGTGTTTATTAGATGACGCATCTTACCCATGTATTCTATATGTGTACCTTGTATTTGGAATAAGATAAATAAACAATTTGAAAATGTGTAATGTAAAAACATATTAACGCATTTAGACACTGTCGCCTCTGAAAATTTCCCTTTGCAGCCTTTTGTTAATCACCGTGTCCCATAAGAATAACACATGTTATGATAATTTAACAAGACTGCAGTAGGGAACTTTTCAGAGGCGGAGAGTGTACGTTGTAAAAAATAATAAATATTAAGTAAAATAGTAAAAAATTATATAATATATAATAATGGTCATCAGAAGATTGCTGAAGGCGAGAGTGCAATCTCCATTATGTTCGAGACCCCACAGAATTAAAGTGCACCAATCAAAATCCTGAGGCTGCATCTAGAGGAGGAAATTCTACAACTAATTCAAACAATTTGAACTGCGGGGAAGAACACGACGGACAAAATTTGTCTTCCTGCAAAGTTGACTGATACGTTAGATTACATCTTGCCTCCATTTTTTTATTTTTTTAATAAATATTTTGTTTAATTTTTTTATTAAATCATTTATTTAAAAAAATAATTATAAAATATTTAAAATATATTATCTACTTATTTTATTTAGCTATTTTAATATATCTAAAATAAATACATATTTAGCATTTTCACAAAATCTGGAGATTTAAATTTGCTCACTTGTGGCCAACAGTAAGGCACATTCTACTCTGGATCGACCTTATGTTCAAGTGCGTAGGGAAATTGAATGCAAGAAACCTCGTAATATTTATAAGTATAGAGAGTTAACGAAGAGTCTCGCTTTGCTTGGCGAACATTTTGCACAGTAAGGACTAATTAAGTTTTCCTGGTTAAGAGAGTGCGATTTCTAATACATTTCGAAGAAAAACTTGCTGTATCATCTCGCCTCTAGGTTAGGCAACTTGCCCATCACCAATTGACATTATGTTTTTGCTTTAAGTTAAGCAGCTCTGTATTGAAGCCGATTATATGTACTATAGCCGATATGTATATTAAAGTCTATAAGATTCCTGCGAGTCGATTTTTATTTACTAACATTGCGAGCGGTTGCTATGACTACCAGTCGCCCACCCTGACGGGAAGGTGAGCAACTTATCACGTCTGACATTCTGTACAGTAGGAGGAGCTGGGCCCACAGAGGTGGGTTTTTCTCGAGGTCACGGGACGGACATCCATGGAGAACAATGTATATTGTTGTTGGACCATTTGTTACAGGTGCCCACGGTTCCCTTAAGTGAAAGAGAACACCCATCAGCTGTTTTTTTAGTTCCATTTGATTAACATGTAAACCTTATCAGACACAAAAATTGTGAAATTTTTTTGAGAGACAGATTTTAGTACCTAAAAGCCATAGAAAAAATTTCAAAACAATTATTCCAGCTGATTTTATATTAATTAAGTTTTTAGTTTGGCTCTTCATGAGAAAGCCGTATGCTGAAAATTAAAAAAAAAAAAAAAAAAAATGACTAAAAAAATCGACTCGAATAAATGTTTTGAAATTTTTTCTGTGCTGTGGCTTTTAGGTACTCAAATCTATCTCTGAAAAAAATTTCAGAATTTTTGTGTCTGCTAAGTTTTACATGTTAATCAAATGGAACCAAAACAACAGCTGATCGCTGTTCTCTTTCCCTTAACATTCACTGCATGGATGTTTGTTTGTTAGCACATGCAACAAAACTAGGAAGTCAATAATCAATATAATTTTATACACTGCATGCAATGTATCATGTAACAATTACAACAAAAAATTGTAAATAAAATTACTCACAGCAAAAAATGATGTAAATACACTTTGTTAAAGTCGTAAAATAATTAAATAAAAATGACATTTAGTTAGAAGTAATTTATTGCTTATAGCTTCAAATGTTATTATACTGCATGCAATATTGGTGTCAAACATTATTTATTTTATTGTTTGCTAAAAATTTGAATGGAAATCGTTTTGACATTGAAAAACACTTAACTCCAGACATCTTTATAAGTTGTATTAAATTGAATTTCGTTGTTGATATGGCGTTCTCGGAAGCCAGATATGGATTTGAAATATATTAAAATGCTAGCTAGCGTTATGTGACTATTTAAATTTGAGACAGAGAGAACTGTACTTTAGTTGAAAAATTACGTCTTCAACTCATCCTTTACACGTCTAAACCAAATCTTTTTGCCTCTAAAACACATATTATTTCCTCTTCGCTCAAAGCGTTGATGAAATAAAGACAATTGGTTTGTTCGTAAATACACGATCAGAAAGAATCGATTATGTATTTACGAACAGACCCAATATTTCTAACATTTTGTCAGGGTATTACGAACAGACCCAATATTTCTAACATTTTGTCAGGGTATTACGAACAGACCCAATATTTCTAACATTTTGTCAGGGTATTACGAACAGACCCAATATTTCTAACATTTTGTCAGGGTATTACGAACAGACCCAATATTTCTAACATTTTGTCAGGGTATTACGAACAGACCCAATATTTCTAACATTTTGTCAGGGTATTACGAACAGACCCAATATTTCTAACATTTTGTCAGGGTATTACGAACAGACCCAATATTTCTAACATTTTGTCAGGGTATTACGAACAGACCCAATATTTCTAACATTTTGTCAGGGTATTATGAACAGAACCAATATTTTTGTCAGGGAATACCATCGGATGAACTATTCCCTGATTTTATGCTCACGAAAAAAAGAGGGAAAAATGCGTAATTTCGTTTTTTACCCTCTTTTTTCCTCTAAAATGGTGCAAAATAGGAGGAAATTAGACGAGGAGAGAGCTTAATAGCGAATAAAAGATTAAATTTATTTCAACTCGGGGATGCATGTAATATAATGTAAAAACTAATTATCACTTATTATTAATTAGAGGTAAATTTTAAGACACGTGTATCATTAACAACAAAAACAAAATCCAGTTTTTTATATTCCCATGAAAATAATTTAACCAAAACGTTCTGACATTGAATCGTTCAAGACCATTCATTTGGTCAGCGAGAAAGTTGATATTATGTCATAATGTTATCACACAGTATATGAAAATTGTTTGTTTTTTAACGTTCGGCTCTACAAAGCATTATTACATGTTATGAAACTTTATAAGGAAAGTAATTAAAAGAAAAGGTGAATTTTATTTCCGGTCTGTGAAGATTGAACAACATTTTATTATAAGACGTAAAATAGAAAAGTACATAAGTAATAATTCTAAAATATATTTTCCTTCCGTTGGTATGTATTATAATATTCAAGGTAATAAAATATGGTTTTGGTGTAATTTTTAGAATAATTTAAACCCATTTTCCTTATAACTTTAAACAAATGAAATATATACGATTTTCGTATATTGTTTTACACCTAATAAGATAAAGAACGCGGTATTTTCGCTTTAAAATTTTTATATATGACTATAAGTTGTAGTCATATGTGGTGGAATATTTTATCCATGGCACCTTAAAGGTGCATTTCCATGGAGCGGGAAAAGTGAAAAAATCGAGTGCCGCAGCCAATCAGAGGCTTGGAATCTTCTCGCCTTGCGGGGAGCGATTTTATCATCAACATGGCTGCCATACGAGATTGAAGCAAGTGCGCTTTTCTCGCTCCGCCAAGTCCCGCTTAATTAACATCGCTCCATGGAAATGCTCTTTCATTCGCTTCGCATGATAAAAAATCGACATGTGAATCCACCTTTACAATAAATGTCTACAAAATGTAGCGCCGCTGGACTGTTGGATTGGAAAGTCTGGAAGAGTTCAAGATCATTCGACCGTAGATGTGCAAACCGCCAAGCCTCTGCAGTCGTTTGAGAATTTGTATAAATGCATGCATAAATATATCCAGCTGTATAATAAATAATACCATTATCATTAAAAAATGTAGAAAAATATGATTTCAGAAAAATATTTAAAAAAAAATCCTCAATAACTGTTATTACTCTATAAAAAAATTTTTTCAGTACTCTAGTTGAAAAATTACGTCTTCAACTCATCCTTTATACGCGCGTCTAAACTCTAAAACACATCTTATTTCCTCCTCGCTCAAAGTGAGGATGAAATTAGGACAATATTTCTAACGTTTTATGCTCAAGAAGAGGGAAAAGGACGTAATCTCGTATTTTCTCCTCTTTTTCCCTCTAAAATGGTGCAAAATAGGAGGGAATTAGATGAGGAGAGAGCTTAATATTCTGAAAATTAATATGCATGTTAATAAAAATTAGTCAAATATAAAATAACACCACCGCTATCCAATTTTGGTACTGAATTATGAGATTTGTGGATACAGTTGCTTATAAATGAATTCAAAACATTACTATTAAATTATTGATTAAATAACTATATTTTGTAAAAAAAAAAAAAAAAAAAAAAACAATTAAGACGATATACAAAAATTTCATTCTCTATTATACTTGCTAGGTAGGTACCAGCTTTACATAGATACAAGAAATGTTTTATCAACTTCCTGACACTGCAGTGCAATTATAGATTGACCAAGACGACGGACAATTGTTGATAATTATAAGTACGTCATTCCCAGCAATTAAAGGTGATTATAATTAATCAGTAATACAAAAATGTGATGTATTTCAGTGCAAGGTGTTATGACAAGCAGCTAAGCCAAGGTATATATGTAATATTGTGAAGTATGTAAAGGTGCGAGTTGTATGTAATATTGTGAAGTATGTAAAGGTGCGAGTGGTATGTACGCCCCGCGGCAGGAGGTCGTTTCACAATTAAGGATGTTCTCCATGAGGAATTAATGGAAGGCTGTCTGATGATCGAGGAAGCATTTTAACACACGCTTGTGCGAATGTTATTATTTTATGCCCATGAAAGAGATAATAAAATATTTTAATTAAAAACAGTATTTCGTTTTACCTTGCTTCCCTCCTAACTTATTTTTTAATTAAACTGATGTGACTGACAGTGAGAGAACGGTGGAAACCCAAATAAATTATTAAGAATCACTGTTTCATATGACATCAATTTTTTATTATGCATAAATTTATAATAAAATATATTATGTTTATTATAATGTTGTTAAAGTTATACAGCTGAGCATCGCAAAAATATTGCATATTAAAATAATATTTACATTTATCAGAATTTTCACACAGGTGTCATACAAAACTTTGTCAAATAATGTCGACTTGGTATTGCAATATTTGATTTAATAAAAGTCATAATAAATAATAAATCAGATAAAAGTCAAAATTTTAGCAGACACAATTTGTTATTATTAATTATGAATTACTAATAAGGATACACTCTGACGGTAAATTTCAACTGATTTGCTTTTCATATAATTGTCAAATAATGTTACTTCTCCATAGTTTTTGAAGCAAGCGGTCTCAATTAAATATCCTACAAAAGGACAAAAGAATTAAAAATGTTGGAAACGGTATGCCAATTTTTGTCACTGTCCAGAATTCATCAAATTCCTCCTCACTTTCTTAATAGTTCTTCAACTCATCCTTTACACATTTTTAATCTAATCTTGTAACATCTTTTTATCTCTATAACACATCTAATTTTTTCCTCGCTCAAAATGAGGATGAAATGAAGACATTTTTTTTTAATCTTTCATAGTCAATAGAGGAGCGAATACGCATTTTTTTTCCCCTCTGAAATGGTGCAAAATATGATGTAAAAAGACGATCAGAGTGAATAAAAGATGACATTTGTTTCAACTCACGTTTAATTATTGTAAAAATTTCCGCAAACGTTGATAATTTCAGACACACTTTAACATGCTAAAATAACAACCCTCGATCATTTATATTTGTTGTCCGGTACTTCAAGTTATATACAAACGTGGCGATTATATATTACAAGCTAGCTGTTACATCAACCACTTTCTTGTGTTAGTTATGCAAGTGAGTTATATTAGATACAAAACACCTGCTGGCGTTTGCATATATTCTCTCCAGCTGAATCCATCATATCAGCAAACAAACCGAGTCGGAATAAATTTAATCTTTTATTTGCTATTAAGCTCTCCTCTGGTCTAATTTCTTCCTATTTTGTACCATTATAGAGGGAAAAAGACGAGATTATATATTTTTTTCCTTTTATTGAGCATAAAATATTAGAAATATTGGCTTCATTTCATCTTAACTTTGAGGGAAGAGGAAATAAGATGTGTTTTAGAGGTAAACAGATTAGGTTTAGACGTGTAAAGGATGAGTTGAAGATGAAATTTTTCAAGTAAGGAATTTTCACTTTATCCTTGAAATATTTATCATAAAAAAAACTTGCATTAATATTTTATAAAGCAATAATTACGAAATTTAGAATTCTTTTCATAAAGAAAACTCAAGAGGTATCAAACAGAAAATTGCATCATATGATAAAAGAAATAATAAATTTTATATAATAAAAAGTTATTATAGTAAAGTGCAAATTAAATTGTTAAGAAATTAATACAAAAAATCAACAAAGCATTGCGCCTTATATCTCACTTAAATTAAATTAAAATAGTAGTAGAAGGCAATTACTTATTATTAAGTTAATTTTTAAATTGATTCGAGTATTTTTTTTTCGACAAAAGTATTATTTATCTATAAATCGGTATAAATCAAGACTATTATTTATGTTTTATTCGTCCAATTCTAAAATAAGTTTTTTTGTTAAATTTTTTTTTATTCGTGGAATACAATATTTATAAGACATATTATGTTATTAAAATACAGTGTAAATCCAAGAGTTTGAAAAACTCGTACCGAAGAATGTCAAGCTCATCCATTAATATAACTTGGTGGCAGGGTGACAGTTAAAATATAATAAATTTAATTACATTTTCTAAAATCACGAGACACAAAAACTCACCCCTTGGAAATTTGAATTTTCTCTTGCATTTCGCGGGTTCTCTCCTCTCTTGGCCCAGTTTAGCAACTGCTACCCTTGCAGATAAGTTATTACACTGGTCAACTGTTAGGTACTTAGAGCTTTTTGTTTTATGGAAGAACTTTTTCCACAACATTTTAGCTATGTGCTTCATTTTTAATAAACACAATTATCGTTTTTTTTTTTAAGAATAGGCCGATAGGCATACACCGAGATACCACACTATCATGAATACATGACACACGATGCTTATGGTAGCACTGTCCGAATGAATCTGACTTGGTATTAAGAAGCTAGCCTGCCAAATTGTCTCCCCCACTCCACCTCTCCCTCCATATGTGGTATATAAGAAAGGTATTATAACCTGATGTGTGTGTTCACGGTCATATATTTGAGCATTGTTTTTGTTAACTTTTTGATTTCCGCAAAAAATTTTTAATTAAATATTTTTGAGATTTCCTCTGTCTTTTTATATTGAATTGTACGTTATATTATTTTATTGAAGAACTAATTTTTCTATAGGATTATGTTGAATGTTCGCTTTTTGTGCATTTTATTGTTTTTTAAATATTCACCATATGGTTTATTTTGTTGTTCGACATTTATTTGCATATCCCCCCTCCCCCAATTTATGTATTCTTAGCCTATTCTATTTATATTTTATATGCATTTTTATACTCACACGGCCGAATACCTGTTGCATTGTTTTTGTAAACTTTTTAATTGATTTGCGCAAATCCCTTCAATTATTTTTATTTTTTTTTAGATTTTCTCTGGCTTTTGATATTGATTTGAAATTCATTCTATGTTAATATTTTATCTATACAATAATATAGATAAAATTATCATTATCCACATTAGTTAAATAATTGAGTTCAGTGATTTCAATGTATTACATTTCTTACGAAAATTCCCATTGATTTTACTCGTACAAAATAATTATAAGTGGTGTACAGTGTCATTAATTATTAATTTGTTTTATACCAAAATATTTCAAGTAAAAATTGAACTTAGTTTAAATTATTTTAACTATAAAACTTGCAGGTGTATATTTAATTATAATAAAATGTGAGTGCAATATCTGTTTGTGCCATTGCTTGACAAAATATTGTTTGTGTGTTGAGTTGTGAAAATTAAAGTCCATGAACCCATGAGCTCTAATAAATAAATTTCTCAACCCTGTACAAACCATCAACATCAATGTGTCAATTTCAATCAATCAACCGTTTCATGACTTGCAATTTCCAGTATGTCGCTTTCGCATTGTCTATGTATTTTACTATGAATATGGTTCTATGATTTATTGTATTTTTGGCAATGGAACTATATAGCCACTAATATTTTTTGGATATAAATAAATAAATAAATAAATAAATAAATAAATAAATAAATAAATAAATAAATAAATAAATAAATAAATAAATAAATAAATAAATAAATAAATAAATAAATAAATAAATAAATAAATAAATAAATAATGTGTCAATCATTTACTACAGACAGTGACTTGCAATTTTCAGCTCGTCACTCGGTACTTAAGTTGCGTCATTTTAGCAGTCAAGGTTAAGTTCAGATCTTCCCAACGTGCTACAACAACCGGTAGTGAGCCAGATTGGACTGGTAGTACAGCCAGATTTAGTCAGCTGTTTAATTAAAATCACATGATACTGGGATTTTAAATACTAACATATATGTGCAAAGAATGTGCTGGAATATACGGGTCTTTCAACCATACGTCATAATACAAAATATGACGTCACGATTGTGTAGGCAAAACATTGTCAGCTGCATAGCAGATACGTGATAAAGATGGTCTAGAAATTAATTTCTCCTAGCTGTTCGCATAATTTTTCTTAAAATTTTCTTTCAGTCTAGAAATTAATTTCTCCTAGCTGTTCGCATAATTTTTCTTAGAATTTTCTTTCATAAATGGTGACAAGAAGAACCAATGCAGAAAATTATTTGGTGACCAAAACTATTTTTAAAAAGAAATGTCGTGAGTTACGTTAGACCGCACAGTATAGAGTTGTTTGCTGTTTTTGTTTACGAGGGAAAATAACATAGCAGGTATATGGACGGTCAGGAGGGTAGAAAAGAGAAAGTGGAGGTCCAACTACTATGGCATTAGATAGGAGAAATGACAAAAAAAAATTAAATAAAATAGTTTTGATTGTTAAATAATGATGCGATTTTTTTATGCTATCTATCATTTATTGGTGTATTTTTACAATATTTTAAACCTGATTTATTTTGTTTAATAAAGTGAAAAAAAATCAATATGTAATTTGTTTATATACTAGTCTGTGCATTCTGGTCCTCCATAGGGCAGCCTAACTTACAGGGGCATGACGTCAGCGCAATCAGCTCTATAGGATTTTATGGTTTTCTGCCTACATCCCGAAGATTTTCGGGCGGCTTCGGGCATCTCCGTGCTATATACCTTAAACGTAAACATGAAATTTCCTTATTGTAATGCTACAAGATGCATTGTCACGTATCAGTTACAGTGAAGTGGTCTCATGTCATTGTGTGCTAATTGTCTGATCATTGCCTGCATAGTCACTGCAGTGACGCGACAAATTCATTCATAAATTTAACAAGCCGTAAAATAAACATAAACTTTTTATCACCTGCTCGTTGAACGTTTCAATTAGTGAAGCAAAAAATATCGAGTAACAATTTTATTACGTCATCATGTCTTTTTATTTGTGTCTTTATATATGCAAAATTATTTCAGTTCTTCTAAGCTATCATAATGGACAACCAACATGAAAATTTTTTATTGCAGAAATGAATAGAGGGTACCAAATTATGCTACTCTGAATTTGTTCAGATTTTTTTGAGATCCAGAACTATTTTTAAATAGTTATTGCAAGTTCTGTAAGTTCAGTTGGCACCCCTGAATCCTCAATAAAAAGGGTAGGACCGAGACGCCTATTGACGCCTCCAGTGGGTGTGGCCGCACTTTCAATAATTATTTAAAAATTGTTCTGGGTTTCAAAAAAAATCTGAAAAAATTCAGAGTAGCATAATTTGGTACCCTCTATTCATTTCTGCAATAAAAAATTTTCATGTTTGTTGTCCATTTTTAAATGAAAAAAAAAAATCATAAAGATATTAGTTGAAAATAAAATTGTTGTGAAAATTGTCACTCAAATGTTCGTAGTTTATTTTCCATCAAAATGCGTTCCATATTCGACACGGTCCAAGAGGTCCACGTTAATTACCAGGTACATGTGGTTATAAAAGGAAGCTGATGATACATAATCTGAATTAGTGGTTATTTGAAGGACAAGATTCGGTTTGACATTGGATAAAAATTTTATGTTCGGAAATATTTCAACATGGGATAGAAATTTGACAAAAAATAGTCTATTTTAATAATGTTTTAAATCATCGAATATGTAATATGACATAACCTTTGAAAAAACAAGTATTCTCACTTTTCATGGTCAATTTAGTCAGCACTTTTGAAACTTAATATGACAAGGAATATTTTATTCATGTAAACAGTAAAGGATTATTTTATAGGTTATTTATTTTGGTGATATTTATTATAGAAAATATATCACTGGCTATGCTAATCAAGACAAAATGACTGAAAGTGTATTGTTTTCAACTTGAATTCATGCATTGTGTTTCAAGTGTTCCTCGTGGATTTTTTTTTTCCATAAGCCTCTATGTTAAAAAATTTGAAACTTTTCTCCATAACTATTAAAGCAATCAATTTGAATCCACCTCCTACCCCCCCTCATTTAGGGGTCTTCTGATAATGGATCAAGAACTTATTTTTCTCTAAAAAATTCTTTATTGCTAAAAAAAAAGCAATTTTGAGTTTTTTAATACATATCATAGGTTTGCATGGATAGGACGGTACGGTGCAATAACACCAAAAAATTAACTGACTTGAAAACTTTATTCAATGTTTATATTTTTGTTTTATCATAATTATTTTAACTAATGACATAAATGGATTATCGACCTCATTTTTTTATTTGAGAAATGGATAGAGGGTGCAAAGTTATGCTACCCTGATTTCTTTCAGATTTTTTTTAGACCGGGAACTATTTTTAAAAAATTATTGAAAGTCCTTTTTGTGACGTCACGAGGCGGCAAGTCCTATCTTTTTCTTAAAGAGCGGCGTCTCGTGACGTCACGAAAAGGAATTTTAATAATTTTTTAAAAATTGTTCCTGGGATCTAAAAAAATCTGAAAAAAAAAATCAAAGTAGCATAACTTTGCACCCTCTATCCATTTCTGCAATAAAAAAAAAAATTGAGGTCGATACTCCATTATAATAAAATAATATTTTCAATAAATTGGTTTGACATTTTATTTTTAGTGTTTTAAAACATGCACTGCATTTTATGATATTTTACATTGCTCGTATGATCAGAGAATTGAAATGATACTAATATAAATTCTTTCATGACAAAATTTACATTCTCCATGCACTATAGAATGTTTATCTGACGCAATGATGTACCTCTGTGTCAAATTGTATATTTCAAGTAAAACTGGCGTGATCGTGACGTCACGTGTCACCACGTGGTTACGTCCGTCGCAACATCGCGCAACCAGCCTTGGAGTACTCTTCGTGGGCATTCTGAGGGAACTTTTTTGGGGCTGGACTCAAAATTTTGGTCGTGTTGGTCTCTGCAGCTGCATTAAAAATGTCTAAAGTTCATCTAATTCTACTTATAGTTATATATTCACATAATAACAGACAGAAGTGTATCTTTGCAGCCTTGCGGATCTCCCAGCCTGGAAAGTATGCAACCAGGTCTACACTCTCTCTTACATAAGTGACGAATTATACAACATAAACTCGCTGACAGGGTTGTTACGATATATATATATATTAGAGTCTTATGAGAGATTTATTATTAAATATCAGATTATCAGGCATGCGATTTACATATAATTTTATCATTATCATGTTATATATTATTACATATCAGGTTTACGGTGGTGAGAAGAGAATTTTGACCCTATGAAAGTTAATTTTAATTACATTTTACCTTATAAGGTAAATGCAATAAATAACAAAGGGTTTATGAAAAGTATAGAAATTTTGCTGCTAAAAGTAAAGAGACTGCCAAAGCTTCGTCCGTTTTAATTATTTAATTATTATCGGCATGGTAGTGGTATTCTATAAATAACTCCATTGGTAATATTATTTGTTATTTGCATGCTATATAATTTATATGAAAAATGAATTGTTATTTTGTTAACGCATTTATATTTGTTTTTCTATCAAGAATTTTAATTATATAGATTAAATATATTATGAAAAAAAAACAAAAACAAAATAATAATAATAATGGGGGACATTCACAAAGCACTTTAACCCTCACTTAAGTCTCAATTTTTATCCCTGGTGCTAAACATGGGGCTAACCATAGGTACTAACCATGTTTAGCCCCTGGTTTAGCACCATGGATAAAAATATTAATTTGTTCGACGATACTCAACACAACGGACTACATATTTTGGGTGATTTGAAGGTCTAATGGCTAGAGGTGTTGCGTATGCAGCAGTAATGCTTCATGTGCTCTTCAATTAGAGGTCTTTCTTAGAAGAGATGCTTCAAATCACGCACATGTGAACGTCCCACTAGAAAGGAGCGGCTTTAGTCTGGGAGACGTAATGTTTTTTATCACCTTTTCTGTACTGTACACTCAATATTGTCCTTCTAAAGCACTTCATGCAAATGTTTGACAACTTGCTAGGTATATACTGCTCAATGGACAACCTGAATGACTTTTTTGTATTTTTGGATAGAGGGCCTCGAGCAATGTGTTTTTTTTACATTTTTTTAACCTTCTATAACACCCTCAAAAGTTAGAAGGAAAAATGGTAAGATGCTGTGACGTCATAGTTATATAACGTCTTTGCCCATGCTGGATAACTATGACGTCACAGCGTTTTATAACATAACTTTAAGGGTGTTAGAGGTACTTCAAAAATAATATATTATAAATATTATTCGAGGTGCTCTATCCAATTGTATGAAATAATCATCTCTTGGTTCCTAATATAGCAAGACAAATTTTTATCTAGACTAGAGTATATTTGTTTAAGTTGCCTTTAATTGTGGGTGCATCAAAGTATAGTCGATTGATCTTGAAGCACGTGCGTGGTTTTACAATAAACCTTGCAAATCATTATGCCATCTTCAAAAAACAAAGAACGGTTAACAAATTTTCTCTAAAGTCTTATTCATTTTTACGTAAATTTTACCTTGCATGGTGTTAAATGAAGGTAATTTCATTTCAATGGTAAAGTATGACGCAAAATCGGCAATGGACATTAACAGTGCGATAGTTGTAATAACTGCATTCATGAGGTTTCTCCATATATACATATTATTAATTATTATAACGAACACAGACCTTTAAGGTTGAAATACATGCAAGCTTTCGAAAGTCTTAAATTACAAGTAAAAAGTCTGCTACGCTGAGTTAAAATTTTAGGTTAATAATGCATTTTTTAGACTTGCACCAGAGTTTTCTAGACCCTGGCAAAACCAGTAACGCGCCGAAGCCGAGTTGTAGCCAATCAGAGAGCCGCATATCAAGTTGTAAATAGAAAATGAAAAGCTCGTATTTTAGACTTTTAGAGATCCGTAAGTCTAGAATAACAGTGGAAACTTAAGTCGGAATATTTTTTTCCAGTGAGTTTTCTAATAAATAACAATATAAGTATTATATAATTTGTATGTATTAATTAATTTATAAATTCACGATGTTGCGCAGTTAAGGACGGACGTTGACATAACCACGTGACGTCACGATCACGCCGGTTTAACTTGAACAATTTGACAGAGAGGTTCATCGTTGTGTCGGGGAGTTCCAATGTGAAGATTGTAAATATCATTTACATAAATAGACTGTCATAATTGGCATTACATGGTTTTTAAATTCTTATAGTTTCAGTTTTAGTAGAGAAATGCATTTTTTTAAATAGTTATTTTAATAAGATATTTGAAATACTTTATTCATTTATTTTATTTTTATTGAAAAATAAAATTAGATCAATACAGTAAAATTACAATACTAACCATTAAATTTATAAATAAAAGTTCATATAATATACTTTTAATTATAATAATGTAACTGAAGTACATCAAATCATCGCTTTCTTGCTTGTAGATAAACTTTAATTTCACCAATTTTACTGGTACTTGGTACATTTAGTACATGTTTTATATGCTTGTTAAATTTATGATTTACATATAATACAAAATAATAATATTACATTTATTCTATTTATTATTTATTTTAATTTTTATAATTTTAAGCTTTTTATTATTTGAATCTAATATATAAAAAAATAATAAATAAATAAAAAATATATACTCTAAAATAAATATTTATTTCTATTATATTTTGCGAATACCATGACAAATTAAATTGGAAGTTACATTCCTTTTGGGATTAAAACAATCTGTCCTATTCTTATGAAAAAAAAAAAAAAAACTTATTTCAGTTTAAACTGTTTTGTTTCAAATAAATTAAATTTAACATTTTTATGTATTGTAACAATGATTAGATTGTATTTTATTTTTTTCAAGTTGTTTTCTTTAGTTTTGATCAAACTTAAAATTTTCAATGTCAATTTTGCACCAGCTGATGAGATTATTCAAATTAATCCCTGCTGGACAATAATTGTAAAAATTATGAAACCAACATTTAATTTATTCAAATCTGTATAACGTGATATATTTTAATTACGTTCAAACTCATACTAAGTAGGGAGTTTTATTAAACTCCGTAGCTATTTTCTCTATGAGGTAAGCTATCATCGACACTTTGACAAACGAAGTGATATTCACACACACGTGTTCATATTCCGCCTTCAAGCAGATTATAATGGGACGTCTAGGCAAGGATATTAGAACAAGAGCAAAAAACTGCGTAATTATGAGGGAGCGTGCAAAAAATAAATTAATTTCGGCGCCCTTGAGGAGTCAACAACATGGAACTAGAGGAAACATTTAGTCTAGGAAACATGTTGTACATCGGTGTTACGGCCTCCATAATTTTCTATATTGAAGGTTCGGTGATTCGATAAAACTTAATTGTGTAATGGGTGAGTTACATGATTTTTTATTGCAAAAATGAATAGAGGACACTAAATTATGCCCGGGAAATATTGCTAAAAAGTTGAGCAATGTTTGGGTTTGATCCCACTCCCTTTTAGTCCCTAATATTGCAGCTTCTCATATAGATTATATTCAAATAAATTAATTTGGTCTCTGCTTGCATAATAAATATTTTTTCCTACACAGATAAACTTGTCAGATTTACAAATATTTGCAAAATTCTGGGAGGTTCTCAATTTGCAGAAATCTCAACATTTTGACTGTTACCTATGCAGGTAAATGATTGAAAATGCGAAGTCCTTGAACGGCTGAGTTCGTCGATCTATAAGCAACAAACAAAGCAATTATCTCGCACGTTTGATGATCTGCACTCAGGCCGTTGTGTGCTGGAGAAACTGCAGAGAATTATTTTATCCAAATCTCCATACCAATATTCGAGCATTAGAAAATAATATCGTTATTTAATACGTATACTCGTTTTCTTGGAAATTTTCATGCACAAAGAAATGGAAAGAATTGTATAACAGTTACAATATTATGTGTGACCATGCAGGGGTTTCAACATCCCTGGAAGCAGCTATAGTTAAAAATTTACGACTTCAACACGTCTAAACTTAATACTATTATTACGTCTTTTTACCTCTAAAACACATCAAGTTTCTTCCTCGCTCAAAGTGAGGAATCTTTGGAGACAATCTTTCTAACATTTTATGCTCAATAAGAGGAAAAGAAAACGTAATCTCGTCTTTTTTTTTTTTTACATCGGAAATAGTGCAAAAAAGGAAGAAAAAAACAGGAGAAAATGAATAAAACATTGAAAGTTATTTCAACTTGGGTTACAGTATAACAATAATTCTTCAAGATATTTCTAAAATGCATTGAAATGCAACTAAGATAAAAAAATAAGTTATTTCATAATGTTTTGTCACATAAAAACAACGATATTATTAATACGACTTCAAGAATGGATAGATTAATGCATTTATTTTATAATATATGGCTTTTATATTTGATTTATATTTATAATACATAACACTGAATTGAATAAATTAAAATAAAAATGTCTACTAGGAGTTATTACATAAAAATTATGCACGGCCTTGGACCAGCAGGTATAGTAAAATTCTTGAAATGTATAAAGTTATACGACTCTCACAGTTTGTATCATAGCTATGATTTAACTAACACTACGATCCATTCGGAAATGACAATCTAGCTCTTTCTCCTTATATTTAATTTTAACATTAAATACCCCACAGAAAATCGTGGATAGAGAAATCTTTATTTATACGTCATATTTAGAGATAAAATGCCGACAATTTTTCTGAAAATGTTTTGGTGATTCGACTATGTCTCTAATGTTTTTAAACAAAATTACTGATTCGACTATGCCTCTAATGTTTTTAAACAAAATTACTGATTCGACTATGTCTCTAATGTTTTTAAACAAAATTGCTGATTCGACTATGCCTCTAATTTTTTAAACAAAACATCTACGCACAACTTTAAAAATATTACTCTGGACTCTACCCACGCGAATTTAGCAGGTATAAAGATAATCTTGAATCTGATTGGCTATCACAAAACTTATAATTGGCAACAACCAATCAAATTGACAGAACGATTAAACCCCCTTGACTTCGGGGAAATACCCTTACGTTAAAAGTTGAGATGCAAGGTTATACCTCAATAAATGTGGTCCAAATAAAAAAAAAAGGGTATATTTTATTTATAAGAATTGGCGGTAGTGTTTGCGATGTTCAGTATTTTCTGGTTTTTATAACAGGATAGCCATGACTCGGCAAAAAAGCAGAATTTTTAATACTACGATATTTATTTTATTAACTGCTCGCATATATTATTTTTAGACAAATTAAAAACTGTGGAATCTTCATAAACAATAATTAAGAAGTAAATAAAGATAATTATTTAATTAATAATTGTTGAAAAGTTGCCAATGAATTAATAATTCCGTTTAGCATTGTATGTGCTGTAATTACTGTAATTAGTGACATTTATTATGACTTTTTTTAATTTTTTTTTTATAAATCAAAGTTATGTACAGATTACACAAATTTTAAAACAAAAGTAGAAAATAATGGGTGCGATTCACGAAGCAGTTAGCCAGGTTTCTAACCACGTTTAGCTTAACCACGTTTAACTGGGTGATTTAACACGTAAAACAGGTATAGTTAAACGTGGTTAAGCTAAACGTGGTTAGAAACCTGGCTAACTGCTTCGTGAATTGCACCCATTATTATTATTATTATTAAATGATTTTACAACAAATAATCAAAATTCAAACTAATTTATTATTATTGTAAACTAATTTATTATTATTATATTTTTATAGGTATTTTACTTACTTTTGATCGCAGACCTTTTTCTTGCAGATTTACGTTTGTCACGATGTTTGATGCGGGGGCAAAAAATTTGGGGGTTCACACAGTGGGGCATTTTGTCGTGATAATATCAGAGGTTAAAAACTTAAATATGAAAATAACCTTTAGTCTATTTGTTTAAAAAATATATTTGATAAATGATAAGTTATTAAAATGTTTACTAAATGATACTACTTATTCAAGTCTAAACGAAAACTCAAAATACTCAAGTAATTTTGGGACTTGTTCCGAAAAACAATTTATTAAATTATTAAAATATGTAATTTTCTTATATAAAATTTACCAATTTAGCTTCTATTTTAATGTAAATTCAAAATTAATATTAATATATTTCAATTATAGTTACTATTTGTATAAGCTATAACCAATTTTAGTAACTTATTCGAATTGAAATCGTTTTAAAATCAGTTGTGTTGTTAATTAAATGTAAATTAATGTCATACTAACTATATCTAGCTGCAGATGCTATAGCTTGCCGATATGATATCATGCACTCGCTGAGTTAATTCCATACACTGACTGGCTCAGTATATCATGCACTGGCTGGTGTTCAAGAGTGCACTGAGGCACGGGCGGGTAGAATAATATGAAGATTATGATGTGTGACGTAGTAATGTGGTTGAGGAAAAAACAAAGCATCAATCTGCGAGGAATTTCGAGCAAAACCTTCTCGATCAAATCTCACGTTTGTTTGGCGTAAGTGTAATGGTCCAAATGACAAAAAAATTGAAGGAACACAAAATAATCATAAGCGACGACGCTACACGAGTTAAAAAAAAAATTCATCTTTCATTCGCTTCTCCTAGTCAAATTTCCTCCTATTTTGTACCATTTTAGAAGAAATAAGATGTGTTTTGGAGGTAAAAAGATTAGGCTTAGACGAGGAAAGGATGAGTTGAAGACGTAATTTTTCAACTATGGTTTATGGGTCGGGTCCACGAAGACCCTTGTCTCTTGTAACTAACCAGTACCCTACAAAAGGGTTCATTTAAAGCCAAAAAAAAAAATAAATAAATAAATAAAAATATAAAAAATATGATATGATATGATAATAATAAAAAATCAATATAATTATTATTATTTTCGATCCGTAACGTTGCAAGTAAATTTCAGGTGAGAATTGTTCGTACTAAAAATTCAATGTATCGTATATAGTGAGCATTAAACCCTATAAACCCTATAGTTGAAAAATTACGTCTTCAACTAATCCTTTACACGTCTAAACCTAATCTTATTACCTATAAAACACATCTTATTTCCTCCTTAGCTCAATGAAATAGAGACAATATTTTTTCGAACATATATACTTTATAATCAAGATAATTTCATAATCTCGTCTTTTTCTCATTTTTCCTCTAAAATGGTGCAAAATAGGAAAAAATTAGACGAGCTTCACAGTGAATAAAAGATGAAAATTATTTCAACTTGGGAAATGTGTGCATCCTTGTCGATTTAAGTGGCGATATATGATCTCTATTAGATGAAAACTGCTTGCTCACGGTTGAATTTTTCTAATCCTCGTTTGTTTTTTGTACCTGCAGGGCGTGGTCGCTCAAGGCAACAAAAACATCGATGACGTCAAATGTTTTTGCTAGCAGACGATTAATTGCGGGAATCCCTGACCAGGTATCATCATAACATCGATTTCATAACTACCTACGTGTTGTTGTTGTATTTAAGGATGTTACGATGAGAGGATGTTATTTTGCGAAGTTATAGTAAGTGACTTGCAAGATTTCAGAGTTCATGCGGTTTCCTATAGCATAAATATATTATATTATTATGTGTTATTAAATTGTTGTTTATGTTTTATTGATTTTGTATGTATAATGTGTTTATATACTTATATTTTTTTTTATCTCTTATCACCCAAAATTAAAAATATGTCTAAATTTCATCTGCTAATTTAAACTAATTTTTGTTTATATATTTAAATATATATGTTGTCTTAAACCGGTATTATAAGATACAATTTTTGCATACATTTTTTCCATGCAAGAAAATTTCATCTCAATACAAACAAATAGAGTTGAAAAATTGTATACAATATTTAGAAAAATTGTATCGTGTAATACCAGCTTTACTCCTTTGTTTTTCTTGCTATTAAACAAAAACTTTTTTCCTCGATCTTCTCGAACTCGTTGAGGAGTAAACACAATTTTGTATAAAATTTATAATGAATAAAAAAAAGTGTCGGTGTTATAACTATAAATGGCAGAGAGGTATGTTGACGGCATTGGATGAGAGGTAGGGAGTTTTGAAATTTATAGTAAATGACTTGCAACTTTTTAGTTCAAGTTCATGCGGGCTTCTTCTACCTAACATCGCGGTTTTAACTATAAATGGTAGCGAGGTATGTTGAAGGTGTTATAATGAGAGGATGTTAGTTTTGAAATTTATAGTAAATGACTTGCAAGTTTTTAGATGTTATTTTTTAATGCGTTTTATGAGTTTTTTTATACTACAAGTTTAATGGAGTGAAAAATTAATTCAAGGAAATTTTTAGCATCTTACTTTATATAACAAAAAAAAAAAACTTGCACCTTTATTACCACATTAATAAATATTTAAAATTATTTAATTATTATTTTTTAAATTTAAATCATAAACAAAAATTTATCGCATTTTTGTTTATGTAAATATATCAATGTGGATGAAAGAATTACTTGCTAAAAATTATGAAATAAATAAAGGGGTTGTGCACTTTATTAATGAACCTGCATCTAATGCAACTCCCTTAGAAACCCTCTCCCAAGCACTTTAATGATTTTCGTGAGAATTTACGATAGGTGTTATAATTAGCATTGATAAGAAAGATAATGCAAATTTGCAGAATAAAATCTTAAAAAATTTATAAATATGATTTGTCCATAAAAACTGAATCGGAGCAAATCACATAATGCAGTTAATTAATAACAAAATTATTGCCAACAATTTTCACGATTTTAAAAATTATTTCATCAGTTCGTTGACATAATACAATAAATATTTTATGTTTAGAATTATTTTTTAGAAAATATCTAAATGTTCTAATGTTTCATATTTTATTTATTATTTATTTTATTTTATACGTCATCAACTAAAATTATGTTCAGAGACACAAATTGGGCGACAGGTTTAAAGTTGGCTTCTTCATAAATCATCTTATATCCTTAATAATGAAAAGGCTTGGATTATGATCTACACAATATATACGTGTAAATATACTAAATATGCATATATTTTTCAAGTTTAAAACTCCCCAATCAGAGAGATCTTGTATGAGTTATTTATAATTTAAATACAAAAAGTTATTTGAAATAACACATTCTGGGATCTTAATATTATAGTTTCATATAGACAGCCAGAGGCCAATATTGTCAAAAGTCAAAAAGCTTATTAATTTAAAACCAATCCAAACAAATTAATAATGATATTCAATTCAAGCAATAAAATATATTACATGTATATAAGTTTCATTAAAGCCTTATTACATCAACTTTATTATAATTTATTTATTATTTTGTCTGAACAGAAAATTTAAATGAACGTTAATTAACAACTATATCGTACATATGACAAGGTAAAGCACGAGTATAATGAATAACCACGCACACTAGGGGTTTTATAACAGGTCCGTACGTAATAAATAACAAAGTACAACAAGACTGATCACGAGAACAATAATTCAGTACGGAAGTGTGAATGAACGTAGAACATAAACATCGCGTTTACTTTATTATGAATGAACGTAAACATCGTGTTTACTTTATTATGAATGAACGTAGAACATAAACATTGCGTTTACTTTATTATGAATGAACGTAGAACATTGTTTACTTTATTATGAATGAACGTAAACATTATACGTTTACTTTATTATGAATGAACGTAAACATTGTTTACTTTATTATGAATGAACGTAAACATTACGTTTACTTTATTATGAATGAACGTAAACATTACGTTTACTTTATTATGAATGAACGTAAACATTACGTTTACTTTATTATGAAATGAACGTGACGTCATTATAACCACTGATATTTGCTCTCTGTGTTACAAAAAGAAAAATATATAAGTGAAAATTAAATTGAAATTTTGTAATACTGCATGGTTGGATAATGATAGCAAAACTCATGCCGGCGAATTAAGTTTTTAAAATGATTTTGTAGTATTACTGTACCTAACACGAGCTGAATTCTTTACACCTGCATGTGTTCTTTATTTCAGAACCCGATAGTGATTCCTCAGGCTTTGGATATCACTTTGGTCCATTGACAAGAAGTAGAGGTGTCCGTCCTGACAGGATTTTCACGGTTCCCTCAGTCTCACCTCAGCGAATGCTAACAGTCTGTGGCCACCATCCTTTCCTTCCTTACCCTGCCTCGAGCTCAACGCTCATATAGGGGTGTATCCTTGTAAAATAAATCAATCAATCAATAAATTAAACAAGGTGGACTCAACCTTACCCATGTTCTGCATGCTTCGATATGCTGAACAAGTTACTCAGAAAAAGATTACATAACAATAATTTTGTTGGTGTACTTGCGTACTCATATATACGTACGCAGCATTATGTACTGTCGTAACCTTTCACCCGGACTTCGAACCGGTCTGTACAGAGATGAACAAAGACATAGTTCATGGCACTACGGTCCAGTAGTTGAAAAATTACGCTTTCAACTCATCCTTTACACGTCTAAATCTAATCTTATTACCTTTAAAACACATCTTATTTCCTCCTCGCTCAAAGTGAGAATGAAATGAAGACAATATTTCTAACATTTTATGTTCAATAAAAGAAAAGAAGACGTAATCTCGTATTTTGGTTGCAAAATAGGAGGAAATTAGACGAGGAGATTAGCGAACAAAAGATTAAATTTATTTCAACTCGGAGCAGAATTGAACGAAAAGTGTTACTTATTTTGTTTTTCACAAAACCAGTTTTGATGCAGATGCCAACTTTTTTTTTATCCAGCTAGATTAACAGTCTATACTTCTCTCAATGTTATGTGTTTCATGTTTTAATTTATTTGTCTAGTAATTATCTGCTCAGCAATCAAGGGCTTTTAGTTTAGGATGTTGACTTAAATGATAATGTATTTATTGTATTTTGCACATGAAAGACATAATAAAATCTACATAACATCAAATATGGGGACTAATTGGAGAATAATTCATTGTGGGATAATGCATGTTCTAATACAAATATTGTCATTACATTCTTATTATTACAAGAAAAAAAAAAAGAATTAACATTCATTGCATGCAGTACTTAATTTTATTTTAGTAATTTTATTACGTTTAATTCTTGGTTTATGAGACTTTGTATTAATTATTAAAATCTTCCAATTATTTTGCATTATTGCTCTATACTGCAGACTATAATTAATATAGATTCATATTTATAAGTTGAACTTCCATTATTTAAATAGTAATAATTGTTTATATTAAGTAATATTAATTTCAATTAGATATTTATTAATAACATGTTATTAATTATAACAATATAATGCAATATTAATTTTTATTTTAACTAATAAAAATATAATATAAAATATTTAAAATTAAAATTAAATTTTGTTTTACCATAAATATATTTTTTGAACTAAAAAAATTGCGTTTAGATTTTTCAAGATAATTGTTGCCTGACTTCCACATATAATTTTCCTCATCCAATGATTTCTCAATTATATCTACATGTAATTAATCTTACAGTAATACGTTGGATGGTAAAACCCGGTCACACCAAGGTATGTAAGCAAGGCTATTCAGATCGTTTGCAGTGTCACAAAAAACATCTTGAGATCGATTTTAAATTGACAAAAAGCTTTGGTTGAGAGACATGTGGTTGTGAAGTGTGATGATACAAAATTACATTGTTATCTCTTACCGAAATTTTTTGTAGGCACGAAAAAAATTAGATCTTAGACAGAATGACTTGCTAATGCTATAAGATGAGAGGAATTTTCTTTAAAATAAGGCAGTATTATGACGATTTTGTAATTTTTGTGTATCCTCAACCAACTATGTTTTGACGTATTCCGTTTTGGTAAAATTAAATATATAGCGTAGGTAAATTACATGTTCTTAAATTAATTATTAAATACGTCAAATTTTGTAGCAGCATGCAAAAATATAAAGTAAAATATACAGCTTTTACGGCCGACGTAAAAAAATTTACAATTTTATTAACTTCTGTTTTTACCGCTGATTTTAATAAAATATATCGATTGCCATTTTATTACCTGTTTTATTGATAATTTACATTACTGTATCCTCATAAAACTAATTGAAATTTTGTTACTTAATTTTATAGAAGCACCGTAAAAAATAAACATATGAAGTTATCGGAGATTGCGAGGACGTTTTTTAGAGGGTCGAAAATTACAGCTAGGGATAATAATAAGTCTATAATATATAATGCCGTCTCATAAGTCAAGTGCGATCCTCAATGTTGCCTTTCTTGGCTTGGCTAATTAAATAAATAATAAAATTACAAGTTAGCAGAGGGCCCATACGCTTATATATACATGAATGATATCGATATAATTTGTAATTTGCAGGCGATTGAATCCCCGCACTGTGAACGAAGATTTCAGTAATAATCCACTCTTTTCATTCCTAGATGGCTTATATGCAGCAAGTATACAAAATGGGCGCGATTCACAAAGAAATTAGCCAGGTTTCTAACCACGTTTAACTATACCCGTTTTACGTATTAAACCACCTAGTTAAACGTGGTTAAGCTAAACGTGGTTAGAAACCAAGCTATCTTCTTCGTGAATTGCGCCCAATATGTTCACGTTTGATTCCATCAATCACAATGTTTAATTCATATTCGTTGACGACGCCTCATAAGAATAACATTATCCGTCGTCAACGAATCCGTAATGTTTATGTTTGTAGTGTTTACGTAATTTTAAATTAGTGAATGTTTTTACATTATATACATAATACGCATAAATGTATCCAGTTGTATAATAAATTACCAGTATCATTAAAAAATGTACAAAAGTATGCAGATTTTAGGAATTTGGTTAAAAGGTTTCTGCTCAATTAATGACTGTTATTACTATGTTATGGATTTTTTATTGTTGTTTTTCTTTTCTGTATTGGTTGTATATTTTGCCCTTTGACGTGTCATACCCATACATAATGCTTTATTTCTACTTGATATTAATATATGCATAAATGTATTTGGAATTGGACGAATAAAAATAATTTGAATTTAAAAGTTTCCGGAAAATAAATATATCCCATGTATGATTCTATGCAGACAATGCTTTACATCAGAGTGTTCCGCACTCACTTTTTTCTGAGAATTCGTCAACTTTGTTGTATTTCTTTGTGGATTATAATGTGACAGAGTTCAAATAAAATACTTTACATCACTTCAGTACATGGCTATGTTTACAAATGACTTAATTTGAGAACATTTTGTATGCAACCAGAGTTTGATAATTTATCTTTTATTTCCCTTGTGTCTGAGATCAGAGACTAACAGCGCAGTCATGCAGCGGCGAATAAAAGAGAGATGCTAGTTTTTTATTATACTGGGAATTTATTGCAATTTATTATTAATGACGCCATCTAAAGATATTATAACCATCTTTTCAGTGCAACTTCATAAGAAAATTATATATTTTTTGAAAAAATTAAAAAAAAAAAAGCAAATCATGATCAAGTTTCTGAGATACATATATATATTTTTTTTAATTCCAGAAAAAAAAAACATATTTTTATATAACACTTTATATAGACTATTACAATACACCCCAAGAGTTTAAAGAACTCGTAAACGGGTAACGTCAGTTTTTATATAATTTTAGGCAAGATGGCAAATATGACAAAATTTTGTTTCAAAAGATTAGTTTTTAGAATATTAGTAACTTGTGAAAATCAACATAGACTTCAGTTTTTCACGTTATATATTAAAAAAAAAATGATATTAACAATTTGTTTGCTTAGTATAGGATATAAATTGCAAAAATATCATTGCGACTACGGTGACTTTACTAAAAATTTAGTCAAATGGCACTAACAAATTAATAACTTGATCCTTTTATTTGATTTAATTTTAATCCAAAATTGAGGGAGAAAGTTGCGAGCTCAAATACGATTCTATAAAGTGCCCTGCATTCGGGAGATGTACCTTAGGGTGTGCCGGGCTTCCTGTAACCAGGTTTCCATGGTTTCCTGTTGCTAACATGCAGAATGGCGGAAAGTTTGAATTTGGTCATTTGTTTGTTTGTTAACATTATATGCTGTAGTATAAGCTAACATTGTAACAATAAATAATCATCACAAAAAATTAGCATTGCTCCTTGTATAGCCAAGGGTGAGGTCAATTATTGAGATGATCGTTAAATCCAGTTTGATCCAGTTCATGTAGGAATTACCTATGTGAATGACCTCACTGTTAATTACATGGGATATATCAACTGGTTTGTAATGTATGCATAGTCTTGGATAATCAGTACACTAAATTTCAAAATAATAATACTGCCTATAGAAAGAACCCGCTAGAAATTAAAATCAATCAGAGGAATTATCAAAAGCAAAATAAATAATATCGTGATTTTAGAAAAAAAATTTGCTTTATTTTTGCAACCAATAAACCATAAACTCAATTTTGTGTTTTGATTGATATGTCATAATTACATGTATATCTTCGACCATACTAATGCTGTATTGTGACAATTTTTATATACATATATAAATATATATATAAATTTATGTATAAATTTATGTATGTAACAATGTATCAGGTGAAATAAATAAATAAATAAATAAATAAATAAATAAATAAATAAATAAATAAATAAATAAATAAATAAATAAATAAATAAATAAATAAATAAATAAATAAATAAATAAATAAATAAATAAATAAATAAATAAATAAATAAATAAATAAATAAATAAATAAATAAATAAATAAATAAATAAATAAATTGTTACTGTATATATTATACCGCCAATGATCTATTCTATATAAATGGCTTGCCAATTAACTGGACGTCTAGTGCATTATATCCTAGTGACCTCAGCCTTAACAATACAAGGCTGGGAGCTAGAAATTCGGAAGTCATTTATGAAATTTCGCTACCTTTTTATGTAACATTTATAATCATCATAAAACCATTTTCAGTTTCCCATGATATGTGATATAAATTTGATCCTTATGGACGTATATGTTTTATTCGCATTTCGCTAACACCTGCATGTGCCACGGGGCATCAAGGCTGTGTAGGAACTAGATTGAACTTGGGAATGGCGAAATTGATTCAAGTTCGTTGCAATGAGGAAGTGCGTAATTAGATGCTCAAGTTCAGAAAAACAAACGATTACACAATGAAATTAATTGTATTATGACACTGGGCAATGATATAATATACAAGTTTACAGCAGAAAAATCAATATTTTTAGCTCAGAATTAACCAAAGACTATTAAGAAATTGTAGAAAGAGATTTTTTTTTTATCATGAAACAAGATAGGAATTAGGGAAGCAAAGTTTCGAGTCGATATAATTAAGGCCCATAATGATTAAACTAAAGCCGGTATTACATGATACAATTTTTCTAACTATTGCATACAATTTATGCTTATAAGAAAACTTGAACTCCGTTTGTATGGAGATGAAATTTTCTTGCAAGAAAAAATTCTATGCAAAATTATATCGTGTGATACAGGCTTTATAAAAAAATATTATTACTTGGATTATAAGCAAGCGATGAAATAATTTTATTTTTAAATTTCTACATTACATTGTATCTGTGGGTATTATGAACCCTGTGATTGCATGTAATCCCCCTCTCCTCCTTAAAATATATTATACCTTGAATCATTATTATAATTATACTGTTATATAATTTTATTGTTTTTTCTCGATACATTTTTCCATAAATATCAATGTCAGACAAAAAAATAATTTGTATTTTGTTTATTTTAAAATAGTAATTTTAATAACTGCTACCATTGCTGCAATTAATTAATTTAATCGAATTAAATACAATTATCAATTATTCGCAAAGCATTTAGTCACTAAATTACTGTATCCCAGATTATTATTCTGTCTTAAATGGAGCTAACGCAGTTGAGTAATAAAATCCTAACTGTAGGCTAAATCATGTCATAATTTTATTATATTGAAAATTTTATGCAAATTATCATCTTGCTCATTTTACAAAGTTTTTGCACTGTTTTTTCACTTTTTTTTCATTTTTAAAATTAATTTACTTATTTTTTATTGTTTGATGTACGACTATTACTTAACGATTTAATTACAAGTGTTATTAACTTTATAAACCTTGCAGGTTAAAGCTACAAACATATATATATATATTTTTAATTTAATAAAAAAGTGAGTGGTTATTAAAATTACTGGAAAACCAACGCTTTAAAAAAAATACGTAGTAAAAGCTCACCGAATTTAAACATTAAAAAATGTAAATTGTATGACCTCTGCTGATCATTGAAGGTCAAAGGTGAGTCATCACTTGTAGCGTGTCCACAAGAGAGGTTGACCCTCAAGGGCAGAGTTTGTAGCAGAGTAAGGTGTGTGTATTTCATGGTGATGGAGTTCATTCCAGACTGGGTCATGCTACGATGTAAATATTATAATGGTAATAAAAATTGTAGCTCTTACAGGTGCTTGGAATTTCCATGTCATAATTATAGCATTTGAAACGCAAATGAAAAACGCTTTTTATTATAAGATATCGTTCTTTTTTGGTCTGTTAATGCCAGCGGTGAAAACGCTTTTTATTTTAAATATTTAGTCATGCTGTTAACTGTTTTTTAACTGACGAGTCGTGTGCTGAGATAAACAATATATATTTGATGATAGTGGAAATTTAATTAGGACCTTTTACTAAAAAATAAGTCACCTCTTTTGTTGCCAATTTCAACGATCTGAAGTACATTACTTCTTATTTTAACATATTTTTTCTTTTTATATTTTGTTCATTTATTGTGTATTATATTATTGGACGTTGTATAGTATAATAACATATTATAAGCATGAATTCATTCTTATAAACAACACGTGTCCATATGTAATTGCAATTGCTATATTTTGTATAACATTGCACTTAATTTGGAAATTATTATTTTTATTGTTTAAAAATTAAATGCAATTAAAATTATTTAACTAATAAATAATTTACAACATTTATAGTTTGTTATTTTATTAAAAATATATTTATATATAAATAATCACTTATTTTTTTAAATATTATTTATATATTTATTTTAATAAAATAATTTATTATTTATTTAGAACTGTGCATTATAATATGAAGCAATAAACAATGTCAATTTATATAATAAAAACAAGAAAAGAGAGTGAAAAATAAAAGTAATTATACCAATTTACATTGCTTTACGTTCTCTTTTAAAGTGTAAATTTATATTAAATTGAACTGCAGATTAAAAATATTGAACAATCCAAATCAATGAAGAAATCGAATTTTATTCCAGAAAGTGATCAAAAAATGACCGCTCTAGTTGAAAAATTACGTCTTCAACTCATCTTTTATACGTCTAAACCTAATCTTTTACCTCTAAAACACATCTTATATCATCTTCGCTCAAAGTGAGGATGAAATGAAGACAATATTTCTAACATTTTATGCTCAAGAAGAGTAAAGAAGACGTAATCTCGTCTTTTTTCCTCTAAAATGGTGCAAAATAGGTGAAAATTAGACGAGAGGAGAGCAAAGATGATATTCAACTCGAAATATTTTATAACAACCAGTTTAAAGGACCACAAAGGCTGCAGTGATATAATAGTGATGGTAAAAGTGACCGCTGCGTTTTGAATCTCACTTTCGTTGATGACATACTGACCTAGCTGCTGCGTATCGTCGGATTCCAGCTCGTTGTTTTGGGAGAGGGAATGAAAACACCTGTGAAACTGGACCTAATAAAATACCTTCGCAGTGAAAGCACTTCTGTTTACCTTCAGTTTTTTTTTATCAGGGATTCAAAATTAAACTTAAAATTAATCAAAATTAAATGATCCAAGCTTATGGAAATTATACTAATATTATATTCAATAATTCATAATTAAGAAAAACAAAAGATGGGAACGATGTACCATCCACAAAGGATGGTAGAATTTTCAAAGTTGTTACATAGTATAATATTATATCAATTTTTTTACTTGTTTATATTAAGAAAAATGGAAAATTGAGCCTAAAATCGGGCCTTAATTAAACCTTTGTGAATGCCCCTTAATTATAATTTCAAGGAAGAGATTGTAAAACAATTGTGACGTACATTTCTGTTTAATAATTATTAATAATAATTTTCACAACCATTGTATCTAATAAGATTCACCTTGGCTAATAATTAGCAGGTATCATATCAAACAACAATCAAATTATGTTAGATTTATCATACCCTAATTACTGTACTAAGTAATATAAATAATGTAACTTTAATTACTGCACAAAAAAATTAAAGCAGACAAGCTGAAAGTAATGCAAATTATAATTTTTTTGTGTTACAACAATGCATACTTTATCTTTATATAATATAAATTATTATTGTAAAGTCTGTTTTTTTTTTTTCTTTTGTGTATTTCCCCGTACAATATCCTATTTGACATCAACTTTTTGTTTCAGATTTTTGAGAATAGTCCGAAATCAGTCACGCACCCATGAACTTAGTAAATTTCATATCAATTAAGACACTCGTATTTGACGTAACCTAATCTTGTATTAGAAGCACTCAAAATGTGATTTATTGTAAATTAGGAGAAAATATAAAAAAAGTCATCTTTCTTGAGAGTTAAGCGCAAAGTTGAAAAATTACATCTTCAACTCATCCTTTACACGTCTAAACCTAATCTTTTTACTTCTAAAACACGTCTTGTTTCCTCTTCGTTCAAAGTGAGGATGAAATAAAGACATTTCTAATATTTTATGTTCAAGAAGAGGAAAATATACGTAATCTCGTCTTTTTCCCTATTTTTTCCTCTAAAATGTTGCAAAGGAAGAGGAAATTAGACGAGAGGAGAGCTTAATAGCGAAGAAAATATAAAATTTATTTAAACTTGGGAATACAATTGTTCCTGCAAGTCACTTTTGTATCAATTACATTCTTTGCTGATTTTGCGTTCAAAAAATGTTGATAGTTTTTAATGTTGTATGAAGTCGATTTATATTTTTAATATCTAACAAGGAACCATGGAAACCTTAATTAATATGACCGTTAACATAACGGTTTACTATTACCTGTACGGTAATGAAAACTGTAGTATGATGTCAGAGTTATTTTGGACAAACGTCTTTTCATTATAACTATCTGAACAATCGACCTTCTATAATATAAAAATGTACTACCTACTATATAGTGTACTGCCTTGAATTACCTGCAGAGTATACAGAGGCGTAACCACATTAGCATGTACATCATTTCGATCAATTCCACGACTTGATACTTTAAGTGTTAATTGGTGTTCTTAGTAGATAGGGAGTAACTAAAAAAAACTTCCTTGTATTTTATTATTCATCGAAATAAGTAATGATATGTCAATTTTTTACATGTGCACTTCTCGCCTCAGAAAGATTCCCTTGTTAGTCACCATGCCTCGTAAGAATAACACAGGGCTTGGTGATTAACAAGGCTGCAAGTGGGACATTTTCCAAGGCGATGAGTGTACAACGTAGCATGGGGACTGCGACAGTCAAATCAACGTCTTTGTCACAATAAAAAAATTGAATACGACGGTCAAATCAATGTCTTTTTTACGCTATAAAAATTGAAAACGACGGCCAAATCAACGTCTCTGTCACAATAAAATAAACCGTTTTTCTACTTTATCACAGATTAATAGTAAATTTTTCCTTATTTTAAGTTGAAAAATATTTTTATGATTGGAAAATAATGAGCTCTGCCAATAATGATTTTTAACTTGGACTGTGAAAATGACAAATAAATAGTTAAGTAATAAATAGACCTGTGTGGGGGTATTCTCTTTGCTGTACAACATTAATTAATCATACATCGTCCCTCGTCAGAAATAACGAACTAAATCTGAAATAACATATATATTATAACTCAACGAAATCGTGGTAAGCTCATTAATGCGGACAAGGGACAAGGCATTTTAATATTATAATGGAGTATTGTCCTCAATTTTTTTTATTGCAGAAATGGATAGAGGGTGTAAAGTTATGCTACCCTGATTTTTTTCAGATTTTTTTGAGACCTGGAACTATTTTTAAAAAATTATTGAAAGTCCTTTTTGTGACGTCACGCGGCGGCAAGTTCTATCTTTTTCTTAAGGAGCGGCGTCTCGTGACGTCACGAAAAGGACTTTCAATAATTTTTTAAAAATAGTTCCCGGGCTCTAAAAAATCTAAAAAAAATCAGGGTAGCACAACTTTGCACCCTCTATCCATTTCTGCAATAAAAAAATTTGAGGACAACACTCTATTGTGAAACGTTAAATTAATTTCGTTCAGAAAATTTAGGATTTTCTTGATGATGAACAGGCTTGCTACGACTTCATCCAACATTTGCAGAACTTTAATAAAAATATGCAATTTAACGTACCAGTTTTTATTATATCGCCGTCGTTTTAAATTTTATATTCTTACATGGTTTTATATTTTCAATTAATTAATGGTCATTCGAAAGAGCCATTGTAAAAGCGGCACAGTGAATTCAGAAGGAGGAATTATTAGTCAACAAATTGCTTAATGATAATCTTAATTAGTATATTATTATTAATTTATATTTTAATAATATAAATAATTTATGAAACACAATCATTAATTTATAATAAAGTTAGTAATTATATGCTGTTAATATTTTTATTTAAATATAAAAAAAATAAAAAATAATTTATATATTATTTTTTTATTATTTTTTTAAACTTTTATTTTTAAACTAGAAGCCAACAAAGGTCAACAATTTGCCCTTGACCCCTGGCCCCCACAGACCAGATAAAAAGATAATAACGAAGTGGGAATTCACAATCACTTTCTTAAGTGCCTAAACCGTCATATTCATCCCCAACATGTCTTAACCAAATCTCATTTTTATTGAATATCACTTGCATATATTATTATTTTATTATTGTTAATTAAGTGAATATACACCTGTTTACTGGACACAGTATTTTCTACCTTTATTTTTATTATAAATACCATCTCTTTACTCTCTTCAAGTTATTTTATTTTTAGTATTATATGATTTTTTTTAATACCTCTGGGGGGCATTCACAAAGCATTTTAACCCCAACTTTAGCCCCAAGTTTTATCCCTGGGCTAAAAATGGTGCTAAACCATGTCTAGCTCCTAGTTTAGCACCATGTTTAGTACCAGGGATAAAACTTGGGGCTTAAGTGGGGGTTAAAGTGCTTTGTGAATGTCCCCACTATGTTTATAGTTATTGCATTGATTGTTTGGATTCAATTACAGGGAGTTATTATATTATATGCAGTTTAATATGTACTACAGTACTACTTTTGTTTTGTTTGTCTGCAGGATTATGTGTTTTATTGACGTAATTTCAACTTGTTTGTGATTATTCATTATATATTATAACGTGCTTATATTGTTGTACAATCGAAAAGCAAGTATGAATTATTTTTACGTACGTATTTTTCTCGCTTAAAAAATGAGAATCAAAAGGACTTAATTTCTAACATTTTACATATACTAATAATTGATTATTTTCTGATTGAACAGACTTATTACGGCTGCTTATAGATGGCCTTTACATTGAAATGCCTCTGCGCTTTGAGTGTGTGCTCGTGCTTTCCAAGTGATGGCGCTTGCATGTCCTTTACTGTGCTGCTGATACGCCGGCTAGGATCGGTGTGTACTGTGTCCATGCATTAGCTCCGGTATTGCCATGCTAGCTGATGTTGTAGTGGCCCACACCAAATAAGGGGAATCTTATAGGACAATCCACGGCAATCAATGTCTAATAAATCATACCTATCAATATTTTATTCGTTATTAATAATTATATAAGCTTTCCTCTTGTCTTTTGTCCTCCCATATTGCACCATTTTAGAGAAAAAAAGTAGAGATCACGTACTTTTTCCTCTTATTGAACATAAAACGATGTCTTAATTTTATCCTCACTTTGAGCGAAGAGGAAATAAGATGTGTTTCAGATTTAAAAAGATTAAGTTTCGAGACGTGTGACGTGACGGATTAGTTGAAGATGTAATTTTTAAACTTTATATAGGGACATGCATGTTATTGGGCTTGATTGTCTTGCGATAGATCTTATTATTTCCTCTTTTTGTATTTATATAACTTTAAAATTAATTTTTTATTTATCCATCTAAATTCATCATATTATCATGTTTTTTATATCTTAATTTTCAGTAATTAATAACAAAAAGCAATAATTTAATGCTGAATGAATGAAATTGATTTTAAAATTTCATTCAAAAGTTATAAACATTGAACGTGGGACAGAGTATTTTTGTTGCATTCATTCATGATTGATTATCTGTTTTTAAACGAAAAGATAAATTCATCAACCGTCCCTTTTTCATTCACATTTAAATGGCGTTTGTTTAAAAAAGCAATAGTTTATTTTCAAGGATAACTTGTTTCTCTTAATATAATAGCAAAAATTTATAGTGTGTTCAAACTGCGTTGTAAATTACACTTATGTGTACTTTGACTGTTAAAGCGTCGTTATACATTTCCTTTTCTCGGGGCGTTTAATGTTTGTTAATTATTAAAGTATACAGAGCTAAAACATTTTACTAAATAGGAAGGACTCTAGGCATATAAAATGCCATAATTATATATGGTACTACAAATATTGCTACTTTAGGTTTTGGCATTGAAAAATATCCAGCTAAAATTATTTTAAACATACATGTATAACATAACACCATATCCCTTACGGAGTAAGCCAGCAGCATTATTACCTTGGCCGTCCACAAATTTTAAAACTATATCTTAATTAAGAAGCGCATTCTAAACCTGAACGCCTTCTTTTTTATTTTTTTAATGCATAGGCAACGCTCTCACAGTAAGATAATGATAGAGGCTTTTAACTATAATTCCTAGGACAACTTAGTTTTTTTATTTTTTTTTTTTCACTGTAAAATATTGTTTTTATGGTAAGGGTAAGGTAACGTGAATCAGCTGATTTTGTAGTCCCATTTGATTAACATGTAAACCTTAGCAAATTTACTAAAATTCTGAAAAAATTTGAGAGAGATTTACTGATTTTAGTACCTAAAAGTCATAGAAAAAATTTCAAGACAATCACTCGAGCTGATTTTTTTCTTATATTAAGTTTTTATTTTGGCTCTCTATGGGAAAACTCTATGCTGAAAATTAAAAATAATTATAATAATAATTAAAAAAAAAAAGCTCGAATACTTATCTTGAAATTTTTTTTATATTATAGGTATACTAAAATCTCTCTCAAATTAATTTTTCTCAGAATTTTTGTGAATATGTGAAGATTTACATGTTAATATGTTAATCAAATTGGATTAAAAAATCAGCTGATTGGCGTTACCTTATCCTTAACACAGCCTTTAATTATTTTATTATTACTACTTTTTTCTTTATATATATAGAGAGGAGCATAGAACCGATCAAAATAAGTCAAAAATAATAATTATTGCCAGGGATATTTTCTAACGAATTTTCTTGTAATTTTAGACACTAAAGCATTGCTATCGATATGCCGAATTTTTAAAAATATGTTTTCACATTTTTTTGTCTGACACGAATTCGCTTCACTGCATGGTGTAGAACAAGTTGCCTATAATCAGGAGAAATGATAAAGTACCTCGGATTGAGAGCGTGCGAGACGTATATCTCAATATGTGAGTTTTATGTTTACGTTTTGGGTAGATATTTTGGGTAGATGTGCCCGAAGCCGCTCGAAGATCTTCGGGAAATAGGCAGAAAACCTTAAAATCCTATGCTGTACGGGTTAACGTAATTCACAACATTTCGTTTTTAATAATAATTTTGGTGTCCAAATATTTTTCTTCAATAGCATCATGGTTCTTCTTGTCACCTTTTATGAACGAAAAATTATAAGAAAAATTATGTGAACAGCCAGGAGAAATTAATTTCTAGACCAACTTTAGCAGTCTTTAGCACCTGCTATATAACCACTGACAATATATAGGTCTGTTCGTAAAGACACGATCAGAAAGAATCGATTATTTGTGATGAACCTTAAGTTCCATGTACAGAAGGTTCATCACAAATAATCGATTCTTTCTGATTGTGTATTTACAAACAGACCTAATGTTTTGCCTACAAAATAGTGATGTCATATTGTTTTGTGATGTATGGTTGAAAGATCCGTATATGAAAGTGTTTATCTTGTCTTGCAACTTAATAATTTTCATACAACAATCTTACCTTTACCCTAGTTTACCAGAGGGGGGGGGGGGTCAAAACCAAAAACAACTGGTTTAAAACCGGAGAAGGGTGTAAAAGAAGGCTCTAAAAAAGCTGAAAAAATTATTAGTTATTATCGTTATTAAAATCTATCTTATTTTTTACTTCTAAGACAAATTATAAATACAAATTTATATGCTAAGCTCCTTCTTAACGACCATGAAATAACTCGTTTTAATGTTATATTATTTTCCCTGTACAGAGCTGGGCACAGCAATGGTGTCTGATATAAGATCTGTTCGTAAATGCACAATCAGAAAGAAGCGATTATTTGTGATAAACCTTAAGTTCCATGTACAGAAGGTTCATCACAAATAATCGATTCTTTCTGATTGTGTATTTACGAACAGACCTGTTGTTTATAATAGAGGCTTCAAATCAGCTGATTTTGCGGTGTTCCCACCGTCCCATCCAAACCTTTGTAAAAATTAATCGAAATTGCTTTTTTAGCGTAAAAGAAATTTTTAGAGGATAAATAAGTACTTGATTCATTATCAAAAGACCCCTAAATGAAGGATAGGTGATGGCTTCAAATTCATAGCTTTAATAGTTACTAAGAAAAAATTCAAATTTTCTAACATGGTGGCTTATGGAGAAAACGTTCACTCCGGGGAGCACTTGAAGCCTCAATTAGACAATAATGATTGCACTTTTTTATTTCATAATTAGAAAATGTACCTAAAATTATACTTTTCTGCATTTTTTCAGATTTTTTGTAGTGCGGGAACTAGTTTTAAAAAATATTTAAAATATCTTAATTAGGGTGGTACACCTGATGGAACAACCGTGACGTCATTTTGTCGTGCTGTGATTGGCTATTGATGACGTCACGGTTATCCTATCAGGTTGTACCACCCTAATTCAGATATTTTAATTGTTTTTTTTTTTTAAAATTAGTTCCCGGACTACAAAAAATCTGAAAAAAAAAGTCACAAAAGCATAATTTTATGTATATTTTCTAATTATGAAATAAAAAAATGCAACCATTGTCTTTTGTACTAGACTGTACTGACATTGAACAAGGGAAATCTAAAACCTGAGTTATTGAAGGTGGACAAAGGTTGACATTATAAAAAAAAAATATGACTGCTTTTTGAAGCAGGAAACTGTGGTTACAAAACTCGTTTTTGAGAGTACCCTTGCAATAATCTGAAAGTTGAATTTGATTTACAATTTAAGACTTTCAAGGTCACTTCATTTGACAATTACAAGTAATTCATTTTACTATCTACTTCGAAATATAGAAGGTTGTCTCGCTGCATTTTTACGAGGGATTTTAATTAGTAATATATTTAAGAAAATCACATTTTATATTGCATAATATTATTTATATAGTACATGATGCAATATAAGAATTAAAAAAAAATTAAAAGTCAAAAAGTCACTCTTTCCTAACCATTCTTGCAATGCGCTTACATTTTTGTCTGATTTTATTTTTTGTAATAGTAATCTTAACTTTAATTTATTCATTTTCACCCAAATATGTATATTGTATAAAATAGAAGACAAAATAATAAAAATGGGGTGGGGATAACTAGCTATCTATCGATCTAGCTATATATCGACATCACATATCACAAATAAATGTGGCAGTTATCCTTAAACTATAATTATATTATTTTATTTAATTATTATTTTTTATAGCTAAAATCATGCTAAAATCAAAATATATAATTAATAATTGTAATGTGAACTGATTGACACCTTGACACCTCTTTCAAAGAAAGTCAAATCCACAATTTTGAGATAATTGTCAATTGGGATTGACTTATTTGATTACTAAGAATAACTATCTTTATGCGGTTAGGTGTAAGAATGGGCTTGCCTATTAAACCTCACCGAAATAAGGCAAATTTCTATTTTCTATTCTTTTCTAACTTCCACAAATAACTTCAGCTCGTTTTATAATTAAAATTACTATTATTATTATTATTTTTTTTTTTATTGTACCAGCCAGGGATATATATAATCTCCTTGTCGGCCGCTACAGAATACATATCGGTTCTTCAAGATTTTAATAAACAAAAATTAAAAGTTTAACATAACCAATTTGTAAATAAACATAATAATTGCCTCAATTTTTTGTACTTTTTTTACTCTCTTTTTTCAGTACCAAATTTGTACTTGGATTAAGTGTTTTATAGGTCAAAAGTGCTGGATGTAAGACGAAATTGGAGCAGTTATGAACTGAAATAAAGTACTGAAACCAATTCAGCATCTAAAAATTTAGTGTGATATTCATATAATAATAATTATATTTCATATATTTTTATGGAGTTTACTGTAGTAAATACTTAATTTGCAAAGAGAAAGAATTTATTGTTAAATTTGTTCCAGACAACACGGCCTTGCCTCAACAATTGAAGATGGGCAGACAACAATATATATGCACTCGACAACAACTGGTTCTCTATATCTTACATACAAGGACCTCACCTACCTACTTCACATGCTATTGTAACCTTCGACATTTCCCGAACCACTTGTCGTCTCAAGGGTGGGTATGTCACCCAGTGGGAGGATGGGCGCAAGTACTCGTGCACGTGTCTGTGATTTGTTAGTATAATGTAAAATCAAATATTAAACCTAAGCTAAAAAATGCATTCATTGCAAGGATTTTTATTTAAAAAGTTTGAATGTCTGAAAAAGTATTATTGTAAGGTAGAGATAACACGCCTAATGTTAATAAAAATTCCATTCATAAAAATTATGAAAAAAAAAAAATAAATAAAATGTTCTCCTTTAAATACCTTATTAGTATAGGTAAAATATCAGGTATACAAAAACGAGCTAGTTTTCGAGTTATTAATTTTTAAAGTTGACTAATTTAACATGGAGAAATGGAACTTCCATGTTAAAAATTATTAAAAATTAATAACTCAAAAACTAGCTCGTTTTTGTATACCTGATATTTTATCTACTGATAAGGTATGTAAAGGAGAACATTTTAATTTTTTTTCATAATTTCCATGAATGGGATTTTTATTAAAAACGGGGCGTGTTATCTCTACCTTAACTAAATTAAAACATTAGCCCTGAATAAAACTCCAACATTTCAATATTTTACTAACAAAGTCAAACAAGTTTTATTTGACGATGAAAAAACTCCATTTACATTCTACAAGCACTTGCTAAAAAGTAAAAACAAGTTACTTACCGACACTTTTATGTGTGTCAATTACAGTACTCGTTCTAATGGAGCTTTTTATAACATACAATCACCAGTAAGCCATGAAATTAATAAGAGTCAATGTTCCGTTTATTTTGTTATTAAATTCGACCTAATGACTTTGATATTTATCTTAAATATTTTTATTAGAATATTATTACTCATTTTATTACATTATTTGATAACGCCTCTCGGATTTTTTTTTTTTTTTTACTCAAATTAGCGTGACTTGATCAATGTTGCCTTGTATGACATAGATATGGTCAGATGAAAATTATTATATTATTATTTTTTTTTGCTTTCAACCGAATCCTAATACAATTAAGTGACTGAATTTAACCTCCCGGCTCTTCGAAGACCCTACTTTTGTGGGTCCCTTCCAAACCGGGGCGGCCATGGCCTAAGCAATCCATCCCAGCATTCGCCTGGTTGTAACTGAGAAAACCATGAAAACCTCAGTCAGAATGGTCGGCAATTGATGGAGAATGCCATCAATCACCTACCGGATGCACGAGTGGGTGTTCTTTAGTAACCGCCACTTGTGAAAAGTTTGGCGGTGCATGGCTGGTATCGAACTCACGACCATCCGATTATATTAATATAGATGGTTCAAGTTATCAACTTATACGTACACTAAGCGTTGTAAACTTGTAAATGTACTGCTCCTACGAATAAATAATACATTGATCTTGGCATTAGACTTTCTGAATGATACTCTCTGATATATTCAACCAAATTAATTAAATTTCCTTAGAATTTCAACAACTGACTAAACAAAGATTATCTTCCGAGATAGTAAATGATTGCAGTCATTCAGTGCTGTTACCATGATATTTTTTTATATAACTGTCTATTTACAAAAATTAAAATAATTATTACAGCAAAATGATTCAAAAACTAAAAACTGAATATATTATTTAATAAACAAAATATTGTTAAATATAAATTGTTACTTTATTATAAACTGAGTAAAAAGTATGATTAATTAACTTGAAAAATAATATACCAATAAAATCGTAATTCAAAAAAGTACTAAACGATACAATATATTACATCAAGTACTAAAATAATAGAAGAAATTAATTTTTTACTAAAAAAGCACTTGTATTCGTCAAGTACTGAATTGTGTTTTATTTTCTATTGTGTTCTGTCTCTTTTTGTGTTCTGACCTGGGCCTATAGTATGTCATCTATAATATGTTAATTATATTAATTTCTAATTGCATCTGTACACAATTTGTGCTTAATAAAATGAAATTGGTACAACAAAAAGTGCAGATACCTTTTAATTTTAATGCTAATGCAAAGTGTACTTAAACTTGAACAATAAAATCATCACAACGTGTAATGCGCTAATTAGACACATTAGAAAGTCAATTACAAATTCGAGTTAACATTGATTTGAGAAAGGTGCTTCTTGTAAGGTCAGACCAGTTTTCAAATTCCACCACCGGGTCATATTTTTATAATTTATACCAGCACTTACTGTAGCCTTGTTAGACGAGCTTTATTTTTCAATGTACGTTTTTATTAACATCAAGTACATTATCGAAGTAAGATCAAAATAAATGTGATTTAATTTTTAGCTCCCACAAATTATAAACATTTAAGCTTCCGCATTTCCATTCAAAAATGCATTCTTTATACATGTGAGGCAAACGGGATTATAAGTAACTGCAACGACGCCTATGTCAAGGAGACATAGAATTAGGAACTCCACGCTCTTTCCCCAGTTTCGTATCGTAGATATTAATAAAAAAAAAAAATACTATAAATCCCGAGTTGTGTCCAGATTTTCTTAATAATTTGTGTTCAATATGCAGGCTAGAACTTTGTAATAAAGGTCCCCTCGCAATGTGTATTACATTCTATAATAAGCTATACCTATAATGCATCAAATCAAATATAGCAATTTTAAAAAGTGTGTTGTTAACTGATTGTTGTTTCTACAGTGTGGAGGCTTACTTACAATGTAAATTTTAATAATAATATTTTCTTTTGTCGACGTGTCAAACGTTTTCAATCAAAGTGCTTGTATTTTAATGTTTGTATGTGTGAAAATTGACGAATAAATAAAATAAAAAATAAATGAAAATTCATTTTAACACAATTTTTTTATACGACCCTTAAGCCGGTATCACACGACACAATTTTTTTAACTATTGCATAAAATTTTTTCTTACAAAAAACTTGAACTCCATTTGTTTGTGTGGAGATGAAATTTTCTTGCAAGGAAAAATTGTATGCAAAATTGTATGGTGTAATAGAGGCTTTAAACAAGTACTGGTTTTATCTTTAGTAGCTTCCATTAAAGATTGTTACCAGATTAAACTGGAAATAAACGTCACTTTAAGTGGACAATTAACATTGCTATCATGCTTTTTCGTTTAAAGTTACCCGAGTTAAAATAAATTTCATTTTATTAAGCTCTCTTCTCGTCTAATTTCCTCCTATTTTAGAGAAAAAAAGGAGAAAAAGAAGAGATTATGTATTTTTTCCACTTATTGAGCATAAAATGTAAGAAATATTGTCTCCATTTCAACCTCACTATTAGCGAAGAGGAAATAAGATGTGTTTTAGAGGTAATAATGTAATAATATTAGGTTTAGACGTGTAATTAAGGTTACAAATTTAATTACATTACAAATTGACATTGACATATTAACATTATAACAATAATTACTATTACAATTACTACACTCTGCCGACGTAACGAGAACTTATATAATATTTTTAATTTTTTTAACATAAATCTTGAGTGTCCAGATTTAATTAATTATTTATTTCAATAATTTGTGCGTAATGTATTCCATTTTAACACGACTTTTTTTAGATGACTCCGTACAAGTACTGGTTTTATCTTTATAGTAGCTCCCATTAAAGATTGTTACCAGATTAAACTGGAAATAAACGTCACTTTAAGTGGACAATTAACATTGCTATAATCGTGGTTTATCGTTTAATTAAATACTAAATTTACATTACTTATAAAGCGATATGATTAAAGATGGTAAGCATTTAAATAAAGTTAATACAAATACATGAATATGTCAGTTTTTTACTACGATTTAGTAGTAGTAGTTGCAAAGTGATTTTTTTTTTTCCAAGGAGCGCATGTGCTTGAGGATTGCAGTCATGATGTAATACAATGTAAATTATATTTAAGGAGATGTAATACAATGTAAATGATATTTAAGGAGATGTAATAGATGTAAATGATATTTAAGGATATTAATATCTTTCATGAAAATGTCATTCGATAATCTGCTTGTTCTTTTTAATGAATTAAGTGGCGGGCTGGAATCGTTTTTGGATTACGAGTGTTAGTTATTGAAGGAACCGTGGAAATTGTGTCAGGATGGGCACATTCATCTTGTTTCCAAACATGTATTCTAGTTGAAAATTACGTCTTCAACTCATAGTACAAAACTCATAGTTTTTACAACTAGTAAAAACATAATCTTTTTACCTCTAAAACACATTTTATTTCCTCTTCGTTCAAAGTGAGGATGAAATAAAGACAATAATATATTTCTAAAATTTTATGTTCAAGAAGAGGAAAAAATAAATAATCCCTCTTTTTTTTCCCCCTAAAATGGTGCAAAATAAGAGGAGAAGAAACGAAAAGGTCAGTCAATCCTAAGCCCTCTAGGAGAATTTTCTTTTACCACCAAGATCTGCACCGGCTCCAGGCAGGCTCACGCCCAGACCCTTCAGCGTTCACCGTCGCGACCCTCCTACTTACTGAAGAATATATTTTGAATTATGAAATTCATTTCAACTCGGATTTATATTTGTTGAGAGTAAAACAATCCAAAATGATCTGACTAATGTGAATCAAAATGTTGCATGACGTCATACTTCAGCATCATTATCCTTTTCAAGTTTAAGTTAACACTGACACGTAGAATCTGTGAAAGTTTATTGTTTTAACAAACGGAGTTTACTTCGCATTTTTTGTCAAAGAAGTAAAGCGTTCAAATAGTAATAATAATATTGTTATTGTATTATATATGATGTAAACAAATTATAAATTATGCTCTCAAGATGTAGCTGTGTTATCTCCATAAGATACATGCTTGGTATTATTGATATTTAAATCAATGTGCTCAACTTTCGTTAAATTTATATAAAACAAATTACAAAATAAAAAAAAAAATACTGCCAATATATAAAAATAATGATATTAAATTTTTATAATATTATAAAATTATTGCATTATATATTTAACTTTAAAAATAATATAAAAATATTTAAAAAATTTATTGAATAAAAAAACAAAAATTAATTATTAAAATTTTATAATGACAAAATATTATAAAACTATGAAATATTTTTGTTGCACTCTTCGTGTAAGACTGGCTCAAATAGAAGTTTTTTGCACTAATAATTACTCATAAATATATTTTATTTTATAAACAAATTTAGGACGCTATTCACCGAGGTAGAAAAAATTACCTTGAAACGTGAAAATGATATTTTACTAACGATAAATAATGTCTTTTCTAAAAATGTCAAATGATTTCCTTGTACATCTCAGTACAGCACGAACGTTACTCACTTTTGCTAAGAGCTACATTAGACAGAGATATGTAGATTTGCATTTTTTAGAGATGTAAGAAGAGCACCCAGTCTCCCCAAGAGTTTCGGTTCACCACACCTCCATAGACTGCGTGGTAACGTCCACAAACAAAGCAGCAGTAAAGTTCGTGGTGACCAGAGGTGTACACGTGTACACGCAGTCTGCCTTGAAAATACTTTCTGACTACGACAGGTACTTGTTGTAGGTAATAAAGGTCACTTACAACTAGTTTTCAATTTTTTGAATACAACAGGTTTGACCGTCTATAATATATTACTTATTTTTTTATTAGCTTTTTAACTCAACTCTAGCACAGAATACGGTTTCCCGGCTCTTTGTAGACCCTACTTTTGTGGGTCCCTTCCAAACCAGGGGGGCCATAGCCTAAGCAATCCATCCCAGCATTCGCCTGGTTGTAACTGGGGAAACCATATGGAAACCTCAGTCAGGATGGTCGGCAATTGATGGAGGATGCCATCAATCACCTCCCGGATGCACGAGTGGGTGTTCTTTAGTAACCGTCACTTGTGAAAAGTTTGGCGGTGCCTGGGATCGAACTCACGATCATCCGATTACGAATCAGAGGCGTATAATATTACTTATATGGGGGGATAACAGGGGATGGGCGCTGCTGTCACATAATAAGAATTCACGTTGATTGCGCTGACGTCATGCCCCTGTAAGTTAGGCTGCCTTATGGAGGACCAGAATTCACAGACTAGTATATAAACAAATTTAATTATTTATTGATTTTTTTTTCACTTTATTAAACAAAACAAATCAGCTTTAAAAAAATTTAAAAACACACCAATAAACGATAGATAGCATAAAAAATCGCATCATTATAGAACAATCAAAACTATTTTTTTTCTATTTATTTTTGTCATTTCTCCTATCTAATGCCATAGTAGTTGGACCTCCACTTTCTCTTTTCTACCCCCCTTGATCGTCCGTATACCTGCTATGCTATTTTTCCTTGCAAACAACTCTATACCAGGTCATGTACAGTAAAAAATACTTCTACTTACTACTCATTAAGTTTGAAACCCCGAACCTTCCGAAACTCTAACTTGAGCGTTTCGCGGGTTCATCAGGAACGGGGGCGGCCATGACCTTGCAATACATCTCAGCATTTGCCTGCAACTGAGGGAAACGTGGAAACCTCAGCCAGGATGGACGCTAAGTTTGTATGTAAAGGTATTCAATTTTCATCTTATAATGAGTTTGAAATATTTTTCTAATAGTCTATTATTTGTATCTGCAAGTCTGAAATTTAAAGAAGGGGAACCGCTTCAGCTTTTATATTTTTAACGTGTTATAAATAATGTCAAACTTACTTGTGCACCAAAAAAATAGTCACCACCCTCCTCCTTCCACCAGTTCAGCAGTTGAAATTCAAAAAGCGCGCCAAAGAAAATTGGGGCATATGACGTCAAGATCAACGATTGGTTGCGCTTGACCTATCATGGCGCTTTACGTCATAAGCCCCAATTTTCTTTGGCGCACTTTTTGAAAATCAACTGCTGAAATGGTGGAAGGAGGAGGGTGGTGACTATTTTTTTGGTGCACAAGTAAGTTTGACATTATTTATAAAACATTAAAAATATAAAAGCTGAAGCGGTTCCCCTCCTTTAAGGCTCGACAATATATCATTTTATTTATGGATGAAATAAAATGTATTTTAAAAATTATACAATGTATATATGTGAATGTAGCAAAACTCCCTTAATCATTAATTTATTACTACCAAAATCAATACTCGTTATTTAACAAAAAAAAATTAATAGAAAAATAACTTAGTACGTATATCATATATAGATCTAACCAGCACTATACTGTATATAGCTTATTGAGAATACAAAGAATTGATTATTTTTATTTAATTGAGTAAATATATTTATTATAATGGAATTTTGACTTTTTTTTTTTTTTTTCATTGTGAGTCATTCATGTACAGAAAGTCAGAAAGTGCTTGCATAAAATTGAAGCTTTTCTTTTTTTCAAACATAATTAAGGGTAGGGTTTTGCTGCTAAGATGGATGATAAAAAATATTACATTATTAAAATTTCAATTTTTTTTCCTTGCACCTAAAACACGACAATATTTGCAAAGACGTCAGTGAAAGCCACAATAACAATATAAATCGCAACAATAAATCGCAGTCACAAGCTACCACAATTTCCGCAAGCCTATCAACCACAAAACACAATCACGTTCAATTTATTGTCTTTCTTATATAACTTTTTTCCTGGCTTTCTCTAAACTGCTACGAACATTAAATTTGTTTTTTTGATTGCAGAATACAAAAAATGTTGATTAATTTTATTTCACACTTGATGGAGAAATCCGTTGCTCGATATTATGTATAATTGTTTATAGCTTTACTCCTCTTTTTTTTTTAATTATGATGCATTTGAGATTTCGGTTATCCGTTACGTTACATGAGTAAAAATTAATTTGGATTATTATTGAAATAACTAATTAAAATTCCATAAAAATATTATTATTATTAACATAAAAAAAACTCGATAAATAAACAGATTGCAGCTAGTACCTGACAGATTTCAATCAGAGAAAAGATTATGGTATTCCCTGCTTCAATATTTAACGACGTTACATTATTTACTTTTACTACTTGATACTTTTTACGTGATACCTTATATTAAATATTAAATTAAATATTAAATTAAACACCTTATATGTGTTTTTACTAAAAATAATTAAAAATCTCTTCATTGTATTTTCATTGGGATGGATGGAAGAGTGGGCCTAATGGCCTAAATCCCGCCCTCAATAAAGACGATTTTATTTATTTATTTATTTATTTATTTAAATTTTATTGTTCGCCCTTATAATTTTATTATAGAATTCTTTTTTGACCCAAGAAAATTTTACAGCGTCATCTAACGTAAGACATTTGCACATGAGCAAATAGCTGTTCTACTAACGCAAGACCCAAATCAATTATACTTAAGTTGAATTAATGAAAAAATTAACAAGAAAAGGAAGCAATTTTTCAACAGTCAAAGTCAAGGCATGTGAAATCTTCCGCTGAAAGTACCCAAATTAACCTTGACATGTTAACTGGTTTACCTGCTGTTGAGCTGGTAAGTTTTATGTAACAACTCTCTCACTTCTTTTATTTTATAAATCAGGTTGGATGAAACATGTTTTTTTTAATCAAATTATTTAGCTAGGGAGTTTTCTTTGATATTTCTCGAAAACAACAATGCTATTTTTTTTTTCAAACGGTGTCACGCATTAATATTTTTATTCTGTTGGAATCAAGAAATTGCAAGGATATGTAAATAACTCAAATGCATGTTTAATTATGTAATATAAATATAATGTATTATATGTTACCAAGATTTTAGTTATATAATAATTTTTGAACGTGTGTATTTTAACTAAGAATTTGTATGAACTATTGTATTCTTTATAATCGGATTACCTAACTTGTAGTCTGTTTTCTGAATAAATATAATATATAAATAATAATTAATTAGAACCATCATTAATTAAACTGTTAAATCATGTTAAAATTAATAATTATTGATTAAGTTCCACTAGTCACGTATAGTGAATGGATTAAGTTTGAATGTGTTTCCCTTAATCTTCTTCTTATGATAATTAAATACCTGCGCATTCATCTTGTACAACCAAGTAAAAGTTCAAAATAAATAAATAAAATATTCTTTGCCGGACCTAACATCTATTCATGGCTACATCAGTAATGCAATTAAATTAAGTGTTTTCTTCACAATAATTATGCATACATTCACTTATATAGTCTGTTGAGTGCTTTATTGTAATTAAATTTACTGTATTGTTGAGATTCTAATGAAAATGTTACAGATTACAAAGCGAAATAATTAAAAAAATATTATGTAAATGTATACTTCTTACCATGGAAAATATTTATCACCAACAGATACTCTACGGTTTAGCAAACAAAAGATTATTCCCGTAATTGTAAAGATTCTGGCAGAATTATAAACATGAAAAATATAATACTTTGCACATTGTAATTTACAATATAAATCTCTCTGTAATGGTACAACAAGTAAGTTCATTTATAAAACCTTTAATTTTAGGCTACTTCCCACAGTAATAATATTAAATTATTTGTTGAACAAAGTATCATCGAGGGGAATTTTCTATAGCCAGTAGTGTACTTCCTCCAAGCTCAAATGATGTTAATTGAAGCTACGTTCTGCGGTCACATTTATCTTTACCGACATTCGAAACTAAAAAGGAAGTTATGCAAAACAGATGCTAATATTATGTGCAATGAAATTATCTTGGGATCTCCCAGCGACAGCATTAATTATAACAAGCATTAAGTTTGAGATTTTTATTCTTTTTTATTTAATGTATCTTGCTTATTCAGAAAGGTGAGGATTTTACTAGTTATTTTTATATCTTACAAACTCATCACATTACGATTTTACTCTTGATTTGTTTGTCTTTCTTTATTAGAGCTGCAGCACCAGCAAATGAGTCTGAGATTTGTGCTTTTATCTCTAGCTAGTGTAAATTATAATAGTGAAAGCAACGCGGAACGTTATCATACATAGACAAGATAGTGAAATTATAAAAAATTAATTAAAATAATACGAGACAAAAAACCTTTTTTAAGACTGATGTGTGAGAACACAAACAAAATAAATTTAATGTTCCCGGTTGCTATTATGCATTCAAATTCTACTACTTGTTGCTAATAACGCCAAAAGTAATCAAAATAAATATATTTATATTCAATATTATTAAATCTATATGTTGGCAATTAAATTCGATACAATTTTTCCTTGCAAGAAAATATCATCTCTATGCAAACAAATGGAACTTTCCAAGTATAAGGAAAAATTGTATCGTGTAATACCTCGACCGGCTTTCATTAAAGCTATTTTGTATTTTGTTTTAAAGATCATATTATCTTTATTTTACTTCTTCAATTATCAATCTGTCCATACAAACAGATGAAAAACAGGGTTTATCATTTTTTTAGCATAATCTTTCTATTCAAACCGATGAAAAACAAGGTTTTGTTATTTACTTTTTTTTTGTATTTATTGTATTTTTATTTTTTAGTTGACTATGTTGACCGCCAGGTGCTGCAGATAATACAAAAAAATATTACAATATTTTACATTTTTTATAACACACTATTAAATTCTACGACCTTGAATTTTATTTTTTGTAAGCTAATTTATCGTCTAGTGTCAGACCAAAAAATACATTAGCAAAATTAGCATTATAAAAAACTTGGGAGAGAGGAGAGCATGCTGGTCACTTTCACTTTTTCGACTCAAAATCATCACACTGCTGCAGTATACCAGTTTTCGAACATTTTTTTATGTAAGTAATGCACTGCACTATATAACGCTTAAAAACTAAAATTTTGTCTTAGAATTATAAAAAAAAAAAAAAAAATGGAAGAATTATTTGACTGAAAAATGCAAAATTTATGGTTGAAAATACAATGTTAACGGGAGTTTATATATTTTGGCTGGAATTATAAAAATGAGGAGGTAAAAAATGCACTTATTTTCATTTGTTAATTTGAAATGAAGTTGGACCATTGAATGCTCTTTTTTTTTCTAATTTTATATTTGTAGCGTGATTTCAGCTCCAAATGTGAATTAATTACTTTCGATTTCATTACACATAGCAGAAAACAGAATTTTATTTAATATAATACTAATAAATATAAATGTATAAATAGTAATTATATAATATTATTACAGTAAAATTAAAATGTGAAATTTTAAAAAATAATTAAAATTAAAATAAAATTTAATTTTTTAAAAATATGTCATATTTTAAAATATAATATATTGTGAACTCTTTTTACTTTATTGCTATTGATTAAACGAGATATACCGATATTTTCTTCATTTTTTATATCTTCTTAATACATCTTATTTACTAGTTGGGTGTAAGCTACATAACCGATATTTCACACGTAGGTTCAATTCGCCCAAGTTGAAATCATTTACATCTTTTATTCGCTAGCTCTCCTCTCGTCTTTTGTCCTATTTTGTAACATTTTAGAGGGGAAAAGACGAGATTACGTCTTTTTTTCCTCTTCTTGAGCATAAAATGTAATAAATAGTCTCCATTTTATCCTCACTTTGAGCGAGGAGGAAATAAGATGTGCTTTAGAGTTAAAAATATTTGGTTAAGATGAGTTTACGATGAAAATTTTCAACTAGGGGATGTCCATAAAGTTGATGCACCTTTCAGAAGGTTCTCTGGTTAAAAATTTACGTTTTTAACTCATTCTTTACACGTCTAAACCTAATACAACTAAAACACATCTTATTTCCTCTTCGCTCAAAGTGAGGATGAAATGAAGTTAATATATATTCTAACATTTTATGTTCAAGAAGAGGAAGAAAGACGTAATTTCATCTTTTTCTCTCTAAAATGTTGCAAAATTAGACGAGAGAATAGCGAAGAGAAGATGAAATTGATTTCTGGAAAGTTTCCGGACGTGATATAATTATTCTTGTCCAAAACTACATTGAGGTCGTCCCAAGGTCGTGACCTTGAAGTAACCTTGACTTTTTGCGAGGGAGAGTTCCCGCCTACTGTCCGTCTGTCGAGTGATTCACTTATTGCATAACTACCCGGTTCAGTCAACTCCCCTCTCATTATGTAACTATATTTTCTGTCGAGTGATTCACTTATTACATAACTACCCGGTTCAGTCAACTCCCCTCTCATTATGTAACTATATTTTCTGTCGAGTGATTCACTTATTACATAACTACCCGGTTCAGTCAACTCCCCTCTCATTATGTAACTAGTTACATAGGATAATGGTCTGCCGTTGTATAAGAGCGCACCACTCTTTATTCTCACTATTATGGATCTATTACGTGCATGTATTCCGTAAATATCAACGGGTCGAATAGATCCCCTACATATAGACCACGCAGTTAAAATTAAGATATTATGAAAGGACATGCAAATTATAGCAGTAAATAGAAATATTATTTATATTATATATAATAATATGGAAATATATAATATATTTAATATAATAAATAAAATACAATTACAATGAGGGACTTATACCTTTAAACTCTACCAGCATACACATGATAACATTTGAATAATTTAATGGATCTTAAAAAAAAAAAAAATGAGAAGTTACTTAACAGAGCGAAAATGTAGACAAGTATCTGTTGTAATTTTAATGCTTTTGAAATCACGATTTCGTTGCAAAAAATCAGCTATCTGCTATTTCAGGTGAGCACAATTATGAACAGTAAATTGGTATAAAACAAATTCATAATTGCGCTCACCTGAAATAGCAGACAGCTCATTATTGCAACAAGATCACAGTAGGCAGATAGCTCGTTATTCTGGACGAGGGACGATATTATAGTACTAAAATCTTTATAATTTACAAAGTTAATCGTGATTTTAAGAATCATGCACGAAAATATATTTTGCTATTATCTGATGTATTAAGTAACTGTTCTATTGGGAGGTCTTTAACCGACCATTCCGTGTGAGGTTTCCACGGTTCCCTGCACGGTTTCTAGAGAGACGACCATCCTGATTGAGGCTTCCACAGATCCCTCAGTAACATCTGCGATAACAGGCCGCTAACCGTTCTCCCTAAGTTTCATTTTCTGTACTGAATCCCTGCTGGACTTAAGCATCCAGTTCATAAATGGGTGCATTTATTTATTTATTTATTTATTTATTTATTTATTTATTTATTTATTTATTTATTTATTTATTTATTTATTTATTTATTTATTTATTTATTTATTTATTTATTTATTTATTTATTTTTACAAATCGATATTTTAAACGTAGAATGCGGAGATTCGACCTTGCGGGCACTCGTTTTTCACACAAACTTGAGGAAGAGGCCCAGATATTCACCGAGTGGTTCGCCTTGTCAATTCCTCGCGTGTCCGGCCATCCCAAGGCCTCTGAACCCTCCTGCAACCTTCTTTTTACCAAGTGCAAGAACGTTACACCATTCAGTCGGAAACTTGATGGTTCGTAATCGGGAGTTCGTGAGTTCGATCCCAGGCACCGCCAAACTTTTCACAAGTGACGGTTGCTAAAGAACACCCACTCGCCTATCTAGAAGGTGATTGATGGCATCTTCCATTAATTGCCGACCATCCTGACTGAGGTTTCTATGGTTTCCTTATGCTCAACTGAGTAAATGCTGAGATGGGCCATGGCCACCCCTGTTTGTAAGCCTAAGCTAGGTCGGGTTCACGAAGAGCCGAGAGGTTAAATTAAGTAATTATACTTAAGTTTGCAGGTAGGTTGAAATATACCTAATATAAGGGGGATTGAACACTGCTTTGTATCGCATCATATGGTATCGTATAACTTTGTATGATAAAAATTTAAAACCGGTTCTAAATGAGAAAATTACGATGTCATGCGATACGAAACGAAGCTTTGTGCGCGCGTACGCCTAATCACATATTAGGTTCTTAATTTTTTTATCATACGCTGCGAAATTATTGTTTCTATGTGAGACAGCCCTTTATTTTTCTAAAAAGTTTCAAGTTCAAAACTAGGCTAAAAAAATTCCATAAAACTGCACTTCGGGTGGTAGTTTCTCATTTTTCTAACTACGCTAGTTAAAAGATGCTATATAGTTGTTTTTGTATTAGATAATGTTGATTCTGAAGTGTTAACAAATATTTTTCAAGGTTTTTTGTTTGAATGAAAAAAAGGTAAAGTTCTAAGGTTCAAGTTTCTTTTTATAAGGTTTTTATTGAACACAAACAGTGTGTTACTGATGATTATATAATGAATTTATCATCAAATTAGCTAATATATTCTATCAAGGTTTTATTAATTTCATTGAAAAAAGTATAATAAAAATCGCATAATAGTTTATACTTAATTAAGACAATACATAATTTAATAACTTTAATTCACTATATTTATATTTAATGCACAGAGATTAAAGATATTGATAGAGCATTTTAGTTAGAAGTATAAATCAAAATTACCATCCATCCATTGCCTCCATATTTAAAAGTACATTTCACGATTGTTGCACAACATTCAAAGTGCGATAAAAGGTTGGTGGTTTGACCCGGCGATCGAGTCAGAGGTCGCCGCTTGTCTGAGAAGAGGAGTACCCGTGTCGAGGTCACCTGACCATCACCAAAACCGTAAAGAATATTATGTTCTCTATGACAAAACTATCATCGAATTCGATCTCCGACCAAGTGACTGGGGTTTCCATGGTTCCTTCAGTCAGACCTAGGCAATCATCTTTTGTACCAGGTTCGATCTCAGACCAAGTTACTGGGGTTTCCGTGGTTCCCTCAGTCACAACTGGCATGTATTAGCCATAACCAGCTGAATTTAAGAGGAACACAACGAATCCAATAATCTCAACAAAAAATTTTGTATTATATCTACGGCTAAAGAGGGATTGAATTCCCTGAATAGCCTCAGCCCTTGTGGCTGAATGTACAATGAATAAACGAATCCTAAGTCAGGTGCGTGGAAATTCAATGTCGCTTGCGAGTGAGTTTACTTATAAAAAAAATAATAACGTTTTGCGGTATGTATGGGAGAAGTTTTAAAAAATAGACATTAAAATTATGTATTTTTAAAATTAAGCTTTAATAAAAAGTTCTATGAACTAGAATTGGTCAAAGAGGAAAATAGAAGCGTTCATATCCTGGCTAAGGTTTCCACGTTTCCCTCATTCGCAGGCAAATGTCGAGATGTATTGCAAGGCAGCCCCCGTTCCTGATGAGCCCTCGAAACGCTCAAGTTAGGGTTTCGGACCGAAACCCTAACTTGAGCGTTTCGCGGGCTCTTCTGGAACGGGGGCTGCCTTGCAATACATCTCGACATTTGTTTCGGAAGGTTTGGGGTTTCAAACTTAGAGAGTACAAGTACCCAATTGTGGTTTCATAAAAAATTATATATTGATGTTTGTTAGATTTTAATATAAGTGACATTTTGTCTTATTTCATTAACTGAAATAATAAGAAAGTGTCTGGGATGGGAAGATCAACTCGCTATGAGAAGAGAATCTGAACGCTGGCCAAGCCACAAATATCGGTCATGACCCTGTCCTTGACAGCTATCTCAGTTCAGATTGAACTATTGAACCTTCGCTATGTAAATTAATGTAAACTTCCACCAGACGATATCTTAATATACAGAGCTCTATTCAATCAAAACAATTATAAACCCGAAAATTTGTATCAATCTTGTGATTCAAATTGTAAATAAACATTATTATAATGTAAATATCTGATATGACAAACTTCATTGTGCTTTGATTTATTGTTAGTAAATAAAACTTGACAAGATCTATGTTTGTATTGTGATTTAATCACTGTATACTGCCTAATGATCAAATAAATATTTCTAATTTATATAAAAAAACTATTTTCATAGGGAGTTTTATTTACTAATTATGAATTAATTTTATTGTTATATATCACATATTATAATAATAGTACCAATTATTGGTACTTTAATGGAGTATTGTCCTCAATTTTTTTTATTGCAGAAATGGATAGAGGGTGCAAAGTTATGCTATCCTGATTTTTTTTCCGAATTTTTAGAGCCCGGAAATTATTTTTAAAAAATTATTGAAAGTCCTATTTGTGACGTCACGCGGCGTCAAGTCCTATCTTTTTCTTAAAGAGCGGCGTCTCGTGACGTCACAAAAAGAACTTTCAATCATATTTTAAAAATAGTTCCCGGGCTCTAAAAAATCTGAAAAAAATCAGGGTAGCATAACTTTGCACCCTCTATCCATTTCTGCAATAAAAAAATTTGAGGTCAATACTCCATTACATAATATTATAATCATCACTGAAATATAAAACCATAAAACTAAATTCATTGAGTTTTACAACAATCTTAAAGTTGTAAGTAATTAGTAATTAAATTTGTGTTACATGACTTTTCGAGCTATATGTGTCCGTTATATACTAACAAGTAAGTGCAAATATAAAGCAATGAGAATATTTACTATAAAAATTAAAGCCAATAAAGGAAAATCGTAATTGTCTTCACCAGGAATCTGTTTACTTTCAAATTCCTATTTATATCAATGCACAACTTTGTAAATTATTTGCAAGCAAATTAGCATTGCAAAATAATTGAAAATAAATAACAATTAAACAGGGTTGTATGACATGCGTGAGAGAAATTAATTAATTATTTTTTAATTAATTTATTGTTAGTAAAATTCTTATTTAAAAAGTGCATAAAAGAACTTTAACGTAAATAAAATCAACCGTTTTCTGCAATAATAATTTTTAATTTTATCATTGATTTATTCTGATTGATGAATCAATAATTATTAATGAATTATAATTTAAATTAAGTGATTATAAACATAGGGATCGAGTTTTCAATTAATTACAATAAGTTGTAATATTTGGGTGTGATTCCCGAAGCAGTTAGCTAGGTTTCTAACCACGTTTAACTATACCTGTTTCACGTGTTAAACCACCTAGTTAAACGTGGTTAATAAGCTAAACGTAGTTAGAAACCTGGCTAACTGCTTCGTGAATCGCGCCATTAACGTTTTAAGCAATTATAATTCTTAATATTTTGTATCATTGATTTATTTTAATTTATGACTCAATAAATAATTAGTCATGATTAAAATTATAATATAATCTTATTTCAATTAAGTTATTAATTAAGTTAATTAATTATTAAAAACAGGGATCGAGTTTCCTATAATTAATAAATTGTGTTAACATTGAAAAAAATAATGTAAATAATGACGTTTTCAAGTTAATTGGTATATAATTTTTTACAATTATAACATAATTTGATTATTAAAAATAGTAAAATATTCCTAGAGGCCAACGTTATTTGACATTGGGAGAGAATCATTTCCACAGGGAGTTTTGCTATGAAAATAATGACATTGACTAGGATTATGTAACTAATTGGAATACTAGTGTGTGTTTCTATGACTTCAACCAACCGTAACTCTTGATTCACTCAAGGATTTACCAAGTTATATAATTAAACACTTTATAGTGTGTGCACGACGCGGGTGCCTATGAAAATACTGCTTAATTGTGAGTTTTATTAAAATTAATAGTGAAAACGAATAATGTCAATTACTATTAAACTGTGAAAGTAAATAAAATGAAGATATATAAAGTCAATTAAATAAAAATTTGAAAATATATATATATATATATATATATATATATATATATCATACACTTTTGTTTGTTTTTGTAATTTTAAAAATATTGCTTTTTTTTTATAAATAACTTATTTTATTATATATATAATTTTTAAACATTTAATTGTTGTTTTGGCTTACTGCACAGAATAAATTCTGTTTTGGTATATGATGTTCGCAATGCATCACTTAAATCAAGTTATAAAATTTTATAAATTACAATTAAAAGTGTTATTTAACATTATTAAAAATATATTTTTTATTATATTATTAAATAAAATTAAATGAAACCTAATGAAGCTTAAAAATATATTGAAACAAATACTAAGAATTAATCTAGAAGCTAGTGATAGTAATTAAGATCACACAAAAATGTAACATGTAAATATACAGAATTTTCTTTCCTAGAATTCTACACAAAATGGTAAAATTATAATAGTTGTACCATCAATAAAAAATGTCATCAGGATGTTGTGACGTCATCGTATCACGTGACCGCTCCAGACAAGGTCACGTGATCAAACTTAAGTCACGTGACTCAAAGGTCGCGTAATTTTCCCCGCATAAAGAATATTCTCTTTGTATTATAATGTAGTATTGCTGTATTCAATACTGACAGTGCTGAATAGCTATTGTTATACATTGATTAATCTCTTCATTTTAATTAGTACATTATAATTAAACACCCAATTGCATAGATGTGCATGAGCTTTAAGGTTAGCCCGGGGCTAAATTTGTTGATTTTGAGAATTGCAACAATCTGCGCAAAATCAACAAAGTTAGCCCCGGGCTATAACCTTAAACCTCATCTATGCAAATGGGTGAATGTCACTATAAAACAATTAATTTTTTATATTTACAAATGCCAGGCTAATATTTAACATTGCGCTTGCATTCATACAACTTTTTTATAAATAAAATACGAGAAAAAATAATAATCAATTACCAAATTGTGTTTTCAATACTAAATCATTAACATCTGAGATATTGAATGCGCGGTGATCAAAATAACTTGAGTTAATTAAAACTACATGTTGACAAGATGGTATATAAGTAGTAGATATGAAACTCATGTCTTAATAATAATAATTAATTTTCGAATAACTGGTTGTACATTAGCCACGTCTAAGAGAAATAAAAACTCAATAAATTAATTAAGTTATTATAACCATTAATAATAATATATCAAATAAAAATTACATTTTCTGGTAATTTGTATAATAAGTCAGACTTTTTAATTAAACGCTGTATTCTTTGAATTTCTTTTATTGTCATATTTTGCCATCTTGCAATAAGTTTAAATTGACACATTTATGAGTTTTCCAAACTCTTGGGGTAAAAAATACACTTATATTTTATGTAATGTTCATCTACCTCTGTGATATGAAAAAATTAAAGTAAAAGCAAACAGCAAAAGAGTTAATTAATGTATCATTTGACGTGCTTATATTCAGGTGCAACCGAATAGCAGTAAAATATTATGAATTTTCAATATTTTATTTTATTATCTCTTTCATGGGCACTGAACAATAATATATAACATATAACTTAAAGCCAAAAAAATGAAAAAGAGCTCATGGGGCAAATGAAAAATATTGCTGAGCAGTCCATTCACATGAAGTGAATTAATATCTTTAATATCCCCCTGTTGCTTTAGCAATATTAATTAAAAAATAAAAAATAAAACAGTTATTCCCTCTGATCTCAAAGCTTTATATATATATTTATGCACTAAATAATATATCGTTTCTCGTACGGAGTAATGAGCTATCTGCTTACCATGATTTCGTTGTAATAATGAGCTATCTGCTTACCATGATTTCGTTGTAATAATGAGCTATCTGCTTACCATGATTTCGTTGTAATAATGAGCTATCTGCTATTTCAGGTGAGCACAATTATGAGCTGTAAATTGATATAACAGCGCTTATAATTGCGTTAATAGAGGATAATTATTTCAACGAAATCAGCGTAGCTCATTATTCCGGACAAAGATCGATACTTAATACAAAACTCCCTCTTACGTACATAATGATATACAATAAAAATTGCCTACTAGTTGATATCGACGTATGTGGGTTACTGAGTAACATTTTGCTCTCTGGGGTTTCGTGATCAGAGGTTATCAAGAGCGTAATTGCACTTGTTGCAACATGTTGTTATCACTGCATTGTTGCAACATGTTGTTATCACTGCATTGTTGCATCATTACATACACGAGTTGTGTACTGCAACATGCTGAATTATATATATTTCATAAATTCAATTCATTTATTGTTAATTTTCAAAACATACAGACACAATCATAATGAAGACACTCTGCATGAGATGGTAATACAAATATACATAAAAATTAAATGTATGACATATAGGTGGATACATTATAAAAACAATTCTTCAACAATAACACTTTTAAGATCACTGAGGTATCACTGATACCTCATTACTTATAACTTATACTGGTGAGGTATAAGTTTTATATACAGTGGGAGTTTGTTTTATAATCTAACAAGTAACATGGAAAAAAGGTCCACGCTCGATTGTGCTTGACTTTTGTGATCTAACGAGGTGTAAATCTCAATTACCTTGTCTTGATGATTCATTGATAAAAAATAAAGCTGTCCGTCCTGACGAGGTTTTCACGGTTCCCTCAGCAGCGAATACTGGGACTTGTAACAGACTATGGCCAACATCATTTTCCGAGTAGAAATAAATTTCATCTTTTATTCACTATTAAGGCTTAACCTGAGAAATTTGGACGAAAAATTCGCTACAACAGATTTCCTTCAAATTAATTTGGTGGACTCACAACAATCGTCAAATTAGCTCTGAATTTTTTCGGAATTTTTTAACCGTTGGTTTAATTATAATTAATTTATTTAAATGAGAATTTTGTATCCTTCCAATGTTAAATTTGTTAATTAGCATTGCAAAAAAACTATACAACAGATCCTTTTACTTTTCTTTTTTACTAAAGCCTAATTTTTTAGACTATTTTTCTGAATTGTTTTCATATATTTTGAACCGTGGCGATGATCGTTTCCTATATGTGATGAGAAATGTGGCAACGTTCTCAAGGACTGATGTCACCACCCCCTCCTAAAAATTTACTCGCATTCCAATGCAAACAGTGTTGCCACTATAGCCACGCCTCTTGACCTTGACAGACAAATTCTCAGGTTATACCTTAAGCTCTCTCCTCTTTTAATTCCCTCCTATTTTGCACCATTTTAGAGGAAAATAGACGAGATTACATCTTTTTCAGCATAATACATCAGTATTGTCTCCATTTCATCCTCACCTTGAGCGAAGAGGAAATAAGATGTGTTTTAGAGGTAAAATTATTATAGGTTTAGTCGTTTAGAGGGTGAGTAAAAGACATAATTTTTAAACTAGGGTTCCCGTCCTTATCTCAAGCTCATAGAGGTGTATCCTTTTTTAAAAAAATCTAACCCACGTACAATATTAATAAAGACGCTATCAGCTGATTGCTGCGATGTTGACTGACCCGCGGGTCACGTGACTGTGACGTCACAAAACATCGAGAGGACCAAGTTCAAGGGTACACATTTGGACCAGCGAATGTTAACTTCAATACTTTTTCATTATACTTTAGAGGCCATGAAGGAGCAGTAAGCTTATTCCTCCCAAGGCTAAGAATGTAAATTTGTACAAAAATGGTTTTGTGACTGTGGAATTTTACATAATACTGTTATTTTTACCTATTGAGTACATAAAGGACCAAGAGATGGCGCTGAGCGCTGAAATTTTGACGAGGATACAGCAATACCTATAGCATTGGGAGAATCACAAAAACAACAAATTTTATATGAAATACATCTTTTACGAAGTTGAAATACTTTTTTATATTTGTCCGAACGTATTTGACAACTAATTATGGTGTTGTCACTTCTGTAAAATTATGCTGTGGCTGCTGAGAGAGCATTTACATGATTTTACAATGTTAAACATATACAATGGGCCTCGCTAGGCGCACGTAGTTCAGCTGTTTACCGTCAGTTTTCGCGAGGGGCGCTACTAACTTTATGACGTCAATATATCGAGTAGCTTAGGTAAAGATACAAAACGCGCGCTACAAGAATAAACCTGAATGTTTGGAAACATTATTTGAAGTAGGCGGAGCGAAATGTCAACTAATTTTATATTTAACATCAACATTTCCTTCTTACAATACATTTTACATTTTTTTCTATACAAGCAACACATCTTGAAAACATATTTCTATAGCAGAATTAACTAACCAATTGATGATTTAACATGTATATAATAATTAAAATTCAAACATTATATTGCCTTTGAATTGTCATTAAAATAAAAATATATTTATTGCATGGCGTAATTTGAAATTATAAAAAAATGTTAAAATTATTTACCAATATTATTTAAAAAAAAAATGTGAGTTAAATATTTTGAAAATAAAATTAGTAAAGTATTAAAAAAAATAACTATTTTAAAATACTCCTTTTTTCTTGATACTAGTATCATTATAAACTTGCCTATTTCAAACATTGTTAGTCCTATGTTTTCAATTGATCTGAACTACATTCATAATAAAATAATATTGAATAAAATAAATTTTAAAACTTAAGAAAATTCACTGATTAAATTCAAGAAGGTAGTTTTCTTAAAACCGCTCTGATTCTGATACCCGTCCGTAAGGCTTACGTTAAATTTCTGCCTCAATTTTAGAAAAAAAAAAGACCAATACACTTCATAAAAATTAAAACACGGCACCCATTGATGAAATGTCATTAAAAACCAAGTGGGCTGCATGTGTCCAAGATTAACTATATTAGTTAATCCTTTTTACTAATTATTAAATCCAACAGTAATTTCTAGTTATATATTTCTTTGATATGTAATGTAACATATTTATATCAATTACAATATACATTAATGTGTAAAATTCACTGTTTAGTTTTTTTATTATATAAATTTATAAAATATAATTATATCATAATTAAAAGTTTTATTATTTTATTATAATAAAAGTGCATATTATCATTTCAATAATAATTAAAAATTTTATACAAATTTAAATTATAATACTAAAATTATTAATTTTCTTATTTAAAAATGTTATAAAATTAATAGTTTTTAAATAAAAGTTGAAGGTAAAAACAAATTATACTATTTTTTTATTGCAATATTATACTCGAATCTCTAATATCAAAATAAACTCACGTATTTAAAACTTTTTACGCTTTTTACTTCTATTATAATAATTTCATTTAAAGTGAGCAAATTTAAAAAAAAAAAAGTAAATTAAAATTTATCTATTCTGCTAGTATAATATACTTTTCGAATGGTGGCAATAATTATTATTGCGGTGTAACGCGGGGGACGTAGTGGAAAATACATTATTTAATTACGTGCAAAAAGAACCTGTAGAACTCTTAAAATGATCTGATGATTGCAGTTGACTATTACGAAGCTAATTTCAATGAATATATTTTTAACAGTGTTGCCCATTTTCCAACTTATTTAAATTTATCTAATTGCGCGAGTTATTTCTAGCAAACACTTCTTGTTGTTTGGAACAGTCAATACTGTCACATTCTAACAATACGTGTAGTCCTTAATTCTTTTGTCTTGCATTGAGGAATATTATTATAGTTCGTGGAATCTTTGCTAAAATCAGGGGATATTTTGAGAAAGTCAAAAACCACATGTCTCGTATAAAGCAAGGTTCCAGATTGCTGAAAATTTTTGTGAATGGGATTTCCCATGTCACCCACTGAGTTGTGCTGCGTTTTATTTTGTACTGATAATAAATACAGTAAAAACTTTTATCATTACGCAACTTATAACTCGATTTTGAGTAAAGGAGATCGCGCGGTCCTGCAAAAAATAATTAGCATTGCGTGGATAGGAAAAACTCGTTATAAGGTAATACCAAAGTCTTCTACTCGCAATGGTTTTCTGTCGCATGAAGCCTGTTTCATTGTTAAACATGGGACGACGTAGTCAGGCGCGGATCCAGGGGGGGGGGGGGCTGCAGCCTCCCCCGAAATTTTGGATTTAACATGGGCAATATAGGCATTTCCCCCACTCCAAATTTTTTTTAACATTGGCCTTATGGAGGCAGCCCCCCCCCCCCCCCGAAATTTTTTTTCTGGATCCGCGCCTGGACGTAGTACCTAATTTTGCCACCAGAGCAGAGAACATAATGACATTGTTGGCGCTAGTTAACCGTTTCAACTTCATAATTAATGGTCATTTTCTATAAGTTAACATGTAAATCAACAACCGTCTCGTGTTTTTCCTTTCACGCGACAGACATATTACACAACAATACTTTGTTTACTAACAACGAGCAGAAGACTTTGGGTAATACTCATTACAAGGTAAACCTAATTTCCTGGGTTTGACTTCACGTACAAGTTTATCGTTACTAACTTTTGTGTTGTACTCACATATCGACGGTCGTTTCGACGTCTTCGCGGCGCTCTTGACTCGCAGCGGCTTGTCCCCTGCCATGCTAGAGACGTACTGAAGAGCGCGGGGTTATCATTCTGATAACAGTGACCTCGCAATGTGTGGAGATGCATTTATTTATCATGTGAAAACAATAAATGCAGTCTTAACCCTAGAAATACCGGGGGGGGGGGGGGGGAGTCATTCTAAAACCGTAAAAGATTTTAAAGCAGAAAAAAATGTAAAATATAAAATATTGCCTCAAAAATTCTGTGTGGTTCCCCAGGCTTTGGACATTACTTTGGTCCGTAGATAAAAAGTAGAGGTGTCCATCCTGACAGGATTTCCACGGTTCCCTCAGTTTCTCCTCAGCGAATGCTGGGACGCGTAACAGGCCGTGGCCACCATCCGTTCCCTACCTTATCCCTACCCATTACCCCGCCGCGAGCTATAAGCTCTTAAAGGTGTATCCTTCTAAAAAAAAAAAAAAATCGTTAGTTAGCCACCCAGTAATGTATTTCCGAAAAAAAATAGTGAGAAAAAACTTTAACTTTTTTTTAACATGCGATTTAATTAGAGGGTCGTTTCAACTCCCCCCCTCTCCCTTTGGTAAAGTATGTTACCAAGAAGTACCTTGGTAACTTGGTAATGCTAGGTGGTAAGATAACATTGCTCAATGATGTTAAAAAAATCCCACACATGAAACACATCTTACAATGTTTTCCTCTAAATTCCCTATCAGTAGCTGGAATATAAGGTATTTCAATTTGATCTAGTTTTTGAATTATTCATTTTTTAAATTGACTAATGTAACATGGGAGTTCTATTTCTCCACATCTTAGAACGTAAACTTGGACTTAAACTTTTCTTTCTACTCGGTAATACGTATAGAAAATACATTTTTCTAAACGCCTGAGCGTCAGGCAATCATTGCAGCTGCCAGGTAGTGCGGATTGCGTTCATGAATAACACGATTATTTTTAGCCGTGCAGTATTTTCAGTATTTAAAATAATAAAGATTAATTAATTATAATTAAGGTTAATCAGGTAAATGAACACTTATGAATGGTTTGCTCAGCAATCTCTTTCATTTGCCCAATGGGCTCTTTTTTATTATTTTGACTTACACATTGTGATATACGCGTATGTATGTTTGTGCCCACGAAAGAGATAATAAATAAAATAAAATTTTAGTTTATAGATAGGTATCTATACATTTGACTCTACTACGTGCATTATATCAATTTTTTTTTTAACTGAAAAGTAATCTGAAGTATTAGTTATTTTGCGCAAAGCCCAATTGCCATATTTATTTTCTTTTATTTAACTAATATCTTAAGATTTAAAATGAATTGCAATTAATTCATTTTCAACGGTAATTCCACTATATATATACTACTGTATGTATAATAACTATTGAATAAGCATTAATGTAAAATACTTTAACGTACATATCATCAAGTACCTCGCTAGATTTACATGGATTTGAAATAAATTTAATTTTCAAAACGAAAATATTAATAAAATGTCATGACAATAAAAAATTGGAAAACGTTTTGAACCAGATTGAATTATTTTTAGTAATTAATTTTAAATATTTGTTATTGTACCTCTTTTTTAGCTTTATGTCAAGCATCTTTTAACCTTTATTAAATTACCCTAGACAAATATTTATAATTAAAGCAACGCCGCCGCACGTGGTTAGTAGTTGGATGGGTGACCATTTTCAACAAAAACCACGTTTCCCACCCAGGGGTAAAACGTTGCGCTTTTCTACTATGTGGTTCCCCTGGCTTTGGACCATTGCACTTCCGGTTCATTGACAAAAGCTGTAGCGTCCATCCTGGCTGAGGTTTCCACGTTTCCCTCAGCCGCAGGCAAATGCCGGAATGGATTACAATGCCGTGGCCGCCCCCGTTCCAGAAGAGCCCGCGAAACGCTCAAGTTAGGGTTTCGGAAGGTTCGGGGTTTCAAAGTAGTATGTAATTAGTAAATAGAAGTACCCAATAGGGTTTGATTAAAAACTAAAAATAATTAAAATTAAGTAGTTTCTTTCCATACATTCATTTTATTATTAGCGTACAAAATCCGTGAAAATAATTTAACACCTGTAAAGGAAGTCATATTTTTTATTTATTATCTTGAGCTGTATAAGATTTTTTTATGTTCATGTAATATAATATGTACACTTTAAGAGTCAACAAAAAAAAAAAAAAAAACTAATATTTAAGGAAACAATATTTGAACTTGAAAAAATCAGCATCATTCAAATTTAATAGAAAAGAATAGAATAGAATATAAATTATATAATATATGAATAATATATTATATAATGTAATCTAATTTTAAATTAACTTAACTTTGATAAAAAGTATTGGGAAATTATTTCAAAATGTTAAATAAATTTATAAAGAGTTTTCAACAATTTTCAAATATTTTTAGTATATTTTTTAATGTTTAAAAATTTACCGATTATTGAAACTACCTAGTTGTAATGTAATATACTGCAAGGCTGTAGATACGTCATCAATCATCATGCAATTTTTATTTAATTTTAAAAGAATTGAATTTTGATAAAAAAAACATTGAATTTTTTTTTAAAAATGTTAAATACATTATTATAAACAATTAGAAAAAGTTTTCAACAATTTTAAAACATTTTTAATATTTTTTTAATGTTTAAAAAGTAACCGATTGTTGAAACTTTTTAGTTGCAAGGCTGTAGATAGTACGTCATCACTCATGCAATTTTAATTTAATTTTAAAATAATTTAATTTTGATAAAAAGCATTGGAATTTTTTTTTAAAAATGTTAAATACATTATTATAAACAATTAGAAAAAGTTTTCAACAATTTTAAAACATTTTTAATATTTTTTTAATGTTTAAAAAGTAACCGATTGTTGAAACTTTTTAGTTGCAAGGCTGTAGATAGTACGTCATCACTCATGCAATTTTAATTTAATTTTAAAATAATTTAATTTTGATAAAAAGCATTGAAATTTTTTTTAAAAATGTTTAATACATTATCATAAACAATTAGAAAAAGTTTTCAACAATTTTAAAACATTTTTAATATTTTTTTTATGTTTAAAAAGTAACCGATTATTGAAACTTTTTAGTTGCAAGGCTGTAGATAGTACGTCATCACTCATCATGCAATTTTAATTTAATTTTAAAATAATTTAATTTTCATAAAAAGCATTGGAATTTTTTTTTAAAATGTTTAATACATTATTATAAACAATTAGAAAAAGTTTTCAAAAATTTTAAAACATTTTTTATATTTTTTTAATGTTTAAAAAGTAACCGATTATTGAAACTTTTTAGTTGCAAGGCTGTAGATAGTACGTCATCACTCATGCAATTTTAATTTAATTTTAAAATAATTTAATTTTCATTAAAAGCATTGGAATTTTCTTTCAAAATGTTTAATACATTATTATAAACAATTAGAAAAAGTTTTCAACAATTTTAAAACATTTTTAATATTTTTTTAATGTTTAAAAAGTAACCGATTATTGAAACTTTTGAGTTGCAAGGCTGTAGATAGTACGTCATCACTCATCATGCAATTTTAATTTAATTTTAAAATAATTTAATTTTCATAAAAAGCATTGGAATTTTTTGTTAAAATGTTTAATACATTATTATAAACAATTAGAAAATGTTTTCAAAAATTTTAAAACATTTTTAATATTTTTTTAATGTTTAAAAAGTAACCGATTATTGAAACTTTTGAGTTGCAAGGCTGTAGATAGTACGTCATCACTCATGCAATTTTAATTTAATTTTAAAATAATTTAATTTTCATAAATAGCATTGGAATTTTTTTTTAAAATGTTTAATACATTATTATAAACAATTAGAAAATGTTTTCAAAAATTTTAAAACATTTTTAATATTTTTTTAATGTTAAAAAGTAACCGATTATTGAAACTTTTTAGTTGCAAGGCTGTAGATACGTCATCACTCATGCAATTTTAATTTAATTTTAAAATAATTTAAGTTTCATAAAAAGCATTGGAATTTTTTTTTAAAATGTTTAATACATTATTATAAACAATTAGAAAAAGTTTTCAACAATTTTAAAACATTTTTAATATTTTTTTAATGTTTAAAAAGTAACCGATTATTGAAACTTTTGAGTTGCAAGGCTGTAGATAGTACGTCATCACTCATGCAATTTTAAAATAATTTAATTTTCATAAAAAGCATTGGAATTTTTTTTTAAAATGTTTAATACATTATTATAAACAATTAGAAAATGTTTTCAAAAATTTTAAAACATTTTTAATATTTTTTTAATGTTTAAAAAGTAACCGATTATTGAAACTTTTTGAGTTGCAAGGAGGTAGATAGTACGTCATCACTCATCATGCAATTTTAATTTAATTTTAAAATAATTTAATTTTGATAAAAAGCATTGGAATTTTTTTTAAAATGTTTAATACATTATTATAAACAATTAGAAAAAGTTTTCAACAATTTTAAAACATTTTTAATATTTTTTTAATGTTTAAAAAGTAACCGATTATTGAAACTTTTTAGTTGCAAGCCTGTAGATAGTACGTCATCACTCATCATGCAATTTTAATTTAATTTTAAAATAATTTAATTTTGATAAAAAGCATTGAAATTTTTTTTAAAATGTTTAATACATTATTATAAACAATTAGAAAAAGTTTTCAACAATTTTAAAACATTTTTTATATTTTTTTAATGTTTAAAAAGTATCCGATTATTGAAACTTTTTAGTTGCAAGGCTGTAGATAGTACGTCATCACTCATCATGCAATTTTAATTTAATTTTAAAATAATTTAATTTTCATAAAAAGCATTGGATTTTTTTTTAAAAATGTTTAATACATTATTATAAACAATTAGAAAAAGTTTTCAACAATTTTAAAACATTTTTAATATTTTTTTAATGTTTAAAAAGTAACCGATTATTGAAACTTTTTAGTTGCAAGGCTGTAGATACGTCATCACTCATGCAATTTTAATTTAATTTTAAAATAATTTAAGTTTCATAAAAAGCATTGGAATTTTTTGTTAAAATGTTTAATACATTATTATAAACAATTAGAAAAAGTTTTCAACAATTTTAAAACATTTTTAATATTTTATTAATGTTTAAAAAGTAACCGATTATTGAAACTTTTGAGTTGCAAGGCTTTAGATAGTACGTCATCACTCATGCAATTTTAAAATAATTTAATTTTCATAAAAAGCATTGGAATTTTTTTTTAAAATGTTTAATACATTATTATAAACAATTAGAAAATGTTTTCAAAAATTTTAAAACATTTTTAATATTTTTTTAATGTTTAAAAAGTAACCGATTATTGAAACTTTTTAGTTGCAAGGCTGTAGATAGTACGTCATCACTCATGCAATTTTAATTTAATTTTAAAATAATTTAATTTTCATTAAAAGCTTTGGAATTTTCTTTCAAAATGTTTAATACATTATTATAAACAATTAGAAAAAGTTTTCAACAATTTTAAAACATTTTTAATATTTTTTTAATGTTTAAAAAGTAACCGATTATTGAAACTTTTTAGTTGCAAGGCTGTAGATAGTACGTCATCACTCATCATGCAATTTTAATTTAATTTTAAAATAATTTAATTTTGATAAAAAGCATTGGATTTTTTTTTAAAAATGTTTAATACATTATCATAAACAATTAGAAAAATTTTCAACAATTTTAAAACATTTTTAATGTTTTTTTAATGTTTAAAAAGTAACCGATTATTGAAACTTTTTAGTTGCAAGGCTGTAGATAGTACGTCATCACTCATCATGCAATTTTAATTTAATTTTAAAATAATTTAATTTTGATAAAAAGCATTGGAATTTTTTTTAAAAATGTTAAATACATTATCATAAACAATTAGAAAAAGTTTTCAACAATTTTAAAACATTTTTTATATTTTTTTAATTTTTAAAAAGTAACCGATTATTGAAACTTTTTAGTTGCAAGGCTGTAGATAGTACGTCATCACTCATCACTCATCATGCAATTTTAATTTAATTTTAAAATAATTTAATTTTCATAAAAAGCATTGGAATTTTTTTTTAAAATGTTTAATACATTATTATAAACAATTAGAAAAAGTTTTCAAAAATTTTAAAACATTTTTAATATATTTTTAATGTTTAAAAAATTAACCAATTATTGAAACTTTTGAGTTGCAAGGCTGTAGATAGTACGTCATCACTCATGCAATTTTAATTTAATTTTAAAATAATTTAATTTTCATAAAAAGCATTGGAATTTTCTTTCAAAATGTTTAATACATTATTATAAACAATTAGAAAAAGTTTTCAAAAATTTTAAAACATTTTTAATATTTTTTTAATGCTTAAAAAGTAACCGATTATTGAAACTTTTTAGTTGCAAGGAGGTAGATAGTACGTCATCACTCATCATGCAATTTTAATTTAATTTTAAAATAATTTAATTTTCATAAAAAGCATTGGAATTTTTTTTTAAAATGTTTAATACATTATTATAAACAATTAGAAAAAGTTTTCAAAAATTTTAAAAACATTTTTAATATTTTTTTAATGCTTAAAAAGTAACCGATTATTGAAACTTTTTAGTTGCAAGGCTGTAGATAGTACGTCATCACTCATCATGCAATTTTAATTTAATTTTAAAATAATTTAATTTTCATAAAAAGCATTGGAATTTTTTTTTAAAATGTTTAATACATTATTATAAACAATTAGAAAAAGTTTTCAACAATTTTAAAACATTTTTAATATTTTTTTAATGTTTAAAAAGTAACCGATTATTGAAACTTTTTAGTTGCAAGGCTGTAGATAGTACGTCATCACTTATCAAGCAATTTTAATTTAATTTTAAAATAATTTAATTTTGATAAAAAGCATTGGATTTTTTTTTTAAAATGTTTAATACATTATTATAAACAATTAGAAAAAGTTTTCAACAATTTTAAAACATTTTTAATATTTTTTTAATGTTTAAAAAGTAACCGATTATTGAAACTTTTTAGTTTAAGGGCTGTAGATAGTACGTCATCACTCATGCAATTTTAATTTAATTTTAAAATAATTTAATTTTCATAAAAAGCATTGGAATTTTCTTTCAAAATGTTTAATACATTATTATAAACAATTAGAAAAAGTTTTCAGAAATTTTAAAACATTTTTAATATTTTTTTAATGCTTAAAAAGTAACCGATTATTGAAACTTTTGAGTTGCAAGGCTGTAGATAGTACGTCATCACTCATGCAATTTTAATTTAATTTTAAAATAATTTAATTTTCATAAAAAGCATTGGAATTTTCTTTCAAAATGTTTAATACATTATTATAAACAATTAGAAAAAGTTTTCAACAATTTTAAAACATTTTTAATATATTTTTAATGTTTAAAAAGTAACCGATTATTGAAACTTTTTAGTTGCAAGGCTGTAGATACGTCATCACTCATGCAATTTTAATTTAATTTTAAAATAATTTAAGTTTCATAAAAAGCATTGGAATTTTTTGTTAAAATGTTTAATACATTATTATAAACAATTAGAAAAAGTTTTCAACAATTTTAAAACATTTTTAATATTTTATTAATGTTTAAAAAGTAACCGATTATTGAAACTTTTGAGTTGCAAGGCTTTAGATAGTACGTCATCACTCATGCAATTTTAAAATAATTTAATTTTCATAAAAAGCATTGGAATTTTTTTTTAAAATGTTTAATACATTATTATAAACAATTAGAAAATGTTTTCAAAAATTTTAAAACATTTTTAATATTTTTTTAATGTTTAAAAAGTAACCGATTATTGAAACTTTTTAGTTGCAAGGCTGTAGATAGTACGTCATCACTCATGCAATTTTAATTTAATTTTAAAATAATTTAATTTTCATTAAAAGCTTTGGAATTTTCTTTCAAAATGTTTAATACATTATTATAAACAATTAGAAAAAGTTTTCAACAATTTTAAAACATTTTTAATATTTTTTTAATGTTTAAAAAGTAACCGATTATTGAAACTTTTTAGTTGCAAGGCTGTAGATAGTACGTCATCACTCATCATGCAATTTTAATTTAATTTTAAAATAATTTAATTTTCATAAAAAGCATTGGAATTTTCTTTCAAAATGTTTAATACATTATAATAAACAATTAGAAAAAGTTTTCAAAAATTTTAAAACATTTTTAATATATTTTTAATGTTTAAAAAGTAACCGATTATTGAAACTTTTTAGTTGCAAGGAGGTAGATAGTACGTCATCACTCATGCAATTTTAATTTAATTTTAAAATAATTTAATTTTCATTAAAAGCATTGGAATTTTCTTTCAAAATGTTTAATACATTATTATAAACAATTAGAAAAAGTTTTCAACAATTTTAAAACATTTTTAATATTTTTTTAATGTTTAAAAAGTAACCGATTATTGAAACTTTTGAGTTGCAAGGCTGTAGATAGTACGTCATCACTCATCATGCAATTTTAATTTAATTTTAAAATAATTTAATTTTCATAAAAAGCATTGGAATTTTTTGTTAAAATGTTTAATACATTATTATAAACAATTAGAAAATGTTTTCAAAAATTTTAAAACATTTTTAATATTTTTTTAATGTTTAAAAAGTAACCGATTATTGAAACTTTTGAGTTGCAAGGCTGTAGATAGTACGTCATCACTCATGCAATTTTAATTTAATTTTAAAATAATTTAATTTTCATAAATAGCATTGGAATTTTTTTTTAAAATGTTTAATACATTATTATAAACAATTAGAAAATGTTTTCAAAAATTTTAAAACATTTTTAATATTTTTTTAATGTTAAAAAGTAACCGATTATTGAAACTTTTTAGTTGCAAGGCTGTAGATACGTCATCACTCATGCAATTTTAATTTAATTTTAAAATAATTTAAGTTTCATAAAAAGCATTGGAATTTTTTTTTAAAATGTTTAATACATTATTATAAACAATTAGAAAAAGTTTTCAACAATTTTAAAACATTTTTAATATTTTTTTAATGTTTAAAAAGTAACCGATTATTGAAACTTTTGAGTTGCAAGGCTGTAGATAGTACGTCATCACTCATGCAATTTTAAAATAATTTAATTTTCATAAAAAGCATTGGAATTTTTTTTTAAAATGTTTAATACATTATTATAAACAATTAGAAAATGTTTTCAAAAATTTTAAAACATTTTTAATATTTTTTTAATGTTTAAAAAGTAACCGATTATTGAAACTTTTTGAGTTGCAAGGAGGTAGATAGTACGTCATCACTCATCATGCAATTTTAATTTAATTTTAAAATAATTTAATTTTGATAAAAAGCATTGGAATTTTTTTTAAAATGTTTAATACATTATTATAAACAATTAGAAAAAGTTTTCAACAATTTTAAAACATTTTTAATATTTTTTTAATGTTTAAAAAGTAACCGATTATTGAAACTTTTTAGTTGCAAGCCTGTAGATAGTACGTCATCACTCATCATGCAATTTTAATTTAATTTTAAAATAATTTAATTTTGATAAAAAGCATTGAAATTTTTTTTAAAATGTTTAATACATTATTATAAACAATTAGAAAAAGTTTTCAACAATTTTAAAACATTTTTTATATTTTTTTAATGTTTAAAAAGTATCCGATTATTGAAACTTTTTAGTTGCAAGGCTGTAGATAGTACGTCATCACTCATCATGCAATTTTAATTTAATTTTAAAATAATTTAATTTTCATAAAAAGCATTGGATTTTTTTTTAAAAATGTTTAATACATTATTATAAACAATTAGAAAAAGTTTTCAACAATTTTAAAACATTTTTAATATTTTTTTAATGTTTAAAAAGTAACCGATTATTGAAACTTTTTAGTTGCAAGGCTGTAGATAGTACGTCATCACTCATGCAATTTTAATTTAATTTTAAAATAATTTAATTTTCATAAAAAGAACTGGAATTTTTTGTTAAAATGTTTAATACATTATTATAAACAATTAGAAAAAGTTTTCAACAATTTTAAAACATTTTTAATATTTTTTTAATGCTAAAAAAGTAACCGATTATTGAAACTTTTTAGTTGCAAGGCTGTAGATAGTACGTCATCACTCATCATGCAATTTTAATTTAATTTTAAAATAATTTAATTTTCATAAAAAGCATTGAAAAATTTTTAAAATGTTAAATACATTATTATAAACAATTAGAAAAAGTTTTCAAAAATTTTAAAACATTTTTAATATTTTTTTAATGTTTAAAAAGTAACCGATTATTGAAACTTTTTAGTTGCAAGGCTGTAGATAGTACGTCATCACTCATGCAATTTTAATTTAATTTTAAAATAATTTAATTTTCATAAAAAGCACTGGAATTTTTTGTTAAAATGTTTAATACATTATTATAAACAATTAGAAAAAGTTTTCAACAATTTTAAAACATTTTTAATATTTTTTTAATGCTAAAAAAGTAACCGATTATTGAAACTTTTTAGTTGCAAGGCTGTAGATAGTACGTCATCACTCATCATGCAATTTTAATTTAATTTTAAAATAATTTAATTTTCATAAAAAGCATTGGAATTTTTTTTAAAATGTTAAATACATTATTATAAACAATTAGAAAAAGTTTTCAAAAATTTTAAAACATTTTTAATATTTTTTTAATGTTTAAAAAGTAACCGATTATTGAAACTTTTTAGTTGCAAGGCTGTAGATAGTACGTCATCACTCATGAAATTTTAATTTAATTTTAAAATAATTTAATTTTCATAAAAAGCATTGAAATTTTTTTTAAAAATGTTAAATACATTATTATAAACAATTAGAAAAAGTTTTCAACGATTTTAAAACATTTTTAATATTTTTTTAATGTTTAAAAAGTAACCGATTATTGAAACTTTTTAGTTGCAAGGCTGTAGATAGTACGTCATCACTCATCATGCAATTTTAATTTAATTTTAAAATAATTTAATTTTGATAAAAAGCATTGGAATTTTTTTTAAAAATGTTTAATACATTATTATAAACAATTAGAAAAAGTTTTCAACAATTTTAAAACATTTTTAATATTTTTTTAATGCTAAAAAAGTAACCGATTATTGAAACTTTTTAGTTGCAAGGCTGTAGATAGTACGTCATCACTCATCATGCAATTTTAATTTAATTTTAACATAATTTAATTTTCATAAAAAGCATTGGAATTTTTTTTAAAAATGTTTAATACATTATTATAAACAATTAGAAAAAGTTTTCAACAATTTTAAAATATTTTTAATATTTTTTTAATGTTTAAAAAGTAACCGATTATTGAAACTTTTGAGTTGCAAGGCTGTAGATAGTACGTCATCACTCATCATGCAATTTTAATTTAATTTTAAAATAATTTAATTTTCATAAAAAGCATTGGAATTTTTTGTTAAAATGTTTAATACATTATTATAAACAATTAGAAAATGTTTTCAAAAATTTTAAAACATTTTTAATATTTTTTTAATGTTTAAAAAGTAACCGATTATTGAAACTTTTGAGTTGCAAGGCTGTAGATAGTACGTCATCACTCATGCAATTTTAATTTAATTTTAAAATAATTTAATTTTCATAAATAGCATTGGAATTTTTTTTTAAAATGTTTAATACATTATTATAAACAATTAGAAAATGTTTTCAAAAATTTTAAAACATTTTTAATATTTTTTTAATGTTAAAAAGTAACCGATTATTGAAACTTTTTAGTTGCAAGGCTGTAGATACGTCATCACTCATGCAATTTTAATTTAATTTTAAAATAATTTAAGTTTCATAAAAAGCATTGGAATTTTTTTTTAAAATGTTTAATACATTATTATAAACAATTAGAAAAAGTTTTCAACAATTTTAAAACATTTTTAATATTTTTTTAATGTTTAAAAAGTAACCGATTATTGAAACTTTTGAGTTGCAAGGCTGTAGATAGTACGTCATCACTCATGCAATTTTAAAATAATTTAATTTTCATAAAAAGCATTGGAATTTTTTTTTAAAATGTTTAATACATTATTATAAACAATTAGAAAATGTTTTCAAAAATTTTAAAACATTTTTAATATTTTTTTAATGTTTAAAAAGTAACCGATTATTGAAACTTTTTGAGTTGCAAGGAGGTAGATAGTACGTCATCACTCATCATGCAATTTTAATTTAATTTTAAAATAATTTAATTTTGATAAAAAGCATTGGAATTTTTTTTAAAATGTTTAATACATTATTATAAACAATTAGAAAAAGTTTTCAACAATTTTAAAACATTTTTAATATTTTTTTAATGTTTAAAAAGTAACCGATTATTGAAACTTTTTAGTTGCAAGGCTGTAGATAGTACGTCATCACTCATGCAATTTTAATTTAATTTTAAAATAATTTAATTTTCATAAAAAGCACTGGAATTTTTTGTTAAAATGTTTAATACATTATTATAAACAATTAGAAAAAGTTTTCAAAAATTTTAAAACATTTTTAATATTTTTTTAATGCTTAAAAAGTAACCGATTATTGAAACTTTTTAGTTGCAAGGAGGTAGATAGTACGTCATCACTCATGCAATTTTAATTTAATTTTAAAATAATTTAATTTTCATAAAAAGCATTGGAATTTTTTTTTAAAATGTTTAATACATTATTATAAACAATTAGAAAAAGTTTTCAAAAATTTTAAAAACATTTTTAATATTTTTTTAATGTTTAAAAAGTAACCGATTATTGAAACTTTTTAGTTGCAAGGCTGTAGATAGTACGTCATCACTCATCATGCAATTTTAATTTAATTTTAAAATAATTTAATTTTCATAAAAAGCATTGGAATTTTTTTTTAAAATGTTTAATACATTATTATAAACAATTAGAAAAAGTTTTCAACAATTTTAAAACATTTTTAATATTTTTTTAATGTTTAAAAAGTAACCGATTATTGAAACTTTTTAGTTGCAAGGCTGTAGATAGTACGTCATCACTTATCAAGCAATTTTAATTTAATTTTAAAATAATTTAATTTTGATAAAAAGCATTGGATTTTTTTTTTAAAATGTTTAATTCATTATTATAAACAATTAGAAAAAGTTTTCAACAATTTTAAAACATTTTTAATATTTTTTTAATGTTTAAAAAGTAACCGATTATTGAAACTTTTTAGTTTAAGGGCTGTAGATAGTACGTCATCACTCATGCAATTTTAATTTAATTTTAAAATAATTTAATTTTCATAAAAAGCATTGGAATTTTCTTTCAAAATGTTTAATACATTATTATAAACAATTAGAAAAAGTTTTCAGAAATTTTAAAACATTTTTAATATTTTTTTAATGTTTAAAAAGTAACCGATTATTGAAACTTTTTAGTTGCAAGGCTGTAGATACGTCATCACTCATCATGCAATTTTAATTTAATTTTAAAATAATTTAATTTTCATAAAAAGCATTGGATTTTTTTTTAAAAATGTTTAATACATTATTATAAACAATTAGAAAAAGTTTTCAACAATTTTAAAACATTTTTAATATTTTTTTAATGTTTAAAAAGTAACCGATTATTGAAACTTTTTAGTTGCAAGGCTGTAGATAGTACGTCATCACTCATGCAATTTTAATTTAATTTTAAAATAATTTAATTTTCATAAAAAGCACTGGAATTTTTTGTTAAAATGTTTAATACATTATTATAAACAATTAGAAAAAGTTTTCAAAAATTTTAAAACATTTTTAATATTTTTTTAATGCTTAAAAAGTAACCGATTATTGAAACTTTTTAGTTGCAAGGAGGTAGATAGTACGTCATCACTCATGCAATTTTAATTTAATTTTAAAATAATTTAATTTTCATAAAAAGCATTGGATTTTTTTTTTAAAATGTTTAATACATTATTATAAACAATTAGAAAAAGTTTTCAAAAATTTTAAAAACATTTTTAATATTTTTTTAATGTTTAAAAAGTAACCGATTATTGAAACTTTTTAGTTGCAAGGCTGTAGATAGTACGTCATCACTCATCATGCAATTTTAATTTAATTTTAAAATAATTTAATTTTCATAAAAAGCATTGGAATTTTTTTTTAAAATGTTTAATACATTATTATAAACAATTAGAAAAAGTTTTCAACAATTTTAAAACATTTTTAATATTTTTTTAATGTTTAAAAAGTAACCGATTATTGAAACTTTTTAGTTGCAAGGCTGTAGATAGTACGTCATCACTTATCAAGCAATTTTAATTTAATTTTAAAATAATTTAATTTTGATAAAAAGCATTGGATTTTTTTTTTAAAATGTTTAATTCATTATTATAAACAATTAGAAAAAGTTTTCAACAATTTTAAAACATTTTTAATATTTTTTTAATGTTTAAAAAGTAACCGATTATTGAAACTTTTTAGTTTAAGGGCTGTAGATAGTACGTCATCACTCATGCAATTTTAATTTAATTTTAAAATTCAATTCAATTCAATTCAATTCATTTATTCAATCAACTGGCTGTACAAGTACAACATGGATTAAGTCATTCCTAATAATAACATTAAAATTACATAACATAAAAACACATCAAAATAACAATAATTCATAAAACTATCAAGATATGAAATACAATAGATACAATCAATTAAAAAACAACATTAGACAGTATATCTTCTGGCAACTTATTACAAAAGTACATTTTTACAGAGTACAATTCCTTATTTATAAGAATATTTTTTAATTTTTCTTTAAATAATTTTTCACTTTCAACTTCTCTGAGACATGCGGGTAAAAAGTCATAAATTTTTGCAGTCTGGTAAGCGGAACTTTTTTCTAATAAACTCGAATTATGCATTTCTAACACTATTTTATCTCTATTTCTAGTATTATAAGAGTGAAATTCACCATTATGAATATATAACTCTGGATATTTCTTTTTGAACATTGCACAATTCAAAATATACATGCTTGGCAGTGTTAGTATTTTAAGTCTCTTAAAATGACCAACACATGAGTCATGCTTTTTAAAACGTAAAATTGTTCTAATTGATCGCTTTTGTAATACAAATAGTCTGTTTAAATGGTTTGAATAACTACCCCAAAAAATAATGCCATACGCCAAATGAGAATAGACATATGCATAATAAATGGAGAGTAATGTATCTTGTGATACATAATCTCTAATTAAATAAAGTGCAAAATTAGCATGATTAATCTTCTTACAAATCTCGTCAATATGAATACTCCAATCCAACGATTCATGTATATTGAGTCCAAGAAATTTAATATTTTGTACCCTATTTATTAATCCTGTTTCGGACTTAATGTAGTAACTATGATCTGGTTCCCTTATTTTCGTATGGAATTGAATATAAAATGTCTTGCTAGTATTTAATAGAAGTCTGTTATTTGAACACCAGGTTTCTACTTCTTTCACAGTTTTATTAGCTTTATAAATTAGCTCCTCCTCTGTGTTTGCTGATATTAAAGCAGTCGTATCGTCTGCAAATTTTATAATATCAGCAAAAGTTACATTATTAGATAAGTCATTCGTTCCAATACTAAACAGGGTTGGAGAAAATTTTCCACCCTGTGGCACCCCTAATGAGATATAGCGGGTAGTAGAGATGCTACCTAATTTTACATATTGAGATCTGTCAGAAAGATATGATTGTAATAGTGTTAAACTACTTGAATCGCAACCGAGTGACGATAATTTAGTAAGTAAGTAAGTAAGTAAAATAATTTAATTTTCATAAAAAGCATTGGAATTTTCTTTCAAAATGTTTAATACATTATTATAAACAATTAGAAAAAGTTTTCAGAAATTTTAAAACATTTTTAATATTTTTTTAATGCTTAAAAAGTAACCGATTATTGAAACTTTTGAGTTGCAAGGCTGTAGATAGTACGTCATCACTCATGCAATTTTAATTTAATTTTAAAATAATTTAATTTTCATAAAAAGCATTGGAATTTTTTTTAAAAATGTTTAATACATTATTATAAACAATTAGAAAAAGTTTTCAACAATTTTAAAACATTTTTAATATTTTTTTAATGTTGAAAAAGTAACCGATTATTGAAACTTTTTAGCTGCAAGTCTGTAGATAGTATGTCATCACTCATCATGCAATTTTAATTTAATTTTAAAATAATTTAATTTTGATAAAAAGCATTGGAATTTTTTGTTAAAGTGTTTAATACATTATTATAAACAATTAGAAAAAGTTTTCAACAATTTTAAAATATTTTTAACATATTTTTTTAAAATTTAAAAATTTCCTAACGCTGCGACTTTTTATACATTATACTGCAGAATAGTAAAAAATACGCCATCGGATTATCAATAATCATGCAATTTTAATTTAATTATAAATTAATTTAATTATGACAAAAAGCATTGAAAAAAATTTCAGATTGTTAACGACACCATAAAAAACAGTTGTAAAAAATTTTCAACAATTTTCCATAATTTGTTACAGTTTTTAAAAATTTCCTAACATTACAACTTTTTAGTTCTAATAACCCTAATTTGAAATCTGATGGTCTAAATGGGGGTATAGCTTAGTGGCAAAGCGCCTGTCTTAAACGCAGAGAGACTCGGGTTCGAACCCCGATGCCTCCAAAACATTTTGAAATATTTATTAATGTATAATTAATTAACAAAATTGTGTCTGTTTTACAGTGCTTTTGCAGGCATTAATGTTACGTATTATTTTCTAAATTATTTATAATGTAATTCTCATAAATCGGAATTTGTGAGGGGAGGGGGTGTATTATGTATGATACCGATTCTGTTGATAGAAGTTAATTTAATAGAAATATTTTGTCTTCATATAATTTATAAACATTTTGAAAGTTAGAAATTTTATAAAAATTTGTGTCTCCTTTTTAGTTGCATGTACATTAAAATTACATATTCTATTTTTAAGGAGAGTTACTATATCCCTCCAAAACTTCCAAGAAATTTTAATATTTCATTTATAAACATATTTGTGTCTGCTTTTCAGTAATTTTGCAGGCGTTAAAATTACGTATTCTTTTTAAAACAAATTAAATATTTCAAAACCAATGATGGAGGGGAGCTTTATTAATGCTATTACTACCCCCAAAAACCTCCAAGACAAATTTTTTATTAGAAATATTTATAAAAAAAATTACCTTTCATATAAATATCAAACTTTCTAAGCCTAAATTCTATACTTTTATATATAAATACTACTTTAAATGCATGGCAAGCATTAAAATTTTTCAAGTTACATTATTTATTTAAAAATTAAAAACAAAGCTGAATAATTTAGGTACAATACAGACAAGATAGGTATAATATTTGCAATTGAGGGAGGGTTATTGGTCACGGCCTGTTGCTGTTGTGTCCGGCATTTGAGTGTAAAGGCACATAACATCAGTCTGAATTACTTTGTCATGCAGCAAAGCAAATATGTTGAAAGCCACAGGCGCGGATCTAGAACTAAATTTCGGGAGGGGCTATCTCCATAAGGCTTATGTTAAGAAAAAAACTGGGAGTGGGGAAAATGCCTATATTGCCCATGTTAAATTCTAAATTTCGCTAGATGCTGCAGCCCCCCCCCCCCCCCCTCTCCCCAGCCACCCCCTGGATCCGCGCCTGTTTCCAGGGGAAGAACTAGTTAACAAGCAAGTGTCAAACGGGGATGGGAAAGATATTTTTATTTGAAATGGTCACCTATCCAAGTATTGATCATGCACAACGATGCTTGACTTCTTCGATCTAATGAAAGATTATACGTAACATGCACTCATTGCACAAAGCCTGCAAACTTTAAGTTTATTAATCGTCCATTGAAAAAAAAAAAAAAAAAGAGGTGTCCTGGCTGAGGTTTTCCACGGTTCCCTCAGTCTCACCTCAGCGAATGCTGGGACGCGTAACAGGTCGTGGCCATCATCCGTTCTCTACCTTATCCCTACCCATTACCCCGCCGCGAGCTGTAAGCTCTTAGGGGTGTATCCTTGTAAAAAAAAATAAATACATTATGCTATTTCTTTGTTCAATATAATATATTATATATTTTACATAATAAAAGTATGTCCTATTTTTTTTATAATGCGAAATAAATTATAATATTGACATTTAAAAAGGTTATAAGTAAATTTTATCTCTTTAGTTTTATTTTGTGCACATTTAGTCGACAAGAAGTATAAATTCAAAACGAAAGAAAATTAGTTAAACTAATATTATTAATTTGAACAAACTCGCTGAATGTCTACTGTATAAATACGGAATATAGGGGTTTCAATAAAAAACTGAACTATAACGAAGATAAAATAATTGAATCTTCTAATTTTTTATATAAAGTCAGAACTATTGATTCAAATGATAGATTTATGATGTGTGAGATGCGCAGAACTAGTTTTGCTCAAAAGCTGAAATAAAATCTAATTTCGTGTGTTGGTCAAACCGCGATGCGCCGATAAGTTTTGTTCAAATGAAAATGAGAAAAAGAGTCTTAGTCAGATTTTTTTAATAATATATTAATATATGAATTTCAATTTGAGCAAAACTATTTTTGAACATCGACTTTAGGCAAATTAAACCTGAAATAGTGGCTTAATACATTATATATCGGGTTTTGCTAATTATTATAAACGATGCTCAAAATTAGTTCTGCTTTTGCTTGAATTCGTCTTTTGGTTAGTAACATGTTATGTATTTATAATATAAACAAACATATGGTTAGTTAACGAAATTTGAAAACGGTAGAACACGGTTCTATGGGACAGTCTTTACAGGTCGTTATTTTTTCCACTGTTTTTCCTTTTTTTTTTTTTTTTTTTTTTTTTTCCTCGCTTGAGGAGTTCTAATGGATACTGAATTTTATGACTAATTTTAAATTCAAACAGTTAAAATGAAATTTAAAAATATCTTTACGGTATTTAAATGCACACGGCAATCTGAAAATTATTTTATCAAATATGTAAAAAATTAGCACTATAACAAATTAATTTTTCAGCTATGGGACCAAGTTGTATAACTCGCTCCCCCTACACAGAAGTGTAAAAAACATGAATAAAAATTTGCATATATAAGAGAAAATGTATTGAATTTGTTAAATGTTAATTTCCGTTTGGTAATAGGAAAAAAAAGCACAATAATAATGAAATAAATATTATAACATATATTAATTTATATAGGTGAAACCCTACTGAATTAAGAATTAAAGTTTTATTTTTGAATAACATCTATAAATATATTTTTCATATTTGGACTAAATTTTGCATTGTATCGAGTGTACGCTCTAATGTGTATATAATTATATATGTACTAAATAAATTTCAAAAATAGGCGCCTAAAAAGTCAACTTTTTTTGGGAAAATAGTCTTTAAAAAATTCGCTTTTTTTTAATGGTCTACAAAAAGTCACTTTTTTTTTTTAGAAAAGGCAGCAAATAGGCATTTTAAAAGTATTATCGAATAAATTTTTTGTTATTATAATAGTTTTATAAGATGTACATCCAGCATTGTCAAAAAAAAAAAAAATCTCAGGTCAAGTTTTATTTTTTTACTCTATTTTTCTAGTTTCTACTGACGATTTGAAGAAAATAGCTTAAATGCACTAAGAATTAAGTGTCAAAAAGTCACAAAAAAGTCACATTTTGTCAAAATAGTCGCAAAAAAAAAAAAAAAAAAGTCCAAATAGTCATTTTTTTATAGGCTTATCTTAATTCACTTCCGGAGATCGGTGGACATCCTAAATGACAACAATATATAGTCCTCGGTATGCACAAAAAGTCGAAATGATTTTTTTCCGCTCTCTAGTGAATATGTATTTTTTTTATGTATTTTCTTTCTTACTATTATTACTTTATATGTAATAAAATATTTTGCTACATATAATATATATACACCATGTATTCTATTAGCGAGAGCTAAAGAATTCTAAATTTCATTTCATGTAAAAAATCTAAAAATGATCAAAATTTTGATCACTAAATTTTGGCGCGTCTTCTACTTATAGCCAAAAAGTCAAAAAAGTTTTAATATTACCTAAAGGTGGCAGCACGTCCCGAATTGTTTTTGTTGTTCTAATTTTTATCACTAGATAGCAAAAGCTGCTTGAAAATTGTAAAATGGCACCAAATTTGAAAAATATCTCTTTTTGCTGCATAACCAGACTATATAATATATATACAAAATATATAATAAATACAAAATTATACAGCGTTCACGACTTATGGCACGAATCCACCTAAATAAAAACACTGTTTGTAACTCCTTTTTGAAAAAGAAAGTTCAATTAAAATTAATACACTTATTTTAAACTCTGCATTAATTATATTTTATAATTTATATTATAGCTATATAATTATAGTTTCTTTTCTCATACATCTTAATTAGCACTAATTTACATTTTTTATTTGCTCATTATATATTATATATCTAGTCCTGTGCCCTTAATTAATTAATTGTCAATAAAATATAAAACAATTAAGATGTATGTACATAATATTTATAAAATTAGATTTCCTGGAGAGTAAAAATGTATTAAATTTTATTCCAAAAATTAATATATTATTATTATAAATATATTATGTGGTTTTTAGTTATTCTCATACAATTTTTAAAAGAATTTCTATCCTAATATATTATTATAGTTCCGATTTTTACACAGAAAATAAACTTTTCGCTGTATATAATTAAACTGTATTAAGTTGAATGCATATATGTGCATCTAGTATATGCCTATATACTTTTATGTCAATATATTTAAAAGATGTATAAAAATATAATTATGCTAAAATGGCAAGAAAAACTTACATACATAAAATGACGCCATTTTCCCTTTACGGGTTATAAGCCAGCAGCATTATTACCTCGGCCGTCTACAAATTGCCCTCCAAAGCACAATATAATTAAGCACTATAAGCATTAAGAAAAACTTAATTGATTATAATTCTTCTATTACTGATGTATATTATAGTTATAAATTCACAAACAGACTTGATCATCAAATCATTAACAAAATAAATTTTGTGACAACTGTGTTTTATAAATTAGTATGGATTTATTCAGGATGGGACTTGGGATGGGTGTGACTACTAGATGATGGAATATTGCATGGTGGCAGGAAGTTAAGGCAGCTTACGGCTGTCTATACTCCGCAGCCCTGCAGTCTTGCACTGCAGGCTGCACAGATCTGGTAGTAGAAGTAAGAGCGCAGAAAAGAGTTTTAAAAGCCTGGTAAGCCCCACCAGCTTGGTCACAAAATATCTCTTACTGAAAATATTTAAATGCCTGCTGGCCACACCCAAAAAGGGATAAGAATAAATATTTATTATTATTATTATTTTAATATGGATTTAACAAAAAGTGGAAATACTATAAAACATTTGTTTTTATTTTATATTTGTTCATGATTAAAGAAAAGAACACACAGTATTACTTACATCTATAATAGACAATGGTTGAACGTTTCAAGGCCAGGGGTCATTATTTGCCAGATCTTTTTGTCTTCGCTGGAGGAGCGAGAGTGTAACTTTGGCCGCCCTACATTCTTCTTACTGAAGGACGTCTGCTAGCTTGTCTTTGTTGCTTGTCAGCGCCTCTGCAAACAGACACAATGCTTCAGATATTTACATGAATGTATTTTATTTTAGAGACTACACAGAAAATATTTTAGCTTTTTCTTGCAAATGAGGAATAATTTGTTTATTCAAGCAATTTTTTTTATATTATTGGGATAAGAATCTCAAATGTAGATTTAAACAACTTTTTGTCCAAAATGCAAATTAAAAACCCTTTTTGGTGTTGTGTTGGTTTGTATATTATAAAACTTATTTAAAACTTTATTAAAAAATGTTCATAAATGACGTGAATTTTAGATTTCTTCAATTTTAATTAGTACATATTTAATGTTAAGTTAATTCTCAGCAGCAATTAAAACTTTCTTGAAAAATATGAAAGTAACAAAATAATTTCTAATAACATATATTATACCAGCTGCTGTATTATAGAATATACATAATTAATTAGCATTGAAGAATTTGTTTGTTGTCATAGTTGATTTATTACAAATTTCAACTAACACGATTTTATGATAAACTATACAATGTACTAAAAATAAAATTAATTTAGTTAAATTTTAACATTTTCCAGAGTTAATAAATTTCAAGAGAGTGAAAATGACAAACTTGAAAAAACAAAAACTTCTAATTTTAGCTCGATCCATGCTGAAAACACCTGACATCATGTAATTGGACCCTATAGGAGTTCAAATATGAAAGAATTTGGAAGATATAATAGCATACAAAAAAGCTAGATTTTTCAGCCTTAAACTTAATTCAAAACAGCGAAAATGACAAAGTTGACAAAACCAAAACTTTTAATTTTAGCTCGATCATTCTGAAAACACCTGACGCCATGTAATTGGACCCTAGGAGTTCAAATATGAAGGAATTTTAAAGATCCAGCCATAAACAAAAAAGGCGAATTTTTCAGCCTTAATTATCATATATGCTTCAATTAAAAGAGTGAAAACGGCAAAACTTGAAAAAACCAAAACTTCTAATTTTAGCTCGATCATACTGAAAACACCTGACGCCATGTAACTGGACCCAAGGAGTTCAAATATGAAGGAATTCGGAAGATATAATAAACAGCAAAAAAGCCGGATTTTTCAGCCATATTCTTCAAAACAGCGAAAACGACAAAGTTGACAAAACCAAAACTTTTAATTTTAGCTTGATCAAGCTAAAAACACCTGTCACCATGTAATTGGACCCTAGGAGTTCAAATATGAAGGAATTTTAAAGATCCAGCAATAAACAAAAAAGCCGGATTTTTCAGCCTTATACTTCAAAACAGCGAAAATGACAAAGTTGAAAATACCAAAACTTCTAAATTTAGCTCGATCATGCTGAAAACACCTGACGCCATGTAATTTATCCCAAAGAGTTCAAATGTGAAGGAATTTGGAAGATATAATAACAAACAAAAAAGCCGGATTTTTCAGCCTTAAACTTCAAAACAGCGAAAATGACAAAGTTGACAAAACCAAAACTTTTAATTTTAGCTCGATCATTCTGAAAACACTTGACACCATGTAGTTGGACCCTAGGAGTTCAAATATGAAGGATATTTAAAGATCCAAATATAAACAAAAAAGCCGGATTTTTCAGCCTTATCATATATGATTCAATAAAAAGAGTGAAAACGGCAAAACTTGAAAAAACCAAAACTTCTAATTTTAGCTCGATCATACTGAAAACACCTGACGCCATGTAATTGGACCCAAGGAGTTCAATTATGAAGGAATTTGGAAGATATAATAAACAGCAAAAAAGCCGGATTTTTCAGCCATATACTTCAAAAGAGCGAAAACGACAAAGTTGACAAAATCAAAACTTTTAATTTTAGCTTGATCAAGCTGAAAACACCTGATATCATGTAATGGACAACATACATGAAAATTTTTTATTGCAGAAACGAATAGAAGGTACCAAATTATTCTACTCTGAATTTTTTCAGATTTTTTTGAGACCCAGAACTATTTTTAAATAATTATTGAACGTGCGGCCACGCCCCCTGGAGGCGTCAATAGGCGTCCAGTCTCCATCCTTTTTATTAAGGCTACAGGGGTGCCAACTGAATTCACAGGACTTAAATAAATAAATAAATAAATAAATAAATAAATAAATAAATAATCAATAAATATTTAAAAGTAGTTCCGGGTCTCAAAAAAATCTGAAAAAATTCAGAGTAGCATAATTTGGTACACCCTCTATCCATTTCTGCAATAAAAAAATTTAACGTATGTTGTCCATTCGACCTTAGTAGTTTGAATATGAAGGAATTTGGAAGATTTAATAACAAACAAAAAAGCCGGATTTTGAGGCCTTATAAACTTCAAAACAGCAAAAATGACAAAGTTGACAAAACCAAAACTTTTAATTTTAGCTTGATCAAGCTAAAAACACCTGTCACAATGTAATTGGACCCTAGGAGTTCAAATATGAAGGAATTTTAAAGATCCAGCAATAAACAAAAAAGCCAGATTTTTCAGCCTTATGCTTCAAAAGAGTGAATATGACAAAGTTGAAAATAACAAAACTTCTAATTTTAGCTCGATCATGCTGAAAACACCTGACCTCATGTCATTGGACCCAAAGAGTTCAAATATTAAGGCATTTGGAAGATATTATAAAAAACAAAAAAGCCGGATTTTTCAACCTTAAACTTCAAAACAGCGAAAATGACAAAATTGACAAAACCAAAACTTCTAAATTTAGCTCGATCATGCTGAAAACACCTGATGCCATGTAATTGGACCCAAGGAGTTCAAATATGAAGGAATTTTAAAGATCCAGCAATAAACAAAAAAGCCGGATTTTTCAGCCTTATACTTCAAAAAAGCGAACACGGCAAAGTTGAAAAAAACAAAACTTATAATTTTAGCTCGATCATGCTGAAAACACCTGATGCCATGTAATTGAACCCAAGGAGTTCAAATATGAAGGAATTTTGAAGATAAAAAAAAAAAAAAAAAGCCGTATTTTTTTAGCCTTAAAACTTCAAAATAGCGAAAACTACAAAGTTGAAAATAGCAAAACTTCTAATTTTAGCTCGATCATGCTGAAAACACCTGACATAATGTAATTTATCCCAAGGAGTTCAAATGTGAAGGAATTTGGAAGATATAATAACAAACAAAAAAGCCGGATTTTTCAGCCTTAAACTTTAAAACAGCGAAATTGACAAAGTTGAAAGTACCAAAACTTCTAAATTTAGCTCGATCATGCTGAAAACACCTGACATAATGTTATTTATCCCAAGGAGTTCAAATGTGAAGGAATTTGGAAGATATAATAACAAACAAAAAAGCCGGATTTTTCAGATTCTTCAAAAAAGGAACACGGCAAAGTTGAAAAAAACAAAACTTCTAATTTTAGCTCGATCATGCTGAAAACACCTGATGCCATGTAATTGGACCCAAGGAGTTCAAATATGAAGGAATTTTAAAGATCCAGCAATAAACAAAAAGCCGGATTTTTCAGCCTTATACTTCAAAACAGCGAAAATGACAAAGTTGAAAATACCAAAACTTCTAAATTTAGCTCGATCATGCTGAAAACACCTGACGCCATGTAATTTATCCCAAGGAGTTCAAATGTGAAGGAATTTTGAAGATATAAAAACAAACAAAAAAGCCGGATTTTTCAGCCTTAAACTTTAAAACAGCGAAATTGACAAAATTGACAAAACCAAAACTTTTAATTTTAGCTTGATCAAGCTAAAAACACCAGACGCCATGTAATTAGACCCAAGGAGTTCAAATATGAAGGAATTTGGAAGATTTGATAACAAACAAAAAAGCCATATTTTGAGGCCTTTTAAACTTCAAAACAGCGAAAACAACAAAGTTGAAAAAAACAAAACTTTTAATTTTACCTTGATCAAGCTGAACACACCTGACGCCATGTACTTGGACCCTAGGAGTTCAAATATGAAGGAATTTTAAAGATCCAGCAATAAACAAAAAAGCCGGATTTTTCAGCCTTATACTTCAAAACAGCGAAAATGATAGAGTTGAAAATACCAAAACTTCTAAATTTAGCTCGATCATGCTGAAAACACCTGACGCCATGTAATTGGACCCAAGGAGTTCAAATATGAAGGAATTTTGAAGATATAAAAAAAAAAAAAAAGCCGTATTTTTTTAGCCTTAAAACTTCAAAATAGCGAAAACTACAAAGTTGAAAATAGCAAAACTTCTAATTTTAGCTCGATCATGCTGAAAACACCTGACATAATGTAATTTATCCCAAGGAGTTCAAATGTGAAGGAATTTTGAAGATATAATCACAAACAAAAAAGCCGGATTTTTCAGCCTTATGCTTCAAAAAAGCGAACACGGCAAAGTTGAAAAAAACAAAACTTCTAATTTTAGCTCGATCATGCTGAAAACACCTGATGCTGTAATTGGACCCAAGGAGTTCAAATATGAAGGAATTTTAAAGATCCAGCAATAAACAAAAAAGCCGGATTTTTCAGCCTTATACTTCAAAACAGCGAAAATGACAAAGTTGAAAATACCAAAACTTCTAAATTTAGCTCGATCATGCTGAAAACACCTGACGCCATGTAATTTATCCCAAGGAGTTCAAATGTGAAGGAATTTGGAAGATATTAAAACAAACAAAAAAGCCGGATTTTTCAGCCTTAAACTTTAAAACAGCGAAATTGACAAAGTTGAAAGTACCAAAACTTCTAAATTTAGCTCGATCATGCTGAAAACACCTGACATAATGTAATTTATCCCAAGGAGTTCAAATGTGAAGGAATTTTAAAGATCCAGCAATAAATAAAAAGCCGGATTTTTCAGCCTTATGCTTCAAAACAGCGAAAATGACAAAGTTGAAAATACCAAAACTTCTAAATTTAGCTCGATCATGCTGAAAACACCTGATGCCATGTAATTGGACCCTAGGAGTTCAAATATGAAGGAACTTGGAAGATATAATAACAAACAAAAAAGTCGGATTTTAATTTCAACCTTAAACTTCAAAACAGCGAAAATGACAAAATTGACAAAACCAAAACTTTTAATTTTAGCTTGATCAAGCTAAAAACACCAGACGCCATGTAATTAGACCCAAGGAGTTCAAATATGAAGGAGTTTGGAAGATTTGATAACAAACAAAAAAGCCGGATTTTGATGCCTTATAAACTTAATTCAAAACAGGAAAACGACAAAGTTGAAAAAACCAAAACTTCTAATTTTAGCTTGATCATGCTAAAAACACCTCACGCCATGTAATTTATCCCAAGGAGTTCAAATATGAAGGAATTTGGAAGATTAAATAACAAACAAAAAAGCCGGATTTTTCAGCCTTAAACTTCAAAACAGCAAAAATGACAAAGTTGAAAATACCAAAACTTCTAAATTTAGCTCGATCATGCTGAAAACACCTGACGCCATGTAATTGGACCCAAGGAGTTCAAATATGAAGGAATTTTGAAGATATAAAAACAAAAAAAAAGCCATATTTTTTTAGCCTTAAAACTTCAAAATAGGGAAAACTATATACAAAGTTGAAAATAGCAAAACTTCTAATTTTAGCTCGATCATGCTGAAAACACCTGACATAATGTAATTTATCCCAAGGAGTTCAAATGTGAAGGAATTTGGAATATCCAGCAATAAACAAAAAAGCCGGATTTTTCAGCCTTAAACTTCAAAACAGCGAAAATGACAAAATTGACAAAACCAAAACTTTTAATTTTAGCTTGATCGAGCTAAAAACACCTGACGCCATGTAATTAGACCCAAGGAGTTCAAATATGAAGGAGTTCGGAAGATTTAATAAAAAACAAAAAAGCTGGATTTTGAGGTCTTAAACTTCAAGACAGCGAAAACGACAAAGTTGAAAAAAACAAAACTTTTAATTTTAGCTTGATCAAGCTAAAAACACCTGTCACCATGTAATTGGACCCTAGGAGTTCAAATATGAAGGAATTTTAAAGATCCAGCAATAAATAAAAAAGCCGGATTTTTCAGCCTTATGCTTCAAAACAGCGAAAATGACAAAGTTGAAAATACCAAAACTTCTAATTTTAGTTCGATAATGCTGAAAACACCTGACGCCATGTAATTTATCCCAAGGAGTTCAAATGTGAAGGAATTTGGAAGATATAATAACAAACAAAAAAGCCGGATTTTTCAGCCTTATGCTTCAAAAAAGCGAACACGTACGGCATAGTTGAAAAAACCAAAACTTCTAATTTTAGCTCGATCATGCTGAAAACACCTGATGCCATGTAATTGGACCCAAGGAGTTCAAATATGAAGGAATTTTGAAGATATAAAACCAAAAAAAAAAGCCGTATTTTTTTAGCCTTAAAACTTCAAAATAGCGAAAACTACAAAGTTGAAAATAGCAAAACTTCTAATTTTAGCTCGATCATGCTGAAAACACCTGACCTCATGTGATTGGACCCAAAGAGTTCAAATATGAAGGCATTTGGAAGATATTATAAAAAACAAAAAAGCCGGATTTTTTAGCCTTAAACTTCAAAACAGCGAAAAAGACAAAGTTGAAAAACTAAAACTTTTAATTTTAGCTCGATCATGCTGAAAACACCTGACGCCATGTAATTGGACCCAAGGAGTTCAAATATGAAGGAGTTTGGAAGATTTAATAACAAACAAAAAAGCTGGATTTTGAGGTCTTAAACTTCAAGACAGCGAAAACGACAAAGTTGAAAAAAACAAAACTTCTAATTTTAGCTCCATCATGCTGAAAACACCTGACGCCATGTAATTGGACCCTAGGAGTTCAAATATGAAGGAAATTGGAAGATATAAGAACAAAAAAAAAAAGCCGGATTTTTTAGCCTTAATAAACTTCAAAACAGCGAAAAAGACAAAGTTGAAAAACCAAAACTTTTAATTTTAGCTCGATCATGCTGAAAACACCTGACGTCATGTAATTGGACCCAAGGAGTTCAAATATGAAGGAACTTGGAAGATATAATAACAAACAAAAAAGCCGGATTTTTCAGCCTTAAACTTCAAAACGGACGGAGAATGACAAAGTTGACAAAACCAAAACTTTTAATTTTAGCTCGATCATACTGAAAACACCTGACGCCATGTAATTGGCCCAAGGAGTTCAAATATGAAGGAATTTTAAAGATATAATAAACAGTAAAAAAGCCGGATTTTTCAGCCTTATACTTCAAAACAGCGAAAACGACAAAGTTGACAAAACCAAAACTTTTAATTTTAGCTTGATCAAGCTGAAAACACCTGACATCATGTAATTGGACCTTAGTAGTTTGAATATGAAGGTATTTAGAAGATTTAATGACAAACAAAAAAGTCGGATTTTTCAACCTTAAACTTCAAAACAGCGAAAATGACAAAATTGACAAAACCAAAACTTTTAATTTTAGCTTGATCGAGCTAAAAACACCTGACGCCATGTAATTAGACCAAAGGAGTTCAAATATGAAGGAGTTTGGAAGATTTAATAACAAACAAAAAAGCTGGATTTTGAGGTCTTAAACTTCAAGACAGCGAAAACGACAAAGTTGAAAAAACCAAAACTTCTAATTTTAGCTTGATCATGCTAAAAACACCTCACGCCATGTAATTTATCCCAAGGAGTGCAAATATGAAGGAATTTGGAAGATTAAATAACAAACAAAAAAGCCGGATTTTTCAGCCATAAACTTCATCAAAACAGCAAAAATGACAAAGTTGACAAAACCACAACTTTTAATTTTAGCTCGATCATGCTGAAAACATTTGACGCCATGTAATTGGACCCAAGGAGTTCAAATATGAAGGAATTTGGAACATCCAGCCATAAACGAAAAATCCGGATTTTTCAGCCTTATACTTCAAAACAGCGAAAATGACAAAGTTGAAAATACCAAAACTTCTAAATTTAGCTCGATCATGCTGAAAACACCTGACGCCATGTAATTTATCCCAAGGAGATCAAATGTGAAGGAATTTGTAAGATATAATAACAAACAAAAAAGCCGGATTTTTCAGCCATAATCTTTAAAACAGCGAAATTGACAAAGTTGAAAATACCAAAACTTCTAAATTTAGCTCGATCATGCTGAAAACACCTGATGCCATGTAATTGGACCCTAGGAGTTCAAATATGAAGGAACTTGGAAGATATAATAACAAACAAAAAAGTCGGATTTTAATTTCAACCTTAAACTTCAAAACAGCGAAAATGACAAAATTGACAAAACCAAAACTTTCAATTTTAGCTTGATCAAGCTAAAAACACCAGACGCCATGTAATTAGACCCAAGGAGTTCAAATATGAAGGAGTTTGTAAGATATAATAACAAACAAAAAAGCCGGATTTTTCAGCCATAATCTTTAAAACAGCGAAATTGACAAAGTTGAAAATACCAAAACTTCTAAATTTAGCTCGATCATGCTGAAAACACCTGACGCCATGTAATTTATCCCAATGAGTTCAAATATGAAGGAATTTTAAAGATCCAGCAATAAATAAAAAGCCGGATTTTTCAGCCTTATGCTTCAAAACAGCGAAAATGACAAAGTTGAAAATACCAAAACTTCTAAATTTAGCTCGATCATGCTGAAAACACCTGATGCCATGTAATTGGACCCTAGGAGTTCAAATATGAAGGAACTTGGAAGATATAATAACAAACAAAAAAGTCGGATTTTAATTTCAACCTTAAACTTCAAAACAGCGAAAATGACAAAATTGACAAAACCAAAACTTTTAATTTTAGCTTGATCAAGCTAAAAACACCAGACGCCATGTAATTAGACCCAAGGAGTTCAAATATGAAGGAGTTTGGAAGATTTGATAACAAACAAAAAAGCCGGATTTTGAGGCCTTATAAACTTAAATTCAAAACAGCGAAAACGACAAAGTTGAAAAAACCAAAACTTCTAATTTTAGCTTGATCATGCTAAAAACACCTCACGCCATGTAATTTATCCCAAGGAGTTCAAATATGAAGGAATTTGGAAGATTAAATAACAAACAAAAACGCCGGATTTTTCAGCCTTAAACTTCAAAACAGCAAAAATGACAAAGTTGAAAATACCAAAACTTCTAAATTTAGCTCGATCATGCTGAAAACACCTGACGCCATGTAATTGGACCCAAGGAGTTCAAATATGAAGGAATTTTGAAGATATAAAAACAAAAAAAAAAGCCATATTTTTTTAGCCTTAAAACTTCAAAATAGCGAAAACTATATACAAAGTTGAAAATAGCAAAACTTCTAATTTTAGCTCGATCATGCTGAAAACACCTGACATAATGTAATTTATCCCAAGGAGTTCAAATGTGAAGGAATTTGGAATATCCAGCAATAAACAAAAAAGCCGGATTTTTCAGCCTTAAACTTCAAAACAGCGAAAATGACAAAATTGACAAAACCAAAACTTTTAATTTTAGCTTGATCGAGCTAAAAACACCTGACGCCATGTAATTAGACCCAAGGAGTTCAAATATGAAGGAGTTCGGAAGATTTAATAAAAAACAAAAAAGCTGGATTTTGAGGTCTTAAACTTCAAGACAGCGAAAACGACAAAGTTGAAAAAAACAAAACTTTTAATTTTAGCTTGATCAAGCTAAAAACACCTGTCACCATGTAATTGGACCCTAGGAGTTCAAATATGAAGGAATTTTAAAGATCCAGCAATAAATAAAAAAGCCGGATTTTTCAGCCTTATGCTTCAAAACAGCGAAAATGACAAAGTTGAAAATACCAAAACTTCTAATTTTAGTTCGATAATGCTGAAAACACCTGACGCCATGTAATTTATCCCAAGGAGTTCAAATGTGAAGGAATTTGGAAGATATAATAACAAACAAAAAAGCCGGATTTTTCAGCCTTATGCTTCAAAAAAGCGAACACGTACGGCATAGTTGAAAAAACCAAAACTTCTAATTTTAGCTCGATCATGCTGAAAACACCTGATGCCATGTAATTGGACCCAAGGAGTTCAAATATGAAGGAATTTTGAAGATATAAAACCAAAAAAAAAAGCCGTATTTTTTTAGCCTTAAAACTTCAAAATAGCGAAAACTACAAAGTTGAAAATAGCAAAACTTCTAATTTTAGCTCGATCATGCTGAAAACACCTGACCTCATGTGATTGGACCCAAAGAGTTCAAATATGAAGGCATTTGGAAGATATTATAAAAAACAAAAAAGCCGGATTTTTTAGCCTTAAACTTCAAAACAGCGAAAAAGACAAAGTTGAAAAACTAAAACTTTTAATTTTAGCTCGATCATGCTGAAAACACCTGACGCCATGTAATTGGACCCAAGGAGTTCAAATATGAAGGAGTTTGGAAGATTTAATAACAAACAAAAAAGCTGGATTTTGAGGTCTTAAACTTCAAGACAGCGAAAACGACAAAGTTGAAAAAAACAAAACTTCTAATTTTAGCTCCATCATGCTGAAAACACCTGACGCCATGTAATTGGACCCTAGGAGTTCAAATATGAAGGAAATTGGAAGATATAAGAACAAAAAAAAAAAGCCGGATTTTTTAGCCTTAATAAACTTCAAAACAGCGAAAAAGACAAAGTTGAAAAACCAAAACTTTTAATTTTAGCTCGATCATGCTGAAAACACCTGACGTCATGTAATTGGACCCAAGGAGTTCAAATATGAAGGAACTTGGAAGATATAATAACAAACAAAAAAGCCGGATTTTTCAGCCTTAAACTTCAAAACGGACGGAGAATGACAAAGTTGACAAAACCAAAACTTTTAATTTTAGCTCGATCATACTGAAAACACCTGACGCCATGTAATTGGCCCAAGGAGTTCAAATATGAAGGAATTTTAAAGATATAATAAACAGTAAAAAAGCCGGATTTTTCAGCCTTATACTTCAAAACAGCGAAAACGACAAAGTTGACAAAACCAAAACTTTTAATTTTAGCTTGATCAAGCTGAAAACACCTGACATCATGTAATTGGACCTTAGTAGTTTGAATATGAAGGTATTTAGAAGATTTAATGACAAACAAAAAAGTCGGATTTTTCAACCTTAAACTTCAAAACAGCGAAAATGACAAAATTGACAAAACCAAAACTTTTAATTTTAGCTTGATCGAGCTAAAAACACCTGACGCCATGTAATTAGACCAAAGGAGTTCAAATATGAAGGAGTTTGGAAGATTTAATAACAAACAAAAAAGCTGGATTTTGAGGTCTTAAACTTCAAGACAGCGAAAACGACAAAGTTGAAAAAACCAAAACTTCTAATTTTAGCTTGATCATGCTAAAAACACCTCACGCCATGTAATTTATCCCAAGGAGTGCAAATATGAAGGAATTTGGAAGATTAAATAACAAACAAAAAAGCCGGATTTTTCAGCCATAAACTTCATCAAAACAGCAAAAATGACAAAGTTGACAAAACCACAACTTTTAATTTTAGCTCGATCATGCTGAAAACATTTGACGCCATGTAATTGGACCCAAGGAGTTCAAATATGAAGGAATTTGGAACATCCAGCCATAAACGAAAAATCCGGATTTTTCAGCCTTATACTTCAAAACAGCGAAAATGACAAAGTTGAAAATACCAAAACTTCTAAATTTAGCTCGATCATGCTGAAAACACCTGACGCCATGTAATTTATCCCAAGGAGATCAAATGTGAAGGAATTTGTAAGATATAATAACAAACAAAAAAGCCGGATTTTTCAGCCATAATCTTTAAAACAGCGAAATTGACAAAGTTGAAAATACCAAAACTTCTAAATTTAGCTCGATCATGCTGAAAACACCTGATGCCATGTAATTGGACCCTAGGAGTTCAAATATGAAGGAACTTGGAAGATATAATAACAAACAAAAAAGTCGGATTTTAATTTCAACCTTAAACTTCAAAACAGCGAAAATGACAAAATTGACAAAACCAAAACTTTCAATTTTAGCTTGATCAAGCTAAAAACACCAGACGCCATGTAATTAGACCCAAGGAGTTCAAATATGAAGGAGTTTGTAAGATATAATAACAAACAAAAAAGCCGGATTTTTCAGCCATAATCTTTAAAACAGCGAAATTGACAAAGTTGAAAATACCAAAACTTCTAAATTTAGCTCGATCATGCTGAAAACACCTGACGCCATGTAATTTATCCCAATGAGTTCAAATATGAAGGAATTTTAAAGATCCAGCAATAAATAAAAAGCCGGATTTTTCAGCCTTATGCTTCAAAACAGCGAAAATGACAAAGTTGAAAATACCAAAACTTCTAAATTTAGCTCGATCATGCTGAAAACACCTGATGCCATGTAATTGGACCCTAGGAGTTCAAATATGAAGGAACTTGGAAGATATAATAACAAACAAAAAAGTCGGATTTTAATTTCAACCTTAAACTTCAAAACAGCGAAAATGACAAAATTGACAAAACCAAAACTTTTAATTTTAGCTTGATCAAGCTAAAAACACCAGACGCCATGTAATTAGACCCAAGGAGTTCAAATATGAAGGAGTTTGGAAGATTTGATAACAAACAAAAAAGCCGGATTTTGAGGCCTTATAAACTTAAATTCAAAACAGCGAAAACGACAAAGTTGAAAAAACCAAAACTTCTAATTTTAGCTTGATCATGCTAAAAACACCTCACGCCATGTAATTTATCCCAAGGAGTTCAAATATGAAGGAATTTGGAAGATTAAATAACAAACAAAAACGCCGGATTTTTCAGCCTTAAACTTCAAAACAGCAAAAATGACAAAGTTGAAAATACCAAAACTTCTAAATTTAGCTCGATCATGCTGAAAACACCTGACGCCATGTAATTGGACCCAAGGAGTTCAAATATGAAGGAATTTTGAAGATATAAAAACAAAAAAAAAAGCCATATTTTTTTAGCCTTAAAACTTCAAAATAGCGAAAACTATATACAAAGTTGAAAATAGCAAAACTTCTAATTTTAGCTCGATCATGCTGAAAACACCTGACATAATGTAATTTATCCCAAGGAGTTCAAATGTGAAGGAATTTGGAATATCCAGCAATAAACAAAAAAGCCGGATTTTTCAGCCTTAAACTTCAAAACAGCGAAAATGACAAAATTGACAAAACCAAAACTTTTAATTTTAGCTTGATCGAGCTAAAAACACCTGACGCCATGTAATTAGACCCAAGGAGTTCAAATATGAAGGAGTTCGGAAGATTTAATAAAAAACAAAAAAGCTGGATTTTGAGGTCTTAAACTTCAAGACAGCGAAAACGACAAAGTTGAAAAAAACAAAACTTTTAATTTTAGCTTGATCAAGCTAAAAACACCTGTCACCATGTAATTGGACCCTAGGAGTTCAAAAATGAAGGAATTTTAAAGATCCAGCAATAAATAAAAAAGCCGGATTTTTCAGCCTTATGCTTCAAAACAGCGAAAATGACAAAGTTGAAAATACCAAAACTTCTAATTTTAGTTCGATAATGCTGAAAACACCTGACGCCATGTAATTTATCCCAAGGAGTTCAAATGTGAAGGAATTTGGAAGATATAATAACAAACAAAAAAGCCGGATTTTTCAGCCTTATGCTTCAAAAAAGCGAACACGTACGGCATAGTTGAAAAAACCAAAACTTCTAATTTTAGCTCGATCATGCTGAAAACACCTGATGCCATGTAATTGGACCCAAGGAGTTCAAATATGAAGGAATTTTGAAGATATAAAACCAAAAAAAAAAGCCGTATTTTTTTAGCCTTAAAACTTCAAAATAGCGAAAACTACAAAGTTGAAAATAGCAAAACTTCTAATTTTAGCTCGATCATGCTGAAAACACCTGACCTCATGTCATTGGACCCAAAGAGTTCAAATATGAAGGCATTTGGAAGATATTATAAAAAACAAAAAAGCCGGATTTTTTAGCCTTAAACTTCAAAACAGCGAAAAAGACAAAGTTGAAAAACTAAAACTTTTAATTTTAGCTCGATCATGCTGAAAACACCTGACGCCATGTAATTGGACCCAAGGAGTTCAAATATGAAAGAGTTTGGAAGATTTAATAACAAACAAAAAAGCTGGATTTTGAGGTCTTAAACTTCAAGACAGCGAAAACGACAAAGTTGAAAAAAACAAAACTTCTAATTTTAGCTCCATCATGCTGAAAACACCTGACGCCATGTAATTGGACCCTAGGAGTTCAAATATGAAGGAAATTGGAAGATATAAGAACAAAAAAAAAAAAGCCGGATTTTTTAGCCTTAATAAACTTCAAAACAGCGAAAAAGACAAAGTTGAAAAACCAAAACTTTTAATTTTAGCTCGATCATGCTGAAAACACCTGACGTCATGTAATTGGACCCAAGGAGTTCAAATATGAAGGAACTTGGAAGATATAATAACAAACAAAAAAGCCGGATTTTTCAGCCTTAAACTTCAAAACGGACGGAGAATGACAAAGTTGACAAAACCAAAACTTTTAATTTTAGCTCGATCATACTGAAAACACCTGACGCCATGTAATTGGCCCAAGGAGTTCAAATATGAAGGAATTTTAAAGATATAATAAACAGTAAAAAAGCCGGATTTTTCAGCCTTATACTTCAAAACAGCGAAAACGACAAAGTTGACAAAACCAAAACTTTTAATTTTAGCTTGATCAAGCTGAAAACACCTGACATCATGTAATTGGACCTTAGTAGTTTGAATATGAAGGTATTTAGAAGATTTAATGACAAATAAAAAAGCCGGATTTTGAGGCCTTAAACTTCAAAACAGCGAAAACGACAAAGTTGAAAAACCAAAACTTTTAATTTTAGCTTGATCAAGCTGAAAACACCTGACGTTATGTAATTGGACCCAAGAAGGGACATTCACAAAGTCTTAAGGCCACATTTAGGGCTCGATAACTTAAGACCAGAAATTTTGGGTCTAAAAAGCATGTCTAAAATCGGACTTTAAATTATTGAGCCCTAAATGTGACCTTCGGGTTTTGTGAATGCCCCTTAAGGAGTTCAAATGTGAAGGAATTTGGAAGATATAATAACAAACAAAAAAGCCGGATTTTTCAGCCTTATGCTTCAAAAAAGCGAACACGGCAAAGTTGAAAAAACCAAAACTTCTAATTTTAGCTGGATCATGCTGAAAACACCTGATGCCATGTAATTGGACCCAAGGAGTTCAAATATGAAGGCATTTTGAAGATATAAAAACAAAAAAAAAAGCCGTATTTTTTTAGCCTTAAAACTTCAAAATAGCGAAAACTACAAAGTTGAAAATAGCAAAACTTCTAATTTTAGCTCGATCATGCTGAAAACACCTGACCTCATGTCATTGGACCCAAAGAGTTCAAATATGAAGGAATTTGGAAGATTTAATAACAAACAAAAAAGCCGGATTTTTTAGCCTTAAACTTCAAAACAGCGAAAAAGACCAAGTTGAAAAACCAAAACTTTTAATTTTAGCTCGATCATGCTGAAAACACCTGACGCCATGTAATTGGACCCAAGGAGTTCAAATATGAAGGAGTTTTGAAGATTTAATAACAAACATAAAAGCTGGATTTTGAGGTCTTAAACTTCAAAACAGTGAAAACGACAAAGTTGAAAAAACCAAAACTTCTAATTTTAGCTCGATCATGCTGAAAACACCTGACATTATGTAATTGGACCCAAGGAGTTCAAATATGAAGGAATTTGGAAGATATAATAACAAACAAAAAAGCCGGATTTTTCAGCCTTAAACTTCAAAACAGCGAAAATGACAAAGTTGAATAAACCAAAACTTTTGATTTTAGCTCGATCATGCTGAAAACACCTGACATTATGTAATTGGACCCAAGGAGTTCAAATATGAAGGAACTTGGAAGATATAATAACAAACAAAAAAGCCGGATTTTTCAGCCTTAAACTTCAAAACGGCGAGAATGACAAAGTTGACAAAACCAAAACTCTTAATTTTAGCTCGATCATACTGAAAACACCTGACGCCATGTAATTGGACCCAAGGAGTTCAAATATGAAGGAATTTCAAAGATATAATAAACAGTAAAAAAGCCGGATTTTTCAGCCTTAATTATACTTCAAAACAGCGAAAACGACAAAGTTGACAAAACCAAAACTTTTAATTTTAGCTTGATCAAGCTGAAAACACCTGACATCATGTAATTGGACCTTAGTAGTTTGAATATGAAGGTATTTAGAAGATTTAATGACAAATAAAAAAGCCGGATTTTGAGGCCTTAAACTTCAAAACAGCGAAAACGACAAAGTTGAAAAACCAAAACTTTTAATTTTAGCTTGATCAAGCTGAAAACACCTGATGCCATGTAATTGGACCCAAGGAGTTCAAATATGAAGGAATTTTGAAGATATAAAACCAAAAAAAAAAAGCCGTATTTTTTTAGCCTTAAAACTTCAAAATAGCGAAAACTACAAAGTTGAAAATAGCAAAACTTCTAATTTTAGCTCGATCATGCTGAAAACACCTGACCTCATGTCATTGGACCCAAAGAGTTCAAATATGAAGGCATTTGGAAGATATTATAAAAAACAAAAAAGCCGGATTTTTTAGCCTTAAACTTCAAAACAGCGAAAAAGACAAAGTTGAAAAACTAAAACTTTTAATTTTAGCTCGATCATGCTGAAAACACCTGACGCCATGTAATTGGACCCAAGGAGTTCAAATATGAAGGAGTTTGGAAGATTTAATAACAAACAAAAAAGCTGGATTTTGAGGTCTTAAACTTCAAGACAGAGAAAACGACAAAGTTGAAAAAAACAAAACTTCTAATTTTAGCTCCATCATGCTGAAAACACCTGACGCCATGTAATTGGACCCTAGGAGTTCAAATATGAAGGAAATTGGAAGATATAAGAACAAAAAAAAAAGCCGGATTTTTTAGCCTTAATAAACTTCAAAACAGCGAAAAAGACAAAGTTGAAAAACCAAAACTTTTAATTTTAGCTCGATCATGCTGAAAACACCTGACGTCATGTAATTGGACCCAAGGAGTTCAAATATGAAGGAACTTGGAAGATATAATAACAAACAAAAAAGCCGGATTTTTCAGCCTTAAACTTCAAAACGGACGGAGAATGACAAAGTTGACAAAACCAAAACTTTTAATTTTAGCTCGATCATACTGAAAACACCTGACGCCATGTAATTGGACCCAAGGAGTTCAAATATGAAGGAATTTCAAAGATATAATAAACAGTAAAAAAGCCGGATTTTTCAGCCTTATACTTCAAAACAGCGAAAACGACAAAGTTGACAAAACCAAAACTTTTAATTTTAGCTTGATCAAGCTGAAAACACCTGACATCATGTAATTGGACCTTAGTAGTTTGAATATGAAGGTATTTAGAAGATTTAATGACAAATAAAAAAGCCGGATTTTGAGGCCTTAAACTTCAAAACAGCGAAAACGACAAAGTTGAAAAACCAAAACTTTTAATTTTAGCTTGATCAAGCTGAAAACACCTGACGTTATGTAATTGGACCCAAGAAGGGACATTCACAAAGTCTTAAGGCCACATTTAGGGCTCGATAACTTAAGACCAGAAATTTTGGGTCTAAAAAGCATGTCTAAAATCGGACTTTAAATTATTGAGCCCTAAATGTGACCTTCGGGCTTTGTGAATGCCCCTTAAGGAGTTCAAATGTGAAGGAATTTGGAAGATATAATAACAAACAAAAAAGCCGGATTTTTCAGCCTTATGCTTCAAAAAAGCGAACACGGCAAAGTTGAAAAAACCAAAACTTCTAATTTTAGCTGGATCATGCTGAAAACACCTGATGCCATGTAATTGGACCCAAGGAGTTCAAATATGAAGGAATTTTGAAGATATAAAAACAAAAAAAAAAGCCGTATTTTTTTAGCCTTAAAACTTCAAAATAGCGAAAACTACAAAGTTGAAAATAGCAAAACTTCTAATTTTAGCTCGATCATGCTGAAAACACCTGACCTCATGTCATTGGACCCAAAGAGTTCAAATATGAAGGAATTTGGAAGATTTAATAACAAACAAAAAAGCCGGATTTTGATGCCTTAAACTTCAAAACAGTGAAAACGGCAAAGTTGAAAATAGCAAAACTTCTAATTTTAGCTCCATCATGCTGAAAACACCTGACCTCATGTCATTGGACCCAAAGAGTTCAAATATGAAGGCATTTGGTAGATATTATAAAAAACAAAAAAGCCGGATTTTTTAGCCTTAAACTTCAAAACAGCGAAAAAGACAAAGTTGAAAAACCAAAACTTTTAATTTTAGCTCGATCATGCTGAAAACACCTGACGCCATGTAATTGGACCCAAGGAGTTCAAATATGAAGGAGTTTTGAAGATTTAATAACAAACATAAAAGCTGGATTTTGAGGTCTTAAACTTCAAAACAGTGAAAACGACAAAGTTGAAAAAACCAAAACTTCTAATTTTAGCTCGATCATGCTGAAAACACCTGACATTATGTAATTGGACCCAAGGAGTTCAAATATGAAGGAATTTGGAAGATATAATAACAAACAAAAAAGCCGGATTTTTCAGCCTTAAACTTCAAAACAGCGAAAATGACAAAGTTGAATAAACCAAAACTTTTGATTTTAGCTCGATCATGCTGAAAACACCTGACATTATGTAATTGGACCCAAGGAGTTCAAATATGAAGGAACTTGGAAGATATAATAACAAACAAAAAAGCCGGATTTTTCAGCCTTAAACTTCAAAACGGCGAGAATGACAAAGTTGACAAAACCAAAACTCTTAATTTTAGCTCGATCATACTGAAAACACCTGACGCCATGTAATTGGACCCAAGGAGTTCAAATATGAAGGAATTTCAAAGATATAATAAACAGTAAAAAAGCCGGATTTTTCAGCCTTATACTTCAAAACAGCGAAAACGACAAAGTTGACAAAACCAAAACTTTTAATTTTAGCTTATCAAGCTGAAAACACCTGACATCATGTAATTGGACCTTAGTAGTTTGAATATGAAGGTATTTAGAAGATTTAATGACAAATAAAAAAGCCGGATTTTGAGGCCTTAAACTTCAAAACAGCGAAAACGACAAAGTTGAAAAACCAAAACTTTTAATTTTAGCTTGATCAAGCTGAAAACACCTGATGCCATGTAATTGGACCCAAGGAGTTCAAATATGAAGGAATTTTGAAGATATAAAACCAAAAAAAAAAGCCGTATTTTTTTAGCCTTAAAACTTCAAAATAGCGAAAACTACAAAGTTGAAAATAGCAAAACTTCTAATTTTAGCTCGATCATGCTGAAAACACCTGACCTCATGTCATTGGACCCAAAGAGTTCAAATATGAAGGCATTTGGAAGATATTATAAAAAACAAAAAAGCCGGATTTTTTAGCCTTAAACTTCAAAACAGCGAAAAAGACAAAGTTGAAAAACTAAAACTTTTAATTTCAGCTCGATCATGCTGAAAACACCTGACGCCATGTAATTGGACCCAAGGAGTTCAAATATGAAGGAGTTTGGAAGATTTAATAACAAACAAAAAAGCTGGATTTTGAGGTCTTAAACTTCAAGACAGCGAAAACGACAAAGTTGAAAAAAACAAAACTTCTAATTTTAGCTCCATCATGCTGAAAACACCTGACGCCATGTAATTGGACCCTAGGAGTTCAAATATGAAGGAAATTGGAAGATATAAGAACAAAAAAAAAAAGCCGGATTTTTTAGCCTTAATAAACTTCAAAACAGCGAAAAAGACAAAGTTGAAAAACCAAAACTTTTAATTTTAGCTCGATCATGCTGAAAACACCTGACGCCATGTAATTGGACCCAAGGAGTTCAAATATGAAGGAACTTGGAAGATATAATAACAAACAAAAAAGCCGGATTTTTCAGCCTTAAACTTCAAAACGGACGGAGAATGACAAAGTTGACAAAACCAAAACTTTTAATTTTAGCTTGATCAAGCTGAAAACACCTGACATCATGTAATTGGACCTTATTAGTTTGAATATGAAGGTATTTAGAAGATTTAATGACAAATAAAAAAGCCGGATTTTGAGGCCTTAAACTTCAAAACAGCGAAAACGACAAAGTTGAAAAACCAAAACTTTTAATTTTAGCTTGATCAAGCTGAAAACACCTGACGTTATGTAATTGGACCCAAGAAGGGACATTCACAAAGTCTTAAGGCCACATTTAGGGCTCGATAACTTAAGACCAGAAATTTTGGGTCTAAAAAGCATGTCTAAAATCGGACTTTAAATTATTGAGCCCTAAATGTGACCTTCGGGCTTTGTGAATGCCCCTTAAGGAGTTCAAATGTGAAGGAATTTGGAAGATATAATAACAAACAAAAAAGCCGGATTTTTCAGCCTTATGCTTCAAAAAAGCGAACACGGCAAAGTTGAAAAAACCAAAACTTCTAATTTTAGCTGGATCATGCTGAAAACACCTGATGCCATGTAATTGGACCCAAGGAGTTCAAATATGAAGGAATTTTGAAGATATAAAAACAAAAAAAAAAGCCGTATTTTTTTTAGCCTTAAAACTTCAAAATAGCGAAAACTACAAAGTTGAAAATAGCAAAACTTCTAATTTTAGCTCGATCATGCTGAAAACACCTGACCTCATGTCATTGGACCCAAAGAGTTCAAATATGAAGGCATTTGGAAGATATTATAAAAAACAAAAAAGCCGGATTTTTTAGCCTTAAACTTCAAAACAGCGAAAAAGACAAAGTTGAAAAACCAAAACTTTTAATTTTAGCTCGATCATGCTGAAAACACCTGACGCCATGTAATTGGACCCAAGGAGTTCAAATATGAAGGAGTTTTGAAGATTTAATAACAAACAAAAAAGCTGGATTTTGAGGTCTTAAACTTCAAAACAGTGAAAACGACAAAGTTGAAAAAACCAAAACTTCTAATTTTAGCTCGATCATGCTGAAAACACCTGACATTATGTAATTGGACCTAAGGAGTTCAAATATGAAGGAATTTGGAAGATATAATAACAAACAAAAAAGCCGGATTTTTCAGCCTTAAACTTCAAAACAGCGAAAATGACAAAGTTGAATAAACCAAAACTTTTGATTTTAGCTCGATCATGCTGAAAACACCTGACATTATGTAATTGGACCCAAGGAGTTCAAATATGAAGGAACTTGGAAGATATAATAACAAACAAAAAAGCCGGATTTTTCAGCCTTAAACTTCAAAACGGCGAGAATGACAAAGTTGACAAAACCAATACTCTTAATTTTAGCTCGATCATACTGAAAACACCTGACGCCATGTAATTGGACCCAAGGAGTTCAAATATGAAGGAATTTCAAAGATATAATAAACAGTAAAAAAGCCGGATTTTTCAGCCTTATACTTCAAAACAGCGAAAACGACAAAGTTGACAAAACCAAAACTTTTAATTTTAGCTTGATCAAGCTGAAAACACCTGACGTTATGTAATTGGACCCAAGAAGGGACATTCACAAAGTCTTAAGGCCACATTTAGGGCTCGATAACTTAAGACCAGAAATTTTGGGTCTAAAAAGCATGTCTAAAATCGGGCTTTAAATTATCGAGCCCTAAATGTGACCTTCGGGCTTTGTGAATGCCCCTTAAGGAGTTCAAATATGAAGGAATTTTGAAGATTTAATAACAAAAAAAAAAAAACGGATTTTGAGGCCTTTTATTTCAAAACAGTGAAAAACGGCAAACTTGACAAAATCAATATACTTCTACTTTTAGCTCGATCATGCTGAAAACACCTGACGTCATGTAATTGGACCTAAGGAGTTCAAATATGAAGGAATTTGGAAGATATAATAACAAACAAAAAAGCCGGATTTTTCAGCCTTAAACTTCAAAACAGCGAAAATGACAAAGTTGAATAAACCAAAACTTTTGATTTTAGCTCGATCATGCTGAAAACACCTGACATTATGTAATTGGACCCAAGGAGTTCAAATATGAAGGAACTTGGAAGATATAATAACAAACAAAAAAGCCGGATTTTTCAGCCTTAAACTTCAAAATAGCGAAAACTACAAAGTTGAAAATAGCAAAACTTCTAATTTTAGCTCGATCATGCTGAAAACACCTGACCTCATGTCATTGGACCCAAAGAGTTCAAATATGAAGGAATTTGGAAGATTTAATAACAAACAAAAAAGCCGGATTTTGATGCCTTAAACTTCAAAACAGTGAAAACGGCAAAGTTGAAAATAGCAAAACTTCTAATTTTAGCTCCATCATGCTGAAAACACCTGACCTCATGTCATTGGACCCAAAGAGTTCAAATATGAAGGCATTTGGTAGATATTATAAAAAACAAAAAAGCCGGATTTTTTAGCCTTAAACTTCAAAACAGCGAAAAAGACAAAGTTGAAAAACCAAAACTTTTAATTTTAGCTCGATCATGCTGAAAACACCTGACGCCATGTAATTGGACCCAAGGAGTTCAAATATGAAGGAGTTTTGAAGATTTAATAACAAACATAAAAGCTGGATTTTGAGGTCTTAAACTTCAAAACAGTGAAAACGACAAAGTTGAAAAAACCAAAACTTCTAATTTTAGCTCGATCATGCTGAAAACACCTGACATTATGTAATTGGACCCAAGGAGTTCAAATATGAAGGAATTTGGAAGATATAATAACAAACAAAAAAGCCGGATTTTTCAGCCTTAAACTTCAAAACAGCGAAAATGACAAAGTTGAATAAACCAAAACTTTTGATTTTAGCTCGATCATGCTGAAAACACCTGACATTATGTAATTGGACCCAAGGAGTTCAAATATGAAGGAACTTGGAAGATATAATAACAAACAAAAAAGCCGGATTTTTCAGCCTTAAACTTCAAAACGGCGAGAATGACAAAGTTGACAAAACCAAAACTCTTAATTTTAGCTCGATCATACTGAAAACACCTGACGCCATGTAATTGGACCCAAGGAGTTCAAATATGAAGGAATTTCAAAGATATAATAAACAGTAAAAAAGCCGGATTTTTCAGCCTTATACTTCAAAACAGCGAAAACGACAAAGTTGACAAAACCAAAACTTTTAATTTTAGCTTATCAAGCTGAAAACACCTGACATCATGTAATTGGACCTTAGTAGTTTGAATATGAAGGTATTTAGAAGATTTAATGACAAATAAAAAAGCCGGATTTTGAGGCCTTAAACTTCAAAACAGCGAAAACGACAAAGTTGAAAAACCAAAACTTTTAATTTTAGCTTGATCAAGCTGAAAACACCTGATGCCATGTAATTGGACCCAAGGAGTTCAAATATGAAGGAATTTTGAAGATATAAAACCAAAAAAAAAAGCCGTATTTTTTTAGCCTTAAAACTTCAAAATAGCGAAAACTACAAAGTTGAAAATAGCAAAACTTCTAATTTTAGCTCGATCATGCTGAAAACACCTGACCTCATGTCATTGGACCCAAAGAGTTCAAATATGAAGGCATTTGGAAGATATTATAAAAAACAAAAAAGCCGGATTTTTTAGCCTTAAACTTCAAAACAGCGAAAAAGACAAAGTTGAAAAACTAAAACTTTTAATTTTAGCTCGATCATGCTGAAAACACCTGACGCCATGTAATTGGACCCAAGGAGTTCAAATATGAAGGAGTTTGGAAGATTTAATAACAAACAAAAAAGCTGGATTTTGAGGTCTTAAACTTCAAGACAGCGAAAACGACAAAGTTGAAAAAAACAAAACTTCTAATTTTAGCTCCATCATGCTGAAAACACCTGACGCCATGTAATTGGACCCTAGGAGTTCAAATATGAAGGAAATTGGAAGATATAAGAACAAAAAAAAAAAGCCGGATTTTTTAGCCTTAATAAACTTCAAAACAGCGAAAAAGACAAAGTTGAAAAACCAAAACTTTTAATTTTAGCTCGATCATGCTGAAAACACCTGACGCCATGTAATTGGACCCAAGGAGTTCAAATATGAAGGAACTTGGAAGATATAATAACAAACAAAAAAGCCGGATTTTTCAGCCTTAAACTTCAAAACGGACGGAGAATGACAAAGTTGACAAAACCAAAACTTTTAATTTTAGCTTGATCAAGCTGAAAACACCTGACATCATGTAATTGGACCTTATTAGTTTGAATATGAAGGTATTTAGAAGATTTAATGACAAATAAAAAAGCCGGATTTTGAGGCCTTAAACTTCAAAACAGCGAAAACGACAAAGTTGAAAAACCAAAACTTTTAATTTTAGCTTGATCAAGCTGAAAACACCTGACGTTATGTAATTGGACCCAAGAAGGGACATTCACAAAGTCTTAAGGCCACATTTAGGGCTCGATAACTTAAGACCAGAAATTTTGGGTCTAAAAAGCATGTCTAAAATCGGACTTTAAATTATTGAGCCCTAAATGTGACCTTCGGGCTTTGTGAATGCCCCTTAAGGAGTTCAAATGTGAAGGAATTTGGAAGATATAATAACAAACAAAAAAGCCGGATTTTTCAGCCTTATGCTTCAAAAAAGCGAACACGGCAAAGTTGAAAAAACCAAAACTTCTAATTTTAGCTGGATCATGCTGAAAACACCTGATGCCATGTAATTGGACCCAAGGAGTTCAAATATGAAGGAATTTTGAAGATATAAAAACAAAAAAAAAAGCCGTATTTTTTTTAGCCTTAAAACTTCAAAATAGCGAAAACTACAAAGTTGAAAATAGCAAAACTTCTAATTTTAGCTCGATCATGCTGAAAACACCTGACCTCATGTCATTGGACCCAAAGAGTTCAAATATGAAGGCATTTGGAAGATATTATAAAAAACAAAAAAGCCGGATTTTTTAGCCTTAAACTTCAAAACAGCGAAAAAGACAAAGTTGAAAAACCAAAACTTTTAATTTTAGCTCGATCATGCTGAAAACACCTGACGCCATGTAATTGGACCCAAGGAGTTCAAATATGAAGGAGTTTTGAAGATTTAATAACAAACAAAAAAGCTGGATTTTGAGGTCTTAAACTTCAAAACAGTGAAAACGACAAAGTTGAAAAAACCAAAACTTCTAATTTTAGCTCGATCATGCTGAAAACACCTGACATTATGTAATTGGACCTAAGGAGTTCAAATATGAAGGAATTTGGAAGATATAATAACAAACAAAAAAGCCGGATTTTTCAGCCTTAAACTTCAAAACAGCGAAAATGACAAAGTTGAATAAACCAAAACTTTTGATTTTAGCTCGATCATGCTGAAAACACCTGACATTATGTAATTGGACCCAAGGAGTTCAAATATGAAGGAACTTGGAAGATATAATAACAAACAAAAAAGCCGGATTTTTCAGCCTTAAACTTCAAAACGGCGAGAATGACAAAGTTGACAAAACCAATACTCTTAATTTTAGCTCGATCATACTGAAAACACCTGACGCCATGTAATTGGACCCAAGGAGTTCAAATATGAAGGAATTTCAAAGATATAATAAACAGTAAAAAAGCCGGATTTTTCAGCCTTATACTTCAAAACAGCGAAAACGACAAAGTTGACAAAACCAAAACTTTTAATTTTAGCTTGATCAAGCTGAAAACACCTGACGTTATGTAATTGGACCCAAGAAGGGACATTCACAAAGTCTTAAGGCCACATTTAGGGCTCGATAACTTAAGACCAGAAATTTTGGGTCTAAAAAGCATGTCTAAAATCGGGCTTTAAATTATCGAGCCCTAAATGTGACCTTCGGGCTTTGTGAATGCCCCTTAAGGAGTTCAAATATGAAGGAATTTTGAAGATTTAATAACAAAAAAAAAAAAACGGATTTTGAGGCCTTTTATTTCAAAACAGTGAAAAACGGCAAACTTGACAAAATCAATATACTTCTACTTTTAGCTCGATCATGCTGAAAACACCTGACGTCATGTAATTGGACCTAAGGAGTTCAAATATGAAGGAATTTGGAAGATATAATAACAAACAAAAAAGCCGGATTTTTCAGCCTTAAACTTCAAAACAGCGAAAATGACAAAGTTGAATAAACCAAAACTTTTGATTTTAGCTCGATCATGCTGAAAACACCTGACATTATGTAATTGGACCCAAGGAGTTCAAATATGAAGGAACTTGGAAGATATAATAACAAACAAAAAAGCCGGATTTTTCAGCCTTAAACTTCAAAACGGCGAGAATGACAAAGTTGACAAAACCAAAACTCTTAATTTTAGCTCGATCATACTGAAAACACCTGACGCCATGTAATTGGACCCAAGGAGTTCAAATATGAAGGAATTTCAAAGATATAATAAACAGTAAAAAAGCCGGATTTTTCAGCCTTATACTTCAAAACAGCGAAAACGACAAAGTTGACAAAACCAAAACTTTTAATTTTAGCTTGATCAAGCTGAAAACACCTGACGTTATGTAATTGGACCCAAGAAGGGACATTCACAAAGTCTTAAGGCCACATTTAGGGCTCGATAACTTAAGACCAGAAATTTTGGGTCTAAAAAGCATGTCTAAAATCGGGCTTTAAATTATCGAGCCCTAAATGTGACCTTCGGGCTTTGTGAATGCCCCTTAAGGAGTTCAAATATGAAGGAATTTTGAAGATTTAATAACAAAAAAAAAAAAACGGATTTTGAGGCCTTTTATTTCAAAACAGTGAAAAACGGCAAACTTGACAAAATCAATATACTTCTACTTTTAGCTCGATCATGCTGAAAACACCTGACGTCATGTAATTGGACCCTAGGAGTTCAAATATGAAGGAATTTTAAAGATCCAGCCATAAACAAAAAAGCCGCATTTTTCAGCCCTATACTTCACGAAAGTGAAAAACGACAAAAGTGACAAAACCAAAACTTTTAATTTTAGCTCGATCATGCTGAAAACACCTGACGTCATGTAATTGGACCCAAGGAGTTCAAATATGAAGGAACTTGGAAGATATAATAACAAACAAAAAAGCCGGATTTTTCAGCCTTAAACTTCAAAACGGACGGAGAATGACAAAGTTGACAAAACCAAAACTTTTAATTTTAGCTCGATCATACTGAAAACACCTGACGCCATGTAATTGGACCCAAGGAGTTCAAATATGAAGGAATTTCAAAGATATAATAAACAGTAAAAAAGCCGGATTTTTCAGCCTTATACTTCAAAACAGCGAAAACGACAAAGTTGACAAAACCAAAACTTTTAATTTTAGCTTGATCAAGCTGAAAACACCTGACATCATGTAATTGGACCTTAGTAGTTTGAATATGAAGGTATTTAGAAGATTTAATGACAAATAAAAAAGCCGGATTTTGAGGCCTTAAACTTCAAAACAGCGAAAACGACAAAGTTGAAAAACCAAAACTTTTAATTTTAGCTTGATCAAGCTGAAAACACCTGACGTTATGTAATTGGACCCAAGAAGGGACATTCACAAAGTCTTAAGGCCACATTTAGGGCTCGATAACTTAAGACCAGAAATTTTGGGTCTAAAAAGCATGTCTAAAATCGGACTTTAAATTATTGAGCCCTAAATGTGACCTTCGGGCTTTGTGAATGCCCCTTAAGGAGTTCAAATGTGAAGGAATTTGGAAGATATAATAACAAACAAAAAAGCCGGATTTTTCAGCCTTATGCTTCAAAAAAGCGAACACGGCAAAGTTGAAAAAACCAAAACTTCTAATTTTAGCTGGATCATGCTGAAAACACCTGATGCCATGTAATTGGACCCAAGGAGTTCAAATATGAAGGAATTTTGAAGATATAAAAACAAAAAAAAAAGCCGTATTTTTTTAGCCTTAAAACTTCAAAATAGCGAAAACTACAAAGTTGAAAATAGCAAAACTTCTAATTTTAGCTCGATCATGCTGAAAACACCTGACCTCATGTCATTGGACCCAAAGAGTTCAAATATGAAGGAATTTGGAAGATTTAATAACAAACAAAAAAGCCGGATTTTGATGCCTTAAACTTCAAAACAGTGAAAACGGCAAAGTTGAAAATAGCAAAACTTCTAATTTTAGCTCCATCATGCTGAAAACACCTGACCTCATGTCATTGGACCCAAAGAGTTCAAATATGAAGGCATTTGGTAGATATTATAAAAAACAAAAAAGCCGGATTTTTTAGCCTTAAACTTCAAAACAGCGAAAAAGACAAAGTTGAAAAACCAAAACTTTTAATTTTAGCTCGATCATGCTGAAAACACCTGACGCCATGTAATTGGACCCAAGGAGTTCAAATATGAAGGAGTTTTGAAGATTTAATAACAAACATAAAAGCTGGATTTTGAGGTCTTAAACTTCAAAACAGTGAAAACGACAAAGTTGAAAAAACCAAAACTTCTAATTTTAGCTCGATCATGCTGAAAACACCTGACATTATGTAATTGGACCCAAGGAGTTCAAATATGAAGGAATTTGGAAGATATAATAACAAACAAAAAAGCCGGATTTTTCAGCCTTAAACTTCAAAACAGCGAAAATGACAAAGTTGAATAAACCAAAACTTTTGATTTTAGCTCGATCATGCTGAAAACACCTGACATTATGTAATTGGACCCAAGGAGTTCAAATATGAAGGAACTTGGAAGATATAATAACAAACAAAAAAGCCGGATTTTTCAGCCTTAAACTTCAAAACGGCGAGAATGACAAAGTTGACAAAACCAAAACTCTTAATTTTAGCTCGATCATACTGAAAACACCTGACGCCATGTAATTGGACCCAAGGAGTTCAAATATGAAGGAATTTCAAAGATATAATAAACAGTAAAAAAGCCGGATTTTTCAGCCTTATACTTCAAAACAGCGAAAACGACAAAGTTGACAAAACCAAAACTTTTAATTTTAGCTTGATCAAGCTGAAAACACCTGACATCATGTAATTGGACCTTAGTAGTTTGAATATGAAGGTATTTAGAAGATTTAATGACAAATAAAAAAGCCGGATTTTGAGGCCTTAAACTTCAAAACAGCGAAAACGACAAAGTTGAAAAACCAAAACTTTTAATTTTAGCTTGATCAAGCTGAAAACACCTGATGCCATGTAATTGGACCCAAGGAGTTCAAATATGAAGGAATTTTGAAGATATAAAACCAAAAAAAAAAGCCGTATTTTTTTAGCCTTAAAACTTCAAAATAGCGAAAACTACAAAGTTGAAAATAGCAAAACTTCTAATTTTAGCTCGATCATGCTGAAAACACCTGACCTCATGTCATTGGACCCAAAGAGTTCAAATATGAAGGCATTTGGAAGATATTATAAAAAACAAAAAAGCCGGATTTTTTAGCCTTAAACTTCAAAACAGCGAAAAAGACAAAGTTGAAAAACTAAAACTTTTAATTTTAGCTCGATCATGCTGAAAACACCTGACGCCATGTAATTGGACCCAAGGAGTTCAAATATGAAGGAGTTTGGAAGATTTAATAACAAACAAAAAAGCTGGATTTTGAGGTCTTAAACTTCAAGACAGCGAAAACGACAAAGTTGAAAAAAACAAAACTTCTAATTTTAGCTCCATCATGCTGAAAACACCTGACGCCATGTAATTGGACCCTAGGAGTTCAAATATGAAGGAAATTGGAAGATATAAGAACAAAAAAAAAAAGCCGGATTTTTTAGCCTTAATAAACTTCAAAACAGCGAAAAAGACAAAGTTGAAAAACCAAAACTTTTAATTTTAGCTCGATCATGCTGAAAACACCTGACGCCATGTAATTGGACCCAAGGAGTTCAAATATGAAGGAACTTGGAAGATATAATAACAAACAAAAAAGCCGGATTTTTCAGCCTTAAACTTCAAAACGGACGGAGAATGACAAAGTTGACAAAACCAAAACTTTTAATTTTAGCTTGATCAAGCTGAAAACACCTGACATCATGTAATTGGACCTTATTAGTTTGAATATGAAGGTATTTAGAAGATTTAATGACAAATAAAAAAGCCGGATTTTGAGGCCTTAAACTTCAAAACAGCGAAAACGACAAAGTTGAAAAACCAAAACTTTTAATTTTAGCTTGATCAAGCTGAAAACACCTGACGTTATGTAATTGGACCCAAGAAGGGACATTCACAAAGTCTTAAGGCCACATTTAGGGCTCGATAACTTAAGACCAGAAATTTTGGGTCTAAAAAGCATGTCTAAAATCGGACTTTAAATTATTGAGCCCTAAATGTGACCTTCGGGCTTTGTGAATGCCCCTTAAGGAGTTCAAATGTGAAGGAATTTGGAAGATATAATAACAAACAAAAAAGCCGGATTTTTCAGCCTTATGCTTCAAAAAAGCGAACACGGCAAAGTTGAAAAAACCAAAACTTCTAATTTTAGCTGGATCATGCTGAAAACACCTGATGCCATGTAATTGGACCCAAGGAGTTCAAATATGAAGGAATTTTGAAGATATAAAAACAAAAAAAAAAGCCGTATTTTTTTTAGCCTTAAAACTTCAAAATAGCGAAAACTACAAAGTTGAAAATAGCAAAACTTCTAATTTTAGCTCGATCATGCTGAAAACACCTGACCTCATGTCATTGGACCCAAAGAGTTCAAATATGAAGGCATTTGGAAGATATTATAAAAAACAAAAAAGCCGGATTTTTTAGCCTTAAACTTCAAAACAGCGAAAAAGACAAAGTTGAAAAACCAAAACTTTTAATTTTAGCTCGATCATGCTGAAAACACCTGACGCCATGTAATTGGACCCAAGGAGTTCAAATATGAAGGAGTTTTGAAGATTTAATAACAAACAAAAAAGCTGGATTTTGAGGTCTTAAACTTCAAAACAGTGAAAACGACAAAGTTGAAAAAACCAAAACTTCTAATTTTAGCTCGATCATGCTGAAAACACCTGACATTATGTAATTGGACCCAAGGAGTTCAAATATGAAGGAACTTGGAAGATATAATAACAAACAAAAAAGCCGGATTTTTCAGCCTTAAACTTCAAAACGGCGAGAATGACAAAGTTGACAAAACCAATACTCTTAATTTTAGCTCGATCATACTGAAAACACCTGACGCCATGTAATTGGACCCAAGGAGTTCAAATATGAAGGAATTTCAAAGATATAATAAACAGTAAAAAAGCCGGATTTTTCAGCCTTATACTTCAAAACAGCGAAAACGACAAAGTTGACAAAACCAAAACTTTTAATTTTAGCTTGATCAAGCTGAAAACACCTGACGTTATGTAATTGGACCCAAGAAGGGACATTCACAAAGTCTTAAGGCCACATTTAGGGCTCGATAACTTAAGACCAGAAATTTTGGGTCTAAAAAGCATGTCTAAAATCGGGCTTTAAATTATCGAGCCCTAAATGTGACCTTCGGGCTTTGTGAATGCCCCTTAAGGAGTTCAAATATGAAGGAATTTTGAAGATTTAATAACAAAAAAAAAAAAACGGATTTTGAGGCCTTTTATTTCAAAACAGTGAAAAACGGCAAACTTGACAAAATCAATATACTTCTACTTTTAGCTCGATCATGCTGAAAACACCTGACGTCATGTAATTGGACCTAAGGAGTTCAAATATGAAGGAATTTGGAAGATATAATAACAAACAAAAAAGCCGGATTTTTCAGCCTTAAACTTCAAAACAGCGAAAATGACAAAGTTGAATAAACCAAAACTTTTGATTTTAGCTCGATCATGCTGAAAACACCTGACATTATGTAATTGGACCCAAGGAGTTCAAATATGAAGGAACTTGGAAGATATAATAACAAACAAAAAAGCCGGATTTTTCAGCCTTAAACTTCAAAACGGCGAGAATGACAAAGTTGACAAAACCAAAACTCTTAATTTTAGCTCGATCATACTGAAAACACCTGACGCCATGTAATTGGACCCAAGGAGTTCAAATATGAAGGAATTTCAAAGATATAATAAACAGTAAAAAAGCCGGATTTTTCAGCCTTATACTTCAAAACAGCGAAAACGACAAAGTTGACAAAACCAAAACTTTTAATTTTAGCTTGATCAAGCTGAAAACACCTGACGTTATGTAATTGGACCCAAGAAGGGACATTCACAAAGTCTTAAGGCCACATTTAGGGCTCGATAACTTAAGACCAGAAATTTTGGGTCTAAAAAGCATGTCTAAAATCGGGCTTTAAATTATCGAGCCCTAAATGTGACCTTCGGGCTTTGTGAATGCCCCTTAAGGAGTTCAAATATGAAGGAATTTTGAAGATTTAATAACAAAAAAAAAAAACGGATTTTGAGGCCTTTTATTTCAAAACAGTGAAAAACGGCAAACTTGACAAAATCAATATACTTCTACTTTTAGCTCGATCATGCTGAAAACACCTGACGTCATGTAATTGGACCCTAGGAGTTCAAATATGAAGGAATTTTAAAGATCCAGCCATAAACAAAAAAGCCGCATTTTTCAGCCCTATACTTCACGAAAGTGAAAAACGACAAAAGTGACAAAACCAAAACTTCAAATTTTAGCTCGATCATGCTGAAAACACCTGACGTCATGTAATTGGACTTGGGGAGTTCGAATATGAAGGAATTTTAAAGATCCAGACACAAACAAGAAAGCCGGATTTTTCAGCCTTATGCTTCAAAAGAGTGAAAACAACAAACTTGACAAAACCTAAAAGTTCTAATTTTAGCTCGATCATGCTGAAAAAGACTGATATCATGTAATTGGACCTATATAGAAAGGTTGAATATGACGGAATTTTGAAGATCCAAACAATAAATTTAGATTTTTATTCAAACAGTGGAGTATCGATTTACTTTTTTTTATTGCAGAAATAGAGGGTGCAAAGTTTTGCTACTGTTTTTGTTTTTCAAATATTTTAGAGCCCGGGCACCATTTTTAAAAATATTATTTTAGGTACAGAGAAAGTTACGCCTCTCTTATTTATTTTATAAAATAATCAGAACCTAAAAGGGGAATGGGTTTATTCCGCAAAACTTTTTAGCAATACTTCCCAGCCTCTAAAAAAAAAAAAAAAAAAAAAAAAAAACAGACTGGCATAACTTTGCACCCTCTATTTATTTCTGCAATAAAATTTTTAGGTCAATCTATTATTAGATTCGCCATCACAATTTTACATCTTAGAGGACCCATCTGGGGTTCCAATGACCTATTTTTGACCTAAACTAACCGAGAAATACAAACAGTGAAATTTGCCTGTGCGCAAGTTTAACGCTAGCAAGAGAGAAAATATTTATTTTGTTAACTTGTACGTAGTAGTTAACACGGCGATGCCAAGCCGTTCGAGTGTGTAGGTCACGTGACTATCACGACCAATCAGACGCTGTTATCTGACCCCCACTACTCCTCTCCCTCCTCCTGCACTATAGTAGAACTAGGGTGAATGCTGCATTAATGAAAATATTTTTTTAATTTTTTTCATGATGAGACAACTAACATATAAGATGATAGTAAGTTAAAATAAAAATAGTGAACATGGATTAAGAACAGTTTGAATAAGTTCCGGCTACTGCCTTTAAATCTTTGGATCTAGTTGACTCACCACTGTATTTGTCCAGGCTTGTATTTTGGCTTCTCTCGGAAGTCTCTTTATGTCCCCTCGTCTGGTCGCTGTAGACAGAAAGCAAATTACTGTTCACACCGAACAGAGAATTTAGAGCAATGTCAAATCTAATATGAGAATTAAATATTTATGGAAAGGGAAGGAAATAAAAACTAAAATTACTGTAAAGTACGATTAATATTTTTTATGGAAAGCTGGCCCAGCGAACAAACGTCCCATAACTTTTTATTTGTCAATCTATTAAAATATTGTTCAAATTAAATAATATGTGTAATTTATTTAAAAGAGAGGTATAAAGATAGTACTTTTATGAAATTATAACTATAATTTATCATATATTTTTAATATTTCTCAATTTTATCTTAGAAAAAATCTGATTTGAAGCTTTTCTTACTTTAAAATAAAATATAACCTTATCTTCATCGTCCCTCGCAGGGAATAATGATATGTTTCAACCAGATTATGTTCTACAATATAACAATGTGCTCTAAGGCTGCAGTCTTTGTTCCTGTTTTGACGGTTGTGACACTGTCCATAACTTTGTCAGCGAGACGAACTTAGACCCTAAGATTGTGACTGGCTAGGAAAAAACTACTGTACCAAGCGCTTAAACTAAACATCAGCTGAACTGTAAATTGAAGTTGTGAAATACTGTACATTAGTTGTTAGTAATAATTTAAGAGCAGACCACCGGGACGCAGAATATAGCCTTTATCATCTGATATGATTGTTGAATTATTATAGATACATACCTGACTATAAAATGGCATATCAGTAAGGCGCAGTTGGGCACCGTTAACCTTTACAGTTAGACTAAATGGGACTCCCATTTAGTTACAGTTCACTCTTAAAATTCAAACTGTATGTTAATTCAACTTGATTCAACTGTACGTCCCATTTGAGTTCATGCAGCCACAAGGGGATTATGAACTAGGCTGCCAAGTTCAAATAACATATTGGAAAAAGACATGAATATATTGAACTGGGTACATGAGTGTAGCTAACTGTGCCCAACTGTGCCTTTAAGTCAGTAGGGTAGCTCAAAAACTCTGGACCAGAAATTACATAAAGATATATGTAGTAATTCATTTATATAAATTCATAGTCAGTCAAAATTAAATTACTCACCGAGTCTCCGTTGTTGTTGATTTCTTCTATGCAAGAGGGGCGTCTCGAGCAGCGTGGTAGGGAAATGCAGACTCAGTGTACATTTTAATTACTGTAGATATTACAGTCAGGCACGTACTCTTCAGGCAGCAGATGAGAATACTGCATTCTGAGTCACATGACCCAGCTAGGGCAAGACTTCAAAACCATCCAGCGTTTCCTGCATCCTTGTTCGTTTTATAGATGGAGATATGCAATTAAACTGTATGACATGTATCATGTATTACATGCATTGCATATGCATATTATACTTCTTTTCTGTAGGAAAACAATTAATACACACATGTCATTATTGAGGATATAACCACAAAATAACTAACGTAAGATAAATATGCTGCTAAAGTATATAGCAAGCAAAATTAAACACCAACAAATAAAATGATAATTTAGGAGAAGTATATTACCTGTTAATTTAAATGAAGAACATTGTTTCTACTGTCAGGTTTTAATGAAATGAACCTTTCATTAACATTATGCCATCCAGTTAATTATAGCCCTTCCAGATAGGAACCGTTTCTTGCAGTCTTCCTTTGCTTGAGAATTGAGATTAACATTTTTGTTGACATTTTTAAACTTGGGAACACGTGTTTTTTTCCCGCAAAATCCGCAATAAAAAAAAAAAAATAATAATTGATAGAGGGCAGCACTATCTGGGAAGAAAAAAAATTGTCCAATGAAACACATGCCTTTACGCGCAGGCAATTCGATATTCCCCCAAAAAGAAAGGGTAGTTTAAGAGCTGAAAATGCAAATATTTTATTCGCTATTAACAATTTTCTATCCCTAAAACCTTTATGAAGATCCTAAGCTTCAAATGCATACGTTAATTTCTCTCTAAAAGCTGAAATAACGCCGCAAAAAGTATCGTATTCGGACACCGCGCACGCCACGACGATCGAGAACATATTTTTTGTGACGCATACACGATCTTATTTTGTACTTACCGATGCGTCCTGGTCCCACACATGATGATTTAACTTACCTTTAGCTTCTTGAGTTCACAAAGTTGCTTCATATCACAACACAATCACAAAAAGAGTTCCAAATAATGTTCAGAATCTGCCGCAAGAAAAAATTACACTGCCTGGATGGCGATCGAGTGCAGATTAAAAAAAAACACATTTCTGTAATGAAATACTACATTTTAGCAATAATTTTCACGTTTAAACAGTTAAAGTAATATTAATAAATGTTAATTCACTATTTAAATGAATTTATGATTTGAAAATATAAGAAAAATCTATGAAAATCACTAGGAGAAATTTCAATACTTCATTTTGGCGCGCCGTATCTTTCCAACAAGGTTCACCGAGTTTAACTTTGCACCGGCAGGTAGCGGCACGTTCCGCACAATTTGTTGTTTTTAAATTTTGTCACTAGATGGCAGGAGCTGTAATAAAAAACAGTACACCAACATGTAAAAATTTCTTTACTTTAAAATATTATACTAAATCTGAAATATCTTTTAAATGCAGGCTTTTTATAATATTTTTATAAAATTAAAAACTTTTTTCAACTTTTTTAAGTTAATTAAATAGTAAAATAAAAGCTTCTTTTGCATTTATATATTTTTAAAATGAAAAAAAAAATGTGTTTATTTTATTTTACAACGTTGGCTGTTCTGCTACAAAAATCAACACGGGATAGATCAAAATAAATTTCTGTGATTTTTGGCTATTAAATGGTAATTAAAACTGAAAAACGGATCATAGGTTGCAATTAATAAAACTTTAAGTATTTAGCTTTAATTTAAGCTAAAAATTTCAAAGTTTCAGCTTTGAGTTTAGTATTTATGATTAATGTTAGAAAGTCTCAATAACATTCCGGAAGGCGGGAACCTACTGTATGGCCTGTATACATACAAGGATGATCCTAGTATGCATATCATAACTCTCCTCAAGAAACGTTCACATCCTTGAAAATACTTTATTCATGCCTCAAGACACTGAATCACTAAGCTCTGTAAGAAAATCTAGGCGAGCTTGATTTTGTTACTATGGCGTGCTGTACAGTAGCACAGTTTTCGAGTATGAATTCATAACATGGAACATATATGAACAGGCCTATGGAATTTGAGGGTATATGCATACCACACAGCGTCCTGGAAATTCTAGAACGCTATGCATACCAGTACAATACATAAGTTATACATACAGAATGCATAGGTATATGATACTCAGACCTATGTGCAATTTAAGCTATGTTGTAGCTGAGTTAGCGATGATGCTTATTGTAATAGATGCAAAATAATCACAGTCATAAATATCTTCATCCAAAAGTGCCCTACGGTATGCATATAGCATGCAATAGCGAATTCAAGCTGGCCTTGAGTTTCTCAATGCGTAAGCAATTTTTGATGTTATGTCATACTGTACATGTCTTATCAGTATGTATCAAACTAGACACGTGCGAGGACACATGTCATATTGTATATACAGTAACGGGGGGAGAAATGGTGAGGGCTGGAGTATATATACAAGGTGTCTAAATAAACTTATTTAGACACCTTGTATATATACTAGTTATGATTTTTTTTTTTTTTTATTTGTTTATGCAGAACTCGATTTTGAGTAAAGGAGATTGTGGTCCCGTCAAAAATAAGTAGCATTGCGGGTGTAGGAAAAACTTGATATAAGGTAATACTTGATATAAAGTAAATCTAATTTTCTGGGTTCCTTGTCTTTACGTAATATCAAGTTTTTACTAGCTGTACTACTGTTTAAACCTCAGTTTTCTTAAATCTCACAGGTTTTAGCATCATCGTTTCTCCCCCATGATTGTAATTATGGTTGGTTGGTTGGTTGGTTGGTTGGTTACCAATCGCGGAACTTGTTTTTCAACATTGTTCACAGTGCTCTCTGGGGCTCCTAATACCCAGTCTGCACGCCAGACAATTAAGTACCGTTTCTAAGCAGGGCACGCATGCTGTTTGCACAACATTCCGCGGTCTTAACCACCCCAGCGAAGTATAGACAGCCATAAGCTGCCTTCCTCCTACCTATTCTTTCATCTAGTAGTCAGTCACACCCATTCCAAGTCGCGAAAAGTCTGCCGTGTTCGGGATTTAAACCGGTGACTTCTTGGACGAGAGCCAAGTGTACTAACCACACCAAAGAGTTGGTTATAATTATGTTCACATGACTGTTGAATAAAAATGTGTAAAAAGTAACATCTTTTATTAACATAATTATTAATTCAGTAACGCATTTTTTTGTTTTCAGGATATGAAATTACCTTCATAGCAAGATATTGTCCTTGGATTCTACTTTTAAGACTTTCAAAAAATTGATATCCAAATTATTAAAATAGATCTTTACCATTATTTATTAAAAAAATGAGCTGTTTAGTACCGTCTTGTACAAATAAGAAATCTCACTGGAAATTAAATAAAATTAAAAATATTAATTTTCATAAATTTCCTTCAAAAAATGAACCTCTTTTGCAAAAATGGAAGGAAACAATATTTTGTAAAAAAGGAAATTTAAGAAATATTCCAATTCCTAATATTACAGAAAACTCTTTTATTTGTTCTGAACATTTTAGAAAAAAAGATTATTCTAAAAAATGGAAAACAAACGAGAGGAGCAGGAGACTTAAAAAAGATGCAGTACCATCACTTACTTTAACCAAAAAGGAAGATGAATTAGATGTTTTACCAGTCGATGATATTATAACAGAAGAATTGGAATATTTTGATGAAGACAGTGATTCAAATCCGTTCCCCTTTTGCACCAATTACGATGTCAATACAACGCCTGTTAAAGTCTATAATTTTGGTCCGACGTGCGATGTTCCGGTTTGTAATAAAAGTGTGATAGACAAAGTAACACTTTTCGATGCTCCAAAGCCACAAAAAGGACAAGTTAGATTCAAGAATCAAGATGGGACGGATGAAGTTATGGATAGAAGAACGGCTTGGCTCAAACTGGCACGTATTACAGAAAAAGATGATGAGACGAAACAATGGAAATTTTGTTCTGGTCATTTTACTTCTAATGATTTTAGACCAGGTAAAATAAATTACTACAAGGATCAGCTGATGATGTAGTCCCATTTGATTAGCATGTAAACCTTAGCAGACACACAAATATTCTGTTGTTTTTTCTAGTACTTAAAAGCCACAGAATGAATTTCAAAACAATTATATAAACAAGCTGATTTTTTTAAAATATTTGTTTTAATTTTCAACATAGGACTTTCCCATGAAAAGCCAAACGTAATAAAAAAAAAAAAAAAAAATGTTTCGAATAATTGTCTTGAAATTTTTTCTATGACTTAAAGGTACTAAAATTTGTGTCTCAAAAAAATTACAGATTTTTGTGTATCTGCTAAGGTTTACATGTTAATCAAATGGGACTACATCAATCAGCTGATCCATGTTCCCTTAACCAAAGTGTTCTACTCGCAATGGTTGTAACAATTTTTTTGTAATATCTGTCCAATGAAGCCTTTTTCATTGTTAAGGTAGAGATAATGCGGATCAGCTGGCCCAATGCTAAAAAATCCCATTCATAAAAATTATGAAAAAAATTTAAAATGTTCTCCTCTACATCCCCTATCAGTAGGTAAAATATCAGGTATACAAAAACGAGCTAGTTTTCGAGTAATTAATTTTTAAAGTTCTCTAATTTAACATGGAGAAATGGAACTTCCATGTTAAATTAGTCAACTTTAAAAATTAATAACTCAAAAACTAGCTCGTTTTTGTATACCTGGTCTGATATTTTACCTACTGATATAAAGGGATGTAGAGGAGAACATTTTAAATTTTTTTCATAATTTTTATGAATGGGATTTTTTTAGCATTGGGCCAGCTGATCCGTGTTATCTCTACCTTAAATGTAGGACGATGTCTTCTTTTCTTATGCTCATGTTCTGGCGTTTAAGCCATTTTACTTATAGCAAGCCAATAGATAAAAATATTCTTTCTTTTCACGTAGTGCCTCATTTCACCACCAGAGCAGAAAACGTAATGGCATTGTTGGCGCTAGTTAACCGTTTCAACTTCATAATAAACTTATTTCCCGTAAGTTAACATGTAAATCAACAACTGTCCTATGTTTTTCACTGCATCAGACATTTTACCAACAATACATTGTTATAAAGATTTTTAATTAAAAACAAAATTAAACAATAGTTTGTTACCACCATTGCGACTTTGATTTTGTGAAAATGACAAAATTTAGAACAAATGTAACACTGCAGTTAAATATGACAATTTTGTTTCAAAGGTTCAAAGTTGCGTCTAAACAAGACAGCGCTACCGTCACAAAATCTAGTCCCCAAAATCTGTGACGATATCAATGAAGAAGATTCAGAAACTTCGGCCAATGATATTGCAGACGATCAAGCAGATATTATGGGAGAGAATTCTGAAGTGGCCGCTCCAAATTTTGTAAGTTAAAATTACACGTCACATTTAACAAGCTCTATAGAGGCTTCAAGTCAGCAGATTTTGTGGTGTTCCCACCGCCCTATCCAAACTTATGTGAAAAAAAAAAAAATTGCTTTTTTGGTATTAAGGGTAAGATGCCAATGTTAAAAAAAATCCCGCACACAAAAATTATGAAAAAAATTTTAAAATGTTCTCCTCTACACCCCCTATCAGTAGCTAAAATATCAGGTATACAAATACGATCTAGTTTTTGAGTTATTCATTTTTAATATATACGGCTTTGTCGCGTTGAATGCACCGGTTTTCGTTAGATCACCGAAGTTAAAGGCCTTATGAACCTTTGCACAATATTAAGTACACGATAAGCTTTGCTTCAGTGTGATTCGGCTGCATAAAATTTTTTGTTTCAGCAACACAAATATCAGAGATAATAGCCGATGAAGAAGCACCTGTGACGTCACTCACGCTCATTCAGCGGCGACAATATAGGGAAATCCCTGCAAAAGATAGGTTCACTCCCGCTGCAACCACGGCCACAATTTGACTTCTGTAATTTTGAAACTTTACCAGGACATGCAGTCTTGATAGTATTTTTCAAATAGTCTGAAAGATTTTTTTTTATGGCATTCATACAAACCGAGTTATTGCGGTAGAAAGAGGAGCAAAAATGTTGTATAGGAAAACAATGTTAAATTTTTGGCTTATATTGCTACCGCAATAACTCAGTCTGTACACATGCCACCAAATAAATTCTTTCAGTCTATTTGGCAAATACTATCAAGACTGCCCTGGTAAAGTTTCAAAATTCCAGAAGTAAAATTGTGGCCGTGGTTGCAGCGGGAGTGAACCTATCTTTTGCAGGGATTTCCCTATATTGTCGCCGCTGAATGAGCGTGAGTGACGTCACAGGTGCTTCTTCATCGGCTATTATCTCTGATATTTGTGCTACTGAAAAAAAAAATATGCAGCCGAATCACACTGAAGCAAAGCTAACCGTGTACTTAATATTGTGAAAAGGTTCAGAAGGCCTTTAAGCAACGTCGAGCGTGGTTAGTACTTGGAGGGGGACGCTGTAAAAAGTGACACTGCTGCCATCTACTGGCACACGTGCTGTATATACGGCGGCACAATTGATCACGGTGCTGCCATCTCTCGGAATATTTCCGAAGAAAGTGATCCACCCTGTAAGTTCAAATACTGCAGGCCTCACAGACCTGGTAGTCGAGCCCAGAAGAGTGCAGGAAAGGGTTCTGGGAGCCTGGTAAGTCCCAGCTCGGTCGCAAGATAACTCTTACACACAAGGTTAAATACCTGGCCACACCCGAAAGGATAAAATGGCGTCAAGGATATTAACTTTATTAATTTTTAAAGTTAACAAATTTAACAAGGGAGTTCCATTTCTCCATGTTAGAGTAGTCAACTATAAAAATTCATAACTCAAAAACTAGCTCGAATTTGTGTACCTGACATTTTAGCTACTGATAGGGGATGTAGAGGAGAACATTTTAAGATTTTTTTCATAATTTTCATTTGTGGGATTTTTTTTTTTAACATTGGGCGTGTTACCTAATTCTTAAAAAATCTTTAAAAAAAAAAAAAAAAAAAAGCAGAGTAGCATAACTTTATTCCTTCTATTCATTTCTTCAATAAAAAAATTCAACGCATGTTGTCCATTTTCTGAACATTTTTTATTTTTTCTTAGGATTACCCATGCCTCGATATCCTTACATATCATTTCATTTTTCAGGAGCATCAAACCTCCACCATAGATCTACCTACAGAACCTATAAACATCATCAACGTAAATGACGTCGCCCCACAGGTCTGTATATTCGACAAGATGGATTGTGAGACGGTCGAGGTCGTCACGGTAGATCTACCGGAACCGTCCGTGAGCGAGCTGTGCCGAGTTTGTGCCGGGAACAACAGTGGCGCCATGACGGAGATTTTCAGCAACAAGAAACTGCGGGCTAACATCAGACAGTTCCTGCCCATTCACGTTAGTATATTTATTTTATTATTTTACCCAAGGTACACACAGTATTAAAAGTAGTGGGGTGGTGGTAGCAAGCATGGCGCTAGAAGCACCATATCACAAGTGGCTGCTAACCTACAAATTTATACTAATGCTATAGCATAGAAAGCTAGAGTAAAAAACAAACAAATTATTATTAACTATTTTTAAGAATATAATAATTCTTAAGAGCAGAAGGAAACTGCTATGTATATAATTATTATAATGTTTTTTTTTTTGAAGGGTTTATGTTAGTTAAATACAGTATGTGCACTTTGTTAAAATAAAATGTTAGATTTAGATTTGACCATATATAGAGTGAGTTACTATTTGTGGTTCATTTTTGGTCGTGGGTTTTACAATGAAGGGTTGTTTGTGGAACTTTGTACCCTGATAGCTAAGATACCTTTGTTTATGACCCTGGTAGTGAATTTTCAATGATTTTTTTTTCCGATATGTTAATTTTGGATTTCTCTAATGGGATTTCCATGTTAAATTAAAGCAATACACAAACTTATTCAATGTGCACCAAATTTTTATTTCATGATTAAATTTCCATTCTGAATCCATTGATGCTAATATAAAATTAAGCTAAACAACCCTTCATTATAAAATAGGCTCCAGCACATCAAATAGTCAATTTAGCTTCTTACCGACATTGCCATTCAAGGATGGTTTATTTTTTACCCCAGGAAAAGTGTTTGAATTTTTTAAATCGGTTCACATTTGAAAACTAAGGGTAGAAAATTTCATCCCTTAAATTCAAATTAATTATTGATTGATCTCAGGTATGAAAGCTCCACAAACAACCCTTCATTGCAAAATCTTTTACTGAAAATGAAACACGAATTGTGACTCTGTATAAGTGTGGCCAAATTATTCGCACTATTGATAAATAAAATTAAGAGTGAATTAAAGTAATGGAGGTTTCAAGTCAGCTGATTATGCGGTTTTCCCACCATCCTATCTAGCTTGGTCCACAGACCCCAAGTCAATACATTAATTAATTCAATTCACCGTTTTATCTAAACCTATGTGTATATATATATAAAAAAAAAGACAAAAAATGCTTTTTGGCAATAAAGACTTTTCTTTGAGGAAAATAAGCTCATTATCAAGAAATAATCGGGGGGTAGGAGATGGTTATATATAAATTAATAACTTTAATCATCTTCTTTTCTTGTGCCCACGTTTTGGCTTTTAAACCATTCTACTTCTAGTAAGCCAATAATTTACAATCATTTAGAGATAGTAAGAGATGATAGAGATAGGATTCTTTCTCTTTAATAATGACTCATTAAATTTTTCCTAAAATGGTCTAGAGAATTTTTCCTGAAGCCTCTTATGAAAATATAATGAAATTTAAATCCATTTTCTCCCGTAGGTTCAGAAGACCGACTTACTCCCTCTGAGCGTTTGTGACGCTTGTATGTCGTCGCTAGACGCTTGTCGCCTGCTGGTAGAAAACTGTCTTCTCGCAGACGCAAAGCTGCATCTGAAACTTGCCGAAGAGCTGCAACACAAACGTAGTCTGGCCGAAGAGACGACGCAGCCAGTGGGCATTGAGGAAGAAGTGGGCAATGAGGAAGAAGTGGGCAATGAGGAGCAAGTGGGCAATGAGGAGCAACTAGGCAATGAGGTATACGAGGTCTTCTTTTTAGTGACAACCTGCATTTTATTAATACATTGGAACAACAGGGTAGCGTCACAAGATTTTTGGGTTGCCTGCTTACAGGATAACATTCAGGGAGGGTCTTCAAAGAACACCACTTAACCTAAACTTAGCTGAAGACGCCTAAGACTGTCTTAGCGCAACAATAAAGAATACACTAAGACTGTCCTAATTTTAGGATTGTTGTAATTTGTCATGTTATTTGAAGACCCCCCTGATATTTATCTCTCCTCCTGAAGAGCAACCGTGCGCTTGAAAGCATAAAAAAAATGTAGGAAAAAAAATAATTATAAATTATAGATGGCAATTATTAATTACATTTATATCGGTATCATCTGCTACATTATAAAGAATACACCATTTAGCATTGAAAAACAAATTAGAAAAATTGACTTTATTTCCAGTTTTATAATTATAACTGGCAACAAAGTCAATTTTTTTCAATGCTTTAGAGCGTACGGTATGACAACAGTAGGGGAAGGGAGGGGAGGTAAACAGCTGAGCGTTATCCTGTAAGCAGGCTATCTAACAATCTCGTCGCACTACTCTATGTGGGACATTCACATAGCACTTTAGCCTCAAATTTTACCCCAGATTGAATCTAGTACTACAGTTGGTACCAAAAATGTAGGTTAAATCAATGCTCATATTTTTCCATTGTATTTTTTAAATTAGTGTCAGCACTCCAAATATTTGAAAATATTCTAAAAACTTGTATTATGTAAAGTCAAATAATTAGATTTACCTTATATCGAGTTTTTCCTATACCCACAGTGCCTATTATTTTTTACGGGACCTCAGTCTCCTCTACTCAAAATCTAGTTTTATTTAAGGGGAAGGTGACACGGATCAGCTGATTTTGTAGTCTCATTTAGCAAATTCACAAAAATTCTGAAAAATATTTGAGAAACAGATTTTAGTACCTAAAAGCCCCTAAAAGCCATAGAAAAAATTTCAAGACAATTCGAGACAATTTATTTTTAATTAAGTTTTTAGTTTGGCCCTTCGCTGAAAATTTTAAAAAAATCAATTAAAAAAATTGTCTTGGAAATTTTTCTGGGGCCTTTAGATCTACCGTATCTCTCAAAATTTTTTCAGAATTTTTGTGAATTTGCTTACATGTTTATCAAATAGAACTACAAAATCAGCTGATCCGTGTTACCTTACACTTAACAAAAAGTTGCATAATAAAGAGTTTTTACTGTGGCTCTGTTCTTACTAAACGTTAAATTGTTTACAGAACTCAAATGAGGAAGTCCATGACACAGAAAATCAACATCTCGGCTCCCGTGAAGAAAATGTGCCACCACCATCACAGACTGAGAAGAAGGTGGTAAAAAAGTATCCGAGGAAAGGTAGAAACCGAACTTTTAATTGTAAATGTTGTGACTTTACCTCTAAAGATGCAAACCGGTTCGATACTCATATGTTATTACATAAAATATTCTGGTGCAGGAAATGCGATCTTAATTTCAATTCTGATAATGATCTAGGCATTCATAGAGACACACACAAAATTATGTGTCCTTATTGTAACGTAGTGACAGAAAAGGAGTACCATAACGCCCATCTTAGAAAAGTTCACGGTATAGAACCAAAATTTATCAAATTTTCTAAACCAGGATTTGAACCAGGTACTTGTACAATGTGTAGCTTTACGTACGCACGGAAATTTACTGTTAAAAGACATTATTTCTGGAAACATAATAAACACGCTTGTGACGTATGTCTCCAGTTGTTTGACACATGTGAAGAACAAACGCAACATACAGACGAAGTGCATGCAATTCCATGTCCGTACTGCAATGATAAACAATATACTTATCATAGATTCAAACGCCATCTTAACAAACATAAAATTCACAGCTCAAATGTCACCATACCAAAAACATCTTTACAAATTTACGAATGTGAATTTTGTAAGAAAGGATTAACTTCAAAAGCATTTGTTAAAAGACATTATTATTGGTCCCATTTCCACTATACTTGCATCATTTGCTTACAATCGTTCAAAACTGCGGAGTTAGAGGAGAAACATTTTAAATCACATGGAAATATTTGTATTTTCTGCGAGGAAACTTTTTCTACCTCAGTAATACTTTCAGATCATATCAAATTTGAACATCCTGGTTTTAAACCTTTCGCATGTGAGAATTGCGGAGAGGAATTTGATACGAGCAATGAAATAACTTCTCATAGAAATGTACATGTATTACCTGAGAAATACTTGTGTGAACACTGCGGAAAAGGTTTTACAACCCAAGGAATTCTATCAAACCACAGGTACATACATAAAAGTGAAGAAGAAAAAGGGAAAATAGAATGTAAATATTGCAGTAAGAAATTTTTGTTCAATTCTCATTTGAAGTCTCATTTACTAACTCATACGAAAGAAAAAACATTCCACTGTATAGATTGTAACTTATCGTTTATTACTGCTAATGCTTTAAATGAACATATTGAAAATCATAATTCAGGTAGAAATATACATAATTGTCAGAATTGTTATTTAAGATTCTGTACTAAAATTGCTTTAAAAAAACACATAAAAAGTGTGCACTCAATTTCATATCTGTATAAATGTTCTGCATGTAATAAAAGTTTCAGAAGCAAGAAAAATATTGAACTCCATATTTCAACTCATTCAAATCATGAATTGTTTAAATTTAAAGATAATTACATAAAAATATCTGCATTTATTTGTGAGATTTGCAGTAAAAGTTTTGCAAATAAAAATAGTTTGCAAACTCATGTGAAAAGTCATTTGAAACAAAAGATGGTACAAAATCCTAACAAGTTAATTGTTAAGATGATAATGTAAATTTAAATGTATGAAATTTAAATTAAAATGGCAGATACACACTGTTAATGCCTTGCTAATTAAACTAATTTTACCACTCCATACTGCACATAATTATATTTACTCAATACAGGCCATCTTGAATGCTATCAGAAAATGTTTTAAAGAAAGTGAAATATGTAAATGGAGTATCGACCTAATTTTTTTTTATTGCAGAAATGGAAAGAGGGTGCAAAGTTATGCTACTCTGATTTTTTTCAGATTTTTTAGAGCCCTGGAGCTATTTTTAAAAAAATTATTGAAAGTCCTTTTTGTGACGTCACCAGACGCTGCTCCTTCAGAAAAAGATAGGACTTGCCACCTCGTGACGTCACAAAAAGGAGTTTCAATAATTTTTTAAAAATACATCCCGGGCTCTAAAAAATCTGAAAAAAAAAATCAGAGTAGCATAACTTTGCACCCTCTATCCATTTCTGCAATAAAAAAAAATGAGGTTGATACTCCATTCCAGTTATAAATGAACTTTAAGACAGAGGGCATCAATTAAGGCCATGCTCTGCATTATATTATGAGGAAATGTATGACTCATAATCTGGCAATAAAATGAAGAGAATAGAATATAATTTTAATTCTTTAACATATATACTTGTTATTACGTAAAGTCAAGGGACCCAAGAAATTAGTTTTTTACTGTATATACATGTATACGTAGAATTATTGTATAGAACATAGGAAATAATCATGTTTCTCTTGGCTCTTATTTATTCTTCTTATTGTAATAAATAAATAAAATGGCTTGGGCTTAAGAAAAGAAGATGTGCATATGGACTTGTGAAGACCATTATTTTTTGTTAGAATCTGTGGGAGCAAACGTTGCTAAAAATGTGTCTTAAAATTGCATTCAATATCATGCTGTCTGAATGTTTCATTATTTGTACATTATGTATAAATTAAAATACATGTAGTCTATGATTTATATTTGCCTTAAATTTATATTGTTGTGAAACATCAATAAAAAACATTAAAATTTCAACCTCCTATTTTTATTTTGTTATAATTATAATAATAAGATGTCATCAGTTGATATAAAAAAAAAGAAATAATATTTTTTAGTATTTGTCTGTATTATGAGATTGTCGGCTTCAAATACATACTTTCTGATAAGAGCTACATTTCTTATCACAACATGAAGTGCGAAGAGCCGGTTTTGAAGCTGATAGCTCTGCCGTCATATTTGATCAATGATAAAGTATGACATATTTGAGGCGTTGGGGCCCGCCGGATCCAACAAGATTATTTCCAAGCCAAACTGGGATTCAATTTTTGGTCCTCGTCAACTTTTTTTTTTTTCAGATCACTTTTGAACCTAGCTGGATTATTTGGAAAGACGTATTAAATTATTTTTTTTTTGTTGATGTAGCCGAGGCTCAAAAAATCAATGCAAGTTTGGCTTGGATTTATTCTTGTTTGCTCCCCAACGCCTCTTTTAATATGTCATTGTAGTTAATTATTATATGATAGTAAAATTTATTCTGGTAAAGATTAAAATAAAAAATAACAGATTTTTCTATGTATACTTTTTTTTTAAATTGTTTATTCAGAATTCAAACATACATATTACAATAGAAATACAAGTTAATACTTAATATTTAGCTGCTTCAATTATTATTTGAATTGAAGAGAATACAGTTTTATTTTTAGAGAAAATAAATTTTAGAAGGAATACCCATATATGGTAAAAAGAGACAGTTAAATAAAAAATAATTTGAAATGAAAAAAAAAAAAAAAAATCTATATATTTGCCTTGCAAATATATATGTACAGGATAAAACATAATTCTATTGAATGGCTGCATTTTATTTATACTAACGTAAGTTGCAGTAATATTAATAAATATTTATACATAGTATTTAAATGCACTTATGATGTGAAAATGTAAGAAAAAAAAATCATGGAAATCACAGTGAAAATTTCAAGACTTCATATATTTTGGCGCGTCGTTCGTGGCCTTTCAAACAGTTTTAATTTTTACCAGCAGATGGCAGCACATTCCGTGTAACTTCTTGTTTGTTTTCAATTTTTGCCACTAGATGGCAGGATCTTCCATATAGATTCTTGTTTGTTTTTAATTTTTGCCACTAGATGGCAAGACAGTCCATATAACTTCTTGCTTGTTTTCAATTTTTGTCACTAGATGGTAGGAGTTGCTTAGAAATTATAAAATAGCACTAAATTTAAAATTTGACTTTTCATAATTTTCCAGTATATCAATTAAAATGTAATTAATCTGGCCAGCCAAAATAGATTAAATATTTGAAACATTTGTCTGTAATCCATGGCCTGTTTCTCATATTTGAATTAGATTCATATTTTGCATAATATATGCAGTCTCTTTTGAAAATATCCAAGCATATAATATATATTTATTTTTTATTTTTTTTTACAAGGATACACCCCTAAGAGCTTACAGCTCGCGGCGGAGTACTGGGTAGGGAACGGATAGTGGCCACGGCCTGCATGCTTACGCGTCCCAGCATTCGCTGAGGTGAGACTGAGGGAACCGTGGAAAACCTCAGTCAGGACGGACACCTCTACTTTTTCTCAATGGACCAAAGCGATGTCCAAAGCCTGGGGAACCACACACACAAGTGCATCACTGCACTCTGGGTGGAAAGCGAGACGAATTTACCCCAGGGAGGGAGCAGCGTATTTTTTACTTGAAACGGTCACCCATCCAAGTACTAACCACGCTCGACGTAGCCTGACTTCGGTGATCTAACGAGAACCGGTCAATGCACTGCGCCACGCTCGACCTTTTTCGTTGATGTTTTATAAACTTTTATTGCCAAAGGAACTTAACGTAAATGTAATTTTCAGTATTTTTATTTCTCGTGACAATCTATTCGGGAATCTCAAATATAGAAATATCAACATTTTATATAATATATACAATCATATAACATGATGGTTAGGTAACTTATATACCACTATTATTAACTCAAAGGCTATAATTAATAACCTCTTTCACACTTTCTATCAATGCTCATACTTAAATCCAATTAAATTCAGAGACCCTAAAAGAACTCTGCTTTTCTTTTATGGACAAAAAGATTAGTTTGACCAAAATATTCAGAGTTTCATCATCGATATAGAATCTACATGCAATATGGGGAACAGCATGCAGTGCCTTTTTAGTTGTATGAATTTTTGAAGCTCAGAACAATTTTTGAGCTAGTTCTATGGTGTAGTGGTTAGAGCACTTGAATTTGTTTTGAGATGATTTTCCCGGTTCAAATCCCGAACACGGCAGACTTTACGTGACTTGAGATGGGTGTGACTGATTACTAGATTATGGAGTTGGTAGGAGAAAGGCAGCTTACGGCTGTCTATATTCGTTGCCTTGCAGTCTTGCACTGCCACTGCAGGCTACATGACACAGATCTGGTAGAAGAAGCCCAGAAGAGTGCAGAAAAGGGTTCTGGGAGCCTCGTAAGCCCCAGCTTGGTCGCAAGATAACCCTTACCCACATGGTTCAATACCTATCTGGCCATACACAAAAAGATACAAATAGGGTCAAGGATATTTTATTTTTAATTTAATTAATTTAAAAATTTATTCAAGATTTTTTGTAATTCTACTTCTGATTTAAAAATTTATGTTATAATTAAGGCATTGAAGTTCTATGTTTAAATTTTCAATTAAAAAGACCCTTGCAGTGAATGAATTTATTATGATACAGAATTGAATGTCGGAATGTCAAGTCAGGAGTAGTCGTCGCTATCATCTTCTTCTGATCCGAGATGCGACGCTAGCGACGAACTTTGCTGTGCAGCTGCCGCTTGCACTTCTTGCCATTGAGCCATGTCTACAGCTGCTACCTCTTCACGAGCCTGCAATGTTACGTAATATTTGTATTAAAATCTGATACTTTTAAATATAGCTACAGTATATAATTTTCAGACCATAAGTAACGATGGGTTCAATTTTAAGGGTAAGATAACGCCACCAATGTTAAAAAAAATAACCTTATATAATTTTAGTTTAATCTCACAAAACTTTGAGACAAATTACTTTTGCAAATAACGACCCACATAGCAAATATTAGAGGTTATTTACAAAAAATTTACCAATGCAATCAAGTGAGCTATCCATTGTTTTTCTATTTAAATATTTGACATTACTATCCCCCCCCACCCCTCCTCTGGAGTGTCACAAAAAATGCCCATTTACTTTTAATTCTCCTGAAATTTCAACTGGTCATAAAAATTCAGAGATTCCAATTTTCATAAAAATTTTACAAGCTGCTGTACAAGCATAATGCTTTTCAAAGTGAGTGAAAGCTCTTGTCTTCAATTTTTCTCAGTATTATAAAATATATGATGATAAATCTTCTGCTCGTTGTTAGTAAACAAAGTAATGTCTGTCGCCTGTAAAGAAAAAACATGGGACGGTTGTTGATTTACATGTTAACTTATGGAAAATGACCGTTAATTATGAAGTTGAAACGTTTAACTAGCCGAACTAGCGCCAACAATGCCATTATGTTCTGTGCTCTGGTGGCAAAATCAGGCACTACGTCGTCCCATGTTTAATAATGAAAAAGGCTTGCGACTTTAATCTGCCGTTACCTTGGCAAAGAGCTCTTGTTGTTGTCTCAGCAGCTCCTCTTCCGGAATTCCGAGGTTTTCGAGCCTCGTACTTTGTCGTCGTCTCTTTGCGGCCACCGCCTTGCAGTCCCGAAGAACGGTCTCCGCACTCGCACGGTAGTCCCCGAAACCGAGACGGTCCAACGCTGCAACCAATCACAGTTAAGACTTCTTTGCATTTTTTTACAGGGAGATTACAGCTCGTGGCGGGATATGGTGGCGACGGCCTGTTATGTGTCCCAACATTCGCTGAGATAAGACTGAGGGAACCGTGGAAAACCTGTCAACACGGACACCTCTACTTTTTACCAAAGTTCATAGTCTGAGGAACCACACTCAAGTGCATCACTGCAATGGGTGGAAAGTGAGATGAATTTATCCCAGGGAGGGAGCAACGTGATTTTTACCTGACGATCACCAATTCAAGGGCTAACCATGCTCGATATTGCTTGACTTCAGTGATCTAACGAGCACCAGTCAATGCACTGTGCCACGCTCGACGCAGGCAAATGTGAACAGGCCTTGATATGATAAAACTACTGTACTATATTGGTGGGAGTTCCGCTGCATACCTGATAATACATGGTCTGCATTGATCGTCTTCTTCTGGTGCTGATTACATACATCATTCGCTTCTGAAGATATGAGATGAATGAACTCTGTACAGCAATTCAAGATCAGTTCTCTCGCATCCTGGGCCACACGAGTGTTGGGAATTATTTCCTTGATGATTTTGTTGATGGAGGCTCGAGGCAAAGTTAGCTCTTCTTCCTCAGCCATTTGCTGAAAAACAACGAAATCAGTGAAGAAAATAACAATAAAATTTTGTTTATAATATTTACCTGCTGTGTATATTAATATATGGCACTAGAAATTAAAATATTAGCTTTATTTATTATGTTTTTATAAAATTCTGTCACTTTTTTGGGAGAACAGCTGTTTGTCTCAAGTTAACTTGGCGTTGAAAAAGTAGAAAACACTCAGTGTGACCAAAATAAAAAAAATTACTTCAATTTGGTGATATATTGAAAATTATTAAAATTTGTGCTTGAATTTACAAAAAAAAATCTATTTACTAACTTAAATGTGTAAATTAGTATTTTTGAATTGAAATAGTATTAATTTTTTATTTTTACGTAATTATTAAAATTTATTTTAATTCAGATTTAACCAAAATTTCCTAGATTTAGTATTAATTTTTTTCATTTTGTTGGTGTCTTTGTCTCAACAAAAACAGTGACGTCAAAATGGCGGATCCTCTAAGTTTGCTACGACAATACAATGTTAATAAAAAGGAAATTATTGAACGTGAGGGCCATATAATCTTCGGAGAATTTTCTTGGCCGAAAAATGTCAAGACAAACTACCTTATGTGGGGGTAAGTAGCTCCGAAATTGACCTAAATCTAGGGAAATTTGCAAAATATGTCATACCTCGAGGCCACTGTTGTCTCGTGACGTCACAAATTTGTTATCTTGTTGGCGTATATGCATACCGGTAATTTAATTTGCCGGTGTATTTAACATTATTAGCTGCTATTTTACGATTTTTTAATTCTAATATGCATACTTGTCCCTAATTTATCAAATGTTCTGCCTCTATGATTGACTTGAAATTTCAATGTTTGATCACAGAGCCATCTCCCAACAGTAAATTCTAGAAAGCAACTTTACTCCTTTCTTGCATAACTTATGCATATTAGCTGTAATCTATGCATGATACAACTATAATAGATAGGTCCGTCAGCCCTACGAATTTGGACTGATCTGCGCATTTTGGCCAAAAACACCCAAGGTGACGTCACGTAGTGAGCTCAAAACAGCTGTTTTGCTGCACGAGGGGCCCCCTACCGGAGCAGAATTTTTGTTCAACATTAGCGAGAACGTTGCTTTTTATCTCATCTCAAATTTGATATTTATTTGCAATACTACAAGCCAAACCGGTTGCAGTAACGTATTAAAAGAATTTTTAAACACTGCAATTCGCAAGCAATCTGGGGTAGAAGTTCGTATCTTTGTTCATAAAGCATACAAAGTTGCTATTGGCTGTGCGCAGATTAGTCACCTAGCGTTTGCGCAGCTTCATTTGGATTCAAGCTTTTTTATCATGCACACTTCGCAGAGCCATGCGCAGTAGACTACTAACATTTAAAACTCGTTTCTGCGCAGCTTTTCTAAGCCGTGGCTATTAATTTACGGAAAACTCTATAATAGAGCAGAAAAAATTAAACGTATGCACCGTGCGCATGGGACGGCCCTGTAATCTATGCATACTGTCATACTGTATGCATAATGGGAAAGTGTACTAATTTCCAAAAAACACTTATATTTGTTAAGTCTATTGAATTGATCAAAACATCGTTTGCTTTATTTTCATACAATGGTTTTCGCAAGTTAGTTTTATCGAGAGTTAAAAAAACAGTTTTCCGCTTCAATCTTCAATAAATTCCCGGGAATTGACAAATCATTTTAGAAATGTAAAATAAACAGTTTTATTATCAGTCCAGTGAGGTCCATATTTATGCCTAATTTTTTATAGATTTTTTTTTTCTAGTATACTTCCCCACTATTATGCATACAGTATATTATGATACCAGCTTCTTGAGCCATAAAATACTTCAATAGTTCCATTTAATATGAAATTGAACCCCATGATAAGTTTTTAAATGATTTAAAAAAATGTTATTTAATTTTCAGGTCTGGCAAAGATGGCGCCCCCAAAGAGTACTACACGCTGGAGTGTTTGTTGTTTCTGCTACGAAACGTCACACTTACTCATCCTGTCTACGTGCGGCAAGCGGCTGTGAGTATGCCTTAGCAATGAGGATGATTTGTTTTAATTTTAACGCACAGTTATTTGGAAATAAAGAAAAGTCATTATTTTTGCCTCAATTATTAATCATACTTTTCTGTTGTCGCACTAAATTGTTGATAATGACAGTCTTGCAACATGGAAGTAATTGTCGTAGAAGGTTCAGTAGCCAGTTCAATGAAACCAGCTCGTCGTCAGGAGTCTATTGAACTGGCTACTGAAGCTCCTACAATGACTCTTTGTAAGAAAATCTTGACGTTTACAGGCTGAGAACATTCCGGTGGTGCGTCGGCCTGACAGGAAAGACTTGCTGGCCTATCTCAATGGAGAGACGGCGTCGTCAGCAAGCATTGACAAGTCAGCGCCCCTCGAGATCCCCATGCAGGTGCGTTGTTGGTCAAGTAGTGGGGTCTCTTGTGTCTTTTAGGACGCCCACTAATTTTAACACTCCAATGATAATAAGTTTTTTTTTTAAAAAAAATTGTCTTATATACAGTATTTTGGGTTTTGTACCTTTATAGCAAAAGCTGTCTTTAGAACCATTCTGTGCAAATGGGGTACATTGTGTTGTCATTTAGGATGTTCACTGTTCTTGGTGGTACAAGGCTAAGATTCTTGACATTTTTTTTGTGCCCTTTTTGAGCAAAAAAATGCCTCTCTTGTCCTTTAGAACAGTATAGCACATTTTCAATTCTGCGAAGACAAAAATATGAACCGTAGATCACGAAAGTTTTCTTCAAAAAAATATATATTTAACACTAATAATTTATACTAGGTATAAAAAAATATTTGATTTTCAAAAATTGTAAAGCCATATGTCTTGGTAAAAAAATAGCTTTTGTAGTTTTCTGTTTTCCACAAAAAATTTTAGAGCTTTTTTTTTTTCCCCCAAACAGACAAATTTAATGTGCCTTTTTTCTTCTAGTCATTATTATGTGGTTGTTTAATCTATTTTTGACCCACTTTTATTGAAGAAAGTAATTGAATTTCTCAAATACAGTAACATGAAAAAAAGGCTGACAAAGTATGGGAATAAAAATTATAAAAAATGACAAAGAATTTTTCATTTTTACAAATGACAATTGTTATGTGTCATTTTTTTATAATTTTTATTCAGCCTTTTTTTCTTGTTACTTTATTTGAGAAATTCAAGAAATGCATAAAAATTATATTAATTAATTATTTATTAAAAATTAAATTATCTTACATTGTTAGTTTGATTTTTTCATAAATAATTAATACATCGCTAGTACACGACCACGGTTCTCTATCGTTGACATTGTTCAGGTTAAACGCACTGCCGAGGAGAGCTTGGAGCCTGCCAGCAAGAAGCCGAGGTTCGAGCACATGGCTGTGCAGAAAGTGAAGGAACAGCTGGCCGCGAGACTGGACGCTCCCAAGGAAGCCTCTGTGACCGTCGACAACATCAAGTAAGTCCGGGATAACGTCAATCAGCTGTTTTTTTTTAGCTCCATTTGATTAACATGTAAACCTTAGCAAATTCACAAAAATTCTGAAATTTTTTTGAGAGGCAGATATTAGTGCCTAAAAGCCATAGAAAAAATTTCAAAACAATTTAATAAGCCGATTTTTTTTAATTAATTTATATAATTTTCAGCATAGGGCTTTCCCATGGAGAGACAAACTAAAAACTTAATTAAAAAAAATTGGCTCGTTAAATTGTTTTGAAACTTTTTCTATGGCTCTAATATCCGCCTCTAAAAAAAATTTCATTATTTTTATGAATTTGCTAAAGTTTACATGTTAATCAAATGGAGCTAAGGATTAATGTCAGTGGGCTTAGTAGATGGTGAACCAATTTAACCTTCCTGACACCATGAAATAATTTTCCATGAAAAAAAAAAATATATAGACCAAATTCGGTGGAATTTTTTAGATATTCAGAATTGAAATTGGCATTGTTTTAAATGGGGAATGCTGTAACTTTTAGTCAAATCAGTATCTCTTTCACACGACTCTAAAAATTCTGATATAAATCAGAATTGCATAACTTTGCACCCTCTATCCATTTCTGCAATAACAAATTTTGAGATCAATACTCCTCCATACTGAACTCATGTTATTTAAGATCCACTGCAGATATAATTTAATTAAGATTACTTTGTGTCCAGATCTAACTAGTGCTGTTTCTCAGGTCGCTTTCGGAGGCAATGTCGGTGGAGAAGATTGCTGCGATCAAGGCCAAGCGTCTAGCAAAGAAGCGTACGACCATCAAGGGCACAGACGACAAGGGTCTGGAGTCTGACCTGAGGGTCATGTTGGACTTTGACGTTGACGTCACGAAAGACATCGTGTCGAGGGAAAGACAGTGGAGGACCAGGACCACCATCCTGCAGAGCACCGGCAAGGTACCTCCTAGGAGAGAGAGAGGGGTTTTTTGCTTGATCAGCTAGTTTTTGCTAGCAAAATCATCACACAAATCATTTGGTGCGCCACTCTCTAGCCATGGACAGCTGTTTTGGTCTACTGGGCTTCATCAGTAGGGTCCTGCTGATTTCCAGTTTTTAAAAGTGCAATTTCCAGCATTGAATTCAGTCAATTTTTTTTTACCAAAATCAGTCCTCAAATTGCTCTAAAAAAGTCGAAAACAGTTCACTTTCCAGTGAAATCAAGTTTTCTTGATATTTTACCTCTACCGGTCTCTTAACTTTTAAGATCACGAAATATTTACTATAAATGCTTTTTTGATAAAAAGTTCTGGCAAGATATTTTGATAAATTACCATTGTATGCAGTGAAGAAATTTTGTGGATGGAGAAAAGAAAAATATAATAATGCAAAATATTATTAATTATTATTTTTATCACGAAAAACATGCTTTCACTGACAAAACTGCATTTTCAGTTGAATTAAACTTTCTTGTTGCTGTATTTGAGAAATTCAATTACTTTCTTTAATATAATTGATTAAAAAAAAAATAAATTTCTAGAATGTCGTCCAAAATATTGCAGATTTGTTAAAAAAAGTAGCCAAACACTCACCATGTCAAATGTTTGCAGTTGTTTGGGAAAAACATCTTCGCGATCCTGCAGTCAATCAAGGCGAGGGAGGAAGGGAGACACCGCCCCCCCGTTCCCACCCCCATCGCCACCCCTCGTGCCACCCCAGTGAGGTCCATGCCGCAGCCGGCCGTGTACAACCGTTATGATCAGGAGAGATTCATCAGGGCCAGGGAGGGTGAGTGATGTGATTTGACTGGTGTCGTTAAGTTTGTTGTTTTTAATAAAGAAGGTGTTGCAAATTTGTATTACAGTACTTTTAATGGAGTATCAACCTCAATTTTTTTATTACAGAAATGGATATAGGGTGCAAAGTTATGCTACTCTGATTTTTTTTTTTTTTCAGATTTTTTAGAGACCTAGAACTATTTTTATATAATTATTGAAAGTGTGGCCACGCCTTCTAGAGGTGTCAATAGGCGTCCAGTCTCTATCCATTTTATTAAAGATTCAGGGGTTCCAACTGAAATCACAGAACTTTCAATAAGTATTAAAAAATAGTTTTGGGTCTATTCAGAGTAGCATAATTTGGTACCCCCTATTCATTTCTGCAATGAAAATTTTACATGCAAGTTGTCCATTTGGCTGGTATAGTTAAGTTGTTTCCAATAAACGAGGTGCTGTAATTTCCCTGTCTTAAAATTTGTCAACTAATTCTGTGTGTTTCTACAGAGACGGAGGGCTTCAACATTGATACCATGAGGACTTACCACGGTATGACCCTCAAGTCCGTAACGGAGGGTAGTCAGCCCAAGAAGTCGTCCGCCCCCAGCGCCCCCACCCCCTCCCCCAGCTCGGGACAGATGCCGCCCCCAGCTGCCCCCGGGGCAAACACACAGGTGAGACCGGCTCTCACAAACATTCTGAGCATTCTGGGAAACTGAGAATACTCCAGGAATTTTAGCTACCTCCAAAACTCCTAAAAAATGCTGAAAAATGTATAAAAATAAAGAAATTTAATCTTAAAAAATAGAAACTCATAAAATTAAAATAAATAAAAAAATGTTAAAACTATATTCAGAGTTTTTGCAGTAAAAAGTTACCTTTGTATGCCTTTTTTTTTTTAGTAACTAGACAATTTGAAACAATTTAAACACAAAGGCTTATGGGACGATTGGTTTGAATCCATGCTTTGAGCAGTGGAAAACACGATAGAAATGTACAAAATTGTTACCTCGTGACTAACATTGTTCAAATTGCAGCAACAACAACAGCAGCAACAACAGGTTGCCAGACAGAACATGGGCAAGAGAGTGTCACGTACACCAATCATCATCATACCAGCTGCCAACACTTCTCTCATCACCATGTATAACTCCAAGGACATACTGCAGGAACTCAGGTATGTGGAGAATTTAAAACAATTCTTCGATCAAAATTATTTATTTTTTTAGTATAGGGCTTTCCTGTGAAGAACCAAACTAAAAACAATTTAATTAAAGAAATAGGATCAAAAAATTGTTTTTTGAAATTTTTTCTGTGGTATTTAGGTACTAAAATGTGTCTATAAAAAAATAAATAGTATAAATGGTACAAAATGTCAAGGGACTGATAATAATTTGTTTACAGGTTCGTCAGTACGGAAGAGAAGAAAGCTAGTGGTGCCAAGCGCGACAACGAAGTTTTGCTGCAGCGTCGCAAGGAGGGAGCTCTCACGGTGCCATACCGAATCATTGACAACCCCCAGAAACTGTCGCCTGCAGATTGGGACCGCGTGGTGGCAGTTTTTGTGATGGGCCCTGCCTGGCAGTTCAAGGGATGGCCCTGGGACGGAAATCCAGTCGAGATCTTCTCTAAGGGTGGGTGGTTTTTACTTGGCACCAAAATCTTGTGCTTGTAATAAACCATTGTTTATAATGTCTGCCCGGTAAGCCTTTTTCATTGTTAACTGTGGGATGACGTAGTACAGTTAATTTTACCCATGAGGTTCTTTTACAATTTTGTAAAAGTTCAGTCTTTTTTAAATCTAAGTTAAGAGAAAAGATAAGGAATCCTTATCTATTGGCTTACTAGAAGTAGAATGCCAAAACAAGGGCATAAGAAGAGAAGAAGAAGAGTTAAACTCACATTATGCCATATTTCAACAATTTATACCAAATAGTAATGTACTCGGTTCAGAGAAATAGATTATGATTAGCTGCTCAACTAAAGACTCATGTCAATAGAGTCTTCAAGTCGGTTGATTTTGTGGTGTTCCCACCGTTCCATCCAAACCTATGTAAAAAAAAAAAAAAAATTGAAATTGCTTTTTCTTCATTAAAGAAATTTTTTAGAGGAAAATAATTTATTTATTAATTATCAAAAGACCCCTAAATGAGGGAGTGTAGGAGATGGTTTCAAATTAATAGCTTTATTAGTTACTGAGAGAAAATTTTAAATTTTTTAACATGGTGACTTATGGAGAAAATTTTCCCACCGGGGAACACTCTATTGCAACCCTCCATATTCATCAATCTTGCAATTTTATTCACCAATCAAATTTTTTACATATTTTTCTGGGTCTTTTCTAACATAAAATTCATGTTCAAGCAGAACTTGTATTTTTTTAAACTCTTTCACATTTTGCTCTGCTAATCATGGGACTTTTATTTGTTTATTTATTTGTTATTTGTTTATTTATTTGTTTATTTATTTGTTTCCAGTGTGTGCGTTCCACCTGAAGTACGATGAGATGAAGCTAGACGCCAACATTGGTCGCTGGGCAGTCACTGTGATTGAACTGTCACGCACCAAGCGTCATCTCGACCGAGCCTCCCTGATGATTTTCTGGGAGAAACTTGACAAGTGAGTGGATCTATTATTGTCATAGAAGGTTCAGTAGCCAGTTCAATGGACTCCTGACGACGAGCTGGTTCCATTGGACTGGCTACTGAACCTTCTATGACATTTCCTTCCATGGATTTTCTGAGACCGGGAACTTTTGTTCAAAAACTATTAGAAGTACCAGCCATGCCCCCTGGAGGCATCACTCTTTAACAAAAATAATAAGACTAGATTACTCCAAGGGGCATGGCCAAACTTTAAAGATATTTCTCTCAAAAAAAAATTAAGAGAGCAAAATTTAATAACCTCTATTCATTTTTGGAATACAAAAAATTATGATAACTATCCATTATTTCACAATTTATGTTTTTACAAAGCTTATAAATAAAATGAAATATTTTAATCTTTATTCTTTATGACAATTTTATAATTTCTTTGTCTACTGTTTTTTTTTTTTTTTTTTTTTTACTGTGATTGAAAACCTTCATGGATTTTTTATTGCATATTTGGATTAAGGACCTCGAGTTATGTATTGTGTTTTTTTTTTTTTAAATTCCTCTTCACAGCTTCTTTCCAATCAATTTTGAGGATGTTTAAAAGTATATGGGGAAAAAATACAATAACTCGAGGTCTCCTATCAAAACATGCAATAAAATTTTTGTCCATTTGTTGTAAAAGTGTACCTATTATGATGTAGATACACATAGATGACATGTAATGTACATAGATGTAGCTGTTTGTTAATATAGATCAAAATAACACCACAACAATTCTGTTACAGACACATCCTGAAGGACAAACCTCATCTCCGTTTCTGAAGTCGTTAAGGTCCAAACTTGAATGTTTTAACAAGGAAACTTGTCTGTATATACTGAGGAAAAATAAATCTTATTACCTACCATAACAATTAGTTTTAATTAATTTCTGTTTGATTAAATTGGTAATGTGTTTAAAATGACACAAAAATATTGTTTTCATCTGCCTTATCAGTAATTTTGCTTACAAATCTTCCTGAAAGTTTATGAAAGTTTTGGTGAGGAATTAATAGAATGGCATGAAAAAGAATTTTCTATCAACACATGTAATTATTTTGTTGAAAATAAAGCAGGGGGAACGGCCTTCATGCAATAGTTAGGATGATGTTTCTTTTCTGGTGGTATAATTTACAACATAGGTTTTTGTAATCAAATATATAAACTAGTACATGATTTTATTAATAAAATGTAATAATTTATATACTGCATTCTGTAGAGTCAAGCAGAGGTTGTGATTTAGATGTACAAACCTATACAAATATATCTTACTTTTTTTAATTTAAAAATAATAATAAAAATAAGTATTATTTGTTGATTAAAAAATACTTTTTTTAGGGTACTAGGCTGGATATTTATCATAACTTTGCATCTAAAACATTTTCAACTTTTTAATTATAGCTGCAGTATAAAGAATGAACATTCAAAATGTTAGATCTAATGAAATATTGACAGTTCATGTAGCTAGATTTGCTTTCTTGGATGATTTCAAGAAAAAATAAACTTTAATTTTTAAAAATTTATTTCATTGACTCCACTCCCGTTAATCAGCTTCACGTGTCTTTGACAACAATATAAACATCGATCAAACCAAACACCATTTTGATTAGGTAGCATTAATTGTTGATAAAAATACAACATTGTCGTCTCAGAATGCATTTTATGTTTGTTGCAATTATAGACTTTATGTCACATATTGCATAAGGCTTATACATATAATTGTATAACTGTATAATTGCTACAAAACATCATACTGATTAATAGGACACTTTTATTTAATCTGAGGCAACAACGTAAATTATCAATGTAGATTCAACCTCAAATTTTTATTTTTGCAGAAATAGATGGAGGGTGCAAAGTTATGCTACTCTAATTTTTGTCAGATTTATTAGAGTCTGGGAACTATTTTTAAAATATTAATGAAAATAAAGAGAAAGTGACACCTCTCTTAATAAAAAGGATAGGACCTAAAAGGGGCGTGGGTTCAAACCCAACCTCTGCAAAACTTTTTTAGCAATACTTCCTGTATTCAGAAAAATCTGAAAAAAATCAAGGTAGCATAACTTTGTACCCTCTATCCATTTCTGTAATAAAAAATGAGGTCGATACTCCGTTATTCAAGCAGTTTTACACACTAAATTTTTGTCTGTCGATACTCCGTTATTCAAGCAGTTTTACACACTAAATTTTTGTCTTTACAAAATTGAAGAGGTAATAAATGCAGAAAATACTTAACTCCAAAATTGAAGCTAAAGAAAAAAAGAAAGGTAAAGGCTCAAATATAAAAAGGTTAATTACTGTAGTAACTTCTCAGCCTACCATGAAAACAATGGAGTATCGACCTCATTTTTTTTTTTATTGCAGAAATGGATAGAGCGTGCAAAGTTATGCTATCTTAATTTTTTTCAGATTTTTCAGAGCACGGGAACTATTTTTAAAAAAATTATTGAAAGTTCTTTTTGTAACATCACGAGACGCCGCTCCTTAAGAAAAAGATAGGACTTGCTGCCTCGTGACGTCACAAAAAGAACTTTCAATATTTTTTAAAAATACTTCCCGGGCTCTAAAAAATCTGAAAAAAATCAGAGTAGCATAACTTTGCACCCTCTATCCATTTCTGTAATAAAAAAAATTTGAGGTCGATACTCCATTGTAACAATATAGAGGCCTTGTAACAATTAAAAACATTGCATACAATTATAAAACATAACATTATAAACTTTAAGCCATATTACAGATAAATTATATAGCAAAAGCTATGCACAAAACTATGCATATATTGTTTTTAAACTTAACAATACTTAAAACTTAATATATATTTAAAGCTCAGAGAAATTAACATAAAGAAAATTTACATAAATTGGAGCATAAAATTTTATATTACTGTACATAAATAATATGCATTTTACAATAACTGGGGTTCAAAATTCTACAATTACAAATTAAAAATCCTGACACATAATTTTAAGTTTCATGAGCCAGCTGTATTTTCTTGTTCACAAATTTTAAACAAAATGCTTAATTGAACTTAATATTTACACCTTAATACAGAAGATAGAAAATTAAATTTTCTTTATTAGTAAAAGCAAATTAAATGAACAAATGTCTTAAAATTTAAAGTCTTATCTCTTTTTTTTTTTACTTATTAGAAAATAAAGCATAATACACAATAAACCATTCCATTGTTCCTCCTTCTTAAACCCTAACTGTGGTGGACTAACCTCACTTATCAGGCTGTGCGAAGCCGAGGTTAAACTCACTAGAAAAAATGTTGAAGAAAAACCATCTCTTGACTTTCAAACTATCATCAGCTTCGTCATTATAGATTTTAAATAATTTATTAGTCGACAAATCGGACGATAAAAATTGACGTCCTTTAAAATTTTCACTTTCCACGATAGGAAACTTTTCGATAAAACGTCTGACTGCATTTCTCTTATCATCAAACAAATGACTCTTTGTGTTCCCTCCCCTATTTTCTTGTGGAAACGACGCTGATTGTCGAAACCTTGATATTACTCCGTCCACTCTATTCTTGTTAACTCTGAGAATTCCGAGGAACGTGCTTTTACAGACAGGAACCTTAACGATTCGGGTCTTTCTACTGCTGTAAATTCTCCGTGTGACAAAGTATTTGATCGGAAACCTGTCTTTCTTGTCCTGTTTGGACTTCCGTCGAGGTTCTAGTGGAATTGTGTGGATGATGATGAACGCGTCTTGCATTTGTTTGTCGTCGGAAGAGTAGAACTTTCCGTGGAAACACTCAACGTCCTCGTGGGTAAGAGTTCGACATTGGAACGCTCCCTTTCGGTGATCGCAGCTTGGGTCGGCGGGAGGTTCTTTCGGAGCATACCTGTAACATTTCAATGTGTGATGTTTAAACAAAAACTTACCAATTTTAGGTTAAAAATAAGAATTACTGATAAAGTTGGCGTACAAAATGTAACTGTGATTGATGTTTTGAGAACTAGTCCACTGTTAAAAGCATTAAATCTAGGGTTTGAGAAAGAATTAGACAAAATGATGACACAACCATTGAATTTGAACATTGAGGATAAAAAATATTACGAATTTGAAGTTTGAATTATTGTAAAAAAAAAAATAGGCAATTTGATATCCCTCGTAGTTACATTCCTTCAATACCATGTGAAAAGGAATTACCGTACGAGAAAAATCAAGTCCGTAAATTATGTAGCACCTAAATATTTTGAGCATAATTTCAAACAGAGTCAAGAAAATTGTTGTGTGGTTTAAGAAGGTTCAGTAGCCAGTTCAATAGACTCCTGACGACGAGCTGGTTCCATTGGACTGGCTACTGAACCTTCTATGACAATTCCTTCCATGGATAACAAAGAGTCATCATAGAAGGTTCAGTAGCCAGTTCAATGGACTCCTGACGACGAGCTGGTTTCATTGGACTGGCTACTGAACCTGCTATGACAATTCCTTCCATGGATAACAAAGAGTCATCATAGAAGGTTCAGTAGCCAGTTCAATAGACTCCTGACGACGAGCTGGTTCCATTGGACTGGCTACTGAACCTTCTATACGAAGGTTCTTTAATCAATTTTAAAGTGACAATCAATTACACAGTAAATACATGACAAACACAAGAACCAATATCTTGTGAAACTGTCAGTTTACCTTGCTCTTTTCTCGATGGTTTTCTGCCAATTTTCAGGGTCCGCCACTCGCTTGGGCCTCGTAACTTTGGGCGGTCTGATTTTTGCTAAGGGGGGTGAAGTCTCCTCAGTTTGTTTAACTTGTGAGCTTTCTGCTTCCATCCCGAGCAACTATATCATAATTACACGTCAAATAAGTACGTTAATTGAGAGAAAATCGTTAAAAAATACTCACTTTACAACATCAACAAACACCACCGCTATCAGCTGGTTGTCATGTGACGTCAGAAGTCACGTGGTATATTTCAAGCGTTTTGATTGGATTAAAAGCGCCTGCAGTTGTACAAGGCTATGCAACTTATTTAACACTTCTGCTTTGCGGGTTGCATCTCAATAAAAGTTAGGCGTCAAATATTAGCCCAACTTTTCTTATTTAAACTGAAATTATGTCTCATATGTATTTTTTTATTCAATGCATAATAATGTATTTTTTTAATATTCTTTTATATGGCTGATCTGGTTAAAAAGTCTTGTACTTAAACCCAAACTTGTATTGTATTATGTGTTTTCTGAATAAAAGCCTTTTGAATCTGAATCTGATGTCAAATATTGATATTTAGTTGATTTTAATAAACCCATGCCAACTCCCTTAAATAAAGTTTCACTCATAATTTGAAATAATTTCAAATTTAAATAAAAAATAAAAGTGCTTTCTATAGTTTTACCATATCATGATAATTATATATTATCGAAATTTAACATGTTCGCAGATTATAAAGTTAATGATTTCACTTAATAATTAGTAATGGGTGACCATTTTCAAAAAACACCACGTTTCCCATGACAAAAGCTGTAGCGTCCATCTTTTCTGAGGTTTCCACGCTTCCCTCAGTCGCAGGCAAATGCCGGGATGGATTTCAAGGTCGTGGCCGCCTCGTACCGGAAGAGCTCAAGTTAGGATTTCGGAAGGTTCGGGGTTTCAAAGTAGTATGTAATTAGTAAGTAGAAGTACCTAATAGGAATAGGGTTTAATTTAAAAAAATATATATATCATTAAGAAATATTACATACAATAATTATGAAGATTTCAGTTGAATGATTAAAACATTAGGTCTGTTAGTAAATGCACAATCAGAAAGAATCGATTATTATTGATGAACCTTATATAAGTTCTATATACAGAAGGTTCATCAATAATAATCGATTCTTTCTGATTGTGCATTTACTAACAGACCTAATGTTTCTTAATAATTGCCATTTCTCTGTCGAAGTCTTTTTGAAGTGATATTTAGTAAATTGTTTGTATTATATGATACGTCTGTTATACCCTGAGGTTGATGCAGCGCTCTACATTCTAGCATGTTATCTTTGTGTCGCATTTCTACACGGAAACTGTATATTTTGATATAATAAATATTGTGAAAAAGACACTTCTAATTATTATTTTGAAAACGTTCGTAAATAAAATACAAAATTGTGACACTTCCTTAATAAATAAAAAAAAAATCAAGGTCGTGCATTTGTTTCCTTGTTTTTGTTGTTAATAAAACAACTCGCACATTTTTTTTACGCAAAGAAAACAAAAACAATAAGAAAAGTCACGTTTCTCTCTTGCCAATTTGAACAAGTTAGAACTTGAAACTTTACACATCGAGTACAGGAAGGTTTCTTGTAAGCTGCAGACACAGAATCCAGCATGCCTTCGCTACAGGTAATATTTTAGGGTGGTTTTCTCCCTTATTTAAATCCAAAAACTAGTCCAATGGAGTAGCAACCTCAATTTTTTATTATGGAAATGGAGAAAGGGTGCAAACTTATGTTACCCTGATTTTTTTTTCAGCTGTTTAAGAGCTCAGGGAACTATTTTTAATTTTTTTTTAAAGTACAGAGAAAGTGACGCCTCTAAATGCCTCTCTTAATAAAAGGATTACAACTTAAAGGGATGTGGGTTCAAACCCGACCTCAGCAAAACGTTTTAGCAATACTTCCTGGGCTCAGAAAATGCTGAAAAAAATCAGAGTAAAATAACTTTGCAACCTCTAACCATTTTTGCAATAAAAATTTTTGAAGTCTTTAGACGACGAGCTATCCATTCGAATGGCTACTGAACCTTCTAACTACGAGCTTTTTTGTTATGGAAATACTAAATAAAAAATGGACGTCCTAAAACAATCATTAGTGACTAATACTTTAAAAAATATGTTGCATGAACAAAATTGGTAGCTGCATAATAATTACACTTTGTCTGAAGACAACTTATAATTTTTATAAATTTAAAATAAAATTAGAATAATTTTGTTTATTCATTCCTTTTATTCATGCCTCTAATATTATTTGTTCTTCATTTGATCAAATAAATATTAAATTTCTAATTTGAATGATTTTAACATGCAAGTACAATGCAATTTAATATATATTAATTTAAATTAAGATATAAATTCAATTTAATAAATGTTAATGTTCAGTCCGCAAATAATTTACTTATTAATAAAAAATACCAATTAATGGTTGTTTTTTATTAAACTACTATATTAAAAATTAATAAATTTAGTCCATGATTTGAATCAGCCATCATGCACGTTTTCAAAAACTCCCTGTATAAAATTATGCTCAATGTGATTGCATTAATGTTACAGACAGTTTTTGGCCTGCAGGTAACTGCTGCTCTCATATTTGTGGTAAGTCATTAAAGGGAAGGTAACACGGATCAGCTGATCGATGTAGTCCCATTTGATTAACATGTAAACCTTAGCAGACATAAAAAAAAATTTGAAAATTTTTCGAGACAGATTTTAGTACATAAAAGTCACAGAAAAAAACTCAAGACAATTAATCAGGCCAATTTTTTTAATTAAATTTTTAGTTTGGCTTTCCATGGGAAAGTCCTTTGCAAAAAAATTAAAATATAATTAAAAAAAATTTGGATCGAAGAATTGTAACTTTGAAACTTTTTCTGTAACTTTTAGGCCCTAAAACCTTTTTCAAAATTTTTGTGTCTGCTAAGGTTTACATGTTAATCAAATGGGACTACATTGATCAGCTGATCCATGATACCTTCCCCTTAATCAACGCACTTGATTTTACGAAACTCAACACGAAATTCGACATTTCAGATGACGGTGGGCTCAGTGTCGGGGGTTATGGTTGACGCAGGGTAAGACATCAATTCTCAAACCAGTGCAGTCTTTAGTCTTTCACCCTTTTTTGGAGTTTTAAAAGAAAGAGTCATCATAGAAGGTTCAGTAGCCAGTTCAATGAACTCCTGACGACGAGCTGGTTCCATTGGACTGGCTACTGAACCTTCTATGACAATTCCTTCCATGGATAACAAAGAAAGAGTCATCATAGAAGTTCGCCAGTTCAATGGACTCCTGACGACGAGCTGGTTCCATTGGACTGGCTGCTGAACCTCCTACGACAATATCTGATCTGTGACGTCACAGTGTACAGGATCGTCTCGATCAACTGGCGGCTAATCTGACTGAGGTTGAACAAGAAGTGGATGACCTCACGGTGGCGAACACAAAACTGCGGAGAGACATCGATGACCCCCTGCCACACCCCGTAGACCCCCTGCCCCCCGTCAAGCCGGGACACCACGGATATCATAACACAGAGGATTGCTGTGAGGTACCTGTGGTTTTATTTTTAATAAAAAATATATTTAAGGATCTTTAGTTTTATCGTATATTTGGTAAAGGACCTCGAGTTTCCCGAGTTGAAATAAATTTCATATTTTATTCACTATTAAACTCTCCTCTCGTCTAATTTACTCTTATTTTGTGCCATTTTATAGGAAAAAATACGAGATTATGTATTTTTCCCTCTTCTTGAGCATAAAATGTTAAAAATATTGTTTTCATTAATTTCATCCTGACTTTGAGCGAAGAGGAAATATGACATGTTTTAGAGGTAAAAAGATTAGGTTTAGACGTGTAAAGAATTAGTTGAAGACGTAATTTTTCAACCAGGTTGTTGTTTGTCCACAGGCCGACCTCATCCGCAAGGACTGCTGGGAAAAAGGTGACATCTTTCTAAAAATATAAATAAAGAAACGTCAATTTATTTCAAAATTTTTATAAATTGTACGATCACAATTTTTTTCTCAAATGAGGTTTATTTATTTTGTAAACTGCATGACAGATGCAAGTAAGTACAATGAAGTATCGACCTCAAAATTTTTTATTGCAGAAATGGATAGAGCGTGCAAAGTCATGCTACCCTGATTTTTTTCATATTTTTGTAGAGTCCGCGCGGGAATTGTTTTTAAAAAAATATTGAAAGTACAGAGAAAGTGACGCCTCTCTTAATAAATAAAAGGATAGGACCTAAAGGGGACGTGGGTTCGAACCCGACCTCGCCAAAATTTTGTAGCAATACTTCCTGCCTCTAAAAAATCCGAAAAAAAAAAATCAGAGTGACATAATTTTGCACCCTCTTTTTCCATGTCTGCAATAAAAAAAATTTGAGGTCGATACTTTATTATATTTGTTACATGCAAATTACAACTTTTGCAAGAACATTTGGTTTAAATTCCCCGTTGAAACAACATTGACATCAATTCGTGCATGTTAAACATTAATTTGATAAAGCTCAACAGCAGTAGAGGCAAATTAATATTTATGCCTAGCCGAGACACTTCCCAGAGATTGTCAATTGAGATATGTCCTTTTCAGTTGACGGCCTGCCTCTTACCGTACTTGACAAGGGGGTGTATTACTTCCACACTGACGTCAACAACCCGGTGAGTTTGGGGGGGGGGGGACTTGACCTTTATAACATTAACAATAATGTTTTTGCTGAAAAATATATACGTAATTACAATTAATTTTCCATTCAAATAAATGCATTTAAGTTAATTTTAAAACAATTTAATTCAATTTAATTATTTTTTTAACAAAATTAAATGCAAAATATAAAACTTGATTGTGTGTTTTATTTTAGAATAAAATATAAAAATATAATTTTAATTCATTTTAAATTAAATAAAAAAGTGTTTTAAAAAATTTATTTATATATACATAATATATTTTTAAATTAAACAATCATATTGCACTTGATTCATGAGAACAATTAAAATAGTAGTACTTTAAAAAAAGAACAAAAAATTAACAAATTACTGATAAATTAAATTAATACATGAATGGGCTAAATCCACTATTGGATAACCAGCATGAAATTTTATATTGCAGGAATGAATAGAGGATACCAAGTTATGTAATCCTATTTTTTGAAGATTTTCTTCAATCCCGGAACTATTTTTAAATAATAATGAACAATTTTTAATTACAGAAATGAATAGAGGGTACCAATTTATGCTATAATATACTCTGATTTTTTTTTAAGTCGCAGAACTATTTTTTAAATAATAATTGAAAGTGCAGCCGCGCCCCCTGAAGGCGTCTAGGTCCTATTCTTTTTATTAAGGATTCAGGGGTGCCAACTTAACTTACAAAACTTTCAATAATTATTTAAAAATAGTTTCAGGACTAAAAAATATCTGAAAAAATTCAGAGTACTATATTTTGGTGCCCTCTATTCATTTCTGCAGTAAAAAAACTCCATGCAGGTTGACACGGTTTAATCAACATCGATCTGTTCACAGCTGACGTGGTTCCGAGCGCAGGACTTCTGTCGTCGCCACGGCATGCAACTCGTCAGCATTGAAGACATGCAGGAGAACTCGCTCCTGAGGACGCGCGTCCAACTGTTGTTGGGTACGTACCCGTGTTCGAATCCCGTCACCCTTAATTTTTTTTATTACAGAGAACTGGGTCTGATGTTATTACCGACCAATTTTACTTAGGTTTCCACGTTTTCTCATTTCAAATTTTTTCATTATAACCAACCAAAATTGAAATAAATTTCATCTTTTATTCAATTTCAACGTCTCCCCCCCCCCCTAGTCGAAAAATAAAGTGCTAAGTGATAATTTGAGCAGTAGTCAAGTAGTTGACTACTTGTTTCTAAGTAGTCAACTACTTAAAACAAGTAGTTGACTACTTAAAAACAAGTAGTCAACTACTTGACTACTGCTCAAATTATCACTTAGCACTCTTACTTTTTGACTAGGGCCCTCTTATGTTACACCAAAATTTTTGAAAAAGAGACGAAAAGATTTCGTCTTCGTTCCTCTTTTGGAGAGTGAAGTTTTAAAAAAATTGTTTAATTTTAATCCTCCCTTTGCACGAAGAGAGAGAAAAAATGTTTTACTAGAAATAAGATTAGGTTTAGACGTTAAAAGAATGAGTTAAAGGCTTGCATTTTCAAATAGGGAAATAAAAATCTTTAATAATGACAAGAAATGAGACCATCTTTAAGTTAACAAAAAAATCAGACCACCCTAATTGAAAAAAATTGTATTCAACTCATCCTTTACACGTCTAAATCTAATCTTTTTACCACTAAAACACATCTTATTTCCTCTTCACTCAAAGTGAGGATGAAATGAAGAAAATATTTCTAACATTTTATACTCAAGAAGAGGAAAAAATACATAATTTTGTCTTTTTCTCTATTTTTTGCTCTAAAATGTTGCAAAATATAAGAGAACAAAAGATGAGAGGAGAGCTTAATAGTGAATAAAATATCAAATTTATTTTAACTTGAGTAATTAACTTAATTAATTAATAATAGTAATATAATAACACTAAATTAATAATGACACGAAATGAGACCATCTTTAAGTTTATTTTTCAGGTGGAGAGTCAGACTTTTTGTCCTTCTTTTGGACGTCCTTGAACGACCACAGTTTGGAGGGCTCGTACATCTGGGGGGGCACCGGACTGCCAGCAACTTACTTCGACTGGCATGGGGGCGGTAACCCCGACAATGACGGTAACTGCTGTGAGATTTGGCAGATCGGACCCATCGGAAACGTGCATTGGAATGATAGAAGCTGTACGGGGTGGAGGGGACGCTTTATCTGTGAGATGCCCCAGCCGTGTGCTGATCTGATCAGACACAAGGCTAAGAAGAACATGCAATCGTACTAGCCAGGATATCGTACATTACAACAATAGACCTCATTATTTTTTTTTTTAGAAATGGATAGAAGGTGCAAAGTTATGCTATTCTGATTTTATTCAGATTTTTTAGAGCCCGGGAACTATTTTTAAACAAATTATTGAAAGTACAGAGAAAGTGACGCTTCTCTTAATAAAAGGGGTGTGGGTTCAAACCTGACCTCGGCAAAACTTTTTATCAATACTTTCCGGGCTCAGACAATCTGAAAAAAAAAATCAGAGTAGCATAACTTTGCACATCATGATAATTTTAATTGTTTTTTTGTTTTTATTAGAGAGCATTAATTGTAGGAGATAATGAATAATTAAACAATGTTAGAATAATAATTTAATGCAGCGATATCCAATGCGCTAATAAACATAACAATTAATGTGTAATATACTGTATGTATGTGGGTATAATTAATTATAAATATATGTTTATTTAAATCGTATTTGTTGTTAAGTGTTTATGTTATGAAGTTGTACTACATCATGTATCCAAACTTATGAAATTACTGTAGTATACAGTATATTATATACTGTATTGGATTCAAATTGATTCAATAAAAATATACAAATATATCCTCTATCCATTTCTTCAATAAAAAATTTTGAGGTCGATACTCTATTGTAAAAAGGGTATGGTTATGGGGAATATCATTTGGTGGAGAATTTTAGGGCAGTAGCTATTTTGTCACCAAAGTAGAAGGTTCAGTAACCAGTTCAATGGACTCCTGACGACGAGCTGGTTCCATTGGACTGGCTACTGAATCTTCTATGATGATGGAAAATAATAAATAGCCTAAACCTGCCTTACTGAATACCACACTGATTATGAATAAATTTAAAATTTAATTTCAAATAAATTATAAATTAACTTTCTATTATCTTCAAATAAATAAAATTATGGTCTTACTTTATTGTATTTTACTACCTTTCAAAGCTGATAACATATTATTAACTATAAAGAGATTTTGTTATTTATATTATTGAAAAAATAATAATAAAGGAGTAATTTATATGAAGTTGTTGTGAGTTTCTTGAGGAATTTGTTTGGTAAAACTGTACTAGATAGAGTAAGAAATATTTGGGTAATGAATGAGTGCAGAGTGACACAAAAAAAAAAGAAAAACGTAATTGACAAGTATGAACGTAGTACGCTAACTACGCTACGTTGGTTTGGTAATGTTGAGAAAATGGGCGAAAAAATAACTGCAGAACAGGTGTTTATAAAAGTAGAGCAGAAGGATTAGACAATAAAAAAAAAAGTTTGGTTGGAGGTGATTGCAGAATGTCTGAGAAAAAGTGTGTTAGAAATGCTTTGTGCATTAGAGTAGAAGACATAACATGAGTGTATCTGAAGCAAGTCTGTTTTGTGGACAAGGTAATGATGCTGCTGGCTTACCCCGTAAGGATATGGCGTCATGTTATGATAAACAAATAACACAATGCAAAGGAATTAAAATAGATGAGAAATACAATTTTTTGGAACATTTAATATTCTAAAAAAAAAAAAAAAAAATACCTGCCCTCTATTGAGAAATGATAACCAAAAATTCCATCTCAAATAGCTTCACTACAAAAAACTCCCAAAGTTGGTGTTTCGGAGGCCTTTAACATGCAGACTTAAATAGACTTATGGTACAGAAGACAGCTTTTTACTCCAACTTCGTTTGAACTATATGGTACCAATTAAAAAATACCTACGTAATCTATAAAGAATTCTTTAAAGGCATACAGGCCTCAAAATACAAATTAGACAGTCACCAAGTGGGTTTAGAGTATATAATCAACATTCGCATCATTTTTTTCCACGCGTGATGCATCCGTGCGAAGTTGCAGTTCAAAGTAAGAAATTTAGTCCTTGATGACGTCATGAAGTCCTTGATGACGTCACAACTCAATGCTAATCGGTGCTAGCTGTGAGTTGTGACGTCAGCAAGGACTTTCTTTACAGCGCGACTTCGCACAGACGCACCGCGCGCAGGTAAAAATAATACGAATGTTGATTATAAACTTGAGCAACACTTAATGTCTGTCTAATTTGTAATTTGAGGCCTGTATACCTTTAATGGATTTTCCAAAAAATAAAAAACAAAAACGGAACCAAAAAATTTGAAATTTCTGTGGGTTAATTTCCGTTAAAGGATTCTCAAGATTTCTTTCCGGAGAAACGGCTCCGTAAGGTTTTTTTTTATTTGAAAATCCATTAAAGAATTCATCATAGATTACAAACGTATTTTTTAATTGGTACCATAGTTCAGACGAAGTTGGAGTAAAAAGCTGTTTTCTGTTCAATAAGGATGCATGTTAAAAGCCTCCGAAACATAAATTTTGGATATTTTTTTTTGTGGTGAAGCTATTTAAGATGAAAATTTTTGGTTTTCATTTTTCAATAGAGGTCAGGTTAAACTATTTTTTAGAAAATAAAATCTTTAAAAAAATTCAATCGCTCACTCTACTTTAAGGTACTTCTTGAACATTGATGTGATAATGTACACGTTAAACTGTGTATTGTGAAAAACATCATGTTAAATATTGTGAATACATAAATAAAATATACAATCTGATATTAACACTTAATTCCTTAAAAACATAAAATAACAAGGTCTTGCATTTGTTTCCTTGTTTTTGTTGTTAATAAAACCACTTCAACTCGCACATTCCTTCACGCATGTGCAAACATAAACAACGCGAGCAAGTCACGTGTCAATCTCAACAAGTTAAAACTTGAAACTTTAATAGAACGTTTTTTAGCAAGCTGTAGACATGAAAACCAGCATGTCTTCGCTACAGGTATAACTAATAAATTATGGAAACTAAAGACTAATGGGAGCGATTCACGAAGCAATTAACCAGGTTACCACTTTTAACTGTACCTAGAAACCTGGCTAAATGTTTCGTGAATCGCGCTCAATAATGCTAAATGTTGTTTAATTAATAAATATTTACAGACCCTGCTTGGTCTAGTGGTAACTGCTGCTATCATTTTTGAGGTAAGGCATTGAGTGACCAACAAACGTGACTTATATGAATTTTAACAATTATTCTACATTTTAGGGGACAGCAGTTGAAATTCCCGGAAGGTAAGAATTTAGTTATTTACTTAATCATTCCATTCCATCACATCCAAATAGTCATCATAGAAGGTTCAGTAGCCAGTTCAATGGACTCCTGATGACGAGCTGGTTCCATTGGACTGGCTGCTGAACCTCCTACGACAATATCTGATCTGTGACGTCACAGTGTACAGGATCGTCTCGATCAACTGGCGGCTAATCTGACTGAGGTTGAACAAGAAGTGGATGACCTCACGGTGGCGAACACAAAACTGCGGAGAGACATCGATGACCCCCTGCCACACCCCGTAGACCCCCTGCCCCCCGTCAAGCCGGGACACCACGGATATCATATGACTGAGGATTGCTGTGAGGTATCTGCAGTTTTATTTTTAATAAAAAATATATTTAAGGATCTTTAGTTTCATCGTATATTTGGATAAAGGACCTCGAGTTAATTGAGTTGAAATAAATTTCTTATATTTTCACTATTAAACTCTCCTCTCGTCTAATTACCTCTTATTTTGTGACATTTTGGATGGTAAAAAAGTATGATATTAAGTATTTTTTCCTCTTCTTGATCATAAATGTTAGAAATAATAGTCTGTTCGTAAATACACAATAAAAAAGAATCGATTATTTGAGACATGGAACATAAGGTTCATCACAAATAATCGATTCTTTCTGATTATGTTATATTTACGAACAGACCTATATATTGTCTTCATTTCATCCTCACTTTGTACGAAGAGGAAATAAGATGTGTTTTAGTTGTATTAGGTTTAGACGTGTAAAGGATGAGTTGAAGACGAAATTTTTCAACTAGGTTGTTGTTTGTCCACAGGCTGACCTCATCCGCAAGGACTGCTGGGAGAAAGGTGACTCATCTTTCTAAAAATAAATAAATAAACGTCAATTTTATACAACAATCATAAATTACACAACCGTAATTTTTTCTCATAAAATGATTATTCATTTTGTTAACTTTAATGGAGTATCGAAGACCTCAAATTTTTTATTGCAGAAGAATATAGATAGAAATAGAAATGCTAATCTGATATTTTTTTTTTAGTCAGGGTATAACTACTTTTTTAAAAAAGATGTTGAAAGTACAGAGAGAGTAAAAGGATAGGATCTAAAAGGGTCGTGGGTTCAAACCCAACCTCGGCAAAACTTTTTAGTAATACCTCCTGGTCTCTAAAAAATCTGTAAAAACTCAGAGTAGCATAACTTTGCACCCTCTATCCATTTTTGCAATAAAAAATTTTGAGGTTGATTCTATATTTTTTGTCACCTGTAAAATAATTACAAATTTTGCAAGACATTGTTTGAGAAAACGTAGACATCGACTCGAGCGAACATTAATTTTTATAAAGCTCAATGTCAGTAAAGGTAAATTGTGCCTGGGAGAGAGACTACACTGAGACTGTTAATTGAGATATGTCTTTTTCAGTTGATGGCTTGCCTCTAACCGTGCTGGGCAATGGCGTTTATTATTTTTTCACGGACTTCAGCAATGGGGTGAGTACCCGCGACTGAATGAAAAATATATATTAAAGGAGGGGAACAGCTTTAGCTTTTATATTTTTATCGTTTTATAATTAACGTCAAACTTACTTGTGCACCAAAAAAATAGTTTCCGCCTTTCAATTTCTTGAATTTCGGTTCCATTTGGAGAACTACTTGAACTATTTTTAAAAAAATTTAACTTTGCTTTTTGAAAACAGCTGATCGACCCTTTACTTAAATTGAACGTGTTCACAGCTGACGTGGTTCCGAGCGCAGGACTTCTGTCGTCGCCACGGCATGCAACTCGTCAGCATTGAAGACATGCAGGAGAATTCGCTCCTGAGGACGCGCGTCCAACTGTTGTTGAGTACGTTTCCTCTCTTAGTACCTGAAGGCGTGCTGGAACCTGTTACATTTTCATTGTGCCGCTCCTGAAATCTTTCCTGTCTCCCCTAGTTGAAAAATTACGTCTTCAACAAATTCTTTACACGTCTAAACCTAATATTTTTTCCTCTAGAACACATCTTATTTCCTTTTCGCTCAAAGTGAGGATGAAATTAAGACAATTTACGAAGAAGTTAGCCAGGTTTCCAACCACGTTTAATTATACCTGTTTTACGTGTTAAACCACCTAGTTAAACGTGGTTAGAAATCTGGTTAAATGCTTCGTGAATCGCGTCTAATATTTCTAACATTTTATGCTCAAGAAGAAGTAATCTCGTCTTTTCTTTTCTAAAATGGTGCAAAGTAGGAGGGAATTAGACGAGAGGAGAGCTTAATAGCGAATAAAAGATGACATTTTTTTCAACTCGGGTATGCATTTATTTTCCAGGTGGCCAGGCCGACTCTCGTTCTTTCTTCTGGACGTCCTTGAATGACCTCAGTACGGAGAACACTTTCATGTGGGCGGGCACTGGACAGTCCCCCGGCTTCACGGACTGGCATTTATTTGGAAATCAACCGGACAACTTGGGGGACGAGGACTGTGGAGAGATGTGGCAGGTCGGCTCCGTCGGAAACGTGCATTGGAACGACAGAAAATGTACGGGGTGGAAGGGGCGCTTTATTTGTGAGATGCCCCAGCCGTGTGCTGATCTGATCAGACACAAGGCTAAGAACATGCAATCGTACTAACCTTGGAGACGGTTATGGTTGGTGGAAGTTTTAGGACGTTTTTATTTTCCATGGAAAAAATCGTCGTAGGAGCTTCAGTAGCCAGTTCAATAGACTCCTGATGACGAGCTGGTTCCATTGGACTGGCTACTGAACCTTCTATGATGACTCTTTTGATGATCGATGATAATGAATGCCTCAAAACTCTCACTGAATCAATTCCATAAAAAAAGTTCTTTTAATCAGAACTTTGACAATAAAAATCCCTAAAACAAAATATATCGTCTCATTTTATTTTTTTTTTTACTACCTTCTTATAATATTTTATTTTCTAGTTTTTCATTTTAAAATTACTTATTGCAGAGGATTAAAATAATGAGTTTGAAAAAAATAAACTTTAGGAAATAGCAATAAATATTAGTATTCAAAAAGCAAGTAATACTTCTTTCAAAATAATGATAAAAATCGTTTATTGGAGCAAACATAATAGCAATATATAAATAGAATTTTACGAAATATATTTAAAGTAATTGTACAACAATAAAATAATAAGATTAATTCAAAAGTGGAATCAAAATAAAGTAAAATTTTTAATATTCTCTGAAATAGATTTCAATTTCCTATCGATGCTTTTTACAATTAGGCCAATGTTGAACTTCTACCTCAGTTCTCACAAAACCGATCAATCAGACAGATTCGCTTCAAAATTTGTATACCACCTATTGATGGGGAGTTTTAAGTCCCCTGCAAGTCTGCATTCAGGCGCAACGATAGCGAGATATCAACCTACATAATTATATCAAACCAATATTTAGTTAGAGAATTCCTCTTCTCCACGACGCGATCTTGCTTAGGGACAGAGTGGTTAGTAATCATATACATACAATAACATTAAATAATGATAAAAACTAAATTATTAAATAAAAAATATAAAAATATTTACTTTTTACAAATTAACTATTTCATTTTAATTTTAAAAAATTATATTAAAGAATTTAAATTGTAATATTAACATTTATAAAAATTAAAAATTATTTATTTATTGATTTATATAATTTTCAATTATAATATTATTAAATTTTTGAACATTTCGTATTATTTGTATGAATTTAAATAACAATTTATTTAAAGCAGATTAAAAACTAAATTAAACTAATTAAAAAACGTAAAATTTTTATTTTTTACAAATTTGTTATTTAATATTTATATTTAAAATAATATTAAAGAATTTAAATTTATAATTTTAGTATTTATAAAAATTAATAATAAATTATTTATTAATTTATATAATTTTCATTTATAATAGAAAATTTTAGAATATCTTTTATGAATTTAAATAACAATCTATAAAACAGAGCATTGAATGTGTACAAGATGTGATAGGTGAATATATACATATATTAATTTATGAAAGAACACAGTAGCTCAATTTAGTGTATTCAATTTATATTATTTCGTTCAATTGCAGATACATTTATGCATATTTTATATTAAAAACATGTCAAAATAAAGCAAAATGCATTGGTAAGACGTCCGAGAGCAAAAATCTTTAACAGAGCAATACTTATTGAGCAGAAATTTTTAACCCATTTTTTCTGAAATGCTGAAATCTGCATATTTTTTGTAGATTTTTTAATGATATTTGTAATTTATTATACATTTATGCGTGGGACTATTGTCAATAATTTTACTTATATTTTTAGGAGGGATGATTAGTTTTATTTACATTTCTAGTACTGTACGAAATATTTTTTTAGCATAAATTATATTTTTTTTTAACAAAACTAACACACTCCAATATGGAAGCGATAATATTTTATGTTTTCTGAAATGTATTTCGCGTTCTTTTATTAGTAAAACAAGAAAATATTTTATTGTTTTGACCACGATACACGGACGAGGAAGCGATGTAAATTCCACTTGTAAACAAACCACACATCACGTTTGTTTTGTAAACAATGTAAACAATGCATTGCAGCAGCGAGAATTCTCATTTAGTAAAACAACTTCCTTTAATCTTCACTTAGTCTCAGAGTCGACAATATGAAAGTACCAATGTACATGTGCACAATTGTGGTGAGTAATTAAAGGTAACACGGATCAGCTGATCGATGTAGTCCCATTTAATTAACATGTAAACCTTAGAAAATTCACAAGTTTTCTGGATTTTTTTGAGATGGATTTTAGTACCTAAAAGCTACAGAAAAAATATGCACCATTTAAAAAAAAAAAGACGAGATTACGTCTTTTTTCCTTTCCTTGAACATAAAAATGCTAAAAATGTTGTCTTCATTTCATTCTCACTTTGAGCAAGGAGGAAATAAGATGTATTTTAAAGGTAATAAGATTAGGTTTAGACGTGTAAAGGATGAGTTGAAGACGTAATTTTTCAACTAGGGATTGGTGACAATTTTAAAAATTTGTCGTCAGATTTGCTACAAGTTAAAAAAAAAAAATAAGATGAAAATCCAGATGAAACATATTTACTGATTAATATAACATTTTGGTGCATAAACAATTAAGAAATTTTTGCTTTTTCTTGGTGAAAATTACTCTTACATTACGGTAAAAAAAAGAGAGAGAAGAGTAATTTTCAGATTGATTATTTGCAAGCAGCCAATTAATTAAAAAGTTAAGTAGACTTATTACTTTCCTATTATTTATTTATTTGATAGCAAATATTTATCTATTTGCAGCTTGCGCTATTATGGACTCATTCCACGAATGCAGATGTGGTAAGTTGACATCACAAGTTAATATTAAGGATTAATTGTCAATTGTTTTTTTATGTTAAAAAAATATAAAGTTTAGATCAAAACATAGAGAACAAAATAACTGTTCACTTTCTGAAGTGTAAAAAATTTAATCATTTGGTCCAGTTTTTGAGATGTCAATTTTTTACTTGAAAAAGATGCTGATTTGACTTATAGCCACCAGATTTCCAATGATGCTCTCACTATTTATATCCTGTACATCTCAAAAACTATAATATATATACTATTGCTCCATGTTGAGTTTTCTTAAATTTAAAATTTGTTTGTTTAATTAATCAAGAAAATTTGACATGCTATTTCTTCCTCAGGTGACGCTCGAGCCGATACTGGTCACCCCTCCACCACCAATCAACCCAACTTTACCAGCCCTGCCTCCGGTTAACGGGTAAATATTCTCAATATGTTCTTATGTACTAAGAATTAATGTTAGTAGATGGTGAACCACGCTGAAAATTTCAGCAAACCTTCCTGACACCATGAAATAATTTTGTCATGAAAAAAAAATAGACCAAATTCGGTGAAATTTTCGAGATATTTAAATTAGCATTGTTTTAAATGGAGACTACTGTAACTTTTAGTCAAATCAGCATCTTTTTCAAACGAAAAATTTAATTACTCAAAATCTACACAGAATTTGTTTTGTTTTTTAAAAAAACAAAGCAACATTTTGTCCTTTATTTTATGGACTAAAAATATTTCCAGTTCTTCGGAAAATATTGACCAATGGCTGCCGCGGTGACTTAACCCTTATTTTTTTTTTTTATATTATTATTATACAGTATATCCACGTTCATCATAATATATATAATACAAACTATTAGAATGTTCCCTAGTTAAGTCTTTAACTCATCCTTTACATCATATCTAAACCTCATCTTATTTCCTCTTCTTTCAAAGTGAGAATGAAATGAAGACAAATTTTTTAACATTTTATTCTCAATAAGAGGAAAAAATACGTAATCTTGTCCTTTTCTCACTTTTTTTTCCTCTAAAATGGTTCAAAATAGGAGTAAATTAGATCGAGAGCTTAATAACGAATAAAAGATGAAATTTATTTCAACTCTGGTTATTATTAAATTTCGTGTTCTTCAGAGACCCCATCGACGTCCTGCGCATACGTCGACTGGTGGCTGCGATCGCTAACTTGACTCGCGCGGTGGACGACCTGACCTCGTCCAACACGGCCCTCCATGTGGACATCTTGTACCACGAACACCCCAAAGTGAAGCCCCCCTTCGTACCCCCAGTACACTACCACCACAACAGTTCGTGTGACTGTTGCACGGTGAGCAATTATTGCATAGTTGGATACAGGACTTTGATTTATATATATATATATACATATACAGTATATATATATATATATATATATATATATATATATATATATATATATATATTATGGAGTATCGACCTCAAAAATTTTTATTGCAAAAATAGAAAAATAGATAGAGGGTGCAAAATTATGGCACGTACTCTGTTTTCAGATATTTTAGAACCCAGGGAGTATTGCTAAAAAGTTTTACTGAGGTTAGATTCGAACCCACGTCTTTTTTAGGTCGAATCCTTTTATTAAGACACTTTCTCTGCACTTTCAATAATTTTTTAAAAATAGTTCCCTGATTCTAAAAATCTGAAAAAAAAAAATCAGAGTAGCATAACTTTGCACCCTCTATCTATTTCTGCAATAAAAAATTTTGAGGTCGATACTCCACTGTAATTTTTGTCAAATTTTTTTGAACCCTCTAACACCCTTATATTAAAATCCTTCTGAAAAAACGCTGTGGCGTCATACGCATGTGGCGTCTTTCTCTATTGAATTAAATATTATTGAACATAATGTCAGAAGATTGCAACAATTTTATTGTGTATAAAAATTTAGCTATATTTGTAAAAAATAAGTGCAGTCTAATTCTATTCCATCAAAAAAATATTTTCTTAATAAACACATATTTACGTATAATCAGCTTCACATTATTTTCAAGCCGTTGAAGTTTTTACTTGTTTGACAAATTATAAAACTAGTTGAAAAAATTTCATACAGAATGAATATCAAAAAATTATTATATGCTACTCTGATTCTTTTTCATACTTTTCATAGAGCCTGCGGTTCCAATAATCTAGGCAGGGCATTAAATTGCATTTCTTTTGTTACAGCTGTTGGTTGCTAAAGATCAGTGCTACAGGAAAGGTAACAAAGTTGAAAAATTATATCTAACCGAACTGAATAATTTAACTATTGTAGACTCGAAATTTTAAAGGATCTTTATTTTATTTTGAAACAAAAAGTATAGCGAAGTCCAAAAATGATTTTAATGACAGCGAATTCTTCAAAACAATTTTTCTACCTTCATTTGTTAAATTAAATTTTCATTTTTTTTCCCAACAGCTCAATGAATGTTTAAATATATTTTAATTGTAAATTATAAATTAATTATAATTAATAATAAAATTAAAATTTGATAAATTTTTAAATATATTCTTTAATATACTGTTAATAAAATTTGTCTGAATTTTTGACGTGTTAAATTCAAGGGATTTTGAACACTTTAAATCATTCCAGGTTACGTATTTTCAGTAGTAAGAACTGTCAGAAAAATCGACATTAAAGGTGTTAAAAATTCAGCCAAATTTTTGACGAGGATTTGCTAACTCGTGTTCTGCGCAGTTGCTGGGTTAAATCTGTGTCAAATCGGGGACGGGGTCTACTACTTCTCTCCGCCAATCACCGTCAACAACCCGGGGGTGAGTATCAATCACAGAGTGGACCAAGGGAGCATCATTACGTATGAATAGAGAATTATTACAGTACACGATTTTTTAAAGTTTACTTTTTCCGTTTCAAACTATTATTATGAGTTTGTGTAACGAAACGGAGTGGTATTTAAGTTTCCTTCACAAGGAAAAAATGTGACACAAATTCATAATTTTTATTGCTTTTCGATTGATTGCACAATATAAGCAGTTCAAACATTAAATTTATACATCCCGTTGATCGTCCACATAAAAGCAACTAGGATCACTACAGCAAATACCAGAGACCCTACAGGGTCTCTGAACAAATACATGATCACAAAATAATTTGTTAATCCTGCCACTATTATTCAAGCAATATTATCAATTTTATGTTGATTATCAGAACTCTACTCATTTCTGCAAAAATTTCCCCAGTTGACTTTCTTCGATGCTTCCGATTTCTGCCGCTCTCACGGAATGGAGCTAGTGAGCCCAGAGTCAATGATCGAGAACGCTCTGCTCAAAGCCAGGGTGTCTTCGGTCCTAGGTACGTTATTGAACTAATTCATATCTTCAAAGAAAGGGTCATCATAGAAGGTTCAGTAGCCAGTTCAATAGACTCCTGACGATGAGCTGGTTCCATTAGACTGGCTACTGAACCTTCTATGACAATTCCTTCCATGGATAACAAAGAAAGAGTCATCATAGAAGGTTCAGTAGCCAGTTCAATAGACTCCTGACGACGAGCTGGTTCCATTGGACTGGCTACTGAACCTTCTATGACAATTCTACAGGTAACACCGCTGGCTCTTTCTGGACGTCTATTAACGACGTGGACACGAACGGGCTCTACATTTTCTACGGCACGGGCTACCCGGTAGGCACATTCACGGACTGGGGCCTCAACTTCAGTGGGACAAACGTGGAGAACTGCGGGGTCATCGAGAAGTCAATCACCCCACCGTTCGTCAAGTGGGACGACCGCAAGTGTCTGCAGCAGAACCGATTTATCTGCGAGCTGTCCAAACCGTGTCTGGGACTCGTTAGCATCAATGGACTGTGTCCATAGAATTTGTACTTATTGAAGAAATAAAGATCATGGAATTGTGAACCCGCATTGAATTCTTTTTAAAACTATAATTAATAAGACCCTAAACGTCCTTTCTTATACATAAGTTGATACTTTTTTCAAATTGCTTAGTAAATGTATACCTGAGTTGAAATAAATTTCACCTTTTGTTATTAAGCTCTCTCCTCGTCTAATTGCCACCTATTTTGCATCATTTTAGAGGAAAAAAGAGTGAAAAAAGGGGCATACATTGCTGTGTCAATTGCTCCAAAATATCAACCAATCAATCATACTGGTGGTACATTTCAAGCCTGTAACAAATTTTTTTTCAACAAATAAGATTTATATATAATTACACATAATATTATTATAATAAATATACATATAATTAATTATACCCACATTTATACAGTTTATTACACATGCATTGTTATATTTATTAACGCATTAGATATCGTATTCTTTTATTTTCCTTTTAAGCTAGAATTAAACAGACCCTAAAAGTCCCGTAATCCTACAACTTTTTACTAAAATAGCTTATTCCCAAGAAACACATTGCTCAACTTTTTTAAATTTTTTTTTATTCAAAAGCAACTATTTACTGTCATAATAATATTCTACAAATAATAAAAATAAATAAAATAACACGTTTTTTACTTTTTTTTTAACACGAAATTTACTCTATTTCATTAATATATAGTTATGTAGCACAAAATTTAAAATAGGTTAAACGATATATATGGCCCTAGTAAAATGGCAGGTAATAATTATAGCAAACAGAGTCACTTATAATATAAATTATATATTACAATTTAAAATCATTAATTCCTTTAGTAACAAAAATATATGCCACCACTTTTATTTATCGTGGCCTCGAAAAGTAATAACTTATTGTAACATGGAGTATTGACTTCAAAATTTTTTATTGCAGAAATGGATAGAGCGTGCAAAGTTATGCTACCCTGATTTTTTTCAGATTTTTTTTTAGCCCGGGAACTATTTTTAAAAAATTATTGAAAGTCCTTTTTGTGACATCACGCGGCGGCAAGTCATATCTTTTTCTTAAGGAGCGGCGTCTCGTGACGTCACAAAAAGCCTAGAACTTTCAATAATTTTTTAAAAATAGTTCCCGGGCTCTAAAAAATCTGAAAAAAATCAGGGTAGCATAACTTTGCACGCTCTATCCATTTCTGCAATAAAAATTTTTGAGTTTTTGTAACGCTATATAGTGAAAACTAATTACACAGGTGATATATTTAGCTGATAACTGCCTGGTCCATAGACTTCATAAATTAAATATACACAATTGAAAATTGGTGCTATATTTTATCGTGCCATAAATAGCATTGCTTGGTGTAATGTTATAGGGTTTATGTTTAGTGAATTTTGGTCAGCTCTTTTTGTGAAATAAATTAGCGGAGTCCGCAACTAATTGATACGTTGTTGTTAATGTTGTATTATAAAATTATTAATTGTTCAAAATTAAACAACAAAATTGAAATAATAATAAATAGATGGAGGTAAATAGCAAAAAAGTTAATACAGACATGTTATAAGTACTAGGTGTGTTATGTCCTATTGAAGTACATTATTCATCAGAAAAGCTCCAGAAGTCGTTTTCAAATTGTATTTTATATCAACATATATTATTATAAAAAACTTTACTAATATCGTTAATTCAGCATCATAAAAATAAATATGTCTCCAAAAATCAATAATATATCTTTTTTAAGTACATATTATACATTTTATAGCTTTATTTACACATTATCGCTTAAAACATTTAACTTCATTATCATTTGTAATATTAAAATTTCAGTCATAACTTTACATTACATTTTATTTTAAAATTTGAATTATACAGTTAGGTAATAAATGACACATTTAAAGAAGTTTTGAATTTTAAAAATAATAAATATTGTAGCCATTATTTTAATAATGTAATTAATATATTAAATTATTTTTTGGACATTATTTTTTAATTCAAAACTAAGAAATATATTTAATAGTTAAATAATTTATAGTATTATAGCATTAAATTTATTATATTTGTTAGTAAAATTGTCAACAATTAATTAAAATTAAATCTGAATCACATAATTATATTTTAATAATAACTACAAAGGTATTTTTTATGTTTTTAGTTGACAATAATATTGAAGCTGCATTAAAATTAGCAAGGTCCTTGATACATTTATTAATAATGCTAATTTTTTTCAAACATGAAGACAAATTGTAATTGAAAATAGGGCCCTATGAAATTATTTACGATAAATATTCGAGATAAATTAAAAAATAAAATATGATAAACTTTGCTTTCTTCTTTTTGCATGAATTCAATGTTTTCAGTTTACACAGTAAACGAGGCAAGTAGGAATTTTAAAACACGGAAGATAAAATTGTGTATACAACACATGCAGTATAAATAAGGAATTATAATAATAACATTTTGGCGATATATCAAAACAAGACGTTTCTTCATATTTATCAAACATTGTTGCAACTAAAAACAAGTGCATGCCAAGTAAGTAACAAATGCATTTTCGCTGCAGTCTCATTTTACGTGTCAAAATGAACACGTTGGTTGCTTGCACTTTACTACTGGTAAGTTCGATTTATAACTGTTAGTTTTGTTACTCCAGAATTGAAATAAATTTCATCTTTTCTTCACTATGCTCTCTCCTCGTCTAATTTCCTCTTATTTTGCACCATTTTAAAGGAAAAAAGACGAGATTACGTAATTTTTACTCTTTTTGAGCATAAAATGTTAGAAATAATAACTCCATTTCATCCTCACTTTGATCGAAGAGGAAATAAGATGTGTTTTAGAGGTAAAAAGATTAGGTTTAGATGTGCAAAGGATGAGTTGAAGACGTAATTTTTCAGCTACGGTTATGGTCTAATAAATTTTTACGCCTGAATTTATTAAATTATATTTCATGATTTTTTGCTTACGTCAATTTTTTTCCCATTTTGCTGCTTCTCAAAGATGAGTTTTTAATTTTGACGGGGAGGCGGGGGTCTACCCCATCATTATTATTAATAGAGAATTGTAGAACTGTGAACACATTATTGATATTATCTTATAAAACCAAAAACTAGAGCCCATGCATCAAAAATAACATTATAGGTTGAAACATTCTCGAATTGGGTTATAAAGAAACATTGCATGCCTCGAATGGTTTAAATTTAAAGTGTTATTAAATTTGATCAATGTTAATTTATTTTACAGGTGGCAGCAGTCAACGGTGAAGGGTATGGCTCTAAATTTTAATGTTATAGTAATTACTAATTTTAGGGTTCTTTTTTCATTTTTAACATAAAATTAACACATACCCATTGGAATAAAGAAATTCGATCGTAGAAAGGAATATCGACTTCAAAAATTAAAAATAATATTGCGATTTTTTCTCGCATTCATTGTGATAAAAGTTCTTACATTTTACTATTAAAAACTGCTACCTTAGGTGCTAGTATTTATATATAATATATATGTGTACATTATTTGTTCATGTATATATTAAAATTGCCTTAATTAATTTGTCAATTCAGTAATTATGCATATTAAAAATTAGTATAAGATCATTGGTTGATCATAGTAAATACGTAGCCAAAAAATAAATAAATAAAGGCTATATTAAATAGTGTTCTTCACGGCCATGGACTTTTTTTTTTTTTTTTTTTTTTTACAAGGCGGAGTAATGGGTAGGGATAAGGGAGGGATGGTGGCCACGGCCTGTTACACGTCCACGCATTCATTGAGGGAACCGTGGAAAACATCATCAGTCAGGACGGACACCTCTGCTTTTTATCAATGTCCATAGTCTAGGGAGCCACACACAAAAGTGCATGTAAGGCGAAATGAATTTACCCCAGCATCGAAATTTTTAAATTGAAACCGCCACCCTTCCAAGTACTAATCATGCTCAACGTAGCTTGACTTTGGTGATCATAATCATATTATTGCTTTTTTACGATTGTACAACAATACAAGCACGTCATAATAAAGAATAATCACAAACAAATTGAAATTACGTCAATAAAACATACAAAATAAAAATAAATATAATATCACTCTCTGCAATTGAATCCAATAAATAAACATATAGGCATTAAAAGAATTATAATAATATTACAATTTCCCTTTAAAGAGCAAGAAAAATATGGTAATAATAAAAAATAAAGAAAATAATAACGTAAGAGTCAAATGAACAGTATATCCACTAAGGTAGAGATAACGCCGGTCAGCTGTTCAACGTAGGTCCCTTTGATTAACATGTAAACCTTAGCAAATTTACAAAAATTCTGAAATTTTTTTGAGAGGTTAGTGCATAAAAGCCATAGAAATATTTCAAAACAAATTAACGAGACGATTTTTTTTAATTAATTTTTAGTTGGTCTCTCAATGAGAAAGCCCTATGCTTTCCCTATATATGCAAGTGATATGCAGTAAATTTACTTTTACCCTCAAATTTAACGATACCGGTCACGCTAAAAAAATTCTATCCCTGTCTGCAGAGTGGATGACACACGGCTGGGGGCACTCGAGGACTCGTACTCCGTTCTCTCCCGGATCGTTCTGGACCTGCAGGCAAAGACTCAGACCTTGAAGGACGACCTGATCAACCACCAACATCCTCAACAGCCCTACCCGTACCCACACGGCGACATCAACCATCACTACTATGGCAGGAACGACTGTTGCCTGGTAATCTGGTTTTTAGTTGTCATAGAAGGTTCAGTAGGCAGTTCAATGGACTCCTGACGACGAGCTGGTTCCATTGGACTCAAAAATTATTATCACAGAAATGTATAGATCGTACAATTATATATATTCTACTTTCATTTTTTTTTTTTTTTTTCAGTTTTTTTTAGAGTCGGGGAACTATTTTAAAAAGTATTGAAAGTATACAGAGAAAGTAACGCCTCTCTTAGTAAAAAGATGGGGACTAAAAGGAGCGCGAGTTCAAACCTGACTTCGGCAAAACTTTTTTTAGCAATACTTACCGGGCTATAAAAAAATCTGAAAAAAAATCAGAGTAGCATAACTTTGCACCCTCTATCCATTTCTGTAATAAAAAATGTTTAGTTCATTACTCCATTAGCTTATTGCTAGCAGTGTTCTTATAGTATACTAGGTGTCTATATTTATTTTTAAAAAGATATAATACACGGCACAAGCAGCACCATAGCGTATGTGGTATTACATCTGTTTTATCAAAAATATGTGTAGGACCTAGTGTCTGTTAAAATGTATATTATCTTAATGTTCTTGTTTCGTTTGTTTCAGTTGGATATTGCCCGTGAACAGTGCCAAAAGCAAGGTAAGTAATTACAATGAATGAACGTAGAAAATGCAGATTGAAGTGCATTTCTTGCCTAAAATGCAAATATTTTAATTTGGAAAAGAGGCGTCAGGTTAGCCCCTGTAAACTGCAAATGCAACCCGCGTTGCTTTTCGGTATTGTGGCGCTGCCTATATTACAGGGGCACAAACTCCGCCACATTTAGATGGGGATAACTGATTTTTTTTTAATACTATACGTAAAAAGTGTAAAAACTAGCTATGACTCTTTTAATTGTGATATAATCATTAGAATACCATTTATTCATTAAAGATTTAAAAGTATTACAGAAAAGCAGAAAAAAAAATTTGCTCATAAAATAAAAATAAAAAGCTGAATTCATTCATATTATATTGATCAATGTAAATTATTCAGATAAAATGATATACTGTACAATATTTTGATTATATAATATTATAGTATATGGTTAAATAATCATAACATTGGACTCATTTCAAATAAATTAAAAATGTATTTCGGCAATGAATTAAAAAAATACGAATTTTTGTCATAAAATTGTATCTAATTGTATCTGACAAATATTATCATTATTATTTTTTACCCCTTTAGTTTACTAAGGTTTAGCTCTTAAGGGGTGATTAATACCTCCCCCCCCCTTGTATACGCCCCTGAAGGAGACTAAAGTTAGATGAACTGTTTAAATTTCAGTGGCTAGCATCGATCTTATTTGACTAAAGTTACGACGTTAATTTTCAGTGGCCGGCGTCAATCTTTGCAAGCTGGGTACCGGAGTATACTACTTCCTGCCGGCCAACGGTGTCCTGGTAAGTCAGTGTTAAATGAACTTAAAGTCTGTGAATCTGACACATTGTGACCCCCAGCGAACTTGGTGGGAGGCCCAGGACTTCTGTCGTCAGCGTGGACTGCAGTTGGCGTCCATCGAAACCTGGCAGGAGAACCTGTTGCTTAGGAACAAAGTGAACGCTCTTCTTGGTGAGTGAGGCGTGGCGGGAAATTTTTCTACATGTTTGAAAATTTGAATTTTCTCTCTCTATTATCATATATATAGCTAATAATTTGAAAGCATCTCATACCCCACCCTTTTGGAGGTATTCTGATAATGAATCAAGAGCTAATTTTCATCTATAAAATTTATTTATTGCCAAACAGAAGAGAAGTTAAAAGCGAGTAAAAGATGAAATTGATTTCATCTCGGGCCCATTCAGTGTTAGGGCATAGAGGGGGAAAATGTACGAAACGTGGAAGTTGTTTAACATTTTTATTTCCCATCATAGAAGGTTCAGTAGCCAGTTCAATAGACTCCTGACGACGAGCTGGTTTCATTGGACTGGCTACTGAACCTTCTACTAAGACTGAAATTTTGCAGGCACTTTTCCCGGCTCGTACTGGATATCTCTGAATGACCAGAACGCGAACACGGTCTACCAGTGGGCGGGGACCGGTCTACCCGCCTGGACTTTCCCAGCTGATTGGCACGCTGCGGGAATCTGGTCCAATAGCATGTCAGAGCAATGTGGTGCCATTTTCAAACACCCCAATGCTGCGTCTGGGACTCATTGGGATGACGCAGTTTGTACCATCAAGAACAGATTCATCTGCGAGTTGCAGAAACCTTGTCTGGATCTCGTCGATGTCAATGTAAGCTGTTAAATAAAGAAAAGTGAGGCATCATATGTGGCTTTATTCATATAAATCAGCCCTGTCTTAGAATACGATACTTTTGTGGTTGACAATTAATGTCATTTTAGATGGTGGACCACTGTGAAAATTTCAACAAACCTTTCTTACATTATGAAATGATTTGCCATGGAAAAAAAAAACCACCAAAATCGGTGAAATTTGTGAAATATTCAGCACTGAAAAAAAAGCAGTTTTAAATGGGGACTGCTGCGGTTTTTAGTCAAATCAGTGTCTTTTTGTCACTGTGTACTGTCAGGACAATAGAGTGAGGCACCAAGGTGTTTTTATTCAACCAAGTCATCCCCTCCCTCCTTGTCTAAAAACTCGAAAAAGTACGATCCTTTAGGTTAATTCTGGGTTAATTAGTCAGAAAATTAACAAAATGAGAAAAATGCAATCAACAATAAGTTACGAAACCATACTTTCTGTAAGAAATAATGATATAAAAAATGATAATAATAATAATACTGTAATAATTAAACATTTAGCCCATTGCATGAAATGCATTAAACCAATTTTAAATACTTTGTATATATATACATATATATAGATATATATATACATATATATGTATATATATATATATATACGTATATATATATATATACATATATATATATATATATATACATATATATATATATACATACATATACATATACATACATACATATACATATACATATACATATACATATACATATACATATACATATACATATACATATACATATACATATACATATACATATACATATATATATACATATACATATACATATATATATACATATACATATACATATATATATATATATACATATATATATATATATATATATATATATATATATATATATATATATATATATATATGATTTTATTAAAAATGTGTATTTTTCTTTAAAATAATTAATTTAATAATAAATTATAAATATTATAATTTATTACCAAATTAATCATTTTAAAGAAAAATACACATTTTTAATTAAATCACAATATTTATTTTTTACTAATAAAAAATTGTTAAAAATTAAAATTAGTAAAATTGTAAAAATAGAAAAATAATTTAATTTTTAAACATTTTTTATTTTAATTATTTTCATTTCAACTTTTACATTTTACAAGACCATAATATATTTGGTCATATAACATTATATATTAAAATACATTTGAAGTTAAGAATTTATTATTCTAAATGTACTTGAAAATCAATAATAATTTATTTTAAGCATTAAATTTGATACACATTTATGAAATTTTTATATTTTAACTATAATAATTAATGTTTATTATGAATAAAAACGATTGAAATATTTATATTTCCACGACGGTTTAAAAGATAGGAAATCGCATACTTCTCAGCAACCCAAAATAATTACCAAAAGAGGAACAATTACAACGCAGTATTGTATTCTTTTGAGTGAAGTTTAAAACTGAACTTTGAATTGGCTTTATTCAAAATTACAAAATGTACATAAAATTTAAATATAACGTTCTTTAATTAGAAATTTAGAAAAATTCACATAATTGTTGTCCTACAAGCTTGGTTGAATGAATGAAGGAAAAAAAACATTGAGAACTTATTACAAAGTTATTTATTAATAAAGTTAATTACATCAGTAAATCAGTTTTTTTCATGCACTATAGAGGATATTTGTTTGACGGGTCCAATGGAACCAGCTCGTCGTCAGGAGTCTATTGAACTGGCTACTGAACCTTCTATGATGACTCTTTGTTATCCATGAAAGAATTGTCATAGAAGGTTCAGTAGCCAGTCCAATGGAATCAGCTCGTCGTCAGGAGTCTATTGAACTGGCTACTGAACCTTCTAAGGTACAAATGGAGGACTGCACCTTACTGTCAGGTCCACCCTGTTTCGAAAGTCCTCGACAGGTTGGAACTCAGTCTGTTGCTTGTAAATGTCCCTTAACAACTCTGAACAAAGCCCTGGGACCTCACAAATAAACCTTTTGTTCTCGCCGCATTCTAAATCGTTCCAACGAATCTCGTCAGGACTTTGCTTGTAAAGTCCGATGACTCCGCAGTCCTTGTCAGCGGCGTTCGGGTCTACGTCGCCCGGTATCCAGTCCGTGTAAGTGACGGGCTCACCGGTCCCCGCCCACATGTAGACCCCCTCAATGTTGATATCGTACAGTGAGGTCCAGAACACCGAGTTGATGTACGGGTCAGAGGCACACACGAGGAGAGGATCTGTGAACACGGATCAGCTGATCGATGTAGTCCTATTTTAACCTGTAAACCTTAGTAGACACGCAAACTTTCTGAAATTTTTTCGAGAGACGAATTTAGTACTTTAAAGTCATGCACAGAAAAAATTTCAAAACAATACTTTCTTATATTTTTTTAATAATTTTTTTTTAAGTTTTCATTATTTATAAGGCTTTCCCATGGAGAGTCAAACTAAAAAATTTATTAACGAAATCTGATCGAAGAAATTATTTTATTTAAACTTTTAAAAAGATAATATGTAGGAATGGTAAATCATACGTTTATGATCAAATCAGAGAAAACCATATTTTTATATTTTCCATTATAAACTTTAATATTTATAACAAGATTCATAGAAGGCTCCGATAAACAACAAGAAAAGTGAAAAACAATTAAACCAATTCTCCTCTCTGACTCACCATACTGGAGGACCTGTTTGAGCCAGTCCTTGATGAGATTGTTCTCCAACTCGCTCTCGATGGACACCAGGTCCATCCCGTGTAGCTTGCAGAAGTCGCTGGCGCTAGCCCAGCTCGTCTGAGAATTTTGTGAATTGAATGTAAATTATGTACTAAATAAGAGAGATTGAAATATTTTACGCAATCGATTTTATCTTTGTTTATATTTCTGATATCTCTAGTTTGAAATATTACGTCTTCAACTCATCTTTTACACGTCTAAACCTAATGTTATTAACTCTAAAACACATCTTATTTCCTCTTCGCTCAAAGTGAGAATGAAATGAAGACAATATTTCTAACATTTTATGTTCAAGAAGAGAAAAAATACATAATCTCGTCTTTTTCACTCTAAAATGGTACAAAATAAGAGGAGAAAAGACTAGAGAAGAGTTTAATAGTGAAGAAAAGATGAAATTTATTTCAACTCGGGATTTGATTACTAATTCCAACTGTGCGACGTACCATGCTTGACACTGACGTTTGGAAGTAATACAGTCCATCCCCAAGTCTCGTCAGCTCGAGTCCGTTCACTGAAATAACATCGTTCATTGAGCGAGAACGTGTGACCACAACATTTTTAATTGCAGAAATGAATAGAGGGTACCAAATTATGCTACTGCGAAATTTTTCAGATTTTTTGAGACCAGGAACTATTTTTAAATAATTATTAGGAGTTCTGTAAGTTGACTGCATTTCTATATATACATAATCTTTAAGTAGCATAATTTGGTACCCTCTATTTATTTCTGCAATTAAAATTTTACATTCATGTTGTCCATTGTCAAATCTCAAATCTCATCTCATCGACACGAAGAATTCGCCATGATTTTTTCTCCTAAATTACAATGATTGCATTGATAAATTTATTTATAAATATTTATTATAAAATTTAATTTAAAAAAAAAAAATGTATATAAACTGTAAAAATATATAACTAAAATCTTATAATTTTTGTATACATGTGCTTTTTTATTATTAAAATTTAATTTATTAAATAATAATAATTATATTGTAAAAAAATATAACTATAATTTTATATTTTTTTGTATGTTTTATAAATTTATATATTATTATATTAAAAAACAATTATACTCTTTTGCTTTTTTTGTGAATAATGCTATTAATTTACATAGCAAAGAAGGTATTAGTTACCATGTTTTTACTTACGTAAGCTTTGACACTGCTGTATTAGTCCATCATACTGAAACAAATTAATTGTGCATGAATTATGAGTGAGAGCATCACAACCTGAGTTTTTAATAAATAAAACAATATTTTATTATTTGGCTCATTGAATATTATACTACATAATTGATACTACTTTGGAAAGAAAGAAAAGTAAATAATTTATTTTTTTTCATAAAAGGAATCATCATAGAAGGTTCAGTAGCCAGTCCAATGGAACCAGCTCGTCGTCAGGAGTCCATTGAACTGGCTACTGAACCTTCTATGATGACTCTTTTTATTATAAGAACTGACCTTATCAAGGGAACACTGCAGATCGTCCAGTCTAGCAGCAGCCCTCGCAGCTTCCACCTACGACCTTCGCTGTAATTCTTGCAGTAGCCGTGTGGACCTTGCTAGTTCTGCTTTCCTAAAGAAAATTAATTCGTCTACAAATCAATATCTAGTAATAATATTAGCTTGTTTTGTATAATTAGAATATAGACGCTAGGATTTCATATTTACGTTCATATTTTTATAAATGAATAAAATCTAATATACTTGCCACAGTCCCAAAATCAAAATCTTCTGCTCGTTGTTCGTAAACAAAGTATTGTTGCGTAATGGTCTGTTTGCGTGAAAGGAAAAACATGGGACAGTTCTTGTTGATTTACAATTTAACTTATGGAAAATGACCGATCAAATAAAATTATTGTGTGTCTACCAGCGCCAACAATGCCATTACATTCTCTGCTCTGGTGGCAAAATTAGGCACTACGTCATCCCATGTTTAACAATGAAAAATGCTTAATTGGACAGACATTATAAACAATGGTTTGTTACAACCATTGCGAGTAGAAGACTTTGATTAAAATCATAGACGCTAGCATTGTTGACACTTACATTTTTGTAAATTCTATACACTAATTAAAGAAAAGAACCAACACTCAAAATTTAAAAGTTTGTTTACTTGTAAGTAATTATTTAATTACGGAAATGTGACTCTCGATACATCGACCCTCGATACATCGACTCTCGATACATCGACTCTCGATACATCGACTCTCGATACATCGACTCACCTCGAGTATCCTCCCGCCTCGATGTGGTGAAGGCTGAGAGCCAACAGCAGCAGGATATGCAGCTCCATGGTAATGTCCACTTGATGGGACAAACTGCTTTTATATTGGAGAAGTTATCTCACCGACGTCCCGTGTTTTGTTTTGCATCACGTGCGTGCTTTGTTTACACAGCTGGTGATGATGTTGTTGATTAGGATGATAGGCCTCGGTAAATTAACAATTTTAGAGGAAATCTTGTAATGGGACTCAATTTCCAATTTTATTTAATATAGGTAGCGCACCGAGATTGTTTACTTCCCCTCCCTTCCCCTACCAAAGAGCAAGAGTATTTGTAAAAAAAAAATAGAAAATGTAGAAAAAATTAATTATAAATTATAAGCGGCAATTATTATATTTATTTAATTATAAATTATAAACGGCAATTATTATATTTATATCATCTGCTACTTTATAATAGAGAATACACCAGTTACATTTTTGTGTCCTTAAATAATCATAAGTGTCAACAAAGTCAAATTTTCTAATTTTTATTTTCTCTTTTTTTTTTATATTTATTTATTATTATTTTTTTTCAATGGTTTTAAGAGAACTCTTGCCCTTCGGTAGGGGAAGGGAGGGGAGGTGACTATCAGGCCGCTATTTTGTAAGTAGGCCACCCAACAATCTCATGACGCTACACTATATAGAGAAAAAATTTCAAAATATTTGTTTATTTCGGACTTTGCTTGCATCACCTACATCTTAAAAATCGAAGTTTTGTTTACTAATGGGATTGAGATTTTAATATTACATTGAATTTAATAAAAAAAAAATAGTTCCTGCAAAAATAAATACATAAATAGATGTGAAAAATTACAGAAAATGTAAAATATTAATAAATTAATAAATATATGCTATGGACAGTTACTCAACTCTAAAAATTTAACACTTCCTACAAAGTCCAAACTGATCCTCTGTAACAAACGCGCTTGGTGTTATTTTATTAAGTTCCTAAATGCTAATAATTATAAGAATGTTAATTAGCATAATACCGTAGTTAAAAAATTACGTCTTTATCTCATTCTTTACACGTCTAAACCTAATAACTTCGATTTACATCAAAAACTCATTTTATTTACACTTCGCTCAAAGTGAGGATGAAATGGAGATAATACATTATATATGTTCAAGAAGAGGAAAGAAGACGTAATTTCGTCTTTTTTCCCCTAAAATGATGCAAAAAAAGAAGAAATTAGACGAGGAGAGAGCTTCATAAAAAAAAGATGAATTAAATTTTATTTCAACTAGGGTATACTTAAATGTGCTCATTATTTATATTTAATGTTTTAAAAAATCTAGTACAGCGTAAATAAATTATATACATGATAAACACATATCATATAAAACAATAGCTGATATTACTTACGCAATAATACACACGCGTGCACGTGTTCTGCACATTCAGCACGTGATTATCAAATTACCATCATCACGTTCCTCCGAGATACGACCTTCTATAAAAACACAACCACCCAGGCCAGGGTACCCTAGCCACCATGAAGGTGATTTGTCTCCTGTTTCTCGTGTCAGCTGTCATTGTCTGTGGGGCCTCCAGGTAAGTGTTAATATTTTAGTGTGATCTTTGAAATGGCAGAACTCCTGAAATACTGAAGACGAATTTAGCGATAGGAATTTACTGTTGCATGTATTATAATATGCAACTAATAATTTTAAAATTATACTTTAACTCACATCATTAATTCAAATTATACATTTACTTTCGTATCGTTGCACCAGTTAAGTCATGATCAGACAACAAGTATGATGTTTGCAATTCAAACCAACCAATTTGCAATTACTTCTTTTTATAAATAATTTATAATTTGAATTATATATTTAATTATTGATAAATATTTTCAAAATATTATTTTTATTACATTATATTGACTTAATTAATTTATTAATTTATAAAAAATCATTTTAATTAATATAAAAATAAATTTAAAATAAAAATAAACAATTTTTTAACAACAATTGTCTTAATTAACTTTCAGATCCAGGCACGGTGCTGACGATCGAAAATGGAGATCGAAAATCGGCCATGTGGAGGTAGGATATATATACATTGATTTTATTATTGGTCATTTTAAATATACATATCAGCCAAGGTTTTTGCATATATAACCTTATTGGCTGATTCAAATTACATGATAATAAATTTCTTCAAGACATAACTGATATTAATTATTTACCGAACAAATAAATTTAAAACAGTGTTTTTATTTTTAGTTTTAAACAAAAACAAATAAAAATTAACAGTTGAAATTAGAAACATAATTGTACTTAATTGTTTTCAAATTTTAGCATAAACTAGTTAATTATTTTATCATAACTTATTTAATAGTTACAATGTTTTTTAAAGAGAAAATTACAGCATTTCTACAAATTGAATATAACCTAAAACTAATACATTATTATATTATTTACATTACATATTATTATTGCATTATATCAACAAATTTATTGTCTACTTGCAAACTCTAAACAGAAATAGAATTTCCGAGCATCATAAATTCAATGTTTTATTATTATTTCCGCGTGTTAGTTATTATTGACTGGATTCAATGCAATAAACTTTGCGGAAATTATTAATCTATGAAAGATTGTGACACTACTAAATTTCAATTGAGTTAGAAATAATTTCAGAACACATTGCATTCTTAAATCACTTTTAGTTCACAATATATTTTTAAATTTTAGAGCATATGAAAGATATGTACGTCAGCCTGATATCAGGGGCCTGATGTATTATTATCGTAGGGGACATGCCGAATAGTACAATTATTTTTAAATGGACAACCTATATGATTTTATTATTGCAGAAATAAGTGGGGGTGGGGGGCCAAATTATGCTACTCAGATTTTTTTGAGTTTAGGAACTATTTTCAAAAACATATTGAACGTTCGGCCACGCCCCCTTAATGCATTAATAGGCGTTTAGGCCCTATTCTTTTTACTTGGGGTTCAGGGGCAGCAGAACTTTTGGAACTTTTACTAATTTTTAAAAATAGTTACATGTCTCAAAAAAATCTGACAAAATTCACAATATCATAATTTGGCACCCTCTATTCATTTCTGCATTAAAAAAATTTCATTGTTATATACTATCCACATAGGACCTGAGAAAACAGCTGTTTCGTGCGAGATCACTTAAGTCCAAGCTCGAGTCCAGGGTGGACTGTCAGCTGAACGAGTGCAGGAAGGGCAATGACGTCATTACCGTCATCACCGATCAGCTGATCGGACTGATCAACGAAAAGAACATCGCGCAGGCGCAACTCATCAGATTGGCGGGAAAAATCAAACAGTTGGAGTGCACGTTGCAGAGGGTGAATATTTTGTTTAATTTAATAAGAGTTCCATGTCTTTTTTTTAATATTATTATAATTTTGATCTGTTTGGTTGAACAGCATAGAATTGGTCAATTTGTGGTGAGGTCAACAACCCCAGGTGAGAGGCTCTCAGGGTCTCTGTTTCAAGGGCATGCATTTTAGCCCTATATTCCTCAGAGGTTTTTGTTCGTGAAGCCGCCTCGCTTGCAGCCCTCAAAGGCGGTGACACCAGCCTATAAAAGTGCTTGCACACTCACTCTTAGAGGGCTCTTTGGGAATGGAAGAATATATCTCACCCGGCAACCTGTATCAAATTTAAGTTGACTTCGGTGCGATGTTGCTACTGCATATCAAAGTCTTCTGCTCGTTGTTAGTAAACAAAGTATTGTCATAGAGTGATATATTTGGAATATATCAAATATCCAAATATATCACTCTATGGTATTGTTGTGTAATGTCTGTCGCGTGTATAAGGGAAAAACATGGGACAGTTGTTGATTTACATGTTAACTTATGGAAAATGACTGTTAATTATGAAGTTGAAACAGTTAACTAGCGCCAACAATACCATTACGTTCTCTGCTCTGGTGGCAAAATTAGGCACTACGTCGTCCCATGTTTAACAATGAAAAAGGCTTCATGTGACAGACATTATAAACAATGGTTTGTTACAACAATGGCGAGTAGAAGACTTTGCTGAATATACGTACATTTACAATGTAAGCACAGCAATGCTGCCTCCATCCAGACTTGACTGAACCTCAATAATCTCAGACTGTAATTTTTGTTGTTTTGATTTCAGTTTGATAGCGCAGTCAAAAAGTGCCTGAGCCAAGGTAAGTACGTCTTCAAATTTTTGTCGTATCATTAATATTTAATAACGATGCAATGTTCGAGAGATTTAACATACTACGTTCTACTTTTTTACTAATTTGGTATAAGTATTCAAAACATTACATATTGAACGGAACAGACCTTGAAAAAAATATTATTTCACTGAATACAGAAAATAATAAAATATTACTGATCGGAAGAAATGTGGAGAATATCGTGCAAAAAATATAAATTCCCTAGTTAAAAAATTACGTCTTCAACTCATCCTTTACACGTCTAAACCTAATCTTTTTACCTCTAAGACACTTCTTATTTCTTTTTCACTCAAAGTGAGGATGAAATGAAGACAATATTTATTTACATTTTATTCTCAAGAAGAGGAAAGAAGATGTTATCTCATATTTTTTCCTCTAAAATGGTACAAAATAAGAGGAAATTAGACAGAAGAGAGATTAAAAGATGAAATTTATTTCAACTCGGGTTATTTAATTTTTTGAACCTTAAAAGAAAGTAGAAAATGCTATTTTTATTATTTCGTGCTACAACAATAAAATATTTCGGGGATATTTCTCTTCCTAAACGAAAGCCACATCCGAGCTGAAATGAATTTCAATTTTCCCTCGCTATTAAACTCTCCTCTTGTCTTCCCATAATTTTGCACCATTTTAGAAGAAAATAGAAGGGAAAAGACGAGATTACGTATTTTCTCCTCTTCTTGAGCATAAAATGTTAGAAATATTGTCTCTATTTCATCCTCACTTTAAAACTGAGTTGAAAATGAGATGTTTTTTAGAGGCAAAAAGTTTAAGCTAAGACGTGTAAGGGATGAGTTGAAGACGTTGTTTCTCAACTAGGACAACCTGTCGTGTTTCAGTGTCTCTGGTGAACGCGACGCGACTCGGTGATGGGGTGTACTACTTCTACAACGACCTCAACAACCTGGTAAGAACATGTGGGGTCACAGTACCAAACATTGGAGAACAGAGACTCAGAATAACGTTGAACTCAATTCCAAGTGGTTTAGTTTGAAATTATCTCAGATTTCAACGTTATAATTCATTTCATATATTATGAAGACAAATTAGCAAACAAAAAATTCAAATAATTATTTGATGCTCCATTTATTCAATAAAACCAGCTCTTATTGTCTTTCATAAGATAGAATAGGGTAATTAAACACAAACATTTGTGTTAATTTTATGAATAGAATTAATTATTGATTGAATTAGTTATTTGATATTTTTCAGTCCAATTTTTTATTCTTCAAATTAAAATTAGATACACAATAGAGCATATTAAAAAATGAGACAAAGTAATTTTTAATTGGCGTTACAATTCTTCGTCATTAAAATATACAATATTTGCAGAAGAACAAGTTCGAGGCGTTCGTGTTCTGTCGTACGCTGGGCATGAACGTAGTGACCATCGAGACGGAGGCTGAGAATGACCTTCTCAAGGGCAAGGTCAACGAGTTTTACGACCAAGGTGAGGGGGGGGTAGTACTTGACATTACTCTAATTTTTTACTGTATACTTGGATACTTATGACTGTTATTTTTTATCCCTCTTAAAAAGGATTCACATGGCGATTTTCATCATGTGATGCGATGCGAATTAATGCGCACTTGCTGTTACATGTTACATTCATTGGTGGCCATATTTGGCGATTAAAAGAAAAGGAGCATCGTAATTAACGCGATTCGAGGCGAATTCGCTACCGCATAAGATTTCACAGCTTTTACGTTAAAATCGCGTCGCATCGCCGTTGTCGCCATGTGAATCCGCCTTAAAGGCCTTATGAACCTTTACACAATATTAAGTAAACGGTTAGCTTTGCTTTAGTATGATTCGGCTGGCATATTTTTTTTTGTTTCAGCAGCACAAATATCAGAGATAATATATAGCCGATGAAAAGGAACCTGTGAAGTCACTCACGCTCATTCAGTGGCGACAATATAGGGAAATCCCTGCAAAAGATAGGTTCACTCCCGCTGCAACCACGGCCACAATTTTACTTCTGGAATTTTGAAACTTTACCAGGGCAGTCTTAATAGTATTTGTCAAATAGCCTGAAAGATTTTTTGTGATGACATTCATACAAACCGAGTTATTGCGGTAGAAAGAGGAGCAAAAATATTGTATAGAAAAAACAATGTTAAATTTTTAGCTTATCTTGCTACCGCAATAACTCAGTCTGTACACACGCCACCAAAAAAAATCTTTCAGTCTATTTGACAAATACTATCAAGACTGCCCTGGTAAAGTTTCAAAATTTCAGAAGTAAAATTGTGGCCGTGGTTGCAGCGGGAGTGAACCTATCTTTTGCAGGGATTTCCCTGAATTGTCGCCGCTGAATGAGCGTGAGTGACGTCACATGTTCCTTTTCATCGGCTATTATCTCTGATATTTGTGCTACTGAAACAAAAAAATTTATGCAGCCGAATCACACTGAAGCAAAGCTAACCGTGCACTTAATATTGTGTAAAGGTTCAGAAGGCCAGAACGCGAGTGACGCAATTTTGACGTAAAAGCTGTGAAATTCTATTCGAACTTGCTAAGTTACAGCAGCAAATATCGCGTTAATTATCGATGATATTTTTTTTTAGTCTCAAAATATGGCCGCCAATGAATGCTACAGCAAGTGCGCAGTATTCATTTCGCGTCGTATTATTAAAATCGCTTCTGAATTTTCCTTAACGCCCTCGTTGTGTTCTAGATCCCACAACGGACAAGTTTTTCTGGATATCTCTGAACGACTTGGGACAGGAAGGCACTTATGTCTGGTCCGGTTCTGGCAAACCAATGACATTCTCTGACTGGGCACCGGGAAGTCCGGATGGGGGAACTGCAGAGAACTGCGTGCAAATGGTCCGGAGAGCCGGGAAGACGAACTGGGACGATGTGTCTTGTATCACCAAGGGGAGGGTCATTTGTGAAATGGACCAGCCATGTGCGGGGCTCATCAAGAACCTAGTCGACTAGGTGCATTTTAAGATTCCCTAGTTGAAAAATTACGTCTTCAACTCATCCTTTACACGTCTAAACCTAATCTTTTACCAAAAGTCTTCTACTCGCAATGGTTGTAACAAACCATTGTTTATAATGTCTGTCGCATGAAGCCTTTTTTCATTGTTAAACATGGGACGACGTAGTGCTTAATTTTGCCACCAGAGCAGAGAACAAAATTACATTATTGGCGCTATAGTTAACCGTTTCAACTTCATAATTAACGGTAATTTCTTATTAGTTAACATGTAAATCAACAACCGTCCCATGTTTTTCCTTTCAGGCGACAGACATTACACAACAATACTTTGTTTACTAACAACGAGCAGAGGACTTTGCTCTTACCTCAAAAACACATCTTATTTCCTCTTCGCTCAAAGTGAGGATGAAATGAAGATAATATTTCTAATATTTTATGCTCAAGAAGAGGAAAAAAGACAAGATTACGTCTTTTTCCTCTAAAATGGTGCAAAATAGGAGGCAAAATGATGAAAGGAGAGCTAAATAGCGAATAAAAGATGAAATTTATTTTATCTGGATTCCTCAATATTTTTCGATGATGATATGAAAATATTTTTGGTCCATAATATAAAGGACAAAATAACTGTTGGTTTACTGATGTAAAAAATGTAAAAACTGTTTAGATTTTGAGTAATAATTTTTTTCGTGGACAAAAAAAGCTTATTTTACTAAAAGTCACAGCAGTCTTCATTTAAAACAATGCTAATCCCAATGCTGAATATATCGAAAATTTCAACCAATTTGGTCCAATTTTTTTCATGGGAAATTATTTCATGGTGTCAGGAAGGTTTGCTGAAATTTTCAGAGCAGTTTTCCATCTACAAAGCCCACTGACATTAATCCTTAATGGACAACCTGCATAAAATTAAATCTTCGTTTAGGGCACATTCTTTTTATTAAGGACCCAGAGAGGCCAAAACAACTGTCAATACTTTTTAGAAATCGCTCATAGACATATAATATAAAATTTTAAAATTTTCACGGTACCTGAATGTTTTGTATTATTTATATGCCAAATTATAATATAATTGTATTAAAAAAATTATAAAAATATAATATATAATACGTTAAATAATATATAAGTTGTATTTAATTTTCTTTCACAATATAATCAAATACCATGATCTTGTTTTTAGATTCTTTATTTCAATATTGACATTACACGTTGTTTCATGCTGATAAGACGAAGATAATAAAAAACGTGTAAAATCAACTTAACAGCAATACTTTAGACTTTAAAATTTCAGTTTGTTGATTATAAGAATATCGACCTAAAATGTTTAATTGCGAAAATTAATAGAGGGTGCAAAGTTATGCTACCCTGATTTTTTAGAGACCAGGAATTATTGCTAAAAAGTTTTACCGTGGTCGGCTTTGAACCCACGCCCCTTTTAAGTCATATCCTTTCATTTGGAGAGGTGTCACTTTCTCTGTACATTTTTAAAAATACTTCCTGAGCTATAAAAAATCTGAAAAAAAAAAAAAAAATAGAGTAGACCTGGTTGAAAAATTACGTCTTCAACTCATCCTTTACACGTCTAAATCTTTTTACCTCTGAAACACATCTTTATATTTCCTCTTCACTCAAAGTGAGGATGAAATGAAGATAATATTTCTAACATTTTATGTACCCAAAAGAGGAAAAAAAGACTTTTTCTCTCTAAAATGGTGCAAAATAAGAGGAAATTAGACGAGGAGAGAACTTAATAAAGAATAAAAGATCATTGAGAAAATGTAGAGGTGTCCGTCCTGACTGAGGTTTTCCACGGTTCCCTCAGTCTCACCTCAGTGAATGCTGGGACGCGTAACAGGCCGTGGCCACCATCCGTTCTCTACCTTATCCCGAACCCATTACCCCGCCGCGAGCTGTAAGCTCTTAGGGGTGTATCCTTGTAAAAAAAAATAAATAAATAAATGAAAATTTATTTCAACTTTGCACTTTCTATCTGCAATACAAAATTTTGATGTCGATATTCTATTTCAAACAAACTAGACTACATTTTTGAAGAATGGCAGACACTGTGGTAGCATCTCACATATAAATCGTCCCTTGCGACTAATCGGTACATCGTCCCAGAATATGTTGCCCGGAGTCTGGTATTGTCCCAGAACGACCCCGTTCTCCGCAGTTCCCCCATTCGGTGCGTTGACTGCAGTCAGCCAGTCCGTGTAGGCGGCTGGGATTGGTGACTGACTTGGCCAGCTGAACACCCCTTCGGTCAGGATGTCGTTGAGTGCAATGTAGAACCATTTTCCCTCCATGATGTCAGCGGGGTCCACTCCAGGCAGGGTGGGGGGATCTGTGGACCAGAGAGATCATTCTTATGTTTAAGGTTTAACCTGACAATTTGTCTGTCACACCATAAAAAGACGTGGCAACACTGTTGCACTAGTAATGCGAATCTGGGAGGAGTAAGTAGTATTTTCAGTCCCTGAGAGCGTTGCCACATTTCTTATCTCTTATTAAAAAGAATCAACGCCACGGTTCGAAATATATGAAAACAATTCAGAAAAATAGTCTAAAAAATTATGGTTTTATTAAAAAAAAAAAAGTAAAAGAATCTAGTATAGTTTTTTTCTTTTTTCGCAAAATATTGGCTGGATACAAAATTCTCTTTTAAATAAATTAATTGTAATTAAACCAACGATTAAAAAATTCCGAGCTAATTTGACGATTGTTGTAAGTCTATTAAATTAATTTGAAGAACATCTGTTGTAATGTATCACTGTATTATGTTCTTTTGCTCAATAAACACTTATATTTTTATATATTATTATTAATGAATATTTTGTCCAAATTTCTCAGCGCCTTAAATTAAATTATCAACTCAGAATTTTGATTTTTTTTTTCTTTATATATTTTCAAATAAATTTTTTAACATTTCATCCATAGCATAGCTCCACAAACAAGGATGCCAACGACTGGCTGACAGTTGAAACTCCCCATCCGACTTCACATGCAAGTGCCTAATATTGTCTATAAGTTACTTGAGACTAGATAGCTGTAACCTACCCAATGCAAGGAGCTCCGCTGCCTTAGCCTTGATCAAATTGTTCTCTTCCTCTGTCTCTAACTCCACCAACTTCATACCGTAGTTAGTACAGTAGAGGAACGATTCCTGGGCGGTTTTCTGTAGACAAAGGATTTATTATTTATTTATTTATTTATTTATTTATTTATTTATTTATTTATTTATTTATTTATTTATTTATTTATTTATTTATTTATTTATTTATTTATTTATTTATTTATTTATTTATTTATTTATTTATTTATTTATTTATTTATTTATTTATTTTTACAACACCAACACTTACCACGTTGGCAAAGTCGTTGTAGAAGTAATAAATTCCCTCCCCGAGGCGAGTCAGGTTGGCCAGGGCGGCTGAAAATCACACACTTTTTAATACATTTAACTTAATAATATTATACCTTACTTATTATAGACTTTCTACCTGTAAAAGAAAGTTAACTTAAACTTTGAGTTTGAATTAATATTTCATTTTTTAAATTGAATTCTATTGAATTCTTTATTTTCGCATTATGTATATACATCATCAATGCAAATATAAATATTCTGATCTTGTTAGAATCGTGATAAATTCCCATAACAAATTACACAATACATGGTTAATTTGTTTGCTTGTCATTGTATTTAATATTCATTTTTATTAAAACATTGCTATAAATATTACTTTGTGCATTATTTTTAAATTAATGTACTGCAAATTATGCAACAAAATCTATGTTTTGTCGTAAGCTTTTGCTAATATTACATGCCTCTAAATGATATATAAATAGTAATAATAATAATAGTTGTTTATTAAGAATTGTACAGAAAAAAAAAGTATACAAAGCCCAAAGGGTGACGTGAAAAAGGATATCCCATTCACAAAAGTCTCGTCACCAAAACCAGAAGATATATATATCAGATATATCGAAATGAAAACAACTATATACTTACATAAATAAATGAAAAAAATGTTAATACCTTGTTTTATGCAGTTTCCTGCCGTCTCGTCAAACTGCAAATTGAGAAATAAAGGTTAGCACAAAACTTTCCGATAATAATAAAGTCTTAATTTATCACTAAATTAAAATAATTTCTCACAATCTAGTAAAGTTTACATTTGGTCTGGTCTAAATAGGCTAATGTTTTGGAATTAACGACCCTCCTGACTAAGGTTTTCACAGTTCCCTCACTTAAACCTGACTAAAGAGGAAGCTGCTTCAACGTACCCTAGTTGAAAAATTACGTCTTTAACTCATCCTTTACACGTCTAAACCTAATATTATCACCTCTAAAACACATCTTATTTTCTCTTCGCTCAAAGTGAGGATGAAATGAAGACAATATTTCTAACATATTATGCTCAAGAAGAGGAAAAAAGACGTAATCTCGTCTTTTTCCTCTAAAATGGTGCAAAATAGACGAGAAGAGAGTTTAATAGTGAACAAAAGATTAAATTTATTTCAACTCGGTTCTGGTCTTTAGTCTGGGCCTGTCTGATGTTCTTAAACTACCGACCCTCCTGACTGAGGTTTCCACAGTTCCCTCACTCACCTGCTGCAGCGTGCAGGCGTCTCTGTCCTTGACCTGACTCAGCCTGATGTTCTTGGCCTGTGCCTCGTTCTTCTTGGCTACGAGCGCGATGATTTGATCTGTCAGTTTGTTCTGTCGCTCCTTGCTAGCCGCCACCTTGCACTCCACGTCGCGCAACCTTCCTTCCAAACGACCCTTCTGCAGCGAGAGCTTCAGCACTTCAGCCTCGGATTGCTGGAAATAAATAGTCTCAGTTCACCTGAGGAAGAATCTTAAGGTCCATTCTGGTTATACCATTGTGTTTCTTTACCAATTCGGATTTTGTCCCTGTTTGTTACAGCTGAAATATCAAGGTAATATTTGGTGTATACTTACCGCGACTCCACGCAGTTGCGCGTTGCAATCTTCCAGCTCGCTCTGACAGTTTCCGTCTTCTCCCCCGCGGCCGGAAGTGACGTCATTTCCGTCATCGTAGCCGCTACTGTCGTGTCCGTGGTCAGTGTCATCATACCTATAGCAGGGGATAGCGTCAGAACCATCACTAGGGGCAGTGGATAAAACAATCGCTGAGGAAAATCAACAATGGAGTATCGACTTCAAAAAAAAAAAAATATTGCAGAAATAGATGGAGGGTGCAAAGTTATGCCACTATGATTTTTTTCAGATTTTTTAAAGCCCAGGAATTATCGCTAAAAAGTTTTGCCGAGGTTGCATGGGTTTGAACCCTTTTAGGTTTAGAGGCATCACTTTCTTTGTACTTTCAATAATTTTTTTAAAAATAGTACCCAGACTCTAAAAAATTTAAAAAAAAAAATAGTAGCATAACTTTGTACCCTTTATCTATTTCTTTTGACACTAGAGTAACTAAATTAGAGCACTCACCATTCACGGTTGCAGCCTCCCGCCAGAGCACCACGACAAGCGAACACGCCCAACAATAGCACCAACAGACTGGAGTTCATTGTTGATCGCAACAATGCGGTGAGACACCGCTGCGTTCTTTATATACTTGTCTTATCGCGAGTATAGAAGACATCACGTTCGTTTGTCTTTCGATCACGCCTGTGAGCAAATTTTACGTCAGCTAGCATTGTTGCAATAACAATCACGGATTGATGGTTATTGTTGCAAAATATCAGAAATCGTTTGTTTATTTTATATCATTCATACATTTACAATAGAGTATCGACCTGGATTTTTTTATTGCAGAAATGGATACAGGGTGCAAAGTTATGCTACCCTGATTTTTTTCAGATTTTTTACAGCCTGGGAAGTATTTTTAAAAAATTATTGAAAGTTCTTTTTGTGACGTCACGAGATGCCGCTCCTTAAGAAAAAGATAGGACTTAACGCCGCGTGACGTCACAAAAAGGACTTTCAATAATTTTTAAAAAATACTTCCCGGGCTCTAAAAAATCTGAAAAAAATCTGGGTAGCATAACTTTTCACCCTCTATATTTCTGCAATAAAAAAAAATTGAGGTCAATACTCCATTATTATCCAGCAGAGATTAATTCAATAATCTTATTTGCTATTGCAAATTTTCACAATAAATTTACCTTTAGTTAACTAATATTGATCATGATTATTAACCACAACTATATTCAATATAGAAGAATAATTTGTTATTTAATAATCATGGCAAACTTAATACTGATAAAATATTTTGGTGTAGTGAATTTGCGAAGTTTAGCCACTGCAAAAAATTAATTGGTAATTTTCTGCGAAATTCTTTTTTCACGAGTTGTTGCATGCACTAAGTTAAACATGAGTTACCCTTTTTTGTTTTTTGCTTCGATATTAGAAAATTTAAAATTACAATTCTTAAATATGACGTGACACTAGGAAGATTATGATTATGAATAAAATTTTTAATTTTAATCATTTATTTTTAAAAACAAAATTACTCTATCAATTTTATAAAAGATTTTTTTTATTTATTTTTTTAAATACACAAATTAGCATGGTAAAAAATTCCTATAAAAAAATGAATATTTAGGTTTAGATAAATACTTTCGTTACTAGCTTGCTGCCTAAGTTGGGGTATTATAATAGATAGAGTCAACCCTAAATCCCTTATATCTGTGCAGGTTAACATAACGCACATCTCTTTTTATTAATAGTTTTGGTTGCTAAATATTTTCTTCAAGAGCGTTAGTTCTTCTTGTCACCTTTTATAAAAGAAAATTATGAGAAAAGTAATGATGTGAATAGCCAGGAGAAATTTATTTCTTGACCAACTTTAGCACGTATTTGCTATGCCGCTGACAATGTTTTGCCTACAAAATCGTGACATCGTATTATATGGTGAAATATTTGTATAACACAATACATTATAATAAATATTGGCTAATCAACTAGAAAATATAATTGCCTGATCTCATTGTAACAATTAAGACACATTTCGTTACAATTGGCAAATTGTTTACGATTATCAACAATCAGTTTTTACGATTGTCACGGACGCGTGTCAAGTCTCGTTCGATTACACTCATATAAAAGACGTGGTGCTCGCTGTGTAGCCAGAGATCTGCACGATGCATCATCGATCACTGTGCCTTCTACTGCTGCTGGCTGCCAGCTGTTTAACCGTACATGCAGGATATGCAAGGTAGGCTCGTTTGTAATACACGTAATCCTGAATAATTTGAAATGAAAATATTCACATGACATGATGAATAATGTAGTATCGACCTCAATTTTTTTATTGCAAAAATGGATAGAGGGTGCAAAGTTATGCTACCCTGATTTTTTTCAGATTTTTTTACAGCCTGGGAAGTATTTTTAAAAAATTATTGAAAGTTCTTTTTGTGACGTCACGAGATGCCGCTCCTTAAGAAAAAGATTGGACTTGCCGCCTCGTGACGTCACAAAAAGAACTCTCAATAATTTTTTAAAAATACTTCCCGGGCTCTCAAAAATTTGAAAAAAAAATCAGCGTAGCATAACTTTGCACTCTCTATCCATTTCTGCAATACAAAAATTTGAGGTCGATACTACATAGTAAATTTTTTGTTTAAGAATATTGTTTATTTTGTTTAATAATAATTATGCTACTCGAACAACACTGATGTAAAAAATTCCTTCACAAACTAAACTCGAAGTATTATATAGACTAATTATGTAGTTATATCGTTCAGGGGCCACCACAAGCGATGCCGCCACCATCCTCACGTTGGGGGATGTCACAGTGACCTAAAGAACTGCCGGGCCAAGCTGCAGGACACGCAGGTAAAGATGATCGAATTTAACACTGTGTACTGCCGCATTACCAAAATATTAATAATAACCATACATACGTTGCATTACTGTAGCAGGTCTTGAGAATTTAATTTTTATATATTAATAGTCGAGGAATAATGGAAATAAATAATTTAAATTAATTTAAAATTAATTAATTTATATCTAATTTTTATTGTTTAAATTTAATATTTTATGTAATATATTTACAATAAATAAAATAACTAATACATGAATTTTATAATTTAAAAAAACATATAAAAAAATACTATATTTTTTTATGCATTTTGTTTTTAAATCCTAGAATTTAGTATAGTTTTAATAATTTTTATGATATAAAATATCATATAATAATAATTATAAACATGAAAAGAAAAGATAAAAATATTAAATTTTAAACTCAATTAATTAAAATACATCTATTACATTTTACTTTTTCATTGTTTTTTGATTATTAAAAATGGTTCCTTTTTTTTCTTTTGCTAAATATGACAACTTTATTACATAATATATAATGTATCCTGGCTTCTAACGTAACTAAAAGAATTAACCAATTAACTATAAAGGAATTGAACTAAATTTATGGGACCTAATTAAAACACTAGTAACAAAAAACCTACGCTACATATAATAATTAAACAATATAGAAAATGACTTCAATGGAACCAGCTCGTCGTCAGGAGTCTATTGAACTGGCTACTGAACCTTCTATGATGATTCTTTCCTTGTAATTCTTTGAAGGAATTGTCATAGAAGGTTCAGTAGCCAGTCCAATGGAACCAGCTCGTCGTCAGGAGTCTATTGAACTGGCTACTGAACCTCCTACTATGACTCTATTGTCCCAGGGCATTGACCAGGAGTTGTCCGCGTTACGGCAAGAGGTTGCGGCTCTCGAGGTGAAGGTGGGAGAGAGTGAGCGGCCCCTGAGGGAGGCTGAGCGTCAGGAGAAGGTGCTGGCCAACAAGGTGGTGTGTCTGCAGAGGAAGGCCAACCTGGGGGAGGTGCGAGTGGAGCAGACCAAAGAGCAGATCCAGGAGATTAAGTGCGCGCTTTCGGAGGTTCGTTACAAAATATAGAAAAAATAACTTATTTACTTTGATGCATAAAATTTACTTAAAGATATTACCATGCATTCAAATTTTTATTTCGATCATAGGCTGTACAGCATGGATCACGTCAATTATTACATTAAATATGTAACATACTTAATTCTAATTAAAATTAGCCTAAATTTAATTAAATTCTATCAGAAGTCTATATATTTTATGACAAGTTAATTGGTTATTTTAACACTTTACTAGCAGTAAATATTGTAAATTAGTTATTTAAAAAAGCACTTTTGCTTTATCACTATGAACATCAATAATCATTAATATTCAGATAAGACTTTCTCACATTAACTTGAATTAAGGTAAATTTTTGTTAATTAAATTTTCTCTTAAAGGCCCTATGACCAGTTCACAGTATTAAGTCCACAGTTAGTATTGCCTCAGTATGATACGGCTGCATAAAAAAAATTGTTCCAGCAGCAATAATATCAGAGATAATAGCCGGTGAAAAGGCACCTGTGACGTCATTTGTACCTAGTCTGCGGCGACGGTATAGGGAAATCCCTGAAAAAGATAGGTTCACTCTAGCTGCAACCACGGACATAATTTTTATTCTGGAATGTTGAAATTTTAACAGGGCAGTTTTGATAATATTTGTCAAATATCCTGAAATAATTTTGTTGTTGACATTCACACAGACTGAATTATTGCAGTAGCAAATAAGCCAAAAATTTAACATTGTTTTTCTATGCAACATTTTTCTATTTTTCCTACTGCAATAAGTCAGTCTGTGTAAATGTCAACAACAAAATTCTTTCAGGATATTTGACAAATACTATCAAGACTGCCCTGGTAAAATTTCAACATTCCAGAATTAAAATTATGTCCGTGGTTGCAGCTAGAGTGAACCTATCTTTTGCAGAGATTTCCCTATACCGTCACCGTAGAATGGGAACAAATGACGTCACAGGTTCCTTTTCATCGGCTATTATCTCTGTTATTATTGCTGCTGGAACAACTTTTTTTATGCAGCCGTATCATACTGAGGCAATACTAACTGTGGACCTAATACTGTGAACTGGTCATAGGGCCTTTAATTAATATTTTGAATATCACAAAAAAAATGAAATTTGATGGAGAAGGTAAACTTTTAAAATCGCTTTTTAAACAAAAGTTAAAATATTTTTATCACATGTTGATATTTATTACATTATAGTTTATACTTTGCCTCTATAACTCATTTTCAATAGTTTATAACAAACATTTTGTCTTCAGTAATTTTAATACAGATATTGTAGAAGTTCTGCACATTTTAAGTAACCAAAATATTTCAAATTTCAGTTCGATCCGACAATCCAAGCCTGCAAGCAAGCAGGTAATATTTTACTCTGAATTTAACATTGTTAGACGTGATTGTTATTTCACTGATGTCGCCTTGGAAATTTTCCATTTGCAGCCGTGTAAATAATATATGCCCCAAAAAATATATATAAAGATTAACAAGGCTGCAAGTGGGAAATTTTCAGAGGCGAGGAGTGTACCAAATCTGCATAATTTTTGTCAATTTATATCTCGTAGTAATTTGATGACTGGGGAAATTGCAACCTATGGAATACAATTTAGTTGTTTAGTATGAAAATTCACAGTCATGAGCACATACTATTTTCCATGGAATAAGTCAAAATAACCAAAATGGGTGCGATTCACGAAGCAGTTAGCCACGTTTAGATAAACCACGTTTAACTATACCTGTTTTACGTGTTATACCACCAAGTTAAACGTGGTTAAGCTAAATGTTGTTAGAAACCTGGCTTCGTGAATCGCACCCCTTATTATTAATATAATATCAAATAATTTATTCATGTTTTATTTATCATAATGATAATTGAAAATAAATTATGTATTAACATGGCATTCAAGTACAGAATCCATGGAAGGAATTGTCATAGAAGGTTCAGTAACCAGTCCAATGGAACCAGCTCGTCGTCAAGAGTCCATTGAACTGGCTACTGAACCTTCTACGATGACTAGAATTAAGGTGTCAGTAACAATTGTTTTTCTGTTTTACAGTTGAAGATCTGAATCTGACTAGACTGGGTGATAACATTTATTACTTCCACACGAAGACGGACGGATGGGTAAGTGTAACAAAAACTTCATGTTAGGACGTTTAAAGCATCTTAGGCCAGTCAATATAGGTTTTGACCTCGGATAAATTCCGAAGTTTGTGATTTTTTCAGCATTGGTAGAACTCAATGCCTTGAGTAACATATCCAAAGCCCCCCAAAATCCCACCGGGGCTTTCGCCGCCATCTTGATGGGAAGTCATGCATATAGTACCCTCACTAATTTGCATATTGTGGCGGAACCGTGTTACATAGAAGCAATGTAAATGCATATAATGATAGGCAGATATATTTGCTACAAGAAAATATAAAAATATATTTAATTTTAATTTCGATTAACCCTTAAATTAATTATTTTCTGAAAAGTTTGGTGTTAAAAAAAAGTTTAACGGTGAATTTCGTAGTCAATATACATAAATACAGAAATATTCTTCATTCAAAAGTTTAAGACAAAATCCTTGCAATTTCATAAATGCTGATAACTTTTCCTTAGCTTAAATAATTAAGGAGATACGCGACTTCGTAGCGCAAGAAACATGCCAGTTGACCGCTCTGCCTGCCCGCCCCGCCCCAATACAACACGCATAATACAGAGCGCGGGCACAGCAATGAATGCGCTCTCGCGGCTCTCAGTGGCTTGTTACCTTTATTTATTTATTTATATATAACTACGTGTAAGGTGTTTTATAAAGTTGTAAATTTAGTTTTAACACTCTGCTTTTGCAAAAAAAAAAAAAAAAAAAAAAAAATCAAATTAACATTAATTAAACTTCTTATGACATTGATTATTCCATATACTTTTTATAATTATATTAATTTATATTACATATTTTTTAAGTAATTACCTGCAGCACAAATTTAAGTCTTACCCCTTTGTCTCCTTACACGGTATAAGGCACGGTAGAAAACAGGCAAACTTAATTAAATAGTTATTTTCGTGATGCTGCATTTGTGGATGATACTTTAATTTAAGTCTACTCTTATTTATTTTCAATTTTTTATATGACATGTACTGTATAATACCACTGTCCGTATAATATACATATACATTTAATTAACATCATCAAATCCGATCCGATACATAATTTTTAAAAATATATAGGTAATAACAATCACAAGTTCAATGGAATATAATAATATTATATGGTTTATTATAAAGTTTATGTATTAACACAAATGCATATATGTGTTATTAGTTATTATATTATTATAATATATATATATATATATTTTTTTTTTTAGTTTTTAATTAAACCCTATTGGGTACTTCTATTTACTAATTACATACTACTTTGTGAAACCCCGAACCTTCCGAAACCCTAACTTGAGCGTTTCGCGGGCTCTTCTGGAACGAGGGCGGCCACGGCCTTGCAAATCCATCCCGGCATTTGCCTGCGGCTGAGGGAAACGTGGAAACCTCAGCCAGGATGGACGCTACAGCTTTTGTCAATGAACCGGAAGTGCAATGGTCCAAAGCCAGGGGAACCACATAGTGGAAAAGCGCAACGTTTTACCCCTGGGTGGGAAACGTGGTTTTTGTTGAAAATGGTCACCCATCCAACTACTAAATATATTATATCAACATGTAATCAGTATGACTATTTTTGAAATCAAGATTATTTACAATCGATAGAATATAAATTTAATGTTGGGCCTTATAGTTCGGACAAAATTGAGTACTCCTTAATAGTTATTTAATAAAAGACGCTATTTAAGAAGTAAGATACTCAATTTTGACCGAACTATTCAACTACGCTTTAATTATTCTTTTAAATGTAATAAATTTTGATTTCAAATATCGATGAGATACATGAAGATACATATAATATTTATTCATTGTATATTCAGCTTCTAGGGCTGAGGCTATTTTTGTAAATTTAATAGACATAGAATCTTACATAGTTTATGCCACGACAATGTTTTTTTTTTTTTTTTAATATACATATAATATAAAAACGCATATGATGCATTCGTGACCCCTCTAAAACATTATAAATAATATATTATTACAAAACTTTAAATATATCCATTGAATTTGTGATTGTTTCTATCTATTTTTAAAAATAATAAGTGTTGGATCGGATATGATGATATTATGTAAATGTATTTATACGACAGTGGTATTATATATAATACATATAAAAATTCGAAAATTAGTAAGATTATACTTCAAATGAAGTACTGTATCATCAACACAGCACCAAAATATTCATGTTGCCTGTTTTCCATTGTGCCTTACACATTGTAATTTATATAAATATATAATCATAATTATTTACTCATATGGGAGGTATGAGGAAGCAAAATTTTTATTGAAACATTATGTTATTTGTAAGCTAGCTGACATAAACAAACATTATAAATATAAAGAAGGAATATAATTATTTTTGTATATACATGCATGACTGACAAAAAGGGTAAAGAATTAAATTTACTGCACTTTACTTAAGAAAATGTATTACAATTTATATTGTATATACGTAATAATCAATGTCACGAGAAGTTAATAAAAAGCTTCAATGATTGATATTTAGCATAAGCATATTGATACAAATAAATTTACAACTTATTTTTAACCTATTTCCAATAGACGAATATTTTTTCTTGAACTTCACGATTTAAGGGGAAGGTAACGCGCCCAATGTTAAAAAAAATCCCATGACACATGAAAAAAATTTAAAATGTTCTCCTCTACATTCCCTATAATATCAGTAGCTAAAATATCAATAATTGAAGCTTTTTATTAACTTCTCGTGACATTGATTATTACGTATATACACAATATAAATTGTAATACATTTTCTTAAGTAAAGTGCAGTAAATTTAATACAAATTCGAGCTAGTTTTTTTTTTTTTTTTTTTAGTTATGAATTTTTAAAGTTGACTATACTTTAACATGGAAAAATCGAACTTCAATGTTAATCTAGTCAACTTCAAAAACTAGCTCGAATTTGTATACATGATATTTTAGCCACTGATATTATAGAGAATGTAGAGGAGAACATTTTAATTTTTTTTCATAATTTTCATGTTTCATGCTGTATGGGATATTTTTTTAACATTGGGCACGTTACCTCACCCTTAAGGGCTATTGTAGCTATTAACACACGTTGAACATATAATATAAATATAATATATATATATATAATAAATAATATATATAATAAATAATACATATTATATACAAAGATGACAAGCCACTGAGAGCCGCGAGAGCGCATTCATTGCAGTGCTCGCGCGCTGTATTATAATGGCGTGTTGTATTGGGGCGGGGCAGGCAGAGCGGTCAACTGGCATGTTTCTTGCGCTACGAAGTCGCGTATCTTCTTCATTTTTTAAGCTAAGGAAAAGTTATCAGCATTTATGAAATTGCAAGGATTTTGTCTTAAACTTTTAAATGAAAAATATTTCTGTATTTATATATATTGACTACGAAATTCACCGTTAAACTTTTTTTTAACACCAAACTTTTCAGAAAATAATTAATTTAAGGGTTAATCGAAATTAAAATTAAATATATTTTTATATTTTCTTGTAGCAAATATATCTGCCTATCATTATATGCATTTACATTGCTTCTATGTAGCACGGTTTCGCCACAATATGCAAATTAGTGAGGGTACTATATGCATAACTTTCCATCAAGATGGCGGCGAAAGCCCCGGTGGGATTTTGGGGGGCTTTGGATATGTTACTCAAGGCATTGAGTTCTACCGATGCTGAAAAAATCACAAACTTCGGAATTTATCCGAGGTCAAGATAGAATTTTCACCTATATTGACTGGCCTATCTTCTCAGAAAGTGTCCTAATATTAACAAAAAATATACATTTCCGATATCTTCTACTTTTTTAGTTGAATTTATTTTAAAAATAAACCAATTCATAACTTGTGACCCTGAAAATTTTATTTAAATCTAGCATTACCAGGGGGGGGGGGGGGGCGAGACGATCCATAACTATTTTTAAAGCGGGAAGAAAGTGAAAAATTTTACTTTAAAAAATCGATTTAAATGGCGGCTCGATTTCACCCCACCCCCCTTGGAATATATATCTTGTGAAAAAAAATCGCTAATTCAATACATAAATTAATATTTTAAAGCTAAAACATAAATTCCCTACAATCATTTGACCCTCAGTTGACCTTCGCCGAGGCGTTCGGTTTCTGCGAGTCGCGCGGCCTTCAACTCGTCAGCCTGGAGACAGCGGAGGAGAACCAACTGGTCAAAGATTGGGTCAAACAGATCCTTAGCTTTGGTACGTACTCTCTCTCCTCGTCTAATTACCTCCTATTTTGCACCATTTTAGAGGAAAAATACGAAATTACGTCTTCTTTTCTCTTCTTGAGCATAAAATGTCAGAAAAATTGTTATTGTCTTCATTTTATCCTCACTCTGCGTGAAGAGGAAATAAGATGTGTTTTAGAGGTAAAAAGATTAGGTTTAGACGTGTCAAGGATGAGTTGAAGAGAAAATTTTTCAACTATATAGTGCTCTCTTTCTCTCTTACATCCTCAACGACAAACTTCTGCACAGAAATTCACAAATCCTAGTTGAAAATTTTCGTCTTCAACTCATCTTTAAACGTCTAAACCTAATCTTTTTACCTCTTTACACATCTTATTTCCTCTTCACGCAGAGTGAGGATGAAATGAAGACAATATTCCTAACATTTCATGCTCAAGAAATACGTATAATCTCGTATTTTTCCCTCTAAAATGGAGCAAAATAAGAGGAGAAAAGACGAGAGGAGAGTTTAAATTGCGAATAAAATATGAAATTTATTTCAACTTGGGACATCTCATACAATCACTACTTACATAATTATTATATGAAAGATTTTTTAGTACTAATAATTCGTATGACATGGAAATTTCAAAGTGCTCCTCAAATGAACCTTAAATTTTGCAGACTTGCCGCTACTTTGCGCCAATGACTCATACCTGGTGAAGAACTTCTGGACCTCGTTGTACGACTTCGGCAATGGCAATTACATTTGGGGTGGCTCCAGGATAACCCCGGCCTTTTTGGACTTGCTACCTAACGACGTAGACCCTGACGATGCCCTGAAGAGCTGTGGTATCATCGGACAGTTCCAGGGTCCTTACCAGGATCAGGTGTTTTGGAACGACCTTCAATGTTCTGAAACGCGCAGGTTGGTTTACATTAACGGATCAGCTGATCGATGTAGTCCCATTTGATTAACATATAAACCTTGTCAAATTCACAAAAATTCTGAAAAAAGCCATAGAAAAAATTTCAAATTTAACGAGATGATTTTTTTTTAAATTAAGTTTTCCGTGAGAAAACCCTATGCTGAAAATTAAAAGAATTTATTAAATAAACTTTTCCCACGAGAAAATGATTCCCAGGCCTTGAAATGATATTCTGTGTGCTTATTTTTTTGGTGAAAGCCCTAAATTGTTTGAATTTTGCTAACAATAAGGATTAAAAACTGCAGCATTTTCTCCATTTTTCGTCTTGATTTGACCAATCAGAATTTTTGTGATGTTCTACTGACGCTAGGGGGTTCCCAATTAGCGGGGGATACCTCCTAGAGTTGCATGTTCTCCTAATACAAAGCTTTGAAAATGCACCTCTCGATCGTTTCCTTCCCTATTAGCAGGTATTTAGCTTCCCTATAATTATGTGAGGGGATTAAGTATCAGGCGACCGTAAGAACCCAAGAGGTCTTCCCCGCTAATAGGGAAGATCACCTACTAATAGGGAACGAAAACAAATAGCTAGGTCAGCGGTTTTCAAACTATGAGACGCGTCCCAAAATTGAGACAGTAAGGAATTTCGTTTGGGACTTCACGAAAATTGAGTAATGGCAGCCAAGGGTATAGGCTTAAATATTAGTTAGTAAAATAAAAATGCAATGGGAATGAAAAAAAAATGGGACTTGCGTGATTGCTGAATTGCACATTATCTGGGACTCGGGTCTAAAAGTTTGAAAACCTCTGGCTTACATGCACCAATAGCACAATATGCTGTATGCAAGATAGCATTGTAATAAATAAAAATTCACCCACAGGTTCATATGTGAGATGCCTAAGACATGCACAGACTTCCTGAGAGATACTTTCACAGTCTCAACTACGTATGCACCTGAGGAAGCTCAGGTAGGTCCTGCAACCGCAGGAAACGGAACCGTGGCTGTGTGTGGTGGTAATTCAAAATTAACTTCACGTATTTGGTATATGTTATATCCAAAACAATCATTTTTTGGTTAGCGAATTTACATAGCGAATTTTATGAAGCGACGCGAAGCGAATAATGCGCACTTGCTGTAACATTCACATTTGGTGAATAAAAATGAGCATTGTATTTTAACGTGATAATCGCTCACCACATTTTACAGCTTTTGCGTCGCATCGCCATTTTCGCCATGTGAACCCGCCTTAAGTGTTATTTCTGCTTGAATTTCTAATGCTACAAACTTGGAAGTCTCATAATAAGCTTAAAAATTTATTTCTAAACAAAATTCCCTAACAGGCTTTTGTTAGTCCTAGTGAATTTTATTTAATAATTATTTAGAAATGCAGAATTAATTGCCTTTCTTCAAGCAGAAGTAACGCACCGAATTTGTTAAAAACTCAAATAATAAAACTTTAAAAAATAAAAGGAACAAATTTGTGAAAATAAAAACTGATCAAGAAAGAACTTGTTTTATTTTAATTATTTCATTATGCTACAAGTAGGTTAGCAAAATTATCTATCCACACATTATTAGTTATCAGACATGTTATAACTTGGTGTGAAAATAACCTTTCAAAAGAGACAAATTTCATAATTTTAAATTATTAAATATTTGCGGAATTATTATATTAAATGGCAATTAAAAATTAATTTAAATTAAATTACAACTTTACAGCGTGAATCATTTTAATTAACAGAATTTTCAGAATATGTTTGAAGGCAATCCTTTACCAGCCGCAATAATTTACTGCTACCATTGCCCAGAAATATAAAAAGTATTAAAAGATGAAAATTATTATACCTTTCATTCACTCCTTTGGTCTTTTCATATCTTATTTTGAAAACAACATGTGATGTTCACAGATTTAAAAAAAAAATGAAAAAAAAATATATATAAAAATAAATAAATTAAAAATTTATATTTTTCGTTATACATTAATTTTTTTAAATATTACAATACAAATAAATAAAATAAATTTTGCTTTACATTATTTATAACATTCAATTTATAGTAATTTCTCTAATTTATAAATTTCAAATTCAAATTATTTTGCAAAAGAAAAGATATAGTGTGGGAGTTTTTTTTACAGCATATATTAATAAATTTTTTACAAAAATAAATAAATTAAAAATTATTTATAATACATTAATTTTTTTCAAATATTACAATACAAATAAATAAAAATAGAATTGTTTTATTATATTTATAACATCCAATTAACTGTAATGGAGGCTTCAAGTGATGCGCTTTCGCTGCGCAACTGTTTGTCGCTAAGGTTCATCTTGCACTTGAAAATGAAGCACAGTGTTTTTTTTTTACTTTTCTCGGTTATAAATCAAGTAAAAACTCTAAATCTTGAATTATCTACTTTATTTTTCAGTTTGGACCAAAGTTCCGTAAAGGAATTATCCCTGAAAAATCTTATTCTTGGTGAAAAAACGAATTCACGTTTTTTTTACATAGGTTTGGTATAGCGGGTGGGATCACCGAAAAATCAGCTGACTTGAAGCCTCTATTTATAAATTTTAAATTAAACTATGTTTAGAATATAATACGCAGTGACAAAGTAAAACAAAATCGTTGAAATAATGCCAAGTGTATACGCCAATTTGTTGCTATGGCTAAGAAATGGACAATCGCATTATATTTTAATTGAAAAAACAAATAGAAGAAATATAGCTTTCAATAGTTGTTAAAAATATAATTGGAACATAAGTAAATCGATAGCAATGCAGGATAAGGCCACACAGTCCCTTCGTTACAAATTTTTTTTCACTGATCTGGACCAGGTTTGATAATTTTTGTTAATTCAAACTAAATTTTGGCATTGCATTTTTTTTTTATATTAATTAAATTGTAAGATTTTAATGTTATATTAATTCTGTTTTATTAGTTTCAATTAAAATTTATTAATTATATTTTATATAATATATTATAAATATTTTATATTGCAAAATATAATTAAATTATTATATTCTAAATATTTTAAAACAAATACAATAATTGTAAAATAATATTATTATACTCTAGAAATTAATAATAACAAATTAAATATTTGTTAAAACATTTAAAACTCCCTATAGGTTTGTTATTTGTTTAGGATTTTAATTTATTAATCATACTTGTCATTAAAATAATTATTGTCCTCTGAACGTTATTGAGTAAAAACAATAAGAAAAAAAAAAAAGATTCAACGCTTTCAGTAAATTTTATTAATATTATTAATTTATACAAAACAACAATAAATTTAATACGGCGTAAATTTAATAATTAAAATAAATTTTAAAGGAGCAAATAAACATTTATACTGAGAACCAATCATCAGGGGCGATTGTTTATTGATTTGAAAATGTTTTCTAGGGTCTGATTAAAAAAAAATGTTTTCTATGGCAAGGTGGACTCTTGATGACAAGCTGGTTCTTGTTTTGAATGAAAATAGAGGCTTCAAGTTATTTGATTTTGCGAATCCCCACCTTCCTATCTTAAATTGCTTTATACTGCCATTATAAATTTATTTTTAGAAGAAAATAAGCTCTTGATTAATTATAAGAAGACCCCTAAATGGTAGCAAATGTTTTCAAATTGATTGCTTTAATAGTTACAGAGAAAACAGAATTAAAATTTTCTAACATGGAGGCTTATGGCACTGCCTACTTCATCAAGGCCTGCGCAATGTAATATCGATCTCGATTGTTTTTTGAAATAGTAGTCCTAGATTCTAAATTTTACATCGAGTTATATGCAACTTTGACCCTGAAATTTTCATGGAAAATTTTGAAACTTTGCACATGGCAAAATATGAGGTTTAAAAATTATGCCTGGGGTTAGAAAATACAAATAAAAATTTATTTCTATTGGATTTAATTTGAATTTTACAATGCTATTGCACATGAGTGGACTACTATTTTTATTTTTTTTTTTTTCGCAGTGCGCAGGCCTTGGTGGAGTGGGCAGTGCTTATGGAGAAAATTTTACCCCCGGAAAGTCTCTATAAATGATCTAGACTAGACGAGGTCTGCGCACGGCTTGGGCACCTCACAGATAAAGCGCCCCCTCCACCCAGTACAACTTCTATCGTTCCAATGCACGTTCCCTAGCGAGCCAACCTGCCACACCTCCCCACAATCCTCGTTTCCACCATTGTTGTCCGGGTTTCCAGGGTGCCAGTCCATGTAGATGACAGGTTGTCCTGTGCCTCCCCAGATGTAAGTGTTCTCCGTGTCAAGGTCGTTCAAGGACGTCCAGAAGAAAGCCTGGTAGTCGATCTGACCACCTGGAAAATAAATGTCTCATTTCGTGTTTTATTAGTTATCTTAATATTCCGTAGTTCAAAATTTATGTCTTTAAATCATCCTTTACACGTCTAAACCTAATCTTTTTGTCTTTTTTTTTATCTAAAAAGACACAATTTATAGCTTCTTCGTGCAAAGAGAGAATGAAATTGAAAAAAAAAAATATTTCTAACATTAATTTGATGCTAAGAAAGTGTAAAGAAGACGTAATCTCATTCTTTCTCCGCTTTTTTCCTCTAAAATGTTGCAAAATAAGAGGACAAAAGACGAGAGGAGAGTTTATTATAGCGAATAAAAGATGAAATTTATTTCAACTCAGATAAGCTCTCTTCTCCTCTCGTCTTTTTTTTTTTACCTATTTTGCAGTATTTTTTAGAAAAAAAAGGGAGAGTGACGAAAATACGTAATTTTTTCCTTTTCTTTTCTTGAGCATAAAATGTTAGAAATGTTGTCTTCATTTCATCCTCACTTTGAGCGAGGAGGAAATAAGATGTGTTTTAGAGGTAAAAAGATTAGGTTTAGACGTGTAAAGGATAACTTGAAGACGTAATTTTTCAACCAGACATGATTCATGCTTCGCCGTTACGTTCGGTAACTCACCCAGCAAAAACTGCACCTGGTTCTTGATCAAGGTATTCTCCTGCGCGCTTTCGATGCTCACCAGATGCATTCCGTACTGACGACAAAGGTCCTGGGCACGGAACCACGTCACCTGAAGGTCAAAAATTACACCTGAAGGTCATTGAACCACGTGTTTTATATCGGAGGAAAATTACGATAGCAGTGTACAAATTAAGATAAAGAGCACTTTACATTATAATTAGATTTGGACATACTGCTATAAGCTTGCATGCAGCTTGAGCTGAGGGGGAATACAAAGTATATTTAAATGACAATTTAATTGTCTTTCACGTTATTAATACAAAAAATATGAAAATGAAATAGAAAATATAAATAAAATATTATACTTTAAAATATACCATTGAGGTTGCAAAAGAAAACAAATATATTGAGTACAAGACAACATATTTAAAAATTAAACAAAACATGAAAACACAGCTACATCATGGTAATTGGAAGATAAATTCTCTACGGAGATTCAGTATAGTTCAAAATTGTATCTCACATCATGGTAATTGGAAGATAAATGCAACTGCTATCCATTTCTGTACGGGGATTCAGTATAGTTCAAAATTATATCTCACATCATGGTAATTGGAAGATAAATGCAACTGCTATCCATTTCTGTACGGGGATTCAGTATAGTTCAAAATTATATCTCACCGGAGTGGTGGGATCATTGTGAAAGTAATACACTCCGTCCCCGAGTCTCGTCAGAGTCAAGTCCTTAACTGGAAAAACAAGCAACCTTGGAATTATGTCGCTTTGTCGAGGTAATTGTCATAGAAGGTTCAGTAGCCAGTCCAATGGAACCAGCTCGTCGTCAGGAGTCTATTGAACTGGCTACTGAACCTTCTATGATGACTCTTTCTTTGTTATCCATGAAAGAATTGTCATAGAAGGTTCAGTAGCCAGTCCAATGGAACCAGCTCGTCGTCAGGAGTCTATTGAACTGGTTACTGAACCTTCTATGATGACTCTTTCTTTGTTATCCATGGAAAGAATTGTCATAGAAGGTTCAGTAGCCAGTCCAATGGAACCAGCTTGTCGTCAGGAGTCTATTGAACTGGCTACTGAACCTTCTATGATGACTCTTTCTTTGTTATCCATGGAAAGAATTGTCATAGAAGGTTCAGTAGCCAGTTCAATGGAACCAGCTCGTCGTCAGGAGTCCATTGAACTGGCTAATGAACCTTCTATGATGACTCCTTGCATGGAAATACCTTAAACCCTCTCATCAAACATTAAAGTACCATCATCAATATTAATATAAAAAATTGATAACTTACCTTGTTCTAAACAATTGTCTCGCAAATTTTCGAGCTGAAACAGAAAATATTAATTTTATCAGTAAATGCATAAAAGAAAAAAAAATGTGTCAACGAATCCTGCAGTTGAATTTTTTTTTTAATAAACATTGTGGCTACATAATTAAACCTAGCATTACCAAGAAGAAGGGGGGGGGATACATTATGACATGTAAATCTTAAGAAGCGTGGAGAAGGCGTAAAATATTGCCCCAAAAAATCTGAAAAAATTGGAATCTTTAGCTAGGTAATGCATTTTTCGCTAAAAAAATAGTGGGAAAAAAATTCAACTAAAAAAATAGCTTTTTCGTCTCAGATTTCAGTCTCAGATCACCTGAGGAAGAGAGCGGTTTACTCTTGAAAGTTCCTGATGTATAGCGGTGTTCGAACACTAATTGATTATCGCATCATATACTACATACAGAAGGATTACATCGAACACCGACATAGGTAAATGTGAATTGAAAATATATTCAGTAAAAATACCTTGCAGCACTTTCTGTTTAACCTTTCTGTTGACTGTCCGGTGGGGTCAATGAACTCTATTGGCGGGGGAACTTTGTCCACGATCCACTGTCTGTTGCCCTCCAGTCCCAGCGAGTCCACTTGGTCCGTCCCAGCATCTTTTGAGGGGCTGAGGAGATGTAATTAATTTTACCTGAGTTGAAATTAAGTTAATTCGCTATTCTCTCGTCTTTTCTCCTCTTATTTTGCACTATTTTAGAGAGAAAAAGACGAGATTTCGTCTTTTTTCCTCTTCTTGACCATAAAATGTTTGAAATATTATCTTAATTTCATTCTTACTTTGAGTGAAAAGGAAATAAGATGTATTTTAGAGGTAAAAAGATTGGGCGCGATTCACGAAGAAGTTAGCTATATATAGATTTCTAACCATGTTTAACTATACCTGTTTTACTTTTTAATTAAACTACCAATTTAAACGTGATTAAGCTAAACGTGGCTAGAAACTGCTTCGTGAATCGCGCCCATTAGATTTAGACGCGTAAAGTATGAGTTGAAGACGTAATCAACTAGTCTTACTTTTGAGTGGTGTTCATTGTTCCAGCAGTGGTGTCATTACTGGCGTAGACCTGGAATAAAAATTAATTACGCTGCAGTGTTCTTTGTGTTTTCTTCATCCTCACCTTTAGCACCAGGAGTGAAGCTGCGAGAAACCAGAATACATATGTCTGGAAAAAGAAATAATTGTCTCAGTATGTGGAATAATAACTTTTAATTATTACATTATTTTAAAAAGTGGAATTTTAGTCGAATTTTTAATTAGTAAGTAAAATTATATGTGAAATTTCATAGCAGTATTTATAATAAAACAGATATTGGAGTGTATGAATGATCATGCTTTTTAATTTATGTAACTGAAGCCTAGCTGTATTACACGATACAATTTTTCTTTACAAAAAAATTTCATCCTCATACAAACAAACAAATGGAGTTGAAATTTTCTTGAAAGTAAAAATTCATCACTTCAAAATAAAAGTGTAGTATAAACCACGAAGTTTTAATGCAATTTTAGACCCTATGTACATGATGCATAAGGCCTAAAATTGCATCAAAACTTCGACGATTGTAACATTGCATCGTGTAATACATGCTTTATGTAAAAAAAAAAATAAATAAATAAATAGTTTTAAACTGAAATATTAACTAAAAGAATTACTAAAAATTAACATCAATCGTATTAATTTATTTTTAATCTTAATTCAACTATAACTACTACAGTGAATTTTAGCAACAATTTACCAGCAGAAGTTTTGACATGCTACTGTCCCTGTCAAATCAGAATGCTTCACCCACCAAAACTTCTCTGCTATTTATAATATTTCGTTCACAATACACAAGTTCTAAAATGCAACAAAAAAGTTTAAAATTTTCATGCGATGTTCATTCTTGTTGATATAAAATGCCCGTCTAAATTGCAGCAATAACATTCGTTGAACCGAAACGAAAGATTTATTACTTCCTTTTCAGTCCACGCCAATATTGACTTTACAGCGACCTCCAGACTGACATGTGAACAGGTGATTCGAAGACCGGCGCAGTCTTATAGAGTATCGAACTCAAAATATTTTTATTGCAAAAATAAATAGAGGGTGCACTCTTTTCAGATATTCAGTCCGGGAAGTATTGCTAAAAAGGTTTTCCGAGGTCAGGTTTGAACCCACGCCCCTTTTAGGTCCTATCTTTTTATTAACAGAGGCGTCATTTTCTCTGTACTTTCAATAATTGCTTAACAATAATTCCCAGTATCTAAAAAATCTGAAAAAAAATCAGGGTAGTATAACTTTGTACCTTCTATCTATTTCTGCAATAAAAAAAATTTGATGTCCATCCTGACCATCCTGACTGAGGGTTCCCTCAGTCAAATTAGTCAAGAAAATGTCCCACTCTCCTCGTTGGTAAGATCATACAGAGGAGGAATTTCAGACATAACGCTAAGTAATTATTAATTTCAAGTATTAAAAAATATTATAAATAAATAATATCAAAATATTAACATAACTTTTTAATGCAGAACAAGTAAAATAAATAGCGAATCTTGGATTTAAAAGTAAATATCTCCTACATATTTTTTATATTATTTTGTGCCCCACTCCCAACGTTGCTGTAAACATTAAACCTAGTCAAATTACAATTTTTACCCTAAAATCATGGAATATGCATCCTCGTCCTACTTTGATAATTAAATTAAAATAAATTAAAAAAAAAAGATAATCCGTCATTCGTTGCGGTCTTTGGTGACAATTTTCTGAACTTGCATATAATATTGTTTATATTTATGACACATTGTTACCATAACAATAGTGCTTTGTAAATACCAAACGCTCTCTACTTATTGTTGCTTAATAACTGCTGCATGAAGTGCAACAAAAATAATTAAGGAATGCTATAAACTAATATATCATGGTAATAATACTAATAACAATGTTTATTACAAATAAAAGAATAAATAAATGAAATAAATAAATAAACTTTCTCTTTTCCTCGATTTATGTTATAAATTTTAAAATTTAGAATGCATGTAGTGAATTTAGTATTATAATTAAATTATTTAGTTTTCAATTTAAAAAAAATTAAAATAATAATTAAATTTTGCCAATCGCAAACTTAATTTATAAATCTTTTATAAGGGGCATTCACAAAGCCTTAAGGGCACATTTAAGGCTCAATAATTTAAGACCAGAAATTTTGGGTCTAAAAAACACGTCTAAAATCAAGCTTTAAATTATCAAGCCTTAAATGTGGCCTTAAGACTTTGTGAATGCCTCTTTTAATGTTTTAATAACAATATTTAATTAATAAAATGTTGCTGGGTAACCTTTACTGTCACTCCAGGTAGCGTGCAAATATTTTATAATTTATTGCTTTGCATTTTATGGCACACCGTTGAGTAAAAAAGAAATAAAATCGAAACGTCCTCTAAGTCACCTTGATGCTCGGGGAATAACCAAATATCAGATGTCCGACATTTGACCTCTAGTTGTCCGAACTTGTAATATCATATAATTTTGAAGTCAGCAAAGGCTTCAAGTCAGCTGATTTTGCGGTGTTCCCACCTTCCTATCCAAACCTATGTAAAAAAAAACAACTAGAAATTGATTGTTTTTGGCGTTAAAGATTTTTTTTTTTTTATTTACAGAAATATAAGTTCTTGATTTATTATCGGAAGACCCGTAAATGGAGGGGTAGGAGATGGTTTCAAGTTAATAGCTTTAATAGTTGCTGAGAAAAAATATTAAATTTTTCTAAAATGGTGGCTTATGGAGAAAATTTTATCACTTTGGTCGTTTAAAAAAAAAAATAACACAAATTTAAGAAGTAAACATTGCATGTGATAAATTTCGGAAGTAATAAATTTTACTTGTACAAAAGATAACATTTTTTCAGAGGTATCAATAGAAGTACAGTAAAAAGAGTGAGTTGTTGATATAAATAGCGAGCTGGTTCACTGGGGGTGGACACTCGAAAGAAAGGGCACTGCAGGCATGATGTATTTTAACACGGTGAGTGCATGGAGATTACTTAGTAAGAATTGTAATTATTTTTGGAGTTAAATAATTTAAATTTTAATATAATTTACCAAAACATAATTTCAGTTTCATTAACAATTTTAGAATTAAAATTGTCATCGTAACATACAATTGTTAATTGCATTAATTGGTATTGAAATTTCGTATATTTTTTATTAATTTCTTTATTGAATTAAATTTAATTCAAAAGAATTTAGTTATTATAATTAATTGGAATATAGATTAATTTTATTGCGTTGATGAAAAAAAAAAAATAATAATGGAAAAAATTGGACTCGTTTGGAATTTCGGCTACTTTCTAAAATGTGTATTAATTATATATTTATTATTCTGTCTTCATTAATTATTATTATTATTTTTTTTTTTTGCAGCTGGTCGCCTTGTGCTTTATGCTGTTTGTCTGCAGTGTGCAGGTAATTATCGCTGCATTTGTATCGAGTTTTCAATGAGAAGCAATGTAATATTATATTATTACATTATTACTAGTAATTATTATTACTAGTGTGATTTTCTAAATATTTTTGTATAAATAATTAATATTAATTATATTTGCCAGGTTATTAGTAAACTGTTAGTATTATATTATGTTTGTTGTAAAGTGTTTTAGTGTTTGTTTGTTATATTTTGTAAAATGACGTAATCCATGTTGTACTAGTTGTACTTGTACATCCAGTGATTAAATAAATGAATTGAATTGAATTGAAATATAGAGATATTTTAGTTTTCTGATTATATATTTTTATTTTGTTTTAATTAATTATTTTAGGCGGATGGAGATAAACCAGCAGCAATTAAGAAATCTGAAAAGTAAGTAAAATAAAGAACTTAATTTAGAATCTTTCTTAATTACAAACAAGTATAATATTAAAATTCTTCTCCGAAAAAAATACTTTCTGATAATAAGAAATTTAAACGTAAGGCAATGAACAGTTAATAAATAAATTAAAATTTACAAATTAATTTATCAGAGCTTCATTCTGATCTGGGAATGAAAAAAATACAACTTATTTTTATTTTTTCAAAATCTAAATACAATTATCTTTGCAGCCTTGTTATTCACCATTCTCCGTATGAATAACATAGGGCATGGTAATTAACAAAGCTGCAAATTGGAAATATGTACATTCATTTATAGCATCATATAACAGGTATACAAACGTATAAAGCAAACATATTATTATGCTTTATAAATTAATTAACATTATTTAGTGTGTTATGCATGGGTACATAGAAGCACAAGCAATAGACGACATACATGAAAAAATTTTATTGCAGAAATGAATAGAGGATACCAAATTATGCTACTCTGAGTTTTTTCAGATTTTATTGAGACCCGGAACTATTTTTAAATAATTATTGAAAGTCCTGTGATTTCAGTTGGCACCCCTGAATTCTTAATAAAAAGGATAGAGAGTGGACGCCTATTGACGCCTCCAGGGGGCGTGGCCGCACTTTCAATAATTATTTAAAAATAGTTCAGGGTTAAAAAAAATCTGAAAAAATTCAGAGTAGCAAAATTTGGTACCCTCTATTCATTTCTGCAATAAAGTTTTTTCATGTATGTTGTCCATTTTATAAAAAGACTATTAATGCGGATTATAGACTATTAGACTATATATTTTAATGCGGATTTAAGGTGGATTTTCATGGGCGGCAACGGCGACGCGGCGCGATTTTAACTTAAGCTGTGAAATCCTATGCGGCGGCGAATTCGCAGGTAATCGCGTTAATTACGATGCTCTTTTTCTTTTAATCGCCCAATATGGCCGCCAATGGATGTTACAGCAAGTGCGCATTATTCGCGTCGCGTCGCATTGTAAAAATCGCCATGTGACTCCACCTTAACATGGCAATTTTTAGCATGCGACGCGAAACGAATAATGCGCACTTGCTGTAACATCCATTTGCGGCCATATTTGGCAATTAAAAAATAGAGCATCGTAATTAACGCGATAATCAACTGCCGCAACCTGGCGAATTCGTTCACAGCATGAATTTCACAATTTTTACGTCGCATCGCCGTTGTCGCCATGTGAATCCACCTTCAGCTACCGCCACTCTGCATGTTAAATTATAACAATTTTGACCTCCCCAGTGCTCCAGCAACTTCTCAGGAAGACCCTGTTGTCCTGAAGTACCCTGAGATGCACAAGAACCTCTCCACCCTGGTCCTGGAGAATGCAGGCCTGCGCGCGCAGCTTCTCAACTCGGAGACTTTGCGCGCGAAACTTTTAAATTCGGAGACTCGGGAGATCGTGTTGAATCCTGCGGACCTTTTGGCTCTACTGCAACAAATCCCAGTCCTGGACCCCATCTTGGTGACTAAGACGCCCCCTACCGATGACTCATATGACAGGAACTGCTGCAAGGTGAGACAGAATGACAAAATAGAGACCCTACAGAGACCTCCGTGTCTTATGGCCAGGGATTTGATCAGAGTTTCACTGTAACTGAGAGTGGCGGCGCTGTTAAATGTTCGGCACGACCGGGTTCTTCCTGGCTAAAATTGCCCGCGCAGCCAGCGAGAATCGGGCCGTGCCGAACATTTAGCAATGCCGCCACTCTCAGTTACAGTGAAGCTCGGCTAAGCTGGTCAAATTTCTGGCCATAAGCCACGGTTCATTGATGGCAATATCAATGAAATATCTGCACACTAAAGATTGTTAAAACGATATACTTTTGCAGTACGATGTTGCAGTGGCGCAGTGCCAAGGCCAAGGTGAGTATTGGACCTAATTACCTTAGTATTGGACATCATTATGTTAGTATTGGATCAAATTAGATTATTTTTTACCCTAATATTACATTAAAAATTGACATAATTACGTTGGTATTGGTTTTAATGGACAACCTGCATTACATTTTTTATTGCAGAAATGAATAGAGGGTACTAAATTATGCTACTCTGAATTTCTTCAGATTTTTTTTTTTTTTTTTTTTTTTTTTTTTAGACTGAAAACTTTTTTAAATAATTATTGAAAGTGCGGCCACGCCCCCTGGAGACGTCAAATCTATCCTTTTTATTAAGGATTCAAGGGTGCCAACTGAAATCACAGGACTTTCAATAAGTATTTGTTAAATTGTTAAATATGTATATCAGTAAATCAGTAAATATCAATAAATAAATATTAATTTGCTAACTGACGTATGTTACAGTATTTAAAAATAGTTCTGGGTTTCAAAAAAATCTGAAAAAAATTCAAAATTGCATAATTTGGTACCCTCTATTAATTTCTGCAATAAAAAAAATCATGTAGGTTGTCCATATTTGACTAATCTTAGTATTGGCTCTATAAGTTATTATTGGATCTAATTACGATAATATAGAGTCTATTACCTAAGTATTGGCCCTATTTTCGTTCATAAAAGCTACATTTCCTACTATTGCAGTGAGCGGACTCGGCCTGTGTCGTCTGGGAGAGGGAGTCTACTACTTCTCGCCAGTCGGTCAAGCGGTCAGTACATCAACTTTCAGAATAATTACGATATTTTAATGATACAAACCTACGTTCCCAGCTGACGTGGTTCCAAGCCCAGGATTTCTGCCGGGCTCACGGGATGGAACTGGCCAGCATTGAGACTGCCGTGGAGAATAACCTTCTGGAGGGCAAGGTCACCGCCCTGACCATAGGTGACAATGATATCAGTAGAGGATTTAAATATCATAGTAGAAGGTTCAGTAGCCAGTCCAATGGAACCAACTCGTCGTCAGGAGTCTATTGAACTGGCTACTGAACCTCCTAGGATGACTCTTTCTTTGTTATCCATGGAAAGAATTGTCATGATTCTCCCTCCACAGATAAGCTTGGTTTCTGGATGTCCCTGTACGATCTCAACATCAACACTCAGTACTACTGGTCTGGTACGGGACTCCCCACCGCCCCGTTCTTCGACTGGCACCCCACCCTGCTGTCCAACACTGCTCAAGAGAACTGCGGGATGTTGCTCAGATACCAGGGAGTAACTAAGTGGGACGATAGGAGGTGTTTGGAGCAGAGTCGCTTCGTGTGTGAGCTGTCCGCACCGTGCCTCGACCTGCTGACCGTTAACAATGTGTGTTAACTTCAACAATGTCAACAATTGAAGAAATTTTTATTGCAAAAATGGATAGAGCGTGCAAAGTTATGCTACCCTGATTTTTTTTTACATTTTTTAGAGCCCGGGAACTATTTTTAAAAAATTATTAAAAGTTCTTTTTGTGACGTCACGAGACGCAAAGGACTTGCAGCCGCGTGACGTCACAAATAGGACTTTCAATAATTTTTTAAAAATGCTAAAAATAGTTCCCTGGGCTGTAAAAAATCTGAAAAATATCAGAGTAGCATAACTTTGCACCCTCTATATATTTCTGCAATAAAAAAAAATAATGAGGTCGATACTCTATTGAAGAAATTTGTAATAATGTACTTCTTTACATGCGGAGGCGTAATTATTAAATCAAATTTTGCTCAATTAAATATAAATTAATTTGAATAATAGTCCCACCTGCTGTGGACTTCTTTTCTGCTAATCTTTTTTCTTTTCACTAAAATCAGATCATGATGCACGTCAGTTGTTTAAATAATTGAGAAATCTTTGATTTAATGTCAACAATGTCTGATAGAAATGTCAACAATATCAACATGTCGCAGTCTGCTCGAAATGTCAACAATATCAACATGTCGCAGTCTGCTATAGGGGCCGTAATAAAATTTATACTACAAACAATAAATTTGCAAATAATATTTGACTCTTTTTCTTTATTGCCTAATATTTGTTGCTTAAAATTCTACTATGACACCCACATCTATTCTATTTTTAGTAGAAGAGAATTGTCTTTATAATTTACCATAGTACCGTCCCGAGTTGAATTAAATTTCATCATTTATTTACTTAATTTGAACCAATTTAGAGGTAAAAATAGAGAAAAATACGAGATTAATATCGTCTTTTTTTTTTGAAGTTTTTTTTCCTCTTTTTTGTTCGAAAAAAAAAAAATACAAAAGATCTGTATAAGACTGATTTTCTTCATTTAGCGGCAGTCTTATTTTTTATGTTATGTTTACTTTTTGTAATTAAAACACAAATTAAATAAATTTTTATTTTAAATAAGTATTGCAAAAACATTTTAATATTATTTAAATAGTACTAAAATTTATTGTTTTAATTAATTAATTTTTCAAAATATATTTTTCATATTAAATAATTAATTAAAACGTTAAAAATTTATAATTTAATCAAAAATAATTTTATTATTAATTTATTATTATAGAGCATTATACAATTATATTTTAAAATTAATTGTAATTTTTATCAAATTAAGAATATTTTTTAAGAGTAACTTTAATTTATTATTGAATCGAATGAGGACTTTAATAATAGATTCTTCATTCAGTCATCACAACCAGGGTAATGGACTACAGACGAGGAGCTGGCTACTAAACTTCCTATGACCACTCTTTCCATTGCAAAATTACCCTTGTCACATATGCAGCCCGCTCTGAATTGATGTTGACTAGGCTGTCTAACCTCAAGGTGCAATACAATGTTGTGAACTTGTCGAGTTTATGATGGTATGTTTCATTTTCTTTTATAATTACTGTGATTAAAAATTTGAATGTTAAAAATAAATGTTTTATTTTTTTAATTGAATAATTATATTATAATATAATTATCTAATTTATTATATATAATACATTTTTTACGGCTGATTTAGCTATAAAGTCTTATGTACGTACTTAAGCCCAAACTTTATGTGTGATGTACTTTATTATTATGTGATATTTTCTAATAAATGCCTTTTTGAAACAAGACTTATATAAGTGATGAATTTTATAAAACTACTTTCTTCTTTGTTGATTAAATTTTTTATTTGCTTATTTAGTTATTTATTTACAGAGTTTATTTTTTATTTGATTTGTTTACATGTTTTATTTTGTAGCAATCCAAGGCGGCTTGTTCGCAATAAAAAATAGTAAATATAGACTTATGAAGTACTTAAAAGTACAGAGCTTCATCTATAAAAACAGAGCGCTTCTCCTAAGTTTCTCAGACGTTGTTCGCTCCACTACGGTCGTACGGGTATTCCAGTCTCGGTCGCGATCCACGTGAGATATGACGTCACTCGGGTGAATCCGGTGGGGGCGAGTGACTCACATCCGGCCCCTGACCGGAAGCTCATGACCCCGACCAACGTGGGCAGGTCATCGGCACCTGTGATGACCAGGGGTCCGCCGTGGTCATTCTGAGGAGAAGCAAGCTATCAACAACTACGTTTACATGACGAAAGATCTGCAGTTAACAACGCTTCATAACATTATCAACTAATAAGGATTAACAAGAAGTTATGTCTTGTTGAAAAATTACGTTCAAGTCAGCTGATTTTGCTGTTTTCACCGTCATAAACCTATTTAAAAAAAAAAACTCGAAATTGCTTTTTTGCCAACAAAGAAATTTTTCAGAGGAAAATTAGTTCTTGATTCATTATCAGAAGACCTTTAAATTGAGGGGGGGGTAGGAGATGGTTTCAAATTAATGGCTTTAATAGTTACTGAGAAAAATTCAAATTCAACAGCTGCAAAAAATGAAAATGCGATTCTTATTCTGGACTATATAACATTTTAAAATTGCAATAATGTTAAGTGAGAAGCATGTACATGTCAATTATATTTAAAAATTAAAAAATGTACATGACATTTATTTAAAATACATTTAAAACTTATGTATTTTTGTTTTCATATCTTCAGAGTTGCTACTGTAAAATTAGAACAATAATTTATGTTGGTGCTTATTAATTTTTGTAAAAAAATGTAAATTGATGATGCTATTAATATGTATATCTAATGATTATTTCTAAAAATGTTATTATTATTGGCGGTATTAGCAATGTAAACACTATGTTACTCACGGTACTTTATGGGTAATAAATACAATACAATTCTAACATGGAGGAAATTTTCCCGACGGGGAACGCAATTGAAGCCTCTATTACATCTACCATGATGTAGTTACATCATGTTATCTACTGAAATATCAAAGATGGCCGACATAGGGATTCCCAGCAAGTGCGCTCACTCACGTCACACGCTGCCTCGGTGCCTTCGTTGCTGGAAGTGCACATCGTGGTTCCCTGGACCACGATGTTACCGAAGAACTCCTCGCACTCGACGTTAGCGATCACAACCACGTCCACGAATTTTAACATCTCTGTGACGTCAGATCCATCTAGTGGCAGACACGAACTACATTCAGACATGAAAAATATAATTATGTTAATTAATGTATAACCTGAGAATGGACAACATACATGAAAATTTTTTATTGCAGGAATGAATAGAGGGTACCAAATTATGCCACTCTGAATTCTTTTAGATCTTTTTGAAACCCAGAACTATTTTTAAATAATTATTGAAAGTGCGGCCACGCCCCCTGGAGGCGTCAATAGGCGTCCAGTCTCTATCCTTTTCATTAAGGCTGCAGGGGTGCCAACTGAAATCACAGGACTTTCAATAATTATTTAAAATTAGTTCCGGGTTTCAAAAAAATCTGAAAAAATTCAGAGTGGCATAATTTGGTACCATCTATTCATTTCTGCAATAAAATTTTTTCATGTATGTTGCCAATTTGTCGATCAAGGTCACACCATAAAAAATCGTGGCAACACTGTTGCACTAGCAATGCGAAGCTAATGGTAGGAGTGGGTGGTAACTTCAGTCCCTGAGAGCGTTGCCACATTTCTTATAACAATCAACAATCAATTTATAACAATCAACGCCACGGTTCGAAAAATATGAAAACAATTCGGAAAAATAGTCTAAAAAATTAGGTTTTAGTAAAAAAAAATCTGTCTTTCAGTTTTTTTGCAATGCTAATTAACAAATTTAACATTGGAATTAAGGATACAAAATTCACATTTGAATAAATTAATTATAATAAACCAACGGTTAAAAATTCTGAAAAAAATCAGGGCTGTTTGGACGATTATTGTAAGTCTACCAAATTAATTTGAAGAACATCTGTCTTTATGACTTTTTTCGTCAAAATTTCTCACGTTAAGCCTTAAAGGTCTCAAAATAGACAACCTGCATTAAAATTATTTTATTGCAGAAATGAATAGAGGGTACCAAATTATGCTGCTCTGATTTTTTTTCAGATTTTTTGAATCCAAGAACTATTTTTAAATAATTATTTAAAGTTCTGTAAGTTAAGTTGGCACCCTTGAATCCTTAATAAAAAGGATAGGGCCTAGACGCCTATTGATGCCTCCAGGGGGCGTGGCTGCACTTTCAATAGTTATTTAAAAAATAGTTTCAGGACTCAAAAAAATAAAATCTGAAAAAATTCAGAATAGCATAATTTGGTATCCTTAATTCATTTCTGCAATAACAAATTTTCATGTAGGTCTCACAATTTTGCGTTTGTTGCGATATTCATTTTGTTGATTTTTTTTGTTCAATTGTTTAAAAAGCTAAATACGTGCTGTTTTAAATATGACGTTTCAGACCACGTGACCAAAATATGCCGCCATTTTCACAGACCAGTCCGGACAGGGTTGGACCAAGGATTTTCTATACTGGTTGGACAGACACCTCGAACGCACTCGCTGTTAAAATATATAACCCCTGGCAGTTAGGCAACCCAACGTACGCCACAGCGACAGCTCGACAGACGATGCTGCAAGCGAGCGGCGGCAGAGTTGAGTGGCGAGCGATACCTCCAGCTACCTGCTAGTGACTAGCAGCTATTGTTACATTCACCCCCCCACTATATAGTATGCCCCCCTATATGAGCTTGGAGCTCGAGGCGGGGTAATAAGTAGAGATAAGAGAAGAAAAGGATGCACGGCCTGTTACGTGTCCCAGCATTCGTTGAGATGAGACTAAGGAAATTGGAAAACCTGTCGATGGACAGGTTTCCTTTTGCTATACAGATGATTTTCAATTCATTAGAAACACGTACATTCTCTGTGCACCTGAGGAGGATTTGACTTGTTTTTTCTTATGACATCATATTCGAATACTTTAAATTCATGACGTCATAGGAAGCAACTTGTTTTTTTTTATTGATGATTTTATTATCATTTTTTTTTATTTATAAGTTTGGATTTAATTTAAATTTCTTTTAATTTTTTTAACGACTCAATTAAAACTGATCAAAAATTGTAAAATGTCACAAAAAATGTCAACAAAATTTAAAGGGTTAATTGTTATTCAAACATCGCGACAGTCAATTGGCAATTTTATATTCAATCGCGAATAAATATCTTACCGTCTGCGGTCTTGCCCCAACCGGATGCGCGCGCAACTTCTCCCTCAAACAGCAGGCCGGCCTCAGAGATGCCGGGGAGTCGCACAGCTTCGATATCTGCAGGACAGTTGAAGTTTTAGACAAGTACAAATCGAAGCTCTTTCTTCTTAAAGAGACCTAATTTATTTTGAGGTGTCAAGTTTGGCTACTTTTGTAAAATACACCAACATAAAATGTATATCAATTACCCCAAAAGATCAACATTCAAATTAATTATTGAAGATTATACTTTCCCCAGTTGAAATAAATTTCATCTTTTCTTCGCTATTAAGCTCTCCTCTAGTCCTTTTTCTTCTCATTTTGCACCATTTTAGAGGAAGAAAGAGAGAAAAGGACGAGATCATGTCCTTTTTCCTCTTGAGCATTGAATGTTAGAAATATTGTCTCCATTTCATACTCACCTTGAGTGAAGAGGAAATAAGATGTGTTTTAGGTGTAAAAAGATTAGATTTAGATGTGTAAAGGATGAGTTGAATTCTAAATTTTTCAACTAGGGTTTTCATAGATGAATTATTGTTTCGTTTATTTATATTATTTTTTTAATTTTCATAATATCTGAACACAAAATTCCATCTTCACCAACTCACTGTCCCCACTGGCGGCCTCCCCGAGTCTGATGACCGCGATGTCGTTCAGCAGGAAGAACGTGGAGAACTGCGGGTGTACTGTGACGTCACTGGTGACCACCGTCACGTGACCCACCTCGCCAAGGTCACCGATGTTGAGGGCCCCGCAGTGCACCGTGAAACTAGTGAACCTGGAGGGGGGAATTACCTTTTTAACTGAACATACTTTTAGCAACGTATAAAAGATGGCTTAGGATGTTTAATTGAGGATCCTCAATGCTCGACAATTTCATTTTATTTTGTATAGTACACGTACATAATATGTGGACAAATTTTAGCTATTCATATTTGCTAATAAGTTAATAACTCATAACATTTATTTATATAAAAATAACACGTTTTTTTTTTCAAATATTCTTAAAATTATTTACTTAATTATTATAATGATATTAATGTTACATTTTTTATAAAATTCAATTTCACGACTGCTAGAAATGAAGGTAAAAAAGAAATTTACATGACTTGCCAGTGGAGGAGAGATTTCAAATACCTTACAAATGGACAACCTGCATGCATGAAATTTTTCATTGCAGAAATGAATAGAGGGCACCAAATTATGCTACTCTGAATTTTTTCAGATTTTTTTTTTTAGTCCAGGAACTATTTTTAAATAATTATTGAAAGTTCTGTAAGTTAAGTTGGCACCCCTGAATACTTAATAAAAAGGATAGGACCAACACGCCTATTGACGCCTCCAGGGGGCGTGGCCGCACTTTCAATAATTATTTAAAAATAGTTTTAGGACTCAAAAAATCTGAAAAAATTCAGAGTAGTATAATTTGATACCCTCTATTCATTTCTGTAATAAAAATGTTCCATGCAGGTTTTTCATTTGTAAGGTATTAAAAATTTTCAATGGACAACCATTGTTGTTTTAATTGTGAAGGTACTCACCCCCTGACGCACTGCGCCGACGTGAGCACCACTCTGTCCGAGATCAATGACCCTCCACAGAACGCCACATCGTCCATGACCACGCCCACTTGGTACTTGAACTGACCCACCGAGGCCTGAGACCCGCCCACGATCCGACCTGAAACAGGATTAAGAGTCATCATAGAAGGTTCAGTAGCCAGTTCAATGGACTCCTGACGACGAGCTGGTTCCATTGGACTGGCTACTGAACCTTCTATGACAATTCCTTCCATGGATAACAAAGAAAGAGTTACTACTACAATGCTCTAGCTTGCCTTCAAAATTTTCCATTGCAGCGAGCGACAAAATAAATATTTGTTATGATAAATTTTTCAATTATTTTAAATTTACTTTATAATTAATTTTTAATTAAAATTAAAAACTAACGGATTGAACCTTCAAATCCCATATTATATTATTTATAACTTACACCATTCATCAATGTGTCAAAAAATTTAAGAAACAGGTATATATATAATTTTTTAACGTAGAACAATTATAATGATTATTATTTATTTCATATAAAAATATGTTAATTTTTAAATTATTTTTTAATAAAATATTTTTATTTTTTAACTTTTGCAATAAATTTAATTTAATTAATTGAGTTTAAATAAAAATTGATAATAATATTTTTAAGAAGTTATTGCATAATATGTAAACAATAAAGTAATTTAATAATAATTACAATAAAAATTTTGCTGATACAACATAAATATTAATGATCTCAACGTTTTCCCATCACTAATCACTTGTGACACAACGTATTATTCTACATACTTTTCATGTAATAATTCAAAATAATACATTATAATACAATATAATTGATAAAGCTCCCATTATTAAAAATTTCTTTTTATTTAAGTGCTGTTGATAATTTAATGAAGCCTCTCATAGCTTTTATAATTTAATCATAGTTGAAGTCAATCTAATCAATAATTTGATTAGAAACATTCCGGCTCCTTTTTTCTATTTGTGAATAGATTGAATTTCTTTTTATCATTAATTTTAGACCATATCAGAATGGAACTATGTGTACTAAATGAATGGTATAATACAAAATTTGAATACTTACTTTGATTTAGTGGTGGTTGGACTCTCCCCATAACATTTTTCCGATCGACGGCCTAGAAAATAATAATGATTTTTATTAATAATAAATTAATTTTATTGAAAAGAAGGAAAATTTTGAACAGGAAAAGTTTCACTTTAAAATTTAATTTTTTTAAATTATTTCATTATAAAAATTATTTCAAGTAATTAACGGTTATACTACCAATTATCAGCATTTGAGAAAATATTTAAAGGAAAATTGGAAAGATTTAAAAACGATCTTATAAAAAATCAGTCATTAAATTGGCTGATATTTATAGTACTTACTTTTTCGTACATAGACAATTACAACCTCTTTCAAGCGTTTTACTTTAAGTGTACAAAAGTAGTAATATAAAAGTGAACTTAATACACTTTAGAAAAAGGTCAATGTAATTAATACATACCTATTATACTGGACCTACTTTGGGACTCAAATATTAATATTTTTGGCAAACTTTATTCTTGTGGAAGCTAGGTCAAGTTGAAAAATTACGTCTTCAACTCATCCTTTACACGTCTAAATCTTTTTACCTCTAAAACACATCTTATTTCCTCTTCACTCAAAGTGAGGATGAAATGGAGACAATATTTCTAACATTTTATGTTCAATAAGAGGAAAGAATGCGTAATCTTGCCTCTAAAATGGTGGGTGCAAAAGAGGAAAGAGAGAGAGAGAGAGAGAGAGAGAGAGAGAGAGAGAGATAGATAGATAGATAGATAGATAGATAGATAGGTAGGTAGGTAGGTAGGTAGGTAGGTAGGTAGGTAGGTAGGTAGGTAGGTAGGTAGGTAGGTAGGTAGGTAGGTAGGTAGGTAGGTAGGTAGGTAGGTAGGTAGGTAGGTAGGTAGGTAGGTAGGTAGGTAGGTAGGTAGGTAGGTAGGTAGGTAGGTAGGTAGGTAGGTAGGTAGGTAGGTAGGTAGGTAGGTAGGTAGGTAGGTAGGTAGGTAGGTAGGTAGGTAGGTAGGTAGGTAGGTAGGTAGGTAGGTAGGTAGGTAGGTAGGTAGGTAGGTAGGTAGGTAGGTAGGTAGGTAGGTAGGTAGGTAGGTAGGTAGGTAGGTAGGTAGGTAGGTAGGTAGGTAGGTAGGTAGGTAGGTAGGTAGGTAGGTAGGTAGGTAGGTAGGTAGGTAGGTAGGTAGGTAGGTAGGTAGGTAGGTAGGTAGGTAGGTAGGTAGGTAGGTAGGTAGGTAGGTAGGTAGGTAGGTAGGTAGGTAGGTAGGTAGGTAGGTAGGTAGGTAGGTAGGTAGGTAGGTAGGTAGGTAGGTAGGTAGGTAGGTAGGTAGGTAGGTAGGTAGGTAGGTAGGTAGGTAGGTAGGTAGGTAGGTAGGTAGGTAGGTAGGTAGGTAGGTAGGTAGGTAGGTAGGTAGGTAGGTAGGTAGGTAGGTAGGTAGGTAGGTAGGTAGGTAGGTAGGTAGGTAGGTAGGTAGGTAGGTAGGTAGGTAGGTAGGTAGGTAGGTAGGTAGGTAGGTAGGTAGGTAGGTAGGTAGGTAGGTAGGTAGGTAGGTAGGTAGGTAGGTAGGTAGGTAGGTAGGTAGGTAGGTAGGTAGGTAGGTAGGTAGGTAGGTAGGTAGGTAGGTAGGTAGGTAGGTAGGTAGGTAGGTAGGTAGGTAGGTAGGTAGGTAGGTAGGTAGGTAGGTAGGTAGGTAGGTAGGTAGGTAGGTAGGTAGGTAGGTAGGTAGGTAGGTAGGTAGGTAGGTAGGTAGGTAGGTAGGTAGGTAGGTAGGTAGGTAGGTAGGTAGGTAGGTAGGTAGGTAGGTAGGTAGGTAGGTAGGTAGGTAGGTAGGTAGGTAGGTAGGTAGGTAGGTAGGTAGGTAGGTAGGTAGGTAGGTAGGTAGGTAGGTAGGTAGGTAGGTAGGTAGGTAGGTAGGTAGGTAGGTAGGTAGGTAGGTAGGTAGGTAGGTAGGTAGGTAGGTAGGTAGGTAGGTAGGTAGGTAGGTAGGTAGGTAGGTAGGTAGGTAGGTAGGTAGGTAGGTAGGTAGGTAGGTAGGTAGGTAGGTAGGTAGGTAGGTAGGTAGGTAGGTAGGTAGGTAGGTAGGTAGGTAGGTAGGTAGGTAGGTAGGTAGGTAGGTAGGTAGGTAGGTAGGTAGGTAGGTAGGTAGGTAGGTAGGTAGGTAGGTAGGTAGGTAGGTAGGTAGGTAGGTAGGTAGGTAGGTAGGTAGGTAGGTAGGTAGGTAGGTAGGTAGGTAGGTAGGTAGGTAGGTAGGTAGGTAGGTAGGTAGGTAGGTAGGTAGGTAGGTAGGTAGGTAGGTAGGTAGGTAGGTAGGTAGGTAGGTAGGTAGGTAGGTAGGTAGGTAGGTAGGTAGGTAGGTAGGTAGGTAGGTAGGTAGGTAGGTAGGTAGGTAGGTAGGTAGGTAGGTAGGTAGGTAGGTAGGTAGGTAGGTAGGTAGGTAGGTAGGTAGGTAGGTAGGTAGGTAGGTAGGTAGGTAGGTAGGTAGGTAGGTAGGTAGGTAGGTAGGTAGGTAGGTAGGTAGGTAGGTAGGTAGGTAGGTAGGTAGGTAGGTAGGTAGGTAGGTAGGTAGGTAGGTAGGTAGGTAGGTAGGTAGGTAGGTAGGTAGGTAGGTAGGTAGGTAGGTAGGTAGGTAGGTAGGTAGGTAGGTAGGTAGGTAGGTAGGTAGGTAGGTAGGTAGGTAGGTAGGTAGGTAGGTAGGTAGGTAGGTAGGTAGGTAGGTAGGTAGGTAGGTAGGTAGGTAGGTAGGTAGGTAGGTAGGTAGGTAGGTAGGTAGGTAGGTAGGTAGGTAGGTAGGTAGGTAGGTAGGTAGGTAGGTAGGTAGGTAGGTAGGTAGGTAGGTAGGTAGGTAGGTAGGTAGGTAGGTAGGTAGGTAGGTAGGTAGGTAGGTAGGTAGGTAGGTAGGTAGGTAGGTAGGTAGGTAGGTAGGTAGGTAGGTAGGTAGGTAGGTAGGTAGGTAGGTAGGTAGGTAGGTAGGTAGGTAGGTAGGTAGGTAGGTAGGTAGGTAGGTAGGTAGGTAGGTAGGTAGGTAGGTAGGTAGGTAGGTAGGTAGGTAGGTAGGTAGGTAGGTAGGTAGGTAGGTAGGTAGGTAGGTAGGTAGGTAGGTAGGTAGGTAGGTAGGTAGGTAGGTAGGTAGGTAGGTAGGTAGGTAGGTAGGTAGGTAGGTAGGTAGGTAGGTAGGTAGGTAGGTAGGTAGGTAGGTAGGTAGGTAGGTAGGTAGGTAGGTAGGTAGGTAGGTAGGTAGGTAGGTAGGTAGGTAGGTAGGTAGGTAGGTAGGTAGGTAGGTAGGTAGGTAGGTAGGTAGGTAGGTAGGTAGGTAGGTAGGTAGGTAGGTAGGTAGGTAGGTAGGTAGGTAGGTAGGTAGGTAGGTAGGTAGGTAGGTAGGTAGGTAGGTAGGTAGGTAGGTAGGTAGGTAGGTAGGTAGGTAGGTAGGTAGGTAGGTAGGTAGGTAGGTAGGTAGGTAGGTAGGTAGGTAGGTAGGTAGGTAGGTAGGTAGGTAGGTAGGTAGGTAGGTAGGTAGGTAGGTAGGTAGGTAGGTAGGTAGGTAGGTAGGTAGGTAGGTAGGTAGGTAGGTAGGTAGGTAGGTAGGTAGGTAGGTAGGTAGGTAGGTAGGTAGGTAGGTAGGTAGGTAGGTAGGTAGGTAGGTAGGTAGGTAGGTAGGTAGGTAGGTAGGTAGGTAGGTAGGTAGGTAGGTAGGTAGGTAGGTAGGTAGGTAGGTAGGTAGGTAGGTAGATAGATAGATAGATAGAGAATAAAATGTGAAATTTATTTAAACTCGGGAGTTCTTTATACTTTTTCAGAGAGACTTTTGTGAAATATTCAAAAAAATAATTATCATGAAATAACTTATATATAATTATAATGATAAACCTAAAAAAAATTTATATACAGGTAGAATTTTGTAAAATATTATAATGAAATAAATACTAATTTTACCTGCACTGCCGCGACCAAAATCAGAGAGAGCAGAACGGACCTCATGTTAACGAAAACTGTAGCTCAGTGGTCCAGATTGTCAAAGTATTAGGTGAGATAATCATCTCCTTCGATCAGCTGGAAATGCTTTGTGGTATCTCTGAGAGTATTTGTTTACATGATAAGATAATGTCGTTGATATTTCATATTTTTTGTTTATATTTTAATCAGTACAATATTTTTAATACTCTCACCTCCGTACACCCAAAACTTTACTTTTGCTTTGTAGGCGTTACCACACATTCTATGGAGACGTTATAGTGCAGAAAAACTCTTTTGAAATTGAGCATGCGTGCTTTTTTTACATGTCTCAAAATTGCAAATCTTCAACTCTGTGTCTATTGTAGCTCTAGCAAATGAGACAGGAGTAACGTTCGTGCTGTAGAGAGTATACAGATTTTTGCTAATTTTTTTTTTTAAATTTATTTTAGTATTCCCTGCATGATAATTAAATATAAAATAATGTTTATACATTATATTTATAAAGAAATAAGATTTTACTCTTGAAAAATCGTACTTCCTTATTGAAACGTCACGTGACTTACAGGAAAATGACGTCACGATAAATCTGATATATCTCTGCGGTTGTTTCCTTCTTCTAATCACGAGTGTAGATAACAGAGCGGCTGATTGTTGCATCATTACATCTCCAGGTCACAGCGATGGAGTTTTCACATGAACTTTGAGAAATTGAACCGTAAGTTACTCGGCAAATATTGCTATTTTAAACCAAACTCTTCTACTCGCAATGATTGTAACAAACCATTGTTTATAATGTCTGTCGCATGAAGCCTTTTTTACTGTTTAACATGGAACGATCGACGTAGTGCCTAATTTTGCCACCAGAGCAGAGAACGTAATGGCATTGTTGGCGCTAGTTAACCGTTTCAACTTCATTATTAACGATCCTTTTCCATAAGTTAACATGTAAATCCGTCCCATGTTTTTCCTTTCACGCGACAGACATTATTACACAACAATACTTTGTTTACCAACAACAAGCAGAATTTATATTAATAACAGTGGGAAAATCTCAATTCATTTTTTTATCATAGATGGAGGAGCGACGGCCGCTGGAACCAAAACAAGGCTCGACCTACGTGTCCATAGCAGACGTCATCCGGGAGAGAAGGAACAATAGACCGGTGAGTCCACGTGTTATTGGAGTATTTACTTTGTAGAAGAAAGCCGAAAATAATAAAAATAAAATATTAAATAATTGAAATATACAGCAAATGTGATAATTATTACTCTTGTCACTTATTCTAATACCTAATGCCTCCCGTCTTTTGCTACGTTAGCAAGCATGTTTAAGGGTAATCAAAATTTTATTCATGGAAGGAATTGTCATAGAAGGTTCAGTAGCCAGTCCAATGGAACCAGCTCGTCGCCAGGAGTCTATTGAACTGGCTACTGAACCTCCTACTCCTATAAAAAATGATTTACTCTTCTAACAGCTGTCTCAGTGGACGACCATATGGGAGGGCCCAAGCTGCGAACGAGCCATCCAACTAGCCACCCTTGTCGTGCTGTTCATCGTGTTGGCGGTATTTTTCGCCCTGCTGCATCCCTCCACCACCCCCTCCCTCCCACCCTCGAACCCGTGACCTCTGATCACCAATGGAGGATTCAAGTCAGCTGAATTTGCGGTGTTCCCACCGTCCTATCCAAACCTATGTAAAAAAAATCGAAATTTCTTTTTTGGTGGTAAGAAAATTTTTTAGAATAAAATAAGTTTTTGATTCATTATCAGAAGACGCCTAAATGAAGGGGTAGGAGATGGTTTCAAATTAATAGCTTTGATATTAAATCTCGGAAAATACTTAAATTTTCTAATTTTGTGGCTTATGAAGAAAAATTTTCCCTCCGAGGAACTCTTGAGGACCATTTGAGGTCCTGGTGACACGTGCAGATTGCTGGTGACACGTGCAGATTGCTGGTGACACGTGCAGATTGTTGGTGACACGTGCAGATTGCTGGTGACACGTGCAGATTGATGGTGACACGTGCAGATTGCTGGAGACACGTGCAGATTGCTGGTGACACGTGCAGATTGCTGGTGACACGTGCAGATTGCTGGTGACACGTGCAGATTGTTGGTGACACGTGCAGATTGCTGGTGACACGTGTAGATTGCTGGTGACACGTGCAGATTGCTGGTGACACGTGCAGATTGCTGGTGACACGTGTAGATTGCTGGTGACACGTGCAGATTGCTGGTGACACGTGCAGATTGCTGGTGACACGTGCAGATTGCTGGTGACACGTGCAGATTGCTGGTGACACGTGCAGATTGCTGGTGACACGTGCAGATGGCTGGTGACACGTGCAGATTGCTGGTGACACGTGCAGATTGCTGGTGACACGTGCAGATTGCTGGGTGTGGCGAGGGAGTCGCTGAAGGTACTCAGAGAGAAAATTGTGTCGGAGTACCAACAATGTTTAATTTAATTTGATAAATAATAATCAAACATTTTATTAAAATTCTGATGATCATTTGTGTTTAGTTTATAACTTCCATGTTATCCATGTATTTATTTAGCTAATAAAAATGTTAAAACAAAATTAATAAAATTTGTTATTTATTTGTGTTTTTTATTGTAATTTTGTAAAAATATAAATTAATTTCGTAAATAATTTTTTTCAATTATGAATTATGCGTTTTAATTAATGTTTTTTAATAAATTATTTGATAAAAAACATTTTAAAATATTTTACATTTATATTAAACTTGTTCGAAAATTTGTTTGTTATATTAAATAAAAATTAAATATAAAAATAGACCTGTACATTTTAATTAATATAAAAATATTGTAATTTAATGGTTCAATATACATGCATACACAGTAAAGAGTAAAGACTGTTCAACAAGAAATTATAATAAAGAATTGAATTTATTATGGATTAATTTGTCACTAGTGTAATTATTTTTAATGGGAAAAAAATATAAATGTAGATCAGAACATAGAGAACAAAAAACAAATTGAACAAAATGACCACTTTCTGAAGTAAGAAAAGTAATTATTCAGTACAGTTTTTTATATATTAATTTTTTTAGTTATAAAATATGCTGATTTGACTTGATTTTAAGATGACCGCCAAATTTCTAATGATATTCTCACTATTTATATCCTGAATATCTCAAAAACTAGACTGACTTTTGCTTCATTTTTATTTATTTATTTTTTTTTTTACTGAAAATTTATGTTATAATATAAGGAAGGTTTACTATAATTTTCAGAGTGATTCACCATCTCCTAAGACTAGTGACAATAATCCATAGAGTCTTTTTATTTTTTACCCGGTCTCATTTACATGCAGTTTATCAATTTAATTTTCTTTTAATTGATGAATATGCCTGAAAACACATCGATTTGAGAAATGTACAATAAATTAAAAGCGACAATCCTCACTGCTAGCCTCCTTATATAAATCACTAATTTCTCATGTTACGTATTATTTAGTGGTCGGCCTCAGCTTGTCTTGCTGGAAAGTAATTGATGGTGACATACAAATTGCCAGTCACTCGTGATCGTGATGAAGTCATGAGAGTTCGGCTACCTTCGAGCAAGATCGGAATTGCTCGTGTCTGAATTTCCGCGCGTTCAGTTTGAAAGTTCGATGAACAGGAGAGACAAAGGAATTGTTTAGAAACAGCCAAGAATGAAAGCAGACAGGAATTCATGTGAACATTGAACAACGAGATAGTAAATGACCATCTCAGTTTTGTAAGGCACTGCTAGTTCACATGCCCCCCAATCTTGGCCTGTAGATAAACTATGTTACTTCGCCACCATCGGGAAATATTCGACCTTTTTTTGGTCACAAATTGTTCATAACTAAAACACAGAATGGACATTGTTTTTCAATGGTTATTAAATTAGTAAACTGAGAATTTTTTTAAAATATTAAACAGCATTATTTTTGTTAAACTCGACTTATTTATGTATAATATTTTATAAATTAAACAAATAAACAATATTAGTTAATTATTATTCATAAATATGCTTTTAAATCCTTGATTAGCCATTCTTTGCAACGACGCTGTTCAAGAAATACAAACTTAGCTAATGAAAAAAAGACATCATCTACTGAATAAAAAACTCTTATTAATAGTAATGTACAAATTGAAGATTAATTATAAAATATTTATGTCAATTTAAAGTTGAAATGTCTAAGACATCGTAGCACTGAGTGTAAAGTGAAGCAACAAAATTGAAAACATAATTTAAGCACCCTGAAGAGAGGCTACTTCCGATAATATAGTTCGTGAGTTGTAATCATAGGCGTAAACGTAGTTTTCGGTGAACTCGTGGTTTCAGGTGTAGTTATAGACGTAGTTTTCGGTGAACTCGTGGTTTCAGGTGTTATAGAAGTAGTTTTCGGTGAACTCGTGGTTTCAGGTGTAGTTATAAACGTAGTTTCAGGTGAACTCATGGTTTCAGGTGTAGTCGTAGTTTTCGGTGATCTCGTTGTTTGTATAGTCGTAGTTTTCGGTGTAGATGTAGTTTCCGTCGAGGTCGTAGTTTCTGTGGTTATCGGTGTAGTCATAGCGGTTGTTGGAGCCAGGGTAGTGACGTGCGGAGGTTTGGTGTTGTTGTAGATGGCCACGGTGAAACCGAGCACCAATCCGATCAGCACCAATATGAGCACCTGAAGCCACTGGCAGCGCCTCTGTGGTGTTACCTGTATCCAGAGAAGTTTAGATGTCCTAGTTGAAAAATTTCGTCATCTTTCCTAAACCTAATCTTTTTACCTTTAAAACATATCTTATTTCTTCTTCACTCAAAGTAAGAATGATATGAAGACAATGGGGGGCATTCACAAAGCACTTTAACTCCCACTTTAGCCTCGATTTTTATCCCTGGAACTAAATATGGTGCTAAACTAAGAGCTTAACATAGTTTGCCACTGGTTTAGCACCATGTTTAGCACCAGGGATAACAATCAAGGCTAAAGTGGGGGTTATAGTGCTCTGTGAATGCCCCCCATTAATATTTCTAACATTTTATGTTCAAGAAGAGGAAAAAATACGTAATTTTATATTTTCTTCATCTAAAATGGTGCAAAATAAAAGAAATTAGAAGGGAGGAGAGCTTGATATCGAATAAAAGATGACATTTATTTCAACTCACTGACAGTCAGTTTTTGATGCACCGAGCTCAAAATTTGTAGTTGCAAAAATTGAAAGTGTTCAAAGTTCTGCTATTTTGATTTTTTCATAATTTCCCGAGTCCAGACAATATATATGTAAAAAATTATGACGATGAAAGATTTTTATTACAGAATATAGACCATGATCCTATTTCTGCTATCCTTTTATTACGGAGAGGTGGCAGATGTCACGGGAAATTTTTACTTTCAATATTTTTCAAAAAATAATTTTCGAAAATCAAAAAATCTAAAAAAAAAAGAAAAAAAAAAGAAACAAAATAGCATAACTTTTTGCACCATTTATTCAAATTCAAATTGAATTTTTTTATTCAACTATTTAGGTTGTACATAGACGAACTTAGATCATTTTTAATTAAAAAAATTATTAATTAATGGAGTATCGATCTCAAAATTTTTTATAGCAGAAATGGATAGAGGATGAAAAGTTATGTTACTCTGATTTTTTTCAGATTTTTTAGGGACCGGGAAGTATTGCTAAAAAGTTTTGGCGAGGTCGGGTTCGAATCCACGTCCCTTTTGGGTCCTATCTTTTATTAAGAGAGGCGGCAAGAGGCGGCACTTTTTCTGCACTTTCAATCATTTTTAAAAAATAGTTCCCGGGCTCTAAAAATTCTGAAAAAAATCAGAGTAGCATAACTTTGCACCCTCTATCGATTTCTGCAATAAAAAAAATTGAGGTCGGCACTCCATTATTAAATTTCCAGAACAAAATTTGAGGTCGGAACTATTGTGGGTCAAAATCATTGAATAAAACAACATTAGGCGTACATTATCGTGTAAACAATGACCTTCACTTGACCTTGAAGAAACTCACGTTGGTTCTCCCAGTGACGTCATCAGTCACGTGGTCTTGCTCGCTGCCAATTAGGTTCTCCTCGTCGTGCATCTGAAAACCCGCCAAATTTAAAATTAAAACAATATTATAAAATAGACAACATAAAAGTTACTGCCTAAACGTTGTAGTTGATATATTTTCTAGACCTGTAGAGCGAAGTGTGAACCATGTTTGTATTTACAACGTATGAAGCGGTGATGAAATGAGTATATTGACATAGATATATAGATGTCACAGACGACCCTACACCATAAATCATGTACTGTTCTTAAAGTTAAAATAATTGCATTAGAATCTGACTCAAGTATTCCAATTTGTACTCTCTCGAAGGTATTGGAGGCTTCAAAGTGTTCCCCGGCGGGAAAATTTTCTCCATAAGACACCATGTTACAAAATTTGAAAAATTGAATGTTTTTCTCAAGTTATTAATGTGAAACTCCCCATCTACCCTATTTAGAGGTGTTCTAATAATTAGTAATGAAAGGTGTGGAGTAGTGCGCTTGACCGGGTCTCGTCAGATCACCGAAGTCAAGCAACGCCACGCGTGGTTAGTACTTGAATGGGTGACCATTTTCAACAAAAACCACGTTTCCCACCCAGGGGTAAAACGTTGCGCTTTTCCACCATGTGGTTCCCCTGGCTTTGGACAATTGCACTTCCGGTTCATTGACAAAAGCTGTAGCGTCCATCCTGGCTGAGGTTTCCACGTTTCCCTCAGCCGCAGGCAAATGCCGAGATGGATTTGCAAGGCCGTGGCCACCCCCGTTCCAGAAGAGCCCGCGAAACGCTCAAGTTAGGGTTTCGGAAGGTTCGAGGTTTCAAAGTAGTATGTAATTAGTAAATAGAAGTACCCAATAGGGTTTGATTAAAAATTAAAAAAATAGTAATGAATCAAGAACTCATTTTCCTCTAACAAATTTCTGTAATGCCAAAAAAGGAACCTCTTTAATTTTTATTTATTTTTTTTTTTTACATAGGTTTGGATGGGACGGTGGGAACACTGCAAAATTAGCTGACTTGAAGCCTCTATTAACAAAACGTGTCTGACAGGCAATACAGATAAAAAAAATAATAAAATAGCAACACTTTCTCAGGGTTCATTTTTATAAATTCAAGGATTTTGATGTTCCTTTTTAAATAGTCTATATAGCACATTATAGTGATCGAATTGTTATAATACAATACTCGTTTATTAAAACAAATCGCTGAGAATTATGCTGAAGTGGAACAGCTAAATTTTATGATTTATAATATATAACAACTAGGGAATTTCAAAGGATATAAACTTCTTATTTAAAATCATACTAAAAATAACATTAATTTCTCATTTTAAAAAATATGAAAAAATATTTCAATTTTTAAGTAAAATGTATTTTTGTTAAACAATCAATTTAAATAAATAAGTAATAAATTAAAATTAAGTTTATTAAATTTAAAATTGAATATTATAATTTTATAATTTATTAAAAATTAAAATAAACAATATTGTACATTCGTATTTTGAAATACGGGTACTAATCTGTATTTACTTGAACACACAAAATGGAGAACCTAAAATATCACATGCATTTATTTACTATTGCTTGGGCTTTGAGTCATAACATAAATTATAATATTCAATTTTATACCAGTTAAATTTCTATTTTTCTCACCCTAAACCGTGTGAGGTTATAATTATTACAACAATATTCTAGTAGCTTGGAGTTACCTGCAATGCGTTCTGAACTGCAATTACTTGAAAAATTACGTCTTCAACTCATCCTTTACATGTCTAAACTTAATCTTTTCAAGTCTTTTAACCTATAAAACACGTCTTGTTTCCTCTTCGCTAAAAGTGAGGATGAAATTAAGACAACATTTCTAACATTTTATGCTCAAGAAGAGAAAAAATTTCGTAATCTCGATTTATTCTAATGTAAAATGGTGCAAAAATAAAAGGAAATTAGACGAGGAGAGAGCTTAATAGTAAATAAAAGGTGAAATTTATGTCAACTCGGTTAATATTAAATTATATACCACTTATAATTATATTTTTCTCGCCCTAAACCTCTCAGGTTATATTACAATAATATTCTAGTTAGGAGCTACCTTCAATTACATTCTGAGCTAAATTAAAATTACCTTGTGAAGTGAAGTCAGGCAGTAAACTGGACGATGTCAGTAGAAACACTGGGAGACTGTTGGTACGACTTATCACAAGTCAAACATGCTACATCCTGTCTTATCTTAGTCAATTATAGAACAAGCCACAGACAACATCAATTAGCTTGACATGTGACTTGCTCATTGTTTTTGTTTGTAAGTTTTTTTTTCAGTTAAAAAACACAATAAGGGAATCGCATGTTTACGTTTTGGATAGTGCGGAGATGCCCGAAGATCTTTGGGATGTAGGCAGAAAACCCTGTGTGGATTAACCTAACTCAAAACATCTCTTTTTTAATAATAATTTTATTAATAATAGAAAATTCAAAGAAAAGTAATGCGAACAGCCAGGAGAAATTAATTTCTAGACCAACTTTAGCACGTCGTATCTGCTATGCCGCTGACAATGTTTTGCCTATACAAAATCGTGACGTCATATTTCATTATGACGTATGGTGGACGACCCGTATAGGAAGGAGCACTCACTACCCCTAAATGAATCTCAATAGCCCTGACCTAAGTAAACGTATGGTGATATTGTGTGAAATCAGTATAGGGAGGTTTTTTAAATCAATCACGAAATGGAACCAGCTTTAATAAATTAGCAATAGAGCTTGTATTTCAAGACGCAATTTTACAAACAACTTTTTCAATTTCATTCCAATAACATAAATAGAATTAATTTTTATTAGGAAAGAAAAATTATTACAATATTATGAAAATATACACTATAAAATACCGGCTTATTATCGATAATATAATGAGATGAGAGCTATTCGTGTTAGGGAGTTTTATAATTACTTAATTTAATAATTTTTTAGTTCCTTCTTTCTAAAATCATATCGTAACTAGAGAAGTGTTTATGAAAACGGGAGTTTCGATAATTAAGCCTCAAAGTCTATAATATACGCCTAAATTTTATTCGCTTTGCTCCGAGTCAGGTGGTAAATCCTCTGTTTATTCAACAAATATTGTGAGTTTTAATGTAACAATAATATTTAATAAAAATACTTTTCAATAATATTTAATATTTTTTTTATGTTTTGCAGTTTATAAATATTTGTAATTATTAAAAAAATATTTTAATTTTTATAGTAAATATATTTTAAACAAAAAAAAAAATATTAAAAAAATATTTTACTAATAAAATAAAAACATTTAATTTGTTTATAATCTTATTTGATTAAATTATTTTTTTTATTATAATTATTTTTAATACATATAATTCAAATTAAATTTTATATTTTACATTAATATAATTTTAATTACACTCTTTATTATGATACATTTAAAATGTATAGAAATTAACATTTTTAATTTTATTTATATATTTTTAAATTAGACAATATTACATACAAATATTGTTGCGGTTAAAAAAAAAAAAGCCCTCATAATTATATGAATTGTCGACACATTATTCAGCACCTTGTACGATTCTATAATAAATAATAATATAATATTTTTTAACAGTATATGTCTAAAGCATGTCTACATTTTACTGAGAGTATCCCAAAACTCAAAGACATGGTATGGTAGGGAGCAACAATTGAAGGAACATTAGTTATGTCAAAAACAACAATGAAAGAAAAAAACATAATTATAGGAGGATAAAATATTTATTTATATAATACAAAGCTAATTTGAAAGTATTATAAGAAAATCACAGTCATAATTTGATGAAGCATTTTATCACAAAGGAAGAAAAATAGGCCCACGTGACGTCACATCAACGCAAATTACATACTTTACAGGATTATATTGTTGTATCAGCAGCGTGTAAGGGGAGAAAATGAAATAATAATAATAATAATAATAATAATAATAATTTAAATTATATACGGCAAAATAATTACACTTATATCGTTTCCATATCATCTGCTAGTTTAAAAAGAATACACAAATTATATTTTCGTGTCCTTAAATAATTATACCTTGCATTAATGTCAATTTTTTAAATTTTTTTTATGTTTTTTTTTCAATAGTTTTAAGCGTACGGTATTACAAAAGTAGGGAAAGGGGAGGTAAACAGCTGATCGTTATCCTGTAAGTAGGCAACCTGTGGCGCTGCCGTTATGACGTCAGTGGCAGTGCTCCGTGACGTCAGCAATGACGGTCCTCCGCCATCCGAAGACCAAGTATCCAGTCGCGGCCCCCGCCACCACGGCGATGCAAAGCCACGAGTTGTACGACATGAAGACCAGCATGAGCAAATAGGCGAGCACCACTTGCAGGACGAACAGGCCGGTCTGCAGTGCGTGGGACGTGCTCAACATGGCTGGTCTGAGGACATGGGTGCATGGCTCGTTATGGTCTATTCTTAAAAAACGAAAAAATAAAAAATAGTGAAAATGGAAGATATGGTGAGTGGTGAGGTATATTATGAATTATGATCACCACTTTCAAGTTCCTGGTAGCGCTTTATCTTAGAGATCCTTAGAGACATATGGTCAGAGATTTGATGGGCTTGAGGAGAGGGGCATGGCCCGGTTTTTAGCTGCGCGCGCAGCTTCCTATAGGCAAGGTGGGTAAAGGTGGGTAAAGGTAGACCTTTACCCACCTCAGGGGCGTAGACAAGGGGGGGGGGTTTGGGTGTTATAACCCCCCCCCTTGAGAGCTGAACCTTAGTAAATTTTAAGGGAAAAATAACAAAAAATGGTACTCGACGGATACGATTTAGCTAAAATTTTATGAAAAATTTTCTTAAAAAAAAAAACTTTAAAAATTTATATCCCCGAAACACATCGTTAATACATCTTTAATTTTTTTAAAATCGGTCTACAATATTATGATTATTTAGGTATGGTATAATTCTATTATGATAATTATATTATGTAGTATTCATTATTAAGTTATTTTTGTTTTTGTATACGAAAAGATGCACTATAAAGACAACAATTTAAAGTATAAAAAATGTTGAAAACATTCTCCGCATGATGTTCAGCATAACAATAAAAATTATATATAGTATTTTATTATTTTTTAATTAATTATATAGGTATATTACATCTTGCAATTGCTAGTTTCATTGTCTCATGTAAGTCATATGTATAATACTGTACGTATATATTTAAACTTATTATTGAAGTTAAAAAAATCCGATTTTTAAATGTATTAATTTTACAGTATACTTAATGTAATGAATTGATTTTCCTGTTTTGAAAATTTAAATATAAATATTTTTTCTTGCTCGTACATTAGCTAGTACATCGTCTTAAAATGTGGTCTATTTTTTTATAAGAAAAAATACTGTAGTGACAAAAATATTGTAACTACATAATTAACGATTTACAAATATAAGAAATTTGCTGCAACTTTTCATCGAAAAAAATTATAGTCCACGTCCCTTTTTCAAAAAAATCGCGCACCATGAAACTAATAAAAATAATATAAAAGTGGTTATTAGATGAATTACTTGATTTAACTAAAATTATTTACTCAAAGCTTTATTTATTACGTTAGTGCATGTACAATATTGAAAAGAAATTAAAAAAATGGGATGCAAAAAATATAAAAATATTGCATCAGGCCATACATCCTCTATAATAGTATTTTTTAATAATTTTACCCTAAAAAAGGGGCGTGTCCTTAAAAAAATCGCGCCTGCGGCGGGCTATTGGGGGGCTACGCCCCCCAAACCCCCCGGTGGGATATTCTCAATCTTTATCTTCAAGAACACCCCCCTTGAACAAATCCTGGCTACGCCACTGACCCACCTTGGCTATAGCAAGCAAAAGCCGGGCTGTGCCCAACCTTGCTCATGCGCTGCAGCAGCGCCGCCACACTTGGACCCAGCGAAACTCTGCCCATCAAATCTCTGGCCATAAGACACGGAGGTCTTTGAGTGTATGTATTTTATGGGACCTACTTGAACCCTCCCCTATTTTCCAATACGGCCGCTATATACAGTATTCAATGCCGACACAACCCTATTAAATTCAATGATAATTCAACTAACTGTTTGACTGGGTGGTTGTGGATAATTTCTTTTGAATTTCCCGCCTCGGCGGACGTTGATTCGCACTTGCATTGATTCACCTTGTTGAGCTTCATCCACAGATGCTCCCTGAAACCGGAGACAGAATGTTAATGAAGTCATCAGTACTTCTAATTTAGTTATTTGTGAGAGGACATAAAGGACCAAAAGAGATGGCGCTGACGCCTGAAAATTTTGCTTTTTGCACTGAGGATACGGCAATACCTATATAGCATGGGGAGAATCACAAAAATTATCAAATTTTTAGGAAAGAAATCACTTACGAAGTTGAAATATTTTTTTATGTTTGTCCGAAAGTATTTGACAACTAATTACGGTGTTGTCATTTCTGTAAAATTATGCTGTGGCTGCTGACAGTATTTACATGATTTTATAATGTTAATCATATACAGCAATCCTCGCCAGACGCACGTAGTTCCAGCAGTTACCACTAGGTTCGCACTAACTTTATGACGCCATACCTGTAGTACTTGATTGATTCATAGATGGCGGCCATGAAGAATACTCCGATCATGGAGCCAATCAGAGAGCCCACCCCGCGAATCTGCCAGCCCGTGAACATCAGGTCCTCGCAGTGGCCCCAGTGGAACGTCATCTGCAATAAGGTTCATAATGTTAGCTAAATGATTTAAAATTCGACCTTACTGTCACCGGTGTTGTGCGGTAGGGTGCACTGAGCATGCAAATTGTTGTCTATAAAATAAGGAAATGCCATAGAAGGTTCAGTAGCCAGTCCAATGGAACCAGCTTGTCATCAGGAGTCCATTGAACTGGCTACTGAAGCTTCTACAGTTGGATTAATTGCGTCAATTAAAAAATTATTGTAGCTCATTTTGTTAAATAATATTAGGATAATTAAAATTTAACTAAAAAAATTCAGTATTTATATAATTATACTGTATATATAGACTTGTTATGAAATTTAAAGGGAAGTCTCCAATCTTTTAAGTGACAAAAAGTAAGGATAAATTTGTAAACAAGACACTCACAATCATGGAACTGTGTACCATCTGGAGGATAAATTTACAAACAAGGCACTCACAATCATGGAACTATGTACCATCTGGAGGATAAATTTACAAACAAGGCACTCACAATCATGGAACTATGTACCATCTGGAGGATAAATTTACAAACAAGACACTCACAATCATGGAACTGTGTATCATCTGGAGGATAAATTTACAAACAAGACACTCACAATCATGGAACTATGTACCATCTGAAGGATAAATTTACAAACAAGGCACTCACAATCATGGAGCTATGTACCATCTGGAGGATAAATTTGCAAACAAGGCACTCACAATCATGGAACTATGTACCATCTGGAGGATAAATTTGCAAACAAGGCACTCACAATCATGGAAATATGTACCATCTGGAGGATAAATTTGCAAACAAGGCACTCACAATCATGGAACTATGTACCATCTGGAGGATAAATTTACAAACAAGGCACTCACAATCATGGAACTATGTACCATCTGGAGGATAAATTTGCAAACAAGGCACTCACAATCATGGAACTATGTACCATCTGGAGGATAAATTTGCAAACAAGGCACTCACAATCATGGAACTGTGTACCATCTGGAGGATAAATTTACAAACAAGGCACTCACAATCATGGAACTATGTACCATCTGGAGGATAAATTTACAAACAAGGCACTCACAATCATGGAACTATGTACCATCTGGAGGATAAATTTGCAAACAAGGCACTCACAATCATGGAACTGTGTACCATCTGGAGGATAAATTTACAAACAAGGCACTCACAATCATGGAACTATGTACCATCTGGAGGATAAATTTACAAACAAGGCACTCACAATCATGGAACTATGTACCATCTGGAGGATAAATTTGCAAACAAGGCACTCACAATCATGGAACTATGTACCATCTGGAGGATAAATTTGCAAACAAGGCACTCACAATCATGGAACTATGTACCATCTGGAGGATAAATTTGTAAACAAGACACTCACAATCATGGAACTATGTACCATCTGGAGGATAAATTTACAAACAAGGCACTCACAATCATGGAACTATGTACCATCTGGAGGATAAATTTGTAAACAAGGCACTCACAATCATGGAACTATGTACCATCTGGAGGATAAATTTACAAACAAGACACTCACAATCATGGAACTGTGTACCATCTGGAGGATAAATTTGTAAACAAGACACTCACAATCATGGAACTGTGTACCATCTGGAGGATAAATTTACAAACAAGGCACTCACAATCATGGAACTATGTACCATCTGGAGGATAAATTTGCAAACAAGACACTCACAATCATGGAACTATGTACCATCTGGAGGATAAATTTACAAACAAGGCACTCACAATCATGGAACTATGTACCATCTGGAGGATAAATTTACAAACAAGACACTCACAATCATGGAACTATGTACCATCTGGAGGATAAATTTACAAACAAGGCACTCACAATCATGGAACTATGTACCATCTGGAGGATAAATTTGCAAACAAGACACTCACAATCATGGAACTATGTACCATCTGGAGGATAAATTTACAAACAAGGCACTCACAATCATGGAACTATGTACCATCTGGAGGATAAATTTACAAACAAGACACTCACAATCATGGAACTATGTACCATCTGGAGGATAAATTTACAAACAAGGCACTCACAATCATGGAACTATGTACCATCTGGAGGATAAATTTACAAACAAGGCACTCACAATCATGGAACTATGTACCATCTGGAGGATAAATTTACAAACAAGGCACTCACAATCATGGAACTATGTACCATCTGGAGGATAAATTTACAAACAAGGCACTCACAATCATGGAACTATGTACCATCTGGAGGATAAATTTGCAAACAAGACACTCACAATCATGGAACTGTGTACCATCTGGAGGATAAATTTGCAAACAAGACACTCACAATCATGGAACTATGTACCATCTGGAGGATAAATTTACAAACAAGGCACTCACAATCATGGAACTATGTACCATCTGGAGGATAAATTTACAAACAAGGCACTCACAATCATGGAACTGTGCCCCATTTCGAGATGCATACAACGATCGTCAGTTGCCATCGTGATGTCGGTGGTCTTAGAGTTGGTAGCTGTAACGAGATAGATAAGTGTCGTAAGTAAATAGAGCGTTATCAGGATTATCAACTAATCAGAAGATTGCTTGCCAAACATGTTTAGACCTAAGTCATATATTGACATAGTCAACGTGTTTTTTAAGAAAGTGAATTTGTTTCCATTTTTTTTTATTTATTTCTTCTGAATTATAAACATTTGAGAACTGCAATATCGTAGGAATTTTAATTTTTTTTGTTTTTATTAGAGCAATCTTTTAATAATTAAAATTATTCGAAATTAACAAAGAATACTACATTCATAACTCATAATTTTTATATAATAAATATATATGTAAGAAAAATATTGTTTACAAAAATCATTTTACCTAAGAATTTCAATAAATGCGAATAATGTATCATATAAACATATAATGTAATTGGTTCATGTTCCATTTTGATATTAATTACTGCTATTAATTTGTGACAGTACAGTATCGACCTCAAAATTGTTTATTGCAAAAATGATTAGAGGGTGAAAAGTTATGCCACTGATTTTTTTAAGATTTTTTAGAGGTCGGGAAGTATTGCTAAAAAGTTTTACCGAGGTCAGGTTTGAACCCACACCTCTTTTATGTCCTATCTTTTTATTAAGAGAGGCATCACTCTCTCTGCACTTTCATTATAATCTTTTTAAAAAATAGTTCCCGGACTCTAAGAAATGTGAAAAAATATCAGAGTAGCATAACTTTACACTTTTTATCAATTTCCGCAATAAAATATTTGAGGTCGATACTCTGTTAATAATTTAGTGATAGTAATTTCGCTGACAATAATGTATACTCGTGTCTATTTCAGATACAAATAAGCTGTGTGTGATTATTAGCTTACCTCGGCTGCTTCTGGTCAGGTATATCTCCATCGCCAGCTTATAAATGATTTGAAGATCAAGATAGCGAGGGGGAGGGGCCAGTCTTCTCCAATCAGCGTTCTTAATTTAACTTGTTGATTTATATAATTAGTGTAGAGATTTTCTCTAAATTGAGTGAAAATTACGTCAAAAAAATTGCATTTTGAAATTTATTTGATAGCTTTCGCTAATAATATTACGTTACATCGATCAGTATATGTAGTACATTCTTTCATACAAAATAAATTTTAACTAATATTAGATGAATTAATAATCAATTAATGTAAAATTGAAGATTAATAAATTAATTTACATTATTTGGGAGTTTTAAAAGTTCGATTTGCAATAACAACATAATTGAACAACATTAAAGACGATTAAAGCATGCAAGTGCAAAATTAAACGTAATTTTATTATTATTGCTATATTAAACATTTTTTTTAAAAAAGGACCTATACTTATTAAGGGATTTTAAGAAAAGAGGGCATTAAATTATACTTAAAAAAACACGCCAAAGTTAAAAAAAGAAAAATATATTGTTCAGCCATGAAGGTTTGTTCAGATAAATAAAAATCATTTTTTAGCTGCGAATCGAAGTCACAAGAAATAACAATAAATAACAATAATAATAAATTTGGTGCTAACACAGTAAAATATTTATTACAACAAAAATAAGACGTGCGAGTTGCAATATTTTGAGGCTGACAGTGAATTTAATATCTTTGCATTACTAAACTGTATGGTAAATAATAAATAGTAAAAAAAAATATTATATCTTATTTTTTTTAATTGCACTGCAAAAAATTGACATTAATTATAAATATAAAATACAAAAAAAATAATAATAATGTAAACGAAACATTTATTTCACACTGAAAATATACAAAATAATTTTCATGTCAAAGAAAGGTAAAAACAAAATGAAAATTATACAAGGGTCAGTCAAGGTCAAACTAACAGTGGATGAAGTTGACCTCAAGGTCACTCAAAGTCAAACTAACAGTGGATGAAGTTGACCTCAAGGTCAAACTAACGGCGAATGAAGTTGACCTCAAGGTCACTCAATGTCAAACTAACGGTGAATGAAGTTGACCTCAAGGTCACTCAATGTCAAACTAACGGTGGATGAAGTGGACAAGGTCACTCAAGGTGAAGCTAGCGACAATGCCGGATGAAGTTGATCTGCAGCTCGAGAGCTCGTGCGAGAGTGACGAGGCCGATCCTCGTGCAGGGGTCCTCAGTAGTTGTTGGTACTGCGCGTCGTCCCGGATCAGCTGTTGGAGGGAGGGTAGGGGGTGTCGTGATCCAGAGTTGAGGATAACGGATCAGCTGATCGTTGTAGTCCCATTAGATCAACCATGTAAACCTTAGCAAATTCACAAATATTATGACTTTGTTTTTTATTAATAAACCTAAAAGAAACAGAAAATTTCTAAACAATTAGAGCCGATTTTTTTTTTAAATATGGCTATCGATGGGAAATCCCTATGCTTATAATTGAAAAAAAAACAAGAATACAAAATCTTGAAGAATTTTATTGTTTCTTTTCTTTTTGCGGTTTGTAACTACTAAAATCTGTCTTTCAAGAAAGTTGCAGATTTTTTTTTTTGTGAATTTGCTAAGGTTTAAAATGTATTTTAATCAAATTGGACTATACATTGATCAGCTGATCCGTGTTATCTTACCGCTATCTTTGGATTTTCATGAGTAACAACGGCGATGCGACGTGATTGGAATAACAGCCTGTGTGTTATGGTGCCTACATTTGGTGCTTTTGCATGTTATCCTCACCCTAAATAACATTGTGCTGCATCATGTGTAGAAAACAATGGAGTATTGACCTCAGTTTCTTTTATTGCAGAAATGGATAGAGCGTGATTTTTTTCAGATTTTTTAGAGCCCGGGAACTATTTTTAAAAAATTATTGAAAGTTCTTTTTGTGACGTCACGAGACGCCGCTCCTTAAGAAAAAGATAGGACTTGCCGCCGCGTGACGTCACAAAAAGGACTTTCAATAATTTTTTAAAAATACTTTCCGGGCTCAAAAAATTCTGAAAAAAATCAAGGTAGCATAACTTTGCACGCTCTATCCATTTCTGTAATAAAAAAAATTGAGGTCGATACTCCATTTGTGTAAAATTATTTCTACTGAGTGAAATAAATATACATTTAATAAATAAATATTGTACATGGTAGTGTGACAAGCCCTTACTCATGTAAGGTTCATTCTAACCAGGGTCTTGGTTGCTTCCAAAGTTCGTTGCCGACCCTGGTCTTGATGTACCTTCAGAGGACCCCCTCGTAAGCCCGCCTGTGACCTCGTTCATCTTCTTACGTCGACGCAGGGGCGGCCAATCGTGGTGCGCTGTAACATGGATCTTCAAGTCTTAGACTGGGGCATTATTTCACAATTTATCATGGTTTTCTAAAAAAAATTGCTTCCGAGTTTCCGCTGCAATAATAAATAATGCAAGACAAGCGTCATTTTTCAGTGGAGTGCCGTAGCGAATTTAGATTGCCTTTTCAGCTCTTAAAAAAAAATAAAATAATAATAATATATCGACTTGGTTGCCAAATCAAAATGGAGTTCGAATATTTTACAAAACTACTGGATTAAAATTTATAATTTTATTAAATTTATTTAATATTAAATATTTTTTTTCAGTATTTTAATTTAGTTTTTTAATATTTTTTATTGATTTTAATTTTTATCGGTTTAATTAAATAAAATGAACTTTTCATTATATTTTTGGAAAAATTTACTGATTAATTAAAATTGAAATGTATTAATAATAAATAAACTAAAATTTAATATAAAAATTCATTCCACGCATGGTAGTTGTATAAGCCTGGTGCTAAATGTTCACTGGGCGGCCAATTAATTATATACTATTCGTTGTTACGAGTTACGTGGCGGTTTTGAATGTATCACATCAGTGTTGTTGCCATGGTTGCCTCAACAACGAAACAATGTTTACAATAATATAAACAAACACGTAACATCAATAGGTGTAATTTTTATTTGTTTTTTATACTTTCTGTATTAAAATTATTATTTAAATTACAGAATATTAATTTATTATATTAAGAATTATTAATTAATAAATTTAAATTATTTTATTAATGCAATATACTGATAATACTAAACAAAAAATTATTAAATTTTTAGTAAGTTAAAATAATATGACTCCTTATTCTTATTTACAAAAATAAATACTCAGTTTAGTAGATTGGTCTAGCAGATTTCTCAGTAATTGTTAAGTTAATTTTAGATTGAAATTATGCAAATATAATTATTATCTGCTTTATAACATGTTTTTCTGAGGGATCTCTATGAATATCATTGCTTTAGTATAGTTATAATTACTAATTCTTTGATAATATATGACAATATAATTATGTGTGGATATATTTTTAATTAAATTTATAATTATTTGTTGACATTGCACACATGTAAAATACTTCCAATTTTTTTGCGTTTGGACGTCAGCCCGGGGGCTATAATAGTTGAACTGACTCTTCATGTGTTTTTTTTTTAAGAATAATGAATGAACATACATACTCGAATGAAATAATTTTCATCTTTTATTCACTATTAAGCTCTCTTCTCGTCTAATTACCTCCTATTTTGTACCATTTTAGAAGAAAAAAGAGGGGATAAGACGAGATTACGTCTTTTTTACTCTTCTTGAGTATAAAATGTTAGAAATATTTTTTTCATTTCATCCTCACTTTGAGCGAAGAGGAAATAAGATGTGTTTTAGAGACAAAAAGATTTAGACGTGTAAAGGATGAGTTGAAGACGTAATTTTTCAACTAGGGTTCATTTCCACGTGTCTTGCGAGCTCAGAACGATCAACAAAAAGGTTTGATAAAATTTATTTCTCTCAAAGTGTCACAAATATCCACTTTAAAAGTGCATGTGGTTTTTGCACGCGTTAATTTTGCCGTGTGCAGAGCCGTGTGCAAAACAGCCGTGTGCAAAGTCACGTACGTGAGCTGTTGTCAGTATAGAGAAGATCAGATGGACTTTTGACTGCATGATAACAAGGCGAAGTGAAGGTTTGTTATCTGTCGCCATGCATCACCTCAATTTTTAATTACAAATTTGTTATGTTTTTTACTGAAATTTAAGGGTAAGGTAACGCCACCAATGTTAAAAAAAAATCCCTCTCACAAAAATTTTGAAAAAAATTTAAAATGTTCTCCTCTACACCCCCTATCAGTAGCTAAAATATCAGGTATACAAATACGATCTAGTTTTTGAGTTATGAATTTTTAAAGTTGACCAATTTAACATGGGAGTTTCATTTCTCCATGTTAAAGTAGTCAACTTTAAAAATTCATAACTCAAAAACTAGATCGTATTTGTATACCTGATATTTTAGCTACTGATAGGGGGTGTAGAGGAGAACATTTTAAATTTTTTTCAAAATTTTTGTGAGAGGGATTTTTTTTAACATTGGTGGCGTTACCTTACCCTTAACAGATTTTTACGTATTTTGATCATAGCGATGTACCAAGAAATTTGAAGTTTCTTTTGTTTGTAACTTTTGTCAAAATTTTTGTAGTTATTTGCTGCGATTTTTTTTTCTATTTATTTTCTACGGATGAATCATTATAATAATTATAAAGGGTTTGTTTTAAAAGAAAACTAAAAGAAAATGATTTTTATCTTTCTTATAGAAAAATAGGATCATATGTAATAGAAATTTGTAACTCTTGAAATAATTCATTTTGTTATAGTAAGTTATTGTTTTCATTGCTGTCATTAATATGTGCTGCCTCTAAAATTTATTAATTAGCAAATATTCGTTCAATTATAATTCTTCAAAATTAACTGAACAGAAAAAAAATCTAAAATTTGGAATTATTTTCATGATCTAAGTCCCCAAATTTATTGTAAATGTAGTTATTGAATGTTCCAGTCTCATTTATATAAAGTATATACTTGATAAACGTGTTTCATTTTGTTTCAGATCCAGCTTTCTCATTGATTTTTGAGCTGTATTTCTGAAATTTAAATTGTGTAAAAAATTAACAAAAATTGAACAATATTTTTTAACGTGGGAAAATTTTGCGCAACAAATAACGTAATTTTTAATTTTAGATTATTGATTATTGATAATTAAACTAAGACAATTGACAATGCTATGACCTTGCAATGCTACGTCAAGGCACGTAGGCTACGTGCCTTGGCTCAAGTAACTTCGCTACAATTAATTCTGCAACACGCACGTTATATGCTATAAATAGACCTGCTATCATGGAGCAGCTGATAAGAGACTGATAAGGAGACGCCTTGAAGAAGAAGAAAAACATTTGCAGACTATGTGATAAGAAGAAACTTTCCAAAATTGCTGGAATTTTGAAAAATATCCAAGACCGATTATTATTAAATGTTATGTAATAATACTAATAATGGGTATTTTAATACTTTGAAATTCACGAATAAATTATTTGCCTCCAAAGAGAGTATCGACCTTAAATTTTTTTTATTGCAGAAATGGATATAGAGCGTGCAAAGTTATTATGCTACCCCGACTCTTTTTAGTTTTTTAACAGCCATGGAAAAAAATCTAAAAAAAAATCAGGGTAGCATAACTTAGCACCCTCTGTCCATTTCTGCAATTAAAAAATTGAGGTCGATACTCCATTCTAATTTGGTTTTGTATGATAATTAAGAGGGTTAATAAATTATGACATTAAATTTTGGGCTACATTCACTAATTTGTAAAATAACGCAATCTATCACACAACTCCCTAGGTAATATAATTATACTCAAGATTATGTCTTCAGACGATATTGGTGATAAGAAAATAACATGGCGAGATAAAAGAGGACAGTAAAAAAAATATGATTACCGTCGTGGGAGTCATTGAACTTTTAAGATGTGTTTGGGATTTTGAAGCAGTAGAATTTATTTTATGAGAATTTTTATTTTTCCATAATTTAAATAAAAATTATAATCATGTGACTTAATGAAATTTATTACATGCTTGGAAATAATAAGACACTCGAATTACACATTAAGTTATTATCTTCAATATTTAAATCTTTATTTTATTAAAATGTTAGCTTACTACAACATATTCTGCTATTAGTGCAAGCATTCAAAGTTAACAACAGTTTTAACAACAGTGGGATACTAGGATAGGAAAGGGAGGCGACTGTGGCCTTGTGTTAGGAACTTGACCTGGCAGGGAAACCACAGAAAACCATCAAATATATACAATAAATATATATTATAAATTTATAGCTTATTAGCTTAATAAAAGGTCTTAATGGAGTATCGACCTCAATTTTTTTTATTACAGAAATGGATAGAGGGTGCAAAGTTATGCTACCCTGATTTTTTTCAGATTTTTTAGAGCCCGGGAACTATTTTTAAAAAATTATTGAAAGTCCTTTTTGTGACGTCACGCGGCGGCAAGTCCTATCATTTTCTTAAGGAGCGGCGTCTCGTGACGTCACGAAAAGGACTTTCAATAATTTTTTAAAAATAGTTCCCGGGCTCTAAAAAATCTGAAAAAAATCAGGGTAGTTGCACCCTCTATCCATTTCTGCAATAAAAAAATTTGAGGACAATACTCTATTGTACCCTAAACTAAACTTTTATAATTATAACACTTTTTTTTTTTTATTCGTAAAAACTGAGCACGCCTGCAGTGCTGCAACCCGCGTTACTTCTTTGCACAACAGGTTGCCTACCTAAACCTCGCGCAGGATGAAAATAAAGATGGCGGCTTTGCGATTTTTCAAGCGCGATAAAAATAAAATGAATAATTATTTTATTTATTTATTATATTTATTCAAAAAACAGACTACAGGTCATTGCTACAGGCTAGGTAATCCGATTATAAAGGGTACAATAATACATAAAAACAAAATTTTTAGTTATATTAACTAAAATCTTGGTATAAATATATATGTTAAATTAAGATTTTCAGTGCTTTTTCGCCATCCGATTATATTACATTACTATGAATGTAAGTTTTTCAACATTTAGAAGAAAAGATATGTCTCAACTGGGCTTCGAACCCCGGATCTTCCCATGATATCGCGTCTTGGGAGCTCTAACCGATTGAGCTACCGAGCTCATGGGAAGATCCGGGGTTCGAAGCCCAGTTGAGACATATCTTTTCTTCTAAATGTTGAAAAACTTATATTCATAGTAATGTAATATAATCGGATGGCGAAAAAGCACTGAAAATCTTAATTTAATTCGCGCCATCGCGTAATTGTCAGAAGTAAGAAATACAACAGAATCTCGATTTGAATATATATATATATATATATATATATATAGTTATATATAATATTACTATATAAACTATATATAAATTAGCGAAATTTCGCGCGAAGCTTCGCGAAGCGTTGCATCACTGTCCTTTGCATGTCTAATAAACCTAATCTTTTTACCTCTAAAACAAATCTTATTTCCTCTTCGATCAAAGTGTGGATGAAATGGGAGACATAATTCCTAACATTTTATGCTCAAGAAGAGGAAAAAATACGTAGTCTTGTAATTTTTCTCTAAAATGGTGCAAAATAAGAGAAAATTAAATGAGGAAAGATCTTATTAATAGCGAAGAAAAGATGAAATATATTTGAACTCGGATCTTTTTAACGGTAATTTGCATGAATCAAAATTTATATTTCTCATTTGAAAATAACAAAACAACATATCTCAAATTGGCCGTGTTTATAAAGTTTTATATATAAAAAAATTGTAGTACATGATTAAAAAACTTACCTTTAAGAACATTATTATTTCAAGATAAAATTAATCAACATCCAGTAAGTCTGCATGCAATTTAAAGTGCTTCTATTTTACATCTGTTTACATGTTCGAGGGATATTGTTTATAAACAATGCAGTCAAGTGTTTGAGAAATATAAAACGAAATCTGGTGTGTGAACAAGACTGCAAGATATTTTTTCACAACTATCGTAGAGTGTGTTATTAATTATAATTAGAAATTGCAATGTAATGTTAAGATAAATAGATTTAAAACTACATCAATTTCTATACTTGATGAAGCTGTGTTAATTTATTATGTTAATTAGCGAATCTAAACATAAAACATAATGGGGGGTATTCACAAAGCACTTTAACCCCCACTTTAGCCTCAATTTTTATCCCTGGCACTAAACATGGTGCTAAACTATGAGCTTAACATGGTTAGCCCCTGGTTTTGCACCATATATGTTTAGCACCAGGGATAAAAGTTGAGGCTAAAGTGGGGGTTAAAGTGCTTTGTGAATACCCCCCCAATATATTATATATATATATATATATATATATATATATATATATATATATATATATATATATATATATATATATATATATATATATAATATATATATTTATATAAATATTGTATCTTCCGTAATCGGGCTATCATAAAACATCTTAACAATAGTCTGTCCTGGATATATACATTAATAAAATATAATATATATTAAAACATATATATTTGAAAATTATATGTATTATTTTTCAATAGATCCTTTTAGGTCAGCTAATTTTGCGAGGTGTTCCAACTGTCCTATCAAAAGCTATATGTTAATGTATTTGTAATTTATCATATATAAAATATAAAAAACGAAGCTGAAAACAACAACAATAAAAAAAAATCAAACAACATATGCTCCAGCATGGGTATTATGTATTCATAATTCTGTGTTTCTTGCGATATTCTTTTGTTGACGCTTGATCAAAAATATTAATTGTTTAAAAAGCTAAATGTACGCTGAAATAAATAACCCCTGGCAGGTAGGCAACCCAACGTACGCCACCAACAGCCGATGGCTCTGCCTACTGCTGCTGCGGCGAGCTCGTTCGACGGTTCGAGTGATGGCTGCTGCTTTTTGCCAGCGCGGAGCTGCGAGCGATACCTCATGCAAGCGTCATAGCAACCGGTGAACATAAATGAATGCGATTCACGAAGCAGTTAGCCAGGTTTCTAACCATGTTTAGCTTATCCACGTTTAACTAAGGTGGTTTAACACTTAATTAACACGTAAAACAGATATAATTAAACGTGGTTAGAAACGTGACAAAAAGTGCTTCGTGAATCGCAACCATTATTACATGTGAATAGAGGCTTCAGGTCAGCTGATTTCGCGGTGTTCCCACCGTCCTATCTTAATAACCTATAATTATATATGTGTATATATATATATATAAGCTATGTAAAAAAAAATATAAAATAATCTTTTATCATAAAAGAATTTTTTTATAGAAAAATGATCGAATTCTTGATTCATTATTATTAGAAGACTCCTAAATGGGGGGTAGAAGATGTTTTCAAATTGATTGCTTTAATAGTTACGGAGACAAAATTCAAATTTTCTAGCATGGTGACTTATGGAGAAAATTTTTCCGCCGGGGAATACTTGAATTTCCTCTATAAATAATTTCAACACGTTTTCTCAACAATTTTTAGCACAGCGTACCTACTCATAAGAAAATATAAAATTTCATTTTTTTAATAATTAATGGCATAAATATTATTAATAAAATTTAATGTAGCTGTGCTTTTTCCGTCATCGTTATGCTTGTAATATAAATTCAATTAGCGTTCGGAAGAAAAGAATATTCTCGGGAAAAATTTGATAATTTCAAAAACCATCATCTGATCATCACAACTTGTCTTCATTGACTGAAGCCGGTATTTTACATAATACAATAGAGTATCGCGACCTCAATTTTTTTTATTGCAGAAATGGATAAAGGGTGCAAAGTTATGCTACCCTGATTTTTTTCAGATTTTTTATAGCCCGGGAAGTATTTTTAAAAAATTATATTGAAAGTTCTTTTTGTGACGTCACGAGACGCCGCTCCTTCAGAAAAAGATAGGACTTGCCGCCGCGTGACGTCACAAAAAGGACTTTCAATAATTTTTTAAAAATACTTCCCGGGCTCTAAAAAATCTGAAAAAAATCAGGGTAGCATAACTTTTCACCCTCTATCCATTTCTGCAATAAAAAAATTGAGGTCGATACTCCATTATTTTTCCTTGCAAGAAAATTTCATCTTTTAAATTTATGCAGTTTCTTGTGAATTTTCTAATTAAATTAAATACTGTTCCTCCCTCCTTCCAGACACTGAAATAATAAAATGAAAGTATTGCAATATTTTTATTATAAAAACAATACAAGTCAGAATTATTTACAAATGAAATTAGTAAAACAAATTTATTTTACTTATGAAAAGTTTGATGCTGATAAATAAGAAACAAAAATTTCAAGTATCAGAATTATAATTCAAAATTATAAAATAATTTACAGAATAATGGGATATGATTATAGAGCTGCAGTATATAAATTAAAAAAAAATCCATTTAAATTAAATTTATTTATTTTCAAAGTAAAAATACAATTATTTTAAATTTCGGGCATTCATTTATTTTAATTTTCACAGAAGGAATTGTCATAGAAAGTTCAGTAGCCAGTCCAATGGAACCAGCTCGTCGTCAGGAGTCTATTGAACTGGCTAACTGAACCTTCTATGATGGCTCTTTCCATAAAAATACCACATGAAAATAAGGGTAATTAGAGCTTGATAGGAGATCACCAAAGTCAAGTTCAGACTGCTTCGGCGACCACGGCCTTCTTCTTTCCCGGAATGTTGGGGACGGAGCCCGGCTTGGAGTGTCGTCTGCGGTTCGAGTCCCTGAAACAAACAACGAGTTAGAACGCAGGAAGAAAGTGAACATGTGACTTGGGGAGATACGAGAAGGAGAGAAATGAAATAATAAATAAATAAATAAATAAATAAATAAATAAATAAATAAATAAATAAATAAATAAATAATAAATTTTCTGGAGGAAAATAAGTACTTTGATTCATTATCAAAAGACCCCTAAATGGGGGATAAGAGATTATTTCAAATTCGTAACTTTAATAATTACTAAGAAAATTTTCAACATGGTGGCTTATTGAAAAATTTTCCCGCCGAGGAGTACTCTGTTAGTTTATGAAATGACCCTTTTTCTTGAAAAATAAGGAAAGAAACAATAATGGTTGCATTTGTTTATTTCATAACTAGAAAATATACACAAAATTAAAATTATGCTTTTCTGATTTTTTGGAGTGCAAGAACTAATTTTAAGAAAATATTTAAAATATCTGAATTAGGGTGGTACACCTGATGGGACAACCGTGACATCATTTTGCCGTGCTGTGATTGGCTATTCATGACGTCACGGTTGTCCAATCAGGTGTACCACCCTAATTCAGATATTTTTTATATATTTTTTTAAAATTAGTTCCCGCACTCCAAAAAATCTGAAAAAATTCAGAAAAGCATAATTTTATGTATATTTTCTAATTATGAAATAAAAAAATGCAACCATTATTGTTTATTAAGCTGCTTTAACCCCCGTGTAAAGCCAAAGCACTAACTTCCTCTTCTCCTTGTCATGTATGACCCGATGTTCTCTCGACGCGTTGTAAACATGTCTGGGAACTTGTCTGTGCTTCGAGATCCGTCGCAGCTGAGGATGGGCCGCGTACTTCTCCTTGAGGGCCTCACTGTAGTCAAGGGCCGCTCGCTCTCGGGGACGCAACTGAGGACATTTGGGACATTTCAGTTTTATGTCTGCTAAACAAAATAAATCAATCTTAGGAAAACCGTTATAAATCCAAGAACATTATATAAAATTTAATACAGTGAAAGAAAGCATAACTGACAAGTATGAACGAAGTACACTACGCTGGTTTGGACATGTTGAGAGAATGGGTGATGAACGATTTGCAAAACAGGTGTTTAAAGGTAGTGTACAAGGCATGAAAGGATTAGGTAGACCTAAAAAGGTTTGGTTAGATGTGATTGCAGAATGTTTGAAGAACAGAAGTGTTAAAAGTACACAGTGTAATAGAGCAGTGCAGAAGGCAAAAGAGTGTTATGAGTATTTCTGAAGCAAGTTGGAGTATGCAAGAATTGAGTGCTTTGGAGGGCAATTTGTAGACGGCCGAGGTAATAATGCTGCTGGCTTACCCCGTAAAGGGATATGACATCATGTTAAGTATGGTGTGTAATGTTGGACAATAATTTAAAAATTTGCCACCACTCACCACTCCCAGTTTCTGCCAAGCGACGGCTTTCCACAGTCTGAGGTTCATTTCGTCTGAGCCGGAGACGATGTAGCGAGAGTCGAGGGTGTAGCAGACGCTGGTCAGACGCTGCATTCGTTTGGAGTGATACACCTCACGGGAGCCAACCTGGGGGAACAAACTCAGTTCAGTCAGAGTAATAGGGGACACTGGGTGGATTGAATTGAAGTAATTCTAGGAAAACCTCCCTTTAAAAATAAATAGAGAGCATCAGTTAATTATTCAGACTAAACAACATTAACTTTAATGTTACATTACATTTTACAATAATTACATTAGATTTCTCTGACATAATGTCATATATAATGGGTCTGTTTTCAAGCATTGAGGGTGAAAACAAAATTAAAACAAAATCCTAAATAAAATTACCAATCTTTATCAAAGAATTTAGCTTATTGACAATATCAGGTATTTGTAGTGTCCAGTGATGATGTGCTTTAATTTGCTAGTAATTAAAAAAATAAAAAAAAATATGTAAGAAGTTTAAGGTTAATAAAAGAAAAATTACCTTTCAGTTCATTTAATTTGGTGTTTCGTTCCTCGTCCGGAATGAGCTATCTGCCTACTAAAATTTGTGTGCAATAATGAGCTATCTGGTATATCAGGTGAGTGCAGTTACAAGTTTAAAGGTAAAGCAGATAGCTCATTATTGCACATGAATTTTGGTAGGCAGAAAGCTCATTATTCCGGACGAGGGACGATTTCCTCTGAAAGCAATTCACATACATACATACACGAGTTTGCAATTCACTTTTGAAACTTTGTAGAGAGATTTGCAATACAATAGTAGAATATTTGCTGAAATACAAATATGAAAACCAGAAACCCTACAGACCAGGGGGAAATATAAAACACATGAACGTACCTTGTCTGTCTCGAAGATACGGATTGTTTTGTCGTAACTTCCACACACAAACTCCTTGCCGGTGGGAGAGTAGTCAACGTCTGTCACCGCCGACACAAAGCCAGCGTGCAGCGTGAGCGGGACCGACAGTTGCCGACAGTCAAATGTGTAGAGACTGCAAACAGAGACAGACATGTGAGGTAAGGAAAGACAATGGAGTATCACCCTCAATTTTTTTTTATTGCAGACAAAGCTATGCTACTCAGATTTTTTTGAGTCCCGTAACTATTTTTAAATAATTATTAAAAGTGCGGCCACGCCCCCTGGAGGTGTCAATAGGCACCTAGGCCCTATCTTTTTTATTAAGAAATCAGGGGTGCCAACTTAACTAACAAAAATTATTCCAGGACTAGAAAAAAAGTGAAAAAAATTCAGAGTAGCATAATTTGGTACCCTCTATTCATTTCTGCAACAAATAAATAAATAAATTAAAAATACGCAGGTTGTCCATTCTAAAAGTTTGTAATAGCAATGTGAAAAGAAATATGTATGACTACTGTTTATTACTGGGTTATATGACAGTTTGAAGTTAAAAATGTCAAACTTCTAGATTTTCAAAATTCACAAATCATCCCTCTATCGGTATAATGAGCTACCTTCTTACCAAGATTGTAAGCAATAATGAGCTGTCTGCTTTATCAGATGAGTGACATTGTGAGCTTTCTGAATAGCACACAGTTTTTTGTTAAGGTGCTTTCACATATTCGAAAATCGCTACGGAGTTCCGTAGCTATGCCGTAGGCCTTTCACATATTCTCATTCATCTGCGGCAGCTGCGGCGGAAAATCATGTGAATGCCGTAGCAAAATCAAACTCATCTTGATTTTGCTACGGAGTTTCGTGCATCGATCGCGAGGTGCTACGGTACAGCTACGGTGCGCCGCAGCAAAATCAACACATTTGCTACGGAGTGTTTCCGTAGCGATTTTCGAATATGTGAAAGCACCTTTACATACAATCATTGCAGGTCATTATATTAGACAATAATATGAACTTCTAAAGAACAGCAAAACCTCCTACACTCCCCCTCCTTAATTTGGAGCAATGTAACATATACAAAGGTATATATTTTTTTTAGGTTTTCAGGAGCCACTGCACAAATCCAGAAAAAAATTTGGGGGGGGGAGGAGGGCTGCCTTCCATAAAGCCAATGTTTAAAAAAAAATGGAGTGGGGGAAATGGGGAAATGCCAATATTACCCATGTTAAATCCAAAAATTATCCTTCAGTATTCAAAAATTCAGCTATCAAATTTTTTGGTTTAAACAATTATTTTCTCCATACAATGGATATTTGGGTTCTGCAGCTCTACAACTCCCCCAAAATCCGGCAGATTACAGACACTTCTAAAATTGTCAACTCTCAACCCCCCAAGCGACTCACTTGAAGTCCTCACAGGCCACGGTGAAGACGAAAGCCTCCATCGGGTTCCAACTCAGTCGGTTAGCCTTCAATTTCAAGGTGACCTTGCGGACGGGACCAGCGTCACGAATGTCGTACAGGATCACGCTGCGATCACTGGCACACGACGCTGTGAAGAAAGAGTTGTCATTTAGGATTGGTGGCGAGGGATTATCAATTTATAGCAAATTAACTACATTATGATTTATTGACTTGCTTTGTACAATTGAAAAGCAATAAAACAATGATCGACCTCAATTTTTTTATTGCAGAAATGAATAGAGGGTGCAAAGTTATGCTACCCTCATTTTTTTCAGACTTTTTACAGCCCTGGAAGTATTTTTAAAAGGTTATTGAAAGTCCTTTATGTGACGTCACTCCTTAAGAAAAAGATAGGACTTGCCGCCGCGTGACGTCACAAAAAAGACTTTCAATAATTTTTTAAAAATACTTCCAGGGCTCTAAAAAATCTGGGTAACATAACTTTGCACCCTCTACCGGTCGGTATCCATTCTGCAATAAAAAAAATTGAGGTCGATATTCCATTATGAATTATCTGAGAAAACGAAAACTTTTGGGAAAAGTTAAAATTATGCACGACATAGAATTTAATTGTAAGTAAGACACAATACAGTATCTAGGTTTATACCTGTTTCTTGACATTATGATTCTTTCATTGTTTTATTTAAAGTAAAGTACTGTATGTTACCTATATTGTTGTTATTGTTATATTGTTGTTTTTGTTGACTTGAAAATATGAATTTTGTTATAAAGTAGAGAAATAAAATAAGTAAAAATAAAATATTCTTTAAAGTATACTGTATTATGATATTATGAATAGAAAACAAAGAAGAAAGGGGGCAAAACAAAAATTGTAATATTGTACGCAGTATGCACCAAAAAAATAATACAGTACAGTGAAAAATAAATAGTAAATAAATTAAAAATGAAAAAGACATAATTAAAATCACAATATGTGCAAAACTATATACAATTTCATTTCCATAAGGGCTACTTTCCTTCTCTTTCTTCTGTAAAAATGATCTTATAGCAAAAAAGTACTACAAATTTATGTTTTGCATTTTTCAGTTTCTCTTTTTTTTTGCTTAATGAAAATAATTTAAATTAAAAATCAACAAAATAATGATGAAAATATTATGACACTACAACAAGGTTCAAAACGCTCTGCCTCCCCACAGTAAATTGACCCACCTAGCAGGTTCGTCTGGACAGGATTGAAGTGGACGCTATGTAGAGAGTCTACACCCCACGAGAACGTTTTGATTGGCTCGTAACGAGAACCCTCCCACAGCTGCACCAACTCCCCGGCCGTGGCGAACATAGAGTCCCTCTGGTGGTGGCTCACAGCACTAACAACACCCTGTAATGTAGATCAATGTTAGTATGTCCTGGGATCAATAAATTGTCATAGAAGGTTCAGTAGCCAGTTCAATAGACTCATGACGATGGAGTGGACTGGCTACTGAAACTTCTATGACAATAGACGACTTGCAAAACCCTATTTTAGCAGAAAGTAAACAAACAAAACTTGACCCAGTTCATCGTTGTTGTTGATTATGTGTATAAATTTGCTCATACATTGGACCTTATGGGAAATTTACGATTTTCACACACAGATTTCAATATGTTACAAACCTACGATTCTAAATATCACCAAATTTCTGCAGTTTTTGGCCATTTATAATGCTGAAATGCGTATCAGAAGAAGTTTTCTTTGTTTCAATATGGCAAATTTCATATTATACCAAATCAGCCAATTGCACGGGGGAAGATACGTTAGCCTTAAACTTCAAAAGAGTGAAAACGACAAAGTTGAAAAAACCAAAACTTCTAATTTTAGCTCGATCATGCTGAAAAAACCTGGGGGGTCTTCAAATAACACAAATTACAACAATCTTAAAATTAGGACAATCTTAGCGTATTCTTTATTGTTGCGCTAAGACAGTCTTAGGTTAAGTTTAGGTTAAGTGGTGTTATTTGAGGACCCCCCTGACGCCATGTAATTGGACCCAAAGAGTTCAAATATGAAGGAATTTGGAAGATTTAATATCAAACAAAAAAGCCCGATTTTTCAGCCTTAAACTTCAAAACAGCGAAAAAGACAAAGTTGGAAAAACCAAAATTTTTAATTTTAGCTCGATCATGCTAAAAACACCTGACGCCATATAATTGGACTCAAGGAGTTCAAATATGAAGGAATTTGGAACATATAATAACAAACAAAAAAGCCGGATTTTTCAGCCTTAAACTTCAAAACAGCGAAAATGACAAAGTTGAAAAAAACAAAACTTCTAATTTTAGCTCGATCATGCTGAAAACACCTGACGCCATGTAATTGGACCCAAGGAGTTCAAATATGAAGGAATTTGGAAGATTTAATAACAAACAAAAAAGCCGGATTTTTCAGCCTTAAACTTCAAAACAGCGAAAATGACAAAGTTGAAAAACCAAAACTTCTAATTTTAGCTTGATCATGCTGAAAACACCTGACGCCATGTAATTTATCCCAAGGAGTTCAAATATGAAGGAATTTGAAAGATTTAATAACAAACAAAACAGCCGGATTTTGAGGCCTTAAACTTCAAAACAGCGAAAATGACAAAGTTGAAAAAACCAAAACTTCTAATTTTAGCTCGATCATTCTGAAAACACCTGACGCCATGTAATTGGACCCTAGGAGCTCAAATATGAAGGAATTTGGAAGATTTAATAACAAACAAAAAAGCCGGATTTTGAGGCCTTAAACTTCAAAACAGCGAAAATGACAAAGTTGAAAAACCAAAACTTCTAATATTAGCTCGATCATGCTGAAAACACCTGACGCCATGTAATTGGACCCAAGGAGTTCAAATATGAAGGAATTTGGAAGATTTAATAACAAACAAAAAAGCCGGATTTTGAGGCCTTAAACTTCAAAACAGCGAAAATGACAAAGTTGAAAAAACCAAAACTTCTAATTTTAGCTCGATCATTCTGAAAACACCTGACGCCATGTAATTGGACCCTAGGAGCTCAAATATGAAGGAATTTGGAAGATTTAATAACAAACAAAAAAGCCGGATTTTGAGGCCTTTAACTTCAAAACAGCGAAAATGACAAAGTTGAAAAACCAAAACTTCTAATATTAGCTCGATCATGCTGAAAACACCTGACGCCATGTAATTGGACCCAAGGAGTTCAAATATGAAGGAATTTGGAAGATTTAATAACAAACAAAAAAGCCGGATTTTGAGGCCTTAAACTTCAAAACAGCGAAAATGACAAAGTTGAAAAACCAAAACTTCTAATATTAGCTCGATCATGCTGAAAACACCTGACGCCATGTAATTGGACCCAAGGAGTTCAAATATGAAGGAATTTGGAAGATTTAATAACAAACAAAAAAGCCGGATTTTGAGGCCTTAAACTTCAAAACAGCGAAAATGACAAAGTTGAAAAAACCAAAACTTCTAATTTTAGCTCGATCATTCTGAAAACACCTGACGCCATGTAATTGGACCCTAGGAGCTCAAATATGAAGGAATTTGGAAGATTTAATAACAAACAAAAAAGCCGGATTTTGAGGCCTTAAACTTCAAAACAGCGAAAATGACAAAGTTGAAAAACCAAAACTTCTAATATTAGCTCGATCATGCTGAAAACACCTGACGCCATGTAATTGGACCCAAGGAGTTCAAATATGAAGGAATTTGGAAGATTTAATAACAAACAAAAGAGCCGGATTTTGAAGGCTTAAACTTCAAAACAGCGAAAAAGACAAAGTTGAAAACACCAAAATTTTTAATTTTAGCTCGATCATGCTTAAAACACCTGACGCCATATAATTGGACCCAAGGAGTTCAAATATGAAGGAATTTGGAAGATATAATAACAAACAAAAAAGCCGGATTTTTCAGCCTTAATATGTAACTAGACAAACGGAACTCTTGTTTGTTGATTTTAACTGTTGCAATAATCAACAATCTGGAGCATCTTTAGTTACGTCGTATCTTCCCCCATGCAACTGGCTGATTTGGTATCATATGAAATTTACCATATCAAAATAAAGAAAACTTCTTCTGATACGCATTTCAGCATTATAAATTGCTAAAAGCTGCAGATTCTGGTATAATTTTCATTTTTGTAATCGTAGGTTTGTAAAATATTGAAATCTGTTTGTGAAAATCGTAATTTCCCATATGGTCCAATGTATAAATAAAATTTACACACATAATCAACAACAATCAACTGGATAGGAGCGTTTGTTTACTTTTTGTTAAAACAGGGTTTTGCAAATTGTCTAATAAAATCAACTGCATACTCAATTTTCTACAATAATTTCTTCCATGGAAAATAATACTTTTGCAATACCTTTTTTATTTGTAATATTCAGGCACCTTAACCTCCCCCCCCTAAGTACGAACCTTGCAGATGACTGTCGCCTCAGGTCGCACCTCCCCCTCTTGTTCATCTTCAAACTCCGCAGGGACCCTCCAGGTCTTGATCGTTTTGTCGTCTCCCACGGAGATCAGACGCTCGCAGTCCGGAGTGAACGTCAGGCCGCGCGCAACTCCCTCGTGGGCCTGGACGGTGAGGACGCTTAACCGGGAAGCAAGGTTCCACACCCTCACCTGTAGGTTGATTTAGTGTTAGGGGTGAGACTGCAAATTTTCCCTAGCTGACAGCTGAGTGAACTCAGGTTAGTATGAAGTTACTGCGTTGCCAAGTTGTTAATTACATTGGAGTATCGACCTCATTTTTTTATTTCTATTGCAGATATGGATAGAGGGTGCAAAGTTATGCTACCCTGATTTTTTTCAGATTTTTTAGAGCCCGGAAACTATTTTTAACAAATTATTGAAAGTCCTTTTTGTGACGTCACGTGGCGTCACAAAAAGAACTTTCAATAATTTTTTAAAAAAAGTTCCCGCGTTCTAAAAATTGTGAAAAAATTCAGGGTAGCATATGGGCAGCATATCTTTGCACCCTCTATCCATTTCTGCAATAAAAAAAAAATTGAGGTCAATACTCTATTTGGCAACGCTGTATCGTTCAAAGTTTCTCTCCTATTGGCTATTGCGTCGCCTCAGAATGCAAATATCGTAACTAAAAAAAATTGGATGGGACCCTTATGTTCTAGTGAGATAAGGATTAGAATTGCATATCTTTTTTGTAGTTACGTTATTTGCATTCTGACGGTTCCCTCTCACCTCTCCGTCAAACGAGGAACTCGCCACTAGCGACACTCTGGTCGGATGTTTGGCGAGGCTACACACTCCGTCGCGATGCCCCTCCAGACTGCAAAGGAACGGCTTGGCGAAAACTCTCTCCAGCTTGACTGCGTTGAGAGCCCTCGTGTATTCTCTCGGAGCCTCCAGGGGGTGCAGTTCCGGGTCATAGTTACGCTGGACTGAAAATTAAAAAAGTTTTAATTATTTTGAACATGGCTGATATTTTTTTTTTTTTAACAGGAATGCTTACAGCTCGAGGCGGGGTAATGGGTAGGGAAAGTCATATTTGTAATTATTATCAACGATTTGCTAAAAATGACTACATATAAAGCGAGGACTCGGCGAGCATGCAGCAAAAACAAGCATGTTTTTATAAAAATAATTATGCTTAAAAGCGACTAATATTTTTTGAATATACCTTTATGAATATCTTGTTTCGTCTCTCTTAAATATTGGTCTGGATTTCTGCATAAAACTTTAACTTTCATTGTAAATATTAAAAATTTCACAGCATCACAAATTTCTCACGTGTGCATTTCAGCTGATAAAAAGTAAAGTACGGGTCAAGTAAATAAAGATAACGTAATTAAATTTGAAAACACAAATAAAAAAAAAAAATAGTTAAATTTACAGCATTTTTAGAATAAATTACAAAATTTGCATGTTTATATTTAGTTATTGAAATAATAAAAAAGTATTTAAAGTTATATTAATTATCAAAGAAACATACGTAGTAGTAGGAAAGCTGAAACACACTTTATAATTTATTGAGTTTTCTTACATTTTGTAGACATCTATTGAGTATTTTATGAACTAAATTTGATTTTTCTTACCTTTTAGGTCACCTAGTGGCGATTTTGTGAAGTAAATGGTCAAGAAATTTTGCTTGACTTCCGGTTTTGTTAGAAGGTCAACAGAGATCGGTAGCTATGGCAGAAAGAAGAAAGTATTATTTACAATATTTGTGTATCTGTGTATTCAAGATTAATTTAACCATACAATGAAAGTTATTATTTAATTGTTTTTTATATTTAAAGTGAAAATTCTACAAGATTTAGGTAAGAATTCTCTTAGTTTTAGATTAGTTTAGTTGAAGACTTTACAAATGCTATATAATAAATCACTCGACATACTGCCTACTTTAACTTTATTTTTCATTAAATTTGTACCTTTTAGACTTAATTTAATATATTTTTATATAAATTTAGCATTTAAAGGATTTTCAATATCCAAATCTTATATTATTTAACGTTAATTGTGTTAAATTAAGCGTATAAAACCTGATGATCAGTGTACCTGTCAAAAAAGAGAACATAAACAATTCCGAGGCTTTAGAAAAAGGGGGCGTTTCTTTTTTATAAGTCCCCTAGTTTTTTTGTATTATTTTCTTTAACATAAAAAATACATGGCAAATTTATAACAAAACAGACACTTTAAATCTTAAGAAAATCCAACTCTAAATAAGAAAATACATAGTGCAATTTATAAATTATTGATTTTATATTTTCTTAGAAATTTGTGAAATCTGAAGTCTAAAAACACTTGAAAGATTCAATTTCAATTGAAAATTTCAACTTTTACACCCTTAAGTTATCATATTATCAATTCTAATTAGTTTATATACATTTTATTAAGTAATTTTATACATTAATTATATAAAATATCCAAGAAATAGAAAGAAAATATGGGAGACCTACTTAAGATTAAGTCCACAATAACTTTATTTTTGTTCAAGTTAGGATGTATTACTAACAATTGACGTATTGCATTACATTGTTTCTAATTTTAATTTATATTTTACAGAATTTCAATCAAAATGGTGAGAAGAAAAGGCAACAGGAATAGATTTTGTGTTCTGTGACTGCAGCTATGATTATCTATATTTTTACTTGAAATTACATAAAATGATTAAATTAAATTATATATTAACTTTTTGGGTCACTTAATTGACCTTAAAATTTTAATTAAAAAAAATGACTAAAAGACAATTAATTCTTTCTTAAAAAATTGTGATTTTATTTTTTTTACAAAAATGGATCCCCCGATAAATTCGTGTTATAATTCCAACCTAAGCGGGACAAGTAATGACTTATTTAACCAACAGTGTAACATTGACCCAGAGTCTAGTTTAAGAGACTATTTATTAAGTACTGAACCCCTGGATCGCGGTAATAACGGTGCTGCCGAAATCAATGAACTCACCGAAGAATTACGGAGAGAGTTGGAGGAACCCATGTCTGGAGATTGGGTTAGTCCAGGAAAACCCGAAGACCAAGCGTTACCAAACACGTCTCCAATCATCCCTCCGAATGCAAGCCCAGCGGTGGCTCCGAACACTCCGAATGCACCGACGGCCGAAGAAGGAGCTTCAAGTTTTACACAAGTAAGAACAGTTTTTGCATGTTAAAGGTGTGACTGGTTGTTGTCAGATCACCGAAGTCAAGCAACACTAAGCATGGTTAGTAGTTAGATGAGTGACCATTTCAAGAAAAACCATATTTCCCACCCAGGAGTAAATTATTGCGCTTTTCCACTATGTGGTTTACCTGGCTTTGGACCATTGTACTTCCAGATCATTGAAAAAAGCTGTAGTGTCCATCCTGGCTGAGGTTTCCATGTTTCCCTCAGTTACAGGCAAATACCGGGATGGTTTGTAAGTAAGGTTTCTGTAGAGGTTAGGCATCAGAGATATATGGCCCACTGAAAGTCCAAAAGCTTCAGATGACTTTTTTGCTTTAAGGTTTATTCTGCAGCCACTAGCAATGTCCTCTATGTTGAGATGCCAACGGTCATTAGCAATAGCCTATAAATCTGAAACTTAAGGACTGCCATAAGAAGTTTCAAATTTGCCTTTAAAACGGAGTCCATTTTCAGTACAGTATTCTAGTTGTTAAAAACTTGAAAAAACAGTATTGTATGTAGTACATACCAGTACATACAGTGTAAGTGCTGTCTGATTTAAAGATTGTTGAGTTTATTTTTCATTTTAGTTGAGTCAGCTGATTCAGAAAAATAAGAACAATGAAAGCAAGGAGATTTTAGTGACAGAAAATTTTCCAGAGAACCTCTGACTTGGAAATGGAATGGTAAAGCGGAGGGGAAGTTTCCAAATTAATAGCTTCGATAACAATGTACGCTTCCGTAGAAGGTTTTACTGAATTTGATACCAGGCAGGGTTGCTAAAGATTCCTCCAAGCAGTTACTGACCATCCTGACGGAGGTTTCCATGTTTCCCTCAGTATCAACCAGACAAATACTGGAATGGATTGCTACAAGTTAGGGCAAAACAGGTTTCAGTTGGAGTAAAAAAAAAAAAAATAGAGTGAAAATTTGCCATAATGTTCCCTCAGTTCCGTGATGCATTTCTAAAAGATGACAAGCATGTCACTAGGTGTGAAAAACTTCAACATAAACATCAAGATTCCCTAAATGTAAACTGCAAGGGGTGATAATTATATATTCTCTACACAGTATCATGATTTCTATATTTTAACACAGGTCTTAATGGTTTTATTACAAGATTACAACATAGATTCATATACAGTAAGCCAGAGGAAAGATCTCTTTATATGACTTAAAATTTAATATACTGTAATTATTCACTTGAGTACATATACAGTATTGTATTGGATTCATAATTTTGTTCAACATTTTCTAATTGTAACAACCCGTAAGGGACACAGGTTAAAAAATTTGCGACCAATAAATGGCCGCGCTTGGGGCATACATAACCAAAATGTGTCAATTACCCCAAAATACCAACCAAACAATCAATCAATCAATCAAAATTGCATGTTGTCCATTAAATTATTTGTACACTGCACTCAGATCATCTCCCCTGGAGTTTAGGCAACTTGTTGAGCGTCAAAGTCAAGCGGGAAACATACGCGGCAGGGGTAATGTGACTTGTCACGTCTTCATATTAAGGTAGAGATAACGTCGATCAGCTGTTCTCCCCTTTGATTAACATGTAAGCCTTAGCAAATTCACAAAAATTATGACATTTTTTTGAGAGGCAGATATTAGTGCCTAAAAGTCATGGAAAAAATTTCAAAACAATTTAAAGAGCTGATTTTTTTTCTTTCTCTCAAGTTTTTAGTTTGTTTCTCAATGGGAAAGCCCTATGCTGAAAATTAAAAAAAAAAAAAAAAATCGTCTCGTTAAATTGTTTTGAAATTTTTTCTATGGCCTTTAGGTACTAATATCTGACTCTCAAAATAATTTCAGAATTTTTGTTAATTTGCTAAGGTTTACATGTTAATCAAATGGAGCTAAAAAAACAGCTGATCGAAGTTATCTTAAGTAAGACAATCAGGCAAGGTGGGATTGTTAGTGACATCACAAATTTTCCAAAAAATGCAGATTTTGCAATTGACCTCAAAAAATTTTATTGTAGAAATGTGTAGAGCGTGCAAAGTTATGCTACCCTGATTTTTTTCAGATTTTTTAGAGCCCGGGAAGTATTTTTAAAAAAAATTATTGTAAGTACAGAGAAAGTGACGCCTCTCTTAATAAAAGTATAGGACCTAAAAGGGGCGTGGGTTCAAACCCAACCTCGGCAAAACTTTTTAGCAATACTTCCCAGCCTCTAAAAATTCTGAAAAAAATCAGGGTAACTTTGCTCCCTCTTTCCATCTATAACAAAATTTGAGGCTGATACTCAGTTGTATAAGTCTAGCGTCTTCTCATATAAGTTCAAGTTAACTCACCACGCTTTGACAGACTGCAAGAAATTGCATAAAAACATAGCATAACGTTCTTTAATGTCCATGATTAGGTACAAAGAATTAAAAGTGTTTATGTTTATTATATCATGTTATTTGTAATTTCAGATTTATAATTTAATTATAATTTATTTCCCCTTGCATTTTTGGGCGTTAGAGGATTAAACAAAAAATTGAGAAAAAAAATGGTAAAATATGTTGTATCCAAATATACAATAAAAAAAGTATGATACTGTAGTAATAACTTATAACAAGGCACTCACTCGCTAAAAGTGCAATTTACGACCGAACACCACGACCTTTACCAGTTACCACGCAGTCTATGGAGGTGTGGGGAACCAAAACTATTTTTATTAGGTGCTCTTCTTAAATACCCAAAATTACAACTATGTCAAAGCTCAAGCAAATTAGGCAAGTTCCAGAGGTATAAAAGGCCTTCTGAACCTTTGCACAATATTAAGTACACGTTAAGCTTTGCTTCAGTATGATTCGGCTGCATAAATTTTTTTGTTTCAGTTATAGCACAAATATCAGAGCTAATAGCCGATGAAAAGGAACCTGTGACGTCACTCACGCTCATTCAGCAGCGGCAATAAAGGGAAATCCCTGCAAAAGATAGGTTCACTCCCGCTGCAACCGCGGCCACAATTTGACCTCTGTAATTTTGAAACTTTACCAGGGCAGTCTTGATAGTATTTGTCAAATAGCCTGAAAGATTTTTTTTTGTCATTCATACAAACCGAGTTATTGCGGTAGAAAGAAGAGCGAAAATGTTGTATAGGAAAACAATGTTAAATTTTTGGCTTATCTTGCTACCGCAATAACTCAGTCTGTACACACGCCACCAAAAATTTTTTTCAGTATATTTGACAAATACTATCAAGACTGCCCTGGTAACGTTTCAAAATTTCAGAAGTAAAATTGTGGCCGTGGTTGCGGCGGGAGTGAACCTATCTTTTGCAGGGATTTCCCTATATTGTCGCCGTTGAATGAGCGTGAGTGACGTCACAGGTGCTTCTTCATCGACTATTATCTCTGATATTTGTGCTACTGAAACAAAAACAAAAAAAAAATTATGCTGCCGAATCACACTGAAGCAAATAAGCTAACCATGTACTTAATGCTGTGAAAAGGTTCAGAAGGCCTTTAAATATCTACATACATGGACTATGTGTTCCAAGTACATAAAAAGGTAAGTTCATAAGACGTAACATTTTGTTCTCGGGAGACAATTTTAAGGGCATTGGGTGTAGCACCGGTAGTTGGCAACACTGACGTATCTTCACCATGTTAATTTTTTATCATTGCTCCTCGGAGTAATTTTTATGCTAGAGCTAAGCTGATTGCTGTAGTATCAAGATAATTAGTAGCCCAAGTGCACAATTTGGCTAAATAAAGCCTGATTTAAAGAAAAGTATTTTTTAGTAATTTTTTAAATTTACATGCATTTTTCTAAAATATAAAAAAATACTTTTCTTTAAATCAGGCTTTATTTAGCCAAATTGTGCACTTGGGCTACTAATTATCTTGATACTACAGCAATCAGCTTAGCTCTAGCATAAAAATTACTCCGAGGAGCAATGATCAAAAATTAACATGGTGAAGATACGTCAGTGTTGCCAACTACCGGTGCTACACCCAATGCCCTTAATGAGAGTGTCCGTCCCAAAATTGTCGGAAATTTTCTACTCGTTTTTGCTAACGATTGCAGGCTACATGACTGTACTATTGTAAAATGGAAACTATACCGAAATTGACAACTTGTTGACATTTTTTGTCGTATAAATGAATAAAGGGTATCAAATTATGCTACTCTGAATTTTTGCAGATTTTTTTGAGTCCTGCAGGAACTATTTTTAAATAATTATTGAAAGTTCTGTAAGTTAAGTTGGCACCTCTGAATCCTTAATAAAAAGGATAGGACCGAGACGCCTATTGACGCCTCCAGGGGACGTGGCCGCACTTTCAATAATTTTTTAAAAATAGTTCTGGGACTCAAAAAAAATCTGAAAGAATTCAGAGTAGCGTAATTTGGTACCCTCTATTCATTTCTGCAATAAAACAATTTCATGCAAGTTGTCCATTGAAAATTCACGTTATTTTCGTCAAATTTCAGCTCGTTTAACTTGTACTTGACTCTATATTTCTTCGACAAAATTGTGCGCCTCATTAAATTCTTTGTACGCTCTTCACCTTGGAAAATTTCCCATATGCAGCTTTGTTAATGGAGTATCGACCTAAAATTTTTTTATTGCAGAAATGGATAGAGGGTGCAAAGTTATGCTACCCTGATTTCTTTCAGATTTTTTTGAGCCCGGGAACTATTTTTAAAAAAAATATTGAAAGTTATTTTTGTGACGTCACGAGACGCCGCTCCTTAAGAAAAAGATAGGACTTGTCGCCGCGTGACGTCACAAAAAGGACTTTCAATAATTTTTTCAAAAATACTTCCCGGGCTGTAAAAAATCTGAAAAAAAAATCAGGGTAGCATAACTTTGCACGCTCTATCCATTTCTGCAATAAAAAAAATTGAGGACAATACTCCATTACCATATCCTCTGTACAAGGCATGGCGATTAACAACAAAGGAAAATTTTACAAGACGACTGTATATTACCATATAATATACAGTAATACATATAATTTTAGGGCTTATGGGGAGTTTGTCGCCAAGAATTTAGTTTTGTACACGCAATGAAGATGTCACTTAAATGCATAAAAAAAATTGTTTTAGTGTCGAAAAATAGAAAAAAATCCCCACGTGTTTTGTCCGCCACGGGAAGTCGGCGCTCGGCTCTGTAAATTCATTGTTTGATTTGCTACGCCAGCTGCTACGAAGGTAGCGATACTAGTGACGTCTGTGAAGTGTGTACAGAACTTGTCTAAAAGTTGGCAACACATTTTAACATGGAGCCTAAAAGGGCCTGATATTACTAACTCCCTCTTTCCCTCAGGTTACAGAGGTCAAAGGTCGAGGCCGCGGACGCAAGAGATCCCGCGGTGCCGGCGCTGACTCTGCCAGTCGCGGGCCCCCCAAGAAGCGAGGTCCCAAGCCGGGGGGAGGCGGGGGGGTCCGCTACTGCAGTCAAATCGCGCCGGAGACCAACGGAATAAAGTTGAGGATCAAGAAATTCAATTCTGGGGCGCAACCCAAGCCTCCCAGAGAACCGAGGAAGAAAAGAAGGAGAGCGAGGCATCGTGAGTACCTGATAATCTGAGTTTATTGAATATTTGTACTGTCAATTTTTTTCTGAATATTTGACCCTTGAAATATCGACGTGTAGAAAGATGCTGTGAAGTCATATTACATAATTTTTATTTATTTATTTATTTATTTATTTATTTATTTATTTATTTATTTATTTATTTATTTATTTATTTATTTATTTATTTATTTATTTATTTATTTATTTATTTATTTATTTATTTATTTATTTATTTATTTATTTATTGTAAATAATTGCCCGACTTAGCAGCATGATTAGATGTTGGATGTTTAAAAAAATAATTTGACTTGAATTCCTCTACCCAAAATGTAATAAATCAAGAGAATTAAGGTTTTCATAGCCAAAAGATAGCTATAGCATTGATGTTATGCTGGGAAAAAACTAATGACACTAGAGCCATCTCTTGGACAGGCCATTGATAAGTTTTGGTGACTACGTAAAATATATAATATAGTGTCACAAAATAATATTACTATTTATAATTTATTTTTTTATACTTAAGATTTAAAACTAAATAATAGCGCCTACCTAAACAGTACAATATTTCAAAAGTTCAATTTTCATAATACTGTAAAATTTCATTGAACTTTTAGCCGCGGATTGATTTATCTTTTTTGTTAGTTGAATAAGGTTATGAACTCATCCCCCTACCCCTGCTATTTTTAATACAAAAATAAATTATGTACAATGGAGTATTGACCTCAAATTTTTTTATTGCAGAAATGGATAGAGGGTGAAAAGTTATGCCAACCTGATTTTTCAGATTTTTTAGAGCCCGGGAAGTATTTTTAAAAAATTATTGAAATTTCTTTTTGTGACGTCACGCGGCGGCAAGTCCTATCTTTTTCTTAAGGAGCGGCGTCTCGTGACGTCACAAAAAGAACTTTCAATAATTTTTTAAAAATACTTCCAGGAATGTAAAAAATCTGAAAAAAATCAGGGTAGCATAACTTTTAACCCTCTATCTATTTCTGCAATAATAAAAAAAGTCGATATTCCATTGCAAGTTCCTCCCTCTTAACCAACTTATCTCCATGCTGCCTTCCTCAGGTCGAGCTGAGACTGAGAGTGAAGAAGACGAAGCGTTCCTCGAGATGCTGGCAGCTGAGGAGGACCGGACGCAGGCGTGGGGTGGACGTCGCGAGGGTCCGAAGCCGAGCCTCAGCTTCAACGTGGAAGGTACCACAGAGATGGGGGAGGCACAGAGCGACTGGGGATGCAGACTTCCCGAGCTGGCGTTGCAGAGAATATTCCAGTTTGTGACCAGTGAAGAGGGAACACTGCCCTTCCTTGTCAGGTGAGACGAAATTCTGATCTGACTAATAGCAGTCCTCCATTTAAAACTAAGCTATTATGTATTCTAAAAAACTGAGCTAAAATTAGGTTTAATATTTTTCTATCAATATACATAAATATTGTGATAAATAACGGTTGTGTGAAATTTCCAGTGATTCACGAAACGAAAGACTTTCGCTTTTAGACTGATAATAATTATTCTTAATTCTCTATATCTGGTAGCATTTTGCTTTTTAGTTTTTTTATTTCATATTTTTTGTTTTACTTTATTTCTTTATAAGCAGGGCAAAGATTCTTCCTGTTATTTGTTAGACAGTTTTGATACATTGAGCTCTACACAAGCCTTGTGTAGAGCTCAATGTTTTGATACCTGAAGTGAAATCCCCTTTAGCTTTCAAGGTGAAAAAGAGCAGTGACTCAAAGATTTTTTTTTTTTTTTATTAAATTTCTAATTAAAATATCCTTATTTTTTTAATCTGTAACATTAGGGGAAGTAATTCTAATTAAAACTGTCACTAAAAATTACTGAGAAATTTATAACAAAATTAAATATTGTTTATTTGTTTATATTGTATTTTTTATATATTTTTATTTATTTTTTTACTTTTTTCAGCTAATATGTTATTGTTTATTTTAGAACTCAGTATTCACCCTATATTTATTATCTTATTTACTATTGTCAATTTATCTGTTTAAATTTTTTATTTTGTTTGTTTTATTTTAATTTCTGTTGAATCTTGTTGACCATGCAAAGGCATAACAAAACACGATCTCCACCTTACAGGGCGAGCCGAGTTTGTCGACTGTGGCGCAACGTTGCCATGTCTCCCTCGTTGTGGTGCCAAGTTGACCTGAGTGCCCCCTGGGTGCGACAAGTGCATCGCAACGACCACACCCTCCGCTGGCTGTGCGAGAATCGACTCTCTGGGGCCAGGGACCTCGTCTTGTCTTGGTGAGTACTTTATGAGCTCTCATCATTTTGTTAATGAGCTGTCTGTCTAATGATTTTGTTGCAATAATGAGCTATCTGCTATTTCAGGTGAGCGCAATTATGAGCTGTGTTTTCTACTGATTTACAGCAGATTTATAATAGCAGACAGCTCATTATTGCAATGAAATCGTGGTAGGCAGGCAGATCATTATTCTGGACGATGGCCGATATATCTTTTACAATTAGAGGAATATATTACTGTACCGTTTTTATAATTGAAATTTGCCAAGTTCAATTGAAAGCTAAAATTAAAAAAAAAACTCGTTAAATTGTTTTGAAACTTTTTCTATGGCTTATAGGCACTAATATTTGCCCCTCAAGAAAAATTCAGAATTTTTGTTAATTTGCTAAGGTTTACATGTTAATCAAATGGAGCAACGTTGAACAGCTGATCGACCTCTACCTTAAAATGAACTCACCACCGACTCTGTTCTCAGGTGGAAGGTGTCCAACGTGACTGCGATGCTGCAGTTGGTCGTCGATAGCTGTGGTCCGGAGCTGCGAGGTCTGGGTCTCGGAGGCTGGGGGGGATTGAGGGGGGAGCATCTCGACCTCCTGTCACAAAGATGTCCACACCTCTCCAGACTGGACCTCTCCAGTATCAACGTGAGTACAGAGCAGATAAGAATCACGTACATGTGCTCCTTCATGAGAATAGGTAGACAATAATGGTTGCATTTTTTTTTATTTCATAATTAAAAAATATACCTAAAATTATGTTTTTTCTGAATTTTTTCAGATTTTTTGGAGTGCGGGAACTAATTTTAATAAAATATTTTAAATAACTGAATTAGGGTGGTACAACCTGATGGGACAACCGTGATGTCATTTTGTTGTGCTGTGATTGGCTATTGATGACATCACGGTTGTTGTGATTGGCTATTGATGACGTCACGGTTGTCCCATCAGGCGTACCACCCTAATTCAGATATTTTAAAAAAAATTTTAAATTAGTTACCATACTCCAAAAAATCTGCAAAAAAATCAGAAAAGCATAATTTTATGTATATTTTCTAATTATGAAATAAAAAAAATGCAACCATTATTGTCTATTTTGTTAACTCATAAAGCTCATTCCAGCCTTGAATGTTGACTAAACTGAACCTTATGTGCAGGTTGAGGTGGTAGCGAACTCCAAGACGGCTGTTTCCCCCGCTCCCCTCTGCTCCTTCTCTCGCGACATGGGCGCTCGGCTGACGCAACTCACGCTCGCCAACAACACAATCGCGGGCCTCACGCAAATACTAAACTCCGTAGCAGACAACTGCGCTGAACTACAGGTGAGGAGTGTGTCAAAAAATTCAAAATCTTTCATTCATTCCATTTTTTCCTACAATCATATTAAATATATTACGTAAATATTTTTACACATGAAGACCTATTTTTAATAAAGAACATGAGACGTATTACTTTTGTAGTAAAAAGAGTCTATTGTCTTAGACTGGCTACAAAAGATGGCATTGAAAACCTCCTAGATAGAATCAGAATGACTTATGTACCAAAGCTCTGTAATCAAAACAATGGCACTTTAAGAATCAGGTAAAATCCATTAGTCTTTATGACGTCAATGTCAAATGTTACATCTAACGGACAACCGGCATGAATTTTTTTATTGCATATTTGGATACAGGATCTCAAGTTACGTATTGTATTTTTTTCAATTTTTTAAAATAACCTCAGAATCAAGAGGGAAAATGCTGTGACGTCATAGTCATGCATTTAAAGCACAAGCATGCGGAGGATGTTTGTACATGACTGACAGCCTATATTGCTTGTATATAATATATACCCCTCGGCTATAAATGTATTGCCAATTGACAAGTCCTATGAACCTCAACTAGTATCTATATTGTGATGTTTTGACTGTAGGAGAAATGGATTTAATAAAGGAATTTTGAATTTTTATGTCATGTTGTTTTTTGTAATTTATTTAAAAAGTTAGTTCCAAAAAGCTGAAAAAAATGTGAGCATTTCAAAACACTGAATGTCCTAATTGTGTAATTTAAAAAATAATGTAGCTAACGTGTCCCGACAGGTTCTGGACTTGTCCAACGTTCGGACGGCCGCCATCACATCGGCTCTGATTCCTCTTGAGCGCCTTCAGGAGGGCTGCTCCAAACTTCGAGTGTTCCGCATCGCAAACAGCAACGTGGCTCTGTCACCATCCTCTCTGAAAGAGCAGGTCTGTACTGCATAAGATACAACTAGAATGAGATATTAGAATGAATGTGAAAATTTTAGTGGCTTAATCGAAAGAAGAGGTAAAAATATGGTACTGTGAATTTTTTCAGATTTTTCTGAGACCGGGAACTATTTTTAAAAAATTATTGAAAGTCTATTTTATGACGTCACATGCGGCACTGCCCTATCCTTTTTCTTAAGGAGTGCCGCCCGTAACGTCATCAAAATATACTTTCAGTAATTTTTTAAAAATAGTTCCCGATCTCAGAAAAAAACTGAAAAAAATACCCCTTCTTTCGATTAAACCACTAAAATTTTCACATTCTAATATCTCATTATAGAATACATGTATTGGAATTGAGGGGAATTTATTAAGAATGAAAAATCGTTATAAAGCATACAGATACGTATTATTATCCCTTATTCAGAATAAATGAGCTACAGTATGTCTTATTGTATGCAAGAATGAGCTGTATGTCACAACAACCCACAGATGGATCATTCCTGCACTGATTTACGTACCGGTAGCTCATTATTCCAACCAAGAGACGCTATTTTAATGAAACAGACCTTTTGTTACAATAATTCATTGATGGTGAGAAAGCGCTGATTTGCTTTTTCTGGAATGAATAAAATGCTGAGTTTGCCTTTGCAAAAAGGTCTCTTTTCATCCTTTGTTTTTTAATTTTCAATTTTGCTGAAGAGTCGTTTTGTTTATTTATGTATATGGCAGCAAGATGGTGTTTGTACTAGCTCTGATGGCTGCAAAGAAAGTTGTGAGGGAGTACAGTATATAATAGAGAGGAAAATGAAAATTGAGGCTTGGCAATAAAAAAATAACCTTTCCTAAACATACAACCTCTCTATGTGTAGATATTTTAATATTATATCACCAAACTCCCATGTGGACAACCTGCATGAATTTTTTATTGAGGTACCAAATTATGCTATTCTCTGAATTTTTTCAATTTTTTTTTGAGACCTAGAACTATTTTTAAATAATTACGTATTGAAAGTGTTAAGGCGTCAATAGGCGTCTAGTCCCTATTCTTTTTATTAAGAATTCAGGAGTGCCAACTTAACTTACAGAACTTTCAATAATTATTTAAAAATAGTTTTGTGTTTCAAATAAATCTAAAAACATTCAGAGTAGCATAATTTGTTACACTCTATTCATTTGTGCAATAAAAAAATTGATGCAAGTTGATGATGTGATTAACCTCCATGTTATAGGCCGCCTCTCCCGGGTTTCCCCTCCTGGAGGAGCTAAGTCTGGCTGTGGACAAGCAGGGCGGTCAGCCTCAGGTGTCGGACAGTGCCATCGAGAGGATTCTCAAGACTTCCCACCAGCTGAGACTGCTGGACGTGAGAGGCTGCACCAGGATCTCTGACTCGAGTTTGGTGAGGGTGCCTGCCTGGGACCTCGAGCACCTCTTTCTGTCAGGTATGTGTCAGATAATAGAAATGAAAATTAAATGTCTTTTTCTTCTTTTCTTATACCCACGTGTTGGCTATTAAGCCATTTTACTTCTAGTAAGCCAATAAAGAAGAGATTCCTTCTCTCTTCATGTTGCCAGGCAACGAGTCAAGTTTCGTAGTTAATGCAGAGCCCTCTGTCTTGAGGTTCTTTCTTACGTAATTCACAAATGTCACTATCTTGGATTTTGAACTTCTTCTGGTAGCATCCAAGGTAATCATGGCCTGTGTGTAATCTGAATTTAGAAGTGTCAGTGAATCTATTGTAAATATGAGTTCTGGCTGATTTAGATATGAGGTCTCCCATACTTTATCAACTCCACTTTATCAAATTTATCTTCTATGTTTTCAATGTGCAGTAGAAGTTATGAAATTTGCTTCTTAAAATTTTAGTATATTTTTACTGTACTGTTATTACAAACATTTGAAAATGTTTGAAAATGAACAACTTCCTATTTCATTAACAATTTTACAGTACATGTATATTGCTGCATGCACTGCTATTGACGTGCTTATATTGTAATGTACAGTCAAAAAGCAATAAAGATGAATACAGTATATTAAAATACTATATACTTGTATTTTTATATATAAATGAATACAATCTTTAGTAAACTGCAGTATTTTGAGACTTGCCTAGAAGTTATTGTCAAATGTTTAAAAATTAGTAAAAAATGCACATTTTTTAAGTTTCTCCTTTTTTTTAAAACACTTATACAGTACTGTGCCATAAAAGTTCCTAGATTTTTATTTTTTTATTCCTAAAATTTTTTACACCCACAGTTGATTTTTTTTTTAAAATAGTTTTATTAGTGAAAATAAGAATACAGTCCTCTACCAAGGCCGGAAGCTTTATGGGTAGGTGCTGGTGTACAAATTATATTACATTACAGTGAGCTTTGCAGAAAATTAAATATAAGCAGAAAAAAATACAATACAGTATAAATTATCAGCAAAAACATGCACATATAGTTCTTTTAATTAAAAAACCCACAAAAAATATATATATTAAGATCGAGATAATAAGGATCAGCTATAAAAAATATCCCATTCATAAAAATTATGAAAAAAAAATTAAAATGTTCTCCTCTACATCCCCTATCAGTAGCAATATCAGGTATACAAAAACGAGCTAGTTTTCGAGTTATTAATTTTTAAATTTGACTAATTTAACATGGAAGTTCCATTTCTCCATGTTAAATTAGTCAAATTTAAAAATTAATAACTAAAAAACTAGCTCATTTTTGTATACCTGATATTTTACCTACTGAAGGGGATGTAGAGGAGAACATTTTAATTTTTTTCATAATTTTTATGAATGTTTTTTTTTTAGCATTGGGTCAGCTGATCCGTGTTATCTCTACCTTATGATATAAACCATTTTTTTTTTATTTTAGTTTTGAGTTCAATTTTACCCTTTGATAAACAGTTGAGTGTATTTCAAAATGGATAAACAACGAGATGAGAGTCTAATTTCTCCGCAGGCTGCTTTGTGACGCGGCCCCCCGGCGACGGCTTGGAGCTCCTTGCCCGTAAGTGGAGTCACAGTCTGGTTGAGATGGACCTCGCTTGGAGCACCGCCACCGAGGCTCTCGACCTCGCTGTGTCAGCACTCGCAGAGAAGGCCGACGAATCTCCACTCAGGTAACTGTTTTAGACATTACTGTGGATAAAAAAAAATATATGAAAAATAAAAATGAATTTGATAGGTACCATACTGAAAACATGATTTTGCACTTATTTTTTATTCTTTTTTTTTTACTCTCTTTTATTCCCCAGAGTTCTGAGTCTTCTTGGTTCATCTGTTGGTTTCGGTCCTGTGAAAGAAGTCCTTCTGCGATGTCCTCACCTCTCCTCCCTCAACTTGTCATCTTGTCGGGGCCTGCCGCGCGGAGTGAAGCGTCTCTACGTTGGCTCCGAGCTGTCCCAGCTGAGAGAAAGAGTCGCGGCGGGCAAGTTCAACGCTATGGGAGAAGAAGAAGCTACGACACCCACCACATCACCATCACAAAATGAAGACAATCGGTAGAGACCATTGTCGTTATAAACTGGGATAGGTGGAAACTGTGTGTGGTTATCATTCCTCCGTCATGTAGACAGATGATTTTTCAGTGCAAATTCGTTTTTTCATTATTTTTGTTTTTAAATCCCCTTACAGAACTTTTTATTCCAAACCAAAAATATAGTACATAATGTAAGATTTAGATTTTTGATATCATTTATAACTGAGAAACAGGCTTCATTTTCATTTTGACTACTTTAACATGGAGAAATGGAACTTCCATGTTAAATTAATCAACTTTAAAAATTAATAACTCGAAAACTAGCTTGAATTTGTATACCTGATATTTTAGCTACTGATGAGGAATTTAGAGGAGAACATTTTATTTATTTTTTTTTCATAATTTTCTTGTGTGAGAATATTTTTTAACATATTGGTGTGATACCTTACCCTTAACATAATAAAAAAAAAGACACTTGAAATATATATTCCAAAATACCAGGGACCGGATGCACGCGTTTTTTTCGTGCATCCGAGATGCGCATCCGGATGCAAATTAATTTTTCGTGCATCCATGGATGCGCATCCGGATGCAAATTTATTTTTCATGCATCTGGGATGCGCATCCGGATGCAAATTTATTTTCCATGCATCTGAGATGTGCATCCGGATGCATTAATTTTTTCCCGTGCATCTGGGATGCACGGATGCGGATGCAAGCCCATTTTTGCGCATCCGTGTGCATCTTGCATCTGCATCCGCATCCGATCTTTGGTTTTTATAATACACTTTGTTTCTTGTAATTTTTAAACGACAAGTGGCAAATAAAGTTAAAAAATATGCCTCGTGTTAAAGATTTATTTAGAGGCAATTAGCAAAAAACCTGATAAAAAAGAGAAAAAAGTGTTAAATGGATGCAAATTTATTTTTCGTGCATCCGTGGATGCGCATCCGGATGCAAATTTATTTTTCATGCATCTGGGATGCGCATCCGGATGCATTCATTTTTCCCCGTGCATCTGGGATGCGCATCCGGATGCATTAATTTTTTCCTGTGCATCTGGGATGCACGGATGCGGATGCAAGCCCATTTTTGCGCATCCGTGTGCATCTTGCATCTGCATCCGCATCCGCATCCGATCCCTGCAAAATCAAAATACACATCAAAATATTGTTGACATATTATTATTATTATTTAAAATTCCTATCAGAGTTATTGATGATGAGCATATGATCCCTTTTGCACCTGAAGATTGTTCCTTACTAATTTAAAAAAAAAATAATAACGAGAAACCACACACAAGTTTCTATCCACTGCAATAAAATAAGTGAAGCCAGTTTTTCTTAAAATAAACTTTTTGTGAAACCATAAACAGTTTTTATAGACACTTCAAAGTGGCCATTTTTATTATTATTTTTATTTGTTGCCTATTTTTAATTGTGAATTTTCTTTTAAAAAACAAACACAAACATTGAATTCCCAGTGCTACGAAAAACAAACATTTTTAAACAAAAAGTGATGAAGCAAAAATCCAAGTGTGTGTTGATTGAACTTGCTAATTATAATTATAATACTCTGTAGATTAGAGCAAGAGTTAAAAATAAAATTAATCTACCAATGGTTAGTGTAAATTTTTAAAAATGAAATAATTATGCATTTTATGTTGTTGATTTTTTTAAGCTCAAAAAAATGTAAAAAAAAAAACAATGTTTAGATAAAAAATATAATTATAAATAATATTTGGCATGTGGGGGGGATTACTAATGTAGTAATTTAATAACAAGAAAGTTACAAAATGGAGAAAATTTAAAAAGAGTTTATTTTTTAATTTTATTAACTCGTGTGCTTTAAAAATCATAATTTCAGTTTTTAATATTTTTTCTTTTTTTTTTTTTAAATGTGTTACTAACGCTAATAAGTTATAAGTTTAATTGAGTACGGTTATTATTGTTATTAAACAACACTTGATCAAAATTGAACTTCCTAAATAAATTTTACTTTTTTTTTTTTTTTTTTTCAAGAAGCATTTTTTTTAAATAAACAAATTTTCTTGTAAGTGTATATGTTTTTTTAAGTTAAAAAACTTAAATTTAATATTCATTAAATGGGACCAACTTTAAGTTAGATACACATTCAAATACCCATCATACTGGACCATTTTATTATAATTTATTTAAAAAAAAAATAATACTGCATTACATTATTTATAAAATCACTTTGTGATATGGTCCGAAGTAATACAAACTTATTGACAAGTGTGAGATAAAACTACCGTTGCAAAATATAAACCTAACCGAACGTTAATCCTACTTTGTTTGTGGACGTTATCGCACAGTCTATGGAGGCGTAGGGAGCCAAATCTCTTTTTTGATATGGGTGCACTGGGCGCTCTTCTTACATCTTCCATCTCTTTGTCTATTGCAGCTGCAAGGAAGGCAGGAGTAACTTTCGTTGGTTGGTTACCAATGGCGGAACTTGTTTTTCAACATTGTTCACAGTGCTCTCTGGGGCTCCTAATACCCAGTCTGCACGCCAGACAATTAAGTACCGTTTCTAAGTGGGGCACGTATGTTGTTTGCACAACATTTCGCGGTCTTAATCACCCCAGTGGAGTATAGACAGCCGTAAGCTGCCTTCCTCCTACCAACTCTTTCATCTAGTAGCCAGTCACACCCATCCCAAGTCGCGAAAAGTCTGCCGTATTCGAGATTTGAACCGGGGACCTCTCGGACAAGAGCCAAGTGTACAAATCACTACACCATAGAGCTGGTTTTCTATTTGTGATGTCAAGTAAATTCTAAAATAATGCTGAAAATTTTCTCTGTTTTTTTGTAACTTTCTCTGCTGTGTTTTGTGCTTAGCTTTTAAGATGAATTAATCTTTAGAGTTTAGAAAATGCATCCTACACTATGTGGTCGTGAGGTGATTGTTGTTGTGTTTTATCAACCCATGCTCTTATCCGATTGTTGTGTTTTGAAGCCCACAATACTCCTAAATATCCAAGCTACTTTTTTGTTATGCAGCTTTAATTATTTTTTTCTCTGTTTAAAGTTTTTATTATTATTTATTTTATAATTAATGAGCAGCTATTTTGTTGTTCTATTTGTTGTTTTTAGCAAAAATGCTACAAGTTTTTACAAGCGACCTTTTTTTATGTGTTTTTAAAATGATTTGTTTTAATTAATGTGTGGAAGGAATGAAAATTATGTTAACTGATTTCTGTTTTGTCTTCATCATTTTGTTTTAATAATTTTAAAGAATATCAAGAAAATAGCAACATAAATTATTGCTAATAAATATAAATTTATAGATTTGTTTACTCATTTTTTTAACAGTTAAAGGTAAGGTAACACACACGTAAGTTCCCACACATGAAAATTATGAAACATATTATCTTAAAATGTTGTCTACTACATCCCCTATCAGTTGCTAAAATATCAGGTTTACAAATTCGAGCTAGTTTTTAAGTTATTAATTTTTGAAGTTGACTAATTGATAACTCAGAAACTATAGCTCAAATTTGTATACTGTATCTGATATTTTAGCCACTGATAGGGGATGCAGTAGACAACATTTTAAGATAATATGTTTCATAATTTTCATGTGTGGGAATTTTTTCAACATTAGACCTTGCTCTTTAAACAAATGAAGTTTAACCCACAAATAATTTTTAACAATTTTATTGTCAAAATCGTTTAAAAATTATAAAATCCTGATTTTATTTTTATAGTTTTAAAGTATTTTGTTATTGTTCTGTATAGTTTCTTAGCCAACGTTTTAATTTTTTTTTCCTTCCATTTTTTTTTTATTTAAATAATGCCAATAAATGTGCTAATAAAAAACATTAAAATTAATTTTATATGTGAAAGTTTTAGCAGCCACTCCAAAGTTACTGTCTGTACTGTACGTACACTCTTTGTAAATGACAAAAAATACTCTCTCTTTTTACGCACACAATTCTTTGTTTTTAGTATGCCATATTTAGTACAATGATTTTTTTGTTTAGCTATTATATTTTTAATTGTTATATATTTCCATTAAATGCTTGGTTATTTAGGAGATTTTTTTTAAATAATTAATAAAAAAAAATGTAAATAATAAAAAAAATAATAAACCAAAATATCATTAGGGAAGGTCTGAAATAATTTTTAAAATAAAAAATAAACTTTTAAAAGTTTTAAATAATAATGATTATAGTTGAAATTCCTATAAAAATTAGCAATAAAGTGATGGTCTATATAATAGACTAGTTGATATTGTAGTACAATCAGTGTTTTGTAATGGACAAATTACATGACCTTTTTGATTGCAGAGGGTTGCAAAATTATACAACTTTAGATTTTTTTAAGTTTGGCGAACCAATTTTCGTTAAATATTTATTAAAAGTTCTGCCCTGCCCACTTAATAAAAAAAAGGGTCTAATGCCTTCAAAAGGTATGGACAAACTTTTAATATATCGACGTGGTAGCAGAAAAAAAATCCTAGCTCCATTGGTAAGCTGGAAAAAAAAATCCTAACTACTTTAGTAAGGAAAATGGACTTGGGATATTTTTACATGCACGCTCCTATATAAAATATACTAACTCCATTTTGCTTACCAATGGAGTTAGAATATTTTCCCTCTACCACGTCAATATTTTCCTTCCTCCGAAATAAATATTTATAACTACCTATCATGATTGATTGAGTGATTAACTATTCAGATTGGTGCACCTTCTCGTTGTTGCATCCAATTGTGATTAGTGAATTGCTCATTATTGCAGACAGCAATAGATAATGTATATTTTCTTAAGGGCATTGGGTGTAGCACCGGTAGTTGGCAACACTGACGTATCTTCACCATGTTAATTTTTGATCATTGCTCCTCGGAGTAATTTTTATGCTAGAGCCAAGCTGATTGCTGTAGTATCAAGATAATTAGTAGCCCAAGTGCACACTTTGGCTAAATAAAGCCTGATTTAAAGAAAAGTATTTTTTAGTAATTTTTTAAATTTACATGCATTTTTCTAAAATATAAAAAAAATACTTTTCTTTAAATCAGGCTTTATTTAGCCAAATTGTGCACTTGGGCTACTAATTATCTTGATACTACAGCAATCAGCTTAGCTCTAGCATAAAAATTACTCCGAGGAGCAATGATAAAAAATTAACATGGTGAAGATACGTCAGTGTTGCCAACTACCGGTGCTACACCCAATGCCCTTATAATGGCAGACAATATATTTAAGAATAATTCCCAAAAAAATCAATAATGAAATCAGAGTTACATAATTTTTAATCCTCTATTTATTTTATCAATAAAAAAATGTCATGTATTTTGTCCAATAAAGAAGAAATGTCAATGACTCAATCAATAGGTGTACGAAGTTGTTTTTAAATGATTACAAAATATTTTTATATTTTTACTGTGATCTACCAAAAATGTTGTTATATTTGTTTGTGTTTGTTTATCTTATTAAAAAAAAAAAAAAAAAAACAGGCCTTCCCTATTTAGATATGTTCTATAAAAAAGCAAAGATTTAAAACAAAAAATAGACAAAAAAAAATATAAAACCAATGTAAATTGGAAAAAAAAAAAAATGGAGTTTGTATTTTATTGAAGTATAGAAAGCGAAGAGATCTAATTATTAATATATATTCAAGAAAAATATTAAACCTATATATATCATAAAAATATATTTTTGTGTGTTTTATTTATCTTTGAATCCCTATAATTTATATTAATTTGCTCTGCATTAACTACGGAACTTGACTTGTTGCCTGGGCACCATGAAGAGAGAAGAGAACGAATCTCTTCCTTATTGGCTTACTAGAAGTAAAATGGCTTAATAGCCAACACGTGGGCATAGAAAAGAATTAAGAAGAAGATATTAATTTTAGGTATACATTTGTGCTTGGAGTATTTGTAAAACAAAAGTGCTGTATATAAAATAGGGTGCAAGGAATTGAGTTAATTGATTTTCTTTTCAGAGTTTTTAAAAACTTTGGTAATTATTTTTTAATTATTTATTGAAAGTCCTCTTTAGGTGTCACTTTTAGTAAAAAGATTGGACTTTGAAGCAGTAAAAAAAAGGACCTGGTCGCTAAAACGGTATTGATCTTTCAGGGTAAGGTAACAGGCCTAACGTTAAAAAAAATCCCTCACATGAAAATTATGACAAAATTTAAAATGTTCTCCTATCCCCTATTAGTAGCTAAAATATCAGGTATACAAGTTTGAGCTAGGTTTTGAGTTATGAATTCTTAAAGTTATGGCTACTTTAACATGGAGAAATAGAACTCTCATATTAAAGTGGTAAACTTTAAAAATTCATTATAACTCAAAAACTATAGATTGAATTTGTATACCTGATATTTTAGCTTATACTGATAGGGGATGTAGAGGACATTTTAAATTTTTTCATAATTTTCATGTGAGGGATTTTTTTAAACATTGGGCGTGTTATCTTCCCTTTAAGGGTAAGGTAACGCCACCAATGTTAAAAAAAATCCCTCTCACAAAAATTCTGAAAAAAATTTAAAATGTTCTCCTCTACACCCCCTATCAGTAGCTAAAATATCAGGTATACAAATACGATCTAGTTTTTGAGTTATGAATTTTTAAAGTTGACCAATTTAACATGGGAGTTTCATTTCTCCATGTTAAAGTAGCCATAACTTTAAGAATTCATAACTCAAAACCTAGCTCAAACTTGTATACCTGATATTTTAGCTACTAATAGGGGATAGGAGAACATTTTAAATTTTTTTCAGAATTTTTGTGAGGGATTTTTTTTAACATTGGTGGCGTTACCTTACCCTTAAGCAGAGAAAGGTAAATCTTTTCTCTGCCTTAAGGCTTAACCTGGGAAATTTGGACGAAAAATTCGCTACAACAGATTTTCTTCAAATTAATTTTGTGGACTCACAACAATCGTCAAAGTAGCTCTGAATTTTTTCGGAATTTTTTAACCGTTGGTTTAATTAAAATTAATTTATTTAAATGAGAATTTTGTATCCTTCCAATGTTAAATTTGTTAATTAGCATTGCAAAAAAACTCCCCAACAGATTCTTTTACTTTTTTTTTTTACTAAAACCTAATTTTTTAGACTATTTTTCTGAATTGTTTTCATATATTTTGAACCGTGGCGATGATCGTTTCCTATATTTGATGAGAAATGTGGCAACGTTCTCAAGGACTGATGTCACCCCTATTGGAAATTTACAATTGTATTCAGCCAAATTACAATTGTAATTTGACTGATTACAATTGTAAAACTAAGATTGCAATTGTAAAACTTGGGTTACAATTGTAACATTTGGATTACAATTGTAATGTTCATGATTACAATTGTATTATTTGAGATTACAATTGCTTTCAGGTTCTGATACAATTGTATTTGTTAGATTACAATTGTATTTCTTAGATTACAATTGTAATTCTTAGATTACAATTGATTTTTGTGCTTACAATTGTAATTTTTACAATTGTAATTAGATTGCAATTGTATTTGGATTACATAATTACTAAAAAAAAATGGTATTTTCATTGTTAATTTATATAACACGTACATTTTGTCAAATTCTTATTACTTCATTCAATTAATATTTTTTTATGCCAAGTACGTAACTTGGCTGTAATATCTAATTAAGATACAAAGGTACTATATGAAGCTTTAATTGATATTATATATTTAAAATAAATAATTATTTTTGGAAAAAAAACATGGATCGACCATCGACCCCTTATAGGGTCACAAAAAAAAGTCAGATCAAATCGATGCATGTTAACATATAAAGTGTAACAAAAAATATAAAAAAATACAATTTTTTTGAATTTATGCTATATTTTAATGCATTAGGGGTCAACCCCTACTAGGCCATTGTGGTTGTATTATGTCATCAAAAGCACTTAACTAATAGCTGCATGAACCTGTCTCGTAGTATATATCACTTTTTTTTTAAATATGAATTTGAAAAAAATCAAGGGTCGACCCCTAAAAGGGTCACATTGAAAAAGGTAAAAATATAATTCAGAGATGTATGTTAAATTATATAATATATATTATGAAAAAATGGTTAGAAAAAAAAATAATTTTTCAATCAAATGTTAGGGGTCGACCCTTAAAGGGTCATTAAGATTAAAAAAACTCAATGTTGAACCTGTATATGTAGTCCTCACATATTTTGTCAATTTTTTTATTAAAATTTGCATACTTTTAAAAAAGACCCCCGCTAAACCCCAAGGGTCGACCCTTAAAATTAGTGAATTAGAGCTCTAGGTTATATTAAGTTGATTGCTAATTTCAGTTTTGCAATTTTTTAAGAAAAAAAATTTTTCAGGGTCTTTTGACCCTGAAGGGTTGAAGGGTCGCAAATTTAAGGGTCACCATTAGAACCGCCATCAAATTTTACCCTAGGATCGAAATTTATATGACATTATATTGAAATGCCCCCTTGTCATTTCCCCATAACTTTTATTTATTTTATATACCTCAATATTCTTCATCCTATTAAGAAAGCAGTAGCAGCGCAATGGTAAGAGTATGATCAACAGTGGTAACCGAAGTACAGCAACGCAGGTTTGGGTTAGTAGTTAGATTGGTGACCACTTTTTGTAAATTTTACAATCGTAATTATTACAATTGTAATAAATGCAATTGTAGTTAAATACAATTGTATTAAGGCCTTTACAATTGTAAAAATTACCATTGTAAAAGGACCAAAACGCAATGGTATTTTTATGGAGCATACAATTGTGAATTTTACAATTGTAAATTTCCAATAGGGGTACCACCCCCTCCTAAAAATTTATGCGTATTCCAATGCAAACAGTGTTGCCACTATAGCCACGCCTCTTGACCTTGACAGACAAATTCTCAGGTTATACCTTAAGAAAGTGCACACATCTGATGCATACGATCATGTTAGTCAGAGATAACATTCGATTTTCCTGGGCAAGGGACAAAATATATTTATGATCAATATAATTAATGTGCTGATCGTTTCAAATACAATTAATTAAATGTCATCACCAAATCCTTATTATTAATAAATATGTATTGTAAAGTAGCATCACAGGTTTGTTCAAAATAGAGTTGCAGAAACATTAAAACAATTAAAATAAGAATTAAAAGGCAAAATTCTTTATTATAAAGAAACCTTTATACATAAAATATATATTTTACATTTCTTGTTGTTTTAATAGAGTGCATGCACAAGTTAAAATTAATTAATTTTTTAATTAATATAATTATATTATTATAGAATTAAACTGAACCGGTATACTTATTATCAATAAATAATACCAAAATATGTTTAATTTTTGTGCTATTAAAATCAATATTGCGAAAAAATATTACATATTACACCAAAATATCTTGATTTTTTTTATAACAAAAATCAAGAGGCTAAAATAATTATTTTCTTTTAATAAGCTGACTTTAAATGCATTTATTCCATTTTTATTATTATTATACAGTAAATTGGGGAAAATAATATTTTGACAACATGACAAAAAATTGCTTATTAATTGGATTATATAAGATTTTGATTTATGTACTGTCAAATATTTTTAATGATATTTTGAAACCCTCAAAATCAATGTATGTCAACTCTGACATCACAGTAATGCAATAATTGTATCATAATTGTTTTACATGGATACAACGTAACAGCACTATCTTTTTAAGGTTTCAAAAGAATGTGAGAAAAATTATGCACATCACAATTCAAAGTCTTTTATATACAATTAGAATTTTCATGCAAGTTTTATTTAATAATTATATTAAAATGTTTTCTTAAAAGGGCTATAGGCATTATTGGGTCTTTGGTTAACATTACATAGGAATAAATAGCATTGCTTTATTTAAATTTGCAAGAATATATACAGACATACATTTTTTAAATTACATATTTATTATTTGCACAGCATGTAACATTTAATTAGAAATAAACATTGTATCTAAAATTTTAGAAGAATAAGCCAACTTTAAAATACTATAAATTATTAATGTTGAATGTTATTTTAATAAAACTGATACTTCAAAATATCACATAAAATATTATATTTATTATCAGTTTTAAAAGGAATTCCAACATCAGTATATAATTTAATTTGTGTTTTCGATGTACTTCATTTAAGGTTTGGAAATTACGATAAATGGAAAAAACCTGAATGCATGAAAAATGTTGTTGCATAAATGAAAGGTACCAAATTACACTCCTTTATTTTTTTCCAGGTTTTTCTCAAGTCCGGAAACTATTTTTAAACGGATGTTGAAGGCGTATTCTTTCATTCAAGAACCAAACGCCTGCAGTTCAACACTGTATTTTGTATTTCTGAATGTTCTCGAACTTAGAAAACTCGTAACAAAATCAAAGTAGCATAATTCGGTACTCTCTAATAATTTCTGCACAAAAATTTCACGTAAAACAAGTCTTGTCCATTTTTAACAGAAAGAAGTATAAATGTTCATACATATTCAATTTTTTAATTGATTTATTGAATTCACTTATAGTTAAATTAATTTTAACCATTTAATACTTTTCAAATACATTTTTTTTTTTTTTTCACTTTTTTTGCTTATAAATTACTACAGAAAAAATAGGTTGACCAAAATTTAACAATAAATATCTTTTAAATACCAAAATTATTTTAAGCCGCTATAGAAGAAATTAATGCTATTGCATGCATTACATAATTATATAATAATTAAAGAGGGAATGCCAAAGGATAACAAAGTCTTTTTTTTTTTAACATATTTACAAATATTTACATTAATGAATTTGTGCATCAAATTTGCAACTAATTTAAATACTATTTAACAAATTTAGCAAGAACAGCAAGTGCAACACAAGTATAAATATTTTAAAGTACAAATTTATTGCTTCAATAATAAATAGCACCAATGAAAAATATTTAAATTTGACTTATGACTTTTTACATACAATGATGTCCAAGCTATCTATAAAACGTTTCGCATACTTTTTTCTTTCTTTCTTTTCTTTTACACAGAACAGGAAAAAGTTATTTGTTCTTTTTTAAAAATTTAGTCTGAAAAAATATCTGCTTAAAAATTATTTTATTTTTTGAAACCAAAAACGTGTTCCTCAAATTATTATTATTTTCCTCTATGAGTTTAATGTTGCTAATTTTAGTAATTTTGTTCAATTTTAAAGCACTGATTAAAACAAAAAAATTGTCCATGATTCAGCTTAGGCAAGCAAATTGGACAGAATTTTCTGATTCTTCGTAAGACATATCTTTTTCTTATATTTGAAAGATTCTGGACAATGCCTTAAAGTTAACCATTTTCATTATTTGAATTTATATCAGACATTTCTTCTTAAAATTTTAAATAAGAAAATATGAGACATTAGGAGCAAACAAAACTGAACCTTATGTCCTTTGACTTATGGATCATTCTCACTTCCATCAGTGGTGGCTCTTATGCTGATTATATTACTTGTTTAATTCTAAATTATGTTACTCTGATTATTTGTTTTTTAGAGTCAAGTAATTAAATTTAAAATATATTCAAAACTTACTGTTAAAAAACAAAATTTTATTTAATTTCTCTTTAAATATCAAAAGCAAATAAAAGTCTAAATTCATTCATTTGTGCAATGAAAAAAAAACTTGAATGCAAACATATAAGTTAAATTATTATTTTCAAAATTTAAATCAAATTATTGAAAAGAAAATTTTCAAGCATTTTAGCTTATCAAATTTGATAACCTGTTCAGAATCCCATGAAATTTTCTTACAAAAATTCAAAATACATTCAGAGCTATGAAAATTTATTGTCCCTTGTCCTGAACAAAAGCTATCTACCGTCCATGATCAACAATATGAGAATTCTCGTCAACCAATTTACAGCTCATAGTTGCATTCATCTCATTGTTGCAGCAAGCTCACGGTAGGCAGACAGCTGATTATACCGGACAATAACGAGCCACCACTCTGTCAACGTCCCTGTCTGTCACTTGAGGTTACGAGGTCACGCTATCACAAGGAGAAAATCTCCTAAATGTTCCTGAGCCGAAGTAGAAAAGTCGTTGAGGCTCGAAGGGTTAGTACCTCGGTCGATCGGGAACCCGCGGGGGAATGTTGGGAACTGGACGCCTGTGAATGAAATAAAAATCAGAACATCTTCTTTTCTTATGCCCACATGTCGGTTATTAAATTATTTTACTTCTGGTAAGTCAATAGAGAAAATACTCTTTCTCTCTTCATGTTGCCAGGCAACAAGTCAAGACATGTAGTTAATGCAGAGCATCTAAACAGATGCCCTCTGTCTTAAAGTTCGTTTTTAAATAATTTACAAATGTCACTATCTTGGATTTTAATATTTTCATAGAATTGACGTTAGTTGAAGGAACTTATATATTTTCGAAATAATATTGACAATGTATAACAATTAATTCAGAAATATTAATGTTAAATTTTAAAGTTAAAAGCATTATTGTTTTATTTTACAGTTAATATTTTTATAGAAAAAACATTAATATTAATTTTAAGCCACTCTCCCAAGCTCAAATTATAAAAGATCATATTTACCAAAGGAGAAGAACGGCCTCAGCCGTGAACTTTTACATCGTTTTATTGATAACTTCAAACCTAATTTTGTACCCAAAAAAATATTATCAGCCTCTTTGTTCTAGTAGTTCTAATGATTAAAATATTTGAAATTGTGCTATAAATGCTGCTCCACAAGCAAAAGTTAAGGTAACACGGATCAGCTGATTGATTTAGTCTCGTTAGATTAACATGTTAACCTTAGCAGACATTTTTTTTTATTTGAGACAGAAAAAAAAAAGCCACAGAAAAAATTTCAAGACAATTATTCCGAGCCTATTAAAAAAAATGGCTTGAATTATTGTTTTATTTATTTATTTTTTTTATAAATGGCTTTTAGGTACTAAAATTTGTCTCTAAAAAAAATTGAAGAATATTTGTGTCTGCCAAGGTTTACTTTATACATGTTAATCAAATGGGACTACATCAAGCAGCTGATCCATGTTACCTTCCCCTTTAGAAGCACAAACATGTGAAAAATCGCTGAGCTCTATGACTTTCAAAATGTTCATGGATCCTATCATTTTGACATATTTAAATTTTTTTAACCTTGGGACATGTAGAGGGTAGTAATGTTATTTTCGGGTAGAAAATTCATTTTTACATAAACAACAAAATATAAACGCTGCTGCCGTTCCCCTCCTTTACAATAAATTCTTAAGCACTAAATTATTTACTCACCATGAAGCGAAGATGCAGAGAAGATTTCCAGAAAGCACCCAAGTACCCCAAGCAAAATAAAAACCAAATGCAACAAAACTTTCATGCATGTTATAAAAATTAAAAAAATAGGAAAAAGGGTAGAAATATCATACAAAATAATAGGAACCTTTTTACAAATCGAAAAAAAATATTGAGATATAATTTAATAAAATTTAATAAACAACCAGTCTGAATTTTTTACTGCATATTTTGATAAATAAACTTAATTTATGTACTAATTTTGTCAGATTTTTTTTTTTTTTTTTTTTTTTTTTTAATCTACAATAACCTTAAAATCGTAAAGCAAAACGCAAGGCAATGACAATGATTTTATTTAATGTTTTGTAGCACGATTTTAAAGGCTCACATGAACTGAAAAAAATGACAATATATTACTCAAGATTCATCTCTTTTTCAAAAACACAATAAAAAAATTATAAAGGTTGTCCATAGTCTGAAAAAAATAAAATTTTAAAAACAAATTCATAAAAATATAAACTCGTGGCAATGAACTTTTGTGAACTCTGTACACCACAACTGTTACACCTGCAGCTCAAAGATTTGTAATTTTGGTAACAAGAGCACTCAAATAGATCAATAAGTTCAAGTTCTCCACAGACTGCATGGCAAAAACAAGGCAGAAGTAACTTTTATGGTTTCTTAGGATGTACACCCAACGCCAAATTTAATGTGAAAATCTCGGGGAAGAAGCTCAATGCTTGTAACAGCCAGGACAATCTCGTTGATGTTGTTTATGAGTTACTTTACCTCTTTTTCTGCGCTCTTTGGGGAACCACCACAAATAAAAGTGTAACTAATTATCAGTAAAAAAGGCGCTGTCAATCCTCATCATGAGTGACAGCTAACTCCCCCTGGCTGTTACAAGAAAAGGGTTGCTTCCCCAAAATTTTCACATTAAATTTGTCGTTGGGTGTACATGATAAAATGTGATATTTTATAAAGGTAATATAAATGAAATAAGAAATATATTTTTTCATAAAGGATTTTCGTTTTATATTAACAACTTCAATGATACATAATTATGAGGAGCACTGTACAATCGTGAATTTTTATTAAAAGAAAAAACGTTGACAGTTTCTGATATTACGCAAAAACATTATACAATTTTTCTTAAAATATTTTAATATTAACTACAAAAAAATATTATGCTTCTATTAATATATTTAATCTTTTATTTTTTAACTTTTTTCGTTGTTATAATAAAAATTAAGTTCAAATAAAAAAAGATTAAATATCTATTTTTTTTAATAATGCGATTATTTGGAATGCTTTTCTCTATTGTTATATATTACTTAATTTTTATTATTCTATTTTACAATACTTTATACACGCAACATACATACAATTTATGTATTTCTGTGCCCTAGTTAATTGCTATAATTATTTAAAATAGACAAAAAATTATATTTATTTTTTTTTGTATATTTTAAATCTTATCTATTTTTTTTCTTGCAATTATTAATTAATGTACATTCATATTTATTATTATTTAATATATGTGCAATTAACGAACTCAATTATTATTTTTTCTGGAAGATTTTAGGACAAACACATGTATATTGATTTTATTATTTAAAGAAGGGCAACAGACTCAATTTTTATATCTGTATTGGTTTATTGAAAATGTCAAATTTAATTTTTGTAGATTAAAAATTTTCACCACACAGAATTTCTAGTGATTTAATTCAAAGAACTTTTTGTCCATTATTCTACAATGCACTACAAGAAAATGTTTAAAGTTGTAGCGCTCTCTGAATAATTTTGACATTTTTTACTTTTTCCTCTAGTGCAAAATTTACCTTTAAAATTAAAAAGCTGTAATTTTTAAAAGAAAAAGAGTGGTGATTAATTTTTGGGGTACAAATTTAGAATTTAAATCTTCAATGCAACGACAGTAAAAATATAAAAGATGAAGCCATTCCTCCCCTTTAATTTCTCTCTGTTGGTCTAATTTTTAAAACGGAATTAGAATGTTCAACACTTATTGAAATAATTGACTTATTTTTTAACAGGGGAAAGTGGTGCTTATGTATTTCTAATGTTTTATTATTATTTATCTAGCAATATTATTTTATTTAAGGGAATTATTAAAACATTTAAAAAATGATAGAATAAATTTTTGCTTCATAACCAAATAAATAATTCTATCTCTAGGCCTTTTTGTATACATTATTTAATAATAATTCCCTTTCATTATTCTAACAACTTTATTTTTTTGAAGATTAAATTTTTTATATTAACACAGGTGTTCACACGAAATATTGCCTTGTTTTTTTTTAAACATATTATGTGAGTGCAACATTCAAAAAATTATTTTTTTTTTTTCAAAATATCTCACATTTATTATCATTATCTAATTGCGTATTTGTTGTTATAAAATATGAATTTTTCTTATTAAAAAATTAATTTTTAATTTGGAAATATAGATACATTTTTTTTTAAAGTAAAATTTTAGCTTTAAAAACATAGTGTTTAAAGCTGAAAATATTTTAATCAATTTTAAATAACACAATTTTAAACTTTAAGAAAAATTCATATTTTAAAATTCACCATTTTGTTTTTAATTACAACGTTTTTGAGCACTACTGTACACTTTATTTATATTTCATCTAGATATTACTTTAGCTTAAATGTTTAAATATAACAATTTAGTTAACAACATTCAGATGGAAAGAGGCAGGTAGATTATAACAAGGATTTAAAGAAATAATATAATCAATACAAAATATCTTATAATTATAAATCTAACGACATATTTTATAAACTAAAGTTCCTTACTTAATTATATGGCTATCAGCCAAAAGAAGTTAAAAAAACATATAATGAGTAGCTTTTTTTCTAACATTGATATCTGCAACATTTTTTTTTTTTTTTTTTATTTTAATAAAACAAGTTTTTATGAATTAATATTTGTTCTAGGCACTCATTGAATTTTTTTTTAAACAAAGAATTTTTTTGAAATAAATTTTAAAATACACACACAGTAAAATTGGGCCTAAAATATATTCTATTTTTAATCATTACAATATTTAAATTTCCAGAGTTCACAAGAGTGCAACCTTTTCAAAGATTATGAGAATAGTTTGCACTTGAAATGCACACAATTTAACTTTTTTCCTTGTGGTGTACTGAAAGACATTTGATTTACAAAAGCAAACTAAATGAGATAAAAGTGCTGCAGATTCAAAGCCAGTTATGTTTAACATAAAGATATGAAGCTTAATTATGCTTATTGGTGCTGGCATGTAGATAAAGTGTGGAATCCATATAAGTCTAGTAGCCGTTATTAGAAGAGCACTATTTTTAGTTCTGAAATTATATTTTATAAAAAATACTTAAAATAAAATATATATGTTTGAATACACCAAATTTTAACTATAAATCACCATGCAAATTAAGATTTAATTAGTTAAAGTATAGCATGCCTCAAATAAGGCTGATTCTTTTCTTTATTATTTTTATATGTTCCAAGTCTTATTAAAGAATAATTGTATAGAATAGAAAAAATGTAATATCTGTTTTAATATTGAAACTATGTGTTATTACTGAATTTAAAATTAGAAAATTTGTATCATTGAAATATATTTTCATACGGTAAAAAAAATTCCTGTGGATAACAAATCTTTCTCAATAGGAAACAATAAAATTAAAGTCTCTATTTCTTACAAAGATAATACAAATTTCAATGCAACTCACACAAAAAAACTTCAATTTTTTAACATTATGATTGACGTAGAGTAATTTTTCCACTAGGGAATATTTCAAATCCATATTCCCTACAAAACTGACACTCGTATCAAATTTTAACATGGAGAAAACATCAATTTTTTGCCATGGTGATTTATGTAGAGCAATTTTTCCACTAGGAAACTTTTTAAATCCATATTCCCTATAAAACAGACACTCAGACAAAATTTCGACCTGGATTCCACACTGATTATCTACGTTTATTTATGTCGGAAGAATGCACCCTTCATTTCCGACATGACTGCCTGCGTGGCTGCCTGCGCTGCTGCCTGTGTCATAGCTTGCTGGATGCGCTGGGTGGCCGCTTGAGCACCGGGAGGGAATCCTCCGCCTGCGCCGCCACTGCCGCGACTACGAACCACACGCAGCAAACGTCAGACAAAGTTTCTCCGAGACCGAGCAAAAATTGATAGCACCTCAGTGGAACGGTGTGGTGAAAAATGTTTTACAAATTTAATATTCTTTTTTTATTTTAATTGATCAAAATGAAAATGAAGGCAGAGAAGCTCAAAATTTATCAAAATATTTGGATGCTCAGCATGCTTTTTTATTAATAATAATACCATAAATATCTGGCTTTAAAAATATTATAACAATTCAACGCAGGATAAGCCTTTTGATAATAGTTGAATCTTTAATTACTCAAAAAGTTGCACCGTTTTAATTCAGAATTTAGTAATTAAGTTTAGCATGATTGATCAAATAATGTTTGATCAAATAAATATTTAAAAATAACAAAAAATTGGCAGTTACTGCATTGATTTAAAAATCTTTAAAAACGTTGGTTCTTTTTTAAGTTAGCTAATTTGAAGCTTCAAATTTTATAATGTACAGCAATTATTTAATTTTTTAAGGTATTTTATTTTATAATATTGTCAATTATATTTTTTCATTTTATCAATAGACAAAATTAAAAAAAAAAAAAAAAAAGTAATAAATCCATCCTAAATATCCACAGTTATAATTGAGAATAATTTTCACTTCATTCAAATGATAGAGGGTGAGAAAATAAAAATAATTTTGAAAAATATTTTTCAACACACCAAACCAAATTCAACAATTTATCAGCAAATTTTTTAATACAAGAGGGCTATAAAAATTCACCAGTCTCGGAGAAATTGTTTTGACATTTGCCTTGTGCTACGTTCATAGACAAAGCGTAAAGCTGACAGAATTGCGTTACGAGAGGGCTAGCTTCAGTTTTTGCTCAAGTCCTACTTTAAGTAACAAGAAAAAAATCGGGAGAGAGGAAAAGAAAGGGGAAAATATTTTTTCTCTTGCTAAATTTTAACGTCGGCTGAAAAATAGATAGAGAAAAGACAAAGGGAAGTCAGTAGGCCCAAAATTCCACAATCTTTCTTGTCATGCCAGCCGTAATGTATCTGAGCAATCATGGGGAGGAGGGGGGAGTCAATTGAATTTTTTTAGACATGGATAACTAAAGAGTCATTATAGAAGGTTCAGTAGCCAGTCCAATGGAACCAGCTCGTCGTCAGGAGTCTATTGAACTGGCTACTGAAATTTTTATACAATGAATCTTTCCATGGAAAATAATAATGTGGAATGCTTTACTATGACCATTGCAATAACAAAAATTTCAAGATCTCAATTTAAGTTAAATAAAGGGGAATTCAGTCTTTCACTCACAGATTTAGCAAGAAACTGGGAGATGCAATTTCTGGGATTATTTCTCTGGTTCAAAATGACAAATTATTCAAATCTGACCCTAAAGTCACAGGGACATAAAGCTGAAGGAACCAAATGATTGCCATTTGACACATTAAGACTGACAAGACAAAGTGTTAGTAAGAAAGCCATGCAAGCACATCAATTCCCCTGCAGTACATATAACATTTCTATGCTAAATTCTGTCCATTTTATATTCGAAATTGTGGGATTTGTGAATCTTGCTTACAATTTTTATACGTTAGCATTACATAAGAAAATGATCTCTGATTTTCTCTTTGTATTGTCTGGAATAACGAACTATCTAAATAATTTTTGAAAGAATAAACTTTCTGCTATAGCTGGAATAACGAGCTATCTGCCTCATTATTGATATGTTCCTATCTCTTGCATAAAAAAAAAAACAAGTTGTAGACAAACATATACAAATCTATCGCTAAGCAATAAAAATTTATAAAAAGATAATGATCATTACAATAAAACTTTTATTTTTATCAGTAAAACTATGTGAACCTTAGGTAATAGAAAAGTCAAAATATGATTTTGAAATTAGTACACCTACGTAGCTTAAAATGGTTTTCTTCCTTTTCTAAAAAAGTTTATAATATTTACTAAAAAACAAACTGATTCTTAATTGAAAATAGAAGAGAGGTTTTTCTAAACTCATTATCTACCTACCTTCCATAACCACACATCCCCACCAAGTAGGGCATAGATACATGACCAAAACATGTCACCTGCTGCAAAATGTCAACCAATCCATCAAAATAACCCCCCTAGCTCCTCCACATGCACCACACAGTTCGTTGTTAGTAAACAAAGTATTGTTGTGTAATGTCTGTCGCGTGAAAGGAAAAACATGAGACGTTTGTTGATTTACATGTTAACTTATGGAAAATGACCGTTAATTATGAAGTTGAAACTGTTAACTAGCGCCAACAATGCCATTACGTTCTCTGCTCTGGTGGCAAAATTAGGCACTACGTTGACCCATGTTTAACAATGGAAAAAGCTTCACGCGACAGACATTATAAACAATGGTTTGTTACAACCATTGCGAGTAGAGGACTTTGCCCCACACACACACGTTGGTACTCACGATGGTATCAGAGGTGGTGGAAGGGCTCCTCCCTGGGGCCTGCCCGGAGGTATTGGAGGCATTCCTGGTCCCGGTCTGTTCGGAATGGCCGGCGCTGGCCTACCCCCTTGTCCAGGGGGCGGTCCGGGAGGCATGCCTCGTGCCGCGGCACTGCTGGCCATCGGTTGTTGGGATATCCTGCCAGCCAGACCCATGCCGGGGGAGGGGGGAGAGAAAGACCTGCAAGTAGCGACACCAATCAACTCAGCTAGGAACTATCGGGGGGTGAGAGTAGAGGGAGGGGGCGAAAAATAAAATCAAGAAAAAATAGCACAGAGAGATGATGGTTTGTTTTTGAAGATCGAGTTACCTGCATGACATATTTTATTGCAGAATTTAAGGTTGAGATAACACGGATCAGCTGACCCAATGCTAAAAAAAAATCCCATTCATGAAAATTGTGAAAATAATTTAAAATGTTCTCCTCTACATCCCCTATTAGTAGGTAAAATATCAGGTATACAAAAACAAGCTAGCTTTCGAGTTATTAATTTTTAAATTTGACTAATTTAGCATGGAAGTTCCATTTTTCCATGTTAAATTAGTCAACTTTAAAAATTCATAACTTAAAAACTAGCTTGAATTTATATACCTGATATTTTAGCTACTGATAGGGGATGTAGAGGAGAACATTTTAAGATATGTGTCATAATTTTCCACATGGGATTTTTTTTACCTTCCCCTCAAGGTGTGGACTCGAGATGCTCTAACTGACCTTGAAGACTCCAGTCCGCGCCAGTCGTCCTTGACTGGAGGAGGCACTGGGGTGGTGACGGTTGCCATGGAAACGTCCCCGATGATGCGCAGACTCTCCTTGCAGCAGTGGTACATCCGCAGCATCTCCTCGCGTTTGATCGCTTCTTCCGGGCTCTCTTCCATCATCGAGGACTGGAATGAGGGACACAATCATTTGTTTTACCTTTCTATGAAAATCAACTGAGACTTCAGTCTAACTTTACTTAAGGTACAGATAACACCGGTCAGCTGTTCGACGTAGGTCCCTTTGATTAACATGTAAACCTTAGCAAATTCACAAAAATTCTGAAATTATTTTGAAAGGCAGATATTAGTGCCTAAAAGCCATAGAAAAAGTTTCAAAACAATTTAACGAGAAGATTTTTTTAAATTAATTTGTTTAATTTTAAGCATAGGGCTTTCCCATGGAGAGACACACTAAGAACTTAATGAAAAAAAATCGGCTTGTTAAATGTTTTGAAACTTTTTCTATGGCTTTTAGGCACTAATATCTGCATCAAAATAATTTCAGAATTTTTGTGAATTTGCTAAGGTTTACATGTTAATCAAATGGGACTACAACAATCGATGTTTCGTGTTATCTTACCCTTAATATTAATCACAAAGTAAACAAAATCCAATCATCTCACCTGATCTCCGGTGGCGTAAAGATGTGCCAGCAGTTCTCCGTTTATGAAGTCCTTTGCGTCATTGATGATGAGCAGCATGATGGTCTTGGGCACGAGGTCCCTCGTCGTCTTGGTGACGATCTTCATGTAACTGTCCACCAGGTTACGGATCGTCTCCACCTGTCGCTCTAGCTGAGGGTCCATTGATGCCTGGGCTTCGTTGCTTCCCTGGACGAAAACAGATCGGTGAGAGGGAGAAGAGGGTAGCAGCATCGTCAGTAAGCAGTGTCATATACAGGATTTAGTTACTGGGGTTTGAATTAAGATTGTGTACTTAATATTATTTAGATTGATTTTGAAGTAGCAAGTAAAAAACAAGTTGAATTTATATGATATAGTAGTTTTAAAAAATATATGGTATAGCAAATTTAAGTCATAATTAATTTAATATACACACGTTGCCTTGGAAAATTTCCCACTTATAGCCTTGTTGATCAACATGCCCCGTAAGAATAACATGGTGATTAACAAGGCTGCAAGTGGGAAATTTTCCAAGGCGACGAGTGTACATTTATTAACTTTTTTATATTTTCTATTACTATTTAAAAAAAGGGCAAAATTAATTGTCTTTTTGACAAAAATAGTAAAATATTTGAGAAATTAAAAGACTGAAATATATAAAAAAAAAAAAAAAAAAATGCAACCCAGAATTGAGGTTAAAAAAGTAAATGAGTTAGTGAGGTGCAAATTAATTTTTTGGATTTTTTTTTTTTTTTTTTTTTTAAACATGACACTGTTTACAAGTAGACAATGCTGCAAATGTACTTCACACACATAAAAATAGTTAGATCTATTCTAGCCACACTAACGTAGGAAGATTTAAAAGCCAAAGTGCGGACGAGTGCAGTGCTGAAGGGATTGGATGGCACGTGCAGCATTTAGAACTCAACTTTGTTGTTAATATTATAAGCACTATTAGGTATCCAACAATACACATTGCATTATATACATACTGTAAATAAAATAGTTAAATAAATGTGCACTTGTAGTAGTTTAACTTCTTTATTTGTTTAAAAAAATAAGTCCTGAATTTTTATATTTTATAAAAGTTATTTATAACGAAATAATATTTTGTCGATCAAATTTAGTATTTAATAATTTACTACCTACAACATTTTCTTACAAAAATATATTATTTTATTGCATAAAGATGCTTAAAATTGCAATAGTGTACTATTAAAAAAAAAAATCAACGGCTTTAATTTTAACATTGATAATTTTTTGTACTTCATCAAAATGTAAATAAATATGTTTTTAGATTTTAAGATAATGTACAGTATTTAAAATAAATCTAAATTAATGTTTCAAACTAATAACTTAAAGAAAAATAAATTAAAGATCATTTATTTCTCCTATTAGACAGAATAACAATAATAAATTGATTTTCGTAATGTTTTGAGTTTTTTCCGTTGATTTAGTGTTGTTAGAGAGGCCATCCAAGCCGTCTGACTACAAGCCGAAGACACAAACACCGAGCTAATCTAGCATGCTCCGGACACCTAGAATGAAACTGTGCGCTATCCACCTCAGATACGAGAGTCAGTACACAACCACTTGTCAACATAGCTGTATGTCGATGGGAGAGGTTCACTGCTATAAGGATAAATATATGATGTTTATATTGTTTATAGAGTTTAATGAAATAATAATAAAAAATGCTGTTCAGATAACACTTCACAAATATTATCTCTTTAAATTTCAATGTACATTGCGTGTCAAAGGTAATTTGACAGCGAGGAGTGCACTGAAATTCAAAGTATACAAAAGATTTTTTTTAAGTGCAATCAAAAATGTTTATGACTTGTATTAATTGTCTTGTTAAAGCAATTTGAATTACTGCGAAATTATATTGTGTTCCTCTGAATATATTTTAAAGTTATTCTACGTTCTACTTCATAGTTCAAGTATAATAACATTGATCATGTACCTCAAGTAAAAATAAAAAAAAGCAAGGAACAAACTAAACACAAACCTGACAAGATTAACTCTACAAGTGACATAAGGTGATAAATATCAAAGTTACATAACATATATTATAATTATATACTACAATACTTGTCATATTATTTCATTGTTTTTCTTAAACATTGCTTCAAACTCATCTTCACAAATTAAATGTTAAATACTATTGCATAAAAAAATAAAGGCAGAAATTACCCTTTTTTTTATATTTTGAGTTGTTGTATTTATACAATTATTGAATAAACAGATTTTGACAACTACACCATTTTTGGGTTTCAAAGTCTTATTATTTGATTAAAGAGTGTCATCACAAAATTTAAATAACATATTTAAAAATGATTCCACAAAAATATAGAAACTTTTTTACACTGTCAATTCATGCAATACATTTAACTTCTATTAGGAAACATCCAAGAAGGGTTTAAAGGAATTTTGCATGGATTTTAGCCTAAGAAATTTTTAACTCCAGATTTAATAATTTTACTGAAATGAAGTATTAAAAATTTCCAGGCCAAGTTATTTTTCAATGGAGCATCGACCTCAATTTTTTATTGCAGAAATGGATAGAGGGTGCAAAGTTATGCTACCCTGATTTTTTTCAGATTTTTTGCAGCCCTGGAAGTATTTTTAAAAAAGTATTGAAAGTCTTTTTTGTGACGTCATGAGGCGTCAAGTCCTATCTTTTTCTTAAGGAGCGGCGTCTCGTGACGTCACAAAAAGAACTTTCAATAATTTTTTAAAAATATTTCCAGGGCTCTAAAAAATCTGCAAAAAATCAGGGTACCATAACTTTGCACCCTCTATCCATTTCTGCAATAAAAAATTTGAGGTCGATACTCCATTTTCTAGGATTAGCTACGTGACAAGTACAAAGGTCGTGTGTTTGACTGATATCCGAGGTGGGCTACGGGGCAAATCATCGTCACCGTTTGACCAACCTCTGAGCCCTAAGTTCCGATCAGGAGCGTTTGGAGGAAAGAGGAGAGAGATAGGATCAAACATTTTACATGTTAGCTTCCTATCATCTTAATCTGGGTCTTTAGATCATCAACAGGTTATTTATATCAATGGACAACCAGCATGAAATTTTTTTATTGCAGAAATAAATAGAGTACCAAATTATGTTACTTTAAATTTGTTCAGATTTTTTTGAGTCCAGGAACTATTTTTAAACAATTATTGATACTGCGGCCACGCCCCTTGGAGGCCCTGGCCCTATCCTTTTTACTAAGGATTCAGGAGGGCAGAATTTTCAATAATCATTAAAAATAGTTCCATGACTAAAAAAAATAAATAAATAAATAAATAAATAAATAAATAAATAAATAAATAAATAAATAAATAAATAAAAAAAAACAGATGAAAAATCTGAAAAAAAAAAAAAAAAAAAATAGTTACCTTACATAAGTTGATACCTTCTATTTATTTTCTGAAATAAAAAATTGTCATGCAGTTTTCCATTTATCAATTATCAATAGACATTTGTCAGAAACTTGTAACGAAATGTTAAAATCAAAAAGGAACTTGAGAAAACTTTATTCCTGTCAAGATATTTGTCTGCCAGTAAAAAAGATAATTCATTAAAATTAAAAAATTAATAATTATATTTACTGTTATTTAAGATATGGCATCACGGTATGTAATATATTTTAACCAAGCGTTTCTCATCAAGGCACTTGATTTTAAATTGACATTTTGAAAAACGTAACAGTAATATGTACATAAACTTTTGTTCCTTTTTCATTTGTAGCAACTTGAGAAGTATATTTAGAATTCTGAAATTCATGATTACGTAATTTAAATACATTTAATTGGAAAATTATTCCAATTAAAAAATGTGTACTACCTTTTCTAGTACATAAATAGTTTATGCTTGATTTTTTTATAATTAAATTTTACTGTTAGTTTCTGAAACAGCCTACCAAATAATAAATCAAATTTTTAATCAAAAATTGTTTAATTTAAAATTGTAAATTTAAAAATTTAATTTAATTAAAAAAATCAAAGATGTGCTCTATTTATATTTGTAATTTGCCTAAAGAAACAATTGAAGATTAATTAAAAAAGCACATGGAAAATACAGAAAAGGATAGATTCAAGGAGGAAGGGGGGGATTTAATTTGCAACGCTAAAAAATAATATCAAGGGGGCCATTTTATTATAAGTTATATCACCCACAAAATTGAATTAATTATTTTAGTGATTAATAAAAGTTATAAATATGAAACAAAAATACCAGAAATTTTAGCAATAGCAAAAAACAGGAGCAAGAAAAAACAAAAGCAAACCGATATAAACAAAAACTGGGACAATTATTATTTTATATTATATAAAAAAAAAGTTTCTAATAACAAGAAAAAACATCAATTTCTACGAAAGAAAATTATAAAAAATACTACAAATAAATTTTTTATCTTGCAAAAATATATTATAAGACTTAACTGTACATTATAATGCAATCACATTTTAACGTAGGTTACATATTGCCTTAGTTCCTAATAAAATAAACTAACATTCCAAAAATATGCAGAATCTTTATCTCAATGATATTCTATAAAAATAAGATACGAAAATTAATCTGAATTTTCTGCACCAACAAATATATAATTCAATGAGTTTACTAAATCAAGACGTTATTTCAATGCAGGATTTATACAGTTTTGAAAAAATAATGATAAGATGCCTTGCCTATCAGTTTTTAGGTTTTGGGATCTTTTTTTTCTTACGTCATAATTTGAAACTTTTTAAAAATGTGAAAAACTTGAAATCTTAATGCAAAAATGCTGGTTGTAATAATTATACTGTATTCTTACTTTTATTTTTTTGAGAATTTACACTGAAAAACGTAATAAGAGAAATGCAATGTAGATTTTGGAGTAAAAATACTAAGTTAAAATTGTTGATAAGTTCTTCGTTAATATTTCCCAAAAAGTTAAAAAAAAAAACATTAATTATTTACCTAATTTCAATTTTAAAGAAATATACCCCAGAAATAATGGAGTATCGACCTCAATTTTTTTTATTGCAGAAATGGATAGAGGGTAAAATGTTATGCTATCCTGATTTTTTTCAGATTTTTTAGAGCCCGGGAAGTATTTTTAAAAAAATATTGAAAGTCCTTTTTGTGACGTCACGAGGCGGCAAGTCCTATCTTTTTCTTAAGGAGCGGCGTCTCGTGACGTCACAAAAAGAACTTTCAAATATTTTTTAAAAATAGTTCCCGGGCTCTAAAAAATCTGAAAAAAATCAGGGTAGCATAACTTTTTATTCTCTATCCATTTCTGCAATATAAAAAAAAATTGAGGTCGATACTCCATTGTAAACTCTACATAATATTTAAATAGCGACGACTAAACACCAAGGCACTATGTGACGTTATTGTTCCAGTTTTTGTGACACACCGTGTGAGAAGGGTTAATGAGAGGTAGAGAAAATTTCTACACCGGAGGTAAGGTGATGACGAAGACTTCATTTTTCTCTGGACTGTACGTACCCTTGCCTATAACACACATCACAGCAGCCTCGTTAAACCTTCCACAACATCACAAAAAAACTAAGTGACGCAATGACTCAAATGAAAATGTCTACAACAACTGGAATTTATTTTTATATTCTATGGAAGAATTGCAGAAGGTTCAGTAGTCAGTTCAATGGACTCCTGACGACGAGCTGGTTCCATTGGACTGGCTACTGTGAACCTTTTATGATGATCTCGTGAAAATAATGACCTGAAAATAATGACTGCCAATTTCCAAAGAAAAATTCAATTAACTCTGACATCTATATTGGGAAAATAAATTTTTCTGGGCATCTAACTTAACAAAATTGCAAAGACAAAACAAATATTAACATATAACCCCACATTTAGAAAGAAAAACAACCTAGCAGTGAAATCAATACTATACTCTTATTATAATTTTATAGAACACATTTTGGGGAAAAACTAACAATTTATTTAAATATCATCCCTACACATCCCATAACACAATTTTCTAATTTAGCTGCTGTTAAATTAGTGTATTTTTCTTAAAATTATCAATGTATTTAATTAGCTTGCCTGGTATGCTAAAAAAATAATTAGAAATTCGAATCATACTCAATTAATGGCACTAATTATGCAGTTGAAATTTTAGGAAAATTTATTATACTTTGCATTTTTATTGATTTTCTACTCTGTGATCCATGAACTGAGTAAAAGTCAACGGAGGTGCACATTTCACCAAATTAAATTGCATAGGCGTAGTAAAATGGTAGCAAGGCAGTTTTCAGTGCGTAGTTATTGTATGCTTAGCGTTAAGCCTTGAAGATTTCAGCAAGAAATTGAAAAAATTTTGTCTAAGAAAAATTAGGAATTCTTTATTTACCTTGAAATAATAAGCTGTCTTTGTTAATTTTCTTTCTTTAAACTCAATAAAATTATGTAGATTTTTAAGACTTGAAATTATAAAATTTAATTAAAATGAAATGTTATTTTTCACTTGTTCAGAACAAATTGATTCAAAATAATATCCAAATTAATCATTGAAATCAACAATAAATAGAAAGATTATCTCCAGTTAAAATTTTTAAGAACAGTCAAGGAACACTGATTATCAGTTTTCATACATTTCTAAAAAAATATGTATTATTTTTTTATACTATTTCTCCCCTCTGCTTATTATTCCAAGACTAGACTGACGACCAGGTCTCGAGGACTCCTGGAGGCTGCTTACCTCGTCTCCGTTTGTCTGCTCCGCAGTTTTCTCAGGGTAGACTCCAGCACGAAGGAAGGAAGCTTTCCACGAATCAACATCGTCTGGGTTTTCACAGCTCAGCTCAAGCTGCTTGTAGTCCTGACAAGCAAATATAGACCTTGAGTACATGGTCATAAGGGTCATGGTTCTAAAGTATGAAATATGGAATAAGTTTGTTTTAGGGCATTGGTTCTTTATTTTACTTGGAAGCAGTCATCATAGAAGGTTCAGTAGGCAGTTCAATAGACTCCTGACGCCGAGCTGGTTCCATTGGACTGGCTACTGAACCTTCTATGACAATTCCTTCCATGGATAACAAAGAAAGAGTCATCATAGAAGATTCAGTAGACAGTTCAATAGTCTCCTGACGACGAGCTGGTTCTATTGGACTGGCTACTGAACCTTCTATGACAATTCCTTCCATGGATAACAAAGAAAGAGTCATCATAGAAGATTCAGTAGACAGTTCAATAGTCTCCTGACGACGAGCTGGTTCTATTGGACTGGACCTTCTATGATGACTCTTTTTAAAGAAAAAAATGCACTAATGCCCATGAATGGAGGCTTCAAGTCAGCTGATTTTACAGTGCTCCCACCGTCCTATCTAAACTCTAAATTGCTATTTTTGGCATTAAAAAAATTTTTTTAGACGAAAGTAAGTTCTTGATTCATTATCAAAAGAAACTCTAAATGTGGGGTTAGAAGATGTTTTCAAATTAATAGTTACAGATAAAAAATTCAAATTTTCTAACATGGTGGAGAAAATTTTATCGCCGGTGCACACTTGAAGCCTCTGACGCTGACGTTATATTGAATCGTCAAGACATACCTTGTAGACGTTGCGTCCCTCGGGGTTGAAGAGAGCAAACATGTGACGTCGTGACATGAAGCCTTGCTCGATGTCTCGCAGTCTCAATCCGTCAAGCGGCAGCATGTACTTCTTCTCTCGTTCCTGTGGATCAGTAGATGTCAGTACCTCTCAACATCTCTAGTATTATTTTTTTAAACAACGAAAAATATATGATTTAAGGTATAACCTGAGAATTTGTCTGTCAAGGTCACACCATAAAAAAACTTGCCAACACTGCAGTGCCCTAGTAATGTTAATCGGCAGGAGTGGTAGGTGACTACAGTCCCTGAAAGCGTTGCCATATTTCTCATCTAGTTTCAAGAACGAGCAACGCAGCGGTTCAAAATATATGAAAACATTCATAAAAATAGTCCAAACAATTAACTTTTAACCTATATAAAATTTAAAAAAATATCTCGAGCCGTTTTTGTGTAATGTTAATTGAAAAATTTAACATTGAAAGGGTATGAAATTCACATTTGAATAAATTAATTATAATTAAACCAACGGATAAAAAATCTGAAAAAAAAAAAATCAGCAGTATTTGGACACTTGTTGTAAGTCTACCAAATTAATTTCAAGAACATCTGTCGATACGACTTTGTTTCGTCCAAATATCTCAGGTTAAGCCTTAAACACCAACACTTGGGCAAAAGAAAAGAAGAATAACGTACCTCTTCGTCTTTGAACCAGGAGATGCTCTCGGAGGTGAGGACGAACCAGTAGTCCCGCGACCCTCCCTTCATGATGCCGAGGTTGTGGATGCACATGTATCCCTTCCTGATGACCTGGTTACCGAGCTTACGACCGGCCTTGACGGAGTTCTCGCTCGACTGCTGAGCACTGGTGGTCATACACATACTGAGCCAATCACCTCGAGGCTTAGCTCGCGAAGATGTGACCCCCCGTGACCCCCAGGAGCTTTGTGTGACTGAGGGATAGGGCGTAGATTCCTACCTAGCGTGGCTACTACCCTAACATACCATAGGATGGTTGGTACCCTAGCTTAATGTGATAGGAGGCAGTAATACTTAGTACCTAGTGTGGCTACTACCCTAACATAGGGTGGCTGGTACCCTAGCATGGGTACCAGTTAAAGTACCTTAACTTAATGTGATAGGAGGCAGTAATACTTAGTACCTAGTGTGGCTACTACCCTAACATAGGGTGGCTGGTACTCTAGCGTGAGTAGTACCTTAACTTAATGTGATAATGTGATAGGAGGCAGTAATACTTCGTACCTAGCGTGGGTAGTACCCTAACGTACCATAGGGTAGTTGGTACCCTAGCATGGTTAGTAACTTAGGATGGCTGCAACTCTAGTGTGAGTCGTACCCTACCAATAATGTGATAAGTCACATTGTCTCCTAATAATATCTAGCGTGGCGTTACCACACTTACCATACAAGATGTGAGTGCAATATCTGGCAGGGAATCCTAGTGTTGTGTTAAAACATCTAAATATTCCGTTATAAAGTACACCCAATGCCAAATCTAATGTGAAAATTTCGGGGAGGCAACTCTATGCTTGTAACAGCCACAATGTAATTTTCAAAAATAATATTATGTATTTTATAATAATGAATAATAAAAAAAAAAAAATGTCATCAGCCGATATGAACTTTGTTACTGATAATGAGGAGAAAATTACACTTTACTTTCACATTGTTTCTCAAAAAGAAAAACGGTAAGGTAACTCATAAACAACATCAAAGATCGCCGTGCTGTAAACATGAGTGACATCATCACGATGGTTCTGGCTGTTACAATCATAGGGTTGCTTCCCCAAAATTTTCACATTAGATTTGACATTGTGTGTACCTCTTATTGTAGCACAAATAAGGATCCTAGATTTGCCCTCTTGAAAGCAGAATTTAGTTTAGTATTCTATGACTTTGTTATAACAAGTAAAATACCGGTAGTTTGTTTTCATGTATTATTTCATAATCTAAGACTGAAAATTATTAAACACATAGGAACGTGATAGACTTGTAAGTCACTTCTGGTAACAGTGCCCATAGCGGCTGGTTATGACAAAAAGTTTAAAATATTAAATTTCATAAAACAAAAATAGGACAAAAGCTATTAATCAAAAATATAATTTTATGCTGCTGGGTTTCTATTGTTTTGAAATACAATTTGCAAGTTCTGCATTAGAGTATAAAAATTTTTGGCATCTGTAAAAATTAAAGCAAAATATTTCTATAAAAGTAAAGCGTTACACCAAAATTATTTCCCTTTTTTTTTTTGCATAAGCTTGTAATTAACCTATTTTCACTATTTTTTATTGCAAAAGCATTTTTGTTCCGAATATGGGATGAAGAAATGATGTTTGGAACATAATGTATGTGATTTGGATGTATGATTTACATTTCATAAATATTCTGCTCTAAAATAGTAGGTAAAAGCTATTACAACATCAAAAAATGTAGCCTTGTGGGGAAATAAGGCCCAATATTTTTAAATATAAAAAAATGGCCCAAAGGTTTATAGGTAAAGGGTATTAAGGACTACAGTTCAAAAATATGAGGTTATTTGGGAATGCTTTTTTCATGTATCTGGTAAATTTTCAATAGACAAATAAATAATATAATTATTATTGAGTACATTATTGCTTTAGTTAAAAAATAAAATATCACAAAACGATAACTGAATAAAATTAAAAAAAAAAACATTTAAAACATAAAAAAATACAAGAAAGAAAAAGAAAAATGAAGAAACAGCATTAAAAAAGAAAAAAGCAAATGCAAGCAAAAACTGAACGTAGTATCTCATATAAAGGGGCATTCACAAAGCCTTAAGGCCACAATTAAGGCTCAATAATTTAAGACCAAAAATTTTGGGTCTAAAAAACACGTCTAAAATCAAGCTTTAAATTATCGAGCCTTAAATGTGGCCTTAAGACTTTGTGAATGCCCCTTATAATATTTAAGAAAGTTATGCTTAAATTGTGTTATCAACAAAAATTTAAGAAGTGAAATGATTTGAGTTAGTTATTTTCAAATGCAAATGCCCTAAATCCTTGATATATTATTTAGTTTAGGACACTTGCATTCTTTAATAACAATGTATCTTAGTACAGTGCATAAAATAATATGAATTAAATAAATAAGTACATTTACTAAAAAAATAAAGATATTTAAATTTTAAAATAAAAAGAAAAAAGTGAGAAAAGAAGATGGTTGAAGCAATTTTTAAAATTATTGTCTCTAAATTTAATATTCAGCTTATTATATACGGTTACACAGAAGGGATTACTGTTGAATTTGTCTGTTAACAAGATGGAGGTTTCAAGAAAGATTTATCAATTAAATTGCATCCCAGAGTATTATTTGTTGAAGTTATTGCATTTAAAAACATTTAATTTTCTCCTCCAACATTAAGACAATAAGAAAAAAAAAAAATCTCAAAAATTTCGAACATAATTTTTCATACATTTTCTATTTGTTACTTATAGTTTTTAAAATTACTAAAAAAGAAAACTGGAAATGAACCATCTTGAAACCTCTATTACTGGTTAATTACAAATTATAGGTAGCTTCTAATTTGCCAAAATCAACTTGGCAAAAAGTTACTAAAGCTAAAGCTGGTTTAGACATTGACAAATTAGATGCTACCGATACGTCAACGTAATCCCTCACAGACAAAAAGCGACGCCTGGCGAAGGAAAGATAGGACAGGTATCCCACAAAGCTCCGACGAATCCCGCCTCCGATCTTACTTGGCAAAACCGATGAAATCCTCGTGGTTCGTGTTCATGTAGGCGAGCTCAGAGTCAATCAGGAGGATGATTTGCTCCTTGCATCTTTGTTCTCTTTCACGGATGTGTGTGGCAATGATTCTCTCGGTCTCCTCGCGTAGACGAGGGTAGCGATTCATCTGGTGACAAAAACGATAGGAGAAAAAGTTAGAAAAAGGTCTTAAAGGACCTATCCGGGGTTCCAATGACCTATTTTTGACCTAAACTAATTGAGAAACTTAATAAAATCAGTGAAATTTGCCTGTGCGCAAGTTTAACACTAGCGAGAGAGAAAATATTTATTTTGTTAACTTGTACGTAATAGTTAACACGGCGATGCTGAGCCGTTTTGAGAGGCAGATATTTTTGCCTAAAATCCATAGAAAATGTTTCAACACAATTTAACGAGCCGTTTTTGTTTTTTTTTAATTAAGTTCTCAGTTTGTCTCTCCATGGGAAAGCCCTATGCTGAAAATTAAAAAAAATAAATAAATTAAAAAAAATTGTCTCGTTAAATTGTTTTGAAACTTTTTCTATAGCTTTTAGGTACTACTATCTGCCTCTAAAAAAAAAATCAGAATTTTTGTGAATTTGCTAGGGTTTACATGTTAATGAAAGGAGAGTACGTCGAACAGCTGTTCGGCGTTATCTCTACCTTAACTGTCCAACAGCAAGAAAATATTTATAGCGACATACTGGTATAATTATTAATTTTATTTTCAGGACAGCAGTATTGTTACCTAGCTGCATTGTCTATGAAGATCATGAAGTTTTGTGTGATCTTTAGACTGGGCGCTCTTCTCACCTCCATCAAATATACAATGTATCTCTTTGTCTATTGCAGCTGCAGCAAATGAGGCAGCAGTTTGCACAGACAGACACAAACAAAGTTGACCCTATCTGATTTTTGTTCTCCCTCAAAATAATTTTTTTGTATTAAAGTACTATCTTGATACATAAAGTAAGGAACACATAAAATTCAACTTTTTATTTAACTCAGAAATTTAGTTTAAGAAACGCATATTATTTAACACTAGTTAATACTTAACCTATGGACAATTCAATTTCATAAAATAATGTAGTAAATAATAAAAATAAGAGAAAAACATACGTAATGCTATAATTTTGGACAGTTTCAACGAGAGGTGTATTGTAGAATAAAGAAAGTTTTACAAGACCGTGTAAATAGATATCTACTGTAAGCATTTAAAACATTTTAGCATATCTTAAAAAAAATACACTTAAGGGTAAGGTAACGCCACCAATGTTAAAAAAAAGTCCCTCACACAAAAATTATGAAAAAAATTTAAAATGTTATCCTCTACATCCCCTATCAGTAGTTAAAATATCAGGCATACAAATACGATCTAGCTTTTGAGTTAAGAATTTTTAAAGTTGACTAATTTAACATGGAGAAATGGAACTCCCATGTTAAATTAGTCAACTTTAAAAATTCATAACTCAAAAACTAGATCGTATTTATATACCTGATATTTTATCTACTGATAGGGGGTGTAGAGGAGAAAATTTTAAATTTTTTTCAGAAATTTTGTGTGAGGGATTTTTTTTAACTTTGGTGGCGTTACCTTACCCTTAAATTATCTACGTTTCTTGGCAGAATCTTAATTCAAAATTAATTCATTTTTTAATACAATAGCCTACAGAAGGAAAAATAATTTATAAAAAATAGAGATACAAAGAATTCTAATAATTAGAGTACTTTTGATATTTATTTAAATGAAATTATAAATAGGAGGTAAAATTTTTATCTTGGCAAAATATAACACTATGAAATATTCAACTGATTAGCTTAATTTAATGTTAAAAGTTAGCAATGTAAACAAAACTTTAAACACAGTTTTACTTCAATTAGTAAAAAAAAATGCAGTTTTTGTTGTTCTGTTAAAATACGAGAATAATCTGTTGTAGTTTTTGTAAATGAAAATTTTCATTAATTTTGACAAGCAACAACTATCAAGTTAACATGAAAAAAATATTGCAGGAATAAGTTATTCTAGTCTCATTTTTTCACATTTATTTTTTTTTTAGGATATTTTCAAACAATGGAAATCCTGCTTGATTTTTTTTCTTTATGAAATGAATAGAGGGTACCAAGTTTTTCTCTGATGTTTTCGTATTTTTTTGGAATTCAGGAACTCTTTTTAAATAATTATTGACAGGGAGAGGCATCACTTCCTAATAAAAAAAAAAAAAATCTAAAGAGGGCATGAGATCAAACTCAACCACGGCAAAACTTTTTAGAAATCGTCGCCTCAGAATGCAAGAACAAAAAAATATGATAGAAATTTGACCCTTATGTTATAGTGAGATAAGGTTTAGAGTTGCATCATTTTTTTTTTTGTAGTTATGTGATTTGCATTCTGATGAGATGACGAAATACATCCTGACGTCTAAAAAATCTAAAAAAAAATCAGGGTAACATAATTTGATGCCCTCTATTCATTTCTGCAGTAAAAAAAAATCAGGTTAAGTGTTTAATTAAGGATAAAATACCTCCAGGGGGTGTGGCTGAACTTTTAATCGTGTTTTAAAAATAGTTCTGTAACTGAAAAACAAAAATGTGAACAAATTCCGAGTATTTTATTCTTTTATTCATTTACCGGAATGCAACTTTTTTTTCCATGCTCTGTTTTTTTTTCGATAATTAATAATATTTAATGAGAAAAACAATATTTTAACAGAACTGTAATAATGTTACGCTTTAAAATTACAAAATCTTGATACACTACTAGCAAGACTAGCACAAAGAACATTGAATAAATCTCGTATGTAGCGGCAAATATTTAAACCTATAATCATGCACAATGAAAACATTAGAAAGATATTAGAGACATATGTGCTTTCGGAATTAAAAAAGTTAGTAAGAATATAAAACAAAATTAAATGGGGCAAAAATATATATCAAATTGTAATCTTTTAGTATCAAAATGCATGTGCAAATAATTCAAAATCATATGCATACATTACAAGTTAAATATTTGCCATGCAAATTAAGCTTTTCAAAATAAAAATAAATTATGATAAAATTTTTAAAACAAAAGATTTCATAAGTAGGTAAATGTGGAAAAAATAAGTAAGGGGTTCTTAACTTTCACCCAATTTTTGACAAAAAAAATTTGCAGAAAGACAATCTAAAATGTATTTTTTCAAAAATTACTTTAATCTTTGAAAACTATAATATCAACTGAAAAATCAGAAACCACCACACATTTCCACAATTTTTGATAACAATCTTTTGTTTTAAGAAATAAAAATAAAATCCTCTTTAGTGTTGTAACTAGTTTAAGGATAAAAAATAAAAACTAAACTACGAACATAAATAAATAAAAAAAGGGCATCCGAAAGACTTTTTGTTTTTAATTACCGTCTAGACGAGGCAATAGTCGGGGATCATAAGAGAAACATGGAAATAAAATCAATAAGTGTTTGAGAAGAGAAATTGTTCTTTTGTAAGGAGCGTGGAAGCAGTTTTTGTACCATCTCACTTTTGATATTAATGCAAATTATACCGTGGAGACAAATGCAGTTGTGAAATCTGATAGATTTTACCTTCAAAAGTGAGTGAAAGTGCTTGATTGTATAGAGAGCTATAGAAGAAGGGAGATTTTCAAGGTGGTTTTATGATGTTAAGGTAGAGATAATGTTGATCAGCTGTTTTTTTTAGCTCCATTTGATTAACATGTAAACCTTGGCAAATTCACAAAAATCTGAATTTTTTTTAGAGGCAGATATTAGTGCCTAAAAGCCATAGAAAAAATTCAAAAAAAAGTTTTTAGTTTGTCTCTCCATGGGAAAGCCCTATGCTGAAAATTAAATAAATTAATTTAAAAAAATCGTCTTGTTAAATTGTTTTTAAACTTTTTAATTTTCTATGACTTTTAGGCACAAATATCTTCGTCTTAAAAAAATTTCAGAATTTTTGTGAATTTGCTAAGGTTTAGATGTTAATCAAATGGAGCTAAAATAACAGCTGATCAACATTATCTCCACCTTAAAATACATGTAGTTGGACACTGTAGCTTGAAAAAAATATACATAAAACCTTTTTCAATATCAACAATAAGCAATTTTTTATGAGAAAATGATCATGATTACCATATGATACAAATATGTAGTACTGTAAAATGAAGATATGACTTTTCTACTGTTCAGTGACTTTACTTTCAATTCAATAATCAAATAAATTATTGTATAGGCACTTTTTGTTTATTTATCAGATTTTTTATTGAGCATTTACAAGCAAAAATATTACTTTATTAGAGTAATTTGTTCTAAAAAATAATAATAATAATAAAAACATTTCAATTATTGTGTCCATTTTAAGAATGCCACGCCCTAATTTATTTCATCCAGTAAATTCAGCAACTCTCTTTTTAATTATTAACCACTTCCACCCTCCTTCTAAACAGTAGCTACAGGGACTGTCTAACGAGAGTAGCGAAACTTGACCCACCTTCTCTGCACAGAATCGCACGACGTTGCAAAGTTCCGTCACCACCAGGTCCACACACTTCAAGCTTGGCTCCTTCAGGCGGGTGATCTGCTTCTTCACAATGGCCTCGAAAGCCATGTCGGGGGTGAAGAGACCCACTCGGATTCCTGGAACACGGCAGTTAACATTCGGTCAAAATTACTGGTGGAGAACCTAGTGCTAAACTACACCGTCAAACGAGGATTGTGGTATAATTCAAAATTGTTTAATCTTTTTAAAAAATACAATACATGATTATCATTGTGAAATCATGAAAATGTTCTAACAGCAACCACAGTTAAAATTTACAGAATTGACAACACCGTAATTAATTGCCACATGTCTTTAGACAAGTTTTAAAAAATGTATCAACTTCATAAATGATGATCTTTAATAAACTTTGTTGTTTTTGACATTCTTACGATGCTATAAGTATTGTCGTATCCTTGTTTAAAACACCCAACATTTCTGTGCACGGACCCATCCATTGCAATATTCCTCAATATTAAAATACAGCAGCTTTTAGTGTCATGTTTGTATGATACCAGAATTTAAGTCAAAGTTGCAGCCACATTTTCATGACGGTACCCACCGTGTATGTTACGAATGGCGAAGGCGATCTCTCTACGAAGCTCCTTCTCGTCGAACTCCATCTTGACTATCTCGAAGGGAAACCTCTCGTGGAACAGACGGTTGATCTTGGCTCCTCCGCTCAGCTCAAGTGTGTTGATTAGAGCAGAGCCGGAACCCTCAATGGTGCGTTCAAAGTCAGATTGGAGCTGTTGGATCATCCTGCAACAAACATAACTTGTCAAAAACAGAAATCCTTCGTAAAATTACTTTCAATAAATGGGCAAACTGTATGATAAATTTCATTGCAGAAATGAATAGAGGGTACCAAATTAGGGCTACTTTGTTTTTTTAAGAGCCAAGGATCTATTTTTAAAAAACTTATTGAAAGTACAGATAGAGGCGTCACTTCTTTAATAAAAAGACAGGACTACAAGGGACGTAGGTTCCAATCCGACCTTGGCAAAACTTTTCAGCAATACTTTCTAGCCTGTACAAAAATCTGAAAAAATTCGGGGTGATATAATTTGATGCCCCCTATTTATTTCTGCGATGAAAAATTATCATGCAGGTTGTCCATTTTGACTGTTGGTAGATACCATGGAAAACTGCGTTATTTATTTATTTTATATTTATTATTATTTTTTTGTTATTGTTATTTGAACAGAGGACCTTGAATTATGTATTATTATTTCTTTTCAGATTCTTTTGAACCCTATAACATGCTAAAAATCAAGCCTATATGTAGATTTCTAGCTAAATTTTCAGGGTGTTAAAAAAAAGGAAAAAAAAAAAAATCTGAAAAATGTTGATAATACATAACTCAAGGTATACAAGTATGCAGGTTATCAAAAACTGTCAAGGACACTCACTGCAGCATGGCCTTGGTCTTGATGGCTGGGTCGTCAGGACGGAAGTGCTTGTACTGGTCAACGTCCTTCTCTAACGTCAGCAGTTGTTTCTGAGGACAAACAGACAGGGCATTTGTTATTAGGGAAAAACAGGACATTTTTTACCGAGGACAAAGGAAAACAATAGAGGACATTTGATATTGGGGACAAAAGAATACAATAATGGTTGTGTTTTTTTATTTCATAATTAGAAAATATACCTAAAATTATGATTTTTTTGGAGTGCGGGAACTAATTTTAAAAAAAATATTTATAATATTTTAATTAGGGTGGTACACCTGATGGGACAATCATGACGTCATTTTGCCGTGCTGTGATTGGCTATTGATGACGTCACGGTTGTCCCATCAGGTTGTACCACCCTAATTAAGATATTTTAAATATTTTTTTTTAAATTAGTTCCCGCACTCCGAAAAATCTGAAAAAATTCAAAAAAGCATAATTTTAGGTACAGTTTCTAATAATGAAATAAAAAAATGCAACCATTATTGTCTATTATTTCTGAAGGCAAAACAAGACATTTGTAACTGGGAACAGGACATTTTAAACTGGTACAAAACATGTGTTGTCTAATGGCAGAGATACTAATTATCTTACCTGCAGTTTGTCTCTGAGTCCGGGCAAGGTGTCTCTAATGTGATTGGTCAACTGTTGGTTCAAGACTCGTTGTAAGTACGGCGTCCCCAGTCGATCTGCAAGGTGACGGTACGAGGGGTGGCTGTAACGAGAAACAATGATCTGTGTCAGACAAAGTGGACAACCTGGAAATAGAGGGAGAAAAGTTCTTCAAATAACAAAAATTACAACAATCCTAAAATTAAGACAGTCTAAGGCTGAAAATACGAGCTTTTTGTTTTGCGCCTAAACAGAAGTCGCAACTCCAAAGTCGCAACTTTTAACCCTGGCAGAGCCAGGCTATGTAAGTGGAGGGGGTTTGGCTCAGTGACGTCACGGCCAATCAGAGAGGGCGTTACTGGTTTTGCGACTTCTAGAAAAAGCTCGTATTTTAGGTTTAAGTGTATTTTTCATTGTTGCGCTAAGACAGTCTTACGTTAAGTTTAGGTTAAGTGGTGTTATTTGAAGACCTCATTTCAGATTTTTTAGATCCCGAGATCTATTTTTAGAAAACTATTGAATTTACAGTTACTCTTCAAGATAGATCTATTCAGATGCTATGCAATATCGATGGAACTTGACTCGTTGCCTGACAACATGAAGAGAGCAAATAAGGAATGATGTCTTTATTGGCTTAAGTATCATTGCAAATTCAGAGAATAAACTAATAAAATTAGGAAATCTCATAAAACGTCTGATATGAAAAAATTGTGTAATGATAATGAATTAATATCAAATTATAAAAAAAAAAACAGTTTTCATGTAATTTCATACTAATAGAAATATCCAAGATCATGGTTATCTCCTTAAAATAAAACCATTAAGGTAGAGATAACGCCGGTCAGCTGTTTGACGTAGGTTCCTTCGATTAACATGTAAACCTTAGCAAATTCACAAAAATTCTGAAAATTTTTTGAGAGGCAGATATTAGTGCCTAAAAGCCATAGAAAAAATTCAAAACAATTTAACTAGCAGATTTTTTTTTAATTAATTAATTTTCAGCATAGGGCTTTCCCATGGAGAGACAAACTAAAAAATTATTTTAAAAAAATCTGCTAGTTAAATTGTTTTGAAACTTTTTCTATGGCTTTTAGGCACTAATATCTGCCTCTCAAAAAAATTTCAGAATTTTTGTGAATTTGCTAAGATTTACATGTTAATCAAAGGGACCTACGTCGAACAGCTGATCGGCGTTATCTCTACCTTAAAAGACAAGAGAATACCAAATTTTTATAAAAGAGAGCCTAGATTGGAAATTTAGAAGATAAAAAAAAGAAATCAGGGAACTTTGTATTATATTCCATAAAGGATCAAGTATCTTTAGAATCATTGTTTTCAATTTATTATGCATATGTTTACTCACACTTGTCATATGGTTTGATTTTTTATGGTGCGTATGAACAATCTATTAATAGATTGTTTGTGGCCCAGAAAAGAGCACTCAGGACAATATTGAGATTCAAAAAGAGAGACTCTTGTGTGTCACATTTCAACAAAAAATAACATGCTTACATTACCTTCTTTGTATATTTTAAGTTGTGCCTTATTTAGAAGGAAACACACAGAATATTTTGAGTGTCATAATCATATATATATATATATATATATATATATATATTAAAGTACGATGTTGCCATCTTGGTGGCATAGCTGGAGCCAACAATAGCGACGCTGCACTATGTGGTAATGGTGCTTCATTTGTTGCTTACAAAAATAATACAGTAAATTTTCGGACCCAAAATAGCATGAATTCACAAAATCAAATTTATTAACATTGAAAGACCTATCTATATAGTTGACTGGAACCAGCATTTCACTTCACAAAATAGAATAATTCATAAAATCGAACTTCACAAAATCAAAAGTTTATTTTAAAACAAGAACTCCCTGCAGCAAGTTTGAGAGGTCTAGTCTCACCTGAGGAAGAACTTCCTCTCTGCGGCCATCGCAGCCTTGATGTCCTTCCTGCCGTCAATGTCCTTCTGTGAACGATTCACCACGCCGATGTAGCCTCGACGCAGGGGTAGCAGTTTATTCTCGAGAATGTCCCGGGCGTCAGTGCCCTCGTCCATCAAATCAAGCTTGGTGATGACACCGATGGTTCGCAGGCCCATTGGATCAACCTGCAACGTCGGGAATTTAGTCTCTACGGGTGGTTATCAAGTGAAAGAGATAATAGGGCAGTGCCACGAGATTGTTAGGTTGCCTACTTACAGAATAACGCTCAGCTGTTTACCTCCCCTCTCTTCCCCTACTGTACGCTTAAAACCATTGAAAAATAATAATAAAAAAGTTAGAAAAATTGACTTTGTTGCCAGGTATAATTATTTAAGGACACAAAAATGTAGTTTGTGTATTCTTTATAAACTAGCAGATGATATGGAAATGATATAAATGTAATAATTGCCGTAAATAATTTATAAGTAAAGTATGCGATATGCGTTTCAGTGACATCACGTGGGCCTGGCTTATAATTTTATCTTTATTTTTATATTAAAAATTTTATTTTATTTTAAATTAATTAAAATTATTGATTCTATTCAAAACCAAAATAACATAATTTATATTTAACATTTTTACATCAAAAAAAGAAACCTTTTATACAACAAGAACATTATACAGGCTTCAAATAATTTTCTCAATAGAAAATTTGAATTTTTCCTCAGTAACTATTAAAGCTATTTGAAATTATCACCTACCCTCCCCCCTTTTATCATTTTTTGATAATGAATCAAGAAATTATTTTCCTCTTAAAAAATTTTTATGCCAAAAAAGCAATTTTTTTTTTTTTTTTTTTTTTTACATGTACAGTAGGTTTGGATAGGATGGTGGGAACACCACAAAATCAGCTGTACATATGTTAACGCACCTCCTTGGCCAGTTTGAGAGCATCACTGTTAGCCAGATCCGTGTTTGCGGGGGTGACTGCCAGGATGAGGCAGTTCTCTTTCTTGATGAACGTGTTGATCATCCCTCTGATCTGAGCCTCAATGTCTACAGGCTGGTCACCTATCGCAACCTTCGTCAGCCCAGGTAAGTCAATCAGAGTCAGGTTCAGCACTGAAACATAAAGTAACTCATGTAGCGCTCCGGTGGCAGTCAAATTAATTATAGAGGCTACATATACAGGTTTTTTAAGTGTTTCAAAGAAGGCAAATTTTCACCAAAAGCTAGCGTTAAAATTTGTGTAACTTTTCTTTGTAAATTATTGAAGCTTTTTTGCAAAACAACTCCCACATCCACCACCTCCCTTTCATTTTAGTTCAGTACGGTAGAACATCTTCAAACTGTTCCCCATCAGTTTTTTTTTAATCAATGAATCACGATGTTATATGATTTTTTTTTTCCAGTAATTAATGTAATTATTAGGTAAAGCTACGACATTACATAGCAACAAGTATTTACTCTAATAATTATTGAGACCCTATTTTCTCCTAAAAATTTTCTTTAAAGCCAACAGTGATCCCCCCCCCCCCTCCTCCTTTCAATTTAGATAGAGAGGACTTCAGTTTTTTTATTGTTTTTAACTCCTACCTTCTTCTTTTTTTGGTTATAAAAATTCAATTTGACTCTGACATTGTATTTATTAGTTTTTACTAAAATTATAGGTCAGCAAAAAAAATACCTTACCGTTTTATAGTATTTTCTATGCTATGTAAAAGTTTATAATCTTCCCCTCCCTCCTTTTTTATTACAAGAATTTCAAAAGCATTGATAGGAATTCCTGCAGACATAATTACGCAAAGACTCACCGTTAGGAGAGTAGACTCTGAGGTTGATGGGTACGTTGGAGATGCCCTTGTTTGATCCGGTCACACGATCCGTCTCTGCTTCGATCTCCTTGCGGATCTGATCGAAGTCAGTGAACTTCTGTCCCTTCTGGTGAAGGAACTCCCCATGTTCTGGATCACACAACGGGGGATGTTAGTACGCAATGACGATATAACATGATAAACCAGCCATACTGGTAGAGCAGTAGAAAATTGACAACTTGCATGATGTTTTTTTATTGATTATTTGGAAAGAGTGCCTTCAGGCATAGATAATATGAATCAGCTGTTCAACACAGTTCCTTCTAATTAACATGTAAGCGTTAGCAAATTCACAAGAATTCTGAAAAAATTTTGAGAGGCCTAATGCCTAAAAGCCATAGCAAAAGTTCCAAAACAATTTAACGAACTGATTTTTTTTAATTTTTAGTTGGTCTTTCCATGGGAAAGTCCTATGCTGAAAATTAAAAAAAAATTATTTAAAAAAAAATTGGCTCGTTATCATGATACAACTATAATAGATAGGTCCATCAGCCCTACGAATTTGGACTGATCTGCGCATTTTGGCCAAAAACACCCAAGGTGACGTCAGGTAGTGAGCTCAAAACAGCTGTTTTGCTGCACGAGGGGCCCCTACCGGAGCAGAATTTTTGTTCAACATTAGCGAGAACGTTGCTTTTTATTTCATCTCAAATTTGATATTTATTTGCAATACTACAAGCCAAACCGGTTGCAGTAACGTATTAAAAGAATTTTTAAACACTGCAATTCGCAAGCAATCTGGGGTAGAAGTTCGTATCTTTGTTCATAAAGCATACAAAGTTGCTATTGGCTGTGCGCAGATTAGTCACCTAGCGTTTGCGCAGCTTCATTTGGATTCAAGCTTTTTTATCATGCACACTTCGCAGAGCCATGCGCAGTAGACTACTAACATTTAAAACTCGTTTCTGCGCAGCTTTTCTAAGCCGTGGCTATTAATTTACGGAAAACTCTATAATAGAGCAGAAAAAATTAAATGTATGCACCGTGCGCATGGGACGGCCCTGGCTCGTTATATTGTTTTAAAAATTGTTTTATGGCTTTTAGGCACTAAAATCTGCCTGTCAAAAATTGTTCAGAATTTTTGTGAATTTGCTAAGGTTTACATGTTAATCAAAGGGGACTACGTCGAACAGCTGATTGATGTTATCTTTACCTTAAGAGCTATGTGATAACAGCAATATTTTTTCAGATTTTTTTTAACCCTATAACATCCTCAAAATCATGCTGCAAAAGCTGTGACGTCATAGTCATGCAAAAATTTAACATACAAGCATAGAGAAATACGTTGGATGACTTTGACGTCACAGCGTCTTTCCCCTCGATTTTGAGGATGTTAGATGCTTCAAAAATTAGCTGAAAAAAAATGACAATACAAAACTCGAGGTCCTTTATCCAAATACGTAATGACAAATTTTCATGAAGGTTGTCCACGGTTCTAAGGTGCCGACGGTACTCACCGGTATTTGCGTTGATAAGCTGAAGGATGAGGGGTCGCCTGGTGACGATGCCGGAACCTCGCGGCAGGAAATCTCTGCAACAATCAACAACATTGTTGTTGGTTGTCTATGTTATGTCTTTGGGACATTGCTGTTAACTCAATTATTGACCTCTTTAAAATAATAAATAAGCAGGTTAATCTATTTTAATAAAAAGAAAAAAATATAAATGAATGAATAAATAAATAAATAAATAAATAAATAAATAAATAAATAAATAAATAAATAAATAAATAAATAAATAAATAAATATCATAAGTATTTTCTGCCTTAATTTTAATAAAGAGAATATTTTATAATCACAGCTACAGAATATAATTTGTAGTTTAAAGAGGTGACAAGGCTTGTTGACATACAAGAGAGAGGTACAAAGTTATTGATTTTACTGAGCTGTCAATGAAAGGTCACGGGGGCATCAATGAGAAATTTAATAATTCATATGCTTGTATTTTTTCTGTTTTTTCAACACATAGGGGATTTAGAATTGTATTTTTAAAAGGTTTAGCGAATTCAACTGGATTTTATTAATCCCGCATTCACAAAAAAAAAAATCAATATAAACATTAGAAGCCTTACAATAATATAAAATACAGTATAAAATATTGTAATTAATTATATGATGGTTGGTTGGTTGGTATTTTGGGGCACCTTTTTATGAATTATTCTTTAATTTTTAATGAATACACAAGTAATTAACCGGTTCTAACTCAGGTGCTATATTGATAGGTACTCTGTTTCTCCATGCAGAGGACTAGAGATGTTGTATGTTGTTACAGTATTAACTGGCCAAAATAATGGCTTAAATTAAAATTGACACAAGTAAATCATTCATATATAACTTCAATCAATCACTAAATACATGTAACATGACGTTTTTGTATTACAGAATCCAATAGAGGGCATCGAATTACCCCAATTTTTTTTAAAATATTTTTTACAGCACAATAAGTATTGTTAAAAAGTTAAGCAAAGTTTGGATTTGACTCTTTTAGGTCCTATTTTTTTTTAAGAAGTGACGCCTATTGATGCCTCTTTCAATAATTTATTTTTGTAAGTTGTTCCTTGGTGCTAAAAAAAAAAATCTGGAATAATCAGAGTAGGATAACTTTGCACCATCTATTTATTCATGCAATAAAAAAAATATTGATCAAGACCGACATATTTAGAAGCTTTCATTTTCCCAAAAAAAAAAAATAATAATAATAAATCACTCTTCATTAAAGATCATTTTTATATCTACTTTACAAAAATAACAACTTTATGACTTTATACTAACAATAAGAGATGGGATAAATGTAATGCAGTCTTGGGAAATACAGCATTGTTAACTTAATCCTAAGCAAACCACACGTTTTAAGCCACTGATAAGAGATTACCTGATAAGATGGAACATCCTAGTACCACTCCCTAATTTTATGGTGACAAAAAATTTCTAACTATGTTTCCTCAACAATGAAACTAATGGACCTATTTATTGCATGAAATTGTTTATATTGAATGATTGCACATTACATAGTAAACAAATCAAAAAATTCATTGAGCTAAGAATGGAGTATCGGCCTCAAATTTTTTTTTGCAGAAATGGATAGAGCGTGCAAAGTTATGCTAACCTAATTGTTTTTCAGATTTTTTAGAACCCGGGATATTTTTAAAAAATTATTGAAAGTCCTTTTTGTGACGTCACGAGGCGGCAAGTCTTATCTTTTTCTTAAGGAGCGGCGTCTCGTGACGCCACAAAAAGAACTTTCAATAATTTTTTAAAAATAGTTCCCGGTCTCTAAATTCTGAAAAAAATTAAGGTAGCATAACTTTGCACCCTCTATCCATTTCTGCAATAAAAAAAATTGAGGTGAAACTCTTGGTTTAAATTTAATATATCTTCAAGGCTTTAAAATCTTAAATGTGAAGCCCTTCAACATCTACTAAAAAGAACCTGTTGTGTTTGAGCTATCCATTGTATCAAAATTCAACCAGATCAATAAGACAATAAATCTTTTTTTTTTTTTTTTTTTTTCTAAAACACAAACAGGTACTTGTGAAACCTTACACTTCTGACTGTGCTTGGAAATAATAGAGGGTTAAGTGATCAAATGGGGACAAAAAATATTGCAGGTTAAGGTTATTTTCTTATCCTATTTCACTGATAATTCACCTGTAGTGAATACAATTATCACTTATAAATCTGTTTCATTGCCAGGCCTTCAATTACATTTTTTTAACGATTTTGATTTTACACAATTAATGAAAAAACAGAGTGTTAAAAAAAAAAATACAATTATAAATAAATTGCAAAGTGTAGAATACCGTACTGTATTTTTTTCGTATAAAGCAGCACTGTGGATATTTTTAGCATTGGTTAAAAAAAAAAAAAAAAAAAAAAAAAAGTATCAACCAAAGGAGAACTACTGTATATATTAGATTAATGACTGCTAAATAGCTATTGCTATTTTTAAAGAAGTGAAAGTCTTTCTTTAGCTAGTAAATAGAAGTTTAAGCAATTGTATAATTGTACATAAGTTGCTTTTAAAACTAAGTATTGATCATGGTTTCCGCTAATATAAAAATTGTGACTTTGCCAATTTAAAAAAATGTTTCTTAGAAAAAAAAAATAGTTTTTCCCACAGAAAGAAATTATTTTTTCTCAATATTGGAGTTCAAATATGAAGGAATTTAGAACATTCAGTCATAGACAAAAGAGCCGGATTTTGAGGCCTTAAACTTCAAAACAGGGAAAACGGCAAAACTTGACAAAACCAAAACTTCTAATTTTAGCTAGATCATGCTGAAAACACCTGACATCATGTAATTGGACCCTAGGAGTTTGAATATGAAAGAATTTTGAAGATTCAATCACAAACAAAAAAGCCGGGTTTTGAGGCCTTTAACTTCAAAACAGTGAAAACGGCAAAACTTGACAAAACCAAAATTTCTAATTTTAGCTCGATCATGCTGAAAACACCTGACGTCATGTAATTGGACCCTAGGAGTGTGAATATGAAGGAATTTTGAAGATTCAATCACAAACAAAAAAAGCCGGGTTTTGAGGCCTTGAACTTCAAAACAGTGATAACTGCAAAACTTGACAAACCAAAACTTCTTATTTTAGCTTGATCATGCTGAAAACACCTGACGTCATGTAATTGGACCCTAGGAGTTTGAATATGAAGGAATTTTGAAGATTCAGTCACAAACAAAAAAGCCGGATTTTGAGGCCTTAAACTTCAAAACAGTAAAATCGTCAAAATTTGACAAAACCAAAACTTCTAATTTTAGCTCGATCATGCTGAAAACACCTGACGTCATGTAATTGGACCCTAGGAGTTCAAATATGAAGGAATTTTGAAGATTCAATAACAAACTAAAAAGCCGGATTTTGAGGCCCTAAACTTTAAAACGGTGAAAACGGCAAAACTTGACAAAACCAAAACTTCTAATATTAGCTCGATCATGCTGAAAACACCTGACGTCATGTAATTGGACCCTAGGAGTTTGAATATGAAAGAATTTTGAAGATTCAATCACAAACAAAAAAGCCGGGTTTTGAGGCCTTAAACTTCAAAACAGTGAAAACGGCAAAACTTGACAAAACCAAAACTTCTAATTTTAGCTCGATCATGCTGAAAACACCTGACGTCATGTAATTGGACCCTAGGAGTGTGAATATGAAGGAATTTTGAAGATTCAATCACAAACAAAAAAGCCGGGTTTTGAGGCCTTAAATTTCAAAACAGTGATAACGGCAAAACTTGGCAAAACCAAATCTTCTAATTTTAGCTCGATCATGCTGAAAACACCTGACGTCATGTAATTGGACCCTAATCAAAAAGACTTATCCGCGAGGTTTAGCCGGCGGATAACTTGTCCACGTTCTATTTTGTATAACCTAAATACTTGGCCGCGTGGACAAGTATAGGCCCAAACAAGTGTTTGGATAAGTTACTTTGGACAAGTCACTTAGCCAAACCTGTTGGACAAATTCTCGTGGCTAAGATAGCCGCGTGGATAAGTATCGCGGACATATCTCCCACCTGGATATTTTTAATTAGGACGCCATCTTGGATTACGTCTTAAATATGGAGGTAATTGGACCTTGATATATGGTGATTTGTTGCTAATTTATTTAGCAATTGTGTTTAAATTTGATTCTGATAGTTTCTGATTTTAAAAATATATTAAATTATTGTAAGCCTTTACAAAAAAATGTTAAGGGTAAGATATACGCCACCAATGTTAAAAAAAAATCCCTCTCACAAAAATTCTGAAAAAAATTTAAAATGTTCTCCTCTATACCCCCTATCAGTACCTAAAATATCAGGTATACAAATACGATCTAGTTTTTGAGTTATAAATTTTTAAAGTTGACTACTTTAACATGGAGAAATGAAACTCCCATGTTAAATTGGTCAACTTTAAAAATTCATAACTCAAAAACTAGATCGTATTTGTATACCTGATATTTTAGCTACTGATGGGGGGTGTAGAGGAGAACATTTTAAATTTTTTTCAGAATTTTTGTGAGAGGGATTTTTTTTAACATTGGTGGCGTTACCTTACCCTTAACAATCAAAGTTTGTCCCCCTTAATTTTTCTTTCAATGTTATTAATCAACCTACTTAAAAAGTGGAATATGAAAAGTGTGTTGCAGTATAATTACAAATGACCCAAGCCTATCCACACATGATGTCTTATATTATTAAATTTGGTATGGAATACAGTACATTTGTGGAAAAATTAAGTTAGACAAAGAGTATGTACGTTTGCAGCAATTGGTTATGTTCCATTCATTATCTACAGTGTTTTTTCACACAAGTCCTAGTTAAAGCTGTTCTTCATTTAAGAGGAAATGTTTGTAAGTCAAGAACGTTTAGCACTGAGAAAGTATTGATTATGAAAAAATTAGGACTTTGCCAATTTAAAGAAATGGTTTTAAAGATTTTCAAATTAGAAAATCCTGTTTTTTTCTAAGAAAGAAATTACTTTGTTATTAATGCAAGTGTCAGTTTTGGTCGTAAAATGACAACAATTGCATTGACATTCAAAAATATTTTTCTAAATGGTTCTATTTTTAAAAATTGAGTTAATTACTGTAAGCCTTTGCAAGCGAATGTTAACAAATAAAGTTTGTCCTCCATTTTTCTTTAATATTTTAATCACCCACCCACTAAGAAAGGAAACTTCCTATTTGTTATCAGAAAACATGGAGCCTATTTCCGTAATTATTATCATGTCTACTTAATGAAGCTGTATGGAGATGGACCCTGTCTGATCTGCAGCTTTGTTGCAGATTTGAAATTTTGAGAGAAGTATGAAATACCTTCCCAGTAAACACAGGATGTCAAAAATACGTTGGGGGCTGGAGTGTTGGCACAGTACGGGACCGACAGAGTTGTGTTTACTGGGTTAATTACTAATATAAAGTTAAAAATTCACCACGCCTCCATAGACTGCGTGGAAATGTCCACAAGCAAAGCATTGTGTCTCTAGCCATATATGTATTCCGATAATTAATGCATGTACTGTACAGTTTTTAAAGTTAAAAAATTGGAATTCATAGGTAAGATTTTAATGCATGTATTCCAATTTTTAACTTTAAAAACTGTATGTGCAGTAATTATGCACATACTGCAGTATGCATACCCGGCACTGTATGTCTATCATACTTATGATATGTTTACATACACATCATATGTTATGCATATTGCAATAACTGCATGCATTTTGTCTGCATAATGCTAATGCACACAAGTCTTGTTTGAAGTTGCATTCCTTTTAAACTTGAAAATGTGAGCCAAAATTAAGGTAGCATAGATTTGATTCATTCACATAATTCCATATAAAATTCCGATTTTGAAATAAAAAATTGTCGCAATCACATTTTTCCCTGACATTGTAAAATTGCCATGATTCATAGCCATATGATGTTAATGATGTGTCACAAATTTGCGAAATCATTAATATGATAAATTTAGCGAAATATGAAAATTATAAAGTTTATACTGAAAAGTGTAAAAATAATTCCGCCATAAGAATCAATATTGATTGTTACGAATATCGAATAGCATGCCTCAATGTCAAAAAGAATTGACAGATCCGCCATAATTATTTTGCATTCCATAACGAACAATGCAATTTTCAAATAGAAATAAAACCATAAAAATCGACTGAAAATTCAATACTTCTACAATATGAATAATTATTATATCTTAATAAACCATTAGAGAGTGTAAATAAAGTTGAAAAATGTAAATTTATGACCAAAAATGGGTGTAAAATATGAACTTACCGTCCTACAAAATTTTCTAAGACCGAACTTTTTCCAGCACTTTGGCCACCTACTACAGCGATTTGTGGTAAATCTAATTGCATATGAACTCCGAGTTGTGTGAACGCATCTTGCAACTTATTCACAATTGGAATAAGTTGCTCCATTCCAGTATTTCCAGCCATTTTTGATGACTAACACGAAACTTCTATCACCCAGAACCTCCGCCTTCTTGGCTTTGTCGATTTTTATTTTTTATCAAGTGTTGTTCGTAAATTTAACAAAATGGTGTCGTAAACCTGCGCATAAAATTATTTCTAACGTAAAATCGTTTTTGCGCAGCTTTTTATTTTACATCACTAAACTTTTGTTTGAGTTACGTAAGGAGGAAAAGGGGGGGAAATATGATTTTAGTGCGCAAACTCAAAATTTAAAACGGATCGAAGATTCAGATGCCCTAATTCTTAATAATAAAGCTATTTCTTTACATTTTTTAATACAAGTCTAGACAATCCATATGTATAAAAAGTAAAAAATATACTTTGTTTTTGCTTTTGGCAGCATAAATTCATTTGAAGTTTGTTTTTTAGGGGTATAATCAAGTGCGCCACAGCTGTTGCGAGTTTCGATCAATACTGTGTGCACATATTATAGGGGGGATGTACACGCCCCCGCAATTTTATTTGGGTCACTAAAACGTGTAGACATAGAAAATCGTTCTCATTACCTGCAAGTACTATAGGTCGAGGGATAGATTAATTTTTATTTAAGGGGGTATTTAAAATCATTTATTTTGTAATCATACAGCTAGAAAATATATAATATAAAAATTGAATACCAAATATAATTATATAATAAATTTATCACCACGTACATTATATATTTATATTTTTCATTATAAAAACTGTCAAATTGATCATTTAAGTTAATTTAAGGTTTTAAAATCCTCGACAGAAAGATCGATCAAAGAAGAAAACAATAGAATTATTGAGAAAAACTATCAAAGGATACATAATTATTTTAGACAACAATATTAAAATCTTAAATTCTCATTACTATTTTATTGGAGTTATTAACTTAATTAACTTATCATTTTAAGGTTTCATTCATAAATATAGGGGGGATTATAAATTATAAATAAGTAATTATATTTGGAACACAGAAAATATTATATATAATACGTAGACAGAATAAATTTGAAATAATAAATTTACAAATTATTTTTTCTTCTTTGAAAAATATATGAATTTAAAAGAAAAAGTTAGATAATTTTATAGTTTTTAAAACACTTGTAAGAATTATAATCAAAGAACACAAGGAAGAAATAATCAGAAAATGAAATATGCATGGATCGATATTATAAACTTTCGAAGATCCTCAATTATAAGTTTTTGAGTTGGGAATTTTTAAAGTTGACTATTTTAACATGGAAGTTCCAATTCTCCTTGTTAAAGATGTCAACTTTAAAAATTAATAACTCGAAAGCTAGCTCGAATTTGTATACCTGATGTTTTACTTATATTTTATTTTTATATTTTAACAATAGGAAATGTAGAGGAGAATATTTTAATTTTTTTTTTCATGATTTTCATGCGTGGGATTTTTTTTAAACATTGGGCGTGTTACCTTACCCTTGACAACTGATCAGCACAAGTAAATTGTGTTGGAATTATTTTGTGTAGTTCTAAACTTCTCTCTTGTATTTTCTCTTTTGTGATATTATTTCTACTGGCAGATTAAAAAAATCTGTCATAAAGCATAAAGAGTATTTATTTTTTGATGAGATGTAATATTATTAACGCATGCAGTGTCGCTACATATGCAAATATTTATATATAGCTACAATGCAGTGCTCTATATAAAAAAATAATATAATATACGTCTGGTTGCTCTTTTTCTTACTAAAATATGCAGATCTTTATATATTTTTTTTATTTGCAGACAGCTATTATAAAACGTTTTCTGCATGCTGTTCCGAGTTCAGAGGAATAAAAAATGCACATGATTTATAAAAATTATTGTGCAAAAGAAAATAATGTAACTGCAATGTAGACAATTTTAATTATCGTTTTAAATTTCCAATTTAATTAATTTATGTTTTATCAAAAGCCAAATTTAACTCAAAAGCAAAGAAATTAACAAAACTAATTTTGCTCATAGTCGTGTATATATATAAAATCTTAACTACGTAAAAATTGAAACTTTTGATTTTTACAATTATGCTCAAAGTTTGAAACTGTAAAATTTAAGGATATAATTTAATATAGCCATTTTATATTTAAAGGTGTACTTTAAAATATGTATTAATAGTTTTTAAACTTAAAAAGGGGCATTCACAAAGCGATAAGGCCGAACTTAGAACTCAATATTTTAAGACCAGAAAATTGTGCATATTTGCTGATAAGAAAATAAAGCCTTAAAATATTGAGCTCTAAATCCAGCCTTATGGCTTTGTGAATACCCCCTAAAAATCCAAGGGAAAAATCCTTTTTGTTTAAAAGTAAAGTACCAAAAGTTTTAAAATACTAAACTTTCTCAGTGTATAAAAGACAAACCCGATTTTATCACTATAAAAAAATTTCGTCTTTTTCTCAAACTATGCGTCAGACTGGATTTGCTTGAATGGAACGAAACAGTAACTCATTTGAACAAAGTCTTCTACTCGCAATTGTTGTAACAAACCATTGCGAGTAGAAGACTTTGCATTTGAAGCAAAACTATTTGTGCGCATTGCAGGTTGAGCAAAAAAAAAAAAAAAAAAAAGTGTGTTTGTTATATTTTTCATGGTCAATTTATTACAAGATTTTCTAGATCAATTTAAGGTATTGCGCGTCAATTTTGTAACATGACGAACCAACTTAAGTTATTTAGGCCTCTTCGTAAACCCTGCTCGGTGTGTACTTTCTACACCCAATCGACCTTATGTACATGCAATATAAGGTCGATTGGGTGTAGAAAGTGTACACCGAGCAGGGTTTACGAACAGGCCTATTATAATTTATAGCTTGTCTTAATGATGTACATCATTATCATTTATTTTATATCAGGCGCGGATCCAGGGGGGGGGGGGGGGCTGCAGGCCCCCCCCCCCCCGAAATTTTGGATTTAACATGGACAATATAGGCATTTCCCCCACTCCAATTTTTTTTTTTAACATTGGCCTTATGGAAGCAGCCCCCCCCCCCGAAATTTTTTTCTGGATCCGCGCCTGTTTTATATGTATTTAGAATAAACTGCTCAATAGGAAGTTTTCTGCGGTTATGATGTAATGTATTATAACCACACTAGATTTTTACTATATATCTTACTCCCTTTTATGTTATGTAATAAAGTAAGAAAAATATTAGTAATAAATATTACTAATATTTTTCTGGACACTACTGTAATATTAAATGTCAATAAGAAAAAAAATCGTTAAGTCATCAATAGAATTCTCTTTTAAACACTGAAAGTTTACATTTTCAACTCATCCTTTAAACGTCTAAAACTAATCTTAAAACATCCTTACGTAAATTTACCTCAAAAAACACATCTTATCACTGAAATCAAGTGAGGATGAAATTGGAGGCAATATTTCTATTTTAACATTTAATGCTCAAGAGGAAAGAAAACGTAATCTCATATTTTTCACTCTTATTTTCCTCAAAAATGGTGCAAAATAGGAGGAAATTAAACGAGTAGAGACATTAATTGCGAATAAAAGATGAAATTTTTCTGGTAAATGAATTTATTTCATTAGCGATCGAGTTATCTGTAAGTACAGTGAATTATCCCAGAAACATGTAAAACAAATATCATATTTTACTGAATTTATTTTTCTGGTGATGCAGAAATTATTATTATGCAATTTTAATATTTTAAACATTTACTATAACAATTTATTATTTATTTTATGAAAAAAATGTAATAAATCTCCCGTTAGTGTGTTAATTTAAAACAATTTTTTTAATTGAAGAAAAAGTATCATCACTGATTACGTAATCATGCCAAGAAAATTATAGCAGTAGATAAAAAAAAAAAAGTAAATTTATCAAGCGCCCGTAAAGTATGCAACTTTTTGTGCGTTAAAGAATTGCAGGTTGCAGATTTTACCGTTTCTTACATTGTGCTGCCATCTCGGTAATAAAATAGAAACTATTTCAACAAAGATTTTATTACACTTCGTTTGAAATATATTGGACGTGATTCATGACAGCTAGGGTCTCTGATATTTTATATTCCTCTATTATACAAAATATAAAAAAATATAATTTATATTCATTAAATATAAATTTCTACGTTTTCTAAAAGCAGTTAATTATTTTGTAATGTATAAACATATCTTCAATAGAAAATTTTATTTGCATATGGCTCGGGACCTGGCTCCGAAAAAATCGACAGCTATAGGGTGCAGAATGTATAATTTATACCATTTCGCTTTTCTGTTTTTCTCAGATATCTTAATTGAATTAGGAGAGTAAACAGTAAACTCATTTATGGAGTAAATTTTGAAACACAGAAAAATAAGTAAATGTTTTACTATTATATTGGTCGGATAATAATTTTTTCAAACTCCCAGGCCGATACCAATTTTAAATAAACCACAAAAAGTTTTAATTCAATATGACCCACGTGAAAATATAATATTGATTCTGTCTATCATGATATTGGTGCATGCTAACATTATAATTACATTTTGAATGATAATTTAAAGTCTTTAAGACTATAATAATATATGCATGCAGTAATATGCAGAAATCTCATATTTATTTTTGAATCATTCTGTCGTCATGCACTTTAACTGCATTATTTTTTTTATTTCAGAAATGAAAACGCGCGGGGAATCAAATTATATTACCTTGATTATTTTTCAGATTTTTTAAGAGACCAGGAAATATTGCTAAAAAGTTTTGTCCAGGTTAAGGTTATAACCTACGCACCTTTTAGGTCCTATCCTTTTACTAAGCAGTAAATATAGCATCTATTTAACGTGTGCTCTGTACTTTCAATAATTTTTAAAAAAAATATTTCCCGAGCTGTAAACAATCTGAAAAGAAATATCAGAATATCAAAACTTTGTAACCTCTATTCATTTCTGCTATAAAAATTTGCATGTATGTTGTTTATGCATTAAATCTTTAATTAGACGTTTATTACCTTTTATTGGTATAATAAAAAAATGCTCATACGACTAGAAAAGATATAGCGCTGTTCTCATAATTATTAATATTTAATACCAAAAGAATTGCGATTTATTTGTTTAATAAATATTGTTGTATTATTAAATTTGTTTACTAGCACTTTCAAATTTTCAAGGGTGGTCTAACAATCATTAAATTAAGTCTATTTTAATTTTATTTCGACAATTATAAATCTGTTGGTAAATTAATTACATCATCATAATTAAATAATAAAATAAATATAACATTCAATTCCCTTACGTTAGATGGATTTTATTTTATTAATTAATTTTGTTTCTATGGAACTATGGACATTGCAGACTAGCTGATGTAAAGAAAAATTTTACTAACATTTTCAAAATTGATTCACCTTCTCTAATAATTAAATTATAAGCTCATATTATGACCATTTATCACACTGACTGATTTTAATTTTAAATAAAACAATTATATAATTATTAGTTACAAGGGATACAAAGTGCATCGAAACTTTTAATTTATTTCACTCAAGCTTTAAAATGTTTTATAGCGTCAAGAGCTTCATAGACCATGAAATCTATTTTATAATTAATTGTCTGCATGTATCTATATTATTGTGTAATTATTATTTACTCCTTCTCGGCCTTGTTGCCGTCATAACCTGTCTTATTAAACTCAATAGATATATATTTTTTGATAAACATATTGATTGTAGGAGAAAAATGGATAAAATAAAGAATGGACAACCTACATGAAACTTTTTTATTGCAGAAATGAATAGAGGGTACCAAATTATGCTACTCTGAATTTTTTTCAGATTTTTTTGAGTCCTGGAACTATTTTTAAATAATTGTTGAAAGTGCGGCCACGCCCCCTGGAGGCGTCAATAGGCGTCCACTCTATCCTTTTATTAGGGATTCAGGAGTGTTAACTTAACTTACAGAACTTTCAGTAATTATTTAAAAATAGTTCCGAGTCTCAAAAAAATATGAAAAAATTCAGAGTAGCATAATTTGGTACCCTCTTTTTAGTTCTGCAATAAAAAAATTTCATGCAGGTTGTCGATTTTGACTAAAATACAATAAAAATAAGACACAATGTTTTAAGTACGAAACTGCTTAGTTTTATTTAAATGCAGGATTATACAAAAATAAATCACATTATGAAGATCTCTGACTTTGCAATTTGATTTTTGGTTCTCAAATCATCAACAGATTTTGACAGCGTCTTTTCTTAACAAAATCCTAAAATAAAATTGCATCTTCAAACGACTTGTAAAAAAATATTATTGGAAAATGGACTATAATTACGGCAAAAAAAGCTATATTTTCCATTAAATTTCATTAATTAATTAGAAATAGGAATTTATTTTTTTAAATTGGTACACATCATTAAAAAAATCACAATTTTTTATATTTTTTTCACCTGAATGTACAATCTCTTTCTTCAAAAATTTGTTGCAACTATAAAATCTCTATTGTTGAAAGAAATTTTCCAATGCAACAAAAAAAACTCTATTGTTAAGGGAATTTTCCAAACCAATTTATATTTTGCAATTAATATACAGACATTTTTTTATATAAAAAAAAAAATCATGACCAATACTTGGTATATTATTTTTTTTTCAGTAAAATCAGGTGTTATTTCATGTGTACCAATGTACAACATACATGAAAATGTTTTATTGCAGAAATGAATAAAGGGCACCAAATTATGCTACTCTGAATTTTTTCAGATTTTTTTTGAGACCCGGAACTATTTTTAAATAATGATTGAAAGTTCTGTAAGTTAAGTTGGCACCTCTGAATCCTTAATAAAAAGGACCAAGACGCCTATTAATTATTTAAAAATAGTTCTGGGTTTCAAAAAAATCTGAAAAAATTCAAAGTATCATAATTTGGTACCCTCTATTCATTTCTGCAATAAAATTTTTTCATGTATGTTGTATGTTATATTTTTTTGCAGACTTAAGCCTTGGGTGCAGCAGTGGTAGCCTTGGCGGCCTCTTCAGCTGGGGGAGGGGTTGGTAGCTCTGGGTACTCCAACTTGATTCCCTCCTCACACTCGAAGATGGGACAACATTCAGGGAACTCGGCGGTCTTGTTGGTCTTGTCGCTCAACTTGCACTTGGGGTTGGCCTTGGGAAGAGGTCCGCAGTCCTCCACCATCTCGAGCAGACGGCCCTCCTCGACGATGCAAGTGGAGCGTCCACAGAATGGAGCCAACTCCCACGACTTGCCGGGCTCGATGGTGGAGCAGCGGGTCGAGGCGAAGCACAGGCCGGGGAAGTCTGTAGTCAAATGGGGCACGGTTAAGTGGGAGAGCTAGTCAAATGGGGCACGGTAAAGTGAGGGAGGTAGTTAAATGGGACACGGTTAAGTGGGAGAGCTAGTCAAATGGGGCACGGTAAAGTGAGGGAGGTAGTCAAATGGGACAGAGTTAAGTGGGAGAGCTAGTCAAATGGGGTAGACTACCACTGGATAGTGTCAAACTTGGTAGAATACAGTGAGGAAGGTTAGTATCATAGGTTAGAATAAAGGAATTACTTTTGTCAAATTGGGCAAAATACAGCAAGAGAGATATAAGTAAAATGGGACACAATAAAGTGAAGATTTTTGTCAAATGGGGCAAAATGCAGGGGAGGAAGTCAAAATTGGGAAATATAAAGCAAAGAAGGTACGCAGTAAAATGCAGCGATTGCTGTTTTTCAAAATCATACGCAGCTAACGCAGCAATATTTTTAGTAGGAAGGGTACCGCAAGGGACTAAATAAAGCCTCTTACGTTTCTCTCCCTGCTAAATAAATTTTGAAAATTAACATTAATCTTGAAATAAAATATTAAAAATAAAGGAACTTCCTCAATTCTTTTTAAATCTTTGATTATATAAAGGTGAATTCAAGAACACAAATTGTTGCAAACTACAGTAAAACAAATCTAAGTTTACGCCTGACATGGCTAGACTATACGTCTAGACCGACTGGCGCCCCCTATCTTAGCCATGTTTTGACTTCCAAAATGGCCGTCGCGCGTAATCAAATCCACACGTAAACTAAGATCTGTTATACTGTATATTCTATCTTGAGTTTAAATTATCACCTACAGCCCACTGGGTAAAAATGACCCACAGTTCTCAAAAGGCTAATTTTCTGAACATGAAATTGTCACGGTCACCACGTGACGTCACGCACCTCTGAGCACGTCAGCGGGGATCAGACGTCGGAACGTCTTGGGCCTCTCGGTGGTCTTGTCGTCAGCAGCCAGCGCCACGGCGACCACGACGGCGATCAGAAGAAGCTTCATGATGAGCTACAAAATTAATTACGTCACTCACACATGTCTACAGAAGATAATCAAATTGGACATTACTTTGCTCTAGGGAGGTCGATGAAATGAGTCCCACCAAATTTGGGACCTTTTAAATGAGTTTGTGTTGGCGATTTTGACCCTAGCTGCATCTATATAATTATGCATGCTGAATGCATTTGGGTTGATTCAAAAGAGAGTCGTCCAGAAAGTTTAAATAATTATTGAAAGTGCGGCCACGCCCCCTGGAGGCGTCAATAGGCGTCTAGGTCCTATACTTTTTATTAAGGATTCAGGGGTGCCAACTTAACTTAAACAATACTTTTAATAATTATTTTAAAAATAGGTTCTGGGATATAAAAAAAAATTCTGAGTATAACATAATTTGGTGCCCTCTATTCATTTCTACAATAAAAATTTTTCCTGCACGTTGTCCATTATTAATATTTTATATTTAGTGCTTTTCGACGTCACAAAGTGGTAATAAAATTTGGTTGACAAATTTCACAAAATTTATAATATAGCAATCTTGACGCGTTGCAAAATTAAATCCTATCCTAAAGGGAAAAAATTCCGGTTTCGATTTCACCCCGCGAAGTTGTAAAAGTTGATTTAGTGGAGCGGAGATTTTTTATCTTCCAACTCTCACCGCTCTAGGTCAACCACACTGGAGATCAGGGGAGTAGCTGTGACGTCACAAAACTGGAGTTCTGTGACGTCATTCATTGATAGAGACTTCTTAGTAAGTTTCTTTTCAATTAAATATTTAATTTTTTATTAAAATATATTATTACCTGACTTCGGTAATACTGAATCTTTTGATATTTTTTAAATTAAAATTTTATCAATATTAATTATTTTTACTTCCTACGAATATAATCATACGTCAAGTGATTGGAAAATGGCCAATATAATTGGTTACAAACAATCTGTTGTAAGAAAGCTACAAAAGTTAATTTATTAATTTTAAAACATTAATATATATTTTTAAAACGTATTAAATTCTAATTTGAAATGATATTAAAATTTAAATAAAATTATTTATATTTATTTAAAATAAAAAAAAAATAAAAAAATAATCATTTTTTTAAATTTAATTCTTTAAATAAAAAATAGAATATATAATTTTTTTGTTTTATTTACTAATTTGTTGTAACTAACGCTGATGTAAAGATTATACTCTTATTAAATAAAATAAAGTTCAAATATAGACATTTAATTTAAAATACAATGTTTGACCGGGTCTCGTCAGATCACCGAAATCAAGCAACGCCGCGCGTGGTTAGTAGTTGGATGGGTGACCATTTTCAACAAAAACCTCGTTTCCCACCCAGGGGTAAAACGTTGCGCTTTTCCACTATGTGGTTCCCCTGGCTTTGGAACATTGCACTTCCGGTTCATTGACAAAAGCTGTAGCGTCCATCCAAGCTGAGGTTTCCACGTTTCCCTCAGTCGCAAGCAAATACCGGGATGGATTGCAAGGGCCGCCACCGTTCCGGAAGAACCCGTGAAACGCTCAATTTAGGGTTTCGGAAAGTTACAAAGTAGTATGTCATTAATAATTAGAAGCACCCAATATTGTTTGATTAAAAAATAAACAATTTAGAAATTCTATTTCATTACACAAATGGTAACATTAAGTTAGAGAAAACGCCTGTCAGCTGTTCGACGTACTCCCCTTTGATTAACATGTAAACCTTAGCAAAACTTCTCAAAAATTCTTAAATTTTTTTGAGAGACTGATATTAGTGCCTAAAAGCCATAAAAAAAATTTCAAAACAATTTAACGAGCCGATTTTTTTAAATTGATTTTTTTAATTTTAAGCATAGGGCTTTCCCATGGAGAGACAAACTAAGAACCTTACTATTTAAAAAAATTCAGCTCGTATAATTGCTTTGAAATTTTTTCTATGGCTTTTAGGTACTAATATCTGCCTCTAAAAATTTTTTCAGAATTTTTGTGAATTTGCTAAGGTTTACATGTTAATCAAAGGAGAGCACGTCAAACAGCTGATTCGTGTTATCTCTACCTTAATGGTCGCTGGTTATAATAAAAAGTGAGGAAGCCGTCACAACTCTCTGTACATATGGAGTGTGAAAGTTGTTTCTACTTGCTAACGTTTCGTCACAACGATCCAGTTTTATAGACGTGAATATATTATTTACTGCATGATCTCATTTCTGTATTTATGAATGTGTATATTGAGTAAACCTTAGCACCGTTCGTATAATAGGGAGTTTTATTATTGAATCAATTGAAATCAATATCTGTAGTAGTCTTGAATTTTTGCTGTCTTTTGAAAATGAATAAATTTTTGAATTTTAAATCAATTATATTTACGAACAGACCTCTTGATTTAAATTAAGTCAAATAAATAATTAAAAAATAAATTAAATAAAACAAGGATCCAAGGATATAGTTTAATATGAATTGATTGTCATATCAAATTCTTGTTTTAAAAATATAAATATTATTAATTGATTAGAATTCGGCGTAATATATGTAATTATTATATTAATTTTGAGTATATTTACTCACTGAAAACGAAATTAAAAATATACTTTATCAGTCTCAATTCAGTTATATATAATCTTAGTTAATGAAAAATTGTTTCATTTTAAAAGCGATAATAACATTAGTATAGTATTTAATAAACTCCCTATCAATGAAATGGTTGAACTGAATATAATAATATATTTGTTGGCAGTGTTGGCACTGACCCAAAGCTTCTAATGATTTTATATAAATGAATGATTGTATTGTAAAGTATCTTTGAGGAAGATGCTACGTATTACTAATTACTACTGCAAATCTTAATTCAACATTTCGTGTTATACGTTGTAATCATTTTTATAAATAATTATAAAATTATTTTAAAAATGTAAACGTATGATAAAATAAATATTAATAATATATTGATAACAAAAAAATATTAATAAAATGTTTTGTATTTAATTTTCAAAATATTACAATATAAAGAAATTACTAAAATGGTGTAATTTGTATATAAAACAAATCAACCGTCTTCTCAACATAGGCTCAACTGACGCGATAATTGAAAATAAAAACACATCAAAATGACTATCAAACCTTATTATTGACATTATTATTATTATTATTGATCCACATCGATTCAATTACATTTCATTGTGATAATCAACTCAAGTAACGGTTCAAGAAGCCATGCTCTCTGATCGTGTATATTTACATGTTTATTATAATAAATAAAAATAAGGTTAATTTATAAAAACTGTTACGATAATAAATGGTATAATTTAATAAAATTTAAACCAACAAAATTATGCCAACTAATATCAGGATAGCAAGATATACTAATGAAATAGATTGAACATAATTTTTGTCACTTTATAAGACGACACAAACTATGGTTTTTGGCATTTGTCCTCACCTCCACTATAAACTATGCTAACCTCTAAAGTTCTGTGATGACATTTACTTGCTGTGAATGAATGAATATTGTATGTATATATATTTATTATTATGAATGAATGAGTGAATATTGTAAACGAGAAATAATGAAATAAATGATTAAAGAATTGACGAAGTTCTTGAAAAATATATTGTTAAATGTATAAAACGATACATATCAATATAATAAATAATGTAAAACATATAAACATGGTAAAGATAAAAAATATAAATTATAAACAATTAATAGGAAATTAAAATTATTAAAAAAAAATAAAAAATATTTATTTAAATAAATTTATGTTAAAAAAAAATGTTATTAAGAATATATATATTTCAAACCAATGATTTTCTCAATGATAAAATTAACGTAATAATTTACGACAATGCTACAAAAAAGTGACCTTAATTGTTGTCATGATCCGCCTCAATTTGCGACAATGATTACCCCAAGTAACGGGTCGTGACGTCACGCCATCTGATTCTAGTAACAATGGAGAAAAATTAAACTGCAACCTTGAATGTTGTTATAAAATTTTCAAAATTACTTTATAATATAATTACGTTTGCATGTAATTTTAATTAAGTACATGTAACCTAGACATGCTTTTTGTTTCATTATTTAAACATGTTTTTTTAACAATTTATTTAATTGCTGTAATTCAACCATGCTGCTTTTTTTTTGTCTCTGATGATCGTAAGTGTAATTTTATTGTTTAGTAATAATTTAATGAAGAATTTTGATTTTTATTTATTTTATCTGAATTTAAAAATAGCTATGTTTCTGTTTGTTTTATAATAAAAAAAAAAATAAATATTTTTTAACAAATTTTTTTTTTATTGGTCATTTAACTTGTACATCAATCACGATTATATATCATAATCTTATCGATTGAAAATTAAAATTAAAATTAATTTTAAAATTAAAATTAAAATTAAAATTAATTTATTATTAAAATAAATATAATTTTTAAATATATTATTTTTTTATTTAAATTAATTTTTATTTTAAATTATTAGTATTTAACAAATGAAAAATTATGTAGTTTTAGCATTACTGTGTAATATTGAGTAAAAAAAAAATCGTATACACCGCAATACACACTATTTTGCAAGGAAATTTTATTATACAGTATTGCTTACGTCATCGTTGCAGGATGTTTACAGTTTACAGTCTCATAAAAAAAGAATAACAAAGAATGACGTACTCTTTGCAATAAGAATTAACAAATTGTTAGGGCTGTCTCACACAGAATGGTGTCGCTCCTTATGATACCATTCTGTGTGAGACAGCCCTAACAATTTGTTAATTCTTATTGCAAAGAGTACGTCATTCTTTGTTATTCTTTTATAATAAAAGAATAAAAAAAAATAATAAAAATTTATAAAAAAATAAAACCTATTCGATCAGGTGTACACGCTCACACAGCTTCGCATCGCATTCAATCGTAAGTTTCTCATTTAGAACAGGCTCTACATTTTTATAATACGAAAGTCATACGATGCGAAGGCAGTGAGCGATCACCCTTAATATATTATAGAGTGCAGCGATCAACAGTAAAATAAAAATGGAAACTATCACAATAATTTCGCCAGAGCAAATTTCCTGATTCTGCATTTGCATACGTTTGTAATATTTTCAAGATATCGTAATAAATATTTTCTGTCGTAATACACGAAACTTATTGACAATATTTGTCTAATCTAATTTCTCTAGCATTTCCTGCGATTATGAGCAATAACGCGATAACGTCCAACCAGGAAATCCTGATGACTTTGTATGTTCTATGATAAGAACTGTCACGAATTCATAATATCATGTATAATTGTATACGAATTGTCTAAAGCATCATAACAAATATCATGCACTTAACCCTGTCTCTAAACTGTAATAAATTTATAATAAAATTTGTGACTAAAATTTTAATATATTTCACTACAAGGTTTAGCAAAACTCCCTATTTTTTTTTTTCAAATTGTATTACCAACTATTTGAATTTTATTGAAAAGCTTATTAAAACACTTACCGCGAAATTAAAGGACTATAATAACTATAGTAGAACGATCATTAATATAAATTAAACTTGGAACTCTGTTCTCAGATTTGAGATGTGATAAAATTTTAGTTTTGTAAGATTTATTGCATTGTTGAACCATATATTCATGCAGTTATTGGAATTCAAACTTGAGAATAAATTTGAATTTGTTGCATTCAAAGTCGATGAATATTTTAGAATTAAAAAACTCACTCCCTTTCAAACTGACAAAAAGTAATCTAGTTTAACCCATTTTCAGAGTACCAAATTTAAAATTTCAACGAGGTTGATGCAATTAGGATTCAACTTTTTAATTTTTATCACAATCTAACAAAATTATAACTCCTTGGGGATTCATTCTAAGATCACAAAAATTAGTGTCAAATTTTCAGATCACTAAATTTTAAAGTTTGGCTCAATTCTGAATTAAGTTTTGCTCTAAGTTCACTCGTGACAAAAAAATTGAAAGTTTCCACTCACCTTTGTATTAATGTTAAGACAAGTCCCGTTGGGTCACAGGTATCAAGTAAGCTCTAGCTGGTCTCAACATCGGCTTTTATAGCGTGGGGCTGTCGGGAAAAGTGCGAGGAGGGGGGGGGGGGAGGGTTGTGGAGCGTGGAGAACACACAGGTAAGTCGGGGCATTAATTAACTGAAGATCGAGGACACTGCAATTGAATTAATTGGGAAGTTACAAGTAGTTATTATATAAATGGTATAATTGTTTTATTATAGCATTAACTTGAAAACATTTTTGCTTATAAATAATTTAAATATATTGATTTTAAATATATAATTGATTCATGAATCAATAGTCAGATAAATTGTCTTTACAAATAATATAACATACCCGAGTTGAAATATATTTCATCTTTTCTTCGCTATTAAACTCTCCTCTCGTCTTTTCTCCTCTTATTTTGCACCATTTTAGAGGAAAAAAGAGGGGAAAAAGACGAGATTACGTATTTCTTCTCTTCTTGAACATCAAATGTTTTAAACAGTGTCTTCATTTCATCCCGAAAAGGAAATAAGATGTGTTTTAGTGGTAATAAGATTAGGTTTAGACGTGTAAAAAATGAGTTGAAGACGTAATTTCTCAACTATATAAGGGTAAGGAAAAATTGATCGTTGATTGTCATTAAATCTGATTGCTTATTTATTTATGAATACAGCAATTATTTAAATTATATTGCAAATCTCAAAACATTGAAGTTACATTATAACATAATTATATAATATATAATTATATATGTGGTTCCCCTGGCTTTGGACCATTGCACTTCCGGTTCATTGACAAAAGCTGTAGCGTCCATCCTGGCTGAGGTTTCCACGTTTCCCTCAGCCGCAGGCAAATGCCGGGATGGATTTGCAAGGCCGTGGCCGCCCCCGTTCCAGAAGAGCCCGCGAAACGCTCAAGTTAGGGTTTCGGAAGGTTCGGGGTTTCAAAGTAGTATGTAATTAGTAAATAAAAGTACCCAATAGGGTTTGATTAAAAATTAAAAAAAAATATAATATATTTGTAAGCATTTTTTTTTAAATTAAAAATTGTAAAAATTACTTCTTTGTATTAAATTCTTGAAGAAATATTATTTTAACATTTTCCACCAGCTCATAAAATCATTAAATTAATATATTAAATTAATCTCTGTTAGACAATATTTGTAAACTTATAATATGATAATGCAATAAAAATATTTTATTAAAAAAACATGTTTTTAAAACATCACAATATGATGTTAATTCGTAATAACGGCGTAATTATAATATTATATTTAATCAGTTTTAATACAATTAGAGAAGTTATGAATCATATCACTAACGTATTAATATTGTGATTTAGGCTCAGTTGATTTTCCAAGGCGTTTCTGTTATATTATTAACTATGATTTTTTGTTGATAAAATCAGGATATTTATAAATCGTTCTTAGTCGTTTGAAAGGCACGCTTGAAGTTTAGCCTTGAAGTTAATGGATCTCACAATGAAAACGTTCAGCCTGACACGAGCTTCTGAATTCTGTTACACTTCTGGACGTCACGAATTACCTCTGTTTTCACGATGTTTATGGAGAATGGGAGTTTTTTTATTTGTTATATTGCATGGGCTTAACCCTAGTTGAAAAATTATACGTCTTCAACTCATCCTTTACACGTCTAAACCTAATCTTTTACCTCTAAAACACATCTTATTTCCTCTTCACTCAAAGTGAGGATGAAATGAAGACAATATTTCTAACATTTTATGCTCAAGAAGAGGAAGATGTAATCTCGTATTTTTTCCTCTAAAATGGGGTGCAAAATAAGAGGAAATTAGACGAGAAGAGAGCTTAATAGCGAATAAAAGATTAAATTTATTTCAACTTGGTTATTATAAGCTCATCAAAATTGTAAATATATTTGTTTCTTGGAGTCTGGAGAAAAAAAAAATCAGACATACATATAAGTATAAATTTTGTGATTATTTTGTTGTGAATTAAATCAACGACATTTCATTATGACTTAGTAAATGTCATTAATTAATTCAGTTTAGAAGCTAAAGCCATAAAAACTATCTAGTTATTAATTTTAATATTAATTAAAGATTTTAAACTGCATTAATATAATTATGCTTTTACGAAAGACAATAAGTCTGTTCGTAAATACACAATCAGAAAGAATCGATTATTTGTGATGAACCTTATGTTTCATGTACAAAAGGTTCATTACAAATAATCGATACTTTCTTATTGTGTATTTACGAACAGACAATATTTTTCTTCGAGAAAAGCAAGATAAAATATGCCCCAATTTAAAACCTTAAACACCCTTTCATAGAAGGGGTGTGGCAATACAATACATGCATTATAATTGAACATGTATTGTTGGTGGGTGTAGACAACTACAAATTCTAAGTAATAGCATGCATATAAGATAACTCGGCATATGATGTAACTATATATCGAGTATTGCATATCCATGTTATATAATGTTTTCCAGACAGGAAAAAAAATAACATTAGTAATAATTCTTACATAACAAATTTTGTTTCAAAATACATTTTTTTAGCAAACATGTTGCCACTATAATATATGTAAATAATGATATACCATCTCTGTATATGCAAATTATTTTTGGCACTAGATATTTTATTTATTTACTTTCAATTATATTCCCAACGTGGAATAATTTTAAACTTTTATTAACTTTTAGCACCTCCTCATTTTTTTTATCTCATATTTTGCATCTTTTTCCAGGAAAAAAGAGGAGAAATACCAGATTACGTCGCTTATTGAGTATATAAAATGTTTTAAAAGTAATCATTTTACCTTAACATGAGGAAGAAATAAGATGTGTTTTTGAGGTAAAAAGACGTAAAAAGATGTGTAATGGAAGAGTTGAAGACGTAATTTTTTAACTAGGGTTTATTTTTAAATACCATCAGAATCAAAATCAGATACAAAAGTTTATATAGGCAAGGAGGTTTTGGTGTAAATATTATAGAGCAACATGTGCAACATTTTTATAATTTTTATTTAACTACAGAAAACGAAGAACCCACTCTGATTTTTTTTTCCATTTACTAGATAAATGAATTTTGCAATAAAGGCTTAACAATTAAAAATTCATATACGTATAATATAAAGAATAACGACGTGCCAGCAGAAAAATAATAATATGCTTACTCCATTGTTAAGCTGGAAAATAAAATATCATAACTCCATTTTAACTTACCAAGGGAGTTTTGATATATTTCCGCTCACGTCGAATTAAAGCTCTTATCTGATACGTAAATATTTAATTTTGATTATTAATGTCAATAATAGGAAAGAGTGGAGCAGTGCGCTTGACCGGGTCTCGTCAGATCACCGAAGTCAAGCAGCACCGAGCGTGGTTCGTAGTTGGATAGGTGACCATTTTCAACAAAAACCACGTTTCCCACCCAGGAGTAAATCTTTGCTCTTTTCCACCATGTGGGTCCCCTGGCTTTGGACCATTGCACTTTCGGTTCATTGACAAAAGCTGTAGCGTCCATCCTGGCTGAGATTTCCACGTTTCCCTCAGCCGCAGGCAAATGCCGGAATGGATTACAATGCCGTGGCCGCCCCCGTTCCGGAAGAGCCCGCGAAACGCTCAAGTTAGGGTTTCGGAAGGTTCGGGGTTTCAAAGTAGTATGTAATTAGTAAATAGATGTATCCAATAGGGTTTGATTAAAAAAATCAAATTATCTTATTTCAACGTTATTTTTCATTGATGCTGTAATCCCCCGTATGCATATATTAATGTAGTAACACCTGCATGTAAAACAATGCTACCTGTATATTATAACAACCATGCACTCTGTCGTCCCCTCCTTAAACATCCTCATCATGCAGAGAAAGTAGCTACACTCCCTGTCAAAACTAACTACCTTGCAATTTAACATTACAATCACATCTGCACTTTTCACACACTTAGTCAGCAATTTATTCAAACTTCCGTAGAGCGCGTGTTGTGCATCTCAGTATTAACATGTCAATTTAAACCTTGTCCGAAGGGAATAGAATAGAAAATATCTTTATTGCGGCGAGGTTTAGGCAAGCCCATTCTTACACCTAACGTGCCTAACCGAATGGACATCAAGAAGATGTGTTTATTTTGTTGTTTCTTTGCTCAGTTTCTGAAATATTTTATCTACTCATTTAGGGAAAATTCATTCATAATTATACACATAAATTTTGTATTCTTTATTTTATTTACTTGTGATAATTAAAATATTTGATAATTATTTCTTTCAAAATATCTGCCAATAGTTTAAAAAAAAAAAAAAATGTGTTTTACACTAAACAAGTTTGTTGTAAGACTTTTGTTTCTCTCTAAAATGGTGCAAAATAGGGGGAAAAAAGGCGAGGGGAGAGCGAATAATAGCGAATAAAAATGAAATTGATTTCAATTTTTTTGTGATAGAAATAAAAAACAGAATTTTGAATTGTTGACTACAACAAATGCATCGATTTTCAAATAAAAACAGTAGATTTCATTGAAGGACTACAATTTTGAAAGTGATAGTAGGCTACTCTGCACATGATCGTTATTACTCACATTTCCCCGAGTTGAAATAAATTTCATCTTTTATTCACTGCTAAGCTCTCCTCTCGTCTTTTTTCCTTCTATTTTGCTCCATTTTAGGTGAAAAAATAAAAAAAAAGACGAGATTACGTCTTCTTTATTCTTATTGAGCATAAAATGTTAGAAATGTTGTTTTCATTTCATCCTCACTTTGAGTGAAGAGGAAATAAGATGTGTTTTAGAGGTAAAAATATTAGGCTTAGACGTGTAAAGGATGAGTTGAAGACGTAATTTTTCAACTAGGATAAATCTAGATTTGATTCGAGGGGGCTATAATTCTGAAAGTGATGGTACGTACATGATCGTTCATTGAAAAGGGCTATAATTCTGAAAGTGATGTTAGTACATGATCGGTAACTCAAATTCAAGCCCACATGACAACAAAGTTGACACCAATTGACTGGACGTGTGGTAAACGAAAGTTGTGGTAAAATATTATTAATACTTGTGTGTGGGTTAACATTGAACTTGTTTAGTCACGGCACTAAAATATTAACTCAATTTTTTATTATAGTACTTTCCTTAAGGTGAGTAGTACTTTTTAACGTGACAATTTTCCTACATACTTCTGAAGCAAATTAATTGGAAATTTATGCAGATTTTTGTATTTAAAAGGAAATAATAATAAAATTATTAAATAAATGCATGTATTTTTACACGAAATATTTTATTTACATTCCTGTTATATTTTCCTTCTTTAATATTTAATTGTTAAAAGGGATGCTATATAATGCTTCACTTATTATTATTTGCTTTGTATATGTATAGGGCTGTGTTAGTATCGCCTGCCAACTGTTATATTATATGTATTAAATAAATTAAAATTTAATATTATCTAAAGTTAAAAATTTGTGTACTTAAATAAAGCTATAATTTTAAAGTAATTACATTCGACATTATACATAGTTGTACATTATAATAAATGAAATATTTGAAACTTCTAATGAAAATTTGGAGCGGCAGCAATAAGATAGCGATATATCCGTGCCAATTTTAAGAGGCGTGACTTTAGTTCCTTTTTCATACACATGACGTATTTTGTAAATTTATTTATACATACATTGTAATATATATGGTTCAAATTAAAATATAATTTTTTAACATATTATACCGTGTGCTGATACATCGCCTAGCGATCTTGTTTTCCTTTTATCCAATTTTCATGTATTTACATTGCTTAATTAAATAATAAGTAGAAAAACAAGACCATAAACAGTGACTTTTAGAAAATTTAACTTTGGATGATTCTCTAAAGAAATTTATTTTTCAATATTTTTACGTACCTTGATTATTGTTTTGTATATAAAAATTATTTATATATTTAAAATATGCTTTAAAATATATTAAATATCAAAGTTAACTTAATTTGAGGGCAAACCATATATAATTAAAAAAATTAATATAATGCACAATATAAATTATAAATTGCTATTAAAAAACGTCAAAAATAGTATAAAAATGTAATTTTAAATAAAATTAATAATGTTGAATTAAGTAAAAAATCTTGAAACAAACACCCTTTACATTGCATATAAAAAAAATTAAATTTTATACCATGTTATATTTAAATGTAAATAAAAATTTTATTAAGGCAATTTTTTTTTTAAATAATAATTTTAATATAAAAGTGCGATTATTTAAAAAAACAAATAATGCATAGCAAATAAAATACAAATTAAAATTTAATTTTTTCAAATATGAATTAATTTTTGCGTTTTGAATTCATATATATAATAACGAAGTTTCTAATTGTGTCATTCAACACGAATAATTGAATAGATCCTTGAATTGTTCATTGAAAGATTTGTGAATTTTATTTATCATATTATAGTAAATATATAAATCGTACGATTATTAATTTTCATTGTGGATAAAGACTTAAGTGAGGGAACCTTGGAAACCCAAAGCAGTATGTTAATTCATTATTAAATATGTTCCAACTTCAATTTTAGTTAACTTTTCTCAAATCATGCAACAGTTAAATATTAGAAACTATTCTTAACGCTATGAATATGTACACAAAAGTGTTTAGTATAGAGCAAAAAATAAGTATTAAATTTGTTCATCAAAAATGCATATGCATGCATGATTTTATCCAATTAAGCATAATGTATGAAATCGAGCTACGAAAAGGTCTATTATAAAGCTTTATGCATGTACTATAAGCTTCGATAAAGCACACTTAAAATACATTTCATAAAATATTTTATCATAATAACCCATTTAAAGATGATTACACTAAAACTCTCTCAAATTAATCGCAATTACCAAGTAACTGAAATTCGCATGAAGATGTTGCTAAACTTTCCGTGTGATATATTTGCGCAATATTTAGAGAAAACTTCTCAGTCTAAATGGTTTTCCCTGTTTACAACAAACGGTGTGTTATCAGTTTGGAGAAAACTATAGTAAGCCGTCATACTTGGTGCTAATTGTTTACACATAGTGCTGTTAATTGTTGCACTAGTCATGCTTGCTAATAGTAGGGGAGTTGCATTCAAGTTACACCTCTCTATAGATAGAATGAACTGTACCCACCCTATATAGTTTAAAAATTACGTCTTCAACTCATACTTTACACGTCTAAACCTAATCTTTTTACCTTTAAAGCACATCTTACTTCCTTAATTGCTCAAAGTGAGGATGAAATGAAGACGACATTTCTAACATTTTATGCTCAATTATATATTATGCCAATAATAGATTTTTTATTTAAATTGTAATAAAAATAAGTTTAATAGTTTATGTATTTACAAAAAAATATATGAAACTTAAGATTTTGTGGAATGGTTGTCGTTAATTTTTTTTAAATGTGTTTATTCAAAATTAAAACAATTAAGAAATTAATTATTCATCCATAAAACACGTCTTAACCTTATATGTATAATATAAATTTTTTAATATATAGTTTTTGTCTTAACACATCTTATTTCTAAAAGTGACGAAGAAATGGAGATTAACATTCGTAAATATTTTGTACTTATGGGGGGAAAAAGGCAGATAGGTTAAAAGTTAAATTTATTTTAATTCAAGTTGTTAATAACTCCCTACTTAAAGATGATACATTTGTAAGATATTAAATTTTCAGTTTCAGTTTTGCATTCGCAGCTGCCTGACGAAAATAAACTCTGTGAAGATATGCATGGTGTGTACGCACTCTCATTGTATTTGACTGGTTTTATTATACAAATTAAAACAAATAATTGAAATAATTTATTCATTATACGTATATATGACACAATAGAAATAAAAAAATACACCGCAAATGTACAGCATTGTAATATTTTCAAATAAAATTTATTAAAAAAAAATTTATTACATGATTAAAAACAAAAACTTCCACGATAATAAAGCAGATACTGACCATTTATTATAACGTTACAAAAAGATATGAGAGAATTGATAAAACACTCACATGTATCTAAAAGTATTAGTAATTGCCCGAGAATTTTTTTTACTATATTTTTACATAACTTATATTGCCATAGCTTTAAAAAAAGATTTGTTAATTATTCAAGTCTTGCTTGCAGCTGATACATTTATATCTTTTAGCAAATGCATGAATGTATTGGCTGATTTTGTTTTTTTTTTATTATCATGTAAAAGGAAAAAGGGAGTTCGATTTAATTAATTTAGCTTCTTGGCAATTTATTAAAATTTAAATGTAAATTTAATATATTCATAACAATTGTTATATTTACGTTATGTGCATTACTATATACAGCCCTTTAAGCATTTGTTCACATTTGTTGTTAACAAATAAGTTATATAAGGCATAAGTATATTTTTTTTTATTTATACAAATTAAAATATATGTTTAACATATAGTAAATATTATATGAAAAACAAATATTATTAATTGAAAACTAATTAAAAAATATTTTTTTTTATATAATAATTTAATAAATAATTTATCCATTTTATAATTTAAATTACACAAAAACTTGGAAAACAATAAAAAGTACAAATTTATGTTAGAAAACAATTATTTTCATTTTAATTAAAAATCTTTCACGCTATTTGCACTGACGATAATATCGAGATACATTTTAATGTAACAAAGATATGAAAAAACCTTTGCGTGTCTTAAAGTGCAGAGAATTGCCTTCCTAAATTTATCGCGCGTTCAGATCTCCGAATTTACTGCACGGATCTTGATGTCCTTGATTCAGCACCAAACTTGTGTTACCAGGCGATTGGGACCATTGTTAACGTCATATGTTAAACATAGCTGTACAATTCTGGACACAACGAACGTTTTTCCTGCCTCACTTGTTAGAGCTGCTCCGAGTTGAAATTTCATCTTTTCTTTGCTATTAAACTCTCTCCTCGTCTAATTTCCTCCTATTTTGCACCATTTTAGAGGGAAAAGGTTGAGATTACGTATTTTTTCCTCTTCTTGAACATAAAATGTTAAAAATATTGTCTTCATTTCATTCTCACTTTGAGCAAAGAGGAAATAAGATGTGTATTTTAGAGGTGAAAAGATTATGTTTAGACGTGTAAAGGATGAGTTGAAGACGTAATTTTTTAAACTATAGGGAACAGCTGCAAGAAACAAAGACATGCAGTTTTAAAATTTTGGGAAATGTAAGAAGTGTAGCTATCCCTGAATCATTTTAGTTCATCATAGAGGTATGGGGAACCAGAAATCTTTTGATATATTGATAGACTGGGTGCTCTTATCTCACCAGAAATCACAAATCTTCATCTCTCTGTCTATTGAAGCAAGTGAGGCAGGAATAACATTCGTTGTGCCCAGAGAGGTACATGTATCGATGAAGAAATTTGTATTCCAGACAACAATGTGTGCACGTGCCAACAATTGGTTTCCGTATTTACTTGGAGTGTCTTCTCTTGTTTGTTGAACGTTGGCGAAGTTCAAGGTTTGCAACATGTCAAGTCCTGAAAAACCACTCTCTCTTTTCTCTCTCTCTCCCTGTCCGTCTCTTTTTAATGTGCTTATTCATAAACCAGACATAAGAAATATTAAATAAATATAAATAATAAACTTTAGACCCCAAGATACTCGTAACCGGGGAACGTCATTTTCATCAATTTTAATTCGCCAATTTGAAAAGATTTAATTATATAATTTAAACAAAAATATAGCACAAATATATGGCATTTAAATTTAATGGAGACTCATAGTACATAAATATAATAAAATTGATGAACATTACAATACATATATACATGTATATAACTTATAAACTCTCTCTCTTTCCGAGTAGAAATCAAACAGTGCAAATATTGACACGTTTAAGTTATATTAAATACACAGAACAATAGGACGTGTATGTAATAGTAATGTGATAGAATATTATTACAAATATCAGTTTTGTTTGCAATGTAATATAACATATGTATTTTAAATTATGTTTGGAAAATCATAGATTCTCTTGATTATAATCTTGAAAGAAACGCAAAAATAAAAATTGAGTAGATTTCAGTTATAAATTATAATAAAAAACTAAATGATATAAAATGGTACCTAGATAATGAATATTTGGATTAAGGTTGACAAAGGTACTAACGTATCTGAGAGTTACGACAAAAAAATTAGGAAACATTTTCTTCAGAACCAAAGTCATAAATCTGAGTACTCTTTTTTACATAAGCGAGTTTTCTAATGATGACCTACCACACATGGTTCAAAGGTGGAGATGATTTATCATGTACTGTACATAATGGTATGTGTGACATGTACCTCATTCCCCCCCTCCCCCTGTCTCTATTATATATATATGTGAGATATTAGAATGTGAAAATTTTAGACGCTTAATCGAAAGAAGGGGTAAAATATGGTATTGTGTATTTTTTCAGATTTTTCTTAGACCGGGAACTATTTTTAAAAAATTATTGAATGTATATTTTTATGACGTCACGGGCGACACTCCTTAAGAAAAAGTATAGGGCAGTGCCGCCCGTGACGTCATCAAAATAAGCTTTCAATAATTTTTTAAAAATAGTTCCCGGCCTTAGAAAAATCTGAAAAAATTCACAGAACCATATTTTTCCCCTTCTTTCGATTAAGCGACTAAAATTTTCACATTCTAATTTCTTAGTATTATATTATTTCCTCGAGAATATTGCATGCATTCTGATAAAAACAAAATAATACGATCAATGTAATTATTAATTAACAATTTACTGAAGTTCTTTGTAAAATAAGATTTGCTGATTTTGTGGATAATTTATTACATTCTTTTAATCAATCACATTAAATAGAGTATCGACATCAAATTTTTTTATTGCTGAAATGGATAGAGCGTGCAAAATTATGCTACCCTGATTTTTTTTCGACTTTTTAGAGCCCGGGAACTTTTTTTAAAAAATGATTGAAAGTCCTTTTTGTGACGTCACGCGGCGGCAAGTCCTATCCTTTTCTTAAGGAGCGGCGTCTCGTGACGACACAAAAAGAACTTTCAATAATTTTTTAAAAATATTTCCCGGACTCTAAAAAATTTGAAAAAAATTAGGGTAGCATAACTTTGCACCCTCTATCCATTTCTGCAATAAAAAAATTGAGGTTGATACTCCATTTGATAGTTCTACTCTTGTAATTAATTTACAATCAAAATCTTCTGAAACACTGCATGTTTTTCGTGTCCGAAACGGACTCAAAATACACAATGCATGGTATATTTATCCGTGGATGAGGAAAACGTGAAAACCTCAGTCAGGATGGACGCTACAGCTTGTGTCAATAAATTAGAAGTTAAGCCAGGGAAATTACATAGAAGCACATCGACATTTGCACTGACCTAAAAAGTACAAAGTTTGTACAGGATTTGAAGCACGCAATTATTAATCATCTACATTAAAATTTGATATGACAACAATATGATCCTTCTGTCAAGGTTCTATGATAATAATTAGATAAATTTGTATTGTTGCGTGCTTTGTTAACAATGAAATATTTTTGATGAAATTCATATCATTTCGTCATGGTTTTTACCCTCTTTAACTAATTATATTAATTTACAAGGGAATTTCCCCAAAATTTGGTATTTCCAAAGATTATATTTTAATTTATTTACATAATTTATAACTTTTAAAATTTTAGTTTATTATATTTGACATAACAATTTTGCAATTAGAAATTTTAATGTAAGTATTTAAATTTTAAATGTTTTACTTTTTATTATAAATAAATTTAAAAACATTAAAATAATCATTAATTTAATAAATTATAATTTTAAACAACCATATATGCAATTATATTTATTTCTATAAGCGTATATTTGTTATATCTAAGTCAATTCAAAATTACATTTCACTTCAACAAGCAAAAATGGAAAACGCACGATCACTGCTTTTACCAGAAACTGTACAATAAATTATTTAAAAAAAAAAGATGAAATTTGTATCTGAAAATCATAATTATATAATTGAACATTAATGAATTTATGTTTATCATTAACAAATTTTAGGAGTTTTGAAGTATTGGAAACGTTGATGGTGGAGCACTAGGAGCCTTACGTTCAACTGATCCTTTATACACGTTAATTTGATTATAACTTTTATAACTAAAAAACACATCTTATTTCTCCTTTTCACTCAAAGTGAGGATGAAATGAAGACAATATTTTACTCTCAATAAGAGGATAGAAGACGTAATTTCGTCTTTTTCTCTAAAAAATGGTGCAACATAATTCAGAGGGAATTAGCAAATTAAAGATGAAAATTTCAACTCGGAAGGACTTAAAACATGCATGGGTCTTATCATTTATTTTTTCTTGCTTGGACCCATTACGCTCGGTAAACCAGCAGGTAAGTAAGATAAGTCATGTAAGTTTATGACAGCTGTAATGCGAGTTCAGCAGATTCCTTTTGCACTTGATAGAATTTCATGTCATCAGAAACTTCCTGTACACAAAATATGCTTGCGTGTGTCGCCTTAAGTTACGTATCGTGTCTAGACGTGGGTAATTAAGTACTGTACTTAAATGTGTATGTCTGTCGTCTTAACTTATACGTGTCCCCGAGTTGAAATAAATTTCATCTTTTCATTCGCTATATATTACGTCCTTTCATGTTCACCATTTTAGAGAGAAAAGGAAGGGGAAAAGGCATGATTACGTTTTTTTTTTTTTTTTTCTTGAACATAAAATGTTAGAAATATTGTCATCATTTCATCCTCACTTTGAGCGAAGAGGAAATAAGATGTGTTTTAGAGGTAAAAAGATTAGGTTTAGACATAAAGGATGAGTTGATGACGAAATTTTTCAACTAGGGTCGCGTCTAGATATGAGGATAATTTAGTACTTAAATGTGATGAAGTGTTAAGTTTAGTTAATAATTATTAATTTTTGTCACTGAAAAAAATGATACACTTTGATGCATAATTAGCTAATTAAGAAATTATTTATTTAACTAGTTCAGTTGTCAGTTCAAAATCGGAACACCGAATTGACCTAATTTTTAATTATTTTCAGAATTGGAGCATCAAATTAAGACAATCAAGATAAATAATGTCACCAAGACAATTTAGTTATAACGTTTATGCTCTCCTAATTTGTACACGCTCACTTAAATATCTGTGAGATCAACTCTATTGTTCTTTTATATACTGAAAAAACATTACAATCGTGCAAGTAATTAGCATCGTTACTTCATTACTTGCGTGATTGTGTCTAATTACTATGATAAAAAATTAGGCGGGGGTTTAATCTTACGTTAATTAATTTTATTGTGATGGTCCTTTCTTATTTTGAAAGTTCTGATGGGGATTTTTGTTGTGTAAAAACCTGACAACAAATGATGACCTGTAAGTAAAGTAGGCTCAATATTTTTTATATTATTTTAGGCTGGTCACACACAGGCTTCATATTGCATCGTATCGTATGATACAAATATAGAACCAGTTATATATGAGAAAGGGATATGTGAATAACTCAAATGCATGCTTAATTATTTAATATAAATATAATGTAATGTATGTTACTACTAAAAATTTTAGTTATATATAATAATTTTTGTACGTGTGTATTTTATTTTGTATATTCTTTATAATCGGATTTCCTGTAGTCTGTTTTTTTAATAATTATAATAAGTATAATAAATAAGTGTGATTTCTTGCGATACGATACGATACGAAGCTGTGTGCGCTCGTTCACCTGATCGCATAGACTCTTATATAGTTTTTTATCATACGCTGCGAAATCATGCGATTCAGTGTGAGACAGCCCTTATTTTTTTCATTGTATGGAGTTCTAGGAAGAGAATGCCATGTGACTAGCGACTTTAATACTCTAACTTTCCTTCTCTTCGCGAGCCTCAGTTGATGGAGAGCTTCAAGTCAGCTGATTTTTTAGTGTTCCAACCATGAAGAAAATCACCAATTCATGAATCGTGCCAATAATTAGACCTTAAACTGTTTTTCAACTTTTTAAATACATATTTTGTATTTGTTTTATAATATTAAGTTTCTTACTTCTACAATATGTTAAAAAATTAAACTTCTAACTTCTCATGATAAACAATGAGTAAGCTTGATACCAATTTCCCTCGTTAAAACATAGTAAAAGCAACCTTACGTCCTGCGATGACTAACACAAGGACAAACTCCTCCATGCTTTGTTGCACTTCTAGCTTGGCTGGCCACAGGATGGTACCAAATTGTTATTGTTACTTCAGAGGTCAAAGATGTAGGCTCTTTTTTATAATTATTAAGAATATGTATTGTTAAGTTGGGAGTTATAAAAAATAATTATGTACACCTCTGGATAGCAAGAACGTTACTTCTGCATTATTTGCTGCAGCCAAGAAAGCAGGAAATTCAAATTTTTATTTTTGGGAGAGGTAAATAGAGCAACCACGAGTTGAAATAAATTTCATCCCGTCCTTTTCCCTTCTATTTTGCACCATTTTAGAAGAAAAAAGAGAGAGGAAAAGACGAGATTACGTCTTCTTTCCTCTTATTGAGCATAAAATGTTATAAAAATATTGTCTCCATTTCATCCTCACTTTGAGCGGAACTATAGACATTGAACGAAGAGGAAATAAGATGTGTTTTAGAGGTAATAAGATTTTAGGTTTAGACGTGTAAAGGATGAGTTGAAGATGTAATTTTTCAACTAGATAGCGCTGACAGAGCAAAGCTAACGTTCATGGTGTACATTTAATTTTCTTTTATCCTGTTACATTTATATTCATTTAACGGTACGTATGATACGATGTGGAATAATTTACATGCAATGTGGACATACTTTTGGACAGGATAACGTTTGCTCCGTGGGCACGAAATCTATGGAGACGTGGTGATTATAGTATAACAATCGCCTCAAAAAATTCCCTTTTTGCGGCCTTGTTAATCACTATACTCCATAAGAACAACACAGGGCATGGTGATTAACAAGGCTGCAAGTGGGAAATTTTCCAATGTGACGAGTTTACATTTTTTCTTCTTAAGGTGGATTTTCATGAGCGACAACGGCGATGCGACGCGATTTTGACGTAAAATCTGTGAAATCCTATGCGGCGAGCGAATTCGCTGGGAATAGCGTTAATTTCGATGCTCTTTTTCTTTTAATCGCCCAATATGGCCGCCAATGGATGTTACAGCAAGTGCGCATTATTCGCGTCGCATTATAAAAATCGTCATGTGAATCTACCTTTATACATGGCTCCCAAAATTACAAATCTATGTCTGTTAGAGCTGAAGTTTTAGCAAATCAAACATAACGTTCGTCATGTCACGAAGTGTACACAAAGGTTTTTAATCATTTTCTCTCAACATGAGAAAATGAAGACATTGAAAAGCGTAATTTTTACAACTACTAATTAACAAACCGCAAAGCTTAATTAACTTCTTATCTCACATAATGACCTCTAATTGTTGCTTGTCCCAAGGTGTCGGGAAGGTTCTAATTAACGACATGGAAACATTTAAATACTTCATTCAAATTAGTTAACACAGTGAAAAGAGTAAAATTTTGATATTTCTTCAGATACTCTTGCAATAAAAAATTTAAAAAAAAATATTATAAATATTTTATTTTTATTTATTAATTTATTAATATTGTCCTTTTTACATAAAATAATTTTATGCAAAAATTTAAATATTGTTTTTCAAGAAAAATTTTATTATTGTTTAAACATTATTTTAAATAAATTACGAATATATATTAATTTCTTTCAGTTTTATAATAAAATAATTATAACATTTTATATTTTATTAATATATATACAGTATATATATATATTATATATAATTTTTTTTTTAATTTAAATTTTATGCATTTTTAATATTGTTTTAATACAAAAGTTAATTTAGATTTTTATTTTTAAAAGTTTTAGACGTCTTAACAAAAGTATTTAAGAATTGCTTCAAATGCTTCAGAGAAAGGTATATCTCGCTTGGTTATCAGCATTGTAAAGCTAATTGATGATTATATAAATTGTAAGGTATAAGTAATAATTATACTGTAATTAACGATACAATAAAATGATAAATTAGATCAAAAAATTAAATAAGTGGTAAAAAAGCAATATTCTTCAAGTCATCCAGACACAATATCTTCCGTTAACGTTGAGATATTATTGTTAGTAGAAAGGAGTAAACCTCACGACCTGTGACTCATAACAGCTGTTCTAGAGCGGAGTGTGGCTTGCCCTGCTTTTTCCTCCACTTTCACCTCGTTCTGACGTCACAATATGTACACCTAGGGTTACCACAAACGTTAATATCTCCGTGATTTGTTTAGGTGGCAACACTGACGTATCTTCAAAATGTTAATTTTTGAATCTACAAATCTGGAGTAATTTTGAACCTAATAGAGCTTAACTGATTGCTGAAATGTCAAGATTGTGAGTTTCTATAGGAGACAGATTAAGTTTTTATGTCTTTAATTAAATGAAATTAATTTTTAATATTTTTTAAAAAAGAACAGGAATCTTTTAAAAAACAGTTGTCACATATATGTCAGTTCTCAGTTCAAGATGTACAGGATACAATATGTCCCAAAGTTTATAAACCACTTGAGTTCGCACAAACTAGGCAGCAGTACACAAAATGTACTGAAGACTCCAGTTATATAACCCACAAGAGTTCTCCATTCACTAGACCGCAGTTTACTTGAGACAGTATTATATTCTGAAGGTTTCAATTACGACCTACACGAGTTCTATTGATACAATGTCAGGCCATAATTCGAAATGTCCTAAAAATTTACTTATTTATTCAAAAAAACAGACTACAGGTTAGGTAATTCGATTATAAAGAATAAAATAGTTCATATAAACAAATTCTTAGTTAAAATACACACGTACAAAAATTATTATATAGAATCTTATTATCAAGAAAATATTATTCTTTTTTTCGCCCCTTGCTATTATGAAGCACATGAGTTCTTCATTGATTAGGCTACTGTTTACATGTCCCAAAGATTTTATTAGCATGAGAGTTCTCTTTATATCAGACCACTCTACAAAATGTCCCGAAGGTTTTAAATCAAAATTTAAATAATAATTTTATTAATGACCCACACATCAACCTCTAGTACAAGATGTCCAAGTTCTCCACACACCAGGCCGCTGTACATCCCTGCAGGTTCCAGGTCGTCTAAGGTTCCCCACACACCAGGCCGCTGTACATCCCTGCAGGTTCCAGGTCGTCGAAGTTCTCCACACACCAGGCCGCTGTACATCCCTGCAGGTTTCAGGTCGTCGAAGTTCTCCACACACCAGGCCGCTGTACATCCCTGCAGGTTCCAGGTCGTCGAAGTTCTCCACACACCAGGCCGCTGTACATCCCTGCAGGTTCCAGGTCGTCTAAGTTCTCCACACATCAGGTCACTATACATCCCTGAAGGTTCCAGGTCGTCTAAGTTCTCCACACACCAGGCCACTATACATCCCTGCAGGTTTCAGGTCGTCCAAGTTCTCCACACACCAGGTCACTATACATCCCTGCAGGTTCCAGGTCGTCCAAGTTCTCCACACACCAGGTCACTGTACATCCCTGTAGGTTCCAGGTCGTCTAAGTTCTCCACACACCAGGCCGCTATACATCCCTGAAGGTTCCAGGTCGTCCAAGTTCTCCACACACCAGGCCGCTGTACATCCCTGAAGGTTCCAGGTCGTCTCGCTGGCGATTTCCTTTCATTGCACGGCAGACAGCGTGACGTCGATGTTAATTAAATTACCTGCAAGAAAGTTGTTGCTCGACATTTTCTCCGCTTAACATGAGCAATTATACTACGCAGCAATTGAATTAAATATGAATCGTAATTGGTTTCTCATAAAAACAATACGAACCGTTTATTATGAAGAAATTGATTTATTTTTAATTATCGAGAGCAAACGGTATTTAATTGGTTTGCCGCAAAAACAATACGAACTGTTCATTATGAAGAAATTGATTTATTTTTAATTATTGAGAGATAAGAGGGTATATATTTTTCTTATAATATTTCAATAATGATATACTATTTTATATATTTTATAGTAATATTAATATTAGTTTTTCTGTTAGTTTATTAATATGTTTTGTAAATTTTATTTTTTAATGAATTATATATTATTATCTTAATTAAAATAAATTTCATACAACATAATATAATTTAAATATAATATTGAAATAATTATATACTAAAAAAATAAAACATTTTATTTTTATAAGTTTTGAAATATTGGCAATCATTTTATTTTGTATTTTTATAATTTATTTAGTTGCTTGTCCATGGTGGGTTGGAAAGTATAAATTTTGATAGAAATAGCAAAATACATGGATACGAATAAAAATGATCTTTGCTGTAAAATATTTAAAATACATTATTAATAGGGATGGGCAATATCGAGCATATATTCGATATTATTCGTATTCACAATATATTCATATACATTCGATATTCGTATTACAATATAGTCAGAGAATTCGATATCATATTCGTTTAATCATATTCATATTCGAAAAAGCTAAATATTGCGGATTGCAATATAACGAATGACGATATAATCATATGAATCGTTATTCTTATTCCAATATATTGCTCTAAAAACACTGCAACTTTTTGCTCCCAAATACGTGTAGTTCATAAGTTAATTTAATAATTTAAAATAAAATAATAATAGCAATTAATTAAAATATAGGATATATAATATTTTTAAATAAAACTTAAAAATTTAAAAAAATAAATTGGGATGTTTAAATAACTAATACTGTATGCATATTATATACAGCATATGTGATGTATGCATATAAATAAATACATAATATAAATGTATAATAATATGTACTGTATGCATCATGGATCTATAATGCGTACTGTAATCATAAAATATGCATACTGTAATTGCATACCGTATTATTAAAATAATGATATGCAACATGCAGTATACATTTATATATAGTATAGTAGGTCTGTTCATAAACTCGAAACTGCATCGTCTACATGGCACCCAATTTCCTTATATATAATATTATATTATAGTTACATACGATATTTAACATGCATATATATATATATGCTGCAGTTCAGAGATCTCGCTTTTATATATGGTTTGGCCGCATATTAATTCAAGGGGGTGTGGTTTTGGCTCAACAGCTCAAAGATATTTTTGCATATAATATGCAATGTGTATAATATGCCTTCTATAATGTGCTGTACTGATGCAGTATACGTGCATCATCTATTATTTAATGATGGCGATCGAGTTTTAAGTCGAGGCCGTATAGCTGCAAGTCTTTTGTATAAGATAGGTTGCATTAAAATTAAAAGGGGGGGCCGGCCAGCAGGGCCAATAATTCCGAGATCTCAATTAATTTATCAACTGAGATTCATCGCCTTAAAAAAAAAAAAAAAAGGAAAATGTTTAACACCATTACATGCATTAATTAAAGTGCATAATAATTATTAAATAATAAGCCGGCCAGCATAATATAATATACGCCGCGTTTTTAGAGGAGCGTGGACATGGATTGACAATAATAATACTGTATGATACATGCATACTGTACGTAAATATAATATACATTATGCATGCACCTGTATTACCTGGCATATAATATGAATACACCGTGATCGAGGTTTAATTGTATTATAGAGACGGCCGACCACGAATATCTGCAAGCCATGGAAGCCTATATAAAAATATATATAGCTGCTCGTATTATAAATAAAATTTCTACTGTACTATTATACACATATGCATGAGAGACGCATGCATGCAATCAGTAACACCTTTAATTTTTTTTCATCATTGTGAAATATATTAATATCAAATAATAATAAGAGTATTAAGACATATATTATGCAACTGTCTTAATTTGCTACACTATAGAAACAAAAAAAAAAATATATATATCGAAAAAAATATCATTTTTCGAACAGAAAAAAAAGGGAAATATATCATTCGCGGCTTGGAAACGTTATATAAATTAATTTGCGTTGCATGCACTCAAAATTATTCGTAAAATAATCTATTATTGCAATATTTACCGAATATATTATTCATTGCAATATCATTCACTTTTGTGCTGCACTCAGACGGCAATGTAAGGAAGCGTTATCGTAAAAAAATTCGAACATTCGTTATAATATTATTTCAATATATTATTATCTGAATATTCAATATCATTCGCATTGTGCTGCACCCAGACGACAATATAAGGAAGCGTTATCGTAAAAAATTCGAACATTCGTTATTCCATATCAAATAGCAAGGATTTGCTTTGTGCTGCACTCTGGCGTCAATGTACGGAAGCGTTATCATAAAATAACATTCGTTATTCGTAAAAGCGAATTCTATATTCGATATCACGTATTGTATCGTATTGGCCAGTATTCGATAAATTCGCAATACCAATACTTCAAGAATTCGATACTCCAAATATTGTTATTGTATTGCCCATCCCTAATTATTAAAGGAAAGTAAATGAGATTATCATAAAATTTAATCAATTAAAAATTATTAAATGATTTTTCTATTTACACCAACATATTTTTTCAGATATTTCAGAACTCTGGAACTTAAAATTATTATTATAAAAATATTGAAAGTAGAGAGAAAGTTGTCCCTTTTTAATAAAATTATGGGAACTAAAAGGGGCGTGAGATCAAACCTGAATTTTGTATATTACATTTTAGCAATACTTCATTGTGTCTAAAAAAAAGTCTATGCACCCTCTATTTATTGCTGCAATATCAAAATTTTCACGAGAAAAAATCGCGGAGTGATTAAATCGTTGCGGGAAAGCGATTTTTCCTCGCTAATATGGCTGCCATACGATTTTACTGCAAGTGCGCTTTTCTCGCCCCGCCAAGCCTCGCTTGATCGTTCCATGAAAAAGCGTCTTATTGCCTGGAAATGTAAACGAATTTCTGATCCGTGTATTAAATCTCTCTACATTGAACGACGTTGTAAACTACACAAAATTTCTGATCCGTGTATTAAATCTCTCTACATTGAACGACGTTGTAAACTACACACTGCCAGCGTCAATGCAAGTAAAAGTTCTTTGATAACATCGCACTTACTAAATGTGCTTTACATTTGAAGGACGAATTTTAAAGACAAGAAAACTTTTTTTATTTGCCACACCCTAAAATAAGAACATATGTAAAATCTATTGCAAAAAATGTGACACCCTTAACTCAGAGACGCTTTATTTGTGCATGGATTTATAAATGCGAGTCTGTATATTATAGTTGTAATAGCTAAACACAATTAGATTACTCAAATTAAAGATATAATATTAGTTATGAACTAAATTTTATTTAAAATATTACTGAAAATTTGTATACAATTATCAGAGCAAAATTTAATTTTTATGAGATTTTTTACTGAATTTGAAGTGTGTTTTTTGAAAACGGGACAGCAAAATTCGAGTCTGTAAATTTGGATTTTCTTTCGCAATAAAATTTTGATAGTTATTATTATTTTTTTAAAATATAAAAGTTCACTTTTATTCAGCAAGCTGTAATTTATGCTGTTTGGATTTACACTATTATTTATAAAAATTATTATTATTATTTTTTTTTTTTGGAAATGTTCATTATTATTATTAATAGATCAATCAAGTAATAATAAAGAATCAGAATTTCCTTACATTACCTGCAAATATATATACAGTACAATGCAAATATTATTATATATTGCTAATCTTGATCTATTACCTGGTAACATAATTTTTAAAATGAAATTGACAATGTATACAAATTTGATATTAATCCATGAATCGTTTTTGCATTTACGAACATAATTACATTACGTTGTATTTATAATTTTTATTGTTCACATTATTGTATTTTCGGTAAATGTTTACATTAATGCCTCTTCGCGAAATTAACTTTTCTCTATAAGAAAATGTTCCATAGGCCTTGAAATGATTTTTATTTTATTTTACCCATGTCAATTTATACACATATTTACATTTTACAACAAAATTAAAAGAATATTAAAACAACAAACAAAAGAAAGTAAAAATAAAAATTAACAAATATAGCCCATTTTTGAAAATTTTTAGGGTGAGGACCAATACTGTAGCACCAAAGTGGCACCATGACACAAAAGTGGCATTTATCCATAATATACACAATATTAATTGACCCATAGAGGCCTAGTCAATTAAAATATAATGATATTCTGTGTGCTTATTTTTTTCGGTGGAACCTCTAAATTGGTTGAAATTCTTAAATATTAAGGATTAAATATTGCAGCATTTCCTCCATTTTTCGGCATGATCCGACCAATCAGAAATTTTGTTAAGTTCTATCTGGGTGCATGTGATGGGTCATGTTGCGTCTTTAATTTTGCTCCAATTCATTTTTTTTATTAGGAAAGAAGCCATCCACCTCGAAATAAAGTATATATTTCTGATGAGGAATTTTTAGCTACAAATGCTTCATCGCAATATAGAAGAAGGCAAATTTAGTATATTTTTTTATAGTTTAAATTTCACGGTTCATGACGCAAGGGTCCACTTCTTTTTGCGCCTGTCTGTACCGATCTGATATGCATCAGACAAGTTATATAAATGCTTCCTGTTCAGTGTGCTGCAAGGTCGCCCACAGATGGTTCTCGGAATAATTTCATTAAAATATGTTGCGTATACTTCAATACGTTTTCACATGTCCATGTTTATAGATTTAGAAGAATATAAGCTTGCGATTAGTAGATCGTGAACCACTCTGAAAATTGTAGCAAAAATCCCTGATATCAGAGAATTATTTTTTTGAAAAAAATAGACTGAAATTGTTGAAATTATTTTGATATTCATAATTTAAAATTAGTAATTTTTTTAAAGAAAAAATATTATAACTCAAATTCTACACTAACTTATTTTTTACTCCCACAGTTAGTTTGATATTTATTTTAGGGACTAAAATAATTTTTACCATTCTAAAATATGGAGCCTTATTAATTAATTACAGATCCATATAAATAATGTTTTTCTTAAATATAGGGAGTTTTCAATAGCTCTGTTCGTAAATACACCAATCAGTAAGAATCGATATTTAAAATTTTCATTGTTGAGCATCACATGGAATACAGTAAAAATCGGTTCTTTAATTCTGATTGTGTCTTTACGAACGCAGCTTTTAATTTAAATGATCTGAAAAGCATTATTTGAATTTTATGTTCCAGTTCAAATTAATATAATACAAATTGTAAATATATCACATTATTCTAGTATTGTTTAAATTTAATTTGGTTTAAATTAAAATTATTTTAAAACCAACTTTAATAACATTAATGTTGGTCTAAGTTTATTACAAAAATTGTCTCATGTGCAATATGCGCTATAATTTACATATAAAAAAGCGTTGTTGAAACCGATATATAATAAACCTAAAAAATATTAGTAAAATATAATATAATATTTAAAAAAAAAATGTTCGAGGGCATTAGATAAATTTTTTACTACGTACAAAAGTACTCAAAACAAAACAAAAAATTAATATTAGAATAATATTAAATACATAAAATAAATATAATTTTTTTTTTAAAATAATGAATTTAATATTATAAAATTATTTAAATAAAATTAAAATAGAAAATCTTTTGTTAATTGTTTTTTATTAATTTAAATTTACATTTTAAATTTATTATAAAGTAAATATTTTCCAACATTCTGTAAAAAAAATTGCTAAAGGTTTCACTGTCACAATTCTTTCATGTGAAAAAGCAATAAAATTGATTCAATATTTTGATCTGTATAATTATTTAAATTGTCGAATTAAATATTACAATTATTACATGCACCTATAAGTGGGATATGTGATTGATGGCATCCTCTATCAATTGCCGACCATTCTGACTGAGGTTTTCATGGTTTCCTCAGTTACAACCAGGCAAATGCTGGGATGGATTGCTTAGGCCATGGCTGCCCCGGTTTGGAAGGGACGGGAGATTATATTCACTAAAAAAAAAAAAAAGTGATAATATAAGTAATGAGATACAATCATTTTCTAATAGATGGAATAAATCTTGTAGCTTCTCATGCATGTCATCCTTTCACTTACAACATCTTTGTAATAATCTTGGTGATAGATTATAGTGACATTGCCTAATGACCCAACAGATAACATGTTGGCTACCAGAAGGGAAAGGAGTTGCAAGGTCTTAGTATTGTATAATATGTAGTAGATTGATCATTATCTTTTTATGTATTACAATATCATAACTTCTAATAGTTATCATTACCGGGAACCACCTTTTTTGTTAACAATTGTTTAACCTAATAATTAAATACTATATATAATTAATACAAAGTCTTCTGCTCGTTGTTGGTAAACAAAGTATTGTTGTGTAATGTCTGTCGCGTGAAAGGAAAAACATGGGACGGTTGTTGATTTACATGTTAACTTATGGAAAATGACCGTTAGTTATGAAGTTGAAACGGTTAACTAGCGCCAACAATGCCATTTATACGTTCTCTGCTCTGGTGGTAAAATTAGGCATTATGTCGTCCCATGTTTAACAATGAAAAAGGCTTCATGCGACAGACATTATAAACAATGGTTTGTTACAACCATTGCGAGTAGAAGATTTTGTAATTATATAAAATAATGGTTATATTAATCTACAATGAAGTATAAAACAAGAAACATGCAACAACAATTATAATCAGAAAGCATTTTTATTTTAAATGGCATCTAATAATTAATTCATATTAGCAACTTTGAGTAAGAAAACGAGGAAACCCGAGTGAGAAAGGTCGGTAGTACCTATTGAATGACATGAAATTTTCATGATCTCTTAGTGGTCTATTTAGCTCAGAAAACGTGGAAACCTGAGTGAGAAAGGTCAGTACGTCACTAATGAATATGAATTTCACTAGACTCAATTGATTTATTTACATCATCAATTGTAATTAAGGGAAACGTGGAAACCTGATTGAAAAAGGTCGGAAGGTCCTCTCGAATGTCTTGAACTTGTCAGTAGCGGTCTATTTATCTTGGACCGCCTAGCTCGACAAACCAGGTCAGTGTAGCGATCCATTCTCTTGTTGACAAGCTATGTAGGACTTGCAGATTATGGAGCTAGAAAAACTGGACGATATTACAGTTCGCTATGTTTATTTATAAGGCTCGTGCAAAACAATCTTCGTAATATTGTATAGAGAATATGTCAATATATTATTGTACCTATGTAGAAGAAGCATATTTTTTTCATCATGTATTTGGTAGATTATTTAAAATTAGAAATAATTTTTAATTTTATATTTGAATCATATTTGATTTTTTTTTTATTACAATTAATATTTTATTTTAAAGTTTATAACTTTAATATTTTAAAAACATATATTAAATTAATTTTTGCATTTAGTAAAGTTAATAATAATTTAAATTTAATTTATTTTAAATAAAACTCATAATTACATGAATGAAGTAAAAAATTACGTTTTGTAGAACAATCATTCTACATTTTTGGTTGAATATTCAATAACATATGGAAAATAAGAGTACATTAAAAATTTGGCAATGTTTTTAATGAGGAGCATTATATTTTTAGCTCCCTATCTCGTACACTGATATATAAGACTTGTAAACAGAAGGATAAAATGTTTTTTTTTTCCTTGCATATTTATTTTGTACAATTAGTTATGAATTAAGAGCAATTTTTTATTTCAAACTTAATTTGTAAGTATATTTTTAATTGTTTTTTGTTTTAAATTTTAGTTTTATTTATTTTTAGATTTATATTTTTATTATTTACGAATTGCATTTAATTTTTTATTTTTAACTTACTTGTTAGTATTTTTTATTGTATTATATTCTAAATATTAAATATACCAGCCATGCACCGCCAAACTTTCACAAGTGGCGCTTGCTAAAGAACACCCACTCGTGCATCCGGGAGGTGATTGATGGCATCCTCCATCAATTGCCGACCATCCTGACCAAGGTTTCCAAGGTTTCCTCAGTCACAACCAGGCGAATGCTGGGATGGATTGCTTAAATGTGGCCAATACCCTATACTAGGGTTCAGTTAAAAAGCTAGAAAATATTAAATATATAAATATAATAATTGTACAGATTTATGTAAACAATCATACAAATCAGACTTGCTGTCTTGGGGCAATTACGTGTTTTAATTACTATATAATTATTCAAAAAAGAAATCGGCCACAATTTATATATTCAAATAACAATTCAATAATACAGTATATAAAAATAAAATTTATGAGTTTTTAATATCGCTATAATATATTATAACGACGGCTCATAAACCATTTTTATAATGAGGAATTTGCATGCGTGAATCTGATTGGCTTAATCGAAAGAGGGGGCTGAGAAATACATGTGTGAATTTTATGCGAATTTTTTGAGCACTGCAAGTATGCTCAAATGCATATTTAAAAGATGCACTTTACCTGGAGGCGATGGCGCATCGCCAGTGACGTCATCGCTATGTCAGGTTCGGTTCACTATAGATATGCATACCTGTACGCACCTGCATAACAGGTAGCCAATCAAAAACAACCTAGCCAAAATTCAAAATTTCAAATGCCTAGCCTATGAGTTTTAAAACTTAAAAAATGCACATTAAATATTCCATATACGCGTACTGTAAAAACACACTGGGAGATAAGTAATATTACAAACGTACCTTTCATCATATTTAAATAATAGAAATTGTTTCGCAAATAGTTTCATTTAATTAAAGAGAAGATGCAATCGATGCAATATCAAGTCCTGCCACCAACTTTTCTGTTTAAATTATTGCATGGCGCGTCATGCAGCAATCAGCCAATAAAAATGTGTAAATTTATCACACTGGACTCCTTCCGTATCTGCTGATTATCTATTGAATTATTTTATTAAACCTAAAACTGAGCCTCTTTTCTTATCTACGAAGATAGTAGGATATGCCGTAGGATTCAATATTTAACTTTATTAAGACCCTTGAATCATAATTTATCAATGTCTTTTCAACCCCCTGTTTGCTGCCGGTTGCTGCTGCTGAAACCAGAAACGGAAGGATTGAAAAATAAATACAGTTTTAATTTCAACTTTATTAACACGCCTAAATGTGGTCGAGTGAAAAGCATTCGCCTTCCATGCAAGAGGTGAAGGGTTCAAATCTCCCCCGGTTCAATTTACGTTTTTAGTAGCACGAAGAAGTTTATTTCATATTTTTAACTCTAACGGGGTAAAATAGTTTTGTTTATAATTTCTTATTAATTTTTCTATCATTGAATGAAACGCTTTTTTTGTTTGGTTTTTTCTTTTTTTTTTTTTTTTTTTGCAAAGTTTTTGTAAGTGCGTATTTATATGAAAAAGTGTCACTTATAATAGTATAACATGATTATATTGTAAGAAAAAATAAGATTATTTTACCCCGTACGTTTGAATTAATTCTTCGTGCTACTAAAAATGTAAATTGAACCGGGGGAGATTTGAACCCCTCACCTCTTGCATGGAAGGCGAGTGCTTTTCCACTCGACCACATACAGGCGGGATAGAAATGTTGAAATTAAAACTGTATTTATTTTTCAATCCTTCCGTTTCTGGTTTCAGCAGCAGCAAACAGGGGGTTGAAAAGACATTGATAAATTATGATTCAAGGGTCTTAATAAAGTTAAATATTGAATCCTACGGCATCCTACTATCTTCGTAGATAAGAAAAGAGGCTCAGTTTTAGGTTTAATAAAATAATTCAATAGATAATCAGCAGATACGGAAGGAGTCCAGTGTGATAAATTTACACATTTTTATTGGCTGATTGCTGCATGACGCGCCATGCAATAATTTAAACAGAAAAGTTGGTGGCAGGACTTGTGATATTGCATCGATTGCATCTTCTCTTTAATTAAATGAAACTATTTGCGAAACAATTTCTATTATTTAAATATGATGAAAGGTACGTTTGTAATATTAATTATCTCCCAGTGTGTTTTTACAGTACGCGTATATAGAATAATGTGCATTTTTTAAGTTTTAAAACTCATAGGCTAGGCATTTGAAATTTTGAATTTTGGCTAGGTTGTTTTTGATTGGCTACCTGTTATGCAGGTGCGTACAGGTATGCATATCTATAGTGAACCGAACCTGACATAGCGATGACGTCACTGGCGATGCGCCATCGCCTCCAGGTAAAGTGCATCTTTTAAATATGCATTTGAGCATACTTGCAGTGCTCAAAAAATTCGCATAAAATTCACACATGTATTTCTCAGCCCCCTCTTTCGATTAAGCCAATCAGATTCACGCATGCAAATTCCTCATTGAAACTCCTTTAATATCCATCTGCACTGATCATTCAACCTCTTATGAAAATTTCAATTATTTTCATAAAATCTGACGGCATCGTAAGGGCTTCTCTGAATTGAAATAATTTTCATCTTTATATATATGCGTTTTTTTAATATCACGCTCTTCGTCTTTTTTTCTCTCATTTTGCACCATTTGAGAGGAAAAAGACGAGATTACGCCTTCTTTCCTCTTATTAAGAATTTGTTTGTATGAACTATTGTATTCTTTATAATCGGATTACCTAACTTGTGGTCTGTTTTTTTGAATAAATATAATAAATAATAAATAAATATTGAGCATAAAATGTTAAAAATATTGTCTTCATTTCATCTTCACTTTGAGCAATTAAGGAAGAAATTATATGTGTTTTAGAGGTGAAAAGATTAGGTTTAGACGTACGTGTAACGGATGAGTTGAAGATGTAATTTTTCAACTAGGGCATCATAATTCAGAACTCTACTTTTCTAGAGGGACGTTAAAAGATTGTACAGCGAGTTCAATGACCTTTATATAATTGCTGGCAAACTTGACACCAACTGTGACACAGTTAACACCCGCAATATGACAGCAGGATTTACAAGTATTGAGTTACCTACACCCTTCTCTGTTACTCTACACTCGGCTTCCTGTATCTATTAATTGTAATTGCAATAAATTGATAAAAAAAATCATAAAATAACTGTCCCTTGTGGTTTTGAAGTACGTGCGTACCTATTAATTGCGATAAAATAAAAGATTATGAATTATGAATTAATATAGAAACATAATAAAATGAAAACAGTGTATAAAATATAATGTTTGGTTATTTTTTATTTTTAACATTTTAATCTGATAATGCGCATTATTATAAAAATTTGTTCTTTTTTTTTTTTATTTTTTCGCAGACATAAAGAATCAAATTAATTTTGAAACGTTTATGTCCCTGATAGTAGTGATAGTAAATATATATTTTTTTTATGTTGAATAAAATTTGCATAATTATTACGTATTTTTATCAACTTATATACGTAAAACTCTGCGAAAACATGACGTCAAATATTTTTAGGAAAATTCCATCATAAAAAAAAGTAGATTTCTCCATTAACATATATAATATAGGGGCCACAAGTTATATCACTTTTTATTATTTCTTAATCCACTTTTTCACTATAGTGATATAATTTTCTATATAAAAAAACATGATACGTAGTATAAAAAATAGCTTATTTCTAAATTCTGATGTTAAACTATAGTAAATTGAACCTTATGTTTGTGAATGTCATTTTATGTTACTGCAACTTACAGGATTTATGGTTGTAAACATGGAGAGAAATTTTTCTTTCATGTACTCTTTATTAATGATATTAATGATGTAAGTGTGACGATATATCGTGTTATTTATCATTACAACAATACCGTTCATTATTGTTAATTGTTGTAAGTGCATGAACCAAATTAATTATGATGTGTAATGTTTTATTTTTAACTTTTTTTGTGACATTTTTCCACATAATAATGTCTGAACGACAGATAACACGAAACAGCTGATCGATGTAGTCCCATTTGATTTTAACATGTAAAGCTTAGCAACCTCGTAATAATTCTGTTTTTTTTTTTTTTTTTTTTTTTTAGAGACAGTCCTTAGCACCAAGAAGTTGCAGAAAAAATTTCAAAATAATCGGAGAAGTCGATTTTTTTTTTAAATATATTATATAAAATTTATATTTTGATACTTACCGATTCAATCAATTAAACAAAATAAAAATACAAATTAAGGCTATATAGATCTCATACATGCATCGTACCCTATTAATTGTATACGAATATTTACTTAATTATAAATTCAAATACGAAAATGCAAGGTGTAATAATAATAATAATATAATATACGCTTACATTTATTTATTATTTATTTATTTTAAAATAATATCGATCAATACTACATAAGAGAAATTCACAGTTGTCGATCATATATATAATGTTACAATTTTTTTTAAATATTATATGTTCTATAGCTTATAGGGGAATAGCCTCATCAACAAAATCGAGGTGTGATTAAAAAAATGAATTATTTTATGTCATTTGGATATTGGTGAAAACTGTCCCGGAATTTCCCTTAAATTGTAGGTCACTTCAACCATAAGTAAGGCCAGAACTAGCTGGAGCAATGCATATATATGTGTACCTACCAAGCCTATAACACACCGATCCTATACTCATCAGCCGTATCAGCAGCAGCACAATAAAAAGGACACGCAAGCGCCATCACTTGGAAAGCACGAGCACTCGAAATGCAGAATTTTATAAGAATATTATAATGATAAAAGGAATAATATTATGTATTATATAATCTAATTTAAACAAAAGCATCCAATTGACCTTATAACGTTCTTTGGACATCGCTTTGGTCCATTGAGAAAAAGTAGAGGTGTCCGTCCTGACTGAGGTTTTCCACGGTTCCCTCAGTTTCACCTCAGCGAATGCTGGGTCGCGTAAGCATGCCGGCCGTGGCCACTATCCGTTCCCTACCTTATCCCTACCCAGTACCCCGCCGCGAGCTGTTAAGCTCTTAGGGGTGTATCCTTGTAAAAAAAAAAAAAAATAATTAATTGTTATATTAAGAAAAAAAATATATGCCTTATATTTTTTTTTTTTAGTTTTTAATCAAACCCTATTGGGTACTTCTATTTACTAATTACATACTACTTGAAACCCCGAACCTTCCGAAACCCTAACTTGAGCGTTTCGCGGGCTCTTCTGGAACGGGGGCGGCCACGGCCTTGCAAATCCATCCCGGCATTTGCCTGCGGCTGAGGGAAACGTGTAAACCTCAGCCAGGATGGACGCTACAGCTTTTGTCAATGAACCGGAAGTGCAATGGTCCAAAGCCAGGGGAACCACATAGTGGAAAAGCGCAACGTTTTACCCCTGGGTGGGAAACGTGGTTTTTGTTGAAAATGGTATGCCTTATATAGTAAAATGATCGAGAATATATTATAATCATTCATATAAATTAATTAATTTTGTATACCTGATGTTTTGCCTACTGATGGGGTGTGTTGAGGAGAGCATAAATTCTATATAATATAAGTTTTTTTTCATAATTTTTATGAATGGGATTTAAAAAAAAAATTGTTAAAATATTTTTTTAATTAGATATATTCATGATCGAGATATTTGAATGTAATACAAAGACTCATGCATGGACTCATGATATAATCTTATTAGCGAGAGCTATAAATATATCAATTTAATATTTTATAATTTTGACTAAAATTTGATTATGATATCGTCGTTGTAGCGCGTTTTTGGCCGATCTTCCAGTTGTAAGTTATGACTCCATGGCCGATCTATATATTGTAAGTTATAACTCTCTGGCTGATCTGCATATTGTAAGTTATGGCCTTCTGGCTGATCTGCAATTTTTCTAATTGTTCAGGAGAAGCAAAAAACTGATTATCTCCGGAAATATTAATTGGAAATTAAAATCCTGTATGCAGCACTTTTATAATGTAAATACGATAAAAAATACGTATAAAAGTCCGGCGGTCATCTTTAAAAAATAATAATAATAAATAAATGAAATTTGCCATAATCCGACAGGGCTTGAAAATGCATGTAATAATCCTCTCTCACGTTGTTAACTCGGCTAGAAATTAAAAACACGATGTAATAGAATTACAGAATAATTAAAATTAATGAAACGCGCTCGTCTTCAATATTTATTTATATATACGTCGCGTATATATGCATATATGATACCCGTATTTTTTTCAGCTACTTAAACATTTTCATGGTTCGTTTTCTAGCTGACAAATGAAAATGCATAGGTAAGACATAAAATTACTGTGTATTACTATAATATTATTTCATGTTTATCATTATTTTAATTTTAGGGAAAAAAAAGCGGCTGTGCAGGGACTATAAAAAAAGTTTATTTATTAAAAATAGAATCGAACACAGCCGAGTTTGGGTGATTTTAGCATCGTCGATCGCTGATAATGTCGATTTTTTTTGTGTAATAAATAACAGCAATGCAATAGGCAATTATAAGTTCATTAATTGCAATTGATGCAAAAAAATTAGCTTACTTAGCATGCTACTTGTTTTACAGGTCTGCACATAAACGCGGAAATTAAACGTAACCAAGACGATTAAATATCACAGCGAGTTCTATGCTCGATCGAAGAATACTTTGTTGACTGCATGCATTTATGTATATATTATATAGACGCGTAGCAGAATTCCATTGCTGAATTAATCATAAAAATATATATAGTAAATATATTTACGCTATTTTATAATTTATTTATGCTAAATTTTATTTATAACAACAAATATTAATATGGTACGTCGATCACTATAATTCTATCATGGGTACGTATATAATGGGCGCGATTCACGAAGCCGGAAGTGAGCGTTGTGCTTCGCGGTATCTCGCGATTTTTTTTTTCGTCTTTTCAGGTTCATACGATAATAATATAATATATCAATATTATAATAGTATAATATTGATAGCACACGTTGGACCGTCAATGAATTAACAAAAGTTATGTACGTGTCTGCTAGAAGAGAGACCAATTAGCTGTCGCACTTCGACTCTTTCAAGCCAGCATAAAAACATGTTTTTACAAACTTTTAACATCTCACAATATATTATTATACGCAGCGATATATGGTAAAAAAATATAAAATAACTTGCAAAAAAATAATAATAATAATATAATTTTATTTGCTAATTTTTCCTAGTTATATAAGAACGTCCTAGAGTATATTATAATTGCTAAAAAAAATGTAATACTATGCTAGCTATATATCGTAAAATAATAATTTTATTTAAATACCGGTATTTTTTATCTATTATAGTTATTACGACACTCTACAATATATGCATGCAAGTTACAGATCTTTGTGACGCTTATTGTGGTTAGTTGCAATATTTTCCCCCACAGGCAGATGTGTATCAAAATTAACATACTAAAAGCTTAATTATTTCTTTCCGATATACTGTTATAGGGCGCGCGCCGCAATAAAAAAATAATATTTATAAACAAAATCACAACAATTTTGAAAAAAATCACATTTAATTATTAAGTTCTTATTATTAATTATTATACACGTAGCTGAACCATATAATTACGAGTTATTCAATCGTTGCATGCATGATTCCAGATTTTAGAGATCACCCGATGCAATCTGGAGAGATATTTTGTTACTTGATTGATTAAATGTTAATTGGCCGTTAGGAAAATTATTCTTTGCAGCCAGAAGAAGTAAATAACTGGATTGAATAAATATATGATTTAAGTTTTTGCTCTGTGTTGATATTTTGTTACGTGTTATTTGCAAACAGCTGATTTCGCGGGCCTCGCCCCTTTTTTTATTATTTTTCTAGCATTTAAATGAAAATTATTAGGAAAATACCACTGATGCCATCTTGTGTCAAATTTTGCACTCTTTCGAATGGCGCAATAAAACAAAAGTTGTAACTTTTGACATTTCGGCCACTCGTCCCTGGCAAAAATAAAGCTGATCAGCCAGAGAGTCATAACTTACAATATATAGATCGGCCATGGAGTCATAACTTACAACTGGAAGATCGGCCAAAAACGCGCTACAACGACGATATATTTTTTTAAAAAATAGCGGTCTCTCTGCGAAAATTTACGAAAAGCGTCGGAAATAGCCGAAGTTAAAAACTCGGGCCACATCATAAACAAGGTACCAATATTGAAAAATAGTACTAAATTTCGTAGCTTCTTTTTAACCCATGCGTTTGTATAAATGAAAAGTGTATGTTATTCATTTGATAATTAAATGCATTGGTTATACATAATTATATATATTTGTCATAATTTTATTGCTGCGTTTTAAAAAATAATTAAATAATATTTTAGTGAAAACGTAGAAATTTCACAAATTTAGTTGGTAGTAACAGCTGATTTAGTGTTTTTATTGCATTGAAAAACAGACGGATTATTTTGGCATAGAAAACATTAAGTAACTGTTAATTATTTGATTTCTAATTAATTAAAAGATGATTCTAATGACAATGATAGCTCGTGTGGGAGACGGGCTACCTTTAGCAGCTACAATGCAGGAGGACGAACAGGTAAATTGATCAACAAAGATCGGACTTTGTCGGCGTTTCTAATTTTTGTCTGATTTTTCTTTTCAGTCTGGGAGGAATATACTAGAGTATCAAAATCAAGCTAAAATGTTATTTAAAAAATTAAATCACCAAAGTCCTCAAAGATGTACCATTGAAACAGGAAAATATTTATTTCAGTAAGTATGGTGTTTGGAAATTTATTCTTGTTTTGGTTGCATGTGTATTGTTACTATTTAATTTATGAATAATTTACACTATATTTTGCATACAATGCAATAAAACTGCTGTGTATTTTATGACTGAATATTAATCAGCAATATGCATATAGTAAAAAGCTTGCCCCTTGTTTTTTGCTTTGCATATGAAGCAGAGCATACGAGTCCTGTAACTCTTTTATCATTTTTGTATGGAACTGCACATTCTTGCATGAGCTGATGCAATTTATATTATGAAATATAGACATATTATTGCATGAACCATCAGAATATAAAGAAATTAACATACAATTTTCCAGAGAACAATCCCAATATGTTATGCATAGCATACACTGTCTGTCATAACTTCAATTTGTTTTCATTGTTTGTGTTTGAGACTACTTCGACTCGTGTTTGTCCCTTGGGATTTTTCATTACAAACTATCACCAATTACCAAAGACATTACAAACACCATGAAAACCAAATAAAATGTGATGCACAACACACATTGGATCATCCATTTCTAATTTACTATATTGTCCCTCGTCCGCAATAATAAGCTATCTTTTTACTATGTACAATTTCTTTGCAATAATGAGGTGAGCGTAATTATGAGCTGTAAATCAGTATAACATAAAGCTCATAATCTCACCTGAAATAGCAGACAGCTCATTATTGCAAAGAGATCATAGTAGGCAGATAGCTCATTATTCCAGACAAAAAAAAGGACAATATTCCACGACCAAATCAAGGGAAGAGATCCCCATTGCCAATGCAAACTCACTTAAAAGTATCCCTACGGCTGATATTTAGGTACAATTTCCAGCTACCTGATAGAGAGCGACACATGCATCCTGGTGCTGTGCGACAAAGGGTTCTCCAAGCGACTGGCCTTCTCGTACCTCGAGGACCTGTCGCAGGAGTTTAACTCTCAGTACGGGCGACGAGTCAGCTCAGTCACCAGACCATATACCTTCATTGAGTTCGGTGAGTCAGCGGGAATGTGCCGTCTTTTATTTGTCTTGGAAAGAGGTAGTGTAGAAGGTTCAGTAGCCAGTTCAATGGACTCCTGACGACGAGCTGGTTCCATTGGACTGGCTACTGAACCTTCTATGACAATTCTTTCTGTGGATAACAAAGAAAGAGTCATCATAGAAGGTTCAGTAGCCAGTTCAATAGACTCCTTACGACAAGCTGGTTCCATTGGACTGGCTACTGAACCTTATAATAATTTTCTCTACAGTACATAAAAAAAAGGAAATAACTGTGTACTGTATATTAAAATCCTCCCATAGATTGGTATAAATAAAATTTCTAAGCAAAGTTTTTTTCTGTTTTAAAGTTCTGGAGACATCCAGGACCAATTCCTTGTAAATTCTCTTTAGTTTTAGTAATACATAAATACAGTATATTTATTTTACACACATGACACGATTTATAAAGTTCAGGTCTATATACAGTAAAAACTTGTTATTACGTCAAGTCAAGGGACCCAGGAAATGTGGTTTACCTTATATTGAATATACAGTATGCATACCTTAAATCAAGGTTTTCCTTTACCTACAATACTAATTATTTTTTATGGGACCTTTACTCCGTTACTCAATATCGAGTTTTTACCTTACAACAAGTTACGTAATAACAAGTTTTTACTGTATTTTTGAGAGAAATACCATTTTGTTTGCTAAAACAATCAATATATTGCAGTAAGTAAGCTGTTATGCAAATAAAAATTAAAATTGGAATATAGGAACAATGATGTCACTGCATTGTGTTAAGAAAATTAAATTACTTTCTGTTCTCAAGCTTTACATGATCAAATTTCCCTCATATAAATCAACCAATTTCTTTGTTTCAGACACTTACATTCAGAAGGCCAAGAAAGTGTTCATGGACTCTCGGTCTCGCCGCAACCTCTCTGCTCTCAACACAGAACTGCAGGACGTCCAGAGGATCATGGTGCAGAACATTGATGATGTCTTGCAGAGGGGGACCATGCTCTCAGGTAACATCAGCAGTTTGTTGTGTGGAAGAGGACGTCATAGAAGGTTCAGTAGCCAGTTCAATAGACTCCTGACGACGAGCTGGTTCCATTGGACTGGCTACTGAACCTTCTATGACAATTCCTTCCATGGATAACAAAGAAAGAGTCATCATAGAAGGTTCAGTAGCCAGTTCAATAGACTCCTGACGACGAGCTGGTTCCATTGAACTGGCTACTGAACCTTCTATGACAATTCCTTCCATGGATAACAAACAAAGAGTCATCATAGGAGGTTCAGTAGCCAGTTCAATAGAACGTATAAGACTTTGAACACTAAATCAGCTGACTTGAAGCCTCTACTGAGGTGCAGGTTTTCACCCCACTCAACCTTCCCTACCCTTTATGCATGCTCATAATATACTTTCTAAGTGTGCTTTTAATTTTAAATTCTTATTCTTTAAAAATTCTCTTTTCTGTCTTAAAATTAAGGCTTTTTCTTTTTTATTTAAAATAAAAAAATTTCTTAATAAAAAAGAAAAATCTACCTTAGAGCAATTATAACTTAAAGCTAAAACTTTAGTTGCAAAACATTTGTTGGCTGCGTGGAAGATTCCTAAAGCCAATATAAAATTTAATTAATCAATCAATTGACGTCAACGTTGTCTGTTTCAGAACTCGACACGAAGGCTCAGAACTTGTCGATGATGTCGCAGCAGTACAAGAAGGACGCGACGTACCTCAACTCAAAGTCCTTCTACGTCAAAGCCACTGCTGGAGTTGTCGTAATTCTCGTGTTCGTTCTGTACTTCTGGGTGCTGTGATCTCCTCCCTCGTAACTCTTTCGTAACCACCCCTGGCTGAGCAAACGTACGCTGGTAATAATACATAGATTTTATATCCTTTGGTTCATATAAATGTATGTAAAATTGAACTTTTCAATGGTTTTATGGTTGCATTTTACATACTTAAAGGGGCATTCACAAAGTCTTAAGGCCACATATAAGGCTCAATAATTTAAAGCTTGATTTTAAGCGTGTTTTTTAGACCCAAAATTTCTGGTCTTAAATTATTGAGCCTTAAATGTGGCCTTAAGGCTTTGTGAATGCCCCTTTTAATGTATAATCTTGGGAAAAGTTTTTGTTAGTTTTAAATGAAAGGGTCAAATAATAATTAATACGTAACTATTTATTATTTTAGGACTGAGGTATCTGCTAATTTATAAAATGCTACTTATAAAAAGAATAATATTCTGGAGTAAACTAGACTATTTATTTTTCATACAGTAAATTATGAATTCTGTAATTAATTAAGCTCTCTAAAAACCTCAATCTTTATTGTGCATTACAATTTAATTTCTGTGATTTTTGTTACAGAAATTTCATAAATAGAATTGTCTACTCTCTAGGCTAATATATGCTATAATTTTAATCAGAAGAACCAAAAGTATTGTAAATTTTAGAGAAAATAAATATGTGTTATAGGTTTTTAAAAATCTATATTTACTTTAGGAATATTGTTAAAATAATTTTAATTTGGAAAAAAGTCTAAAATTGCATGAGGATTTAAATACGTTAACTGTTTCTGGTATATATTTATTTATATATTTATTTATTTATTATTATTTTATCTCTATATAATGGGGTACTGACCGGTATTTGAGTTAGCAATACTAATAAAAAGTACTGTGAATTCTATGAAGAACGAGCCCTATTAGAGCATTCTACGACAATTTGCTGATTTTATATGAATTTTTAAAACTTTTTTTGATGACGTCATACCATTGAATCTTAAATGGGGAAATGCATCAGTTAACATTGCTAAAATGAAAAATTATTGAGGTAGGAATTTGAAACCTTCATTATCGTGATTCTAGCACCTGAAAACCTTGCAAATGAAGTTTTGGTTACATTTCAACATTAAGTATGGGATTTGGCAATGTTAACTGATCTATTTCTCCATTTAAGATTCAATTCTATGACGTCATTTTTGAGAGGTTTTAAAAATTCATATAAAATCAGTAAATTGTCGTAGAATGCTGTAATAGGGCTTGTTCTTCATGAAATTCTCGTGCCTTTTGAAATGTTGACAAAAACTTGAAACTTTTTTTTTGGTCAGTACCCCATTGTTGTAACATTTTTTACCAACCATTCTGAAAAACCCAGAGATACTGTATCACAAAATTTAAAACAAAACTGCTCCCAAAATAATTAAATTAATTTAATTATAAAACTTATTATTAAGTTTTAAAACAAACTGGCCCAAAACCAATTAATAGACAGAACTGCATGTAATTTTTTTCAATTTTAAAATACAGTATTATTTTTACACTATTACAAATTAAACTAGACAGAATAAATACGTAATCATACATTTTTTAACTCAATCAATAGATCATTAGCTTTAATCTATAAATAAAAAAATAACAGAATCCAAATATTAGTATTGAAACATAAATTTGTATTAAAAATTATAATAGATAAGTTAATAAGTCATGCATGATATAAAATTGCTGGCTAAAGTCATGAACTATTAATTTCACACAAATTTTAATTAGTGTCATAAAATTGCATGTGGGCTATTTGTTAATTTATAGCAAAGTATGTTTGCTCAGCCGTGGGTGTTTAAAGAAAATCCTTCCTTCTTCCTTTGAATTTTGGTGAGAGAAAATGTAAACCCCCAAGACTGAGGACAGTTTAAATTGAGTTTGATCTTGAACTATTTCAAGCTCTGTTCGTACATCTGTGTCTTTTAAGTCAGACAATTGAAAATGATTTTAAAAGAAGTTTTTAGTCACCTCAATTTTCTGAATGTAACACATTGAGGTTCATAAGTACACAATGATAAGATTTTCCTTATGTTACTTGTATAAACGGTTCATTTCATTCTTGGATTGATTTATAAATACTTTTCATTATTGATAAATTTTTTTATGGGGAAAAAAAAAAAAAAAAAAAAAAAAAAAAACGGATTTATTCTTAAAAAGTGTTCCATTAATAATTACCAAATTTTTGGCAAGTTTTATGCCTTTTTTATCAAATAATTTATCAATTAAAGTCAGAACTTGCCACGGCACTTTATACAAACAATGAAATGAACCAAAAATTGATAAAACTAACATATTGGAATCATTCAGAATAATGAGCTACAATGTTATGATATATCAATGGTATATCAGGTGAGCACAATGGAGTATCGACCTTAATTTTTTTTTTATTGCAGAAATAGATAGAAGATACAAAGTTATGCTACCCTGATTTTTTTCAGATTTTTTACAGCCCGAGAAGTATTTTTAAAAAATTATTAAAAGTCCTTTTTGTGACGTCCTGTGGCAGCAAGTCCTATCTTTTTCTTAAGGAGTGGCGCCTCGTGACGTCACAATTTTTTTTTTTAATAGTTCCCAGGCTCTAAAAGATCTGAAAAAAATCAGAGTAGCATGACTTTGCACCCTCTATCCATTTCTGCAATAAAAAAATGAGGTCGATACTCCATTATAAACTGTATATTAATAAAACAGAAAGCTCATAATTGTGCTCACCTGATATAGCAGACAGCATATGGTCATGTAGGTAGATAGCTCCTTTTCTCTGGATTAGGGACAGTATAAGGTGGACACATATGTAACTCTATTTGAGGCTTTATGAATAACTCAATGATCAAGCTTAATTTAAACAAAAATGGTCTTTTAAATATTGCTAGAAACTAAAAGAAATAATTTTAATTATTTCTCATCAGATTTTGAAATATTATAAAAAAGGTTATCAACTTTGCTTTCTTATCACAATGGTTTTCAACATCCCCCAACGTTTTGAGTTTAAGATAACTCAAATGTCACAAATGCACTCCAATTATGTTATTATATATTCCTGGTGTATATGTATTGTTTATTAAATAAATAAAAAATAATATCGTTCATAATAAAAAATACTTTATTTTGTCTTAATTATTACATTAAAAATTATCCTTAATTGTATACTTTAATCAGTTATGGTTGCCAAAGTAGCATCAATACATTTGACTTGAGGGTAAGGTAACATGCCCAATGTTAAAAATATCCTACACATAAAAAAATATGGAAAAAAATAAAAAAAATTAAAATGTTCTCTACATCCCAGGGGGCGAGACTACACACTAGGATTTGAAGCAAATAAAAATGCTTCTACCTGCCTGCCAGCTGATTTCTTCCCACTATAGTAGGAAGGTCAGACCTTTTCAACGTTATTTCATGTTAAGGGATCAGCTGTGCTGGTAAGAGGAGAAACTTTTTTTTTGCCTCAGCGCGGAGGGTGTAGAAGAGCGGGCGTTAGCTTTCCATAGTATATAGTTCAGTGCTACATCCCCTATCAGTAGCTAAAATATCAGGTGTAAAATTTGAGCTAGTTTTTTAGTTATAATTTTTTTTAAAGTTGACTACTTTAACATAGGGAAATTTAACTTTCATGTTAAATTAGTCAACTTTAAAAATTCATAACTCAAAAACTAGTTTGAATTTGCATACTTCATATTTTAGCTAATGATAGGGTATGTAGAGGATAACATTTTAAGATATGTTTTTTAATTTTCACGTGTGGGATTTTTTTTTTTTTTTTTTTTTTTGAGCGTGTTACCTTCCCTTAACTAATTCACAAAAGTATATATATACAGCATCAAATTTTTATTGCTTGTAACATTTTTAGCACCCTAAAGATTTCATATATTATGCCCCTTTTATGTCAATTGAGTATTTTATCTAACACAGGATCTATAGTAAATTTAAATAATGTTTATTGTGCACACGTTTTTAAAAATTAATATACTATAAGGCCTGTATTCCACTTTATGACATTAAGAAGAAACATAATGCATCCCCATGCAACGTTTCATGTCATGGAATGTAAATAAACTTAACAGATTTTTGTTTTATAAAAATACTTAAATAGAGTACAACATTACTCTGATTTTTTCAAGCCAAGAAATTATTATTTTCTATATTGAAATCTTACCCCACACTCCTCAAAGTCTTTTAAAATACAGGATAGGACTTCATCGACAACAGGATGAGGCTTGATGCAACTTTTGGTAAATATTTACTGTTCTAAAAATGAAAGTGAAAAAATCAGAGTAGCAAAAATTTCTACTTTAAATACAGTAAAACTTGTTATTACGTAAAGTCAAGTTCCATTTCATTAACATGTAAACCTGTGTGTCTGCTAAGGTTTACATGTTAATCTGAAGGAACTAAAAAAATAGCTGATCGGTGTTTTCTTTTCCTTAAAGATCTTGAGTATGTATAATAGCACTTTTTTGTACCCCCTAGTTTGGGTTTCACTATACTTATTAAAAGAATTCAGAGGCATGTATTGCTTTTACGAAATTATGCTAAAAATTTAACAACTTATAAATCTACCGGGTATATATTGTACATACATCTTTCAAAAATTATTTTAATGAGCGTCAACTATTTGTTTAAAAAATTAAAAATAAGGCACGTTTCTATTATTGTCCTTAAAATTTAAAATAGTTAAAAATGTTAAAATTTAAAACTTGCATAAAAATTTAGAAATGCAAAACATGAATACAGGGTACCAAATTATGCTACTATGAATTATTTTCAGATTTTGTATAGTCCCGGAGCTATTTTTAAAAATTAATTCACTAATTAAAAATTAGTGAAAATTCTGAAAGTTCTGTTCCCCCCCCCCCCCCACCCTGGAACGTTAATAAAAAGGATAGGGCTTCACTTTCAATGATTTTTAAAAATATAGTTCCTGGACTCAAAGAGTAGCATAATTTGGCACCCTCTATACATTTCTGTAATAAAAATTTTTCATGTAGGTTGTCCAAAAAATTAAAAATAATGGTATTAAATCTTTGATACATAGTACAGTTAAAGTTAATAGGCTTGGCTTGTGTAACATAATAGCCACCAATAGTTCACTTTCTATGCTGATTGGCAGCACTGTATATATTGTGGCTAGATAGTCACCTGAAATCTGACAGTGTTGCCAAATGGTGCTCACTACAACACTGCAGCAAGCCAAGTGTTCCAGTATTTTTGACGATAACAGTACAGTAAATTGTGAAATAACTATTCTTACAGGCTTTGATCTTTCTGTAATTAAATATCAAAGATTTAATTAAAAGTTTTATGTATATTTTTATCGCACGCATGATAGGCATAAGCTTGTATCTTCTGTGTCCGTGAATCTGAAAAAGAAACAATAAATAAATTAATCAAAGATGGTAACATGATAATAGAGGGTTAAAAAGATGTGAAAAAAATTTACAATAACTTGAGGTTCTTTATCCAAAATATGCAATAAAAATGTTAATCTGACCCAGCACTTAGGACGTGTAAAATTTCAAATTTCAGGATATGCATCTTCTACAGAGGACACACAGGCTACACAGAACAATTTTTTTGTCAAAAAAGTTTTAATACTTCAGCTTGTTTTTCATTGATGATTCCATCCCTTGAAATGAACTACCGACTTCAAAATTTTTTATTGCAGAAATGGATAGAGGGTGCAAAAAATATGCTACTCTGAATTTATTCAGATTTTTCTGAGACCGGGAAGTATTTTTAAAAAATTATTGAAAGTTCTTTTTGTGACGTCACGAAACGCCTCTCCTTCAGAAAAGGATATGACATTAACGCCCGTGACGTCATAAAACGGACATTCAATAATTTTTTAAAAATACTTCCCGGTCTCAGAAAAATCTGAACAAATTCAGAGTAGCATATTTTTTCACCCTCTATCCATTTCTGCAATAAAAAAAATTGAGGTTGGTACTCCATTGTTCACTAAAGACTGTTAAAAAAAAATAGTTAAATTTGATAGACAGAATATAAACAGTAATATAATTTCTCATCCAGAATAATGAGCTATCTGCCTGCCATGATTGTGCACAATAATAAATTATCTGTTATATCATATGAGCACAATTATGAGCTTTATTCTTTCCTGAATACAGCTCATAATTGCACACGATCATGGTATAGCTCATTATTCAGAACGATGGACGATCTTTCCTTTTCCGTTAGTTCCGATACTTACACATTGAGGCAGCACTGTTGACAGAAGACGGCGTGGCAGCGTTGACAAACTCGTTGACACGGTTGGCACGGCAACGAGACGTCACAGAAGGTGCAGCGAGGGATGTCGGGAGTGTCACTTGGTCCGCTCTCCTAGAAAATGTGACAATTGTTAGATAGGTTGTTATAAGAGAGCATACTGTATCCGGTATATGTCTTAGAATTAATGCAAGTCGCGTAAGTACACAAATTCTTGATGCAAGTCTCAAATTTATCTTAATAAAGCTCAATGGTCAAAGTTGTATCAAAATATTTTGTACTTATGTTACTGTACTTGCATTCTGAGACAACAAAGGTGTCTGTGAATCAAAAAACAAAAATGGCAAACTGTACCAAATATTAATGGCTATGAACCAAACCATTTGACATACATTAACAGCTGATGTCTAAAATATTTTTCCCCTCACCCGCTGTTCTATTATCGTCTCTGCGCATGTGCGACGAGTATTTCAAGAATCTGACAGAGTTCTATCTCCAACATTGTGAAATATTTGGAGAGGTTGGAGAAGCAAATGGAGTATCGACCTAAAAATTTTTTTATTATAGAAATGGATAGAGGGTGTAAAGTTATGCTACCCTGATTTTTTTCAGATTTTTTACAGCTCAGGAAGTATTTTTAAAAAATTATTGGAAGACCTTTTTTTTTTTTTACTTTACACCCTCTATCCATTTCTGCAATAAAAAAAAAAAAATGAGGTCCATACTCCACTTTAGGATTTTGGTTTAGGAATATAAAAATGAAGCCTTTACATGAAAAAGCCAAAAACGTTCTTTGAAACATGGATACAGTACAGTATTCTTGAAATTGTGATTAATTTTAAAGTCATAAAAAAAGGTTGCCAAATGCATACAGTAGCAATTAAGTAGGCGCTTGGTAACGTAGCACATTCACAAACTCATTACGATAGCGGAGTTCTTCCTCACATAAATTTTGCCAAAGGAGCGGTACCTGAACTTCTGCCCCGGTTGCTTCCGTCACCAGCTGCCCCTGACTGCCCAGCCTCAGCTGTTTGTAGCGATGGTCGTCTTTTGTTTGGTGACCGCACGTGCACGCTGCCTTCTGGGGGGAGTTTTTGGCTCCGAGGAATAACTTCTGCAGTGTCTTGGCTGGGGAATTAGTAGAGGTTGGTTACTAATGGCGGAACTTGATTTTCAACATTGTTTACAGTGCTCTCTGGGGCTCCTAATACCCAGTTTGTATGCGCCTTCCTCCTTTCTTATGGATTTTGTATGCTATTCAGGGGTACATATGCATACACCTTTTTGGTTCAGACATGCATACTCCAGTGAGACCAATACTGGAGTATGCATGTAGTGTGTGGGACCCATATAGGCAGATTGGAAAGAAGGAGTTAGAAAAGGTTCAGCGGAGGGCTGCTAGAAGAGTTATGGGTAGAATGAGAAAATGGAGATTAGTTGCAGATGACAAAAAGGTGTGGAAAGATTATGAAAGCGTGTCGAAAATGATTCAGACTTTGGAGTGGGAGCCACTCGAGGAAAGGAGAAGGTACAACCGATTAGGAAATTTGTTTAAAGTTAATAGGGAGATGGCAGGTTGGAGCGAGTTTAGCGATAGAACTAGGAAAGGTAGATATATTGGGAGGGGGGATCATCAGTGGAAGCTGGAGTTCATGGGTAGTGGGAGCGATGTGGGAAAGTATTCCTTCATAAACCGAACAGTGAGGGAGTGGAACTCCCTGCCGTCCGAGGTGGTGGGGGCGGAGAGTTACGGGGGATTTAAGAGTGCGTTGAGCACTATATTGCGAGCCACCGTGGTTTAGCCACATTTGCCGCAGAGCGTTAAATCTAAATCTAAAATCTAGTAAAGCTAAAGCAGATTTTTCTTCAAGGTTTCTTGCATTCCTTGGCATATTTTTAAGGAAAATTAGTTTAAAGAACTGCATACAATACTGTATATTATATTGACCCAAATTTTGTAGTTCAATTTCAGTATGTATAAACCAAGGATCTTATACAAGATCCTTGGTAAAAACTGTATAAAGACGATGAAAAGCTTGGAGTGTGCACCCCGTCAAAACTTACCGTGGATATTTTCCATTTGGGACTTTCCCTGACTGTTTAAATTAACTTCTTTCTCACTAATATGAGCCTTTAATTGTGGAGAGAACATTGTCTCAAACGGGCAAAGTCTTTTAGGCATTTTTAAAGCCAAAATTGTGAAACCAGAGAAAGTCACTCACCGCGAGCCATACAGCATACAGCTGTTCTCAAAATCAACAAGCAACTAACAAAGTCAAAACAACCTTTATAAAATATTAAAAATTCATTATAAACTAATTTAGCTCATACTAAAATTATTGACTTTAATTTTTAACAGAATTGTGATAATTTTCTCAATAGAGGCTTCAAGTGATGCGCTTTCGCTGCGCAACTGTTTGTCGCTAAGGTTCATCTTGCACTTGAAAATGAAGCAAAGTGTTTTTTTAACTTTTCTCGGTTATAAATCAAGTAAAAAATCTAAATCTTGAATTATCTACTGTATTTTTCAGTTTGGACCAAAGTTCCGTAAAGGAATTTTCCCTGAAAAATCTTATTCTTAGTGAAAAAACGAATTCACGTTTTTTTTACATAGGTTTGGTATGGCGGGTGGGACCACCGAAAAATCAGCTGACTTGAAGCCTCCATTCTCTATGGGTGTAGTCCGTATTATGTTCTGAACGTTCGGAACCTTCGATTTGGCGTCCCGTAATTATGTTCTGAATGTTCAGAACCATTTCCGAGGTTACCCGAAGTGAGTCAGCTGACTTCAAAAAAGAGGTTCCGAGTGTTGCGAACTTTTCCTCCGAACCATCGGAACTAGAGTCAGCTGATCACAATTTTTTGGGGGAAATTTGAAAAGTACGTAACAAACCTGTGCAAACTACGTGATAACTGTTTGATTTGAGGTAAATCTTTGCTTAATTGGTGATCAATAACTGTTACGTGAGTTTTATGTTAAAATTTCTGAAGCCAGTGAACAGTTCTCTCTTTTTCGTATTTTTTTTTAAACTGATGCGTATTACCGCGAAAAAGATGTTCTTAAAGTGGTCCGTTATCTGATGTTCTGAAGTCAATATGTTTTTGTTCAGAGTCGGTCCGTAATCACTCATATGTTCTGAACGTTCGGAACCTAATACGGACTACACCCTATGCATCGCTACAGTATAACAGATCTTAGTTTACCACTAAACAGTTCAGTAGACTAGACGGCACCAGATATATCAACCAATGAAAAGGTAGCCAGCTGACATTCTAGCCTTTTCATTGGCTGATATATCTGGCGCCGTCTAGTCTACTGAGCTGTTTAGTGGTAAACTAAGATCTGTTATACTGTATGCATTTATTAAAAAAAAAAAAAAAAGCGCGCGTAAAGTTCAATATTTTTTAAAAACCTCTTTGTGCTGTTTGCCGATGGGCGTATGTTTTTTTAACCACGTGACCAAAAGTTAAACAGTTTCAAGGTCATTTTCAATTTAGACTTGATAAAAATTCAACAGAGACAGTAGCAGACAGGCGAGAGAGATTATTTGCTAAATAAAAGACTAAATTCTCAATAATATTCACCACTATACGAAGGACAAAGGTAAGTAAACAATGATTTTATTTGCCATGGAATTTTTGTCGTTTTCTCGGACACTGGTTTTTGTACGAGATCGATGAACGGCTAACAGTGTCCAGGGTGAACGCCTGCGCTGTCTCTAGGTGCGATATAGCGCTACATGTGGAGGAGTGGCGAACTTTTGTCGTTACTTCGGATATGCGACGATTTTTTTTCTGGTTTTATTATTTTCTACATCACAGAGCCTTTAAAACGATAGTATTTCATTATTTTATCCATAAAATTTTAAAATCAAAATAAATAAATAAAATTAACAAAATTTTAAGAAACAAAACACCTTTAGTTAACAGCAATTTAATTTTTAATTTTTTTTTCTGATAAATTTTATTTATATGTAAAATTAAATATTTATATTTTATAATGACATATATCCAAAATGAAATAAATTAATATTATGAAATACTTCAATTAACGCTTTTCAGGAAAAAAACAAAACAAACAAATGAATATGTATACATTAATTAACACTAAGTCAAGTATGCCTAATTTTTATTAAAGGTGTTCATGAATTAAAAATTACTAGTCTCTTTAATTATAAAATAATCCTGTATAGAGGGTTCTGTTTACGTGTATATGACTCAGTCATTCAATAAATAAAATAAATAATTAAATAAATAATAATTGACATAATTATAATAATTTTAGAATTATTAATAAAAAAATTTATATCCATGCAGCACAAAGTAAATATTATAACATTTATAATGGAGCGGGGAGTATAGACCTCAATTTTTTTTATTGCAGAAATGGATAGAGGGTGCAAAGTTTTATGCTACCCTGATTTTTTTCAGATTTTATTTGAGACCAAGAGCTATTTTTAAAAAATTATTGAAAGTTCTTTTTGTGATGTCACGAGGCCGGCTCCTTAAGAAAAAGATAGGACCTACCGCCTCATGACGTCACAAAAAGGTCTTTTAATATTTTTTTTAAAAAAATAGTTCCCGGTCTCTAAAAAATCTGAAAATAATCAGGATAGCATAACTTTGCACCCTCTATCCATTTCTGCAATAAAAAAAATTGAGGTCGATACTCCATTATGTTCAGCCCTGTCAACAATGGATCACTACGAACACGTGGTGGTGGGGGCCGGTGTGGAGGGATCATGGACGGCCCTGCAGTTGGTCAGACTGTCCCGAGGCCGCGTGTTGCTGCTGGAGCAATTTCCCCTGCCTCACTCACGGGGTAGCTCTCACGGACAGACTCGGATCATCAGACACGCCTACCCTCAGAAGTTCCACGCAGAGTTGATGCCCGCAGCCTACGAGGAGTGGTTCCAACTGGAGCGAGAGACAGGAGAGAAGTTGTTCGTGTGAGTTGGGAGAGTACAGAGACCAGCAAATGAGGTTGAGCGTGGTGCAGTGCATTGACTGGTTCTCGTTAGATCACTGAAGTCAAGCAACGTTAAGGGTAAGATAACGCCACCAATGTTAAAAAAAAATCCCTCACACAAAAATTCTGAAAAAAAAAAAAAAATTAAAATGTTTTCCTCTGCAACCCCTATCAGTAGGTAAAATATCAGGTATACAAATATACGATTTACTTTTTGAGTTAAGAATTTTTAAAGTTGACTACTTTAACATGGAGAAATGGAACTTCCATGTTAAATTAGTCAACTTTAAAAATTCATAACTCAAAAACTAGATTGTATATTTGTATACCTGATATTTTAGCTACTGATAGGGGGTGTAGAGGAGAACATTTTAAATTTTTTTATAATTTTTATGTGAGGGATTTTTTTTAACATTGGTGGCGTTATCTTACACGGACAAAAAATTTTACTAGGCAAACTTGGTAAGAAATACACTTACTATCTTTTTGTTGAATTGTACAGCAAATCTTGTAAATTTTTACTACGGGCTTTGCAAAATTTACAATCTCAGCATTGTAAAAAATACTTGGTAAAAGTTTACCATTTTGTAAGTTATATTTACAATGTTCGCAAGTTAGCGCTAGCATATTATAACGTCATAAAATGTTACTATCAAATGTTAGTAAAAGTTTACCACGTAGTAGCTAAAATCTACAATGTTCGCAAGTTGGTGCTAGCATGTTGTATTGCCTTAGATTGTTAAGCGCGAATGTTGGTAAAAATTTACTATTTATAAGTAGCTGATGTTTACAACGTCCATAGCACGTTGGCGCTAGCACGTCAAACGTTGTAAAAAGAACATAACTGAATTGTAAAATCTTACCATACGTGGTAAAATTTTGCAAACCACAACATCCTGTTTTCAAAAAAACCGTTGGCCTTCTTCATTCGGCTTCTGTGATTTGAGCAAACTGGTTGCAAAAACTTTCTGTGCTGAAATATATCTAATTAAAAGTGCTCCAAGTACCCCAGGAATAAGCAAATTATCGAGAAATGACTATGATCATCAAGCTGATTATATTATAAGGTAAGCAAATATGATATTTTGTTGATTTTTCTTGTGTTTTAGAAGTATGCAATGTACATACATACAGTCGATCATTACAATTTTTGTAGAATTTCTTTGTTATTTCTGTTTAGTTACTTTAATTTGTCACAGGAGATATGTATTGCAAGTTTAGATATTGCAAAATTCACTACTACGTTCACATGACGGTGTTTAATACATATCCGTTGACGACGCCTCATAAGAATAACATGCACTATATCACACAATATCCGTTGTGTACGGATTCGTATTAAACAGCGTCATGTGAACGTAATTGTAACTTGTAAACGCACGTCACAGTACGAAAGGACTACAAAATTGGAATACAAAAGTAGAGTGTACCATATCAAAATTATTGTTGGATAATGTAACGTTCATTGCATTAATTGTACCGAGTCTAATTATTATCATGTTTGCAGGACAACGATGCGCAGTTTGGTGTGACATCGCGATGAGGGATGAGTATTTTTTCTTGCGAACCGCAGACCTAGATCGCACTATCACCTTACAACAAACTATCCACGGCGTCGTCGGCGTCCACGCACATCAGTAACCGACCCTCGTCCACTGATTGACCCACACGGCATCCACGACCCACTGACTGACCCACGGTACCCTCGCGGGGACATTCTTCTCTACACTGTGGGTACTGTACTGGAGATACGACAGTCATCGTTTTGTTTCAAAAGACTTACATGGATTATATAATTTTATTATTTAACATTTTAATGTGATTTTAATTCAAACTTCATTTTTTTGTAAATCTGAGTTTTCATCATCCAATAAATGCATTAACTTAATTTCTCAAATTTTTTTTGTAATTATAAAAAAGTGTTCCCGTCCTTAATAATTTGTAATTTTAATTAACTTATTAACACTCGATGATTATTTTAAAGTATGATATCAAATACTTATTTTTAATACAAATTTCTTGTGAATTATGGGTGTGATCATGTGATCAATACATGACAATAAGTAGTAGTAATAAAAAAACATTATTTTTAACATGGCATATATAGCTCTTTTAAGTGAAAATAATTTTTTGCGCAAAGATTCTGTTTTAAATTTTACATACTTATTTGTTACTAAATTTCTAACACTGATTTGCAAAGATGAGGTCAAACTTTAAAGTCCGGATTACTTTGTTGATTTTTATTGTTGCATCAATCGAAATCATCAAAGTTAATCCGGACTTAAAGTTTGACCTCATCTTTGCATATAGGCGGTAGATATTTGGTAACAATCAAAAGTATGTAAAATTTAAAAGCGTAAGGTATGCAAAAAATTACCAACATTTAGTTAGTAAAATCCTGCAGTAAAAGGAAGAACAATTTTACTAGCACTGCCAGTTAAATTTTACCAAGTTACTGACCTTCTATTTTACCAACATGCCGTAAAATTTTACTCCTCAACACATTTTTAACTTCTACGTCATCATTAATGTAATACTTTACTACAAAAGTTAGTAAATTTTAGCTACTTTTCAGTATACAAAATTTAGCAAACTCAAACATTAAGTTTTTACACAGCTACTGTCTTAGTGAGATTCGACCCGCCTTTTGTTAGTAAAATCTTACTAACCGTTGGCTAAATTTTTTGTCCGTGTACCCTTAAGCGTGATTATTACTTGAATTCCTGCAGTTTCATGTAAAAATTAGAGAAATGAAAGCCATATCGTTGATCGTTACAGATACAGGTCATTTAAAAGAATTTTGTAAGACGATTTTAAGGGCATTAGAGGGTGAAAAAATTGACAATACGTCATAACTTGAGGCATAGAATCGTTATATAGTTCAGTGCCTTGAATGAAAAAAAAAAAAAAACACGCAGCAGGTGCTAATCCGGTCTTTATGTTCGCCGCAGCCCCACACCCCTACTGTGCGTGGCTGATCAGTCAGGATACGCTTCTCTAGACGCCACTCTGTCGAGTCTTCGCGCTGTACTGCCAGGCCAGGAGGGGATCAAGTTCAGGGAGCTGGGACCACGTGACCTCGCCAGGGAGTACCCTGAGGTCACCCTGACCCCGAAACACCGAGGGTGTCTTGAGATCTGTGCTGGGATTTTACTGGCTGACCGTTGCCTGGCCGCCGTGCAGGTCAGTGGTAGTATCAGCAATTGAATGAAAACGTAGACACGCTCGGTTCAGAACTGAAATTAGGGGGGAGGGGGGTCTCCATAAAGTCAATATTAAAAACAAAAAACAAAAGAGTGAGGAAAAATGCCTAAATTGAACATGTTGAACCCAAAATTTCAGGGTACGAGGGCAGCCCTCCGGATCTACGCCTGTAAAAAAAAATATGCATAAACTTTTATAGTGGCAGAAATACAGGATTAATTAAAAAATGATAAAAATTTTGTCTTCTTATCATCTAATAATCAGAAGCTTTTTTTTAATTGTTTGCGTCTTTAAAATTTATTAATCTGAAAAATGAACTGTAATTATAATTACAGTCATGCTCCATTCAGATTTTGCAAGTAAATCTTCGATTTTAATAAATAACGTGTAAATTAAATGGGGGGTCTAAATAGAATGTAGATGACATATTTTAGCTGCAAAATAAATAAGTACTGGATTCTTAATTTAAATTTAACTGAATTGAATGTATAGTGATAATTATTATTTCAGTAGAAAATAAACCTAAGAACTCAGTAAAAATAAATAGATACCAAAATTATTGTTATAACTTTATTAATTTTCAACCCTCCTCGTGCAGCGTCGCTTCAAACAGCTGGGTGGGGAGGTTCGTGACGGGGCGAGTGTGACGTCACTGGTGCCCGGACCTCAAGTGACCCTCCACGTGACGTCAGGGGTCAACAACCTCAAGGTCACGGCGGACAAGGTTGCGGTGTGTGCAGGACCCTGGACCGCAAAACTGATCGACCCGCTGTTAAACATCAGTGAGTTTTGTCAAACATTTTATATTTAAAAAAAAAAGTCATTTTTATACTTCGTCGATTATAATTTAAAATTCCATTTCATTGTTTTAACTTATTCTCATATTTATTTTAGTTCAATTGTCAATAATTTATTGTGATTATTTAATTAACGATCTCACGCATGTATGCGAAAAACCTTCAAAATTTTAATCTCGATTTTTTTTTTTAATATATTTTATCATCAATCGTGTCATTTTATCGTGCTTTAAAAATAAACATCGTTATCAAAAAAAATTCTGATAACAGTCATATCCTTGAAAATACAATTTTGTTGGCTTATTGTTAGTTTATATGCCGTAATTTGTTAATATAAACAATGGAGTATTGTCCTCATTTTTTTTTATTGCAGAAATGGATAGAGGATGCAAAGTTATGCTATCCTGATTTTTTTCAGATTTTTTTGAGACCTGGAACTATTTTTAAAAAATTATTGAAAGTCCTTTTTGTGACGTCACGCGGCGGCAAGTCCTATCTTTTTCTTAAGGAGCAGCGTCTCGTGACGTCACGGAAAGAACTTTCAATAATTTTTTAAAAATAGTTCCCGGGCTCTAAAAAATCTGAAAAAAATCAGGGTAGCATAACTTTGCACCCTCTATCCATTTCTGCAATAAAAAAATTTGAGGACAATACTCTATTAAACAAAAAAAAAAACATACAGAATATCTTAAATATTAAGTATGATTGATTTTCTCTTTCCCTCCTGCATTTAGTACAATGTACAGTCGTCGCCTAGGAAAATTTCTCCTCTCGACATCACCATGTCTCGTAACACAAAGCATGTTGATTAACAAGACTGAAATTTTTGTGTGAAAATTTCCATGGCGACCAGTGTACATTCTCTTCTCCTTGCAGAACTACCACTAACACCCCTCCGTGTGAACGTGCACTATTGGCGGGTGAAGGAGGGAGGACCCGGGGCCCTGAAGACATCGTACATTGACCTCGGGGATAACGGCGAGTTCTGGGGGATACCTGAGTACGAGTACCCTGGTATGGTCAAGGTAAAACTTCAGTTTTTTTTTTATAAGGTGCGTTGCCGGTTTAAAAAAATATATATAAAAAAAAATGTTTCGATCGACTGTGATGAAATATGAATTTTTCTGGTACGTTGATAATTATTAACATATGTGCCATAAAGTAACAATAAGGTTCAAATTCCTCCTGGATTACCTGAAATACTGAACTTCTCTTTTCTAAGGTGTGTGCTCTTTTTCTATATAATAAAAGTCATATTATTATATAATTATGGGTCACGAATCACCCATAAGGTTAAATTTCCTACTGAACTACGTGGAATACTGGACCTTGTGTCCTTTAACAAGGTTCTAAGTGTTAATAAGGTTCAATTTTCCCTGAATTACGTGGAATACTGGACCTTGTGTCCCTAGTTCCTGCACCCCGTACACGACCTGAAGGCGAACCCCGACTCCCGCGACATCGTCGACATGTCGGACTGTGCGGTTGTGTCGAAGTACATCGAGGAACATTTCCCGGGGGTCGAGAACCGGCCTGCAGTCGTCGAGACCTGTATGTACACCGTGAGTACATGTTAATTACATTGTTTTGATTGATTAATGGATATCGACCTCATTTTTTTTATTGCAGAAATGGATAGAGGGTGCAAAGTTATGCTACCCTGATTTTTTTTTCAGATTTTTTACAGCCCTGGTAGTATTTTTAAAAAAAATATTGAAAGTCCTTTTTGTGACGTCACGAGATGCTTCTCCTTAAGAAAACGATAGGACTTGCTGCCGCGTGACGTCACAAAAAGGACTTTCAATAATTTTTTAAAAATACTTCCAAGGCTCTAAAAATTTGAAAAAAATAACAGACCATCATAACTTTGCACGCTCTATCCATTTCTGCAATAAAAAAATTTTGAGGTCGATACTTCTTTGATTGGACTTGAAATTAATTTCCTGTGTTCACTTCATATCATTCAAATAAAATTGTCCGATCCAGCTAAACACTTTAATTTTTGGTATTGTTTGATTTTTTGAAATTACCTGGAATTCTTTGGTCCTTCATTAATTTAGAAAATGTAAAGGTGTCTCCAGGGAGCATGCGTTGCCGTGTATTTTCAGTAATTAAGTAAAATAAAGATTTTATTTTGTTTTACAAATAAAATTGGTTTTTTATAAAAAGAGAAATAATTAATAAATTTATATTTAATCCATATGTTATATTTTGAAAAAAAAAAAAGATATTAAATAAATTATGAGAATTTGTTAAACTTTGAATGTTGTCGAAATAAATGAAAACTATTTTTGTTTCAGTAAATTAAAATCCTGATACTTATAACTCTTATACTCCATATTTTATTACTAGATAAAGTATCATTAATTTCCATGTCTATAATTTGTAAATTATTCTTTAGTAAATTTTAATTAAGTGGAAGAAAATAAAATAAATCCATCATAATTAAAAGCATATTTATAGACATCATCTCGATAAAAAATCGATAAAAACCTGTCAAATGTTTGTTCTCGGTTGTTTAACCTCATTTTATTTCAGATGACCCCCGATGAGGTCAGCATAATCGACTACGTGCCGGCTCACAACAACATCGCGTTTGCCTGCGGATTTTCAGGTACATGCAAAAACGTGACACATTCGATTTACTGTTCTTAAAAGTAAAATTGTTCTGGTCGTTAATTATATTTATATATTTTTTTATATTTTTGCACGTAGAAGAAGAGTATAATTGAGGCCATTATAAGGATCAAACTATAGCTGATATATCCAAGGCAAGCTTGAATTTTAACTCGGCTACATCAACAATAATTTTTTCAGACCACATTTAAACCTGGATTTGGAAAGTTAACTATACTTGTCTTTCCAAATCCAGGTTCAAAATTGAACTAAAAAAATTATTGTTGATGGAGTCAATTCCAGTTGGGCTTGGATATAAGGGAGTTTTGTTCCTAATGGCCTCAATTAGAGTATACAGAACTCCCATTAGAGTATACAGAACTCTCATTAATGCCAAAATAGCATTTAAATGAATAAACCTTTTCTTTTTTTTTAAATGACACATTTCGCTAAAAATTTGATAATTTGCAAATTGGTATTAGCTTTAGTACTAAATATGACATCATTACATCATATATTATTGACTTTGTTTAATTAAGATGAACACAATATGATCACGATATTAATTTGTTTACAACAAATAAGTGTTTATGTTTGTTTACAGGAACCGGATTCAAGAAAGCCCCGACAATTGGCAATATGATGGCCAAGCTTCTACACCCTCCCTCTGTTGTTGACATGGCTCCTTTTGCACTCTCTCGCTTTCAATAAATACAAGTTATATAATATTTTTACTTATATGATTATTGATTATGTTTCCAAGTAATCATCAATATACCATCTGTTTAGAAGAAACCATGCAAAATGGTCCTAAAGTTAACTTGAATTTTTATTTTAAACTTATTAAACTTTACATAGTATATTATATAGATACCTTATTAATTGATCATATAATTATAAATCCATGTATGCACTTTTTAAATTTCTAAATTTTAAAATGGTTAATGGCAAATGTTATTCGAGAAATTTAAGTATTATTGCAGAAAAATGCACTATACTGTATATTTATTATATTTGGTGTAAAAAATATTTGTTAAAGGTGATATTAAAATTTGGAATTAAAAACGTATTATTTCAAAAAATATTTGTTTTGTTTTATTAAAAAAAATAAGAAACACTATTTTTGTGTTAAAATAAAATTAACATGCAAAAATTAATGCAGTTTATAAAATGTTTTTTTAATATATAATATATATTTTCTACATTATTAAATTTTTATTATTATTTATACTTGCATGATTTGCAAAATTTATTATATATTGCCATATGCTGTAATTAATTTTAATATTTATTAACATTATATTATAAACAATTTTATTAAACTATATTTAAAGAGTTATTTTATATAATAAAATTTATGAAAAATAAGGAACAAATTTGTATGAATTTCATTCTTGGATTTTGTTGTTAAAAAAAAAAAGTTGAGACGCTTGCGATAAAAAAATGATCTCGATCATGATTTACCGAGTCTTTAATAACTAATTTAAACTAATAACTATAGGCCGGTGATCAGACACAATACACAGCAAAGCAGGCCGAGCAGGAAGTAGTTATTGCTCGCGTTCTTTGCTTTTTTCTCCTATGTACAGTGCCACATACAACCAAGGCCCAGATTCGAAAATGCTTTCCAATGTTAATGCTCTGAAGCTTTTGTATATGATATTGTGTACATGCAATTGTGACGTCACTAACTTGTTACTGTGCAGCTGTGCAGTCACACGCAGTTGGCGGCCAGCCCTGACGTACGTGACAAGAGCACCCCTCGCTCGGATCACGGTAGCATCAGCCGCTACATCGACAAGACGTTCCCTGGCCTGGAGAACGAGCCCTCTATCCTCGAGACCTGCATGTACACGGTGAGACAACGTGCAGGCCCCATGCAATGATGATTTAGGTCCCATAAATCTCCATCACTAATTTATTTCTATATAAGCTTGCATATATAACATTACACCCCGTCTTGTAATGCGATTATTAAAATGTATTGAGTTTACATATTATAACGCGTTTCAGATGACTCCGGATCAAGCCAGCATCATTGACTTAGTGCCAGGTCAAAGAAACATTGCTTTCGCCTGCGGATTTTCAGGTAATTCTAATTACAATTAAGTCATTACATTAGAGTGTACTAAAATATCAATTAAATGAAATATATAAATTATATATACTGCAGGTAATATGTTGAATTACTTTAATTTAAATTATTTAAAATAATTTGGCAGCCTAAAAATTCAAAAGAAAAATGAATAAAAATTGGAATTAGTTATCAAATTTTAATACTTTAAATTTCTACAGGATAAAAAATTAGTTAATTTTTATGTAGATTTAGCACCAATATGTTGCTTGCGATTCTGTATTTTAATTCAATACTGAAGTAATTTGCTCAAGTGTATATAATTTTCAGGTACGGGATTCAAGAAGGCTCCTGAAATTGGCAAAATGTTGACTCAACTTTTGAACCCTCCGTCAAATTTCAACATGAATCCGTTCTCCCTGTCTCGCTTCAACAAACTGCCAGCTAAGATGTAACCTCACCGAACAATAAAATATTTTATCAAGCTGCAATTCTCAGAAAATTTCTTTTATATTTCCCAGTAATTTTGAATCTAACTTTATATCACATAGAAGGGTATATTTAATACTGTACTATAAATAATATAAGTGGATTTGGTTCAGCCAGGTTCTCGTTAAATCACCAAAGTCAAGCAACGTCAAACGTGGTTATAAATAATGGAGTATTGTCCTCAATTTTTGTTATTGCAGAAATGGATAGAGCGTGCAAAGTTATGCTACCCTGATTTTTTTCAGAATTTTTTGAGCCCGGGAAGTATTTTTAAAAAATTATTGAAAGTCCTTTTTGTGACGTCACGCGGCGACAAGTCCTATATTTTTCTTAAGGAGCGGCGTCTCGTGACGTCACAAAAATAGCTTTCAATAATTTTTTAAAAATAGTTCCCGGGCTCTAAAAAATCTGAAAAAAATCGGGATAGCATAACTTTGCACCCTCTATCCATTTCTGCAATAAAAAAAATTAGGTCGATACTCCATTAAGTATTTCATGTCGCGTAGATGTTATAGCAAATATATTGCTGACCATTCTGACACGGTTCCCTCAGTTGCAAATGTTAGGATAGATTGAAAGGCCACGCAGGGACCAAACTTCAGGTTGGTCTACGATATATTTTACTAAAAATGAAGGTGCGTTTAATACTTTCGGGGAGTTTGTCAGTGTTAAATTTTTTTAAAGTTTCATGGTGGATATCTCTTGTGTAACTTTGGTACAAATAAAAGAAATACAAAAATTAAAATGGTTTCAGTTTTTGCTATTTATGAATATTCCTCTCACCTAGTCAAATTAAATATTTTTTTTTTACAAGATTATTCCGTTTATTTAATGCATGCAGTTATTTAGTTATGTACCCCCGAGTTGAAATAAATTTCATTGTTTATTCGTTATTAATTAAACTTTTCCCTAGTCTAACTCTTTGCACCATTTTATAGAGGAAATTTAAAAGACGGGAATTATACATATAAATTAAAATGATATTATTTTATTATTTTATGAAGATCAGATAACTTATTTGTAAGGGGAAAAATGTGTTTAATTTCAACAATAACTATAATATATTAAGGGTCTTGAAGAAAAATTATTTATGTATTTTGTATCGGCCAATAAGGTTATATTTAATAACCTTGGCTGATCTTGTAAATTAAAATATGACCAATAAAAAAAAAAAAAAAAAAAAAGATAACAAAACCTCAAAATAATTATAAATTCATTTTATTCAACCAAGATAATGAACGCAGATAATGATATTTTGAAAGGAGCAAAAGATAAGAAAATAGAATGAACCATCCATTTAGATCACGTTTTTTTGGCACGTGATATTCGTTATATGATAACGTCATCAATGTATTCTCAGCTGATAAGATTCAGTACGGCTTTTCATTCAGACCAACGCAGGTGTTCTGAGAGTGACTTCGCAGAGGACAAAGGTACTTTAAAGAATCTACGGATGTAAATTTACAACCATTTCTAGAATTTAAAATATAAGTTCAATGTATTTTGAAACACTGCTGGTTAAAATAGCTTGTAATAATATGAAATTTATTACATTTTGTTTTTTCACAAACTCAAACAATGAACAACCTACATGAAAATTTATTATTACAGAAATGGATAGAGGATGCAAAGTTATGCTATCCTGATTTTTTTCAGATTTTTTTGAGACCTGGAACTATTTTAAAAAAAATTATTGAAAGTTCTTTTTGTGACGTCACACGGCGGCAAGTCCTATCTTTTTTTTAAGGAGCGGCGTCTCGTGACGTAACAAAAAGAACTTTCAATAATTTTTTTAAAAATAGTTCCCGGGCTCTAAAAAATCTGAAAAAAATCAGGGTAGCATAGCTTTGCACGCTCTATCCATTTCTGCAATAAAAAAAATTGAGGAGGTTGATGCTCCATTTGCTGAACGTCCTGCAGGTTTCCATTTTTTTTTTTTTTTTGTTTACAGGAGTCTAAATGGATCACTACGAACACGTGGTGGTGGGGGCCGGTGTGGAGGGATCATGGACGGCCCTGCAGTTGGTCAGACTGTCCCGAGGCCGCGTGTTGCTGCTGGAGCAATTTCCCCTGCCTCACTCGCGGGGTAGCTCTCACGGACAGACTCGGATCATCAGACACGCCTACCCTCAGAAGTTCCACGCAGAGTTGATGCCCGTGGCCTACGAGGAGTGGTTCCAACTGGAGCGAGAGACAGGAGAGAAGCTGTTTGTGTGAGTAAACTTATCGTCAGAGTGTACGTGATTCCTTACTCTGAGGGTCAGGTAGGAAAAATAGTGCAGATGAAATCACGATTTTTATTCGACAGCCGGAAATCAGGGAAGGAAAGGGGGAAATGGCGTATCTTTTGATGCAGAAATATGTTTCACTGCATAAAAAAAAATTAAAAAATATAAAAATTTAAACCATTCTCCTCCTTTAATACACAGACCGATGACAAAATATAAAAATTGAAACCATTCTCCTCCTTTAATACACAGACTGATGACAAAATATAAAAATTGAAACTGGTCTCCTCCTTTAATACACAGACCAATGCCAAAATATAAAAATTGAAACCATTCTCCTCCTTTAATACACAGACCGATGCCACTTCTGTACGTGGCTTCTGATGACGACCCGACCCAGAGCGCCTCTCTGGACGCCAACCTGTTGAGTCTGCGCGCCGTGCTGCCTGGCCAGGAGGGGGTCAAGTTCAGGGAGCTGGGACCACGTGACCTCGCCAGGGAGTACCCTGAGGCCACCCTGACTTCGCAACACCGAGGATGTCTGGACATTACTGCAGGATTATTGAGACCTGACAGGTGTCTGGCTGCTATACAGGTGGGAGGGAGGGAAGATTTTTCATCAACAGAATTTTCAAGTTTGTGTGATGCAACCCAACGATATTACAAAACAAATGAACAAAATTTTAAATAATTTTAAATCTTACATAATATGAAAATTTGTCTAAAATCATGAAAATGCTTCCAAAATGAACAAGCAAATTTCTATCTTGTTTTATATAAATAATGTTGAATCACAATTTTAAGTTTTGCAGAATATATTTACAATTAAGAATTATAGAGTGCATGCCATTCCATGAAAATACACAGTAAAAATTTTGTGTTTATATTTATTATACTCAAATTACGTGGAATTACATATTGTAATTTTTTAGAACCCTTCAAATTTGAGATGGAATTAAAAGTCCCATGAGAATCCTATAATCATATACAATATTATCATAATGATACGCCATATGTCTGCATTTTTTTAAGTTAATAATAAACTGGAATATGTGTAAAACAATGACATTAATTGTTCAACAAAATATAATGGAGTATCGACCTCAATTTTTTATTACAGATAGAGGGTTCAAAGTCATGCTATCCTGATTTTTTTCAGTTTTTTTTTTTTTTTTTTTGAGACCGGGAACTATTTTTAAAAAATTCTTGAGTGTCCTTTTTTTGACGTCACGAGGCGGCAAGTGCTATATTTTTCTTAAGGAGCGGCGTCTCGTGACGTCACAATAAGGACTTTCAATAATATTTTAAAAATAGTTCCCGGTCTGTAAAAAATCTGAAAAAAATCATGGTAGCTTAACATTGCACCCTCTATCCATTTCTGCAATACAAAAAAATTGAGGTTGATACTCCATTACAATATTTAAAATATCTATACTTATTCCGATGATAAAATGTTTTAGTTCTAATTTTGTGTCACAGCGTCGCTTCAAACAGCTGGGCGGGGAGGTTCGTGACGGAGCGACTGTGACGTCATTGGTGCCCGGACCTCGAGTGACCCTCCACGTGACGTCAGGGGTCAACAACCTCAAGGTCACGGCGGACAAGGTGGCGGTGTGTGCAGGACCCTGGACCGCAAAACTGATCGACCCGCTTTTAAACACCAGTGAGTTTTGTTCGGGAAATTTTTATTCGTTAATTATTATAATAAATTGACTTTAATGACCATGTGAGCCTGCATGCTTTTTTTGTATTTTCACATTTGGGTAAAGAACCTCGATCTGACATTTTTTTTACCTACTAGCTCCCATCGGACTGTAAAACTCTTAACTTCATACTCGGGCAAATATTTAACATGTATTGAGAAAATGTATTATACTATTAAGGGGCATTCACAACGATTTTAGGCCAAATTTTTCATGTCAAAATTTAGCCCTAATTCGGGACTTAATAAGCCTTTATAAATGCATCTTATTATTATTACTATTATTACAAAATAAAAGCGTTTTGGTGTTAAACCTTAAAAAAATATATCTCGTTCTTCTATCTACGCGTAAATATTCAAAATAATTAAAAAAAAAAATGTATCACACAGATATTTCATTGTACAGTAAACTCTAACTATTAATTGAAAACGTCATAATCATGTTATAATTTATGAAGTCGTAAATTCAAATTGTTAACTGTAATATTAAGATAGCAATGTTGTAATAATACAATCAAGTCATTGACAAATTTATTTAATTATATTACCCCCGGAATAAGTACATTGACATAATAAATAAGTAATTACATTTATTCGTGATGCAAATTTTCTGTTGCTATGTTTTTTATTATCTTTACCTTTCAGCTCTCATTACGTAATCATCGTGTACTTGAAAAAATCCTCCGTTATCATAAGAAGTTTTTGATGATAAGATTAATAAATCACTACTATTTTAAAACAGCAAGTCATGATCAAATATTTTTAAGTAAATAACAATCTTTTATTAGCAGAGGACAACCTGAATAGTGAGTTAGTATTTTCTACAAACAGTTCAAATAATCCTCTATATCGAATCAAAATCCAAAAAAATAATTTTTTAGGTTTTCGGAATCAAAATAAATTAAATTTTTTTAACAAATTGAATAAAAATCAAAGAACGTAGCTAAATTATAATTTGATAGCTGAATTATTTTTTACAGTAACACAAGTCATAATTATTAACCCTACATTGCCAAGAAAGTGAAGGGGGGGGGGGGTGTCCCGAGATGACCCCTCTTTAAAAGTGGAAAAAAGTGTGAAATACTGTTCTTAAAAATTCTTAAAAAAAAAATAAAAAAATAAAAAATTAGTTAGCCGCCCAGCAATGTACACTCATCACCTTGCAAAATTTCCCACTTGCAGCCTTGTTAATCACCATGCTCAGTTTTGTCAGTGTTATTCTTACGAGGCATGGGGATTAACAAGGCTGGAAAGGGAAATTTTCCGAGGCAACGATTGTATTTGCACAAAAAAATAAATAAATATAAATAAATAAAAAAAGGGACTTTTTATTTAACATGTGGTTTATAGCGGGTCGTCCCCCCCCCCCCCCCCCTTGGTAAAGCGTGTGACAAAAAATTCAATGAGTTAACTTCTATTTTTCAGAGCTGCCCCTCTGGCCGATCCGAATCAACGTTTATTATTGGAAGGTGAAGGAGGGGGGGCCAGGAGGAGTAAAAACGACCTTCATCGACCTGGCTGACAATTACAACATCTGGTCTTTCCCCGAACTTGAGTACCCGGGACTGATCAAGGTACGAAATCAGTGTCGCCTGGAACATTTCATTAACAAATTATGCCCTAAATTTTAAAATTTTTAATAACAATGTATTAAAGGTAAGGTAACACGCCCAATGTTAAAAAAAAAATCTCTCACATGAAAATTATAAAAAAAAAATTAAAATATGTTCCATCTACATCCCCTATCAGTAGCTAAAATATTATAAGGTATACAAATTCGATCTAGTTTTTAGTTATGAATTTTTAAAATTGACTACTTTAACATGGAGAAATGGAAATTCCATGTTAAATTTTGTGATATTTTATTTAAGTTCTGCAATTGTATAAAAATGTTTTTCAAAGTGTATGTGGAGGGGGGGGGGGAGATATTTAAAACCTTTTCGGAGGCGTCAAGGAGTGTACGTGCCTCTTTAACACAAGGCAGCTCTTTGCCCCTGTTTCATAGAGAACCCTCTTTTTAGTGATGCTAGACAAGTTGCATATCTTAAAGGAGATACAAATCCTAGTTCTATGACGTCACGTTTAAACTAATGACGTCACCATGTCTGTACAGATCAGCTGTCAAGGTCAGGTGACAGTTGACCCTGACAACAGGGACGGTCCAACCTTCGACCACAGCGTCATCTCTGACTACATCAGCAAGACCTTCCCAGGGGTGGACCCCTCCACACCGTCACTCGTGGAGCCCTGCATTTACACGGTACGAATGTAAAAATATAGTTTAATTACACCTCGGCACACCACTGGCTGATTTGCTACAAGAAATAATGGACAACATGTATACATGAAATTTTTTTATTGCAGAAATGAATAGAGGGTACCAAATTTAATTATATGCTACTCTGAATTTTTTTACGATTTTTTTGAAACCCATAACTATTTTTAAATAATTATTGAAAGTTCGGCCATGCCCCCTGGAGGCGTCAATTAAAATAGGCGTTTCGGTCCTATCCTTTTTATTAATGATTCAGGGGTGCCAACTTAATTTATGGAACTTTCAATAATTATTTAAAAATAGTTCCGGGTCTCAAAAAAATCTGAAAAAAATTCAGAATAGCATAATTTGGTACCTTCTATTCATTTCTGCAATATTTTTTTTTGATTTATGTTGTCCATTATAATTTTTTTTTTTTTTGTGGTGGTAAGAAGAAGAGGACCCTGTCTTCCATCCCCCATTTTAGGGGTGGATGTAGCGTGCAGCTTGGGGAAGGGAGTGCCTTATCCCACAATGTTAAATTTTGGACTTATGTATGTTTTGTATCGTCAGTCTCAATGTTTACAGGTTTCCTTTCTAATATCTTCCACCCTAAAATTGCCTCTATTGTTTCAGATGACCCCAGACCACACCATGATTATAGATATGGTACCTGGACAAAACAACATCGCAATTGCCTGTGGATTTTCAGGTAATTAAATATCCCCCTTGTCCAGAATTAATTTCTAGAAAACCCTTGCATTTTAAAAGAAATTATAGCAATAACGTGAGTTCTTAAAATAAGTTTTAGTTGTTTCTAACAGTTGAAAAATTATGCATTATCATTTTTTTTCATATCTTCTTAGTTTATTACGTGTTTTTACCTCAAAAATACATTTTATTTCTTCCACGCTCAAAGTGAGAATGAAATAAAAATAATACTACAAACATTTGATGCTTAATAAGAGGAAGAAAGACGTGATCTCATCTGTTTTCTTCTAAAATGGTGCAAAATAAGAGGAAAAAAATAGAAAAAAAAAAACATTAAAAGAGTGAAAAAGAGTGATCGAAATATTAATTTTCTACAATTCGTGTAAAATTTATAAGATAAGGAAAATAAAGTTAGAATAAAATAGACAACGAAGATAAATTTGAAGATTAATTCGACTGCAGCATTTCATAATTCGGTTTGATTAAAAAAAGATAAAAAATAATATATATGTATATATATTAATAGTTAAAAAAACAACTTCAAAATCCTAAAGCTAAAGAAATTTTTTTTTAATGCTGAACATGTTGCCTAGCCTCCAGGGGCAGCTGTTGATAATCACGATCGATCTCAGGCAATAGGCATAAACTACACTATAATTAAGTCGTATAACGCTACATGGGAGCTATGTATAGCCCTCACCTATGTTATTAGGATATTTTCTTGCATTTCTTTTTTTTAAATTTAGCTAATTGCATGAATGATCAATGATAGTTGCTTTAGGGTGCAACATTCTTTTCAATTCCGTATTATAATGACATTGTTTATTTTCCATTTTTGCTTTGTTGAGCAATTAAATGTGTCAAAATTCATGCAAAATCAGCAAATATCTAATAACTAATGTTGTAAGTTAAAAGAAAACAAATTGAAACAAGTGTTGCCACTTTTACCTTTTTTATATATTATATTCCCCAGTTGAAATTTTTATTTGCTTTTAAGCTTATTTTGCACCATTTTGGAAGAAAAAGACGATATACGTATTTTTTCCTCTGCATGAGCATACAATGTTAGGTTAGAAACCCTATTTCATCCTCACTTTGAGTGAAGAGGAATTAAAATGTCTTTTAGAGGCAAAAAGATTAAGTTTAGACGTATGAATTAAAAACGAAAATTTTCAATAATATAGTTGCCATTAAGATTAAAAGTTCTTGCTTGCCAGAAAACCTAGAAAATATTTCATGTTAATAGCTACAGACCTTGATTATTTAATATATGATTAGAATTTAATCATATATAATTAATTGCTAAATTCTTTTTTCTATATTTCAGGAGCGGGATTCAAGAAAGCCCCCGTGGTTGGTAAAATGATGACTCAACTTTTGAACCCACCAATCAAATACGACCTCAGTCCATTCTCTCTCGCACGGTTCAATAAATTGTCTGCCAAGATGTAAATAATCGTGTGAACGGTGGCGCCCCCAGTTACTATTTGATTATCATGGTGGCTAATTTTTGAACTATCAAATTTTAAATTCAATTCACGCAGATTATATAATATAATATAATCACATTATTTGTAAACTAAGGCATTTCATATATAATTATATATATAGTAATATATTATATACAATGTAATATATATATATATATATATATATATATATATATATATATATATATATATTGTTTTATATGTATTGAAATAAATGTAAGAGTTATTATAATATACGTCTCTGGTTTTAGACTATTTAATTTTTAACTTCTTAATAATTGACAAATAATATTACTAATAGTTTATGTCGTAAATTTTAGTTAGTGTAATAAATTAATGTTATTAATTAATATGCATCATGATTTAAGAATTTGGTTTAAAATTGCATATAATTTATAGTTTGATGTTACATTGAAAGTAATTTGTTTTTCTGTGAACTTTACTTCCATGCAGGTCGGGAAATACACGCAAACACAAACCACATAAGATATTGCGCAAATTCACGGAAAACAAATAAATGAGTTCGGAAATTGAAATAATAACATTTTTCTTTTTGAAATTCCTGTGCATAATATACGCATAGAAATCTCCAATGTCATATATTATATATATAATACCAATATATATTGGTATATTTGATATATATTGGAATTTTCCAATACCACCAAGATCTGCACCGACGGCGGCTCCAGGCAGGCCCAGACCCTTCAGCGCTCACCGTCGCGACCCTCCTACTCACCGGGGCTTCGCAGCGAGCGGCCGAAGCCACCCGCCTTCTGCCACCGGCGGCCTGGTATAGGCACAACGCTTCCGTTGACACAGTTGCCCGTAAACAAATTAATAGAAATAAAAGTAAAATATGAAATATAAAAAAAGCTAAAACGTCTTGTAGGCACATTATAAATACAAGTACCTAAAGAAAAACATCACAAATGTATTAACTTTTAAACATATAAATAAATTATAGATTAAGAACAATAGTATAATTATTATAATAACAAATCTAAAATGTAGTTCTTTAAAATACCCCCAGCGTTAGATTTTTGCAACGTTAATAAAAATCACACTGCAAAGATTCTTGAATTAATTAAAAGACTCCCTTAACAGCGTGATTCAAATTAACATTGTTGTGACGTCACAAAGCTCCATGGTGACGTCACCACGCTCGCTCTACAGGATGTTCACCTCGTACTATCATATAAAAGCACCAAGGAGATCATCCCAATGGAGAGCGAACGCGATTTACTAAAATAACTGCTTTCTGCAACGCTGATGGTATAAGGCTAAGGTTGGCTCTAAGTACAGGATTAAAGTTCCTATAAAATATAATGGAACTATTAACCAAGTACCCAGGGTCACCATTGCTAGTAAAAAACTCTGGCCATCTCAGTCAAGAGACGTACAGTAAATTAACTGACTGACTACCCTCGTATATCAGCTTATATAGGGGATTGACGCGCAGCCCCGAGCGCTGATTGGCCAAGGCCGCTTAGCCCCGAGCGCTGATTGGCCGAAGCCGCTTAGCCCCAAACGTTGATTGGTCGAGAGTTCGCGCCACTCTGAAATGTAAATTTATAAAATATTTAACTCTATACTCATTTAATATCATAAGAAATTAAATAATTTTAAAATAATTATATGCTCCATAAAAAAACAAATTAAAAATTATATATATATATATATATATATATATATATATATATATATATATATATATATATATATATATATATATATATATATATATATACATATATAAATATATTAGTTATATTAGTAATATTACTTTTCATGATTTAAGTAATTTTTTGTTTCCTTAAGGATGAATTTCAGTAGGTTGAGATCTCGCAATCGTACCGCCTGAATGCAACAAAACTTGCAGGTGACTTTTAGAACTCGATCACCATCGGTGATATACAAATTTTGAAGCGAATCTGTCTTATCAGTTTTGTGAAAACTGAAGTAGAAGTTTAACATTGGCCTTATGGACGAAAACCGGAAATGGAGCTGTTGTAAGAAAACTGCTGAATTTGCTCAAACCATAAGCGATTAATTAAGTTTTAGAACAATCTCGATTTTTTAAAATTTATTTAATTCGATTCGTTTGCAGGGAAATATTCTTTGACTCCAGCAGTAACTGAGATTCATCGTTAATGCCTTAAACTAAACTATATATACTATATATATATATATGAAATATATTATATTATTATATATATATTATATATATATTTTTTTTGTGGCCGCACTTTCAATAATTATTTAAAAATAGTTCTGGTTCTCAAAAAAATATGAAAAAATTCCGAGTAGCATAATTTGGTACCCTCTATTCATTTCTGCAATAAAAATTTTTCATGTATGTTGTCCATTATATATATTTGAATTGTATTTTTGTTGAAGTACAGAAGTAGCTTGCAGTGATGGTTTTATTTTTTCTTAATAACTTTATGAATGCAATGCATTATTTTATGTGTGCAGTGTACTGTGTATAAATCTAATTTGGATACATAATAAATTTTCAATACATTAAATACTGATATTTTTTATTAAATCAATTATTAGACGTATCTCTTATATAAATGATGAAATTTTATTATTTTATTTTCTTATTTTTTATTTATTTTTATTTTATTTTTTAATTTTAATACAGTCTTTTTTCACTCAGCTAATTTTCTAGTTTAAAAGGTGTGAGTACCAATTTTCGTAAACCCTGCTCGGTGTAAACTTTTACACCGTTTTCTTACACCAGCGCAGATGGTGGTGTAGAGGGAGTGCAGTGCAGAGATGACGTCACGATTTTTGTTCGTAAACTTGCTCAGAGTACACCGAGCAGGGTTTACGAACAGGCCTATTGTCTAGCTCTTGTAAGAAACGAGGTAGATCACTTTCTGTGAAATGTGAATGATGGTAATGAAAAATCTAATTAACAATTTCATGTATTTAAACACTATAAAATAGTCATGATTATTTTCTCACAATTTCACATTCTGATTAAATATCTGATTATTGAATTTGATTATAATGTTCCCCTCTCTAAATGCTTTTGTGCTTTTTAAGTTTCGTTATAAATGCATTCGAATATTTTCCATTTGGTTTAATTATAATTTTGTATAAAATGTTTTCGTTATTTTATTTTTCGTTTTTTTGATGACTCGAATGAATATTTTGAATTTCAAAATTTTAGTAAATTTTAGCGCGTTTAAAAAAAAAATGAAAAACGCATTCCCGCATTCTCAGCTGGCGATGTAAATAAATTACTGGAAATTAATTTTTTTGTTTAGGACGCTCAATTTCTTATTATTAATGAAAATATTAACTAAAAACTGATAAAATGGGTGATAAAGTACGTTTAGAACTCCGAGGTGAGATTGTTTCTGCTACTGATTTTGACGGAGATTCACTTTTTTTGAGTTACTGTTTCCTTCTTCCGAATGGTGAGTTTTTATTTAATTAAATTTAAACCATGTTTTATTGACTGTATTTATTTATTTATTGACAGGTTGGGTTTGTGGAGATGATAAACAACTATCTGGAGTTACTCACTGCAGTAAGAAAGCTGCCAAGAAAGTTGGAAATGCAACTGTTGAGATCGCCCATTTCAACCAACTTTTTGAACTTTCCATTACTGCGCCAGTAAACACAGGTAAAAAAATAATAAAATAGATTTTTCTTTACTGTCTTTATGCAGTGGTGATTAGTGACAGTGTTTAAGTACCCCTACCTAATTAAATAATCCCTACCCATTACCCCACCGCGAGCTGCAAGCTCTTTTAGGGGTGTACAGTATTAAAAAAAAAAATAATATTAAATAATAATATTAAATAAAAAAAATATATAATAGTATTTAAAAAAAATAAAATACACCGAGCAGGGTTTACGAAAATTGGTACTCACACGTACCTTTTAAACTAGAAAATTAGCTGAGTGAAAAAAGCCTGTATTAAAATTAAAAAATAAAATAAAAATAAATAAAAAATAAAATAATAAAATTTCATCATTTATAAAAGAGATACGTCTAAAAATAATAATTTAGTTTGTCCTCTCAGGCGGATGTCCTCGTCTGGTGATGGAGGTTTCCTCGGTGGATTTCTGGGAGAGATTTCGCACGGAGGGTTACGGTCTCGCCTCGCTGCCTCTCTCTCCGGGCCGCGCGGAGCTCTCCGTCCCCACTTGGCGTCCTCTCCCCTCCGTCGCGACTTCCCAGGACGCAAGGGTGGCAGACCTGAGGAGGTTTTTCATTGGAGGAAACCCCCAGCTCAGGGACATGGGATGTGCCCTGGCAGACACTCAGGTACAGAAGGAATGTGTAGTTTGTAACCTGCTCTTTGGTGTAGTGTAAGCTTGGCTCTCGTCCGAGAGGTCCCCGGTTCAAATCCCGAACATAGCAGACTCTTCGTGACTTGGGATAGGTATGACTGATTACTAAATGATGTAAGTTGTTAGAAGGAAGGCAGCTTATGGCTGTGTATACTCCGCTGCCCTGCAGTTTTGCATTGCAGGCTGTACAGATCTGGTAGTAGGAGCCCAGAAGAGTGAGGACAGAGAGCCTGGTAAATTGGCGTCAATGATAATAAATTTTATTTATTTGTTTTGTGACAGGATCAGACGGTCCTCAGCAGGGCAGGTCTGAGGGCAGCCACGTCCGGCGAGGTCCAGATCATCCTCGACTGTTCTCTGCAGTCATCCTCGCTGCCCGGTCCGAGTTTCAGTGGTCAGCGCACCAACAACTCGAGCCAGCACCTCGTGTCCTCCGTGGACCAAGTGGTGGAAGCCTTCGCGAAGGTGCAGGCGAGGATGGCCAAGGTCAGGGAGTCCATGAGGAGTAGTCTGGACCTCGCTGCCAAGAAGTGATGTCTGAGGGCTTTCGAGGGGGTGTCTTACATCTTACATGAAAATTTTTTATTGCAAAAATGAAAAGAGGGTATCAAGTTATGCCACCCTGAATTTTTTCAGATTCTTTAGATTCCCAGAACTATTTTTCAATAATTATTGAAGTTCTCTAAAATATGTTGGCACCCTTGGAGTCTTAATAAAAAGGATAGGGCAAAGTCTATTGACGCCTTCAGGGTGCATGGCCTCACTTTCAATAATTATTTAAAAATAGTTTTAACAGTAAAAAAAAAAAATCTGAAAATATTCAGAGTAGCATAATTTGGTATCCTCTATTCATTTTTTTGCAGTAAAATTTTTTCACACAGTAAGTTGTCCATTGCTAATTTTGGGGAAGAAAGGGAAGGAGGTGATAATTTCCTTCTGTCTCCGCTGATCAGAATTAAAAGGGCAAATCCTTGGAGGAGGGACTCTCCATTTGCCGATAAAACTTAAATTCCAGACGACAAACTCACCCCCAAAATGGTGGCTAATGTTTTTGTCTAGGTAAGAATCATAGCATGCACTTCATATCTCATTCATTGCAGCAAAGCTGGGCATTGACAGTTAATAAATAAGTTATGTTTAAGCTATTTATTGTTTTAGGAAGGTGATACAATTAATTTTAAACCTAGGTAATAACTCCAGGACCGAGATACATAATATATATTAATTAAAATTCGGGATTATTCCGTAAGAAAAAAAAAAAAAAAAAACATTACGAGGTATCAACATAAATAGTTCCAAGTTGCGCCACCAGGTGGCAGACCCCTTTCTTAGAATAGAAAGTTCAAGAACACCCCCTCCCTTACTCTCCAAATCTAAAATTGTTGCAACTTTTCCTTTGAAAGCAAAGAGCCAAATCTACCAAAGCTGTCAATGTAAATCCGGACAGAAAAACCTAAAGCAAATAATGTACTTTAATAAATTTAGCCCACTTTTTCATCTATTTAGAAGGGCTTAATTAGTTAGGTTAGATCAAGTTAATTGAAGGGCTAGCGAGTTTATGATATGAAAAATACTTTTGGAAATTATGTACTATACAAAATATACTAACACAAACAAAAGGAATTGATTTTCTTCTTCTTTTCTTATGCTCACGTTTTGGCGTTTAAGCCATTTTACTTCTAGCAAGCCAATAGAGATAGGATTCCTGCTCTTCCCGCTTCATGTTGCCAGGCAACAAGTCAAGTTCCGCTTTTAATGCAGAGCATCTAAATAGATGCCCTCTGTCTTGGGGTTCTTTTTTACATAATTTACAAATGTCACTATCTTGGATTTTAAATCTCTTCTCATACATTTTAGTTTAACAATAATTTATCTGTAATTTTTTATTTATATTTCATTGTGAAATTTTATAACCATTTTTTATTCAAATTTAGTAGTATGCTGTACATCACTACTGTAGTGTTTAAGTTTGTCTAAACATAGGAAAAGTATAGCACTTAAAGTGACACACAAGTTGTTTTTACAATTGTTTGCCTTTACTGCAAGTATTTTTAGCTTTATTTACTAAGGAAACTACCTCGTCTATATAAACATGTACAATTTTATACACCACAAACATTATCATGCTTTCTCCAAAAGTGGATGTTTTGTGAACTCCTTTGGGGACTTGCTGACAATACGTTTACATGAATTGTCTGATCCGCATTAGACAAACACATATTTAACAGATGCATATTAAAGACTCGTGTGAACAGGTAGTTGATCCGTATTCATCTAACGCGCTTTAATTATTTACGACGTTTGTTTCAAGCGTATCCAACGTTTAATACGGATTGAAAATTCTCATATAAACAGTTCATAAAAACGTTTTTGTTGAAAACGCATCCATCGAATCCAAGAACATCGTGTAAACGTACTGAATGAGTACTCTTATCTGCCTCAAAATTAAAAAGTATCTTGCAGCTGTTTCTTTTAAAAACCAGACAGGTCTGTGCTGTCTTATCATTTAAATAATTAAAATATTCTTTTAGCAATAAAATGATTTTGATGTTGTATAGAGATTTAATAAGACTTAAATTGGTTTCTGTGCTACAATTAAAATATATGAAATGTTTAAAATTTAAAAAATCAATTGACATTAGTATTTTTTTTTTATTTTGTGACTAAAAACATTATAGATATTAGTAAATGAAGTAAAATTTAGTAATTATGTTTATTTTTTTTTATTTTTTCCAGTTCAAGTGTTCTAAAAGTTTGTTTCTAAAGTCTTATGTTTTTTCTTTTAACAAGTAGTAAATAATATTTAATATTTGTTTCACTGCTCATATGTTTTTGAAAGAAATGATTATTAGTACCTAGAAATACTCCGTCCAATGTTAAAAAGGTACAAAAAAAAATCTATTATCGTAATTAAAATATTAATAGCATGTTTTAACCGGCAATTTTAAAAGCCTAATTAAAAAAATATATTAAAATGTATTAATAATACTGTAATGTAAAACATATAAACCTTATTATGTAGTGGATTTAAATTTAGAGAGATTTAGTATTTTAAATAAGTACACAAATACATAACAAGTATTCAAATTAAGGAAAATAAACCATTTAGGTTGTGATAATCTTATTAAAAGAAAAGGATAGGAATAACCAGCAAGGCCTTACCGATCGAAAGAGTCACAGCAGGTGGAAATTCTTGTGGTCACAGAGGTTCACTCGAAAGTTTTTACATTTTTGAAACGTTTCGCATCGTGGAGATGCTTCTTCCGATCTACTTCTTCTTGTGACTGAAGAAGCATCTCCACGATGCGAAACGTTTCAAAAATGTAAAAACTTTCGAGTGAACCTCTGTGACCACAAGAATTTCCACCTGCTGTGACTCTTTCGATCGGTAAGGCCTTGCTGGTTATTCCTATCCTTTTCTTTTAATAAGAAATACATAACAAGAGCTGTCTATTTGTGGATGGACTAAAAATGCTGCTGGCTTTCCCAGTAAGGGATATGATGTTATGTATCTAAAAAGGTATTTGCCTTTTTCTTAATGCATAATAATGGACAACCTGCATTTCACTTTCATTGCATATTTGAATAGAAAATCTCGACTTATTTATTTATGTCAATTTCTTTCTAAATTTTGTGAACCCTCCAACACTCTTAGATATTTTTTAAAACACTGAGATGTAATAGTCATGCAAATATTTAAGGGTAAGGTAACGCCACCAATGTTAAAAAAAATCCCTCTCACAAAAATTCTGAAAAAAATTTAAAATGTTCTCCTCTACACCCCCTATCAGTAGCTAAAATATCAGGTATACAAATACGATCTAGTTTTTGAGTTATGAATTTTTAAAGTTGACCAATTTAACATGGGAGTTTCATTTCTCCATGTTAAAGTAGTCAACTTTAAAAATTTATAACTCAAAAACTAGATCGTATTTGTATACCTGATATTTTAGGTACTGATAGGGGGTATAGAGGAGAACATTTTAAATTTTTTTCAGAATTTTTGTGAGAGGGATTTTTTTTAACATTGGTGGCGTTACCTTACCCTTAAGGGTAAGGTAACATGCCCAATGTTAAAAATAACACCACACATGAAAATTATGAAACATATCTTAAAATGTTCTCTATATCCTCTATCAGTAGCTAAAATATCAGGTATTTAAATTCGATCTAGTTTTTGAGTTATGAATTCTTAAAATTGACTACTTTAACATAGAGAAATGGAACTTTCATCTTAAATTAAATATTAGTTGGATCAAATTTGTATACCTGATAATTTAGCTACTGATAGGGGATGTAGAGGAGAACATTTTAAGATATTTTTCATAAAATTTTCATGTATGAGACTATTTTTAACATTGGGTATTTTACCTTACCCTCAATTACTATTGAGAAAAATATTTTATGACTTCACAGTGTCTTTTGCGTTGATTTTAAGAGTGTCAAAGGTTTCACAAAAATCTTTTTTTTTTTTCATAATATAAAGCTTGAGGTCCTGTATTTCCAATGTGCAATAAACAACTAATGCAACATTCATTCTTTAAATTATAGTTGTCAATTAAAAATATATATAATATATTTCAAGCAATACGAAAAGTTTAGTCTATATGAATAATTAATATATTGATTAATTAGAAAAAAAAAAACATATAACAAGTTTTTATTCTATAAAGTTGAAGATTTTATTGTAAAATAAATCGAGTTGCAATAAAAAGAACGAAATTTAAACACCGTTATTTTTATTTATGATAAAAATGATACATATTCCCAAATGTTGATTATTAACATTAAATTATTTTGTCTCCTTGGAAAGGTCTACTTTCTTCAGTTTATCAGCTAGGCGACCTGAAACAAATTAGATTTATTCAGAACATGCTAACTTCTTTACACCCTGTTCATAAGATTGATAATCATGTTGAACAGTACTATAAACATTACAGTTAGTGTATTTATTTAATTTTTAAGGAAAATAAACTATTAACGTTGTAATAAAGTATTTAAAAAAAATAGTGCAACTGCAATTACAGTAATTTAACAAATTTAGCTTTAAGGTCGTACATGACAAGATTAAATGACAAATTAAAATACAGTAGAAGGTTCAGTAGCCAGTCCAATGGAACCAGCTCGTTGTCAGGATTTTATTGAACTGGCTACTGAACTTTCTACGATGATTCTTTGTGTTCCATTGAAAAAACTGTCATAGGAGGTTCAGTAGCTAGTCTAATGGAACCAGCTCGTCGTCAGGAGTCTATTGAACTGGCTACTGAACCTTGTATGACAACTTCTTCTATGGAAAACAGCCCATGAAAGCCAGAACATTTCTGCCCCCCACTGCGTAGATCACAACTTACCCTGGCGTGCTCGGTCCTTCTTTTGTTTCTTGAACTGCATCTTCTTGACACGGCCGGTCTTCAAGTTGCCCTCCAGGCTCATGGTGGGGTCCGACTTGGCCTTGGCAGCAGCACCCTTCTTCTTGCGACGTCCCTTACCCTTGGAGGACGGCATGATCTCCACGCGGTTCGAAATCTGGGGACAATAACATGAGGTTAAATAGTAAAGGTGGGCATATTTACAGTTCAGTCCACTCTCACAGACAGAGGGTGACTAGAACGTTAAGTTTTTGTTGCCACTGCCATGTTTTCCATCGCAGCACTTGCCTAATTTAACTAAAGGAACGTGGAAACCTTAGTCAGGATGGTCAGTAATACAATGAAATCAATCATGTAGCATCAAAAGTACGATCAGAAATAATTAGATTTCTCAAAACAAACTATCTCAAAAGCACCCTAGCTTCTCAAAAAGGACAAGCACAACACATACGAGTTTGTTTTGAGAAGTAGTGATACATTTAAGTCTGCCCGTTTTAAGATAAATACTGTAAAAACTTGTTATTAAGTTAAGTCAAGGGACCCAGAAGATTAGCTTATATCAATTTTTTTCTACTACGAATGCTAATTATTTTTGACAGAACCTTAATCTCCTTTATGTACTCAAAATCAAGTTTTACCTAATAACATGTTTTTACTGCAGTTATTTTTGTGTAGCCGGTTTTGACACTACACTATCAAAATGTCTTCAATCAGTTGAATGCACCATTAAAGTTGAAGTATAAATTTCAAATTTATAGACTATAGTGTTAATCTCACCAGCTTGCCGGTCTCTCCCTCTTTTTCCTCCCCCTCTCCTTCCTCGTCCTCATCTGATTGGTCCATCTCCTGCTCCACCACGGCGGCGGGCTGTGATTGGCCGAGACCGACCGCCAGGGCAGTGACGGGACCTTCTGATTGGATGGCTGTGGCAGCCTCGGGAGAGAGCTTGCGAAGGTCGATCATCGCGTCCTTCTCCAGCTTGACAAGTTGTGTGATGTCGAACTCTTTTGCGTGCTCCGTCACGATCTCGGCACTGCAACAAGAGGTAGGTCAGAGGGGGAAGTGGAATCTTGTTGAGATAGAGGTGTCAAGTGACAGTGGTGTTTGGAAAAAATGGTTGTCCAAATCTATTAAAGTTCTCTCGATTGATACATAGGTTAACTTTGTCAAATGTAAGTTTCATGGTGTACCAGCCACAAGGGGATTATGAACCAGGTTGCCAACTAAATGTGCCGAAAAGTCAGGGCTGGTAAAAAAAAAAAAAAAATACTTGTCATTATAGCAAGCAATCTAGGGGTGCTCGGGGATTTAGGGGTGTTCTGATTTTTAATCTCCCCTCCCTACTAAAAACTTGCTGTAATTTTGTACACAGTAAAACCTAGAGGTTACGAACCTCAAATTTACAAAGTCTCAATTTTTCGGTCCCTTCAACTTCGTAAAATTAAGGTTTTACTGTAGATTTCAACTTTTTTAATTAATTTTTTACGTTATAAAAATTTAAAAAAGTGCAGTGAGAAAACTACAAAAATAGGTAAGAAGAAACTTTATAGATGCTCTCAGAGGTCAGAGTATTATGACCAGAAAGGTCATTTAATTGATAGATGAAAGGGGAGAGAGAGCTTTAAATTCACAGCAGCCATAACTGCTTTTGTATAAAACACAAAATGGGACGGAAACTGACCTGATGTGGACTAGAGGGTCATTCTTCTCTTCCTCAGGAGGCTGTACGTAGTACTTGATCTTGCCCCTGCAAGCAAACAGACCCAAAATAAATGGACAACCTACAAATTGCAGGAATGAAAAGAGATTACAACATTATGATACTGTAATGTACAGTACACAATTAAATTTAATTAGTATAATTCAGGATTTATAAAAAAATGTTTCTTTGTAATCCATTAAAAGAGTCATACTTGACACTTCATTTTTTTTTTTTTTAATCAAGATGGTTGCATTTAATTTTGAAGGTTCAGTAGCCAGTTCAATGGACTCCTGACGACGAGCTGGTTCCATTGGACTGGCTACTGAACCTTCTATGACAATTCTTTCCATGGATAACAAAGAAAGAGTCATCATAGAAGGTTCAGTAGCCAGTTCAATGGACTCCTGACGACGAGCTGGTTCCATTGGACTGGCTACTGAACCTTCTATGACAATTTTTTCCATGGATAAGAAGCACCCCAGCAGAGCCACTCACATGTTCCAGTCCTGAATAAGACACCTGGCTGCGGCGGTGCTGTGTGGCACCCCCCCCTTCTTGTACCTCCCCATGGCCTTGGCTAGCAGGGCCAGGAACTGGTCGGGGGTCGTGTAGTCCTCTTCCAGGTTGTAGATCTCCTTTAACTGAGAGAGGAGAGTTAGTAAGGTCTGAATGAAATATTTTTTATTGCACAAATGAATAAAGGATGGAGAGTTAGGCAATCCTGATTTATTTTTCAGGTTATTGAGAGCACTGGAAACAGTGAAAACTATTTTTAAAAAATTATTGAAAGTCCAGAGAAAGAAAGATATTAACATGGTCCTTTTTATTATTAAATCTTCATCTAACGCCTCCCTTCATGTTAAAATATAAGTCTCGACCCACCTGGTCTTTGTTGGCTCTCTGAAGGATGGCTGAGGCAGGTCCAAACACGTCCTGAAGGTGGTCCAGTCTGAGGGCGTTCTTGAGTGCGATGGAGGCGTCCGACATGTCCCCTGACGCAAACACGATCCCCGGACTGTCCAGCAACTTGACCCTCGAGTCCAGCTGCACTTGCTGCATCGTCCTGGAGACATGGGGAGTTGTTAAGAGGAAGATTTTTTTTTTCTATGTTAGTTGGAGATGTTATGCAAAATATGTAGGGAATCTCAAATAATAAGCATATCACTAAGTTTTTGTTGATTTATAATTATATAAATTCACATTTATGTATCTTGAGACCAGACTGATTATTTATTTCAGTTCTATAAATGTTGTGATTGTTTTTTATTTGTATACTGACAAAACATCGTGACAATTTATTGTAACTTTATTGTACCGCCAGTAGTCAAATAAAAATGAAATACAGTAAGAATAAATAAATAAAAGATAATTTCAGATAGATTTTTAGGGAATTGGTAAATAAAAGAAATGCAAGCCAAACTCAGTAAAAAGGTAGCGGTAAAAAAGACAATGAGGGGCACTCACAAAGCATTATAGCCCTCCTTTAGGTTTGATTTTCATCCCAGCTTAAATCAAGTACATACTAAACATGGTGTTAAACCAGGGGTTAAACATGGCACTAAAAACGGGGGCTAAATCGATGCTACACCTTGTTAAACAGAAGTGTTGGTACTGATTTACACACACTTCTTTAGTACAGTACCATATCTAGTACTCAAATTATTCCAGGACAAAAAATAAGAATAAAGTCTTATTGTTAGTAGTAAAATCGTCCTATTGTCTTTAAAAAAAAAAAATGTTCTGTATATTAAATTCCTCTCTTTTCTTGTATTTAAACTTAGCATCATGAAATATTCTCGGAAACGTCAAACTCTAACAATGTTATGTGCAGTACTGTACTTCACTGAACTGAAAAAAGACCACATACAGTTCTCTACACACCGCCACCTACTTTGTGATTCCTGGCAGAGCTCCGACGTTGCAAGCACGACATCTCTTGAGGGAGTTGATGAGACTGCTCTTTCCGACGTTGGGGAGGCCTGACGACATGTCACAACACAATTGTAAACATTAATTAATTACACCATGGAACATTGTCCCTGTACTGTATATATATATATATAGGACTTTGCTACTAATGATTTAGCACTTTTTAAGGGTAAAGTAACACGCCCAATGCTAAAAAAAATCCCACACATGAAAAAAATTTAAAATGTTCTCTTCTACATCCCCTATCAGTAGCTAAAATATCAGGTGCACAAATTTGTGCTAGTTTTTAAGTTATGAATTTTTTAAGTTGACTGATTTAACATAGAAGTTCCATTTCTCCATGTTAAATTAGTCAACTTTAAAAATTAATGACTGGAAAACTAGCTCGAATTTGTACACCTGATATTTTAGCTACTGATAGGGGATGTAGAAGAGAACATTTTAAATTTTTTTCATGTGTGTGATTTTTTTTAGCATCAAGTTGTACCTCACCTGTTATAACAGGTGATTGCAATGATGAGCTGTAAATTAATAAAGCGAAAAGCAATAATATTATAGTAGACATACAGATGGCTTGATATTCTGGACGAGGGAACATTTGTAAGCTTTATGAAATTTGGACATTATGATCGATCTCATTGATTTTATGCTTTTTATAAAGTGCTCGGGCAAATTTTGACTTTTATATAGAGTAAATTATTTGATGAAATATTACAAAAAAAACTTGCTAATCAATAAAATATTATTCAATAATAAAATAGTACATACAGTATATGTTTTTTTTTTTAATTTTTATAAATTCATCAATATTGAAAGATCATTTATAAGTAAGTTTGTATACCAATCAGGGGGCGAGACTACACACTAGGGTTTGAAGCAAATAAAGATTGCTTCTACCTGCCTGCCAGCTGATTTCTTCCCACTATAGTAGGAAGGTCAGACCTTTTCAACGTTATTTCATGTTAAGGGATCAGCTGTGATGATAAGAGGAGAAACTTTTTTTTGCCTCAGCGCGGAGGGTGTAGAAGAGCGGGCGTTAGCTTTCCATAGTATATAGTTCAGTGATACCAATTTAAGAATCAAATTACAGTAAGAACTGGACTTGTTATTACATAAAGTCAAGGGACCCAGGAAACTAGATTTATCTTATATTATATCAAGTACTGTATTACCTTATATCAATTTTTTTTCTATACCATGCAATGCTAATTATTTTTTATGGGATCACGATCTCCTTTACTCAAAATTAAGTTTCACCAAACAACAAGTTGCATAATTATGATTTTTTACTATAAAACATTTGTATAGGGAACAAAAGGAAGATCTAATTCTAGATGATCATTTGTGTACTTAATAACACAATGAAAAAATTAAATTTGACACTCACCGACAACTCCGACAGTAATGGCTGTCTTCATGTCTTTGTTGCGACAGTAGTTCGCCAGCAGCGACATGAGCAGCTCCGCCCCCACGCAGGGGGACCCCTCGAGCTCAGCCTGGCTCAGAGAGGGCGCCATCTTGCCCTTGCGACCGCTGCGAACGCTCAGACGTTGCGCCTGCTGTTGCGTGCTGGCTTTGAAGGGGACCGTCGGGAAACTGCGGCGAAGATGTTTGAGCCAAGCGTCGAGAACATCGCGAGGTACCAGGTCTGGGAGACGGACAGAATGGATTAATAAGCTAGGAGTGCTTGTCATCAGTTAATTGAAATTATGGGGCCCTGTGAAATTATTCATTATGTAAAGATAAAGCCTGGGTTTTCAAGTTGTACTGCTCAATTTATGGTGCGTTTCTTATACTGTATTTTTAATTATTCACCCAATTTATTGGGAGAGGATTCTTTGAATATTTTTCCTTCATTAAATCACAGACTGAATAACTTTTTTTTATTACCAGCCAACTGAAATATACATACTGTATTGTTAAACTAAAAATTCAAAATTACTTTATATAGTACAGTACAGTATTTTCTTTTCATTTTGGACAGTGTATTTTTGTATGCAGTTATAGTCCTTACAAAATTTGAATCAATGCTTAAGGGTAAGGTAACGCCACCAATGTTAAATTTTCCACTCTCATTTGTTCCTCCGAAAATATTTTAAAATATTCTCCTCTATGTCGTTCATTAGCTCTTAAAATATCGTAAATACAAATACGATCTAGTTTCCGAGTTACGTGTATTGAAACTAAACCCATTTATTGAACAAGCATACGCTGCATTTCAGTGACATTAGAAAAATTCTATAATCCAATCGTCCGATTTTTAAAAAAAACTAGAAACAAACTTAATGCACTAGGACAAACCTTCACAGCAAAAAAAAAAAAGACAATTATGAGAGTGGGAGCGACGTAAATTGATAATAACTGCACGATTTTTGACACTCGCACGTCCCACACACCCCTTTTTGGTCGGCCATTAAACAACTGGCGAATGAAACAGGCTGACTAATGAACCAAAACAACGCTTATAATCCACTCACCTAAAGTAAAAACTTTCCAAAAATGTTTTATAGTAATGAAAAAAAAGTTTTATAAATAAAACAACCATAACAGTTATTATTTAACTCATTATTTATAAATAAATTGAATATAAAACTGCCGTGACGTGCGTGGTATCTTTAGAGTGGGACAATTTGAATATTGATATAGAGGCGCTGCGATCGCGGCGCAACTCTGGCGTTCCCTTTCCCTTAAGGATTAATGTCATCACAGTGGCCATTGCCCAATAATTTCTGATGATAAACTGAAAATATTTGTTGTCCATAAAATACTATGAAGGACAAAATAACTGTTAGTTTGCTGACGTTAAAAACAAACAAGAAATTCTGTGTAGATTTTGAGTAATTAATTTTTTCATGTGAAAAAGACACTGATTTAACTAAAGGTCACAGCAGTCCCCATTTGAAAACAAAGCTAATCTTAAATGCTGAATATCTCGAAAATTTCAACGATTTTGATCTAATTTTTTTCATGGAAAATTATTTCATGGAAGGTTTGCTGATATTTCAGAGTAGTTCACCATCTACTAAGCCTATTTTTCGTACCAGTGACAATAATGTTTTAAGAGCTAAGCTACCCCCCGACTCACCAGCCTTGTTGAGGACGATGACGAGCCTCTTGTTGGCGTGTTGCAGCACCTCCTTCTCAACGGTGAGGCAGCGAGTCCCCAGCGGATCCCTGGCGTCTAGGACCTCGAGAATCACGTCCGCAGCAGCAACCACCTGGCAAATTTGTGGTTTATTTGTGAAGTAACCAAAGTCTTCTACTTGCAATGGTTGTAACAAACCATTGTTTATAATGTCTGTCGCATAAAGCCTTTTTCATTGTTAAACATGGGACGATGTAGTACCTAATTTTGCCACCAGAGCAGAGAACGTAATGGCATTGTTGGCGCTAGGCAACCATTTCAACTTCATAATTAACGGTCATTTTCCATAAGTTAACATGTAAATCAACAACCGTCCCATGTTTTTCCTTTCACGCGACAGACATTATTACACAAGAATACTTTGTTTACTAACAATGAGCAGAAAACTTTGGAAGTAGAAACTACAGCAAACGCTAAATCTAATGGGAAAATCTCTGAGAAGTAACTCAATCAGCCAGTACCATCTCGATGATGTAACTGACGATGACTTCATTACATTTTTATTTGTCACATTGTTCCTCAAAAAGCTAAGGAAAAACAGTAAAATAACTCATAAAACATAAAAAGTCACCGTGCTGTCACCCTCATTATCGTGATGGTCCCATCCCTTAAGGTGCTTTCACATATTCGAAAATCGCTACGGAGTTCCGTAGCTATGCCGTAGGCCTTTCACATATTCTCGTTCATCTGCGGCAGCTGCGGCGGAAAATCACGTGAATGCCGTAGCAAAATCAAACTCATCTTGATTTTGCTACGGAGTTCCGTAGATCGATCGCGAGGTGCTACGGAGCAGCTACGGAGCGCCGCAGCAAAATCAACACATTTGCTACGGAGCGTTTCCGTAGCGATTTTTGAATATGTGAAAGCACCTTCACAAGCAGAGTTGCTTCTCCAAGATTTTCACATTAGATTTGGCGTTGTCTAATCTGGACTAACAATTGTCTGAACAATTAGCAAGTCAAATGTGATGAAATAATGCTAACAGTATCTGTTATTGTCATTCAAATTGAAAGGTTTTTGGCCATATTTGAAGTTCGGCATCAAGGTAAATATTTAAATAAAGGAGGTAGAAAGGATTTGGATAAGAGTTTGCTAATTTTCAAAACTCAAAACATTAAAAGGAAGGTATAACTTTTTGGCTACTTGCATCAGAAATTTCAAGTACACTGGGGGCCAAGCTATCCTTCTCATCAAACGGTGTCGCGAGCCAATGGAAATTGTGCAACGTTGCAATTTTGGTGTAACACCTGCAGCCGAACAATAGCGGCGCCGCTGCACTATTTGGCAACGTTGCATAATTTTAAGCTACTTTATTAGCTAGCGGCACTAGTGTATGATGTGAGGTATAGCTTGGCCCCCAGTGTACAGACAGTACATTATCAGATCAAAAAAATTCTATTTAATTTTTTAGCCCAAAGCTTTTGACATGCTAAACTCTATTCTCTCTTGAAAATGACAAATCTCAAACTACCTTCTTGAACTCCTTGTAGAAAGTCTTTGCGGTGTTGTCCGTGAACAGCCCCGCCCCCACCCCCTGCGTCTCTCCTGCGCCCTCGTGCTTTTCCTGCGCCGCCTCTGCACTCGAGACCAGCCCAGCCAGACCGCCCGCGCCCGCGATCTCCTTCTGTTTCATCCGCAGCTCCCGCATCTCCTCCCTACGCTTCTCTCGGTCGACTTCTTGTTGGGCCCTCAGAGCCTCCACCTCCGCTAAGATGTCCCCCTTGAACGGGCATATGTTCGGGATCTGAATTGGCTTGCGGCTCACTGAAATCACACAGGGCAGTTATCAAAAAAACAACCACTCAAGGCCCAAGATTACTCTACATATGTATGACACACTGCGAAGCAAAACAATAGTTTTTGGATAACTTTTATTACCTTTATTTGATTTCTTCTTATTTTCTTTACGTATTTTACGATTATGTTCCCTAACCTTCTTTTCGATCTTGTAACGTTTTCTGCATGGCATGCGTTTGCTCGTTTTTTCTGTAATTACATCAAGTAAAACATTATATTAATACCTAAATACATTCAATGAACCTTATTTATTACTTACTTAAACATAGTTTAGCCATTTTGATTCAAAATATGATATATTTTTAACTTTTTTATCAGAAATTTTAATTTTGACACATGCAAAGTTTTACACGTGCTTCGGAAGACCGTACAGCTGATGCAACGTTGCCAAATTTCCTTTCACATGATAATATATTAAAAATCAATAAAAAGCACTTCATTGCTAAATAATTACATTTTATTTATTAGTAATAAATATTTTAATATAAACTACTTTATACAATAATTTTTATACAGATTTACTGCTGTTTTTTTATAAAATAATTTTTTTTAAAAGCAAAGCAGAACTTCCAATAGTTCATGACAAGCGTCATAGATGGCAGGCGAGCGCAGGATCAATAAGTTTCGTAACCAAATATTTAAAATTTATGAAACCTTTGTCAGATCCATCCTAACTCTATGGATCCATCCCGGATCAGGAATTTCCTCACCTTAAGGGTAAAAGGAAACGCGCCTTAGGTTAACAAAAATTCCCACGCCTGAAAGTTATGAAATATATCTTAAAATGCTCTCCTGTATTGCTAAAATTTCAGGTATACTGATTCTAGCTACCTTTTTTTTTTTTTTTTTTTTTTTTTGTTTGGCTATAATAAATAGGAGTTCTCCACTTTTAATATTCATGTTATATTAGTCAATTTTAAAAATTCATAACTCAAAAATTAGATCAAATTTGTATACCTGATAATTATGTTAGCTACTGATAGGGCCGGGATGTAGAGGAGAACATTTTAATTAAGATATATTATATTATGTATGTTTCATATAATATTTATGTGTGGGAATTTTTTAACATTGGACGCGTAATTACCCTTAATTGTCACCACAATTTTTTTTATATTTTTTTGTTGACCAAGGATCCAAAAAGATCCATTTATAACCAGTAATAGCGTCACATATTAATATAATATTATATGTATATGCCTAGGAAGTTTCAAAACCATGTACTATACCTACTATGATTTTCTTTTTAATTTCTTATTAAAAAATTAAAAATCTCTTTAAATGATTTTTTTAATATAAGCATGCAAGTAAAAGCAATTAATTTGAATAATAATTAACACACAAAAGTCTAAAGTTTTTGTCCTTTTTAGTGGCAATTAACGTAAATTTAGAAATTAAGAACTTAATATATATATATTAATCAATCATGCAAAATTTTTATTTAATTTTTTCTTTTAATACAGCATCCATTTAGCTGAACAGAAAATTTTTCTAAGTCAAATTTGTTCTTTAAGGTAGAGATAATACGGATCAGCTGGCCCAATGCTAAAAAAATCCCATTCATAAAAATTATGAAAAAAATTTAAAATGTTCTCCTCTACATCCCCTATCAGTAGGTAAAATATCAGGTATACAAAAACGAGCTAGTTTTCGAGTTATTAATTTTTAAAGTTGACCAATTTAACATGGAAGTTCTATTTCTCCATGTTAAATTAGTCAACTTTAAAAATTAATAACTCGAAAACTAGCTCGTTTTTGTATACCTGATATTTTACCTACTGATAGGGGATGTAGAGGAGAACATTTTAAATTTTTTTCATAATTTTTATGAATGGGATTTTTTTAGCATTGGGCCAGCTGATCCGTATTATCTCTACCTTAAAATTTTTCACTCTACTAAAGTATGGGTAAAATGTGGTCACATTTCTCATAATGTAAAATGTATATGGTAATTGTATGGTTTACAGAGTGTGTTAAAATAAATTGCTCCCCATATTTTGACCATACATAATTTTCAACAAAATTTTTCGTGACCATACAATACCATACTTTTACCATACCAAACCATGCAAAAACCATATTTTTACCATACATTACCCATATTTATTTTTACTTGAGCAGCAATTCAGACTTTCAACTATATACCTCACCATGAATTTTACTAAGAAAATGACCCTTACTGACAATACAAATTGCCTATATATTTTGAAACTGGAAATATTTTTTTATTTTATATTATTTCGTTCTCATATTCATTTATTAGATGTAAAAAAAGTATAATATAAATCTATAATTATTAATATATTTAAATTTATAAAATGAATACATTTAATAATTTTAAATAAATTATGCTGTATAAATTTTGAGGTCAGCGGAAAGTGTATGAGTATATTTATGTTAAGTAATTCAAATAAATTGCACATTTATGTAAATTATAACACGTGCATTTTGAATCGTCAAGAATACATAAAAATATATAATAAAGAGAATCTCTGCCAGCTATAAGATGCGACGACCTTATTGAAACTTCAGAGCGAAATTCGTCAACAACATAATTAATAAGTTTGCAACATTATACATTTTTTACACATTTTTTTTTTAACATAGAACAGTTTTCTATGTTATTCAATGTAAATTATTTGATGAAATTATTATTTAACGATGAATCTCAGTTACTGCTGGAGTCAAAGAATATTTCCCTGCAAACGAATCGATTGAAATAAATTTTAAAAAATCGATAATGTTCTAAAACTTAATCGCTTATGATTTGAGCAAATTCGGTCTTGCAGTTTTCTTACAACAGCTCCATTTCCGGTTTTCGTCCAAAAGGTCAATGTTAAACTTATACCTCGGGTTTCACAAAACTGATAAGACAGATTCGCCTCAAAATTTTTACGCCACCTATTGATGGTGAGTTCTAAGTCCCCTGCAAGTCTTGTTGCATTCAGGCGGTACGATTGCGAGATCTCAACCTACTGAGATTCATCCTTAAAATGTCCTCAATTAAAATATTAGCAATTTTAATTGTTAGATTGTTAAATTATTTAAAACAATGAAGTAAAATTATGTACAAGAAACATCACGTATTGTTACAATATACAAATTCTAATTACCATAAAATCACGTTTTGAAACGTTACAGAGCATGGAGTTAGATGCAAACAATGGGGAAATGCGGAAGTATTTTAATTTTATTAGTATTTTATTTTATTAGTATTTTACAGTGATACACCCCTAAACCCCTAAGAGTTTATAGCTCACGGCGGGGTAATGGGTTAGGGATAAGGTATCATAGGGAAAGAATGGTGTTACGCGTCCCAGCATTCACTGAAGTGAGACTGAGGGAACCGTGGAAAACCTCAGTCAGGACGGACACCTCTACTTTTTTATCAATGGACCAAAGTGATGTACAAAGCCTGGGGAACCACACACAAGTGTATCACTTGCACTGGGTGGAAAGCGAAATGAATTTACCCCAGGGAGGATGGTGTCCTTTTAAAACAAAATGTTGGATCATGGATCGGAAGTAAAAATAAAAGTCAATTGCATGATTGTGTACAACAATTTTATGATTGTGTACAACAATTTTATGATTGTGTACAATAATTTTATGATTGTGTACAACAATTTTATGATTGTGTTGCGTTCTGTGAGGAAATTTGTAAGAATTTATAAATTTCACAAGATTTTTTTTTTTTAAATTATCTATACAATAATGAAATAAATTTAATTATTTACAATAAACTTCACGAACAGAAACAATACAGATTTTAATTACAATAAAATCACGTTGACACATTAGAACATGTAGTTAGATGCAAACAATGGGGAAATGCGGAAATATTAATAACATTTTGAAAGCTTAAAGAAAATAGCTCAACTTTCCTGATTTCTGTTCAGTTCTTTGCTAGAGTAGTTGCAAGAATGAGGGGACCTATTCCCTTGGTAAGTATAATGGGAATATAATTTATTTAAAATCAATTATATTACCACAATGATTAAAACACATACTCTATTGACATGATTGGATCAATTTGAATAAATAAATCACGGGTATCGAGTTGAAATAAAATTTAATTACTTTCAACAGCTGCAATGTACTTGTCTCCTTTCATTCTATTTTTCATAATTTATGAAAAAAAAAAAGAAAAAAATATACTATATTTTTTTTTCCTGTTATTGAGCATAAAATATTACAATATAATGTTTCCATTTCATCCTCACTTTGAAAGAGGAAAAAATATTAAAAAAGTTTTTGTTTAAAAGTTTAAGTTTTTGTGTTAAAAAGGACGAGGCATGAAATACTAATTTTTCAACTACAGATATTTTCAGTCAATATTTAATTTTCTTATCAAAATTTATTTTAATAATTATTTTCCTTATGAATTATTAATAGTATGAATAATTCCATGTAATATTTATTTATTTATTTATTTATTTATTTATTTATTTATTTATTTATTTATTTATTTATTTATTTATTTATTTATTTATTTATTTATTTATTTATTTATTTATTTATTTATTTATTTATTTATTTTCAAGGTGATACCAATGCAGGTCACATTTCTTTGCTTAATTATATGCCTAGCACAAGTAAGTACACTTTATTTTTGAAGTTTGGGTCGGTATTATAGTGAAATATAACTATATAGATTTTGTGGATGTAGAGGCCGATTTACACCACACACATTTTTTGGATGAATTTCAGGGTATTAATTCTTGACATTTCAGTATTATTTTAGTTCTTTAGATGTTTATATAACTAATTTTTGATCAAATTCACCGCAGTCCCAATTATATTCTTCCAATTTATATCCCATGCATGTAAATGGGGTAGGGGGGAGTTGAAATAACCCACTATATTTAATGCACTATTAGATAATTTTTTACAACTTTTCTTTCTTGTGGACAAAATTTACTGATATTGCTCGTTAGCTTACAATTTCTTTGACCCCCTTCACTTTCACTAAAAATATTTCATACTTTTTTTAAACAAATTTCTACAAATAATATAAGAAGATAATATTTTTCAGGTGCATGGCGGGTACAAAGGAAGTAACGACCTTAAGGAAAGGTAATGTGTAATATTCATAATTTTATATATAATATATATATATATATATAATATATATATATATATATATATATATATAATATATATATATATATATATATATATATATATATATATATATATATATATATATATATATATATATATATATATATATATATATATATATATATATATTATGTATAATTTATAGTCCTAGGATATGTAAAAGTATTTCAATTATCTGCTTTTAATTTTTAAGTTTTCTATATACATATTTAAATTGAAAAACGAATTAAGTGAAATTATTTGAGCATAAATTATGATAATGTATAATATGGATATATTAATGTCAATTTGTACATTTTCAGGCTAGCGAGCTGTGAAAGAGCCTTAAAGAAATGTCAAACCCAACTTTATAACTCTGATACAAAGGTACAACAATATTGATTTTATTTTTAATATAATATAAAAATACGTAAATTTTATTATAGATTGAAGTGGACTTGCCGGACAAAAAATGTTGAAAGTAAATAATAACAAACAACCTGCGTGCGAATTTGTATTACCTCTCTGCATAGTCAGGAGCTCAAGTTATAAAACTAAATTGTCATTTTTTTTTTAAGATATTTATTGAACTCTCAAACACCCTCAAAATTTATGCTGGAAAACTTGGTAACATAATATACATGCAAATAATATTAAACATAAAAATATCGGAAAGATTTTGCATTTTGACCTTACAGCGTGTTTCCCCTCGATTTTGTGGGTTCTATTGAGGGCTCAAACCTAAAATAATTATTAAAAAAATAATAATCAATGCCAAACTTGAGCTGCTCTATCCAAAAATTCAAAAGAGAAGGCCATGCAGTTTATATTTTTTTTAATCTTCTTTCTCTCAATGTTTTTGTTTTTCCATAAAAAAATAAAAACTATGCAATATGAATAAATGAATAGATGTCCGTAATCAAATTCATAACCTTGAGTGTTAATTTTTACAGTACTTTTTCTATTCCTTTAATTGCCTTTTCCAATGTAATGAAAAGTGTCTGAACGCTTCATGTGAACGGGATATCCTATTTTAGCCACCATGTGAACGGGATATCCTATTTTAGCCATCATGTGAACGGGATATCCTATTTTAGCCATCATGCAATTGGGCAAGGTTTTTGTATAAAAAAAATATGTATTTTATGATTGTGCTCAATAAACAATAATTAATATTAATGTCAGAATTTTTTCAGAAACTTCAGTATGAAATCATCGCTCTTTCTGCTTGCAAAGGTCGCCTAACTTCTGAAGCCAAAAATTTAGACTGTCAACTAAAAGAATGCACAATTGGAAATAAAGTTGCAACAGATAAATTAATGCAAATAACAGCAGAAAAAAATAACGTGCTTGGTCAAATCACGAGACTTCAAGATAAGATTGAAAATTTGGAATGCCAACTTAAAAAAATAGATTGCACCGGAGCAGCAGAACAACTGGCAGCTTTAATTGTAACTTTGAAACAAAAAATAGTTGTACTTGGAGAATCTAATACAAATCTTCAACAACAATTGGATGATTGTATTCTGGACAATACTACATGTACTATTAACTTCCTCAACGTTAGTACATTATACGATCAATGTGTAGTTCAACTGCAGGCGATAACTGATGCCGATGGCAGTTGTGAGGCTTTACTTGCTATGTTAAGAGAACAAATAAATGTTGTAACAGCTGCAAATGCAGAATGTCAAGAATGGTTAACAAATAATGTTACAGCTTTAAATTTATGTAACAATAATCTGATTCCTTTAAATGTTGAACTTGAAACTTGTAATGCAAATGTAAATAATTGCAGAAACGATGGTTCGAATTTGGATGCATTGTTGGCAGCATGTAACAATGATTTAGCAACTTACCAAAATTTGTATAATAATTGTAACTCATCACTCGCGACTTGCAATAGTGTGGTCACAGATTGCAACAATAAGGTAAGAACTTTAAGTTTTTAAAACCGTTTACATGATCTTTATTCCAAGAAAAATATTTCAATAATCTTTGCAAAATCGATCGTGTTAATATCTTACTTATTATTTTTCCCGGCCAACATCTTAAAAAATATTAAGCTTTTGATCATTCGACTAATTTTATTCCTACAACCAGTAGGAAAAAAAAAAAAAAAAAAAAAGGAGGGGAATGTCTTCAACTTTTATATTTTTATAGTATAATTGATGTATTGAAACGTATTTCTGAACCAAAAAAAACGCCACTTTCCCTCTCCTTCCACGACTTCTTGCAGTTGCCATTTAAGACGTTCAAAAAAGTTGAACCAATGACGTATTTCGCGCCAAACGGAAGCAGCCAATCACACGAGGGGTTTCTTCCGAGAGGCGCTTCTCGATTGGCTGCTTTCGTTTGGCGCGAAATAATAATTGAGACAACATTTTTTTGAACGTCTTAAATGTCAATTGCAGGAAGGAAGGGGAGGGTGGCGTTTCTTTTGGTGCATACGTTTGACTGCATCAAAAATAAAAAAAAATCGAAGCGGTCCCCTCCTTTAATTAAATCCCCAGGTAAAAATCTTACGTTGAAATACTTCTTAATTTATTCGTAATCTTAATGTAAATTTCACAACTTTTTATTAAAATTTTGTAATGTATTGTCTTAAAATTTTAATCTTGTAAACACGTCATCATAATGTTGTCTTAACTATGCTACAAATTGATGGATTTGCATATAATTTTGCAATACTTTTAATTTTTGAACACAACAAGATCTTATTAAAAATATTACTGGAACTTGCAAGTAAATTAAGATAAAAAAAAATGGGAAGAAATTAAAATATAACTATGAGGTAAGATTTTTAGCAGGGGATTGTATTAACAAACTGACCAATGATCGTAGCAATAAAATTTATCCATTTTTTTTAATAAATAATATTTTATCTGCGCACTAAAATAAATTTCGCAAAACCAAGTTAACTAGATACGTAAAATTTTACGTTGTCATCAGTTTAATATGTTTAATGAGACAGTTTTCGAATTTTTTTAAAACTTGCTTATTTTTTATTAAAATTATTATTATTGATATTAATTATTGATTTGATTATTTATTTTCTGAAAAGAAAAAGAATTTTAGTTGATATACAACTTTTTTTTTTTCAGTATGAAACAATTCGTACACAGTGCTTTAATTATGGTAAGTGACAAAAATAGCAAAATAATAATGAAGTGTAATGTGATAACAATTTTATTTTGCTAGAGCTGCTGCTATTACTAATAACATTGCAGCATAGTTATTGCATAATGCTATACTAGAATATGCAAAATGCATGAAATTCATAAACAGCTAACGGATTAGTTGAAACTAGTTTGCAGATTTAGAATAAAGAAATTTGTTCATTTAAAGTGACACATTTTTTCTTACGGAGTAAGTTAGCAGTAATTTTACTTCTGTTACATAGCCACAAATTCACATCCTTGACCACTAAAGTTTTTGTCAGAAAATTTCATGTAAATCTTCTGTTTTCTAAACTAAATATTCTCAAAAAACTTAACTATATATACTGTATACTGTATCTTCTTGCTTTTCAAGTTTTAAAATTTATCTACAACTTTCAACTATTTCTTGGTTTTTCACCAACTTTCTGCATACATTTTTTGTCCTACAGTCCCCAAAAACAACGAGACAAACTTACTGTCTGTAAATTCTGCTTTATTTCACTCCACATTCATTCATAACTTTACTCATATGTGTTTCTTACTCCAGTTCAACCACACAAATGTTCCTTAAAGAAGTGGAATGGCTACAGCTTTTATGGGTGCGATTTGCGAAGCAGTTAGCCAGGTTTTTAACCATGTTTGATTATACCTGTTTTACGTGTCGAACCATATAGTTAAACGTGGTTAAGCTAAACGTGGTTAGAACCCTGACTAACTGCTTCGTGAATCGCAACCTATATTTATATAAATTTATATTGTAAAAAAATAGTTGTAAAAAAAAAAAATCATCACTCTCCGCCTTCTATTTGTTCCGGCCAGTTCAGTGGTTATCGTTCAAAACGAGCGCTGTAGATTTTGAGGCATATGTCGTCACACGGCGCATGTGCATAACGCGAAGAGTGGATTTTAGTGTTCTGCACATGCGCCGTTTGACGACAAAATCTGCGGCGCTCGTTTGAATCGATAATCATCGAACAAATAGAAGGCCGAGGTTGACGATTTTTTTTAGTATTATTATTATTATTATTTTTTTTAACATTAATCATAAAATTAAAAAAGTTGAAACCATTTTCCTCCTTAATAAATTGAAACCAACAGGGTTGACTTTATATGATTCACAAATTCATTTCTCAGATCAATAAATTAAAATTTTTGGACTTTATATGATTCACAAATTCATTTCTCAGATCAATAAATTAAAATTTTTGGAATTCAAATTTTAACTGGTACTTAACTAATTTTTTTTTTTACAGCAACTGACTGTGAAATAAAATTAATATATTATTGTTTAAAAAGGTAACACAACCGTTTCTTTTACAGTTTCGGGGCTTGATTTACAACTTCTGTCAAATAAAGTCTACTTCTTCCAGAATACTGAAATTGTAAGGAAAAAATTGGGTATAGTAAAAAAAGGTTGACTATATTGAACCGGTTCCCTGTATTTTAATCAACGTTTTTAACAGACAGTAGTTAAAAATAAAAGCAACAAGCTTATTTTTTCCCCTTATAAAAATGGACAACTTACATGAAAATTGTTAATGGTGTACTGAACAACAAAAAAAAGTTGCAAGTTGTCAATATTTCAAAAGGCACGAGAATTTCATGAAGAACAAGCCCTATTACAGCATTCTACGACAATTTCCTGATTTTATATGAATTTTTAAAATCTCTCAAAAATGACGTCATAGCATTGAATCTTAAATGGGAAAATAGATCAGTTAACGTTACCAAATTCCATACTTAATATTGAAATGTAACCAAGCCTTCATTTGCAAGGTTTTTAGGTGCTAGAATCACGATAATGAAGGTTTGAAATTCCTACCTCAATAACTTTTCATTTTAGCAATGTTAACTGATGCATTTTCCCATTTAAGATTCAATGCTAGGACGTCATCAAAAAAGTTTTAAAAAATCATAATATATAAAATCAGCAAATTGTCGTAGAATGCTCTAACAGGGCTCGTTCTTCATAGAATTCACAGTACTTTTTACTAGTATTGCTAACTCAAATACCGGTCAGTACCCCATTGAAAAAATGAAAAGAGGGTATCAAATTACACCACTTTGATTTTTTTCAGATTTTTTTGGACACAAAACTATTTTTAAATAATAATTGGAAATTCTGTAAGTTAAGTTGGCACCCCTGAATCCTTAATAAAAAGGATAGGGACTAGACGCTTCCAGGGGGTGTGGTCACACTTTCAATAATTTTTTAAAAATTGTTTAAGTACTCAAAAAATTATAAAAAAAATCAGATTAGCATAATTTGGTACCTTCTATTAATTTTTGCAATAAAAAAATTTCATGTAAGTTGTCCGTTGTATTTCATAACTTTACCAATAAGCTTGAAATTTAATACTGGAAAATCATAAGAATCTTGTACTCATTTGATATCTCAGTTTTCCAACTTAAAAAAAAATTATAATAATAATAATGAATTAGGAAAAAAGCTTTTGCATTAATCCTATGTAGCACTAACATGGGGAGTAATAATGACTTTTAGAGCGGGGAAACACCCGTGGTGTAAAATACTGATCTTAAAAAAATGATATGGTTACCTAGCAAGGGCAAGCATTTCCGAAAAGAAATGATAAAAAATGAAAAAAAATCTTGGAGAGAAATTTAAGTATAGCAGCATGTTAAGTGGGAGTCAAAATTTTAATTGATTTTGTTCTTCAGTTTTCATTTTTTTTTATTAGTAAGGGCATTCCCACCACCTCACTACAGCTTGGAACGTGGTGGCGAGTATATATTTTTTTTATGGTAGATACGACGCTTCAGCTTGCAAGTTACTTTGGGCTTGCATTATATATGCAGTAAACATAGTAAACACAGGCGCGGATCCAGAAAAAAATTCGGAGGTGCCCTTTTCATAAGGCCAGCGTTGAAAAAAAAAATATAAAGGGAGGGAAATGCCTATAATGTTTAAATCTGAAATTTTGGGGGGAAGCCTTGCCCGTAGGCATCTTGTTTCATATGAATCTTGATATTGTTCAGTGTCTAATTTCAACCTATTATAAATAAGTTATGCTAAAAACACAACATCCGCCAATTTTAATTGTGTTAATATGCCAAATCAAACTGGTGAAGGGCTATTTGAGTCATTGCGTGCAAAATTTAGTCAAAGGATGTCCAAATTAATCGAAAGTGAGATCAATATGTATTTTCCACCTTATAGGCTGACATATAATTGATTTTTCAGAAATCTTGGTACCAAGCTAAAGATTTCTGTGGCTCTATTGGCATGAAGCTTTGGAAGATTGATGATGAAAACGAAAACCTCGAAGTTACTAGCAAATTAATCGAATTTTACGGTAAGGGGTGATATGAAAATCTTGCAGTGATTTCAATAATATCTGGACAATTTTAGTGCATATGAAATAACAGTTCTATAGAGGCTTCAAGTCAGCTGATTTTTCGGTGTTCCCAAACCTATATGTAAAAAAAAAAAAAAAACGTGAATTCGTTTTTCCACTAAGAATAAGATTTTTTAGGGAAAATTCCTTTATGGAACTTTGATCCAAACTGAAAAATACAGTAGATAATTCAAGATTTAGATTTTTTACTTGATTTATAAGCGAGAAAAGTTAAAAAAACACTTTGCTTCATTTTCAAGTGCAAGGTGTTGACCTTAGCGACAAACAGTTGCGCAGCGAAAGCGCATCACTTGAAGCCTCTACATAGAGTTTTGCTATTAATGTTGATAATTACGAATGAAATAATTTTTATTGTATTGATTAATTATTTACGTACTTTGAACCCCCCATGCTGAAAAATACTGATGTGAATTCAGTTAAATCCAAGGATCTTGTACTATGGATAGACTACGTCTATACCAATAGCATTATATAGCTACTGAGGTAAAAGACCATGGTATCATAGCAGCCGAGCGCAATATTTTGTACTGATTTGGCTTTACAGGCCATGGTAAGATGGCAGACATTCTATTGTTCTACCACCCACTTCTTTGCCTCACTGACGACAGTGCCCCCACCTATCCATATAGTATACAACATCATTGGCTATAACGTTATAACATGCTTTTTATGTTTATTCATAAAATTAGTCAAACCATTGTAAAGCACGATTATATTAAGCATGGATATGGAAATAGATTTCCTTTCTTCATACAAATATAATTACTTTATTATAATTAAGTAATGTAAGCTATCAAGTCCTAACATTAGGTCCGATACAAAATACCACAAGAGCCTCGATTCTTTATTAGAAATCTCGACAGTTACCTTAATTCTCACATCCTAAAGTTTATCCGGCACCACAAATGAGTTTCAGTCTTTTTTCCGTTTCACATTTCATTCCTGTCTATAGATTTTTCTCTTGAGTAGACGGGCTGTAAATACGGGAAACTCGGTCGGTGGCGCAGTGGATTTGCGTGCATGTCTGTCGCTCGGGTTTGCTCTCAGGTGCAGGTGGTTTTTACATTGTACACCCAGCGCCAAATCTTTTGCGAAAATCTCGGGGAGTGTGCGTCAAACTTAGAACGGCACAAAGAGGCAGGTATCTCCCCAGACTGCCATAAACGCTAATGACATTATTGCCGCGGGAAAAGAGGCTTTGCGCCATTCTAAGTTTGACGCACACTCCCTGAAATTTTCGCAAAAGATTTGGCGCTGGGTGTACATGCCTATGCGCTACGAGTGTGTGCTTGTGTTTTTTGAGTGATTGTGCTTGTATAATTATGCTTTGCTGTGCTACTGATACGACTAGGATACGTGTGTAAGCTTGACAGGTCTATGCATTGCTCCAGCTAGTCTAGGTTGTAGTTGCAGTGACCCACACCATACAAGGGAAATCCCACTGCATAAAAATTATCCATTTCTAATAAATCACATGTTATTGGGCTTACCCGTTGTGTGATATACGCGTAGAACTTATTTTCATATATATATATTTAAAAATGTAAATAAAAGGATTGCATTACCCTACTTGAAAAATTACGTCTTCAACTTATCCTTTACACATCTAAACCTAATCTTTTTACCTCTAAAACACATCTTATTTTCTCTTCGTTCAAAATGAGGATGAAATGAAGACAATATTTCTAACATTTTATGCTCAAGAAGAGAAAAAATACGTAATCTCGTCTTTTTTACCTCTTTTTTCCTTTAAAATGTTGCAAAATAAGAAAAGAAAAGACGAGAAGTACTTGATAGCAAAGAAAAGATAAAATTTATTTCAACTCGGGTTATTGAAGACTTTTGGCTTTTAACAAAAAATCTTTTATTTTTTAAATTTTTGCGTGAAGACTTTTCGTTGCATCTAATATTTTAATAATTTCAGGTGAATCTGGAGAATATTGGACTGCATTGAATGATCAAAACATCGAAGGAACATTTTCTAATTTTGGATGGGACGATAGCGCTCCGTATTTGAATTGGGCTAGTGGACAACCGGATAATACCATAGTTGGAGTGACCCCATCTGATTGTGTATCAGTCCAACCTCAAAGAAGTGGCATTTCTATCGCTTCAGATTACTTATGTGAAAAAGAACTAGGCTTTGTTTGTGAAATGTCTGAACCTTGTGCTAGTGTAATAATAAGGGGTAATACTTTGTGAATTAAATCATATCTTATCATAATTATGAAGGGAAGTTTCAATTACAAAATTTTTCTTAAAAATAATTTATCTAAATTTTTGATATTATTGAACTGTTTAATTTTTTAAAATATTAATTTTAAATAAAATACACGCACGTTACAAGTTTTGTTTAAATATTTTTTAAAGTTTCTTTGTAATTAATTATCTTAATTAAATAATCATCTTCACAAATTGTTTACAATCACTTCCCCTGGCAGTTTAACACCGCAAAGAATGTTGGCAAAAAATTTAAAGCATTTTGCGGAAATACTTGAGTTAAATAGAGGTTTATAATACAGGGTGTCCCAAAGATCTTTAGATTTTTCAAACCCAAATAGCAACCGTTTAGCATTTTTTAATGTTCACTTTATATACATCAAATTAAAGCTCTGAATTTAACATTTTCAAATATGTGAACAGATTTTTTTGTTTTAGATGTGATTTTTCTTTTTTACCCGTTAGAAAGCAAAATGGTCACTTTTTTTCGGAATCACGACTGCTCCTGCACCTAAAAATTGATTGCATCAATTCTTATGCTTGTTGATTTTTTTTCAATGCAAATGCTACAAGGCCTCTCTGAATGGGTTCCGTTGGTGGCTCATCAAACATCCAGTCCCTCCTCGAACTCACGCCACACATTGCGCAGCATGGCAGGCATGGTGGACTGGATCGTGGCGGTGATGCCTTGCTTTAGCTCCAACGAGTCTCACACTGGAATTTTGAATACGTTGTCCTTCGCATAGACCCGTAGGAAAAATTCTGAGGGAGTGAAGTCAGGGAACCTGGGGACCCATATTGTGGGACCCCAGGTCGATCCATATGCCTGGGAACACCTCGTCCAAAAAACGATGCACGAAAAGCTCCCATTTTGCCTTCTAATGGGTAAAATGAAAAATCACTTTTCAGATTTTTTTTTTCTGTTCACATGTTTGAAAATGTTAAATTTAGAGCTTTAATTTGATGTATATAAAGTGAACATTAAAAAATACCAAACGGCTGCTATTAGGGTTTGAAAAATCTAAAGATCTTTGGGACACCCTGTATATTATATGATCTATAAAGAAAGGTATTAGAGTTACAATTCACTTTAGCAAAATTTGTATGATATAACTCAATGTTTGTTCTAGAAGATTTGAATAAGTTACAAATTGTTAATCTTTATTAAAAGTTGGAAATATTAAACATAAAAAAAAAAAATAATAATAATGGAAATTTTCCTACATTAATAAAATAACCAAAATCTTGCTGTCAATGCATATAAGAAAGAATCTCAGAATTTTTAGTTAATGTAACAAGATCAATCGATTATAAATTTTAATTATAATTTATTATTATACTTTTTCTAAATCATACTTAATCTTAAATTATTGATTTCAATTTTATTATATATTCTGTAGCAAATTTTACCCTTTTATGATTTATCTAGAAAATTACATGTAATATTATATTATGCTTTATTAATAAATTTTTTGCATCAAAAATAAAAAAATTATTGTTTTATATTTCAAATCACGTTTTTCACAATAAAAATTAAATTAAACATTATTCATAATTAATTATAATATTTTTCTTGACTCCATCTTGAAACAAAATTGATGGTTTTCAAAGAAATTTTCTTCATTGAAAAAGATGGAAGAGAATCGAAGTAACTTGCCTTAATTTTTTTATCGAAACTATTAAATTTTGGGTCTTCTTGGTTAAGGTATAATTTTACATACAAACTGGATTTTGCTGGAAACTGGAAAACAACTGTTTTCGACTGTTCTTGAGAAATTTGTGGACTGTTTTCGGGGAAAAGCTGGACTGGATCCAGTGCTGGATATCACACTTTGAAAAACTGGAAAGCCGGCTCCTAATAAATTGAAAAACTGGAAATCCGGCTCCTAATAAATTGAAAAACTGGAAATCCGGCTCCTAATAATACTCAAAGTATTTAACCTACTCAAAGCAGCCACACTAAACTTTTAGATGTTGAATTGGTTTTTAACGTCAGCACAAAATTGTTCCAATTTCGTCTTACATCCACGCAGCACTTTTGACCTATAAATCACTTAATCCAAGTACAAATTTTTTGTTACTGAAAAAAGAGAGTGAAAAAAATTGACTATTTTTTCCGATTTTTTTTCAAATGTTTAATTTTAAAATTAGACAATTACTGTCCATGCAGATTTAAACGTAGGGATCTTTTCTGCACCCAAATCCTTTTTTTTTAAGAAATCATGCCTCTTTTTGAAAAATAAATAAATTAATTAAACCAAAAATGTAATCTTAAACTTAATTATTAAAAAAATAAAATAAAAACGAAAACAATAAAAATTAATGAATGATGAAAAGTGATTTTTATTTTTATGGATACAAGCAAAGTATTAACCTGCATGACATTAGTAAAAAAATAATAAATTTCTTATTAAATAAAATCGATGCAATTAAAGTAAAATGTTTCACAACTTAAACAAATATTTAATGTTGCAATTTTAAGTTAACTGACACATATCTTATATAAAAAAAAAAAGAAAAAGATTCTTGTTTTTATTTTACCTAAAATGGACGAGTGAAACATTTTCTGGATTTTTTTTTAATAATTTTTAATTTGAATTGTAATGTGAAGAGTAGCTAAGCGTACACGTATTGTAAGCACCTACACATCAATTACACACGCGGAAACTATTCCCGCATAGTCAGCGCCGCTCCTTGAAGTAACACCGACCCAGCTTCCGTGTCATGAGAACGCCCCTGCAAGGAAGAAAGTGTCTCTGCCTCTCTTTCGGTACCTTTTGTCGGTATCACAGCAATGTTTGTAATGAGAGCCGCTGAATTCGGGTGTTCAGTGATCAAACATCAAGCCTCACTTACGGATTGAACGCGCTTTGCGATCATACGCTCATCAAGCCGATCACACCGGCATCTCAACTCAGCGACTCATCAATATAAATACACTTACTGTATTTTTGATTATGCTGTTTTCAATAAATATTTAAAGTTGCAAAGCAATATATTAAGGTAGAGATAATATGGATCAGCTGGCCCAATGCTGAAAAAATCCCATTCATAAAAAATATGAAAAAAATTTATAATGTTCTCCTTAACATACCTTATCAGTGGGTAAAATATCAGGTATACAAAAACGAGCTGGTTTTTGAGTTATTAATTTTTAAAGTTGACTAATTTAACATATGGAAGTTCCGTTTCTCCATGTTAAATTAGTCAACTTTAAAAATTAATAACTCGAAAACTAGCTCGTTTTTGTATACCTGATATTTTACCTACTGATAGGGGATGTAGAGGAGAACATTTTAAATTTTTTTCATAATTTTTATGAATGGGATTTTTTTAGCATTGGGCCAGCTGATCCATATTATCTCTACCTTAAATGTTGTTATTTTTAGATAATCCTAATCTTAAAGTAAGATCTTGGGTCCATAGCAGGACTGGACCAGGAATATTACTTAATATTTAAAGTTACTTAAATAAAGTCACCTCTCACTAACATGGCTCAGCGCTAAAGTGACAATATGTTATAACAATAAATATATAGTATTTTTGACATTGTGTTCGATATTTTTTTAATGTTGTTTTGTTTCTTGTTACATTCGGTATATTTTTAAAAAATATGAATTTAACGAATACATTATAAAATTGATAATTACTAATATGATATTATATTATTTTTGAGGTTATTATTAGGAATAGTCTGAATTAAAAAATCACCTAATAACAAAAACGATTTTGATTTTTTACACCGTCAGTTGCGAACTGACTGTAACGGCTAGCCGGTAGACAGTAGCAGCCTCTTACGAGCCATACTGATGAGCCTTGGAAAAGGCGAAACTCGGGTCTATGGATATAAGAGTGAATGCTGTTATGGAACTGAATATCGCTATTTTATACTGTGGCGCCAAGGTGGAACACGAAAGCTGATGTAAAAAATCAACTATCGACCCCTTGAAAACTTATCTAAGCAAAAATAATTTTTTTCTAGTCAGTAAAATAACACAAAATTAAATTTTATTAAAATTTGAATCATTGCAACATTTTTTATAATTTCTTTTACACTATTTTAGAAATTATACTTATTTTATTTAAATACAATTCTCTTTTTAAAAAGTTTCATATTTTTAAAGATTGTTTTTTTTTTTTAAAATTTAATCACACAAACGTATGAAATTATATCAACTTAACAAATATTGAGTACATAAAGGACCAAGAGATGGCGCTGAGCGCTGAAATTTTGGCGAGGATACAGCAATACCTATAGCATTGGGAGAATCACAAAAACAACAAATTTTATATGAAATACATATTTTACGAAGTTGAAATATTTTTTTATATTTGTCCAAACGTATTTGACAACTAATTATGGTGTTGTCACTTCTGTAAAATTATGCTGTGGCTGCTGAGAGAGCATTTACATGATTTTATTACAATATGTTAAACATATACATTGCAATGGGCCTCGCTATTATAGACTCACGTAGTTCGGCTGTTTCCCGTCAGTTTCTGCGAGGGGCGCTACTAACTTTATGACATCAATTTTATGTGCAATTTTTATTATTTTTGAGAAATAAATTCATGTTTTATTTATACAGGAAGTAGTTTTTCTTACTATTTTCAACACAAAATCACGTATTTCCTTATTTTATGTTGCAAAAGTGTTCACTATATCACTATAAACAGATTCCTTAACAAAAACATATGAACCTACAATTTGTTTTCCAGTTTCAACTCACACTGCTGAGGAGAGAAGAATCATGAATATCAAGAAGAAGTTTCTCCAAATGGTAAAGTTTTTTTTTTTTGTGAAATTTGATTTTTAGAAGTTGTGGTGACTTTAGAAAAATGACAACTGCATGATAATTTTGTATTATTTATTTAGAAAGATGATAACCTCTAATAAATTTATGCAATTTTTAACTTATTTAACACAATGCAAGTTAGTTAAATACTTTACATTAAACCAATGTAATACTTTCCCGCTCAATATTAAACAAATAAAAAATAAATGAAAACAAAAATGAAAAATTTGACAATTAAATTTTTTTTGCTTTACTTTGCAAATGTGAATTTGTTATTTTATAAATTAACCGGCTATTTACTTTAAATAAATCTATAAGCAATGAATTCTAAAGATGTAGCATACATTTGAAAATCTTATTAAAATACTATTATTAAAGGTGTACCAAAGTGAATATTTTTTTTAAGAAAATTATTTTGTTATCCCTGTGGCTCAATATTTTATATTTTCATATGACGGCTACATATTTTACATTTTTTTTTTATTAAAAAAGTTGAGTTGTTGGTCCGTTGGTTGTTTCAAGTCAGAGCACGGCAGAAGCAGGGGCTGATACGTAAAGAAGGGGGCGAGAGTAGGTTTCCCCAATTCGCGGGATGTTCTCGTCGTATTGGACATACACGGGTCGTATCAGTTCTTGCTGCTGCCGCACGCCGGCTTGAAGCAACCAATGAACCTACGACTAACCTTTTTTACTAAAAAAATTAAATGTAAAATAACTAGTCCTTGTACGAATACATTGAGCCACAGGGATAACAAAACAATTCACAGCTACCAGAATATTTCAAAAATTATTCAATTTGGTACATCTTTAATATACATGTGATGTTTGAAATTTATTTATTCTCTCTATTTTCCTTTGAAGCTAAAATTTAAAAAATAATTATACGGATAGAAATAAAATTACAATGATTGAAATAAGCAACAAAATGCTTTGAAAATTGATGACACATAAAACACGTACTGCATATTTTATGTAAAACAAAATGCCTTTGGTAATTGTACAAAGGTAGAAGTAATATAATTATTATGCAGTGGCGTAGCCAGGATTTGTCCAAGGGGTTGGGGAGGTTCTTCTAGATAAAGATTGATAACAGCCCACCGGGGGGAAGCCCCACAATAACCCGCCGCAGGCGCAATTTTTTTAAGACACACCCCTTTTTTTAGGATAAAATTATGAAAAAATACTATTATGGAGAAATTATGGCCTGATACAATTTTCTAAAAATTTTATATTTTTTGCTCCCCATTTTTTTCTAATTGCTTTTCAATACGTGCACTAACGTAATAAATAAATTTAAGCTTTGAGTAAATAATTTAAGTTGAATCAAGTAATTCATCTAATAACCAATTTTATATTATATTTATTACTTTCATGATGCGCGATTTTTTTGAAAAAGGGACGTGGATTGTAATTTTTTTCGATGAAAAGTTGCAGTAAAATTCTTATATTTGTAAATCGTAAATTATGTAGTTACAATATTTTTGTCACTTCTTTTTGTTATAAAAAAATGGACCATATTTTGAGACGATGTTCTGATGTACGAGCAAGAAAAAATATTTATATTTAAATTTTCATAACAGGAAATTCAATTTATTACACTAACTATACTGTAAAATTAATACATTTAGAAAATCCATTTTTTCAACTTGAATAATAAATTTAAAGATATGTACACAGTACTACACATTGGACAATAAAACTAGCAAATGTAAGATGTAATATACAATATACCTATATAATTATTTGAAAAATAATAAAATACTTCAAACCATTTTTATTTTTATGCTGCATGAACATCATGCGGGGAATGTTTTCAACATTTTTTATATTTTAATTAAATTATTGTCTTTTCGTATAAAAAAAAAAAATAAATAACATAACAATAAACCTATGATTATAATAGAATAAAAATAGATTTATAACATGCTTTAATAATCATAGTATTTTAGACGGATTTTAAATAAATTAAAGATGTATTAACGATGTGTTTCGGGGTATAAATTTTTAAATTTTTAAATTTTTTTTTAAGAAAAATTTTCATAAAATTTTATCTAAATCGTATCCGTCGAGTACCATTTTTTGTTGCTTTTTCCCTTAAAATTTACTCTCAGCTCTCAAGGGGGGGGGGGGGTTATAACACCCGACCCCTCCCCCCTGTCTACGCCCCTGTTATTATGTACTTCAGTTATTCAGTCTTTTTGAACAAATGTCCATTGATCCTGTATAAGTAGGTTTTAATTTAAAATTTTATGAGGAAATTTTGAAATCTTTTTCTCGTGAATATTGTCAGAAATGCAGTATAATGCATACGTAATGTAATTTAACTTGTAAACTTTGTGATATTCTACACAGCTTATTTAATTAAGACGAGTAACATCAGTTTTGATTTTAAAAGTAATAACATGATTATAATCCATGCTAGACTTATAGCTTTAGATGTTGCAGTCTTAATTTGCGTTAATTTCCTTGAATTTTATAGGATTTGTTAATATACATTTATATATTAATCAAACAAAATTGGGTACTTTTACTTAATAATTACGTAAAAATATTGTTTTTATATTTCTTAAAACTTCATATATACATCATAGAAGCACTTTTGGTCTTAATTATGATGACCAATTACTTAAGGAAGCATAAAACTTTCAAATTTCATTGAAGATGAAATTATTCTCCACCACATAATACAAGTCTTTGCGTGTGCTCATTGCTTAGCACACTTTTCATTGAGAAATATGATATTGAAATTTGACTTTATGACGTCACAAGTCACATTTTTCCGTTGCCTTAAAGATGTCATGGTGAAAAATCGTGATATCTATCCAGGTAAATATATGGGTAGATTATTAACACAGAAAAAAATCAATAACTTTAGGCGAAAGAAAATAAATTCGTGAAACTTGCAAATGCAAGTTACGTATACTTTTAACGTAATTTTGTTGATTTTTTCACCTAGTTATTTATTAACAACCCTGGTTGTAACAGCTGAACTAGGTGCACTTTGCAAATCTCGACTTGACATTGTATAATCATGGAAATACTCTGTCAGCAGCCACAGTAAAATTTCACAGACTGGACAAGCATTAAAAATCATAATATGTTTTGTGTTTCTCAATAATTTTATCACTTTTGTGATCTTCTCAGTGTTATAAAAATTGATGTACCCTTTAAAAGAAGAACCAAATTTTTTGCGCTCCGAGTCAACTGTTATTCATTTAAGATGGGCAACATACGTGAAAAAATTTTACTGTAGAAATGAATAGAGGGTACCAAGTTATGCTACTGTGAATTTTTTCAGAATTTTTTGAGACCCGGAACTATTTTTAAATAATTATTGAAAGTCCTGTGATTTCAGTTGGCACCCCTGCAGCCTTAATAAAAAGGATGGAGACTGGACGCCTATTGACGCCTCCAGGGGGCGTGGCCGCTCTTTCAATAATTATTTAAAAATAGTTCTGGGTCTCAAAAAAATCTGAAAAAATTAAGAGTAGCATAATTTGATACCCTCTATTCATTTCTGCAATAAAATTTTTTCATAATGTATGTTGTCCATTCAATATATTATAACAGATTAGAACTATAGTATTTGAAATCATATAAGATAGTAAATTTTAATGACATGTATAACATATTTTGAAGTAAACCAATTTGTAATCAAAATGATAAACGTGTCTTAATTTTTTCAGGTGTTTCCAATATTTCTTATTCTTGTGATTTACATCGCTCAGGTTTGTTAAAGATTTATTTCAATACATTAAAACAAAATTTCAAAAGTACAATGTTTTATTATATACCAATATATCTTTCAGGTGCATGGAGGTTCATTGGAAAAATGTAACAAATACGAAGGATCAAGAGGAAGGTAATTTTCTGCACTAATTTTTTAATTTTGTTTTTAATATAATTTATTAACAAAAAAGATGTAATATCTTTAGAAAGTTCGGATATCTGATATAAAAATTTTTAGTAATTTGTTAGAGGATCACGTGCGCTGTATTCTCATTCTTTACCTGTTATAAAAAACTTAACTAATATTCAAATTGAACTGCTAAACGATATTCTTCAATAGTGAAGTAACAAATATTACTTCTACTCTCTCCATTCACGCTAATGCAGAAAGATATGAATGTGGAACATTAAATATATTCTACCAATGTTTAATATAATAATAAGAATATTCAAACTTTTTTTTTTCAGGTTAGCTGTATGTCAGGCAGAATTGAAAAACTGTGAAACTCAGCTGTACAACTCTAATGTCAAGGCAAGGATGAGTAGAATTCTTCTTCATGTACAAAATTATGTCTGTTACCCCAAATAGGGCATTATCCTTTTATCATCATATCCACGGTGACCAGCAAATTTTGACTAAAATTTCTAATTATTAAAATGTTGATTATTTGTTAAATCAAATGGGATTGTAATTTTGTTAAAAATGAATTAATATTAATTAATTCATATAGAATCGATGTCAATAACACAGAGATATATGTTACATATTATTATCAATGGCTATTAGATCAACTTTTGCTGCAATAAATGAATAAAAACCACGGTGAAAGAATACCTTCAAGTTTTATCTTAATTTAAGAATTAAATTGAAAAAATTTAGATGGTTTTTTGTAGTGAGAAATCAGAAAAAAAAGAGGATAAGATTTTAATCTTAATTCATTCATTACATAAATAAATTAGAAGAATTTTAAAATATATTAATGTTGCAAACAAACATAAATGCTTATCTGCACAAATGCAGAGATAATTACGACTGCAATTTGTATTGATATCTTTCAATTTATTGTCTTAAAAACCTTAATATAATATACATATTCAACACTGTTTATTACAGTGGTAGAAATTAACTCAAAATTTTGTTTTATTCTGATATGTGTTATTATAGCAGTTGATTATTACAAATAATGATAAAAGGGAACCTGCATTATAATGGTGCTAACAGGTCAACACCAGATCACAGTATGAATTTCTGAAGATTTAGGGTCATATATATTTAAATATGAATAAACAACTAAAAATTTGTTTCTAACCTCTACATATATATATCATTTTTCGTAAATAATATAATTATATCTAGATTTATGCAAAGTTCTGAATTTTTAAATTTTAAAAATTTTACGCTCTTTAAATTCATTGTTGGATCTTAATTCAGTATTTATCTTTAAAAAAATCACAGATGCCAGTTTTGAAAATTTATTTCCATAAAACTAATTTCTATTTGTAATATGTTACAGAAACTTGAATACGAGATCGTTGCTTTATCTGCCTGTAAGGGAAAACTGACAAACGAAGTGAACGAGCTGGAAAGAAAACTGACTGAATGCAAAACTCGAAGCAAAGATTTGAACAATCAAATAAAATGTTTGACTGTCAAGAAAAATACGCTTCTTGGACAAATTAAAAGATTGGAAGACAAAATTGCTGAATTAGAATGTAAAATTGCTAAAGAACAAGGAAAGTGTGATAATGAAGCGTTGAAAGCTGAAGCTGCTGTTTTAAATCAAGAATTAAATTTATTATCTACCACTGAGAATGATCTTAAAAACAAATTAGAACAATGTAGACAAGATGATCTAAATTGTCACACTAGTTTAGATAATATTACAATATATTACAACCAATGTGAGACAGATTTGCAAGCCATGATTGCTAAAAATGCCACTTGTGAAAACTTGGCAAACACGTTAAAGAATGAATTAAGTGCCTTAAATTCTGCTTTAGTAGAATGTTTACAAAACTCAGCTGGAAATGCAACTGCTGCAATTAACTGTCAACAAGAATTCGACTCTAAAACTGCTCAATTGGCACTTTGTCAACAAGATTTAATAAATTGTAATGGTGAAAATGTTAATAAAAATGACCTGATCAGTGCATGCACCGCATCTTTAAACGAGAACAAGGGGTTGAATGAAAATTGTCAATCATCACTTACATTATGTAATTCTTTAAGACAAACTTGTATCAATAAGGTAACTATTACATTAAACATAACGAATTATCCGTGTCTTAATGCAATAAGTTTGTACTACTGTAGCTAACCATGCTTGTTCTATTTGTATTTACTAATATAACTCACGTCAGAGAGAAATTTTCAAAATATTCCCTTTAACTATTTCAAACTGGCAGGTCTGATCATAAACCCGGTTCAGTGTACATACAACTTTTCGCCACACCTGCTCAGAGGGTAGGGAGTGTAGTGCAAATGACGTCACGATTTTTGTTAGTGGAATTGCTCCGAGTACACCGAGCAGGGCTTTATGAAGAGAACTGAAAATTTAACAGAATAGAGAATAGACGACTCCATAAATTTTTGAGTTGTTTATTTTTGACTTTCATTGTTTGATTTTTTTTTTTTTTTTGCTCTAGCTTCAGAGATACAAAACTTTGCGCGAAACATGGTGCGCGAAACTTCGCGAAATTGAAAAAAAGACTGTCGCAATGCGAATATATTCATGTATTCATTAAAAACTTAAGAAATGAAAATAAAATTGACTTTTTTAGGACTTCTTTATACTTTGAGTGTGTTAAATGATTTTAAAAATGATTAAAAGTAATATTTAAAATTAATAAAAAAGATACTAATTTTTTTATATAAAATAAATTCAATTGGACACTTTTTTAATTGATTAATGTCATTAAGCCCATTAAACCTGTTGTTAATGCGAAATTAGGTAGAAATTAGCGTATTCATTAAATACGATTCGAAACAGTAGAGTGGGAAATTAAAAATGATCGATTTCGCGAAGTTTCACGTGAAAACGGCCTGCGAAACTTTGTGAATATTCGCAAAACTTCGCGCGAAGCTTCGCAAAGCCTTGCATCACTGTCTAGTTTCCATATTACTCATATTAGTTATTTCAACACAATTATCAGAAAATGACACGTAGAGTTTTTTTTATTTACTTTTTGAGAACCTTTTGTACTATGGAGGTACATGAAAACAAGCGTTGCAGAGTGAATACATTTGCAAATTTGATGGAACGAAGTGCTACATATGTTATAATTCTGGTATTATACTTAGAAAGTGCATGTAATAAGGTTGGTGTAAGAAAGCGCAAAATAATATTCATATTCTACAGCCACCTTTTTATTATTTTAAATTCACTCTTTTTCTAATGTATGTATTGTTATAATTTTAAATTTTAATTGACTGTTTATTTATAATCTCAAATGTATTTCAGTTTAACGCCGTTTTATCGCAATGCCAAACTCAAGGCAAGTATAAAATTCAAAACAATTTTACGTTTAAAAATAAAATAGTAATGATGTATAAAAACTTCAGATTTTAAGTTAATGAAAACTATTTTTTTTTCTAACAATGTAAAAAATTTATTTCTTGTCTCAATGCAAAAATTAAAAATACCTTTTGTACGATTACCACAGAAAAAATTTAATTTTTTAACTTACCGTCATAATTATTTTCAAAAAAGAGTAAATATTATAAGTTATTATTTAAATAGATTTTAATATTTATTCAATTCGTTTAAGAAGTGACACTTAGTTTTTTGTTAAATATCGTATTATTTAAGCAACTATTATTTTTCAAAACAGTTTTTTGTTATGTTTAATGTATTTAAAAATGAAAATTAATCTTTATACATTTGAAAATGCTAAGTGGATTGTAACAAATAAACTCAAGGAGGTGAAAGTTTGTGGCGTTTGCATTGTTTAAATAACTCTCTAGTATTATTGTTTGGTATAATAATTTTTCCAACACTTGCAGGAAGAAACATTAGACTTGTATCAACCACAACTGGAGTGTATTCATTCAGATTTGGGAGTACGGCGGTAAGGTTATAGATAAAATACAGCAAGTTTTCAAATATCATCAATTAAAAATTTCCATACAGTTAGCCAAAATGTAACAAGTATTTTTTATGATTTAATCTTTCGTAACTTTAGTCACCTTGTCAAATGGTGGTGTTTTTGCACCCCCCTGAATGTGTTGTACCGTCTCCTCTAATTTAAAGGACGTATCCGCGGATGCAACAACTTATTTTCTGTTTAAAGGACGTATCCGCGGATGCAACAACTTATTTTCTATTTAAACTTATAAACTGAATAATTTTATGGAAATTAAAATATTGATAAGTTTTTCGTAGCCTAAGAAAAAAATAGTAAACTTGATGACTATACCGAAATTTTTATCAAACAAATGTGGCAACTGCGCAATGTAGTGGATGAGGGTAGCATTTGCGCGCGCACTCTGTTAAGTAATACATTTAACAGGGTTGCCACATATATAACAGTTAACAATTTAACTATTTATTTCTTTTAGGCTACTATATAAAAACTTGTCACAATTTTAATTTCTCCATAATTATTCAATTTTAGTTTAAATAGAAAATTCGTTGTCAAACCCGAAGAGTTCACCTTTAAATTATATTTATCATGGCACTATATTATTAAGCTCACCTCTCGTCCTTTTTCTTCTTCTTATTTTGTACCCTTTTTAGGAAAATAAATGGAAATTGATGGGATTTCGTCTCTTTTCCTTTTTTCGAGCATGCATTCAGTACGTCTGATCCGTATTAGACAGACACGTATTTAATGTATCCGTCTTAAAGACTCATGTGAACAGATATTTGATCCACATTCATCTAACGCGCTGTAATTATTCACATTTGTTTCAAGCGTACGGATTGAAAATTCTCGTGTCAACAGTTAAAGAAAACGTTTTTGTTGAAAACATATTATTTATCGAATACGGATCATGTAAACGTATTGAATGTTAAAAAATATTGTCTTCATTGTATCCCTACTGTAAGCGAGTAAGAAAATATAATATATTTTAGAGGTGAAAAGACTATAGGTGTTGACTTGTAACGGATGAAGACGAAATTTTTCAATCAGGGAATGCCTTACATAAATAAATTTAGTTTGACATGTTGTGTTTAAAGATTATTTTCACATTATATTTTTATTTATTAGTTACTGCTTTTTCGCCATCTGATTATTATATTTGTATGTATACCAGTATCAGTACATACAAATGTAATAATCAGATGGCGAAAAATCACTAAACAATAATTAAAACTTTAATATTACGCCATCTTAATCGTACAGAAATAAGAAATACAACAGGAAAAATAATTAAAATATTTTTATATGTTTCCATACTTAATATGAATTTTTTTAATTTTTATTATTATTAATAATATTTTTAATTGCTATATCTTATTTCACAGTATACTTGGTTTGAGGCCAATAATTTTTGTGAATTGAATGGTTTGAAGCTACTAGAACTGAATAATGCAACTGAAGAAACAGTTATAGCTACGAATTTGCTCTCTAATGGCGGTAAGTACAGTAAATGATGAAATTTAGTGTTTTTACTTGCATTTTTCTTTAAACCACTATCAGTCTAATTCATGAAATAACATAAATTAAATTAGTATAATTAATCCATAGAAAAGTTAAATTACATACAGAACTGAAGAAATTAGCATAAACAATCATTTTATTAGACTCTGCAATAATTTTAGTTTATTCTATCTGCATGCACCTTAATCGAGACTCATTGCAATAGCTATTAAGGGTAAAGTAGATCATGAGTGAATACCAACAACACAATTTAAGTTAGTTCTGATTTTAAGAGCACACTTTTTTTTTTATCAACAATATTGACCAGAGTAGAAGATTAATGCAAACTATGCTATTTTTTCAATTATAAGTGTAATCTAAAATAGTTTAAATTGTTTGCCTTTTTAAAATTAGTGTTTAAAAAACGCTCATCTAGATGATGCTAGCTAGGATCAATATGAACGCTATGAACTTTCCTCCAGTCACATATTTATTTATTTATTTATTTATTTATTTATTTATTTATTTATTTATTCACTCATTCACTCACTCACTCACTCACTCACTCACTCACTCACTCACTCACTCACTCACTCACTCACTCACTCACTCACTCACTCACTCACTCACTCACTCACTCACTCACTCACTCACTCACTCACTCACTCACTCACTCACTCACTCACTCACTCACTCACTCACTCACTCACTCACTCACTCACTCACTCACTCACTCACTCACTCACTCACTCACTCACTCACTCACTCACTCACTCACTCACTCACTCACTCACTCACTCATTCACTCATTCATTCATTCATTCATTCATTCATTCATTCATTCATTCATTCATTCATTCATTCATTCATTCATTCATTCATTCATTCATTCATTCATTCATTCATTCATTCATTCATTCATTCATTCATTCATTCATTCATTCATTTATTCATTCATTCATTATCGTTTTCTTATTTATTTTTTTCAATTTCACAGTTCCTCCAGGCACAACCTTTTGGACCGGTGCTAATGATCTAAACGCGGAGTCAATTTGGACGTACACAGGACACGTATCTCCTCCAGATACCGCATATTTTGACTGGCTTTCTGGTGAACCAAACAATTTCAATCAAAATGAAAATTGTGGAATAGTGCAATTAACATCTGGAAATTTTCTCAAAGCTATAGACACAGATTGTAAAAGTAACAGTGTTACAAATATAATTTGTGAATATCCGGATCCTTGTGCGACTTTGTTCCTTTCCTTTTTCCCACCAACATAATAATATTATGACCAATAATATTAAGTTATTTTAACGTCTTTTGCGCATGATGTTTGTAAACTAAGTAACATTGATAATTTCTTTCAGGTAATTGACATGTAAAAATGTTGGATTTATAGTACAGTCTTAGACAATAAAAATTGAACACGTCACATGTTGTAGTGAGCACCACTCACTGACCTGGCAACACTGTCCGAGTTCAGTTGACTCACAAACCAAACAACTCAGTAACATTTGAGTTTAGAATTTAGTAATAAATGTAATAATGGTCATGCAGTGTTACCAGTTCAGCACTGGCAGTGAACTGATAATAACGCTCCAGCAAGCATCGTGTTCAAATGTTATTTTCCAAGACTGTACATAATAATACCCTCTGCAAAATTATCATCAATTTTTAAAATTTATATGGTTGACTAGCAATTTTCCTAAATATATCTAAAATGGATTTTAACTAATTTTAAGTTGTGATATTAACTCCTGCTGTTGGATAATTACAGAGATTTTTTTGTAAAAGCAGGCAACCAAAATAGAGCAGGCGGTACAAAGTTCGTCTTATCAAAGCGCTCGGCTGTCCTCTTGTTTATAAAAAATGCACGTTTTTCTATGCCTATCTTTTTCTTTTCAGAATGTTAGTTGTTTTTTTGGACACAGAAGGAGAAGGAAATAGGCCAAGCCAGGCGTACACGGATGAGTTGAACTCGGTGCATATTACACTGCTCTTTTGTTGCCTGCTTTTACAGAACATCTCTGTACTTTTAGTTGAGTTATAAAAAATGTTATAATTTTATTGAGGAAGTTCCGGTTCTTCTTTTAGTGCTTTATGAGGTCAACTTTGTATTTTTATGTTGGTAAATCATCATCTCATATTTAACAAGATTAATAGAAAAGAAGTTTGTTTTAGAAATTGAAATGGAAAATTCAACGTTCGGAACTGAACTAAATTGATGTATAGATTAGAGCAACTCGCCAATCAAATTCAATCCTAGGATATGATGATTTTAGCAGGTGATGACATGTGTAATTTGGCTTCAAATGTAGCTAATTTCAAAATTAAGCCATCCCTACCAATGGAAAGACAACCTAAATGAAAAAATCATTAATACAGAAATGAAAATATCATTATTACAGAAATGAAAAATAAGTAATTTAATTACTAAATGAATTACATATTCTTGAATTTTTTTTAACTTTTTTTTTAGAACCTGGAATGTTTAAAATTAGACAAAGTTCATACAGATTTTAACCTAGTTTTTTTTTATTACCTAAGTCCCTTTATGTAAAACATTATCTTTCTGTACTTTCAGTAATGTCTTTTAAAAAAAGTTCCTAAAAAATATGAAAAATCAGGACAGCATAACTTTTCAACCTCTTTCATTTCTGCAATAAAAAATATATCTTTAGGTTGTCCATTTTGCATTCTCCTTTTATTTTTATTTGGGATAAATTCAAAACAAAGATTTTTTACAAACATCGCATGCATAAGGCTATAAATAATATTTATTTTAAATTTATTGAAACGCAAATGAGCAATAAATCATTAATTACTGTTCATACAACCATTCGTTTATTTGTTTCTTTATTTTTTTAGATTAATATGTCTATAATCATAATATTTGATAATTTTTGGTTAAATTCAATAAAATAAAACAACTAAGTTCCCCCACATCAATATTTCCTTGTACCAATTTTATATAATCAAATTAATAAAATAATCTTTTTAAAATTATAATGTTTTTTCTTTATGGTTTATAATACTGTATAAGTATATAGTATAAAAAATGGTATCCAAACTTATGCAAATACTGTACAGGATTTAAAAAATTTAAAATAAAATAAATTGTTAGAAAAATAGTTTTCCTTTAATCCGATCTTCAAACAAATAATAAATAAGATATGCTTTTGAGGTAAAAAGACGTAATAAGATTAGGCTTAGCATAGATAACATACGTGAAAAATTTTTATTGTAAAAATGAATAGAGGGTACCAAATTATGCTACTCTGAATTTTTTCAGATTTTTTTGAGACCCGGAACTATTTTTAAATAATTATTGAAAGTCCTGTGATTTCAGTTGGCACCCCTGACCTCCAGGGGGCGTGGCCGCACTTTCAATAATTATTTAAAAATAGTTCTGGGCCGCAAAAAAATCTGAAAAAATTCAGATTAGCATAATTTGGTATCCTCTATTCATTTCTGAAATAAAAATTTTTCATGTATGTTGTCCATTGTAAAGAATGAGTTAAAGATTTTTAAACTAGGCGGGTGGTTTGAAATTTAGGTATTTCTCAATACGCAATCGTGGCCAGTACATATTCATTATATTCTTTGGTTCATCGTTGCTGAGGCTATGTCACTAATTTTTCAATGCAGACAAACAAATTCAAATTCTTATTTATTCAGTAACAGTTACTTAACCAAAGTACTTAATATAATAAAGTCAATAATACTCATAAATAAATAATAATAATTAAACATAAAAAAATGAAGCTTAGTCAAATAAATGTAAGCACAATTAACATAAAAAAATAAAACGATTAAAACAGAGCATTCATGAATTTAGTCCGAAATTGGCAAAGCGAAGAATTGAAGATGTCCACATTGTGATGCTCAGACACACACAAAGAAGAAAATAATGGGTACGATTCACGAAGCAGTTAGCCAGGTTCCTTAACCACGTTTAACTATACCTGCTTTACGTGTTAAACGACCCTAGTTAAACGTGGTTAGAAACAGCTGGTTAACTGCTTCGTGAATCGCGCCCATTATATTTGTATTTATTTATTTATTTATTTATTTATTTATTTATTTATTTATTTATTTATTTATTTATTTATTTATTTATTTATTTATTTATTTATTTATTTATTTATTTATTTTTTTATTTATTTATTTATTTATTTATTTATTTATTTATTTATTTATTTATTTATTTATTTATTTATTTATTTATTTTTTCGACTTAAATGGCGAGGGTATTGTTTTATTGGTTGATGACAAGAAAATGGGTGTTGACAAGGGGGAGGGGGAACGAATATAGTTATTAGTAATTTATTATCATATAATATGAAATAAAAAAAAAATACCTTAAAATTATTTTAAGTATTATAACATTGAATAAAAATCAATTAAAATATATTGAGGATTTTGGGGTAATATTCATAAAGAACTTTATGTCCCCACTTTAGTATCGATATTTATCCTGGATTCAATCGAGTACTGAAAATAGTGCTAAACCAAGGGATAATAGTTAAAAAAAAAATGTATAGACCAAATCAATGTAAATAATGTTGTTACTTTTTACACATTTTTAACCAAAAGAAGATGCTTTTATGCACTGTTAAAAATAAAATAATTTTAAAGGGAAGGCGACGCGTTTATCGTTAAAAAAAATCCCACACATGAAAGTTATGAAACAAATTTTAAAATGTTATCCCTCTATCAGTAGCTATAATATCAGGTGTACAATTTGAAGCTAGTGTTTGAGATATGAATTTTTATACATAATTTTTTTTAGCTTTTTTTTTTTTTTTTTTATTTCACAAAAAGTTATACAATAAAGTCCAGCCAATATTATTTTAAAATAATCTTATTGGCTGGTGCATGAAATACATTGTATTGTTCAATTAAAGCTCAAAGGTTTAACTTGTTTATCAATTTAACTAATTAAACATTATATGAGAAAAAATTATTTTAATTATCAGCTATATACTGATAAGGGATTTAGAGGATAACATTTTAATTTTTTTTCATAATTTTCATGTATGGGATTTTTTTTTTAACATTGGGCGTGTGTTACCTTATAGTATCAACAAAAGAGGTTTATTTTATTATCTCTTTCATGATATACACAGAGAATATTCAAACTAAATAAATAATAATAAAAAAGAAATTTCATGAGGCAAATGAAAAAGATTGCTGAGCAGTCCATTCACTACAAGCTAGTGTTCATTCATCCGTTGGACCTACTAAAAACGAAATAAAAACAGAAAAAAACAAATATACAATGGAGTATTGACCTCAAATTTTTTTATTGCAGAAATGGATAGAGGGTGCAAAGTTATGCTATCACCCTGATTTTTTTTCAGATTTTTTAGAGCCCGGGAAGTATTTTTAAAAAATTATTGAAAGTTCTTTTTGTGACGTCACGAGACGCCGCTCTTTAAGAAAAAGATAGGACTTGACGCCGCGTGACGTCACAAATAGAACTTTCAATAGTTTTTTAAAAATACTTCCCGGGCTCTAAAAAATCTGAAAAAAATCAGGGTAGCATAACTTTTCACCCTCTATCTATTTCTGCAATAAAAAATGAGGTCCATACTCTATATAACAAGCAACACAAATGAAACAAAAATATGAAAATCACCTATACATTATCAGAGAGAAGTTTTCTTTTAAATTTACCTATCTACTACCTTTCTACTGATTAATTAAATGAGTCTCAATAAGCATTGCTATATTTTGCTTGAAAATAACAAAAGTGTAAGGATTATACCTCTCCCCCTTATCCTATGCTGCACTTAGATTTCATACACAGTTTTTATAATAATTATAAACACAGTAATAAGAAAGAAATAATTAAGGCGGATTCACATGGCATAAACGGTGATACGACGCGATTTTGACGTAGAAGCTATGAAATCCTATGCGGCGGCAAATTCTCAGGAAATCGCTTTAATTACGATGCTCTTTTTCTTTTAATCGCCAAATATGGCTGTCAATGAAGGTTACAGCAAGTGCGCATTTTTTGCATCGCATGATGAAAATAGTCATTTGAACCCACTTTAAAATATGTGAATCGTTGATGACGCCTCATAACAATAACATTATGTGTCATCAACAAATTCGTATTTCACATTATCATGACATATAAACGTATAGTTAGTGTCATATATAAATAAATTTTTATTAATTTGTCTTTATAAACATCCAGTGAAGTTGAAATTTCAACATTAATTTTTGCTTCAATATTACAAATTATGTTTCACAATAAAAAAAAAGTCACGAACTTTTCTAAACAATATCACGTCTCAAAAAAGCTGAGGAAATCTTATGACGAACTTATAACAACAATCTGTATGCTGATAGTTTATATAAAAGCTTCAATTACACTTCCTGGTTTAGTCTTGCTGATATTCCAGTGTCAGTATGACTACTGGGGGCCGGAGAATTCTTTTGCTGGTAAGAAATAGAAAATTATTTGAATTGTTTATGTTTACAAGGGAAAATAGCATAGCAGGTATACGGACGGTCAGGAGGGGGAGTTGGGGGTAGAAAAGAGAAAAAGGAGGTGCAACTACTATGGCATGCATTAAATTTAGGAGAAATGACAAAAATAAAAAAAAAAAAGAAAAGAAAAAGGGTTTGATTGTTCTTTAATGATGCGATTTTTTTATGATTATTGGTGTATTTTTACAACTTTTAATAAAGTGAAAAAAAAATCAATATATATATATATATATAATTTGTTTATATAATAGTCTGTACATTGTGGTCCTCCATAAGGCAGCCTAACTTACAGGGGCATGACGTCAGCGCAATCAACTCTATAGACAAGTAGAAAAATACAAAAGAGAGACTTCAAGTGTTCCCCGACGGAAAAAATTTCTCCATAAACCTCCATGTTAGCAAAATGTCGTCAATTGTTTCTCAATAAATTAATAGCTATTAATTTGAAAACATCTCCTATCAGGATTCAGGGATCTTCTGATAATGAACAACGAATTTATTTTCTCTTAAAAATTTTCTTTAATGCAAAAAAAAAAAAATAAATAAAAAAAAAAAAGCAATTTCGAGTTTTTTTTTTACATAGGCTTGGATGAGACGGTGGGAACACCGCAAAATCAGCTGACTTGAAGCCTCTATACTTAAACAGAGAACTTAAAAACATAATATTTTTTTTAATAAAATTATCCACTTCGTATATTTTATTTTTTTTGAGGAATAAAAACTCTTTCACTTTATTTTTAAACACAATCATATTATTTTTACTCCTTTTATTGACTGGGGTGATTATAAATTATCTGAGAAATATACATAAGGTCTATCTTCGTAGGTAGCTGTTCTCTGTCGTTCCATGCATTTCAAGAAATTTAAGAAGATTTCAAAGAAAAAATATTTAAAATTATTGTTAATAAAACAAAATAAAAAAATGTACAGACAATAGCAAATAAAATGAACAAATAATGAGCCTTTGATGTCACCGGGACGAAATTTCATTTTTCTACTTTTATATTTCACTCTACAATATCCGTCTATCGACAATGCTTGCTTGATTAATGAGTGGGCGCACAGTATGAACATTCTTCGAACACTGTGATAAGCTAGAATAATGTGAACCATGGCATCAAAGAATTCTTTCATTTTATTTGTTATAACTGTTTCATGTATATGTCATTTAAAATTCTGTAACAATTTAATTTAATACTCACATTTTGAATAATTTTTAAAAACATAATATATTTGTTTACATTTTCTCAATGGAGTATCCACCTCAATATATATTTTTTTTTTGCAGAAATGGATAGAGGGTGCAAAGTTATGCTACCCTGATTTTTTTTTCAGATTTTTACAGCACTGGAAGTATTTTTAAAAAATTATTGAATGTAATTTTTGTGACGTCACGAGACGGCAAGCCCTAACCTTTTTTTTAAAAAGAGACGCCTCATGACGTCACAAAAAGAACTTTCAATAATTTTTTAAAAATACTTCCAGGGCTGTAAAAAATCAGAAAAAAATCAGATTAGCAAAACTCTGCACCCTCTATCCATTTCTGCAATAAAAAAAAATTGAGGTCGATTAATAAAAATACTATCCCAAAGAATATTAATGGACAATTTGCATCAATTTTTTTTAGTAGCTCAAACGAAAAAAGAGGTCGAAAAATACACCTATGAATTTTATGAGATTTTTATTCAAACTGCATCATGGCTAAAATAGGGATGTAAAGAGGTCACGTGACCTGGAGGCGGCGCCCGTGTCGCTAATGACGTCATTGAACTGACTGGTCAAGCAAACGATCGTCTATATAACGCTTGTAAACAATAAATTAATTGTTGCTTGTTTCCATAGCAACGTGGTTGTTTACAAGCGTTATAAAGTCGATCGTTTGTTTGACCGAACAGTTCAATGACGTCATAGGCGACGCGGGCGACGCCTCCAGGTCACGTGACCTCTCTTTTAGCCATGATGCAATACGAATAAAAATATCATAAAATTCACAGGTGTATTTTTCGACCTCCTCTTTCGATTGAGCTAGTAAAAAAAGTTGATGCAAATTGTCCATTGTTAGAATTTTTATTTATTCTTTAAATTTATAATAATATTAATAAATATAATTTTCTTACAGGAAATCGCATGTTGCCTTATAGTACTTCTTTTAATATCAGAGGTGAGCTCAAATTTGGTCTCATTTTGTGTATCAACTTGTTCAAAATTCACCTTTTAGTTTGGTTGAATGTTGTACGGTATGGAATTAACAACTGTTAAATATACACATTAACATTCACGTTGCTATGGAAACAAATCACAATTTTTATTAAATAAGCAAAAATGCAATAATTTTTTACAAGTGTTATATAGATAAACCAAATAATGAAATGACGTCATAGGCGTTGCGGAAGGCAACTCCAGGTCACGTGACCTCTTTTAATCTATTTTTTAGGTATGATGCATTACTAAAAAAAATCGCATAAAATTCATAGGTGTATTTTTCAACCCCCTCTTTCGATTGAGCTAATAAAATATTGACATGCAGGAATCTTATTGCAAAGATTAAGAGCCTGGAAAAAATACGTATAATTTTATTAAAATATTATTACATTTTATTCTATTTTTTCTATTCAAAGTTATGTTCCTGATTGTGAATCATTGAAGTATTTATTTATCTTATTTCTTTTTTTAATTATTTCAGGTGTACGGATCATGTAACAAGAATAGCAAAGGAAAGAAGGGAAATAAAATCCAGTTTGCAAAGAGAAATTTCATAAACAGTATCAGCGGCAGAAATATCAACAACATTAATAATGGAGTTCCGTAAGTAAAAATTAATTATAATAACACATTGGGCGATTTAATGAAAGTTTTATCAATTAAAAATCCCTGAATAATTTTATTTCTGATATGAAGATATGTTTGTTGTGTAATCCTTTTTTAGATACCAAGAAGTATCTTTAAAAAATAATTTAAGCTGAGGTTCAGTAATTTGCATCATCTATTTATTTCTGCATGTCCATTTTTAAACGAAAAAAAAATTAAGGATAAGACAATAAAATATTTTGATGTATATTTTAAATGGACAACATGCATGAAAATTTTTTATTGCAGAAATAAATAGAGGGTACCAAATTATGCTACTCTGAATTTTTTCAGATTTTTTTGAAACCCAGAACTATTTTTAAATAATTATTGAAAGTGCGACCACGCCCCCTGGAGGCGTCAATAGGCGTCCAGTCCCTATCCTTTTTATTAAGGATTCAGGGGTGCCAACTGAAATCACAGGACTTTCAATAATTATTTAAAAATAGTTCTGGGTCTCAAAAAAATCTGAAAAAACTCAGAGTAGCATAATTTGGTACCCTCATTTCTGCAATAAATTTTTTCATGTATGTTGTCCATTTGTGATGTTCATTTTTTTCTGCATTATCAATAATTTTTTGAAATAGAAAAACATAAAGTATATAATTAAAGTTCACGAAATAAAACTGAAACTTTATTGAATATCACGTTGCGATGAACCATCAGAATAATCAAATCAAGTCCTTACATTTAAAGATATTCGAACATTAACTTCAGTATCGACCTAAAAAAAGGATACAGAGTGCAAAGTTAAACCACTCTGATTATTTAGAGACCGGAAAATATTGCTAAAAAGTTTTGCCGAGGTCGGGTTTGAACCCACGCCCCTTTTAGGTCCTATCCTTAAGGAGAGGTGTTAAGAGGCGTCACTTTCTCTGTACTTTCAATTTTTTTTTTTAAATATACTTCCTGGGCTTTAAAAAATCTGAAAATAATCAGATTAGCATAACTTTGCACACTCTGCAAAAATTTGTGTAATAAAATATTTGGAGGTCGATACTTCATTATGTCCAATTGTATGCAAATTTCTTAATATTTGTGATAAATTTCCCTAAATTACGTCAGGTGGTTCAGCTGGTGAACTAAGTTGAAGAAATGATAATGTGTGTTTTAGTTGCAGACAACTTGCAGAGTGCCAAAGTGAGTTGAGAAATTGTAAAGCGAATAGCAATTTTGCAGCATTAAAGGTAGAGATATCTTTTGATTATTAATGTAAAAATAGTTCCGTGCATTAAAATATTTAATTATTAATATATATTTCGAATAACGTTATTTGGTTTTAACCCTAGCAGTACCAAGGTACAGTACCTTTTTTGTCATACGCTTCACCAAGGGGGGGGGGGGAGAATGAGCGACCCACTATTTTTAAGTTTTATAATTTTTTTCCTCAATAATTTCTGTTGCGGAATATTTTGTTGGGTGCTTAATTAAGGAATATAATTTCTTTCAGATTTTTTGGGGGCAATATTTTACAATTTTCTTACCGTTTTTAGCGATTTACGTCTTATGTCAACACCTTCTCCTACTTGGTGAATTTAGGGTTATTATTATATTATGGTTATTATACTGTATAACGAAACGAAATGTATATTAGGTGCTGAATAATGCTGGAAAATTATTTTATCATGGAGAAAAAGTGAAGAAAAATTCATTTTCTGCAACGGAAATGAACTAAATTAAATGTTAAATTGCACGTACTTTATTTTGATACATAATTTTTGTTACAGAAAATGTTTTCTCAATTCTTTATTTAATGATATTTTCCGACATCATATTATGAGCGTACACGATTGCGTTATGCACTTACATACCTTATATAATATCAAAAACAAATAATAACGTTCATTGATACTTATTAATTATCAATGCACTATTTTAAGACAAACTATTCATGAATAATAAAAAAAATTGAATAATTGAGATCTTTAGTTTCAAAACAGGCAATTTGCAGTTTCAACTAACAATAAGATCATAATCCCATCTTTTTCCCAGGAAAATGACCTTTACTGAAAATGGAAATAAACGGTTTTGAAACTAAAGGTCTCAATTATTAATTATTCTCTTCAAGCATGCATTTGTAATGTTTTTAGTATATTTAAAGCGAGATGAAGTGATTTGTATCATGAATAATTTTAAATTATTTTTGAAAATATTATATCAAAATATTGCTGGTTTATTTTTTGTACATTTATAAAGAAATTTGTTTTTATTTATTTATTTATTTATTTATTTATTTATTTATTTATTTATTTATTTATTTATTTATTTATTTATTTATTTATTTATTTATTTATTTATTTATTTATTTATTTATTTATTTATTTATTTATTTATTTATTTATATTTTTTCTACAGCGATTGGAATACGAAGTAACACTTTTGAAATCAAGTAAATCAAGTTTAGAAACTAAAGTAAATGAATTGGAATGCCAATTGAATGATTGTAACAAAATAAATAAAGAACTAACAGAGGAAATCATGAAAATTACATCTGAGAAAAATAAACTTCAAGGACAAATTTCAAGATTACAAGAAAAAATCAGAGAATTAGAATGTCAGATTGCAGCACAAAGAGCAGAATGTGAAAAAGAAAAACAAGTTTTGAGAGATCAAAATGCAGTAGTTCTACGTCAAATTGATGTTTTAAGTGGAGCTGTTACTGCAGGAGAAGCTAATCGCAGTGCTCTAACTAATGAGTTAACAGATTGTAATTTAAGACTTCAAAGTCTTACCACTCTTTACAATCAATGTACTTCACAATTAAATATTTTAATTGCTGCTAATATTTCTTGTCAACAACTTTTAATTAATTTACAAGCACAATTATTAGATTTTAATAATAAATACCTTGTTTGTGAAGGTCAGTTAAGTGGAGCTGGATCAGCATTGAATACTTGTCAAATCGATCTAAAATCTGCACTAGATAACGTGGCAAATTGTAGCGCAAGTTATGCCGCCTTACAACAAATACAACTTTTGTGTGAAGCTCAAGTATCTCTCCTGACTGGACAATTGAGTGCATGTAACTTACTTGTTGCTCAACTTCAAATTCAGTTAGCAGGCTGTAACGGTGATGCAAATGCAGCCGCTAGTGCTGCATCAACATGCCAATCACAGCTTAGTGCAGCTAATGCTAATTACGCTACTTGTAATGCAGGTGCAGTGGCACAAGCTGGTCAATTACTTAACTGTAATAACAATCTTCAAAATGCAATTGCAGCCACTGTTTCATGTCAAGCAAGTTGTACTTCAAATAATACAGGCCTTCAATCTCAATTGGATGCCTGTAATCTAAATTTGCAAAGTCTTTCTGCAAGCTATTCTGCATGCACGGCTAGCTTTTTGTCTTTGAATACAAGTTTATTTGAGTGTCAGGTATCTTATACTCAATGTATAAGTACTTCCAACAACGTTATCAATCAAATAAATACTTGCAACGCAAACGTAAGTATATTATTACTGTATTACTTTTAGTACCTAAAAAAGCCATAGAAAAAATTTTAAGACAATTATTCGAGTCGATTTTTTGTAATTAAGTTTTTATAGTTTCGCTTTACATGGGAAAGCCCTATGCTGAAAATTAAAAAAAAAAAAAAAAAAAAAAAAAAAAATCAGCTTGAATAATTGTCTTGAAACTTTTTGTGTGTCTTTTAGGTACTATAAAATCTGAATTTTTTTCAGAATTTTTGTGAATATGCTAAGGTTTACATGTTAATCAAATGGGTTTAAAAAAAAACAGTTGATTCACGTTACCTTACCCTTAAAAAAAGATTTTAAAACTCAAATGAATACACATTTAATGAAAACATAACAAATGATATCTTCATGCATTTAAAAAATAAATAAAATTACTAAAGATATAATTTTTTACATTTTCTGATCTCACTAATTATTTTTTGCAGAGGGTAAATTTCATCAACCAGTGCAGATTCTTATGTAAGTTTTCAATATTTCAAGATCTCGTTGCAGCTTAGACTAATTCCGAAAGATATGTTCGTGATATTGCTGAAATATCAAATTAAAATAACAATAATTTTTCCAAAACAAAAAGATTTATGTCACTTTCTCAAGGCAATAACAAAGATTAAATAGGAAAGCGTTTGTGAACTCTATCAAAATTACGGTGGAATTTTTTTTTTTTAAATAATAGAACCTTTAGATGCATGTGTAACGAAAAAACAAAAATAAAAAATAATTTTGTACCAAAAACCTATTTTTATTTAGTGGGGTTTTAGCTTGATGTCTCTAATGGACAACTTGCATGAAATTTTTTTATTGCAGAAATGAATAGAGGGTACCAAATTACGCTACTCTGAATTTTTTCAGACTTTTTTGAGACCCGGAACTATTTTTAAATAATCATTGAGAGTCCTGTGATTTCAGTTGGCACCCCTGATTCCTTAATAAAAAGGATAGGACCGAGACGCCTATTGACGCCTCCAGGGGGCGTGGCCACCCTTTCAATAATTATATAAAAATAGTTCTGGGACTAAAAAAAATCTGAAGAAATTAAGGGTAGCATAATTTGGTACCCTCTATTCATTTCTGTAATAAATTTTTTCATGTATGTTGTCCATTGTATGTACTAATAAATAAACTAAACTAGTAGTCTCCTGCTTCCACCCCCTGAACTTCCAAAAATTATGATCATATGTAATATATTTTGTGTTTAATTTTCGGTCATTTTGCAATGAATGGTTGATTGTGGTGCTTTGAAACTTTGTACCCTGATAGCTGCGACACATTTGTTTATAACCCTGATGGTGAATTTTTGTCGATTTTTTTTTTCATCTCTCCTCTCAAATCCAAATGTAAAATTTCTCTTATGGGATTTGCATGTTACTTTAAAATAATGCAAAATTTTATTTTTTTTTATCTTTTTATATTTAGGGAAAAATACCTTACTGGTGCTGCTTTAAAATTAAGATAAACCAATTTTCAATAAAAAGTTGGCTGAAACACGTAATATAATAAATTTTTATTTCTGGATTTGCCATACAAATTAAATTAATTTAAACTATAAGAGCAGTTATTAAATATTTTTAAATGGACAACCTACATGAAATTTTTTTTTAAAGAAATGAATAGAGGGTACCAAATTATGCTACTTTGAATTTTTCAAAATTTTGAGACCTGGAACAACTTTTAAATAATTGAAAAAAATTAAATATTTAAATCTCTGAAAGTTAAGTTGGTATCCATGAATCTTTAATAAAAATGATAGGACTAGAGACGCCTTTTGACGTCTCTAGAGGGCGTGGTGGCACTTTCAATAATTATTTATTAACTTGTACTTGATTGATGTACAAGTTAAATGACCAATAAAAAAAAAAAAAAAAAAAAAAATTAATAATATTTCTGTGTCTCAAAAAAAAAATTCACAGTAGCATAATTTGGTATTCTCTGTTCATTTCTGTAATAAAAAAATTCATGTAGGTTGTCCATTGGTGCAATATTTTTTTCTGAAGAGCTACTTTTTCAGTGAACTTGCCTGGGACCCAATTTGTGAGTGTGGGAGGCAAGATTTACTTCATCTCGCAGGCCTTTACTCAGGTGTGTATTGTTGCAAATACGGAGGCATTATTAAATTTCATAAAAATAAAAATTACTGATTTTTATTGCTAGCTTATCATTAGAATCACTGATAGTTAACGACTTACAATTCAAAATATAATTAAAAATAATAATATTTTTCATTTGAAGACCCAAGTTATACGTTTTTTTTTTTTTTGAAGTTTTCTACTATTAAAACAGGTATTTAAAATACTGTTTTTATGTATTTGTGTTTCATATAGAGGAGCTTTATTAAATATTTTAAGAAACAACAAAACTTTTCAATAATAATTCAACTTAAAGAAAAATTAAAAACTTTATTTTAAAAATTCAGACACAATTTTATTTTCAGCTGTTACTACTGTTTAAACAGCAAGAGAGATGTATGAATTACAATTTGCTCGGTAAAAATTTACAATGATATTCGCATACATATTAATAAATACCATGCATTCTTCGTAAATTTTGTATTAAAAATCATACAACGGATACAAATGTTAGGATTTCAAATGAGTTATTATTTAAAGATATGTGCTATATATGTTCTTACTTCACTAAATTAATTTTTCTCCTTCTTACAGAATTGCACAGAGGCACGCAGATTTTGTAGTAACCACGGAATGCAACTCGCTAACATCACGAACAATGCGGAAAATGCAGCTGTGTGGAATGAATTAAAGTTAAAACATCCATTAATACCAAGTAAATATATCTAAAATATTATTATATATTTATTTTAATAATAATTACCTTTCTTCATTTTTATGTAACATTTGCCAGGTTTTTTATTTTATTTCATTATTAAAAGTGTGAATCTGTTAATCTAGCTTAGGGAACAAATAATCATAAGGAGTTTATAATTTGAGCTTCAAAATTGAGTAATAAGTTCATTTGGTGCCTATATTTATCTTGTCATTTTTATCAACTGCAATTACATCCAGTGGCTTTACCATCTAAACTCCGTTTTAAGAATATCAATTGAATTTGTTTAAACAAATTGGGTGCGATGCATGAAGCAGTTAGCCAGATTTTTAAACACGTTTAGTTTAACCACGTTTAACTAGGTGGTTTAACATGTAAAACAGATAATAGTTAAACGTGGCTAAACTAAACGTGGTTAGAAACCTGGCTAACTGCTTCGTGAATTGTACCCATTGACTCTAAACAAAATACTTTTTTTTAATAGAGCTAATGAATCAAGGGGTTAGCATTAAATGTGGACTTGTGAAAGTATTTTGTATGCCCTCAAGGATGAAAACATATAAAAATGAGGTGCAATGCAGCCGTACTAAACAACACAGCATTAAATCAAGCCCAGCCAATATAAAATATAACATACACTGCACATGTCACACATCTTAAAATGTTTCAAGTTATACAAATCTCAATATTTTTAAGCTGGTATTACACGATAAAATTTTGCATACATTTTTTCCTTGCAAGACAATTGCATCTCTTTAGAAGCAAATGGATTTCAAGTTTTCTTGAAAGAAAAAAGTGAATCGTATAATTTTTATTTATTTCACCCATACAGATTACATATTTTATATAACAAGAACATAGCAGCCTGGTGCGGATAACATACGAAAGCGTAAAAACATCATATCACATGAAAATGTGGTAGTTATCCTGTAAAATTACATGATTTATTAGCTGAAAGAGCTAAATGTCAAATAATAGCCTATATAATAAACAAGACTGGACAGATTAGCAGTGCAGAGCTTAACTGCAGCGAAGAATTGGTTACCAGACAACAATTTTAAATGAGCAGAGAGCTTCTTCCATTCACATACAGTTCTACACACGAAACCATTTCTATACAAATTGATTCTAGACTTTGGAGGAATAATACCTGCTTTACAATATTTGTGTGGTGATTCTATTTGAGATCAGGACAAGACCGAATAAAGAATTGAAATTTGTATTGCTTATTACAATATATGAAATAATATATAAATGGAGGATCGACCTCAATTTTTTTTTTATTGCAGAAATGGATAGAGGGTGCAAAATTATGCTACCCTGATTTTTTTCATCTTTTTTACAGCCCTGGAAGTATTTTTAAAAAAATTATTGAAAGTCCTTTTTGTGACGTCACGCGGCGGCAAGTCCTATATTTTTCTTAAAAAGAGACGCCGCGAGACGTCACAAATAGGACTTTCAACAATTTTTTAAAAAATACTTTTAACTTTGCACCCTCTAACCATTTCTGCAATAAAAAAATGAGTTCGATACTCCAATGTTGTTTGTGTTTCTTGAGTACAAAGTGTACCATTTTTTACTCATTTTTTTAGTTGCATGCTTTTACATTAATGCAATTGAAAAGTGAATGTCTTTTTTTTATATGAAATTAAAACCAGTTTAGAATTTAATGCTTTCATGTTCAGATTTTCTGACACTAAACTAATATATAAATTCTTGTTTCAGCTACCTTAATCAACTACTACGTCGGTTACTTCAGACCCCAAAAACAAAATTACTTTACAGACGGCAATGGAAATCTTATGACATATTTTGGTAATTTTTCATCTCTTGACCCAAACAACAATGTAATCCAGCCAACAGACAGTTGCGTTGCCATGACAACGGATTTAAATATCCTTCGTTGGGGTTACAAAAATGGGGCTTCATCTTTCAGTTTTGTGTGTGAAGTTTTACAGCCATGTTCATTACTTGGCTTCAATTTGTTATTTGGAAATTAATTATGATTTTCACAATTAATACTTTATCAAATGGACCTTCACATTTTAATCGCAAAAATAAACAGAATATACAAAGTTAAGACACTCTGATTTTTTATACATTTTTAGAGGCTGGGAATTATTTCTAAAAAGTTTTTCCGGGGTTAGATTAGGAACCACACGCCTTTTGCTTTCATTTTTTTTTTTTTTTGTTAAAAGAGTCGTGAAGAGGAATTAATGCATTTTAAGCATTTTCAATACTTTTCTTAAAATATTTCTCCGTCTCTAGAAAAACCGAAAAAAATCAGAGTGGGATATGTTTGCACCTTTCTATCTATTTCTGCGATTAAAAATTTTGAAGGCGATTAATGAGTTTCACTACTTACTTTTAGTATTTTAATGTATTTTATTTTTTCCTTCAAGATGATGAATCATTGTTCTCAATGAGATATTAGAATGTGAAAATTTTAGTGGCTTAATCGAAAGAAGGGGTAAAAATATGGTACTGTGAATTTTTTCAGATTTTTCTGAGACCGTGAATTATTTTTAAAAAATTATTGAAATTCTATTTTATGACGTCACGGGCGGTACTGCCCTATTCAAATTCAAATTTTTTTTATTCTTTTTCTTAAGGAGTGCCGCCCGTGACGTCATCAAAATAGAATTTAATAGAATTTCAATAATTTTTTAAAAATAGTTCCCGGTCTCAGAAAAATCTGAAAAAATTCACAGTACCATATTTTTACCCCTTCTTTCGATTAAGCCACTAAAATTTTCACATTCTAATATCTCATTAACAATATTATAAAATAAATTTAAAGATTTTCAGATACCTTACCTAGTAGATAGTACACTATTCATTTCCATTTTTTCCAGTGAAACTATGAAAAAATATATTATTGGGCGCGATTCACGAAGCAGTTAACCAGGTTTCTAACCACGTTTAGCTTAATTAACCTTAAATAGGTGCTTTAACACATAAAACAGGTATAGTTAAACGTGGTTAGAGACCTGGCTAATTGGTTCGTGAATTGCACTTATTATATTTAAAAAAAAAACAGGAAGGTTCAATTTTAAGATATATAGCAAAAAAAAAAAAGACGATTTCAAAGTGATTAATATACTGCATTAAACAATTCAGTTACTGAAAATGTCTGATTCTTTATCGCTGATTGTCATGTTAAGGGATTTTGATTATCATAAAATTATATTACTCTAAATATATAAAAAGTATTGATGAATTTTTATAATTTTGTAAGCATTATGATTAAATTTATTCAATATAGGGAGTTGTTAATTTATTTTATTGAAACAAATTTTGAAGTAATAAATATATTTTTGCAAAAACTATTGTGATTTATTTATTTACATGTGATTGTATTAATAATTTATTTATTTATTTTTATTTATTTCCTTTGGCTTTGCGGAACTATCATTATAAATTATATTAACTATAAATTCATTTTGTTGTATACTCCCAAGGTATAGAAACTCAGTAAAAATATTGTTTGAAATAGTAAAACAGAAAAAAATAATACTTTTAATAATGTGTAAGTAAATGGAAAATTTAAAAAAAAAAGAACAGAAAATATTTGGAGAATTAAAAGAAATTTTGAACCGATTATTTATATTTTATTTCACTTATCAAAAATAAATAAATATTGGTGGTATTCACAAATCTTCCAAATACAATATATATAATTATATATATAGAAAAAAAGTTTCTTTTTTGTATCACGGTTGTTTCTACTGACCACATCATGGCCACATCGGAAATAATGAGATATGTGCTTACCATGATCTCGTTGTAATAATGAGCTATCTGCTATTTCAGGTGAGCGAAACAATGAACTTTATATTATACTGATTTACAGCTCATAATTGCGATCACCTGAAGTAGCAGATAGCTTTTTATTGTAACGAGATTGTGGAAGGCATATATAGGAATATAGAAAGATTCCGGACGATATATAGGTAGCTCAAAGATGAAATTAAGAAATTAAAATTGAGAATTATTTTTCCTCTCTGATTTTTTGGGCACAATAATTTTTTAATTTAAATTCATTCGCATAAATATAATTTTTAATATAGTATTTTCACAAGTGACTTGAACTTCAATAGTCATCATTTTTATTTAAATTGATGAATTTGATGAAAATTAAATGAATTTTGGACTATTAACATCAAGTATACTGGGTATGTGAAATAAGTTATAATGGACTGCTACTTGTTTCATTACATATGGGGTCCTTATTTTAATATTTTTACTTTAATAAAAATTATATGTACACTCTTAATAAAATTTGGTTGAATTTTTGACATCTTATAATCAGTGGATTATTATTTATGACTAAATTTATTCAATAGTAAGTTGTTCATATATTTTATTCAAATAAATTTTGAAGTAATAATGGTCCCTTATGTACTAAGTAGTGGGGGACAAACAGGAGGCGATTCATGAAAGAGTTATCCAGGTTTTTATCCGCGTTTAGCTTAACCACGTTTAACTAATGTACGGTATCATATTGTTCATAGTTCATAAGTATCATATAGTATGTATATTCATTGACAAATTTGATGTGCGCCAGGAGGATTCGGACCGAAATCGTGTTAACTATGTGGTTTAACACGTAAAAAAGTTATAGTTTAAACTTGGTTAAGCTAAACGTGGTTAAAATCTGGTTAACTGCTTCGTGAATCGCGCCCACAATTTCTTGGAAATGCTGAAGTCCAGATATATAACGCAGCTTTTGTGTCCTCAAAAATAAATTATCCAGCTACAGATACATTATTGAGTCAGTGTTCGTCACTGTTCTTTTATGATTTTTTTTATGACAATTTGATACACAGAAAGTGTTTACGTGAATTAATTATTTAAAAATAAATATAAAATTGAACAACTTTTAAAATTAGTACATAAGAAACAAGACTTGTGTTGCTTTCTCATAATGTTATCAATTTAGAATAAAAATTGATAACACAAATAATTTTTTTATTTCAGAAATGAATAGAGGTTACTAATTTATATAATTTTATCCACAAATTTTGTAGATTTTTTTAGAAGCCATTGGAAGTAATGCTAAAAATTTATCGATCGTTCAGGTTTCAATCCACATAAATACATCCTTTTAATACCTAATAATCCTTTTAATACATTGTATCCTTTTCATAAGTGATGCCTATGTAGAGGGGATTGCGCTGATGACGTCATGCCCCTGAGATTAGGCTGCCCCAAAATAGAATCTTCTTATTATATTTTTGGTTATAAATCGAGTTGAAACAATTACAGTACACGATAGGTATCATAAAAATCACACTACCAAAAAATAATTTAAATTATTTCCTGTTTATTTTTCATCATTGTTTTATTTTCCTTTTCAAGGGCACGTTACAGTAATATTATGACGCATGGTCCAAATTTCAAATAATAGCAAATGAGGCAAATGAAAAAGATTGCTGAGCAGTACCGTATATACATTCACTGAAAGTGTTTATTTATCCAAAATAATTAAAATTTAAAACATGTCACAAATTACTAAAAATACAATAGCAAAGTATTAAAAATATATAATATATATGCATTAAATAAAACAAAAAGAACAAAATGTGAGAGAGAGAGAGAGAGAGAGAGAGAGAGAGAGAGAGAGAGAGAGAGAGAGAGAGAGAGAGAGAGAGAGAGAGAGAGAGAGAGAGAGAGAGAGAGAGAGAGAGAGAGAGAAGTATAGAAGGAAAATTTCTCCACTAGTGAGGTAGAATGTTAAAAATTTTAGCATCACGAGGATAATTTTCTTTACTGTTTGTCTTTGGGAAAAAATGACTTGAAATATATATATGTCATATTTGTCAATTGTCTTTAATCATTATTAAAAAAAAAATAAAAATTTCATCATTATTATTATTAAAATAATACTATGAACATTAATATAAAGTAAAACATATAAAATTTAATTTCAAAACATTATCACGCCTCTAAATCTTTTGAAAGAAAACAAAGAAAGAGAAGCAAAACATTACAGCAATAAAAAGTTAATATAAATAGCATCAAATCCATTTCCTCGTTTAGTTGAGTTGCTGCTGCCAACTCTAAACAACCATGGCTTTAAGACTCTGCACATTTCAATCACTGGTAAGTAATAATTCAGCTAAAAAAATGTAAACAAGAAGAGAAAACATGCTTACAAATATAACAACTTTTTTGAGTGAAATTAAATTAACTTGGATGATCTTGGAATCGTCTTCCTTGATTTTTTATTATTCATTACAAATGTTCATAATACATTTTATTATTCATTACAAATGTACATTTTATAAACATACAACGTTGTGCTTACACCTCAATGAGCTGAAGCTCGAGAAGAGGGACAATAGTTTTTAGTTTAATATCTGAAAAAAAAAAAAAAAAGTTAGACAACATTATGAAATATAAATTAATATTAGATTAAAATAGCATTTGTATAATTTAATTAGATGTATTTTAAAACACTATAAATTGGGGGTGATAAGAGAAGTAAAAAGAAGATACAAAAAAATATACATATAAAGAAACACACATTATAATAAATCAATAAAACATGAATAACAATAGAGACATCTAATAAGACATTAATTATTAAGCATAATTTACCAGCATACTTTGATGTTTGATTTTTCTGTTCAAAAAGACTTGTAAAAAGATCTGTAGGGGACTTTAAAATTGCTTTCAAAAGATGGCATATAAATTTTGAAGTGGATCTTACCAGTTTTGTAAAAAAATGAGGTGGAATTTTAATATTTACGGACAACGGAAATCTTGTGAGAAAACTGTCCCTTGAATATTTTTAAACCATTGGGGATAGTGCTTTTGAAATTTTTTGAATTTTAAAAATAAATTTTGTGCAATTTTCTTTTTTTAAACAATTTATGATTTAATAAATATCAAAGTAAAATGTGTGTTGTTTGCCCTGATTATTTATAATAAACATTTTATTTCAGAAAATCATCTGCAGTCTGGTTCTTGTTTCCTCTATTTCACAGGTCAGTAAATTTCAACTGACATAATTAAGCACAATGGACAAGTAGCATCAATTTTTTTTACTAGCTCAAACGAAAGAGGAGGTCGAAAAATACACCTGTGAATTTTATAAGATTTTTATTCGTACTGCATCATGCCTAAAATAGAGATGTTAAGAGGTCAAGTGACCTGGAGGCGGCGCCCGTGACGCCTGTGACGTCATTGAACTGTCCGGCCAAACAAACGATTGACTTTATAACGCTTCCAAACAACCACGTTGCTATGGAAACAAACAACAATTAATTTATTGTTTACAAGTGTTATATAGACGATCGTTTGTTTGACCGGACAGTTCAATGACGTCATAGGCGTCACGGGCGCCGCCTCCAGGTCAAGTGACCTCTTTACATCTCTCTTTTAGTCATGATGAAGTACAGATAAAAATCTCAAAAAAATCACAGGTGTATTTTTCGACCTCCTCTTTCGATTGAGCCAATAAAAAAAATTGATGCTACTTGTCCATTATTTGTTAATTAAAAATAAAACAAAAATAGTTTTTAAAAAATTTCTATTACCATTAATATATATAAAAATTCCAAGACAGTATAAATGAAAAATGATAAACATTTTCAATTTATTAAAAAATGGCTCAAGAAAAGAAGAAATATTTAATTAAATTATTGCAAAGTAACAATGTTAATTATTCATTACATTTCTGGAATATTACAGAATATAAAAACATTGCGAGTACTGAATCAAAGGCTAATCTTATTAACCCATAATATATTTATTATTTCAACATCAAAACACTTGTACTGTACAATTGCATATTAACTTTATATGAACTGCTACAGTAATTAAGCTACTATTGTAAATAAAAATAATTTAATAAACCATGCGAATGCAAAAATTAAAATTATGAAATTAAAATATGTGCCATAATAAAACATCTGAATCAAATATTTTTTTATATAATTTAGTTTTAGAATATAAAAAGGAAATTATGGGGTTTTATATAATATAAATAAATATTATGTAGGGAATAATTTCCATAAATTTTTAATGTAATAACAATCTTATTGTAATCCATGTTGCCTAATAGTGCTATTAAAATATTAAATAAACACAATATCTTTGATCCTTTAGCCTTAAACGTAAACCAAATTAAATTTAATTTTAGATATTCAGTAAATTAGAAATAACACAAGGCACTTCCTGTAACCAAATTTTTTATTATTAGGTTCAAATGTGTTTTATTTTTCAGGTTCACGGAAGAATTAATCATGATCAAACGAATGCCAATGCAATCCAGTAAGTAGATTCGGTAGATTAAGATCCAAACATAATTATTAGTATCAATATCTTTGTACCTCTATGTTGTATTATGTACAGCCACATGAGGAAATAAATAAATAAATAAATAAATAAATAAATAAATAAATAAATAAATAAATAAATAAATAAATAAATAAATAAATAAATAAATAAATAAATAAATAAATAAATAAATAAATAAATAAAGATCCCGTAAAGGTGGATTTTTCATGACGGAAGCGATGCAATGAAACTTTTGTCGCACAAATTATGAAAATACGTATGCAAATTTTCCATTTTCAATGCGTTGCGGCAAGCAAAATCACTCATTAAATTCCATTGCTTTTTATTTGCCAAATATGGGCGCCAATGGATGTTGCAGTATACTGCACTTCTTATAATACACACTTAAAGGCGGATTCACATGGTGATTTTTATCATGCGACGCGAAGCGAATAATGCGCACTTGCTGTGACATCCAATGACGGTCACATTTGGCTATTTAAAAAAAGAGCATCGTAATTTAACGCGATATTCACCGCCGCAATGGTGAATTCGCTTGCCGCATAGGATTTCACAGCTTGTGTGACAAAATTGCGTCGCATGTCGCAGTCTGGAAATCGCCATGTGAATCCGCCTTTAAGGTGGATTTTCACGAGCGACAAATGCAATGCGACGCGATTCTGAATATGAATAAATTTTTGAATTTTAGACATCACATTAATATTAAATTTTGGAATAAATTTTCATCTGCTAATAATTATATTTGTTTCTTGACAACGAGTCATTTAACAATATTCACGATGATTATTAATATAATATTAAATTGTTATCTTTAATCTTATCTTAGATATGTTATCATATATTTTGCTTGATTACTGCAGGTGCCAACAATTGTCATTATGCCGAAATGAACTGAGTAAATGTAAACAACAAGTTAATATTGCAGCAATAAAGGTAAATATGTTATTGTCTTTGTTTAATTATTTTTCAAAAACAGACACATTTTAAATTAAAATTGAAACAATTTTGTGTCTTTATAATCATGTGCCTATATTCAAACGATGAACTAAAATTAAGGAAATTAACTTTTTCATTTTACAAATAATATACTATTTTTCTACATTTTGCATGCCAATACTTTTACTTTTTTTTTTTTTTTTTACATAATACCTTAACGTTTTGTTTTCTGTTATTTTTTTTATAGAAATTGGAGTACGAAATTATTTCTTTGAAATCATGCAAAGAAAATTTAGAAAAGAAAGTGATTCAACTGGAAAATCAATTAAAAGATTGTAAAAAGAAGAATCAACAATTATCTGATCAAATAACTTGTTTATTAGTAGAAATTAATAAACTTCAAGGAGAAATTGTAAAATTGGAAGCTAAAATTCAAGAACTAGAATGTCAGAAGATTGCTATTAATGACGAATGTCTCGCAGAAAAAGAAGCTTTAAAAGCAGAAAATGTTGCACTTAAAAACAAAGTTTCTGTTTTGGGTGAAGCTTTACAAAATTTGAATCAGGAGAACGGAGAATTAAGCACACAGATTGACCAATGTGATATTCAAGTTACAAATATTAATATACTATATGAAGATTGTAAAAATCAAACAGTTGGCTTGGTTGCTGCTAATGCATCTTGCGCTCAACAAGTAGCAGCAACCCAAGTTCTAATTGATGCATCAAGTGCACAATACATTCTGTGTACCGCAAATCTTGCAGGCAGTGGGTCAGACCTCGCTATCTGTAATGCAAATCTAGGTTTGGCTTTACAAAGCTTAGAAAATTGTGCATCGCAGTATGCTGCTTTAACAACTTTAGATGCTTTATGTAATGCAAATGTAGCATCATTACAATTTAATTATACTTCATGTAATGGGACAGCTGCACAACTTCAAGCCCAGTTAGATGCTTGTTTACTTGCTATCCAAGCATCAAATGCAGCTGCAACATTATGTGGAGCACAATTAGCACTTGTTCAAGCAAATTTAGCAAATTGTACTGCCCAACAAGGTGCTCAATCTGGCAATTTAAATGATTGTAATTCGCAAGTAATTTTACAAAATCAATTACTGGCACAATGTTTTGCATCTTGTTCGTCAAATGCATCAAATATACAAGGGCTGATATTCACTTGTAATGGAAACGTAGCACAATTTTCTGGCAGCCTGTCTGCTTGTCAAACTAATATTGCAAATATAAATATTAATTTAAATCAATGTTTTACATTGAACACGTCATGTAGTCAAAATCTCGTTTTACTGAATTCCAACTTAACAACGTGTCAAAATGATGTAAGTATAAATATTATATACATTAATGGGTTGCGATTCACGAAGCAGTCAGCTAAGTTTCTAACCACGTAAACCAATGATCTTGTAGGCCTATACCGATTGCTGAGAAAAAAGGCCATGGTATCATGGCAGCCGAGCACAACATTCTGTATTGTTTTGTCTTCACAGGCCATGGTAAGATGGCGGACATTCTATTGTTCTACCACCCACTTCCTCCTCACCACCTTGCCTCACTGACGACAGTGCCCCCTGCACCTATTAATAATATATAATATCCTTGACTTAACCACGTTTAACTATACATGCTTTACGTGTTGAACCACCTAGTTAAACGTGGTTAAGCTAAACGTGGTTAGAAACCTGGCTAACTGCTTCGTGAATCGTGCCCAATTTATGTTTCGAGACATTACGAACACCCTGCTCTGTTTTTACACGTTTCCACGGAGTCTATGGAGGTGTAGTGAACTGCAATTGTTTGGTCTTAACATACTCGATGCTTTTGTTTTTATTTTCCTAAAACTGCAAGTTTATATCTCTTCATTTTTTGACAGTAAACGAAAAGTTGATCACGTCTCAAAGTGGGCATGATATAAATAAAGTAAAACTTTGTCTCTGAAATCTCTTATCTTTTAAAAATATTCTAAATCTTAGAAATAGTAGTTAATTATATAACATATAAAACTCCCATATTATTATGTAGTTATAACTTTAAGTGTGAATTTTTACTAAATAATTTTGTGAATACACTTAATTTATTTCTTTTAAGTTGGGAGTTTTTTTTTAACGTAATACTTTTTTTTTTTAAATTAATATTAATTAATATTACTATGAAAACAATGGCACATTTTATTATATTTTTGTAACGACTTTCAAATTCTTTAAATTAGGTAACATTTGTTAAGAATATAAGGGTAGGGTAACACAGATAAGCTGGTGTTATAGTTCCATTTGATTAACATGTTAACATTAGCAAATTCACAAATGTTCTATTTTTTTTTTTCAGAGAAAGATTTTAGTACCTAAAAGCCACAGACAAAATTTCAAAACAATTAATCCAGCTGATTTTTTGTTTATTTATTTTAATTTTCAGCATAGGATTTTCTCATGGAGAGACAAGCTAAAAAAAATTAGATAAAAAAATTGGTTCGAAAAATTGTCTTGAAATTTTTTCTGTGGCTTTTAGGTACTAAAATTTGTCTATAAAAAAAAAAAAACAATAAGAATATTTGTGAATTTCCTAAAGTTAACAAGTTAAGCAAATGGAACTAAAAAAGCAGCTGATCCGTGTTACCTTACCTTTAATTAATTCCATTAAGATTTAGTATGATCATTTAAATTTAACAAAATTGATTTTTTTAAAAGGGATATAACGTAATAATGTTACGTATACATATTATAATATAATATATTATATTATTTTATAAATTATTAGATAATAATGTGATTTTAATTAAATATTTATTTTTTAATGTTCCTTAATGTATATAATATAGATTTGTATTGACTTACATTGTTACCGATGATAAAGGTTTTTATATAAAATAATTTGATATTTTTTTTCAGTATGGAGTACTCGTACAGCATTGCCAGACTGAATGTAAGGAATGTTTTATTTTTCCATTGAAACTCCCTTTGCATATATTTTTATTACTTATAATGCTAGCTTACTACAGCATATTTTACTACTGACTGAAGCATTCATACTTACAATGGAGTATCGACCTCAAAATTTTTTATTGCAGATATGGATAGAGGGTGCAAAGTTATGCTACCCTGATTTTTTTCAGATTTTTTTACTCCCAGGAAATATTTTTAAAAAATTATTAAATGTTGTTTTTGTGACGTCACGAGACGTCGCTCCTTAAGAAAAAGATAGGACTTGCCACCTCGTGACGTCACAAAGAGGACTTTCAATAATTTTTTTTAAAAATAGTTCCCGGGCTCTAAAAAATCTGAAAAAAATCAGGATAGCATAACTTTGTACCCTCTATCCATTTCTGCAATAAAAAAATTATGGTCGATACTTCATTGTATTGATATGAAGGATACCAACGGCCATAGCCTTATTCTGCGACCCAGAAAAAATAAAAATATTTAATTTTTGTATTTTAAATTAATTTATAAAAAAATGTAATATATATCGCGTTTCAGTGTCAAGTCTGAGTAAATCTAACTTCGTTGCTGCCGGTGGTAAGATATATTACTTCTCTCCAGTCTTAAATAAGGTAAGTCATCGTCTTGGAAAATTTCCCACTTGTGAATCACTGTGTTATTCTTACGGGGTATGGTATTTGAGTACATAAAGGACCAAGAGATGGCGCTGAGCGCTGAAATTTTGGCGAGGATACAGCAATACCTATAGCATTGGGAGAATCACAAAAACAACAAATTTGATATGAAATACATCTTTTACGAAGTTGAAATATGTTTTTATATTTGTCCGAACGTATTTGACAACTACTTATGGTGTTGTCACTTCTATAAAATTATGTTGTGGCTGCTGAGAGAGCATTTACATGATGATTTTACAATGTTAAACATATACAATGGGTCTCGCTAGACGCACGTAGTTCAGCTGTTTCCCGTCAGTTTTCGCGAGGGGCGCTACTAACTTTATGACGTCAATCAAGGCTGCAAAGGGAAATTTTCCAAGGCGACAAGTGTACATTAAAAATATTTCAATACAAACAATAACCCTATCATTACCTAAGGGAAATCGTTATTTAATATCCTCTTTTCATTATCTCTTACGCTTGAATCGTAAATATTTGCATGTATTTTTTTTTTAATTAAAAGATGTAGCAACAAATTTAATTTGTTTGGAACACAACTCATAGCTTGCGGTGTTTTGCCAAATAATGTAATATAAATATTAAAACACGATCAAAATTGATTTTTTTTTATTTTCCTGGTAGGATAATTGAAGATATGGATTTTTAGGGAGAGTTTGTCACTTTGTTTACCCCGAAAAGTGTATAATACTTGCGATTTTCGTAATTCAATTTGCCCTAGAATGGAGTATTGTCCTCAATTTTTTTTATTGCAGAAATAGATAGAGGGTGAAAAGTTATGCTATCCTGATTTTTTTCAGATTTTTTAAAGCCCGGGAAGTATTTTTAAAAAATTATTGAAAGTCCTATTTGTGACGTCACGCGGCGTCAAGTCCTATCTTTTTCTTAAAGAGCGGCGTCTCGTGACGTCACAAAAAGAACTTTCAATAATTTTTTAAAAATAGTTCCCGGGCTCCAAAAAATCTGAAAAAAATCAGGGTAGCATATCTTTTCACCCTCTATCCATTTCTGCAATAAAAAAATTTGAGGTCAATACTCCATTGTCAATCTTTTAATAAACTAGGAATTATGTAAACTAGGAATTATGTGTTTATCAGGCCTTTAGTTGTTATGTGTTAATTGTTAATTGATCTTGACGTTGTACTTTAATGTTTGGAAATGTCGATGCAGTTATTTAGTTTAAAAAGGGGCTATATATGTGAAGGTGATATTTTTTTTAGCCATAAATTAAGCACAGTTATATAACGCATTTTAAATAAATATAAATAAATAAATATTGTATTTCTTGTTTTAGCTAATTAAACACTTACAGTACATATTATTGTTTTAATAATAAAATTGCTATTTTTCTATACAGCTGAACTGTTCTGATGCACGAAAATTCTGTGCTAGTAATGGCATGCAGGCAGCTATCATTGCCAGTGACGCAGAAAATGCGCTTGTCTGGTCAATCCTTAAACAAAAGTTTCCATTCCTACCAAGTAAGTATATTTTCATGATTTTATTAATGCATTTTAAGTTAACCCCAGCATTAACACGAAACGTAAAGGCGGATTCAGATGGCGACAACGGCGATGCGATTTTGTCACACAAGCTGTGAAATTTATGCGGCGAGCGAATTCGCCAAGTTGCATTAATTGCGATGCTCCTTTTTTTAATCGCCAAATACACATGGTGATTTTTATCATGTGACGCGAAGCGAATAATGCGCACTTGCTGTAACATTCATCGGCGGCCATATTTGGCGATTAAAAAAAGAAAATCTTAATTTATACGTGATATTCGCCACCGCAATGGCGAATTCGCTTGCCGCATAGGATTTTACAGCTTTTACGTCAAAATCATCGCCGTTGTCGCCATGTGAATCAGCCTTAAGACTCTGTAGGGGGGTCTTCAAATAACACCACTTAACCTAAACTTAGCCTAAGACTGTCTTATATAGCGCAGCAATGAAGAATACACTAAGACTGTCTTAATTTTAGGATTGTTGTATAGTTTGTGTTATTTGAAGCTGTTTTTTATGGATGCACGCAAAGAGATGGTATATTTTAATATTATTTTTTTTTTCAGGTCCTCCTGCCATTAACTTCTACATTGGTTACTACCGAGCATTTGACACTCAAAATTACTTCGTTGACGTGAAGGGAAATTTGATGACGTACTACGGAAACTTCTCGGCTGGAGAACCAAACAATGACACTTTCCAAGGAGGTGAAAACTGTGTAGCATTGACCACTGACTTAAATAATTTACGTTGGAACGATAGAAATGGGACCATTTCGGTTCTCAACTTTATCTGCGAGGTCCTTCAACCTTGTGCATCTTTGGGATTGGATTTACTGTTCCCATAATTATTAACTTGCAAAATATTCCTTAAAAGTGAACAGATTTGAATATATTATACGATATACAGTACTCAATATATTGACTCTAGGGCAATATGTTTCATTATTGTACAAGGATTTAAAACAATGGAGTACTGAAAAAAAAAAAATTTTTTTTTCAAGTTTTTGTCGACATTTTAAAAGGAACGAGTCATTTCACAAAGAACGTGCCCTAATTGCAGCATTCTACGATAATATCCTGATTTTATATGAATTTTTAAAACCTCTCAAAATTGACGCCAAAAAATTGAATCAAATAGAAAAATAGATCAGCTAACATTGTCAAATACCATACTTAATATTGAAATGTAACCAAAACTTCATTTGCAAGGTTTTCAGGTGCTAGAATCATGATAATGAAGGTTTCAAATTCCTATCTCAATAACTTTTCATTTTAGCAATGTTAACTGATGCATTTTCCCATTTAATAAGCAATATTGTGACTTCATCAAAAAAAGCATTAAAAATTCATATAAAATCAGCAAATTGTCATAGAATGCTCTAATAGGGCTCGTTCTTCATACAGTACTTTTGACTGGTATTGCTAACCGGACAGTACCCCATTTTATTTGTTATCTATTTGATAAAAAAAATACATAATTCATAATCTGAGATGCCGAAATATATTTTACAATAAACTTAATTTCAAATCTCCTTTGTGATAAGAAACTTTCTTTTTTTTCGTTCACTTTTAGATGAACATTCTGTGTGTTAAACTTACAGAATAAATCTTTTTATCAACCAAGTGATTTATATGCTTCAATAATAATATGAAGCATGATAAAAAACGAGTGTTAGAAATATGAATTTCTTGTAAAACGTTGTACTATTTACATAAATTTTTATAATGTGTCATTTTTTTGTTTTATTTACCTTTAAAATAATTATTTTACTTTGAGCCATCCTAAGGTTTTTCATAATATCTAATATATTTTATTATAACTGTCAAGTTCGTAGATACAACTTCAACATAAAATATTTGTAAAAAATGTATTAGTAATAAAAAAATAGAACAATATTGTGAATGGATTGAAATATACACAATAAATAAATAAATAAATAAATAAATAAATAAATAAATAAATAAATAAATAAATAAATAAATAAATAAATAAATAAATAAATAAATAAATAAATAAATAAATAAATAAATAAATAAATAAATAAATAATGTCTATATTATCATACTTCAAGGCAAAGTTCCCTTACATTGATAGTAATGTTAAAAAAATGAAACGCTGATACAGTGATATTCAGAGGAAACCAAACAACAATACAATGCATTTTTAGTGAAAATAGTCAAACATTCCTTTGGTCTTATCACTACACTCGACCACCATTTTGTCAAAGATGCACGTCCACTTTCTGTTCACTTCTTTCTCTCTCTGTCAAAATAAATTATAATATTTCGAAGGAGGAAGGCCCCATTTTTTTAAATGTTATTATGCTAGACGAGTAATATGATAAGACCAAAGAAAACAGTTGAACATCACTATTAAATTGAATATTTTGTCGTTCGGTTTTTATCTGAGTATCACTTTATATCAGGTGTTTTAGGAGTCCTGCCCCTATTAATGCCATTGATTAATACTTGATTGTCAATGCTGCCAATGGACAACCTGCATGAAAAATTTTTATTGCACAAATAATGCTACTCTGAATTATTTTAGATTTTTTTGAGTCCTAGAACTATTTTTAAATAATTATTGAAAGTGCGGCCACGCCCCCTGGAGGCGTCAATAGGCGTCTAGTCCCTACCATTGTTACTAAAGATTCAGAGGTATCAACTTAACTTACAGAAATATCAATAATTATTAAAAAATAGTTCTGTGACTGAAAAAAATCTGAAAAAATTCAGAGCAGCATAATTTGGTGCCCTGTTTTCATTTCTGTAATAAAAATTTTCATGTAGGTTGTCCACTATTTAATTACTAAATGTTCTGTTCGCCCCCTGAACCGTTAATAAATAAGATACGGCCTTAACGCCTCCAGGAGACGTGGCCGCACTTTCAATATTTTTTTTTTTAAATAGTTCCTGAAATATGAAATTAATCAGAGTATTATAATTTGCACCCTCTATATATTTCTGCAATAAAATATTACATGCAGGTGTACATTTTCAAGCATAGCAAGTAAATGATGGTGGTTACTTTTACGTCCAAGTGTCCTAGATTATTTAACCACAACTGGAAATTAATTAATGCAAAATTATCATTTTTATATTAAAATAAAGTACGTACTAAGCACATTAATACGTTAACATTACATTTTATATATACTTTTTTAATAAATATTATTATTTGTATAAAAAAAACAGTGTTTTTTTATTTGCTTAAGCAAAGAAAAATATGTAAACAAACATGTGAGCTGTTTTAAAAAAACGCAGTTGTGTGTTGTGTTTAGAAATGTTAACATGTTTCCATGTATATGGAGAATTATGGTATGTGACTAAAAGTAGATTAGTAAATTATTTACGTATATATATATATATATATATATATATATATATATATATATATATATATATATATATATATATATATATATACAGGGTAGAGATGATACGCCCAATGTTAATAAATATCCCATTCATGAAATTTATGAAAAAAATTTAGAATGTTCTCCTTTACATACCTTATCAGTAGGTAAAATATCAGGTGTACAAAAACGAGCTACTTTTCAAGTTATTAATTTTTAAAGTTGACTAATTTAACATGGAGAAATGAAACTTCCATGTTAAATTACTCAACTTTAAAAATTTATAACTCGAAAACTAGCTCGTTTTTGTATACCTGATATTTTACCTACTGATAAGGGATGTAAAGGAGAACATTTTAAATTTTTTTCACAATTTTCATGAATGGGATTTTTATTAACATTGGGCGTGCTATATCTACCTAAAAACCTACAACACATCTTTTAGTATACACCTTGTATACATTGTACATCGATTCGAAGCCCTCTATTTGACATTTTTTTAAATGTGATTTGAAAACTATTTTTTCTATCAGTTTTTCAAATTGATTAACTACATTTTACATACATTTATTTTCAGGCTTGTCCATGCATTCTGATTTTCATTCTTTTTGTGACACAGGTATGTTATATAATCAACTTATAACCTTATTTAAACATAAAACTTTTCAAAATTTCATGTTTCTTATATTTTATACTATACATGCATAATTATATCTCATATAAGGTATGTTTTAGATATCTCTTTACTTTTTTCCAAAATGTAAAATGGGTTATCCAATAAAATTAGCCTTTTTTTTTCAATAAAATTACAGCAATATACTGTGCATATCGACACATTTTTAATGATTTTATAAATACAACTCAAAAACTTATTGGAATATTAATGTATATTCAATTATATTTGTTAATAAAAATGTAAAAAAAAAAAGAATAAAAAAATTGATCTGATACTTTGAAATAGCATTTTATAATTTTTAAAAAAAAATACAAATTACCTGTTATTTAGGTAAATATTACTGCAAGATCTTTTTATTTTCAGATAAAATGTAATGACCTGGATTATGATGATACCGAGGATTTAGAATACAGGTGTGTATATTTTTAATTAAAGAAAAAACTATTTATAATTAATTGCTAGCATTCAGAAGTGAATTTATTTTAATATGAGAAACTGCAACAAAGGTATAATTATTTATATATTTATGTTACAGGTCGAATCCTATTTCAATTAACTGCCCACAAAATGATCGTGGGTTGTTTCAGCAGCACCGAAGCAAGGTATGTAAAATAAACCAAAGTGCATCCTACAATCCTTCTGTAAATTTGTTCATTTTTTATTTTCCCGTACCACCGAAACCGAAAATATAAATAGGGGGAAAAAAGTTTCTAAAATTTATTAAAGGGCTTTATAGAAATATATTAAATACGTTGTTTGACCATCTTTCCTTTGCCTTTGGTGAAACCTAAAACATATCCAATTAATTTGAAGTGTAACAATGGAGTATCGACCTGAATTTTTTTATTGCAGAAATGGATGGAGGGTGCAAAGTTATGCTACCCTGATTTTTTTCAGATTTTTTAGAGCCAGGGAACTGTTTTTAAAAAATTATTGACAGTTCTTTTTGTGATGTCACGCGGCGGCAAGTCCTATCTTTTTCTTAAGGAGCGGCGTCTCGTGACGTCACGAAAAGAACTTTCAATTATTTTTTAAAAATACTTAAAGGGCTGTAAAAAATCTGAAAAAAATCAGGGTAGCATAACTTTGCACCCTCTATTCATTTCTGCAATAAAAAAATTGAGGTCTATACTCCATTGATTTGAGAATTTGTTAACAACTATCACAGGCTTCTATAAAAATATTACTGACATATAATAAATATATTTTTAGGTTCTTCCATCAATGTTGAAAATAGCACAAGTTAAAAAATTATATTATGAATCAAAAATATTTGAATTAGAAGAAAAACTTTTGGAATGTCGAATCTCAAATGATGATAAAACTGAGAAAATAGCATGTTTAATTAATGAAAAACATGAGTTGTTGGAGCAAATAGAGAAAATAAAATCGAAAATTATTGAATTGAACTCTGAATTTAGTGAACTGAAAAATCAAAATACAAATTTTACTATTAAATGTGAAAATTTAAAATCCATAAATGCTACACTTTTAAAGCAAAACAAAAATTTATCTCAAAAATTAAAAACATGTAATAATAATATTCTGCAAATTAATAAGTCATGTAATTTTAAATTAAAAAATATTACAACTTATTACAATAATTGCAAATTAGAAATTTCAAAATTAAAAAATTCAACTAAAGATTTGAATGTAGAAATTAATAAATTAAAAATTAATAATTTAAAATGTGAAGATGTAATGAAAACTGTAAATGAGAAGTTGAAAAAATCACAAAGGGACCATACAGAATGTGAAGAATTATTAAAATCAGAAAGTAAAGATGAAATTCAGAAATTAAATATTTCTGGTGAAGTTTGTTTAAATAGCTTAAACAACTTAACAAGTTACTATGAAATGTGTAGTGAACATTTAAAATATTGTGAATTCCATAAATCAGTTCTAACAGAAGAAAATACACATCTTATCGAACAAATTAAGAATTTAAAAATTGAAAATGATTCATGCCATAAGAACATTACCATAACAAAATCATTGTACACCAAATTTGAAGATCTCTACAATATTTGTCAAGAAGATGAAAGAATATTAAAAGAAAATGAAAAGAAACTTAATGCGGAATTGAAACAAAATAATGATAAAATAAATGAATTAAAAAATTCATGCAAAGATGAATTAAATGACATTAAAGAATCATGTTTAAATAATATTACTAATACAATTTCAAATTTTAATAAATCTTGCAATGATAAAATTATAAAATATAATAATTCATTGATATTAGAATGTAAAATGAATATTAAAAAATTAAATGACACATGGAATACAACAATTAAAGAAATTATTCATAATTGTGAAAAAGAGAAAGCACATTTAATAAACAATCATAAAGATAATATGATAATGGGTGATATATCTTTTAATGAAAATATCAATGAAGTGGAAAATTACTGCAATGATCAAATTAAAGCCTTGAATAGTACATGGATCAGTAAAATTGATACATTAAATAAAAACCATGAACTGGAAATCAATAATTTAGAAAGAAAAGTAATGGCTTGTGAATATACAGTATCACTAAACGAACAGGCATTTAAAGAACAAATTGAGAATGAACAAGAGAAATGCGAACAAATAAAAGATTCCATCATTTCAGTTATGACTGAGGATCTTGAAAAGTTGAGAAACGACCATGAAAAAAATTTATTAAATTCTAAATTATCTTTTTTAAGTACTATATCAAGCAATAACGAAACATGGTTAGCTAAACTGAAAAATTTAAATGAATCATTACGAAATGAAATACAAACTTTAAACGATTCCTTAATATTATTTTGCAATAAAAATATTTCAATGATAAATGAAACTTGGGAAGCAGAAATTGAATTATCAAAGAAATTATGTGAGAATGAAAAAGCTGAATTAGAAAATGTTTATATAATTACCATTGAAAATTTAAATAAATCATTTACTAAAGAAATTGATGATTTGAAAGAAAATTATAACGAATATATAACAAACTTAAATAATTCATGGAAAATAAATGCATCAATCCTTAATAAAGATTACGAAATGAAAGTTTCTGAAATAAAAGATTCATTACAAGCAACGTTTGACATGAAAATTCAGTTAAGCAATGCAACTTGGTCTCACGTTATTAGCGAAAATAATCAATCTTATGAGCTAAAAAAATTAGTTTTGTTAAAAAAATTTGAAGAAGAAATTAAAACATTTAATGAAACCTTTCAAAAATATTGTGATGAGAGTATTAAAATAATTAATGAAGCACATGAAATTGAACTTGAAAATATTGCAACTCTTTATAATAATAATTGTTCTTCATATCATGAAGTAAATAATAATAATTCTAGTAGTGAAATTAAGAAGGTAATATATGATTTTGAAACTTGTAAAAATGATTTAGAACAATGTTATTTGTACGGTAATCAAAGTACTGACGAATTAAATAAGAAATGTCTTAATAAAGTTAATGAGTGTAATCAAAATCTTATAGAGAGAGAATGTAATGCAAAAATGCTGGAGTTGAATAAAAATTTGAGTAAGCAATGTCAAGCTAATATAACCGAAATAAAGAAGAATTTGATGACACAATTTGATAAAAACATAACCCAAATTATTAATGAATATGAATTGCAATTAAATAATAAAACAAAACTTCTTGAATTGTATTTATCCTTATACACTGAAAAAAATTCTGATAATATGTTCTGTATTTACAAAGCTGGTAATTTGACAGTTGATGTTAATCAGTGTAAATCTGATTTAGAGACATGTTATTTGGTTGCAAATGAAAGTTGCTTACAGCAGATAAAGGATTTTGAAGAAAATATTAGAAAAGAGTGTTCTAAAAATTTAACAAATGAATTATCCATTCAGCAACAAAATTATGAATTTATTATTAACGAAATGAATAAGTCATTATTAACAGAATACACAAATAATATTTCCTTAATATCAGAAAAATTTGCAAATGAATTAAACAATGCTACTAATCTTTATAACCTCCATTTATATTTGTATGAAAATGCAGAAAACGAAAGATCAATATGTGTAAATCATCTTAAAAATTCGGTAATGGAAATTGAAGAGTTACAATTTAAATTAGATGATTGTATTTCAAAATATAATATTATGAAGAATGAATCTTGCATTGAAAAAATAAATTCATGTAGTCAGTCACTAAATTCTATATGTTCAGATTTCTTAATAGAAACATTAATATATTTAACTGAGGAAAGTCAAAATACCTTAATGTCAACTGCTGAATTTTTACAACGACAATATTTAACAAGTTTATATAATCAAAAATTAATTTATAGTAGGGAAATTGATAACATCACAAAATTAAATAATCAATATTCTAAAGCACAAGATCAATTATTAAATACTGTTGCATCATTTCAAAATAAATTTCAAAATTTATCATTTAATTTATCTAATTGTACTTCAGAATTAACTAATTGTTATGAATCATGTAACTCTAGTATATTGGAATTACATGCATTGTATGAAGCTAAAATATTCAAATATAATTTATCATTGATATCAGAATGCGATAAAAATTTGACAACAGAAAGAGAAAATCTGAATAAAAAATTCTCTCAACAAATTACAGAAATTACAAATGATTTAAATGAAAAATGTAATGCTGCTCTTTCAGAGCAAAAGAGTATTACACAGAATTTAAATTTGTCATTAAATAAAGAACACACGAAACTCCAAAACAAGGTAAGAATATATTCCTTTATTTCATGTCATATGAGCATGCCTAAATGGCCTTAGGTAAGATATTTTCACATATATTTTCCATAGATGGCATTACTCTTTTTACCGACCAACCTGACTGAAGTTTACAAGTTTTCTGAGTTAAATTATTCAAAATCTAAGTGTGTTTAAAATAAATTCTTTCCTCTGCCCGTTTCTACCATGAACTAAATAAATAAATTGCCGAAATAAGAGAAAGCAAGCTTTTTTACACTTAATTTCTATGAAGAAATCAAAAGGAGTTTAGAAGCCTATCTATTATATAATAGATAATAGATAATTGCCTAACGACAAGTTGGCTCTATAGAGCCAACTTGTCGTTAGGAGTCAAATAAAGTGATATCTTTGGTAACTCTCTTTGTTATTCATGATGGAAGCAATGGAAAAATCTACCAGAAAAATAACAAAATAAGCGGAGAGATTCCATTGAACTGGCTAATTAAATTGCTTGTTTTACGTTTTTACGATGATTTCTTTATTATTGGTAAATATTGAAGATTGAAACAAAAGTTCTGTTTATTTTTAACACTTGATAAGTCCCGCTTGCAATGAGATGTCATTTTCCCGCATGCATCAACAAATTTAATACAAGGGTAGCTTGAAAAGCCGAAAACTAGCAAAAACGTTCAAAAATTCGATACAACACAATAAGGCAAAGGCAATTTTTTTTAAAAAAAAGTCAATAAAGGCATATTTTTAGTGGCTTATTTTCATTGATTTCACGAAATCGGTGGACATCCTAAGCATATAACAAAATAAACCCTAAACATGTAAAAGAAAAAAAATCATAAATTCCACCCTCTAATGTTGACTCTTTCAATGAGAAAAATGCTATTTAATATCCTAAAGATAAACAATATAAATAATTAATAAAATATTTTTATTTTAGTACTTTACTGCATACGAATACTGCAAAGAACTTCGTAAGTACCAAAAAATTACTAAAATTTGCATAACAGTTTAATTAACTCTTTACCAACAATTACTTTCAGTTGGAAATTTACAACTTGAAACAATTACTATTGGCAACAATACAAAGAAGATCTACTACGTCAGTGAAACAATTGTGGTAATTTAATTATAGTCACATATTTAATTAATTTTTGTTTTAAAAAAAAATGACAAACCTGAAAGTCCTTGACAAGCATCATAATTGTATAAGCTTAGCACAGAATATTGTTGAAATCTTTTACTGTAATGGCTATAAAATAATTTAAATTTAAGGTGGTCTTGCAACTTAATTTCGATGGTCTCGTGAAGTAAAAGCTGGTTCACGTTTTCCAGATATAAAAAATAGAGAAAATGGTTTCTAATATCCCCTTTTTTGTTTGTTTCTAACCTTACTGAAAAAAAAATACCTGTCATTTCATACATTGCAGAAAATTCGGCGCATTAAGGCGCGCGGATTCAGATGGCGACAACGGCGATGCGATGTAATTTTGACGTAGAAGCTGTGAAATCCTATGCGGAGGCGAATTCGCCGGGAATCGCGTTAATTACGATGCTCTTTTTTTTTATCGCCGCCAAAGGATGTTACAGCAAGTACGCATTATTCGCGTCGCATGATAAAAATTGCCATGTGAATCCACCTTTATCTGCGGAAACATTGACATAGAATATATTTTTATTATAAATCAAAGTCTTCTACTTGCAATAGTTGTAACAAACCATTGTTTATAATGTCTGTCGCATGAAGCCTTTTTCATTGTTAAACATGGTACGACGTAGTGCCTAATTTTGCCACCAGAGCAGAGAACGTAATGGCATTGTTGGCACTAGTTAACCGTTTCAACTTCATAATTAACGGTCATTTTCCATAAGTTAACATGTAAATCAACAACCGTCACATGTTTTTCCTTTCACGTGACAGACATTACACAACAATACTTTGTTTACCAACAACGAGCAGAAGACTTTATTATAAATGTTTACTTTTTATTCTGAAATAACATATTTTTTGAAACTGAAAATGTTCTTGTAATTACAGGACTGGATGTCAGCGCAGTCGTTCTGTCGCTCTCACGGCATGCAACTTGTTTGTCTTCAAGATCAAGAGGAGATGATTGCTCTTCAAGAATACTTCACCATGAACGGTGAGCTGTTGTCTACATTTAATTATTAAATTAATGTCTTTCAAGAATGAACTGGAAATGTCAGATTTTTACTCCTTTGTATTGCAAACTTGAGTATATAATTTAGTTATTAAATTTTTACTTACATATTTATAATTTTAACATAATTAGATAAGACCAGAAATATTATACTTTTAGCTAATTTCGGAATATTTAAAAATAAATTTTCCAAGGCAACGAAGTGTACAGTAGATCATGCTTTCTTGCCCTCATTTTCATGTCTATATTTTGAAATATCTGAAATTACTTTTATATATTCCTCTGCAAAATTTAAAATTTCAATCTTAAACAAATTTTAATAACACGTATATTCTCTGCAATTATAATAGAATAATACTCGTACAATAATTATGGGGCAGAGCAATTCAGCCACACTATAGATTTGAATCCAAAGCTAAATCAAAATACTAAACATGGTGCTAAACCAGTGGGTAAAAATGGTGCTAAAAAATGTGGGATAAAGCGGTGCTAACGTACCTATGTTTAACATTGTTGCTTTACATCAATTTAGGCTACACAGTACCGTGTTTATAGCCCCTTATTTAGCACTATTGTTATTACTCGACTTATTCAGGGATAGTAATTGAGGGACAAGTTGCTTTGTGAATGCCCCCTCCCCCTCCAATGTTTAACCCTAGCATTAGCAAGGAATGAGGGGGGTGGGGGTCAATATGACCCCTAACTCTTCTTAAGTGGGAAAAAAGTGTAAAATATTGCTCCAAAAACTTTAAAAAAATTTCGTAGCCTCAGAATGCAAGTCACGTAAGTACAAAAAAATTTGATGCAACTTTGAACCTTATTTCAATATAACTTAAAGCTCAAAGTCCCATCAAATTTGTTTGTACTTACGCGACTTGCATTCTGAGGCGACGATTTGTAATCCTTATTTAGCCTCCCAGCAATGTATTTCCGCAAAAAAAAATATATATTTTTAAAATGTGATTGAAAATCAAAAGTCCCCCCACTCTTTGCTAAAATGTGTAACAAAAACGTTCCTTGGTAATTTTAGGTTCAATATTATATTCTCTTGATAGAAAAAGTTTTAATATGATCATAATTTTCTCAGCGTATACCGGCTACAGTTTTTGGACGGGTCTAAACGACGCTGTAATGGAAGGCCTGTTCACCTGTGATGGATTTCTCCACCCCTTCGTGAAATTCAACGAAGGAGAACCGAATGGAAAAACTGCTGAAAATTGCGTGCTGTTAGAACTCGGAGAAAATAGCGGACTGAAGGACGAAAAGTGCACACGGGAGTCATCTTTCATTTGTGCCGTCACCGAGCCTTGTGCTTTGCTACTCTTGCAGTTGCAATGATTTGTGTAAAGGTATATATTCACCCGGTAGGCTTAGCACCGCTGATTTGGTCATAAGAAATTCAGTTGACACACTCGCTCAAATGTTTCCGATTGTGATTTTTTCGAACAGCTGTTTGCCTTAGCACACGATTTCAATGCAATTTTTGAAAATTTTTGAATTTCGTGGTTAAAACAATTGACGAGTTCAATTATTTGTGCGCTTAGCACCGAGCTTGGCCTCTCCAAATTTCCGAGCAATCAGAACGCGTAGAATGACCAGCTGTTTTCACCTTAAATCAAAATCTTCTACTCGTTGTTTGTAAACAAAGTATTGTTGTGTAACGTCTGTCGCGTGAAAGGAAAAACATGGGACGGTTGTTGATTTACATGTTAACTTATGGAAAATGACCGTTAATTATGAAGTTGAAATGGTTATTAACCAGCGCCAACAATGTCATTACGTTCTCTGCTCTGGTGGCAAAATTAGGCACTATGTCATCCCATGTTTAACAATGAAAAAGGCTTCATGCGACAGACATTATAAACAATGGTTTGTTACAACAATGGCGAGTAGAAGACTTTGATATATAAATAATATGGAAATTTAATAAGAATAAACATTGCACTTAAGATTTTAGTCCTGTTTTAATTCTAGTACTACATTATAACGATGATACTAAACCAGGGACCACATGTTTTTTCCCCCTCTAAGGCCTACACGGACAAAAAATTTTACTAGGCAAACTTGGTAAGAAATACACTTACAATCTTTTTGTTGAATTGTACAGCAAATCTTGTAAATTTTTACTACGGGCTTTGCAAAATTTACAATCTCAGCATTGTAAAAAATACTTGGTAAAAGTTTACCATTTTGTAAGTGATATTTACAATGTTCGCAAGTTAGCGCTAGCATATTATAACTTCATAAAATGTTACTATCGAATGTTAGTAAAAGTTTACCACGTAGTAGCTAAAACCTACTATGTTCGCAAGTTGGTGCTAGCATGTTGTAATGCCTTAAATTGTTAATCGCGAATGTTGGTAAAAATTTACTATTTATAAGTAGCTGATGTTTACAACGTCCACAGCGCGTTGGCGCTAGCACGTTAAACGTTGTAAAAAGAACATAACTGAATTGTAAAATCTTACCATACGTGGTAAAATTTTGCAAACTACAACATCCTGTTTTCAAAAAAACCGTTGAGATTCTTCATTTGGCTTGTGCGATTTGAGCAAACTGGTTGCAAAAACTTTCTGTGCTGAAATATATCTAATTAATAGTGCTCCAAGTACCCCAGGAATAAGCAAATTACCGATAAATGACTATGATCATCAAGCTGATCATCAGGCTGATTATATTATAAGGTAAGCAAATATGATAATTTGTTGATCTTTCTTGTGTTTTAGAAGTATGCAATGTACATACAGTCGATCATTACAATTTTTGTAGAATTTCTTTATTATTTCTGTTTAGTTACTTTAATTTGTCACAGGATATTTGTATTGCAAGTTTGTATATTGCAAAATTCACTACTACGTTCACATGACGGTGTTTAATACATATCCGTTGACGACGCCTCATAAGAAAAACATGCACTATATCACACAATATCTGTTGTGTACGGATCCGTATTAAACAGCGTCATGTGAACGTAATTGTAACTTGTAAACGCACGTCAGAGTACGAAAATATTTATATAGGGCTACAAAAGTATAAAAGAGTGTACCATATCAAAATTATTGTTGGGTAATGTAACCTTCATTGCATTAATTGTACCGAGTCTAATTATTATCATGTTTGCAGGACAACGATGCGCGGTTTGGTGTGACATCGCGATGAGGGATGAGTCTTTTTTGTTGCCAACCGCAGATCTAGATCGCACTATCACCTAACAGCGAACTATCCACGGCGTCCACACATATCAGTAACCGACCCTCGCCCACTGATTGACCCACACGGCATCCACGACCCACGACTGACCCACGTACGGTACCCTCGCGGGGACATTCTTCTCTACACTGGGTACTGTACTGGAGATACGGCGGCAGTCATCGTTTTAATTGTTTCAAAAGACTTACACGGATTATAAAATTTTATTATATAAAGTGATTTTAATTCAAACTTCATTTTTTTGTAAATCTGAGTTTTCATCAGCCAATAAATGCATTAACTTAATTTCTTAATTTTTTTTTTAATTATTATAAAAGTGTTCCCGTCCTTAATAATTTGTAATTTTAATTAACTTATTAGCACTCGATGATTATTTTAAAGTAGGATATCAAATATTTATTTTTAATACAAATTTCTTGTGATTTGTGTGTGTGATCATGTGATCAATACATGACAATAAGTAGTAGTAATAAAAAAAACATAATTATTAACATTAGCTCTATTAAGTGAAAATATTTTTTACGCAAAGAGTCGGTTTTAAATTTTACATACTTATTTGTTACTAAATTTCTACCACTGATTTGCAAAGATGAGGTCAAACTTTAAGTCCGGATTACTTTGTTGATTTTTATTGTTGCATCAATCGAAATCAACAAAGTTAATCCGGACTTAAAGTTTGACCTCATCTTTGCATATAGCCGGTAGATATTTATTTACAATTAAAAGTATGTAAAATTTAAAAGCCTAAGGTATGCAAAAAATTACCAACATTTAGTTAGTAAAATCCTGCAGTAAAAGGAAGAACAATTTTACTAGCACTGCCAGTTAAATTTTACCAAGTTACTGACCTTCTATTTTACCAACATGCCGTAAGATTTTACTACGCAACACATTTTTAACTTCTACGTCATCGTTAGTGTAATATTTTACTGCAAAAGTTAGTAAATTTTAGCTACTTTTCAGTATACAAAATTTAGCAAACTCAAAAATTAAATTTTTACACAGCTACTGTCTTAGTGAGATTCGACCCGCCTTTTGTTAGTAAAATCTTACTAACCGTTGGCTAAATTTTTTGTCCGTGTAAGGCTTACATGTTGGTTTTGTTGTGTTTTCCATAAATTCATAAAATTCAGTTCAGCATCGTTCTATGGAATTCTATAATACTTTTACAAACAAATTAGGAATGAATTAATATTAATAATTTAATATTTCTTTTGTATGTTTTGAGTTTTGATGGATGAAACTTTGAATTGTTATAAAAACTCAGTTTTTTTTTGCTGTTAGTTATAATTATATTATACTTCATTGCACAATTTTACAGTAGTACCATATTGTCTTATTAAATTTTTTACATGAATTTTTTTACGACAATAATAAGTAATAAGGTCAATGTTAAAAAAAAGAGCGGGGGAAATGCCTAGCTATGTTGCATAATGTTAAATCTGGCAATTTTAATTTGTGGGGGGGGGGGGGGATGAAGCACCACCTGTATTATTCGCGCCCTGTTGGTTCAAATGTTGCAATATTATACTAATTTCTATTCGTTTTATTACGTTAAATCTATAATATTTCTCTCGATCCTTAATTTCAAAAGAGTGAACTACATTTGTCAAATAATAAAATTATACTATTCATTCATTCATTTGCAAAAAAATACAATATTTATTTACCAAATTTTTATTAATTAATGGTCTATCCGTTAATTGTAGGAAATTTAAAATTTTAATTATTTTTAATTTTCAATTATGAAACTTGTTAAATCATTCTACTATTTATTCATTTATAAATTATAATAATGAAAATCATTGTAGCTTTTAAATTAAATATAATATTTATTCTTCTGTTAATTATTGTTTTATTTTTTAAATATATATTTCTGTTATTTGATTTTGTATTATACAAAATGCAGAACAAATTCATTTTTTTTCTTAATAATGTACCTTACTGGTAGAATGTTAATGAATATTATAAAATTAAATATTGAAATTCAGAGCAGCAAGTTTGGTGGAGAACCTATAGTGGCGAGAATTGGAACTACGGGTTTAATTTAATGGTTCATTTTTTCATCTGATTAAACTGTAATATCATGTAAATAATGAATCACGGATTAAGTACCCTTTGGCAAAATACCCTCGTTTGAAGTACCCTCGTTTGAAGTACCTTTTTAGATAAAATTTATATTGCTAATGAAAGTGACGATAATAAAATAAATTCCACTTTAAGTTTTCCAGCAGCCATGGAGGCTAATTTTACAGAAATGACAACACCAAAATTAGAAGTCCCATACCTTCAGAAAATATAAATATTATATCAATTTCATAAGGTATGCTTCTTATATTTTTTTATTATTTTGCGCTATGGAGTATCGACCTCAATATTTTTTATTGCAGAAATAGATAGAAGGTGCAAAGTTATGCTTCCCTGATTTTTTTAACATTTTTTAGATCGCGGGAAGTATTTTTAAAAAATTATTGAAAGTCCTTTTTGTGACGTCACGAGACGCCGCTCCTTATGAAAAGGACAAGACTTGCCGCCGCGTGACGTCACAAAACCCTGGTAGCACAATCTACCATAAGCTCACTCGCTTTCCACGTGGATATATGGTGGACTGTTCACGTGGATTTCACATGGACTATGACAATCATCGCAGTACTTCTCCACCATGGGAATATGGTGGTGGCTTCCACCATGGACATTTCCACCATAGTTCCATTACCTTAACCGCTTATAAATATACCCTTCTACACACTTAATGAGCTGATTTTTTAGTCGCATTTGATTAACATGTAAACCATAACAAATTCACAAAAGTTGTGAAAAAAAATTGAGACAGGTTTTAGTACCTAAAACCTATAACATAGAAAAAATTTCAAGACAATTATTTGAGCCGATTTTTTTTTAATTAGGCTCTCCATGGGAAGGCCCTATGCTGAAAATTACAACAAATAATTTAAAGAAAATCATCTCGCTAAATTTTTTTGAAATTTTTTCTATGGCTTTTAGGTACTGAAATCTGTCTCTCCGATTTTTTTCAGAATATTTGTGAATTTGCTACATGAGTTTACATGTTAATCAAATGGACTAAAAAAAACTGCTGATTGGCGTTATCTTACCCTTAATTTGTTAGGAAAACAATTTTTTTTTATTAATGTAAATAATTTGTAATAATACCCTTAAATTGTAATTTTACCTTATTTATTTTTTTTTATTAAAAAAAAAACATCAAATTATATCAAAGAGAGAGATTCATTAAACCTCACAGTAACTGCATGCAGTCAGACAAGGGTGGTGGCTGATTTGCGGAGAGATTTCAGTACCGTTGGTAGTGGCAATAATCAAGTTCCTCATCATCTTGTAGCTCATCTTTTCAGTCATTGAAATCATGGAGAGCAGGCGTTTTAAACAGCTGCTCCGGAAGATGTCGAACTGAGAAGCAGTAAACTTTTTTTTTAAACTATAATAATAGGTATGTTCGTAAACTCTGCCTAGAGTGTACACTTTCTGCACACGACCGACCTTATGTCCAAGGTCGGTCGTGTGCAGAAATGTACATATAGGCAGGGTTTACGAACAGACCTAATACTACATATTATATTTGTAGCTCAATTTTTAGAAAGTGTCAAGATACCGCAAACCGCACATCCTGCTGCTTCAGTGTAAAGCTAGCAAAAATTATTAAAACATTTTTACGCGCATGGTGTGTCGAAACAATTTTCTGAAATCTGCGGAGTAAAGGCATTGAAACATAATGAAACCATGAAAGTACTCTGTACATGTACTGTAATACGGAAACTTACTTTCACGTTTTTAACGTTTCAAGCCACATTCTTGCAAAAAAATTTAATTCATATGCATGCCATAAATTCATAAAATATTTATTTTATTAAAAGGTCCATTTGTAATTAAACCCCATTTTCATTACATACACATTCTGCACTTGAAACATGACAGTCCTTCAATTACGTCAAATTTACAATGCACATAGAAAATGAGGTGCAGAAAATCATGTTGGTACTGCTATGGTACCTTAAAAAGGACAATACTGTATAATTATGCATACTATACTGAACCTGGCAGCATTCAGCTAGGCTTGATGACAGCTAGTTACAAATTGCTGATGAATCACCATGATGAAATCTCTCCGAGGTTTTCTTAATCAGCTGGACGTCGACACAAGTTGTCTCTGCTTCCCAGCAACCTGCCAGCGGCATCGTTATATTCAGCTGATGTGTGCAAAGGTTCAACCTGTAAACAGAAAAATATAGCACTGTAAAGTTTGCTTTGAGATCATTAAATTAGCGTTAAGAAATTCATGAAGATTTCCAGCAGACCGATCTCACTGCTCTGAACTCCATGAAACTCGTGGTTTAAACCTGAAATTAAACAATATATATCATAATTACTTTACCTGGTAACCGGAACAATACTGTAACGCTATCAAACTTCTTGTCCGTTGATTGTGCATATATTGAAACTGCACTGTACAGTAATTTGTCATACATTCGTGTATGCACACTTCAGTATCATATGCATAATTCTTGTGTTCATATGCATGCCTAAAATAATGTTATCATACAATTTGTAACAATTTACTTATTTAACTCTTCATGCAAAATGAGTATTATATGGTAACATACAAACAGTATGCATATGCATACAGTATGTACATATACTGTATGCATAATATAGGCTTTGGCGAAAACGAATTACTGATGCATACAACATGAAACAAAACCAACGTACCTTTTTATCTGCCGCAATACTTAATAGACACAATATTCAACGCATTCGTTACCTTAATTTTGGACACTGAAACTCTCCATAAAGTTCATTAACTGTCGTAGAATGCTTGATGGTTACCAATCGGGAAAGTAGCAACAAAACATGCCTGGTAGCTGCCTAGCTGGTGGTTTAACGCCACCTAGAAACAGAATTTATCACAAAGCAACTGTGGTACTACCTTTATTATACATTACTTTAACTCATTTATTAATAAAATATAACTCATCTGATGAGAGTGATGAGAATATTTGCTTGAAATATAAAATAAATCCACTGCACCACACACGCCGGGTGAAATCATTCCGCTCGCTGCTCGCGCTTCAATTTTTTTCTTTAACAACACTGCGCATGCGCGCAGACTTTATAACCGCGAAACATGACCCGTGGAAGATCCCACGTTTTCCCATGAGCCTTCCACTAAGTCAACGCTTAAATCGAATAATAGGCATTTATAGAAATTTTCTTGAAAAAAAGTAAACAAAAAGTATCACAGCATCACGTACAATGAGTACGGTATCCTACTTAATTTGATATAAACAAATATATTGATTTTGAAATATATGGATAACCGGTGGAGATTGAGTGGTGTTGTCAGCGTGTGGTCCGTCCACCAGTATTCATCCAAAAACACACATTCTTAGCAAATATTTTTTCAAAAATGTTTGATTCAAATATATTAATGAGTGTTAAATGTGAAGGGTCCCCATTAACATGTAGAATTGATTTTTGATCAACTATTCGAATTTTTAAACTAGTGGAAAAGTGTGGAACACTTATGGAAAAAATCCACTCCACAACTTTTCCACGTTAGTCCACATGAATTCCACTACGAGTTCCACGAGTGTGCTACCAGGGAAAGGACTTTCAGTAATTTTATAAAAATACTTCCCGGGCTCTAAACAATCTGAAAAAAATCAGGATAGCATAACTTTGCACCCTCTATCCATTTCTGCAATAAAAAAAATTGAGGTCGGCACTCCATTGCCGTATTAATATTACAGACAAATTTTTCGGCCCACAGAGCCATCTGTTGGTCGTAAATAACATTAAAATATGAAAATAATTATACATCTGAACATGTCGCTGTGTTTGCTAATTTTTATACATCTTTGTTTGCAAAATATTTCTTATGTAAACAGGAACTGCAAGTATACAAAATATTATGAATATCGTCATGCATGTGTTTTATCTTTTTCTCAAGGAAATTTTGTTCCTAGGCTGTTTGTTTTGTTAATTTGTTCCGCAGTTTCATTCTAATGTTTGTTGAATCAAGATGAAATTTAACTTACTGCTTTGGGTTCGTATGTTTTATATTGACTAAATCAAATTTTGGAAATAATTTTAATAAAAATGAGATTTTTAATTAAAAAGCATTGCTTATTAGTAACAAAAAACATCAAAAAAATTTTATAAAATGAAACTTTTTTGATAAGCATATCAATCGGATAATTCAGTACAAGGACATTTGGTCACAAGAATATTTTTAATACCAGATAAGAAAAAAATGTTTTTTTCATATCATTGAATTTATTTATATAACATTTTAATTTATGAATCAATGGTCATTTTTTTTAAAGCAAAGTAAAAGTGCTGTGAAAGATATTTTCATTGAATACTTGATAGATGAAAATATTTGAAAATATTTATTCTTACAGGGTAGTATTATCATCACGCTTCTTGCTTGCTTCACATTGCAGGTATGTCATTTAAAAATAATGAACAAATGCTTTATTTATGTGATTTGTGTTAAATTATAAATATAACTACATTATAAAATAATAATATTAATATTTAATGGACAATTTGCATCAAATTTTTTTTAGTAGCTCAATCGAAAGCGGAGGTAAAAAAATACACCTATGAATTTTATGAGATTTTTATTCAAACTGCACCATGGCTAAAATAGGGATGTAAAGAAGTCACGTGACCTGGAGGCGGCGCCCGTGTCACCAATGACGTCATTGAACTGTCTGGTCAAGCAAACGATCGTCTATATAACGCTTGTAAACAATAAATTAATTGTTGCTTGTTTCCATAGCAACGTGGTTGTTTACAGGCGTTATAAAGTTGATCGTTTGTTTGACCGAACAGTTCAATGACGTCATAGGCGACACGGTCACCGCCTCCAGGTCACGTGACCTCTTTACATCTATCTTTTAGCCATGATGCAGTAAGAATAAAAATCTCATAAAATTCACAGGTGTATTTTTCGACCTCCTCTTTCGATTGAGCTAGTAAAAAAAATGATGCAAATTGTCCATTATATAAATATTAATATTGAGTAGAAGACTTTGGTAAATTCATAACAATAATTCAACAAACTGGGAGTCTGATATGACGTGACAAACTGTGTCCTCGATATGCGAGGGTCACGTGACGTCAGATTGACCTTGAACCGGATAGAATGTAACAGCTAAAGTGTTTAGTATTTTAAAATTAAACATACATTACTAACATTTTTATTTTTAACAGCGTCTTAAAGGTGTACCAAAGTGAATACATTTTTAACAAATTGGGTACATTAGAATAGACCATAATGATTTCATTTTTTTATTTCATAATTCAAAAATATACAAAAAATTATGCTTTCCGGAATTTTTTCAGATTTTTTGGAGTGTGGAAACTAATTTTAAAAAAATATTTGAAATATCTGAATTAGGGTGGTACACCTGATGGGACAACCGTGGCGTTATTTTATCGTATTGCGATTGGCTATTGATGACGTCACGGTTGTCCCATCAGGTGTGCCACCCTAATTCAGATATTTTAAATATTTTTTTTTAAAAAATTAGTTCCCGCACTCCAAAAAATCTGAAAAAATTCAGAAAAGCATAATTTTATGTGTATTTTATAATTATGAAATAAAAAAATAAAACTCCCCTTGTCAATTATTTTGGTATCCCTGTGGCTTAATATTTCAGTACGATGTCTAGTTAATTTACATTTCATTATTTAGTATGAAGCGTGAATCCAAAAACCGTTGGTTGATTCATGCCAGCACGCGGCCGCAGCAGCTGGTGATCAGGGTTATACTTATAAGAATCCATCCCAATGGAGCATAGCCCTGCTGGTGATACGACAAGAAGGGGGGCGGGAGGAGGTTTCCCCGATTCGCGGGAGGTATGAATCAACCAACGGTTCTTGGATTCACTTTTCAAAATAAATAATTAATTGTAAATTAATTATATATCGTACGAAAATATTGAGCCATAGGGATAACCAATATAAGTAAAACTGATGATAACGATTGTGAATATGAATTTTGTTAATATTTTTCAGGTCGAGAGTAAGGATGTAGCGTGTACGAATCGCAGATTGAGGAACAGGTTAGTCAAATCGATTTACTTTAACATTACAAACGATATTTTTTTTTTTTTTTACCAAAGTGTGTATGAGGGGGTTAAAACGACCTAATAATAATTCCTCGTCATCTATTGTGTTATTTGTGTAAATACAACATAATATATTGCTGGAAGGCTATCTAAGGTTACAAAATTTTCAAATTATTAGGATCTGTGTTGCTATTAACAAAAAAAAATCACATACTGTACATGAAAAATATGATTTTTTTTTTTAAATGGTCTCCTCTACATGAAATGGAACTTCCATGTTAAATTAGTAAACTTTAAAAATTAATAACTCAAAAACTAGCTTGTACCTGATATTTTACCTATGATAGGGAATGTAGAAGAGAATATTTTAATTTTTTTTTCATAATTTTCATGAATGGGATTTTTATTTAAATTAGGTATATTATCTCTATCTTAAGGTATTAAATTTATTATCTACTAAAACGTCAAAAATATGAAGAAGGCTGGAGGAGGGGGGGGGGGGAATTTCAAAACAATACACGGTCTAAAATCTTAATGCTCAAATTTTGATTTTAAATTCTTTAATATTTTTGTTTTATAATTATTTTTCAGAAATAAGTTCCTTAGAGTATTAAAAAACACCATTCTATCATAATGATACTAGCATATATTATATAAATATAGTCATATTTATTTATTTATTATATTTATTCAGAAAACAGACTACAGGTTAGGTATCCGATTATAAAGAATACAAAAGTTCATAAAAATTCTTAGTTAAAATACACACGTACAAAAATTATTATATAACTAAAATCTTGGTAACATATAATACATTATAATTCATTATAATAATAATAATAATAATACATTATAATAATTCTTAGTTCATGATAAGTACATTCAGTGTAATGTAAAGATATTTAATTATTTTCCAATGTTGTAATTGCAGAACCCGAACGAAGAGTAACGTGAAAAAGAAATTTGAAAATATATTAAAGGATTCGACAATACAATATAACCACCTTTTCAAGGTAAATATTAAATGGAGTATTGACCTCAAATTTTTTTATTGCAGAAATGGATAGAGGGTGCAAAGTTATGCTACCCTGATTTTTTTCAGATTTTTTAGACACCGGGAACTATTTTTAAAAAAATTATTGAAAGTCCTATTTGTGACGTCACGCGGCGGCAAGTCCTATCTTTTTCTTAAGGAGCGGCGTCTCGTGACGTCACGAATAGGACTTTCAATAATTTTTTAAAAATAGTTCCCGGGCTCTAAAAAATCTGAAAAAAATCAGGGTAGCATAACTTTGAACCCCCTATACATTTCTGCAGTAAAAAAATTTGAGGACAATACTCTATTTGCGACCGAAAAATTGTTCCATAAGATATAGGAAGGGGCATTCACAAAGCCCTAAGGCCACATTTAGGGCTCGATAATTTAAAGCCAGATTTTAGGCATGCTTTTTAGACCCAAAATTTCTGGTCTTAAATTATCGAGCCCTAAATGTGGCCTTAAGGCTTTGTGAATGCCCCTTAGGATGTTATGTGCGCCCAATCGTTTTTTTTTGGTAGTAAATGGTAGGACAAAGGGTTATTGGTGACGTCACTTCCCATTTCATCTTAATTCCAGCACTTTTGATCTATATAGCACTTCATCCGAGTACAAATTTGGTAATGAAAAAAAAAATCATTTTTTTGTACTTTAAAATTACTTTCTCTTTTCAGAATCAACTTTGTACTTAAATGAAGTAATTTATTAATCAAGTGTTAAATGTAAGATGAAATTAGAATAAATTTGTACTGCCATAAAGTATACTGAAACCAATTCAGCATCTAGTTTAGTGTGTATGTAACTTTTCTGACCCGTCCATGTAATTTTCTGTATTTTCAGAACTCGATTGAAAAATGGAAAGACATTTTTACAGAAAGCTTACAACCTGAACAGTATACGAAGAAAAGGAATATAAAAAAGTATGTAAAAAAACAAGAACAAAAATGAAATTATTTAATGTATTATAGGAAATTTTATTGCTTGATAATGTATCCGTGAAAAAATGTTCAATTTTCAAAACAGGAAGGTTCATTATCATATATCAAACTTCTTAAATTACAAGGTTATTAAATTGTAAATTTCATTTTCTATAAATATATTAGGAATCTGAAATTAGCAATGTGATAATTTTACAGCAGGGAGAAAGAAAATCAATTTTAAGGGTAATATAACACGAACAATCGATTGTTTGTAGTCCCATTTGATTAACATGTAAACCTTAGCAACCCCATAATGATTCTGAATTTTTTTTGAGAGACAGTTCTTGGCACCAAAAAAAATATGAAAAAAAATTTCAAAACAATCAGACGGTCCAATTTTTTTTAAATGAATTTTTTAAATTTTCAGTATAGGGCTTTCCCATGGAGACCTAAACTAAGAAATTAATTTAAAAAAATTGGATCGTCCGATTGTTTTGAAATTTTTTCCATATTTTTTTGGTGCCAAGAACTGTCTCTCAAAAAAAATTCAGAATCATTATGAGGTTGCTAAGGTTTACATGTTAATCAAATGGGACTACAACAATCGATTGTTCGTGTTATCTTACCCTTAATTTCAATTTTGTTTTCTATGATTTTAATAAAATACATTGTATTATTAAATGTGATTCCAAGAAGGGAACTTTAATTTTTTTATAAATAAAATTTTCCCTTTTAATTTTTTAATTAATTTGATAACTTTTTTTATTATTTTACAATAAATTTATTCAATAAATCATAGTTAATTCCAATTACATATATTATAATAATATGTGTGTGTGTGTGTAATATATTATAATATAATAATAATATTATTATTCAATTGTTTACTAAATTTTGTTTCAGAAATTCAAAAAAGGTACCTAGCAACAAGATTTCAAAGAATGTTATATCGAAATACAAACGTTATATAAAGGTACGTTAAATTTAATCAAATAAATAAAATTTTGTTTATTCAATTTAATGGTATGTAATCATGAACCAATGAAAAACCTATGTGTCTGGAAAAAATAAATTTTGTTCGATGGCCAGTTTATTCTTGATGCTTAATTTGACTTCTTATAATTAGAGGATTTTAAAAAGCATAATATACATGTATACTGACTACTGATAATATACTACAAAACACCTGAAAATCATTATTTAAGGTATTGGAGTCCTCTGATTAAAATATGTAAATTTAAGCATAAAGAATACACTGATAGTCAAATTTTGTTAAGGGTGTAGATGTTGCAAAATTATACAAGTTTGCTTTTTTAAAAAAATTGCATATCAGTAACAGTTTTTAAAAAATCGAAAGTACAGAGGTCAATAGGTCCTGTGTCACTTTTCAATGAAATGAGAAATATTAAAGAGGGCTTTGCTTGAAATCACAACTTTTGAATAATTTTTCAGCAACATTCTCTGACACCTACAAAAAAAAAAGAGAGTACCATAATTTTTTGCCCTTTTTTAGTTTCTAAAATAATTAAAAATAATACAGAGAGTTCAAAATTCATAAATTCATCCAGTTTGTTCATTGGCATTACATTTATTATTTGTTAGTATAACCTATGTTTGGCAAATACATCTCATTTGAGTAAATACGTCTTCAACTCATACTTTACACGTCTAAACCTAATCTTATTATTTTTTTTTTTACCTCAAAAACACGTATTTTTTTCTCTCCCTCGCTCAAATTGAGAATGAAATGGAAATAACATTTCTGTAATTTTATGCTCAATAAGAGGAAAAAGGGCGTAATCTTGTCTTTCCCCTCTTTTTTCCTCTAGAATGGTGCAAAATAGGAGGAAATTAGATGAAGAGAGAGCTTAATAGTGAATAAAAGTTAAAATTTATTTCAAATCGGGATCATTAAATATTTAAAAGTTATTTTTACTTTTTTTAAAATTTCAGAATCACCAGAGAAAATTAAAATCACTTCGATCAAATAAATCACCATTAAAAATAAGACAATCAGAATTACTGTTACAAATTAGAAAATTAGAAAAAGAAATTAGTGCTCTAAAAAACTCAAATGACGATAATAAGCAACAAATTATTAATTTAATTAATGAAAAGAAGGCATTTGAAGGAGAATTAATTGCAATTAGATCAAAATTTAGTAATTTAAAAGTTAAAATTAGAAATTTACTCTCGGAAAATCAAGATTTCATAATAAAAACACAAAATGATAAAGATATGAATTTAATAGATATGGTGGACGTCTTAAATCAAATGTACTCTGATTGTAAAATGAATTATGATTACTTGAATGAAAGCTGCACAACTCAATTATTAATGTATAATAAAACACTATCACTTTTGTCAAACTGTCCTAAACCTCCGGTTGCAAATACTGAAATAGATGGTGATAATAATAATACTGATGTTTTGGCGTTTTGCCCTGATGATTTAATCGCTTGTCTTGAAGAAATTGTAAAACGAGAATCAGAACTGAACGCATCATGCAGTGCCTCAATTGAAAATATAAAACAACAATTAAATACAGAATGTGAAACGAAATTACTAAATTTAACAACAAATTTAAACGAAAAATGTGAAGAAAATATTAATAAAACAATAATAGATATGAAATCTCAATGTTTATTAGAAACAAATGCATTACGAAATAAATATGATCAAGACTTAAAAACATGTCATGATATTTGTAATGAAACTGTTTTTAAAATACAAGAAGATTGTGATAAAAGAATTAATGCAAGTAATGACACTTTAAAAGCCGTTTGTTCAGATTTTTTCGTGCAAGAATCAACAAATTTAATTGAAGATCACCAGAATGTTATTATGTCAACTACTGAATTTTTAACAGTACAATGTTTATTAAGTGTATATAATCAAAACCTATCATGTCAGACACAGGTTGATTATTATGAAACATTATATAAAAAATATGAAAAATTATATAATGATATAACATCTGGTAATATAACTTGTCAAGATCAAATTAAAAATTTAACATCTGAAACTGCATTATGTATTGAAAATAATACAAGATTAGAAATATCTTGTCAGAATCGACTTGCTCAATTAAATGAATCGTATTTTAATAATTTGACACACACTTCTGAACAATTAAAGAAAAATTACGATGATAATATTAATGCAATTATAGACTACATGAGAGAAGAATGTTCTATGGAGAAAGATGCGGCGCAGACAGGATTTACGACTGCACTTGTACAGTGTCAAACCATGAGTAAGTTTTGTTTTTAACGAAAAGGGATTATTGACCTCAATTTTTTTATTGCAGAAATGGATAGAGGGTGCAAAGTTATGCTACCCTGATTTTTTTTCAGGTTTTTTAGAGCCCGGGAACTATTTTTAAAAAAAATTATTGAAAGTAATTCTTTTTGTGACGTCACAAGACGCCGCTTCTTAAGAAAAAGATAGGACTTGCCGCCACGTGACGTCACAAAAAGGACTTTCAATAATTTGTTAAAAATACTTCCAGGGCTGTAAAAAATCTGAAAAAAAAAAAAATCAGGTTAACATAACTTTTCACCCTCTATCCATTTCTCCAATAAAAAAAATTGAGGCCGATACTCCATTGTTGATATAAATTAAAACGTAGTTTACATTGTTATCTACATCTTATCTTTAACCCTGGCAGTATCAGGGGAGAGGAGGGGGGGGTGAAGACCAGTAACTCTATTTTAAAACGGGAATAAGTGTGAAATACTACTCCAAAGATTATAAAAAAGTTGTGATCACCACCCAACCGATAGGGCTTTTGTTTAGGGCCTTGGCTGGATTGTAATTTTACATGGTTTAATAATAAAAAGCTTAAAAAAAATGTATTTACGTAAAAAAAAAATAAATAAATAAAATAAAAAAATTGAGGAAAAAAATTAAAATTTTCAACATGATATGTGATTTAAATAGCGGGTAGTTTTGACTCCACCCTCCTCCTTTTTGGTAAAGCGTGTAACAAAAAATCTTTTGGTAATGCTATAATATAGCGTTAAAAATTCTATGTATAATAATAATAAAAAAAAATAATATTACATATATATATATGTAATATTATTTTTTTTACCTCCAAAACGCAGCTTATTTCTTCAATGAAATAGTGACAACATTTTTAATATTTCATGCTCAATAAGAGAAAATAATCAATTTCTTGTATTATTCCTTTTATTTTTCTCCAACAAAAATTGTACAAAATGGGAGAAAAAAATAAAAAATGAATAAAAGATGAAAATCGCTTTTCAGATAATTTTAAAATTGTGTCAATGAAATAAGTAAAAACATTAATATTAGATAAAGAATTGCCGACAGTGAGTTAAAATGTGTTATCTGCATGGTATTTAATTTTTAAACTATATAACGCTCTTTAAATCGTGATAAAATAATGTGACGTCATAGTCATGCAAATATTTCACAAGCAAGCAAACAACACATGAGTTTGGATTTACAGCGATTTTCAGCATAGTTTTAGGCAACAAATATGAACATAAATATTGCAGAACGCGTTCATTTATTTTTCATAGCAACTGTCAACTGCACACAATGAAGTATCGACCTCAATTTTTTTTTATTGCAGAAAGGGATAGAGCGTGCAAAGTTATGCTACCCTGATTTTTTTCAGATTTTTTTGAGCCCGGGAACTATTTTTAAAAAAAATTATTGAAAGTCCTTTTTGTGACGTCACGCGGCAGCAAGTCCTATCTTTTTGTTAAAGAGCGGCGTCTCGTGACGTCACAAAAAGAACTTTTAATATTTTTTTAAAAATAATTCCTGGACTCTAAAAAATATGAAAAAAATCAGGGTAGCATAACTTTGCACGCTCTATCCATTTCTGCAATAAAAAATTTTGAGGTCGACACTCCAAAATGAGGGTACAAAATGGTTCCTTGAGCCCTGATTTAAAATAATTTATAATATTTATTTATGTTTCAGTTGGCAACCTACAGCTTGTTAATATAACTGATGATCAAAGTATTAAAAGAGTTTACTACATATCAGAAACTTCAGCTGCGGTAAGCATTTTTAACTGTTCTCCTTGATTTAATTGTACATTATTTTCTTTGAATTTTTCAAAAAAAAAAAATTGCACTGCATATTTGGTTACAAGACCTAGCTCGAGTTTTGCGTTATCAAAATTTTTTCAGATTCTTTTTAACCTTGCAACCTTAAAATTGTTCTTTACATTTAAAAATTTTTAATACAGTAATGATAAAATTGAGACAACAATTTTAATATTTCTTGCGTAATAAAAGTAAAAAATAATATAAATTTGTCTTCTTTTCTTTGAAAATGGTTCAAATTTGGAGGAAAAGAATGGACGTTTAGAGAAACTAAAAAGACTAATTTTTTCACTTCAGTTAGATTTTTTATTTATTGTTTTCACATTGTTAATATACAGAGTAAGGTTAAAATTATAATACATTATATGTTATAATGATATTTTATTTTTGCAGCTAAACTGGACCGAAGCTAATACATTTTGTAAAACCCGCGGGATGCGACCTTTATGTTTGGATAATGAAAGTGAATTGAACGCTCTGAACAATTATCTCACAAACCGAACAGGTATAAATATGAACTTTTACTTGCGTATTATATTAATGGTTCATAACAAACTTGAATGAATGAATGATAAATGAAGGAAGGATGCAATGAATGATAAAAATTAGGCTATTTAATGTTCGTTCTTAACAATTAAATACATAAATAAAAATTGCTATTAACATTTCATACTTAATTATTAATATGAATTGGTTTTCAGTGCTTTTATTTTAATCGAATTTTGAGGACACTAACTGGCTTAATTAAATTAATTTAATTAAATAATTAATTAAATTAATTATTTCCATTACTTTTTGCACATTTCAGTACAAATATTGTATTGAATTAAACAAAGTCAATGTAAGTACAAAAATTGTCCTTATATTAAAGGACAGAGAACACCGATCAGCTGTTTTTTTTAGTTCCACTTGATTAACATTTAAACCTTAGCAGACACACAAAAATTCTGAAATTTTTTTGAGAGACACAAAAGACACAGAAAAAATTTAAAAACAATAATTATTGGCGACGATTTTTTTTAATAAAGTTTTTAGTTTGACTCTCCATGGGAAAGCTCTATGCTGAAAATTAAAAAAAAAAAAAAATAGTCATAATAAAAATCGGTTTGAATAATTGTTTTGAATTTTTTTCTGTTGCTTTTAGGTACTATAACATCTATCTATCCATCTAAAAAATTTCAGAATTTTTGTTTGTCTGCTAAGGTTTATATCTTAATCAAATGATCTGATCGGTTTAAGTATCTAAAAATTTAGTGTGTGGTGAGCATCAAACGCAAACTCAATATAAAAATCCAACAGAACGAACTGACACAACCTTGTCCCTCAGGAAGCGCGTCCCAATACTGGACAGGCCTTCAAGATGCCATGGTGGAAGGTCAGTTCACTTGCGATGGCCATCCGGACACCTTCTCGCCGTTCAAACCAGGGCAACCAGATGGCAGCACTGTCCAGAACTGCGTGCTTCTTCAACTCGGGACTACCACAGGACTCAGTGACGAGACATGCGCACGGAACGCAGCCTTCATTTGTGACGTCACTAACCCTTGTGACATCCTGTTGCTACAACTTAGAGAAAATAATGTTGAATCTATGATACTCACTTAAATTACTTAAATAGACTGAAATGGACAGTTTAAATGTTGTTTATTATAATTTCAATTATATGATATAATTTTATTATTTATTTTAAACAGGGCGTGAAATAGCCACTTGATGAGAAGAATGATCATATTAGTTGAGTGTGTGAAGTCTTTTTCTACATCCCATTTCATTTACTGTACCCACTAAAAGCCCTACTAAATCGTTTGATGTTATTAGCCTATTTATTTTGCAATATTTTTCATAAAACAGGAGAACGTAGTTGAAGATGTACCATCGTCGTCTCGGAAAATTCCCACTTGCAGCCTTGTTAATCACCACCCAGAAAGAGAAAAAACACAGAGCATGATGATTAACAAGGCTGCAACTGGGAGTTTTCTAAGGCGATGACTGTACAGTACCATGATGTGAGAAAATTAATTTTATTTATTCAATGACCAGTTATTTTGTTATTTTTTGTGAAACAAGAAGGGTGCAACTAATAAAATTGAAGTAGAGTTAAGTTTAAAACACATTTAGTAAAAGCAATCGAATAAAATAATTCTAATTGTAAGATTCTTTCTGTCTCTGTCCTTTCTTTTTCTTTGTCTATATTTAAATATGAAATTCAGCTGTAATTCATTTTTTACATAATACTGTTCTATTACTGTTATTTCTTGTTATTTAATATTTAGATTGCAATTATATTTTCAAAATAACTAACATTGTGTTTTTAATTATGAATTCATCATAATAATTTATAATAATATATGTATTACTGTCATGTAAATATTATAATAAAATGTGTTATAAAATATAATTACTTTACAGACTTTACTCAACATTTATTTATCGTATTGTAAAATATAAACATCATAAAATTATTTTAAAAAGAGGTTAACACATGATTAGCATACGAGTTTTATGTTTTATAAACAGAATTTGAAAATAATTTTCAGTTATAGTTATAAAATAAAGAGCATATTAAATTTTACCGGGTCACAAAAAACATCGTTTGGTACAAAAAGTTTTTCATTCACCAAAATTTCGAATTTAGGGTGCCAATAAAAAATATAAATGCAGGGGTTTTTTGAAACCGAACTGTTGAAAAATTGCCTAGTACTCTACCAAAAAAAATTTAAAAAAAATATTGGCCAAGTAATTCAACTTTAAGGAGATTTAAATTTTATAGCTTGATTACAAATTGTTGCAATTTTTTTCATTTTGAAAAAAATGTTTTAATTTTATGTTTTATATAATAAAAACCTTTAAAAAGTGTTAACACGAATATTTATCAATAAAGAAACCATGATGTTAATTGAAAATTATTATTATTTCCACTTAGCCAGCAATTCACCACCACCCCTTCCTTAACAATGGTAGGGTCTAGAAAAAATGATTCTAGGGGGCATTCTCGGTATCGGAAGTATTAAGTGGTGCATTCACTGATCACCAATGTCAAGCATGACTCAATGTGTTTATTAGTTGAATTGGTGACCATTTTTAAGAGAAGTCATGCTTCACCTACCCAGGAGTAAATCAGTCTCCTGGCTTTGGACTATTCCAGTTCATTTATATCATATTTTCACCAACGAAAGTTGAAGCGTCCATTCTAAGTTAGGTTTCCACATTTTCTTCAGTCATTGGTAAATGTCAGGATAGATTGTAAAGCTATTAACATCTCCGTTTTCTTGTAATTATTAGTATTTTTTTTGTTAATCATACCCTATTGGGTACTTCTATTTTACTAATTACATTACTAATTACTAATATTAGCAGTATTAAATGGTTTGGTTAATAAAAAAATATTCAATATCTTTAGAATAAAAATTTATCCCATTATTTTTAATTGAACCCACGGTCTAGAGATAATATATTAACCATTGTACCGGTAAAGAGAAATGTTTATCTTATAATTTTAAATATTTATAAAGATAAACAAAACAAAGGCGTTGTTTATAAATATGTTTTAAACTTTCAACACGTACTTAAACATACACATAAAACAACGTAGCTAAAAAATGCATTCAAAAGAATCTGTTACGAAATTTATCAACATGTTAATGGAATGAGGAAGTGGATGAAGGAAATAATTTCAGTTTCTGTTTCTCTTTTGTGAAATTAAGATGCAAGGGAAGTGGCTCCGGCTTTTAGCCGTGGTACGTAATTAATTATTATTTCCTTGGACCTTGTTTGTAAATAATTTATGTAATTCAAGAATGATGATCCAGATTTTTTTTTCTGTTTTGAATTTCTTTTCTTCAAAGAACTCTAGTATGTAATTTTTGATTCATCAGTTAATTTTTGGAATAATAATAATTACTTGGTGTAAATTAAAAAAAGAAGCATTTTGGAGGACATTCACGAGCACTTTAACCTCCACTTTAGCCTCGATTTTTATTCCTGGTGCTAAACATGGTTAGTCCCTTTGGTTAGCCCCTGGTTATATAGCACCAGGGATAAAAAACGAGACTATAGTGGGGGTTAAAGTGCTTCGTGAATGTCCCCCATTGATTTTTAAATATCTCATTTGAAAAAAAATGTAGAAATTATAGAAAAATATTTTATTTACAAATATGAAACATCTTAGTAACAAAATTAAATTTTTTTTTATGAGAATGAACTATTACACTTTATTTTAAATAAAATTATTATTACTATTACTTATTTTTTTAAAATTACGTTTTTTTACATACACGTCTAATTATACTTGATTTTGTGATCACGATATTTACGCTGTAATATTATTTAACTAATTTGAAACATTCGTTACAGGGTGTCCTACTGTTGCTGCTTGATGTTTCAGTAAGTCGACATTAAAATATAATAATTAAAAATTGTGTAATATTATGTAAAAATTAAGTGTAACATTGTCCCTAGTATATATATAGGGGCAGTTTAATTGACCCATAATATTTTTTTAAACTGGAAAAAGTTGTAACTATAACTGATTAAGATATTTGCTAGACATTTGGCTTTCAAATGAAAAAACGTAGATTACATAATACCTTCAAAATCAAAGGTGAATACACTGCAGTGATGTCATACTAATGCAGTGTCTTTCAATTTGCTTGTATGTTATATAATGACTATCAGAGTCTTCTGCACGCAATGTTTTTAACAAAACATTGTTTGAACAATAAAACATTGCGCGCAGAAGACTCTGGTGACTATGATATCACATTGTTTTGCTTCACGCGATTTTAACAGTTCAAAAAATTTAAAATAACAAAAATGACAATGCACAACTTGAGAAGTTGTATTGAATAAAAAACAATTAAAAAAATAATGCAGATTGTGTATTTTAATATTAATTGATGTTGTTTTTATTCCATAAATAATAATATTTTTAAGCATAATGAATTCATAATAAAATTATACTGTATTAAAATATAAACATAAATCAATTTTATATGGTAGTAATTTTATATTTTTACAGCCTTCCTAGTAATTTTTTTATTGTTATTTTCAGGTGGAATGTAACAGGGGTAGATACATGAAACCGCGGGTAAATACAAGGTAAATATATTAAATAAATTTAGGATATAATTACACCGACTGTAAAGTATACCTTTAAATACTGTTTTTTTAGCTGCAATCGCTTTAATGAAAATATTTTTAGTTTCATTGAATTCTTTTTGTGTAACTTAAAGAAAATTCAATTTTCTAGGAATTACAATATCGTTCAGATTTCATTCTTGTTTCCTTTATGTTAAATTACTTTTATGAAATCTAAATTCTAATAACTACTTTTATTTAATCCTGATTTAATCTTGAAGATAAATAAATTCTTTGAAAATTTGCACCAGCTATTGAGATTATTAATTTAATCTCTACTTGGACAATATTTTTTATAAAATTATGATTTATTAAATGAAAATTTCAAAACTGAATTATCAAAATACATATAACATTATTGTCATTCAACATTTTTTATTCAAAAATGTATCATTGATATATATATATGTATATATATATATATATATATATATATATATATATATATATATATATATATACATATATATATTAATACATATAATTAAGACATAATGTCACTGATGCTCAAAAAGAATTCCGATTGTAAACTGAAAATATTTTTAGTCCATAAAATTAAGGACAAAACATCTGTTGGTTTGCTGATGCAAAATAAATAAATGAATAAATAAATAAATAAATAAATAAATAAATAAATAAATAAATAGATAAATAGATAAATAGATAAATAGATAAATAGATAAATAGATAAATAGATAAATAGATAAATAGATAAATAAATAAATAAATAAATAAATAAATAAATAAATAAATAAATAAATAAATAAATAAATAAATAAATAAATAAATAAATAAATAAATAAATAAATAAATAAATAAATAAATAAATAAATAAATAAATTTGATGTAGATTTTGAGAAATTTATATTTTCGTGTGAAAAAGACACAGATTTTACTCAATCCCACAGCAGTCCCTCTATTTAAAATAATGCTTTTTTTCAATTCTAAATATCTCGAAATTAACATAACTTATTTGTCTATTTTTTTCACGACAAATTATTTCATTGTGTAAGGAAGGTTTGCTGAAAATTTCAGAGAGTTGTACCATCTACTAATTCAAAAATTTATTCATCTTCTAAGCCTATTTTTCATACCACAGACTTTAACCCTTAATTAATTTCTGTTTTATTATTTTTGACTTCAATACATCCAATAAAATGTGAAAAAATATTTAACCGATGATTTCAGGACCAGGGCTCGTTACCAGCCTCCTCCTCAAAATGATTACATGCATAATTCCAATAACTACATGCCTATTACGAACGATTATATGCCTAATCCGAATGAATATATGCCAAATAGGAATAATTTCAGGCCTAACTCAAACCACTACAGGCCTAATAAAAATAATTACAGGAAAAATCCGAATGACACGCCTAATTCAAATGGCTACAGGCAAAATCCAAATCACATTCCTAATTCAAATGACTACATGCATAATCCTATAGATGACGTACCTAATCCAAAAGATGTCCTTCGCGAGCATTGTGAGGTAAGATTTACATTTCGTCGCCTCAGAAAAGAAGTGCCCTAAGCCCCACAAGGTTTGGATGGAAATGTGAGTCTTATTATACAACAGTATATAGCGTTTGCTTGGCTTTGTTGTTGTTTACATTCAGCAGTAGGTACTGAGAGGGAACTGGAATCACTTGATTTATTCCTCCTAATTTAACATATTTTAATTTTTTTTTAACAATAATATATACGTAAGAAATAAATATACATAACTTGAACATATACATTTTTTTTATTTTACCTAGTTTCATTATCATTACTTTTTGTTGTTCCGTTTCCCCCTCGTATTCAAAAGTCCGCGGGGAAAGCAATGGCCAGTGATTGGCTGAATTTTTTTAAGAATCTTAGGGTCAATATCAATGCATAAGTGTCGTAAAATGGTCATTATTGACGTGAAATTTGGAGTCGATTTACATTTTATTTAATGATTTATTGTATTTTTCACAGATATCATTGACAAATATTGTATTTTTTTCCATTTACTTGACATCTCAATCTATCAAATAAAATAATTGTCAAATGTACCACGATTGTCATATCGCAGAAAATAAATAGTTTTTGGTATGCTATTACCATGTTAAATAGGTGCTTTTTGCCTACATTCACGTGACGTCATATTTTTGTGACGTACGGTGAAAGACCCGTTGATTACCATAGAACGGTGTCGAGCGAGGCTTAATAATAAATAAAAAATCAGTAACGCTAAAATAATGTTTGAAATACATAATTTTGAAGTCTAAAATATAAAATATGTACTGTATATATGTATAAAATTATTAAATATAATAATATATTACATAATATATAATTTAATTTTTATATATTTGCAGTCTGCAGTTGGGAAATGGAGTGATTTGGTCGAAACCATCAAAACGAGGTAAGAAGCAATTACATTAATTACTATTATCATATTAATTATATTAATTTCAGAAAAAAAATTATAACGTAATATAACTGGGAATATTTAATAAATTGATGACCTGAATGAAAATTTTGTATTTCAAATCTAATTTGAAGATATCGAGTTATAATATAAATTTTATCACTTTTTTTTTCCATCCTCAGAAACGAAGGGAAAGATAGTGTGACGTCATAGTCATGCAACATTATTGTGCTAACATGCCAAATATTTACATGATTATGACGTCACAGGGTTTTGCAACATGATTGTAAGAATGTTGGGAGGCTTTTTATGGATTCACTATCAATATTTTCCGATGGTAAAGTAAAAAAATTTTACTCCGTAAAATGAAAGACAAAATAACTTTTGGTTTGCTTATGTTAAAAAAAATAAAACAAAAACAAATTTGTTGTAGATTTTTAGTAGTTAATTCTTTCGTGAGAAATAGATACGGACTTGACTAAAAATCACAGCAGTTCCCATTTATAACAATGCTAATCTCAATGCTGAATATCTCGAAAGTTTCACCAAATTTGTTTTAATTTTTATATGGAAAATTATTTCTTAATGCCAGGAAGGTTTGCTGACATTTTCAGAGTGGTTCATTATCTACTAAGCTTATTTTTTCGCACCACTCACGATTTGTAAAAATAAAGTAGAACTTGTAGTCCTCTATCAATATATGTTATAAAAAAATAATAAATGTTTTCAAATGAGAGAAATTTTGATAAAGTTAATTGAGCTTATAATTAATTTGTAATAAATTATAATTAAATTATAATTAAATTGTCCTATAGTATCACCGTCAAGCCTGCCACAATAACGAGGAAACCGAAGAAGAAAAAGAAGAAATCAAAGGTGAAAGATTGTAAGAAGGTAGGTTAGATCAATTGAGACTTGGTACAGTCAAATTAATTTAATATTCCCGCCAGAAGTGGCCGGAAGTGTAAAGTTTGCAGCTCTTCTGTTTGTAATTCAGTTTTGAAACTTTGCAGAGTGGTTTGAAGTAGAAATATACTGATCCATGTATAAAATTAAAGAGCGGAAATACGAATAGGAACACAAGAAAACATACACTTCCGGTTACTTTAGAAGCTTTTAGAAGCTGTCTTTACATATATTTTTTTCCACCTTAAGGTAGAGATAACGCTGAACAGCTGATCGACGTAATCCCCTTTGATTAACATGTAAACCTTAGAAAATTGACAAAAATTCTGAAATTTTTTTGAGAAGCAGATATTAGTGCCTAAAAGCCATAGAAAAAGTTTCAAAAACATTTAACGAGCCGATTTTTTTAAATTAATTTTTTAGTTTGGCTCTCCATGGGAAAGCCCTATGCTGAAAATTAAAAATATTAATTTAAAAAAATCGGCTCGTTTAATTGTTTTGAAATTTTTTCTATGGCTTTTAGGCACTAATATCTGCCTCTAAAAAAAATTTCAGAATTTTTGTCAATTTGCTAAGGCTTACATGTTAATCAAAGGGGATTACGTCGATCAGCTGTTCGGCGTTATCTCTACCTTAAAAGATAAAAAGAATTTAGAAAGCTTAATATTTTATGAATCATAACAATGTATATCATGTAACAATATTTTTGTATGGTAAGGTGGAGAAAAGACATTATTGTCTTAACCTCACCATTAATAAAAGACGTTTCTATATAATCTAATCTATTTTGCAATAATATTTTCAAATATAGTATTATATTGACTATATATAGAGTATCGACCTCAATTTTTTTTTATTGCAGAAATGAATAGAGGGTGCAAAGTTCTGCTACCCTGATTTTTTTTTTTTTCAGATTTTTTAGAGCCCGGGAAGTGTTTTTAAAAAATTATTGAAAGTCCTTTTTGTGACGTCAAGCGGCGTTAAGTCCTATCTTTTTTTTTAAGTAGCGGCGTCTCGTGACGTCACAAAAAGAATTTTCAATGAATTTTTAAACATACTTCCCAGGCTCTAAAAAATCTAAAAAAAATCAGGGTAGCATAACTTTGCACCCTCTATCCATTTCTGTAATAAAAAAATTGAGGTCGATACTCCATTGTCATTATTTTTTTATTTCAGGCACTCAAATTAAAACTAAACACACTGAGCAGTCGTAAGACTTCATTATCTAAATTAGAATCAACTCTTCAAATGAAAATAGATAAATTAAAAGATGAAATATCGATTTTAAAAAAGTCAAATGAAGATCGTACAGAACATATTATTGGACTTATTAATCAAAAGAATGAAATTCTTGGACAATTAAATGGAGTTCGTATAAAAATTACTGAACTTAATAAACAAATTGAAGAATTGAACGCCGATAAAGAAGGATTTATGAAAAAATGTGAAGATTTAACCAATCAAAATCTTGAATTATTGAACATGGTTGAAGTTCTTTCAGAGATGCATCAGGAATGTAATGAAGGTTTGGCAAATTTAAATGAAACTTTAATGTCTGAAAAAAGAACGAGTTTGTTATTAGTTACAAATTGTGCAGGAGGAAATGTGTCTTGTGAAGGTATTATAAATGATCTTAAAGAACAATATTCAGACTGTAAAACAGATTTGATAGAATCTGGTAATAAAATTAATGATATAAAAATTAATTATGAAGATTGTGTTTCAAAATTGTCATCTTTTGAAGAAATTTGTCAAAAAGAATTGGATACTTTGACGAATTCTACAATAATTTGCAAAGATCAATTAAATAATTTAACGATATTTTATGATGAATGTAATGATAATTATACAAATTGTAAAGAAATAAATTCAAAATTAGAATTTGAAAATATAAATTTAAAATTATCTAATGAAACCTGTACAAATAAACTTACAAATATTACAAATTTATATGAAAAATTGTTAGATTCAAATAAAAAAATAATATTTGCAGATGAAGATTTTGATGGAAATTATGAACAGGATAAAAATTTAATTGAACAATTAAGAAATAATTTAACTTATTATAAAAGTAAATGGAAATTAGACAAAGAAACAATGGAGTATTCGTATTACAATAATATGAAAAATCTAAATGAAACTTGGTATAAGAATATTACTGATACTAAAAAATACTATGAAAATGAAAAAAATGAACAGTATGCTTATGGTAATAATACAATTAAAACTTTAAATGATACATGCTTAGATAATATAAAAAAATATAATGCATCTGTAATTGAAGAATGTGACAGAAATTTGACCGCAAAAACGCAATATTTAATATATGAATGCTCTGAAAATATTACACAAATAACAACAAATTTAAATATGCAATGTGATGAAAAAGTAGCAAAAAATTCACATTACTTATATGATCAATGTAATTATAATATATCAAAATATAATGCATCACTTAAGTCAGAATGTTTAAAAACAATTGCGAAATATAACCAATCTCTGATAGAGAATTGTGATTTAGAAATTAAAAAATTAAATGAAACTTGTGCCATAAATATTTCAAATTTAACTTCAATGTTAATGCAATTCAAATCATTGTACTATGGATTACTAGATAATGATACAGAATGCATGTATCAAGTTGGAAATTTAACTTTGAATTTATCATATTGTCAATCTGATCTTAATGTTTTAAATTTAAGATTTAAGGCTTTAAATCAGACATGTTCTGCTAATACTTCAACTACAATTGCAAATTTGAACGCTGAATGTACTGCAAAATTGAATGCAAATACTCAGTTTTTATTAAAACAATGTGAAATAAATAATGCACTTTATAATGCATCAATTTATCAATCATGTGCTTCAAATATTACATCGTTACAGGAGTCTTGTAATTATAATATTTCAATATTAAATATAGATTTAAAGAAATGTTTCACTAAACTTTCATATTTTAATTCAGATTTTGATGCCTTGAATGTATCGTTTTACAATTGTAATTCATCGTTTACAGCATTAAATTTATCTTATAACGAATTAAATATTAAATTTGATTACACAAATTCAAAACTAAATACTTGTACTGAATCATTGAATGAATTAAAATATAAATATCAAGTCTTATATTTTTCAAATGAAGCGCTCAAATTATCAAATGATAATTGTACTAAATTTAATCAACAATTGTCAACTAATTATGAAACATGTAATTCCTCATTATCAACACTAATTGTAAAATATGATACATTATCTAATTATAGTGCTCAATTAATTAATATTAATAATTATTTAAACAATTCTTTACAAGCATGCATTTTATCAAATAGGTCGTGTTATGAATTATATTTTGCATTAAATATAACTCATCAAGCTTTATTAATTTCATATAATAATATAAGTAATGCTTATTATAATTGCAGTAATTTTTTAACTGCATTAAATAATGATTATCAAAATTGTACATCAAATTCTTTAGTGTTAAAAACAAATTATCAAAATTTACTTAAAAATTATAATGATTTAGTAAATACAAATAATAACGTAACTACAAAATATCAAAACTGTTTATATAATTTTGAAAATTGTAATACAAATTTATATAATTTAAATGTAAAATACGAATTATTAATTAATGTTAGTAATTCTTTAAATATATCTTACATAAATTGTAATCTATCATATGATAACATCAATTTAAAGTACATAAATTGTACTGCAGCTTTTAATGCATTAAATATAAGCTACCAATCATTGTACAAATCGCAAGAGATTTTAATAAACTCAACAAATGAACTAACAATTTTATATCAAAAATGTCTTGAATCAAATCAACAATTGAATTCATCACTACAATCATGTAATGAACAATATTATACATGTATTTATAATTATGAAAGTATTAACTCAAAATACAAAGCATTACAAATAACATATAATCAATTGAATATTTCTAGTACAAATTGTACTAGTGCATATAATACATTGTTAATATCATCCAACAATTGTACAGTAAACTATAATGTTCTATTGACAAGATATGAATCATTAAATATTTCATATAATATTGTTATAAAAACAGTAGAAGATCTGAATGTAACAAATGAAAAATGTAATTCGTCGTTTAAAATATTGACTTCAAATTACAACACTTGTACTTCGAATCTTCAAACTTTGAATGCTTCATATTATCAAGTCGTTTCTACGCTGCAAGTCGTCAATAATTCTTACCAATCTTGTCTGGATAATCAGAGAAAAAGCAACGTAAGTATAAATAAGCATGTTCGACAACCTACTTCAGTACACTTAGTTTAAGTGTTGATTCAACTGCGCGCGGCGGCCATCTTGAAATTTATATTAAGGCTCTTATGGATGGCGCCAGTCGGTATGAAGCTTGGCGCCATAAAGTCGAGCGGAAACTTAGACTTGTTATACTGTACTTGGAATTTTTTATTTCAAAAATGAATAGAGGGTACCAAATTAGCTACTCATTATCATATATATATTTTTTTTATAAAGTTTTTTTAGGCCGGAAACTTTTTAATTGTATTTTAATTTAAATAACAGAGAGGCATTTTTTTCTTTAATAAAACGACACGACTAAAAAGGACGCCTGAAATTTGATTTTTTAGCTTAGGCTTTAAAAAAGTTAAAAAAAGGAAGAAAATTTAGTGGCCTCTATTCATTTCTGCAGTACAAAATATTCATGTAGGTTGTCCATTAATTTTGCTATTTCATCAATACAGACTTTATTAATTTTCTTCAGGTTTCTTATAAAAGAAATCAAATATATTATGAAACCAAATTAGTCTTAAATGTAAAATAATTATAAAAGCCATCATTTATGTGTTTATTTTGAGATGTTTGAATTTTTTAATTGTTTCATTAATTTGATTCCGACAATAAAATCAGATGAAAAATATAATTTAAAAAAAGAATTACTGTTCAAATTTAGTAGATAATAAGTTTCCTTATTAATGATGGGTAGAATTAACAAAATGACTGACGCGGAAATATTCTAAAAATTTTGTTATTAAAAATAATATGTAAATTTATACGTTGTTAATTAATAAATAAAATTTAAAAAATCGAATAATTGGTGCAATATTAAATAAAATTTAGTTTTTATAACAAAAATGAATTTGCGACTTTCTTTTTTTCAGAATACAGCTGCAATCAATCTTTGCGTGAATCAACGTGAGTATTTAGTTTTAATAATTGTTTAGCTAATTTCCTTAATGGACAACATATATGAAAATTTTATTGCAGAAATGAATAGAGGGTGCCCTGCAATTATGCTACTCTGAATTTTTTCATATTTTTTTGAGACCTAGAACTATTTTTTAAAATAATTATTGAAAGTGTTGCCACGCCCCCTGGAGGCGTCAATAGGCGTCCAGTCTCTATCTTTTTAATTAAGGATTCAGGGGTGCCAACTTAAATCACAGAACTTTCAATAATTATTTAAAAATAGTTCCGGGTTTCAAAAAAATCTGAAAAAAATCAGAGTAGCATAATTTGGTACCCTTCTGCAATAAAATTTTGTCATTTATGTATGTTGTTCATACTGACAATTTATTTGTAATTTGTTTCAGTGAATGGAATTACTCTGGATAAACTGACAGCTGGTACCGCAAATGGCGTTTACTATTTCTACTATAATACGACTGATACGGTAAGTTAGCAAAATATTCTGTTAAGGAATTTCAACCCTAGCATTAACAATACCTTGTCACACTATATACCAAGGGGGAATTTGAAACGACACACTGAAGTTTAGGTTGGTTGGTTGGTATTTAGAGGCAATTGACAAATTTTGGTCATGTATGCCCCCAGCGCGGCCATTTAGTTTAAATCATATGTTTGAATAATAACTATTTTTTTTGTGGAATTACATTGCTGGGTGGCAAACTAAGAATTATAATTTTTTTCAGAATTTTTGGAGCAGTAATTCACACTTTTTTTTTTGCTTTAAAAGAGTTGCGAGTCATCTCGCTGCTCCCCTCTTTCTCTTTCTAATTCTATAAAATAGGGTTAATGTAATAGAGAATATACATGGCTTTTATTAAATATTTGGTCCTTGAATTATATATCTGTCTTTTTTTCAAAATTTTTGACACTACAAAATTTGTTATTTACACAGCAAAACAAATCTAAATTTACGTCCGACTATGTCACCACATACGTCTAGACGGACTGGCGCCCCCTATCTTAGCCATGTTATGACGTCCAAGATGGCCGCCGCGCATAGTCGAATCTACACGTAAACTAAGATCTGTTATACTGTAGTTAATACAAATTATGTATAAAAAAAATCATACAAGTTGTCCATATAAAAAATTAATAAAGATTTCAATTTTAATCTTTAAAGTTTTACACACTATACTTACATTTTGTGTCAGAAAAACTGGTTCCAGGCCAACGACTTTTGTGTGTCAAAAGGAATGAGACTTCTCAAGATCGACAGCTCCACGGAAAGCAGTTTGATATTGGCCAAACTTAATACTTTGTATTGTGAGTATGGCCATCTTTATCTTATTATTCATAAGCCAAACTTTTAGGTCTGTTTGTAAATACACAATCAGAAAGAATCGATTTTTATTGATGATCTTTATGTTCCATGTACAGAAGGTTCATCAATAATAATCGATTCCTTTTTATTGTGCATTTTTGAACTGATCTATTTTATTGTTGCCTAAAAATAAAACTATTTTCCTAGTCAATAAAAATCTGAATTTTTAGTATTTGAATTATTTTTAAAAATTATTGAAAGTTCTGCACTTTCTGTTACCCCCCCCCCCCCTCTTGGATCTTTAATAAAAAGGATAAAGCCTATTGACGCCTCCAGGGAGCGTGGCCGCACTTTCAATAATTATTTAAAAAAGTATTCTGTTCTTAAAAAATATGAATAAAACTTTTATTATTTTGACACGTTCTATTCATTTTTGCAATAAAAATTATACGGGTTATCGAATGTAAGGTATATTTGGTAATTCATTCTGTCAGTGTATTTTTGTTAAAATTAAAAATTCAAAAAAAAAATGTTAATTGACAAGTGCTTTTATAGTGTGCAGAAATACTTGGACTATGACTTTAATGATATCATTGTACATTAATTTTTTGTTTTTAATGTTATATAATAGTGTAATTGTCTTTTTACAGCTCAGCTAGTTACTATTGACTTGTCCTAAAACCCTAAACATATATCATGTATTGATATTATGATTGTAGGAGAAATGGAATTAATAAAAATATTTTGAATTTGAATTTTGAATTTGAATTTGAATTCACTTTCAGGGCCTGGTGGTACAAAATTCTGGACTGGACTGAACGACAACAGTAACGAGGGGAAGTACCTCCACTGTGGTTACGGAACAGCGCCAACTTACACGCAGTGGGCGGTTGGTGAACCAAATAACGGAGGGGGAGGAGCTTCTGAAAACTGCGTGGAAATCAAATACGCCTCTACTGGATTATTATGGAACGATGCCGTTTGTACTTTACAGAGGCCTGGTTTTATATGTGAAGTTTCTCAACCTTGCTTGTCTTTACTGTACCCAGATATATCGACTAATAACATAAACTATTAAATAAGTCGTTACGCAGCACGATGTTCATTTGTTCAGGGTAGAGAGAGTAACGCCAAAAATTATGATGTTCAAAGTCATATGAGCAACGCAATCAGTCTACCTTACAATAGATGAGTGCAAACATGCGCGCGCAGGTCACCATTCTGGTGGAGTGATAGAGAATTCTGCATTCAGGCAAAATATTGAAAAAATATTATATATCATATTTAAAAAAAAAAAAACATGGCGAACAAAATGTTTTAAATTAAGTTTATAAGCATTATTGAATAAATTTTTTAATGTTTCGATTTGTACATGACTGTAGTTCCATCAGCGAGGTTGTGAACGACCCTTGAAACTCTCAATCTAATGTCTTATATATTTTTTTAACGTCCTCCCGTTGTCCAAATACATAAATTTTCAATGTTTTTTTGACGGAAGTAAAAATATCATCAATCAGGTTCTCTAGCCTGATTGATTTAAGGCGAGCGAGCGCCTGAATTCCTACACGAATTTTACCTGTCTCCCCCCACCACGCTCCCTCAGTGTAAGTACTAAAGTAGAAATATTTTTCAAATCTGCATCTCAATGTTAATTTGGGCTGTAGCTGCAGTGGAAAATGATTGTTTGTGATGTCCAAGGATCAAATACGTGTATAATGTATGAATAAATTGTAATTGATATTATAATTTTAATATTTAATTTGTAATTGTTAATATTTATTATGAATAAACATTAATATTAGTAAATAAAATTGTTTAATTTAAAATAATAAGACAGTAAACTGTGAAAGGTTAATCTTAAAATTATTTTTTAAAAAATTGTTATTAAGAAAAATTTATTAATTTTCATTAATTCACTAATATTTTATTTTAGATTATTGATGACAATGAAAATAAACAAGGTTTGTTGCTTGGTGTAAAGTTATAAAATTGAAGCATTAAATTCATCAATATTTTACACCTTAGATATATTTTTCATGCATTTATACTTTACCTATATAGTAGTTTAGTGAATTAAGTTTCAAAGTCAAACAAAATCATCAAAAAAATACAGTAATTAACCATTCTCAAGAGAAATAAGGTCAATATTTCCATATATTTATAATTATTAATTATTAAATTTTCTATTTACTCTATCTGTAACTATTATATATTATAATTTGTATGTGTGTTTTATGTGTTCTATTACATTATTATTTTATAGTGTGTATTTCTAATATTATTTTATATGTACACTTTTTGTGTTTAATAAAAGACTAATATGTATAATAATAATTCAATACTTTATATCAAACTCCATTGCTTCTCTACTTCTTTAAATTATTTTGCTGAATTTGTTTTAATTACATTTTTTCCTACTGATTTCCAGTAAAAAATCACCTAAGTTAGTTTATCTTGGCTGTTCAGTTACATTTAATGTTTTCACTTCAAAACAGTGAAAACGGCAAATCTTGACAAAACCAAAACTTCTAATTTTAGCTCGATCATGCTGAAAACACCTGACGTCATGTAATTGGAGCCTAGGAGTTTGAATATGAAGGAATTTTGAAGATTCAATAAGAAACAAAAAAGCCCGATTTTGAGGCCTTAAACTTCAAAACAGTGAAAACGGCAAAACTTGACAAAACCAAAACTTCTAATTTTAGCTCGATCATGCTGAAAACACCTGACGTCATGTAATTGGAGCCTAGGAGTTCAAATATGAAGGAATTTTGAAGATTCAATAATAAACAAAAAAGCCCGATTTTGAGGCCTTGAACTTCAAAACAGTGAAAACGGCAAATCTTGACAAAACCAAAACTTCTAATTTTAGCTCGATCATGCTGAAAACACCTGACGTCATGTAATTGGAACCTAGGAGTTCAAATATGAAGGAATTTTGAAGATTCGATAATAAACAAAAAAGCCGGATTTTGAGGCCTTGAACTTCAAAACAGTGAAAACGGCAAATCTTGACAAAACCAAAACTTCTAATTATAGCTCGATCATGCTGAAAACACCTGACGTCATGTAATATTAAATATTTAGGTTATCCAGACTAGAACGTGGACAAGTTATCCGCCGGCTAAACCTCGCGGATAAGTCTTTTTGAATTCCCCTCTACATCTCGATTTCCACCCACTGCAGTGATGCATTTGTGTGCTTCCCCACAATGTTTTGGTCCATTAATAAAAAGTAGAGGTGTCCGTCCTGACCGAGGTTTTTCACGGTTCCCTCAGTCTCACCTCAGCGAATGCTGGGACGCGTAAGAGGCTGCGGCCATCACTCTTTCCCTTATATCTTATCCCTTCAAATAACCCCGCCTCGAATTCCAAGCTCACTGCTTGCTATAACAATTTTAATATTAATTATTGAAATATGACTTCTATTGTAATTAAAAAATGTAAATACTTTTTGCTAATGAACAACCTGCATGAAATATTTTTGTTGCAGAAATGAAAAGAGTACCAAATTATGCTACTCTGTATTTTTTCAGGCTTTATTAGATCCGTAATTTTTTTTAAATACTTATTGAAAGTTATTCGAGTTCATAAGTTGGCACCCCTGAATCCTTAATAAAAAGGTTATGAAGTATTCATGCCTCCAGGGGGCGTGGTTGTACTTTTAATAATTATTTAAAAAATAGTTCTGGGTCTAAAAAAAATCTGAAAGAGTTCAGAGCAGCATAATTTGGTACCCTCTATTCATTTTTGCAATAAAATATTTTCATGTATGTTGTCCATTACAAATATTTCTTCACAACTGCATAAATACAGGAAGTATTTCTTTATTTAAAAATGCTACTAAAAACAAAAACAGAAGTTACTATTTTAAATTCTTTCACGTTCTCTCTCTCTTCTTTAGAGTTGACAAATTGTGTGGAGTTATACTGAGATTCCGATCTCCATTTATTATGTCTTCTAAACATTATATTTAATAAATAGCTTTGAGATCTTACAACTATTGTGAAATTAATGTTTAACAAACAGAGATTGTTTACTGAAGAAATGAAGTTGCGAGATTGTTTTCACATTTCAGTGCGTGCAGAGTGGAGGAAAGATGAAGAACCGAGTGCTGCCAGTTTTAGCGCTGGTAAGTTGTAATGGAAAACCTGCAATTTTGTAAATTTGGATCGAGTTATGTATTGTCAATTATTTTTAATATATATTTGAACTGTAATGACGAAATTAAAATGTTACTTGAGAAGCTTTCATAAACATTCCTTTTGTCAATGACAATTTAATGGTCAAGTGGCATTAATTTTTTTATTAGCTCAGTCGAAAGAAGAGGTCGAAAAATACACCTGTGAATTTTATGAAATTTTTATTCGTACTGTATAATGCCTGAAATACAGATCTAAAGAAGTCAAGTAACCAGGAGGCGGCGCCCGTGATGGCTGTGACGTCATTGAACTGTTCGGTCGAACAAACGATCGACTATAATATAACGCTTGTAAACAATAAATTAATTGTTGCTTGTTTCCATAGCAACGTGGTTGTTTAGAAACGTTATAAAGTCGATCGTTTTTTTGACCAGACAGTTCAATGACGTCATAGGCGTCACGGGTGCCGCCTCCAGGTCACGCAACCTCTTTATATCTCTATTGTTAGGCATGATGCAGTAAAAATAAAACCCTCAAAAAATTCACAGGTGTATTTTTGACCTCCTCTTTCAATTGAGCTAATAAAAATAAATTGATGCCACTTGTCCATTTTATTATAAAATATAAATATTTTCAATAAATGTGTAAAACTACAATACCGAAAATTTGAACCAGTAATAAAAGTAAACTTTTTTATTAACTTTTCAGGGCACCATTCTTCTTTTTATTATCGTGATCTCTTCATCACAGGTGTGTATTTAATATGATAAAACTAACAGCAAAAAATTGTGAATACTTTTCTTTTAAGTCCTTCGTTTTTAAGGGGTAAATCTGAAATGTTTTAAGACCAAAAAATGGGACAATGGACAACCACCATGAAAATTTGTTGATACATGTTTAGATAGAGGATTTCGAGTTAAAGACACTGTGACGTCATAGTCATAGAAGTTCTCTCCCTTTTCTTGCTTGTCAAATATTTGTATGACTATGACGTCATAGCGTTTATCCCCTCTATTTTGATGATGTAGAGGGTAAAAATTAATAGTATCAGCTGAAAGGTAATCACTTTAATTTTACTCTAATGTAAGTTGAAAAATTTATACTTTTATATATTTTGTATAAAGATATGAATCAATAAAATGTTTTATGTAATTTGCAGAGTGAATAACTGACAATATACATTATATTTTATTCTCTTCAATACTTTCAACACTTTACTAAAATATTTTAGGAATATGCTTATCATTTTTAGGTTGAATGCAAGAGGGCGAAAGTTCCAGAAAAATCCGAAGCAGTCAGGTACTGTAAAACTTTTGTAAATATCAAGTTGTGAATTATTTCTTGCATTTATTTATGTTGCGGCACGTTGAGAAATAACGAATTAAGTTATCTTATATATATGGGCTATAGAGTATCAACTCAAAAAATGTATTGCAGAAATGAAGAGAGAACGCAAACTTTTGCCACTCTTGATTCTGTCAGAATTTAAAGCAGACTCTAACTATTTTAAATGTTTAGTTTCCACTCCACCGTGCCATTTTTTTGTGGCAGCAATGTCTTTAAATTTTATTTATGGGTGTTGCCTCGTGACGTCATAAAATAAAATTTAAATGGTCTTTTAATACTTTCTGTACTCTAAAAAAAATTATAATCATAAATTTGCACCCCTATCCATTCAACAACAAAATTTTCTAGATCAACATTCCATTTATAATATTAAAATTCTACCTTTCTTTTTCTGGAGTCAACAACAGATTTTTTAAAAGAAATTTGATTTATGTTTTAGTGAATTTTTAAATAAATACAGACCAAGTATAAAGGACTGCGCGAAAAAATTAAGAAATACAAACACTCACCGTAAGCAGTCTTTGAAGGTATGAAATTTGAAGTTTTATGAGTGCCAAAAACTATAATATTACTACTAGACGTACAATAATTACATCTCATTTGTTGAAAAATTCATTCTTACCATGCAGTCATAACCAGGCGCGGTTCCAGGGGAGGGGGGGCTGGGGGGGCTGCAGCCCCCCCAAAATTTTGGATTTAACATGGGCAATATAGGCATTTTCCCCACTCAAAAATTTTTTTTTAGCATTGCCTTATGGAGGCAGCCCCCCCCGAAATTTTATTCTGGATCCGTGCCTGGTCATAGCATAATTAAAACTTAAGTACAAGATATGATAAAAAATAAATAAATTTTTTCACTTTACTCTGAGTAAAGAACAAATATGAATACAAAGAACATTACATGAATTTAAGATTACTTCGTCACTTAAAGGGACAGGGGACAAAAAAATAAGTATTTTTTTATTTAAAAGTTACCCCACTAACTGAGTATGAATACATGCCGCTCGGTGGCGAGTGCCTCAGGCTAAACGCCTAGCGAGTAACTGAAGTGTGGATTGCTGACGTCAGCAATCACGAAAGGCAACATAGCTGCCAATTTTCAACGGAACTCACTCCCCTTCCTCCCGCCCAGCCATGCTCAGTGCGATGTTGCCGGTGCAATTGCCGTGCGGTTCTTTACATTTATTTAATTTTTATAAATTCGGGGGATGGTCCGACAAGTGAAATTTACTCAATTCTCACACTAACATTCCTTACATAAACTTTTTATGCATTCATGATTGCATTGTCCTATGTCCCTTTAAGTTTTATATTATTGGGAGAGTTCATTCAGCACTTTTACCCGACATTATTTTTATCTCAGGTTACATTAAGTAATAAATATGGTGCTAAAACAGGGACTAAATATATGGCATTCAAATATGTGAGCTAAATTGATTATAACAAAGTACCATGTACCCAAGAAACCTGGGGAGTCTTCAAATAACACCACTTAACCAAAACTTAGCCTAAGACTGTCTAAGCTCAACAATAAAGAATACGCTAAGTCTGTCTTAATTTTAGGATTGTTGTAATTTGTGTTATTTGAAGACATCCCTGGTCTAATGAATATAATAATTATTCATATTTATATCAATTTTTTTTAGTGCAGTGCGCCCTATAATACATCTATATAGCATTTTCTTTCAATCATGAATTATTTTCCTTAATTTATAAGAAATAAATTAACAATTTTGTTGATTTTTACACATGAGTGATATCAAGTAGCAAAAGTACACAATTTCTTACTAACTACTTAAATTTTTTTTTCTAATTTTTATATTTCATTTAAATTTCAGGAAAAAGATGACGAATCAAAAAATATTGACGTGCATTTCAAAAAAAGGTAAAAGAGTTTTAACTTGATTCTGTGAGATACTGTAATGCTAATGGACTTTCTGTGATCAATTATTATTGTAATTTGCATACAGACCATGAGGTGGTCTTGTGATTTTTTTAACAATTTAATACCATAAAATTGTGCGTTAATAAGCTTAATGTACAAATCTAATATTTATATGACTCTATTGTCGCATCATTTTTACGTGTAAAAGAGTGTTGAAGAGTTTATTTTCATTTTGACAACATCAGCTCAAGGTTCCTTTCCGGGAATATACAAGATTTCATGGTCGCAAACACGCCCAATTCCTTTACATTGTGGGAAAAGGTGTAAAAAAAATTCCCTAAAATAGCTCAAAACATTAAAAACTTTTATGTAGCCAACCAGCAATATTTTTCAAAAAAGTGTTAACGAATAAACTAAACTTAAAAGATATTTTTTCCCCTTTACGTGATATTGCTCTTGTTAACCAAATAAAAAAATAAATGTATCACGAAAATTGTTCATTATTCCTTCTCATTGAAATATAATTATTTCATTCTCGTTTTTACCTACAGGTTTGATAAGGTTTCTGTTGCAAAACCAAAATGGAGATCTGAACCTCGAGTGATCAAAAAATTAAACAAAAAGGTATAACTACTTGACAAAAAAAAATTTGTTTTCAAATATGAATAAAGTTTTTCAAAGTTATCACTTAATGTCATGTAAAATTGCTAAATACATTAGAAAAGTTAAAAGGAGGCCTGAGAATAAGCTTTCTAATATAGTTAGAATAAATTTAATGTTGCAAGAAAATAAATGCTATTCTTCCCCTAATTCAGGCAGTTGAAGGCTAATGTGTTAAAAAAATATAACTTTAATGATGCCTTCTCACAGGAAAAACTTTATAGTCACAGCCAATCACATGAGGAGTTTCTATAAAGGTTTGCAGTGAATGGCTCTGACTTTCAATTTCTTTCTGTTTCACGAATAAATCATTGATTTATCATTTTGCAACGCTTTATTGTAAGGAAAAGGCTTTGACTTCTATATTCATGTAGTGTTTTTGGAACTCAAAATTACATCAACCAAAAATATAAGAAGGAGCAAGATAGTCACATTTCATTTAAAAAAGAACTTGCATCAAAAATGCTAAGAAAATATAAAAAAAAATTCCATACATCTAATTTAAATTTTGACATCCCAAGTCAGGTAAGGAAATAATGGGTGGCATTTTCTGCGTTGATGAATTACCATTTGCTGCATCAACAGGGCTATAAAAATATACAAACAAAGCTGATCTTCTCTTTTCATGATTTTTCTCAATTAGTTAGGGGTTAACAATCTCCACACTTAATGACTACAGTGAATTATTAAAACGTTGTTTAATGTAAAACATACTTAAATATCTTTATCTTATAGATCAAACAAGTGAAAACCAAGGTCAACGAACTGAAAATCAGAAAAAAGCTACGCAAAACAAAGACTAAACAACCCGATAAATCGCAACGCACTCCAAATATACAAAAGTTGAGACGTTTAATAACAATGCTACGAAAATCAAATAAGGAATGTACTACACAAATCATGAGTCTATTTCAAGAAAAAAGTACCATAAAGAATGAACTATTACTTCTTAAAGAGAAAATAAAAAAGCAAAAAGCAAAAGTTATGACAATTTTGAGAACTGATAAAAGTATGACATCGAATATGTTGAGGTTAAGAGCTGGAATTCAAGTTAACATAACACGTCCGGCTGCCAAACCTGTAATTATGTTTGATGAAACTGCAGAATTTGACGTGCTTGAAGCAATAGAAATTTTAACAGAAATGAATAGGCAATGTAATGGGAAATTAAGTGTTCTAAACGAAACCTGTTTTGAAGAAACTGCAGCATTAAAAAAAATTATTAAAAAAACAGGAGGTATAAATGAAACATGTGATAGAGAACTTATTAATTATAACAATCAAAGTGAACAATGTAAAAAGAGTATAGCAAACCTAAGAGTAAGTCAAGATTCCCTAACAAAAATAAACACGGAATGTAATGAAAAATTAACACTGTTACAATCAACTTGTGAAAATACAATTCTTATATTAAATTTATCTCTCGCTAATTGTTCCAGACGATTAGAAAATTTAACGATTCTGTACAATAAATGTCAAAATTCGCTGAAAGTTTGCCAAGATAATAGTACAAAATTAGCAAATGACATAGATAATCTTATTTCTTTACAAAAATCGTGTGAAAATAGCATTGAAGAATTATTGAAAGTTCAAGATGCATATAACGATTTATTGAAGACGAATGCAATTTGTAATGAAACAGTTAAAAATTTAACAACAATAATTAATGGGTTAAATAACAATATTACTAATATAATAAAAAATTGTTCAGATAATTATAACAATTTACAACAAAAATGCAACAATAATATAACATCATTAATTCAAGCTTGGAATTCAAATTATACAGTTGTGAGCAAAAATTACAATAATATTATAGCTGATTGCTACTCAAATTGTAATGCAACTGTGAAAACATTAAACGATTTGAATGCAGCTAATGTCAAGGCTTTCAATGCGTCAATTTTAACTGATTGTATTGCAAATGTTACTAAATTAAACGATTCTTGCATTTCACAAATAAATAATTTAAATTCATCTTATTTGCAATATAAATCAATGTATGATATACAGTTTAGTACAAATACAGATTGTAATTATGTAGTAAGTAATTTAACATTAAATTTAACTTATTGTAATAATAATGTTACGGACCTAAATCGCAGAATTATTGACAATAACAAGGCATGTATTGCAAATTCTATTGCAAAAACTGCCACCTTGAGAGCTGAATGTGCTGCAAATGTAACAAAGACTACCACATTTTTACTTGCACAATGTTTGTCAAATGTAACATCATATAATGCATCCCTATATATTTCTTGTAAAAATAATGTAACAGCATTACAAAATTCATGCAATGCAAATATGACATCATTAGGTAATTCATGTGATGCATTGAACTTAACTTATAGAGCATTGAATGCGTCATACAACTTCTGCAATGCATCATTCATTAATTTAACGAACGCATACAATCAATTAAGTAGTAATAACATGACTTGTAATGCATCCTTGTTTGCACTGAATGCAACATACAATTTATGCAATGATTCATATTTAGCATTAAATAAAAAGTATTTAGCACTTATTCCACAAACTCAGACCTTAACAGCCAATGTGTCAACATGCAACAATAATTTAAGAACAATGACAAACAAATATAACGGATGTGTTGCTTCTTCAACATCTTTAAATGATACATACAGTGCTTTAATAGCAGACAATGACTTGGTAAATATTTTGTATAATAATTGTACAGAGCAAAGTAAAACATTTTCTTCAAAATATGAAGCTCTTCAGAATGTAAATCAAGATTTATTAACAACTAGAACATCGGTAAATGAAACTCTTCAAACATGTCTAGCAGATTGTGCTGCACCGAAGGCAAATGTAAGTATAAATAAAATAGATTACAAAATGATAACAAAGAATTAGAAAGTGAATGGAATCATTTGCAAATATGATTTTTTTATTATTTTTTTTACAAGTATATATTGTATATTAGAAGTAATGAAAGTAAGAGGTGAATTTACCATAACGCGTTTTGCTTAGCAAAATTCTACACTTTCTTCTTCAGGATTCTTCAGGTCTTTTGGTGTCAAATATTTATCTTACAATAGTTTTAAAAAAATTCCCTAACTCTGCAGTATTAAAGATATTGAGAAGCAGATTTTAATTCTGCTTTATCAAACCATAAATTTAATTTCTCAATGTATTAATTAAATTTTTTTTTCCAGTTCTCATTTGGGTATAACCTATGCATGGCACAAAGTAAGTTGAATACATCTGACAGTGAGTCTGTTAGTTTCAAAAATTAGTTATAAATTTTAATAATTTCAGGAGATTCCTTATTTATTTGCTTCTTAGTATAAAATTTATATTAAGAGAAATGAAATATGGTTTTTAAAAATTAACAGCCTGGACTGTTCATATAATTGAAAATATAGTTTGTATGTTTGTAAGTAATGTATATATTATTATTTGTTTTAGTTAGTACCTTATCAATGGAGAAGCTTTTGACTGGAATATACTACTTTTACTACAATGAAGAAAATCTGGTAATTATATATGATAATTTTTAATCGTAAAAATCATCATTTTTCAACTTTGGTTCTGATAAAAGTATTTTCGTACCATTAGATATCAACTGTGCATTTATGATATACCAGTCCTATCTTTTTAAAAAAAAAATTGTCTCCTCCTAAATCATCACTGTGTAGTTTTTATATATGCCAGGACTTAAAAACCTACATAATATCGTTATAACAAAGAGGTGCAGGAAAAGACAATTATTAATTCTTACACCTGAATTTTGAGAATTACATTCTATGGATAAATTTGAAGAGAAGATTAAAATTTTTTAATCATGACTGAAGGTCCTAAATTTGCATACTCTTCCAGGTTAGCTGGCACAAGGCAGATGACTTCTGTGGATCTTATGGCATGAGGCTGCTTAAGGTTGATGGTGCTCCGGAACATCGAGAAATATTCAGTTTGCTACACACTCTGACCCGTAAGTGGTTTATTCCTGAATCTGAAGAAATAAAATCAATTATATTATAGGACGTTGATCGGAAACAATACGAAACACAATTTCGTAAATTTAAATTGTACAGAACTTAATAATAAAAAACTAAAAAAAAAGGTGTTTTTATGGAAAACAGTGTGAAATAAGATAAAAGAGATATGACCCTTTGTTTTCCCGGTACAATTTACAATGCACTGTTTGCAGCCTATCAGAAATTTCTTATATATATGACAATGTGAAAACAATCAACACTAGTGCGTTAATTTAATTATTTTGTATGATATAATAGCAGTATAACATAGAAATATGTAAATCCTTTACTAAAATGGCCATCCTGGTTTACACGTTTGCTTCTTTTATCTAATCTATCCTTCTAAAACTTGTAAATTAAGCTAAAGTTCATTGTTGATCCCTTTCTTGATGATACAATAATTATAAGGTGATAAAAAAACATGGTACAAATATACATTTTGCTTTATCTTTTTCTTAACATTATTTTCAGCTTTGAAGAATGCTAGATTCTGGATAGGTCTTACTGACCTTGCCAATCAAGGTGAATTCACATGGTCTGGTTGGGGCAAGGCTCCAACATTCACGCCTTGGTTTCCTGGGGAACCAAACAATGGAGAAGACACTGGAGTACCAGAGGACTGTGTGGAAATAAACTATACGAAAGGAGGATTGACATGGTATGACACAGCATGTGACGAAAAGAGACCTGGATTCATCTGTGAAGTTCTTGAGCCTTGTGCAACGTTGCTAAGAAAAAACTACGCAGAAATCTAGAATAAAATGGTACATTTTGAGCAAGGCTGAAATAGCGAAGGAACATAAACATCGGACGCACGTGGATAGTGACTGGCATTTAAAAATATATGAATGTTATTTTTTCTTCATAAAAATAAATCGCAAAAAATTCAAAAGTTAGATATGAAAACTAATATCAGTCAGATTCAAAAAACAACATTATTACATTATTTTTGCAGTAAAATTTACTAATAAAAATCATTATTTAATTAACGGCAATCATATTATACGTGAGGGCAGCAGCTGCCTTTTCCCTACCTTCTGAAAGTGCTCATAAGTGCACCTGGTAAACAAGAAGGTTCTCTTCTTACACATTATTCTTATCAGCAATAAAATTTATTTACCTACATCGTATATTTTCAAACGAATAACATTTACTAAGATTGAATGATCTTAGTAAAATCATTGAATGAAGATTTCAATGATTACCATATCTCATACGATTATCTGCCCATTTAATTTTAATGAGACTTGTTGGTTAATTAAAACTTGTCTAATATTTGTATGATTTCCTTTTAATCTTTTTTCTGTCGACTTTTGTATAAATATAAGAAAAAGAACTTTCCTAAATCTGCACCTCTTTGTAAGTTTTGGCTGCAGTGTTACTACATGAGACAACGGTAACTTCAGCATTATCCAGGGGTGAAAGATTTGTATGTTATAATGTATTTTTTATTCTATAAATATATTAATATTGATTTTTTAATTTTATTATTGTTATTTAAATATTTATTTGATAATCTTAATGATATATTAATAAAATGTTGATTAATGAGATTGTATTTTTTAATTTATAATACTAATAAAACAGATTGATAATTATTAACCTTTAAACCTATAAAATGTATAATTGAAAATATTTTAAAGTAAGAAAGGTTTTTATTATAAAGGCAGAAAAAACATAACATTTTATATATCTCGTCACCAAAATAAATTTATTTTTCATTTTGATTAATATTATTTAAGCTTGAGCTAAAGTAATACATCATGTTCGCAATTTATCACCTTTAATTATATTCTTTAACGTTCTCACCTAGCTCTCAGTATAGTTTTAAAGATAAATACACAATGAGCCAGATATTATGTTCCGATCCTACGAAAAATTTTCTATTCAAGGTATTTCAGCTAAAAAGTTAATATTTAGTATACATATTTAACATACCAAGGGTTAAAAGTTTTTTGTTAGTTTTTTTTTTAAATTACTCATTAATGCCATATAAACTTTAAGGGGTTATGTCACGATTTACATTAATTTTTAATATATTTTTCCCTTTCAACCCTTTGAATATAAGGATCACATCTAGATACTACTGTAATATAACCTTCATTCATGAATTTAAATCAATTTTTAATTCATTATAAAAATATTTATTTTTTTGAGAAAAGATATACCTGAATTGCATATATAAGTATTTCAAGTGATTGCTGTCTGAAGCCATTAGAAAAAATATGTACATCAAAAAATCTTCCAATTTATATTAGGAGTGTCCCCCAAAAGTAGTTCAGTGCATTAATATATTTTTAAATTGTTTATAATATTGAATTATTAGAAACAATTCAGCAATATCCAAATATTATTTTTAAAGTTTCATAAATCTTTAGCAAAAATGAGAAATAGGTTCAGTTGTGGAGTGAGTGTGTCAAATTCTGTTCTGTAAGAATCCATTTTTTCATACAAAAAATTATGAACCTAGTGCAACGTCTATTAACTTACCTATCTAAACAATTTTAGTATTCAAATGTAAAAATGTCTTCATGTGTTATGAATTTTTTCTGCTAGTTAAAATTATTTCTTCACTAGTACATAAATTCTGGAAATGTTTTGTTCCTAATTAATGCTTAAACAAAAATATTTGTATTTATTTTGAATTTTTGCACGTTCTCTCTCTCTCTCTCTCTCTCTCTCTCTCTCTCTCTCTCTCTCTATCTCACTTTTTCAATTTTCCGTTCTGTTTTTCATTATCAGTTGCAAACTTGTGTGGATCTGTAAAAATAATTTACTTCTAATTTTATTACCATATTTCATGTCCTAAGCAGTAGTGTATATTAAATCAACAATTTTAGGAACATGCAACTATTGTGAAATTAAAGAAATTAATGTTGACCAAATTGAAAATATTTTTCCAGGAAGTAATGTTGCAAGATTGTTTTTACATTTCAGTACGTGCTGAATGAGTGTGAAGGAAAGATGAAGCCCAGAGTGCTGCGTGTTTTAGCGCTTGTAAGTTTTAGCATATAATAATTGACAACCTGCAATTATTTATTGTAAATTTGGATGGAAGATCTTGATTAATGTATTGTAAAATCATAAGATTTTCTAAAATAATTTTCTTATTTATGATTACTTTTTTTATACTTAAAAATTATATTTACACGTTCAAAGTATTGTAATATTTGTTTAATTGAAAAATAAAAATAGGACTTTTAAACGATGATAAATAATCAATGAGGGGAATGTTTATAGGTCATGGGATGCAAAACGATATTTGACTACCTTGACTTACCATGTAAAAACAAAGGCATGTCAGGATTTGAATACATTTTTTGGGTTTGATTATGTAGTGTGAGATTCAAAAACTAATGATAAAATTGCAGACCACAACATGCAACAAGAATTGAAAGGTTCTCAGCTGTTAATTTTTAAGTTTTTTCTTTTCCCCAAAGTTAACAGGTTTAGGGTATAAGTAAGTGGTGAGGCAGTGTTTAATAATTAATCAATGAAAATTTCTGAGGAAGTAAAAACTTAAATATAATTAATAAAGGGTTATTTAGCAGAAATAACAAATAAATTAAAAAGAGAGCTTGAAAGCCGTGCTTTCAAAAGCGTGGCCACTTTGATTGTTGAATTCTCTGACAACCTTAAAAATCTGCCACAAAACTTTGTAGCATGCACACCAAATTTGAACGTAGTGAATACATTTCAAAAGTCTCTCAATACTCTGTAGATTCGAGTAAGTATTTTTCTCGTGTGATAGTAATTTTCTTTCAAAAATTATTAATTTAAATGGAAGTATGTTTCGAAGAGTTTTTGTTCCAGAATTAAAGCAGAATTAATCTGTTATTGTGCTGCAAAAACTACTGAAAGCCAATCATATGCTTTTTTTTTTAATCAATATTCTACCATATCGTCTTTTACTTCTGTTTAAATTATTTTTATTTTAAATAATGAATTTATTTTTGGCAATTTTAAAAAACATCTTAAATATCGCCAATACTAAATATTCAACAAAAAATGTCATGCAGTGTGTACTAACTTGTACAAATTACAAATATATTTGACTAATATTATATGTTACTGGGTAGTAGATATCAATAAGTGTGGTGTCATATACAGTAGGTACCAAGGTTAAGGTAAGTTTTAAATAAATAAAAAATCAGCAAAAGGAAACAAAGAATTAAAATATTAATACAAAATATGTCAATTGAATTTTTTTTATTATTTTGCTTCTAGAGGTTTTCACAAACCTGCCATGTCTTCTGAAAATCCGTATTCACCATCTTCGCTGTCAGATCTAAAGCTGATAATTTTAAAAAAGAATATATAATAATTTTGTGGTCTTATTGGAAAATAAATATTTATTCATGCTGTTATTATAAATAAAATCCGAGAATTAAAAATCATTTTTTATTAAGAAAATTAATAATATAAATAATAACAATGACATAATGTATTTTTTTTAAAATAGAATGCTTTCTAAATATATAAAATAATAAAAATTTTAATGTGAATTTATCAGTTACAAACATCAAATTATTATTTGTCTTATAATTCCAGGGCACCCTTCTTCTCTTAATTATTGTGATTTCTGCATTCAAGGTGCGTACTCAGTATCAACACAATTCGATTAAAATATCAGCATAAATAGGGAAATGCATTATATTATTTAATTATACCATTGTTTAAAATGGTAAATCTGAATGTTTTTAAGACTAAAATATGGGACAATTGACAATGGTTGTAAAAACTTTTTATTGCATATTTGAATTCAAGACCTTGGGTAATGTATTGATAATTATCATCAAGGTGGTTTTATATTTTTAGAATGAAGGGAACAACAACGTGTCGTCAAATTCATGGAACTTATTATCCTATTCTTGTGTGTCAAATAATTGCATGGTTTTGATTGTGTTGGAAGTTTCAGAAATGTATTAGGAAATGACAATAAATAGCTTCCAGTTCCTCTATCCAAATATGCAACCCGAAAAAGTCGTCCAATGTATATTTAAATAAAAATATATGTCAATAAACTTTGAAATTCAAATTTCATGTAAAGTTCTTAAAGTTAAAAATTGGACTTTATGCATTAAAATCTTACTTATGAGTTCCGATTTTTAACTTTATAAGCTGTACAACCTTTTCAAATTTTCTTTTTAATCACACACCTATATACCATTTGAAGTATTGCATAGCAATAAAAAATCATTCAATAAAAAATCATACAAAAAAAATTACACAATTCAAGCGTCAGATATTTAAGATTTAATGTCATGAATATCAGTTATCCTACATTTACAAAATTTTATTGATACGTGTCTCCTTTAAAAAAACGTTCTGTTTTCACAGTATAGTAATAATGGAATCATTAATACTCCGTTATGAAAGATAATATCTAAATGATTTTTATACTGAATGAATAGTTGCTATTTTGGGTCAATAGACATATTTTGGTTATGCAAGACCACCAATTTTTTAAATTTTCTAAAAAAACAATAGTAAAAAACTAAAAGTAAAAAAACATGAATTCTTTTTTATAAAAATTTAGCATCAACTTATGTTACTACTTTTCTTATTGTGTGAGAACTTATAATGTTATAAGATATAAAAATTTCATTCAGTTTCTAAATGATTAACGATATTGATGCGATAAAAATGAGAGTTGTGAGATCGACTATAACTGGACAATAGTTTCTTAATTAGTATAAATCATACTTTGTGAAAAAACGTGATCTAATACTAGAAAGTCTAAAGAACTATTTTATTCTTCTTTATTAATTCTTATTTTTAAATTTTGTATGAAACATTAAATATTAATGTAATGTGAAGCACATATAGTAACATGTACTACATATACTGTTTTTTTTAATGACAAATCTGTTTCTTTATTATATAAAAATTTGTTTTTAATTTTTTAGGTTGAAGCTTGGAAGGCAAAGAGTACAGAAAAATCCGCAGCAGTCAGGTACCGTAAAACTTCTATATATCAGAACCTTAATGTTGTTTTAATTCAACTCTACAGCGTCATTGAAAATTATATCATTAAAAAATAATAACAATTGGCAGTGTAGTATCAGGCCCAAGAAAACTAATTGAAAAATTGTATAAGGTTTGCCACTCATATTTATTTTACATTTTAAGAGAAAAATCTCTTTTTTTTTTATTTTGCGCCAGCTATATCCAAGCATATTTTTGTTAATGAGGTTACTTGTTAACAAAAATGAACATTAATTATATCCTGGATTGTAAGGAAACAGATTAACATAACTATGCACCATACGTGCATTATGTTTAAAAAAAAAATTAAGCTTAATATTCTATTTAAATTTTGAAATTTTCATTTAGCAATTGGTTTTAATTTCTCTGCTGTTTTGTTTTAGTGAATATTTAAATAAACACAGGCCAAGTATAAAGGAATACGCGAGGAAGCTTAAAAATACAAATACCCATCGCAAGCAGTCCTTGCAGGTACAAATTTTAAAATTTCTTGTAAAACAAAATTTTATTACCATTTGCTTAAATCTTTAATGTTGCCAGCCTTAGTAACTCAGAAATGAATTGCAACTAGGGCTGTGATTTCGATCTTGAGATTCGAGTCGGATCGAGCAAAAATTTTTGGGATCTCGATTTTATTGTGTACAGAAAACCGTGTTTTTCGAGTTTCGAGCTGAAATCGAGCTCTTCGACATTCGAGCCGAAATCGAGATTCTCGAGATTCGAACCAATTCCGAGCTTTTCGAGTATTAGCCCGTTGCTTGAATTGTTAATTTTGAATTGTTACTTTATTTTTTCTATGTAAATTCAGAATAAATATATTTTATATACTTAATTACTATTATACGCTATAGTACTGCATATGTTTTCATTTAATGGAAGTTTTAGTTGAATATTCTCTTATACTTATACGTTATTTAACTTGTGTTGTGGGGTTGTTGACCTAGTAAAAATACTACCTGGAGGGTCCGACACCGATGGACAGACACGCAGGGAGGAAGTAGCGGTATTTAAGGTTGACTGACACTAAAAAATGTAAATAAAGAGCTTTGCTTTAAAAATTTTATTCAATACAAGAATAAACGCGTCCCTTAATTTTCTGTCAATGTTAAGTTCTTTCTTGGAAATCTTTTATCACACTGCGATTGTCACAAGGACACAATCAGGTAAAATGGTCAAAAAGTTTGCATGAGAAAGAGGTAATATTTATAAATTAATACATACATACATATATATATATATATATATATATATATATATATATATATATATATATATATATATATATATATATATATATATATATATTCATGTCGACTAATTCTTAAAACTTCTTCACACGACTTAGTTATAACAATACTGTGTTTAACTTTGATTGCTTCAATGTTGACGCTAATAGCAGAACTTATATAAAATCGCTAACATAATGGAAAAAAATAAAATAAAAATTTAAGAATAAAATTGTTTGACTATAAAGTAGGCGTTGTTCAGAGGGTTTAATATAGTTAATTCAATTGAAAATTCATAACTTAAAGTCCTCAATTAAACAGAAAAAAGAAATCTTGTAGTTCCGCTGTGTTTTTTTTCTACTAAATTATAGCACACACAAATTGAAAGAAAACGAAAATTAATTTAAAAACATTTCTCCCGATTCATTGTTTTGATTAAGTTGCGTATTTATGGATTCTATCAAGATTATTGAACAGTTATCTATAAAGCAAAAAATAATATTTTCGAGCTTTGACTCGATTTTGAGCCATTTTTGAGCTTGGCTCGATTTTCAAACTTGGTTCGATTTTCGAGCTTGGCTCAATTTTCGAGCTTTGGCTCGAAATATTGGGTTTCGAGCCAATTCGAGCTTTTTTTTTCGAGATCGAGCTGACAATTTGTCGATTTTTCTACAGCCCTACTTGCAACAACACATTTATTTTAATGAATGTTTTTATTTTAAGTGAATTTTATATATTCGTTGGTTACATTGCAAAAGTACTTCATTTGGCTTGGTGATTCTCATTGTGCCTTCTAAAATATTTTATTTTATCTTATCTTACATGTATATTTTATTTTATATGTTCAATATTTCTTTATGTCTTATTTGTTGAAACGTTAACAAGAAAATAATGCATTGAAAAAGAAATGCGAATTCAACTTGCATATTTTTAACGAGAAATGCGAAAGTAAAAAGAGGGGAAAAAATTAACGAATGGTGGATTTCTATATAAGACACAGAAAATTTTTGATCTATTATTACCATACGTAAAAGCATTACCACTGCTTGATTCCTGCCGGCTGCTGCACGTAAGCAGATTTGTAGACATAAGCCCAAATTCACTGCTAAAATTAACAGACTGGGTGTTGGTACTAGGTGATGATCTTTTTTTTGCAAAATTGGGTTTCACATAATGTATTACGGGATGAAAATATAAAATCTGAAGCAATTTTTCTCTTTAGGAGCACGCAGCGATTAAAAACATTTTTTTTCAACTTGCAACAAGTAAAAGAAAATTTAACCTAAGAATGCATAGATTTTCATATGCATTTAATTTTTTCCTAAAGTTTTTCTTCATTACACTACTTTTGCAGCTTTATCTCGTGTAAAATCAAGTACAAAAAAATGGTGCTTAACAGATTATACACAAATACGAACGAAATTGATATTTGACTCTTTTAACGAAACATAATTACCATAACATCAAAATAGTCAATACTTTTAAGGACAACCTTTAGCCCTGAGTTTAGAACCATGTGTTTTATAAAGCATGTTCAACGCTAGATAAAAGTATATTTCTTCAATGCACCTATACTTCATTTGACCAAACATTACACAGTGCATTAAAAAATAAGAATTATTTCATTACAATTATATTAATGAATAAATTTATGTAACTTTTATGTAAATAAATTGTATTTACACAGCCCCAGATGTTAGATGCAATTTTACCATTTTAATCTCATAATTTGTTATAAATATTTTTCAGTAAATTTTGAAACTGTTAACCTTGAGAATTAAAGAGATTCACGAGTGGTATCTCATAGCAGTGACTCCAGAACCTTGCATCTTTCTTCTTTCTTTGTTCATGTTCTAATTATGTATTTGATTCACATTTCAGGACGAAGATAATATATCAAAAAATTTTGAAGTGAATTTGAAAAAAAGGTAACCTCAATTAATTAATTTAATTTTTTTAAAAATTTTAATGCTAATGAACCGAGAAAAAGCAATTTTTATTTTAAATCTATCAATTACCATTAATATAATGCTATATTAAATGTTTAAATCAAACACTGTTCTACCGTGTTCTATCGTCGTATAGAAATTTGTGTCGATTAAGCTACGAAGTCTTGATGCCATTTTAAACTTAATTTACATGAATTATTAGTTCTAAAATTGCATCATTTACATTCCCAGGCGACTTTATGATCTACTATCAAATATTTACCTGTTTTTGAAGTTATGTAGTGATTAGATTTTGAAGAAGGTTTAAGGGTTCAAATATTAATTTTCTTGACTAAATTTCAGCAGTATTTTCAAAGATAAGGTTTAAAATAACCCACATTTCTTTGAAATTGATGATATGGTAAAAGGCAGCTAAAAACAAACAAACAAACAACCAACCAAACAAACAAACAAACAAACAAACAAACAAACAAACAAAAAATAAAACGGAATATTTAGCTATAAATTGTTAGCAAACCAGTCTTCAATTAAAGGAACAAAATAAATACTAATATTACTAAAAGTAATGTAGGTTAAAATTTTAAAACGTAGGTCGTTTCCCATTTTTATTGCAAGTGTTGTTTCAAATCAAATAAAAAAAATCTGAAAATTTTAAAATATTCTGATGTATATTATAACCATGGATTCCAATTAATTTCTTGGGGGCATATGGACCAAAATGTGTCAATTGCCCAAAATACCAACCAACCAACCAATTAATTCCTTTGCATTTTGACTTACAGATGTAATAAAAACTCTGGTGCAAAACTGAAATGGAGGTCTGTGTCTACGGTTAATAAAAAGGTATTACCTTTATTCTAAAGAATTATCTTTTTTTCCAAATAATAATTAATTATAATAAATTTGATTAATAGAAATTTTCAATAATTTAGAAAGCAATATTAAAAGTAGAGAAGTTCTTTGATTTTTATATACTTATTTAAAACGCAATTTTGCATGAAAATAAATGCCACAATTACCCTTCTACAAAGTTGTTGAAAACTAAAAAAAAAAATATAAATGTTAATGTCTCATTGAATTATTGCTGTATCTACACCTGCAAAAGAAACCTTATAGTAAGAACAAGTTAAACCATTCATTTCTTTAGTGACGTATTAAAAATGAATTTCCATCATGCATTGTGATTATTCTTTCCTAGACCTAAAAAAACAGCAGATTATAACAAATTTTTTTTCTTTTATATATTCATTCATAAAGATACACAATTAGATTTCGTTGTATCATTGCACTACAGAAATATATAAAGGCTACTTGTGATTTTTTTCTATTAATTATATTTTTATCCTCGATTTTGAGGGAGAGGAAGGGGGACTATTTAGGTGAAAGATATTTTTTTATTACGCTCTATATTACCTAAGAACTAGTACAGCTTTTCTAAATATTTAGCAAGCTAAAGTAATATTTTTTATAGGTTATGCAAGAAAAAATTAAACGCAAGGAAGTCAAAATCAAGCAAAAGTTACGCAATTTTAAGGAAAAACGACCTAATACCTCGCAACGTACTCCAGACATACTAAAGTTGAGACGTTTGGTAACAATGTTACGAAAAACAAATAAGGAATGCACTTCACAAATCGTGAGTTTATTTCAACAAAGAAATGCCATAAAAAGTGAACTTTTGCTTCTTAAAGAAAAATTAAATAACGAAAAGGCAAAAGTACTGGCCATTTTGGGAAAAGATAGCAGAATGAAATTAAATATTTTGAGTCTGAGAGCTGCTTTTGATAATAACATAGTACCTAGGGCTGCTGCACCAACTCGTCAAAATGATAACTTCGACCCATTTCAAGCTATAGACATTTTAACTGAAATGAACAGGCAATGTAATGGGAAATTAAATGATGTAAATGAAACCTGTTGTGAAGAAATTACTGAATTAAATACAGTTATTCAAAAAACAAGTGGTAAAAATGAAACATGTAATAGAGAATTAATAAACACAAAGGTTAAAAATGATCAATGTAAAATCAGTTCCACAAACCTAAGAAGAAGTCAAGAAACTCTTACAAAAGCAAACAATGTATGTGGTGATAAATTATCATTATTACAGTCGACATGTGAAAATACAATTCCAAAACTAAATGAATCACTTACTAATTGTAACAAAAGATTTGATAACTTAACGATACTTAACAATGGATGTCAAGATTCGAATAATAATTGTCTATTCAATAGTACACAATTAGCATTCAACATTGAAAATTTAAAAACATTAAAAAAATCATGTGAAAATAGAGTTGCAGAATTATTAATTGTTCAAAATGCATATAAAGATTTATTAAAAACGAATGCAATCTGTAATGTAACGGTTCAAAATTTAACATTAGTAGTTAATGGATTAAATACCAATATTAGCAATACAATAAAAAATTGCACAGATAAATATAACAACCTACAACAAACTTGCAATAATAATATAACATCAACACTTCAAGCTTGGAATACAAACTTCACAATTGTAAGTTCAAATTACAAAAACAATTTAGCTGATTGCTACTCATATTGTAATACAACTTTGAAAAACATAAAAGATTTAAATGCAGCTAACGTCAAAGCTTTTAACGATTCAATATATGCCGATTGTAATGCAAATATTACCAAAATAAATAGTTCATGCATTTCACAAATAAATAGTTTAAAATCATCGAATTTGCAATATAAGTATATGTACGAAACACAAGTTTTAAAAAATACAGATTGTAATTACTTCGTAAATAATTTAACAATGAATATAATGTATTGCAATAATAATGTAACAAAATTAAATCAGAAAATAATTGAAGATAACAGTACATGTATTGCAAATGCAATTGAAGATACTGCTTCTTTGAAAGCGGAATGTGCTGCAAATGTATCTCAGACTATTAAAATTTTACTTCAACAGTGTTTAACAAATGCAACATCATACAATTCTTCTATATATGATTCCTGTAAAAATAATCTAACACAATTGCAGAATTCATGCAGTGCAAATATAACATCATTAGGTGCTATATGTGATGCATTAAATTCAACTTATATAGCGTTGAATTCATCAAACAACTTCTGTACTACATCACTTAGTAACTTAAAAAATGCATATAACCAATTAAATACAATATATATGGTTTGCAATGCATCCTGGATTGCATTAAACGCAACATACAATTCTTGCAATGATTCATATTTAGCATTGAATAAAAAATATGTTGCCTTGCTTGCACAAAATCTTTCTTTAACTAATAGCTTATCAACTTGCAACAATAATTTAAGAAACATGACAAATAATTATAATGAATGTGTTGCTTTTTCGATGAATCTAAATGATTCATACAATGCTTTATTACCTGGAAATGAAGAAATAAATACTTTATATAATAACTGTTCAGATGTAAGGAAAAATTTTACAAAGAAATATAACGCTCTTGATGCAATCAATCAAGACTTATTATCATCAAGAACTGCCATAAATAACACTCTTCAAATGTGTTTGGAAAATTGTGCTGGATCTAAATCAAATGTAAGTATTGAGAACCACCTCAGTTCCATTCCTTATGTGGAGTATTTTATATATAATTGTGAGTAATTTACAGTAAGTTGCAAAAAAAAATTGAGTTATCTGCTGTATGTTTTTAGCTCTTGATATGTTATTCCAAACTTTATTATATCAACAGATCTACTTTCAAAGTAACAAATAAAAAAAAAATTAAATTTCAATTTTTATCAGATTCTCATCAAATATACACAACAAATATTGCTTCAAGAAGCATTTTTAAATCACTCATCTGTTACTTAAAATTTGGTAATAGCGTCGAGTTTAGCACCTTAATATTCAATTTATGCTTTCATAAGCAACACTTTTTCTCTTAACACAAATTAAACTATGACCATGGTCCTAGTTAGAGCTATTTGACTAATTTCAATATGCTTGCTTATTAAATATTCGCTTGAATATGACAACACAGTGCCCTTTTGAAGCACTTGATATTTATTGTTTTACATTTTTCAATAATTTGGGAAAAGTTGAAAATACCTATCGTACTATGAGTTTTTCTATGAAAACAAGCAATAAACAATTATATCAAGCCTATTTTTGTCTATTTTGTAAATATTCTGACATTTTTTTCAATATCACAGATATACTTCAATATTTTAACATTTAAATGTTCAATATAAGTATTTAAAATGTTTTACAATATTCTTCTCGAATAGTCCAAATCAGGCATCTAAAAGGAAAAAAATTAAATATTATATTAATAACTTTTATAATAAAAGTGTACTAAAATAAATAATGCTTTGTTTTTTTCAGTTCTCATATGCGTATAACCTATGTCAGACACAATGTGAGTTGATTATTTAAATATTATTATAGTATTTGATTTTATTCTTATACTCTCATATACCCTATAATATTTGCTTTCAGTAAGCTCTTTATCAATGAATAAGCTGTTATCCGGAATATACTACTTTTTCTACGATGAAAATAACATGGTAAATATATGTAAAAATTATAATAAGATAATATGTTATGTTAAATAAATAAGTTTAATGTATACCTAAATAATTATTGCTAACAAAAAGAGAGGTGCAAATTTACATCTTTCTGAATGTTACAGAGTTTTTATAGTATATTTTCCTTCCTTGATATTAAAGGTTGTATGATGAAAAATTTAATTTGAAAAAATTGACAGCTGAAAGCTCTGTTTTTAATGTTGCAATTTTAAATTTTCAAGAAGTTTAAATGTCACTTTTTACACTTGCAGGTCAGCTGGCAACAAGCAAATGACTTCTGTGGATCCTATGGCTTCCGACTTGCCAAGGTTGATGGTGCTCCGGAACAACAAGAAATATTCAGCTACCTCAAAACAATGAACCGTAAGAACTTTCTTTATGATATTTAAGATAAAAAAAGGAGTTATAATGTAGGAGAATGATCTAGAAGCATTAAGACTGATAATTGTTAGAGAAAATAGGTGAAATTAAAAATTATAGATGATTTTTTGTTACAGCAAAAATTTTATTTCCCAAAAATATTTTTCCCAAGATAGAAGGCAAGCTAAACTAAAGATTATTCTTTAAAGATTTAGACTTCTAGTGGGAAAAATTTTGTTTAAACATTTGAGATCTTCAAAGAACTGCAAATAAATTTAAATCCTAACTTCCCAATTTTTCAGATCGACCGTGACATTTGAAAGTTCAGGCATCACCTGAGCTCAAAAGCAAAACAAAATGTTCCACTTTCAGATCCCATGATTGTACATTTAGTCTTAATTATTATTTTTTTTTCCAGCTTTAAACAACGCTAGGTTTTGGATCGGTCTTACTGACCTTGCCAATCAAGGTGAATTTATATGGTCTGGTTGGGGCAACGGTCCAATCTTCACACCTTGGTCTCCTGGGGAACCTAACGATGGAGCAGACACTGGAGTACCAGAAGACTGTGTAGATATTAAGTATACGAAAGGTGGTTTGACATGGTATGACACAGCTTGTGACGTACAGAGACCTGGATTCATCTGTGAAGTTCCTGAGCCTTGTGCAACGTTGCTTACAACAAAATACTCCCAAAGTTAGATGGTAAATGAACATAAAAGGAAACGCCATAATAGGGAGGAGAAATTTCACTGCTACCTTCACGTGATCAGTGAGAAACTAAAAAAAAAAATAGATGAAAAAAAAAAAATACATATGAAAATAAAATAGATGAATATTTTAATTCTTGGGCAAATTTTTTCCGCAAAAAAATCATAATACAGATTTCGGTAAAATGAAAGCAAAAGTCAATTTAAATTTTATAAAATGTTGTGTATCGTCAATACAAAAATTTCACTGAAATAATTGCTATCAATATTCAACAAAACTTTTCAATTAGTTTTTTTTTTTAAGTTTTCTGTCGCAATATTTTCATTTTTCGTGAATAAAATTTGCTAAAAAATTAAAATTATCTGTTTCAACGTCACTTGCATTCTATGTACAACAGTCTTTAGGTGGTATTCACGAAGAGTTAAGGAGCGTTTTAGGAAGAGATATTTTAAGAAGTGTTTTTTATACCAGGTAACAGGTAAGAAAAACGCTTCTTAAAATATCTCTCCCTAAAACGCTCCTTAACTCTGCGTAAATACCACTATTTGTCTCTTCCCTAATATAACCTTTTTGCAAAAAGGGCAAATGGGCTGGACTTAAAAAGTGAATAACCAGAAAGATTTTTACGCTTCTTATTATCAAGTTAAGCTACAGCCTTTTATCAATAGCATTAAACTTGTCTAGTGATAAGACTAGATAACTACCTCATTGAATTTCAAAGCCCAAGCGAAATCACGAAAATAGTTATCAAGCTTTCACACTATCCATGTCTAATGGCTTGACTTTTCAATGAGATTAAACTCATTTAGTGCAATACTTGGATACATTTTTTGTAGATCAATGTTTTTTTAATCATGTCACTTACAGTTAGCTCTGTTTTTAATTGCTCCCTACGTTTGAAAATTAGTTTTACAGGAATTATTCTGCACATTTGATTTATTGTTTTTTATTTAATTGTGTAATAATCCTAGCTAGCACTAAACAAAGCTGAGGGTAAAATTCGATATGACTTGTCTTATTTTTAAGTGGAAAAATTCTGAAATACTGGTTTACATGTTGTAAAAAAAAAATAACTTGTGACTTAAATAGTAAATTATTTTAACAATTTTCTCTCCCCCCGAATGATGTTTATAGCATGTGAAAAAAAAAGTCATTTCGTCATGCAAAGGTTTGAGAACAAACCAAATTTGGAGCCAAATATATTTAACATATTAATGATATTTCTTTTCTGTTCCAATAGAATGAGATATTACAATTTTATTTTATTTGTTTTTTTTTAATCATGTGTTTGTAAATAAATAGCGATAAATTATTAGAGGTAATTAACGAGGTATAAGAGGTTTAAAAATTTGTAACACATAATGATAGTCGTATTTTACTTGCTTAAAAAACAGTCATTTAATTCTTGAAAGTGAAGAAAATTCAATTTTTTATAAAACTAATATTACGATTATTAATTTTTTCTGCTCGTAATAAAAAAATTTCCCAAGTATTTTATCCTTGGGTTTAGCAATAATTTTTGAGTATAGCGCTTGACTCCACAAGATCGTAAATCTGCTTAATGTTTTAAGCCTCAATTAAAAAACAAAATGAATGCCAGATTAAAATAATTTTTCAACATAATCATCATCTTTTCTTGCATTGTATTTTAAGATTCTAGGTATGAATCTAGAATTTTTCTTAAAAAAAAAATGAGACTCTCGTTATTTTTATTATATTTTCATCAGTCTTGAAATAAAAATAATGTCTTTTTAAAATTAGGAAATGCTTTATTATTGATGTTTATTTATTTTTTTCATTCATTGTGTACTGACAAAGAAGCATTGCTTCATTTTGTATTAACTTTATTTCTAAATTTAAAGGCAATGGACAATTTGTATAACATTTTTTTATTGCAGAAATAGATAGAGGGTGCAAAGTTATGCTACTCTGATTTTTTTCAGATTTTTTAGAGACTGGGAACTATTTTTAAAAAGTTATTGAAAGTCGAATTTATGACGTCACGAGGAGTCTGTCCTTAAGAAAAGGATAGGCGCTAAACGCCCGTGATGTCACAAAACTGACTTTCAATAAATTTTTAAAAATAGTTTCCGCTCTCAAAAAAATCTAAAAAAAATACACAGTAGCATAATTTGGTACCCTCTATTCATTTCTGCAAAAATGTCATGCAAATTGTCCATTCATATTAAAATCTTTTTTTTTTTATCAAAAAATGTATCATTATATACTGTAATAATAAAGGGAGTTTTAGAGTACTAATAATACAGATCTGATATTTCTTAAAGAGAAAATATTAATACTATCACATACTATATTTTATTAGTACAATTAACTGTTTTAATCTTTTTTTTTTTTGTTTTTTTCGTGATAATAGAATTATCATTTTTAGTGTTAAAATATTGTCTTTTAATGTGCTTTTAATAATTATTGTTATAATATCTTATTTCATTGTTATTGTTGTTATTGTTTTTGTAGATGTGTACGAAATAAAACTATATTAAACATTTTTTTTTTTTTTTGCTTAAATTTCCTTAATCTTCAATTTTTGTCAGATTCACGTCAACCATAAAATTAAATACAAAACAAAATATATTATTTTCGGAATAAGTATTAAAAAATGAATTTTATAATAATTAATATTATTTATTTTTAACCTTTTTATTTTTGTAGTTGCAGTCATAATTGATAAAATTTTACAGTTGTTAACACTAATTTTTCTTTTTATAATATGTTCAGTAATTTTTTAAAAACAAAATGCTAAAAATACTAATTTTATTGACCATACTCCATGTGTACATCTAATTTCGTAAAAAAAAAAGTATTTTTTTCTGATAGACCAGGTTGTGGCTATCAAACAATTAAATTAAAAATAAAAAATATTTTGCTTTATAAAGAATAATCAGATAATGCGTGTTTTAGGCCGGTCGCAGACAGGATCGCATGATTTCGCTATTTCTACGATCATAAGCTTACGATCGTACGTTTTTCATTTAGAACCGGTTCTAAAATTACTTATATTATACGACAGTATACAATACGAAGCTGTGTGCGCGCGCAGAGCTGATCGCATAAGTTCTTATTTTTTTATCGTAGGCTGTGAAATCATGCGATTCTGTCTGCGACCGGCCTTACACCATAACTTTGCATGCCTAACCGACTTTTTAATTATGAGAAAAATAAATAAGATATTTTAGTCTAATGTAATTGTAATTATTAAAAATCAAAATTGAAGTTTAAACTATACTTAAACCAAATGCATAAGAAAATAGTTTCCAAAAAATATACAGATTTTAGTTCTAAAAACATATAATGTACCAGCAAAGAGAAAACTAAACAGGTATTACGTACACCTACAGACAAATCTTTCGTTAGCCCTGACTGATTCGCGAACACTAGTAGAGTGACTTAAAATTTGGGAGGTTGTGAGATTGCTAAATTTAAAATATTAAAAATAATTTTACCACATCTCCACATTCATTCCCTTCCACAAATAAAGCAGGGGTAACGAAAGTTTTGTCTCGAGATATATATACACCTTTTCATGCTATTAAAATTAGTTTTTCTTTTATTAAATATTGTCATATTTCTTCATTAACACACGAACTGTATCAAAACAAATACATTGCACTCATTATAGTTAACTATTTATGTCTAATGACTCAACAGTAATTTGCAATTAAAAATATAAACTAAGATTTGTAATAGAGATTTTTACAACACATAGGACAGTGATTATTAAACATGAAGATGAATTTTCTTTTTGTCCTGCATTTCAAACTGGTAGGTGAGTTTGTTACATAATTTTCATGTTTGTGTTATTATATTTCTAAAGAGGTAATATTAATCAAATACGTAAGCAACATCAAATTTTCTATTTGTAGAATAAAACATGATATTTTGGATTTATTTGAAAAAAAAAGTATTACAAAATGAGGAGAGGGAGAAAAGTAAGAAGGTGGGGGTAAAATTACCAACATAATCTAAAAAAATAATGTGAACGAGAGTGGACAACCTGCATGAAAAATTTCAATTGCAGAAATGAATAGAGGGTACCAAATTATCATACTCTGAATTTCTTCAGATTTTTTTGAGACTTAAAACTTTTTTTAACTATTATTGAAATTGCGGCCACGCTACCTGGAGGCGTCAAAAGGCATCTAGTCGATCCCTATCTTTTTTATTAAGGATTCAGTGGTGCCAACACTATACAGACAGTTCATTAATTTAATTATGTTAAAAAAGTTCCGGGTCTCAAAAAAGTGTGAAAAAATTTGAAGCGGCATAAAATTTTGATACCCTCTATTTATTTCTGCAATAAAAAAAATTCACATATAGGTTGTCCATTAGATTAACTTAACTATTTAATAATCATTAAGGAGGTAAGGGATTAAAACATGGTTTTGTGAGCACAAATTGTGGCTTTTTAATAATTTTTTCAACAATTTACATAAATAATTGAAATATTAACATATATTTTATTAATATATAAATATTTTTTTAGCACCAGGTTATATTAATAAAAATAATTTAATACAGTGAAGGGAAATAAATATTTGAAAATCAGCAAGATTAACATTATCCAATAGATTAATAACCTGAACTTTTTTGAGGTGAAAATATATGGAATGCAAACTTGTGCCACTCTGATTTTCAATTTTTTAAAACTATATAAATGTAATTTCTTTTCAATTGAAAAATATTTTTAGATCTCATCAATGCTGCTGTTATTTACCGACGTAAATGTAAGTAGAATTTATTTAAATATCATTTGAAAACCCTCGAATCAACCCCTTCCTCAATTTTATTTTTTACTTGTAAGTTAAAAATTAATGCTGATAATACGAGCTCACAAAATTATATCCAGTGGTTCGAGCACACAGAAAATATCAGAATTTGTAAATAAGTAAAGGCTCTTAACTAATTTAAGTAAGTTTAAAGTTGTGTCTTCATTAACAAAATAAACACATCTCCCTCCATCCCTTAATTTGTTCACTGAAATCACAAGCAATGAGATATTAGAATGTGAAAATTTTAGTGGCTTTAAATCGAAAGAAAGGGTAAAAATATGGTACTGTGAATTTTTTCAGATTTTTTTGAGACCCAGAACTACTTTTAAATAATTATTGAAAGTGCGAACAACACCCCCTAGAGGTATCTATAGGCATCTCAGTCCAATCCTTTTTATTAAGGATTCAGGGGTGCCAACTTAACTTACAGAACTTTCAATAATTATTTAAAAATAGTTCTAGGTCTCAAAAATATATGAAAAAATTCAGAGTAGCATAATTTGGTGCCCTCTATTCATTTTAATTTTTTGTATAGGTTGTCCATTCTGCAGTAACACAATTTCACACTGTCGGTATAATGCTATAGTTTTTTGTATGTCATTTTAGTGGAAATAGTGAAATTAAAGTACGTTGTGTATAATAATTTAGACAAGTACTTTTGGATTATGTTTCCGTCTTATGTAATATATAGTAATAATTAATATATTATAATTATTCTTATTAACAATTGTAATGTATACAACAACTGGTATTTCTGTATTGGATCCAATAAAGAAACCAGATCAAATCAAATACTTTCATTCCAGGTTGTATGTGGACATTTGAGAAAATCTGGGAGAAATCAGCCTGCAAGGTAAGTAGAGAATAATAAAATATATTTTATTTTTATGAGCACCTCAACAGCAATAGAAGTTAGTGCACTTACGTGAGTTAATTTTTTAAAACGATGTTATACGAATAATGTGCATTTTTGTTGTCAAGTCCAATACCAGCTTATCTTTTTTGGCATCATGATTTTAATCTCAGAGAGGGTTTAATTTTTAATTATTGTGGGACATTCACGTCCTACCCGGCGGGAAAGGCTCAGTTTTACCTCAGCGAATGCTGGGACGCGTAATTAAGCATGCAGGCCGTGGCCACTATCCGTTCCCTACCTTATCCCTACCCAGTACCCCGCCGCGAGCTATAAGCTCTTAGGGGTGTATCCTTGTAAAAAAAAAAAAAAAAAAAAAAAAAAAAAGTTTGACATTTAAAAGCAAGTGTTATGAAAAGTTAGTATTTTGTTGAAGCAGTAGTCGATTCGTTTCATTGCTTAGTGTAAATACAACTTAAACCTGCCGTTTATATTTTGACAGGAAATAGTTAAAATTTTAAGATTCTAAAATAGCTTATATATACTTGTTGGTTTGCAGAACAATTATTTAATTATAAAAAATACAATTTTAATTTTTGTTTATAATTTTTTATTATTTTGGTCTTGCCTTATTTTTCATTTCATTATTTATAAAATTTATGTCGCCTACACTTCGTTTTATTAATTTATAGATCAGGTCTGGTGCATAGAGAGAGGGGCAAGCTTGAGAAATCGTTGAGAAACACAACGCTGGAACTGCAGCAGCAATGCACGGTGAGAAAATATGCAATAAAAACATAAATAGCATAATATATGAATGATAAACTAATATATTTATCACCTACTTGGAAAGACAACATTCGATATTTTAATATTTTATTGTTACTCCATGCAAAGGTATAACATTTTGAGAACCAGGTCATGTGAATCTTTAAAGGTTAAATATTTTGCATTCAAGGTTATGACAACATAACGTTATGCAGCATGATTTTAAACATGTGTAACAACAACAAAAAAAAAAAATAATCAAAAATGAAAACATAAGAAAAAAAATCGTCATTTTTTCTCTAAGAAAAATTAGTACTACACAATTTGAGCTCTTCTTTCCAGATATATAATAAATATAGCACTACAGGGGGGGGGGGGGTTCAAATACGACCAAATATATAAGATTTTGCAAAAAGTTATGCAAGAAATAAACATGAACATGCGTATGTGTTGCGTAATTTTACGCAAATTTTTAATTGGTCGTATTTGAAGAACCCCCAGCTGCATTTTATTCAATAAATAATAAATTTATTAAATAGCGGATATGCTTGTGATGCAGTCTCGTCATTATATTTGTAACATGAATTTCCAGGCCGTACTAGAACAATTAAATAACCTGCAAGCTCTTCAAGACAAAGACAAACACGACAGGTATGTAGCGTTAATTAATGTTATAGTGAGTAAGAATTGAAAAAAACGCAGTAGTATAAACATCTAATTCGTAATGGGATGGCTGTGAGTTTGTACCCAAGCAATTCAAAAAATTTCCACAAGACAGTTGCTAATGAACACTCACTCATTCACCCGGAAACTATACGATCCTTTATGAATTATTGACCATCCTGACTAAGGTTTCCATGGTTCCTTCAGTTTCAACAGGAAAATTCTTGAATTGATAAGACCTGGTCGCCCTGGGTTGAGAGCTAAAGACCCACAAAACCGTATACATACATATTGTTTACTAGGTGGGGTCCGCAAAGAGACAGCTTTAAATTCAATAACTTGTGACTCCGCAACAGGGTTCAGTGTTTGAAGTTGTTGAATTTGCAATACTGGTGTACTTGTTATAACATGAATAGCAACATTTAACTAAAAATTTGGTTTGCAGGATACCAAATACAAGTTGTAATGCGGCCACAAAATCAAAGTGCAGTGACTCAAAAAAGGTAATATATAATTATATCGTTTAAAATTTTAAAGTATTATGTTTATTAACAATTTTTTGGAAATCAAATTATATATTGTTATTATTTCTTTTTACAGCTGCAGAAGCAAATTAAATTATTAAAAACATATAAAAATAATCTAAATTGTCAAATAAAGTTATTAAAAAATGATATTTCAATACTAAATAAAGAAAATGAAGAGCAAAAGTCACAAATATTATGGTTAAGAAAAGAATCTTCAAATAAAGAACAAGAAATAGCTGAATTGAAAACAGAAATGTACACTTTGAAAAAGAAAATTGCACAAGTACTAAAAAATAATAAAGATTTCGTAGAAAAACATGGGAAAGTGGATGCTGAAAAAAACGATATTCTTGAGGCAGTACAGAGAATATCAGATATGTACTTTGACTGTGATCAAAATGCTTTAATTAAAAATGAAATTTGCAGAACTGATATACAAAAATATAAATTATTATTAACAAATATGTCTGGAAAAAATGAAACTTGTGAAAATTTAGTACAAAATTTAACAATAGCAAATGACATGTACCAACATAAAATAAGCGAATTAAATACAGAAATAAGTGGAATAGTTTCTAAAAATAATGAATGTCATACAACATTGGTAACTTTGCAAGAATATTGTGAGAATGAGTTTTATAAATTAAGTAATTCTACAGAAAAGTGTAGATTTTATTTAAGTAATATGACTGAAAATAATGAAAATTGCATGGGAAATTTAACAGAATGTCAAAATAATTTACAAATGTTACAAAAGGAAATTGATAATTTAAAATCCACACTTTCAGAATGTAATACTAAAGTATCTGAATTACAAGAAATTGAAATTTTATATCGTAAATTATTTCAAGAAAATTTAGCATGTGAAGAAATTGTAGCAATAGTTTCAAAAAAACATGAAGATTTGTACAGTGATTATGTTACTTTAACTCAGAAATGTGAGTCTCAATTTATCGAATTACTAGAATCTTGTGATACTAAAATAACTTCTATAAATGCAACATGGGATCTTCAAAATGCCGATTTAATTACATCATGTAATAAGAAACTATCAGAAATGAAGATTTCTTATGAAAATAAAATAACAGCAATGAATGAAGCATTTATTAAAAATATTACAATGTTAAATCAAGATTTTGAAAATAAAATAAATGAATGTAATATTAATTGTACATTAAGTTTAATTTCATTAATAGACTCAAATAATGCAAATATTAAAGAAATTAATAATTCTTTATTCACAGAATGTGCAGTAAATATGACAAAATTAAATAATTCACAAAATGAACAAATTTCTTATTTAAATACTACATTATCATTACAGAAATCATTATATGAAAATTTAAAGATAAATAATTCAAATTGCAAAAATTTACTTGAAGACTTACAAATAAATAATTTAATTTGTGAAGCAGATTTAATTTTTCTTGAACAAAGTTACGCAGATTTTAATAAAACATATTTTGCTAATATTTCTGCGCTAAATACATTGTTAAATACAAAATGTAATAGTCAACAAGAATTAAATTCAACAAATCGAGCCTTAGTATCAACCAATGAACTTTTAAATTCATCTTTGAAATCTTGCAATTTGTCCCTTCAGAATTTAAACTCTAGCTACCAAACTTTAATAAAATCACATCAAGTTTTAAATACAAATTTCACTCTACTTCAAAATGATGTAAGTATTTTTCATGGCGTTTTAAGTTATGCTCTTCTTAAGGGAAAATATTATATTAAATTTGCATTACATATTTGGATAAAATGTTTTGATATATTGTGTATTTTGAATTCTTATATATCATTTTTGAACCCTTTAACACTCTCAAAATCGAATATACTTATCTGATCTTCAAATTAATTAGATCATATAATACTATTTTAATATAGTATAACAAATGGTAAGGACATAAAAAAATTAATTTTTTATGCTACTCGAACTGTAATTATTTAAAGCTACATAGCGTTTTTACCAGCCTGAGATTTCCAGTACATATATTTTTGTTATCGGAATATAATATATACTTTTTTTCCTTTCCAGTATTCTGCTGTTTATAACAAATGCCTGGCTCAGAGTAAGTATTTAATTTAACATTAATTAATATTAATTTACGCTTCGCAGTAAATTAATATAATTTTTAGTATACATTATTAACCCAAGAATCTTCGGGAACGGGGAGTTAAATGACCCACAAATAAAATATTAACAAATTCAACCAGAAAACAGCCACAAAGAACATAATTATTTCCGTGAAATTAATATCTTCACTTAACACATAACAGCTGATCGACGTAGTCCCATTTGATTAACATGTAAATCTTATTAACCTCATTAAAATTCTGACTTTTTTTTAGAGATAGTCCTTAGCTCCAAGAAGTTGCAGAAAAAAATTTCAAAACAATCGAACGAGCCGATTAATTTAAATTTAGTTTTTAAATGTTCAGTATATAGGGCTTTCCCATATAGAGAGCTAAACTGAAAATTAATTTTTAAAAAAAATTGCCTTGTCCGACTGTTTTCGACTGTTTCAAATGGGAATACGTCAATCAGCTGTTTCGTGTTAACTTATCCTTAAACTAGCATGAGCATTGTGATTCAATTATATACTACGTTGATAGTAAATAAATAAATAATAAATAAATAGTATTTTTATTTAGCAAAAAAGCTAATACAGACATATCAATCATCAGAAGTCGTTTTCACATTAAATATTATACCAACGTACATATTATTACAAAAACAAAATAACTTTATTAATATTATATAATATAGTGGCGCAGTGTATTGATCGGTTTTTGCTAGATCACCGAAGTCAAGTAAAGTCAAGCGTGGTTCGTACTTGGATGGGTGACTGTTTCAAGGAAAAATTACCTGGAGTAAATTCGTCTCGCTTTCCACCCAGTGCAGTGACGTACTTGTGTGTGGTTCCCCAGGCTTTGGACATCACTTTGGTCCATTGATAAAAAATAGTGTCCGTCCTGACAGGTTTTCCATGGTTCCCTCAGTCTCACCTCAGTGGATGCTGGAATGCGAAACAGGCCATGGCCCTTTCCCTTTTCCTTATCCATTACCCCGCCTTAAGCTCCAAGTTCATAGGGTTGTATCCTTGTAAAAAAATAATGATCATAATAATTTTTTTTATTTATTTTAGTCAGCGGAATTGAAGTGAACAGACTCTCGACTGGAATTTATTATTTTTACTATGACTTGAACAAAACAGTGAGTATCATCTTATGAAATCAAATGATTTGACCAATAAGAGCTTAGCCAATCACGTTCAAGTATTTTAGGCTCCATTATACCGCGAAACTTTGACTGCTATTTTTGAAATTTTGCGGTGCAATGATACCTAAAAAATTGACACACGAAATGTGCACTTGTTTGAACCTGATAACACAAAAAAAGGAACATAAAGTAAAGTATACTCAAGAGGTTCCGGTTTCAATAGACTAAACATGTTGTTTATGTAACCAATTTTCGAACAAAAATAAAAACGAAAAACTTGGATGTAAAAACAATGTCTAAATCTAGTTTCATAACCGCAATTTTGTGTTTTCAGTAAGACTCATTTTCTTGGTAAAAAGGTAAGAAAATGACCTTATTTTTACTTGAAATTCCCAATTGATGATTTGGAAACTAGACAACTCATTAATTTCTCTTTAACATTGACACTGATTTTATAGCCCACATTTTTTAGTATTAAGTTTAGTATCAACTTAACCCCGGATTAAAATCTCAGATGAAGCGGGACAAAGTTGTGGCCCCCACAGTATATTGTTAATATTTCCCATACACTAATTATTTTATATTGTATCATTTCAGAAAAACTGGTATCAAGCTAGCGATATTTGTGGTTTTTATGGCTTAAGACTTCTGAAAATTGACAATGCAGTGGAGAATAAAGTAGTTTCAGATATGCTGAATTTAATTGCAGGTTAGTATGAAATATTATAAAAAAAAATTCAGACATCCCAATATTGTGTTCTATTTTAAACATATTAATTTTATTTATTTATTGTAATTCATTTTTTTTTTTTTTTAATTATATGAATATATGAATCGAAATTCATTTATTTAAAAGCATCAAACCATCATTTCAGTTCTGTAACACAATAATTACAAACACTTATATAATTCAACACTTTTCAGCTCCAAATACTACAAAATTTTGGATCGGTCTGAATGATTTAGCATCCGAAGGTTCGTATGTTTACTCTGGTTGGTCGACTGCAGCGTCAAACTACTCACAGTGGGCGATTGGTGAACCAAACAACGTTCAAGACGAAGACTGTGTTGAAATCAATATGCCTTCAATGAACCTGACAAATCCGATGTACACCTGGAATGATGCTAATTGTAACTTTCATAGAAATGGCTTCATTTGTGAAATGCCTGAACCTTGTTCATCCATTCTTCAAGGAATAGGAGTTGTTTCCAAAGCTGTTCAGATGGCTGAACAGCCTATTGTTAGGACAGAGGTTTATAAACCTATTCCGTTTATTCAAATGGCTGAAAACATGTATTCATAATGAAATCAATTTTTTTACGTTTTAGAAGCGACTATAAAATTTTGTCCTTTTTTTTTTTTTAATTTTGCGAGACATCCAAATTTATTTTATAATTATTATCATATGACAATATATTATAAGGTGAAATTTTTTTATTTTATATTTGGATAGAAGACTATAAGTTGTGTATTAATTGTAGGTGTTAAATAGAATTTGATTTTGAACTAAGGGCAAAATGCTTTTTGGAGAAATAACTTATCAGATATTTATAATTTGTGAACTTGTATACTTGTAACTAGGGCTGTAAATTTTAACCGGTTGATTAACCGTCCGGTTAAAATCCCACGGTTAATCGTTTTCATAAAACACTGTTACTCGAGGTTACGGTTAATTTAACCATTTAACCGAACTTTGATTAAAATTGAAAATTAACCGATAGTCAATTTTAACCGTTTCTAGCCGTGTCATAATTTTAAGCACTTGTAACCGCGGTTAATTCTTTTTATGAATCTTTAAAATGTAAAAAAATTAATTGACACGTGAATTCCATTCAGGATATAAAAGGTATTTGACCATCCTCTTAAACATAACAATTTATTATATATACATATCATTTACATATATTTTTGACAATGTAAGTTGAACTATCGTTCAACTTCCGTTTTTAGGTAATCAACTAAAAACATATTTTATGAACTATAATAACAAAGAAAAAAAGGAATTCGAGTGTCATTCTAAAAAAAAATATATTATAATATGATATATAGAGAACAGTTCAGAAAAGAATTAAATTTCTCAATTCATCCCCCCCTCCCCCCCCCTCCCCCCCCCCCCCACAAAAATAGAATGCAATTGTGACACTGTGAAAAGTAACCATATTCAATAATGCATGTTAAATAAACAATATCAATATTAACAACAATAATTGATTAAAGATATTTATGTTATAATTTTTAATGTTATACTATATACTTTATAATAATAAAAACCATTAGCTGTTATTTTGATTTTAATGTTTTTAATTAATGTATGATGTTGACAAAAGGAAGAATAATATTCAGTTTTGTGTATGCAATATTAATGGTATTTGTATTAAATATATCTTAATTTAACGTGAAAATTGCCAAAAAAAATAACCGATGGCGCAGAGTTAACCGTTTCGGTTAAATTAACCGATCAAATAAATTCAAATAATTAACCGATCGAATAAAATTAACCGATATCGATTAGACGGTTTTTTTAATCGATCAAACATTTTCAGAATTCTTGGCGGTTTTTAATCGAACTTCGGTTTGATTAAAAACCGGATAAAAGTTGACGGTCACCGGTTAAACATTTTTCTCGGTTATTTACAGCCCTACTTGTAACACTGTAAGAGAGGTGAAAATTAAAGGCTTAATTAACAGATTAATTAATTAATTAATTAATTAATTAATTAATTAATTAATTAATTAATTAATTAATTAATTAAAATTGATTAATTAATTAAAATTAACAGTAAATAAAATTGAAGAATACATCAATACATCCCTACCAACAAACAAATTTATATACTGTAAAAAATGTATTTTACTTGAAAGACACTGGAGAGGATAAAATAAAAAAATATATACTATTATCTATATTAATTTATGCTTTTTCATAGTTATTTTTTTGTATATATTATAATGTTGTTACTTTAAATTATTATACGTACTGCTGCTATTTTAAATTGTCATTATTTTCGATTTGTATGTGTTTTAATTTTTGTAAAAATGACGATCCATTTAGTAACATCATAAATTGAAATAATTTTACTCATGGTCACCTACATTCAACGTATTTAATAATATTTTTCTGATATAAATAATTATACACGATTTGGAATAAATTTCATCTTTTATTCGCTACTAAGCTCTCTTCTCACATTTAATTCCTCCTATTTTACACCATTTTAAAGAAAAAAAAAAGAAAAATCGACGAGATTACATCTTCTATCCTCTTCTTGAGCATAAAATGTTAAAAATGTTGCCTCCATTTCATCCTCACTTTGAGCGAAGAGGAAATAAGATGTGTTTTAGAGGTAAAAAGATTAGGTTTAGACGTGTAAAGGATGAGTTGAAGACGTAATTTTTCAAATATAGAGATCGACTATTAAATATTAAAATACTTACAATGCATGAACACTCTATCACTACATTACAAGGTATGATTGCAAAAGGGACGCCATGACAGTGGTATGAATAAACAAAAGAGGACATTTTTAGTATCAAATATAAAATTAACGCATTTCTTCGTCATATTTCTTATATGATTGTTCAAAATAAATCATTTAAAAAAAATTATAATATATTTATTAAGCATAATCATAAGAAAAAACATTTTCATTTTGCTGTATCAATTTTAATTTCTTTATTATTTTCATTTTAATTTTCTCAAAAACGATGTAATTTAAAGTAAATTGTAAACAATGTTTTAATCATGCACGGGTACACTTCCAGAAAACTCATTATAATGGTTTAATTATCATTTGTCGTAGTTCATTAATAATTAATATATGTATTTAATTCCACATATTATTATAAAAACTTGTGTCTAAAAAATTATTTTTAATTCAGTTTAAAAATTATTTATTTTAGACTTCTCTGTTGTTATTCCATCTCATAATTCATACTTATAATGGAAGTAATAAATAGTAATATATACCACAAGTGGTATGTAAGTTTATATAAAGGTTAATACAAAGAAACACATGCAAGAAAAAAAAAATTATAAAAAGTACAAATAATTTATTCTAAAGAATAATATGCTTTTTGTTGTTGTTTTTCAAAATATAAAATAAACAATTTATTTCAAGGCAGTTAGAAAATATGCCAAATATGAAAAGGTCGTTTATAATGTTTGCTATTTCCCTAAAGTTAACAAAAACATGAAATATTTTCATAATAACACAACATTAGTTTTCAAATAACTTCATACTGAGTGCAACAAAAACATAATATTTGTATGTTTAGTCACGAGCAAGGAAATTTTTTTGAAGGCATGAAGTGGAATATTAAACTGTGTTACACTTTCTTGTTAATTTGTTAAGAGTGAAATGAAGCCGAGACCCCTACCTTGCTTAGCTCTGGTATGTAAGATATGGTTAATTGATTTAATGTTTTATTTCACCTGTAATTAAGGTAAAGATAGTACGAATCAGCTGTACGACGTAGACCCCTTTAATTAACATGTAAACATTTGCAAATTCACAAAAAATCTGTTTTTATTTTTTGTTTTTTTTTTAGATGCAGAATTTTGTGCCTAAAAGCCATATAAAAAATTACAAAACAATTTAACGAGCCGATTTTTTTTTTAATTAATTCTTTCGTTTGTCTCTCCGTGGGAAAACCCTATATTATATATACTGAAAATTAAAAATATTATAATTAAAAAAAATCAGCTCGTTAAATTGTTTTGAAATTATTTGTATGGCATTTAAGTACTAAAAAAAAATCAGAATTTTTGTGAATTTGCTAAGGTTTACATGTTAATAAAAGGGAACTACGTCGAACAGCTGATTCGTATTTTCTTTACTTTAAGAGGCTCTCTCACACATGATTTTGCATGATTTAAAAATAAGAATGCATGCGATCAGGTGTGGCCGCACACACAGTTTCGTATCTTATGTCTTTTCATATGATAATAAATGTAGAACCAGTTCTTAGTGAAAATGATCGCAGAAATACGAGTGTGTGTCCGAACTATAATCTCAAGTTGTGTACTTTTAGATCAATAATTTTTAATAAGCTTTTCTTTACAATTAAATTACAAATTTTTGATGACAAAACATATTAGTTTATTTTTATAATAGGCTTTTAAAATCAATTTTTAGTACACAGAATAGGTAGAAATTATTTATTATAAATTTAATGTTCGTTTATTATTGACGTTCAATTGAGGTACTTTATAAACTCGTCGCCTCGGAAAATTTTCCTTTGCAGCCTTGCTATATAATAATCACCATGCTCCGTAGGAATAACACAGAGCATAGTAAACCTGTAGAGGGAATTTTCCAAACATTGCATTTTGGCACATTAGTACTGTAAAGTTAAAAAATGATATACACCACAAAATACGTGAAATATACAGAACCTGCTTGGCCACTTTTATTACAGAAAATTTCGAATTGTAAATTTTCAGATATTTTTTAACCTCTTAAAATCGAGATAATTAAGGAGAAAGGCGCTGTGACGTCATAGTCATGCAACGTCTTTCCTTAACGACTATGACGTCACAGATTCTTTACCATAGATTTTAGTTCGAAAAAATAATAATAATTTTTATTAAAAATATATTGAATTGAACTAAATTTAAAGAAAATCATTAGTCTCAAAATTGCAGGTTGGCGTCTCGTTGCTTCTCATTACACTTTGTACATCTGAGGTACGTAAGACTTGAAGTAATTATCATAAATTTAATTTAATTAGAATTTTGCAATCTACAAAATAATTACTTTTCACAGTTTTCACTAATAATATCACATTTCAGATTTCTTGTATCGATTATGAATTATAATAAAATTAACTTTGAAAAAGCTCTATTAAGGTAGAGATAACGCCGAACAGCTGATCGACGTAATGCCCTTTGATTAACATGTAAACCTTAGCAAATTTACAAAAATTCTGAAATTTTTTTGAGAGGCAGATATTAGTGCCTAAAAGCCATAGCAAAAATTTCAAAACGATTTAACGAGCCGATTTTTTTTAATTACTTTTTTTAATTTTCAGCATAGGGCTTTCCCATGGAGAGCCAAACTAAAAAATTAGTTTAAAAAAATCGGCTCGTTAAATGTTTTTGAAACTTTTGCAATGGCTTTTAGGCACTAATATCTGCCTCTCGAAAAAAATTCAGAATTTTTGTCAATTTGCTAAGGTTTACATGTTAATCAAAGGGGATTACGTCGATCAGCTGTTCGACGTTATCTCTACCTTAAGATTTATTTTTTTTTCTATATAATATAATCATCCCTTATATAGTTAAAAATTTACATCTTGAAATTATCTTCATTATTTTATAACATTTCAGTTTTGACTAAATACTTGTATGTTATATTTATGTTATTGTTTTGTTTGTTTTTTTAGGTGCAATGTAAGGACCAACAGGAACATGAGAATTTAGAGTCAAAGTAAGATGTGGAAAATTTTAATTTTATTCATTACATGTTATACTTAACCTCCTATTAACCGTAGGGGGGGGGGGGGGGAGCATTCCGACCCGTAAATTTTTTAAAGCAGAAAAAAAGAGTAAAATTATTTCTCCAAAAATTCTGAAAAAAATTGGAATTCTTAGTTAGCCACCCAGCAATGTATTTCCAAAAAATATGAATGAGAAAAAAATTATCCTTTTCTTTATTAGCATGTGATTAAAATAACGGATCTTTTTTACCCCCCCCCCCCTTTCCCTCGTAAAGCGTGTTACAAAAAAGTACCTTGGTATCAATTCTTTAGGGCTGAATTCCACATTGTGGTACTAAGTTACATATTCTGTATTATATATTTAGAGGTGTAGCTACAAAGCTGCATTCTTCATTTATTAAATGCTGAGTTATACAATACTTCATAGCAAAGATGTAAAAAATAATTACTGTTCCTGTCCAATGATGCAATAAATTTTCACATTGAACGTAGAATTGCTCAATTTATTTACACTCAACCCGAAATAAAATGCCTCGTTAGGCTTTATTTTTCTGGTTTGATCACTTCTAGAATTTATCAAATTTAATGAGCAAAATCCGAAATATTTGTTAATTTCTGGTTTTGCTCAAATCTTTTGGGCAAATCTAGGGTGTGCATTTTTTTTTTAGGCTTTCCCTGAGTTTTGGCGCTTTCATGCCAACATTCATACACAATTTTATTGAATTTTTTTGCTACAGTATTAATGTACAAAATTTGATTTTCTAATTTTTTACAGTGCCGACTCACTTACAAATCACACAAGCAATAACACGATACAAAGAAGGCAACAGCTCTGGAATGCAATCAGAAAACTCAAACACAAATACAAGGTACAGTCAAATTAAGTTTATATTGTAACCAGAAGTAGCCGGAAATGGTAGTTTATGACCTTTCTGTTCTCAGCGAAGGAAAAAAAATTTGTGCAATGTGATTCCTTCAAACAATATAACCTAAAACAATAAAAATATATTTTTAAATTTATTGATCAGTTAGGGCGTTGGTGGCCAATCCAGTTACTTCAAATTTTCAAGACACAGTCTGATGAATATGAACTTCATGATAATTAAGTCTGAGATATCACCTATTAAGGACTTATACTGATTTTTTTTTTTACATTCAATACTATAGCAGACTCTGAAATGGAGAAGAAACAACAGGTGGTGTGATCAAGCTCCTTTGTCTTTTACTCGAAGTCCCTTTAAAAGGTAAGTACAAATAATGGATAATCTATGTCGTGTACACCTAATGTGAAAAATCTCGCATTAGATTTGGCGTTAGGTGTACTGTACAGTCAATAGAAAATAAGTTAGAACAATGGTTAAGAGAGTATCGACCTCAATTTTTTTTAGTGCAAAGTTATGCTACCATGATTTTTTTCAGATTTTTTACAGCCTTGGAAGTATTTTTTAAAAAATATTTAAAGTCCTTTTTGTGACGTCACGAGGCGGCAAGTCCTATCCTTTTCTTAAGGAGCGGTATCTCGTGACGTCATAAAAAGGATTTTCAATAATTTTTAAAAATACTTCCAAGGCTGTAAAAAATCTGAAAAAAATCAGGGTAGCATAAAATTTGCACGCTCTATCCATTTCTGTAATAAAAAAAAATTGAGGTCGATACTTCATTGTTGTCGAGAGAGCAAGCAAGCGAGTGGCTGGCATCGATGAAATAGCATACAAACCAGAGAGCTGTGATAACTGCTACAAGTAGGGAATTCAGCTTTTTGCCATGACAACAAAGGACCATTGTTGTTCTATTTTATTTGCCATTGACTGTACAGCATTGCATATTTGGATAGAACTACGCATTGTCAAATATTTTTCAGATTTGTTTAAAACTTCTTATAGCACATTAAAAATCAAAGGGAAGAATATTGTGACGTCATAGTCATTCAAACTTTTTCTTTATGTTAAATATTTGAATCTCACAGCATATTTCCGCACAATTTTGAGAATGTTAAAAAAAAAAAAGAACGGAAAAAAATGGCAGTAATTAACGCAAGGTCCTCTAAATATGCAATGAAAAACTTTCATGAAAATTGAAAAAATAATTATTTTAATTATATCTCTCACTGTGGGAATTGGAAATGTGGGGTTTCAAAATAAACTTTACTTATTTATACCACGGAACTTTATAATAGTAAATCCTTCTTTGTTTTCTGATTATAAAAAAGGGTAATTACTTTTATTTTAATATATATCGAGAAATTTTTATGACTGAATTACGTGGTATAACTTACAATAAAAACCCGTATATTGTTTACTTTTTTCAGATATTTAAAGCTGAACAATGGAAATTATGGACACAATTTTGACTGTACAGTAAGTTTCGTCAATTATATATATAAAAAAAAAAAAAAAAAAAAAAAAAAAAATCAATATATTTTTATGTATCATAAAACTAAATTTTGTTTAGTTTATAATGGTATTTTTTATTTAAATGTTGAGAAGTAACAAATACTGAAAAAAAAACAAATCAATTAAATTAAATCAATATATACATATATGTATATTAAGGCTTAACCTGAGAAATTTGGACGAAAAATTCGCTACAACAGATTTTCTTCAAATTAATTTGGTGGACTTACAACAATCGTCAAATTAAATCTGAATTTTTTCGGAATTTTTTAACCGTTGGTTTAATTATAATTAATTTACTTAAATTAGAATGTTGTATCCTTCCAATGTTAAATTTGTTAATTAGCATTGCAAAAAAACTATACAACAGATTCTTTTACTTTTTTTTTTTTACTAAAACCTAATTTTTTAGACTATTTTTCTGAATTGTTTTCATATATTTTGAACCGTGGCGATGATCGTTTCCTATATGTGATGAGAAATGTGGCAACGTTCTCAAGGACTGATGTCACCACCCCCTCCTAAAAAATTATTCGCATTCAATGCAAACAGTGTTGCCACTATAGCCACGCCTCTTGACCTTGACAGACAAATTCTCAGGTTATACCTTAAATTACATTTTTATATTTGTATAAATTGATATAATTCAAAATATTTTATTGGTATAAAATATGTTACTATTTAATAATTATACATAAATCTGTTTTGAACTGTGCGTCTTATTTTGAAGCAATGTAGAAAAGAATTATCCAGACTTTTCACTAACTTTTGTTAGCGTCAAATCAGTGACACTGAACGATGTTAGTGAAAAACTTAGACCAGATAAGTCCCTTCGTGAATCGCGTCCGTTAATTTTAACCTGCGTTGTTGAATTATATAAGGTTTTTATCTTCTTAAGTACCAAAATCAATATTTTTATTGTAGTAATTTATATTGTAACAGAATTTAACTAAAAGTCGAAGACGAAAATATAAGGGGCGCGATTCCAGGTTTTTCACTAACTACGTTTAGTGTCATTGAATTAGACTGGTGGTGGTAATCGTGGTTTAGTGAGAAACCTGGATAACATTTTGGAACACTCTTCGTGAATCACCTCTAATATCAATAATGAAATTTTAATTTCAGGGTCCTTTACAAAGCTTTGGTATACAAAAGATTTGTAAAACATATCTGATACGAAAAATTGAAGAATTACGACAAGAATTGGCTGCATGTAATAATTATAGGAAAAAATCAAAAGGTCAGAAAGATCTTCTAAAACGACAATTAATTGGAGCAAAGGGCACCATTTTATATTTTTCTGGAAAAGTTAATGGCTTAAATGTAACGAACAATCGCTTAATAAAAAAATGTGACAGCATAACTGCAAAAAAATATGAACTGGAATGTGAGCTTGGTAATTGCAAAGATAGAATTGCAGCATTAAATAAAACGTACACTGAAAATCTTATTAAATGTCATATAAATTGTGATAGTGGTAATATGACTTGTTTGATTGTTATTGAAAAACTTAAAAATTGTGAAGAGAATATACAGAAATTAAATTCTCAAATTAATTATTTAATTCAAAGTAATAAAACATGCTATGAAGAATTATTAGAAGACAGAAAACATTGTAATATTGACTTATTTAAAGAATGTAAAGAAGAATTGAAAACGATAAAAGAATTATATGAAGAATGCCAGGAAAATCTAAAATCATGTCAGGATGATAAAAAAGATTTAATTGTAGGAACTACATACTTAACTGCATTAAACAAACAATACTTTGAACAAATTACTAATTTAACATATCAACTTGTTACTTGTAAAGTAACGTGCAAAAATATTAACACATGTTCTTGCGATGATGAACCTGGAAATTATTTACACATTATTAAAGAATTAAAAGACAATATTAATTACATCAACAACTTATGTGATAAAAAAATAGATGATATTAAAAAATATTGTTTTTATAATGAAACTTTAAATAATCGAACTTGGATACTAAAAATAACAGAATTAAAACAAAAATATGATTATGATTTATCACAATGTTATTATAATTGTGATAAAAAAATTGATGATTTAAACAAAAAATGTGAGGAGGAAAAAAGAATTATAATTATTGACTGTGGAAATAAATTAAGAAATAATACAGATTTATCATGTGATCAAAGAATTATTGATATCAAGAAAATTCTTACTGAAGAATGTAATTATAGAATTCAGAACCGTGAAGATGAATTAAAAAGAAATTGCACGAATGAAATTTATATTATCAAAAATCAATTATATGACGATTGCGAATATAAAATTAACATTATTAAGAATCAATTAATTGAATCTTGTAATAATGAAAAAACAGAAATTAGAAACAATTGCACCAGAGATATAACATATTTAAATAATTCATTACTATGGTGCAGAATGGCGTATGATGAATTAAAAATTGATGATGCAAATTGTAAAAACCAAGTTGGTGTTTTAACTCAAAGTATTGCAAACTGTGAAAAAGATTTACTTAAAATATCCCAAGAATGTGAAAATAAAATAAAATACATTACTGATAAACTAAGTACTGATTGCAATGCAACTCTCATCGCATTAAATAAAACACTAACTGAAAAATGTACTGAAGCAATTGATGAAAATACTGCATATTTAATTGAAGATTGTAATAAAAAGATAAATTATTTGAAAGAACAATATGCCAACGATATCGATGCACTAAATCAAAAGATTAAAGATTTAAATATTAATTTAAATAATTGTTTATATGATAAAGAAATTTACAAACAAAAACTTGAAAAGTTGAAAGGTGATTTAGAGAATTTAGCAAATATTAATATCCAATTGCAAAAAGATAAAGATTATTGTATTAATATTACTCAACAATTAACTACAGATAAAAATGCATGTTATGCATCTTTAAATGCATGTAATGAATCTTTCATATATTTAAATGAAAGTTATTATGAATTAAAAGACAAATTCGAAGATGTAAAAGATAAATTAAATAATTGTTATGATGATTTGGATAAATGTACAAATAAGAACAAAAATTTAGTTGATTTATTGAATGATTGCAAAGATGATAATGATAAATGCAAATTTGATAATAAACAATTGCAAAATCAGTTAGATGATTTAAAAAATATCAATAAAGCATTAAATAATTCTTTTAATGATTTTATTAAATGCAATAAATCTTATAATGATTTACTTACTTCATGTAATGCACTTAACATTTCATACCAAAATTGTACTTCAAATTATCAGAAATTAGATAAACTTTATAAGGATTTAGATAAATCATATAAAGATTTAAATACTTCTTATAATCAATGTATTAATGATAAAAAAGTTACGCAGACAGCGTTAGACACTTGTAAGAATTTAACTGACGTATTAAAGGCAAATAATACAGCTTGCAATAATTCACTGCAAAACAGTACAATAGCATTGAATAAATGTAACTTGGATTTTAACAGTCTAAAGAATAAGGTGAGTATTTTTAATTAACTAAGCTGTAACATAATAATTCATTTAGGTGAGTTTTTAAGGTCACGAAAGCTGATGTAAAAAATTAATATAATAATTGTTATAATATTAACTATATTAATTATTTTTCGCTTTAATTAATTTCTATAGGTTAATATTTATAATGATGAAACATAAAGAATTTTTTAATTCAATTTAGGCTTTCGCTAATATATGCAACCACTGTTTGTATATAATGAAATTAATTTATGAAAATTCACTAATTATGTAAATTATTCACGACAACGCCTACGTCAGAAATTCTGTTAGAGCTTAGCATTACCAAGGGGGATGGGGAGAGAGGTCAAAACGACCGACAATTCTTTTTTAATTCGAAGAAGTTGTGTTCTCCAAAAGTCTGATAGCAATTTGTAATTCTTAGTTATAGCCACCCAGCAATGTATTTCTGTAAAAAAAATAGTTAGCAAAAACAGTTTATAGATTTAAATAGTGGGTCTGTTCATGACCCCCCCCTCCCTCTCCCGGCATAGCGTGGGGCAAAAAAAATACCATAGTGTGATTTCTTTATTGGTTCTAATGCAGACAAGTCCCGGTTAAGCTAATAGAATGGTAATATTAAGGTTTATCATCAGTAAATAAATGGTCAATATGGCATGTAATATTTCATTTGTAATGTTAATTTCTTCTAAATTTATGTAAACTTTCGTTTTCAGACCACGGCTATAACAAATCAATGCACCGCTGACAGTAAGTAAATTTTTAATTAACAAAAGTGAACAACTGTTAAAAATATTTTATATACATGCAGGTTATCTATGAAAATTAACATTTCTTGGTCATCATTTGATAAATTGATAGACAATTTCCATTGACAGATGAAAAATTAGCATCAATTTTTAAATGATGCAGCAGCCAAAAATAAGAAATAATTTGCAAATAAGACATCTTGCCCTTAAAAAAGAGTTAATAATCTGATTTTTTTTTTCTTTTCCACAGCAAACGGAATTTCTCTTGTAAGACTTGGCAACAATGTATTCTATTTCTCCTATTCAACAAGCGCTCCTTCGCAGGTAACCTATTATATATCTTCAATTATGTAAGGACTAGGTGCTACGCTAAAATATAAACACTAATTATCTATATTTTGTGCTTTCTTCATTATATATTATATTAGTAAAAACCAAGTCTCTAGAAACGGCTAATTATTTATAAAAAAGATACTCAACTTTAATGCAAATTTATTTGTAAATGTTTTTATAGTATGTTTATTTTTTACTTCTTACTTAAGAAATATTTTTTTACACAAAATCTTTTAAAAATTATATAATTGAATTTTTTTAGAAGAAACTAAACAACGTATATTTTCAAACTGCTTGCTTAATTTCATATTTTTTTAATATATAATTTTTATTACAAAAGAGAAAATATAATCATATTGAAATCAAATTAAAAAACATAGATTGAATATTAAATACCTAGTTATCCATTAAAAATAGTAATATAGAACATGTTTGCCCTCTGTTTACAAAAATATAAGAAAACATTTTATTATTGCAATAACTCAAATTGCCCTTTTTTTCCAGAAAAATTGGTTCCAAGCAAATGATTTTTGTTTGTCCCGTAATATGAAGTTGGCAAAATTTGACGATGCAGTGGAATATAATCTGGTGGTGGCAAGAATTAACACAATAGTTTGTAAGTATCATTTTGTCCACCCACCAACTCTCGAGTTGAAATAAATTTCATCATTTATTCGCTTTTACGCTCTCCTCGTCTTTTTTATGTCTTTTTTTCTCTTATTGAGCATAACATGATAGAAGTATTGTATCCATTTCATCCTCACTTTGAGCGAGGATAAAATAAGTTGTGTTTTTGAGGTAAAAAGACATTTTTTATTTATTAAGATATAAGATTAAGTTAATTTAGACGTGTTAAGTTGCTTTTCTATATTGGAATGATGTCAAGCGAGGCTTGGCGGGGCGAGAAACATTGCAGTATAGTATAACATTCATTGGAGGCCATATCTGGCGATTAAGAGAAAAAGAGCATCGTAATTGACGTGAATACAGATTTTAACCTAGGAATCTAATGTTCTAGATATAATCTGTGCAAAGAATTGCCCCAAAGAAGTTATTAATCAAAGCAGAATAACTTTTCGAGGTTTTTTAAGCCAATATTACATATGGTTTATCACTTTTACCAATTTTTCCTTGTAGTATATGTTTTTCCCTCTTTCAGCAAATCTTGTAAAAAATTACTTTCTGGAAATTGACGTGATATCCGGTGAATTCGCTCGCCGCATACTAGGATTTCTCGGCTCTTACGTTGAAATCGCGTTACAGCGACGTTATCGCTCATGAAAATCCACCATAAAGGACGTAAATTTTCAACTAGGGCTCACTGTGTTTACAGCTGCTGCCAACGCCAAGTTTTGGTTCGGAGCTAATGACCTTGGAACAGAAGGTACCTTCGTGAACAGCAACGGCTTACCTCTAACCTACACCAACTGGCCACTTCGCACGCCCAACAATGGCGGCAGTTCTACCGCGGTACCTGGCGAGGATTGCGTGGAGATTAACTACCAGAAGAACGCAGTCTCGCAATGGAACGATGCAAATTGTCTCAATACAAATCAAGGCTTTATCTGCGAGCTCAGCGATGCCTGTGCTTCTTTGCTGAACTTGTAAATAATCAAAGTCATGTTAAAAGTATGGATTTAGATGATTTAAGGTGCATTTCCATGGAGCGGGGAAAATCGCAATGCTGTAGCCAATCAAAGGCCTGGGATTTCTTCGCCTTGCGGGGAGCAATTTTATCACCAATATGGCTACCATATGACATTGCAGCAAGTGCGCTTGTCTCGCCCCGCCAAGCCTCGCTTGACATCGCTCCATGAAAAAGCACCTTAACCTTAGAATTACCAAGCGAAGGGGGGGGAGAGGTCGAATTCGGTTTAATTTAAATCACATGAAAAAGAGTAGAAGTTTTTTTTAGTTTTTTTTTTCCCCCCCTAGAAATACATTGCTGGAACATTGGTCTACAAATTTTTCAGCATTTTTGGAGCAGAAAATTTTTCACATCTTTTTTCCACTTTAAAATAAAAGATCTGAGACTCATCTCGAGCCCCCCCCCCCCTCTCCCCCCCCCCTGGTATTTCTACGGCTGTTTTGTGTTAAAAGCAGCTCTGTATCAAAAGAAAGACCTGCATGAAAAAAATTACTGCTGAAATGAATAGAGGGTTCCAAGTTATGCCACTTTGAACTTTTGAAGATTCTTTTGAGAACCGGAACTATTTTAAAAATTATTGAGAGTTCTGTAAGTTAAGTCAGTACCTTAATAAAAAGGATTATAATGTTTGAATTCAAAATTTAAATACGACAGTTATCATTGTTTCACTTCAACTTTTTGTTGGTTCCGTTGCATAATAAGTGTTTCTTATTTTAAATTCTGGAGATATACTACATCATGTATCAAAACTTATAAAAATACTGTAATATCTACTGTATTGAATTCAATAAACAAACACAAATTGTTCAATTTAGTGTATGTTAATATAGGCTTTATAATAAGTAATGTTAAATTTTTTGAATAATGAATATTTTATCTAGTTTATTTTTCTTCTTAATAAAAAATTATAACAAAATACTTATTACGTTGTTATAATCTTAATATGCAGCTCACTGTTCCGTCTATTTACATCTTAAACTGTTCTTCATTTAAAAAAATCCCACCCTAATCTATATTTTCAGAATGATATTGTTCATAATTACAATACCAGGAATAAGTCCAAATGTCCAATGTTGTTACGGACAAGTTGAATTCTAATTTATACAAATCTTGTGCAATGTATCAAACGGCCAAAATATATGGATTTCTGACAAAATGCCTAAAAGATATAAATGATTGTAAATTGTTCCATAAGAAGCTAAAAAATGTCCTTATAAGTAAAGAGTTCTATTCAGTTAAAGTTTTGAGAGCAATGAATTGCCTGAGAGTGTTGTATCTTTATAATTTGAAAGCTTGTTTTAATATTTCTTATTAATATTATGGTTCATTTTTTATACTTTTCTTTGTTATATTTAAAAGTCATGTATGTATTGTGTTTTGATGTTATTGTTATGTATTTTTGTTAATATTAAGTTTAATTGACATTAAACATATATGGTGTCTTGTACAATCAAAAAAGTTCGAATAAAGAAAAAAAAATAAAAAATGCAGTAGTTTTATTTTATCTATTAGAAGTACCATGAAGTTACAGAGAAAATTTCAAAACAATTCGACGAGACGATTTTTTTCAGTCAATATTTTATTTGTACTCTCCATGGGAAAGCCCTATACTGAAAACTTAAAAGAATATAATTTTAAAAAATCGGCTCGTGCGATTGTTTTGAATTTTTTTCTGCAGCTTCTTGGTGCTAAGGACTGTGTCTCAAAAAAAAAAAAACAAACATTCAGAATTTTTGTGAAATTGCTAAGGTTTACATGTTAATCAAATTAGACTACGTCGAACAGCTGATCCGTGTTATCTTGCCCTTAATATGTAGAATAAAAAATTACAATGCTCAACAGAGCAACAGAACACATTTATATTTTTACGGTTATAAAATGTTTTTTTATTATATTTTAACGAAAAAAAATAATATAATAACTATTTGGGAGTTTCATGTTTATAAAATTTCTTTCAATTTCCTTTAAAGTCAATAAATATAATATAAAATATGATTTAAACATAACGCGTATTAAACACTATGAAATTTTGCATCGTAATAAAAATTTAAAAGTAAAATTATATTAGGTATGTTTGTAAGTATTGGATTATTAAATTTCTGATTGTGTTTTTACGAACAGACCTATTTTAATAAAACGATATTAAGGACATAATTTTAATTCTGGAATGTTGAAATTTTACCAGGGCAGTCTTGATAGTATTTGTCAAAAATCCTGAACGAATTTTGTTGTTGACATTCACACAGATTGATTTATTACACTTATTACAGTAGCAAAGGAAGCGAAAAATTTAACATTGTTTTTCTATGTAACATTTTTCTATTCTTGCTACTACAATAAGTCAGTCTGTGTAAATGTCAACAACAAAATTCTTTCATGATATTTGACAAATACTATCAAGACTGCCCTGGTAAAATTTCAACATTCCAGAATTAAAATTATGTCCGTGGTTGCAGCTAGAGTGAACCTATCTTTTTTAGGGATTTCCCTATACCGTCGCCGCAGAATGGGTACAAATGACGTCACAGGAGCCTTTTCATCGGCTATTATCTCTGATATTATTGCTGCTGGAACAATTTTTTTTATGCAGCCGTATCATACTGAGGCAAAGCTAAGTGTGTTCTTAGAGGGCTTTCAGAAACACTAAATGTTTGGTAGCAAACGCAAACTGTGGTTTATATTTTAGTTTTGAGGTATGAGGAAGCAGCGCCGTAGAATCAGTTTAAATGTAATGTTAGTGCTGACAACATGTCCTTAAAGATTCCTCATCGCTCAACAGCCTTGGTAAGTCACTCGTGAGGATATTTTATCTGAGATAATATGCAGTTCGGGACATCATGAACGTTGGGCTGTCTATGATGGCGTGCTTGGACTTTTTGGGTCCAGTCCTATTTTTATCTATACAAAAATTACAGATCTTTGGTATCTGGCAGCTACAACATGCGCAAATCCAAAGGGGAAAGGGGGGAGCGATAAAGGTGATCTCCCCCCCCCCCCAAGGTTCCAAAATCACCGTCCCCCCTCTCCCCAAATTTAACATTCAAGAATAAGACACCGCTCCTCCTAGAGCCCGTGCGCTGGATCAGCCTTCGTCTTCTTTATTCGTTTTTAAGAATAGGTCTTAATTAATTACATGACCATGCACCCATATACTTGGAAAGTATGGACTATGTTGATGCAATTTGGTGCATTGGATCCTCCCATGAGCTACAGTTTCAGTAAATTAAGCAAGAGTAAAACAGTTATATAAAAAACAGGTTACTAATTATTAATGGAGTACCAACCTCAAAATTTTTTATTGCATAAATGGATAGAGGGTGTAAAAATATGCTACTCTGAATTTTTTCAGATTTTTCTAAGACCGGGAAGTATTTTTAAAAAAATATTTTAAGTCCTTTTTATGACGTCACGAGCGTTAATGTCCTATCTTTTTCTTAAGGAGAGGCGCCTCATGACGTCATCAAAATGGACTTTCAATAATTTTTTAAAAATAGTACCCGGTCTCAGAAAAATCTGACAAAAATCAGAGTAGCATAATTTTACACCCTCTATCCATTTATGCAATAAAAAATTTTAAGGTAGGTCCTCCATTACAGTGATTTGTCATTTCAGGGTGCCTCTTGTGTTCTGCTGCTTACATTAATTAACTTGCAGGTGAGTTTATAATGAAAGTGTTAAAGAATAATTCTGAATGTTCAAATCTCTACATAATATAATAAACAAGGACAAAACAACAGCATATTAAATTGTCATCATATATACGAGAGCATAATTATTATTATAATATGCATAACTAAAGTTATGATTTAGCTGTGACTTAGTATTTGCTTCATAATGGATAACCTGCATGGATTTTTTTTTTCTTTTTTGCAGAAATGAATAGAGGGTACCAAATTTTATGCCTCTCTGAATTATTAGATTTTTTTGAGTCCCAGAACTATTTTTAAATAATAATGGAGGCGTCTTGACCCTATCCTTTTTTTTAAGAATTCAGGAGTGCCAAATTAACTTACAGAACTTTCAATAATTATTTATAAATAGTTCCGGGACTGAAAAAATTCAGAGTTAGCATAATTTGGTGCCCTCTATTCATTTTTGTAACAAATTTGTTTCATTATTTTAATTATTATCTGATAATGCACTGGTGTAGAAATTCCAAATTGACAGAATGAAACCAATACGTCTACATCTTTGGTCATAATTTTTAAGCTCCTTTTAAACTAATTATAATCACAGTAGAGTAATTTCTATGCTAGTTACAGCTGTTTGCTTGCTGGGTTCATGAAAGTCAGTCAGCCGAATTGATCGACTTCAGAATCACCTCGCGGATTCGATATCACAAATCACCATCTTTCACATTTAAGGTTTGAACACACGCTTTTTTTTTTATATAAATTAGTTACCGAATCCTTATTTTCTTGTAAGGTATAAATACGAGCTTTTTAATCCGCTAAGAAATTCGGCTTTATGATTGGTTTTAAATTAAAGTATATCAATGATCAGCCAATCAGTTTAAACCGAATTTCTTATAAGAGTAAAACACTCGTAGCTGATCTTTAATATTGGTAGTAACCAATCAAAAAGCAGGATTTGTGAACGAAAAAAAAAGCTTGTGTTTTAACCTTTCAGATGAAAACGTTTTTGTATTACATAATAGATTTAGTGAATATTGACAAAATATTTTAATCGTCTCTCCCTTCTAAAATCAACGTAAATGATGCTGTGATGTCATATTCACGTAATGCCTTTCCCTTTGCTTGTGTGTTAAATTTTAACATATGTTTATGACATCATGTCAGTCCCTTTTTTTCAATTCATAGTAGAAAAAATGCCCATTAATGTATGACGTTATATACATTGTTTTAATCTTATGCGAATTAAATTTTAATTTCATTATTAAAATTAAAATCGAGTTTCCGAAATTTCAATGTCAATCATGCAGCTTGTTTATCAAAAAATTAATAAAAAAATTAAAATGCGTAGTATTTCAAATGATTCGTTAAGTTTACATATTAACTTTAAAAACATTTAAATTATATATTCTTTTTAAGTGTTCTCTAACTCAGTGTAATGAAATCAGATTGACACTCTCCATATGGAAAATAATATTATACCTCCAACTTTTGAGTAAAAAAAATACTTGTAGTAGCTCAATTTATCACTATTGTGGATTAGATGTCGTTTGAAATATACAGTAGAATAACTTAATTTTGGTAGTTTCAGGACTACTAATATATATTTTAAATATTAATAATTTGTTTTGTTAATTTCAGCTGCAATTTGTGAAGTCTTCTGGATGTATAGAGTGTAGCAATGCAAGGTAGGAATTTCAAAGTAAGGGACGTCGCACACTGACTTCGTATCGTATAACTTCGTATGATAAAAATTAAGAACCGGTTCTAATGAGAAATACGATGTCATACGATGCGATACGAAGCTGTGTACATCTGATTGGATCAGTTCTATATTTTATCATACGCTGCGAAATCATACGATTTTGTGTGTGACCACCCTTAATATTTAATGAAGAAGAGGGGGGAAGGGAGTGGACAACAATGAAAATATAAAATTATAATAAAATTGCATAAAAAAAAGTGTACAATGGACAACATACATGAAATATTTTTTATTGCAGAAATGAATAGAAGGTACCAAATTATGCTACTCTGAATTTTTTCAAATTATTTTGAGACCCGGCATAACTATTTTTAAATAATTATTGAAGTGTAGTTCAGTCTCTATCCTTTTTATTAAGGATTCAGGGGTGCCAACTGAAATTACAGAACTTTCAATCATTATTTAAAAATAGTTCCGGGACTCAAAAAAAAAAAATCTGGAAAAATTCAGAGTAGCATAATTTGGTACCATCTATTCATTTCTGCAATAAAATTTTTTCATGTATGTTGTCCATTCAATAAATTATTTTTTTATAAAAAAGGGTTTTATTATGCAAGTCGATGGCATGGAAAATTTCCCTTTGCACCCTTGTTAAATATGCCTCGTAAGAATAACAGAGGACATGGTGATTCCAATGTTCAAACTGCATGGGAAATTTTCTAAGGCGACAAGTGTACACTAATAAATAATTATATATAAAAAGCTTCTTCTCTGTATGCAGAGTTATTAAAAATAAAATTCCAATTGCATGATCTTGCATTTTACTAAAATTTATTTTCATTCTATCAAAAAAAAATTAAATAATATATATATTAATGTACTGTGTATTTGATTATAGAGATGCTGGTAATTCCTTCGTTTTAGATTTGGAAAGTAAATTATTGAACGCAATTTCAAAGTTCAGAGATCAGTATAAGGTATGTACAGCCAAAATTTTCATAAATTTAAATACACCTCGGGAAATCACGATCGTTACCCTTGCCTCTCTTTGTAGACGTTGAGTTTACACAGGGTGATTAGCTGATTAAAAAGTTCTAGAAATTTGTACCCGCAAATACAATCAATCTCAATGTACGCTTTTCATATAACATCAAATTGAAGCCCTGGATTTAACATTTTTAGAAATTAAATTATAAAAAATATTGACCAAGTGGCTTTCTCAAAAGTTGAAACAATGTAAAAATTGCGAGAGCTCGAGGTGCTGTTACATTTGTTTGTCACTCCCTCCGGAAGTAGCTGGAAGTGAAAGTTTTAGGTTCTTTGTAATTAAGTATTGTAGCTTTGCAGAGGAATTTAGAGAGCAATTAATGACATCATGAGTGAAATTGTAATGCTGAAATATGAATGCCAGAAACTCCAAATTTTCGCAAGGAATATAATATAAATTTAATTATAATAGCAAATCGGCCCTCATTTGGAAGAATGAGCTATGTGCCTACCATGATTTTCTGGTAATAATGAGCTATCTGCTATTTCATGTGAGTGTAATTATGAGCTGTAACTCGGTATAAAATAAAACTTCACCTGAAATAGCAGATAGCTCATTATTACAACGAGATCATGGTAGGTAGAAAGCTCATTTATTTGGCGAACGAGGGTCGACAAACGCATACGTCGGTGATGCTCGCAGCATCGCTCGCCGGCTCGCCGCTTGCTGCTGGCTCGGTCGCTATAAGCGGTGCTGGTGGTGTACGTTGGGTTGCCTACCTGCCAGGGGTTACATATTTTGTGTTGTATATGAACAGAATGCTCTTCCTTTTTTTTAATTTAATTAATTAAAAAAAATATTAAAAAGTGTTAATTTTTTGTTTCGAATTCGTTTATTAATTTGTTATGTTTAATTTTATCGGACTATATAAATCCATGGAGTTTTAATTATTATCATTCTTAATCATAAAATAGTACAATATTTGCCAAAATTTAAACCATGACAAAAATAATAAACCACAAATGTAATGGTAATTTTGATTAAGGTAATTAAAAAATTATATTGATTTTTTTCTCACTTTTGGAGCACTCATGTGTAAAAAAAAAATATATATTTTTTTTAAATTTTTAAAATATTTTTTTATTTTTTGTGAACTGTAATTTTCATATTATAATTTGCGATTTTAACCAAAATTTGACTTAACAAAAATTCATATCATGAAATTTAAGATGCAATACATTTTTTTTTTTTTTTTTTTTTTTTACAGTTAGCTGGTGACTTTAGTGCATTTAGCCTTATTTTTTCGCTAAGGAATTGTCATAGAAGGTTCAGTAGCCAGTCCAATGGAACCAGCTTGTCGTCAGGAGTCGATTGAACTGGCTGCTTAGCTAATAATTTCATTTAAAATACGATATAGTTATTTCTTTCTATTATATTTTATAACATATGGAAACTCTCCAGAATTAGATTGCATTTTTTTAATTTATTTAAAAATTGATTTCAGATTGCAGGGGAAACATTAAAATATAATAATAACATCAATGAAGCTTCTGATGCAAGGTATGTTAATTGAGTAAATATTTTAAGTATTTCAATGAAACGTAACTCGAAAATGTACACAGTTAATGTTAATAAAACTTGAACACTTGACGTGTGTGAGACAGAGTATATATTATACCAATTATAGTTCACTGGCAACACTGTCAGCCAGGTAGACCGTCACCTCAACTCTGACAGTGTTGCCACATCAGTGAGTTGACTGGATGGCAGGGGCGGATTCAGCCCGCGGCTCTGGGGGGGGGGGGGGGGGGCGCAATGTTAAATTTGGGGGGGGGGCGACGGGTGGGGGTACCTTCAGTGTATTTTGGGACCTTTTGGAGGAGGCAATCGCCCCCCCCCCCCCCCCCCCCCCCCAATTGGATCCGCGCCTGCACGTAGCACGTAACCCATCAGCACGTGCTGTCCATACAATAAACATATTGTGTATTATAATGCATATTATAATTTCCAGTAATTTATTTCTTCGACTAAACTGCAGCGCTCGAATTTCCTAGAATATATTTGGAGGGTGTAATTATTACCCCCCAAATCTCCACATGCATATTAATTGCATTAAATTTACATATGCATCATACATTCTGTATATCAAAATGATCCAATTATCGGATATCAACATCTAGCTTACATAGTGATTTGCATACGATGCAGTTTGCCAGACATAATAGTACAATATATGCACCGAGATTGAATTTAATTCAATTGCTATGCTAAAAAAACAAAGCAGTACCGGTAGTACCGGTATAATTAAAAAAAAGCTGATTTTATAAAATGTACATATGTGTATGTATGTATATAATATAAATATATAAATATGGCACGTACCATCTTAGCTCTTAATATCTTCTTATCGACTATAATAACGTGTTATAATAATACCGGTAATATCATATATGCATATGCTCTAGCTGCATATAAGAAACATATTGAATCAAAACCAACCATCCGTTCCCTACCTATCCCTACCCATTACCCCGCCGCGAGCTGTAAGCTCTTAGGGGTGTGTAAACAAAAAATAATAATAAATAATTTCAAAATATTATCTTCGATATAATATGCGTGCTGAGGAAAACGCGTGCAAATAATAATATATGAAATACCCGGCCAACACAATTTTACACTTACCTTCTATTTCTTCTGGTTGCGCGTGAAGCTTACTAGCACATTAGATCACAAATAGTATCTTTTTCATCTTACACTACTAAAATTTTAAAATAATGTTCTTTAATTACAATTAATATGCATAAAAACACTGGAGTAAAATACACGACACGTGCTGTTATGTTCGAGATTATTTGGCGCTTTCTGAACATGTGTAAAAAAAAAATAATTTAGCCAAATTAGGATGCCAGCGCCATCTCCTATCGTAATTTTTAACTAAAACCAAGAGTAGCAGAATTCAAACATATATAATGAGCAGAGACCGCAGAGACACTATAAGCGACTCTTCTGATATAAAAGATATTAAAATTAATTAAATGTCACCTAAACTTTTAATTTAATAATTAACTAACTCTATTGTTTATTTTCATAAACACATAATAATATAATTATCATACAATGTGTCTTTTTTATTATATTTGAGGAATTAATTTGTTTTCATGACATTATATATTATATATATGACCATGCAGGGGCGGATCCAGCTTGCGGATCTGGGGAGGGGGGGGGGCTATCCCGCAATGCTAAAATTTAGAGTGGGAGGGGGGCGACAGGTGGGGGATGGTAACACCTTCAATGTATTTTGTGATTTAAGACCTTTTTTTTGGGGGGGGGGGCCCTTCGCGCTCCCCCCCCCCCTTGGATCCGCACCTGACTGATGGTGCTCAACACTCCAGCATGCGAGTACGTGTCCCAGTATTTTCTGCCTTATCTGTACATGCCCCAAACAACTATGAAATTTATTTACCAATACAGACCTGATGCTAATAAAATGCTAATTATAATTAATATAATATATTAAATATATTTTGTATAAGAAACTCGTGATGTATAGAGCATTCTTACTTTCTGATTAACATGGATATTTTTGCATTGTGGTGTCTATCATAAGAACTATTTTATATTAGTTCAAAAAATCTGATTATGATTCAATATGCCATTTTTTTTATTAATAGGTACTATAAAATTTTCAGACGTTTGGCATGCGATGATGATGAGAAATGTTTTCAGAAGACTAAATCAAAAAAGAAGGACGATACTCAGCAGGTATTTATTACTTTTTACGTAAAAAAACTTGCTATTTACATTCACACAAGTCTGATTTAGAGCACTTACATGGAATTTTTTATTGCAGAAATGGATAGGGTACAAAATTATGCCACTGTGATTTTTTAAAGACTGGGAAGTATTTTTAAATAATTATTGAAAGTTCTGTAAGTTAAGTTGGCACCCCTGGATCTTTAATAAAAAGGATAGGGACTAGACGCCTATTGAAGCCTCCAGGGGGCGTGGCCACACTTTCAATAATTATTTAAAAATAGTTCTGGGCCTCAAAAAAAATCTGAAAAAATTCAGAGTAGCATATAATTTGGTGCTTTCTATTCATTTCTGCATTTTTTTTTTTTTTTTTTTTTTCATGTATGTTGTCCATTGTGTCTAAAATAGAGCCTAAAATCAGGCCTAACCTTCCAATGTTGTGGCACAGATTAAAGGCTCGATTTAAAGGTCACATTTTTAAGGATTTTGAATTTATATACGTTTAATTTTAAGATTCATAATCAGTGGACTCTATAAATATAAATCAGATCTTACGGCTATATGTGAATGACCCTTTTATGTTCAAATGGTTAATTAATTTTTTTATTTTAGGTTAATAAATGTGAATTAGAGAAGCTAGAATTATACAAGTCTTCGATCAGAGCATCCAAATCAGTAATTGACTACAAAATATACCAACTACAGAGAGCAATACAATACTTCAAGAAGTGCAAGAATGATTATCACTTCAATGATAGAAAAGATTTACAACGAAAAGTTTCAGCAATAAAATCGCAAATTTGCTATTTAAATTCACAAATTGGAAATTTTATTGAAATTAATGAATGTTTTGTTTCAAAACATGAAAATATAATTTATGAAAATGAAAAACTACTCAGTAAAGTTGAAATTTTATCTGAATTGAATTTTGACTGCAAAAATAAACTATCAATCCTAAATGCAACTTGTAATGAAGAAAGAAATAACTGTAAAATTTTATTAGCAAATTGTGCTGGTAAAAATGATACTTGTGATTCAATAATTAATTTACTAAATGAAGAAAATAGAAATTGTAGAAATCAATTATCAAACTTACAGCAAGAAATAAATGAACTAAAATTATCAAATTTAAAATATAATGGAACAATTACAGAATTACAACAATATTGTAAAAATGAAATTTATAAATTAGGTAATATAACTTTTACTTGTAAAGAACAATTAGAAAATTATATAAATACATGTGAAAGTAATTTATCTAATTGTTATTTAGAATGCAACAAAACTTTAGCAGAAATGAATGACAATTTTACTGCGAAAATAATTTCATATAATGATTCATTAATAACTGAATGCGGTGATAATTTATTGGCAATGACAAAATACTTAACTGAAGAACATGAACGAAGCATGAAATTAAATACCGAACTTTTAACAGTACAGTGTAATAATAGTAAACATGATTTAGAAATTAATTATCAAAATCAAATAGATAAATTAAAGAAATTAAATGATTATTATTTATTTTTATTTAAAACATTAAATGATGATTCTATATGTGTTAATCAAACAGCTGAAAGTCGACAATGTGGCAATGATTTAATTAATTGTAATAATAATTTAAAAACAATTAACGAGACATTTACAAATAAAATTAAAACTTTTAATGATTCTTTAATCTCTTCTTGCGCTGCTAATGTATCAATAATTAAAGCAAATTTTAATATGGAATGCTCAAATAATATTACAAATTTAACAAAAATACTTACAGATCAATGTAATGAAAACATAACATTAAATACAAAATATATTACAAGCCAATGTATAAATAATATGACAATTTTTAATGTGTCTTTAGAAACTCAATGTTTAAATAAAATAAAATTATATAATCAATCTTTAATTGCATCGTGTATGAATAATATTACACAATTAAATAATACATTACAATTACAAATAATAAATTTAAATTCTTCGTATTTACAATATAAAAATTTGTATGATAATTTAACTAGAAATGATACGACATGTCAATATCAAGTTAGTAATTTAACTTTAATTAATTCATTATGTCAATCAAATTTAACAGCATTAAATCAAAATTTAACATTATTAAATCAATCATGTAGTGCTAAATATATATTATATAATACAACACTAATTTCAGAATGCAATGCAAATGTAACAGCCTTTGGGTTAGCTTTACGCTCACAATTTTTAGCTAATGTTACTGCATATAATGCTTCATTAATACAATCATGTGCAACAAATATGTCTGTTCTACAGAGTTCTTGTTTATCTAGTATGTCATCTTTGAATAATTCTTGCCAAGCTTTAAATTTAACATACCAGAAATGTATAAATGAATCGAAAATTTTAAATACAAATTATATACAGTTACAAAATACATCTGAAATATTAAAAAATGAAAAACAAATTTTAAATGAAACTTACATAAAATGCAATGAATCTTATGTAATATTAGTATCCAAATATGAAGCTTTGATATTATCAAATGAAGCGTTACTTTCGTCAAATATAAATTTAAATTCTTCAAATCAAAATTGTAATATATCATTTATAAAATTAAGAACATCATACGATATATTATATCATTCTAATGAAGATTTAGTAAGATCATATCAAAATTTAGGTTCTTTATATCAAAATTGTAAAACATCTTACGAAGGTTTAAATTCAATATATAATACATGTATATCATCATTTAATGAATTAAACAAAACATATAATTCCTTATTAGAACAAAATTCCAATTTAAAATCATCAAATAATCAATCAAATTTATCATATTATACTTGTAAAGGAACATTGGAAGAAATAACATCTTATTATCAAATTTGTATGGCATCTTATGGATCCTTAAATTCAACATATCAGACAGTTTTAAATAATAACCAAGAATTAAGTGCAACAAATATGGCTTTAAATAAGTCATATTTAAATTGTGTAACAAATTATGCAAGCTTAAACACATCGTTCCAAATATCATATGCATCGTATCAATCTTTAAATTTAACATATCAAAATTTATCATCCTTATATAATACTTTAAATATATCTTATGGAAATTGCATTGATTCAAATAAATTAATAAATGCATCTTATATTAATTGTAATTCAACTTATGTATCTTTACTTATGGTATATCAAAATTTATACACTGCAAATCAAGCATTACAATCATCTTATGGACTTTGTAATACGTCTTATTATACGATAAATTCATCTTATGATTCTCTATTAAAATCTAATGATATATTAAAAACTAATTATTTGAATTGTGTTAATTCAACTTCAAATTGTTTAACATCGTTACAGAATTTGAATTTAACTTATGGACAATTGAAAACAGATTGTAATGCTATAAATTCTTCATACATAACATGTGTGTTATTTTATACTAATTGCAATACTTCTTTACAAAATATGATGAATGCTTACCAAACTTTAAATAATTCTTATTTTAATTTAATAAATAATTGTCAATTAATAAATAATTCATATATGAATTGTAATTCTCAATATATAATATGTAATGCATCATATTTATTATTGAAATCTGATTATGATAACTGTAATGCATCATTTTTATTTATAAATTCTTTATATAATAATTTATTATTATCAAATAATGCATTACATATGTCATATACAAACTGTATTGCATCTAATACATCTTGTAATTCATCATATTCCACTTTAAATTCAAATTATCAAACATTATCAAATTCATATGATAATTTAAAAACTTTATATAATATTTTAAATGCATCGAAGCAGGATTGTGATGTGTTATATCAATCATTAAATTATAGTTATCAAACACTTTTATTATCAAATGCAGATGTAAATACAAAATATAAAAATTGTGATTCATCGTATCAAAATTTAAATTCACAATATCAAAATTGTTATAATGATTATCAATTATGTTCATTCTCATATCAAAATTTAAATTCATCTTATCAAAATATGATTAAATCAAATCGAGATTTAAACACCTTATATCAAGCTTGTTTACTGTCAAATCAAAATTGTAATAATTCTTATGTCACATTAAATACAAATTATTTAAAATTACTAACTACAGATCAAGCATTAAATACCTCATATGTTCAATGTATTGCTACAAATTCAAATTTAAATATTACATATCAAAATTGTAACTCAAGCTATTTAGCAATGAAGCAGCAATATGATATTTGTAATACATCATATTTAACTTTAAATTCAGCCTATCAAACTCTGTTAATTACTTACCTAAATCTGAATTCTTCGTACCAAGCTTTGAGCGCGGCTGATCAAGTTTGTCTGTCTTCAAATCGAGCTCTGAATACTTCCTACCAGACTTGTAATGCTTCATATCAGGCATGTAATACTTCCTATCAAGCCTTGAATACAAATTACCTAGCTCTGATAGCAAGTTCATCAACGCTGCAGAAAAACGTGAGTGATTTTAATTTTTACTAAAATTTGCTCATTAAATCAAATAATTTTGAGAATTTTTTATGGATCTATTTTTTTCCTATAGCTTTTAAATTTGGACAGGTGACAAATCTTTGGAAGAAGCCTTTCTTGAAATCCATTAATTTTTCGTCGATGCTACATTGATGTGCTAAAAATATGTTAGGCAATGGTTGCTGCAGGTTGAAAAATATCCTCAAAAGGAGTCAAAATAAGCATCAAAATATTATTTTATATTAATATCATAATAGTTATAAAATTCAATAATAATTATTGTCGTGTTAATATTTTCTTCTTTTCATTTTTAGTATTCTGCCGCGTACAACCAGTGCATTACATTATGTAAGTATCAATATTTAAAATTGGAATTTAAAAAATATAATATTTAACATTATTATAGTAAGCATGAGTTCATTGCAATTTTTCTGCAAAAAGTATTTTTACAAAACCTGCTTTGTCCACCTATTTTCAAAAACGTTCATTATGGGTAAATATAAGAAAGAAACAAGAATATAATTTCCTCATAACAAAGAATCAATTCACTAATAAAGTTTAGATGTTAATTAAATTTAATACATAATAAATATTTTTATTATAATATTAGTACGCTATACATCATATTTAATATTATAATTAAAAACAATCAATAATAAGCATGATTTATTCAATTAAGTGGAATGCTCTGAAATTTTATTTAAATTATTTTATTGAAGGAACACATTTATTTTAATCTTATTAGACTGTTAATTTAGATATCAAACTTTTATCCATTTGAAGATAAATAAAAATTTGAATTTATATGTATTATTTTTTTTCTTTTTCACTATATCTTATTTCGTTATTTCAGTGAACGGAGCAAAGGTGGATAAGTTACAAACCGGGTTGTACTACTTCTACTATGACCAAATAGTAAAGGTGAGAAACAAGCTTTGCGTAACAAAGTGTAAATAATTACTTAATAAATTACGTAATATATATGAATAGCTCCAAAGAAACACAAGGTTAGATTAGTAAGGAAATGGAGGAGCTCAATAGATTTTGATAAATTTCACATATGTTACTCATTTGACCTAGGTTGATGAGGTGTGGATATTATTTTTTTCAAATTTCAAATAAAAAAATAAATAAATAAAAAGAAATCAGTAAATTAATAAAAAAAGGCAAATTTTGAAAAAAAAAAATAAATTGTATTTCAAATTCTGTTCCACATAAAATTACAAAATTAATTTATTTGAGTTTATAGTGGCTAGCAACTCTTTTTGCATTAATGACATTGACCTTGAAAATTTATTAAGGTCAAAGGTCAGAGGTAAACTTAAAAACAGCGAATATTTTCATAGCAGGGGGCCCTATAGCTAAAACAATTCAAGAGTATTTTGAAGAGTATTTATCATTCTATAACATACCGCATTCAGATTTATGATGAATTTCAAAATTTTGAAGTTTGATTATTTTTTTACTAATTATCCCGAGTTTTTAAAAAAAAATCAAGATTTGTCAAGATTTTCACACAAGTTTCTTATCTGTCTTAGGTTGATAAGGTTTAAATATTATTTTTCAAATTAAAAAAATAATAATAAATTTAACAATTTTTTTATTTATTTCAGAAATCGTGGTTCCAAGCTAACGATATTTGTGGCTCAATGGGAATGAGACTCCTTAAGATTGACAACACAACAGAAAACAGTCAAATTTCATTGAAATTGGTCTCTTTGAGCCGTGAGTACATTGTTATAATACAATGTTATTGTTGTCAACAAACACAATAATATATTATGAGATATTAGAATGTGAAAATTTTAGTGGCTTAATCGAAAGAAGGGGTAAAAATATGGTACTGTGAATTTTTTTCAGATTTTTCTGAAACCGGGAACTATTTTTAAAAAATTATTGAAAGTCTATTTTATGACGTCACGGGTGGCACTGTCCTATCCTTTTTCTTAAGGAGTGCCGCCCGTGACGTCATCAAAATAGACTTTTAATAATTTTTTAAAAATAGTTCCTGCTCTCAGAAAAATTCTGAAAAAATTCACAGTACCATATTTTTACCCCTTCTTTCGATTAAGCCACTAAAATTTTCACATTCTAATATCTCATTGTATTTCTCATTATCCTTTTTTTTTTTAGAATTAATTTCACCGTACACGGTGACCATTGCTCAATTAATTCATCCATTTCTATTAAATCGCACATTATTAGGCTTGCCCATTGTAAGATATAGAACATATTTTGATTTTAACATTGGTTCAATACGTATAGCAGAACTTGTTTGAAGAAAAATTGGTTCACAGCAACGTTTCTGTATACCAAGCTATATTACGCTACAAATTAGAACAGTGTTTTTGCCAATCAAATTCAAGCATTTCAGGACCCATTGTGCCGCGAAACTTTAAATATGCCCAAAATGTAATGCTGCTTTTGAAATTTTGCGTTGCAAAAGGTCGAAAAATAATAATGCACGATATTTTTTATGCGTGTCGTAACTTGTACGTATAAAAGAACGCTGGATTACATTATATATATTTATATTTTTTTTCAGCTCCTAACGGCACGCGATTCTGGTTTGGTCTGAATGATCTCAATATTGAAGGAACTTACGTTTACGCTGGCTGGGGAACAGCGCCAACTCTCACACAGTGGTCAATATTTGAACCAAACAACGCTAATAACAACGAAGATTGTATAGAAATTAACTACGCGAATAATTTAATTTCCTGGAACGATTCTCCATGTACAAATCTTAACCCTGGATTTATTTGTAAGCTGCAAGAACCTTGCGCTTCTATACTTGGCTTGTAGGATACACAAAATTTTAAACGGCAAGTAGCCCTGAAAATGGAAGCGTTGTGACGGCCCGCCGGTGGCAGAAGGCGAGTGGCTTCTCGGCTGCTCGCTGCAAAGCCCCGGTGAGTAGGATGGTCGCGACGGTGAGCGCTGAAGGGTCTGGGCGTGCCTGGAGCCGCCGTCAGTGCAGATCTTGGTGGTAGTAGCAAACACATACTCCTAAAAAAGACATTCAAGCACAGAAAAAAAACACACTACTTTATTGAGTTAAAATAATGTCTTCTTTTATTCACTTTAAAGGAGGGGAGCAGCTTCAGCTTTTATAATTTTAACGTTTTATGTCAAACTAACTTGTGCACCAAAAAAATAGTCACCATCCTCCGCCTTCCACCAGTTCAGTAGTTGACATTCAAAAAGCGCGCCCAAGAAAAGTGGGGCTTATGACGTTAAGAGCAATGATTGCTCTTAACTTATCATAGTGGAATAAGTTGTAATATACTTTCAGTTTGTTGTAAAGTTGTATATATTATTATTATTATTATATGTTTAAGCAATATATTTATTTTAATAAATTATATTATACTTTATTTTAGCTTGTATTATAAGATGTTCTTAGGGCATAGAACCTAGTCAATATTAAAACATGCAGCAATGCAGAAAATTGTAGCGTGCACAAACATACTATACTTAAAATGTCTCACTTAGATATTATTTAAAATATATTTTAACATTTTGTATACATTATAAAATGAAATTTAAACCAGTTATATATTATATGTTTAAACTAAATATTTTACAACTTAAATTTAGTTTTTCGTTAATTTTAATTTCACAGAAATTAAAATGGTTAATTAAATTATAAAAATATTGAATAATTATAAAAATATCTATCACTTAATTTATTTTAGAATAATAATAAAATAAAATTTTAAAAAACACTTTTTTTATTATTAATTTATAACAAAGAAGGGATTACCAACTTACCTTCAATGACAATAGCATTTCCAATTCTCGGAAGAAAAGTGAAATTGATATAATATTACATGATAATTATCAAGAATGAATATCAATGAATTTACTTGTCCGTATAACGTGGTACTTGGGAGAATTGTAAATTTTCTGAGATAGGACATTTTTAATTATTATAATAAACATGCTGCCTTTGATATTAAAAAGAAAAAAAAATGTAGTTATTGTATGAAAAAATTCGCATATGGAGAATGAGAATCACGTAAAGTATGTATAGTCAGTTTGTTCATTTAGCATTGTAAAATAATGGAAATACCCTAAGAGCAGCCACAGTATAATTTTAAATAATTGACAACACCATAATTAGCTGTCACATGTCTCCAGACAAGTATTTAAAACATACAAACTTCATAAAAAATTTGGCAATCCCAACTCTCCCAACGCTATATATATAGACGATGATAAGGCTGCCTCCATGCTTGCCAACATTGTAGAAGTGAAAGCTGCGCAGCCCTAATGTTTTAATTAATAAATAATTTTAAAACTGCGTTCAAAAAATCTTTGAACCGACCGTATGTATGTACCACACATAATTTAAGACGTTAGATAATTATTTTTCAAATAATTCTTAAATATTTTCTATTTATGCTGCTCACGCGCGGATCCCCCCTCCCCCAAAATTTCAGATTGAACATGGGCAATATAGGCATTTCCCCCAATCCAAATTGTTTTTTAACATTGGCCTTATGAAGAGAACACCCCCCGAATTTTTTTCTGGATCCGCGCCTGAGTTACCTAGCGTCAAAAATGCCATTACGTTCTTTGCTCTGGTGGCAAAATTAGGCACTACGTCGTCCCATGTTTAACAATGAAAAAGGCTTCATGCGACAGATATTATTCACATTACAAACAAAATAGTTTGTTACAATCATTGCGAGTGGAGGACTTTGTTATAAATATATGTATTATTATTATTTTGTGTCTTGAGCAAGTAAACATAAGTCGCTGAAGTTATTGTTTATTTCTCATAAATGTAAGCAGGAAGAGTTTATTCACATTTCTCAGTGGCTTTCTCATGTGACTACGGTCAAGATGGGCGCTCGAATGATAAGACTTTTAACATTGGTGAGTTACATAGCTACATAGGGGGTGTCGAAACTTTTTAAAACGGAAAAGAGTGTAAATAAAATATAATCCTTAACATTTTTCTTAACATGTTATTTTAATAGCGGGTGATTTCGAATCCCTCCCTCTCTCCTCCGAATAAAACGTGGGAAAAAAAAAAAAAAAAAAAAGGACCAAAGGACCAAAGGACCTCTGGTGCTCAATTATCTTTTAGATGCTGAATTGGTTTCAGCACTTTATGTCAATACAAAATTGTTACAATTTCGTCTTACATCCAACATTTTTGAGCTATAAAACACTTAATGCAAGTACAAACTTGGTACTGAAAAAATAGAGTCAAATAATGCTCCAAAAATTCACTCTTTTTTTTTTCAGTACCAAATTTTCACTTGGATTAAGTGTTTCATATGTCAAAAGTGCTGGATGTAAGACGAAATTGGAACAATTTTGTACTGACATAATGTACTGAAAACAATTCAACAGAGTCAATTCCACAAAGTTTAGTGCACAATGCTATAGGGAATAAGAATAAAAGTTGTCACTTCGATTCTTAGAAGTGCATGACAAATTTTACTGACATCGAGTAATTAATTTTCACTCACCTTTCATCAACGAAAAATATACTGTCGTGTCATCATTCACTATGTTCACATGACGGTGTTTAATTCGTATCTGTTGACGACGCTTCATAAGAATAACATTATCAACGAATACGTATTAAACAGCGTCATGTAAACGTAGTAATAGTAATTCAAATATTTAACACGCAAGCATAGGAAAATACATACTTATAACGTCACAGCGTCCTTCCCTTGATGGTTAGTAGATCTAATGAGGAAAAATATTAAAAATACATAACTCAGGGTCCTTTATATCAAATATTAAAAATGATACACGTTGTTCATTGTTGTTAATTTTAAGACTTTGTTCGATAATTATTATTATTATTATTCTACATTATTGGACAAAATGAATGATGCAAGCTCTAACAATATTCTTATTATACATATCACACCTATCAGTGATTATGCTAAGAGAGACTTAGTATAATCATGCACTAACTTAAATATCATATAACATAAGCACCAAAATTTTCTCTCTTTTTTCTACATTATGTCAACAATTTTACAATGTTTGATATGTTATTGTGATGTACAAGCTCAGCATCGTTCATAATTTTTTTTATTATTATAGCTTAGTTTTTTGTCTATATTCCTCTATTTTTGTAACTATGTCTATATGTTTAATTTTATTATATGTGTACATTTTTTATGTTTAATAAAATACTAATAATAATATTTTTTCTCTGTTAGGGCACTACTTTGCTGTTTCTTCTAGTCTTTTGTACCAAACAGGTTTGTGGGCTCAATTTTTTAAATGAAAATAATGCATTTTTATTATTTTTTAAACAATTGTGTATATAAATAAAGAATATAAATTTAAATAATGTACATATGAAGCACTGCTTTAAAATTATGTTGATAATATTGCGTAGTACCAACTACAAAATTTTTCAATGCAGAAATGGATTTTCTGACAATATTTCTCGTTCCCTAAAAAATGTGGAAGAAAAAATCAAGGAAACATTATTGTGCACGCTCTTTCCATTTCTTCAATTAATATGTAAATAACAAGAAGAATGTCCAAGAAGCGAGAGTTTACACCTTGAAGTGACGTAAATTAGGGAGTTTCGTTATTATTTTGTTTTATATACTTAGCTCACAATTGGAAAAGGAAATTAGTAGAAAATGAGGCTGATTTTAAAATATTTTCAGCGTTAACTTTCGCTTAATTTGATTTACGTAATTAAGTAATTAGAACGAGTAACCTTTACAATATTAGTATATTTGATCTAAAACAAAATAATATATTAACAATTATATTATTAAATTTTGTATCAAATTTAATATATTATATAAAATACAATTTGTTTAATAGACAAAAACTTTATTTTGTTTCAACAGATTGAAACTGGAAAATTTAAAAATGTTGGACTTCGATCAAAATCACGGTAAGTATTTTTATTTCTTGCTAATTCAATTTACACATTAGCACCTTACGAACGTTATAGCGTCAAAATCAAGTTAACACGTCAAGTATCTTTTTTTTTTTTTTTTTTTTAGATAACTCTTAGGAACTTTCATAGATCTCCCAACTTGCAAATCTTCAACTCACTAACATTTGGAAGAGCTACAGATTAGACAAATACGCAACATTCGTGCTCTGCCTATGTTCTCTGAACATCATGAATATATTAGTGCTGACCAAGGATTTTTTATACAACCATATTACCTTTTTTTCTATTTTCTATGGCTTTTAGGCACTAAAATCTGCCTCTCCACATGATTTCATTTTTTTTTTTAATTTGCTAGAGTTTACATGTAAATCAAAGGGGACTACGTCAAACAGCTGATCGACGTTTTCTCTACCTTAACAGTTATTATCCAGAATATTTTTCGTCTAAGTTCACAATTTTTTTCAATAAAAAATATTTGATCATAAATCCCGAGAGCTAGGCAAACCACACGTGATCAGAAACCATTTAAACTGACATTAAATTTTGATAATTAAATTACTTAAACAAAAATTGTATTACTATACTTATGATTTACCCACAGTGATAAATTACAAAACATTATAATTTGAATTAATTTTATAATTTAATTTATTTTATGACGATAGTAAAAATATGGTAGCCATTTTTATTTGCGCCTGCAGCCGTGAAATGTATGCAACTTGTTTAACTTTACAGTAGTGCAGATTGCATTTTGTTTTTGATAGGGGCAAGCAGAAGTTTTTTTATCTTCTACATTTTAACATTTCTTAGTATCAATTTATTTAATTTAATATAAAAGTTTTTTTAATTTACAGGAGCAATACTCCTAATTTTGAATTTAAAGACAAGGAGAAAATGCTGCAAATGGTTAAAAGAGAACTGGAGTACAAATTCAAGGTAAAAATAAAATTCACAGATAAATTTATTATATCCACAGATTATACAATGTATCGTTCAAAATAATGTTACCTGCCAATATTCCTGTGTAATAATGCACTGTCTGTATTATCTTTAACCATATAACTACAATCACCTGACAACTGACACATGAATTTTGATAGGCAGATAACTCATTATTTATGATAACTCATTGCGATCATTCTGTGGACAAGAGATGGTATATCTCGATAAAACAAGAGAATATATTAAAAATTGTGAAAACTAATGATATCCTTTGAAAAAATAACATATGTTAAGTTTTGAATATCATTGAGATGTTAGTTTTATGCTATGCTTAAACATTATAATTTTAGTAATTTAATGCAGGCATAATAGTGTAAAAAACTTAGTTGTAACTAACTGAAATTATGTCTGTTTTTTTCGAATAAAAAAGAAACCATATTATCAATGACCAAGTAATACATAACATTACATTACAGGATGCAACGTGTATGTGTAAACAACGGAAAATTGAAATAGATGAATATTCATCGCCTCATTCAAACGTCATTTGTGATACAAGGTAGGCAATATTTTATATAAAATGTGTTAATTCGAATGAATATGTCAAGTTTATTAAATTACGTACGGGAAATATTATTATAGATTATTAATTTAATTAATATTTTCATCATTTTGTTCTTATTTCCAGGTTTAATCCTAATTATCCTTTTGAATTCCAAGAGAAAGACAGAATGCTGCAAACTCTTAACACACAACTAAAGAACCAATTTAAGGTAAATATAAAATTAAAAGGTAATTAGATACTTCAATGCATGCAAAATTCAATTTTTTGGCTGAATATTGACATTTTATAATAAGGGGATTTAAATACCTGAAATAATGATTCTTTTGGTGTTTCGTTATGTGTTTTCAGTAGAAAGAATAAACTATGTACTGACTACTGAATACATGTAAAGAAACACACCTAAAAAAAAATCATAACTTCAGGTATGAAAATAAGGTATCAAAATTCAGCCAAAAAAAGTTAAGTCTAATGACAGAGATTGATAGACATTAAAGAATATTAAATTTTACGGAATTTTAGCACCACTGTTGTTCATTATTGTGATATCGTCCTGGTGGTACTTTTGATTACAAACAAGCTTATGTGTGCATGTGAAGTATACCAATCTTAACGAACATTACTTTACAGTCATTCGCAAATAAAATGAACCAACAATAGTCCTGTGTTTAAAGTCCCTCCTTCTAACTTATCACAGCTCTCTATGCATTTTCACTCCATCAACGATGCCGCTTGATTGGTGAGTGGGCAAGCATCGATAAGAATGCGAATATTCTTAGAGAGCTGCAACAAGCTAAAAGTAAGGAATTTTAACCTTGTACCGTAAAAACAAAGGACTACTGTTGCTTCATATTATCTTTTATTAATTTTGTAAATTGTGTATAATATATATTTTACATTACAGGTTGCAAAGTGTAAGTGCAAAGAATGGAAAACCAATTTAAATCCTAAAGAAGATAAAAATTCTTTGTCACATTCTGTCGTGACAAATGATAAAAGGTAGGCAAGAATACATACTACTCAAAGTGACGTACTAAAACTTGTATCCAACTGATCGGAGCATTGAATGTCAACGCTCTTGATATTATGAATTGAAACAGGAAATAATATTAAAACATCTTTGATTTGAATAAATTTAAGAAATATGACTGTAGGTGATCTTACATTATTTACAGCAAGAATATTTCACATTCATTTGTTTATGTGATTGTAAGAAAACATAAATACGCAATATTTTATCGCTTAAAACAGGCTAACATTAGCTTTTGGTAACAAAAAGCAATATTTTCATGATTTGTAGTGGATCCATAAATTTAAAAAAAAATGAAATTACATGCATAGTACAGATGGTAACAATAAAAATCAGAAACAAGAAACAAATAAAGGATGCTTTGCATTAGAAGTAACAAAATCAAATATTTTTTCAGTCTTTTTGCAGCACCCACCCACCGTTTTTAAAAAAAAAATGCACGCCTTTGTTGCTCAGACAATCTCCTTTTCTCTCCGTGTCAAAATAAAATGTAACATTTGGAAAGACGAAGGCTTAACAGGCAGTATGGCGCCCATTTTCATCCAGTACATTAAAATGTAGCCAAACTTTGAGATACAACCGTAGCGGAGTTATCGGAGTTATTATACTTTTTAATACAATAATATACTTTTTTTTACTTACCTTTTGTAATAATTTTTACTCTCTCTCTCTCCCTCTCTCTCTCCCTCTCTCTCTCTATTTCATTGATTTATTTCCTTGTAAGCCCTGTTTACAGATATTTATTAGCTAAATTAGATTTAAAGACATGATATATTTATATATATATATATATATTTAAATATATATATATATATATATATATATATATATATATATATATATATATATATATATATATATATATATATATTTCAATATGACGAAGTGCTCTCCAATACAATATTACGGTAAGCTAACTAGGTTCATTTGCATTTGTATAGCTATCAAAAAATATAACTATGTTTTCAGATGTTCCACGTGCATGATAAATAGAAACAACATAAACGCTGCAAAATCTTCACAGCAAAACTTCCAAGAGGTATAAAGTGTTAATATTTTAAATACACTAATTATTATACATATTGACATATGTGTAACCCTGATAATGCCAAGGTCTTACGTATTTTAAATTTGTGAAGAAGGATTGAATCAAACCGTAAAACTTTGTTTCCAAATGATATATTTAATGTTGAAATTTGTTTCTTGTTACACAAACTGAAAATGAAGAAAAAAATCTAATCTTTACGACTGCATTATCTTAAAAGCTGAAAGTCATTTTGATACACTCGTCATCTCGGTAAAAAAGGAGTCAATTATTTTTGTATATAAGTGTATAGTAAAATATTATGCACCTTGTGGTTTTTTCACACTAGAATTTTAAAAAATTTAAAAGGATTTTCAAATATTCTGGTTTCACTTTGTATTTATATAAAGAAAAGACAATAGGTCTGATTGTTTACTTACGAACAGACTTAAAGATGATAAAAATGGTTAAAATAACAATGAAGATCTGCCTATTTGATTTTTAACTTCTCATTTATTAAATAAAATTGGCATTAATTCTAAGTAAATGGAATAATAATCATTAAAAAAATAAAGTATTAGATAAATTTTAATATACCCAAAGCTAAATAAATAAAGGTTGATAAATAGAAAAAAAAAATAGTTTGATAACAAATTCTAAATCTTTTATTAATTCTTTTAAATATTAATTATGTGTTCAATAATATGTTTACATTATTTTTTTACAAAAAATGTACTGTCTTAAAAGTATATACTTATATTACTTTAATTTAAACAGCTCAAATTTAATAATGAATTAAATGACTCCAGGTAAATACCGATGGAGAAAAATATTGAAATGATTAAGGTGAATGAAAAAGAAAATTGAAACACACAACTTTATTCATGTTTTTTTTTTGTTTTCAGAATGTTCAGAATAAGCTAGAAATTATGAATGACTACAAAATAACTCTGGAGACAAAGCTGAAGAAATTAGAGCAAGATCTATACCTTTGCAAACAATATAACAATGACTGTTCTACTCAAGTTGTATGTTTATCTAAAGAGAAACAAGAATTATTGTTACAAATAACTGCAATTAGAAAAAATATTATAAAATTAAATGATGAAAATAAATATTTAACTTCAAAATTTGAAAGAAAAGTTGAAGTTTTGAGTGATTTTTTGACAACGGAGTGCAAAAATAACATAACTTATATCACAGATACTTACGAATCGAAAATATATAATTTAGAAGTAATATTATCAAATGTAACTTGGGGAAATTATTCATGTGCAACATATATATCAAAATTAACAATTGCTAATGAGGAACTGAAAAATAAATTGTCCAGTCTTACAACAGAGTTCTCATCATATCGTGATTATTGCAATAGAAACATATTCTTATTAGAAGAGTCAAATAAAAAGTTGACAGACAAATTTGAGACGCAAGTAAAAAATTTATCAATGCTGGATGTAAATATACGTGATAATACTGATTGTCCAACTGGATTATCTAAATTAGCATCATTAAACAAAAAATATGAAATCATGTACGAAGCTCTGCTGCTTGAAAATACTACGTGCACTAATCAAGTTCAAAACATAGCAGGATTATACAAAAATTGTTCAATTACTTTAGATGATTGTTACTTTAATTGTAATCAAAGTTTAGCAGCATTGGATCAATCATGTTCACATCAAATAAATTTATTAAAAGAAAATTTGGCTCTCAATACAACTGTATATAATACATCTTTGATTAAACAATACACGGATACAATAACAAATCTCAAGACTACTCAAGAGCAGAAAATAAAGGAAATACAAGAAGAATGTATTATTAATATTACCATGGCTAACAGTACTTTCACTGCAAGCTGTAACGAACAACTAAATTTATTAAAAGAATCATTTGCTATCAATACAACTGTATACAAAACATCTTTAATAAAACAATACACGGATATAATTACCAATTAAAGGCTACTCAAGAGCAACAAATACTGGAACTAAAAGAAGAATGTATTACTAATATAACCATAGCCAACAGTACTTTAAATGCAAGATGTAAAGAAGAGATAGAACTGGTAACTAGTGATTTTGAATTCCACATAGAACAGTTAGAAGGAAATATTACAAAATTTAAAATTGATACAGAGGAGCTGAAAAAGAAAATTTTTATTTATGAAGAATTTCTCAATTCTTCAATAGCAAAAAATGATTTATTACAACAAGAACAACAAGAAAAAATCAGGAGATATAATGAATCACTAAAAAAAGAATGCTCAGATAATATGACATTATTAACAAAAATCCTTAATGACCAGTGTCAAGAAGAAATGACTAAATACAATTCATTAATAATTGAAGAGTGCTTGGCGAACATTGCTGCTTTCAAAAAATCATTATTGCTATCATGCACTAAAAATATGACAGAAATTAATAATACTTGTCAAGTTACAATTGCCAAATTAAATTACACGATTAACGAATATAAATTATTGCATGATGAGTATCTTACAAATGATTTAGGATGTATGAACGAAGTTAATGAACTCATGAAAGAAAATACACAATGCCAGGGAAATATAACCGAATTAAAGCAAAATATTTCTGCATTGATTCTGGCATTTAATGAAAAAACCAAGCAATACAATGCTTCTCTTATAAATGGATGCAACTTTAAACTCTTTAACAGAGAAAAGTCATTAATGGCTGAATACGAAGCAAAATATGAAAAGTTTAAAGCAATAGCTGCAGAAGATTGTGGCAACAAATTGTCAGACTTGAAATCTATAATGTATGCTGAATGCCAGTATAATATAACAATTTCAAACAATTCATTGCTTGCGGTACAATTTAATGCTATCAATGAGATAAAAGCATCCTTAATAGCAGAATGTTTAACAAATTGCAGTTTCCAAATGACAGAATTAAGTTATGATTATTTAGAGCAAGAAGTACTTCTAAATGCAACTCTCAAAGCACAATGTGATGTAAATTTACAAAATTTGAATGTTGCCTTAATTGCTCAGTGTGAGGCGAATACAAGTATTAGTAATAAGTCTTTGGTTCAAGAGTGTGAATTAAGTAAGGAGGAATTGCGGCTTGAATTAGAAGCACAATGTTCTTCAAGACTTGCAATTTCAAATGAATTTCTAAGAACTGAGTGCCTTGCTAATATCACAAGATATAATAATTCATTGTTTAATTTATGCAATGTAAGAATCACAGAACTAAATAATTCATTGCACATACAGATTACTAACCTTACAAACCTTTACCTACAATACAAAAAAATATATGACACTTCATTCTCAGATGATTCATCAATGACATATATGATCGATGATTTATTGAATGATGTATTAAAATGCAAGGCTCAGAATACAGAACTAGAAAATAATTTATTATTAATGGAAACTTATTGCGTACGGAACAAAAGTTTGATACGCACCGAATGTTTGGCAACAGAAAATCTATTATTAAGCAACATATCATCAATGCATAATATTAATTCTCAATTATCAATGAATTATACTATTTTAAAATCATCCAATGATGCATGGAAGGCTTTATATCTAGCATGCAATGCATCATTTACAAAACTGAATCAAACATATCAGGATTTGATAGTAAAATATGATATTTTAAATGCAACGAATAAAAACCTGAATGTTTCTTATCACACATTAAATGCTACCTATCAGGCCTTATTACTAGATCAACAAACAAACGTGAGTATATATGTAATTTAATATTTGTTTTTGAACATTACTTGCTCTTTAAAGATATAATCATTTTGGGAATTGCAGTCAGGTGCAGTCTTTGCATTATTATGTGGAACCCTTCGTTGTGCGTGTCATCTCGACGTATATTGATAGCATCAATGCCACGACGTGTAATGCAAAGTCCGATGACTGTGTACGAGATGAAAAAGCAGTATCTACTTTCTGATTGTTCCTAATGGTGTAATTTATTTTCTTTTTAAAATATTACGCAATATACTTGATAGAAATGTACTCATAATAAATCAAATATCATGTGATGATTATTTTCCTATCAGTTCAATATTTCTTTTTTCCATACTCCCATTAAAGCCCTTTTTTGTCTAATTGAAACCTCTTTGAACTGATAATGTTTCCTCCTTTTTCAGCGGTCAGCAGCCTATAGCCAATGTATAGCTTTAGGTAATTATTTCTATTGTTGTATAATTTTTGTAAACTTAAACTGAAAATATATACAGTAAGATTTAAAGATTTTTTTTAAATATGAACTCAATTAATATTAGAATAAATTTTTTGTTATCTTTGTTTCTTGATATATATAATGTATAATTTTTTACGTTTCCATGAGACATATTATTTCTGTATTATATTACATTTTATATAGTTTATTGCGTAGGACTTTTTTATGTAATTATTTACTGGGAGTTTAACCCTCTTCGCCTTGAAAATTTTCATTTGCGTAAGGTGGGAAAATTTCCAATGTAAATCATACTTTGTTCATTTTGTTTCAGTTGGTGACTTAAATTTAGACATTATTCAAAATAATGTTTACTATATTTACAATAAACCAAATGATCCTGTGAGTATCATTTTACAAGTTACATTATAGTCATTAAAATTTATTCTCTCCATATCTCTAGCTCACTGTGTATTTGAGGCGATAAGATTCAACCTAGAATATTATATCGGAGCAAAATTGAATTTTATTTTTTGATCCTCGGCTGAAAAAACGAATTAAAAAAATATCAGATCACTTTTGAACTGAGATTTTGAAAGTTATTTGCACTTGTCATTTCAAATCCAGGTTCAAAAGTGATTAAAAAAAATTAAGGCTGAAACATAAAAATAAAAGCCCAGTTTTGTTTGGAATATTTTAATTGGATACCCACCTTCTCATATAGCTTGCTATTTACTAGTTCAAAAAATTTTAACTTGAAGTACCAATGGTGTGAAAACGTTGCAATAATTATAACACTAGAATTTACTATATTTGTTAATTATAATTATTTCAATTCAATTTAATATTTAATATATATATATATATATATATATATATATATATATATATATATATATATATATATATATATATATATATATATATATGTTTTTATTTTATTTTATCGTTCCATATAAAAATTAATTGGTGGGGGTTGAATTTAATGAAACACAATATGTGTAATATTTGTGGCTGTAGAATTATCTAGTATATTATGATGCATGGTCAATGAACATAACATCAGCCACTACTTAGGACAGCAGTAATACGATGCACCTACTTCCTCCTCGGTTACTCCTGAACGGAAGTACACGCGAGTTCTCTCTAGATGTTTCGATGTGTGTTTATATAAAGGAGAAGAGCTGGCGGCTCTTTCCCTCTCGGCTATCAGTATCGACGGTACACTATATGTACTTGACCATCATCATGTAATAATACTAATAAAGATCTTAGTGAAAAAAAAATTTTTTTTTTTTAGTGAAAAAATGAATAGAGGATACCAATTGATGTACAGTACTAAAGTACACCGGCGTCATTATTTACTAGTTACATATTAATATTATTTATGCAGCAGTACTTACGATTTCAACAGGAAATTTTTTAGACATTTAATTTTCACAACATTGTTTAGTAACATTTAAAAAAGTAGAAATAAAAGTTTTTATAACTTTTGTCTATTTTTTCTTATATTTTTTTTTTAGAAAAACTGGCATCAAGCCGTGGACTTTTGCTGGAGCAGAGGAATGAAGCTACTAAAGATTGACGGGGCAGTTGAAAGTCAGTTGCTCTTTGACAAACTGAAAACCATGAACTGTAAGTATTGATTCTAATCCTTTGTCCTTTCTCAAAGTATTCAGTTCCAATTTTATAACTATTATATCGGATTCCGTTAGGTTTAAAATTTCCATTAGAACTGTGAGATTTTAGTTTGCTTAAAAATAATAATAATAACAAAATAATATTATTTTATTTATATTATAAATTGTTAGTAAAATAATAGTGTGAATGTTGATTATTAACTCAAGCAACACTTGACGTCTGTTTAATTTGTAATTTGAGGCCTGTGTCCTTTTAACGTTTTCATTTTCAGTGTCAGACACAAGTCGGTTTTGGTTCGCACTGAATGACCTAGAAGTTGAAGGGGAGTTCACATACATGGCCTGGCTACCATCTACACCTACATTGACACAATGGACAAATGGAGAACCCAATAATGGGGGTGACAACAACAATGAAAATTGTGCTGAATTTATGCTTTCAAAGACAGGTTTAAGTTGGAATGACAACCAGTGTGGGAATAAAAACACAGGTTTTATATGCGAAATGGAGGACCCGTGTGCCAAGATATTTTCAGATAATGAGGCATTGAGGCTGGCGTTATTGCAGCAGAATATTGAAGTTGGTACCTCTCCGGGAAAAAATAAGTTTCCGAGACCACCACGTCCACAGAGGGTAGGAAGGAGTTTTAAAGAGCTCCCAGGGGGGTCTTCAAATAACACCACTTAACCTAAACTTAGCCTAAGACTGTCTTAGCACAAGGATGAAGAATATACTAAGACTGTCTTAATTTTAGGATTGTTGTAATTTGAAGACCCCTGGTTGAAAAGAAATTATTTTTTTTTATAAAGATCACACGTATTACATTTTAATACTTACTTCTAAGATGTCTTCACAATAAATAATTAACTCACAACTATAAGTATAAAAAGTGCCTTTAAGCATGATTTATATTTTTTTTTTATAATTATTGAAAATTTAACCCTATTTAAAAAAAAATGTCCTACAATATACCATGGAAGGATAGGGGAGCAAACAAGCCACTATTTAAATCCAAAACATCTTTTTAACATTTTTTCCACTAATGCTTCTTGTGGAAATAAATTGCTGGGTCATCGCAATTTTTTTTAGATGTTTTAAACACTACATAAAAAAGTTGTGTGTCATTTCGAAACCTCCTCCCTTGGTGTCGGCTAAATAGCTTTAAATTTTGACACTGGAGAAGCTAAATTGCGGGCACTTTTATGTTTAAATAATATTAAATATAAATTATGTTTATTGAGCAAAAACACATTATATCTGAGTTGTAGAGTATTTTTTAATTGAAGGATTTCACTGTGAGCTACTTGAAGACAATTAATTGATTGATTGATTGATTGATTGATTGATTGATTGATTGATTGATTGATTGATTGATTGATTGATTGATTGATTGATTGATTGATTGATTGATTGATTTAATTAATGATAATATTAATTAATTTTTTTTTACATTCTAAAAGCTTGAAAGCACTGTGACGTCATAGTCATGTGACAAATTTCTCCATGCTTGCTCCACAACTATGATAACACAACGTTTATCGGCAATATAATTAAAATAATGGACAATCTACATAAAAAAAAAGCAGAAATGAATAGAAGGTTACTCTGAATTTTTTCAGATTTTTTTGAGTCCCAGAATTATTTTAAAATATGTATCAAAAGTGCAACCTCGCCCCCTGGAAGCATCAATTAACGTTTTGTTCCTATCATTTTTATTAAGGATTAAAGGCCTTATGAACCTTTTCACAGTATTAAGTACATGGTTAGCTTTGCTTCAGTGTGATTCGGCTGCATAAATTTTTTGGTTTCAGTAGCACAAATATCAGAGATAATAGCCGATGAAGAAGCACCTGTGACGTCACTCACGCTCATTCAGCAGCGACAATATAGGGAAATCCCTGCAAAAGATAGGTTACCTCCCGCCGCAACCACGGCCACAATTTTACTTATGGAATTTTGAAACTTTACCAGGGCAGTCTTGATAGTATTTGTCAAATAGCCTGAAAGATTTTTTTTTTATGACATTCATACAAACCGAGTTATTGTGGTAGCAAGATAAGCCAAAAATTTAACATTGTTTTCCTATACAAGTTTTTGCTCCTCTTTCTTAACTTACAGAACATTCAATAAATATTTTAAAATAGTTCTGGGTCTCAAAAAATTTTAAAAAAATTCAGAAGCATCAATTGGTATCCTCTATTCATTTCTGCATTAAAAATTATATCATTTAGATAGTTGGTAGTCTATTCTGAAAATAAATTGACTATAATACAGTAGGGTCTGTACCTAAAATAAGAGTAAAAAAAATAAATATATGCATTCAGGTTTTCCACACTCCCAGTATCAGTAAAATTTACCAAAATATTAATTCAATTTTTCTACTTTCAGCCACGTCCCGGAGGTTCAAAAATGTCTCTTATGAACTTTCAGCAAGGTCCCGGTACTTTAAATACGACTCCACCTGTCTCTGATGATGTTTTTGACGAACCAGCTCCCCCTGACGAAGAAATTGAAAATACCAAAAAGATTAAGTGCTCCCCTGCAAGACGTAGAATGGGACTTTGCTGATAAAAAAAAAAGCTTAATAGCAAGAAAGTACAATAAGAAAAGTTGTAATTGTGATTCCAGTGTTTTTTTTTTATTAGACCCGTACTTCAAGCCCTCGAAATTAAATTTTTTAATTGTGTTATTTATATTATTATCCTAAACCCTGAAATTCTTATTAAACTACTTTGATTCAATTTTTTTGGAATCCAAGAAAATTATTTTATTTAAATAAGTATTGTGTACCGAAAGATATAAAAAACATTTGAAATTTTTATAAAATATAAATTTAAATAATATAATTTAATAAATAAATGTAAATAAGCAAATTTTAAAATCAATCATCTTAATAATTTTAATTATTAAAATATTTGATATTTTCTCAATTTTAAATCAAAAATAAAGTAAGAAACTCATATCTTTATTTTATCTATTTTTAACTTTTGTAAATAAACCACTGTATTAAATTATAGATAAAATAATTAACACTATAAATTTCATGGAAAATAAAAATATTTATAACATATTTATATGAAAAATCTATAATCAACGTTATTTAATTTCATAACTCATAACAATATAATGTGTTACAATATACTCAATTTTGCTCAAAATTTTGGTAAATATTACATACTTCCATGAAATTTCTTGCAATAAATATAAGAGATAAAATAATAACACAGTTCACAGGATTTTTGAATACACATTTTTATTTTGAATTATTACATAACTAATACGCTGAAATAAAATTAGAACATATAATTTGAAGTGCATAATAAATAGAAAGGACAATTATACATATTACATTATTATATATAATTATATAGTTGAACAGAATACATATAGTAACATTAGAATTTTAAAAGTACATCTGCACGAATGTTGTAACTGTTACGTTCTTAAAAACTACCACAATGCATTTTTTTAATGTCTGCTTTGCTGTGTAGATTTGCTCGTATTAGCAAACAAATGCAAGTAACATAATTTTGTAGTTTTACCAAATGAAGCAAGTGTAAAATTCAGAATGTTTTTAGTTTTAATATAATGTAGGCAGCATTACGAAATTGTCATGTCTAATTTCTTGAAGGTAAAGACGAAGTAATTTTTGTGGGGAGTTAGTGTACAAAATTAGTTGCTTTCTTACATTAAAACAAAAAATAAAATAAGGTAGAGAGAAAATAAATTTCACGGTATCCCAAGTTTACGACAGGCATTTTGATATTCAATTCATAATAACAGTATGATAAATGATAAAAATATGCAAATGATTATTAATAAATTAAGCAGATAAAAAGTAAGTATGTAGTTTGCAAATTAATGTCGAAAAAATGTAATACGATATCACAAAATTCATTGAAGGTAGTAAATATATAAAATAACTCCATATTAGCAATAAATGTAAATCAAATTCAACTATATTAAATATAGGAGAAGAGAGAAAATAGGGGGGTGGGGATTTTAACATAAAGATAATGTCCACTTAAATATACATTGCATTTATTCCCTCATATCCCCCCCCCTTTAACTCCTTTAAATTACAACTCTCATTACACAATTTCATTTGTATAATTTTGAAAGAAAATAGCAATATCTTTATCATCCAGTTTCTCTGCCAAGTCCATAGCTGTATTTCCATTTTTATCTGTAACACTCAAATCTGCATTATTTTTCAATAAAAGTTTTACAATGCCTAAGCTATTGCTTATCACAGCCAAATGTAATGGAGTCTGTCTAATTTTATTTAAAACATTAACCCTTGCATTTTTATCAAGTAAAATTGTTACCGTTTTTAAAGTACCATCTTTCATCTTTTCCATACATTGTGATGATGCACCTGCATGTAAAGGTGTGTCCCCTGTGTTATCTTCTACATCAACTTGAGCTCCATTATCAATTAATAAAGAAATAATGCTGTAGTTACCATTAAAGCAAGCAATATGTAATGGTGTTTTTCCATCTTTATCTTTTAAAGTTATATTATTCTTATTAAATTTAATTAATGTTTTAATAATTTCTTCAGTGTTTTCATGTAACTTTGCTACAGCAATATGTAGTAATGATCTTTTATTAATATCAGTTGAATTTATATCAATGTTATTGTTAATTAAAGTTTTGAACGTATCAATACATCCACCTTCTATTGATAATTGCACAGGAGTAGCCCCAATTTTATCTTTTGTATCTACATTGGCTTTAAGATCAATTAATATTTTACACAATTCATTATGACCATTTAAAGATGCATAATGTAATGGTGTTCTACCCATATTGTCAATAGCATCAATTTTAGCACCGAAATGTATTAATAATTGTGAAATTTCAGCGTTTCCATAATAAGAAGAGTAATGTAAAGGAGTTATTTTTTCGTCACTTTTTTCATCGTTTGGATTTGAACAAGAATTTTTTAATAATTTTGAAAATTTTTCATCAGGTAAAACTTTTTTTAAGAAATTTAATACATATACAAGATTTTCAGAACAACATGTTTGTAAAACAAAATCACTTTTTAAATTATTACTTTCTAATTTGTTATTAAATATTGTTATAAATTTATCAGATAATTTCATATTTTTATAAAATACTTTTAAAAATCCATCAACAAATGCACGAATTACTTTATATTGTGATTTTGTAAGAATTGTAATTAGCCTTGTAATAATTGCTGATGATTCTTTGTTATCTAATGGAATACTTGGTATGGTTTTGAATAAATAATCATCATCATCTCTTATAGAACGTAGCTGGTTTGTAATATATCGAGCATAAAAATATTCTGCAAAAGTTCGTTGTAAAAATCTACATTCAGAATCAGTACAACCAGTACATAAACCAAATGAATTTAATTCACAATATTTAGCAGTGCTAATACCATATAAAAATTTCATTTCAATTGAATCTTCAGGGAATAAAACTTTCTTTGCCAGCAATTCATGTATATGGTCCATATGAGATTCTATTATATCTTTATGTTCATCTGAAATATGATTATTTTTAGAACAATACTCATTAAGTTTAATATACATATATAATTTAAAAATTGTGAAGTGATTTATGCTATCTAAAACACTTTTTTCACTGTCCTCAAGGCAACAATCATTATCATTACAATCAGTTTCATTATCACATTTAACACATTCAAAAATTTCAGATAACATTTTTAGTTGTAATGGAATTCCACAAATTTGAACATTAGTTTTTTTACGTAATTTTTCTAAACGTTGTATAATTTTCTCTGCCGCATTCATATGGCGACCTAACCAAACTCTTTGGAAATATAACTTTTGTTTTTCTTCAGACAAAGGTTTTAATTCAAAAGTTTTAGCATCAAGAATAGTTTCTAAATCTGAAGTTTTATGAGGACGTGTGGATACCCATAATTGATAGAATTTCAATGATAATATTGATGTTAGTAAATTCTTTGAAAATTGCTCTAAATCTGTCGGTACTTCATCAAAAGCATCTAAAAAAAGTACTAATTTTTTGGTACTTTTAATAAAGTGATTTAATATTGATTTTTCTAATTCAGTTTTCAAACCAGAGCAATCTATAATGAAATTTAAAATATCGATTTCTTTGCTTGAATTTTCTTTATATTTTCTTAGAATATGAGATATTTGATTAAAATTAATTTTTAATACATAATAATCTTTTAATTCAATTTTATAATTTTTTGCAATTTCTGATAAAAATGCTGACTTTCCCATACCGGGATCAGCAGATAATAAAATTATTTTACGTTCCTTATGTTCATCAAACAAGTCCTGACATGTATAATCAACAGTGTTTTTGTCATCAAAATAGTTGCTTAATTCTCTCATATTTCCACTAGCATGCACTAAAATACATTTGCCAGCAACTTCTTTCGTTAAATAAACACTTTTCTGGTTCTTGTCCTCATTTATCTTAGCAGTAAATTCTTCGTAATTCGATACCATAGCTCCTTTTAATTTAGGTATCTCAGAATCAGAAATATTTAATGTAGGGCATGTTAAATCAGGAACTACATAGTCAAAATCTGAATTTAAAGCCGTACCAATAATCGAACTTTTACCATTAATGAATAAATTAGAAATATCAAATGTATTCATACATTCAATATCTTCAGAATTCAGAATATCTTGTAACTTGCAATTAATGCCTTGAAATATAATTTCCTTTTGTAAAATGTATTCCTGAGTTTCGGTATGTAGATCTGAATAAAGTAATTTATCGACTTTGAATGTTAATTTTGTGTATTTTGCTTGATTTAATTTATTTATTATTTCAGTAGAATCACTAATTTGCATTAAATAAATGATATTATTAATACCAATTGAAGATAAGTATTTTGTATCCTTTATAAATCGATTAAAATCTAAAGTATTGTCACATTTTAGTAGCAATTTTCCACCCAAAGTTTTTAAACATTTTTGAAAAGATTGATTTTCAAAAAGACATAAAAATCTTGAGAAATTTAACATTAAATAATTTGTTTTTTGGTCTGATTGTTGTATAATTTTACACCAAGTTTTAGTACGATCTGGAGTAATTACAAAACAATGCTTTTCACTTCCAATAATAGACTGCAGGGACTTAAACGGTTTTGAATCTTCCTTGAGTTTAACAATTTCATCAGTCGCCTTTTTTTCAAATAACGAAACATAATGGGTAACATTATTTTCAGTTTCTGCAATAATTTCATCCTCGTAATATTCTGCCATTTTTATATTATTTCTAACTAATGGTATAAAATAGTCCGGGTCTACATGAAAGAAGATTTGAGATTTTAAATTCATTTCAAAATTTGGAAGACAAAATTTAGCATCATCAGATAATAATGATAATTTTTTTAATGTGTAAAAATTTTGTAATAAATTTAACTCTGAAATTGTGAAACAACGAAAATGAACATCCTTTTCATCATAATCCTTGTATTTCGCTTCTGTGATAATATCTACTTTTGGGAATGACTTCTGTCTAAATGTATTTAAAATCTTACTTGAAATTACATTTGGATAATCATGTGTGGGCCATTCAATAATTTGATCAAAATCTGTTTCAAAATTTATCTCTGATAAGAAATTTTTGATTGTATGTGTTGATACTGATTTTATAATTTCCCCATCATTTTTGGATAATCCTAAAATATTACCAACATGGCTACCACATGTATTTATTATATTTGGTTGATTTAAATATACTGTAATATCTAATTTTGTATAATCACATACACGACCAAATAAATTAACATCAAACGAATCTTGCATTAAAGTTAAAATCTCTTTGCAGCCTGGACTTTCGAACACAACAGTATGTGGATGAAATGAATCCAATTCTCGATTCTCATTTTGTAAACCAAATTTCTTAGTTACCATATTAAGTTGAAGATATTTAGCACTAGCTGTTGTAATCTGTGCTAGTAATCCTCCTAAGGAATGCCCTGTTATAAATAATTGTATGTTTTTACCCACAATTCTTTGTCTAATATCTTCCACAAAAGTACATGCTGAGCTAATTTGAGCTGCACTTTTAATTAAGACACTCGTTTCTAAATCAGCTTTCACTTCACCAATATTGCAAGGGTCTACTCCTCTATGTGTAATCAACATATGACGATTTTTAGCATGCCAAAATGCAGCACCGTAATAACCATTTGTAACTTGTTCGTTTTTAGCAACCTTAAATAATTGCCAACCGTCAATGTTTGTGTCTTTAAGTTTCTCGCAGTCTCCATATACGATATCGGAGAACATGGCGAACATGCCAGGGTCAAGGAACTTTGGTACGTTACAATTCCATGTTGATGATGAGTCATTTTCAGGTCGGTCCATGCTGAGAGATATCGAGGGGGAAGTCTGGACCAAGAGCTTGTCTTCTAAGATGCATTCTTTCTTCAGTTTCGGGTCGTTCTGTGATAATAATTTTTATGTAACAATTATTAACATTAGTGTAATGGACAAACTTCATGAAATTTTTATTTCATTTTTGTATAGAGCACCTCAAATTTTGTATTATCAATTTCTTTCAGATTTTTTTCCACTCTCTAACACCCTCAAAATCGAGGGGAAAGACGCTGTGACGACATAGTCATGTAATGCATATCCCTATGCTGGCGTGGTGAATAATTACTATGACGTCACAGCGTTTTGTAATATATTTTTAAGGGTGTTAGAAGGTTCAAAAAATATAAAAAATATTGATAATAAATAACTCGAGGTCCTCTGTGCAAATATGCAATAACAATTTTTCATGAAGGATGTCCATATTAGTAATTAATTTTTTCGTTCACAGAGTATTCATAATTAATATGAGATTGTAATAATTGTATGAAATTCAGTCTCAGATTACCAACATAAGATGCGATACGATTCAAATCAGTGTGCGACCTCCCTTAAAACATACAATAAATGTATCTTACATTGCTCTGGATGCTGGGAGGTCCTGGGTTCGACTCCACATCTCCACATTGCAGCAGTAACATCGTCAGAGCCAGCGCGAGACACGAGCACACGAGGAGGGTGGGGGGACGTGGTGGTACCTCAAACTGGGGAGGACCTGTGGAATTATATACAGAAAACAGTTGATTAAATAACTGAGCAGTTATAAAAGTCCATACTGCAATAAATTTAACCATCCTTCTCAGAATTTTGTAATGAAAATTTCTGTCAGATGGAATCGAATGAAATAATAAATAAATTTCGAGGGTTATCTTAAATGCAATGCACAACACACATGTATGAAAATTTTTTATTGCAGAAATGAATAGAGGGTACCAAATTATGCTACTACGACTTTTTTTCAGCTTTCTTTGAAACCCAGAACTATTTTTAAATAATTATTGAACGTGCGGCCACACTCCCTGGAGGCATCAATATGCATCTCGGTCCTATCCTTTTTATTAAGGATTCAGGGTTGCCAACTTAACTTACAGAACTTTTAATAATAATTAAAAATAGTTCCGGGTCTCAAAAAAATCTGAAAAAAAAATCATAGTGTAGTATAATTTGGTGCCTTCTATTCATTTCTGCAATAAAAAATTTCATGTAGGTTGTCCATTGCTTGTTATATGGTTTGACCTAATTCAAGAAGGTGTTTTTCTAACAACAGCCCCATTTTCAGGTTCCGTCTTTAGACTCCTAAATTTCTATCTAAACTTTGACAAAACTATCTGACATCCACTTCAAAATATGTATGCTATCTATTGATGATGATTTCAAACTCCCCTGCAAGTCTTTTTGAATTCAAGGGTGCCGATTCCGAGTTTTCAATTAACTAAGATTAATCCTTAAGACGAAATATAGTAATTTGTTTTATCTTTAGTGCATAATAATTAAAATACAAGATTATAGAATCATTATTGCATTTAATATGCAGACAAAATTACTTAATAATGTTATTGAAATAGCAATATTTATGACAGATGCTAAAACATGCGTATCATCAGAAAAATCCTCTGATAATACGAAACCATTGCATAAATTTGTATAGTTGGGCATCTGGAATCATAACAATGTACAAACAAGTTTCTGTAATATTTCAAATCTCCATTGCACTGCATGGAATGAATTTCACCATAATTATCTGTAACATTTCACATTTGTTGCACAATAATACTGAATACTTACACTTAACACGCTTGCTGTTGTTGGATCCAGATCCTCTGTTCGCTTTTTCAGATATCTGTAACAATTGCGAAAACATAAATTACAAAAGTTCCCAATTATTTTGAGAAGTTTTTAAAGTAAAGTGCGCGCTAGAAAAAAAAGTTGAGTTAGTATTTTCTAAAAATAGTTCAAGTCGTCCTCCATATCAAACCAAAATTAAAAAAATTCTATCTCAAATAGGTTTGCCAGAAAAAAATTCCAAAGTCAGAGTGAACGCGTCGCTTAACATGGGGCCTTACCTGACAAAAACCCTCGAATATCTTGAAAAAATACACCGTTAGGTGGTATGAAAAAAATATAGTGATGTTCTATGACCCAAGCTTTAACCAAAAACCGATTAAAAAAAATTTCTCTCGAATCCATTTTTCCGTAAAAAAATCAAGAAAATCTACCATGTTAATTCCCATAAGATTTTTTATTATTTTTTTACCGAAAAATGGATTCGAGCGAAAATTTTTTTAATCGGTTTTTGGTTAAAGCTTGGGTCATAGAACATCACTATATTTTTTTCATACCACCTAACGGTGTATTTTTTCGAGATATTCGAGGGGTTTTGTCAGGTAAGGCCCCATGTTAAGCGACGCATTCACTCTGACTTTGGAATTTTTTTCTGGCAAACCTATTTGAGATAGAATTTTTTGAATTTTGGTTTGATATGGAGGACAACTTGAACTATTTTTAGAAAATACTAACTCAACTTTTTTTTCTAGCGCGCACTTTACTTTATTTGCTGGTCTTGCAAGAACAAATTTAACAATTAAATGAATTTTACAAGCATCTAATAATTACGCTATTAAATAATTGCTGCTCTTTATAATTTCTAAAGAATAGAAATGAATATCGGAAAAATATAAAACATTTTTCTTTGAATTTTATAAATTTGAAGTTAGAAAAGTGAAAAGAAATAAAAATATTTTTAGAGTAATCATGATTTCATAATTACATTTTATTATAAAATATTTTTTCTTAATTTTATATTTTTATATAAAAAAAAATAATGCTTGAAGATGCCATAAATATGTTATCAAAATAACTGGGTTTTTTTCCTACTTTTCGAAAAAATTAGTTCTTTCTAAAATTTGAAACTTTTCTATTAAATACCAATCCGACATATTATCGGTAGATGCACTGTAACTACACATTTACGTGTATTATCGTGTATAAGAGTCAACAATTGAAATTAGTACATAAATTGATGCCTATTATAACAAATTTGGCATTTCTTCTGAAACATGTAAAATAGAAATATAAGAAGAGTATTTTACTTCACGAAAAAACGGATAATGGTCAAGCGGCTTTTGTTAAATTAAAACAAATGTACCTTTAAATAAATAATTGAATATTTAGTAACCCAAAAAACTATAGGCACATTTTTTAAACAGCTAGGTTAATAGTTAATTTGACTTTTATTTTGACGTTTGACAGTATTAGAATTACCATTGGAAAACTATAAGCGATGTCCGATAACGGTGACTTGGATCCTTCAGAATTTACGGCACTCAAACTATCGTTTTATTTGTCTATTGTAAACTCTTCTTCTTGGAAAATTTCTGTTTACAAACTTGTTAATCTCCTTGCTTTCAGTTATAATCACAGTAATTGTTAACAAGGCTGCAAGTTGACATTTTCCAAGGTGACAAGTGTACAAATTCCTTAAATAACAATATGAGCCTTTGAGTAAGCAATACTAAGGTTCATATTTAACTCGGGTTTCGTCGGAAACGCTCGGGTGTCCTTCGGCTCGGCTCGGCCAGTGAAATTCTTCGTTACAAACAACGGACCAATGACAGAAGACGTTAAAAACACGACGAAAATGAATTAAAAGTGAACCAGAGTATATTGATGTTAACCCATACTGAACGCTCCTGAAACGCGGCAACCCACAATACATTGACGCTCAAGGCGTTGCATAACTTACAGGGGCCATCAATTTATTGAAATTAACTTTCTGTGTTTTAAGAGCAGATTCAAACATATAAATTTATACTATTTATATAGACGTTGCAGCATAAATTTTCTACTTTTAAATCAATATTAAATTTAAAATTATAAGAAAACATGGTTTGAATACAATCAGGTTTTTGTTCCACGTTTAAAAATGATTTTTTTTTTTTATATATAAAAGGGTACACTTCTATGAGCTTGGAGTTCTAGGCGAAGTAATGTGTAGAGATAAGGTAAGATGGAAAGGTCACAGCCTGTTACGCGTCCCAGCATTCGCTGAGGTGAGACTGAGGGAACCGTGGAAAACCTCAGTCAGATCAAACATCTCTATTATTATCAATTTTTCTGGAAAGATCTTTAATTACAACAATGGTGCTTCATGCTACCACCGATTCGATTTAAATTGTTTATATTTTTAAAAAGCAAACACAGCTCCCTATAACATTTTACGGTATGAGGTTCTGACATGTTCCAAGCTACTAAATTAGCTTATTTCCGTAGCACTTTTCGTCTCGGAAAATTTTCTTTTTAACCACCATGCCCCGTAAGAAAAACACAGAACATTAAGAAAGTGGGAAAATTTCCAAGGTGACGAATGTACATGAATTGCATCCACGTCCTCCTACACCAATTACCGACCATCCTGGCTTAAGTTTTCATGGTTTCTTTAGTAAAACTTGGCAAATTCTAGGCTAGAATTTGACCCAAAAGCACGTAAAAGTCCACTCACCGCCGTCCTGCTGGTCTCACTGAGCACCATGTTCGCCAGTACCAACAACGTCAGCAGCTGCAGAAGACGACACGTGGCACAAATCACCTCCCCGACACGTGCCAGGAACACGTGACCAAATGACGTCATGTCAGGAGATGACGTCACGCGTCGACGTCGTCGCTTCATTTTGCAGTCAGCTGCAGTGAGGGGGGAGAACCAACGGGTGCCGACACATGGCGGGAAATTTGAAAGTTTAAAAGCCGCGTTGTTTTTAAATGTCTCCTCTTCAGAGGTACTTTTTCCAATTGTTGTGCTATTTATTGTCTTTAAAGTTGAATAATCATGATTTTGAAGTGCTTTATTGAGTTCTGTAATAGGCTTATTAATTTGAAATGCATTTGCATGTGATTCTAAAAACTTTGATGTGGTTTGATACGAGAAAATGAAATCCACAAAAATATTTTTAATATTTTCGTCGACTTTTTTATTTTTTACTTTTACTACTGGGAGATTTTTTTTTAATTTTGTAGGACCTGCACTAGAGAGTACCTGCTGTTGTAAACTGTTTTTATCAATGAATATTCCGATATTATTTTCTGGTAATTGCCTTGTAATTTTATTCAAAGCCAGATTGCCATGGTTCGAGTTTGAATTGCTGAGAGATATTTGAGACACTGCGAGGATACATGGCAGTAAAATCAGCCACTGCTTTCGGTTCTTCCCCATCTTATTGTCTCTCATTTTCACTTCCGTTTGTCTGCAAATTAAATAGCAACATTAAAATTTAATGTTTAGAGTAAAACGATACTAAATCAGCTATCTGGCATCAGTAGAGAAATTAAAATATGTATGTATACGAAACATAATTATAAATATTATTGATGATGATAAGATATAAATATTTGAGGTGAATGATAAGCAGATAGCTGTTTTTGCCAGATAACTCCCTATTAAATATAAATAAAACAATTTCTAGTACAGTAATGTTATTTTAATAAGGTTTCATAATTATTTAGGATGAAAGTTTTTAGACAGAGGGTTCAAAGAACTCGGTGCTTTCATGGCAATAAAATATACTCTACACCAAATGTCGAAAATTTCGTTTCCCGGAATTGCCATTATTCCACATTATCATTGAAATTTTTAATTTTATTATATTAATCTGTAGGAAATTTAAAGCGGAAAATTAAAATTTAATTTAAAATAAAATAGTACAAAAATTATTAAAATAAATTTGGAGCTTAAAAATTAATGTTTCTATTATTATTAATTATTACTAATTATATTTTTAATAATAATGCAAAACAAAAAATAATAATAATGCAGCATATTCGTCCATTTTTAAACCATAATAAAAAACAATATCTCATTTAAAAGTTGCATACTTTTTGTCCATTGAAACATCCAAGTTAACATATTTATTATACTCACCAATTGTGCATCACTACCCAAGTTCGAATTTCCACTAAACCAGAAATCGTTGTGCTCGGACGAGACAGTTCTGACCTACTTGGGACTAGGAGGTGGCATATATACCCACTGTGACGTCATCACAATTGCAGATGAAGAGACAGATGTACTTCCGGTATGTCTGTTTACTATCTGTGTGTTGCAGACACAATTCAGATGTGATTGAGAAGTGGAAAATATACTATGGGAAATTTCATTTTAAAGGCGGATTCAGATGGTGACAACGGCGATGCGACGCGATTTTATCACACAAGCTGTGAAATCCTATGTGGAAGCGAATTCAACAGGCAGGGCTATTACTCTATTGAACCGGGTAAAGTCACTCACGACCGTTACAAAAATAATTGGATTGTTGAAATTTGTAAACAACACGCAAATAACCCCTTTTTAACCAATAGGGAGGCGTTTCAGCAAAACGGGTTATTTCTAAGCCAATCAGAATTCAGAATTGGGCCTCCATAAGCCGGAAGGGAGTGACTTTACCCGGTTCAATAGAGTAATAGCCCTGTCAACAGGTTTCGGCAGCGAAATCGCGTTAATTGCGATGCTCTTTTTTTTTAATCACCAAATATGGCCGCCAATAGATGTCACAGCAAGTGCTCATTATTTCCATCGCGTCGCATGATAAAAATCACCATCAGGGCTATTACTCTATTGAACCGGGTATAGTCACTCCCTTCCGGCTTATGGAGGCCCAATTCTGAATTCTGATTGGCTTAGAAATAACCCGTTTTGCTGAAACGCCTTCCTATTGGTTAAAAAGGGGTTATTTTCTTGTTGTTTACAAATTTCAACAATCCAATTTTTTTTTGTAACGGTCGTGAGTGACTTTACCCGGTTCAATAGAGGATTAGCCCTGATCACCATGTGAATCCGCCTTTACTTAATATAATGTTTTCATAACTGAAATCTGTTGAAGAGTTGGCCACTATACTAATATTTATAGTGCTGATACATTAATATACATATAATATGTACAATACAATAATATACAGTAAAATTCCGGACAATTCCACACACATATATAGTTCACATAAATGCATATGCTCCATATCTTTATTCTACCACCGTTTCAAGTTAATTAAATTTTCATAATAAAATAATAATAATAATAATAATAATAATATAATATAATATAATATAATATAATATAATATAATATAATATAATATAATATAATATAATATAATATAATATAATATAATATAATATAATATAATATAATATAATATAATATAATATAATATAATATAACATAACATAACATAGCATAACATAACATAACATAACATAACATAACATAACATAACATAACATAACATAACATAACATAACATAACATAACATAACATAACATAACATAACATAACATAACATAACATAACATAACATAACATAACATAACATAATATAATATAATAAGTGAAATAGTGTTATAGTGTTTATAGTATATAGTGTTATAGTGTTTATAGTATATAGTGTTATAGTGTTTATAGTATATAGTGTTATAGTGTTTTGCTGATATCCACATCATTTTTACAATGTATATTTCTTTTTTGTAAGTTGGGTGAAAAATAAAAAATAAATAAATATTTATTTATTTTATTATTTCACCTGATAGAGTATTATTATGTAAATAAAAATATATGCAGGGTGGGGGTAACATACAAAGCATCATTAGGCACTATTTCACAGTATGTGGCAGTTATCCGTACTAAATTACAAATTACTTGGTACAAGACCAACGTCAAAAAACAACATTTATTTACATAAGTAGAATGACTTAGCTGCTGAAGCAAATTGTTTGTCAGGGCTAAGCTTTACCTGTGAAGGTAACTTATTCCACAAATTAACAGACCTCACAACTTATTTAATTGCAGATGCCAAATCCTATATATATATATATAGACTTTGGCATCTGCTCAAAGATGACACAATGAACAGAAAATATAATTAATTAAATTATCTCAAACGGATACTGCATGTTTTCAAGATGATGTAACACGGTTATCTTCTTTGGTTGAAATAATTATTTCATTGTAATATCTTTTCTTGCGTTATAGGGAAAATTGTAAAAAAATTTAAGCAATATTTCATGCATGTATGTCTGTTAACGTGTTGCATTATAGGAACCAGAACATAAAAAAAAAAGATGATGAATATTCTGCAACTGGTAAAGTGTTGAAATTTTGTGATATTGTAATAAAAAGAGAGAGATGCTTAATATTTTCCTTTTGTATTGCACTTCATTTCAGATTGTGAACACAACACGAAAAGTCAACACATTACATCTCTCTTGTGCGTTTAAAGCTGCAACATTAACAACATGGAGACTCAAACTAGAGGTATGAAACTCCCTATATTTTTTATTTTTTTTTATCAAACTAACCCTATTGGGTACTTCTATTTACTAATTACATACTACTTGAAACCCCGAACCTTCCGAAACCATAACTTAAGCGTTTCACGGGCTCTTCCGGAACGGGGGTGGCCACGGCATTGTAATCCATCCCGGCATTTGTCTGTGACTGAGGGAAACGTGTAAACCTCAGCCAGGATGGACACTAAAACTTTTGTCAATATACCGAAAGTGCAATAGTGTAAATAAGCCAGGGGAACCGCATGATAGAAAAGTGCAACATTTTACCCTTGGGTGGGAAACGTATTTTTTGTTGAAAATGGTCACCCATCCAACTACCTATATATTATAGAAAATGTCGAAGGTCTTTATTTAGTTGTAAAATATTTCAGTAACTTATTTATGTATCCTTAGATGTTAATTGATATAGCAAATTATTTTAATTTTTTTTATAATTATTGTTAATGAATATATGTGATATAATATACAATGGTCTAAATATTGTGTTAGGTTTAGTTTGTTTTGTGTACTGCTTTTTTTTTAACTTGATCCAAGTTTTTCAACGTACACCTCTGGACACCACGAACGTTACTGCTGCTTTGTTTGTAGACGTTATCACGCAGTCTATGGAGGAGTGGTGAACCAAAACTATTTTGATATTGATAGACTGGGTGCTCTTTTTACCTCACCCAAAATTGCAAATCTACATATCTCTGTCTATTGTAGCTCTAGCAAGTGAGAAAGGAGTAACGTACTTCCATATAGAGTTAGAATAAACAATTTGAGTGAAATTTGAGGGTATAATTAAGATTCAGAAAAATATTTAAACAGTTAAAAAAATAATACATCTTTTATTTTGAACAATTAAGTCGTAAAAGACAATATGGATCATAAATAACACAAAAAATATATTATATTATTAATTATTTTTCTCAAATTAAAATTTTGATTTAACCCGAAATAAAAATCGGAGCCACTAAAATGTTTTGAGAATTATCCTTTTTTTTTCAGTAATATTTTTAGATATTTCTTCTTTACAGATCAGAAAAGAAGGTCTAAGACACGAACTTTCTTGTACTGGAGTATCAGTGTAGAAATGCTGATTGTAATATCACTGTTGGTGGCTTTATTGGTGCTTACTCTGCATTACCCAGGCACCAAAATGACATCTCCGTCCTCAGAAAATGTCTCTACGGTACCTTCAACTGCGACGCCCAGTACTACAAAGAATTGTGTGAAAATTACCACCAAAGAAGCGTCAACTTATTCCAAAATTCTGACAAGCATAACACAGATGTACGAGATCAAGACAACCCCAGTCACAAATTCAATTCCACAAACATCAACTGTAACGAATTCCAAGGCAGATTTGAATCAGAAAAGTACTGAAAATGTATACTTGAAAAGTGACAAAACAGAAATGAGTATATACCACATCTCCAAAATACATGACTACTACGTCATTTACGAATTCTGATAAGATCTCAAGTACAGAGAATATTGATATATTTTCTATTAAATCTGATGACAACGAACTAACTTCCACCACAATTGAAGTTGAACAAGTTACAACAACTGAAACTCCCAACTTCAAAATTACTACTCCAGGTATAGTGATACTCTATATGTATTATTTAAATCGATAGCAGTTCAAAGTATGGAATTTATAACATTCAAATGTCATAACACAGAGGAATTAAAGGTATATATTATAATTTATGACAACTGAAACACATCTGTTTCAAATAATACCCTACACTTTATTATCTTTCAATTTTGATAATTAGTGTATATAGTTCTAATTATATCGAGATGAAGATCAGAATTTGAATCTGTTTGGTCGGGTTTGAGAAAGATCCACAAAATCCAGCAATCCAGCAGAAGGCTCCGGGGAGAGAGACGAAGAGAAAAATTATAAGATCAATCGTGACTTCTTAGCAACAGTAAAGAAGGGAGATATCGATTGTTTTATTTTGTTTTCTTTATAATAATTGTATAACAATTGGCACATTTTCATTTTATATTTACATTATAATAATTATTTTAAAAATACATATATTAATACATTATTGTACAGTATATGAACTGAATATATTTATTGCTTTTTTTATAAATTTATTAATACTATGTAATATAATGTTTCACAGATGCTGCCTTGGTTACGGTTACGATTGTGGAGGAAAAATACTACTTCAGTGACAATTACGTAGGTTTCATTTAATGAAAGAAAAAAAGTTTAAATGAAGAAAAAATAACATTGTTACAAATTTACAGAACTTTTAATTTCTTTACATGAATATTATTAACATATAAGAAGGTTTTCTGACGAAGGTTCATTATAATAAATGGTAATTGAATCTTACCGGACTGTTTCCACTCGTCGATTATGTTGTAGTATGTCGAGAAACTGGAGCCCTGAATTATATTATAACATTAACACTGAAAAACATTAACATTATAATTCAGTGCTCAAGTTTCTCGACGTACTACAACATAATCAACGAGTAGAACAGTCCGGTAAGATTCAATTACCATTTATTATAAATATTATTGACAGTGTGAATGAAATAATATCATGAATCAAAATATAAACGAATACCTGCCATTAATATTATAATTAATGTTATGTAAAGTATTAAGTTCAATATACATTTTGTACCGAAGGGGGTTTAAAAATATAAATTGTGTCTATACACAGGCCTTATGGTGACGTCATGAAAGACGTTTGGCATCAAGGTATAAGTGATAAGAGAAGCAGCATCGACTGACCTTCACAAATCATGTAAACAACACGACACTTTTTAAAGCCCCTTCGGTACACTATATTATATAAAATATATATGTTGAAAGTGTTGAAAATTTTAACAAGTTACGTCCAACAGGAACTGAGCTGGCATGACGCAGAGAAATATTGTCAATCAATGGGCAAACATCTGGTCACAATTGACAGCGCCACTGAAAATGAGTTCATTACAAGTCGGAAAAACGATCTTGGTAAGTATAAACAGTAAATTATATTTACATTACTAAATATTTTATCAAGATCGTGCACTAACATCATACAGGATCTGTAAGAAGGAATCTGTGTGAGAGAGCTCTTTTCAATGGATTGATCTCAAAATATACATTGCAGAATTGAAGCTACTATAGATTATATACCAGGCATATATTATATAACAACTATAATATAGAGTATATACCAGGCATATATATACCAGTCCGCCGGTGGCAGAAGGCGAGTGGCTTTTCGGCTGCTCGCTGCGAAGCCCCGGTGAGTAGAAGGGTCGTGACGGTGAGCGCTGAAGGGTCTGGGCGTGAGTCTGCCTGGAGCCGCCGTCAGTGCAGATCTTGGTGGTATAGTAGCAATCTAATGGTACTCTAATTTTTCAGATTTTTTTTAGTAACGGAAGTATTTTCTAAAAATATTAAAAAAAAAACATGGAAATTGACGCCTCTGTTAATAAAAGGGGCGTGGGATCGAACCAGACCACGGACAAAACTTTTTAGAAATATTGCAACCTCTAAAAATCTGAAAAAAATCAAAATGGCATAACTTTGAATCCTTTATTCATTTTTGCAATAACAATTTTTGAGGTCGATATTTTATTGCAAAATGTATCGTTACAGAAAAGAGAGAGAGAGAGAGAGAGAGAGAGAGAGAGAGAGAGAGAGAGAGAGAGAGAGAGAGAGAGAGAGAGAGAGAGAGAGACACACACACACACAACTACACAGGGAGAACAAGTTGATTAATCTCACTTCAAGAACTCCCACGCGCGTTAAATGTCCTAGTTTTCTTTACTTCTATTGTACATTTCGACACTGACACGTGTCACGTTACAGGTATGAGCTACACGTGGATCGGAGGGAGTGACGAGGCTGTGGAGGGCACTTGGCGGTGGATCGGCACGGGACAGACACTGAACTACACTAACTGGAGGAGTGATCAGCCAGATGGAGGCAGGGGGCAGAACTGTATGGCAATATTGAGTTGGGGTGGATGGTACGACGCAAATTGTAGTGAACTAAGGTCGTTCATCTGTGAACTGTAGTCCTGCTGATGAGAATGTCAAATATCTTTAAACGTTAAATTTAATTTTCATACGAACTGAAATTATGTATGCACAAAAATGTATTTTTTTTAATATAATTATCATTTAGACACATCATTTTAAATTGAAATAAATGCTTTTTGGGTCATGTAATGATCAAAAAGTAATTAAAACATATTATAAAAAAATTAATATTTTACAAAATCAATTCAACATAATTTTATTTATTTTATATTAAAGTTTCTTGAGTGCATTTTTTTAATCACATGTAATAAATTATTGATTCACAAAATGTTGAATACGTTTACATTAATATTGTAATAAAAGTAAATGAAAATGGCAATGTAGAACTTTCAGGTCCATGTCATGATTCATTTAAGTCAAAGAAACAACCTTAAATTGTTTGATAATGACCCTAGCTACATTAATTGTTCCTTAATGTTTAGACTCTTTAAAGGTATTTCATTCAAATATTAATATGTGAGAACACTTGAAAAATTATTTAATAGTATATTTTATGAATTTCTTATTACTTTTTATTTTTTACGTTGAACAGTTACAGTATGTTATGATACACTGCCTATATATTATTATATTTGCTTCGTAAATTCTATTAATATAGCCAAGAAGTTAATTAATAAACAATACAAAATTAAAATTACATTTGTAAAATAATTTAACACTTTGATCAATAATAAGCTATTCAAAAAATAGCCTCAAAACAGAAAACAATAAAATTTTCATTTAATAAACGCCTGTATGTAGGCAACTTTTTCAGCTTCAAAGTAATGCTTAAAAAAGAGTCGTCTACTCAACAGGGGATAGTAAAAATTTTGGAACGTTTTTCTAAGTTTATACTATATATACCATGTATTTGCATAGAATGTTGCCAGTATAGTCTTTAAGATGTATTGTTATAATTAATTATTAATACAGGAAGGGACATTAAAATTTGCTGGAATAAAATAAAAGAAATTGTTGTGCTGGTAGACTCAAATAACTTAACGATGAATCTCAGTTACTGCTGGAGTCAAAGAATATTTTCCTGCAAACGAATCGAATGAAATAAATTTTAAAAAATCGAGAATGTTCTAAAACTTAATCGCTTATGGTTTGAGCAAATTCAGTCTTGCAGTTTTCTTACAACAGCTCCATTTCCGGTTTTCGTCCATAAGGCCAATGTTAAACTTCTACCTCAGTTTTCACAAAACTGATAAGACAGATTCGCTTCAAAATTTGTATACCACCTATTGATGGTGAGTTCTAAGTCCCCTGCAAGTTTTGTTGCATTCAGGTGGTACGATTACGAGATCTCAACCTACTGAGATTCATCGTTAATAGAAATTAATAATTTGTCTTGTAATAAAGGATGAAATGTTAATTGAAATATTTAATAAATTTTAAAGAAAAAAACGGTGGAGTTTTATTATATTTTCCAGCCTTGAACTTATTTTTTACAAGGACACACATAGAGCAAAGGCCCTTGATTTCTAAATTTTCTTTTGTCATTTTAAGTATCATCACAGCATAATACAAAAATAGGTTTAGATGACCCTAGTTGAAAAATTACGTCTTCAACTCATCCTTTACACGTCTAAACCTAATCTTTTTACCTCTGAAACACATGTTATTTCATCTTCGCTCAAAGTGAGGATGAAATGAAGACAATATTTCTAACATTTTATGCTCAAGAAGAGGAAAGAAGACGTAATCTCGTTTTTTTTCCCTCTTTTTCCTTCTAAAATGATACAAAATAAGAGAACATTAACTAGCTCTCTCTCTCTCTCTCTCTCTCTCTCTCCTCTCTGCCTGTCTCTCATGTATACATAAATTATAATAACTCAAAATTACACCCCCCAAAAATTAAAATAAAAACAACAATTAAAAATCTAAAAAATTAGCAAAGATAAGGTTTTATTAATTTTAAATTCACTCTGGAAGGAACCGGAAGTGAAGAATTTCTGGTCTTCTCATTCGTATTTCAACGTTGTGTTTGAAAACAGAGGTCAGTACTTTCACTTCGAACTTGTCTGCCAAATTTCAAAACTTAATACCGACAAAAATTCCACTAAATTCCACACTTCCGGAGAAAACTTGAAGTTAATTAGAGTGTAATAGATGGCAGCACTTGATGATGTCACACGTAAGTTAATTAGAGTGTAATAGATGGCAGCACTTGATGACGTCACACGTCACGTAATCCACATTCTCCAGAAGGTGACATTCTCAATATTGTCAAACAGCTTTTACTTTGTATATCACCGTGATTTATTTATATCTCAATGTACTGAGTTGTCGTAGCAAAATGTTGGGGGACTTAGGCAAGGTTTATTAATAATTTAGTAGCGTTAAAATAAATTTAATAAAATATTTATGTTTTCAAAGGTAATGAATGGTTGGTAAAAATATTCTTTATTAACATTTTTAATGATTTGTTAAAAATAATCCATGTTCATTATTTTAATGGACAACATGACATATGAAAAAAATTTATTGCAGAAATGAATAGAGGGCACCAAATTATGCTACTCTGAATTTTTTCAGATTTTTTTGAGACCCGGAACTATTTTTAAATAATTATTGAAAGTACTGTGATTTCAGTTGGCACCTCTGAATTCTTAATAAAAAGGATAGAGACTGGACGCCTATTGACGCCTCCAAGGGACGTGGCCGCACTTTCAATAATTATTTAAAAATAGTTCTGGGTTTCAAAAAAATCTGAAAAAATTCAGAGTAGCATAATTTGGTACCCTCTATTCATTTCTGCAATAAAAAATTTTCATGTATGTTGTCCATTTTTTAGCACCATAATATATTAAATTCAATGTTATAAATTACATAAATTTTTTTTTTCATATTGGGGGGCATTCACAAAGCACTTTAACCCCCACTTCAGCCTCGATTTTTATCTCTGGTGCTAAACATGGTGCTAAACATGGTGCTAAACCAGGGGCTAACCATGTTAAACTTCTAGTTTAGCACCCTGGTTTAGCACCAGGGATAAAAATTGAGGCTAAAGTGAGGGTTAAAAAGCTTTGTGAATGCCCCTCATTGTGTTCTTTATGCAATTTAAAATCCAAGATAACAAACATATCTACTGAAGGGTATTATAATTCCCGCTTGCGCCCAGGGAAACCCTACCCCGTTTCGGCACTACCAACAGCGCTCCTAGCGGGAATTTTGAGAAGCTTCTTTAAAAACAATTTGCCGCGTTTTCTGACAGTTCTTCGTGCTGTAAGAATTTTTTTCCTGGAATATTTATAGACTAATGATGAAAAAAAAATAATAATAATAAATAAACTAAAGAAAAATAAAAGATAAGTTGACATAAATTCACATTTTAAATTTTTATCCAAGTAAATAAACGATCTACTATTGTCTTTCTTGAGAGAGAAGACTAAATATTATAATAATATCATATTTTTTTTTTTTTACTTTTCTGAAGTATAGATGATGTTATTTGCTAAATAATGCTCAGAATTATTCATTTCATAGTGTAATAATGTAATAATAATTAATATGCTGAAAATATTAAAGATAAACGAAAAGCGTCAGGGTGAAAAAACTTTGTACGTGTTTGTATAAAGTGACAGAATTTCGAGTTAATTGTCATAATATACAAATTGTACTGCATGTCGTATATTATACACAGTGGCCATGCAATTATATTATAATATATTCGGTTTATAAAATCGAGTCTCCAAAGATCTTCGTTTTCTCAGTGACGTGAACCATGTGCGTGTAAATTGTACATGTTGCATGGACCAACCAAGTTAAATGCAAAGTAATTAATATACTGTGATTAAAATATATGTGTAATATTATAATTATAATATGCATACATATTATTTCTTTAAATAAAACATAATACTTGTGAACATATAATATTCAATACAATGATCAATGATCGTTCCAAATAATTTAATTGAAAACAACATCGTATATATATATATATATATATATATATATATATATACATATATATTATTATATATATTTAATATATAATAATATATAAATAATAACTTAATTCAACACCAATTTACTCATTTGCTTACACCTTTTAAAAGCCTTTTATTACGCGTATTTTTATACTTATTTTGTTGTGGCTTTGAATTTTATAAATTTTATATTATATAATATGAACATTATTGCACTTACGACTTTTGGAGAGCTAGAGAGCTCAATGCATTGTATACACACACAAGCACACATATTATATATATATATATATATAATATGTGTGCTTGTGTGTGTATACAATGCATTGAGCTCTCTAGCTCTCCAAAAGTCGTAAGTGCAATAATGTTCATATTATATAATATAAAATTTATAAAATTCAAAGCCACAACAAAATAAGTATAAAAATACGCGTAATAAAAGGCTTTTAAAAGATGTAAGCAAATGAGTAAATTGGTGTTGAATTAAGTTATTATTTATATATTATTATATATTAAATATATATAATAATATATATGTATATATATATATACGATGTTGTTTTCAATTAAATTATTTGGAACGATCATTGATCATTATATTGAATATTATATGTTCACAAGTATTATGTTTTATTTAAAGAAATAATATGTATGCATATTATAATTATAATATTACACATATATTTTAATCACAGTATATTAATTACTTTGCATTTAACTTGGTTGGTCCATGCAACATGTACAATTTACACGCACATGGTTCACGTCACTGAGAAAACGAAGATCTTTGGAGACTCGATTTTATAAACCGTATATATTATAATATAATTGCATGGCCACTGTGTATAATATACGACATGCAGTACAATTTGTATATTATGACAATTAACTCGAAATTCTGTCACTTTATACAAACACGTACAAAGTTTTTTCACCCTGACGCTTTTCGTTTATCTTTAATATTTTCAGCATATTAATTATTATTACATTATTACACTATGAAATGAATAATTCTGAGCATTATTTAGCAAATAACATCATCTATACTTCAGAAAAGTAAAAAAAAAAAATATGATATTATTATAATATTTAGTCTTCTCTCTCAAGAAAGACAATAGTAGATCGTTTATTTACTTGGATAAAAATTTAAAATGTGAATTTATGTCAACTTATCTTTTATTTTTCTTTAGTTTATTTATTATTATTATTTTTTTTTCATCATTAGTCTATAAATATTCCAGGAAAAAAATTCTTACAGCACGAAGAACTGTCAGAAAACGCGGCAAATTGTTTTTAAAGAAGCTTCTCAAAATTCCCGCTAGGAGCGCTGTTGGTAGTGCCGAAACGGGGTAGGGTTTCCCTGGGCGCAAACGGTAATTATATTAAATTAATTAAAAATTGCAAAATCAAATAAAAATATAGTTATGAATATATAATATACGAGTACAAGAAGTACGAATATTTAAACAGCAATAATTATTTTTAGTATATTTAAATAATATTTAAAGAGTTTTTATTTCTAAAGAATATATATAAAGTTGATGACTTTATTAATAAATAAACAATTACCTTTCTGATTATTAACAGAGATCTTATAGTGTACACTATAAGATCTCTGTTATTATATATGTATTGTTTATTATAATGTTGACTTGTCTATATTGGTATAAGATGAATAAAATTCTTATTTCTTAACACATAAATTGCATAATTATAATCTCAATTTTACTATAACTTATTATCATTAAACTCTAAAATGAAACTTCAACCACTCAAATAATGAATAAAAAACTGCTGCAATTTAATGTCATTATACTGTACCGCCAGTGTGACAATTTTAATTATTCGTATCGATTTTTTTTTTCAACCTTCATAATATTTATATAGAATCCCTAATCTGTTTTTAATTAATTTGTTATGACATTTTAAAATAACATTAAATTATATAAATCCTTTAATAATCCTAATAACCTTGAAATTCAATTAATAAAAATACTTTTTTATCATAGTACTATAAAATCAATCAAAACAGTTATGTAATAATATTAATTAATTTTTTTACATGAAGATGATGCAAGATCGACTGATACATTTACCTCTTTGTACATTATAGTGAAAAAAGTTGACCTAACCTCCTTAGAAAAAGTGTCAAAGGAACCAGTTTTACTTTTTACAAGACTACACTTAAATCAATCTTAAAATTACTTCCGGAAGTGGCTTAAAACATGAGTTTTTTTACTCTTAATCATTCTAGGATTAAATTATTCACTTAATCCAAACTTTTAGAGTTAATAAAACAAAAATTTTATTATAAAATTCACTAAAAACAAGTACTTCCGGTTTAATATTTTAGAATTTTAAATTAATCGTACTATATAATTAGATTTTCTCTATTAAAAAGGAAAAAATATTACAGCATCTAAGATGCTCGCATTTTTTAAAAATCACTTTCACTTTTTTGTGTATAGGAACACAAAAATTTAATAAAACTACCAAATATATTCTAGAAAGTAAATATATAATCTATAATATAATAGGTTATAATTAATATACCTTTAAGCTATAATGAAGATTTCTATAGCGGAAACATAATATGTCAAAATATTTTTACGTAGAATTTGAAAATTTCTATATTACAGGTGTATTATGATATAACAGGATTTATATAATATGTCATAATTACAAATTAAGGATTATCATAATTTTTACTTTCTTTCAACTTATGATGTAAATGTTGGGTGGATTAAACAATTAGAAAAATCCATATTAGGAATGATATACGGAAATTAATAAATTTAATTAAAAGCTTACTTTTATAAGAAAAGGTTATATTTGATGGAGATGTTTAAATGTCAAGTATTTAATAAACTCTTCTTTTTTTATAAAATGTCTTCAAAGTTCAATGAACTATTTGAAAATTAACTTATTGGAATAAAGAAAGCTGCCGTTACGAAGTACTTTAAAACACACATTAAGGTGAATTCACATGGTGATTTTTACCATGCGACGCGAAGCGAATAATGCGGACTTGCTATAATATCCATTGGCGGCCATATTTGGCGATTTAACAAAATAGCATCGTAATTTAACGCAATATTCGTCGCCGCAATCTGGCGAATTCACTCGCCACGTATAGGATTTCAAAAGATGGATTCACGTGGTGGTTTTTATCATGCGACGCAACGCGAACTTGCACTTGCTGTAACATCCATTGGCGGCCATATTTGGCGATTAAAAGAAAAAGAGCATCAAAATTAACGCGATTCCCGGCGAATTCGCCGCCGCATACGATTTCACAGCTTTTGCGTCAAAATCGCGTCACATCGCTGTTATCGCCATGTGGATCAGCCTTTACAATTATACTTTTCGTTTATATAAAGGTAAAAATCCGATAGATATAAGAATCATTTATTGATCAAGTGTAGTGCACGGCTGAATATATATCATACTAACGAGTGATAATAATTATAACATTTGGGAGAAAAAATAAAAGCAGACCTAAGCGAGCAATTTCCATGCAGGCTTGAAAGATTAATTTGACGAGAGGCTAAAGAGGTACCATATCAGCTCAGATATTTTATATTGAAGTTTGGCTGCGTGGAAAGTTTCCTAGAGTTAATTAATTGTTGCATTAATAAATTTTATCGAGTTCGGTCTTCTTTTTCAAGGGGTTATGTTGTGCATTCTCCCCCCCCCCCCCTCCGACCACGCCAAATGAAATTTTTATACAAGAGAACACATGGAGGTGCATTCACAAAGCACTTTAACCCCAACTTTAGTCCCAAGTTTTATCCCTGGTGCTAAACTAGGAGCTAGACATGGTTAGCCCTTGGTTTAGCACCATGTTTAGTACCAGGGATAAAACTTGGGGCTAAAGTTGGGGTTAAAGTGCTTTGTGAATGCTCCCCATGCATGGTGTATATATTATTGGGTTCGATCACGCCTGCTCCCACCTCCCCGCTCAATTAACTCCAGCTCATCAACTAATTTTAAAGGGAACTTGGTCTCAGGTGGACTGTATTGTTTATTTTTGGTGGCGAGAGAGAAAGTGACCTGCGACCTTTCATCACCTGCTGCAACTTTCTTCGACCTTTGCCAGGTTCATTTTGGACACTTTTTTAGTGAGGTGGTTTAGTTATGACATAGGATGGGGGGAGTTTCACCGTTTACAACAGAGTTGGAAATTGTTTGAATTGATAACTGCCACCGAATTTGAATACATATATACAACATTTGAAAATTAGTCAAAAAGATTTGTTTTGCATTACGAATTACATTTTATTTATTTTTTATGCTTTTAACATTAATTAAAACATCATTAATATTATTTATTTTATTATATTTATTCAAAAAACAGACTACAGATTAGGTAATCCGATTATAAAGAATGCAATAGATGTCTTATGTCTTACGTTCAGAAAATTTATCTAAAATGCCACTGTCCATGCAGCATATTTTGCTACTGTTCCGTTAAAAATTATATATTTTGATTATATTTTTTTATTCTTAAAATTTTTAATAGACATTTTTTTATAAATATATAATATTAAAATTAATTTTATAAAAGTACTTATGTTGTTTATTTATTTTATTATTATAGCAGTGAATATATACTGTATATATGTAAGAATAAGTTGTTGCACCATTAAAATTATTCGTTTTAAAAATCTAGTCCCAGGGAATTTTATTTACTAATATACAAGTATCAATTATTTTTGCAGCTTTTCAACTCCTGCATTTTATTAACACTGTATTATATATAATTATGTATTTATTGATCTTCGTTACATACTCATTGTCAGATGCAATAAAAGTTTCTATTTTAACTCAAGATACATTACATAGGTGACGAAAAAAAAGAAATAATTTTCGAACTGTGTAAAATTTTCAGATCAACACACTTTGCTTTAATTCGTAGGTAAAAGTATTTGATTGAAAGGTCCTCCCAGGTGCCAATTGTCAGGGAGATGAAGGTGGGGGCGTGAAGGTGCCACGCCCTGAGCTAGCAGCGACCTGGGAGGTAAAGAGAAAGACTTTCTCCACCTGACATTCACCAGAGTTCGAGAGCGAATATGTTACATGTTAATATTCAGACGTGGAAATATGAAATGTTACCAATATAACTTCAAGAGCGTCCCAGAGTTGAGAAAAATGTCGACCTTTAACATGACAATGTATTTAAAGATGAAATCATGCTCTGCTGGTGCAACGATTCGAAGAGAATAATTGTCTCCATTTTTTCTTATTATTATCAAATAAGATGTATTTTTAGAGGAAAAAGCAAGTCAAAAGACTAGATTTGAGCTTTATTTAATTATCTCTTTCATGGGCACTGTACAATAATATAACACATATTATGTATTCATAATAATGTGACCTTGTTTAGGATGTTGATAGAGATTTTTTTTTAACTATATTTAATTGTATTGTAAATATTTAGCATTACAAATTTTGAATAGTTAAAAATGTTACACAGTAAAAAGTCTCCATATACTTTAAAATTTAATTACACCTAAAAGACATTAGAATATTTTTAAATTTCATTATTACTTGTTATCTATTATTACATCACAATGTACTACAGACCTTTATTTGTTGTACTCAACTAGTTATAAAAAATTATTATTAGTATAAATGTGTCTTCATTTTTTTTTAGAGAATTAAGATTTGTTAGTCATTTGTGTCTCAAGAACATTTTTTTAGTCAACACTATTTAATTCGATCCGTTACATAAGAAATTGGGTTAACTTCTTTGTTGTTCAATATTTAAGAACTTACTTTGCCCTTATTATGATGAACAGATGAACAAAAAATTACTTGTAAAGAATGTCCATTGTTGCATTCAAATCACATTCGGGTGAAGGTCATACTCAAAGTACCGTCACAAATTTTATGTTCACTTTGTCTCGTATTGTCCTAGGAATTTGAAGCATCAAAATTTAACATGCATTGTTTGACAAGTAAGTAAATAAATTATAAATAACATCATGACAATAAAGAAACAGGTGTGTTCAACTAAAGTATTCATTGCAAGAAATTTAATGTAAATAAATTTATAGCTGTATAAACATAAATACTTTTTATAATAAAATTTTTATGAATATACTCACAATGCAATGAAAAAAGTACACCGTTATAAATACATGTTGAATTTTATATAATTACAAGTATTATAACATTGTTTAACGCACTTTCTTTGCTTGTCTTTCTTTAGTTATGCTAAATATTTATTCAATTGAATTTCTCAGTGTAAGTCAAAATTAAAAGCTTAATTGTTATTTATTAATTTGTCTAATTAGTACCCCCAATCTTTCCTTGCAAGAAAGCTGCCTTTCTTTTATATGGAGATTAAATTTTCTTGTATGAAAGAATTACTATTATTCAAAATTGTACATCGTATATAAAAATTATAATGGGTTGTATATGTCATATTAATTTAATTTGTGGTTATATAGGGTGTATAAAAATACTATACTTATCAAATAGGCTAAAAAGTTAACTTGTTAATATTTAAATTTTAAAACATTTTTAATATAAATTTATAATTATTATCAACTAAAGGAACATGAAATACCTGATTTGTTGATATAACATGTAGCCTATACAATAAGAGTTCACCACACCGTCATGGAGAGGGTTCAAATGCCCCCAAGTTTGCAGAGCAGCGTTAACGTTCGTGGTTAGTTGTTTTAATCATGTGAAATATTTCAATCAAACTACAAAAATATGAGGAACCTTGCCCTTCTAGTGAGAATTTTTAATAACAGCACCGTCACAGATTATGAGTACTAAAAAGTCAACGCTGGGGAGATTTGAACTCACGACCTTCTGGTCCGCAGTCAAGCGGTACAACAAAATCGACCTTGAACTTATTAAGTCGTTGTAATTAGAAGATAATGAATCTCATTGTCTTCATACGAGGGTCGTAGTTATCTTGAGTGAAGCATTCAGGCCAGGGTTTGTGTTTGCATACAAATAATTAGCTAAGTAATATGTGCATGCGTTTAAAAAATAGTACTTCATTTTTTTTTTAATCAAATAACAAATAACGTCCTATAGAGCTACAGTTTTTAATGTTTAATATTCTGTATTACAAATAATTAATGTTAATGTATTAATTATTAATGTAATGTTAGTTATTTCATGAATAATAAATATTTTTAATTATTAAAAATGATGATTTAATTTTTAATTTTTTTAATGATGAATGATATTATAGTGATAGTATATAAATAAAATACTAATGTGTCTGTTAAACGAGCTATCATAATAATCAATACTTCTGCAAGAAATACATCTCTGCTAAAGAAACGTCCCAATGTAATGGTTTTCACTTGACAGTATATGATTGACAATTAAAAACTAACATAATTTACTTACACCTTGGGGCGTAAAGAACGTTATCCCTAATTTGAAGCTGCAGCTCCAATAGACAGAGAGATGCAGTTTTGTAATTTTGGGGGTGGGTAGAAGAGCAATCAGTCTATACATTTTTTTTTTTTTTTTTTGCTTCTCCACGCCTTTGATGCTGTAGTTTGTGTCACAAATAAATCAGGGGTAACATTAGTGGTGTGCTTGCTGTACCAGATTATAGCTGAGAAATAAAATATAATTATATATTGATGGAGTTAAAATTTATAGTTTTGTATTAAATTCGATATGTTGACTAATTAACTAAAGTAATGAGAATTGTTAATGAACTTTCTATACAATGCCACTGCGTAATTAAGAAAATAAAAAAGTGATATTTAGTTAGTAGCCGTGAAAATATTATAATACAGGTTTCAGAATGCGGTTTATAAAAAGTAGCTTAATGTTTAATAGTTTCTATTTGCTTGCAGAATTATTAGTGTGTGAAAATAAATTTATTATGCGTAAAAATTAATGTACCAATTATACTTAAATTTTTATTTTCTGATTCAAAATCAGACCTCATTTTGTTTTATTACTTTATCAATTCAAAATTGTAATTTTTAAAACAAGCTATGGCAAAATTAATTTATAGTAGAGAATTAAAAACTATGGCAACATTACTGTTCTTTTAATTCATTTAATACAGACATTAAAAAATTAATATTATTTTGATTTACTAAGATTTCGTTATTCCAATTTCAAAACAATTATATCATCAATACAATCTATATTAAAATACACTTAAGATATAGAGATAACGTCGATCAGCTGTTTTTTATATAGCTCCAAATTTTTTCAAAAAAAATTTCATGCAGGTAAAGATTCATATTTGTTCATAATGTTTCAATGATAACATATTTCTTACTTTCTTCACTCCCTCGCTCATTGCAAATACAAACATACATCTATTAATACCAACAGCTATCACATTTAAATATAACAGTAAATAATTGAAAGTGATTATTCGACTTTCGCCGACATTCCTAGCCTAGGCGGTGAGAAGAAAGTTCATGCTTTGATATTTTACCTCAAATGAAGCGGCGCGTGTCAGTATTCTTTTGTCATGTTAATTTTTAATTGAGTGAGCACGTGTCTCTTATTAATTAGAAAGGAGTTTAATTGTAATTTAAATTAATAAAATGTAATAACAACATGCATGGGTTCTTTAATGCATATATTTGGATGTAATGTATAAATTTCAGTCCTATTTTTTAACTTGAGAATATTTGTAATGCAAAACGCTGTGACGTCACAGTCATGCAAATATTTAACACTCAAAAAATGCAATACATGGCTATGACATCACAGTTTTTTACTGTACTGTTTCAAATTAGAAGGTTCAAACAATCCGAACAAAAATATAAAAATATTGGGTGCAATTCACGAAGAAGTTAGCCAGGTTTCTAACCACGTACATAGCTTAATCATGTTTAACTGTACCTGTTTTACGTGTTAAAAACCACCTAGTTAAACGTGGTTAAGCTAAACGTGGTTAGAAACCTAGCTAACTGCTTCGTGAATCGCGCTCATAAATATAAAATGTCAATCTGAAATTTTAGTAATAAATTTTTTTTTCCCCACTGCTTTGGCGTCTTCATTCAAAGTGCTACATTTTGTATGCTCGGAAATGGATGAATGAAAAGTTTGAATATGACAACGACTGCAAACAAACCAGCCGTAACGTTTTTACTGTCCGGAAGTGTACATAATACAAATAGTTAGATACGAGCCATGATCTTGATTCCACACTTCAGTTGAACTTGATGACGTCACACGTCCGGCTACATTCTATAGAAGAAAGTTTACACACCATATTAAATTTATATAAGCTTTAATTTCACATAATCATACTTTGCATTACATGTGTGGCTGGTACGAATATATAACTTTTTAATGTGAAAATCATCTTTTGAATACGCCGGGTTTCAAGTGACTGCGCCTCACGATGCTCATTTGTGTCGTTAAGGTCCATCTTGTACTATTTTTTTTTTGTCATTTTGTTACATAGATCAACCAAGGTTATTTTACATACCCTTACTTATTCTTAGTGAAAAAACCTTTTTTTTTTTTTTTTTACATAGGTTTGGATAGGACGGTGGGAAAACAGAAAAATCAGCTGACTTGAAGCCTCTTTACAACCCAACTCTGAGCTCCATACCTCCATAGGTGTGAAAAAAAAAATAATTAACTACGTTTACATGACGGTGTTCAACACGGATCAGTTGTGTCGCTGTTTCAAGTGCCTAACCCAATTATGCACTTTAGAGACATGATAAAATAACAAAGTACAATAGAGTATTGTCCTCATTTTTTTTATTGCAGAAATGGATAGAGGGTACAAAGTTATGCTACCCTGATTTTTTTCAGATTTTTTTAGAGCCCGGGAACTATTTTTAAAAAATTATTGAAAGTCCTTTTCGTGACGTCACGAGACGCCGCTCTTTAAGAAAAAGATAGGACTTGCCGCCGCGTGACGTCACAAAAAGGACTTTCAATATTTTTTTAAAAATAGTTCTAGGTCTCAAAAAAATCAGGGTAGCATAACTTTGCACCCTCTATCCATTTCTGCAATAAAAAAAATTGAGGACTCCATTCTCGCCCCTGAAAATCCCTCTTCTGTTCTCTTGTTAATCATTATGTTCCGTAAGGATAACACACGGCATGGTGATTGACAAGGCTGAAGGAGAGAAATTTTCAGAGGTGAGAATTGTACCAAATATGTCACACTGAAAAGTCCAAGTTTGTGAAACTTACCGAGACTCATATCATGACATTTTTTGTATATAGTGTATCTTAATTAATATCATGTAAAAGTGTGTATTTTAATACATATATTTTACTTTAAATATACTATAATATTTTAAAATATGTTTTTTTTTCATGAGATGACGTTTTTTCATTAGTTCAATTATTTCATTCCATGTGCTTTTTCCCTCATCGGTACGTATCATACAAATCCAATACTTTACATTATGTAATATTTTATAATATAATGTAAAATAATATTCCGATATTTCATTTACAAATTCCAAACTTCAATGCAATAAGAGGAAATTCATTACTTTTATTATGAAATGTCATTTGGAATGAAGTAAGAAATTCCTTAGTCACATAATGAGTGATATAATTTATAGTGTATCATATAAATGTTGCCAATAATTAGTGGAGCAATTCCATAAGAGATCATAAAGTCCACGTGGAATCGGGAGAAAGTTGTTGAACATATTTAATTACAATTAAGGAAACTATTAATGTTGTGAGCGTGGCGCAGTGCATTGACCGGTTCACGTTAGATCACCGAAGTTAAGTAACGTCGAGCGTGGTTAGTACTTGGATGGGTGATCGTTTCAATTAAAAATTACATTGCTCCTTCCCTGGTGTAAATTCATTTCGCTTTCCACCCAGTGCAATGATGCACTTGTGAGTGGTTCCCCAGGCTTTGGACATCACTTTGGTCCATTGATAAAAAGTAGAGGTGTCCGTCCTGACTGAGGTTTTTACAATCGATATGAAGCATTATTGCTAGATACCTTCTAGAACGCAAGTGTAGGCCATAAATCAATGATTACATGAATTTATATTATCTGACTTCTTAATTTGCCATGATGCGAAAATATTGAAATTAGTCATTGAATTCACGATACTAATTATTAAAGTTATTCAAGTTAAAAAAAGTTATTCCAAAATAAGCAAAACTCCTCTACCATTGTATATATTTAAGATAATTGTTTTAAGTGTAAGTTATTCTTTATTGCAGTAATGTTGTTTTAATTAATTATTCTAAATATAGTTTTGCATGAAACAATTTTATTAAATTTATTTTAATTAATATTATCCTACCAAAAAATTTAAATTCGTATTGACAGAAATGAACTCATTTCTTGTGGAAAATTCATGGAATAAATGGGAAAAAATGTTTCTTGGGTAATTATCTTGTTGGTATAACCATCATCGAATTTCAGTTCAATATTAAAAATATTATTAATTGCATGAACAAGCGAGTTCTAAATGGAATGTCATTTGCATTTTTAATGTTTTACCGTTTCATGATAAAGATTTCATTTATTTAACATTTTTGTACATAACATGAACAAAAAATTAAATGTTAATTTATTCATTACGTTATTTATAAAAAAAAAATGCATTTCTTTTTAATCACAAAAATTAAAATTATTATTTAAAAAAATTAATTTAAATTAAATAATATGAACTGCAAAAAATATTAAAAGAAATAAATTATACTACAAACTGGCAATTTTCCAATAAAAAAAAAAACGAACAAACAAACACCACTCAAGTTATGACAATAATTTTATTTCCATTAGATTGTCATATATGTACCTCGCCAGACACGATACGTACCGCCAAGAAAGTTATATTTACACCAAAAGCTCGCAGGCACTATAAAAATTTACGTGATGCATTTACTCGGTTCACGCGATCTTCACTTTCTCCGTCCTAAAGGTTACTTCAGCTTTCTGTCTCTTTTGTAACCTGCACTTTACTGAAACGCCTTTCCGAGTTGAAATAAATGTCATATTTTCGTTACTGTTAACGTCTATTCTCGTCTAATTTCCTATCAATTTGCACCATTGGAAAAAGAGAGAAAAAAAGATAAGGTTACGCAACCTCTGTCCTCTTATTGAGCATAAAATGTTGGAAATTGAAATTTTTGTTATTTTTTTTTATTTTAATTTAACTGTTTTAATAAAATTGCTATTACATATTACTGACAAAAATGTTAACAATTCTGATAAAAATGTTGCTCCTGATAAAAATGTTGCTCTTGGTCAACAACAAAGCCTCGTTCACATTTGACTGACAGCTGTCAATCACCGAAGTGTCAATTCTGACCACGTAAGTGACTGTCAGATTTGAATGACACGACTTATCTTTTTAATTAATCAATTAGAGTGAATGTTACGTAACTATTAAATTAACATGTTTAAATTATTACAACTGTCAGTCATTATGAAGCATTAACGGTTACTCAAAATATTATTTAAGTTCCTACTTACATGAAGTATACAAATTCAGTACGTTTACAACATCATGTTCATAGTCCGTATTCAATGGATGTGTTTTCAACAAAACCGTTTTCATAAACTGTTTTTACATGATAATTTTCGATCCATACGTTGGATACGCATTGAAATAAGCGTCGTGAATAATTAAAGAGCATTGGATGAATGTGGATCAAATACCTACGTTTACATGATGGTGTTTAATACGTATCCGTTGACGACGCCTCATAAGAATAACATTATCCGTCGTCAAAGAATATGCATTAAACACCGTCATGTAAACGTAGTGACATGAGTTTTTAATACGGATCCGTAAAATACGTGTTTGTCTAATACGGATCAGACAACTCTTGTAAACGTACTGAAATGTATATTTTAAAGAAAATAGAGGCTTCAGGTGTTCCCTGGCAGGAAAATTTTTCTCCATAAGCCACCATGTTAGAAGATTTGAATTTTTTCTCATTAAAGCTACAGTATTAATTTGAAAACATCTCCTACCCCCCCCATTTAGGGGTCTTATGATAAAGAATCAAGTGCTTATTTTCCTCTGGAAAATTTTTTAATGCTGAAAGAGCAATTTCGATTTTTTTTTTTTTTTTTTTTTTTTACATAGGTTTGAATAGGACAGTTGGAACACCGCAAAATCAGCTGACTTGAAGCTTCCATCCTAATTATTTCCATCGGCATTTTCAAAAACATTCATGTGTTATTATACCTATGTGATTGGTATATTAAAATTGGTCCTACCTATTTAAGAATTTTTAAATTAATTCATATATTTTCAAAACTGGGCACATAATGCGATTTTTATGAGTTCAATTCCATTCATCCTTGATTTTATTGAATATTATTATAATTAGTATCATGAAAACTAATGTTGCAAAATTAATATCTAAATTCAAAATTCAAATTCAATAGTTTTTATTTCCATAATCTCCTACAGTCAAAAGTATACAATATCTTGAGGTTCCAGAAACGTCAAATATGATACACAACACAATACATATAACATTAAAAATAAAAACACTAAAAATTGTAAATAATTTGATTTATTTTTAACCATTGTTTATAATTATTTTCCTAATACATAAGCACATATAATTTATTTACCGTAATTATAAAAAAATAAAACTCCCGATATATCATAATTTTCATAATTTGCTAACAGGGCATAGATTGCATCATAGTAATTTCAATAAGCGAATGTTCCGTAAGATTTAATCGATAGACACGACTGACTTTAATAAGCACATAAAATCGTTTTCTAATCACGATCATCTTCCTTGATGACGTCATCAGTGTGGGAGGAAATATTACTGTAACATCTTCAGTCAGGTGAAACGTTACACTTAGCTTTAACGATTAATCTACATAGTTACTGCTGGAGTCAAAGAATAGTTCCCTGCAAACGAATCGAATGAAATAAATTTTAGAAAATCGAGTATGTTCTAAAACTTTATCACTTATGGTTTCAGCAAATTCAGTCTTGCAGTTTTCTTACAACAGCTCCATTTCCGGTTTTCGTCCATAAGGCCAATGTTAAACTTCTACCTCAGTTTCCACAAAACTGATAACACAGATTCGCTTCAAAATTTGTTGATGGTGAGTTCTAAGTCCCCTGCAAGTCTTGTTGCATTCAAGCGGATGAATTACGAGATATCAATTAACTGACAATAAGATTCATCCGAAACAAAGAGGTTTAGTTTTATTTTTTATATAATAAAAAAAGACGCCTTTGCTAAGGTACTGTGGAGTAACTTTCCGGCTCTTCGTGAACGCGACCTGACATAGCTTATGTCCATTTGACTATTGTCTAGCATACCATTTGCCTAGATATAACTGAAGAAACCGTGGAAACCTAAGTCAAGGTTGCCGATATTGACAGCAATGTTACCTATAGTTGAAAAATTACATCCTCAACTCATCCTTTACACATCTTTTTACCTCTAAAACACATCTTATTTCCTCTTCGCTCAAAGTGAGGATGAAAAGAAGACAATATTTCTAACATTTTATGCTCATGAAGAGGAAAAAATACGTAATCTCGTCTTTTTTCCTCTAAAATGGTGCGAAATAAGAGGGTGAAAGTCGAGAGGAGAGCTTAATAGCGAAGAAAAGATGAAATTTATTTCAACTCGGTATCCACTATCAAATGCACTATATGTGGGTTAATGCATTTTAAGACAAGGTCACTGGAATTCGAAGTATTCGAACCCACGATCATGCAAATGATTGAAAATAAGGCTACAACAAATGAAAGACTATCATCTTGCTATCTGTACTTTTAGTTTCGAACTCTGTATATAGGTATATAATATAGATAGAATAATGGATTGTAACTGCAGAGTTTTAGATTTTCTACAAGTTCATCGAAAATCTTCCAGTTGTAATTTCTCATAACTTATTGTTGTTTTTTTAACACGCTATTGTATAAGTTAAAATTGTTGTGTATTATTTTAACTTCGCGACTGTTTTATAGTTACAAGCTCGAACAGATGTAAACAGTTCAATGAAGATTTCTTATTTAACAAAAGTAAATAGAACACGATTGTAATCTTGATGGAAACTAAACACGATTTAAAGCATCGTGACCTGACGAAACCTTCATTCAACATTTGTTATGATGCAAACGTTACAGGGCATTGACCCTGCCTTACGTTGAAATATTAGTGTTTGTATTTTATGTTAGGATTTTTATTTGTTTTTAAATTAAATTAAGATTTTTAGAGCTTTTTCGCCATCCGATTATTACATTACTATGAATACAAGTATCAACATTTAAAAGTCAGTTAGAGCTCCCAAGACGCGAGCTCATGGGAAGATCCGGGGTTCGAAGCCCCGTTGAGACATCTCTTTTCTTTTAAATGTTGAAACTTATATTCATAGTAATGTAATATAATCGGATGGCGAAAAAGCACTGAAAATCTTAATTTAATTTAATTCGCGCCATCGCGTAATTGTCAGAAGTAAGAAATACAACAGAATCTCGATTTGAATATTTTTATATTTCCCTCAATGTTGTATTAGAAAATTTCTAATTCACAGACTTGTTAATCATCATTCTCTATGTTATTCTTACGGAGCATGGTGAAGGTCTCAAAGGGAAATTTTTCAAGGTGTCGACTGTACACCTTTAATTCTGCTTTCTTTGTAGGCGTTACCACGCAGTCTATGGAGGCGTGGGAAACCAAAACTATTTTGTACTGCGTGCTCTTCATTTAAAATTGTCATAATGGAGTATTGTCCTCAATTTTTTTTATTGCTGAAATGGATAGAGCGTGCAAAGTTATGCTACCCTGATTTTTTTCAGATTTTTTAAAGCCTGGAAAGTATTTTTAAAAAATTATTGAAAGTCCTTTTTGTGACATCACGCGGCGGCAAGTCCTATCTTTTTCTTAAGGAGCGGCGTCTCGTGACGTCACAAAAATAACTTTCAATAATTTTTTAAAAATAGTTCCCGGACTGTAAAAAATCTGAAAAAAATCAGGGTAGCATAATTTTGCACCCTCTATCCATTTCTGCAATAAAAAAATGAGGTCGATACTCCATTTGACACATGGGAGTCAACAGATAAGTTCATTCTTCTCTTCATCACATCAGTGAGGTTACACAATTTATCTCGGAGCAAAATATCTCAAAGTGTTCACTTCTTTCTGACACAGACTGTACATAGAATGACAGGCACATTTTTACCCCAGTTACAGTAATTCAAATGTAATAAGTAATGCTATAATTGTACATTTCATTGTACTGGGAACAATGTATTTTGGTGATTTGCTTGAATTTGATTTGCCTTTTAATAAAATAGCAGACATGTTGAAATATACGAAGGTTTGTATTTTTCTTACATTGTTTTAGAAATTTATAATAAATCAATGCAAATAAATATTTTTCAAGAATCGATTTTTGAAAAAAAAAAAAAAAAAAAAAGTGAGTATAAATCGAAAAATAATTCACATACAACATTTTGGTATGTATATTTAAATTTTATATCTCGTTTTTATTAATAAAATACTTGGTAACAAAATTCATTATAAAAAGTCGTAAAAATTTAAAATTTACATTTTTTATTATATATTGTAATTCATTTTTAAAAATTCAATTAAATTCTTGTTTATTTTTTTAACAATTTTTTCTGCTTTTGAATAATCGTTTTGTAATAGAACATTTACTTCTATAAATGTTCTGTATATAAATGTTCTATTATAGAACATTTATACTTGCTAAATGAAATTTGTTTAAATTTGTTATATGTAAATTTTGATATAACAAGTCAATCTATGGTGTGTATTTTTTCCATGGGAGTTTGATAATATTTATAATATCTGAATAAAAAATAATTATTATTTTGCAGGTATTATGTACCGTAGTATAAAATTATATTCTTAACGATGAATCTCAGTCACTGCTGGAGTCAAAGAATATTTCTCTGCAAACGAATCGAATGAAATAAATTTTAAAAAATCGATAATGTTCTAAAAATTAATTGCTTATGGTTTTAGCAAATTCAGTCTTGCAGTTTTCTTACAACAGCTCCATTTCCGGTTTCCGTCCATAAGGCCAATGTTAAACTTCTACCTCAGTTTTCACAAAACTGATAAGACAGATTCGCTTCAAAATTTGTATACCACCTATTGATGGTGAGTTTTAAGTCTCCTGCAAGTTTTGTTGCATTCAGGCGGTACGATTGCGAGATATCAACCTACTGAGATTCATCCTTAAATATTATCTCATGCAGATATAACGATACTTGTAAATTCAACTTGCTATACAAAATGATTTCCTTAATAAAGACATTGCACTGTCATCAAATTAAAATTATTATCATAGGCAATAATTGTTGAAAAATTTAACCAACACATTGTCAAATTAAATATACAATAATTTATAAATTGCCTTGTTATAATTTAACATGCTTACATTTTAACTCAGTACCCTCCAAAAATTTTTCACCACATTGCATTAAATAGATGCGGTCTAACTTTAAACCAGGCTTATGCTTAAGTTTATTGATTTCAATTATTACAACAATAATAACCACGCATATAAAATTAATTTTAACACTGACATTAATGTTAATGTTCATATTAATTATAATAATAATAATAATTGTTTATTGGGTTAAAAATACATAATTTGGAGGGAAAAATAATAATAAATAAATACCCATAACCCAATTGGTGAATGTAAAAGACGAAAGTCCATACACAAAATGCGTACATTCACCCACTGAAAATATATAAATCAGACAATAATATTGAACTACTTCGTCAATATTATGTAATAATATTATTTTATTATTACTTAAAATAATAATTAATTAATATAAATTAATATTAATCAGATGAACCCTATATTCCCTGACCATAAGGGTCATTTGATCATTGATTAACTTTTCTGTGTATTTACGAACAGACTTATAAAAGTTGAATTAATCACCGTAGTTATTATTATATAAGAAGCAATTACCTTCACAACTTACAATTTCAATCAAGAAATAACTTTATAATAATATTTTCTATCAATTAACATAATAAAATTACTATTAACACACACGTTGAGACAAGGCCAAGGTATTGGAACCTTGTCAATCATAGACTGATGGGTTATAATCGATATGCAAATTTTAAGCCTAAGGGATTAACTTAGGAAAGTATTGCATTAGTCATTGAGGAAGTTTTCTCTCGTGAATTGCTAGTAGGGAATTTATGGGCCGAAATTTATTTAACTTGTATTTGTTGTAAATGTACCGATAGAAAATTAAAAAGAAGAAATTCAAAAGAGAAAAGGCAGTGTATCACATAAAAAATCGAAATGTTTTTTCTCGAAATTATTTATAGAAATCAGATTTTTTTAACATTCAATAAAAGAACAATTGTTTTTTAAAAAAATATACAGTACTTACAATTTCATTTATTTATATTTTATTTAATGATTTGAATATAAATTAAAAATAAAATTAAACAATTACATTTATAAAAAGTAAATTAAAGATCTTAAGTTCCAGCACTCCAATGATGTTAAACACTTAATTGTAACTAGATTTTCGGTTCTTTGTCATTCCGTAGTAAAAATCATAAATCAAATGTAAATTATAAACTGTGGAAGGTTCTCCTGCACTTTAAAAAATATTATTTTAAGCTTATGAATTAATTTAACAAAAAAATCTAACTCGTCTTAAACTCATCCTTTGCACGTCTAAACCTAATCTTTTTACCTCTAAAACACATCTTATTTCCTCTTCGCTCAAAGTGAGGATGAAATAAAGACAAAATACTTTCAACATTTTATGCTCAAGAAGAGGAAAAAATACGTAATCTCGTCTCTTTCCCTCTAAAACGGAAATTAGACGAGAGGAGAGCTTAATAGTGAATAAAACATGAAATTTATTTCAATTCTGGAGAACTGAGGAAAACATGACAATTAGTTATGAACTGAATGTTAAATAATCGACATACGTTTGACCTTGCACCATTGTCATCCCCAGACTATTATCCGTTATGTTCGACATTGCCTGCAGGTTTGCAAGGTAGGAGTTTATGGAGCAAGGACGGAGGGGCCTCCTTGCATATAATTAGACATAAGAGACCGGTCTGTGTACCCTGGGAGACACAATAATCGAGACTGATGTAATTCGAGTGGTGAACGAGTTAAATCATGTTTTTTTACATGTAATTTCTTGTGTAAAAAAATTACAATCAAATAACTCCGGAAATCATAAATAAGAGTAGCATTCTTCTTATATTTTTAAAGTTCAAGCTGATTTTTTGTTCTTTTTTTCATTTTACAATAGTTCATGAGATTTTGTTATTTGAAAAAAGGAATTCAAGTTTTCTAAAATTTGGGGGGGGGGATATTTCAAACCCTCTAAATCCCTATAAAACACAATTTTGAAAACACTGTAACGTCATAAGCATGCAAATATTTAATACTTTTTAAAGAATAATATTTCATGACTGACGTCACAGTGTTTTGAAGCATAAGAAGAGCAATAGTTTAAAAACCTCTAAAATATTAAAATGCCTATCGCGAGATCCTTTAACCAAATATCAAAATTTAATGCAGTTTTTTTATTATAAAAGATATGGAATGCAGTGAAATGTTTTATTTTTTATTTTATTATATTTCCCTCATGAGTACATAAATAACAAGTCAGAGGCAGGAAATTCACAAACAGTCCAATAAGAACAATTCACTTCCCGAAGGTTATGCAGTGAATCCCTGTTGTACTCATATAAGTATATTATGATTATGTGTATTATTATGATTATACTTTTATCATTTAATTCCAATGTTATATAATTTTCATGGACAACAAGTTCTCACTTGTCTTAAAATACAAGTTTAATGAAAGTTTACAGAAGTCATAAAATTTTGTATATTTTTTTTCAATCAAAACTATTAAATTTAATTGGTGTTTCCAGAGCAAATTTAACATTAGTATGTAAATAGATCAAGTCCAAATCATCAATTTTATTTATTATGTTTTAATTTATAAACATTGCAAAATAAAATAGTATTAAATTATAATAAAATAAATTCATTTTCAGATAGTGGGGTTATTCTTGAATATTCATTCACCCTTATAATACTCCACATAAGACGTTCAGTAGCCAGTTCAATGGACTCCTGACGACGAGCTGGTTCCATTGGACTGGCTACTGAACCTTCTATGACAATTCTTTCCATGGATAACAAAGAAAGATTCATCATAGAAGGTTCAGTAGCCAGTTCAATGGACTCCTGACGACGAGATGGTTCCATTGGACTGGCTACTGAACCTTCTATGACAATTCTTTCCATGATTATGAAAAAATTAGTAGAATTTTATAAAATTAAATCTTTAAACAATCTGTATCAATTGAACAAAATCGATGAAAGATAATAAAATAATAAATAACGGACATTTATTAGTGTTATATTACATAATTATGACTTATGACCTATTTTATTCTCCTTAATATTTTCAGATTTTATAGTATAACCTCTAACACCCTTAATTGAATCATTCAACAAAATGCTGTTATGTAATAGTCATTCAGATAATGTGAAAGATTCAAAGCATTGAATGAATGTGACGTCACAGCATTTACAGCACGGTTTTTTTAAGGAAGTTGGAGGGTTTAAAAAACTTAAAAAATACTTTTATTAAATTTGAGGCATTCAGATATACAGTGAAAATAATACATGTGGATTTGCTATTTTATTACATTTGAATAAATTAATTATGCAGAAATATTTACCCTGTATAGTGATACATATTTTTGTTAAATATATCCGGACTCAATTTTCAAGGTATGAATGAATTAGTAATTTTATTACTTTCTATAATTTCAATGACAAAATTAATTCCACAGAATCAAAATCAATGTCATATTATCTCAATAAAACTCAGGTATCAAAACTCCCTATTATTGTGCATAATATTATCATACCTGACCCTGAAACTAGCGGAACTCGGTAGTTAAATTGTTAAAATAACCCCTCGGGATTTCAGACATGTGGTTAAGATTTGCTGGAGATTTGATATAAAAATTATAGCGGAAATGAAACCTCAATTTTTATAATTTTTTTCCAGATCTATGCTTTTTTGTATATACACTTCTTGCTTTTGAAAATTTCTTTTACTTTTACCCTAGCTATCAAGGGAGGGGAGGGGAGAGAGGTTGAGATGACCCCATAATTCTTGTAAAGTGGGGAGAAAATATAAAATGCCGCTCCAAGAATTAAGAAAAAAAAATAAAGTCCCTAGTTAAGCAGCGAGTACAAGTATATTTCCAAGCACAAAAAATAATAAATTGTTTTTTATAACATATTGATTTAAAATATTTCAATTAAAAAGTGTGTCATTTCAACCCCCCTAGCTCTCTCCATTTTAGCTCACAATATAACAATATAACAATAGCAATATAATTGTAGGTAAAAAAATTAAATGTTTCAAAGAAGTGAAATTGTATATAAATAGCTATAATACCGTAAAAGACGAGTAATAGATGAAGTTGAGGCTACGACTATACAGCACTTAATATAGCATCAATGATATGGCAATAAAATTATGCAAATCTATATAAATAATTATGAAACTGTATTAAAATATCAATTAAATTTGAGTGGGATATATAATATAACCTGATGATCGAACCAACAGAAGAAATTAAAGAATTTGGCGCACTTTGAAATTTTGTACTTATTATCATGTGTAATAAAAGATATTTTCAAATTAAATAAACAAACTTATTTAACATTTTTAAAAATTAAAATACTTAAAAAAATCATTGTATTAAAATTATTTTACAAAAACATGAAAGTTTCATTTCTCCATGTAAATTAGTCAACTTTACAAATTCATAAATAAAAAACTAGCTCGAATTTGTATACCTGATATTTTAGCTACTGATATGGGATGTAGAGGAGAAAATCATTTTATTTTATTTTCATAATTTTCATGAATGGGATTTTTTTTTTTTAACATTCCACTTAACATTAAATTTGTGAACTGATGATAATTTCTGCAAGTTGAAGAGAAGGCGTGGTCGGATATTGTTGTTCGTTGAAATATTTCTGTCCGGAGAGAGAGAGAGAGAGAGAGAGAGAGAGAGAGAGAGAGAGAGACAGACAGAGACAGAGAGAGAGAGAGAGAGAGAGAGAGAGAGAGAGAGAGAGAGAGAGAGAGAGAGAGAGAGAGAGAGACAGAGAGAGAGAGAGAGAGAGAGAGAGAGAGAGAGAGAGAGAGACCTTAGCCTTCACGCTGCAGGAATCATCCCAGATGATTCAGTTCCATTTAATTGAACACAAGAACAGATTACTGCATTTGATACAATTCGAAAAATTCCATTCTCTTAACGTGATTGTTAAATTGTTATGTGAAGTTTATTTCTAAGAAATGAGTCATTCACATAACAATTGCTTGAATTTAACACAACAATTTGATCTACATGATTGTTAACTTTCATTTAGATTGATAATAATGTGGTTACTTAATGTAATATTGAGTCGATTGCAATAATATCTTAAAATCATCACTTTATATAATGGTTTTAAAAAATATGTAGATAAAATTAATATTTTTAGAAAAAATTTACATATTTCAATTTAGTTTCTTTAGAAATAAAAAATCCTTTAAAATTTTTATTGTAAATTACTACCCCTATAAAAAGAATTTCATTTTCAGCCTGTATTTTATTGTAAGGAAAAATTGTATCGTGATGTAATACCGGCTTAAAAGACAAGTATTTTAGGTACAAAAATGTAAGTAATGTGTACTCGCCGTCTTGGAAAATTTCCTTTTGTGGCCTTGTTAATCACTAAGTCCCGTAAGAATAACATCATAGGGCAGGATATGGTGATTATTAATGCGGCTGCAAGTAAAGAAAAATAAATAATAATAATTCGACAAGTGCATGTACAATTGATTTTATCATGAATTTCCATGAAACGACAAGGAACAAAATGCCTGGACAATCATTTCCCTTCTAGTACCAAGAAATAACAATAATATTACACCATGTCAATTGTCTTTTTTTCGAATAACGTAAATTTATAATATATATATACGCTGTTTATATTGGTGTGCTAGTTATCGCCAGTAGACAAAATTTAACCTAACATCGAGCTTGGAAAAAAGTGGCCACATTCGAATTTTAGTTAAAAATTATTTTTTTATTATTTTTTTTTTAAGTCTTACAAGTATATACGTACCCCTAAGAGCTTACAGCTCGCGGCGGGGTAATAGGTAGAGATAAGGTAGGGAAAGGATGTTGGCCACGGCTTGTTACACATCATAGCATTCGCTGAGGTGATACTGAGGGAACCGTGGAAAACCTCAGTCAGGACGGACACCTCTACTTTTTATCAATAGACTAAAGTAATGGTCACAGCCTGGGGAACCACACACAAGTGCATCACTGCACTGGGTGGAAAGTATACATTACAACATTACAAAATTTAAAGTTTGATTGATGTCCATTTGAAATACATACAATTAAAATAAACTTCTTTTTTCGACACTTTGAGGATAGAATTTATCCTCAATTGCCGACATGTGCATATTTTCAAATGAAAGAAGACACAATTATATTTTATTAAGGTTATTACTACACAAAATTTAAATATGCCGAAGGAATTGTTTCTTTTTTTTTTTTCTTTTCTTTTTTTTTTTTTCATATTGTGAATTTTTCTATGATTTCTTTAATCCCTCACAACATTACATAAAATCGTACTGCTAAACACTCTGACGTCACAGTCATGCAAATCTTTAACATGCAAGTCCAGACACACGTCACTGCGACTTTTTCCTCGATTTTAAGGATGTTAGTCGGATTCACATGGCGATTTTTACCATGAGACGAGTCGTGAATAATGCGCACTTGTTGTAACATCCATTGACTGCCATATTTCGCGTTTAAAAGAAAAAGAGTATCGTAATTAATGCGATTCCCGACGAATTCGCCGCCGCATAGGATTTCACAGCTTTTACTTCAAAATCGTGTCGCATCGCCAATGTCGCCATCTGAATCCGCCTTATTTAAGCCGGTATTACACCATACAATTTTTCTAATTATTGCATACATTTTTTCCTTACAAGAAAACACAAATTCCATTTATTTGTATGGAAATGAAATTTTCTTGTAAGGCAAAATTGTATCGTGAAATACCGGCTTTAGACAATTAAAAATTAAAACAAAAAATTAAGAAACATAACACGAGAGGTCCTGCATCTAAATATGCAATAAAAAATTAATGAAAATATTTCTTAGAAGTTCGTTCACTAAAGTCACCTAAATTACTCAATTTAACGATTGATTTTGACGCTTCATAAAATCAATAAAAAGACCGCGACTGTTAATATTCTTGATCAGCACGCCCACAAGAAATCCTACAGAAAGAGAAACCATCTGTGCAAGCTCCCTCCATTCACTCCACGTACTTCGCGGCTCTGTTAACTCTTTATAGAATATTAATTATGCGTGTAATAGCTTCTTACGTGCAGCTAATTACGTAATATCATGACCTCACTCGCAATGTTACGTATTCGCAAATCAGTATGCCGTCGATCATCGGGGAAATGATGCTAATATTTTATATATTGATTTATTGTGGTTTCAATTGTATGTATTTAGTACTTGGATAATACTTTATGTCAGTGTTCAATGAACTCAATATTATGCAAACTTCGTTCTGTGCTACGTGAAGGATCAGTTGCACTTTTAAGATACTCGTATTTAAAATATTCTATAAAATAGAAAATTGTTATTTTAAATTTTTTATTACAAATCTTGAATTAACAAAAAGTTAAAATAAAAAATAATGCATTATATAATATCAATAAATGAAATTACATAAATATATGCAAATTTCAATAAAAATGTTTTAAATATTTTTAAGTTTTTAACATTTTTTATATAAGAATATTACAATGGTTAAAATATAAAGCAAATTATTATTCAACGATTTTTTAGTATATTTAAAATAATAATTTAAAAAGAAGTATTTATAATAAAAATAAATATATTTTATCAAATCCACCTGCCATTACATCAATATTGTAAAACATTATATTTGAGAACCTACAAGATGGCCTGGTGCTGTATTATTCAAATTTAGGTTTGTTATTTTAAAAATGCTATGGAATTAGATTAGTATATTTAATATACGTGATCTACAGTATGCTGTAAATCCAACGATTGAAGTAAAATAAAATTATATTTTTTATACCATGCATTACCAAAGATTGAGAGGGGAGAAAATGACCAATTGATTTAAAATTTATTACAAATTTTTGTCTCACCTTTTCTTATTATTTCTTTACATAAATTTACGTTGACCTCTAGCTAAGGATTGTTCTTTAGATTTTTTGAAAGTGATTTATTTAATAGACATGTTTTTCCGCATTATCAGAGTCCTGGGTCATTTTATTTCCCCTCCTTCTTTGTTAATTGTGCGTGTTTTATCTTGATCATAAGCTTACGTGCAGATAATTATGTAATATCATGACCTCACTCGCATGTTACGTATTTACAACTGTAGATCATCGGGGAAATTATGGTTATATTTTATACTGATTTATTGTGGTTTCAATTCTATGTATTTAGTATTTGGATTACATGAGTTGTGTGCTTTACCTTTTTCACAGCCATGGTTCAATAAACCTCCCTGCCAAATTTAATTAGTACATATTTGAATGGAATTATTAGTTGGATTTATTGAAAATTTTCAAATTGATAATGTAAAACTATACTTCACTGTAAATATTCACAAATGAAGATTATTATAACGTTGTTATTTTGCATGTTCTATCTTTGTACCACGTCTTTGTTTGAATTTTTACTTTTTTGGGTCCATGTTATCAACATTAAACCAAAGTTATTGAAAATATTTTTAAAAAAAATTAAAGAGCACTTACCGTCCTTTCGTAAGGATATATTTGATCTGCTCATTATATAATATGTTATCAATTAAAAAAGAAATTAAAATTTTATAAATCCTTTCTACATTTTGTGTATAGTTTTTACAGTACATTATTTCCATATTTCCTTCATATGAAGGCGAACTTACATGTCATTCGACCCGATGCGAATAATGCGCACTTGCTGTAACATCCATTGGCGGCCATATTTGGCGATTAAAAGAAAAAGAGTATCGTAATTAACGAGATTACCGGCGAATTCGCCGCCGCATAGGATTTCACAGCTTTTACTTCAAAATCGCGCCGCATCGCCTTCGTCGCCATTTGAATCCGCCTAAATTAGTATTTAAAGTGATGCTGGTGATGCATTTATGCTTTAATGTGTATTTTTTTTTTCAGTCTTTATATCGATTTTAAATATTTGAATAAATTTTAATAATATATTTTATTCCATTCATCATCGCAAATTTTAATCGAGATTGATTTATAATTACTACGTGTTTGATCTTTAAGCATTGTCAACAACGATCAGAATTCATTGAAAATTATTATATTTATTAATGAAGTATTTTTTAAATGAGCAAATACTTTTTTGAAATAAAATGCTAATAAAGTCAAGCATTATTACGAATAAAAATAATTACTTGCATCAATAATTAAAAAATAATTTTCAACATTATCATATTTTTCATTATTGAGACTAAAAATAATGCAAACTACTATTTGTTAAATCTTTTTAAAGCCTTGTAGGTTTCACAATATAAAGAAAAATATAAATAGTTCAGGTAAATCTCGTAAGTTGATAGAAATGTCGCGAATCTCATGTTCAATAAATCGTAAATATAGTTCAAGGCTGTCGTGTCTGTCCTCTCCTTATTTGGTAAAAACTACTCAGCGACACCCCATCAGATTTTAGCACTCCGGTTTGGCTACCTTTTTGTCATGTGACTCGCAGTGGCATACTTGCTACTTACCGTCTGGCGTATCTCAACGTGTCAAATTTCCAAGGTCACCGGGGTCACAATTAATTGACACGTGGGGGTGACCATTCTAGCTTCGGTGTCCACGGTTTCCTTAATATATTAATTTAAATTGAAAAGTTAGTACGTGGATATGAGAATTCGGTGTAAAACTTGTACTATAATTGAAAAATTTCGTCTTCAACTCATCCTTTACAAGTCTAAATCTAATCTTTTTATTTCTAAAACACATCTTATTTCCTCTTCGCTCAAAGTGAGGAAAAAATGAAGACAAAATTATAATATTTTATGCTCAAGAATAGGAAGAAAGAGTTAAACTCGTATTTTTCCCTATTTTTTTCATCTAAAATGGTATAGCTTCAATGAACAAAATTATGAAAATAATGAAAAATTATTATTTTATTTTTGGAGGAATGAAAACAGGAAGGACAACTTGAAATATAATTAAACTGTTTAGAGATGGAATTTAGAGAGAAAGCATGGCATAAATTCTTTTCACTATATAATGTATTGATACCGAATAGAAGATCACCATATGAGAATGTATGATAAAACGTTTATTACACTATATTACAATTATCAATGCATTAGATTAAATTTATTACATAATATCCAGTCTAGTTCTTAGAATTAATATTAATTTTAAAGCTTTTGCATTAGAAAATACTTATATGACTGCTGACCACACCAAGTTATTGAAATCAGGCCCTCACTTCCCACAAAAATTTTCACTCGGCATCAAATTCTCTCAGACAAACTTGGAGACTTTCCTAGCGGGCATTCAGATCTCTCTTAACTTGAGCAGTGATATAACATTCGTTTTTATGTTGTAGTGTTATGTGAACAATATTTAAAAAAAATGTTAAGTAAAAATTTAATACTAAATTTTTAATTTAAATTAATATTAATAATATTAACTTTTTATTCTTCATTTTTTTAAATTTATTTTTATTTTTTTAATTTGCAAAGATATTAGTAATTAAAATTAAATTAATTTTTAGTTAAATTTTTTCATTTTAAAAATTAAAATATAAAAAAACTTTATATTTAATAATTTATTTAAAAAATTACATTGAACCATCCCATATAATCTCAACCACCATCGTTAATAATTACAAAATGCATTTTACTTGCACAAGCTAAAATTTATCTGTAACAATTTATTTGTGGAAATAAATTCATGTTAACAATATACCCGACTTCTTACATGATGCTATCATGAGGCTAATAGTAGAAGATAAAATGTAAAACCTGAGGACATGACAATTTTTTTGAGCAATATTTTTAATTTTTTTTTTTTAACATCCTCCACATTGCATGATATGAAAATATTTCAGTGACTGTGACGTCACAATATTTTGTGCCACGTGGATGGAAAAAAAAACTAGTTTTCTGAATTGTACACATGCAATAAAAATAATTATGCAGGACGATATTTTTATTTCAGAAGCTTAATATAGTGAAACCGATTTTAAGACGTTTTACGAATTTATGTTTTGACTAGTCTTGTGTATACAGTTACGATCAGTCACTCAATCAAAACATAATATAAAACTCATGTGTTTTGTCGATTGATTTCCTTAGTATGAACCCAAGGTTGAATAAAGAACCCATGGAAACTATTGACAGAGAGGTCAGTGAAGATACAAGATTAAATAACTTTTAGGAATGTATCGAGATATTTCTAAATATTTAATATTTTGCATTGTCCATCCTTTGATATCTATGCCTGATTAAAATATCCTTTGATACCCTCTCAAATTGATGAAGTAAACATTCATATTTTTTAGCAGGGTCACTAAGGGAACCATGGAAACCTAAATTAAGATAGACGGTAATAAAAAATACCATCAAATGATGCAAAAACGTCACCAAAAATTAACATTTATTAAAAACTTCTTTTACACGTAATCAAGGGATGACTGAAGAAACCATGGAAACCTTAGTCAGAATGGTCTGGATTAATAAATACCACAAATCAGAAATGTGAATTTATATGAATAAAAATCTAAAAAAAAAAACATGTTTATTTTAATAATTTGCATTTTAAAAGTAACAATTTTAATTTTGAGTTTAATTTTTTTAATATTCCCCCTGGAAATAAATCTATATATTGTTTAATTAGAGAAACGGTGGATAAAGAAACCATGGAAACCACAATCAAAATGATCGTTAGTATTAATTACCACACCAAACGGATGCAAAAATTATATAATTAAAATTTTTATTTTCTTCACAAGCATATAAAATAGACATGGCTAAAGAAACGCGTAAACCAGTCAATATGGTCGTTATACCCTAGTTGAAAAATTACGTCTACAACTCATCCTTTACACGCGCGTCTAAGCCTGATATTTTTATCTCTAAAACACATCTTATTTCCTCTTCGCTCAAAGTGAGGATGAAATGAAGACAATATTTCTAACATTTTGTGCTCAAGAAGAGTAAAAAAGACGTAATCTCGTCTTTTTTCCTCTAAAATGGTGCAAAATAAGAGGAGAAAAGACGAGAGCAGAGCTTAAATATGAAATTTATTTCAACTCTAGCCGCCAAGTTAATGCATGATTTGCCGCCAAATATTCCTTATTATTTCCTTCCCTTGAAAAGTGGCTGCTTGATGTTAGAAGTTTTGGCTGGCGGTATAGTAGGTCAATCAGGCGGGGTCTCGGCTGCAGGTTTCTCTCTCGCAGCTTGTGGAGGGGAGGCAGATATAAGAAGAGACGCCGCTCGCTAGCTCACAAAAGGGTTGATATCCACAGTGAATAAACATGAAGTGCTTCGTTGTTCTAGCAGCGATCCTCGCCATCGGTATGTTCTCATTTACTTTATTAGTGAAGTGTGCGAGTGTGATGTGATACGACGATTTCGATACATCGATTAAATTAATTCATTTTAACTGCAAATTATATGCAATTTACGAAGATTTGAAGTCAATACATCGATAAATTCAATTAAATTAATTCATTTTAACTCCAAATTCAATTCAATTTACGACGATTTGAAGTCATATCAACAATACATCGATAAATTCAAATAATTTAATTCATTTTTAATATAAATTCAATTTATGACGATTTGAAGTCAATACATCGATAAAGTCAAATAATTTAATTAATTTTCATTGAACATTAAATTCAATTTAATAAAGAGTTAAGTTTTAACTGTGGATTTGTATATTTATTTTACGATTTTTAATCTACAGTCTAAAATTAAATTAAATCTCTTTCAGACATTTTCTTTTTTGCACCCTGTTCTGAAATATTTCTTGTTATTTGACTGTGACTTCTGCTACATATATAATATTATTATTTCGTTTGAATCTCCGATATTTTTTATTTGTGGAAAAATTAGTTTAAAAACAAATATTTCCATTGTTACCGCGAATTTGTGCATATTTTCATGTTTTTTTCAGAGTTACAAACTAAACAATTATATTCATTTCTTTACTATAATATTTTTATTGTAATATTTTTTTGTGAATAAAGGTGGATTTTCTTGTTCAAAAATAACATGAACGCAGAAGAGCATTGTACTTCATTTGAAATTGTTAGTTACCTAAGTCAATATATTGCAAGTGCTTGTTGCATCACATAATTTCGAATTATTTTAATTTAGTAAATCATATTTTAAGATGGATTTAACTTCATAAATTTCAAATATACGTCGTTATTTAAAGTTAACATGTGCCTTTTTATATTTGCTAATGCTACTTATACTTAACACTGTAAAAGAAGCTGTACTACTGACAAAAAGTACGCAAACGACTCAAGTTAATAACTAGTTTTTTTTTATATTCTTTGTTCAGTAATTAAACACTAAAAACGGAAATGTGCTTAAGGTTTATGGTACTATCTAATTAAATATCATAATGACCTTAAATACACGTTAACTCTTCACGGCTTGCTAACTCTGTGCATGCTTTTTAAATCAGATAGTAATTTAACACGTAAAGGATATGGCGAAAGCTAGTTGGCATATGCACTGTAATGCATCTCTTTCTCTGTATGGCCTCAAGCACAAGATTACCTCATTTAAATGGTGTCAGATAATTAAGGACAAAAAGTAATTTTTAACTACCAAAATGATTATTTAATGCATCAATGCTGCCCTCGAACGATCGTATAGAAATTTCTAACTGGTAATAAAAATATTAATAACTTTTGGCTTTCTAATAACTGTTTATATTTTTAAAATATGGGTTGAAAATTTTATTGCATAATATCGTTCTAAGAATTCATTACAATTGTTTAAGAACTCGTTTTAATTTTTTGCATGCAAAATTTCTATAATTAGGTGTTAAATAATTAATATTAATAAATAGCAAATTTCTCTGAAACAATTGTTTATTCAAAATCAAAGTTTCGCAATTTAATTAATGGATTTTATGCATGAAGTGCTTTGATACTACAGTATATTAATGAATGAAAATTATTTATGATTAATTAAGGCAATAGTTGTTCAATAATACATAATTTTGTAATTAATAGAAAACCATGCACGAAATAATACAAATTTATTTCTTAATATTTATTAATACTAAATATTTATATTTAAACTACGATAAGTATTATAATTAATGGTTATCAAAGCCCTCTTGGACCGCTAATGTACACTTGTCACTTCGGAAAATTTTCACTTTAGCCATGTCCAGTAATAATAACACATAATGATTAACATGGCTGCAAGTGAGAAATTTTCCAAGGTGACTAGTATTCAAATATTCAAGGAATCATTCAATTAAATATTAAAACACAAGTGCATTGAACTCTAATATAACATATCGCCACACATAAGAAGTAGATCAATAAAAAAGATACGTAAGGTTAAGGGTACTACACTATAGAGAAAGTTAGTATCTGTTAGTGCCAGCTTCAAAAAAAGGAAAATATATATATTTTTTTTTTTTTACTCACATGCTGGCACACGTTCTGCACTGCTTATCTGGGCCAATTTCACCCTTTCTCCGACAATTTCTACTCTTTTTATATTTCAAGATCATGCATGTCGATACATCGAAGGTCTTTATCACAATGTGTGTTAGCTGCTTTCTACATGTGTACTTTTATAAAAATTGGTCGTGTCATGTGTTACTTTTTATAGATTTTTTATATACCCAATCATATTAGAGCCACGTTAGTATAATAATTTATCAGAGGAATAGTGTATGAAATTCATCTACTACATCTTAGTATCTTTACTGACTATACATCCTTCATTAATGCATGTATTTGTTAATGTTTCACACTTTTTTATAACGCTATCGGCATTTATATTTCTAATTTTCACAGTGTGTTTATACATAAAAATATATTAAATATAATATATTTCATTAATTTTTATTAAATTGTATTAAAATTAAGATATTTTGCATTTTTTAATTATTTTTATTGTTTTAATTATGAAAAATAGTACAAATATCTATTCATTTTTTTTTTAATATTTGCTTTGATAATTTAAATACATTAATTGAAAGAAATTAAATTTCAATTTCCATTTTTTTTTATTCTATTATATCATAAAATTTAATATCATATCTAATTAAAAATTCGGAAGCCCAAAATTTTGACGACGATAAATTTGGATATTAAGGAAGTACAAAAATAACTTTCTATTGACTCTGCCCCGCCTATGTTGATCTAATGAAGACTGAGGGAAAGTGTCTGTAGCTACTCCACCTTGGACGCAGCCGCAGGGGTCTCACACTTAAATATAGGTCTGCTCCTTTCACTTTCATGCAGTGTTATGACATCAAAATGCGAATAATACTTTCACTAGTAGCGTAAGATTGTTGTAAAAAAAAAATAAATGGTTATAAAAGTTCAATAACCGTTTAATTTATGCAGAAAAAAAGAAAAGTGGGATTTTTATTTAATATAAAATATTTTTATTTTTTTTTTAAATTTTTTGTTTTTATTTATTATAAAAATTTTAAAAAAATATAAATAATCATTGATATGTATAAATAATAATTAATGTTCATTCATTGCAAAGATTAATAATATTTACTTTGACAATTTTATAAATTTATAATGCATTGCATGTATTTGTAAGTCAGCTAACTCCCAAATACTACACGCGTACACCGTCCGTCTTTTCCCAGAATGCTAACATTGAACATTGAATTATAATTTCTTTTATTAATTACAGTATACAGTAGAATAATTTTGTAAAGAATATCATTATGTCAGATACACATCTGAAATTAATACGTGAATATTACTATAACAAAAAAGAAAACATGACAATAATACTACTAGCAAAATGGTGTTGGTTCTAATTGCTTTTGCATGTTGTTTTATAAAATAAATAAAAAAAATTGCTATCGTCAACAGAAATATTTTATAAAAATTAAATTCGAGATAATTTTCTTATCTTGAAAAAATTGTAAAAAACATCTCTCTAGCCGAGATTCGAACCCACGACCTTCCTAATCCGATTCTGACACTAACGGTTGAACTTTGTTCCAGGCGCGGCCCAGGAGAGCTTCAAATGCCCAGACGACTACGGTTTCTACCCTCACACGAAATCCTGTGACAAATACTGGAAGTGTGAGAACGACAAGGCTGAGCTGAAGACTTGTGGAAATGGACTTGCCTTCGATGCCAGCGACTCCAAGTACCTCACTGAGAACTGTGACTACCTTCACAATGTTGAGTGTGGAGACCGCACCGTGATTGGTGAGTCTTGAGAATGTTATCTCATACAGATCTTAGTACGCGCGGCGGCCATCTTGGACGTCATAACATGGCTAAAGATAGGGGGCGTCAGTCTGTTTAAACGTATATGGCGTAAATTTGTTTGACTGTAGCTATTATAGTGCTGAAAAATTTAAATCTGCATACTTTCTCAATTTGAAATAAATTTCATCTTTTACTCGCTATTAAGTTCTCCTCGTCTAATTTCCTCTTATTTTGCACCATTTTAGAGGGAAAAAGACAAGATTACGTCTTTTTTCCTTTAGCATAAAATGTTAGAAATATTTTCATCCTCATTTTTAGCGAGGAAGAAATAAGATGTGTTTTTGAGGTAAAAATATGTTATAAGATTATGTTTGAACGTGTAAAAGATGAGTTGAAGACGTAATTTTTCAACTATACCAAAAGGAAATAAAAATATAAAGGTAAAAACACAACGGTGTATTTAAATACATTTCACAGAAAGATAATAATATTTATAAACGTAAATCAATGTTTAATTTCAATGTATAAACCAAGTAAAAATAAACGATAAGAATTACGTCTTATTATCTCGTTGTTTTGTATCTTCAAACATGAATGTCTACTAAAAAGCTTTTTACCACCTGAACAAAAAAGTTGTTTCATTCCTTTACAATGCAAGGTTACTGTACAGTCGTGGACACAAAAATAAAGATCCATTTCTCCGTAACCTTCACTTCGTCTCAAGGACGTGAGAGTTTTAATGTACACCTCTGGACACCACGAACGTTACTCCTGCTTAGTTTGTGGACATTACCACGCAGTCTATGGAGGTGTGGGGAACTAGAACAATTTTAAGACCTCTTTTTACCTCAAATTTTCAAATCTGCAACTCTCTGTCTATATTGTAGCTGCAGTTCTAGCAAGTAACGTTCATGCTGCCTGTAGGTGTACATGACTTGATAAAATATAAAAGCGTAAAAATCATAACAATGCAAGAAAAAAAAATCATAAATTTTTATTGTATAAAATTGCACTTCCATTTTAATTATACCTTAATTATTATGATGTATGATTGCAAATGTAGTTCTTATGCTAAATTTTCAAAAGGATTATTTTTGAATCAATAATAGTGGTATTTAAAACACGTGTATTCTTAATATATATCAATATTTTTCTTTATATTCAATTTGTCTAAAAAAACATCGTATTTCTAAGAATACAAAAGTCCTTTAATTTCCGAATTTTAGATGGAAATATAGACCTTATTTATACGTAGAATAAAGTTGACAATTGCAACAAACTTCACATTATAAGGCAATTACATGCTTGTTGAATTTATGATATCTTTAAATGCTTAAAAAATTAAATACAAATTCAATAACTTTTTCTCCGGATACTTTTGGCCTTGTTAGTACATCATCTCCGCTCTGAATGGACCAAATCTCGCTTCCTGTCACACCCAATATATTAAACTTTCTAATTGTCGTGTAGAAAGTTTGGGAGAAACAACTTTCTCGGTGATAATTTCATAATTGAACTTTTGATAATAATTTTAATTTTTTGTAAAGATTTATTAAATTATTTAAATTTACTATTGTCACGGTTTTATAATTATTATATTTGATTTACGGATGTAATTTCAATTTACTTTCACAATATTAGGTAAAAAAATATAATTAAGTTACATGAAATATATGCTGTAAAATAAATAACATAGTGGGCAATCAATGCAAATGAAGGCAGAAAAAATGTATACAAACATACATTTTTATAAATAATAAATTGTTTTACCGGCATCAAATTTATAAAACGAAGTAAAATTAATTAAAAGGAGGTTGGTTAAATATAATATACGATTATAAATGAAGAAGATACTATACATTTTAAAAATAACAGAAATATGATAGTGAGTTAACCAATGTTAACAATGGATTATCGATCTAAAAAAAAAAAATATTGTAAAAATGAATAGAGGGTGCAAAGTTATGCCACTCTGATTTTTTTCAGATTTTTTAGAGTCCAAAAAGTATTGCTAAAAAATTTTTGTCGAGGTTGGGTTTGAACCCACGACCCTTTTAGGTCCTATCTTTTTATTAGAAGAGGCGTCATTTTCTCTGTACTTTCAATAATATTTTTATAAATAGTTCCCGGGCTCTAAAATTTCTGAAAAAATGAGGGTAGCATAACTTTGAACCCTGTATCCATTTCTGAAATAAAAAAATTTGAGGTCGATACTCCATTGCATATCTTACGGACAAAGCTAAAAAAAAATGTATGTAATAGTAATATGTACTATCTGGTAATACCATGTAGATTCATGGATTTTAGTAAGCAAAAGGTTTTTTTTTTTTTTTTTTTTTTAAATACTAATCTTAAATTTATTTCATCAGCCTGTATTTCAACTGTGTTTTGTGTTATATCATATTTATAAGTTAAAGTAACAAAATGATAAAATATATTATACTCTAAGCTGGCAATTTATGCTATAAATATTGTGTCCTTAGGCATTTTATATATAATTATAGAGTAGTTATAAATAATTGTTATTACAAAACACAAAATAACATTCGTAGCTATTAGTTTGTATCACGCAATATTAAAATTAAATTTATAATTGTTGTTTGATGAGGTAATGATATTAATTCACCATTGACTCGTACAGAAAATGCATTGCGTAATTATTGGTACATGACAAAACTGGTATATGAGATCACGGAACTGCATATTTGGCCTGGATCCAGCGGGCGAAATGCAGCGAGAAAGTCATTGCAATGCAGACGAGAAACCACTGGAATTACCATAAAAGAAACAAAGGAATTCTAGATTTCCATGGAAAGAATAATATTTACTTTGTACGCAAGTTTTACAACCGTTTATTTAATACGCGTTTAAATTTTATTATGTTTAAAAATAAACTGAAAAATATTTTAATACAAAATTTTATAAATTATTTAATTATAAGTAATAAAATTAGTTTACTTTTACACACAAAATTTTAATATAATACATTTATAACTTATAAATTATGTTACAAATGTATTTGTTTTTTAAATAAAATATAAATATTTTAAGAGACAAATTTAAAGTGGATTCAGTAATAACCGACTGCTCATATTAACTGGTGCACAAAAGTAAGAAACCATAATATAGCAAGTGATTTAATCTATGTATAATCCAATTATAAAAGCTGAATTCATTATTATATTTGACAAAAAAAATATCTCTTAAATACCTACCTGCATCATTATCAAGTAATAATAAATTTAAATTTGGCATAAATATATATAAATAAATAAAATTGTCTTTATTGAGGGCGGAATTTAGGCCATTAGACCCACTCTTCCATCCAACCCAATGAAAATGAAGCGATTTTTAGTGAAAACACATAATTATACTGTTGTAATACCCTACATAGTACATACTATATGTAACATACATTTAAATATATTTAGTGTTATTACCGTACATCGATTTGAAAAATTACGTCTTCAACTCTTTCAACTAATATTTACCTCAAAAACACATTTTCTTCTTCGTTCATAGTAGATAAGGATAAAATGGAGACAATATTTCTAACATCTTATGCAAGAGGAAAGATGACGTAATCTCGACTTTTCCCCACTCTTTTTTCTCGGAAAAATAGGAGAAAATTCAAAGAGGGACGCTAAAATTGAATAAAAAATGAAAATTATTTGTTAAAAAAGGTCTGCCTTGACTTGGTATCGAACTCACGATCTTTTTATTTGCAGAGCCCCCAATCAGCACTCCTCACTGCCCTCGTCTGTACGGAATCTTCGCCGACGAGAACAAATGTGACGTTTTCTGGAACTGCTGGGACGGAGAGGCGAGCCGTTACCAGTGCTCCCCCGGTCTGGCTTACGATCAGGAGTCTCGCGTGTGCATGTGGGCCGACCAGGTCCCTGAGTGCCGCAAGGATGGTGAGTTGGGACCCCTGGAGGGTCCCTTTAGGATCTTGAGGTTCAAGGGAGATATAATAATTATCGATCGCTAAAAAATTTTTTTTTCACAAAAAGTGTTACAACAATGTGCAGCCAAGATTATTTTAAAATAATCTTATTGACTGGTGCATGAAATACATTGCATATTATTTAACTTTAATAATAATTATTTTCCTTACTAGATGCTCACAGTAAAGTTAAATTTATTTATTGTTTAGTGAATTAAAAGTGCAATATTGAAATAAAATATTGAATATCAGTTGCAATTTTGAGGCGACTTGCATGCCTGCAAAATTAACAAAAATTTGGCTCGATATACAAAACATAATTAAGTATTGTACCGTATGAGAAAAAAATATTTTGATACAAAAGTAGATCTTACCTACATTTAACATAAAGTCTATTTGGTATATAAATTAGTGTACGACATTTATTTTCTATGGTGAAGTATTTAGAATTTACAATCATCAGGTTTGTAACAAAAGTAAAAAAATCTTGCATTTTTTCGTATTCGTAATTCTTGAAAAGAAAATTCTCCACTTACAGCCTTGTAAATTGCCATACCTTGTGTTATTCTACTTATTCTTACGGGACACGGTAATTAACAAGGTCACAAAAGTAAATTTTCCGAGATGACGAATATGTAAAAAAAAAATCATTTTACAAAATCACTCATCCCCATTTTGTTGAAACTCGTCCTAACCTTTGTTGTGTTGTCCACAGAGGTCGCGGGAGGTTTCACTTGCCCCGCCGCCGGAGAGATCGCCAACTCAGGCACTTTCTCCCGCCACGCCCACCCCGAGGACTGTCGCAAGTATTACATCTGTCTGGAGGGAGTCGCTCGAGAGTACGGTTGTCCCATCGGAACCGTTTTCAAGATTGGAGACGGAGAGGGAACCGGAAACTGCGAGGACCCTGAGGATGTTCCCGGCTGGTAAGTTACACCCCAGGTCAATTGTTTCTAGGTCCCGTTGTTAGTCTGTAGTACACCCCACGTCAATTGTTTCTAGGTCCCGTTGATGGTCAGAAGTACACCCCAGGTCAATTGTTTCTAGATCCCATTGTCAGTCAAAAGTATACCCCAGGTATATTATTACATTATTTTTCTTCAGTTAATAATTTGAGCATATATTTTGACTTCAAATTGCATAATGGAATATCGACCTTAATTTTTTTATTGCAGAAATGGATAGAGCGTGCAAAGTTATGCTACCCTGATTTTTTTTAGATTTTTTAAAGCCCGGGAACTGTTTTTAAAAAATTATTGAAAGTTCCTTTTGTGACATCACGAAACGCCGCTCCTTAAGAAAAAGATAGGAATTGCCGCCGCGTGGCGTCACAAAAAGGACTTTCAATAATTTTTTAAAAATACTTCCCGGGCTCTAAAAAAATCTGAAAAATTCAAGGTAGCATAACTTTGCACGCTCTATCCATTTCTGCAATAAAAAAAATTTGAGGTCGATACCCCATTATTTTCAAAATGTTCTAACTTCTAATCAAAAACAAAATATATTTTATTAGCATTTTAGATTAGGCAAATGGGGTCTACAAACAATAATTCCTTATCAAAATAGAATACCCATGTATATCCACACTGTCATATTATGTCACACATGTAGAGTAACACATAAACAAGTTTAGTTATGTCTATTATCATTATCATATTTTCTAGTCATCTTTTCTATTTTCATTATTTTATCAACTTTTGGCGTTGAATGTGTAAAACTCTCTTCTGTGAATCTGTCTTTCTGTACACAAATTTACACACTTTTATTTTATAATCATTTCAAAGCAATGCACGATTTAATATAGCATTAATCACAATTGCACATTTCATCATACATTAAATCCACATAATCAATTTTCTTTACTGTCAAAACAATAAATAAATAATAAAAATTAACGGAGAACACTAAGTTTCGATTTTCCAGATTTTTTTTAACCCTCCAACACCCTTAAAATTATGCTGCAAAACACTGTGACGTAACAGTCATGCATTTTAACTCCTAAGAATAAGGAATATTATGTCACAGTGTTATGCAGCAGGATTTTTTTATGTTTTTATAGGGTTAAAAAAGTCTAAAAATAATTGAAAACAGTTAACTCGATAATTTTATCTTCCCTACAAATTTTCAATAATTTTCAGGCAATTTGTACACTAATTACCTCGGAAAATTTCCATTTGCAGCCTTGTTAATCATCATACCCCGTAAAAACACAAGACTTGGTCACAAACAAGGCTGCTAATGGGAATATTCCAAGGCGACGAGTGTTCTTTCAAAATTGCATCACATAAACACACAAAATCATTTTGGGTTTGTCATACAAGCTCGTATGGTTGTTTGGGCAGCATGCTCACTTTTGTTTGTCACTAAACAGCGAGGATTACTATGGCGATCTCGACCTCAAGTCTATCCGCAAGAGCGAACTGCACGCCGGAATCCAGGGCAAGGATCGTCCTGCCCCCAAGTCTACAGCCCCCAAGCCAAAGGCCCCCGCTGCACGTGCCAGCCCCCCAAAACAACAAGCACCAAGCAACGATGATAATTAAATTATAATTTAGTATAGGAGTTTAGAATTATAATAATATTGTACTTTGACTGTATTGAATATCTATGTTTAATGTTATAATCAAATAAACGACATAATCATGAATCAAGAATCATATTTTATTAATGATTTGATTCTTGACTCATGAATTGATTGTACACTTCATTCAGATAAAAATGTCCAATCTTGTCATATTAAAACATGGCTGGATGGGACATTTTTATTTGAATGGAGTGTACACTTACAAAAATATATATCTGCTCCTTATTTGTTTTTAATTAAATGTTTTACATTGAATCTTATGGTTACATGAAACAGTTTATTATAAATCAAATAGGTCCAATTACATACCCCTGATTTGTACCTTTTCTTCAGTCAATTAACTTTATGCCAATTTCATAAAGAAATTGAATTCAGAAAATGTACTAAACGGGTAAACAAACCTATTAATTCTAGGGAAACATCTAAAATGGAAGCTATTTTTGAAAATATCTGAGGCAAAATCAGTTCTAAGCAGAGATGGCTGCCATTTTAGATGCAATTCTAAAATTATATAGCAATATTTTAAAGATGGCTTGTACTGTTTTTTTTTTTTTTTCCTAAATATCACTTGCATAATATCTTTTTCATAGCTAATTGAAAAGTAATGTAAATTGTCAAGTAATTGTATTATATCATATAGAAATCATTGACAAAATTACTTCTTGCTTAGCATAAAATAACATTGAAATAATGATATTTAATACAGTCAAGTAATCAAAATTTTACACTTAAATAAATAATTTATTTAATTGTAAAAAAAAAATCCACCTTTTGAATTTATTTTTAATATAATGAATGTGATGGTAAAAAATTGCATTCTTGTATTATTAATTTATTCAAAAATCTCAAAATGGATTATTAAAATCCATAACAATATTGATCAATAAATTTATAAATAAACTATACCTAATTAAAAAAGGAATCTCAAATTTATAAATATTTTGATCAAAAAAGGGATATATTATATCATATCCTAGTTTACATTTTTAATATTAATTATATAGGATTATTATTACACGGTCAAAAATAATTATTAAAAAAACAACAAAATGCACTTCTTATATTTAAGCCAACATAATTCTACTCTTCTTTTTCTATAAGCATGCCACTATGCATGAGATCTGTGATTATTTTCTTATTTTTCATTTCTCTTTTTCAATCATTATCATTGTATTCTTCTAGTTTTCTGTCATTAAGGTAAAAATTAACTTTATTTTTGTATCTAACAGCGAGGATTACTATGGAGATGTCGACCTTAAAGCACTCAAGAAATTGGGATTGTGAAAAAATTAACAATTTAAGACTTTAAAAACTATAATTATTATTTAATAAATCAAATCAATAGCTTATGGTACAAATGCCGCACTACAAATTTTTTATCAATATTTTCATTGTATTTAAATCTTTATTATTTGTGTTGGCTTGCATATGATATGCAATCTTTTATAATATTTTTTTATATATGAAAAATGAATTTTTAATATTGACTGCTTTTTATTTTAAACTGTGTATGTGTTTTTTTGTAAATAAAACAAATTCGTCCTAAATATTGTGTTTTATTGTTATTAAAAAAAAATGACAGATATACAAAGCAATGCAGAGCCCATAGAAAATGTTCTATTTTATTCCAGTTAAAAAATAGCCTTAATTAAGTTATATTATATAAAAAAATATTTTATTGAATAATTAACCAGAGAGTTTCAGGAGAAATTACAAAATATATATGGTCATGTCATGGGTCATGGGGATATTCAAAAGAAATAAGCTTAGTTTTAGGACTTTTAGGTCTAACAATTTTTTGTTTAAATTTTTTTGGTTGAATCGAGCATTATATTTGATCTGATATTGTGAATGTATGAGCTAAATTTACTTCTTTTTGTGTATAACTCCATCGCCTACAGTAAATTATTATATACCTTTTAGTTATTATCTTAAAATATTACTTGCTAAATATGAAATATATTTTCTTTCAATCAAATATATTAATATATTTTCATCTAAAGCACTATAATTAATTATATTAGGTCCCCTTTATAGTGCTAAGGTTAAGTTATTGTATTATTGATCATTATAAGGGCACACAGACTTTTATTTCTACGATCTTGTCTTTTTCACCACAGTTAGCTTGGTTTTCTTCGTGTTTGTAACGTCTTCTGTCATTGGTATGTTGTTTGTAACGAAGAAACAAAGAATTAATATCTATATTAATTCTTAATATCTATATTAATTCTTTGGAAGAACTTTACTGGCCGAGCTGAGCCGAAGGACACCCGAGCGTTTTCGACGAAAACCAAGTTAAATATGAACCTAAGTATATTGGTATTTATTTGCTAAGCCCAAAGAACATGCTAATGGTAAACAAGTTAAATCTCCTGATTCAAACCTCCTTGCTTTCGTTTTTCTATAAAGGCCGCTCTATCCACACGCACTGTCCATTTCACACACATAACTGTACTTGAAGGAACATCGTCTATCCTCCCAGTGACTCCGCTCCTTGTTTGCCAGCATCATGAGACAGTTCTCGTCCCCCCAGCGATTGTTCGGCTCTCCCACGCCCCAGCCGAAGAACGTGAAAGGTTTATTGGAAGTGGCCCACACCCAGCGCCCCTCGTGGCCGTCATCCGTACCTCCAAGCCAGAAGTCTTGGATTTCTGCGAATTGATAGAATATATTAGAGAGATCCACGTGTGTTTTGCATGATTCAATTAAATATCGCAAATTTTGTCTAGTTTTATTATTAACTTAAACATTACCGGGGGGATACATGACCCCCAACTCTCTAGTCTGTTTTTTGAATAACAAAGTGTGAAGTATATATGTAAAAAACAACTGCATGCTCCACCTCAAAATAGTAATCTAAAAAAATATATAATCCTTAGCTAACCAGCAATATACACTCGTCGTCTCAGAAAATTTCCTTTTGTGACCTTATTAATCACCATTAACAATAAGAATAACACAGGGCAAGGTGATAGGCTGCAAGAAAGGAAATTTCTAAGGTGACGAATGTATTGTACGCTCACAAAAATAATGAAAAAAACAATAATAATAATTTTACTATGAGGGATTTAAACTATTTGGATCGTTTGACCCCCCCCCCCCTGGTATATAACAAATAGGACCTCGTTATTGATTATGTTAACATCTGACATGTGATTCTAAGAAGTCTACAATAAATGTGATAATAAACTCACCAAGAATAGACACTCCCAGATCCAAGATCAGTTTGTTTTCAGCAGCAGTCTCGATGCTAACCAACTTGAGACCATTTTCGTGACAGAATTCCTTTGCCTCGTGGAAACTCTTTCTCTGAACACAAAACAATGTACAATGATTCATTAAAAATGCAACAATAAAACAGAAAAATAAGTACCAACCTTTTCCCAATCATGTTCAATGTAATAGTATCGGCGTCCTAGTTTTTCCAATCCAAGCTGATGAACTAAAAAAATAATAATAAAAAAAAATGTACCATAAAATATTAGTTTGAATATAATATTATTATGTAATAATTAAATTTACCTACTTTTCTTTTGATTATTTATCATATTTTCGTTGCATACCATCTGAAATAAAAAAAAAATATATATATTATACATTTCATGAAAAACTTTACGACAGAGAGAGAGAGAGAGAGAGAGAATCTGATATATGCAGATAAACTAAATGCACATAATTTATGGGAATTTTAAAATAAGAAATGAGCAATGGACTACTTACATTTTTTTTTTTTTTTTTTTTTACAGAAATGGATAGCATCAATTAATGCTACTGTGTGATTCTTTTCAATTTGTTGCGCCCCAAAATTTCGCCGCCATGGCATTGTAGAGAAAGGTAGGGTAGGGAGTAGGCGAGAATGGACATTTGGGACGAAGGCTTTGTCGTAATCATGGCTGCCATACGGTTTAACTGCAAGTGCGCCTTGCTCACGCCGCCAAGCCCAGCTCGACATTGATCAGTTTTACCTGGATTTTGTTCTCCAGTTCTTCGTTTTTAGCCTCCAGTTCCTGCACGACCTTCTCATGACTTTGCCAGGTGTCAGGTAATGTCTTGGTCACGCACTGTCGGTCAATTTGACATCTGTGAACGTCAGCATCTTCCTCCAACCCTTCCAGGTCCTCCGAGCCATCGTCAGAGTCTGCAGTTAATTTTTCTATTTTTATTTTACATGTTAACCGTGGCATTACTAGTATGTATATGGGGATCAAAACGAAAGTCAACTGATGCTAACTGATTATTTCTAATTATTGTTTAAAAAACGTGTGTTAATTATAAAATATAAAAAAAATATTCTATATAAAAAATATGAAGCAATTTATAATGTTTGACTAAATTGAAATGATTTTCGATCAAATACACGTGGAAATTAATTATTTTATGCCCGATATACTAAATTTTTAAAAAGTAGTTACAATAATTATATTATATGAAAAAATATATATAAGACTAGAGTATCATAATTTTCAATATCTTTTCTTTCAATGATGCAACATATTTATTTTTGAGAATATATATCTGAATTATCAAATTTATAAAAATATTAATACTAAATTCACTATAACTTGAAGCACCCCACTCACACTTCCTGATGACGTCATTCATCCAGGTGGCGAACCTCCTCATGTCGGTGAACACAACGTAGTTACTCAGGTCGCATTCGTTGTTCTGTTCGTTTCTCAGGGAGCGACTGACCAAGCCTCGCAGGAGCCAACGATCCTCTCCGCCAGGGTAGGTTTCTCTCAGGTACATCCCTGAACCACTGTCACCCTTACATGGGCCAGACCCTGAAACAAATTTTTTTTTCGATCATAGGCTGTACAGCATGGATCACGTCAATTATTACATTAAATATGTAACATACTTAATTCTAATTAAAATTAGCCTAAATTTAATAAATTTAAACACATATACCCAAACAATATTTAAAATATATATGATATATAAAATTAATACAATAATTAAAATGGTGTCCTTTTAAACATCACATTAGCACCATAATATATTTAACACACAACTTTTAAATTCAATTAAAATTTAAAAGTCTATACATCATGATAAAATAATTGGTTATTTTAACAATTTACTAGTAGTAATTTAATTCCTCAGTTTAAAATTTACGTCTTTCACACGTCTAAACCTAATGTTATTACGTATTTTTACCTCTAAAACACATCTCGTTTCTTCCTCGCTCAAAGTGAGGATAAATTGAGACAATATAATTTATAATCGTATTAGCTGTAGTCTGTTTTCTGAATAAATATAATAAATAAACAATGTTTCTAACGTCTTATGCTAAATAAGAGGATAGAAAGTGTGTAGTATCTTCTTTATGTTTCTTTTTTCCTCGTAAACGGTGCAAAAAACAGGAGGAATATTGAAAGTGAATATTATAAGATGAAAAATATTTCAACTTGGGTTTATACTTAACGTGCGTTAAATATATTTCTTCTTTTACTTCACCGTCGCTCCTGATAACTTTTCCTTCTGTGTTGCACAGTTTTTGAGGAAAAAGGCAAGATCTTCTTTCCTCTAATTGAGTACAAAAATAGAAATATTCTCTATTTCGTACTCACATTCAGCGAGGAAGAAATAATATGTGTTTGTGAGGAAATAAGACGTAATAAGATTGCGTTTTGACGTGTAAAACATGATTTCAAGTCAATTTTTTCAAACAGAGAATGTATATATAAATAGTGGAAACAATCAATCATGATATTATTAGTATCAATACTCTACGTATAATATATAAATATGGAGAATGCACCGAGAAATTAGAATCGAATGCAGAAAATAATTAATCGACAACCTGTAATTTTTTTATTGTACGCTATGACGTCATAGTTATACAAAATTTTAACACGCAAGCATAGGTAAAGGCGCTGCATGACTATGACGTCACAGCGTTTTGTATTACGATTGAAAGATGCTGGAGGGTTAGAAAATAATGTTCAATATCATTAAAAATCTAGAGGTTCTCTGAAATAAATAAATGTTCAAATTTCAGGTTGTCCCCTTGAATTTAGGCAACTTGTTCAGCTTTAGAATGAAGAGGGTTGCATAAATAGTAGGGGCAAGAAGAAATTTTAATTGTGAACGCACAATAATTTCAACAAGAAATCTATAAAAAAAATATCCCATGATACTATTTATTTTTAATTGTACTAATTATTTTACACTAGCTGTTTTGATAAGAAGACTGAACTTTATCATGTCATCATTTTTACTTTATCAAAGGAAAATATATTAACTTTGGTTGACGTAATCGTGATATAACAAAGTCAAATTCCAATCTGTTATAAAATTTTGTAAATTATTTAGCACACTTACAAATTAAAGAGGATAAGTGTGTTTAAGAGAATAATTAAGTTTTGGCCATCAGTCGATAATAATCTTCAAAGCGTTGGATCCACCACCTTGTAAAAATTCCTATAATAAAGTATAATTAATCACAAATTAATTTGTACTAATTTATGATTTATTAAACTTTATTATAGGTCTTATTTACGAAGGTAAGCGCGTTCCATCCGCAGGAACTAGGTCATGTTTCAGCCCTCCAGGTATTTTGGCCCACTGCTAATCACATTATTTACATACGAGTTGCATAACATTAGTCAGCGTCTGAGAGTTGTGACAAACAATTAGTCCTTACTCTTGCGAATGAAACTTGCTCGCCGCTATCTGCTAAGCCACGGTGAGGTGGCGGAAACTCGTAGCTTGAAATAATTACCTCAAATAATAGACAATATTATTTTGAATCGCGGTCTTCCCCTTTAACATCGACATTGAAGTGAGTTAGTAAGTGAATATCAAGGTCCATAATTACCAAAGATGAAGGGAGGGGGGGGGGGGCACAACTCTTTTATGGCGAGAAAAAATTGTGAAATTCTGCTACCAAAAATATTAAAATATGTATATAATTCTTAGCCAACGAGTCATAATTAAATTTCCGTAAAAAAATATAATGAGAAACAGAACCTTTTTTTTTTTAAACATTGTGAGATTGTACTAGTGAGTCATTCCCCCGCCCCCTTGTTAAAGCCCACGACAAAATAGTTCTTGTTAATATAAGAGTTTTTACCGTCTCTGCTGCCGGCACAGAACGTGTTATCAGTGGTGATTGAGTTGAAGCGAGGGTTGCTGTCGAGACAATCTTTCTGAGAGACGATGGGGACGTTCACCAAACTTGGTTCTTCAGAGGACATGGACTCATCTTCGTTCATCCCCCAACCAACGACCTGGACAGAAAGTGGGATATGGTGGCAATGACGCGCCTCTGATTCGTAATCGGATGGTCATGAGTTCGATTCCAGGCATTGCCAAACTTTTCACAAGTGGCGGTTGATAAATAACGCCCACTGGTGCATCGTGGAGGTGATTGATGGCATCAATTGACGACCATTCTGAATGAGGTTTCCATGGTTACCTTGGTCACAACCAGGTGAATGATGGGATGGATGTATAGCTGGGTCAGGGCTATAAAAGGTTTGGAAGGGATCGACAAAATACTAAACCTTGCTTGGTAAAGTCTATGAAGAAACGGGACGTTACATTAAGTCACTTGTGACCAATATCTTATATCAAAGTTAAATTCATAGAAAAGAGTGGAAAAAAATTAATTAATAATTAAGTGTCGGTTATAACATTATTTTCCGGTGATTATTAATTTTTTTTTACATGGTTAACTAAAATTAAATACGTTTTATAAGCTTTAATTCTTCATTCATTTACTGTGAAAAGATTCTAATTTGATCAGATTTTACAAATGTTCAATACTTCGCCTTCTCTTAATTGAGTGCATTTCTAATATATACAGTATATATATATATATATATATATATATATATATATATATATATGTATATACTGTATATATACTTACAGTATATTAATTCATTGATTGATTTTTTTTCATTTTTCCATCATGTGATCTCTGCTGTAAAATATACTGGTCAACTTCCCTTCAAAGCTAAAGTGATTATGGTCTATAAAAATCCATCCCAGTATTCATCTGTAGATGTGACTGAAGGAACGATGAAAACCTCAGTCAGGATGGTCGGCAATTGATTGAGGATACCATCTTCACGAGTGAGTGTTCTTTAATTAAATGTAATTTTGTTGAGTTTGGTGGTATCAACTCATGACTCAAATAACCAATTATAATTATTGTAACAAACACTCACGGTTCCGTTTCGTTCCACGATGGACTCTGGAAGCGAGGCGTCCCACAGACACGCTGGCTGGACAGTGTCCGAATAAAGGACTGGAGAACCGAGAACCAGGACCGAGAGGTCACTGTCCTTCCGGCCAGTGGCACTCCAGGACGGATGGTTCAAGACAGTGGAGACCTGGAGAACCAGGATTAAATTACATTGAAGTGAGGTTTGTTTATTTGGGGGAGGGGGAGGGTGTTGAAAGAGGAAATAGAGTATCAACTGCATAGAATTATTGGAAATAACAAGAGGGTGCAAAATTATCATTGATTTATTTTCGGATTTTTTAGACCAGGAAATATTGTTAAAAAATTATTCAAAAAATTTTTGTAAAAAAAAGAAAAAAAAAAAAAAAAAAAAAAAAAAAAAAAGCCGTTAAGAAAAACATGCAAGTTGTTGATTGTTCTGATTATTTCATAAATTATTTGCCTGATACGTCAGTGCAAAACTTGTAGGTAACTCACGGTCCGCGCTTGACTGTCGTCAACTTCACCCCACACCAAAAGATTATGACGTCCGACAAACAGCACCAAATCTTTGGCTGAGATGCTCAGTTTACCAGGAATCTTGATACAGTGTGCAGCTGGAATGAGAGAATCATTGTAGAGAAAGAACACAGTAAACTTAAATACATTTCAAACTATAACTGTGTGGCTAGTATTTTTCATACTTTTTTCCCTTCAACATTCAAAACGTGACGTATCATGTAGATTTTTAAAAAGCAAGTATAATGAAAAACGTTGCATGTGACGTCATAGCGTCTTTCCCCTTGATTTTGAGGGTTCAAATAAATATAAAAAATATTATCATTACATAACTCACTAAAGGCGGATTCACATGGCGATTTCCAGCCTGCGACGCGAAGCGAATAATGTGCACTTGATGTAACACCCATTGGCGGCCATATTTGGCGATTAAAATAAGAGCATCGCAATTAACGCGATTTCGCTGCCGCAACCTGGCGAATTCGCTCGCCGCATCTTAGGATTTCACAGCTTGAGTTACAAAATCGCGTTGCATCGCCGCTGTCGCCATCTGAATCCGCCTTTAAGGTAGATTCACGTGGCGATTTTTATCAAGCGACACGAATAATGTGCACTTGTTGTTACATCCGTTGGTGGCCATATTTGGCATTTAAAAGGAAAAAAAAATTCCCGGCGAATTCACCATGGCATAGTATTTCATAACTTTTACGTCAAAATCGCGTCGCCATCCGCCTTAACGTGAGGTAATTTGCAATAAAAAGTTGATAGAGGTTGACCGACCTGTGACCACGAGGTTGCGACTCACGAGGGTTCCCCCACACACGAAGTTCAGACCATCTTGTGTCTTCTGGTACATTGCCACGAGCCACGGCCAGTCGCCAGGAGACACGGGACTTCCGTATTTGACAAGGGCCAGGTCTTTGCTGGACACACCGCAGCCGCGATCACCCCCTGTGGAAAAATAAGGTGGATTTACGTGAGCTATTTCCAGCCTGCGACGCGAATAATGTGCACTTGCTGTAACATCCATTGATGACCATATTTGGCAATTTAAAAAAGGGCATCGCAAGTAACGCGATTTCACCGCTGCAAAACCTGGCGAATGGAGTATTGTCCTCAATTTTTTTTATTGCAGAAATGAATAGAGGGTGCAAAGTTATGATACCCTGATTTTTTTCAGATTTTTTAGAGCCCGGGAACTATTTTTAAAAAATTATTGAAAGTTATTTTTGTGACGTCACGAGACGCTGCTCCTTAAGAAAAAGATAGGACTTGTCGCCGCGTGACGTCACAAAAAGGACTTTCAATAATTTTTTAAAAATACTTCCCGGGCTCTAAAAAATCTGAAAAAAATCAGGGTAGCATAACTTTGCACGCTCTATCCATTTCTGCAATAAAAAAAATTGAGGACAATACTCCATTCGCTCGCCGCATAGGATGCCACAGCTTGTGTGACAAAATCGCGTCGCATCGCCGTTGTCGCCATCTGAATCCGCCTTAACATCCAGTAATGACCATGGCATATTTGGAGATTTAAAAAAATCATGGTAATTAATGCGATATTTGCCGCCGCATTAGAATCTCACAGCTAGTTGAAAATTTTCGTCTTCAACTCATCTTTTACACATCTAAATTTACGCGCTCGTAATATTATAACCTCTTGAACACATCTTATTTCCTCTTCGCTCAAAATGAAGATAAAATGAAGACATTATTTTTAACATCTTATGCCCAAGAAGAGGAAAAATTACGTAAACTGATATTTTTTTCTCATAAATTTTAAAGCTAAATGAAAAATTCATTAAAAAATATAAATGATTACATATTAATTAAATTTGTGAGTTTCTTTTAATTTACATTATTTATTACGCACACTTAAAGCCAATATTTTTAACATTTTATGCTCAAGAATAAGAATGAAGAGACGCAAATAAAAATTAATTTATAATAAAGCTGTTCCAACAAAAGATCAGTACTTCTGCGGGGTTACAGGAAAAATTATAATGCGTGCTGCTCTAGGAATGGTCAACATTTTAAGATTATACTTCGTGTATGAAACTGTATGGCATATAATGGCATTATTAACCCTAGAATTGCTAAGGGATTTCTTGACTCAAGAGGAAAGGGGGGGGGGGGGGGGGGTGAAACAAGCCGGTATTTAAATCACATGTTAAAACAATTTAAAGTTTTTCGCCATTGAAATATTTTTGGCTAAAGTATTAAAAATTTGTTTCATATTTTATTAGTCAGTATTTCAAACTTTTATTTCCTTAGTTATAAAATTTTCGTCTCGACCCCCCCCCCCCCCCCCACCACGGTAATGCTAGAATTTGTATACGTTAAAAAAAATCTTATACAAATAAAATAATGGATCTGTTTAGTGCACATAATTATATTATCAACAATTACTATAATTAGTATCCAATAATCACTAGACCTGACCTGAAGCATGAATTGTGAATACAAATTATAATTGCCATTGCATCCACAACACAATAATACTCAAATTTATATGAAAAGCTGCTTCCCAGTAGCCAAAAGTGTAATGTTGCATGCCTCCTTACTCTAAATTCTGATTTGCAACATCACACATAGCAGTATTTTTTGTTCATACTTCTTTGCAAAAAGTTGAAAACTCCAGAAACAAAATAACAATAAAGTTTACTACTTCCAGAGAGAAATAAATAATTAATTTTATAATTTCTATATGATTTTGTTACCCTGACAAACGATGACGTCATTGACCTTCACCAAGGTCATCCTGAGTTTGTTCGCCGTAGAAGTGACGTCAAATTTGTAAATCATTTTCTCATCCTCCAGACTTTGTATTGTCACCACTGTCTTATCAACATTAATTGTTGTGTTGATTCTGGTGGTGTCATCAGGGGTCGTAGTGGAGTTGGCTGCATCTGAAAAGTGCTGAGAAACAGAATATATTTTATTGTGAATAAAGCTAGTATAAAGGCGGATTCACATGCACTGATTTTTATCATGTGACGCGAATAATGCGCACTTGCGTCCATTGGCGATCATATTTGGCGATTAAAAGAAAAAGATCATCGTAATTAACGTATTGTCGACATCTGAATCCGCATAATATTTAGAACAAATGGATTTTAATGATTTTAAAAACAAATTGTATGCATAATAATATAGTCATGATATTAGTAAAAAAAAATTAAACGTAACAACCTGCAATTATTTTTTATTATGTTTAAAACGAGGACCTCAAATTAAAATTTTTACTTCGGTCCTAGGTTGTAAAACATGGATCACGTCAATTGTTACACATAAAAAAAAATAATAAATTAAAACACCCTGAAAATAAAGCAGCAAAACATTGTGACATTATGCAGCCATGCAAATATTAAACATGCCATTATCTTAGAGAAGACATGGCATGACTGTAGTGCAAAATAACGGTAAATAAAAAATCGGAAAAAAATACTAATTATAAAATGATGTCTCCATGTCCATTATCTCTGGAAGTACGCACAACTGAGTGCTATTTCTTGATTATGTATGGGATTTTAAATTTTGCAAACGAATCATTACTTTTATTTCAAACTCTCTTCAAAAATTTCAAAATACAAACAAAAAAATTATGTGAAATGGGACATTTTACAGTACACTTAAAGTGGTAAAATGTTTTACTTATAATAACACAAAACAAAAATGTAAAAACAGTATAAATGTCGTAAAACATAAAATTAATAAGATATTGCTATGACTCTCACCAGATGAAAGTGTTCCACTGGTTGTGAGAACGTTATTTCCACGTTCCAGTCACTCGTGTTCCTCGTCAGCTGTCCCTGCCACGTCCTCGTCTCTCCGATCTTGCTGACGAGGCGCAACGTGGGGCAGGACGGGGAGGCAAGCACCACGTGACACAAACCAAGAAGCAGCAGTAGCCTCATGGTGATCTGTAAAAAAAAATGCTGTTAATATTAACAATATCATAATATCTGAAAAAATAGTGCATATAGCCAAAGGGGATCGATAACATGGGTATTCAACAACTAGAAATAAGACATTAATTAATCTATTTTGATAGACAAGTCAATATTTTTGCAATACATATAATATAGCTATTATATTTAATATTCAATAATTTTTAAAATTGGATAAACTGAAGTTTAAATTTAAAGTACTTACGTTTGATCGTTCTTCCTTGACAATTCAGCTCTCACTGATTTTTAACACAAGGTCATAGCAACCAAACCTGCTTTACCAACTTGAAATATCTTCAAAAGATGATAATTATGGCCATGGTCTTGAGGTGAATCTATAAGGAAAGTCTGAGATAGCGAGAATTTGTCGTGTATTTTCGTTAATATTCGGCTTTATATTTAACGTAATAATTAGCAAACGATATACAAATATTCAAGTACATTACATCTTGTCTTGTTAGTTTAGTGAACAGATTCTAACCTCGTATATTTTTCCCCTTAAATGTCGAAGATAATTAAAGTGTACATATAACAATTGACCGAAACCTCGAAACATTCAGTGACCGTTCACATCACTTACGCTAACAGACACTACTGCTGTCTGTGAGCCTTGCTTGATGTGCTATCTATTATAATATAACGCCCGGCTGCAAGCTACTAGTACATAATTGGCAACAGAGGAAGTGTCACGAGAGGATAATATGAACAGATTAACAGTAAATGCATTATATATTTATATATATATATATATATATTATATACAGACTATCCCACCTATAATGGAGTATTGTCCTCAATTTTTTTTATTGCAAAAATGGATAGAGGGTGCAAAGTTATGCCACCCTGATTTTTTTCCGATTTTTTAGAGCCCGGGAACTATTTTTAAAAAATTATTGAAAGTTCTTTTTGTGACGTCACGAGACGCCGCTCTTTAAGAAAAAGATAGGACTTGCCGCCGCGTGACGTCATAAAAAGGACTTTCGATAATTTTTTAAAAATAGTTCCCGGGCTCTAAAAAATCTGAAAAAAATCAGGGTAGCATATCTTTGCACCCTCTATCCATTTCTGCAATAAAAAAATTTGAGGTCAATACTCAATTCATGTGTCACTTATGATTTTTTAATTATTACATACTTAAATTTCATATAAAACAATTGTATTCCTACTAAAAACATTGCCACAAAATTTGGTGGTACCTTTGAAATTTTGCTCTGATTATTTAATCAATAATAATTATTATTTTTTTTTAAATGGGGTTCAAAGTGGAAAGTTTGAATTAGGGGTTTTACATGTTAAACTAGCTTGTAACAAAAATTCTTTCAAAAAAATTTATTTCTTGGGGTTTGAACACATGCTGAGCCTAATGGGGTTAATTAAAATATCCGGAAAACAACTCTTAGCGCGATATGGAATAAATTAATGTCCATGAAATGTGTAGTACGTCCCCCCCCTCCCCCCCCCTCTCCTTCTCTTTCTCTCTCCCAGACTCACCGCCGGCTGCAGTAACGACATCGCACCGGACGAGGTAAGAAGTGACAAAAATTAACTGCAGCTAACATACTGTTTGTACACGTTAATATTTTGAATTATATCTTCAATCAGAACTCTCGTTAAATATTGTTAAAGTTTATTATTTAATTAAATATAAGGTAATATTGTAAAGATTTACATTGATTTTCTAAATTAGTATAATAATGATAATGACAAGAAACAGTCAGCAATTTAAACTTCTTAAACCTTCTATTATTGTTTATTTATAAAATTATTAACAGTAATTCCAGTAGGGTAAAGATAAGACAACGTGGAATTTTTAAAAAACAGCTGTTCTATGTGCAATCTTGGAGCATAGTTTGATTAGAAAGGTTTAAAAAACCATTGTTGAACTTAAGGCATTAATTTATTATTATTATTTTTTTTTTAATTTAAATAATTTTTTAAATACATACTATAAAATTATTATTCAAGTCAAAAATTTGTCTAAATACAATTTGCAATTTTTATATAATCTTATTTAAAAATATTGTTTATTATTTTTTATTAAAAAAATACAATCGCCAAGAATCTAACTTCATAAAAAAAATTTCTTTGCCTAAGTCTTGAAATAACTGATAATAATTAACATGATTGAAAATAATATGACAACATTATTAACATGCCTTGTGATTGAAATTATATTAAATAAATTAAGTCATATCATAATTAAAAGTATTATAATTATGTGAAACATTACTTCGTTACCATATTATAAAAATATTGCACAGTGATACTGTGATGTAGATATAAAATAGATCTTCCATATGCATTCGGGTGATATTCAAGTATAATTTGATGAAAAATATCTTATTAAAAGATGTCATTGAGGGCTTAAATTTTAATTTAATGTTAATTTTTAAGCCACACTGTAAAACGACGTCCCAGTCATGTTTCCCTTTTTCTTTTTTAAGCTTGTTTGTATGACGTCACAGTGTGTGCCAGTGTATTTTTAATGGTGTTTTGAGTGTTTTATAAAATCGGAATAACGGACAATTTTATTTTTTTTTAAGTTTTTTTTTTTTACCTAAATACAATGATAAATTTCAAGCTGGTTTAATGCACAACCTATACATGAAATTTTTAAATGCAGAAATGAATAGAGGGTACCAAATTATGCTACTCTGAATTTTTTCAGATTTTTTAGAGTCCGGAAACTATTTTTAAATAATTATTGAAAGTTCTGTATGTTAAGTTGGCACTTCTGAATCCTTAATAAAAAGGATAGGGCCAAGACGCCTATTGACGCCTCCAGGGGGCGTGGCCGCACTTTCAATAATTATTTAAAAATAGTTCTGGGTTTAAAAAAAATCTGAAAAAAATTCAGAGTAGCATAATTTGGTGCCCTCTATTCATTTCTGTAATAAAAAATTTTCATACATGTAGGTTGTCAATTGTCTTTTGATAGTTCATTACATTTTTTTTTATAATTTCATTTCCAGACGGTACCATGGAAGACAACGTATCTACAGAAGATAAATCAGACTATCTACATTCCTCAGATGATGAAAACAACGTATCTACAACCCTTGACAATTTATCTGATGACTCGTACTCGACACAAGACACCAACAGTTATGCAAGTTTGGACTTATCTGCAAGGAGTGACAGTTCATCTACTAATGGTGACACGTTCAAATCGGTCAGTACAACTTTATGAATTAGCATTTAAGTTTCGATATGCAATTTTTAGTATATGACAGAAAAAAGGCTAGGATTAACATTTCTCAGTTTTTCAAGCGTTAAATAAATTTTGAGATACCTGATTTCAAGTACTGTAATCAATAATGTTTTAGACTGTATGATACAATTTTTAAAAAAGCTATCTGGCTAAATAATAATACACCGTGTTTCCAGGACCGCATCCAGTGTCGTGACGTCATCGTCAAGTCCAAGATGGCGACTGAGCGCACGTTCTCGTTGCAGCCGTTCAACGACAAAATCCGGAGGTTCGAGGTGCAGTTTATTGGACAGAGCGAAATCTACGTTACCTTACACCCAGCCAAGTAAGTCACCGTGTTCCATTCTGGAGGAGTTTCCATGGTTTTCTCAGTCACTAACAGAAAAATCAACATCACCTTGCACTATGTCACCGTGTTCCGTTCTGGAGGAGTTTCCATGGTTTCCTCGGTCACTGATAGAGTTTACTTATGCCATGGCATGCACCCCTCGATGGCTTACAAACTATTTTCATATAGAAATGTATCGAAATATTATTGTCATTAGAATTCTATTAAAGTAAGAATTAACCTCAAAAAAATAAATTTAAATAATAATTTATTCATAAATACTATTTTTTTTTTACATATATTATAGTTTCCCGCTTGGTAAAAACTATTTTATGCCAATAACTCCACGTCGGTAGACCAGGATTTTTTTTGAATACGTATTACAACCTGCGTTTTGATTTTTTATGCAATATACACTTCAATCATTTTTATTTTGAGTATCATGTAAGATGATACTCTATACTAAATTTTTCTGTAATATCTTAATTTTCCAAATATACTGGGTAAGTTAAATGCACAATTATATTTTATTTTTGAAACATGTTTATTCAATTTTTACGAAAACATTATTCCATCAAATCAATTGAATGTTTATAAAAATATCTACGCGCAATGTAACATTCATATTTTTTTTTAAATATATTTTACATTTTTTTTTTTTTTAATTTAATGAATATAAAAATCATAAAATTATTCATAATAATATTTAAAAATTCAATGAATTATATTGTCTTCTAATATTTTAAAACTGTCCATTAAAATATAATATCTAATTAATTATTAATATTTCAATAAATAAAAGTATACAGCTTAGATTCTCTAGTTTCAGTAAAAAATCATTTGATGCGGCGTATGGAGAAATGTAACATTTATATTTTAAAACAATGATTGGGAGATATTTAATATTTGCAAATATTGAAGTATGTTGTAAGCGACAAAGAGGAATTATTACTATTTGGAATGTTCAGGTTTTTGTAAATAATTTTGACTTAGCAGCTGCACCGTCACCTCTATATAAATATCTTGATGCCACATAACACTGTCACATACTGGAGAACTAAGGAGGTTCATACAGCTGCACCGTCTCATTGTACCGACAATATCTGGACAAATTTTCTGTTTCAAACAACTCACCTCTAGATTTACATTTATCGTTTAAATGGCAGATACTGAGGTTTTCACAGCTGCACCGTCACAATGTTGAAATAATTAATTTAATGTTTGCAGAGACTCGGTGCTTGCTGGAGGATTGATAAGATTCTCACTGACCGTGCAGCTGCACTGTCACTCACTGTTGACCCGAACGTTGACCTTGACACGAGAGTCCGAAGTGTGGGGAGAACTGGAGGTCATTACCCTCAGACTGGCCAACAACAAACAAGTGAGTGTTGCCAACTGTTGATATTTTAGTGCCATTGAACGAACAGGTGGCATAAATATATATTTCACCAATGGTGTATCATGTGTTATAAAATAATTGCGAATTAAACTAATTTTTATATATTTCTAATTTATTTTTTCAATTGATATATAACTGTTTCTTACTCACTTCGCTGCATATTATATTGTATAATCTAAAAGTATATTTCAACTGGTTTATATTTACAGCTTCATTAAAAATGGTTGCATTAAAAAATAAATATAATATTTGGTTGGTTAAATATTAAGTAAAAATAATATTTAAAAAATTATTCAATTTTATTTTATTGAAAAATTTTAAATTGATTTACTAATTTTTAATTTTATTTCATACTTCTCGTAACAGAATTTTTATGTTAAATTTAAATTGAATAAAAAATACACAATAATTGTTTGATTTAAGTTATAAAATATTCTTATCAAGCATTTACTACATATATTTATTCAGAATTGAAAATTATAAATATTAATTATTAATATTATATCCTTTTGTAGGACCGTTGGCCAACTGAAGATAATAAAATGTGTTTAGGCCATTGGGTGTAGCACAGGGAGTTGGCAACACTGACGTATCTTCACCATGTTAATTTTTTATCCTTGCTCCTCGGAGTAATTTTTATGCTAGAGCCAAGCTGATTGCTGTAGTATCAAGATAATTAGTAGCCCAAGTGCACAATTTGGCTAAATAAAGCCTGATTTAAAGAAAAGTATTTTTTAGTAATTTTTTAAATTTACATGCATTTTTCTAAAATATAAAAAAATACTTTTCTTTAAATCAGGTTTTATTTAGCCAAATTGTGCACTTGGGCTACTAATTATCTTGATACTACAGCAATCAGCTTAGCTCTAGCATAAAAATTACTCCGAGGAGCAAGGATAAAAAATTAACATGGTGAAGATACGTCAGTGTTGCCAACTACCGGTGCTACACCCAATGCCCTTAATCAAACGAAGAAAAATTTTCGATTTGGTCTGTTTTTAAATTATGATACCCAGAATCTGTTAAGAAGAATCTATAACTATTATATCATTAATATTTATTACTGAAAATATTCACCTACAAAATTAATTAATTATTTGCTATTATTTTTCTGATTTCGTTTCAATTTCCCATCATGAAATTTGTTGACATTTTCAGGCCCTGTCACTCCTCCCTGAACTCGGACCTTCCGACAGACGGGACCTGATCCAAAGTAAACTGGACTCAATCCGTGAGGACGTGTCCCAACATCAGTCCATGTTACAGAACAACATTGGGAACATAGAACACATGTTGCAGTACTTACATGGTAAATCTGAAACATTGTATCATCTTGGATTGTACGACAAGTCGTTGGACTTAGCTCTTTTTGTTTATAATTTACAAGTCAAGTTGCAATTGGTTCCTTTTAAAACTTTAATTCAAATGTATTCTGTAATCGAAACCATGAAGAAATCAAATCTTTGGAATTTGTATTTAAAAATATGTAAAGAAACTTTGAAAAATGATGATATAATTAATAAAGAAAAAATTGATTTTATTAAAGCTATCGCAGAAACGTTAGAAAATAACAAAAAATATGAAGATGGAATCAATTTATTCTCTGAACTCCATTCTGAAATCAATTCACATTATGGTTTCTACCATCCCTTATCTTTACGATTAATAATAATCACTCTTACTTTTATAATGTATAAAAATTTATTTGTCAAGGGCAGTGCGTTTCAATTATATTTACTGGCTTACAGAACTGCACTTGCATTTACAAATAAACATCATCATCTTGCGGTCAAACTTCTTGATTTAGGTGCATTTTTATTAATATTTCAAAATCCAAAACATATCATAAAAACATTACAATATTTACCTAAATTTTTCAAATTAAAAGATTCGGATTTAATATACAAACATACATTGTATCATCAAGCTTTTTGTATGATAAATTTAGAATTAGAAGATGACGTAATGAGTGTTTTAAATCAAGCATTATTCCTATCTATAAAACATGGTACAAAATCAGATATCATAACACAAAAAGTGTTACGTTTAAAAGCATTGAAATTTAATCAAATTGGCAAACTTATGGAAGCCAAATCCTTACTTTCTTCTGCTTATGTGACAATTGTGTCCAGTGATTTGAAAGATGACAGTTTTACCATGTTGGTCCTGGCTGCTTATGGCAGGGTCTCGTGTGAATTGGGACTTATAGACGATGCTTGGGGGGCATATTTGAAGATCTGTTCTCAGCTTGGGGTACCACCAAAGTCAAAGACTGAAAATCGTCACGTATTGTTGGAGTACATCAACCAAGTTACTAAGTCCAACAATCCTCTCACAATGTTTGTCAACTTGTGAATAACATGGCATGTGAGGGGGTTCCTTTATACAGGTTAAAACACGCTTGCATTTCGTGCGTCACTTTTTTTTTTGGACCCATTGCCCCACGAAATTTCAAAAATTGAATTGCATGATGGGTACATTTAAAATTTTGCAGCACGATGGCTCCTGCTCGAATCTGAGGGCGTAGCATTTGTCAAATAGGTGGATTAACCTGGTATAAATGAACGTTGTGAGGATGCATTTGTATATATTGTAACAAAATTATATGATTAACAAGGCAGTTCAATACAGGAATAGGTAGCCTTCCATTTACTTAAAAATGAAAAAATAGAGAAAAATGTATTTTTGTATGGTTTAATCATATTGCTCATGAAAAATAATATAATAAAGGTTTTTGTATTATCATTTAATTCAAATTCCATACATTCCAGAACTTCAATTATTTTTTTTTTAATTAGTATGTAATGTATGTAGATTAAGTATGTAATGTAGCAATTATTGTGTCTTGCAAAATGTTTCTTGTTTGATGTTATATTATTTTGCTGTGTAAAATAATATAATATATTATTGTTAAACGATGATAATTTTTCTTGATACTAAACCAGACTACACAGACTGACGTACGTGACATAACCAACATTTGCTGTCATGTCAAGCGCAACTACATCGTAAAATACCGACGTAACCATTACTCATTTGTGACCGTGGATAATGTTGGTAATTAGTAATGACGTTAATATTTTTCTCTTATCTGAACTAATTATTTTAGTAAATTGTAAGTGCATAATATATAATTGTTAAAAAATTATTAATTTCTTTGTACATTATTATAATAAACATAAATAATAAAACTTAAAAGAAATAATATTTTTTATAAAGGTCACAAAATTTATATCTTAGTTATAAACACATAAAACACAAGTAAAATAAATAAAATACATATTGTTTAATTTCATTTACACATACATGAATTTTATTGATAGGGTGGTTTATATAAATCATCAAAATAGTAATTATATTTAAAAATTTCGAAAGAAACTAACTTGGGAGTTCTTTATTAAATTATTTCAATACGCTTTATGTAATTTACTGTCTGAATTGAAATATTGTACATCATTAATCGTATTATAATTGGTTTTTCTGGTGATCTTAAAAAGTAATACAGAAATTATAATTATACGTTGAAATAATTTCAAATTCTCTATTAAAATAAATAATTTTTTGAATAAACAATTAAAATTTGCCAATGAATTCTTTCACTTCAAATATTGTTATAAATTATAATAATTGCAGTTTTAATCATTGATTAATTTCTCTATTAAAGTTAAAGCTGAGAAGAACTTATTAAAAAAAATCATCTATTATGCTTCAAAATTAAGTTTAATTTAAAATATATTAATTTTCTTTTGATTAACTTAAATTTTTAATTAATTATTGTGACTGTTTAATTTTTTAATAAATAAAAAAACATTTGAAAACTTTATATTTTTCTTGCAACTGTCTCTACTCAGAAGGTAGATCTGTGCAGTCGAACATTAAACGTACGTGACATAACCAACATTTGCTCTCCAGTCAACTACATCGTAAAATTGTTAGTACTGAAATTATACTACTTTAAAATATGCACCGTGGACAAAGTTAGTATCACGGTAGCTTAATTAGTTTAATATAATGAAAGGCTAAAATGATTTTTTCTTATTTGAACTAATAAAAATTAAGCAATTAAAATAATTATATAATTTGTGTAGTATTGGCCACTACAATTAATTTCCACATTTTTATTATTATAATTTTAGTATAATTAAGTGTAATGTTTATTTAAATTAGCGTTGTTTAAAAAAAAATGTTCTGCCTCCCTGATGTAGTTAAAAAAGAGGTGGGGAGTTTTTTTTCTTTTAATATTGATTTTCATCACCCATGCAGTGTGAAAAAATTATTTATTTTTTAAAACAACGAAAAGAAAAAAGTTTGCAATAATGTTACACATAAGTATCAGTGACGTTCATTTTCGGTAATGGAAATCAGACGTCAAATTTTCACCTGCAGGATAAGCAAAACACCAGTCAAATGCATTGGCAAGAACGGGGGGGAAAGGCGGGGGAGGGGGAGGGGGGGTTCACTTTTTCACTGAAAAAAGAGCTAATTTTATTTTCAGTTTGTATTTTTATACTTTCCCTTTCACAAAATAATTTGAGCAGAGCAAAAACAATTTCATAAAATTCATAAATGCAGAGCTATTTTTTTTATTGCTCAACTGTTCCCTCCGGAAGTAGCCGGAAGTGTAAGGTTTCTGGTCTTCCTATTCGTATTTCAGCGTTACAATTTCACACGTAGGCCAGTACTTTTATATCAAACCGTTCTGTAAAGATTCAAAACTGAATTACAAACAAAAGAGCTGCAAACTTCACTCTTATTCAATATTGAAAAATACTCGAAATACTCAAAACTCAAAAATACAGGGAAAAAAAAGTTTTCTAAGAACGTAGCAAATCTGCAATCTAGAGCTAACATCGACTAAAATTGAACAATAAGTCTGCACTGATAGTTATTCAATATTGCAATTACTATTGACAATCGTTTACCATGCATAAGTTATACCCTCCCACTATTTTCGAGTATTATCCATTATTAAATAATAGTCGAAATACTCAAAACTCCAAAATACAAGAAAAAAACAGTTTTCTCAGAACGAAGCGAATCAAAAAAAAAAAAAAAATCACATATGTACTGTAAAGTAGGCAACTATTTTAGCACTCTTGTATGACAGGTTGTATAGTTTACAGGCTGAAGTAAAATTTCATTTCTTTTTGGGAGTTGAATTAAGTAACATTTTAATTTTATATTTGTTTGGTGGCAATAAGTTCAGAAATTTGAACAATCAATTAATTACTTTTATTTTAAAATTATATTTTATTTTTCTACTTTGTTCTGAATGAGCTTACAAGTTATGATGTTAATTAGGAAGGCTTTTGTGTTTTTTTATTTATTATTTAATGTGAACTTTTTTAGGGATATTTTCAGCTGTTAAACGAAGAAAAAAAGACACAATTAACAGTATAATAGAATTTTATTTGTAAATAGGATTGCTCTGACGTCATGCCTCAAGAAAATAGGCAGCGCTGAGATGGAAGAATGCTCATATAAACAAAGTGTGTAATTTTAATTTTTTTAACGTAACAAAATAAATCAGCTTTAAATACTTTAAGAATAATAGAACAGTACACGATAATATATAATAACAGTACACGATAAAATTCATAGAAAAAATGTCGCTATCAAAAAAACTGTTAAAAGTATTTTATTTTAAATTTTTTTTTAATTGCTCCTTTGTTTTTTAATTAACACAATCTTGTCCACCACTTTCTCATTCTCTCTCCCCTACTTCTGCAGAAAAAGTTAGCGAATAACGTTGTAGCTCCCTTCCCGAGTCTTAAGCCAGTATTACACGATACAATTTTGCATACAATTTTTCCTTTCAAGAAAATTTCATCTCCATAGAAACAAATAATGGAGTTGGAAGTTTTTTTGTAAGGAAAATTGCAAGCAATAATTAGAAAAATTGTGTCGTGTAATATCGGCTTTACGAAAACATAAATATAGCTATATCTATTCTATATACATTTTTTTCTAAACTGAAAGAATTTTATTGACAATACATAACTACATGACTATATCCCCTATACCAAAATTCGCTATATAATATTACTACACACTATAATATAAACTATGATTATATTCATAGCTTCATTTATTTAAATTTGATTTAATATTTTTTTTTCGTTAGGGAATAATATTCCTTCTAGAAAATTCCCCAACGTTAGGGTCATCAAGATTTTGATGGTTGAAATAATCTCCAGAGACGCATACGATGGTTATTCCCCAAATCTCGAGAGCCGTCACACAGCGACAAAATATCGATCCGTTCTTCAGACAATATCACCATCGACTGTGATTGCTGTCGATATTGCAGTATTTACAATAAAATACTGCAATATATCAGCTGTGGCTAGCTTTGTTTGAATTTTCCATAAACACGAAGATATTGACTGTGATTTTCAAGCTAGCAGTGTTGCGTTTTTTTAGTTTATAATTTACATAAAATTTGGATAAGAATAAACTTTTGCCTCCGCCTCAGAAACCGCAATACAGGAATGTTAGTTTTAAGGCGGATTCAGATGGCGACAACGGCGATGCGACGCGATTTTGACATAAAAGCTGTGAAATCCTATGCGGCGGCGAATTCGCTGGGAATCGCGTTAATTACGATGCTCTTTTTCTTTTAATCGCCAAATATGGCCGCCAATGGATTTTACAGCAAGTGCGTATTATTCGCGTCGCGTCGCATGATAAAAATCGCCATGTGAATCCACCTTTAAACGAAGGAAATCACAATGACCAACATACATGAAATTTTTTTTATTGCAGAAATATATATATATATATTTTTTTTTAATTTTATTATATTTCCCTCATGACTAGATATGATAAATAACAAGTCAGAGGCAGGAAATTCACCAACAGTCCAATAAGAACAATTCACTTCCCGAAGGTTGTGTAGCGAATTCCTACACCTAATTACGTGCCCTCTATATCATACCTATTACAAAAATAAAGATATATTAAGGGCATTGGGTGTAGCACCGGTAGTTTGCAACACTGACGTATCTTCACCATGTTAATTTTTGATCCTTGCTCCTCGGAGTAATTTTTATGCTAGAGCTAAGCTGATTGCTGTAGTATCAAGATAATTAGTAGCCCAAGTGCACAATTTGGCTAAATAAAGCCTGATTTAAAGAAAAGTATTTTTTTTTAATTTAGAAAAATGCATGTAAATTTAAAAAATTACTAAAAAATACTTTTCTTTAAATCAGGCTTTATTTAGCCAAATTGTGCACTTGGGCTACTAATTATCTTGATACTACAGCAATCAGCTTAGCTCTAGCATAAAAATTACTCCGAGGAGCAAGGATCAAATATTAACATGGTGAAGATACGTCAGTGTTGCCAACTACCGGTGCTACACCCAATGCCCTTAATAAGGAAGAAATAGTGAAATGGGGTATTTTACAAGGCACTTTACGAAGCACAAGAACACATAAGTGGTAAAATAACATTTTACTAAATAATACATAAAATTTACTAAAAAGATCTAAACATGTTCTACATCCCTTCCAATTGTATTGTCTTCAGGAGCTCACTATCACATATATTTGTTGTTTTTTTCTTTTTACTATCAATTGAGCCTGTACGAGGACATGGGGTTAAATTCGACTTGGTGCGATGCGTTCACGGCAGGCAGGTAGCCCCACAGTTGCATGGCCTCTCCACACACCGCCTGGATGTGCTGCACCTCCTCGTGGGCCAGGTCCCTCCGCCAGTGGAAGGGGGCAGCCTTCGAGTCTCGGAAGGTCGAGGAGACCCCGCCCACGTCCGCCTTGGTGTGCGTGTCCAAGAATAGTCGGACGGCGGGGTGGAAGTTGAGGTTGAAGAACGAGAGGAGTTCCTTGACCCCACGGTAAGGTTCAACCGAGAGGTCCTCGTATCGCATCACCCTGGGGAGACAACAAGGGTAAGTAAATGGAGAACAAGAAAAGGTCATCGACCTCTTGAAAGGTCATCGTATCTCATGATCTTGGAAGAGACAAAGGTTAGTATTGCAAATGTACAGGAAAACAAAATGGAGAACAAAAAAAGGTCACATTGAACTCTTGAAGAGTCCTTGTAACGCATCGCCCTGGACAGAAAAGGGCTGGAACTGGATGGTGTCTAGTAAGTGGAGAACAGTAAGGTCATTCAACTGTGTGTGATGACGTCATGGATTGTTTGAATAAATTATTAATAATTATTAATAACAGAATTTCTGTGCCTTACATTATAATGTTTGAATCATTTTATAACATTGTTTCAAAATTTTTTTGTTTATATGTTCAATGCACCTCATAAAAATAAAGTTTAGTGTCCTATGTATAACTTATGAAAACATGTTTGCACTTGTTTTACTTTGTTATGCAACAATACTGTTATTTTATAATACAACAATGGACCAACACAATGTATGCAGGTGTTAAAATATTGACCAATTTTTTGCACAAAAGTAAATAAATAAAAATAATAAATGAAGAATTAACAACAAATTAAAAATTCCCAGCTAATAATTATTTCAATAAAATTTACACTACGACCTGTTCTTACCTAAACTGGTGTGGGTACTTCTTGGCTATGTCGACTGCTGCGAAATAGTCCGCGGCGAGGTCTGCACACAGCAGAGCGGGGTCCCAGCAGTCGGGGTTGTTGGGGCACCAGTCTCGGTGTCTGCGGGACTGCATGGTGCCCCGAGGGTCCCGCACCATCAGCAGCATGCGTACCTTCAGACTGCGGGGATGATTGTTACATATCGTATCTCACGTTTAACAATGATGTTTCAGGTGAGCGCAACAATGAGCCTTTTTTTTCACTTATTTACAACTCAAAATTCTGCGCTCACCTGAAATAGCTTATTGGTGCCCACGAGATTGTGGTAGATTTCGGACGAGGGACGACATTAGTGCATTCTTTGTCTTACAGACTCAAAAAGAAATGTACAAGACTTTGAATGAACGACCTGCATGAAAAAAATTTATTGCAGAAATGAATAGAGGGTACCAAATTATGCTACACTGAATATTTTCAGATTTTTTTGAGACGTGGAACTATTTTTTAATAATTATTGAAATTGAGGCCACGCCCCCTGAGGCCTCAACAGGCGTCCAGTCTCTATACTTTTTATTAAGAAATCAGGGGTACCAACATAACTTACAGAACTTTCAATAATTATTTAAACATAGTTCCGGGTCTCAAGAAAATCTGAAAAAATTCAGAGTTGCATAATTTGGTACCCTCTATTCATTTCTGCAATAAAAATTTTCATGCAGGTTGTCCATTTTGTCACACTCACTTGGGGTCTTGTAACAGCTGTTCACCCCCCCCCCCCTGACGTCACACTCACTTGGGGTCTTGTAACAGCTGTTCACCCCCCCCCCTGACGTCACACTCACTTGGGGTCTTGTAACAGCTGTTCACCCCCCCCCCTGACGTCACACTCACTTGGGGTCTTGTAACAGCTGTTCACCCCCCCCCCCTGACGTCACACTCACTTGGGGTCTTGTAACAGCTGTTCGGCCAGTCTCAGCCTCAGGCTGTGTCCCAATACTCGTTTACTACCCTTCCCTACCCTTCCCTACACTACCCTACCCTACACTTTCATCAAGAAGGGCCCTTTTGTGTTTTTTTGGTATTGGGAACGACAATTTTCGTTCCCTTTATTCCTACAAATTCGCCACCTGGTGGTAGTTTTTTTAAATTAAAAAAAGCTGAAAAACACTTTTCAAATAAAAGAGGGAAAAATAGAAGTAAATTTTAATTTTAATTTAATTGTGTTAATTACTTTCAAAATATTAATAACAATAATAAAAAATAATTATTTCTTTTTATTGTAATTATTTTATACTATTTTATACTTACAGTCAATTAGTACTTTAAACTAATTTTTTTTTAATTAAATAATTATAATTTTTATTCAATTTATAAAAATTTGCGGTAATATTTATTATATAGGCACTTAATTGCATATTAAATTATTTAAATTCCGATCAGTTTCCATATAGCTTTCATCAAATGTCTTCTAGATTCGAGTTATCAAAATAATTATTATAAAGTATGAAAAAATAATAAAGTAATTACATAATATACGTTGCAACACGTCCGCGTCCATATATGGCACTTCTGAATCCTGATGGTAATATTGCCGCATGGTATATAATATATTATAATATATATATATATATATAAACCATATATTATATTTATCCCCCTTCTTTTGATTAAGTCACTAAAATTTTCACATTCTAATATCTCATTGTTAGAGCTCACAATGGCTTATAATTATAAAAATAGAACAAATGCAATGGCCACTATCCTTCTATATACTTAACTATAGCTCTATATATATTATATACATATATATAATTAATATATAGCTATATAATATTTGGATAAACCCCTATAACATACTTTTTATTAATATAGTCAAAAAACTCCGAACACCTTCCGAATTAAACCCAAAAACTTGAACGTTTCACCATGGCTCTCATTGAGAACGAGCTAGGTTATTATATTCTTGCAGCCACGGCCTTAACTGCAATAATTCTCATCACGGCATTTGCCTAGCTGTGACTGAGGGAAACGTGACATCCTCTGATTATCAAGCCAGCAAGCGCGGATCCAGTAAAAATTTCGGGGGGGCGGGGGGGGCCTCCTGTTGTTAAAAAAATGTAGTGGGGGAAACGCCTCTAGACTCTATTGCCCATGTTAAATTCAAAATTTCAGGGGGGTGGGGTTGGGGGACTGCAGCCGCCCCCTGGATCCGCGCCTGTCACAGCCACAGAATTGAAGATTCATGATGCTATACATTTTAGTTTAAATTGTCATGACGTTCGCCACGTGCTGTCGTGTTTGGTGATCTGACATGACCCGGTCGGTCAAACCCAATTAATATAAACCACTGCGCCATAAGTGACACGTACGTACCTCCTCAAGTTCCTCACCGGCTTTTTCAAATAATTGAGTAAAATAATTTTATTTGAAAAATAAAAACATGCTGGAAGAAAATATATATAATAAAATAATTTAGAACAAAAATATTACTATTAATTAATTTAAGCCCGTACTTAATTGCACGTGTTATATTCAATATATTGACTGTATTAGACGATATACATGCATTAATTTTTACATGCAAACAGGCGCGGATCCAGGGGGGGGGGGGCTGCAGCCTCCCCTCCCCCTCCTGAAATTTTGGATTTAACATGGGCAATATAGGCATTTCCCCCACTCAAATTTTTTTTAACATTGGCCTTATAAAGGCAGCCCCCCCCCCCCCCCCCCCGAATTTTTTTTCTGGATCCGCGCCTGCATATATGCAAATGTCATTAACTTAAGTTAATACGTAATGATTGAAAGATGCAATATCCATGTCACTTATAATATAATTAAACATTAAACAAAATTTAAACAAATATTATTATCCGGAGTTCAAGTTTTCTTATTGTAAGGATTCCATGAAAAATCGTTTTCAATAGAAAAATGATGTCATTCATGCATGCAATATACCGAAACTTTAGAGCATATCATGCAGTTACAAATATTTTAAAAATATGTTATTATATTGTATAAATTTTCCAAACAGATAATACATAATTAATATATATAGGCCCCCCGGGTCATTATTATTTTTTCTAATATATATTTATTCCAATTTTATATTTTTATAATATATATTATTATAACATATTACATATATGTATGTATATATATATATAATATATAATATATATATATAGGAGGTGTGCGCTTGACCGGGTCTCGTCAGATCACCGAAATCAAGCAACGCCGCGCGTGGTTAGTAGTTGGATGGGTGACCATTTTCAACAAAAACCACGTTTCCCACCCAGGGGTAAAACGTTACGCTTTTCCACTATGTGGTTCCCCTGGCTTTGGACCATTGCACTTCCGGTTCATTAACAAAAGCTGTAGCGTCCATCCTGGCTGAGGTTTCCACGTTTCCCTCAGCCGCAGGCAAATGCCGGGATGGATTTGCAAGGCCGTGGCCGCCCCCGTTCCAGAAGAGCCCGCGAAACGCTCAAGTTAGGGTTTCGGAAAGTTCGGGGTTTCAAGTTATAGTATGTAATTAGTAAATAGAAGTACCCAATATGCTTTAATTAAAAAATTAAATATATATATATGTTAGCACCCAAAGCCGAATTCGGGCAAAAGCCGAAAAAAATGCTCACATCTAGTTCTGCGCATCACGAAATGAGCCAAAGCCGAAGTGAGGTTTATTTTCGGCTTTGGCGCATTTCATTTTGAACAAAACTAGATCTGCTCAAATCGAAATGCGCCAAAGCCGATATGAGATTTTACTTCGGCTTTGGCGCATTTCATTTTGAGCAAAACTAGTTCTGCGCATCGCGGTTTGAGCAAAAGTCGAAATGATATTTTATTTCGGGTTTGGAGCAAAATTTTGAGCACATCTAGTTTTGCGCAAAATAAAGATGATTTTAATTTTAATGATATTAATTTTAATTTTTTAAAAAGAAAAATAAAAAACTAAGACACTAAACTTATAATAAATATTATTAATATTGTGAACTAATATATATCTTTCAAGCGCTGTTTAAAAATAAAATAATTAGGGAAAAAATAATGACTTTAAAATGTAATCATACAGTATACGTACGTACATACCTTATAAAAAATATCATAGAATGTGTTGTTTTTATAAAACACTCCACCATTTCTGACACTTAATTACTATATTTGATTATGTTTTTGTTAAATTAATAAATTTTTTGTTTTAAGAACTGCAGCTCAAATAAAATGGACATATACGCCACAAGTTTTGAAGTATTCTTAAGGTTCACTCGCCCTCACCATTAGAAATATTGTCATGCACGCACTTGTAAATTTCATAGTTCTATGTCTTAGAATTAGGCTATCATGCAATACAGGTTGTTATCGGTACAACGAGATAAGAAAGTAGCCTTTACCTCTGCAATGAAGTTTAACCCCGTTTGATTGCCATAATATATGTTTATGTATTGTGGCTGCTAAAATGTTCGAAGAAATAGAACTATGAAATTTACAAGTGCGTGCATGACAATATTTCTAATGGTGAGAGCGAGTGAAACATGGTGAAACATAATCAAATATAGTAATTAAGTGTCAGAAATGGTGGAGTGTTTTATAAAAATAACAGATTCTACAATATTTTTTATAAGGTATGTACGTACGTATATACTGTATGATTACATTTTAAAGTCATTATTTTTTCCCTAATTAATTTATTTTTAAACAGCGCTTGAAAGATATTAGGTCACAATGTTAATAATATTTATTATAAGTTTAGTGTCTTTTAGTTTTTTATTTTTCTTTTTAAAAAATTAAAATTAATATCATTAAAATTAAAATCATCATCTCGTCATTAAAATCATCTTTATTTTGCGCAAAACTAGATGTGCTCAAAATTTTGCTCCAAACCCGAAATAAAATATCATTTCGACTTTTGCTCAAACCGCGATGCGCAGAACTAGTTTTGCTCAAAATGAAATGCGCCAAAGCCGAAGTAAAATCTCATATCGGCTTTGGCGCATTTCGATTTGAGCAGATCTAGTTTTGTTCAAAATGAAATGCGCCAAAGCCGAAAATAAACCTCACTTCGGCTTTGGCTCATTTCGTGATGCGCAGAACTAGATGTGAGCATTTTTTTCGGCTTTTGCCCGAATTCGGCTTTGGGTGCTAACATATATATATATATATATATATATATATATATATATATATATTTATTATATTATATTATATTATATTATATTATATTATATTATATTATATTATATTATATTATATTATATTATATATTATATTATATTATATTATATTATATTATATTATATTATATTATATTATATTATATTATATTATATATATATATCATAAAGCCTTCATATATTTTCAAATTTTTTACAAAAGAAATTTCAATATATTTACATTATTTACATAATTTCTTTAGATATATTTATAAAAAATTATTATTAATTGATAAAATTTATACAATATACGTTTCTTGAACAACTTAACTTAATGTGTTTATTTTTTATATATTAATATAATAGGACATAAATATATTTTATACTGAAAATAAAAAAAAAAAATGTATTTACTCCATATTATTTTTAATTGTTAATTTTAATTGTTAATTAAAATTAATTAATTATAATTGTTAATTATAATCAATCAATTAATTAATTATAATTGTTAATTATAATCAATTAATTAATTATAATTGTTAATTATAATCAATTAATTAATTAATTATAATTAAAATTAATTTAATATTTAATGTCAATATTAAATTATATTTATTAAATTAATAATTTAATTATAAGTAATTATATTGTCAATATATTTTTCTAATAATTAATTAATCAACAAATTTTAAATTAATTTTATTATATTTAAGTAATTAAATTATTTAGATTTAAAGATTCCCAGGGTAGGGAACGACGCCATCTTGCTCGTCAATTTAGGGTCCATCGTATGCGCCCTACAAAAATGGCGTCGGTAGGGGACGAAAAAGGGAGCGAAGTAGGGAACGAAAAGTATTGGGAAGCAAATTCAATATGGCGGAAGGTGATTTTTAGGGAAGGGTAGTAGACATAGTAGACGAGATTAGAGAATTGGGACAGCGCCTCAGTCTGACGATCTTCATGCTCTGGGTGGGGAACAGTTTGCACATGGGGCTGAGGAACTCCTGACGCCAACAAAGGTTGGGGTGAGCCTCACATTGTTGCCAGAGTCGTGTGTTGTGTTTGAATAAGTATGTATGTTGTTTGCCGAACTCCAAGTATTGCTCTGGAGAGAAGAGAAAAGAGTTAGAACAATGGAGTATCGACCTCAATTTTTTTTATTGCAGAAATAGATGGAGCGTGCAAAGTTATGCCACCCGGATTTTTTTAAGATTCCCAACCAAACCTATGTAAAAAAAAACTCGAAATCGCTTTTTTGGCTTTAAAGGAATTTTATAGAGGAAAATAAGTACTTGATTCATTATCAGAAGAATCCTAAATGTGGGGGTAGATGGTTTTAAATTAATAGCTTTAATAGTTACTGAGAAAAAATCCAAATTTTTTAACATGGTGGTTTATGGAGAAAATTTTCTAGCCGGGGAACACTTGAAGTCTCTATTAGTGTGGACGAAGGACGATGTTCTGTTAATATTTTTCCAAACAGTCAATTTTCCTCACCCATGCCAGTAAAGTTGCAGTTCAGCAGTTGTTTCAGGTTCTTCAGGGCTGGTTTTGCAAGAGGCGGTCCCCTGATTTGAGCAATGTCGAAGTCCATTAAAGGTTCGTAGTGGTACCAGTTGCCAGGGTGACTGTTGAGGACGTCACCTAGGAAGGTCGACCCTGACCGCCAGGTTGTGACTACCACGCTGCGAACCGGGGTACCTCCCATCTCAGGTACCATGTCCTTCAGGGAACTATGGAAATCGAATAATATGGTCAGTGTCATGGAAATCATTTAAATTAAAAATAAATGTAATATTAAGCGAATTGGTATGCTACAACCTTAAATAGTAACATTATATTTCAGGTATCATGTCAATAAGGGAACTGTGAAAACCATGAAATCTGTGTCATGGATTTCATGGGAAATTTCAATAACAGTAAATGTAATTTAAGTAATTTTTTATGATTTGATGTAATTTGTAATCTTAAACTTTTAAGGGATCGTTCAGGGAACTGAGGAAACCAAACGTTAAGCCTTATTTTGAGAGAACAAATACACAGATCAGCTGATACTGTTTTCATTGTATTGGATTTGTTTTATTGCAGCTTCCTGCTAGAGTTTGGAAATTCACCATCTGTTATTATTTTTTTAAATAGGTCTACATTCTATATTTTGAATTATGCCTGCAGTCAAACATAGTGAACAAATTTCCGTAATTAAAGCACTATGGCTGAACATCTGACATAATTTCTTTCATTCTCTTCGAACAGATTGCTTCTGCAGTCTTGTTAATCACATGCCTCGTAAGGCTAACATGGGGCATGATGATTAACAAGATTGCAATAGGAAATTTTCAAAGTTAGATTATCCCGTACCTGGCATTGTTGCTGTGTTTGCCGTATTTGTATCCTTTGATCTCCTCGGCGATAAGTTTCCGTTGTTTCTGAAGAACTTCTTTAATTTGCTCTGCAGTCACTAACTTGGTACTCTGGGTCACATTTTCGATTTTCTGGGTCACATTTTCGATTTTCTGGGTCACATTTTCAGTTATATTCTCTGCATTAGAAGTATTTTGCTCTTCGTTTGAAACCTCTACAATTGGGTCCCCTTGCTCTTCAGTTATGGTATCTATTACCTCATTGGGGACATTAAAATCAAAGTTTAGGACCTCTCCATTCTCAATGGGGACTTCATCTTGGTCCATAAGTGGGTCTTCAATAATGGTAGCCATAACCTCATTGGCGACATTTGGGACTTGATCGTCCACAAGTGGGTCCTTTGTATCTTCACTTTGGACCTTTTCGAACTCACCTGGTGGATTTAACTCTCCGTCGTTAATTGGTTCTCCTGTATTTTCATTAGGGGTCTCTACATCAACGCTGCGAACCTCAATGTATTTTTCATCCTCGGTAGGTGCGATGGGTGCTTCCTTATCCTCGTTAGGGATGACTCCATTCTCAATCGGTTCATCATTGCCGCTCAAGTTCTGGAAAGTGAAAAACAACGTGTTATCACATGGCGGGAATCTACATATAAGAAAGTGATATATTACACAGACTTACAGAGTGATTATAATTCAAAAAGAAACTTGAATAAATAAACAATAGGTACTTATATAGACTCACTTATATAATATACATAAAGAAAACCTCGCATTTATCAATTTAAAAATTAGCAAAAAAAATGTTAAATGGTTAAATTTATAAAATTATTATATAATTGAAAGAAGACTTACAAATGATTGTTCAAAGATTTCTGTCACATTATAAATTAATAAATACAAAATCAAATATTTATGTTATAAAAATTTTATAACATAATAATTGTTTATATCAATCATTCATTACACTATAAAATTTAAATGTTTTTATATACATATATATTTTGTAAATTCACGTTTCTTTAAAACTTGGCAGTATATTAATTTATACCCTTTGCAAGAAAAAATTATTTCCTAATATTAATTTATATAATCATATTTGAATATCCATATAATATAAAATATTTGTATATTTTTTTAAATATAATTTCTGGAAACAATTTTCGTTCAAATTTATTTTATACTTTTAAACAGTTTTAAAAAGAATAATATTCGTGAATGAATGCCTTTAAATTAAACGAAATAACTTACTGTTAGTACTTAATTTAAATAAAAATATTATATACTTGGATAGGTACAATAAAATTGAACGTTTTAACATTTGTCTGGAAAGTAACCCCCCCCCCCAAAATCCACCTGAACGCCTCACCTGAATGGTCCACATCGGTCCGAGCGCCTGGGTGTCTGCCAGCAGCACGGTGTACAGCACCAGGCCGCACAGTGCCAGCAACAACACACACGCGGACAGCTTGCGGGGGAAGGGGGCGGGACGAGGAGACATTGCCGCTAGGGGGTGGGACCTGAAACATTAACATCGGGGGTAGATGATGTGTGGAACAACAAATTAATAAATTGAAATTAAAGGAATCACTTTGCATATCACCGCTTTGCTGTTGGTGTTTTTTTCACACATAATTATTATGGGGGGCATTCACAAAGCACTTTAACCCCAACTTTAGCCCCAAGTTTTATCCCCGGTGCTAAACTAGGAGCTAAACATGGTTAGCCCCTGGTTTAGCACCATGTTTAGTACAAGGGATAAAACTTGGGGCTAAAGTGCTTTGTGAATGCCCCCCAATATATACTAATAATTATTATTATACACAGTATAGACTATAATTGTTATAATGGACAAACTTCGTAAAAAATTTTTATTTCATATTTGGAAAGAGGACCTCAAGTTATGTGTTGTTAATTTTTTTCAGATTTTTTTGAACTCTCCAACACCCTCAAAATCGAGGGGATTAGATTCTGTGACGTCATAGTCATGCAACGCATTTCCCTATGCTTGCGTGTTAAATAATTGCATAACTATGACGTCACAGCGTTTTGCAGCATGGTTTTCAGGGTGTTAGAGGATTCAAAAAAAATATAAGAAAATGTTGATAATACATAATTCAAGGTCCTCTATCCGAAAATACAATAAAATTTTCATGAATTAAGTTTGTCCAATTTATACGTTGTATTAAAACACTCTTCTGCTTTATTTTTATATTTAGCTTTTTTTTTTTTTTGTATAAATTAATTTTTCAGATGATTTCATTTTACTTACTTTATCACGAAAATATCTGTTTTAAAGTGGAATCATGCAGCTCCTACTAAATGTTAAATTAGCTATACTGGTAAAGAGTTTGCAAATGCTGTTAAAGAGGTAAAAAAAAGATAAAAAACTATTTATCTCTTTATTAATTACTTGTTATTATGTAATTATTTTGACTTAACATTATTGGTTGAAAATGTGTAATAATCAATTAGTATAAGATAACTAGATAACTACCACTTTCGTGATAGTGTTTTTATGTTTTGTACGTTATCCTCAATCACTGTTTGAACCATTCTTAACGTTTAAATTTATTGAGTGAAATATAAAATAATTATATTAAACCGAAACGTTTTGTAAATGAAAATATTAACATTAAAATTTAGCAAATGTCAGTAGGAAGTCACTCTGACTGACGTTAATTGAAAAAAGTCTAAGCGGCTTTTTAAATAATATATCATCAAATTTTCTTGATAATTCTATTTACATATTTTTTTAATGCTTCTACATTAAACCGAAACGTTTTGTGAATGAAAATATTGACATTAAAATTTAGCAAGTGTCAGTAGGAAGTCACTCTGACCGTTTGACGTTAATTGAAAAACGCTAAGTGGCTTTTTCATCAATTTTTCTTGGTAATTGTATTTACACAATTTTTTAATGCCTTTATAACTGGTACTATATATCTCCTTTATCTTTAATTGACCATATAATACAAATATTCTTTCATGTAGCTATATATTAAAATATAATCTACCTATTTGATATTCATATCAGTGTTGTTCATCCATTTAATCTTATCGTCTTATTTATTAAATTTAATTAACGTTAAAGCTACGTCAACAATTAATCAATTAAGTACTGCAGGTGTGAAAGAATTAATATATCAGGTACCACCTTGAATGAATTATCTTCATGAAATTTTTTATCAAATGTTTGGGTACAAGAACTCGATTTATTTATCATGCTTAGTTTTTTTAAACACCTTCAAAAGCGAGAAAGAAAAACGCTATAACGTCATAGTCATACAACAAATTTCCCTATGCTTGCGTGTTAAATATTTGCATGACTATGACGTCACAGCGTTTTGCAGCACGATTTAAAAGGTGTAAAGGTGGATTTTCATGGGCGACAACGGCGACGCGGCGCGATTTTAACTTAAAAGCTGTGAAATCCTATGCGGCGGCGAATTCGCAGGTAATCGCGTTAATTACGATGCTCTTTTTCTTTTAATCGCCCAATATGGCCGCCAATGGATGTTACAGCAAGTGCACATTATTCGCGTCGCGTCGCATGGTAAAAATCACCATGTGAATCCGCCTTTAGATGGTAAAAAAAAAAAATACAATACTTAACTTGATCGAGGTACTATATACAAATTTGCAATAAAAGAATAAAAAATAACATGAACTTTCTTCGGAGTCAAAGGAAATTTCTGTCAGCAGGAAATTAATTTGCAATCAATAATATTTTAAAATTTAATCGCTTATGGTTTAAACAAATTCAAAGAGACTATTTTCTCACAACAGCTCCATTTCCGGTTTCCGTCCATAAGGCCAATGCTAAACTTCTACCTCAATTTTCACGAAACTAATCACACAAATCCACTTTAAAATTTACATGTCACCTATTGATGGTGAGTTCAAAGTCCCCCCCCCCCTCCCCCAATCTTGTTGAATTCAAAAGGGGGTCAAACTCAATCAACTGAATTTAAATTTAGCTAAATAATTATACATATTATGGCAAATTTCATTCCATATAATATACAATATATAATATTATTTAATTAAGATACGGTTGCTGGCAAACTTGCAACAAAAAAAAATGTAATTTCTTATCTTGAGTGATGGCTAATAATGTCAACAAGATTTACAATCGGCAAAAATTTGATGCGTGGCTTTTCTGATATACAAACATTAGGTGTGTTCGTAAATACACAATCAGAACCTTGTGATGAACCTTATGTTCCATGTACATAAGGTTCATCACAAATAATCGATTCTTTCTGATTGTGTATTTACGAACAGACCTATCATTACCAAATTCTTTCTTAAATACAACACACAATGGCTCAGTTCTTTCATAACTATGTCCACATGACGGTGTATAATATTGAGGTCTGTTGTTATGGATCTACACCATCAAAAACTGCCAACAGACAAGAATATATAATATTAATGAATAATAAGACAATTTTAATGAAGTTCATAATAGACATGTAAACTTAAGGTAGAGATAACGCCGGTCAGCTGTTCGACGTAGGTCCCTTTGATTAACATGTAAACCTTAGCAAATTCACAAAAATTCTGATTTTTTTTTTTAGAAGCAGATATTAGTGCCTAAAAGCCATAGAAAAAATTTCAAAAGAATTTAACAAGCCGATTTTATTTTTTAATTATTTTTTTTTTAATTTTCGACATAGGGCTTTCCCATGGAGAGACAAACTAAAAAATTAATTTAAAAAAATCGGCTCGTTAAATTGTTTTGAAATTTTTTCTATGGCTTTCAGACACTAATATCCACCTCTCAAAAAAAAATCAGAATTTTTTTGAATTTGCTAAGGTTTACATGTTAATCAAATTGATTGATTGATTGATTGATTGATTGATTGATTGATTGATTGATTGATTGATTGATTGATTGATTGATTGATTGATTGATTGATTGATTGATTGATTGATTGATTGATTGATATAAATTTGGGTTTCGGACAATACGTTCCATGTACCCACTGTAAGTTAATTAGTTAATTAATTAATTCATAATGGGGAATTCTCTTACAACTCAAATTTTATTTTAACTACTATATTGTATATTATGATAGGGTACATATTAACAATAAGTTTGACTTAAGTTTTAACTTTTTTAACTTTTTTTTTTTAGTGTATTTTTACAACTTTTTAAACGTGATTTATTTTGTTGAATAAAGTGAAAAAAACAAATCAATATGTAATTTGTTCATATATACTAGTCTGTGCTTTCTAGGCTCCATAGGGCAGCCTAACTTACAGGGGCATGACGTCAGCGCAATCAACTCTATATCTATAGATTAGTAATATCCTTGCATAATTAATACAACTTGCATTACATTTAACTTACTTTTTACTATTGCCGAATCCAAGTTGGTATAGTTTAACAGAAATTTTTACACCATACACAGTGATATGTTGCGCTCGCACAGGTGTGAGGTTCAATTTTGGGCGTTAATCTGCCGAGCAACATTCTCACTCTGACGATCCACCTTTTCGCTGTCAAACGTTATCACAAATCATAGACACTTCAAAGATAATTTTGAAACTAAAGATAAACGTCTATTATAATTTTATCATCGCATCTCATCTTTTATTTTTTCTTTTAATTATGTATAAAGTTACACAAACAATATGTTTCATGACATTTACTTAGCTCCTTTTGCTTGTACCATTTTGGTTACATGTGGTAGAATGGTAAGTTCCGAAAATTTGACATTTTTTGGGGGGCAACGTTCGGACACACACACGTCTGTTTTTGTTCTTATAAAATAAAAATAATTGAATCTTGTAATCTCAAGTCTGTACGATATAATTTTCCTTGTAAGAAATTTTCATCTCCATCCAAACTGTTATAACTTAACTTTTCTTGTAAGAAAATTTGATAATATGTAATAATTGAAAAAATTGTATCGTCTAATAATAACTGTAAATGATTTAGGTCACATAGATGAGTTATCGAAGGAATTAGTCTTTTTCTACTTGATTTTTTTTAAAAATCTTATATTATTATTGTTTTGTTTTTTTTCACTAACAATGGAGTACTGACCTCAATTTTTTTATAGCAGAAATGCAAAGAAACTTTGAGGGTGCAAAGTTATGCTACCCTGATTTTTTTTCAGATTTTTTAGAGCCCTGGAAGTATTTTCAAAAAATTATTGAAAGTCCTTTTTGTGACGTCACGCGGCGTCTCTCTTTAAGAAAAGGATAGGACTTGCCACCGCGTGACGTCACAAAAAAGACTTTCAATAATTTTTTAAAAATACTTCCCAAGCTCTAAAAAATCTGAAAAAAATCAGGGTAGTATAACTTTGCACCCTCTATCCATTTCTGTAATAAAAAAAAATTGAAGTCAGTACTCTATTGAAACTTTTTTCTATTTGTTAATTACTTTTATTTTTTGAAACAGCTTGTTTCATGTCATTCATTACCTTCCGCTTCTGCACTACTAGTATATTATATCCTAACTATTTACATTATTTTCTATAGCATAATTGCATATAATTTTGTTTCCTGTATTTCTACTGTCAAGCCAATTTAAAATTATTTCTTTTTCCCTCTGCTCGAGCTAAAAGCTCATAGAGGACAAAACTACAAAATTGTAACTATCTAAAACTGTACTATGTATTCTATAATGAAGAATAAAAAAAATTTAAATAATAAACAACATGATATATATTTTGTTATCACTTTATTCAATTAAAAACGTTCTGTACATACAAATATTACAAGTTTAAAACGTTAGTAACACGATTGTGAGCAAAATGTTAATGAAGATTATTAGCAGGTGGTATTCTATAGTCAAATTATCTTAAAATTTCAACCGGAAGTAGTCGAAAGTGAGAGGTTTCTTTACCACTTTAATATCAAATTTGAAAATTTGGAGACGGGTTAAATACCACTTGTTTTGATTTGAAAACTTAAACCGGAAATAGGACAGAAATTACCCACTTCCGATTACTTCCGGTGGGAATTTTAATGATAATTTGACTGTTTTTAGGCCCAAGGTTCCAATATAAGGTAATATTAAATTATAAGGACAAATTAATCAGAACTTGGTTTGTCAGTACCTTATTTTTGTCATGTACCTTATGTTATTTTCATAAAAATGTTACAAATTGATTGATCAGTTGCAAAAACTTCTTCCATTTTTGATAAACTTCATACTTTACTGCATAATAATGAACCAAAGGTTAAAAGTAGATTTTCTAAGTAACAAGTTTGCAAGTATTATATGGACTTAATTGAAAAAAAAAGATCAATTGTTTCAATTTCACATAACAAATTATTTAAATTAAACTTGAATTAGCCTTTTATTGAAACATTGGGACTTAAATTATGATAATTCTTATCATAGTTATTTCTATATGTAATTAAGCTGCATATTTCAGACTGCACTAATTTTAATTATAATTTAATAAAGTATACAGTAAAATAAATTTATTGCCACCTCCGAAAGTATAAAGTTTGTGGATCTTATATTGTTTTGAAAGTTTGCAGTGTTTTTGCAGTAGAAAAATTGACCATATGTGAAAAACAACAACGTTGTCTTACGAATAAAAAGCCCAGAAATCTCACACTTCCGGCTACTTCCGGAGGGAATTTAATATCAATTTTACTGTAGCATAAAAATTTATAATTTTCCTCATTTAATTTGCCGAAATCAACTTGTTTTAAAATTGCTGATTTTTCATTATATTTCTACAATTTTCAAACCCTTTTTTGCGAAATTGACTTCGGCCAATTAGACGAATTACCAATATTAAAAAACAATAATAATATTGTAGCTTGCAGCATGAAACTCGTTATACCCGTTAGTAAAATGGACTTTTTTATGAAACCTTAAAATATGATAATTATTTTTATTATGACAATATACAGTGTAAATGAATGCATAAATTGTGCCATTATTTCTAAAATAATTATTTCTATAATAAATATGATATATTTTTACATTTCTTATATTCTAATAAATTGCCATTAAAAAAGCATCAAGCCACTTTTTTTATATTCTAAATATGTGAGAATTGTAAACTTGGAAGCCCTTAAATTTTTTTTAAGTAATTATTTTTCAAAATACTAAATAACTAGTAGCAAAAATGTATTAACAATATTAAGTAAACTCTGTTGTTTGGTACAGTTAATTACACATAAAACTGATACAAGTGAATGAAATTAACAGAGAAATGTTTATAAATATAAGAGAGCAACTGTACTGCTGAAATGAGTTCAATAATTTTGATACACTTCGGGCAGCACGAATGTTTGTGAATATATTAATTAAGAATTATTGTCAGCACTGATCTTAGTAGATGGTGAATCACTCTGAAAATTATAGTAAACCTTCCTTACATTATAATATAAATATTCAACCAAAATAATAACGCAATATTCGGTGTAGTTTTTTTTTAGATATACAGGATATAAACAATGAGAATATCATTGAAAATCTGTCAGCCATTTTCAAATCAAGTCAAATCAGTATCTTTTTCATGTCAACTAAAAAATTAATATCTCAAAAACTCACCGAATAATTACTTATTTTTTTACTTCAGAAAGTGAAAAGTCATTTTGTTCTCTATGTTCTGATCTAAATTTTATATTTTTTTACCGCAAAAAAATAATTACCAAGTGACAATAATCCTTAGTTAAAAATTAATTTGTTTTTTTGACAATGAATGACTTACAATGAACTGAAACTAACATTAAGGTGATTTGGATCTTATTACTTAACGTTTCAAAATTTAATCAATTTTGCAGCTCTAACAATAAAGTCTAAAGTAACGGTCATGAGATCCCGAAGTGGACAAATATCAGACGATTCTAAATTCAGATCCAATTAAAAAATATTTATAATTACACAAATGTGAGTAAAAAAGAATCAAAAAAATTATATATCGATGAATTTTACAGAAAAAAACAAAATACTAGCAAAAAGCTTATAGTAATAAATCTGTTAAATAGTATAAAATGTAGTTTTTTGTGCATAATTATTATAAGTATAATAGTGAACTAAGTATCGTATAATCATGCAATATTATTAATTATTTAATAATCTGTTTATCAAACATTATATTTAATGATAGGTGGCTATTAAGCAATATGTTAATTATTAATTGCATAAAAAGGCCTCTTTATTATTAAGATAGTGATAATTTCTTATAACCTATTCTCGCTATTATCTTGTGTAACTTTGAAAATTAACATATTTGAGAAATCATTTCCTTCAATAAATATTGTCTTACTGCTTACATTTTTACCCTAAAAAATTAGCCCCAGCATTACCGGGGTCTCTTTTGTCCCTCGCTTCACCAAAGCACGGGTTCAAACAACCCACTATTTAATTTAATGCATAATAAGATTCTTGATTTTTTAATTTTTTTCTCAATTTTGTTTTTTGCGGAAATACTTTGTTGGATAATTAAGAATTACAAATGTCAGGTTTTTTAACCTTTATATTTCACACTTTTTTCCCCTCTTTAAACGAATTTTGAATACCTCCACCTTCGATTGGTAATGTAAAAATAAATAATCTAAAGGGTGTAAGGCCACCTATGTCCACGGGGTAGACAGCGCCATCTCTTGACAAATTGGTTTTTATTTTCTTCCGGGCAGAGTTTTTAGAGTATACACTTGAAACTGAATTAAGGTATGGACATTGACACTTTTGATACGCAGTAAAAATTTCATTGTCGTAGATGAAACCAATTTTTAAATTCAAGCCCAAAACTGGTTTGGTTCCCTCCCGTTCCCGCCCGTCTGAAAATAACGGGAACCAAACCAGTTTTGGGCTTGAATTTAAAAATTGGTTTCATCTACGACAATGAAATTTTTACTGCGTATCAAAAGTGTCAATGTCCATACCTTAATTCAGTTTCAAGTGTATACTCTAAAAACTCTGCCCGGAAGAAAATAAAAACCAATTTGTCAAGAGATGGCGCTGTCTACCCCGTGGCCATAGGTGGCCTTACACCCTTAATATTACATGCTTGGCCAATTAAAATTACATTAATTTCTCTTCATTGAACTTCAATCCTAGAATTACCAAATATATAAAGAAATTCAGTAATCCCTAATTGGCAAACAAACTTATGTATTTCCGAGCAAAAAAAAAAAAAAAATGGCAAAGCTAGGGTTTATATTAGTAATTTTCAAACTTTTTATATCACTACATAATTCTTTTGTGACAAATTCTATAGCACTCAAAATTTCTTTTCTGTTATACAATAATTACATATTAATAAATATTATTATTACAAAGTATTTACATCTAAGTCTTTTTATTAAAAGTATGTGCGTAGTCTTAAAGCACCTTAGGTTAATTAATTAATGATAATGAATTGAAATGTGTTTATTAGTAATTTTTCGTCTATTCTAATATTCTAATATTTGCTTTATAAAATTCTAGTATTAATTTGTGTATTTTTTTTTTCTCTAAAAATTTATGCATGTAATAGACTAGTTGTAAAAAGGCATTGATTAAAATTCATAAGAAAAAAAATATGCTCGATTTTTTCAAAGAACTGATAGTCAAGTTAATTAGAGATTTAAAAAAACAGTAGTGCCAATTAATAGAGTATCGATCTCAAAGATTTTTATTGCAAAAATAGAAGGTGCAAAGTTTTGTCTCTCTGATTTGTTTTCAGATTATTTAGAGCCCAGGAAGTATTGCTAAAATGTTTTGCCGAGGTTGGGTTTGAACCCACGCCCCTTTTAGGTCAAATTCTTTTATTAAGAGGTGCCAAAAGGCATCGCTCTTTCTGTACTTTCAATAATTTTTTAAAAATAGATCCTGACTAAAAAATATGAAAAAATGATGCAGAATTGGAAAACTTTTTGCACTTATTTTATCCTGATATAAAAAAATTTTGAGGTCGATACTCCATTCGGTAAATTTAACTGATTTTAACTATATTAAAGCCTTCTATTCACCTTTTTTTTAACACACTTTTGCTGTATTTTTTATCGCCATTAATTCACAGAGTCTGATAAATTAAAAAAGTGCATAATACTGATTTTCAATAATTATAAATAATATAATGATTAATTTTAAACAATGGAAATATCAAATTAACTTGACTTTAATTATTGTCGCTATCTATAGTGTTAGCATTTCAGTGTTCTAGTTAGCATCTGACAACAATAGCTCGTTGGTATTGTTGTCCTAATATGTCATTGTTGTGGTACTAAGGCACAGGCGGCAGTGTCTGAAAGCAAAGTCGAAATCGTTTTTTTTTTTTTTTGCAAAATGAAGCATTCTTGGGCATCTCAGAAATATGTGATATAAATCACCGATTAAATGTTTTTGGAGTATCATTGTTATTATTATGCAAAGTGAAAGAAAAACGTACATGTATAAATAAAATTAAAAACAAATTCAGCTGCACTATACAAGAAATAAAAAATTTATATAAAATATTTTTTTAGCATTTTTTTAATTATAAAGTTAAAACTTAATTTATTTAATGAAAATCAACCAAAATCGCTGTTTGTTTTTTATTAGGCATTTTAATGCGTTGTTTAATTTAGAATTTATGCAATTTTATTATTCAATATTATTGTTAGTTTATTTCGAATCTATGTAAGTAGATAAAAATTGATTTAATTTTGGTGGTAAATTGGAAATTTATTAACTGAAGCTTCAAATTTACTTGCAGTTTATTCTTGTAGATTCTTTAGTGGAAATTTATTGCTAATTTTCTGGATTTTCCATTGTTCAATATTCCTGAGATACTGCCCAATTCAAGTGATAAGCTTATTTAGATATAAGTGATAAGCTTATTAAGATATGCTCCTGGTGATATGACGCGTGTTTCTCTAACGTGCCAAGCGAAGTGTGCAAATATGTGTGATAATATTTTATAAAAATGTCATTACACTCAAATTACAAATAATAAAAACTATTGATCATCGTATTAATTTTTGCAGAAGTCAAATTATAGATTTGAATTTTTAAATTTATTCAATTTTTGCTTTTAATTTGAATGCACCGCACCATATTTTTAGGTGAAATTTTATTTTTTGCATTTACTTTGTGGTAATTAATAATTAAATAATACATATAATCAATATTATATTTTTCGTTTGTGCAATTATATTACTTGCATTTATTATTTTATTAAATGAATTTATAATTTACTTGTTGGTGAATTCTGCAAAAATATTTAACATACAAAATTGTCATGGAAATAATTAATAATATATAAAATTAAGACTTTTAAGAGAATACAAAAATAAACAATATTTTGAAAATATACAATTATACATTAGTGTCAAAATTTCAAATCAAATATCAAAATTTCATTTGAGTAAAGATTTCTATGAAATTATTAAAATATTATTTCTTGTGAAATTAATATTCAATTAAAATATACAAATAATGTTATAAATAAACTTAAAAATGTCTCATAAATACATTGCAATTAATAAATTACAATGTGACGTCACACAATCACTTGAGCCTGTACGAGGACATGGGGTTAAATTCGACTTGGTGCGATGCGTTCACGGCAGGCAGGTAGCCCCACAGTTGCATTGCCTCTCCACACACCGCCTGGATGTGCTGCACCTCCTCGTGAGCCAGGTCCCTCCGCCAGTGGAAGGGGGCAGCCTTCGAGTCCCGGAAGGTCGAGGAGACCCCGCCCACGTCCGCCTTGGTGTGCGTGTCCAAGAATAGTCGGACGGCGGGATGGAAGTTGAGGTTGAAGAACGAGAGGAGTTCCTTGACCCCACGGTAAGGTTCAACCGAGAGGTCCTCGTATCGCATCACCCTGGGGAGACAACAAGGGTAAGTAAATGGAGAACAAGAAAAGGTCATTGACCTCTTGAAAGGTCATCGTATCGCATCACCCTGGAATATATAAAGGTTGAAACAATTGCAAAGGTTCAGGAGGAGAAATTAAAGAACAAAAAAGGTCTTTTTTGACCTTCAAAAATGTCTGTATACTGCATTAACCTGGGGAAAAATGAAGGTAAAAACTAAAAAATCGTATCAAGGAACATCAAGTGGAGAACGAAAAAAGGTCACTGACCCCACCCACGGTAAGGTTCCACAGAGAGGTTTTCATAACGCAAAACATTGAAGCGGCAAAGAAACTGTAATGGTGCCTTAGTTGAAAAATTACGTCTTCAACTCATCTTTTACACGTCTAAACCTAATCTTGTTACCTCTAAACACATCTCATTTCTTCCTCGCTCAAAGTGAGGATGAAATGGAGTTATTATTTCTAACATTTTATGTTCAATAAGTGGAAAAAATACGTAATCTTGTTTTTTTCACCTGTTTTTTATTCTAAAATGGGGCAAAATAAGAGGAGAAAAGACGAGAGGAGAGCTTAATAGCGAAGAAAATATGAAAATTATTTCAACTCGGGTGCACTTTAATTAACAGTAAATGGAGAGGAAGAAGAGGTTTAATTTGACACTTTGAAAGATTCTCGCACCTCATAAACCCTGAACATAATTAAGGTAGGTACTGATTCCATACGTACTGGCGTCAAGAAGGAAATGGGGAACAAAAAAGTCCATAACTCCTAAGTTTGACCATAACAATTCGTTATAGTGGCAAGACGAATTCGAAAGACAATTTTAATACATTTTTGTCCAGTGCTATAATTTTCTTTTTATGAAATTATGATAAATTTAGCACACCCCATTAAAGATGCTAAAATTATACAGAATAACAGGATATTCAAAAATAAGATATTATACACTTCCTTTATTCTTAAGAAGAGGGCTTAAATAAATTAATAGAATTTGTATATTTACTACATTTATAATGCATCTGTTTAAATTTTTATTTATTTTAAATGAATTTAATTTAATAAAGTTTAGTGTCCTCCTATGTATAACTTATCAAAACATGTTTGCACTTGTTTTACTTTGTTATGCAACAATACTGTTATTTTATAATACAACAATGGACCAACACAATGTATGCAGGTGTTAAAATATTGACAAATTTTTTGCACAAAAGTAAATAAATAAAAATAATAAATGAAGAATTTACAACAAATAAAAAATTCCCAGCTAATAATTATTTCAATAAAATTTACACTACGACCTGTTCTTACCTAAACTGGTGTGGGTACTTCTTGGCTATGTCGACTGCTGCGAAATAGTCCGCGGCGAGGTCTGCACACAGCAGGGCGGGGTCCCAGCAGTCGGGGTTGTTGGGGCACCAGTCTCGGTGTCTGCGGGACTGCATGGTGCCCCGAGGGTCCCGCACCATCAGCAGCATGCGTACCTTCAGACTGGGGGATGATTGTTAGTGCAATTTTGCATCAGTGGTGTCACATTGTTTTGAAAATGTTTACGTCACTAATATTCTCGAATGGTCTTGAGATTTTACAGTTGTAAAACATATATAACAATATTCGATTTTAAATGCAATAATGGATAATTACTATAGATAACCTGTTTTTTTTTATATGTTATAATTATGTACTCTAGCAGTGTTTGTTAAACTGCTTGTTTACTTTAGTAATATAATATAAATATAAAAAGACAATTTATTAAAAGATAGCTGCCACTTTTTTGTGTTTTAGCACCTTATTGGTGTTTTGCGTGCTATATATATCACCCTAATTTTTTCTTGTATACATTTTATGGGTGAAATAATAAATAAATAATATTTTATGCACGCTTTTTCTCATATTTGCCTACTAACGTAAAATCAGCTGACATCATTGTTGATAAATCTTGTGATTGGTCATCAATGACGTCATCCATGTTGACTAATGGAGGTGACTTGCGGTAGCAGCTCTAACGTACTAAGCTATTGAAATTATTATCAAATTTCTGGGTACAAGACATTGCACATATCTCTCAGAAACAAATTCAAGGGGGGGGGGGAGAACTTCCACCCCCTTCCCCCAATAACATAGACATTTCCCCCACTCAAAATTTGCTTTTAACATTGGCTATATGGAGACATAACCCCCCCCCCCTCTGTTGTTTCGGATCCGCACATAGCATTTGTTAAATGGAGTATCGACCTCATTTTTTATTGCAGATAAGGATAGAGTGTGCAAAGTTATGCTACCCTGATTTTTTCAGATTTTTTACAGCCCGGGAACTATTTTTAAAAAAATTTTAAAAGTTCTTTTTGTGACGTCACGAGACGCCGCTTCTTAAGAAAAATATAGGACTTACCGCCTCGTGACGTCACAAAAAGGACTTTCAATAATTTTTTAAAAATAGTTCCCGGGCTCTAAAAAATCTTAAAAAAATCAGGGTAGCATAACTTTGCATGCTCTATCCATTTCTGCAATAAAAAATTTTGAGGTGGATACTCCATTGTCATTAACTCTTTAACATATAATAAGCAATACTGTCTTTACTTCCACTTTCACCTCCCTGACGTCACACTCACTTGGGGTCTTGTAACAGCTGTTCGGCCAGTCTCAGCCTCAGTCTGACGATCTTCATGCTCTGGGTGGGGAACAGTTTGCACATGGGGGTGAGGAACTCCTGACGCCAACAAAGGTTGGGGTGAGCTTCACATTGTTGCCACAGTCGCCGGTTGTGAGTAAAGAGGAACACGTTCCGTTTACCGTACTCCAAGTATTGTTCTGGGGAAGGAAGAAACATTGTTTGAAATTTGAAATAAAAGAGTTATTTTGTAATTTAATTAATAAAAAATCGTCAAGTCATTGAACAAAAAATTATGCTAATCTGATTTTTTAATATTTCTTTGAGTCCCGGAACAATTATTTAAAGAAATATTAAAATCGTTGCAGCTTATGTTAGCCCTCCTAGATCATTAATAAAAAAGATAGGGTCTAAATGCCTATTAACGCGTCCAGGGGGCATCGCCGCACTGTCAATAATTGTTTAAAAATGGAATATCGACCTCAATTTTTTTCATTGCAGAAATGGATAGAGGATGCAAAGTTATGCTTCCCTGATTTTTTTCAGATTTTTACAGCCTTGGAAGTATTTTTAAAAAATTATTAAAAGTTCTTTTGTGACGTCACGAGGCGCCTCTCCTTAAGAGAAAGATAGGACTTGCCGCCACGTGACGCCACGAAAAGAACTTTCATTAATTTTTTAAAAATACTTTCAGGGCTGTAAAAAATCTGAAAAAAATCAGGGTGGCTTAACTTTGCACCCTCTATCCATTTCTGCAATAAAATAATTAAGGTCAATACTCCATTGAACATGGAGTTATGAGAGATATAACACACTCTAGTGGGCATATAAATGCTGTGAGCCCTCTGAGCCGAGGAACCCTTTCATGGGTGTCTCAACTCAGGGTAATGTTTCTCCACTACAGATTCCCCTGCAGTCTCACCCATGCCAGTGTAGTTGCAGTTCAGCAGTTGTTTCAGGTTCTTCAGGGCAGGTTCAGCGAGGGGCGGTCCTCTAACCTGAACGATATCAAAGTCCAGGAGAGGTTCGTAATGGTACCAGTTGCCAGGGTGACTGTTGAGAACGTCACCTAGGAAGGTCGACCCTGACCGCCACGATGTTACCACCACGCTGCGAACCGGGGTACCTCCCATCTCAGGTACCAGGTCATTCAGGGAACTGAGGAAACTAGAGTTAGTGTCAACATTGAGATGTAATGGACCGAAAAAGAGTTATTTTAATGAATAACAAATCAAAGTGGTCTACATCAAGGAAATATTGAGACAGTTTAAATCAGGAAACTGTGGAAACCAAAGCTGGCGGTCAGTGTAGAGATAATAAATTACAATCTTCAGGCATAATATTATAACACTAATTTCATAATAAAGTAAATTTTATAAATATGTCCCTGGAATAATGGAATAAATTTCATATTTTATTATCTTTTTACGTCTCTTCTCATATATTTTTCTCCTATTTTCCACCATTTCTGATGGACAAAGAAGGGAAAAGACGATATTATGACTTTTCTTCCTCTAATTCAGTTTGAAATATTAAATTTGTGTCTCCATTTTACCTTTATACTAAGCATAATTAAGCAAAACTGAACAAATAAGGGAAGTAATTTAAGAAGCGTTTTTTATGTTATTTTGCTGGGTAACGCTTGCTGAGTCACTCCGCTGTGTATTTTTGAAGTAAAAAGACGTACTAAGATTAGGTATATACATGTTTAAGATGAGTTCAATATGTAATTTTTCAACTAAGGCATTAAGGGAACTGTGGAAACCTTGTGGAAAATGCACTGTGATTTTTTGTTTTGGGTATTTAACACTGTCACTATCAATATTGGAATCTATGGTTGCTTCTACTCAATCCCACCTCAGACATCATTGGTACTCTTCTACTTAAGTTTTATTTGTGACTAAAGTTCCGTACCTGGCGTTGTTGCTGTGCCTGCCGTACACGTAGCCCATCATCTCGTCCGCAATGAGCCTCCTTTGTTCCGCCAACACTTCCTGAATCTGCTGGGCCATGTCCTCACTGGGGACCTCACCGTCCTCACTGCTCCAACTCTGGGGAACGATCGAAATCAGGACATGGCCGGACGTAGCGCAGTGCATTGACCAGTTCTCGTTAGATCACCGAAGTCAAGCTACGTTGAGTACTTGGATGGGTGTTCAAGTAAGAATTACGTTGCTGGGGTAAATTGATCTCTTCGACCCGGACTCACCTGAATGGTTCGCCCCAGCAACGGCATCGGTCCGAGCGCCTGGGTGTCTGCCAGCAGCACGGTGTACAGCACCAGGCCGCACAGTGCCAGCAACAACACACACGCGGACAGCTTGCGAGGGAAGGGGGCGGGACGAGGAGACATCGCCGCTAGGGGGTGGGACCTGAAACATTAACATGGGAGGTTAGTGGGGGGAAATCAAACTGCATTTGGGTATATTTTGATCTTATATCAGGGTTGTCTTTGTTTTAAGGTCAGAACTTTGACTAAAACATAGTACCAATGTCATTAAAAATAGAGTTGTATGTCCTCGTTTTTTTATTAAACAACAATAGAACACCTCTATTTACTATTTACTCACTAAGTTTGAAACCCCGAACTTTCCGAAACTCTAACTTGAGCGTTTTACGGGCTTTTCTGGAACGGGGGCGGCCACGGACTTACATTTGTTTTGAATCTGGGCATTATATTTGTCTGCGACTGAGGAAAATGTGGAAACCTCAGCCAGAATGGACGCTACAGCATTTGTCAATAGACCGTAAATGTTAAAGCCCACAAATTGCAATTTGCACATCGTGGAAAGGCGCAACAATTTACACCTGGGTTGGAATTAAACGTGGAATTTGAAAAATATATTATGACATCCATCAAACTATGAACCACGCTTGTCGTTGCTTGACTTCGGTGATCTCAAAAGACCCTGCAGTCAACCGCATAGCACAAATCCCTCATTTACTAAAACTACTTAAAAAATGTGTATAAAAAAGTGAACCAATGTAAATATGAACAGAATGCGTGCTTGAATTTCAACGGTTAACCTAACAATGACCAGACAATGAAAATTATAATTCAAATAATCACTTTCATTGTCCTCTTCCTTTCATGCGTTCTAGGAATTACCATAAGGAAAATTCAGTAAATCTTTCCGCGAAAACTTATTACAATTTCTTTTTAAATGAAATAATTAAGGTAGAGATAGCGTCGGTCAGCTGTTTTTTTTAGCTCCATTTGATTAACATGTAAATCTTATAGGAAATTCACAACAATTCTGAAATTTTTTTAAGAGGCAGATATTAGTGCCCTATAAAAGCCATAAAAATTTTTAAAACAATTTAACGAGCCGATTTTTTTTAATTAAGTTTTTAGTTTGTCTCTCCATGGGAAAACCCTAATATGCTGAAAATTTAATAAATTAATTTAAAAAAATCGGCTTGTTAAATTGTTTTGAAATTTTCTCTATGGCTTTTAAGCATTAATATCTGCCTCTCAAAAAAAAATTCAGAATTGTTGTGAATTTGCCAAGGTTTACATGTTAATCAAATGTAGATAAAAAAAACAGCTGACTGAAATTATCTCTACCTTAATATTCTTATAGAATTACGTACATTGAAGCTAAAATAATGATACACAATAACTATATTATATAATTATACAGTTCAGTATTCTTAATAAAATGCGAATATATAGCATTTACCATAAATAATTGGAAATAATCACAATGTACATTGTATTGTATAAATTGTATTTAAGGTAAAATACACAGGTGGCTAAAGCCGGCAGATATGTTGTTATGCTAAAAAGACTACCAATCAGAATTTTATTTTACTTGACTATATAATATAAATAATTTAAAATCAAAGAATACTTGCCGATACATTCTGAAACTCGTTTTTTTATTATAAAATCGTTATATGAATTTGAATAATAATAGCGCCAAATCAGCACTTACTGCAAAATATTGAAGAAGTTGATGTAATTAGATAGCAGACATGTCATTACTTGTTTATTATTGAACAATTTCCGTATGAAAACGTCTGTAATTTGGATAATGATAGAGGCATCGAGTTTTCAATAATTTTATTTTACATAATTATTATTGTATCTGCTTGTAAGCGATTAAAGAAATGTTTTTTTCTGTAGTGGTAAAAGTTCAACACCAAGAATTATAACTGTTCCTGGTCTGAAATCTGCCTACAATGATCGTATGCAACAATGAGCTGCCTGCTACAGATCAGTGCAATATATGATATTTTTATTGTTTTTTAAGTTTAGCGGTGCCTGGGATCGAACTCACGACCATCCGATTGTGAGTAGAAAAAATGTGCCTGGTTAGATTTATAAATAAACATAAGTCTGTGATAATAATAACAAACAAATCATTTTAACAACTTTAATCAGTGTGAACACAAAGTTCTTATCACCCTTTTTATTTATTTGGTCAATAAGGCGGCACCTTTTCTGATTTGTTACCAACAGTCAGGGTATATAATATCCTGACCAACAGTCATCAACCACAGCAAAATTGGATATATGTACTTCTAATTAATCGCTTTATATTCTGACCTGAACCTTCCGAAAACAATTCATTCGTTTCGAAAACTCATCAAGAACGGTAGGGACAGTCACGACTTAGCAAATCCAGAGTTAAAATCAATTTCATCTTTTCTTTGCTATTAAACTCTTCTATCGTCTAATTTCCTCTTATTTTGCACAAGTTTAAAGGAAAAAAAGTAGAAAGACGAGATTACTTCTTTTTAAGCATAAAATTTTAGAAATATTGTCTTCATTTCATCCTCACTTTGAGTGAAGAGGAAATAAGATGTGTTTTAGAGGTAAAAAGATTAGGTTTAGATGTGTAAAGGATGAGTTGAAGATTCCAAAAATTACTTGCTACTAAGGAAAACGTGGAAACCTCAGTCAAGATGGCTTGAGTTTTGGTGATCTGACGAAAATTTGAACTTTTAAACTTGTCATATTAAATTCATTGCTATAGCACGTATTTATAAAATTTTAAATATAAACAAACACATTCCAATTGAATTTATATTCTACATCAAATATAAATTTCAGGTGAAAATGTTTCTTGTCTCATAAAACAGTGTTGATTACGAGCCATCTAGCCTTGACCATAGCCAAGATATTGACCCTGACGATCATCCTCAGATCATCAGCAGGTCACCAACCTTTAGGTCACGTGACTTTAAACGAGTTTACTGACTGGTCGTCATACTGATTCGCATATCTCTCTCTCTCTCTCTCTCTCTCTCTCTCTCTCTCTCTCTCTCTCTCTCTCTCTCTCTCTCTCTCTCTCTCTCTCTCTCTCTCCTAACAATGCTGCTTTTAGTGCTTTTACACTTATGGTTATGTGACGTAATTTAGATCGTCATAAATTTTATAGTACAGTTAACGCAATACAATGATAATTTATATATTATAATGTATTAAGTCCCTGCATGTGTTAAATTTTAAAATATCTTACTGTGACACTATATGACAGAGTTTGAGAATTACATTAACTGCAAATAATACCATAATAAACAATAAATGATAATTCTTAATTAAATTTAATTTAAAATAATTTTTTAAGATACTTATTGAATACACAAATTAAAATGTAATTAAAGATTTGTTTTTTAGTAGACATGTTTATAAAATGTTAATTGATCTTTTTTAAGCCTATTAATAATGGAGAAATCAAAATATATCGTGTTGGTCCCGATAGGGCATTTAAAAATATACAATATGAAAATTGGTAACAAGCAATATATTCAATATAAACAAAGGAAATGCAGAATGTTTTTGAAGACTGTCATTTTACAGTAATCTATATTACCAATATCATCACATCTCAAGTGTTTCATTTACAGCATGGAATACATTGAACTGCCATCATCTAATACAAATTGGCACTGATGCTAATATCGATTTCAATATATATATATAAGGGATGCATGATCATCAAAGTAGCCGAAATTCATGCATTTTTTTAAGAAACAACTAAAAATATTGTAAAGAAACAGACTCTTACATAAAATAAAGTATTTGGAGTCTTTCAAGCAAAAAAAATACACGCGTGTTGTATTTTTTTACGCATCTAATACAAGTTTACAACATTGATGCCAAATGATGTGGCATGATCGCTTTGTAAAAATTTAACAGCGTTTTTGGCGTGGCAATATAATTATAAATATTACACGTTTTTTACTACGAATTCGAGATTTATAAAAAAAATCTGAAAAATTATACACTAATTTGAAGTAGTTCATCTATATTTGAAACAAAAACAGATTGTCAATTATGAAATTCATTAAACTTTACATCAGTAAATTTTGTTGGTCTTATTTTTATACAATAGCCAAGGATTTTACTTCTGTAATATTTTTACAGACTTTTGTTATTTTGTTGCCTTGCAATTTAACAGATACGCTTGATAAGTTATGCATTATAGAACACACTGAAAAAATTATTTTTATATTTTTTAGTATTTTCAGATTATATCGTCTAGTTATAATGTCTTAATCTACTCACTAAAATAATTATAATATATAGAACGCACCAAAGATTATTTCACTATTTCAAAGATTATCATCTCATATGAAGTCATTTTAATTCAAAATGTAATATTTTTTTATAAGCAAATTTCAAAATAGATACTCGAGTTACACTGTTTTTTTTTGTTTTTTTGGTTCTTATATAACTGACTAAATAATAAAGTATTAGCTTATTATAGTCCGGTGCTCAGTACGTTATTTAATTTTTCAAGTATTTTAGTTTAGCATAATAATTTTCAATATTGCAGTTCATTTTAATGTATATTTTATAAATAAAAAAAAAAGTTAGTATACTGTAAGTTGAAAAGTTGATTTGGACTAGTATTGTTCTAAATTTTCTATTTTTGAGCTTAATCATTATTGTTTATCATAAATTCTTAGTATATAAATCATAGTCTGTAAGTTGTTCAAACAAAATATGTAATATTAATGTAATCAATTGGTCAGGGGTAAGAAAAGGCATTATTGCCTTACCCTCGCCATGTAAGTCGAATAAATAAATGAAATAAAAATGCAAAACGCATGTAAAAATGAGCATGTTCACCAATTTTACTCTATCCTTTTTTTTCCGTGCAATAACAATAATTTTTCTTTTATGACAATAAATAAGAGTTTGCTCGTACTGCACATATACGCAATCAATTCAAGAATAAAAAAATCCGATGAAATGTAAGGAAAATTCTATTATTGATTGTCATTTGATTATTTTACTAACATACTTACATAGTTGAAAAATTTGGTCTTTAACTCATCCTTTACACGTCCAAACCTAATATTTTTACCTCTAAAACGAATCTTATTTTCTCCTCGTTCAAAGTAAGGATGAAATAGAGGCAATAATTCTAACATATTAAACTGAAAAAGAGGAAAAAATACGTTATCTCGTTTTTTTTTCACTCAAAAATGGTGCAAAATAAGAGGAAATTAGACGAGGAGAAAGCGAATAGAAGATAAAATTTATTTCAACTAGAATAAAAATTTATAAAAGTGTAAAAATTTCTCTCCGTGTAGCAACAAAGGCAGTTGCTGGCAGGAGATCAACTCGAGCGGTGAGTCGATACAAACAGCAAGAAGGTGTCTGGATGGTCCACGGAAAGTAGCTCAGTTGCATGTGGAGCAGATAATACTGCAGTTTGGGATGCAGTTAAAAGCTTTTGGCTTGAATTTCGTCAGAGAGAATTTTAAGTTTATTATATTATTATACTTGTCCTAATTTCATGCAAACAAATATAATAATCTAATACCCTAAATTTCCCCTAGTTAAAAAATTACATCCTCAACTCATCTTTTACACGTCTAAATCTTTTTACCTCTAAAACACATCTTATTTCCTTTCCTCAAAGTGAGGATGAAATGAAGACAATATTTCTAACATTTTGTGTTCAAGAAGAGGAAACAAGGCGTCTTTTTTTCACCTATTTTTTCCTCTAAAATGGTGCAAAATAAGAGGAGAAAAGACGAGGGACGAGTTTAATTGCGAGGAAAAGATGAAATTTATTTTAAATCGGGTTATGGTAATTATTATATATGTAAGAGAAGCTAAATATTATGAAAATTGTAAGCAAAAATAAATAATGCAATATATTTAATTGTGTTTTGTATTACTTATGTATCAAATACAGTCAAAATCGTTAAAAATTGGAGTTTTAGTAGAGAATTCAACAAAAGTAAATATAAAAAAAGTTGTACGTGTAAATAAAATGGTATATAGAAACAAATATGAAATATCTGCTTAGAACTAAACCAATACTTTTTTGTGGTATTTGTACGAAGCATTATTTCATTTTCTTTTCCTTTTCTCTAAAATAAGTAATCTAATGTTTGTTCGTTGAATTTCCTACACAAGATAAATATTTTATTATATTAAAATCGTTTCAGAAGGCAATATTTATTTAATTGCTTATGCTTCAATTATGAATTAATGCATTCATATATTTAAGTAGTACTTTGAGTGAATTGGCATACCTAAAATGCTCTATTTTAAGTTAATATTACATTTTTATAAATGTACATTTTATAACGAAATATTTGTAGTTTGTACTCTTTTAAGTTATAATAATTATACTGCTATTTCAATTATCATATTATTTTTATTCGCGTATAATTGAAAATGCATTCTTTTTTTTAAATTTAACAATTTATGCACCAACTAGCAAAACAAATATATTACCAACCCATTATTTTATCATAAGCCTGCACAAAATTGTACCTTTCATTCTTTCAATAAGGCTCATATTCCTATGTTTTAACAAAGGGCGCGGCACTCTATCCATATCTGTACGTATAAATATGGTTGTCTGTTGAAGCGTAACTGTTCCCTCGCGGTCTCGAGACCTCGCCGAGAGTCGATCCCAGGAAGTCGAGTGCCTTATAAGGTGTCTCGGATTTATGTCAGACGATATTTTACTTTCCAATTGTGTGACGTGTGTTCCTTATTTGTGAATGTATGGTAAATCTGAACAATTATACCTTAGTAGAAAAATTACATCTTCAACTCATCCGTTACACGTTCTAATCTTTTTACCTTTAAAACAAATTTTATTTCCTCCTCGCTCAAAGTGAGGATAAAATGGAGATAATATTTCTAACATTTTATACACGAGAAGAGGAAAAAATACGTAATCTCGTCTTTTTCTCTCTTTTTTCCCACAAAAATGATGCATAATATGACAAGGGGAGAGCTTAATTCTGAATAAGAGACAAAATTTATTTCAACTCAAGTATAATCATACCAGTACGTATATAGTATACAGAAAAAAAATACGTAAATATTTATGGCACATTTTTTTTTTATTATTACCAGACTTAAAAGAACATTAAAAAGTAATGATGAAAAACCCTCATGTTAAATAAGGTAATATTATACAAAAATATAGTCAATGTTATGATAATAAAGCATGATAATATGTGCAAATAGTTTTGCTATTGTGTATTTAATCTCGTTCATGTCGGAAGAAACAATAAGCAATGCTATCCCAGTTTTACACCATGCCAGCCATAAGAATTGAAACTGCATGAGCTACAGCTAAATAAGAAAAGTATAATTTGAAACACTTGAACCTTATATCATAAGACGATAAGGCTCATACTTGTCTTTCAGTAAAAAAATAAGGCCGATTATATATTTCGTTTAGTTGTAGATGACGTCATCAGCGACTGTCTAGAGTGAGATTTCCACGTTTCTTTATTTAAATTTTTGTCATGGATGGATTTTTTTTTTTTTTACATTTTTTTCCTCTTTAGTAATTTAATGTAATATTCATAACAATAACCAATAATTTGTTTTTCTCCCCTACGGTGAAAATATTAATATAACTCTGACAAAAATATATATTTGTTTATATAAATCAGTTCAGGGCCTTTACATTGCTACAACTCTATATAAGTAATTGTTGTAGTGGTGATCGTCTTTATATACCTAGGTTTCTACGTTCCCTTTGTAAAACAAGTCAAATTCTTGTTTTATTAGGACTTTCATACACCTATTACCATAAAAAATACGCCTGTTTTATTTTCTTAAGTTTAAATATTTTTTATAGTTTTAGTTGAGTCTTACAAAAAAAAAATGTACTGTTTATGTAAGTCAACAGTTTTGAGTTCAGTGCCCTATCTTGGAATGTGAAGTCATCGCCTCTGCATTGCAAACACATTCTCGTACACTTGCAGGCTATTGTATAGCAGACAAGTTGACTGGTTATTGCACCAGGAAATTAAATCAGGTTCATACATGTATAAAATTCGCACTTCGATCAATAAATTTAGATCACTTTCTAACGTGTCTAACTGCCAAATATTAAGTCACCAAGAATTTGATTATTTTTTATATACTGCCACATACAGGTTACTTGCAAACGATTTGTAACAAGATTATGTGTGTATGGTCCAAAGATTATGTGTATGGTCCAAAGTTTATATTGTGAATTTTGAAAACAAGGTGTCAGGTCATTGGCTTTTAGTTTTGCAAGACTTTTAGGAAACTTCTAAAGGTTAGTGGCACTATGATGCACGCTCTCTTTTTATGACGATGCCAGCGTTGTTGAATTCAACGTATTTAAATATTTGAGAGTAAAGGGCAAAATAAATATTACTTCATTTTCATCAGTAAAACACACAATTCGTTCTAGCTTCGGATTTCATTTCATTTTTTTTTTTTTTTTTTTTTTTTACTAGATCATTGTCCATATTAAAACACTATAAGTTGACATAAATGTCATATGTTCTGTTCACTTTTGACGTCTTTTTTCCTCTATTTTGCGCCATTTCAGATTAAAAAAAGAGCGAAAAAAACGAGATTACCGATTTTTTCCTCATATTAAGCATTGAATGTTAAGAAAATCGTCTCTATTTTTCTTCATTTATTGAGCTAGGAATAAAAATTATGTTTTCGAGTTCAAATGAAATAATAAAATTATGTTTAGACGTGTGAGTTAAACAAGTAATTTTTCAACCAGGGTTATATGCTCTAATTAAATAATTCAATTAAAGTACACTGAAATTAATCCGCAAATATAATTTTAAATTGCTATTGAAAAGTTTTAAAAACATTTTACGGAATGAATATAAAAAGTCCTTTGGCAACTCACCTATATGGCGACTTCTAAAGTTCTCTACAAGTCTTGTTAAATTCAAGGGGGCCTATCCCGAGATCTCAAACAATTGCATGAGGTCAATCCTTGTAAAATATGACTCTTCAATACATCTTAAATATGCCAATCCAAATATTTGATTAATTTTGATTCAGGAAACCACGGAAACCACAGTCAAGAGAGTCAACAATTGATATAAATTTTTGGTTTATGTGATTTCCTTTACGTCTTCAACTCGTCCTTTAGACATTTAAACCTGATATTTTTACCTCTAAAACACATCTTATTTCCTCTTCACTCAAAATGAGGATGAAATGGAGACATTTTAAGTTCAAGAAGAGGAAAAAATACGTGTAATCTTGTCGTTTGCCCTCTATTTTCTTCTATCATGGTGTAAAATAAGAGGACAAAAGACGAGAGGAGAGTTTAATAGGGAAGAAAATATGAAATTTATTTCAAGTAGAAAAAAGTCTGCAAGTACTTGGGATCGAACTCACGACTCTAAGATTTCAAGTCGGAAACTCAGCCATTTCGTCAAGTGTTAAGATAATATGAAATTTTAACACGTGATGTCATTAGCCACGGCAGTATGCATTCCGTCATACGAGTGAATAATTTACAGAGGAGAAAGTGCCTCATATGCCTGCATGGCAGGATAGAATAATTAATAAGCCAAGTTAATAATACTTTGTCGTAACGTTACTGTCATATGATCGGATTTGGCATTGCTTTATGTACTTGAGTTGAATGAAATTAACGTCTTTTTGTCATCATATTTGGTAGCAATTTGAGACGTAATCTCGTCTTTTCCTCTTTATTGAGAATAAAATGTTATAAATATTGTCTCCATTTCATCTTCACTTTAAGGTAGAGAAAACACGCCCAATGTTAATAAAAATACCATTCATAAAAATTATGAAAAAAATTTAAAATGTTCTCCTTTACATACCTTATCAGTAGGTAAAATATCAGGTATGCAAAAACGAGCTACTTTTTGAGTTATTAATTTTCAAAGTTGACTAATTTAACATGTAAGTTCCATTTCTCGATGTTAAATTAGTCAACTTTAAAATTTCATATAACTCGAAAACTAGCTCATTTTTGTATACCTGACACTTTACCTATTATTGATAACCTGATAAGGTATGTATAGGAGAACATTTCAAATTTTTTTCATAATTTTCATGACTGGGATTTGGGCGTGTTACCTCACTTATCTCTACCTTAAATGAGGATGAAATAAAATGTGTTTTAGAGGTAAAATGGCGTTAAATTAAGTTAAGACATGTTAAGGATGAGTTAAAGTTGTAATTTTGCAAATAAGGTGTAATAATAACGCATGCACTAAATCCTATTAATTATTACGTAAAATTGACCATTCTAATTTTCACCCTATTTTGCAACAATTTCCTGGGAATTAAATTAAAATTACGTCTTTTTTGCTGTTATTGGGCATGAAATATTCCAGTTTTTTCCATTTCATCCCCACTTTATGCAAGGAAGAAATAAGATTTATTTTTGAGTTCAAATAGGTAATAATATTAGGCTTAGACTTGTTAAGGACTAGTTGAAGACGTAATTTTCAATTTGGATAAATAGTAATGATTATCATGATGATTTCATTTTTGTTAATTGAACTAATTATTATAATTTGTATCGTTATTGCAGATTATTATTAAGAAAATGAGTACAAATTAGCATTAATTTTGTTTTGAAATTGTTATTATGTATACTAAAATAGACTTCTAAAATACATGAATTACAAATTCATTTTATTACAAGCTACTATTTATCAACATTACAAAACATAACAACATTGAAATAATGATACTGCAGTGTACTGTCAAATTTAGTACTTATTGGGGGGCATTCACAAAGCAATTTAACCCCAACTTTAGCCCCAAGTTTTATCCCTGGTACTAAACATGGTGCTATACCAGGGGCTAACCATGTCTAGCTCCTAGTTTAGCACCATGTTTAGTACCAGGGATAAAACTTGGGGCTAAAGTTGGGGTTAAATTGCTTTGTGAATGCGCCCCATTGATTAACTAAGTACCTTCTAAGTACATTGACATTACAAAAATCCATATAATAGAAAGTAATGAGTTTGGAACATGACAACCAATTTTTGATATCGACAAAACAATCTGAATAATCTTGTATTGCATGTTTTGTGCGATAAAATCAAATCTAGCCCCTAAATATAAACGTGGGTATCACAGAATATCGACCTGTTTCGTAAACATTGCATGGGAGAGTTACAGTAAAAATGATAACGGATGTCAAGATTCGTTCAGTAGCTGGATGGGTGACCATTTTCAAAATGCCAGAAAAGTAAAAAATTAACGAGCTTGATTAGTTGGATGAGTGACCATTTTAATAATGAATGTAGAGGATATCAAGTCAAGAATCGTGGAAATTGATTATTAGATGGATGGGTGGCCATTTTAAGAGTATTAATTTGTCTCTTTTGATCATCAAAGTGAAGCATCATCTATCGGATGTGTGACCGTTTTTTTCAATGTTATATACTTCAAGTTACACCCGAGTTGAAATAAATTTCATCTTTTCTTCTCTATTAAGCTCTCCTCTCGTCTAATTTCCTCCTATTTTGCAACATTTTAGAAGAAAAAAGACGAGATTACGTCTTCTTTCCTCTTATTGAGCATAAAATGTTAGAAATATTGTCTCCATTTCATCTTCACTTTGAGTGAAGAGGATATAAGATGTGTTTTAGAGGTAACAAGATTAGGTTTAGACGTGTAAAGGATGAGTTGAAGACGTAATTTTTCAACTAGGATAGTGAAAGCAGATCACAGAAGTCAAGAATTTGCTTCTGGAGTGGTGACCAATACAATGTTATGTGGTTCTAGGGGTTTCTTTGATAGGTCATCGTTTGACAAAAATTCATTTCAAGGATCCCTTACTGTAGCAAGTCTCTCTGGCTATGCACTTTTGGTTCAACTGTTCAATATAGCTCGGGGGTATATTATATTGATCGATTAAATGCGTGCTATTATATTCTGAACCTGAGATATAACATTTTACATTGTGTTATTGGTTTGAGAACTATTAGAAATAAATTTGACATTGCCATAGCAACAAATAAATTGTTTTTTAAAACAAAAATTTTTAAAATTATTTAATTATTATATTTATTTTTTTTAATTTAAAAATATTATTTTTTTTATAAAAATTAAAATGTTATTTTATAGAGAAACTTATTATGCATAATATTTAATCAATAATTTTCTTAAATATATATAATAAACTATTACTTCTTTCTTGTATATAAATATTTTACCTTTTGCAAACCGTTTGTATAGAAGGTCATTTGCAAAATGAAATTATCCCTTATTGAGTGCGTACTAGCCGAAGCCATATGATTACAATTAGTCATGTATAATATATATGGTTTAAGTTTAACACTTTGTATGATGACTGACATACAATGATTTTACTTAACAAGAAAAATATAAATTATAAAAACAAGAAGTATCATTAGCTTTTTAAAATGGATATTATTATGGGTGACCTGCATGCAAATTTTTATTGCAATTTTGGATAGCGGATATAAATTTATTTACATTGCAAATAGTTTACACACAAACATTAGAAAGGAAAATAGAATAGAAAACACATTAAACGACATCACAAGAATTTCAGTGAAATTTGAATAAATCTGAAAATGATTAACAATTTAGAAGTCCTATATCCAATTATATAATATTATCACACATTTTATTTGTGAGTTTATCAATATTTAACATTTTCCCAATGTCTATTGTATGACATTACTGATATTGTACCTACCCTAGTTGAAAAATTACGTCTTCAACTCATCATTTGCACGTCTAAACCTAATCTTTTTACTTCTAAAACACATCTTATTTCCTCTTCGCTCAAAGTGAGAATGAAATGAAGACAATATTTCTAACATTTTATGTTCAAGAAGACGTAATCTCGTTTTTTTCACCTCATTTTCCCTCTAAAATTGTGCAAAATAAGAGAAGAAAAGACGAAAGGAGAGTTTAGTGAAGAAAAGATAAAGTTTATTTCAACTCGGGTATATACATATCTGGAAATTTTATCGTGTGTGAAATAAAACAATCCTGATTTTTCTACTTTCTTTAGTAAATACAATTCTATCATTGTCACCATCTGTCACGGTTTCGAATCAAAGGTACAGTGAAGATCGTACAAATTGTCCATTATAGTTCCGTGAGAAAATGTCATCTAGCAATTTTAATTAATAATATAAATAGGACAGAATTATTAAATAATATCTTAAGATTATAATCAACGTATGCATGCAGGGTTATTGGAGTAGAACTTTGTTTTTTTAGATTTATAATTTTATTTCATCGTGTTACTCTATTTAAATAAAAGAATAAGTAAAAAAAAAAAAAAAAATTCCATGCGTGATGCACAATTTTATTTTATACTCGTAAAGTGGCCATAGTACATATTATACTGCATCATAATTAATAGGTAGTGTTTATTTGAAAATTTCACAAAAATAGGCAATAATTATATTGTCTCGAATTGAAATAAATTTTATCTTTTCTTTGCTATTCAGGTCTCCTCTCGTCCTCTTATTTTGCACCATTTTAGAAGAAAAAAACATGGAAAAGACGAGATTACGTATTTTTTTCCTCTTCTACAGCATAAAATGTTAGAAATATTTTGTCTCGATCCATTTCGTCCTCACTTTGAGCGAAGAAGAAATAAGATATGTTTTAGGGACAATAAGATTATTTTTAGACGTGTAAAGGATGAGATAAAGACGTAATTTTAAAACTAGGGCTACTGAATTTTGTACCCCGCATTTTTTAAAGATCGATAAATTTGTTATTTTGCCCGCTGGCTGGCTTTTTCTTGAAAACTTTTTTTTACTCTCGTTGTAATTAATTGAAATAGAACAGCGGAAGTTAATTTGCAGCCACATTTTTTATTAAAAGTTCAAACTTATTTAGCCTGAGGCAAGTGTAATTCTTTAGCACTGAGATCATATCTCAAACGATTTTACACATTTTAACCGCAGAATTTATTGCACATATGTGTTAGATACAGGATTTTTGTTATTGTTTACGGATAATTTGAAATTTTATGTTTTGATATTTTACAGCAAAAACCTTAAAAATTAATTTTTGCTTTTTCTTTACACTATAATAAATACCTATGAGAAGTGTGGCGCAGTGCGCTTGACCGGGTCTCATCAGATTACCGAAGTCAAGCAACGCCGAGCCTGGTTAGTAGTTAGATGGGTGACCATTTAAAAAAAATGTTTCCGTAAATCGTAAATTCATAAATCGTTTCCGTAAATTTTACCCTGTGTTTATTCAAAAATAATAGAACCATATACCAGTTATATGATGGTAGAGATTTTATTATCGATTATAATATCAATTTTATCCTACTTGTCAGAGAAATAATGAAAATGGCAAGATTCTATAATAAATTTATTTATGTTAAAAAGATCTATGCCGGTAAATCATTTAATGCTTTACGAAGGTATAATATTTGGGAAAGTATTCGAACATATTAAAAGGAAATCAAATAATTTTTATTATCGTACTAAAATAAGTCAACATATGAAAATTATTGTAGAACCATTTTTAATGGTCAGCATCCATGATGACATCACCAATCCTTTGTCCTCCCATTTACTTACAAAAAAAGATTGGGCTCACGTAAGATCCTATACGGAGCAATTTTTAGATCGCTTATTGTTAACCCTCTAAATAAGTTATGTTTGCAAATTTAAAAGTACGTATTGGCACTAACCTTTTACGTTTGCTGCTATAAAATTTTTAATATTTGCCTTGGGTCAGTTTAATTAAAGAGCATCTAAAGAATTTCGCGGTAGTAGTGTTTTGACTTTCGAGCCGAAAAAACGTGCGCAGAAGGGTTACGCGCCGATGCGCGGTGGTTGTTGCAGAAGTCAAAATTAGCAAACGAACATGGCGACAATACAGTTTTTCTGATGGATACTTACCATTACTACTGATTAAAATTAAAAGTGATGTTTCATTTTTAACACAAGCCAAATTATATGGTCACTTGATAAATGACCTATTTTTAGAAATTAGACCACACCGCAATATCATTCAGAGAATTTTCAATGTAAACTCGTCGCCTTGGAAAATTTCCCACTTGTAGCCTTGTTAATCACCGTACCCTGTGTCTTTCTTACGAGGCATGGTGATTAACAAGGCTACATAGGGAAATTTTCCTAGGCGACGACCGTATGTGATAGTTTGTGATCATATTGTGTATGTTAAAGTAAAGTGCGCGTTAGAAAAAAAAGTTGAGTTAGTATTTTCTAAAAATAGTTCAAGTAGTCCTCCATATCAAACCAAAATTAAAAAAATTCTATCTCAAATAAGTTTTTTAGAAAAAAATTCCAAAGTCAGAGTGAACGCGTCGCTTAACACCTGACAAAAACCCTCGAATATCTCCAAAAAATACACCGTTAGGTGGTATGAAAAAAATATAGTGATGTTCTATGACCCAAGCTTTAACCAAAAACCGATTAAAAAAAATTCTCTCGAATCCATTTTTCCGTAAAAAAATAATAAAAAATCTTATGGGAATTAACATGGTAGATTTTCTTGATTTTTTTACGGAAAAATGGATTCGAGAGAAATTTTTTTTAATCGGTTTTTGGTTAAAGCTTGGGTCATAGAACATCACTAAATATTTTTCATACCACCTAACGGTGTATTTTTTCGAGATATTCGAGGGGTTTTGTCAGGTAAGGCCCCATGTTAAGCGACGCGTTCACTCTGACTTTGGAATTTTTTTCTGGCAAACCTATTTGAGATAGATTTTTTTTAATTTTGGTTTGATATGGAGGACTACTTGAACTATTTTTAAAAAAATACTAACTCAACTTTTTTTTCTAGCGCGCACTTTACTTTACCAAGCTACTCTGTATTATTAAATATAATATATATCTTTCATTTAAGCTATTGATTCTGATCCCTTTTTATCAAAACACAAAACAATAAATATTGTGTAGGCTCATAACTTGAAATGCATGCCTTCTGTGAGTAGTAAGTACTGTACAATGTTCCCTGTAAAAAAGCAATTATTTCATTTTTATCATAACTTTAAAACGTGCACTTTTCCTTGTATGTATTATACATATTAGATTAGAACCAAATAATATACAGTGTACTGAAGACATTGAGAAGAAAAATTAATACATGCCTTTAAAATCTTTGAGTCAACGCTAAATATTTTAGAAAAGGGTGGAGCCTTAAGGGTGGTAATTATAAGATAGATCGGAGAAAGTGTAAAGGTTTTGCACAGTACTGTACTAATAATTGATTAAATGAGTCAAGAACAATATTATGTATAATACTAAAATAAAGATAATCCTGCATTAATTTGCATTATAGGTAATTAAAATAGTTACAAAGACACCTTACTTTATTATATGCACTATACAAAAATATAGTCATATTTTGAAGGCAATTTTATTGAATAATTATATTTCTAGATTAATAAGTACAGCTAATCAATTATTAAAAACACATTATACTGTGTGATAAAAAGTAAATTTTTATACACTTTTTATGAATAATGCTCAACTATGTCTAAATAAGAAATAAGTAATACAACACACCACAATGGAATTACATAAATTTCTTATTATCCTTACGAAGCATTATTTATGTGGAAAAAAAAACGACTAAGAATTCCAAGGTCGGATTGATTTATGTGTCGTACACTGACCAACACTTTGAGGCGCTCAAGAGGGTGATTTCATTGTTGGACTTAATTTGCATTCTGTTCCTAAGACAAAGTATTGCGATATTAAAATATTGCGATATTAAAATTTAATACATATGTAAGCTGTTAATTTTTTTTTTGTACCGTTAAAATGAAATATTGTTTTTTTGTCTGATAGTATTATGTTGTGATAGTGTCAATTTATTGTTATTTTTTAGTGTGTTGATTGAGATTTTGAAGTGATGTATGTTTTCTAATACAACCTTTGCCTTCGCAATAAAATTATTATTATTATTATAATGATATTTCAATTAAATACTGTAGCATTTAAATAAAAATTCAATTTCTAAATTGATATTATATTTTAATAGCTACTTTTTTATTATAAATATTCCAGCATGGTGTGTATTGATTTCAATTTCAAAATTGCGAATTTAATTCAGAAGTATATGCGGTAACGATATCAGATATGAAATGAGAAGACAATATGATTGTACTGAGTGTAATAATTAAATGGAACACAAATATATTATTATTTATTTTAATTTTATTTATTAAATAATAAAATATTTATCAGGATTTATTAATAATTAAAAAAAATATATAATTTCAAATTTTCTTTTATTCTATAAAAAAATTATTTAAATATTAAAATTTTAATTAAAATTTAAATTATATAAAAATTAAATAGCAAACATTTAATACAAAAATTAAGCAATATTTTTACATTTAATAATAAAAATGATAAAAGAAGACTTGAATTTATATTATACAAACAGCTGTAAGAGGGGATGATTTAAATATAGTACAACCCTTACCAAAAATAATTTTCATGTGTTATAAAAATCTATATTTACTCACCCACTATTTTGTCTTGTAAATCTAGAAGGCATATTATGGTATGTATAAAAATCACTATTATATCACTATTTATAATACATTATTGTTGTTAATTCTTTCATTGTTTACAATTTTGAGGAGCAATAATTCCTCATGGCTTCACTTCCAAGTCTCTGAAAATTGCTGCATTGCTGTCTGAACGTACGACGCGAAGTAGAAAGGTGGGGGACACGAACATCTCCGAACATTCACGAAGTTTTATATTCTTTACTTTTAGTAAATAAAAAAAAAATCACAATAAAAATGGCATTGTAAAATTATTGTTGTGATTCTAAATTGATTTAAACATTGTATTTTTGAGAATGGGAGATATTAGAGACAATGAAATTGTTGATAAGGGTATTATTAAAGTTAGATAAGATAAGTATGAATGAATTAAAATTGTTTCTACAATTCTGTTTGCATTGCAAGTACGTAGTGTAAAAAAAGTTATTCATTAAATGTAATAAATGTAAAAGAAAATTTAACAAAATTTACTGTTAATAAATATTTTTGCTTTATTTAAAAGTTTTATTTTTTTAATAAAATTGAAAAAATACTTAAACAGATTTATTAAATTAATTAATTTTTAAAAATATACAAATTTATATAACGATTGAGAATTATAAATTTAAAAAATAAAAAAATAAATTCATTTTATATAAATATATCCTATTTACTCTGAAAGTATGTGAAATGATCGCATAAATGCGTAACTGTTATGCCTCCTTGGAGGTACATATAAATAATTATATTTTTATATGAAGTATAAAACTCCCCCACTATTGTTGTGATCATATGTATGAATAATTAAGAATCTCTATAAACCATTATAATTATGACAGTTATTCCATAAGGATTAATCAATCAATTGATGGGCGCTCGGAGGTTTCGGACCGCAGAATCTCTATAATATAGCTATTACTTTTGCAAAGTGTATTGTCATCGTTTGCAAGTAAAAAAAAAAGTAGAAAACTCATTTCCTTATCCAATTAATCAAAATAGAGAATACAGTCGAAAATTTGACCTAAAATTTCATAATTAGGGAGTATTATTGAGAACACTGCAAGGTAAATGGAACATACAAATCACCACTTTGTATCAGAATGCTCGCTAGTACAAAATCTGGAGGTTCTCGAATGAATTATCAAAGGTTTGTCTTTAGTTTTGTAGTAACCCAAAAATAAGACTTATCCTAGTTGAGACTCAGGGAACCACGGACACTTCAATCATATTGGTCCGACACTTTTTGGAAATTGCCACATTTTACCTTCACTGGGTGTTTGTTTTTTTAATAAATAATTGTCCAAAAAAATCGTGCACTACTTAATTGCGATTGAACTTTTGATGACCATTATTAAACGCTAAACGTTCAGTGAGTGGGCTTGACTTTTAATATATAAAAAGTGAGTTACTCTTTAGTCATCCATTGTGCATTTTCACAATATATTATAAACTATTTTTAAAGTCAATATATAGTGGGAGGTATAGCGTAGTGCCTTTGACCAAATCTCGTTACATTATGAAGTCACGTCACCGAATGACAAGCGTGGTTAATAGTTGGATGAGTGACCATTTTCAACCAAAATCACGTTTCCCACCTAGAAATAAATCGTTGCGCTTTTTCACTACTCATTTTCCCTGGCAATGGACCATGGCGTATCGACCTCAATTTTTTTTATTACAGAAATGGATAGAGGGTGTAAAGTTATGCTACCCTGATTTTTTTCAGACGTTTTAGAGTCCGGGAACTATTTTTTAAAAATTATTGAAAGTTCTTTTTGTGACGTCACGAGACGCCGCTCCTTAAGAAAAAGATAGGACTTGCCACCGCGTGACGTCACAAAAAGAACTTTCAATAATTTTTTAAAAATACTTTCTGGGCTCTAAAAAATCTGAAAAAAAAGCAGGGTAGGATAACTTTTTACCCTCTATCGATATCTGCAATAAAAAAAATTGAGGTCGATACTGCATTGCACTTTTGGTCCATTAACAAAAGCTGTAGCGTCCATCCTAGCTGAGGTTTCCACATTTCCCTGAGTCGAAGGAAAATGTAGGGACAGATTGCAAGGCCGTAGCCGCTCCCGCTGCCACGAAAAAGACCGCTGATTTTTGGGTATCAAACTTAGTGAGTATTTAATATAGAAGTGCCCAAAAATGTATTTTTAAAAGGTTATAATACATATATGGTGGAACTTGGGATACACACAGTAAAACTAAGGAAAATTTAAGTACAAAAACTGTTTCATTCAGTACAAAATTTGTACTGAAAAGTTCAAAAAGTACTGGATAAAAGGTACAATTAAACCATTTATTAATGTACTTAATCCTAAAAAGTCCTTACTATAATATGAAAATAAAAGTACTGAAAACTCATTCAGTATCCAATATTTAAGTGTGAAACTCAGGACCCTCTGCCTCTGATAAAATCTTATCATATCTTCTATTTAGAGTGTACTTGGTGAAGATTGTGTAATTTTTATGTACGTCAAATCTTACACAAACATGTTAACCTTCAAGAATTAAATTACCGCAGACGATAACAAACAATCTACATTAAATTCAAGCTGACCTTGCTCTTATGTTCCTGTATGCTTATACAGTCTAATTTATATAAATTTCCTCCCGGAAGTAGACAGAAGTGTGAAGTTTCTGTATATGTTGGCACCAAAGCCCGAAAAAAATGCGCACACTTAGGTGTGCTCCTAGCGATTTGAGAAAAGCCCGAATTTAACAAATATTTCGGGCTTTGCTCATTTAATTAAATTTGATAATTTCTAGAAGTGCTCAAATCAAAAAAAGCAAACCCCGACAAGAAGCTTTATTTCGGGCTTTGCTCATTTAAATTTGATAATTTTTAGAAGTGCTGAAATCGGAAAAAAGCAAATCCCGACGAGAAGTTTTATTTTGGGCTTTGCTCACTCTTTTGATAATTTTTCTAAAAGTGCTTAAAACAAAATGAAAAATAATAATTGGAAATTGTGCCGTATTACAATAATTAAATGTTCAACAAATGTTATAATTCTGAAACTTTGCAGATTTCGACCTTTCTGTAAAGATTTGACGTTCACAGCCAAAGTTGTTCCTGCAGCTATTTCCTGTGGTAGATATTTATTTTGTTGATATGAAGTCCCATAGTTTAAGGAAACTGCAAATAATTATTATGGTAAATATGTAAATAATGAACAAAATTCTTGGTAAATATAATTTTTTACAAAGACATACAACCCTATATAAACTTTGTACGAGGCGGGGTAATGAGTAGGAATCAGGTATAGGGAACGGATGATGGCCACGACATGTTACGTGTCCCAGCATTCGCTGAGATAAGACAGAAAGAACAACACATCGTGGGGGTGATTCACGAAGCAGTTAGCCAGGTTTCTAACCACGTTTAACTATACCTGTTTTACGTGTTAAACCACCTAGTTAAACGTGGTTAGGCTAAACGTGGTTATATAGAAACCTGGCTAACTGCTTCGTGAATCACACCCAATATTTCTACCTCGATCACAGCAACAAAATTTCTAATATTTTTTCCATAACATTTCATGCCCAATAAGAGGAAAAAAATACGTAATCTCGTCTTTTCCCCTCTTTTTTCCTCGGTAAATGGTACAAAATAGGAGGAAGAAATAAAAGAAGACACGTTTAAAGTGAATAAATTATGAACATTATTTCAACTTTGGAAGGCATTAGAATATTGAAATGTATCTGGCGAATAATGCAGGATAGACATTAACAATTACTATAATAAAAAATCTGCCACATAATTTATTACCTGTAAATATTATTATAATAAAAAGCAGTTTCTGTTGTGATTCTTACGTGATGCTTACAATTAACTGAATCTTCTTTCTTGGCCTAATGACACACTGAGAAAGATACGCTCTAGATAGGCCTGCACCGTTATATCAAAACTTGAATTTCGCCGCCTCTCCGCCTCCAGCTTAAATAATAATTCACGGTGACTTTCTCATTTTTATTAAGGTTCATAATCATATGTTCTAATATTAGATTTTGATTATTATGAGTTTACCGTTATATGTTTATGTAATTAAATTATTCTCATCGTGTGTTAGATGGTGAGTTTTCAAGATGTAATACTAGATACAAAAATTTCGTCTTCAACTCGTCTAAACCTAATCTTTTTACCTCTAAAATGCAACATATTTCCACTTCACTCAAAGTGAAGATGAAATGAAGGCAATATTTTTAACAAATTATGTTCAAGAAGAGGAAAAAATACGTAATCTCTTCTTTTCTCTTCTAAAATGGTGCAAAATAAGAGGAAATTAGACGTGCGGAGAGCTTAACAGTGAATTAAATATGAAATTTATTTCAACTCGGAAATAGATTTTTAATTTATAGTAATGTTACTTTGTGTGAGTTTCATCAGATTCGAAATAATTTTCATCTTTTATTCAAAATTAACTTCTGTCCTCATCTTTGTTCCTTTGCAACATTTTAGAGGAAAAAAAAAGAGGTGAAAAGACGAGATCGTGTCTTCTTACTGTGAATGAAATAATCTGAGAAATTTTGTCTCGCTTTCATTCTCACTTTGAAAGTGAAAGAAATGAGATGAATTTTTGGTCGTGTAGAGGTTGAGTTGATTTTCAACAAGGGCTACTTTTCAAAAATTGTACTTAGAGAGGCGCAAGAAATTTCGAACTTCTGAAACATAAATCGGGCGCCATTTACGATTCCTAACCACGTTACGCTATAGAGACTTTAATTATTTATATTATATATTTACCTTTGAAATAGCAAATACCATAACTGAACGCATATTTTGTGACATGTCTTGCTTTGAAGATGAATAAATATTTGAATTTTGAATTTGAATTTATTATAATTTATTTGGTATTAATACTGTATATTCAAATAATTTAAATAATGAAATATAATATTTTTTATTAATCATTATATACCGCATGTGGTGAAAAATTATTAAATATCTACCCTATGTTCGAGAGAACAAAAATTTATTTTTTATCTTCGCATCACCTGCAGTATATTATTTCGACCCGTCAATTTTGTAATTTACCTGCAAGTTGGCTTTATGTTGCATGTTTCTCTCTCCCTCACACCACAAGAAAATTAATTTGGTGATATTCCTTCCGTAAGTAGCCGGGAGGTTATTCTGTTTTGAGTGCTTCGCAGTAAAATTAATTTTCTATGTGTGAAATTGTAATGCTGAAATATTAATAAGAAATAATACATTTCCGGTTACTTTCCATGAAATATCGAAGTAATTTGACTCCAGTCTGTTTACTCTAGGTATATAACTATATAGATGGACTGGGGGTGTCAGGAAAGCCTGCTGGAGCTTATGTGGCCCTTAGCTAAGTTGCAATACTTAAGATTCAAATTTCAAATTCTTTATTCATGGGGATTAAAGGAGTGAGACTGGGGTGTAGAGATAAAGGAAATGAAGGGAGGTCACAAGCATGCTCCATTATTGACAATGATTTCTCGCACTCCGAGCCTGCTACATTTACCGGCAAGTGCGTGCTCTGTTGCCGGTATCGCATGTTTTCTCGCACTCCCCCTCATACACCCCGACTTGATGCATTTACCGGCAAGTGCGTGCTTGGTTGCCGGTATCGCATGTTTTCTCGCACTCCCCCTTTTACAACCCCGAGCTTGATGCATTTACCGGCAAGTGCGTGCTCTGTTGCCGGTATCGCATGTTTTCTCGCTCTCCGCCCACGTTATACGTTATACACGCATGACAGTTTAATAAGAGAAAAATTGTAATGAAATTTAATGACTTTTTTGTGCTCTTATTAACATTGTGATATGCCAAGGAGAAATAAGGACATGGAAGTATAATTATACTGCATGATGATTATTTAGAAAGATATTAAAATTGCTTATATTAATTTCATGTATATTATGAATGCATACTATAAATTTAATGTAACGTAATCTTTATGTATTAATAATTTTTTTTTAATTTACAACTAATAATTGTAAATTAAAAATTGTAATTGAACAACTCGAACTTAAAATATTAAGGTATTTTAAAGTTTAATAAATAATTAAAACATCAACAACACAATGCATTAACTTTCAAACGAAAATTCCTGCGCTTGTTTTGTGGAGTAAATCACGTGTATGAAAATCATCATGAAATAATTATTACCAAGTTGGTGCAACAATTTAACCAAGTCAATTACAAAACCTGTAGCATTTAAGATAGGAAAAAATATATATCACTCTCTTGCCAATATAAGCCTTAATTTTATTCAGATTTGAGTCCAAATCTCTACTAAGTCATCAACCAAAACAATAAGAGCACAAATTCACCTATCAATCATCGAATTTATCGAGCATTTTTTTTAGGGAAAAATAGAAGATTAATTAAATTCTTTTCCTTCAATTTATTATATTGTTTCCATTTCTTTCTTACTTTGAGCGAAGAAGAAATAATAATGTGTTTTTGACAAAAATGCAGTAAGATTAGGTTTAGACGTGTTAATTAAGGGTGAATATTTTCAACTACAATAGGAAAATATTTTCTTTTTAAAAATGCTGATTTTTGAATATCATATATACCCGTGTTTAAATTAAAATAAACCAACCATATCAATAATTAAAAAGATCACAATTTAATTTTTATCTATCAATCTATATATTTTTGTCATAAATGTAAACAAATTATTTCCTGCAATTATACCAATCAGATCTACATCTTATAAAAAAATTATGAAATGTTACATACCTTTCACTTTCTGTTCGATGTTACATAGTCAACAATCACACATATAGAGCGGTAACAATGAACAACAATATCTGATTGTTGGATCATACGCGCACTCCAGAGCAACACCAAGGACTAATGTTATGTACGGCAGGCATAGCGCAAGGCTACTGGACCGCGGAGAAGGTAGAGTAAGTGTATCACAGGTGGGGTATTACCTCTACAGGTAAAATGTCAATTTTGTTTAATATTTTCATGTTTAGGAAGAAGGATGTGGAAATAATGGACATGAAATTTTTTATTGCAGAAATGAATTGAAGGTACCAAATTATGCTACTCTGAATTTTTTCAGATTTTTTTGAAACCTAGAACTATTTTTAAATAATTATTGAAAGTGCCGCCACGCCCCCTGGAGGCGTCAATAGGCATCCAGTCTCTATCCTTTTTATTAAGGATTCAGGGGTACCAACTTAAATCACAGGACTTTCAATAATTATTTAAAAATAGTTCTGGGTTTCAAAAAATCTGAAAAAAATTCAGAGTAGCATAATTTGGTACCCTCTATTCATTTCTGCAATAAAAATTTTTCATGCAGGTTAACCATTGGTGAAATTTGAAATTTGTGTCCAGTGTCCATTTAACCAAAATTTGTTAATATTTTAATAGCTAATTTTGTAAAAAAAATCTGCAAAATCACGTTTTCTTTCTTCTTAGTGAGTATAAAATGTATATAAATGTATATAATGTATATATAAAATGTATATTGAGTATAAAATGTTAAGAAATCTTGTCTTCATTTCATCCTCACTTTGAGTGAAGAGAAAATAAATTTGTTTATGAGGTAAAAAGATTATAGACGTTTAATGATTTGAAGATGTAATTTTTCAACTAGAGATATTGGTCAGTGATTGAATTTAACCTCCCGGCTCCTTGGCTCTGACCTCAGCACATAGCGTAATTTAATATAATAATTATCAAAGTACAATGGAATGCTTGAACTACTGCAACTATTATTCAATTTAATATTGTAAATAATACATCATTAACAGAAACAAAAATTTGTTAAAATTACTAAAATGCAACATCTAATTGATCTAATAACATTATAATTGCTGTCTATTTACAACGGTTCGAATTTGATTGGGAGTTAAATTGTATTTATAAATATTTGTTTTATATTAATATAAAACTTTGCATGTTCAAAAAATAATAAAACTTTTTATTTAAAATATATATACAATGTTTTCATTCCTTTTACATTAACATTTTATTTTAAAAAAATTAATGATTTGAATTTTTTAGTATGTTTAAAATTATTTTTCATGTTATATTTTTGGATTTGAATTTTATTAACTAAAAGTATTAAAATTAAAAAAATATTTCATTTTTGCTACCCTTTAATTACCACTTAGGTCTCTAGAAATATAAATTACATTCCTTTATTATTTTGATGTGAGCTACACCACACATTCTTTATTATATGGCTACACTTATAGAAATATATTAATTTTCGTGAAATAAATAAAAAATTCCACCTTTTTTTTAATATTTTATTTAATTGTTAAACGAATATATTTTTTTAACTTTTTTAACATGTAACTAATACAATAGTGAAATGTGATTGCTCGATTCAATATTATTTTAAAAATTAATAATTTTTTAGTAATTTAAAAGATGGTTTAAAAGTTAGTTAATCGCTAAACATTACTAAACAAGAATTGAGTAATAATTAATTATGTTTATATAAATTATTGTTATGGTTCGACGTATTTAGATTTTCAATATTTTCTAATTTTCAAATCACATAAAAATATTTATATTTTATTAATTAATTTAATGAATTTCAAAATTATTTTCGTTTGTATAACACCCTCAAAATCGATAATAAAAGCACTGTGAAGCCATATTTAATATTTAAGACGCAAACAGGAACAGATGTTGCATGACTGTGACGTCACAGCGTCTTGCAGCACGATTTTAAGGTTGTTAGGAAGTTCAAAAAGTTTAGTGTGAGCGTCTTGCAGCACGATTTTAAGGTTGTTACGAAGTTAAAAAACTCAGACAAAATGTTAACAGGTCCTCTTTGCAAATTTGCAATTTATAATCAATCGGAGGTGTGGCCGGGTCTCGTATGATCATCAAAGTCAAGCAATGCCGAGCGTGGTTAGTAGTTGGATGGGTGACCATTTTCAACAAAAACGACGTTTCCCACCCAGGGGTAAATCGTTGCGCTTTTCCACTATGTGATTTCCCTGGCTTTGGACTTACGTTTAATTGACGAAAACTGTAGCGTCCATCCTATCTGAGGTTTCCACGTTTCCCTCAGTAGCCGGCTAAAATTCCGAGATGGATTGCAAGGCCGTGGCCGCCCCCGTTCCGGAAAAGCCCGCGAAACGCTCAAGTTAGGGTTTCAGAAAAGGTTCGTGGTTTCAAAGTAGTAAATAGCAAATAGAAGTACCCAATAGCATTTTATTGAAAAAATAAAAAATAATAACAAAATCAATATAGAATTTTTTCCCTATAAAATGTACCTCCCTGTAGAGCTAGCTTAGCTATAATCCATCGTGCGACCTCGGCTAAAGTCGGTAGAGGTAAGAGAAACTTTTGCTACCTGTACAGATGGACGCCAGGTATGGCATGTGTTAGTTTATAAAAACTTTGTGTGGTGCTTGAAATTGTAATTAGAAACAGATGACAATACTCGGGGAATGTTTTACTCGATTTTAAATACTAGGTAAGTAATATTTTGTTATTATTTTATACTTAAATTAATTTAATTTTATATTTAGGATGTTTAATTTAATGACCTACTAAAATAGTATGCCAAATATCATTGCGAAAATTAAATGACAATTTCTAAAATTCCAAGGGACAAAATAAATCTACACTTTACTTAAAATATTTGTTATTTAACATTTTTGTTTTAATATTACAATAATTAAAAAATAGAGAAATATTGTTAAAATATTTAATGATTTTAAAACTCCCAGTATATTATGATTGCAAACAAGTAGATACTATATTAGGACTTCGTATTGCCTATTTTCTATAATAGGCAGTTGGAGGGCAACACCCCTTGCGGTCAGTACTCTTATAATTGAATCACGCATTGAAATCACCTGGGTAAAGTTTTAGTTCAAGAATCTGCCACGGGGTGGCGACTCTTGTCACTCTAAGCAGGTGAGATCGAATCACCTGCAAAGCTAATAATTAACTCTATGCTGCAAAGTTAGTGGGAACGGAGAAAATTACGTTTTCTTGTCTTCTTTCGTGTTTATTATACGAGTTACTATTGGAAAATGCCAATTGTTGTTATCCCTAGCATTAACAAGCTATTTTTTTTGTCATATATACGCTATTCCACAAGGGGGGTTGGGGTCTGAGGTCTGAACGATCCATTTGAATTGCGTTAAAAAAGTTTCTTTCTCTCACAATTTCATTTTTTTTTTTTTCGGAATCGTCAACATTGCTGGGTGCGAATTTTTTAACAATATTTTTCACACTTATAATTCTGTTTTGAAAACGTTACTGGCCATCGTGAGCCCTGCCCCCCTCGATTTATTCTACATATTTATTTTTAAGTATATCGGTTCTCACATAAAGGTTACAGGATTTCTGGAAAGGCTGCATTTATTATTCACTTCAATACATTAAAATTTTATAATTTTATTTGATTTCCTGCACGTTTTCTACATTTATATTTAAATTATTAATCTTTAAAGTTTTAAAAAGAAGTTAATTAGCAAAAAGAATTTAATAATATTATATTTTATATTTAAAAAAAATATTTTATATATATTATTTATTTTTTAATAATATAACATTTAAAATATAAACATTTAATTTTGCATATCTCAATTATGACATTTAAAATTTATTAACCTATTTTTCTAGTAAAATAATCCATATTAACGCAATTTCTTGAGATGAATATTTATTTTCATTTGCACAATTCAGTATACAATTTATTACGTATTAAATTTGGTAACAATATTAATTAACTACTGTTTTCTGTTTATTTTTTTTTATTTTTTTTTGTCCTCTTTATGTAAATAAATAATAATTTTAAATTAAAACATTCGGCATTTTAAACTTTGTTCAGTTGTCGTCTCAGAAAATTTGCCTTTGCAGCCTTGCATGTTAATCATCATGGTCCGTAAGAAATACATGGTGCACGGTGTTAACATAATTTAATACTAATGTGTGATAAGCTTAATTACCAAGCCTGAAACTTGGAAATTTTCTAAGGCGACGAGCGTACATATCACAAAACATGTTATTTGGTAAACTTGAGTGGCACGCCCATATTAAATTTATACTTTGTAATTAATTCTTTTATTACACTCTATGGGTGTTAAAATTTTTTAATTAAAATTATTTGTTTACACGCTATTTAGATGTTCATCTTTTTGTGTTGTTTACTATAGTGTAGAATTTTCAATTTTAATTATTGACTGCGCTGAAAATTAGCTACAAAGGTAAATATCATGATAGATTTTATAAAAGTCTGAATTTTAGAAGGTCGACTGAGGGAAGCGTGGAAACCTCTGTCAGGATAGACGCTACAGCTTTTGTCAATTATCGTCTCTATTTCATCCTTACTTTGAGCGAGGAAGAAATGAGATGTGTTTTAGAGGTAAAAAGATTAGGTTTAGACGTGTAAAAGATGAGTTGAAGACGTAATTTTTCAAATATAGGGAAACAACAAAGAAAAGTAAAAATTGGCAACTCCCTTTTTAAAGTTAATATAAAAATTAAGTAACTCTTTCATAACACATGCAATATCATTTTATTATACACGTCCAATGTAAATTTAATTTATTAAAGTAACAGACAATTAATTATATTACCAAGTAAAATATATTATAATGGCATAAAAAAATACACAATTATTATAATCTGATAAATTAATAAGGTTTATTACACTATAATTTAACATAAAAAATAGACTTTATGATTATTATAGGGGAGAAACTGCGTATTTGAGGTAAAATGCAAGGTGCGTGACGAAATATATTAACAAGTTAATTAAATATAACATTCCTCCTACTATTTAATGTTAAATTATACAAAATTGAACATTAGTGACATGTACTTAACATTTTTACATGTTAAATTATATGAAATTCGATCTTAATGACATTTTGTTATACGTATATAGCATACAAAAAAAGAACATAAAATCAATAAAAGGTACCACGTTGTGCTAGCATATATAGATCCTTATCTGTTGCTAATTATATGTCTAGCACTCTGCACTGCAGTAGCCCTATAGCTGTCGTTATTAAATTGCTGTGTCATCACTTTGGATAATATTATTATTATTATGCTATACAGTATACATCAAATCGATATAGCATAAGTAAGAGTGGAACGGTGTATTGATCGGTTCTCGAATGATCACCGAAGTCAAGCAACTGTAGTTGTATGGGTGACCATATTCAATAAAATCCACGTTTCCCAACCTCACACTATTATTAACGTATATATAGAAACCTTGTGAAAATTAAAATTAAATAATACAACAAGGGGCGGCTTCAGCCTAGCAATTCATCGAGTCATTTGCCTGTAACTGAGGGAACCGTGAAAACCTCAGCCAGGATGGACGCAACTGTTTTTTTCAATAAACTCTAATAAGTAAAGTGCAAAGGTCCAAAACCATATTGAGCTCGATTCACGAAGCAGTTAGCTAGGTTTCTAACCACGTTTAGCTTAACCACGTTTAACTATAGGTGATTTAACACGTTAAACATGTATAGTTAAACTTGGTTATGCTAAACATGGTTAGAAACCTGGCTAACTGTTTCGTAAATCGCATCCATTGTATCAACGAATTATTCCTGGGTTTAAAACGTGATTTTTTAAATGGTCACCAATCCAACTACTATTAATCATGCTTTACATTGACGATCACTATGCACTGTGTCATATTCCCACTGGAGTATTGATGTATGAGGGTCACTGCAGTGATGTCAAAAATATAAACATCAGCATATATTGTTTAAATCCACTTGACTCGGGGGGAGGTACCTTGCACTTATTCTAGGTCAATATAGACAAACTAGACAAAATGCTGAGGTATGAAGATAGTATGTCTGAACTACATGAAGCCATCGTCCAATCAATATATCACAGTAAAGAATTAATTTTTCTTATAAAATATTAGTTTGTTCACTTATGTTTCTAAATGAAACTTTTTAAATCTAATTGAAATTTCAATTTTAATAACTAATGATAATTTTGAGTACTTAAAAAAATGGAATGTGTATAGGTTTATCTCGATCTATAGGCGTTATTAAAAAAATTTAATTAAAAGGAATTTATAGTATAATTTCTCTTTACAGAGCTTATGAAAGTAATAATCGGCAAAATTTTATTGTTAATAATACATAATCTTGAACTTCCTAGTACATAACTATTATATCTCCCATCATTCAGGTAAAAGACATTACTAAATTCTTAATTCTTCTATACCATTTTTCCTTTACTCGAGTTCTATTTGAGTTCTATTTTGTACAAAATATATATATATATATATATATATATATATATATATATATATATATATATATATATATATATATATTATAAATTAAATTGGACATAATTAAATTAGTTAGGAGAAAACTTACATTTTTAGACTTGATTCTTGTTTTACCATTGACGATCAGTTTAAAAATTAATTTGTGTTTATTTCATTTTACAAATCACTTATTTTGTTCGTCACTGTAAAATCAAATTAATAAAAACATACACACACACGAAAGACAACAAACACAAGGATTTCAATGTTTATTGTTTATACTAAAACTACTTACCAGAACAAAAACAAAAAGTTTTAAGCATCATGTATGTGGAGGCCTATCTAGACGGGAAAAGCTCCATATCCGGACAATTTTGATAATGTGAATATGAAGGCTAATTTAATTATGTTCCCGGGAAGTGTGTATCTTCTTATGAGAATATGTGTTAATATTGCATAGAGTATACAACTCTGAACACCACGAACGTTACACTTTTGTTGTTTGTAGGTGTCAAACAGGTGTGCACGTCCCTCGTCTGGGGAACCACACACAAGTGCATCACTGCATTGAGTGGAAAGTGAGATGAATTTTACCCCAGGGAGGGAGCTTCATAATTTTTACTTGAAATGGTCACCCATCCAACTACAAACCACGCTCGACTTTAACGAGCACCACGACTTCACATTGCCTCGCTGTGCAGCCCGCTTTACTTTGATGCAAAACAAGTTGCCTATCCCCAAGGGGAGATCTTTGAGCAATTTAGATCAGTACAATCACTGTTTTCATTCATAAAAAAATTGAAGCATTTTTATCATTATTTTATTTGTTAACAATCACTACGTTTACATGACGGTGTTTAATACGTATTCGTTGACGACGCCTCATAAGAATAACATTATCCGTCGTCAACGAATACGTATATTGAACACCGTCATGTAAACTTACTGAATATTGTTTACTTTATTTTAGCCAAAGCTTGTGTGTCTAGTAAGTTCTAGATAAATTTGTATATCGTAAATACTAATTTTGTACTTGTATTATATGCATTTTTGAATTAAAACCTATTCTGAATATATATAATAAAATTTCCATTTAAAATATTATAATTATAAATATATTTTCATTTCAAAACAAGCTGTGCTAAATTTAACCATTTTAAATTTGATTTTACTAGTTCCTGATGTCAATATTATCTTCGCAAGCCACAGACATATTATTAAGAATAAAATATTTTTATACAGTACAAAAGCATTAAATAATAATTACCCAGTTGAAGTAATCCATTAACTTAATCTTGACTGATGAGTTTTCCAGCCTGTCATACAGTAGAGTATAATAAATCACGGTGGAGAGAGAGAGAGAGAGAGAGAGAGAGAGAGAGAGAGAGAGAGAGAGAGAGAGAGAGAGAGAGAGAGAGAGAGAGAGAGAGAGAGAGAGAGAGAGAGAGAGTTAAACTTTATAATTTTCGCCGTGCATTTAGTGATTGCATATACATCGTAATGCACTTTACATTATGCATTTTATATGCACATACATAATACAATTTTATATTCATCATTATATAATTGCAATACCACCCACAATCATATACATATATTATAACGCGTATGATAAGATATATACAGATATAGATTGTATAAAACGTATAATACTCGATACAATTTTATGCATATTATGATGTATTATAATATAATGTTAGGATTATATTTTAACATATTTTTCTAGAATAATAATAATATTAACACATTGTATAATAATTATATGTTTGCATTGTTCAGAACTGTTTCAGAATATGAAGCGTCATTTCACTTGGCTAGCTTAGTTGAAAAATTACATCTTCAACTCATCCTTTACACGTCTAATCCTAATCTTTTTACCTCAAAAACACATCTTATTTCATCTTAGCTCAAAGTGAGAATGGAATGGAGACAATATTTTATAATTTTTGTACTCAAGAAGAGGAAAGAAGACGTAATCTCGTCTTTTTTTCCTCTAAAATGGTGCAAAATAAGAGGAAATTAAACGAGATGAGAGTTTAATAGCGAATAAAAGATTATATATCAACTTTGGTCTACTTAGCTACTACATACTACATATATATGATATACTTTAGCTACATATAGTTGCAGTTTTTACAGTATTTATATTTTTTAAAAACTTTGGCATCAAATGAAGTTAAAACCTCAGCTACTTTCGTTATTTCTTCAAACTTCGAAAAAATTTACAGTCGGAAAAAGATTTCGATAATAAATTTCTGGACTCGGTAACCCCACAGATTTGTTTTCAGGTTACAACGAAACTTCGATTAGAAATCACAGCTGATAAGATAGCGAGAAGTGTTAAGATAAATCAAATAATGCAATAGTCTAATCGGCACGAGAATCTTATGCTGTAGTATAGTTGAAAAATATTATTTTCAATAAATCCTACACGTCTAGACCTAACCTTATTGAGTTTTTTGTCCAAAAAGTGCGACTTTTTTCCCTCGACAAAATAAGAATGAAATGTAACATGTTCAAACAGAAGAAAGAAAGATGTAATGGCATCATAAAGTTAGTGCGAACCTAGTGGTAACTGCTGGAACTACGTGCGTCTGGCGAGGATTGCTGTATATATGATTAACATTGTAAAATCATGTAAATACTCTGTCAGTAGCCACAGCATAATTTTATAGAAATTACAACACTATAATTAGTTGTCAAATACTTTCGGACAAATATAAAAAAATATTTCAACTTCTTAAGTGATTTCTTTCCTAAAATTTGATAATTTTTTTTTATTCTTTCTATGCTATAGGTATTGCCGTATCCTCGATGCAAAGATCAAAACTTTCAGACGTCAGCGCCATCTCTTGGTGCTTTATGTCATCTAATCCTCTATTTTTTCCTGGAAATGATGCAAAACAGGAGGAAAAATGACACAGCTTCTTTTACAATTCCACACCTGTGTGTTCGTTATATAAAAAATGAAACTATATCATCGATACAATTTATTACTAGGATTCAGTGACGTCACGAGAGGGGAAGTGAGGGGAAGGGAAGTCCCCACGCTGTGGCAGCGGTGGTAGCCTCAGTTACAAGCGATACCTTGCCGAGTAAACTGAGAGATATTTGTGACGACTCAGGTATGTGTTGTTTACAAGTAAATTGAACTTGTTTTACTATCATTTTAAAATATTTATAAATTTTTAATTATCGTTCGTAAATTTTAATTACGAACGATATTACGCATCATTATATTAATGAATTTGATATTACTACTATACGTATATGAAATATTAGTCAATTATTGTAATGATGCAATGGAGTGACTGTTATTGAGAGAACAATGAGGGACAAGCAATACTATATATTTATATTTTACGTATTATATGACAATTTAAAAGTATTTTACATAATTATATTTGGCTTCGTACATAGTAAAAATAATTATATAAAAAATTTATTTTTTGTTTGTAGTTTTTCATTACATTTTTAATATAAACTTTTATAATTTTTTTAGTATTTAAATTTATTTTATTAATTGTTTTAGGAATTTTAATCCTACACATAATTTAAATTTAATATACTTGCTAATAGTATAAAATACATTGATTACAAGTAATTTTGTACATACGCATGCGGATAATATATTGGATCTGATTAAACAATGGGATGGTAAAAATTAAAAATCATAAATGTTTTTAACAGTAATACATGCATAATAACTATAACATGCTATTTGATTGAATATTATACGGTATAAATACAAAATCCACGTTTTTAATTCTCATAAAAAACATGATGGCATTATGTCATTGATGTTTCATACATGATGACTGCATATTAATGCTCGTCAGTAGTGTATTTTATGTACATTATGTAATACATTTTAACATATGATTAAATTCCGATGATTTTATTAAAATTATATGAATGATTCGTTTATAATATGACATGTTATGAAACTTTTATTAACAAAATTTATAAATTGAGCTTTGTAATTTATAGTTTTTAATACGAATCCATAAAGATATATAGGCTATCGGTTTTCTCACTAAATAACCGCGGTTATTATAAGGATGTGCTAATCGTGGTTAATAAGGAATTCAATCTTCGTAATTAATTAGCTAATCGTTCACATTTCTTAATTTTCATTGAAATGTAATTGATAATGTTTTCTTTAATACAGATAAAAACTATCTGTAATATTAAATTTATATGTAATAAGAGTAATAAAACTTCGTATATAGTTGTCATTATTCAATATTTATTAGTAAATATATAACAATAAATGATTACTCAGTGAAAGGAATTTTTGATAATGTAAAATTATGAGTCAACCATGTATAGATAAAATCACATTACTGTCAGTATGAACTTTTTATCGTATGTAAATAAAGTCTATATTCAAATTCTGTTATGGTAAATACTTAAATCAAAGAATTAATAGTAGATATTAATTCTTTGCTTAAATATTGACAAAATTAAAAAATAATTTCGTTTTTGTTAATCTTGTCTGTCGACTCAGTACTTTATAAAATATGGATGTCATTGCTAATCAGAGAGTTGAATTCAGGGCAGTGACTCAATTTGTATTCTTTGGGAGGAAGTTGATCATATCATTATATTATTACCGACCATCCTGACTGAGGTTTCCAAGTTTCCCTAGCTAAATTTATAACATGATGACCCTCAAGCCACGTTTAATTGCTTAGTTACATTATTGCTTAGTTCTGTAACATGCCAGTATGTTGGAATAAGTTCATTTCACAATGCAAGAAAATATACAATAAATAGAAATAGTAACCAAAATAATATTAAAATCAGTAATATCGTGTTAATAGAACTGTAAGTGGACTGTAAAAACTGATATTACCCATCAAGTTCAGTAAATATTGCTATGTATTTGTCCATTTAAGGAGAAATACATCTTACATAATTTTAGATTAAATTTAAGAATGCGAAATTCCAAAGATAAAAAAATACGAGATTACATCGCCTTAGAGATGATAAAAAAATATTCTTCTTTTTATCACTTTTAACGATGAAAAAATTAGATGTGTTTTAGTGAAAAATATATCAAAGTTAAGACGTGTTAAGGATGAATTTTGGACAAATATTTTCAATTATAAGTGAACATCACAACCATTTATAACACATTTTTTTTATCAATTTATCACTGGCATAAAAAAGGTGACATCATTATATTAAAAAAAAAAAAGCTTCGACATCATTTCTGAATTTACCACGAAATCCCATCATCGTAATACTAGACAACTAAATTTACATGATTTTCAGTATAACCTTGATGCATCATTTTTAATCACCCGTAAAAAAAAAGTGTGATAAACTCCCTAAAGCTAAATTTCACACAATACGAAGAATATAAAAAACATGGATAGAGCAACGCAAAGCTTTGGACACGGTATATAAGGTCATATGATGACCATGACAGGCTTACCTATGTTAGCTGATGATCTAAGGTAATTTTTTTTATATCTAATGACCTTGTATTTAGTGTCTCGTTATACCAGCATTGCAGTTTATTGTAATATGAGCTTTATTGTAATGGAATATAAAAGCCAGCAATTTGAGTTTAATTACCGATATGAAGAAAAAAAAATGTAATAAAATTTCATTTATTTGTTAGATACTATTTCATTATTACGTTATTGCTATTTTATTACATGTAACATTTTTCTGACATTATTATTTATCATTCTATTGGCGAGAGATCTTTAATGTATTTCGGAGTAATGACTGTAAAATTTATGCAATAAAAATTATTAATATATTACCGATTTTAATGAGTTTTTATTTTAAAAGAGGCATGATTTATGAGGTACATGATAAAGAATAAATCAATTAAATGCTGTAAGTTTGGAAAATTTCAACTCTTACAAACAAATACATGAAGAGTTTTCTTATATAGAGAGGGGGGCATACATGACCAAAATGTGTGAATTGCCTCAAAATACCAATCAATCAATCTTATATGAGGAGAAGTTGTGTTGTTTTATACTGTCTTTACGTACATACATCTTTGTACAATACCACGAACTTTACTCCTGTTTTGTTTGTGGACGTTACCACGCAGTCTATGGAGTTGTGGTGAACCAAAACGCATTTGATATTGATAGACTGGGTGCCCTTCTTACGTCTTCCAAAAGTGAAAACCTATATCTCTCTATTTGTAGCTGCAGCTCTAGCAAGTGAGGCAGGAGTAACGTTCGTTCTGTATATGCCACTTATGGGTTCACATTTTTACATAAAACTCAATTGCTATAAGGCGGGAAGATTACGAAGCCTTGGAAATGACGACGTTTATTGATTGTTTGAATGTTATTAAAGTTTTAGAATATTTTTTTAGTTTTACCTTTTTACATTGAATGCAGCTTTTGAAATAAATGAAATATTTAATCAAATTACTACTCAAGTGGTTAATTAAGTGTAAATGAAGACGTACCGTACGTACCATATCGACCAATCAAGATAAATCACTTAATTTCTGATAAGAAATCAAATGTATAATTCTTTATATCTCTATACTTATTAAACTTTTCACTAAATATAAAAGTTTTCTACTCGCAATGGTTGTAACAAACAAATGTCTGTCGCATGAAGCTTTTTTCATTGTTAAACATGGGACGACGTAGTGCCTAATTTTGCCACCAGAGCAGAGAACGTAATGGCATTGTTGGCGCTAGGTAACCGTTTCAACTTCATAATTAACGGTCATTTTCCATAAGTTAACATGTAAATCAACAACCGTCCCATGTTTTTCCTTTCACGCGACAGACATATTACACAACAATACTTTGTTTACTAACAACGAGAAGAAGACTTTGCTAAATATATATAAAATGTAATTGCATTCATCATAAATACATGTTTTCACCTGACAATAAGTCAGATAACTACAAAATTTTATAATTATCTTTATGAACGGATCGGTATTGGATCTTACCAATTCCGTGAAACGTCGCTGTGATCGGGCATAAGTTTACTGTGTTAATATGAGTTTAACCTCCCTATTATTATAATGCTTTTTTAATATTTAACAAAAGTATGACAAAGCAAATAAAAAACATCCTTCTTAAAGAAATATTTTCAATCATCAAAGACTTAAAATCTATCAAACAAAAAAATAATGACATCAGAATAAGACCTTAGCCCATCAGACGGGAAGTATTAACACAATATTGTATTATTGTTATTGATGATGTCACGTGACCTACCTTTCTGATTGGTCTAGTCCTTGTGAGGCCTCATGACGTCATAGTATATATATGTTATCTGATTGGTTAATACTTATAAGGTATCTATGACGTCACAAAACACGTGTATTTTACTAATAATTTATAAGGTTTCGAAATGTCAACATTGAATATAGGCCGACGTCTATATATATATACGTACACGTTATTGAGTACATTATTTAGTAGTTTAAAGATCAATATCTTATTATTTTACATTGGAAATAGACTTTAAAGGTTAAATATTTGTTGAAGATATGAAACTTAAATAAAAATAAATAAATAATTATTTATAATTGCATTACTATAAGTTTTTTCTTTGTAACATCATTATTGATAAATACGTATAATCGTATCTCTGGTACAATATTTTAAGAATTTTTTATTGCATATTTGGATATATAGAGGACCTGGTTTATTAGAGATATAGGGTTATGTATTGCCAATTTATTTCAGATTTGTTAATATCATCAAAATCTAGGAGAAAGACGCTGTGACGTCATAGTCATGCAACAAATTTCCCTATGCTTGTGTGTTAAATATTTGCATGACTATGACGTCACAGTATTTTGCAGCACAATTTTAAAGGTGTTAGATTTTTCAACAAATATTGAAATTTCTTAACTCGAAGAATTTTATAACAGTAAAAATATAAGCAGTGTCCAAAAATTTTATTATAATTTTCTTTTGATAAAATTTATATACATGATAATTTATTTTTGTAAAAACTATTTATTGTCCTAGTCCACGCTGTCTAAATGAGATAAGGATTTTTGGTTGACCACAGCTATGGTAAATATATACAATATTGTTAAGACAATATGTTTGATGAGTATATTATAGCATTGACATACATTTTAAGAGAAATTATTATTTGCATGTTATGTGCAATGTTATGGTTGTCTAATTAATTATGTATTAGCAATATGAGCATTAATTAAATAATACAATGTAGTGTGAAAGTAAATTACAACCTGCATGTTCTTATAGATAGAGATTTATGATATCTTATCATGTCTTATATAATGAAAAATAATTAATAATTGGTGAACTTTTTTAATAATGTAGCCTATGAAGGGGAGTTTAAAATACAAAATACAGATATGTAACTCCCTATTTAAATTTAATAATCGGTTTAAAGATATTTCAATTTATTTTAAACTTTTAGATATTAAAAAAATAAATCATAAAATAAAATATATAAATATTGTATGAGCGCCACATATATTATATCGTTTTCAGTAATGTGTGGGTGATATATAAGGATGTAGAATATAATTTCATATTCTTTTGTAACTTTATTCGAATAATACATATTAGATAATGAAATTAGTAACTAATATTATACTCAAGTGAAATTTATTTAGAAACGTTTATACATAATTATAATTCTAAAACAGAAACATAATTTTAATAACACGGTATCTGATAATATAACATTTGATATTATCTAAAAAAAAATTAATTAACTTAATTATATTATTTATTATTATAAACATATAACAGACAGGCTTGGGTACTTTCTTATTGACAGTAAGTCAATAGTACGGCCATCTGTACTAACATTATTAACTTTACGACATTGCATGTTATTTTTCCTATACATGAAATATCCTGTAAATACTGCATAATTATAATTATTTCCTAAAAAAAATGTATTATAAACATTCAATTAGAGTTATTGTAAAACAGTAAAATTTACATGATATTTCTTCCGGAAGAAGCCCGAAAATGATTGCATTTTGATTTGTGTATGTTGTATTTTAACACATATGTTCATATAATTGTATTGCAAAACCCACAACAAAATTTCAAAACCGAATATGTACATACTTGACATATCCGGAGGCATATAAAACTAATACGACTATAGTAGTTAAGGATACAGAATGATAAGAGCTCTGTATTTCCTGGCTCTAAACGTTAGCTGCTATTTCTAGAGCAGATATCTATCGACACCGAACCAGCAGCATGCTGTAGGGACCAAGCTACTCATTGTGTATATTATTAGTCTCTACACAAAATTATACAAGGTAAGACACATTCTTATAAATAGGTCTCATCATATTTTAACTAAATACTTATAATTATAAGGATATCCGTATTAGATTCTAGATAAATTTCATGCAATATGGTTTTGTATGATAAGACTTTAAGAGCATGTTGTATATATATTACTGTAAATATTTAAAGAAAAATAATCGTATAAAAGAAATATTATGTTGTGAATTTTAAAAATGAATGAAATAAAAATTTAAAGGGCTATGTGGTTAAGTGCTGTACTTTTTGTGTATCGATTACATATCGTACTAAAAATTAAAAATACGTCAGTTTTCTTCATCACATCAAGGAAGTAGGAGAATGGCAATGATGTAAGGGTAGTGTAACACGGATCAGCTGTTCGACGCAGTCCCATTTGATTAGCATGTAAACCTTTTAAATGTGACATTTTTTTTATTAAAATTTATTTATTTATTTATTTTTTTTTTTAATTTTCAGCATATAATATATAGGGTCATATTATTTTTTTTTATTATATTATAGGGCTTTTTCAATGGTGAGCAAAACTAAAAACTTAATTAAAAAGAAAATCGGCTCGAATAATTATTGTTTTTAAATTTATTGTGGCTTTTAGGTACTGAAATCTGTTTCTAAAAAAAAAATCAGAATTTTTGTCTCAATGCTATAATAATGTTTACATGTTAATCAAATAGGACCAAATATTAACTCTTATAAAAGGGACTATGTCGATCAGCTGATCCGGGTTACCTTCCCGTTAATTGGCTTAATTAAAGTTCAAGTTAAACATAATTATATAATTTTTTTTTCCATAAATCTATCCACGAACGTTTTTAGAGTAAATATAGAGGATTTGTCAGGTGCGTAAGGTAATTGTCAATATTTTTGTTATGTTTTTTGAACCCTCTAACAACACCCTTAAAATCATGCTGCAAAACGCTGTGACGTTATAGTCATGCGATTGCAAGCATAGGGAAATGCGTTACATGACTATGACGTCACAGCATTTTTCTCCAGCAATTTTGAAGGTGTTACAAGGTTCAAAGAAATCTGAAAAAAATTGACAATACATAACTCAAGGTCCTCTATACAAATATGAAATAAAAAAATTCATGAAAGTTGTCCATTGTCAGATCATTCAACAGTTGCATGTTAGATTTTCAATTTTTTTATATAAATAAACTTTTCTACGGTATATACAATTACACGATGATATCTAAGCCACGAGATATAACTGTAATCTGTTATGAGATCCATGACACGAAATAATAGTTTTTACTATGATACATTAACGGTCCTCATATTATTATATTAATATATTATAATGATGATTGAAATACAATATTTTAGTAACGGTTGAATTTTGACAGTATGATTTGATACGTGATTGTAAATAATATGAAATTTCCCAATAATGCGGTTATGAAAAATAAGGTATATAGTAGACGTAACACCATTGGGGTGTCGTATAGGAGGTACAGGTGGGGTAAGGGTTGGGGGGGGGGGGGCGTTTATTGTTAAAGTTAGGTCAAGCCTGTAAAATTTTAGCTTATAACAAGGAAATTTATCTTCACACAAGCAAATGGAGCGTTGAAGTTTTCTCGTAAAGGAAAATTGTATCGTGTAATTCAGGCTTAAAAAGTGTTATGTTTGATAAGACGATATTTCAGCTTCTTTTATATATAATGTATATATATATATACCTAAACTATATATTGAAAAAAAGACTAAAGTTTGTTTTTTTCAAAGAATGAAAGGGCTTAATTATGTGTATATTTCTTTTCATATTATAAATATTTTATACTACATGATAAATTTATATTCATTAGAAAGCATGTTTTGGAAAAGTTAGATTTATGAAAATAATTGTCCAAATAAAATAGTTTTAATTAATTTTTTTAATAATTTAATTTAAATTTATGAAATTAAAATTAATTATTAGTTTTTCTTAGGAATTTTAGGACCCTCACAACTCACAGAAAAAAATAAAATAATCGCCACTTAATTGCTTATTATATTTTTAAGACTCTAAAATTAATATTTAAGTTTAAAACCAAATATTAATTATATTTATTTTTTTTAATTTCTTTTAAATTTTTGATATTAGTACGATTTTTAAATACATTTTTAATTTATATTTTCTGAACATAAAAAATATTGATATTGTTACGATATTTTATATATTGATGACAGAATTTATATAACCTTGATGGCACTACAAACTCGTAAAGATGTGAAGTTAGTGCAATTGGAGTTTGGTGAATTTGTGACAAAATTGCAATTTTGTTGATTCATTGTTGTGACGTAAGTCCAACCTTCATTTTGTTTAGATCATTTTACCAACAATTGTAAATTAAATGTAAATTGGACTTTTGTCACAACTCCATCTGTCTCCAGTACACCAATGAATCAACAAAATTGTAATTTTGTCACAAATTCACCCATCTCAAATTACCATTGTTTATGACTAATTTGTTTCATGATTTGCTAATTTCTGACTTTGTTAAAAATTTGTAATTTAATTTATTTATTTCTGACTTAAAAAAAATGTAATTTAATGATAATTTTTTAATAAAAATATTTTTTTATTTCTTTTCAATTTACAGTACTTCGTGTTAATTTACTCAAATGGTATTCAAATGAATATTATTATTTTGTTATAATTTTTTATTTAATAAAATTTCAGAAAACTTATTATAAATATATTCAGTACTTAAAATATTTCAAATTTGTCTTAACTTTAGTAACTACAATTTTATAATTGATTCAGAATATTACTTTAACTATGAATGAAGTTGCTCTAATCTGAACATCTCATAAAAGCAAAGAATTGTTTATTTTCCTTTTTCTAGGAGAAATAAGTATAGTCGTCGCCTCGGAAAATTTCTCTTTGCGGCCTTGTTAATCACCATGCCAAGTAAGAATAACACAGGACATGGTGATTAACAAGGCTGCAAGTGAGAAATTTTCCAAGGCGACGACCGTACAATATCGCGTATCACATTGCAAGTTAATTCTGCACTCCACTGCTTGTTCTCCACCACAATCCTCCGGTTATATGACGTCATAAGCAAGGTCATCACCCCGCCTCAACCTTGATCATTGTTGCACTACTCAGTGCCTGCAATAATGGGACTTGTAACAATAAGACTGGAACATCATATCACACGATTTTTAATTTTTTTTTGTTGTGTTCAATAAAAGTAATAGACATTCACGCTAAATTGAACTTGAAGTTTTTTTGTCTCATATAGTCAACCAAGTGTTGTATATTAAATTAACCATAAAATGAGGTTTTATAATGATGCATTCTTTTCAATTCTTATTATATTAAGCTATTTAGGAGTCATTAAGGTGATTGGTGAATCTCATTTTTAAAATACAATTAGATTGACAAAAGAATAATAATAATAAAATGATTTTTACAAATTTTTAACTAAAGGGAGTATCATTATTTTAATATAAAAATTGGAATAAAATAATAACATGAAGCCATACTTCAAAATTCATTAAAAAACACTAAAATATTTTAATAATGAAAGATAGACAATAATTGTTTATGTTAAAATGTAAACAATCTTCAAAAAAAATATAATTAAAATTTGACAATATAGATCATTTTTAACGCGCGTGCACAGATAAGAAAATAAACCTTTTCAGAGAGTGAATTTATTTTGCTATTTATATGATATCAGTGTGAATTATTAATAAAATTATTACACGTCAAATAATCAAATTATTACTATTATTTAAAATATCGTGCATTTTTATTATTCAATGGGCTATGATCAAAAGATTACATTCACGCATAATTCTATATACAGCATAATGATGTGCATAGTATTAAATAAGGAATAAAAATAATTTTTTTACCGTAAAATACAGCTCAAAGTTATTTGAACATGTATCAGACTGCTAAAATTTTTATTCCTTTCAGCTTGGTTTGAAAAATATTGAAAACTGATCACACCAAGATAATTTGAATCAAAGATTTTTATTCATTTCTAACATAAAAACTTTCTGAAGATACAGGAACAAAGGGAAGTTCTTTGTATTTTGTATCAATTGACTATTATTGTTATTTTTTCTATTTCGTGTTTACAGTGTCGTTTATTATGTGTCATATATGGATGTTTGTCCACGGCGTCGTATTTCTTTCAAAATTTATGACGAGTGGGTTTGTCTTACTTCCGGTGTTCAGACGTACAGTCTATGGAGGTTTGGTGAAGCTAAACTCTTTTAGTATTGACAGAATCTCCCGATTGCAAATCTTCATCTCTCTGTCCATTGCAGCTCTAACAAATGAGGAAGGAGTGACCCAGAGGTGCACAACCTAAAAGTTCAAATTAATAAAAATAATGAGATATTAGAATGTGAAAATTTTGTAAAATCGAAAGGTGGAGTAAAAATATGGTACTGTGAATTTTTTCAGATTTTTCTTAGACCGGGAACTATTTATAAATAATTATTGAAAGTATATTTTGATGACGTCACGGGTGGCACTCCTTAAGAAAAAGGATAGGGTAGTGCCACCCGTGACGTCATAATTTCAATAATTTTTTAAAAATAGTTACCGTTCTTAGAAAAATCTGAAAGAATTCACAGTACCATATTTTCACTCCACCTTTCGACGATTAAGCCACTAAAATTTTCACATTCCAATATCTCATTATGAAATAAAAAGAATGGATCCACTTGTAGGCACTTATTGAAAACTTTCAACATTTCATTGATATAAATTTGTTTAGACTGTGCTATCTTATCATTTCGAATGTGCGTCAATAGATGTTATCAATTAATTGATAAACAAATCTTATCATTAAAATTCGAGACTATTCTATTTCTATTTTAAATGAAGAGTTTATTTCTCACTATCGAAATGATGAGAATTATCCATCACCCTCATTTTGTTTTCTGATAATAATATAAAAAATAAACTAAAAAAACAATTAAAAATGTAGTAAAAATAAATAAAGTTAGGGTTTCGGAAGGTTCAGGGTTTCAAAGTAGCATGTAATTAGTAAGTAAAAGTACCTAGTTAGGGTTTGATTAAAAAAAAATATAAACAAATAAATGTCAAAGAATTAATGAAATTTTTACTAGCCCCCATAAAATAAACAAATTTTATCATTTTTTAAAAAAAGTAAATATTTGTCTCAACATATAAAAATATACAATGTCAGCATTCACTGTTTTTTTTTCTGTTTTTTTCCGTCATTGTTGTTTTGCCTGTCGTTTTCGCACACAATACAAAATGCAATCAAATTATTTCCTCGAAAGCTATAGCTGAAAATATTGACTTTTTTACAATATCATTCTAATTTTTACTGTCATTTTATATTATTTTAAAGGAACCATGCTACAAACAAAATTAAAATTTAAGAGAGAGAAATATATTAAAATATTACTACAATTATACAATTAGAATATTTAAAACAATATTAAATTATGTAAAAACGTATAATAAAAGTGAAAATTTATCAATTATATAATAAAACAATAAACCCCTTATCATCGCCGAAGGGCATCGTAAAAAAATGCGAATTGCCAAGACTCATCCCAGTTCTTCTCTTTGTGTTGCAACAATGTAAGTTTGGCCCGAGGCAGAGGAATGCAGGCAGGCGCCGAGCAACTGATAATTACATGTCTATACTTGTGTTTGAGTCGACTGATAGTCTTTCTTACCTGGCATGCATGTGTATAAAAAATATTCCTGTGGTCTTTAGAAAATAGGAATTCAACATGTGTGTATAACGGGTAAACTGCATGAAATTTTACAATGCAGAAATGGATAGAGCGGTGCAAACTCTGATGTTTTAGAACCTGCTGGTATTTTTAAAATATCGAAGGTATAACTGCAGGCGTCAATTCTTAATAAAAAGGATAGGACTTAAAGGGGCGTAACTTTGAATAAATTTTTAGTAGTAATATTTCCTGACATATAAAAATCTGAAAAAAAATTGGAGCAGCGTAATTAATTTCTGAAATTAAAATATTTCATATTGGTAATCTATTTTCAATTTTGCCGCTATTACAAGATGAATTTTCTATTTGGTGCATGCATTTTTTTTTTTTTTTTACATTGCAGTTTTAAATTTTAATCAAATATTTTATAATTATTAAAAGTTAGTCACAAAGAAAAATTGTAAAAATATTCAAAATAGAAATAAGATATCGTTTAATACCATCTATATAGGAATATAGAAATATTTTATATATGCAACATAATGTTATATTTTGTATTATTTATAATTAATTAATTATACTTTGCGATGATTTCTAAACAAACGTAAAAGTGTATGTTAAAAAGTTGGTTTTTAAATTATGTGCATTTGAAATTCAAATTTATGTAACTTCATTGATCGTTTTAAAAATACTTTTTTGTTCTATTTATAATTTAATTATATTCATCATTATTTAAATTTTATGTTGATATATTTTGAGCGTGACACAAATTAGAAATCTTCAACAGTTGCTGTTTTTTTTAAACAGGTCAATATTTATCGTGTGCGTTTTAATTAATAATAATAATTGTTTATTGGGTTTAAAAATACAAAATATAGGGAAAATATTAATAAATAAATATATACAAAGCCCAATTGGTGAATGTAAAAGACGAAAGTCCATACACAAAATGCGTACATTCACCCAAAGAAAATAATATAAATCAGACAATGATATTGTAATATAATAATATTGCGTTTTAATTATTTGAATCGTAATGAATTAATGCGGGATTTTTTTTATTTGCTGCATAATAGAGGCAGACCTCGAGTTATTGTTTTTTTCTGATATTTTTTAAATCCATGCATTTTTTTATTCCACAATTAGGTACTTATACTAATTACTTAATAAATTTGAAACCACACGAACTTTCTGAAACCCTAACTTGAGCATTTCACGGGCTCTTTCGGAACGGGGGCAGCCACGACCTTGCAATTCATCGCGGCATTTACCTGTGACTGAGGGAAACGTGGAAACCTCAGCCAGGGTGGACGCTACATTTTTTTATCAATGAGCTGAAAGTTTAATGGCCAGAGGAACCACATAGTGGAAAAGCGCAAGTTAACTCTGGTTGAAAAAAAGTGATTTTTTTTTTTAAATGGTTACCCATCCAACTATAACCACGCTCCTCGTTGCTTGACTTTGGTGATCTGATGATATCCGGTCAGTTCGCACCATTCATGCTCTCACAGCACCTTTAGACAGCATAAACGTTACTCCTGCCTCACTTGCTAGAGCTGCAGCTACAATAGACAGAGAGATGCAGATTTGTGATTTTGGGAGTTGTAAGAAGAGCACCCAGTCTATCAATATCAAAATAGTTTTGGTTCACCACGATTTCATAGAGGACATAAAGGACCAAGAGATGGCGCTGACGTCTGAAAATTTTGCTCTTTGCATCGAGGATACGGCAATACCTATAGCATAGAAAGAATAAAAAAAATTATCAAATTTTTAGGAAAGAAATCACTTACGAAGTTGAAATATTTTTTTATATTTGTCCGAAAGTATTTGACAACTAATTATGGTGTTGTCATTTCTGTAAAATTATGCTGTGGCTGCTGACAGAGCATTTACATGATTTTACAATGTTAATCATATACAGCAATCCTCGCCAGACGCACGTAGTTCCAGCAGTTACCACTAGGTTCGCACTAACTTTATGACGCCAATAGACTGCGTGGTAACACCTCCCAACAAAACAGAAGTTCACGCCATCTCGAATTCTTAACAATAGCATTGATGCTCACACAAGGCACACTTGTCGCTTTGGAAAATTTCCTACTTGTTAATCACCATTCACTGTGTTATTCCTACGAGACATGTATGATGATTAACAAGACTGCAAAGGGAAATTTTTTGGCCGCGTCTCATTTAAAGAATGCATACTAAAAAGTGTATTGACGTCATAAAGACAGGTATGGACATCTGGTGGATTTTACCTGAGTGATTTTAAAATTGTCATTGTTTTGATATCTGAGCTTTGCTAAAGTACACGTGTAGTTGAGTCATACTGATTCTATAGAGGCTGTTTTCAATGCCATCTCTTGGTACTTTATGAGGTCAATACACTTCAAAAACTAATTAGTGTAAATACTTAATTTTAAATGAGACAACTGTACACTAGCGCCAACACTTGCTAGTGTCAGAAATTGGAAACATTTGCATCAGCTGATCGATGTTAAAAAAGTTAGTGTCTATGTTAGTGTTTGAAGTTGCTATTTCAAACACTAAATACTAGAACTAGACCCTTCAAATACTTGAACACTTGCGCTAATTGAGACAACAGTTAAAATGTCAATATGGCGTCAACACTTCAAAAAACTGACAATCGATAATGTGTTTCGTGTGCATTTTCGTGGATTGGCCTACACTCAAAGAATGTACATTGACGTTCTCGGAGGTTTACCTTCTGTCTAGTCTCCTTGGTCTGACATTCTTGTAAGCGAGGCCGCACTGGAGTCAAGGGCGGACATCGCCTCCGCGGTCAGTGCCAGCACAGCAGCTGATTGCTGAGGCTGCCAGGAGCAGGCAGATTTATATATGGGACTGTTCGTGTTCTGAGAGGAATGTAAAATAATTTATCTACATACTGTCTTGTAGAGCAATTGGCTTATCTACGTTAATATGCACTTGCCAAAAGCATGGTCATATAGATTTATATGGGACTGTTTGTGTTCTGAGAGGAATGTAAAATAACCTATCTACATACTGTCTTGTACAGCAATTGGCTTATCTACGTTAATATGCACTTGCCAAAAAAGCATGGTCACATAGATTTATATGGGACTGTTTGTGTTCTGAGAGGAATGTAAAATAACCTATCTACATACTGTCTTGTAGAGCAATTGGCTTATCTACGTTATATGCACTTGCCAAAAAAGCATGGTCATATAGATTTATATGGGACTGTTTGTGTTCTGAGAGGAATGTAAAATAACCTATCTACATACTGTCTTGTAGAGCAATTGGCTTATCTACGTTATATGCACTTGCCAAAAAAGCATGGTCATATAGATTTATATGGGACTGTTTGTGTTCTGAGAGGAATGTAAAATAACCTATCTACATACTGTCTTGTAGAGCAATTGGCTTATCTACGTTATATGCACTTGCCAAAAGCATGGTCACATAGATTGTGTATACTCTGAGTGGAATGTATAATAACTTATCTGCATATAACTTGTTAGATATATAGACAAGTGTCCATTCAAGAAGATTTATATGGGAATGGTACAATAATTGTAATACTAAATATGAAATAAACTTATATACAAAACCACCAACATACATAGGCGGGGAAAATGGCATTACTGTTTTTAGCATAATGTATTTTATAATATTTTTTTTCTCAATCAAGTTAAATTATAAATTATTTGAAAAGCGAAACTATGATTTTATACTATGTCTACCATATATATTATACATTTAAGGCTTACAAGAATGTGATCTTTGATCCAGCACCTCCAAAAAAGAAAAATAATTTTAATGTATTTTAGTCAATTTACACAAAAAATTTTTAAAGCTTTTGACATACATACTACGTGTTACAAATAGAACAGTTAGTACTATCTCGAGATTTATATAAAGATAATTGACATTTCAAGAAATGAGAAATTGATAGCCCTCTTTATTTTATTGTTTTATTGGCACACGTGTTTGTTATAAAGATTGCATGTGAGCTCTTGACATTATTGACATTGGTTGACCCGTTACAGCTGATGTGGTGCAATTAACTTTATTACGATTTAAAATATAATTTAAAATGTATTTATTTTTTAAAAATTTTATTTTAAAATATGAAATAATATTAAAATTATAATATATATTTTTTTAATTGCTTATATCAAACATTATACTTATGTTTGTTTTTTTTTAATGATGAATAATTTGTTAATGAGTTATTTAATTATTAGTGTATAAATAATAAATAAATTTCTTTCACAATTGAAATGAGAATTATCCTCTAATCATAATAGGGGACATTCACAAAGCATTTTAACCCCCACTTTAGCCCCGATTTTTAACCCTGGTGCTAAACATGGTACTAAATCAGGGGCTAACCATGTTAAGTGGAGTTTAGCACCATGTTTAGCACCAGGGTGAAAAATCGGGGCTAAAGTGGGGGTTAAAATGCTTTGTGAATATCCCCCATTATATATTATTATTCTTTATTATAGTTTTACATTTATCAAAAGTGTTAAGTAAGGAGAATAAAATACACATAATTATGATATCAACCTAAGGAAATATGTTATCAAATGTTGATTTTATATTTATTAACAATAACTATATCGAGGGGAAAATATTTATGCATACGCAATAGTCTTCATATACGTAACCCTCTAATGTTACAGCTCTTTAGTAAGTGATCCCTTACGGGGTAAGCCGGCAGCATTATTATTTCAGCCGTCCACACATTGATTTCCACAGCACTCGATTCTTACATTGTCAACTTGCTTCAGAAATACACATGATACCTGCTCGAGACACATTTCAAGAAAAATATTATAATGATTTAAGTACTGTAATTGTTTTATTAGCAATATTGCACACGTGTTTTTAATTAAGATCGCATGTGAGCTCACTGCCATCATATCATTGACATTGGTTAACCCGTTACAGCTTATGTACTGCTATTAATGTATATCGAGTAGTTATTAGGTTGTTACGAAACAGCAAATAAAATTAAAAAATTATTTTAGTTATAATATTAAATAATGTTCTTATTTAATATAATTTATTAAATTGAAATATTTTACGTATCATATAAAATTAAAAAAATAGTAATTTTTTTATTTACTGTTACAATTTACAAAATATAATTAGGTTTTCAATTATAGTTTAAAAATATGTATAATAAAAATAATAAACAAAGTTAGTGTCCTTATGAAATAGAATTCCATGTCTGCAACGGATGTCACCTTTTCCGTGAACAATGAATTTAACAAAATGATTGATTGAGTCACAATATAATAAGAACCTAGTATACTTGTGTGTAAAATAACTGTATGTAATATTTGACACAAATTTTGAGGTTTAAATTTTAAAAAAATCAGTTTTTTTTATCACTTTTTGTGTTTGAAGTAAAAATTTAAACTGTCCATTGAAGTGTATCATGTAAACATTGATTTCTTTGTTAACAAATGGAATTAAAATTTTAATGTCAAAACATGAAATTTAAATTTTCTGACAAAAAAAAAAAAAAAAAAAAGTATTCGAACATTAGTAATTCGAAAGACTTTTTCAATTTGAAGAATAGTTAAGTTTTTAAATAATTTTCATCTTAAAAATTTACTATTAAAAATAGTGGTTATATAATTTCAGTCACATGATCTTACAATAACAGAAGAATTGTTAGAATTAACTGTCACCAAAATGTCACGCTTTCAAGTTTCAGTGTCGTCAAGTCGGTGTTTTGAAACCATCCTACCTTGCTGTATAACACAACTGTTTTGTTATTAGTCTTAATGTTCGTGTCGTTAACATTAGACAATGCGTGATGTTTTTGTTTAGAAATATTTGTCAATATGTGCGGGACTTTATTAGTAAGAAATTGTCCCTCGACCGGAATAATGAGCTATCTGCTATTTCAGGTGAGCGCAGTAAATATAGTTGTAAAATAAAGCTCATAATTGCGCTCACCTGAAATAGCAGATAGCTCATTATTGCAACGAAATCATGGTAAGATAGCTCATTATTACCGATGAAATTTAGTTTGAAATACAACTAAATAAAACAGAAAAGTGCGGAAATTAGATCAAAATAATATAATTTTCTTAATAAAGGAGCACTTTCTTAATCTAAATACGTCAAAAATTATATATATATATATATATTTTTTGTAAATGACTTATGTTTTGCAGTTGTTTGTTTCATAAGGTTTCCAATGTGACTTATTGTGACTGAGGAAACCGTGGAAAACTAAAAATTTTAACGATCGTGATGACCCTAGGGACTCGCTTAAGTTAAAAATTGGAATAGATGTTTGATAATGAAGCCTATGTATTCCAATTTTTATAACTCATAGAAAGTAAAACTGTCTGAGAGCGATAAAAAGTGAACGACCTAATCGGGTATCGAACCCACGACTTTCATTGTTACGTCAATCAGTGGTTGGCACACAAAGATGTCACGTACGTCGAAAGTATTGCTGTAATTTTCTCGCGTGCTAGCAATACATAACAATTCAAGTACGGTTATGGATTATTGTGTAGTCTGAACATAGTTTGTTATAATGCTGCATACAATACAGTAAATTTATATCTTGATTATATACTAGGTGTAACATTTTTCATTCTTCACTTTATGTTGCACGTAAGAGCAATATGGGAGACGAATTATTTAATTTTTTTCAGTGTACATATTATGGTTTTAATGTTCTAAATTCCACTTCATTAAAAAATGAACAATAATTACCTTTTTAACTATTTATATATGTATTGTGTATATTGTTAACTTACCTATATTGGTAGGTATATAAAATTCTTACTTCACAACTCCCAAGTAATATAAAATATGATAATATACGAAATATAAATTTCAATGATATCAAAATAATATTAAATAAAAATATTAATTTTTTTAAATTATTTAAAAAATTAATAATAAACATTTTAGAAATAATTAATTTTTGTCAATATCTATAAAGAAATTCATATAATCATCGTAGATTTAATACAAAATGTGTAAGAAATGTGTTAACAAAAGTTAATTCTTTGGATTGTTCTTCTCCAATTATTTATCGTTTATTTATGATTAAAAAATGTAAGCCATACTTTACGTTAAGTCCGTATAGTTAACACATGGTACATTTAGACGATCAATAAAGATAACAACAACTCTAGATAGCTTATCACTTATCAGTCTTGTATGGAATATTGTAGCTTTTAGGTGCAGCCATTATGGTGATATTATTGTGTATATAAATTTGAAACTATTTGAAATCATGCGTACAGTACATACCACAATGTACGCATCCAAAATTCTATTTTTTCGTATTATAAATAATCTTCATTTAATTTAAATCGCATTACATGACCTCGCCATAAAAAGTTATTTTTTTTTTTTTTAGATTTTTTTGAACCCTGTAACAAACCATTTAAAATAATGGCTGAAATTCTGAAACTCGATTTAACCCGGGAAAAAACTCTAGGAGAAAATGTCACTATAACTGCTGGATGTATTATGTTGTATATTATCCTATTTGCATAATGGACATTAATTTTACACCTCATATATTTTATATTACTATTGTTAAAATATTTCCATTGAATATTTTTATAGCTACACCCCTGGATGTCTATTGTAATATTATATTTTTGTTGTCTAGGCGTGTAATAAAGTAGTAATAAACTAGAATGGTATTATAATATATTATACTGGGCTTTGAAAACATTTCTATATGGAAAAAAAAGCGTGCGAGTTCACCATGCATCGTTTTAGGTAGTAAATATCAAGTACTGGGAGTTTAGAACGCTTTCTACCGACCACCTGATTGAAATTTCCACGTTCCCCTAGTTAAACTTGTCAATAACAAGTTGTTGTGTCACACGTATTACCAGAGAGGTTCAACTGAAATATAATTATAAATTATTATAAATATTATTATAATTATGTATAATTATGCACTTAAGACAAAATCTCGCCAATTGTTTTGAGAATTAACTAAGGATTACTATTTTTTTTAGCTTCTTGTCGCTTTTTGTTCAAATATTTTTCCTCTGAAAAGTATGTGGGTCATTTTAACCCCCCTAGTTTAGTTTTTAATTAAACTTTAATTTTAATTAAAGTTTAATTTAATTAATTTTAATTAAAGTTTAATTCTAAAATATATTATATCAATTCGTATTTAAGAACGTTTCAATTAATTTTTTATTTGTTTTAAATTTAATAATTTAAAGCAAACTGTAAATAATTTTTTTTAGATAATTATTTTTGTTTTAAAACATGTTTTGGACTAATTGTAATTAACATTTTTTAAAACAGCAATTTATATAAATAAATAAATGCACTCGCATCTGTTGACAACCTACAGGTTAATTTTGAGATTTAAGCACTTTTGAGTCTTAATTGTTTTAGTGTAAACATAATAAATATATATTTATAATATAAATATAATATATATTATGCTTCAATATTTTTATTCGATTTTTGAAGCTCTTACAGTATTTCACAGTACAGCATACTAAGTACAGTATTTTGGTGTACGTACGTGTAGATTCAACTACGCGCGGCGATCGTCTTTTGCTTTTTATCCCAGCCAGAATAGGATGGCGACAGTCTGCAAAGCTAGGCACCGTTGTGTCTACAAGTATTTTAACCGTAAGATCTGTAAGAATGCACTGTAGGACCAATAATTTGAAAAGAGAAGGCGCAGTGTAATTTTTGGTTAAAAACTTGCCCGCGCCACAGCAGCAAGTGATAAAAAAAATAAAACCTTTTTTTAATTAAATGGTTAAGAGGCTCTAGTTATGAAGTATCGACCTCAAAATTTTTATTACAGAAATGGATAGAGGGTGCAAAGTTATGCTACCCTGATTTTTTTTTCAGATTTTTTACAGGCCTGGAAGTATTTTTAAAAAAATATTGAAAGTTCTGTTTATGACGTCACAAGACGTTGCTCCTTAAGAAAAAGATAGGACTTGCCGCCTCGTGACGTCACAAAAAGGACTTTCAATAATTGTTTAAAAATAGTTCCCGGACTCTAAAAAATCTGAAAAAATTCAGGTTAACATAACTTTGCATTTCTGCAATAAAAAAAATTGAGGTCGATACTCCATTAGGGATTTCTAATTTTTAAATACATTTTTTTTTTTCGTAGCAATTTTTTAAAAGGCGTGTTTAATCTTTCCTTCTCTTTGATTATGCAAATATTAATAGAAAATTTTTGACAGAATAAATTGTTTAAAGCATATCTCCTTAGTTAAAAAGAGAAATATCCAAATTTTAACTAATTTATATATTTTTATATATATATATATATATATATATATATATATATATATATATATATATATATATATATATATATATATATATATATATATATATATATATATATATATATATATATATATATATATATATATATATATATATATATATATATATATATATATATATATATATATTTACCTGTTTCGACGATGACGTATATATTCTTGTTGTCACTCTTGCTAGTCAAAACAATTTATAAACATTTTCTGCTGCGTGACAGTAAAAATATTTCGTCTCAATCAGGATGGTGAAGTCAGCACATTTGCAGAAATGTCGTAAAGAATATCTGGTTTACAATCACACATTTCATAATTTCACAAGTTATTGCTGGATAGATCTTGCAGCTCTTACAATGTTATTGCAATATGCTTGCCTCATGATACTGACTGAATTAAAATGCTGAGAGACACGTTTCATAAAAATAGTGGCTGGTAAGAAAACAATTAAGTTATTAAAAAATTTGCCAATTTTGTCAACGGAGCAGTAGTCCAATTAATTTGTGTAAGTGTCAAATTTGTGGATATTCTGCTTGTAATTTAGTTTTGAAAATTAGTAGACAGGTTTGGAGTATCATATAAGTTTACAACGCTTAAGGTAGAGATAATATGAATCAGCTGTTCGACGTAATCCACTTTGATTTCAATATATTATATTATTATACTTAAGGGCAAGATAACACGAAACATCGATTGTTGTTAGTCCCATTTGATTAACATGTAAACCTTAGCAACCTCATAATAATTCTGATTTTTTTTAGAGACAGTTCTTAGTACCAAAAAAATGTAGAAAAAATTTCAAAACAATCGAACGATCCAATTTTTTAAAATTAATTTTTTTAAATTTTCAGTATAGGGCTTTACCATGGAGACCTAGAATTGTAGCTAAACAAGAAATTAATTTTAAAAAATTGAATCATCCGATTATTTTCAAATTTTTTTCACATTTTTTTGGTGCTAAGAACTGTCTCTCAAAAAATATTCAGAATTATTATGAGGTTGCTAAGGTTTACATGTTAATCAAATGGGACTACAACAATCAATGTTTCGCGTTATCTTACCCTTAATGGAAGCGTTTCACGAAGGATTTTATCCAAAAAGTCATCAACTTTCTCACTAACAGTAGTTAGCACTACTGATTTAGGCTTCCACTAAACGCGATTAGTAAAGAAAACTGGATAACATCTTGAATAGCACCCTAAAGTAAGATCTTTAGTGACAATGCTTGTATTTCAATTATAAAATTAAGTTTCTTGTCCTTTCTTAAAAGCAAAGTCATGCCAATAAGTCACCCTAAGTTTCTAACTTGCCACATGTCTCGATCGATGCCACTTGGAGCGTTCTATCACGCAATTACACCTGCCAGCTGTTTTGCAGTGGCTTTCTCGTGAACGCATTGAGCTACACTCAAATTTACTTACCGGAAGTAGCCGGAAGTGTGAAGTTTGCAGATCTTCTGTTTGTAATTTAGTTTTGAAAATTTGCATAGTGGTTTGAGTTAAAAGTACTGACATTTGTGAAATTGTAACGCTGAAATACGAATATCAATATCCTGTATCGAATGTCACGTTGGAATGGAGTACCGACCTCAAAATTTTTTATAGCAGAAATGGATAGAGGATGAAAAGTTATGTTACTCTGATTTTTTTCAGATTTTTTAGGGACCGGGAAGTATTACTAAAAAGTTTTGGTGAGGTTGGGTTCGAATCCACGTCCCTTTTGGGTCCTATCTTTTATTAACAGAGGCGGCACTTTTTCTGCACTTTCAATAATTTTTAAAAAATAGTTGCGGGCTCTAAAAAATCTGACAAAAATCAGAATAGCATAACTTTGCACCCTCTATCCATTTCTGCAATAAAAAAAATTGAGGTCGGTACTCCATTACTTTTATAAGTGGCACTACTTTGTATTATAAATTTATTACAAAAATTAAAAAACTGTAAATAGTTGAAGAGCATTTTGTAAAGTAAATTATTTCACTGCAATCGTTTGCAACAATTGACGCTTCCAAAAACTAAATGGATTTAGAATATTTTACAAATTAAACAGAAATTGCATTTTCCAAAATAATGTCTAATTAAGTAACTTTTAAATTTTATTAAAAAGACAATTGGGTCATGCGATTCACGAAGCCAGTTAGCCACGTTTCTAACCACGTTTAACTTAACCATGTTTAACTAGGTGGTTTAACACGCAAAACAGGTATAACGTGCATGGTTAGAGACCTGGCTAACTGCTTTGTGAGTCGCACCCAATGGACAACATACTGTAAAATGAAAAAAATTTTATTGCAGAAATGAATAGAGGGTACCAAATCATGTTACTCTGAATTTTTTCAGATTTTTTTGAGTCCCGGAACTATTTTTAAATAATTATTGAAATATCTGCTATTTAAGTTGGTACCCCTGAATCTTTAATAAAAAGGAGAGAGATTGGACACCTATAGGTTGACGCCTCCAAGGGGGCGTGGCCGCACTTACAATAATTATTGAAAAATAGTTCTGGGTCTCAAAAAATTCTGAAAAAATTGAGAGTAGCATAATTTGGTGTTCTATTCATTTCTGCAATAAAAATTTGTCATGCAGGTTGTCCATTTCCACCAAGAAGAATTTCAGCCCTCAATGGACAACGCCCCCAAACAGTTCATTGATGGCGTTCATGGTGTCCTGAAGCGTAAATTATAATTCGTACGAAAACCGCAAGTTACGTTGGCTATGGTCTACTGGGACGATGAATTACGTCCAGACACGCTACGACACGCCCTTCTAACCAAATTGAAAATTCATCATAACAGCCTCGTATGTAGTGATGATTTGAAGGCTAGGTGGGACTAACTTCACATTCGATTGATTGTCATCGTGTTTGTAACGTCCTTTGTCATTGGTGGATAATTTGTAACGAAGAACCTGATTGGCCGAATGGAGCCAAAGTAACATACACGATGTTATTGGGTGTAATTCACGGAGCAGTTAGCTAGTTTTCTAACCACGTTTAACTAGGTGCTTTAACACGTAAGACAGGTATAGTTAAACGTGGTTGAACGTGAATAGAAACTTGGCTAACTGCTTCGTGAATCGCACATTTTTAACATTTTAAGGGGCATTCACAAAGCCTTAAGGCCACAATTAAGGCTCAATAATTTAAGACCAGAAATTTTAGGTCTAAAAAACACGTCTAAAATCAAGCTTTAAATTATCGAGCCATAAATGTGTTCTTAAGACTTTTTGAATGCCCCTTTTTATGTCTAAAAGATGACGTAATCTTGTCTATTTTCCACTTTTTTCCTCAAAAATGGTGCAAAGTTGGATAAATTAAGCGAGGAGAGAATGTGATAGCGAAGAAAAGATGATATTTATTTCAAATCGGACACCCTAGCTATCCTTCCATTCAGCGATGTCTGTTTTTTTTTAATTTCTTATGATGTTTTTTTCAAGATTCATATAAATAACAGGAAAGATCAATTTGACACTATTGGTGCTAATTTGACTAAATTTTGATTTAAGTAACTGTAGTCCCAATGATATTTTTCCAATTCATTTCCCTATACAGCATATATCTCGGAAACTTTATTATATAATATTTTGCTCTTTTTTATGATAAATTATATTTTTTCCCTCTCTCATAATTAATTATTATTTTTATGTAGATGTAATGAAAATATGGGAATGGGGTAATATTATTTATATACCAGATAGAGTTTGGTGAAACTAACACTTAATATTATTAACATTTTAAACACATTGGGGGGCATTCACAAAGCACTTTAACCCCAACTTTAGCCTCAAGTTTTATCCCTGGTACTAAACATGGTGCTAAACCAGGGGATAACCATGTCTAGCTCCTAGTTTAGCACCATGTTTAGTACCAGGGATAAAACTTGGGGCTAAAGTTGGGGTTAAAGTGCTTTGTGAATGCCCCCCATTATTATCAACATCACATATAATTTTATACAATGCTTATTTTGATAATGAACTGGAAAATTAATTGCTAAGCTTTTATTGAAAATCCAGTTTATTTTTTTTATACAAAAAATGCAGTTACATATTTTGGAGTTACAAACATGAAACATACCAAATATTCTTCAGAGTCTACCAGCATTGAATGTTTTGGCTTAATTAGTAAATTTAAATATGTGATAAAATAATTATGAATAATATGGGCTCACTACCAGCATATGTAACTTACGACGTCACAAAAGTGAAATTTAGTCAATAGTATCGTATCTTTTAGTGCAAGGTTTGTAACCTTCATTAGTTCGAATGTTGAATTACAGACACCTGCAAAAAACTGGAATTTTCCATACACGTAAAATTTGCGTTTGATGTCTGTGTCAATCTGCAAGATAAAATATCGTCGTTCTGTTTTACTCGACGGTTTTGATTGTTGTGAAGAGATGTCAGTCAAAACGGAAATAGGGAGTCATCGAACAAATAAAGGGTAAGGTAACACGGATCAGCTGACCCAATATTAAAATAATCCCACACATGAAAATTATGAAAAAAAAAATTAAAATGTTCTCTTCTACAATACATCCCCTATAAGTAGTTAAAATATCAGGTATACAAATACGATCTACTTTTTGAGTTATGAATTTTTAAAGTTGACTGATTTAACATGGAGAAATTGAACTTCCATATTAAATTAGTCAACTTTAAAACTTTAAAACTCAAAAACTTGCTTGAATTTATATACCTGATATTTTAGCTACTGATGGGGGTGTAGAGGAGAACATTTTAATTTTTTTCCATAATTTTCATGTGTGGGATTATTTTAATATTGGGTCAGCTGATCCGTGTTACCTTACCCTTAAATAAACAACAGACGACGATATATAGAATTTTATTGTTTGATGCAATTTAATCAAAGAAGCTGAAATGTCGCCTTGGGGATAGGCAACTTGTTTTGCATCTAAGTAATGTTGGTTGCATATGCTGCAGGGGCCACGTAATTTCTTCATGATAAATGAGATTCGGTTGCAACATTTTTTCTTTTACTTAACTTTTAATCTCAGTATCTTCAGCATCGTAATGATGTGTTCAAAATGGATGGAATCGAATGAAATAAACTTTAAAAAATCGATAATGTTCTGAAATTTAATCTATTATGGTTCGACCAAATTCATGGAGTCATTTTTCTCATTTACAAGATTGGACGCTCTTCTTCACCCAAAAATACAATTCCAACGTGACTTGACGCAGTGGTATGCGCCTCTGATTCGAAATCGGATGGTCGTGAGTTCGATCCCAGCCATGCACCGCCAAACTTTTCACAAGTGGCGGTTGCTATCCACTCGTGCATCCGGGAGGACATTTATGACGTCCTCCATCAATTGCCGACCATCCTGACTAAGATTTACATGATTTCCTTAGTCTCACAGTACAGAATTCGGTAAAAGCAACAACAAATATTTCATTTGATCTGTTTATTGGATCCAATACAGAAATGCCATTTTATAGATGCATGATATAGTACATTTCCAGCAAAGAAACAACATACAATAATAACAATTAAAAAATACACATTTCTTTGTCTCAAACAGCTCCAGTTCCTAACCAATCAGGCAAGAGTAAAGTTCATGCTTGTATAAATATAAAGAACATTACACGTCCTATAATATAAATATATAAACAACAACATTGATTTCTAAGTATCCCGAGTTTGTTCCACTTTGAAACTGCTCCGTGTAAACAAACAGTAAACATGCGTGCGTGAGACATCAGTATATAGAAATACCAAACTGTAACACCACCTATTGAATTCTCTCTGTTGCTGCGTGATGATACAAATACGTAGTTTGTGTTGCTATGGTCAAATAAAATTAAAGGTCTCACCGGAAAAAGGTAATTTGATTTATTTTTTTCGACAAAATTAATCGATCTACGCCTTAATAAATTTTTAACAATATATTTATATATATATAATGCTATAATGGTCTTTTTGTATTTGTTTTTAAATTAGGTATCAGCTAAACCACATATGTATATAGAATATACAGTATTACATAATTTATTCATCCTTAATTCTCATTATTTGACTGCATTTATTAAAAAACCTAATAGAGGATAGTCAGCTGATTTTGCAGGATGCACCGTCCTATTGAAACTTATGTAAACTGTAAATTGCTTTGTATGTCATAAAAGAATACTTTAGAGAAAAAAAAGTTAAATTAATAATGAATTAAGTTAAACTCATTAAAAAAATATTCAAATAATACTTTATTATCTCCTACGTGAACACATTAATAAAATACAAAACGAAAATAAAAAAATCCATGGGTCCAATGACAAAAATTGATAAGCTGAGTCCTTTTGCTCCATTTACATGCATTGTTAAAATGTTAATTCATTATGATACTAAAATAATGAGAAAATAAAAATGAAAATAAATTTAGGAAATAAAGAAAGTTCAAAAGTTTAAATTTCGTATAAAAAATTTGCATTTACTCATAGTTTGGATAATTTGTATGTAAAATTGGTACACTATTTTTATTGTAAAACTAAAATCCACATCCTTGGTTCATTAAATCAATCAAACTGTAGTTGTGTGTGCACGCCACATCAACGTGTGGAGGCGTGTTTTCTTGACGAATACTCCGAAGTCACGCACCCCTTGTCCGACATAACAATACACGGAAGCTAGTTTGGAAATTGATTGGTTGAGAATTTCAAATATTTAGATGGAGTTTTGTGCAAAGTTCAGAGTATTTTCGTGCATTTTTAGTACTGACGTTTCGTGTGGATTTGAATGACAGTTTTAAAATTATAAAAATAAAACCTAATACTCTTGATATTTTTAGCTAGAGTAAAAAAAAAGGAGAAAAAAATTGAGTAATTTAATATTGCATGTGTATAATATAGTCTAATAAGCGAAAAATGCCTGAAATTTCCGTAGTTCCGAATTTATTTAACCAGTAATCGGAATCGGAAGTGGAAAAAGCGTCATTTCCGGAAATTTTTAGTCGATAATTTTCACTTGTTTGATTACATATTTTTAAATTTTATTGCATTTTTATTTGAGTATGCTTATTTGTTTTTATTCTAAAACTCTGAATTTGGTAGTGCAATTTTAACAACGAGCACTTGACAATTAGAAGTATATATGTAAAAATGTGTCCATACTGATCACGGTTTCCATGGTCCCCTCAGTCACAAATAAATAAATTTTGAATTGTATGGGCTCCCAAAATACACAGTGTTAGGTTCTGAGGCTTATGAAGAGCTGGGAATGCTTAAAATTCAAATAGCTTAGCCATTATATTACTAACCATACATTTAGGTTAAATAAAAGAAGAAAAATAATTTATTTTCTTCTATAACAGGATTGATTAGTGTTAATTCTTAGAAACAATTTATTTCTTATAGCAATTTGATTGTGGCCCAATCATTGTCAAATTACCTTGCACGAAGCATGAAATTAAAGTTAATTAACACATTTAGAACGAATCTATACCATGACATTTTTTACCATGAAAATTAAATATACTGTATAATAACAAAGTTAAACTCTTATCTGATTCTCCTGCATTACCTGAGAAAAAAATCAACACAACAGTTAGCAAATCTTCAGAATTATAAAGTATCGATTGAATAATTATTAAAGTTATATAAAACCGAGATTTTACCTCACAGGTAATATAAAATTCAGTTTAGTGAGGGAACTGAGGAAACTTATAATAAACTTAGTAAATTTTAATGATCACGGCTGCCATGAATTTGTTTAGCTTCTAATAACGAAATTAGTAGAAAATTGAAGTTTAAATTGGCAATAAAACTTTAAGGAAGTTGGTCTTTCAAAAATTATATTTATAATTTTATTTTGTTAATACGGCTGCAAAAGTTTTTCTGCATTTTGATAAATCTATCAACAATTTTGAAGCAGCTAAACTTGTACTATATCAATCATGAAGTTTCTACTTATAAAAATAAAAATAAATGTCACCGCATCAACACACCTCCTATAAAATTAATTAAAAAAAATCTTTCCTTGGCGAGATTCGAACCCACGTTCTTCCGATCACACCATCTGACAGTCACCTTCATTGTTTCAGGCTGGACTCACGATGTACCGACGATGACGTCAGACTTCTCGATGATACCCGAACATCCCCGAAGCCTTCACGAGCCTCCAACGTATGGAGCACCATGATCAGGTCACGCAAGATCACGTCCTTCTTGGCTGGGGCTGGCTTCCTGCTGGTTCTGGGGGTGTATGCTCTTCACTCCACCTCGCAACAATCAGTGAGTCATATTTGTCAAGCTATGTCAACATCAAAAATGACACTGTCGCAGTGCGATTCGTATCGGATGGTCTTGAGTTCGATCCCAGGCACCGCCAAACTTTTCCACATGCGTTTGTCACAAAAAACACCTCGTGCATCCTTCATTAATTGCCGACCATCCTGACTGAGGTTTCCATCGTTCCCTCATTTACAGCTAAACAAATTCTGGGATGAATTGATGGACCATAACAACCTTGATTTGAAAAGGGTGTACAAAGTCCTAAGCTATGTAGTGCTCACGAAGAGCTAGGAATTTTGCAGGGGTTGTAGCTTGGGGGGGAGGGGGTGGAGAATTTGAATCATTGGTAGAACATTCACGACTAATTTTTTTAACACTGATATTATTATGTATTTTTAACTTTACTTACTTTAACCCTAGCATTTCCAAGGAATTTTTGTCACACGCCAAGGAAGAGAAGGGAGGTCAAAATGGCCCGCTATTTAAATTACATGCTAAAAAAAAAAATCCTAGTAATTTTTTTTTGCGGAAGTACTGTACATTGCTGCGTGGCTAATTAAGAATTACATTTTTTTTTTTCATAATTTTCGGAGCAATATTCTACACTTTAAAAAAGTTACAGGTCGTCTCACCCCCCCCCCCCTAGTAATGCTAGGGTTAAAACTAAAGTCTTCTACTCGCAATGGTTGTAACAAACCATTGTTTATAATGTCTGTCACATGAAGCTTTTTTCATTGTTAAACATGGGACGACGAAGTGCCTTATTTTGCCACCAGAGCAGAGAACGTAATGGCATTGTTGGCGCTAGTTAACAGTTTCAACTTCATAATTAACGGTCATTTTCCATAAGTTAACATGTAAATCAACAACCGTCCCATGGTTTTCCTTTCACGCGACAGACATTACACAACAATACTTTGTTTACCAACAACGAACTTAAAACTGAAACAGAGATGTGAAGATAAAAGATATTTTCTTTGACAAACGAAACTTGTAAGAAAAAACTTGGTGAAAAAATTGATGATTTATGAAGTCAAAGCCATTGACGTGTGTTACTCTCTCGCTGTAATAATAATAATCTATTTTTGTTGAACTCTCAGCTGTTGTTTCTACGTTCCAAAATTAGAAACACTCACCGCAGCTGCAGGTAGAATCACTTCGCCTTCCCAAACTGCTCAAAACAATCAAATAACACCTGGCTTATACTGGAGTTGACCAGAGTTACGTGTGACGTCATATTTTTTTTTTTTTTTTTTACATCCCTGATGTGTCAGGGCTCGTCCGGAATAATGACCTATCTGCTTACCATGATCTAGTTGCAAAATGAGCTATCTGCTATTTCAGGTGAGGATTTATACCGATTTACAGTTCATAATTGTGCTGACCTGAAATGGCAGATAGCTCATTTTGCAACGAGATCAAAGTAAGCAGATAGCTCATTATTGCAACGAAATTGTGGTAAGCAGATAGCTCATTAGGGATAATATAGTGATAAATAGGAGAAAAGGATGGTGACCAGCACGGCCTGTTATTACGCGTCCCAACATTCGCAGACGTGAGACTGAGGGAACCGTGGAAAACCTTAGTCAGGACGTACACCTCTACTTTTTATCAATGGATCAAAGCGATGTCCAAAGCCTGGGGAACCACACACAAGTGCATCACTGCACTGGGTGGAAAGTGAGACGAAAATTTACCCCAGGGAGGAAGCAACGTAATTTTTTTGTCAGAAATGGTCACCCATCCAAGTAGTAACTATGCTCGAAGTTGCTTGACTTCGGTGATCTAACGAGAACATTAAAGAGTGTCATGAAACTGGAGTGACGTCATAAAAAACACCTGGTTTATACTTGAAGTCACCAAAGTTCCATCTGACGTCACAACAAATTACCGTTTTTAGAATTCTAACTTTATTTCTAACATACTAAATATAATTTACATACTTACCTACTTATATTTCCCTGCTTTGTTTGTATACGTTTTATCACACAGTCTATGGAGGTTTGGTGAACTTGGATGATTTTGAGAAGGTTCCTCCCAAAAATTACAAATCTCATCGCTGTTTTTAATTTTAGCTATAATTTTATCAAGTCATGCAGCAGTAATGTAACGAGACGTACACTATTTCAATATCCAATAAAAGAATTAAAAAAAATACAAATGAGATCCAATATAAGTCCTTTATGACGCAAACGCTGCCCTTATTGTTCGGTAAATACAGACTGAACATACAAGCTGAACAAATATGTTTTATTGACGTTATTTGAACTGTGATTATATTTGGGAGCTTTTTTAACCTGAGCTTGTACAAACTATGAGCTTTATTGATACAGGAATATTGTCATATCTCCACTTATATTGACTATGAAAATGTCTTAAGTACAACGTTTGGTTAAACGAAATTTGAGCAAAATTATTTTTAATGAATTTTATACAAAATATTCGTGTATTCTCAATTAGAAACCATTGTGCTCAGTGCCTTGATTCATTGTTAATTAATGATTGTTTAATTGACTTAATGAGCAATTATACGCTAGTGTGAAACTTTTCATTATTTAATATAATACATACAATAGTGTAAATTATTCTTTTGAAATATAACTCAAGTTAATTGTCAAATCTTAATTAATGTGTTTTTAGGAATCATAACGGTGCATTTATGAATATTAATTAGTAAACCATTAAAAAAACACACACAATTCATTGAACTCGCTAGAGAAAAATGTTAAAGTTCGAGAAATGGTTGGAGATATTGATATTTTAATACCAAAGTTAATTGCAGATAAAGAATTCATTCCTTATTTTAATCATAATTTTAGGATAGATATTACAATAGATTTGATTTTCAAAAATGTCTATCCAGATATTCTTAAACATTAAATTATTAAAATAAATTCAAAAATATATAAACAAATACAAATTTTAATTTAAAAAAAAATACTGACGATAAAAAATATTATTAGGCACTAATATCTGCCTCTCAAAAAAATTTCAGAATTGTTGTGAATTTGCTAAGGTTTCCATGTTAATCAAATGGAGCTAAAAAAAAACAGCTGACTGACATTATCTCTACCTTAAGTATTGGTCAAGCCTATTTAAAATTATAAAACTATATTTGCATCTTAATTTGACTAGAAGTGCTTCCTGTAATATAGAGTGCAATTTTCGAAACCTCCCCAGAATTGATAATTAAAATACAATACTAACAACAACATAATATTTCTTGTGTTCTTTTGTTTCAGTTTTTCGGCCTTGAAGATGAAGACCCAAACATCATTCGCAAACAATCCCAGGGGGTCGCCACCGGTCGCAACTTGGAGTCCATAGAACAAAGCACCATTCCCGACCCCATCACTCCCGCTCCTGAAATACTTTTACGTAGTCTTTTAAATTGTCATGATCGAGCCGCTACACAGAGATATGGACAGAGGGGGGATTATTGGGTCCTACATAATTACGTTCCAGCCACCAAATGGTTTGGGTGTGCAGACTCAATTACATATACAACCCATGGGGACCATACATTCCTAGATAATTTAGAACCATTATTAACAGGATGGCAAGGACCTGTTTCAATTTCAGTATTTTCACCTGGTACTGATTTTAATCATGCATTAACTTCAATACAATATGCTAGAACTTGTGGTCCAAAATCTGAATTAATTAAAGAATTAGTTACATTTCATATATATTTTCCAAATAAACATGTACCTAAAAATATACCAAGACCAATTAATACAGGTAATAGTACTGATCATTTAAATTTAATTAAAATTAATTGTTCTTTACCACAACCGTGGCAGGTAAATCCTGCACCAAGTTATAGAACAACACATAAGATATTATATCCAGTAAATGTAGGTAGAAATGTAGCTAGAGAAGAAGCAGTTACTCATTTTGTACTTGCTTCAGATGTGGAGTTATATCCTAATCCAGGATTAATTCAAGATTTTTTAGCTATGATTAAAAATCATTTAGAAGTGCCTGATATTTCTAAAAATGTTACACATCATAAAGTATATCCTTTATCTATTTTTGAATTAAAAGAAAATACATCCATACCTCTTAATAAAACCCAACTTGTGGCAATGCTGAAGAAAGGAGATGCGGTGCCTTTTCATAAACATGTGAGTAATTTGGGATATTTACACTTCTGGAAACCACGAACGTTACATCTGATCTGCCAATCATTCTGTAGAAGCGAGCACAACTTTTTGAGATGGCTAGAAATGGGCGCGATTCACGAAGCAGTTAGCCAGGTTTCTAACCACGTTTTGCTTAACCACGTTTAACTAGGTGGTTTAACACGTAAAACAGGTACAGTTAAACATGGTTAAGCTAAACGTGGCTAAAAACTGGCTAACTGTTTCGTGAATCGCGCCCGTTAACAATAAGAGTATTGACATTATTTTTTTTTTATTGCAGAAATGGATAGAGGGGGCAAAGTTATGGTATGCATATATACCCTGATTTTTTTTCCGATTTTTTACAGACGCAGACACAAAAGGACTTTCAATAATATTTTAAAAATAGTTCCCGGGCTCTAAAAAATCTGCAAAAAATCAGGGTAGCACAACTTTGCACCCTCTATCCATTTCTGCAATAAATAAAAAATTGAGATCGATACTCCATTACATTAAAAGCATTTTCTTTTGTTTTAGTACATAAATATTTTTAAAATTAAACAAAAAATATAAAATACAAAATTTTTAAAAATAATTTATATATTGTAATAAATTATATTATATTATTATATGATGATGATAAAAAACAGTTATATATTATTCAGTATTAAAGAAATTTAAGTTTTATATAAAACAAAATCATATTCTAATTCTATTCGACGTAAATGTCGTAAATGCTAATTATTTCACTGTGCATACAGGTGACAAATAAATTTTGTTCAAAAATGATTATTGCAATTATAGATCTTACCTAATATCAAAAAAAGTAAAACATTTTATTGAATTTAGTCGAGTATTAAAAAGAAATATTAAATTTGTAATATTGTAATAGAAAAATCTGTATTGCCTTATTTTGCAAATTTAGTTTTTAAAAGTACAAGCTATTTTAATATTATTAAAACCACGTGTCTCACCGTCTCTCACGCCCCCAGGTTTGTCCCAACTGTCACAACGTGCCCAAGGCCAAGGAGTGGATCGCCCAACCACAGTCGGACAGTCTGCACGTTTTCCACGTGGGTCGTCGCACGGGCAACTTCCTGCACTGGGAGCCCATTTACATCGGGACACACGCAGAGCCGCTCTATGACGAGAGGCTGAGTTGGGAGGGCAAGAGCGACAAGATGACACAGGTGAGGAGGTTGTAGTACCTGTTAGAGAGGTAGAGAGGAGGTTGTAGTTCCTGTTAGAGGGGTAGGGGACGTTGTATTTTGTGCTAGAGAGGTAGAGAGGAGGTTGTAGTATGTGTTAGAGGGGTAGGGGACGTTGCATTTTGTGCTAGAGAGGAGGTTGTAGTACCTGTTAGAGGGGTAAGGAGGTTGTAGTGTGTGTTAGAGGGGTAAGGAGGTTGTAGTGTGTGTTAGAGGGGTAGGGGACGTTGTATTTTGTGCTAGAGAGGAGGTTGTAGTACCTGTTAGAGGGGTAAGGAGGTTGTAGTATGTGTTAGAGGGGTAAGGAGGTTGTAGTGTGTGTTAGAGGGGTAGAGAACGTTGTATTTTGTGCTAGAGAGGAGGTTGTAGTATGTGTTAGAGGGGTAGGTGACTTACATTGTCATGTAATGTACACCTCGAATTTCTTTGTTACCACGCAGTCTATGGAGGCGTGCTGAACTAAAACTCTTTTGATATTGATAGACTGGGTACCCTTCTTTGCTTCCAAAATTGTAAATCTGAATCTCTCTGTCTATTGTAGCTGCAGCTCTAGCAAGTGAAGTAGAAGCCAGGGGGGTCTTCAAATAACACAAATTACAACAATCCTAAAATTAAGACAGTTTTAGCGTATTCTTTATTGTTGCGCTAAGACAGTCTTAGGTTAAGTTTAGGTTAAGTGGTGTTATTTGAAGACCCCCCAGATTTAGATCTGATAGAGGGTATAGGAGAGACGAGTGTAAGAGTCTCATAAGCGTTGTAAATAGCTTTATTTTTTTCATATAACATTTTGCTATTAAACGTCTACTCTCCATATGGCCACAATGCAGATAGGGTGCAAATATGATATATTTTAAAGTCATTTTGTAGAGTATGAAAGGAGGTAGGGGACAGAATATTTTGTTTTGGGACGCAACCTATGTACAGTAGGAAAAATAACCTTTGCAGCCTTGTTAATCACCATGTCCCGTAAGAATAAAACAGGACATGGTAAGGTTGCAAGTGGGAGATTTTCCAAGACTACATTATTTCTCTCTTACTGACTTCACTTTCCTCTCCAGGGCTACGCAATGTGCGTGATGAACTACGAGTTCCACATCCTGGACAATGCTTTCCTGGTGCACCGACCTGGCATCAAGATCTACCACAAGGACAAGGAACGGGAGCTGCATGTCAAGCGAACTCAGGTCATGATCAGACAGCAGATCCTACCTGAACTCAAGTTGCTGTACGGTACTCTGAAGGGATGTACCGTCTAGCGAGGTGAGGAAGCATAGGAGGTAGGAGACATAGGATGTAGGAGACATAGGAGGTAGGAGACATAGGAGGTAGGAGACATATAAGAGTCAGGTCATGATTCGACAGCAGATTCTACCTGAGCTCAAGTTGCTGTACGGTACTCTGAAGGGATGTACCGTCTAGCGAGGTGAGGAAGCATAGGAGGTAGGAGACATAGGAGGTAGGAGACATAGGAGTCAGGTCATGATCCGACAGCAGATTCTACCTGAGCTCAAGCTGCTGTACGGTACTCTGAAGGTATGTACCGTCTAGCAAGGTGAAGAAGCGTAGGAGACATAGGAGACGAAATCAATATTAAATTTGCGTAACAAATGCCATTCCGGGAATATTTTTTCTCATTTACGCACTTTATTAATTTTCAATTCACCCTATATGATATTACTTGATTATACGCACCTTTTATAAAACAAGCGTTTCAGTAAAGTCTAATAAATTTAACAATGGGGGACATTCACAAAGCACTTTAACCCCCACTTTAGCCCCGATTTTTAACACTGGTGCTAAACATGGTACTAAACCAGGGGCTAACCATGTTAAGCTCATAGCTTAGCACCATGTTTAGCACCAGGGTTAAAAATCTGGGCTAAATTGGGGGTTAAAGTGCTTTGTGAATGTCCCCCAATATGTTAAAACATTTAATTACAAAAATAATAATGTATATTTATTATTAAAATATATTTATTTGTTATAATTTTATTTATATTTTTTTATTTTTTTTTTCAGTTTACGTAATTATTATTTTAATTTAACTTGCGTATTTTTAATTTCTCTGTTTATGATAAAATTAAATATATGAAATTATCAATATGTAAATGTTTAAATATAAATACATGTCGTATTGAATCGTATGGTTAACTGAATCACTGTAAAATTGGTCTTGTTTGTTACAAAACAAATATTTAATTATAAATTATATGGAAAAAAAATATCGAATAAATTAAATTTTAAACTAAAAATTTAATCATGCTATTCACATGATTTTTTCGTCAATGACAAAAAGATAAGTTGTCATTCTATACGTGATCATATTATCGGAATTCAAATCACAACTATAAATTGTACGCACCTTTAAGCACAACAAAACAAATAACATTTTTCATGGTTAAATCATATTAAAATAGACCGTATGTTTTTAACGAGCTGACAGTGCAGGTATTCGTGATGTCGCGTGACCGGTCAGAGATTTTGTCTTGGGGTGAATGACCGCACTCTAAAAACATCTCAGAAATTGTAGCAAATGTCGTTATATGTTCCTAGGCACGCAGGTTTTATATTTTAATTGTTTATGTATAGAAAAGTGTGATATTATACTTATTTTTGAAAGCTTTATGTTTTTATCAGTTTCAATTATATTTTATTTAATATGAAACCCTGTACTTCAAATTGCTTTATAAGTAGGTCGTTATATATTTTTTACTAGTAATAATATAAAATAGAAAAATTGAAGTATTTATTTTAGTATAGTTATTATTCCAGATATAATACTGCTGGGAGTTGTAAGAAGAATGATCTCTTCATTGTTTTCCATGACACATTAGACCGTACATAAAATAAGACATCGAAATCATCCATCAATTACCAATTAAGGTTTTCACGGTTCCCTCATCCACAATTTGGCAAATGCTGTTAATGGCGCTATAGGTCCGAGGTGACATGCAAGAGTCGCAAACAAAATAATGCTAGGTTGGGTATACGAAAATAAAAATGATCTGATTACATTGTTTGTAACAAATATACCCAGTTCAATTAAGACATCATCCTTCAACTGCAGACCATCCTGACCAAGGTTTCCATGGTTTCCTCGGTCACAACTAGGCAATTTCCGGAATATCTTGCACCAAAGTTCTAACAATTGTTAGATCAGATCTACGAAAGATTGAAACCTTAAAACTTGGAAAAAAATTTTAGACTTGTGTAATTGCTCTGCGTGACCGCTACTTTTTACCACCAGTCGTTAATATCTGAAGTTACGTAGTTCTGAAATTAATTTACTGCAATTAGAGATAAAAAGTTTGATGTTTTTCTGGTCGTCAAAACAAAAGAACTATTATTTGTGAAGGTCAGATATAATTGTTATTAAAATCGATGTTCATTTTATTATTGATATCAAATGATATAACATGACATGTTATTCGATTTTTGTGAAATACTGAGTACATTAATATTGAAAACTAATTTGTTTATATACCTTCGATTTATTAGAAAAAGTAATGTTTTTTTATTATTTTTGTTAAAAAAACAGTTATTTAAATATTTTATTTTAAAACTTTCAATATTTATTTATTTATTATATTTATTATTTGTACGTAATATATTATTATAAATATATATTTTTGTTTATTTATAATGAATAAAAAACTCATTAAATTTATGAATATTTTAAAAATTAATTTTTTTAAAAACGTGTAAAGATTCATCGCACGTCAATTCTGGAAAAGAATTCAGGATTGATTTCAATTTTTATTGTGTAATTATCATCCCTTACACGGAGAAATACCAAGTAAAGTGATTGAAGAGTGAACAAGGAAGCAGTAAACAATATAAATTTAGATAATATTATAATAAATATTTAGAGATGAGGATTAGTATGGGAGACTGCTACCAACATAAGGTAGAGATAACGCCGAACAGCTGATCGACGTAATGCCCTTTGATTAACATGTAAACCTTAGCAAATTGACAAAAATTCTAAAAAAATTTTGAGAGGCAGATATTAGTGCCTAAAAGCCATGTAAAAAATTTCAAAACGATTTAACGAGCCGATTTTTTTTAATTAATTTTTTTAATTTTCAGCATAGAGCTTTCCCATGGAGAGCCAAACTAAAAAATTAATTTAAAAAAATCGGCTCGGTAAATGTTTTTGAAACTTTTGCTATGGCTTTTAGTCACTAATATCTGCCTCTCAAAAAAATTTCAGAATTTTTGTCAATTTGCTAAGGTTTACATGTTAATCAAAGGGGATTACGTCGAACACCTATTCGACGTTATCTCTACCTTAAAGACAAATCAAAATGATTTTTTCACAGTAATTAATCACAAAATGTATTTTTAACTTTGGTTAATTGTCAAGTTAAATTAGCAATGACCGACACAAGTGACGTTAATAAATTAAAGAAAGTCAGCTAATATATCATATTAGCAGACTGTGAAATTAATTAATTTGATAAAAAGATAATAAATAATATTTTTGTATGATAACATACCGGCCATGAGTTTGATTATCTTTCTCGTCTAAATTTGCATTATATTTTACTATATTTTTAATGTTTTTCGATTGTAATATATAGAACAAATGGAACTCTCTTATTAGATCCAATAAACAAATCAATATAAGCATGGCATAATCTGTGTTGTTAGTATACTCACGGTATGTGTCAACTATGTTAACATAACAAGTAAAAAATTTAACAACAGTAATGTCTGTCACAATATCAATCCACAACTGGCCAAAGAACATGAGTAAACAGAGAATGATTATTAAAATGGAAATAAATAATCAAAATCATATTGTCAGTTTGAGACATTAGACAATAAAATAGCAAATATTATATGTTAAAAAGCAATAAATCATCAATAATATAACAGAAAACAATTTGTTCTAATACTCTCATAAAATTGTTATATAAAAAATCTATTATATAGTAGCATCCATACAACTATATAATCAACCCCACTTTACCATAGCTTCAAATTAATCATAATTATATACTGTATAATAATTGTAATTGTTAATATTTAATTTTATTGTTCCAGATTAATTTGATTGAAACTGCAGATGCGGTGACAGAAGATAATTGGACTTTAATTGAGTGATCAAGATAAAAAAGTGCCTTAAAATTAAAAAAAAAACAGTGTGTGCCTATGATATAATAATATAATTTATTTAATTGATACAAAAAGGATCAAATTGCTATGTTCCTATGCTAAAAGTGATACTTAAGTGCGAAAAATAAACAATTAAATGGTGCCTTTTTGTGCATAAACAATTAGTTATTAATTAAATTATATTTTTGTTTGTACATTCCATACAAAAAAACAACATATTTTGTACTATCATATACATATAAAATTTTTGTGTTTCTTGCTTTATGTTGCATTATTTATAATTAGTTGTTGTAAATTAGTTTAAACTGTAGGTTGAAGGCATCTAGTTTTTACCATATACCATGAGTTAAATTTGACACCTTTGAAATTTACTCGTATAAAACTGCTACATAATTGTATTTTTGGGGGAAATAATATGATATTAATATGAACAAAAATATTATTTTATGCCTGCAGTTTGAACTTTCTACACTTAAATTCAGATACTGATTGTAAATTATTGTAGGGCATCTAATCTTACATTTTTTTCTTATTATAGAAAGGGTCATCATAGAAGGTTCAGTAGCCAGTTCAATAGACTCCTGACGACAAGCTGGTTCCATTGGACTGTGGCTACTGAACCTTCTATGACAATTCCTTCCATGGATAACAAAGAGTCATCATAGAAGGTTCAGTAGCCAGTTCAATGGACTCCTGACGAAGAGCTGGTTCTATTGAATTGACTATATATATACTGAACTTTTTGCGATGATTCCTTCAATTTGCTTTGGGAAAATAATTGTTTTACATGCCACAACCATGACAACATCCCCTAATGTAATTTATTCGATATATTTACTTATGTATAATTAAAAGAAAACTACTGAATATTTACTGATTATTGCTTGAAATTTGTTTTGTTTTTGAAGTAATTAATGTTGTATTATTTTGTTTTTATTGACGATATCATATCAAGGGAGTTTATTGATAAATTACAATGTTTTAAAATTAAAGCATTTAATGCACGTTTGCAGATTTATTACATCTTAATCATTTTTGTTTGGTATAAAATTATTGTTAGAATATGAAATTAAAGGTAAGGTAACAAGGATCAGCTGATCGACATAGTCCCATTTGATTAACATGTAAACCTTGTAGCAACCTCTTATAAATTCTGAATTTACTTTTAGAGACAGTCCTTAGCACCAAGAAGTTGCAGAAAGAATTTCAAAACAATTGTTATGAGCCGATTTCTTTAAATTAATTTTTTGTTTTCAGTTATTAATAAGGCTTTCCAATTGAGAGCTAAACTAAAAAAATTAATTTTAAAAAAAATCAGCTCTTTCAATAATTTTCTGCAACTTTTTGATGCTAAGGACTGTCTCAAAATAAAAATTCAGAATTTTTATGACGTTGCTAAGGTTTACATGTTAATCAAATGGGACTACGTCGATCAGCTGATCCGTGTTACTATGAGTATTTTTGAGGACATATTAAGTATAATTAAATGTTTATAAAAAAGCTTTTATTACTTCATTCTTACCAACGATCACAATGATAGGTATATATTATAAGACGTCAAACACATCAAGAAATTGCAAAATAAAAAACTGAAAAAAATGAATTGCCAAAACAATTTTAATTAAATATTATAATAAATTTTTGTTTGTAGCAGTCATAAAATATTACTTTATTTGTATTTTTTTTTTTAAATTTAATAAAAATATCAAAATAATAGTCAGATTCAGATTCAAAAGGCTTTTATTCAGAAAACACATATTGCAATACAAGTTTAAAGTCCTTGGCTAGCGCCTGGGATGATAGGCAACTTTTCTTGCACCTGCAGTTTGTGGTGTAGTTTTTTATTTTATTTTTTATCTGCCCATCAGTGAAATCAAATACTTATAGTAAATTAAATCAACGAAAAATTTCTGCTTTAAAAATTAATACACTGTGAAAATATAAATTTTTGACAAGTTGTAGATTGTGTAATAATAATTAATGTTTATTATAATAGAAATTGAAGCTTCAACTGTTTCGCGGCGGGAAAAATTTTCTCCATAAGCCTCCATGTTAAAAAAACTTGAATTTTTTCTCAGTATAACTATTAAAGAAACCATCTCCTACTAAACCATTTAGGGGTCTTCCGATAATGAATCAAAAACTCATTTTCCTCTAAAAAAATTATGTTGTGCTAAAAAAGCAATTTCGATTTTTTTTTTTTTTTTACATGGGTTTGGATGGGACTGTGGGAACACCGCAAAATCAGCTGACTTGAAGCCTCCATTTCCTTATTATATATTTATGAATCATGACGATATTAATGAGTATAAAAGTTTATTTCTGAAATCAAATTTTGTAATGGATACTCTGCAAGAAATATTTTGTTCCATATTTAAACAAAGGACCTCGTATCTTTTCCAATTCATTTGTTTCTCAGATTTTTTTGAACCTTCAAAATCAATGAGAAAAACGCTGTGACGTCATAGTCATGCTTGTGTGTTAAATAATTATGTGACTATGACGTCACAGCGTTTTGCAGCACGATTTTGAGGTTTAGAAAAATCTGAAAAAACTTTGTCAATATATAACTTTTTGAAGACCTCTATAATCCAATTCTGATGTAAAAAAAAAAAATTGTTTCTTTTGTTAATTTTTTAAAATAAAAATAAAATAATGTAATGAACAAAAAAATAAAAATACTCTAAATTTTAAAGACATATTTAAATCATTACCTCTAATTATATTTTCACTGAATTTTTGATAATTATGAAACTATGAAACATTTCATTAGAGTATTATAATTTAAATGTATTAAATATTGAATATAAAAACAATGTAAAAATGATATTTATAACATGATATCCATGGCATATCAAACTGTACTGTATATTGTGTATTTTAAAATGTACACTTCTGGATAGCATGAATGTCACTCCTGCCTCACTTGCTAGAGCTGCAGCTACAATGGAGTATCGTCCTCAATTTTTTTTATTGCAGAAATAGATAGAGGGTGCAAAGTTATGCTACCCTGATTTTTTTCAGATTTTTTTAAGACCTGGAACTATTTTTAAAAAATTATTGAAAGTCCTTTTTGTGACGTCACGCGGCGGCAAGTCCTATCTTTTTCTTAAGGAGCGGCGTCTCGTGACGTCACGAAAAGGACTTTCAATAATTTTTTAAAAATACTTCCCGGGCTCTAAAAAATCTGAAAAAAATCAGGGTAGCATAACTTTGCACGCTCTATCCATTTCTGCAATAAAAAAAATTGAGGACGATACTCTATAGATAGATGTATATTAAATTTATGATTTCGGGTGAGAGAACTCAGTCTATCAATATTAAAATCGTTCAATTTCACCACACCTCCATAGACTGCGTGGTAACGTCCACAAACAAAGCAGGAGTAACGTTCGTGGTGTCTGGACGTGTACACTATGACAGCTATTATGTGTCCATAAAAATCATACATGTAGAATTAAGCTAGCAGACTTTTTTTTTTTTTTTTTCAACCATAATTAAAAAAATCGAGCTTGAACAACGTATGAAATTAATTTATTAAAAATATGGGGTAAAATATATAATTATTGTGTTTCATAAAATAAGGCCTATAATAGACTCTATTACACAATACTATTTTGCATATAGACATTTTCATCTCCATATAAATAAATACAATTAAAAGACAAATAGAAATCAGAAAAAAATATTGTAATACCAATTTTAAGGTAGAATAAGCGTCCAAATATTGTTACTTTTCCTTATGTGACGGATTTTATGCAGTAACGGTGCTTATATGATAATTGCATTAGTACATAAGAAAGAACATTATTATTTAATTAGATAATAATTTAATTTATGATTTTGTAAATAACTTTTCATTTTTATTATTACTATGCTGTGTAATAAATCATTATTATTATACTTCAAAATTCATTCGTGTGCCTTTTTATAAAATAAATCAAATTTATAAACAATAAAAAAATGATTATATATAATAAATTATTGTAGTATTTTATTTATTGTCCTTATAATTTTGCAAGGGTCTTTGCTCAAATATCGACGCTTCATCTCAGCGATTGTATATCGACAGAATAGCCCAACTTTGTAAACTGCTTATTTTTGCAGCCAACGTCACGCCATGCTTAATTAATTTTCAAAGGTGCTGCTTTAGCCGCCAGCGCTAGACAGATCTTTGACGTTCCCACGCAGACCAGCCACCATTTGGCGGACTTTCCCGAAGGTTCACGAAAATTGTTAACTCGTCAATTCTAAGTCCTAGGCCTTTCTCCCAGTGAACAGTTCTTGGAATTCTTCATATAAAAACTTCAATAAAAATTTAAGGACTTTAATTAGATAGATTTTTATTTAATTTGTTTATTGGTTACAGAAATGCCATTTTATGGATACCTAGAACTATTGTATTCTTTATGATCGGATTACCTAACCTGTAGTCTGTTTTCTGAATAAATATAATAAATAAATATAATCAATCAATCAATCAATCAATCAATCAATCAATCAATCAATCAATCAATCAATCAATCAATCAATCAATCAATCAATCAATCAATCAATCAATCAATATAGTACATCTCCAAAAAAGAAACAACATATGGTTAATATCAGGTTCAGCTCAATAAGGAGATGGGCTGGGGTCAATAGATTTCGATGAATTTCACGTATGTTACACATCTAACCTAGGTTGCTGAGGTTTGGATATTATTTTTTCAAATTTCAAAAAAACCCGAATTTCAGGAATTTTCAAAAAATCAATAAAGAGAGCAATCTCGAGAGATAAAAGAAATTGTATCTTAAATTCTGCTACACATAGAATTATAATTTATTTTTTTTCAAGTTTGTAGTCAGATTGCTAAACTTTTTTGCATTAACAATTTTGACCTTGAAATTTTATTAAGGTCAAAGGTCAGAGGTCAAACTACAAAAAGCGTATAACTTCATACCAAAGCACATTGTTAAAAAAATCAAGACATAGGTTTTAAAAAATGTTTATCCTTCTATAAAAACCCGTTTTCAAATTTATGGAGAAATTCAAAATTTTGAAATTGCGATTTTTTTTATTTATTATTCCGAGGCTTTTTCAAAAAAAAATTCGATGTCATGAATTTTACACAGGTTACTCATCTGACCTAGGTTGAAGTGGAGAAAAAATAATAGCGTATAATTAAGGTATAGCCTGAGAATTTGTCTGTCAAGGTTACACCCAAAAGCGACGTGGCAACACTGTAGCGCACTAGTAATGCAAATCTGGTAGAAGCGGGAGGTGACTACAGTCCTTGTAGAGCGTTGCCAAACTTCTTATTGCTCATTAATTACAAACAACGCCTCGGTTCAAAAAATATGAAAAAAAAAAAAAAAAAAGGAAAAATAGCCTAAAAAATTCAGTTTTAGTGCATGAAAAAAAAAAGAAAGTAAAAAAATCTATTGTTTATTTATTTATTTTTCAATACTAATTAACAAATTTAACACTGGAAGGATACAAAATTCACATTAATTATGATATAAACCAACGGTTAAAAAATTCTGAAAAAAATCAGGGCTAATTGGAAGACTATTGTAAGTCTACATAATTAATTAATTTGAAGAACGTTAAGCCATAAGTAATTTTTTTTCTATTCATGACGTCACAGCCCTAAATTCCAATATCTATTGATGAAAACTGGGGTAATAATTAGCACAAGGAAGGAGAATTCTTTTATGTACCTTGCAAACAAAAATTTGAAAGTGTCATTCACTATTTATTTATTTTTTGTTTCAAATTATTTTTAGAAAAAATCATTTAATATTGCTATTAAACGTTCTCAAAAGCAGACTATTCCATATAATTCGTGTGACACATTCGATTTTTTATTGCAAACTGAAACAGAGACTTAAAAAATCGTATTCCTACTGAAAACATGCCACAGAATTTGGTGGTACCTTTGAAATTTTGCTGTGATTATTTTTTCAACTCTCAAATGAGGTCCAAAGTGAAAAGTTTGAATTGCCTTATGGGTTTTCAATGTTAAAGTAGCCTGAAACAAAAATTCTGTCACATCTAAACAAAACTTGATATCTACACAAACACACGTTGAGACCAACGGTGTAAATTAAAATTCCAAAAAAACAACCCTTAGAGAGATATTGACCCTAATAATGTTAAAAAATAATTTTATCGTAATTTTGACGGAATCATTGAAACAAGATTATTTTTCTATCCTGAAAGAATCCTTAAAAAGTTTCTCAAAATATGGTTTATTTTAAATAAAACAAATAATTAAATATAATATTTTATTTTAATTAACATTAATCAAAAATATCAATTGATATACTCTCTAAATACAATAAACTTGTCAACCCTACATTATGGTACATGTACATCGTTTAACATTATTATTACAATTAATTGTCAATTAAAGTTAAGATATTTCACCGCGAGCATAACTTCTAATTCCTAAAAATCACAGTTTGTATCGATTTAATAATAAATATTGGCCATATGTCATAGAGATATTTTAATTATTATGTTATTTGAGATTTAAAAATCTAATTAAAGATTTACAGGTATATTTAAAATTATGGACAAAAGAGCTCATTAAAAACTGATAACACTAAAAATAAATTAATAATTATATTAATTTATTGGAGGTATATCGTGTATAATATAACGAATTTCTTGATGGCTTTCATTTTTTTAATAAAATCAGACATGAAAACTACGTTTGCTGTTTATTATCAAAATTAAGAAAATCCATTTCGCTATACGGGTCATATTCATATAAGATATTGGTAAAAATAGCTCTTATGTTGGTATAGATCTTCTACATTTTGATACAGAACGAATCTACACATATTCCTTAAAAAAATCAGTACAACATAGGACAATATTAACCCTAGCCATACCAAGTGTTTTTTTTTTTTTTTTTTTTAGGGGGGTTGAAACGACCCGCTAATTAAATCACATGTTAAAAAAAATCCACAATTTTTTTTTCGGAAATATATTCCTCAGTGACTAACTAGGGATTAGAAATTTGTTTATAATTTTTGGAGATGTATTTCACACTTTTTTTTTTACAGTTTAATAGAGTGGTCGTATCTTGATAATGCTAGGGTTCAATTCATAATTATACAGAGTGAACCACAATTCGCGTGCCAACTTTTTTCGTAAATTTGGTATTGCAAAAATTTTCGTACAAACTTCAAATTTGGTACACTTGTAGCTGAGGGTTGTAAAAATTAGTTCAGGGTGTTAAAAATTTTATTGGACACCAATAACACCCCTTTCAGGGGTGTTTTTTAAAAAAATTATTTTCGCCTTATGGAAATTCAATGTTAAATACAACTTTTTTTGAAATCATTGGAATTTTGCGGAAAAAGTTTCTAGCATAGAGTAATCGACCGTCCTGAACTCAGAAATAATTTTAGATTTTTTCCCCGACGCACCCCTGAGGGTGGAGACCTACCCCTAAAATCCATTTTCCTTAAAAATTGTACTAAAATTATGAAATTAATTTTCAAGGGGTAATCGACCCTCCTGAACTCGGAAATAATTTTAGATTTTTTCCCCGACGCACCCCTGAGGGTGGAGACCTACCCCTAAAATCCATTTTCCTTAAAAATTGTGCTAAAATTATGAAATTAATTTTCAAGGAGTAATCGACCCTCCTGAACTCGGAAATAATTTTAGATTTTTTCCCCGACGCACTCCTGAGGGTGGAGAACTACCCCTAAAATCCATTTTCCTTAAAAATTGTGATAAAATTGTAAAATTAATTTTCAAGGGGTACTCTACCCTTCTGAACTCGGAAATAATTTTAGATTTTTTCCCTAACGCAACCCTGAGGGTCAACGGCTACCCACCATATCTTTTCTCCTTAATAACCGAGTAGAAATTGTGAATTAAATTTTTTTCGGAATTTATCAAAATCTTTCATAAAAAAAAAATCACAGACTCACCTCTTCACTTGCAGCATGACGATGGATGTGTCCACCGTTCATTGCATGGCGTGAAGGCAATGTTGGTCTGCACAACGAGGCTATGTGTGCCCTTAACAACTGAGATGTAACCAATTCCACATAACGTCTGTCACTTTTAGCTCGTCAATGGTCTCAAATCTCTTTCTGAAGAAAAATGTTCACAAGAAGAGATTTGAGACCATTGACGAACTGAAAGTGGAGATAAGACGTTGCATGGAATTAGTCACACCTCAGATGTTAGAGGCTATGCACCTACACACATAGCCACCTTGAGCGGACCAACATGTGCCATCACGCCAATTAACGGTGGACACATTGAGTGAAACAACTGTCATGCTTCAAGTGAAGGGGTCAGTCTGGGATAGTTTTTCTCTGAAAAATTTCGATACATATCCTGAAAAAAAAATTAATTCGCAATTTCTACTCGATAATTAAGAAAGAAGGATATGGTGGGTAGCAGTTTACCCTCAGAGTTGCATCGGGGAAAAAAATCTAAAATTATTTCCGAGTTCAGGAGGGTCAATTACACCTAGAAAATTAATTTCACAATTTTTAAGGAAAATGGATTTTAGGGGTAGGTCTCCACCCTCAGGAGTGCGTCAGAAAAAAAATTTAAAATTATTTCCGAGTTCAGGAGGGTTGATTACTCTTTTAAAATTAATTTCATAATTTTAGCACAATTTTTAAGAAAAATGGATTTTAGGGGTAGGTCTCCACCCTCAGGGGTGCGTCGGGGAAGAAAATCTAAAATTATTTCCGAGTTCAGGAGGGTCGATTACCCCTTGAAAATTAATTTCATAATTTTAGCACAATTTCTAAGAAAAATGGATTTTAGGGGTAGGTCTCCACCCTCAGGGGTGCGTCGGGGAAAAAATCTAAAATTATTTCTGAGTTCAAGAGGGTCGATTACCATTAGAAAATTAATTTCATAATTTTAGCACAATTTTTAAGGAAAATGGATTTTAGGGGTACGTCTCCACCCTCAGGGGTGCGTCGGGGAAAAAATCTAAAATTATTTCCGAGTTCAGGAGGGTCGATTACCCCTTGAAAATTAATTTCATAATTTTAGCACAATTTTTAAGGAAAATGGATTTTTGGGGTAGGTCTCCACCCTCAGGGGTGCGTCGGGAAAAAAATCTAAAATTATTTCTGAGTTCAGGACGGTCGATTACCCTATGCTAGAAACTTTTTCCGCAAAATTCCAATGATTTCAAAAAAAGTTGTATTTAACATTGAATTTCCATAAGGCGAAAATAATTTTTTTAAAAACCACCCCTGAAAGGGGTGTTATTGGTGTCCAATAAAATTTTTAACACCCTGAACTAATTTTTACAACCCTCAGCTACAAGTGTACCAAGTTTGAAGTTTGTGCGAAAATTTTTGCAATACCAAATTTACGAAAAAATTTGGCACGCGAATTGTGGTTCACTCTGTACATGTACCAATTCATTATTTATAATAACAATTATTGAAAAATTACATTAGAATTGATAAACTTACAAATTTTTGATTGATTTATTTCTAAAAAATAATCTCATATTTTACTTACATTAGTTAAAGTTATTGCTAATTATAGCAAAAGTTTACTTGCATCATGTTTTCATATATACCATGGTAATTTAATTTTAATTTGTGAATAATTTATAAATAAAATTGTCAAACTTCCATTATCACACATATTGCTCGATAAACCATATCATTAAGTTTATAATATTTTTAAAATCAGGATCTACTAAATTTTTGTAAGTGAATCTACTGTAACTTAATTAAAGATAATTAACTTAACAATCGATTAACTGAATTAACTTATATATTTCAATAAATACAACATTCAAAATTATGATACTGATTATTTTTCAAGAAATTTGAAAAAACGAAAATTATTTAAAGTTCAAAAGGTGTAAACTTTTTTATTTTACAAAAAGTGCATACCTATGACGTCATCAATTATATTAGATGTGGTTCTGGCAGTTGGCAACACTGGCATATCTTTATAATGTTAATTTTTAAACATAATTTTTATTACTTCAAATTTATAATACAGAACTTTGCCGATTTAAATGAGTATTTTTTTTATATTTCTCAAAAAAAATTGTTGTTTTATTTCTTTTTATAAGAATGCAATTATATTATTATTATTATTGCTGATTTTATATATAATGGTATTTAGTTGCCATAAAGCATGGTGCATAAAATCGCTAAAAAATAATAGTAATTGAAAAAAGAAAATCTGAAAGACTTATAACATTTTGAATTATATATTATGCATTAATATAAACCGCGTTATTATACATCCATAGATTCATAAAAGGACTTAATTCCAATGCTAGGAAGAATCATAATTTTGTATATTATATTCATTACAACAAAGAAGTTAAATATTTTCTATTTTAAATGGAGTATCAACCTCAATTTTTTTTATTGCAGAAATGGATAGAGGGTGCAAAGTTATGCTACCCTGATTTTTTGCAGATTTTTTAGAGCCCGGGAACTATTTTTAAAAAGTTATTGAAAGTTATTTTTGTTACGCCACGAGACGCCGCTCCTTAAGGGCCCGATCTAGTAGAGGGAAAACACCCCACGCGGCAAAATGTAGGCAACCACGCGGTTTTTCAGCTTAAAAGGAAAAACCAGCTTTATCTGCTCCTCACCACATTTCTTCATTTATATATTTGGAAAGAAAAGTCACAGAGACGTGGGAAAAAAATGACTTTGGCCTATTTTTTAATGAAAAATTCAATTTAATGCAGCTCTAAACAATTAGATTGGTACTTTTTGCGTATATGAGATGTTATTGATTGTGCGAATTTTGTATTCATAAACATGTCATTGTTGAGATGGGTAGCGTCCACTAAGCTGCTGGTATTGTTGTTTAGAGCACAATAGAGTGCTTCTGCACTTGCTGTTAGAGGAGGAGAAAGCCATAAAATGAACCGCTGTCAAACACGTTTATAATTTTGATTGTTTAATTCTCAATGCAAGAAAATACTCTACCAGTGATCTGAGACTTTAGAGAATAATATTATTTATATATTTTTTATAGTTAGAAAAATGGAAATTTTCTCTATTGCGCCAAGTTTCTAAGACAGTAAATTTTTTTGTGCATATGTTTATTGAAAATTAAATAAAAAAATATATACGATTATTACATCTTGTAAAAGTATAGTAAATGTCACAAAATGTGTTATTAAATTAATATTTTCATTTAATTAACAATCAAACAATATAAATAAAGGAAAGTTAAATTGGTTATTTTAAAAAAAGTGCAAATTAACAAATATACATTTTCTCTCGATTTATTCATATTTACAATTTTCAGTGATAAATCACAAAAACAATTTTAATAAAATTTTAATTTTTTAAATTTTACATACAAGCATTGGATGCAACCACCACATTGGGCAACAACCCTTCGCTTTTACAGCTGTATACATACGTCACTGATATCCATGTAGCCACCATACCATGGATACAGATTTGAAAGCTCAAAAAGTCATTTTATTTTTTTTTATTCTAGGCAATAATGTACCTTCAGATGACCCTATACTGTATACTACAGCATAACAATATACTGAATTCTCTTCAAAGTCAAGCTAGAAGCAAAGATAGAGCTTAGGAGCGAGACAATGATGGTAAAGCAAGATAAGGCTTGGGGAAGGGTTGACCGCGCGCAAGAGGACTGCAGGCTGGTGAATTCTTTTATTGTTCTCTTTCAGCTCTCTCTCCCTTTCTCTCTCTCTCGGCCGAGTCGGCCGCACTTGTATAATAGTTCAGTATTTCGCATATTTCCGCAATTCCGCACGGCGCTGCATTCAGCGGTTTTAGGAACTAGATATTGCAAAAAAGTAGCTTTAGTCTATCAGTTCCAGTACATTTAATTTTTTAAATTAACACATTCAGCACGCATCAAATGAAAGATGACAATTTTTTATAGGGGGCTGGACGATTTTCATTTATAAAATTCGTTTATTTTAAGTGTTATGATAAAGCAAAGTTGACACTCTTTTACCACTTTTAATTATTAATTAATAATTAATTGGTGGTACTTGTGTAAAAAAAAATCGACTGGCCCCCTACATACCAGTCTCTTCTCTTAAATAAAATTTTTTATTTTTTTTTTAAGCAAATATTGAACCTTACAGAACTGATGGAAAATGCTGTTTTTTCCTTATGGCCGTTTTTACTAGATCGGGCCCTGAGGACTTGCCGCCTAGGGAAATCACAAAAAGGACTTTCAATAATTTTTTAAAAATAGTTCCCGGGCTCAAAAAAATCTGAAAAAAATCAGGGTAGCATAACTTTGCACCCTCTATCCATTTCTGCAATAAAACAATTGAGGTCGATACTCCATTGTATAAAACTACAGACATGTTGATTCCTGAGAGAATATAGCTGAGAAATAAACAGAGCTAAAAATTATTGGCACAAATTCCTATCTAGGAATGTTAACGATAATATTTATAATTAGTACTGTACAGTGTACACTCAAGCACATATAAAATGTCAAACATCACTCGTTCTAAGCTATGCAATAATATGCGTTTTCATTGTTGTGTTGACAAATAGTTTAACATATGAAGGGTGGACATTTTATCTGAGCTGAAGTGTACCTTTCAATTGTCTAGAGGTTATTGCTGATTTAATTTTGAGTGTGAAAATTTACAGAGGACATTGCTGAAACCACATTGCAGTATTTAATTACACATAAAATAGTAGGAAAGTTAAAGCAAAGAATATAATCATTAGAAGTCTGCCCGAATGTAAATAAGTTTCATCTTTTATTCGTTATTAAGCTCTCCTCACGTATTTTTTCCTCTTATTTTGCAACAATTTAGAGAGAAAAAGACGAGATTACATCTTTTTTCCTCTTCTTGAACATAAAATATTAGAATCATTGTCTTCATTTCATCTTCAAATTGAGCGAAGAGGAAATAAGATGTGTTTTAGAGGTAAAAAGATTAGGTTTAGACGTGTTAACGATGAATTGAAGACGTAATTTTCAATTTGGGTGAGTTAGGTTTCTTTTTATCAAACTTACATTTAGATTTTCTCCCGATAATTACGCAAAATCATGGATAATTTAAATATCATTGCTTGAGCGCTTTCTTAATAGTTGAAAAAAATAAATACTAATTTTGCTTCTCTAGAAACTGTCATGATCACATGTACACTCGTTTCCTCGGAAAATTTCTCTTTGCGGCCATGTTAGTCACGTACCATGCCCCGTATGAATAACACAGGTTAGGGTGATCAACAAGGCTGCAAGTGGGAAATTTTTTAAGGCAACGTGTGTACGTTCTACAATCTTTGTGAAAATATTAAGTTTTTGACTAAAAATTTTTGTCTCCAACTGCATTTCTCATTTATATTACTGTACTGGTTTATATCTCTGCATATTTTCACACAACAATATTACATAATAGTTTACATGACGTTTTTGATTTTATGTGTTAGGACATGACCAAAATGTGTCAATTAACCCAACCAAATCAATCATTAATTCTGTGTCCTCAAGTAACTCAAGTTGGGAGTTAGTTCAAGGTTGGCTTTATACAGGTTAAGCCTCCGATTTGACCAATGTTAACGGGCTTAGCCAATCAGATTCAAGTATTCCAGGACCCATCGTGCCGCGAAACTTTGAATGCGCCCATGATGCAATGCTATTTTTGAATTTTCGCGGTGCAATGGGTCCTGGAAATAGTGGGAAAATGACGCACGAAATACGCACGTGGCTTAACCTGTATAAAGCCAACCTTGAGTTAGTTAAGAGATGGCAGCACCCTCACGTGGTCATCAGACGAACTACACGACGCGTTCAATCAACTCAGTCAGGCTTCGATACAGGAAGCAGTTTCTGGGGACAAACATTTTATTTAAATTAATTTATAAAATTTAAATCTTACATATTAATTATGGCTATATTATCAGTTTTTAGGTGCATTTCCATGGAGCGGGGAAAGCGAGAAAATCGCGTGCCGCATGAGCCAATCATGCAGGGATTCCACGCCTTGCAGAGGGCGATTTTATCGCCAACATGGCCACCATACGAGATTTAAGCAAGTGCGCTTTTTTCGCCACGCTCTACATCGCTCCAAGGAAATGAACCTTTTGGTACCACAAAAGGTAAAATATGTTTATAACTGACGCCTACCTGTGTTTTTGGCGTTAAACCCTTATACTTTAACTAACTTGTAAGGGGTGATGCTTAAAAGGGGGGCGTGCTCATAAAATAAAATTAACACACAGAAAAAAAAATCGAAGAGGAATTTCTTTGTGCCTTAAATTCGTTACATTTATAAAGTGACCTGACCCATCCTTTTTAAAACAATGTCATCTTTTATGTAACAAAGCAAAGCTTTGCAACATAAAATTTATAACTACAATATAGTAAATTGTGGGAAATATCATGAATATAATGGTGTATTTAATTTCATTCAACAAAAAATTTGATGGAGAATTACTATTTGTTGTTTAAAGATTTATTTGTATAAATCATCCAAAATTTTACTATTGAAGGTGTTATTTAAATGAGAGAGAGAGAGAGAGAGAGAGAGAGAGAGAGAGAGAGAGAGGTGGGGTGTTGGTGTTAACTGACCTACTGCGAGGCTTGCAGATTTGTCGATGATCCAGATGAACTCCACACAGCTCGCCGATATCAGGATCTGAATAGCAAAACAAACATTAGAATCCTACACACTCGCTAGTATGGTAATTATATAAAATGAACCTAATAAATAGTTAAACAAAACTGATTTTAAAATGTAATTTTTTTAACAATAAAAAAAGTCTGTAGAATCTGATATTTAAGTTTAGAGGCATTAATTTAAATTATATTTAATTAATTAAACTGTGATAATTAATTCCTTATTGTGCTGCCATGTTATAAGTTAATTATGTGCTACAATGACACTACTGACACTCTCATCACGGTAAAATATTAACCTACATGATTTTATTTATTTTTTATTTTTTTTTTTTGTCAATAAAAAAAAACACGAACATTTCTGATAGTCTTTATAGCGAGGAGCCTGCAATTTTGCTTACTGGCAATAAGATGCAGCAAAGACATAAGAATGGACAACATACATGAAAATTTTTTGTATTGCAGAAATGAATAGAGGGTACCAAATTATGCTACTCTGAATTATTTCAGATTTTTTTGAGACCTGGAACTAATTTTAAATAATTATTGAAAGTTCTGTAAGTTAAGTTGGCACCCCTGAATCCTTAATTAAAAGGATAGGACCGAGACGCCTATTGACGCCTCCAGGGGGCGTGTCCGCACTTTCAATAATTATTTAAAAATAGTTCCGGGTCTCAAAAAAATCTGAAAAAATTCAGAGTAGCATAATTTGGTGCCCTCTATCCATTTCTGCAATAAAAAAAATGAGGTCGATACTCAATTTTCTGTCCTTAAAACACACGAACGTTTGTGATGGGGAACTGACCGGCGGACTCTGGCGAGACGATTCTCAAGAAGATGACTGACAGCAAGGTGAGTTTGGTTTCGAAGAAGCTCACGAGCTCCACGCGGAACTCTTCTTGCTCGCACAGTCGCAGGAAGCGAGCGTGGAGGTCCAGCACTTGGGGCGAGTCTGGATAGGTAGAGGGGGTATTAGAATTCAGATAATCTAATGGAAATTAATTACAAAATACATGTTTATATTCACTTCATAACTCTATAATGGGCAACCTGTATGTTTTTTTTTATTGTAGAAATAAATAGAGGGTACGAAATTATGCTACTGTGAATTATTTCAGATTTTTTTTTAGTACTGGAACTATTTTTAAAAATAATTATTGAAAGTGTGGCCACGCCCCCTGGAGGTGTCAATAGGCGTCTCGGTCCTATCCCTTTTATTAAGAATTTAGGGGTACTTTCAATATATTTTTTTAAAAAATAGTTCCAGGACTAAAAAAAAAAAAATCTGAAAAAATGGAGTATACCCTCTATTCATTTCTGCAAATAAAAATTTGTCATGCAGGTTGTTTATTATAATATTTATTAAAGGTGAACTGAAGGGATTGCTTTTTTTTCCCTTTAGGGAACCTTATATTACCTATCCCATCCATCTGCACTAATTTTTTCATGGCTGATACTTATTGTGCTGCTGTAGGACAATTAGTGAAAAAGTGAAGTTGTGACGTATCAGCGACGGTTGGTTGACTTAAAACTCGCCGCCGTGAAAAAACACACGAGCGACCGCGGAAACTGCCGAGGGAGTGGCGATCGGCTCGCGATCGGCAGTTTCCGCGGTCGCTCGTGTGTTTTTTCACGGCGGCGAGTTTTAAGTCAACCAACCGTCGCTGATACGTCACAACTTCACTTTTTCACTAATTGTCCTACAGCAGCACAATAAGTATCTGCCATGAAAAAATTAGTGCAGATGGATGGGATAGGTAATATAAGGTTCCCTAATGGAAAAAAAAAGCAATCCCTTCAGTTCACCTTTAATATTTAATATATTTTTGCAATTTGGTCATAAAAAGTTTTGTGCTGGCTGGTAGAAGGGTTAGAAATCAAGCGGAATGAGTCCTCAACATTTGTGTGTACACTGACGTATAATAATGTGTCTTTCAACATAATTGTAATACCCTCCTAATGTTTTTTAATGACCCTTCTTAATGATGGAACACAAGCCAAGAAAGTCTGAGCATTCATGTCAAATTTTAGCACTATAGTTTATTTATTTTAGAAACATATTACTTTTATTCCTGCATGAAAATTCAATATTATGGTACTGAATTTTTGTTAGGAATAATTTTATTTTTTAAATCCTCATAAATGTATCATAAAAAATTAAAACCTCTAAAGGGGCATTCACAAAGCCCCAAGGCCACATTTAGGGCTCGATAATTTAAAGCCCGATTTTAGGCATGCTTTTTAGACCCAAAATTTCTGGTCTTAAATTATCGAGCCCTAAATGTGGCCTTATGACTTTGTGAATGCCCCTTCTTATCTTAACAATACTTTACAGAAAGTATATTATAATAAATTATATACAAATTTATGCAAATGTAAGCAAGGAGGCTAATTTTTTTCCTCGTGAAGGTTCAATAATAATACTTCCGTGCCAGCAAATATAATTATTATTGTGTCAATACTTTTAATTATTAGACTTTTAAATTAAATTATTAATGAATTATAGGGTTTTCCGGTAAGAAACTTTCGCTACGTTTACATGACGGTGTTTAACACATATTCGTTGACGACGGATAATGTTATTCTTATGAGGCGTCGTCAACGAATACGTATTAAGTACCATCATGTAAACGTCTCGTGCGGTCACCTTTCTTGACTTCGATGAGCTCCACAGACTGTCTGAGAAGGGGTGGGTCTATCAGGGCAAGGGCCGACCCTCGGTGAGGTACGCTGTAGAACATAATTCCTCGTGTAGTTCGACAAAGCTCCGCGGCGCTGCCTTCGCTCTCCCAAGCTGAAATGTAAGAGAGACATTAGAAACTGGACCCTGATCGTTAGAAGAACATCTAGGAGGGCAAGATAATTACCTTAATTACAAGCATGTACAAATATTTGAATAAAATTAATCTACCTTTAAACCAGGCTTAAGTTTATTGATTTTTCTACTGTTGCAATATAATAAAAATTAAACTTGTTTTAAACTTTAGAAATAAATTACTTATGGTTTTAGGAGATAAAAACAAAAGTATTTGTAAGGAATTCGAAATTACTTTTCACCTTAAATAATTTTAAAGATTTTATTACCCTTTTAATTTTGAATTGCATTAACGATTATTCGATTATTGCTTTGAAAAATTGTTAGTATCATAACTTTTATGTATTCTTCTATATTCTAAGTGAGAGTATTTTTTTAAATGTCGAAAATATCACTACACTTTATGACGTGAATTTTCTATATTGTTGGAAAAAATCCTAATTGTTATTAAATAATAATGGGTGCGATTCACGAAGCAGTTAGCCAGGTTTCTTAACCACGTTTAGCTTAACCACGTTTAACTATACGTGTTTTACGTAGTAAACGACCCTAGTTAAACGTGGTTAAGCTAAAAGTGGTTAGAAACCTGGCTAACTGCTTTGTGAATCGCATCCAATAATAATAATAATTTGAAAAATAATTGCAACATATAATTTCATTTATACTTTATTATTTTAGCTCAACACCCCTCTCACTTTACAAACAGAAATAATATTCACCAAAATTTATTTCAACATCCCATACGTTAATACACCCCTAGATGAAATTTTTTTTTTCTTCAACTCATCCTTTACATGTCTATACCTAATAATTTTTTTACTTTAGCTCAAAGTATATATTTTTTAATGTTATTCATGTATATAAATAGTTAATTGATTGTTGTTTCCTTTGTACTGTGTTTTCAGGGATTTACTGCGCTTTTTCCGGGAAGTGATTTGTTCTTATTGGACTGTTTGTAAATCTCCTGCCTCTGACTTGTTATTTATGTACTCATGAGGGAAATATAGGGAAAAAAAAAAAAAAAAAAAAAGTGAGGATAAAATGAAGACATGCAATATTCCTAAAATTTTATATTCAATAAGAGGACAGAAGACGTTATTCCCCTCTAAAATGGTGCAAAATAAGACGAGAGGAGAGAATAAAAGATGAGATTCATTTCAACTCACCGTCAACGAGCATCTGCTTGACGAAAAGCCCCCCCTTGGAATGCGCCACCCACACGAGTGGCCGTTCTCCCACCCCCAGCGACCTCAGCTGTCTCGCCATCTCGCGGCTTCGTTGTACGATACACGTCCTGAAATATGAACTACATTTCAGCACACTGGAAACGTTACCTGCTACCTTACTGGAGGTCAATATTTACTTTTAGCTTTTAAAGAAATTACATAAATCGTTTGGTTTAATTAATGTTTATTCCATCATTGTATTTTACATTGCAAGCATCAACAAGCTGGTGCCGGCAGAAATCATCGTAATTTTTTACTATAACAACTTCCTATAATAGAAATTTTAGACATTTAAAAAAATAAAAAAAAATATAGTTTTAAACAAAATATTTTTGCAGTGCATTTAAATTGTCAATATAAAATTCCTTAATCTCATTTGTTAATCGAAACCCGGTCCACCGTATAATTTTATTTTAACTTCATATTTCACTTAAAGTTACTTGATCTGACGCATTTTACTACTTTTTCATTAATTATCTTACCATGTATAATTTGAGGCTTACCCCGCCCCGCCAACTCAAATGTCTACGAATATTTTACTAAAATTTGATTCCATAACGTAGTGAACAAGCTGTATATAAAAGTTGTAAAATAAAAAAAATCAATTTAGCAATATTAACAATTAAAATGCTAGAAACAAAACAGAACACATTTTAAATAAATAAATTAATTATTAAATATATTAAAGAATGTTTAATTTTTATATATATATTTTTAAGTAAGTTCATTTGAGAAGAAATACTAAACAAAATAATGTAATGTTCATAAATAAGAAAAATGGAAAATGAGAAAGCGAGACCGTGACAGAGAGAGAGAGAGAGAGAGAGAGAGATTGAGAGAGAGAGAGAGAGAGAGAGAGAGAGAGAGAGAGATGAGCGCCTGCCAAGGACTCCCATGACGTCACAAAATATGTAAGGCTTCTTCCGTGACGCGAATGTAAATCCTCTACATTGAAAAACAATTAGATTAGGTTTTGTCAATGGTTTATTTTTAGACTAACACGAAACCCCCCTTTATTTGTACTTTTATAAAACTTTCATAAACTTTGATTTGCTCTGGGATCTCAAGATGTAAAAAATTTGTATTTTGCAGTGCTAACATTTTTGCGTCGAGTAACAAAATTACTAGTTTTATGAGTAAAATGAGTTCTATTTTAATATTACTTCAAATCAAAATATTTTGTATTTATAATTAATATTACTGGCATTTCACTTTATATCATTTGCATAATTAAAACAATCATTTACATAGATTCCAATCCAGGGACAAACATGAGAAAGGTTCTAATTTTACTATGAATTATTTAAAATAATGACGGTGCAATATAAATTATAAATAAAATTTAAAAATAAATATTTTTGTAAAAAATATTTGTATAATATTATTTATAATTGAATTTTTTGAAAATAGAAAATAATTGAAAATTAAAAAAAGAGTAAAAAAATAAATTGAATTATATTTTTAATTTTTTTAATGCACATAATTTTTAATTAAAAAAAAATCAAACTTATTGTAAAAAAATGACGTGCTACTCATCCATAACATCTGCTGCACTTGTTATTTTTGGCATGGTTATCATTGGCCGTCATTGGCAGAATAATATGCTTCAGTATATTTTACAAACTTTTTGAACAATGTACTAATAAGTACAGCAAATTACAACCTCCCTAGGCACCACTCTAGGTGACACACAACCTCCATACTGACCTATGTTGTTTTGTGATCCAGACAGGCCTCCAAAGGTACGGGTCTAATGTTATTCAGTGACACTCTAGCTTTCGTATGCAACCTCCCTAGGTACCACTCTAGGTGACACACAACCTCCACACTGACCTATGTTGTTTTGTGATCCAGACAGGCCTCCAAAGGTAGGGGTCGGTGGTATAATCCAGTGCGATGATTCTTGCTCCAGGGCAGTCCTTAGGTAGCCATTCTTTAGGCCAGCAGTGGGCGTACGGTTCCGAGTCGTGGGGTCCCTGGTTACCGGGCACCTCATGCCTCGCTCGCCGGGAACGAAGCACTCGTTTTACCGGAGAATTGTTCCGACGTCCCCAGTCCCCTTGTCGCCAAGTGTTGCGCAGGGAACCGTGGAGACCGTGGATGAAAATTACGTCGACGGTGCGAGCCTCAAAACCAGGGTCGTGGAGGACCTGTGAGAAATTTAATTTTAGTTGAAGAAGGTAAAATTGTAAAAATCATAGTTATTAAAATAATATTTTATATTTTTCTTTAAATATTTCTATTTCTTAATGTTTGATGCTAGATAATTATAAGAATAATTTGGCAAATTCAATATGTAAATATTTTAAATTAGAAAATAGTACTTTGTAATTAAAAAAAACATAATAAAATAAAAGGTATTTTGTTATAAAGGCATTTTTATTTCTTAATGTTTTGATATTATTTAAATAAATATAAAAATCATTTCCTTAATTTAATTATTTTAATTTAAAGTTCTTTAATTTATATCCAAATATATATTTTAGTCCACATTACTAATATTTTTTTAAAAGCTTTTGTGATGCTTGAATCCACACAATTGTCATAAATATACTAAGCTATTGTGAGATTTAGTTGACGAACATTGATTACCTGACACCCTGGTTCACTATCAATGGTCACCTGGCTTTATCTGGCAATTAAATCTTACCTGCCAATGGAGACACGGTCAATAATTTTTACTTTATTAATTTTGAACTTTTACAGGTTGTACAGGACAAACATATGTTCACGTTACGTTTAATATTAATATATAATTAACAATACACACTTTAGCATAATAAGCAAGTATTTAGCTTTACTACAACAAAAATAAGATTATGGGAAGTAAAAATTCAATTAAAACTTAACCTATAATTCACTGTTCATAATTTTTTTGTGGAACATAATAAACAACAATTTTATCACCTGGCTACCTGACAAAGGTCTCACCTGGCAATGTACGGAGTCCTGTGGCTTGGGGGGCTCCACACTCTTCTTGTCAGGTTGAGCCTCGGAGGTGAGCGAAGGTTGAGCAGGGAACCTCATCACCGCCAGTTTCAGGGTCGCTATCAGGGGGTGGACGCACCAGGTACCTGCAACATGTCAGGTACAATCTTTGTCTTGCAGAATTTCACTTATTGGCGATATTGTCTATGCATTATTTAAATAATTGGATGCTAATAGAGTAAAAAAAGATATCAGTGGATATGATTGTACACGGAAAAAATTTATATTAAACTATACTGTAATGCTTACTCTTTTAAGGGTATTCATTTACTTTTATTAAACATAGTCAGTTGACAAAATACATTACATCTTTAACTAAAAAAAATTAATATATGCAAAGAAACTCTGCCTTGATCTAGAACTTTAATTTACAAAAGACTTAAGGTACCAACCACATTAAAGAGGGGCGTGGCAAGTAAAAAAAAAAAAAAATAGACTCGTGATAACATGAAAAATGTGATATAAAAATTTAACAATTTCTATGTTATTTATGACATAAAAAATTAAAAAAAAATCATCCTGAAACAGGTCTCCAGCTGCTCACCATATTTGGAGAGTAACGCCAGGTAACTCGCCAGGAAGGCCAGAAACCTGAGCACCTGACGTCGCCACACGAGATTCAAAATGGCCGCCAGCACCGCCATCACGTGACCCCGAGACACCAACGACTGATCCTCCACCACCACCTCCATCCTGCAACATTGCCGAGGTTACAAGAGGTCAAGTTACCGAGGTCACAAGAGGTCAAGTTACCGAGGTCACAAGTGGTCAAGTTACCGAGGTCACAAGAGGTCAAGTTACGCAGGGAGGGAGGGGAGGGCACCTTTGAAGATGGAGAAGAATGTTTCAGGAAAATTTGCTGGGGGGGGGGGGGGATGCAGATGCAGGACTGACTAAAGAATTCTCGGTAGGGATTTAAGTCATTCAGAAAATAAGTGCTTTGCCAAATTATAACAAAATTTTTGATCTCCTCCTTGTAATGGGTAATGCTAGGGTGAAGAATGGCTAAGAAGGACCTGAAGAGACCATACAACATGCATATTTTGTGGTACACCCTCTCTCCCCCAGTGATATAAAATCCCAAACAGTTTTTTTAATAATTTTTAACAATTTTATGTCAAAATTAAATAATTTTATTTTTTAAGGCCTTTAAAAAAATAGATTTGAACTGCACATGAAAATTTATCAAATTAAAAATGAAAACGAATGATTAAGCAAATACATCATGTAAAAAAAATACACATGGAACGAAACCGATGATAATTATTAATATATAATGGGGGACATTCACAAAGCACTTTAACCCCCACTTTAGCCCCGATTTTTAACCCTGGTGCTAAACATGGTGCTAAACTATGAGCTTAACATGGTTAGCCCCTGATTTAGTACCATGTTTAGCACCAGGGTTAAAAATCGGGGCTAAAGTGGGGGTTAAAGTGCTTTGTGAATGTCCCCCAATATATATTATATATCTCATAATTAATTTGTTTAATTTAGTTTCGTTACACATTTTCCATATACAGATTACATCAAGCAGATTTCCTATATATTTATAAATGATTATAATTCCATATGCAATATGGTAAATAAAGTTGTTGAAAAAAGATAAAACGTTGATGTTTAAATTGACCGTCAACAAATTAACGCGTAGAGCGACTTGGCACTGCTCGGTACAAGTACAGACATGTTAGTTGGCTGTCATTCAAAGTTAAGGAAGGTCAGTTGAAAGTGCAAGTGAAAGTTAACGATAGGAAATTAACTGTGGGGAGTTTAGACATGTTATAATGTACTCGTGACGGGTCTTTCACCATACGTCACAAAGCAATATATGACGTCACGATTGTGTAGGCAAAACATTGGCAGCGGCATAACAGACACGTGTCTCGAAATTAATTTCTCCTGACTATTTGCATAATTTTTCGTATAATTTTCTTTTATAAATGGTAACAAAAAGAAAAAATGAAAAAAAAATATTTGGCGACCAAAACCATTATTAGAAAAGAGATGTTGTGAGTTACACGCACAGCATAGGATTTTAGGGTTTTCTGACTATATCCCGAAGATCTTCGGGCGGCTTCGGGTATCTCCGAGCCACCCAAAATGTAAACATGAAAATCCTTTATTAAGGTAGAGATAACTGTTCGACGTTATCCCCTTTGATTAACATGCAAACCTTAGCAAATTGACAAAAATTCTGAAATTTTTTTGAGAGGCAGATATTAGTGCCTAAAAGCCATAGCAAAAGTTTCAAAAACATTTAACGAGCCGATTTTTTTGAATTAATTTTTTAGTATGGCTCTCCATGGGAAAGCCCTATGCTGAAAATTAAAAAAATTAATTAAAAAAAATCGGCTCGTTAAATCGTTTTGAAATTTTTTCTATGGCTTTTAGGCACTAATATCTGCCTCTCAAAAATTTTTCAGAATTTTTGTCAATTTGCTAAGGTTTACATGTTAATCAAAGGGCATTACGTCGATCAGCTGTTCGGCGTTATCTCTACCTTAAGAAGTAGGGATTGTATTGAATTCACGATATTTTCAGACGGACCATGTATTACATTTTTTTTTTTTACAAGGATACACCCCTAAGAGCTTAGGGCTCTAGGCGGGGTAATGAGTAGGAATAAGGGAGAGAAAGGATATTGGTCACGGCCTGTTATACATTATAAAAAATATTCATAGTACAGTACATTATACATATAATACAGTATAGTTTGAAATTCAGTATTATATTTGATGAATAATGCTTTTTAGCATTTGATCTTTTTTTTACAAAAAATATTGTTAAATTTTAAACATTTAAAAAATTACAAAACATAATGAGTTAGTTATATTATATTTATGTTTAAAATTCTAAAAATTGTTTAAATTATTGTCTTCGTTTTTTTATATTAAAAAAATAATTTCTTATTTGCTTCAATTTAAATATAACAATTTAAAAAGTACATTTTGATTATCTCACCTTATTCCTACATTTTATCAATCACCCACAAATCTAATTATAACTCGTAATTAGGGAATAATTTTACGTTACAGGAGACTCTTGTCGCGATGCGGACTCCTCTGTTATCACCACACTGATAAGAACAACCAGGTGCTCTGAACTCTTATCTCAGTTTATGTCCGACAAAATATTTGAGCAGGAATTAAATCATAGCTAGATAATTCAATCTTTCTTTCCAATGACAAAATGGCAAAATTAATCTATTTCTGAAACATAATTTTTCATGCATGGCCAAAAAAATTTTCCTCTGCAGAATTTTTTTTTTTTATGCAATAACTAACCTTATTTTGCTATTATGTACATGACAGAAATATGTATTTTACGCTGTTTAAAATGTTTATTTGTAGCAAAAATATTTACAAGATCCACTATAGATTGCACAATAATATATTATTTCATTGAGAAAAATTCATGCACTCAATATATATAAAATTCCACTTACTCCTGAATTTAGACAACTTGCTGAACACCAAAGTAACGCTGGTTGCATATGCAATAGGAGTAATCAATGTCAGTGTCGTACTAAACTATATTGACGCGATTCACGAAGCAGTTAGCCAGGTTTCTAACCACGTTTAGCTTAACCACGTTTAACTAGGTGGTTTAACACGTAAAACAGGTATATTAGTTAAACGTTGTTAGAAACCTGTGGCTAACTGCTTCGTGAAACCCACCCAATATTAAGGGTTATTCACGCTTTCTCACTAATCGTGGTTAGTGAATCAATACCAATATAAGATACAAGTCAAGTATCTTGTTTATATTATAATTAAAGTATGTTTTGTTTGCCACAATTTGGTACATCTTTTTTACAAATTACTCACTAATTTTGCATCCCCGAACCTTCCAAAACCTTTTTAGGGAAAAGTGGAAGCCAAGAAGGGCTCTAAAGCTTTTATCAATGAACCGGAAGTGCAATGGTCCAAAGCCAGGGGAACCACATAGTGGAAAAGCGCAGGGTGGGAAACGTTATTTTTTGAAGAGTGGTGATCTATCCAACTACTAACCACGCTCGGCGTTGCTTGACTTCTGTGATCTGACGAGACCTGGTCAAGCGCCACACCTCACACAGTTTTGCCATGATTAAAATATAAAAATTCTTTTTTGACTTTAATACCGTGACACTACAGCATACTACTATAGAGCCATATGCAAGCGAAAGAAATTATTATATTTTTTTTTAATTAAAAATATGTATAACGTAAATAATATACTATCAGTCCTAAAATTGCTACCCGTACTATTCTACTCCGTAAGCTAATTGACTATTATGAATGTAGGTGCGTCACTTGGTTCTTCCTATTAATCATTTATGTTATTTAATGCGATGATTTCTTATAATAAAACCCGGGCAAATATTATTACGAATTATCTAATTTTTTTATCTGTGACTTCATTTGAGCTCACAGAAGATACTGCAGCTTGTGATAAGTGGGAAAATTATACAGATTATCAGTAACTCAGTTTTCTCTGGTCAACAATTACAGGTATGTACTAATTAATGTAAAATAAGTGTTTTTTAAGGATTATAATCTTAAGTAATGTCAGGGTTATAAAATATTTCTGTAAGAAGGAATCACTTGAATGAACCAACCTTTATGAAATATTTTGATTAAATATTTATTAATTTATTTTATTTATTATATTTTCCTCGTGATTACATAAAAAACAAGTCAGAGGCAGGAGACACCAAACAGTCCAAGCAGAACCTAGATAAATGACCTCAAATTGTCAAAATTTTCAGCTTTTTTTAACACTCAAAATTGAGGGGAAAGACGCTGTGACGTCATAATCATGCAACGTCTTTCTCTATGCTTGTGTGTTAAATATTTGCTTGACTATGACAGAGTTTTGCAGCACAATTTTAATGGTGTTAGACGGTTCAAAAAAATAATAAAAATATTTTTTTTTTAGTTTTTTAATCAAACCCTATTGGGTACTTCTATTTACTAATTACATACTACTTTGAAACCCCGAACCTTCCGAAACCCTAACTTGAGCGTTTCGCGGGCTCTTCTGGAACGAGGGCGGCCACGGCCTTGCAAATCCATCCCGGCATTTGCCTGCGGCTGAGGGAAACGTGGAAACCTCAGCCAGGATGGACGCTACAGCTTTTGTCAATGAACCGGAAGTGCAATGGTCCAAAGCCAGGGGAACCACATAGTGGAAAAGCGCAACGTTTTACCCCTGGGTGGGAAACGTGGTTTTTGTTGAAAATGGTCACCCATCCAACTACTAACCACGCGTGGCGTTGCTTGACTTCGGTGATCTGACGAGACCCGGTCAAGCGCACTGCGCCACACCTCCCATTTACTATATATTATTCAAGCTCCTCCATTTAAAAATGCAATAAAAAATATATAAAGGTTCCGTTAAATTGTTCTAAAATTCAATCACTTATGGTTTGAAGTAACTTAACGGTTTTGGTTTTCTCCATTTCTAGTTTATATCCATAAGGTTTCATTATGTTAAAAATTTATTTCATTTGTCTCAAAACTGGTTTCACTGGTTCACTTTTGTATACGTCACCTACAATTGATGACAAGATCTTAAGTACCCTTTAATTCTGAAATTTAGAGTTAATGATATTCATTTTTAAGCAAAAAAAAAAAAAATTACATACCAGCTAAGTAAAAATATAAACTGTATGGTCCCTATGTCAGAGAATACGTGACAAAATTCACGTTACCAATTAATGTGACTCGTCATTGTACTTGTTTTTAGAATGCCTTATCTACATATAGTTATTAGTTAGAAAAAAAAACAGCACAGTTGAAACTATAGGACATCAGATAAAAATATATTAATTTCATTTTGTGTACGTTTAACTTCTTTTCTTAAAATGGAGCAGTCATTTGCAAAACAAATTGCAGCCTTATTACTTTTTTAAGTAAATATTGAGATGCGTTGCATTTTTTTTATATTTATATATTGTTTAGTTACAAATGTTATACAATTAATGCAAAATTATGTCTATAAAAGTATGTAATATAAATTAAATTAATTTTTAGTTATTTTAAATTTTTAAATTTAATATGTATGAAAATAAATTTTATTTAAATATATTTATAAAAATAATTATATAACAAACTTTAAAACTAAAATTAAACTTAGGAAACGAAAATGAAAAGGGAGGTGGGGATCAAAACAATCACGTCTTTAAAGTGGAAAAAATATGTGTAAAACAGACAACAAATCTAAAAAAAACAACTAGAATATTACTTGGTTATGCTGCATGGCCATTTGTGAGAGCAACCAACGTTGCTTTAGGATTTTTGTGAGCCTCTTCCAAATTGCTTAACAATTAATCCCAGGATGTGTCTAGTTAAGACTGAGGAAACCATGGAAACCCTTATCAAAATGGCTATTAATAGAATATTAATTGCCACCTGGGTGCACAAATGGGTGCTTTTTAACACCAATGAGGTTGCACGACCTTCTGGATGCTAACATTATATATCTCAGTTAATTATTGGGGGAGTTCAACATCATGTATTATATATTTTAATTTATTTGTTAATACTTTGTTACAGTAAAATGAAACAAACTCTGCTTTTCGCTGCTCTGCTGTTGCTGGTAAAGTGTTTATTATAGATCATGTTGTAACATTACTTATTTAATGTATAGTCACAGAGGGAGAAACGGTGAACGCTCATAATTTACAATTTTATTCGATTCATAAAATATATAATTTTTTATTTGCAGGTATACAGTAAGACTAGCCACTCCACTAGCATTACTAACCTGACAGGTAAGGCAATGATTACACATAATTTTATATAATAATTAAATTACATTAGTTAATATTATTATAAAATGATTAGTAAGTTAATATTATTATAAAATTATTAGTATTAGTGCAACAAAAATTGTGTTATAGTATTATTACTTTTATATAACTGTCAGTTTTTCAAATGATGCAATGTATACAATTAAATTTATTAAAAAAAAAAAATGAAAATTAATTTAATATTATAAATGTTTTTACTGATATATATATGATTTTGGAAATAAAATATACACCAAATAGAGGAAAGAAAGGTTGGATCAAACCACATGCCATTTAAAGCGCAGAGTAATGTGTAAATTACTGCTGCATTAAATATGAAATAGTACTTTTTAGCCAGCCAAATATAGCCAAATTTAGCCAAAAATATATTTCTGCAAAAAATATTAGTGGCAAACAAATGGTAAGAAAAGTCCGTTGCCCCTTGATCGTTTCAATAATAAGGTGGACATAAGAGATTTTGACAGTAAAATTTCCATGCGGGGGAAAAAGATAAATGCTCAAATTCTATGTACCAATCAGAAAACTGTATTTTGACTTCTTGCTCGCAGTTTTGATTTCTTTAACAATTTCAGACTCCCCCAAAGAAATAATCATCGTGGATGGAAAGAGCTACACTTTTTTCTCAACTCCTGTAAGTATCGAATGACTTTTAGTAAACAAACAGAATAATTAAATACCCATAAACGCATTTTTATATTTTTCATGGAGTAAAATATTATACCTTATTACATATAAATAGTCATTATTAAACTGTCTTTCACGGTATAAGCCTCGGTTCACAACAATAATGAGTTGTCTGCTATTTCAGGTAAGCGCAACAATGAGCTTTAATTCATGTCTGTTTAAAGCTCGTAAATGCACTCCCCTGAAATAGCAGATATGACATCATAGTTGGTAATTACTTTATCCCACACTTTTAAGACTCAAAATAAATTATCCTAAATTGGGACGTAAGCCTTTGTCAATGCCCCCTGCATGAAGACTTTCAACGATTGAAAATATTTTATTAAATTTTAATGTGTTTCCTCTTCCTTTGTCTCTATATTTTGCTCCATTATCGAAAAAAAAAAAAAAAAAAAAAAAAAACAGCTTAGGTCTTCTTTCTTCTTATTCAGTATATAAAATATTAGAATTAGAAAAATTGTCTCTTTTTTTTCATCATCACTTTTTGAGCAATGAAGAAATAAGATGTGTTTTTGAGGTAAAATGACGTAATAAAATCAAGTTTAGACATGTTGAAGACGAAATTTTTCTACTAGATATTCTTGAATATTCCTAAGGGCTGTCTAACACAAGATCACATGATTTAAAAAGAAAGAAACTATGCGATCAGCCGCGCACACAGCTTCGTATCGTATGATGATAAATTTAGAACCGGTTGCACTTAAAAACGCTGAAATACGAGTCTGAGTGTGCGACCCGCCTCTTTTGTTCCAGGTGAACTGGTACGACGCTCAGTTCGAGTGTCAGGCCCTCCAGCAGCAGCTGTTGACGCTCGATGACCAGGCCAAGAGTGACGCCTTCATCCAATTCATGTTGGACAACCCCAGTGAGTCCGCAGCTTTAGTGATGAGTTGATGAAACTAATGAGTATCGATGTACAGTTATGAGGTGTCCCGAGTTGATAATTTTCATCTTATCTTGGCTATTATAATAAGCTCTCCTCTCGTCTTTTGTACTCGTATTTTGCACCTTTTTAGAGGGAAAAAGGAGGGATTATGTATTCCTTTCTCTTCTTGAGCATAAAATGTCAGAAACATTATTGTCTTCATTTCATTCTTTGAGTGAAGAGAAAATAAGATGTGTTTTAGAGGTAAAAATATTAATTTTAGAGGTAAAAATATTAATTTTAGACGTGTAAAGGATGAGTTGAAGACGTAATTTTTCAAGTAAGGTGGGGACAATACTTTTAACATTGTGCTCAATTACAGGAAAGAAGATTTAATCTCGCATTTTTCCTAAAAAATGGTGTGAATTAAGATGTAAAAAAAGAGGAGGAACGTTAAAATAGCGATTTCTAAACATAGACATCTCTAACTTATTATGCAACCTCTTTCAGGTTTCGATGTGTTCTCATGGATAGCTATTCTATTTATCTTTTAACCAAACACTATCATCTCTAACTTATTATACAACCTCTTTCAGGTTACGATGTGTTCACGTGGATAGCCCTTCATCGCGAGGCCCAGGAAACAGAGTTCCTTTGGGCCCCCTCGAACGTGCCCCCCTCCTACACGGCCTGGGGTCCCAGCCAACCCTCCGTGCCCGAACTTTTGGCTGCCTGTGCCGATTTTTCCGGGACGTACGGTGCCTGGGACGATAACAACTGCGGAGCGTCCAAGTTCGCGCATATTTGTGAGGATCCGCTCTGAGCAATAAAATTTGAGTTACTTTGGAAAACTATTTTTTATTTATCATGACGTCATATGTCTTACGGGGTAAGCCAGCAGCATTATTATCTCGACTGTCCACCACTATACTTGATTCTTACATACTCCACTTGTTTCATTAGTGTGAAGTATTATCAATAACATAATCAATAAAATATTTTTTATTGCATGCATATCAAGAATCAAGAATCAAAAGCTATGTATTGTCAATTTATTAAGATATTTTGTAACCCTCAAACACCCTCAAAATGTAGAGTAAACGCGCTGTGACGTCATAATCATATCAATTATATAAACCATACATTTAAACACTCAAGCATTGGTAAAAACGATATATGACTATGCACAGTATCCCGTGTTAAAGAGGTAAAAAAAAATGTGATAAAATTGATAATACACTGAAATTACATCCTTTCAAGCAAATAATAATAATTATAAATTATATCGTTTTAATATTTTACATTTACTTCAGCTTTAAAAAAGGAGTTGATAAATTTATAATTTTTGTTATAATATTAAAATACATAAATTTATTTTTCTTGTAAATATGATTCGAAAATTATAAATTAAGTTGATAAACTCCCCAATGCATTTGAATATTCGATTAAGATTTCAAATTTTACAAAGTTATTATTTAAAAAAAAAATATATATATAAAAATAGTAAAATTTGATTTCTATGTTAAATATACCGAACAAATTATTTTTTTTTTTTACTTAGTGTCTTTTTTTATTTTTTTACAACACGTTGAAATTATGACAATAAAATACCGTTTGCAAATAATTTTACAATTTAAAAATATATTTATTTTGTAACATAAAAAAAATCACCGAATAAACTTGGACTATAAATAAACGTTCATTAAGAGCGAAACTCACTTGACAATAACAATTATTTCAAGCAGGCAGGTTGCCAAACACGTGCTGTGCCTACTAACCAGCTAACAATGTCATTGGCATTGTTGGAGAGTGTCCAGATCATTGTTGTGGCGAATTTCGCGAGGCATTTGTGTCAGTTTTTTATGACGAGAAATAAATAACATGAAACTTCAATCAAAGTTATTTTTATTAAGATCAATGACTTACAAATTGGGCTGCAACAAAATAAAGATAGATTTTCAAATGATAATATTTATAGAGGCACAGTTAGAACTGTTTTGTAGAAGTTTCGCAATCTATGGAGGCGTGGGGAACTAAACTTGTTTTAGAATGGCTAGCTGGGTGATTTCTTAACTATGAAATTTGCAAATTAGCATCTTATTATCTTCAGCATCAGCTTATGCTGAGTCTACGATTCTCAAGACACAATGATTTTTGTTTTTATCAAACCACAATTGGGTACTTCTGCTTACTAATTACTCACTAAATTTGAAATCCCGAAACTTCCGAAACTAACTCAGCGTTTCACAATACATACTCATTGGGAATAAGGGCACAGCCAAAGCCTGGCAATTCATCTCGGCATTTACCTGCGACTGAGGGAAACGTGGAAACTTTAGCGAAGATGGACGCTACAGATTTTATCAATGGAGTGACTTCAAGTAAAATTAAAAAAGAGCCATAAATCATTAAAAAATTATCCATAAAGAAATCTGGTTATCATTCCGAATTGAAATCTCATATTTTATTCGCTATTAAGCTCTCCTCTCGTCTTTTGTCGTCTTCTTTTGCAACATTTTAGACTAAAAATGAGGGAAAAAGGTGAGATTACGTCTATCATGTTCTTGAATATAAACTGTTAGAAATATTGTCTTCATTTTATCCTCACTTGGAGTTAAGAGGAAATAAGATGTGTTTTAGAGGTAAAAAGATTGGGTTTAGACGTGTAAAGGATGAGTTGAAGACGTAATTTTTCAACTAGGGTTCTCACTAACCGTGATTATAGCGCCAACACTAAATGTGCATCGAGAAATCATTCTTCCTGAATTGCTCCTAATTTTTATATTTTTTAAAAGGCTTTTAGCTTGCAAAACTCCTAATATTTGCAAACTCCCTATCATAATGTAATTTTAAAAATCATGAAAAAAGTTGTTGATATATTGTAATATGATAACCCGTTTTAAAATTTAAAAGAAAGTTATTTATTCAAGGATATTGTGTCATACATTAAATAATAAACAAATATCTTGTTATTCTAGAAAAACCTGCACGTACCTTTAATATACTTGAATCAATATAACTTGAACTGTCTGGGAAAGTTAGCAATGATGAGACATATGGAACATCAGTGAAAGATATGTTGAGTTCAGTATAGTTCGTCAGATGGCATTGAACTTTCTATTTGCATTATGACCCAAATTGAATTTCTCCCCCAAGTAAAAAGTGAATTTTAGTTCATTGTACATGTTTTTAAATAAGCGAAGGTTAATACAGTACCTGGAGGAAGGTGATTTGGTTGTAAAGTTCAGATGTATTTTTAATACATTTTAAAATTAATTGTATTCGTAATACAGAAATAAATATTGATTTCAAATCTAACGTTTTAATTTTTTTATAACAATAGCATAAAGCGTAAGATTTCATTTTACGTTTTTAAAAAAACAAATGTAATTTTTGTGTTTGGATATAATATCAGTTAAAGTTAGAAAATATTATTTAAATATACATTTTTTTTTTTTTTTTTTTGTTTGACAATAAAATTAATTAAATTTTGTTATTTTTGTGAACATAATAAAAAACAACACATTATTTTCAATTGCAAAAATGTCACAATACAATAATTTATTTCAAAGATTAAACGAATATTCAAAAATTTTAATTTAGTAATGCATCATCTGGGTCCGTTTCAAAATGATGGTTGAATCGATGAACAGATTTTCATAATTTTATTCTTTTTTAATGTCTCTTCTCGTTTTTTTCTCCTGTTTTGCAACATTTCGGAAGACAAAATAGAAATAAATATGAAATTGATATTTTTTTCTCATGTTAAGCATAAAAATTTGGAAATATTGTCACCATTTTATCCGAATTTATTCTCACTTTAAGCGAGTAAGAAATATGATGTGTTTTAAAGGTAAGATGATTAGGTTTAGACGTGTTAAAGACGTAATTTTTCAACTAGGGTTTTTTAAAAGGAAAATTTCCATCCCAGTAATTTCCATGACCTTGCGTCACGATGTATACAAAGCCGGGACATGTTATGACTTTTATGACGCTCCATGCAAACATTATAAAAACGTCGCGCACTCACATTCTGAAATAAAGTCGCAGTCGAGTCATAACAACGGAAAAGTCGCCGTTTGTTTACGTTTTTTTATGGCGCGAGTAAATATTATTTAATGATGTAACAATTTTAATTGTGTCGTTTGAATTCCAGGTGGAAGAAAATTGCTTTTTTTTTCTTTGTTGAGAGGTTGATATGAATTTTAATCAACAATGTAATTAAATTAAGAGATAAATGAACAACCTAAACTATTATTTTTTAACTGAATAGATATTAATAAAATATAATGTTATATATATTAAAAGTTTGTAATTATGACATTTTAACAATAAAGTTATTTTTTTAAAATTTAGTATTAAATAAAAAGATAATAGTGCAATGTTATTAAACGTAAAAATTTTATTGTTTGAATTAGACAATTATTAATAAATAAACGTTATTTTTACTTCTTATTTAAATAAAAATTCCATCAGTAGCAAGTAATATAGAATTCTGATTCAATAAATTAAAAAGAATAGTATTATATATTTACTGTATGCATCAAATTAGTGAGTCGCTTTTTTACCTAAAGAAGAATTCAGCTGTTAAATATTTTTTGTCTTTTGCTCTTGAGAGGTGTGTTATTTACCAGAGACGATTTGAACGAGTAGAGGTTTCCAAATTAGACTGTATTTATATATATTTATTTTTGTACCCTACATACGGGGAAAGAAACTAATGTACAATTTTCATTGTGGTATCTTACATCACTATAACACATTATAACTATTACATTAAATATATCAGATCATTTACTTTAATATTAAATTTATATACCTCATAAAAAATATATTCGAAACATTGAATAAAATATTTTTCTCAGACTAGCAATATTAGAAATTTTATATTTGTTTTAAAATTTCAGTATAAAATCTAGTGTATAACCAATATATTAATGGGCGCGATTCACAAAGCAGTTAGCCAGGATTCTAATCACGTTTAGCTTAACCACGTTTAAGTAGGTAGTTTAACACGTAAAACAGGTATAGTTAAACGTGGTTAAGCTAAACGTGGTTAGAAACCTGGCTAACTGCTTGGTGAATCGCACCCATGTTGTATAATTTTAATATTTACATGATCAAAAAATCTATACTCCTTTTAATTTAATCCATTGACCGAAATCTTTTAGGCACTCCAGCTTTTCCAGACCACCCCAGCTACCTTAGTTATTGATCTAGGCTTACGGGTACAAAATCTTTTAACGTTTCTTACCTCAGAATATATCCATTTTGATAAGAGAATCAATCTGTGACAACTTCGATCACTACACAAACATGCTTGAAAATGTTATGAAGTTCTAGTTCACCTGGCATGTGCTTTCCAACGTCTTTACTGATTGGCTAACAGTTTGTAACGAAGAATCTGATTGGCTGAAGTATAAGGAAGAAAAGCAGTTGAATAGACAGGTAGAAAATGTGACCAAGGTACTAAGCCTCTTAGTTTGAAATTGTGTACGTAACGTATTTTTCTACACGTCAGCTGACATTTGAGTGTCTTCTCTGATTGACGTGTACTTGAAGCCAATTTTGTGACGTAACAGAATCCTCATAATGTCACAGTTTACGTAACAAAAAGTATTCTAATTGGAGTAATTATTATTTACATTAATTGTTGTAATGAGGATTTACGTTTTAAATGGTGGCACAGTGCATTGAACGGTTCTTGTTATATCACCGAAGTAAAGCAACGTCGAACGTGGATGGGTGACCGTTTCAAGTAAAAATTACGTTGCTCCATATCTCTGGGGTAAATTCGTCTCGCTTTCCACCCAGTGCAGTGATGCACTTGTGTGCGGTTCCCCCAGGCTTTGGACATCACTTTTTGATTCATTGATAAAAAGTAGAGGTGACCGTCCTGACTGAGGTTTTCCACGGTTCCCTCAGTCTCACCTCAGTGAATTTTGGGACACGTTACAGGCCGTAGCCACCATCCTTTCTCTCCCCATAGCCCCTCCGTAATTATTGTTGGTTGATAAAAACATTTTACTTATTATTATTATTATTATTATTATTTTTTTTTTTTTTTGCTCAATTGACAAATTATAATTATATCTTATTTCGTAAACAAATATAAATTAAGAAATGTACAATATTAAGTTATAGACAACCACATTTCGAATCAATAAAAACATTAGTATAAATATAATGTACAATATGATTTATGGATTATAATTTATTATATTTTCAATATCATTATTACCAATAATTTGACAGTTAAATTAGTATTAGTTATATTGAGGAGTTTGAAAAATTTGCCGTAAAATTTGTTTGATTAGGATTCATTGTTTTTGAATTTTATAAAAAAAAAATAAAATTAATTATTAATATTAAATAATTTGTTTAATATCTGCTAACTTAATTTGATTGAATTTATTTTTATTTTTCAGTGTTATAGCCTAAGAATATTATGCTGTTTTTTGGCACGTCGTTCTAAAATAAAGTAAGATATCGAATCATTACACACAAAGTGAAAGCTATTTGTCAGTTTTGTGTGATAAGAACGGTGTCATGATTCATAACCAAAAGTTCAAATAACACAGGATACATTAAATTTTGTGTTACTTCATTCTTGTATTGTTTGTGTGTTTTGCCATCTCTTTTGTTAGGTACCATATTTAAACAATGATAAGCAATTCACTAAGCAAACTATCGAAAACGTTTGAAACATGAACATTACAGTTCAATATTTATAAATATTTTTTAAAAAAAAATTGGTACTTCTACTTACTAATTACATACTACTTTGAATCCCCGAACCTTCCAAAACTCTAACTTGAGCGTTTTGCGGGCACTTCCGGAACGGGAGCGGCCACGGCCTTGCAATCCATCCTGGCATTTGCCTGTCATTGAGGAAAACGTGGAAACCTCAGTCAAGATGGACGGTAGCTTTTGTCAATGAACCGGAAGTGGAATGTTTCAAAGCCAGGGGAAACACATAGTGGAAAAGCGCAACGATTTACCCTTAGGTGGGAAACGTGTTTTTTTGTTGAAAATGGTTACCCATCCAGCTATTAACCACGCTCGGCATTGCTTGACTTCGGTGATCTGACGAGACCTGCATGGTCTGCAAACGCACTGCGCCACACCTCCCACGTTTACGAGTTTTCCAAACTCTTGGGGTTTATTTTTTATTAGACCATGTTTTGTATCATAAATATATTTTTTTCTGAATAAACACATTAAAAAAATAATGTAACGCTGAAATTAAAATACGAATACTAGATAGGACTTTCAGCAGTTTTTTTATAATATAAAAATATATATTTTACTATGTATCCCAATGTTCTGGCGTTGACCATTATATATCTTTCAAAAAGAAATATGCTCATTACAAAATATAGATTGATTAAAATGATGTGATATTAAAATACATGAGGCACAAATTACACGTAATTTGATATAAAATTGGACCTAGCGTTCTCGCCTTGTGAATGAAGCCTCACAGAGCTCAGTGACGTCACACGTCCTTGATGACGTCATTGGAGACTAAAATTATGTCGGGCGATGAACTCTTACAAGTTGAGACGGTTTTTGGCTACACTAATTATCGATAGAAGCGAAAACAGAAAATGTCCTTCTTTCTTGGGGGCACTTTCATTAACACTGTCATTAAATGTTTAGGAACCTCAATTCTATAAAATCAGCTAATTTAATTAGTTATACAGAATTAGTTCTTAGCATAAATATATTTTTATATTTTTAAATATTCATTTCATAGTATTTTAATTGAAAATAAAAATATTATAACGTTTACATTTCAAAATTAAATGCTTTATTTTTTTATTTTAAATATTGGTCAACATAGTAAAATTAAAATATGAAATTAAAATTTACATTACATTCTTCAAAAAATCACAAATTAAATTTGTTATAAATAAATATTTTATTTGGCAAATAAACAATCACTTTATGTGAAAATTATGCTCCTTAAATGATCATTAAAAATTAATTTATAAAAATTCAAACCTAATCTAATAATTTGTATGAATATTTCTATTTTATCAATTGAACGTCATGAAAACCTCATAACACTAACATTTAATAGTCTCTACCTTTGATCGCCTTCAGTTCGCGTACTAGACTTTATTATTTCACTCAATACAAATAGATACATGCAAAATTTTGATTAGAGTGGGGATAGCATACAAAAGCGCCAAATGGAGGCACCAGAACACTAAAAGTGGCAGTTATCTTAATATATTATATAATTATTAAATCAAATACATAATCATGGTCTGATTTTTTATTTTCCTAAGGAGGTAATTTATAAAGTCCTTTTCATCAGAGAGATGATTGATATCATCTCAAAAGTGCTGACCATCCTGACAACGGTTTCCATGGCTCCCTCAGCCACAACTTGTCTAATATATGGATTGCCAATAGGCTTTTACAAGGGACTCAGAGAATTTTAATGTAAGCAGTCCTAGATCAGGTACGAAAAGAGCAGGGAAGTACGTCTTCAACTCGTCTAAAACTAATCTTATTTCGTCTTTTTACCTCAAAAAAGCATCTTATTTCTTCTTCATGCAAAGTGAGGATAATTTGAGACTAAAATTTCATGCTCAAAAAAAGGAAAGATCATGTAATCTCGTATTCTCATGCAACCCTTCTTTTCTTTCCTCGTAGAGATTATTCAAAATAAGATGGAAAAAAAATTAGGAGAAATGTAAAAATAAGTGAAAATTAAAAACTTAATATTTAAAGCCGGTATTACACGTTACAATTTTGCATTCAATTTTTCCTTACAAAAAAAACTTTAACTCCTTATGTTTGTATAAGGATGAAATTTTCTTTTAAGGAAAAATTGTATGCAAAATCGTGTAATACAGGCTTTAAATATTAATTTTTTTCAACTCGGGTAATATAACGAATGGTTTCTGGACTCAGTATAAAAAATGTTATAAATAATTGCATAAGTTACTCATTATTTATATAGTGACAGATAACAAATTAATCACTGTTCTCTGTGGTTACAATTATGAGTCATTTTCACATATCATACAACTCCATATGTTCCGCACTTGCACTCACTAGGAAGCGTTGTTTGATAATTTCTTATCCAGACATAATGACACATTGAAAACCAGAAAAACTATTGATGACATAAAGTTCATTATTGTAAAGAAAATTATAAGCACTTCACTCTTATTGCACAACTCTCAAACAATTAATTACGTTTTATGTTGCATGTTACTGCAATAAGCTAATTTGTTCCAACAAGTTTTATTGTAACTATATGCACTGTAAAATGCAAGGTTGAATTTGTACATATTTTATTGAAGAATATTTTAAGCTTGTTTTTACTGATTTTATGTAATTTTAAATTTATTTAAAAAATTATGGGAAATATTCATATTAATTATTTGATTTTTTTAAATTTTTTTATAAAATTATATTTATATAAAATGTTACTTTTTTTAATAAATAATGTAGATAAATTAAAATTGTGCAAATAAGATTAGTTTAAAAGAATTATTTGTTTTTATACAAATAAGTTAAAAAAAAGTATTATTATTATGTTATTTTAGATGTAGAAATGTAAAAACAGCAAGTGATGTGAACTCCCTTATGTCTTACCTTGGAGATTAATTAATGATTTGTGATGTAATCAAACATATAATTGAAGAATATGAAATATAATACATACAACAAGAAAGAAACAAAAAAAAATTATAATGCAGTGCTGAAACAGTGATTTGCCGCACGTTCGATAGGATTTTTTTTCCTGTTTTGTTTTTTGTTTTCCTGAAATATAGCTACTGCCTCAGAAAATCAGGTTACAAAATTTTTGTTTATTTACGAAATAAAAAAGTACAATTTAAAAAAATAATAATAAAATTTATGAGATTGACGTTAATTCCTTTTAAAAAAAATTTGGCTTACAGTAGATTGTATATTAATTACTTAAAATGAGAAGCAGCACAAGACGATTTTCTAAGAAAATGCTGGTAAGTTAACCACTTCAGTACCGGAACACTGGGGACAGTAAAGAAGTGAGTTTAACAATTTTTTACTGCCTCATTCATACTTTTTATCCTCATTTAAGTGAGGAAACCTCAGTCAAAATGGTTGGTAATAACATCAAATACAAGGCTGATGTTACACATGATCATTTTCAAGGCTAGAAGTGGTTGCAATGATATCTGGGCACTTGACAAGTGGTATACGACTCTGATTTGTAATCGGATGGTCGTGAGTTCGATCCCAGCCATGCACCGCCAAACTTTTCACAAGTGGCGGTTGCTAAAGAACACCCACACGTGCATCCGGGAGGTAATTGATGGCATCCTCTATCAATTGCTGACCATCCTGACTTAGGTTTCCTCAGTTACAACCAGGTGAATACTGGGATGGATTGCTTAAGCCATGGCTGCCTCGGTTTGGAAGGGACCCACAAAAGTAGAGTCTACGAAGAGCCGGGAGGTTAAATTCAGTCACTTAATTGTGGCCAGTACCCTATAGTAGGGTTCAGTTAAAAAAAAAAAGTGATATCTGTGCTCAAAGTCTACCTTGCGAATTCATCACACAAACAATTTGCACGTGCAAATTATCAGCTGATATGGAAGAGGTCGTGATGTCAGGTGTTTGTAACTGCAGATAAAAATCAGGATGTGAATGATAGCTGTGAATGAACTCAATCCATAGCAACAAAATGTCATTCACATTTTAAATTATGATGATATCCATAACTATTCAATATGCCATTATTATTTAGTGATCATTGCGAGCAGATGAGCACACTGCAGTCTGCAGTAGCTACATTTTAGCTTAATTTAAAACACACCTTTTTGCCAATTTATATATAAAATTAAATCATTAATAAATAATAAAAGAAATTATTTTTTAGCAACAATTATTTACGACTGAAAACTATAAATAGAATTTATATAAAAATAAATAAAAATAAATATAAGTTTATAATAAATGTATATTATATTATGTTATATTTATTTACTATAAAGTAAATAAATAATAAATATATTATTATAATAATTATAATTATTAATATTTACTATTGTATTAAAAAATATGTTTACAATAAAAAATCATTTGAAGCTTCTGACTATAATAAATAAAACTTTGACAAAAAATGTTGAAATCGCGGTATTATATTTTGAGAATTCCTGGTGTATTATAAGATAATGAAACAGACAATAATGTAATTGTTATGATATAATAAAATTGCCCCATTCAGTGCTAAGAAATTGAAATGAAATGTTTAACAATTTTTAATGCTGCCTCTGACGTCACAGAAATTTGTTACTTAAATTTTAGACAAACAAAAAATGCATCTAAAAGAAATTGATGGTAAATGATTATAATATATATTCATTGTGCGTTAACTTTCTTAAATTTTAAGTACAAAATTACTTCTTTGTAATAAGAGAAAATCTCCGTACACGATTGTTGAACATCACAGGGAAAGTAAATTATGGTGTTTAGTCAATGGATAAGAAAGTTTACCGATCTGTGAAGAGAATTATTTCACCATTCAAGAATGTTTGGTATTGTTTAATAACTTTTCTGTTACGTATTATTATAACAAGTAATTTTGTAAAACTATTTCACTGTCTTAAACTACTTGTTACTCAATATAGGTATTTATTGATCATTAATAAATTTAAACGGTCATATATTACACATTTTAATACCATATTTTGTTTGTAGAATCGGTGCAATGCACATTCGAATCAAATGACATTTGAATTAGTATAAAACATCTCACAAAATATCAGGTAGTTAATTTATGATTCTTAAAAATTGCATATTTGTTTAATATTTTCATTTTTTTTGTTTAAACATGTCTAAAATTATTCTTTTAACGTATTTCTACCTACTAAAAACACATCTAATTAAATTTTTACTAAAAATCGGGATATAATGTAGACGTAATTAGTGTAATTACTAATATTTCATCTTTTAATGTAAGATGTAATCTCATATTTTTTTTTCACATAAAAAATGCTACAGGATGAATTTCTTCATCATGGAAACGAAGACATTAAAATAAAATTAATTTCAAGCATTGAAATTCAATTAAAACTCCCATTTTTCATTGAAATAACATCATTTTTTCTGCAAATTCTAATGAACAAGCCATTGACTTTATCGGTACAGTACATTGATCTTGTTTTAATTACGTCCATTCTTGGCAGCCGTACTCCTTGACGGGGAATTCACTTTCTCATTGCGCTATTACACCACGTGACATACGCCAAGTAGCCGGCCGACCTTGAATGATACAGTAACGCATCTTTCAGCGGCGCCTTCCTAGCGCGCTTAGCAACATGCACACTTACTAACTATACATTACTTACTACACTTACATTTAATGTTTAATTTAATGTTGGATTTGTAATGTGCATATTTTGTAACGAAACAGCTTGTATGGAGGAAAAAATTATAAAATGGCAATATAATTCAACTTTTTTTATTATTAATAATCATATCAACTTTTCAAGTTTTTGTTAAAGCTATTTTCGTCTTACTAAATTTTTAAGCTTGCCAGTTGGTGAAAATAATATATGTAAAATTGTTATATTAAGAGTAAGATAAAACGCCTAATGTTAAAAAAATTCCCATATATGTAATTATGAAACATAAAACATATATATCTTAAAATGTTCTCCTCTATATCCCCTATCAGTATAATAGCTAAAATATCAGGTGTACAAATTCGAGCTAGAGTTTTTAAATTATGAATTTTATAAATTTGACTATAATATAAATTTAACATGGGAGTTCCGTTTCTCCATGTTAAATTAAAATGAACTTTAAAAATAAAATTCATAACTCGAAAAGTAGATCAAATTTGTAAACCTGATATTTTAGCTACTGAAAAGGGATATATAGAGGAGAATATTTTAATATATGGTTCATAATTTTTAATTTTCATGTGTGGGATTTTTTTTAAATATTTGGGCCCTTAATGGGTGGATGGGCGCGATTCACGAAGCAGTTAGCCAGGTTTCTAACCACGTTTAATTTAGTAATTTAACAGGTCCGTATAACAGGTATAGTTAAACGTGGTTAGAAACCTGGCTTACTTATTCGTGAATCGCACCCAATGTTTACAATTTTACAAAAGTAAACAATATAAACAATATTTGTGGTTATATTCATAATGTTGACTTATAGACCAATAAATTTCCTATAACATGAAAGCAATAAACCCTCGCTCTCCCAGACACGTGCATGCTGGTACACGTGAGGAAAGTCACGTGACGTCACAACTCGCTGATATGCAGGTACCGACCTTGACAATTAATTAGTTGCTGCAACGTCGTCGCTTCCTGCATCGACTTATTGCACTGCGCTGTTGGGTTTTTTTGTAGTTACGATTTAGTAATTCCCAGAGGCAATTGAAATTTATTTTTATTATGATCTGTGAAGCAAGCTTTAATGATTTGCATTCAATAATTATTACTGGGGATTAAAATTCTGCTCTGCATTATTATACAGTATAAGTCATACAGACGATTCAGTTTTTTATTTTTTGTTACAGTTTAGATAATAGCTAATATAATAAATAGTCGTTACATTTAAAAATAAAAATTATGTAAAAAAAATAATATGTGATTAATTGTCAATAATAAATTAAAATTTTTAGTTTAATATTTATTTTATATAACTACATTGTTTTTTTAAAATATTTAAATATAAAGTATTTAATATTAATTTTTATTTGCACATTTTTGTAAAAGTGAATTTATTTAAAATTATTGAATGTAAGGAACAACATGGTTATTATCAAATTCTTATTGCAGAGTGTGTATGTTTCGTGGAACGTGGGCTACTAATTTTCATCCCGGGAAATTATCTTTAATGTTTTATTATCAGTGTCTCTTTATTAGGCTTGGATCATTTTATGTCAGAATTTAAATTATTCAGAACCAAAATCAGATTGATTACTGAAACGTTAAGAAAGTTTCTTAATTGGCACATTTTAAAAAGTTATCCACGATGATATTCAGGATTGTTACCAACAACGGTTAGCACCAAACGCGTGGTTAGTGAGGAACCTGCGATAATTCGTGAATCAATATGGACTACTCGAGGCATGAACTGTTCCTGAATGACTTGCTGAAGCTGCAGTTCTCAGACAAATGAGAATTTGCAATTTTGGGAGAGTTGAGAAGATCACTCAAATGTATCATCATGTCCACACATAAAACGTCGTGAAGTGTAGCATAAAAGTGACGTGCACGAACACTTAGTGTTATATTACAGCATATACTACAGACATTGAGGATTACATCGCACACCGGCAAAAGTCAGAGAAATCTTTTTATCAATAAAATAGTATTGCTTGAAAACGTCTCAAGACAAAGTTGTTCGTAGTTTTCATTGATTTAATACTTAAATTAAATGTTATTAACGAACTGGTGTCATCTCGATTTTGATTTTTTTTATTTATTATTAATATTGTTTTGTTATAAATTTGGATTCAATGAAACAAGGTAAATCATAATTTTTAAAATATGTTTAAAATTTTTTTGTAATAAATAAAACTATAATTTTTAAAATAATTATTTTATTAGTAAACAAAAATTTGAAATATTAATGCAAAAATATTATTTTAATAATACTGGTTAATAAAAAATAAATAATTAATTGTTTTTGTTAATTAATAATTTTTATAAATTAATTAAATATTATAGTATTAATTTTTTATTATTCAAATAATTATATAAACAAAAAGTTTGTTTTAAAATGAAGTATAGTGTCATCACAAATTCCATCTGTTTGGTCTGTATAGAACAGAACTGTATGAATATTAATGAAATAAATTAATAGCTCCAAATGTCATTTAATTTTTTTCACACATGTACTGTGACCTGTGTCATATGCGATTGACACAAATTGGCCGCTCAACATGCAAAGAGAGCACCGTTCATATGAAGGTCATTTTACAGTATTTTACACGTGCTTTGTTGAGGCTCACGTAGTCCGTGGACAGCAAAGTGCTTATCTCCACGTGGTCTGTGACAGCAAGGTGCTTATCTGCACGTATGCTGTAATGTCTTATTTACACACTTCGGGACAGGACGATTTGATTGTGGAATGTCAGTCGTGTATTGTTTTGAGAGGCATGCTATATACGAGTTGAAATAAATTTTATCTTTTTTATTCGCTAATATTCTCTCTTAGTCTAATTGCCTTCTATTTTGCACCATTTTAAAGAAAAAAAAAAAGAGATGAGATTACGTCCGATACGTCTTCTTTTCTCTTATTAAAGGAGGGGAACCGCTTCAACTTTTATATTTTTAATGTTTTATAAATAATGTCAAACTTACTTGTGCACCAAAAAAATAATCACCACCCTCCTCCTTCCACCAGTTCAGCAGTTGACATTCAAAAAGCGCGCCGAAGAAAATTGGGGCTTATGACGTCAAGCGCCACGATTGGTTGCGCTTGACCTATCATGGCGCTTAACGTCATAAGCCCCAATTTTCTTTGGCGCGCTTTTTAAAAATTAACTGCTGAACTGGCTTTAGGTTGAGGGTGGTGACTATTTTTTTGGTGCACAAGTAATTTTGATATTATTTATAAAACATTAAAAATATAAAAGTTAAAGCGGTTCCCCTCCTTTAAGCATAAAATGTTAGAAATATTCAAAATATTGTCTTCATTTAATGCATTATTTGATTTATCAATAATAGTTGAAAAATTACGTCTTTTACACGTCTATACCTAATTACTGGTAAATCTCTTTACCTGAAAAACACATCTGATTTCTTCCTCGCTCAAATTCAAGATGAAATAGAGACAGTTTATCAAACATTTATGCTCAAGAAGAGGAAAGACGTAATCTCATCTTTTCCCCTCTAAAATGGTGCAAAATAGGAGGGAATTAGACTAAATAGGAACGTAATATCGACTAAAATATGAAAATTATTTCAACTTGGGATAATTCTATGTTCAGTCTGTTTTTAAAGATAAGTTAAAGCAATATTATTGCATAGCCATTTTTTGCTATTAACATTCGATTTCTTTATCTCAACCTTTCAGATCTTATTAAAAATATGTTTCCTTTTTTTTATCAACATCCCAGTTTTGAAGGCCTAGTTGGTTGCTATGAAACAAATTAATTACTGATAACAAACTCGTGCTGTAAATTTTAAAAAGGTCATCGGGGTTATTTTAGGTTATCACACATTTGCAAATGATTATCATTTTAATGAATTGTGATATTGGTTGTTGCTAAAAATAATTTAAGAATTTAAATAGTTTATAAAAATTATAATACAAAATGTAACGAAAATATAATTTAATTATGTTTTTAATTTTCATTTAAACATAATTTAATTTCCTTACGACAGTGACATAATTAAAAAAAATTATTAATAAAACTGAAAATTTCAATTTATCATTCTTTCAAACTATCATATATTAATAAAATAATGTATGTAATATTCAGATGACAATTATGGCATTATTATAAAAGGGAAAGTGTATTAATAATACAATCGCTAACTGATTGCATAATAAATGTTTTTGTCATTAATTTAAATATTTAATAACTCATTATCTATTATGAAACTCCCTGTATTAATTTTGAACTCACGTATACCATGCGTCTCAGAATAAAGCCTCGTGTTTTAATAACATTGAACATTTCCGTGTATTTTGACTAGAAATTTGATGATATGATTTCAGAATAATCCATGTTTCAGGAATGGATTCCTCAAGGCGTGTTGGAACCTGTTATCATTTTTCCTGTACCGCTCGTGAAATCTTTCCTGTCTTCCTTTAATCCTTACATTTTATTCTTCAAGTTAATATCTTCCTTTTTGAAAACCATCCCTCCAGGCTGCGGTACAATCACATAATCCTCTCATCTCGCCCTCTCGGTGACAGAGAGTAGCCATTACGACCGTTTGTCGCCTTCACAATGAAGTATCGACCTCAATTTTTTTTATTGCAGAAATGGATAGAGGGTGCAAAGTTATGCTACCCTGATATTTTTCAGATTTTTTAGAGCCCGGGAAGTAATTTTAAAGAATTATTGAAAGTCCTATTTGTGACGTCACGCGGCGTCAAGTCCTATCTTTTTCTTAAAGAGCGGCGTCTCGTGACGTCACAAAAAGGACTTTCAATAATCTTTTAAAAATAGTTCCCGGGCTCTAAAAAATTTGAAAAAAATAAGGGTAGCATAACTTTGCACCCTCTATCCATTTCTGCAATAAAAAAAATGAGGTCGAAAATCTATTGAAATTACCGATATTTCATTGCAAGGACACCAAGGTAATTTTTATCGCAAATAAATTATGTTGCAATGTCCGCCTCTTATCGTATTACTGTGTACACTCTCTAAATAGCCATATCTATAAAATACGCCTCTTTTAATGATTGATTATGACATTCATAAATATAATAATTATGATGAGTGGTATTTAACGGCTACTGAGCTGATATAACGTATTGTTGCATTTGCACCGAAGTACTGCCGCTCTCACATCTTTATATCATTCCTCAACACTTTCAAGCCATGTATAAAAAAATGTATTCCTTTAATTTAAAATATTCAATATATACGAGCTCAGGGCAGCATAAAATTTACTGTTTTTATTTCATGCATCAAAAATTTTAAAAAATGTAATGTTTTTCATTATTAAATAATAAACTTGTTGCATTCAGATGCAAGTGAGTCAAGATATTTTACCGTCCATTTCATTACAATAAAGTACTCTGATCAAACTGGTCCAAATAAGAAAAATATAAAAAAATTATGCAGTGCATGTACACAATGTTAATGCAGTATATTATAAAATTAATAATTAAGAAATATACAATATATATTTAAAACTTTAAAATTTAGCATTGCAAGCATTTGCAAACAAATCATGAACTAATTCAAAAATACAATCAGGATATTCCTAATGTCCCGAAATGTACAATATTTAGGATATTCCACTTGACTAATAAGAAGTAACATATTTAATTTTCCAACGTCACGTATATCATTTCAGATTTAAATTTAACTGTCATTCTCATATTTGACGGTCAAGTTTATAAAAAACGTTGACGATCTGTAGGGTCATTGTTGATGACTTTGCATTGTTGTTATTCATTGTTGCACCTGCCGGCTTTCTATTATGTGTGATCATTAATTTTATGATGTAGTGAATTTATTATCAAAGAATTAGAACAAAATTACGTAAATTTATAAAGAATTTCTATATGATATAATTTTATATTGACTACGATTTATCAAAAATATTACAAAATAGTCTTAGGATTCATAAAGAGTAAAAAAGAGTTAAACAAAATCAAGAAGTGATTTAATTATAATGATAATTAAAAAGAAGCAACGTAAAAAAAAAGCATCTCATACCAATGACCCTTGAAGAAATTAAAAAACCGAGAGATAAAAAGAACTCGTGTTTCTTATGTGTAAACGATGAAGGGAGTTTTAGTATCGCAAATATTTTTAATTCGACATGTAATATAACTAGGATGATTCTGATTTTTTTTTAATTATAATTAACTAAATGTATCGTATTAATCTTTTGATTTAATAGTTTCCATAGCTGCAGTGTAAATACACAATTGCAATTAAATTCATTTTAATTCTTACCTCATTTGCACTTTAATACTGTTATAATTAGAGTCTAAATATAACCATATAGTACATTAAAATTATTCATGTAACCTTGGCAGAGTGAAAAGACACATGTCCAATGGTAAATATTTGGATTAAAAAAGGGATTCTATTTTTTTTAAATGGACATACGCCTTTTTCACAACAAACTAAGAATGGATTTGTACCTTTTTTCACTACGATGACAGTGCAATTTATTTTTAAGTTGTACTCAATATTATCTATGTAATAATTAACATAATTCATATTACGCTTTTAATTGGTATAATGATCCCTGCTTTCTTTTTAATCATCTTGATATGGTGACCTATTGACATTGACACGAGATGGAGTTTTATTTATTACACACGTCTCGCTATTTACCATAATTATATTACCACGATGCTCAAAATAGAAAGTTATATAATGCAATTTAGTTCGCATCGATATTGAGGTCAACGTGGTCATTTGAACAAAAGTTATGTAAAATTTGAAAATTAAATTATAAATAATTTTAATTTTATTAATTTTTATTTATTGAATTTTTAAAAATTATGTAGGTATTTATAATTAGAATGTAATTAGGTTAAGATGTAACGTGTATATTATTTTGAATATTTATTTTTAAAGCGAAAATTTAACATTCGTGTCCTAATTGTGACACTTGTGCTAGGGAGTTTTTTGAAGACATTTTAATAATATATTCAACATTATATAATTACAAAATAGCTTAAAACATAATTCTTCTAAATTTAATAATAGACGCTTCAAGTCAGCTGATTTTGTGGTGTTCCCACCGTCGTATCTAAATCTATGTAAAAAAAACAAACTCAAACTCAAAATTGATTTCTTTGCTTTAATTTTTTTTACAGGATCTTGATTTTTTTTTAAAAGACCCTTAAATGGAGGGTGGGGGATGGTTTTAAATTAATAGCTTTTAGAGAAAAAATTTAAAATTTTCTAACATGGAGGCTTAATGGAGAAAATTTTCCCGCTGGAGAACACTGGAAGCTTATATAAAACATTTAACTCTACTTTTTCGTTCAGTAGGTCACTAATTAATTCGCATGCACAAACATGCAGCGTGTCCACTGATCGACCTTCACTTAATTCTCATATGGCCTGCTTTCGCTATCGTTGCAAATATTTTGCACACACCAAAATAATGTGATGCTATCAGTTTCTGCATAACGTTAATATTTTACATGATAATTATCGTGTCATTTGCTATTTATACTTGATATTTAAAATAGTTTGTGTTTTTATGTTATTTGTGCATAGATCTCTATGTTTTTGTGCCCGTGTTATTCTTATATGTCTATATATTTTATAAATTATTCTAATAAATAATGCTAATTGTATATAATTAGAAAATTATATGAATTTATGTGTATAATTGAAAAGCGCTAATGAATTGCGTGTACGGTATTCCAAATTTATTTTACAATATAAATGCAGGTGTTTGTTACAGATTTTTGAATTCGGAAGACTAAGTTAACTTTTTATTTTCACCTTAAAGGTGAAATTATTATAATTTATTATTATAAAAAATACGTGCATTATTTATAATTACTCTACTTATTTTATTTTTTTCATTTCAGGAAATCGCCACAATATAGCGATAGTAATTATTTATATCAGCTGTATTATTTTTTATAAATTAATTACTTACTATTACATATTTATGGTCTACAAAGATTAGAAATACGTTAACTATAATAGTAAAAAAAAACGTAATAAAACCATTTAATAACTGCATATTTCGTAATGTTTTTTTTTTTATTAATTTACTCGTTCTACAGTTCCTGATTATGAAAGATTAAGGAACTTTCTGTCTTAACACACCAATTTAATGTAATTATATTCCTCTGACGAAAAAATTAGGTCATTTAAATAATATCTACTTGTTACATTAATAATTTGTATCGCAATCTTTCTTGAAATATCTTTTTTAAAATTTGATGAGTACACATTGTCAAAAAATAAGGTGGAAAGTTCGTAAAATCGAAGTTTGTAATTCTTCTAGATAAAATAAAAAAGTGGAGGGGGGCGGAGAGAGAGAGAGAAACCCTGTGGAATATTCTTATAGGTTATTCAAAAATTAATTAATGTAAATGTGATATAATTCAATAAGTTTATAATAATAATGATTTTTAATTAAAGTATTTTAAATTGTTATACAACTAAAATATAATTATCATATATTATAATATTATAAAAATAAAATATGTAAACGTAGCAAAATTATCCAGAAACTGCATGCATGCATGCCACAAGGCATAAACTTATTTTAATGTTACAAATAATGGGACAGGAATTAAAAAAAAAAATACAATTAACTGAAGCATAATTATAATTAATGAATAAAGATATATTCGCTCTTGCCCCAAAAATACGCAACATAAAAAATAACTGAAAAAAAAATCTATACATTTTGTTTAGTTTTGTAAATGAACTTATGGATATTTTCCTCTTAGCTACAAATGGACTTATGTCTTTTTATCAGTAAACATTATCAAAGCACGTGCCTTAAGTCCGCCCACGTTTTTATCAATATATATGCATAAACTTCGGGTCATGACCAATAACCCTCGACTAGCTGTAATCATTGAGTTTTTTTTATATATAAAATTCAAATCGAGATTTATATATTACTTATGTGAATTTTCATAATACCAAAACGATATTATAACATACTTATCATTAATTTCCACAGAAAAATACAATTATACCAGAAGAGAAAGTTTCCGACATAATAAAAATTGCATAATTTTATAGCGTACTAAATTTTATAAAATAAAATACATTACATACCCTATTTTATAAGCTGAGATTTGCATTACACGAAATAACAATTACAATTTCACTAATAAATATTCGTAATTAATGTTGTATTATTACAATTTTGATTTAAAGTTAACACAGATGATAGCACTTTTCATACACACCGAGGCACAATTTAGAAAGAAACAAAAAAGTCGCGGGTAGTGGGAAATTGTTTAGTGAAATAACTACCATCATAATAAAGTTAAAACATTTTACTAAAATGATTTTATTTTATAGTAAATGACTTGTTTGTTTTTAATTTGTATTTATATACAATATTGTAATATAAAATTTTAATTTTGACATAAAAAAATTGTATTTCAAATTTCAAAAATTTATTTCTCAACAAATAAATTCATTAACTACTTTTAGTGAAAAATTGTTATGTTAGCTACTAGATCAACTACGTAGTTATTTCAAAGAAGCTAGATGGCAGCACGTTGCAAACTGGAAATTTCTGCTGCCAGAAGAATCCCTCGTTTAGCTTGTTAATTACCAATTGATCACCTAGATGGCAATGCGTATCCGGCAAGTTCGTGCGCGAAATTTAAAAATAAAAAAATTATAAAAATTCCAGACAACTACTGCTTTCTCTGTAAAAATTCTTAAAATAATTTAAAATAAACTTTGATAGAAAAAAATTATTCATTTTCCATTATTTGTTTACTATTATAGGCAATTTATATTCTATTTTAACCTATATATAAATTATTCATAATATAATATGGTCAAATAAAATTTTTAATTTTTTTTTTTTTTTTTTTTACAAGGATACAACCCCTAAGAGCTTACAGCTCGCGGCGGGGTACTGGGTAGGGATAAGGTAGGGAACGGATAGTGGCCACGGCCTGCATGCTTACGCGTCCCAGCATTCGCTGAGGTGAGACTGAGGGAACCGTGGAAAACCTCAGTCAGGACGGACACCTCTACTTTTTCTCAATGGACCAAAGCAATGTCCAAAGCCTGGGGGGAACCACGCACAAGTGCATCACTGCACTGGGTGGAAAGCGAGACGAATTTACCCCAGGGAGGGAGCAGCGTATTTTTTACTTGAAACGGTCACCCATCCAAGTATTAACCACGCTCGACGTAGCACGACTTCGGTGATCTAACGAGAACCGGTCAATGCACTGCGCCACGCTCGAAATGTTACAACATGAAAAGTGTTATATATGATTGACCCACACTGGCTGTCTCTCCAACGTACCAAAGGCTTAAAAAAATAGCATGAATGCAGCCCACAAAATACACAAGCAGAGCAAAAATTAATTATTTAATTATGTTTGTACTGTCGAGAGGCGTCATATTTATATTATATAAATTAAATTATAGAAATAAATAAATATACGTAAAATCAACAAATTTATTTACCATTTATATACAGAGTTCTTTTTTATACAAATATATTACGAAGATTTTGGTTCAGAGTTTAAAAATGTTACCACTTTTTCTGCCAAGTTCTTGTAAGCGAGAGCCTGCAAAAAAAAAAAAAAAAAGAAAAAAAAAAAGAGAAATCACAAAATAAATTAACTGTATGAAGAATAAATTTAATACAGATGAAATAAATTCAGTGCTAAGATCCAAAGTTCCATTTTTGTATTAAACTTCTCTAGCTCTGATGAATATAAGTATTTTAATTTAAAATTGTTTATAGCAAAAACTTTTTCCTAATTTAAGTTGAAACAAATAAATAAATAATTTAATAAATAAATAAATAAATAAATAAATAAATAAATAAATAAATAAATAAATAAATAAATAAATAAATAAATAAACCCCTCACCTGCAGACTGTCGGGCTGGGTGAGGACGACGGGACGTCCGCAGTCGGAGGCCTCCGTGATGCTCGGAGAGAGAGGAACGTCCTGCAGCATCGGGACTCCTGCAACGTCAGGAAGGTTCCTTGTCAACTTGATCGTCAGTGAACGTGACCCTTATTGACAGTTGAAGTCTTGCTATAGTTCTAATTTGCTATGTAGAGCTTGAAAAAATCAGCAGGATGCATTCAACCTACGAAATCACAGGCTATGAGGGCAAACAGGCTGTTATGTTAGTGGAATGCTAAATAATCCCACAACCCGGCAAGCTAAGTTTAAAAAAAAAATACAAATGACATAATTTTAAAACATGTTATACAATTATAATATTTACATGCTCCCCCAGCATGAATTTTGTTAGATTTATTGAAGCTAAATGCAATACAAATTTTACACCAATTATAAGTTATTTTAAAAAATATTCTTTCCCATTAAAGGGTCTTTTGATTTTGCATCCTGAACATATTTTCCTTTGCTTACTACATTATAAAACTACAATTTTCCACGGACTGACATGACAACGGTACTCACCAAGCTGTTTGGCCAGACTGCTGACTCCGTCAGAACCGAAAAGCGGCACCTGGTGACCGCAGTTCGGACACTCTGCGACGGACATGTTGTTCACCAGACCAGCCAGCGGCACCGACAGCTTGCGGAACATCTCCGCGCCGCGACGAGCTACCTGCAGTGCTGCCATCTGGGAGGTGCTCACAAGAACTACGCCTGAAGATATTTAGATTTAACATTAGTTTCTAATGTTCTAATAATAGATTCATATGCAGTTCAGTAACAATAGAGAATGTAAATTTAAAGACATGGGAAGAAACATAAAATTATAAAAATATTCAGAAAATAATTAAAAATAAATATAATTATTATTTTAGTTTTAGAAATTTGAGGATGAAGCACATTCTAGGATCACTGTATATATTTAGTGATATTTACAGTATTTCACTTATTGAAAGTTAGGTAATTTTTGCTTATTTTTACTTAATTGCTAGGAATATTATCTAAGGCTTGGCGTACAGTAGCATGCTTTAATTAGGTTGGTAACATTATATTATCAATACTTTATTGGTTAATTACGTTGATATTGAACTGTCTAACATTGGAATATAGTAGTGATAGAATCATAATCTGGTATCTTTCTCACCAGTGACTGGCAGGCTTTGTACGAGGGATAGGTGGGCGTCGCCGGTGCCAGGGGGTGTGTCCACGATGAGCCAATCAAGCGGCCCCCACGCGACCTGCCGCAACATGCGGTCGATGGCGCTCATCACCATCAGACCTCGCCACACTGCGGGCGAGTCCTGGGGGTACAGGAACCCCATGGACATGCTGGACATAGAAGAGAGGTGACTGATTGATTGAGATTGATTGATTGGTTGATTGATTCACTGATTGATTGATTGATTGATTGGCTTCAGCTCTGAGACGATGAGATGTATGTTTAAAAATTTGGGAGAAGAAAGAAGAGCACCCAGTCTAGACATCATTCAATGAACAGAGTCCTACAAACAGTGAAGAGTTAATGATTGTACTATTCCAAAGTGTACAACAATTCACACAAAAAACAAAGAGTAACGAATCTAATGAGAAAAATAAATTTAAAAAAAAAAAAATCAGCAGAGTTTAAAAGGAGTAAGTTTAAGAAACTTAAAACTACTTTTAAAAGGGGTAAATCAAAATCTGCAGTCAATTTTTGTTCAGAACCTTGCTATGTAATATTTTCTGTGATTATTTTGGAGCATCAAAAGATTGACAGTAGAAAATTGATGTTTTTAGACTGAATATAAAAAAATTATGAAAATTGTAAGTGGAAAAACTGAAGGTCAGAGAGAAAAATTAATACATAATTTGAAATTGTGAACTTTGGCACTGCTGAAATTATTTCTTTAATAATTTTAAAATTTGAATATAAATAATTTTATATCTTACCATTTTACTCCATAATTTACAAGAGGCACCATCATATTGGCTACAATGATAGAAATATTTCATTTATTATGTGTATATATATTTTTTTTTTTAGATCATGCAATCAAAATTATTTTTACCATAGAAAATCATCAGTAGCCAGCTAGCCAGTTCAATGGACTCCTGACGACGAGCTGGTTCCATTGGACTGGCTACTGAATCTTCTATGACAATTCCTTCCATGGATAACAAAGAGTCATCATAGAAGGTTCAGTAGCCAGTTCAATAGACTCCTGACGATGAGCTGGTTCCATTGGACTGGCTACTGAATCTTCTATGACAATTCCTTCCATGGATAACAAAGAGTCATCATAGAAGGTTCAGTAGCCAGTTCAATGGACTCCTGACGACGAGCTGGTTCCATTGGACTGGCTACTGAACCTTCTATGACAAAATTACTTCCAGTTTGACGTCACCTTTGTTGATGAGTGGCTGCTCCGAGAGGTTCATCATGAGAGGAATGCTCGGGCCAAAGACGTCTGCGTCCAGCAAACCAACCTCCTTGGAGGGGTGGAGGGACTTGAGGGCGACAGCCAGGTTCACTGCAAGAGTGTGAGAACTGAACCTTTGTTCCAAATCTAGCTACATCAGTAGGATTTATGGCCACAAATTTGACCTAAAGTTCCAAAAGTCACGAGGTCTGATGACAAGTATCAGTGATTATAATTTTCAAACAATATGAGTTTACTGTCATACTACTGGTAAAATAGCGTAATGATCGAAACAATTTAAAGACTTATTAAGGAATTAAAGAATACATACATACTGAATGCATATAATTTAGATAAATGGCAAATTATACCGGTATAACGAGCCAATCTTTTTTCAACTTTCTTTATTCATTTAGCCAAGACAGTTAAAATTTATGTGACAGTATCATCACGGGACAAAAAAGTAAGCGGTTATTTACTGACCATCATGTTCGTTGTGTTCACTGATCGAAAATGAGTCAACAAACATTCAAAACAAATACAATTTGATTGTGACGGTCAGTGTAGACTACGATTTGAGCGTGAGGAATCATACTAACCAGACGTTGTTGATTTTCCTACGCCACCCTTTCCGGAAGCGACCAACAAAATCTGTTTTACTCCCTCGATAGGCTTCTGTTTAGGCAATCCCTTAGCCATCATTTCAGACTGTCTTTTCTTCATTTCATCTTGTGATGCAAACAAATAACCAGGGCTTGCGTGCAGTTCCTAAACGAAACAAAGAGAAATAATGAAAATAAGTGCCATCAAAATTTTGAAGACAGATATTTACCCTTTTGGAGAATTTTGTGACATTGATGACCAGTCTTAAGGTTCTGATAGCCATTATTAATAATTTTTTTACGTAAATTATTTCATAAATATATCAAAATTTGTATAACATGTCACAAACTGAGAAAATCTAAATAAGCCTTCAAAATTGACAAAATTTTGTAAATACGCGCACAGCTGTGAATCAGCATAGCCAACGTAATTTATTGTTAAAAAATATAATTTTAATATTATCAAATCAATTTACTTAATTTTAAATATTAAAAAAAATAAGGTAACAAATAAATTTGTTTTATGATTTATTTATTATAGTTTTATTATAGAAATAAGATGAAATAAATTAATTTTGTTTGTGTGGTAAAATTTCGCCATCTTGCATTTCTCAGCTGACAATTTCACAACATTGTGAAAAATAACTTCAAGTTTATGTAAATTTCGTGTTAAAACTTGTTAATAAGTAGTTTTAAACCATGGGGAACGCTTATATGAAACAACATCTTGAAACTGCAACAAAAACTGGTGTGCTACGAATTTCCTACAAGAAATTAAATGAAGTTCCAGATAGCTTGAAACAACTTCAAAATGTTCTTCGTACCTTGGATATGTCAGATAATAAATTCGTTACAATTCCACCTTGGATTGGTACATTTAAATTACTTAAACATTTAACAGTTAATGCTAATAGACTTACAAGTTTACCAGAAGAAATCGGAGAACTTAAAAAACTAGAAAGTTTATCTGCAAATCATAATCGTTTAACTGAATTACCAATTACAATTTCACAGTTAAAAAATTTAAAAACTATTGATTTTAGTGGTAATAAACTTACAACATTCCCACCAGTATTTCAAGGTTTAAAACATCTTGATGCTTTAGATTTATCAAAAAATCAAATTACAATCGTACCATCTGAAAGTGTTATTGGACTAAATGTATTTGAACTTAATTTGAATCAAAATCAAATCGCTACACTGGCTCCTGAACTCTCGCAGTGTCCGCGACTCAAGACTCTGCGTCTTGAAGAAAACTGTCTTCAACTGACGACTGTCCAGCCAATCCTCGAGGACTCCAAAGTTTCCCTGCTGGCTCTCGAAGGAAATTTGTTCGACATGAAGGCCCTCGCTCACGCCGAGGGATATGAGAAGTACATGGAACGCTACACGGCGGTCAAGAAGAAAATGTTCTAATGATTTCCTTGGAGTTTGCTAAAAATTAATTTCTATTTGATAATTTTGTGATGTATATTTAAAAATTTAAATGTCAAAATTTAAATTATTATTGTTAAAATTGTCTAAGCTGCTACAGTACATATTAAAATTTTGCCTTAATTTGTGTCCAAAATTTTCAATTTAAGGAATATTTACTAAAAAAACTCAAAATTTACTATATGAGACCATAATTTTTCATCACACTTTGAGCCTAAATAAAAATCCAGGCTCAGTCCATCGTAAATATCCCATTTTATTTTAATTATTGGTGTCAATCACTTTTTCAATTCCCTTGCCAACACTTAAATGTCATAAGTCAAATTGATTGAGCTAATTCTTTACTACAGTATATCTTGCATTGAAAAGCCTACCATTTATTGTCCCTTATTTATAAAAAATTAATGAAAAACTATCAACCTTGTTATAATATGGTAAATAAACATCAGGCTTAACCTTATTTTCTAGTATGCTATGCAAATATTTAAAAAAATTCCTTGTGCATTTCATAAAAGTGTTCTGCTCATTAAGTTGGTAAACAAAGTATTGTTGTCTGTCCAGGAAAAGAAGCAATAGGTCTGTTCGTGAATACACAATCAGAAAGAATTGATTATTTGTGATGAACCTTATTTTACGAACAGACCTAATGTAAAGGTGCTTTCACATATTCGAAAATCGCTACGGAGTTCCGTAGTAATGCTGTAAGCCTTTCACATATTCTTGTTCGTCTGCGGCAGCTGCGGCGAAAAATCATGTGAATGCCGCAGCAAAATCAAACTCATCTTGATTTTGCTATGGAGTTCCGTAGAACGTGCCGCAGAAGATCGCGAGGTGCTACGGTACAGCTACGGTGCGCCACAGTAAAATCAACACATTTGCTACAGAGTAGCTACGGCGTGTTTCCGTAGCGATTTTTGAATATGTGAAAGCACCTTAATACAGCTCTTGATTTATGAGAAATGAAGACTAACTATAGTGCCAACGATGATCATTCTGGTGGCAAAATCAGGTACTACCTTTACATTGTCCCACGTTCAACAATGAAAAAGGCTTAACGGACAGACAATGGTGTGTTACAACCATTTTATTGTTGTTTTTTCTAGATATTTCCAAAATATTTTGCCTTTGAATTGCAAATATTTATACTACAATACTGTGTTTATTTTATCATATTTTCATAAAAAATCAATTTTTCTGTTCAAGATATAAACATTCTGGTGTGTTCTTATTAACTTTTAGCTTTGCGTTGATATTGCACAATATTGTACCTCATTATCTGTGTGTAGCTTTAGTTATCATAAATTCAAACTTTTTGATGTTTGTACTAAAAAATAAGGGTTGTTCTTGCAATATTTTTCTCTGCAACAATGTTAGTGTTTAAATAACTTAAATAAACACTTTTTGGTGGATTGTACTTTGGTCCTGCTCAAATGCAACGAGTTTCACAACATTTTCTGTTTTATGGTGTTTTAAATAAGTTATAAATTGAGTTAAATTTTACATACACTTTTCCAAAAGAAGACGGTTCACTAACTATCAAATTTGTCGCCTCAAAATTCAAATCACGTAACTGCAAAAAAAAAAAAAAAAATTGATGCAACTCTAAACGTTATATCATACTAGAAAATAATGGTCAAAGTTCCATCATTTTTTTTTTTTTTTTTTTTTTTGTAGTAACGTGATTTGCATTTTGAGGTGAAGAATTGTAGATTTCATTAAAATTAAAATTTCCCCTGTAAATTTGTCCCACTGTATTGCAAATATTCTTTTTAATATTAAAATATCAATGAGAACATTTAAATTATAGCACCAGGAACAGAGAAACTTTTTTTGCCGTCTTGACTTGTATATTATAAAAAAAAAATTGGAACATTTTCACAGCTGGCCTGAATCCAAAATCAACTTTTTCCTTTCAACAATTTCTATATAGCTTTATTTTTTCCTACTTAAAAATTCAAGTGTTTACTTGAATTAAATTAACTTCTCATGAAAAATTCAAATTTTAATTTTTTTTTATTTTATAATATTTCTAGAATTTCCACTTAATTAAAATTTGTACTATAGCTGTTAATTTCAATTAATGTGTAAGCTTAATTTATTAAACCTCTTACTTAAGGTTCAGTTTATTGTAAATCATACTGTATAAAAATTACAACGAAGCTTCATAAAAATTATTGTAAATTTATTTATCAAATGCTAAAAACTGTAATTATGTATTCTACTTTAAGAAAAATTATTCCTTGTTAATAAATAAATAGCTTACTGTAAAATTAACTCTTTAATTCATCAAAACCAATTTCTTAATTTATACGCAGAAAAAAATTATTATTAAGTAAAGTCAAGAGACCCAGGAAATTAGGTTTACCTCATATCTCATATCAAGTTTTTCCTTATATACAAGACAATGTTAATTATTTTTAACAAGATGAAAATCGAGTTTTTCGAGTTTTAGCTAACAACAAGTTGTGTAATAACGAATTTTTACTGTAAAGGATTATCAAAATGAATTAAAAATTAGTCAATAATTATTTTTAATATTTTTTTTATTGGATAATATTACAGAAGTTTGATAAGTATGAAAAAGTCACAGGCCAATCAATATTGTAGTAGTAATATATGAAGCAAAATAAATTGACTTGGTATAGGCCAACAAAATATTTATTGCATTGGTTAGCTTAACAACAATTTTTTGTTGTAAATATTTGGAGAAAAAGACCAGAAAGTACCTTATTTCATAGAAAAGCAAATATTTTAAAATAAGAAAAATGTGCAGATTAACTTCAAAATCTTTGCATTAATAATTTCTAAACTTTTATAGCAGATTAAAAATAGCACTAGTTTTAATATTATTATTTTAATTTGCGTTTCATAAATCTCTACAGTATGTTTTTGACAATTATTGCCGTGCCTTTCAAACTTTAAATAAAGAAAGCATTTCTGCACATTTTTTACTTCATATAAGCACACAAAAAAACAAAATATTCTGCAGCCGATAGGATAGGAATTTTGAAGCACTGAGAAAATAGCAATTTTTTATTTAAAATATTGTTGCAGCAAATTTTTTTGAGATATTATTTAAGCAAGCTTATTTTTAAAATTCAATTAAATTACTTTAAGTTAATCCTGTAAAATATTTTGAATAAGAAAAGCAAGCACAATATTTTAATAAGACAGTCAAAAAGGTTATTTTTTGCAATATGTTTGAAAAGTACAAGAGCAAATTGTTAGTCTCAGTTTTTCCTGCACCTATCCAACAGAGAAGAAATAACTTGGGCTATGTAGGGGAAGAAACAAGCCCCTGGAGATGGGGGAGGAGGGGAGGGGAGTTCAGAGATGGAGGGGAGGGAGTCGGCTGCAGAAAGAGGGGGAAGTGAAGAAGGGGGGGTGGCAACACGCGGAGGTGATGCGAGGGGGGTGGTGGACTGCTATCCTCCCCCTAAACCCTGCAGGAGGTCGGACAGGTACGTGGCGGGGTTGTCGACCTCTCCCAACAGACCTGAAAACATGAACGGTGAAGATTAGAGTGGGACGTGTTGAGAGATTGGTGCACAAAAGTGTATTTCAATGAGATTGTCCACAACTTTGATTAATGTATGTTTTAACTAGTTATCATTGAAAAAAGTTTGGAGAAATTCAACAAAAATTAGTAATCAAGCAAAGTCCCTAAACACAAACTTAATTTAATGAGGGAAATTGACTACAATTTACAGGATAATGATCTACTTATTTCAACCTATGTAGTTCCCCTTTGGTACCGTAATGTGTGGGACAATAAGTTTTTTGTAACACTAAGTTTACTAATAAAAAAAGAATGAATATCATTGCTGTATTTTAAGAGTAATCAAAACATTATTGGTAATTTATTATGCCCCTTTTTTCATTCCAAGTTTTTAAATGAAGATTAGTTCAAAGATGACTCACCCATGACATCACAGAACTCGTCGAAGGAGGCGCAAGGCAACAGCTCCTCCGAGTAAAAGGCCAGCAGCTGGTCCGCGGCACGCAGCAGTGCCTCGTCGTTGTGCCGGATGTGGTCCGCCAGCGCAGACGGCCACTGCTCGTCGGAACTGCACGTCACCTTCTGTGAGGGAGAGGGGGTTAGTCACACATGGTTGAAGTTGTTACATCTAAATCAGAATTGATTTAATTTCAACTTTATTGTTGCTTTGAAGTAAAATAAATTGTGATTGTATTCTTAATTGTTTATGATTGGTCAAATATAATTCAACAAGACAAGAAGAAAAACTAATTTTAATTGATTTAGAGCAAAATCAAGTTAATTGTAGGTGGACTTATTATTAGTTTCTAGAGAAACAGAGTTTTGCTATCATAGAAAGCATAAGGAAACAAAAGCCATTAAATATTAATTAATATTAATTAATTAATTTATTAATTACTAATAAATTAATAATTAAATTAATAATAAATGATTAATTAATTAATTAATGCTGGCCATTGCTCCATATTTACAGATGGTAAAACATTTTTAGACCCAAAAATGACAGACAAAATAACTTCTGTTAAATTGCTGATGAAAAACAATAACAACAACAAATTCGGGGTAGATTTTGAGTAAAAAATACATATTTTCAAGTATAAAAGACACTGATTTGACTAAAAGTCACCTCAGTCTCCATTAAAAACAATACTATAATCTTTAATGTTGAATATATAGATCAAAATCTTCTCTGATTTTGAAAATTCTTACAAAAATTAATTTCATGATGTCAGAAGAATTTGCTACAAATTGAGTGAACATTAAGTTTTTTTTTTCTTATACAGTAAATGTTAAAAAAACATTTCCCAGATCTAACCTTGAAGAAGAGGCGGTACATTCCGTCCACCAGTCCAAAGAAGATCAGGTACGGTTTGTAGACCGCGTAGTCCTTGACGGCTGTGTCAGAGAGCAGCGAGGGCACCTTGGTCTGCGTCTTCTCCGTGTGGCGAGCCTGGCCGAGAACCAGCAGGCGTCTGGTGAGACAGTGGAGTTAGAGTAGGAACGAATTATAGCCGTCATACAGTCATTGTAAGAGGCCACTACGATGTTACAGAAAGCTCTAGTGGTACAACTACATTCAGTACTTTAAGTTAATTTTGATAAAAGATATTAAATTTCCCATAGTGTATTAAATTTACAAGATTAGCAAAATACACTACTTTAAAAAGTTTCATTAATTTTCTGGGTCACTAAATAGAATATGCCTGTTTTGTTTTATATTTTTTTTTCCTAATTGGATATTTATTTAATTTTAAATATTGTTTGGTATCAATTCCCAAACGATTCCTCCTATCTACCACAAGACTAAAAGTTACATTTCATGAAAAACATTTGAATTTTGAAACATTGATTGGAGAACTCTTAAGCATAGATCTTTGTCATATGTATGAGTCTGTTAGTTGTAGAAACATCTTCTATTTCTGATAAGGGTACTGATAACAACAGCAAACTTTTTTTGAAAATGTTAGATAAGTTTGTTTGTTTTCAACTGACTCGTATGTTAAATACAGTAAAAACTCACTATTACCTAACTTGTATAACTTGATTTTGAGTAAAGGAGATTGCGGTCTCGTCAAAAATAATTAGCATTGCAGGTATAGGAAAAACTTGATATATAAGTTAAAGCTAATTTCCCAAGTCCCTTGACGTTACGTAATAACAAGTTTTTACTGAACATGGTTTTCACCTGAGGTGGGAGAGCCTTTCCCCCTGCTGCCACCTGGTGGTGGAGTGCAGAAGCAGCGACATGACGGACCAGTAGAGCGGGCCCTCAGGGGAGAAGGAGCTCGGCACCCAGCTCTCCACGGGGGCGGACAGATAGGCTGTCAGAGCCTTGTCTTCTCTCGGAGCAGATCGAGTGCTGGGGAAAGATTGAGAGACTTTGTCAACACATTATTGGAAATGATCCTCACTACGGTCTTTGGAAAATTTCTGATTTCTGAGTCTCTTTGCTTTCTGTCTACATTTTACCATCTCAGAATATTTTTCAATAATTTGGCTTTTGTGGATTCAAAACTTCTTCAAAAGAATTAAGGAATTAAGATACAGTACATATAATTATATGGATACATATAATTATTATTATTAGTCTTTTATTAAACACAGAAAGTGTACATATTAACAGCACTAGAAACATACATTATAGAAAAACATTACAATAGAACACATAAAACATACATACAAAACATATATAATAGTTACAGAATAATAGAACAATAGAAAATGATAATAAAACAATATAAAATAAAATAACAGATGATACTAACAGCCTGTTACATCATAATAATAATATATCATATATATAATCACATATATAAAACAAAATATGACATAGAAAATAGATAGAATAAAAAACTTATTGCTTCATTGCTATTTAAAATCTATAGACTATATGAAATCTCCCCTGGCATAATCGCTAATAGGCTTAATTCTAGACTTACAGATATTTAAATGATATTGGCTACAATATTCATTACATAATTTACATACACAAGATTGTTCAGCTTTATGATAACCAGAAGATTTACAAATTAGATGGTGGAAGCCGTGAACAGCCTGGCGAGTTAAGACATTTCTAACATTGGATCTATCCAATTGGGGCAGACACCAATGTTTACATGTCATAGCATCAGTGCTGTAAAACTCAGGATTAATATCCTGAGCTTTTTGATTCCTGACAGCTATAAAATTGGAATATTGATCTGTCGTTGGAAGTTTAAACATTTCTTTGATTTCTGTAATAAAATAATTGGAATCTATCAGTTTATAGGCCAGTCTAGTTTCGGTAAATTTTGACAGACACAGTAATCTTTTAACAAACATGGCTTTTACTGATTCTAATTTATCAAAATCGGATACAGATAAATGAGGCCATACAATTTCAATACCATAAGTAGCCACAGGGGCGACTTTTAAATTGAATAGTTTGAGCCCTGTTTTGACGGATAGACCAGACAGCCCTGAGATAGTGTACATAACAGTGATAGCGTTCTTACATCTTTCTGTTATATGTTTAGAAAAAGAATGCCCTGTCATTTGAAGTATTATGCCAAGATATTTAAATGAATTTAGAAATTCAATCTTTTGACCGTCACAATAAATTTCATCGTTTTTGCATAACGGTCCGCCTCTTCTAAACTTAACAACCTTGGTTTTCTCTGTGTTAATTTCTAGACCATTTGTTTTGGCCCAGATGGATAGATTATTTAGCGCTTTTTGTAGCTTGACTTTGCTCTTTGAAATAATAGCAAGATCATCTGCATATAAATTTAGTACGACTTGATCATTTTCATTTTCACAGTTTATATCTTATTATAGTGTTATTACAGAATTGTGATAAGATGCAATTTATTATTTTCTGAGCAAGTACTGTATTAGTATTTTAGTATTTTGGATAAAATTAGAGACAAAACAGATACAGTATTGTGCCTAAATTATGTTAGGAAACATATATTTTTATTTTTTTAAGTTAAAAGCACAAAAAAAAAAAAAAAAAAAAAATCGCAAACTCTACTTGAATTTAAAATCCAAGATAGCGATTTGTAAATCATGTACTAAGCAACCCCAAGACAAAGGGCACTTATTTAGATACTGTGCATTACATAGAAAACATTGACTAGTTACCTAGCAACATGAAGAGAAAATAGAAAGAATCTTATCTTGATTCCTTGTTTCACTTACTAGAAGTATTTTTTTTTTATTATTATTTTATTACCTCTTTCATGGGCACAAACATACATATATCACAATGTACAAGTCAAAATAATAAAAAGAGACCATGGGGCAAATGAGCAGTCCATTCACTGTATACATTCACAAAATGGCTTAAATGCCAGAACGTGGGCATAAGAAATGAAGATAGAACTTTGCTTCAGGTACAAATAAATGCTCCACACAACATGTTACTCACGTGTTGAGTACATAGAGGGCCATGTGGACGAGGTAGCCCAGCAGGTGCATGTTGGACTCCGGACCTCCTCCCCCAGCATCCTCGTTGAACGGTTTCTCCTGACTGAACCGTTGTAGCAGTAGCTTGAGGTCGTGCACCGTCGACATGTAGCCAATGTCCCTGCAACGTCAACAAGTTAGTCAACGTCAATATGAGGTGGGGAGCAGAGAGAACAAGATTCATGGTTTACTTAAAAATAAAGAGAAATAAACAACACAAAGCTGAGAGATTTCCATAAGCATGTTAGGATAAATGTAGTACAATTCATTGTATAGCAAAAACTGAGACAGTGAGATTGACTACAAGTTATAAAGAAACAAAATTAGTGCTGAGATAATCTTACAGAAACTAACTCAGAGTTCTCACAAAAATTATAAAAAACAAATTCACATGTTAAAGACACATGGGACAATTTGAAATTTTTAAGAATTTGGGACAAAACAAGTTACTGTAGTTATTGACAATTTAAGATATGATAGTTAGTTGGATTTCAAAAAATTAGAAAGGAAATTAGTAATGAAATGGTTTATTTACTCTCAGAATTTCCTCCCAAATTTTAACTAGACCCCCACCTGTGCCCGGTGCACTCCTGCAGGTAGGTGTTGTGTCTGGCCAGGCAGCTGGCGAAGGCAGACTCCGGCACGGACGGTCCCCACAACGGCAGCAGACCGTTGCACTTGGTGTTAGCGTTCTGTAGAGCGGCACTTTCCCACTCGTCTCGAGCCCTCGCCTGCCTGTGAGACGAACTTTATTTTAGTACTTCGTGTTCAGTGATTGTCTTTTGGGGGAAAATCAACAGGGTATTGAAAAATACATAAGTACAGTACAATGTTTTAGCTGTTTTCTCTTACAAGGGTTGTTTGTTAGTTTGTTTCTGAACAAAAACAAAACAAAATCTCCTTATCATGGGTTTTAAATGACATAATTTTTTATGCAGGAAAATATTAGAAAAAAAAAAAAAAAAAACTAAAACATGAAGAGTTTGGACTATTGTATTTTGGGGTCATTGACACAAGGTAATTTTTGATTGTGTTTAATTAATTATTGTGTTACTGGTGGAAAGAAATTACTCTATGTATCGTTTTTAAAATAAGGATATGGATTCTGCATGGAAATGTAATACCCCGCACCCTGAACAGTCCCTGAAAGTTACCTGACAGCCGCCATGTGACAATCGACGTGCACCACGTTGAAGTGGGTCACCGTGGAGTAGCCGAGGGAGCGCCTCTGCTTGCGTTCCTCCTCCTCAAAGGCACAGCGCTTCGTGTACGTGTAGATGCCAAGCACCTTGGCCGGCTGACACCTGCGGGCAAGGACGTTGATGTTATAACAGGAGGGACGTTACTTGACATTATGGATGTTATAATTTTCTGAGTAGAGAAAGGTAACAACATGTGGATGACATACGTCAATTTTGAACAAAATTAATTGTGAATTATTCTTAGAAATTTACAAAGAATTTGATGTACTGTAAATAATAATTATATTAACAGGTTGGAGCAGGTTAGAATCTGTCAACACGATACATGATTGGGCTGAAGTTACATTATTTTGCTAACATAAATAACTTCAGCACTGTCAATACATACAGTACTAAAAGAAAAAGCAACGCTTATGGGAAAAAAATTAAGTTTCAATCAAGCTTTAGGTACTGTTGTTCCAAATTACAGATAGAGTATTTACCAATACTTTTCAGTTATCTACTGTAAATTATTGAAGGGGACAAAAATGCTACAAATCTCCTGTGGTTTGACCCACCTGTATCCCTCCCTGCAGATGACACACACCAATCCGGTCTCCTCCCCCAGTTCCTCCAGCTGCTGCAGTAAGGCGCTCTTAGCCGTCACCTGACCCTTGTCGTTGGTGCGCATACCCAGCGCTCCCAACTGCTTCTCACGCATCGCCATCGCAAGCCGCTTCTTCTCGGCTCGAGTTTGTTGACGGACCTGCGAAGAAGAAAAGTCTTGCTGTAGTTTGGTGTGATCTAAGCAATGTTATCACAACGGCTTCAATGTTGATCCATGACTAATAACTAAAAAATTATGTGCGTCTAGACAACACTGATCACTTTGCAGTCAACAAAAATAAAATTCAGCATTGACAAGGGGGTGAGAAAATTAATGTTTTGTGGTGAATAAAATGGCTAACCAGCTACTATAACAATTTCAGGGAAAGCATGGCACAGAGTTTTCATGCTTTCTTGGACTTCAAAATATCAAAAACTATGAATTAGTGCTGATAATGCCTTGCTGATTGATTTAATAAACTGAAGAATTGTATGAAACAATATTGTGAAAAATTTAAAATAATTTGATTTTTTATTGTATTTTGGGGCAATTGTTACATTATCTATTATTGTTCCATTCCCCTCCCTCTCAAGAAGTATGTTTACTATTTATCATTTTTATTTATTTTATTTTAATTACTACATTTATCAAGTCTTGGTACATAAACTCTTTGGTATTTGATTTAAAAACATCATGCAACTTGATCAAATCAAGACGTGCACAAGCATCCTAAATTTTCTGCACACTCACCTGCTCCACCCTGGCAGCCACTGCCTCGTTGGTCCTGAGTGCCTCCAGCAGGTTCTCTGACAGAGATCCGACGTGCTCCTCCGAGGACACTTGCTCCAGTCTGTGCAGCACCGCGATGCACTCCGGGGTAGACACCTCCAGCTGAGACAGTTAGTTATCGAGTTACTGCATGACTCAATGATATAAACTTGTTATTATGTAAAGTTAAGGGACCCAGTAAATTGGGAGTATTTAGTGTATTACCTTATATCAAGTTTTTACTATACCTATATTATATCAAAAGAGCTACTTCATAATCAAATTATGTATAACGTAGTGATAAAATTACAAGATACAAGATTATTAATAATTAATTGGTGGAAAAAAAATTGAAACGAGTGATATTACTGTATTTGTTTAAAAGAGGAAGGGGGAACAAAAAAAAAAAAAGAAAAAAAAAAAAAAGAAAAAGGAAAAAAAAAAAAAATAATAAAGCGAAGAAAGATAGTAGTTTGAGCTTTTAGGCGCCACTGACTCAGCAAAAATCTTTAATTATCTCTCTTCTCATCATCATCATCATCATTTTTTTTTTTTTTTTTTTTTTTTTTTTGCATGTGTTCGTACCTGAAATATTACAAAATAAAGGAATTCCTATTACCATAAGTACAGCTGTTGTCAGCTATCATTTAACACCACACAGCAAAAAAATAAATACTTAATTTGATAATTTGAACTCTTCTTACCTTTGGCACATGATAAATAATTCAAAGCAAGAGAACAAGGTACCTGAGTTGGCTCGTGGTCGGTGGCCAGTCCAGCCAGGAACCTGAGGATGACCTTGAGGGCCGGTCTGGCGATGAAGTCCTTCCACTCGTCATTGCCGGGCACCAACAGTAGGGGCGTGGTGGGAGGAGCATGGGCCTGGGGACATACAGAGGTCACTAGGGTCTCGAGATTCAACATTAAGTGCAACCTTCCTAATTGTGTATAACAAACTAGCAAGCTTTTCTTCACTTTCAAACATAACACTACACAGATTTGAATGTTGAATACTTTTTTTTAATTAATTAAATATAAATTACTGCAATAGCAAATAATACCAAAAATAATAGCATAAATCTAGCTTACAGTTGTCAAATTAATAATTAGCCAGAAGTTTGAATTCTTTCAGTCACTTTGTGACTTGTTTTGCAATAGAATATCTAACTGATCTATGTGTGAAAATGCAATGCTGAAATATAAATATGTACTATGCTGTAATATAAATGCCAGAAATCCACCACTTCCTGTTACTACCAGAGAGAATATAAAATTAATTTATAGTTAACATGTACAGGAATACAATCATGACATTTAAACTCAAACAATTGTTCATCTTCATTTTATTATTATTTTTTTATACGTAATTCCGTATACACACGATTTATAGCAAATTTTTTCTGTAGCATTGTTTTATTGTTTTGAGAAGTCTGTCCACTCACCGAGATGTACTCGGCAGCCCTCCTGACGATGCCCAGGGCGTGGATGTGGTCCTTCAATGTGTTCCCCGCCGGACTTCTCTCGATCCCGGCGGCCAGCAGACAGAACAACTCCATGCGTTGCTCCTCCTCAGCTGACCGGCTGCCGTCATATCGCTCGAAATCGAGCACCGACGCAAAGTGGGAGGTCAGGAGGGACATTCGGTCAGCGTGACCGTACGTCAGGGCTGCCAGCACCTTGCCCAGGTGTTGGAGCAGCGTGGGGCTCACTGAGGGACCACCTGGGGGACACAAGTCAAACTATTGCAAAGAAAATTCATGAAATATCATAAAAACATTCACACGATTGCATATGAAGTCTTACCTTAATCCAGGCCTAGGTTTGTTAATTTTAATTATTGCAAGAATCAAAATCAACAAAGATAAGCCTGGATAAAAGTTGGATCTTATGTATTTATGCAATCGGGTGATTATGTTAAGCAAAAGAAGGAGTTAAAAAATAAATACTGTACAGCAATTCAAAATTGTTGAACACATTATTTATTTATTTTTTGGTGCAAATTTTTTAACCAGATAAATTCTACTCATGTTTATTCATTGATTGACTAATTAACTGTATTTAATTGTCATTATGTATGCCCCCCTTTGTTTAGCAATTTAGGTCATTTTTTAAAATTAAAAGCATTAAGAAAACTAAAGTTAAAATATAAACTTTTACATTTGACTCATCCTCTATAACATAATTGTTTTAATCGGTTAAAACTAGGCCTTAAGAACTTTCTAGAAAAAATGTTCCAGCTTGACCCTGGTTTTGTCTAGGACATGAAAACTTAAAATGAGCCATAGAAAATATATTGCTATATTTTTCAAACCTAAAATTTTGACTTAAACACATTTGCCGCCTTGAGAAAGCCTTGCCAAACGAAATCTTTAATGTTAAAAAGGATGCTTTCTGACCCTACATTTTCAGGGTACATACCTGCAGCAGGTGATGCGCAGGCCAGCAGAGCCTGCAGGTGCTCAGGTCCTCCGAAGGTCTCTGATAGTTCGAGGAAGGTGTTGAGGGGCTGTGCAGCCGCGATGGTGAGGATGGTCTCCAGGATGTCCAGGATTTGTTCGGTGAGTCTCGGGTCTGCGGATTTGCCCGCTGCCAGGCACAGTTGGGCGGCTCCCAGAAGCACTCTGATGGCTCCCAGGTCAGGGTTGGCAAGTTGCTCCTGGTTGCTGCGAACCTGAGGGAGAATTAATTAGTCAGTTGATGTTTTCGGTGGAAGGAGCTGTCATAGAAGGTTCAGTAGACAATCCAATGAAGGACTTGTCATAGAAGGTTCTGCAGCCCATCCAATGGAATCAATTTGTTGTCAGGAGTCCATTGAACTGGCTACTAAAATTTCTTAGATTTTTTTTTTTTTTTAATCCATTAAGGTAGAGATAACACACCCAATGTTAATAAAAATCCCATTCATGAAAATTATGAAAAAAAAAAAAAAAAATAAAAAAAAATAAAATGTTCTCCTTTACATACCTTATCAGTACATAGCTAAAATATCAGGTATGCAAATTCGAGCTAGTTTTCGAGATATTAATTTTTAAAGTTGACTAACTTAACATGGAGAAATGGAACTCCCATGTTAAAGTAGCCTACTTTAAAAATTAATAACTCGAAAACTAGATCGTTTTTGTACACCTGATATTTTACCTACTGATAAAGTATGTAAAGGAGAACATTTTAAATTTTTTTCATAATTTTCATGAACGGAATTTTTTTAGCATTGTGTGTATTTTCTCTACCTAAATGGAATTTTCATAGAAGGCTCAACAGCCAGTATAATGGAAACAACAGCCATCAGGGGTCTATTGAACTGGACACTGTAGAGTGATTTTAATTTATTTATTGTCAGCAATCATAATTTTTTGTCTGATTTCAAGCTTAGTGGCTGTTTGTTTTACTTGGTTATGGCTGCTCTTCTCTAGAAATGCAGAGTTTGACTTGCTGAAGCATGATTTTTTTTTTTTTTTTTTTACTAAAAATTTAACCATTGTCAGAGAATTCCATAATGTTTTACAGTACTTATGTACTTGACTCCTTGAATTTTCTCTAATGTTCTCTACACTTTGCCACATTTCTACACTCATGCAATCAGTCCACACAAAAAGTCTACTAGTTTCCAAGCTCTCCCCTCACCTTGGCACAAAGCAGGAAGAGTCTCAGCAGGACTTGTAGCAGAGGTTTTCCTCGCACGACGTTGTTGATGCCTTCGAGACGTTGCAGCATGATCTGGAAATATCAAAAGAGATTTGAGTCTTGAGAATGAGAACAAGCTTGAACTTGTGTCAACATCATTAGAATCATTCATGAAAATTATGGAATTTTTATTGTTTTTTATTTTATGTTTTAATTGATAAAGATTGAATTTTACAAGAAAGAAAAACATATTTAAGTTGTGAAATTCTTTCTTGTGATTCATTTTGATTCATTGATGAAGATGATATTATTTGTGTCTACCTTGTTCATTGAATTCTCTTTACCTTGTTAATATTTTGCAAAAAATCTTTAAAAATTACACAAAATTAATGTTGTCTTAACATTTTTGACTTCAATAATGAAAACTTTAATTTTAACAGCAAGTCTTAAAAAATTATGTATACATTCAGCATACAAAATTTAATGTTGTCTAACATTATCAACTTTTACCAATTAATCTTGCCCCTCTTTGAGGACAGTCTAATTTTGATTGTTGTGCACTCACCTGCAGCCCTCTGCAGTCCGCCATGACATTGGCCATCTTGTAGACATCCTCGTTGTTGATCTTGGCCTTGCTCTTGTTGTCCAGAGTCTCAACGAACTCCTCCGTGGCGTCCCCTAGCAAACCTCGCATGCGGTACACCACCCGCATCGCCTCACCCTCTCCCTCCGTCTGCCACACCTGCCAAACATCATTCGAGATTAGGGATTGTAGTTTGGGGCAAGTGATAACACCAAAACGGGGTGACTTCTTAAGGAAGAGAATTTATCTAGTTTTTTATTGATTGCTTTTGATTTTTGGTAAACAACATATGTCATATCTTTTGTATAAATTTACAAATTTATGAATTGATTTTGAAATTGGACTTAGAAGTTCCACTGAAAATTTTTTAACAGTTATTCAACAGGCTAAATTAAATGTCAACAAACTTTAACAAATTGTGTAAAATTATTGTTTAATTGTACTTTTGGGGAGTAATAAACAAATTGCTGTATTTAAAATGTTCTCAAAAGGAGGGGGGCTGAAATGGGCCAACGGAACAGCTATTTTTTTGGATTTTAATACACAGTTTTGCATAATGACTCTATGAATAAAATTTATTTTTTTTTGCAATAAAATGTTATTATAAAGGAATTTTAATGCCATTTATTATAGTAAAAAATATACTTTATATTATAGTACTAGACTGTTGATAAATGAAAGCAATCAATACAACTATTGTACTTGTTGATCAGTGGTGGAAATTAAATTATTGGATTTAGGGGTGTCAACACTACTTACTATCAGAACTGATAAAGTATACCCCTTTCCTTATGGGACTTTTATTCAAGGGCACACCTTTTTGGTTCTGACAATGGAGTATTGTCCTTCATTTTTTTTATTGCAGAAATGGATAGAGGGTGCAAAGTTATGCTACCCTGATTTTTTTCAGATTTTTTTGAGACCTGGAACTATTTTTAAAAAATTATTGAAAGTCCTTTTTGTGACGTCACGCGGCGGCAAGTCCTATCTTTTTCTTAAGGAGCGGCGTCTCGTGACGTCACGAAAAGGACTTTAAATAATTTTTTAAAAATAGTTCCCGGGCTCTAAAAAATCTGAAAAAAATCAGGGTAGCATAACTTTGCACCCTCTATCCATTTCTGCAATAAAAAAAAATGAGGACAATACTCTATAATCAACTCACCTTTTTGAAGACTTCTCTGACGGGCAGGTCTAGACTGATGATCTTATTGTTGACGAGGAGTTCCATTCCGTTGTCATCCTCCAACAACGCGACGAGCTCGCAGTCCTGACAGATCTTGTTCTTGACGTCTCTCATCAACGGTCCCAGTCCGGGCTCCGTGCTGGAGTACGGATTACCCAGCATTCTTCCTTGTAGGAAATCTTCCTGCTGTGGGTCCTTCTCTAAAGTCAGGAAGAATTCTCCAACGTCGTTCTCTTCGGGACTGATGATGGTACAGAGCCGTTCTAAGATGAACACAGGGGTGAGGTCATCTTCTGCGTCACACCTCTCAACGGCTTCCATACAAATCTTCATGAAGTCTCTGGTTTCCGTTTCAGTACCGCTAGTCATTTCTTCCAGTAGTTCAAACAACTTCTCCTGAGTTTCATCTATAAGTCGTGTTCTCTGAACGGCAAGTCTTCGTAATGATAAGTAACCGTTCAAAACGGCACCCACTAGACGTCCCTTGTAAAGACGTTTTATTTCATCATGATCCAAGAAACAAGATAGAAGTTCTGTTAACATTTTTAATGCAAATCCTTCTGCTAAGTCTGAGATTAATGATGAATCTTCTAATTGATGTAATTGTTCTATTTCTTTTGTAATCAAATCTGCAAGTTTTACGAGAGTTCCTTTCAATGCTAGATAACGTTTCCAGCATTCTGATTGAATCAAAGTACGATACAGAGCTAGGAATTCCGCAGATCTTTCTCCAGCCGTACTTAACTCATCAAGGAATCCCGTCAGTAGATTTAATAACTCTTGCTTTCTCTGTGGTACTTGGCAATTGAAGAAGGTCTCTAACATCTTACAAGCAGCTTGCCGTGCCACGCGTGAACTTTGATTGAAAAGGATATGTTTCAGCCAGGAGTATTGTGAGAATTTCAGACGAGGTACCTGTTGTCCCGACCTCACCTTCCAGCGTCTCATGTACTTCTGTGCCAGGTACTTTGACCTTGCTTCCTCTCGGCCTGGTTTCGAGTCACCTTTCTCTTCAGTCCTAGTTGGCATTCGTTGTTTCCAGTTTTTAAACGAGTATTTCTGATCACCAGCTAACCATTTGTGAATATCAAGTTGATGTTCTTCGGTAGGTGATATTTTAGCAAGAGCTTCGATTGTTTTATCTTTATTTGCTTGTGATGTTGGATTTGGTGGGTTCATAAGTCCGAGAAGAATATGGAGACATGGAAGTATGATGGACTCTGTCACGGTGGGAGAGCTGGACTCTTTGCAGGCCGTCAAGTAGAGCTTCACCACACATCTCAACTTTTGCTCCCAACAAGAATCTTCGGTGCAAATCAATGCTGAGAGCAGAGCCATCTCTGGGTGGACAGAGAAACTATGGTAAGCTGAAGTTTTGTGTGTTTTCAATGCCACCGTGATCCTACTCATGAGCAACTCACACAGTTCTTCTGTTGCGTTAGGTTGATCTCTAGCTAGAGAACACAGAAGTTGACGAACTTGATCCTGTACTGCTGCGCTCTTTCGATGTAAATTCTTCTCGACTAACTCTGTGATCAACCCGCTGGCACACAGAAACTGTTTAGGTCCTGGGATCGTAGCTATGGCTTTCAGTAACGTCAGGCAGTGCTCCGTTGTAGAGCTGGCACATCCGTAGCAGCCTTTAGAAGACACTGATTGAGTTCTGTTTGGTCTTGGGACGTTTTGATTGTCTCTCTGTCTACGATCGTAAGCTACGATTTCGTGACGACAAGCCATCACTTTCTGTGAAATCTTTCCTAGTTCTTCAAACGAACTCTTGCAGTCCACGCAATATCTTTGAGCTAAAAGTTGGATTTTGTGTTTGACGTGAGTAGAACTAGCACCTGTAGTTGAGTCTTCATGATTCACTTGTCCTTCCTCGATATTCTGTAAGATTCCTTCTACATTTGGTCGAATTGTATTTAACTGTTTGTAAATTCTATCAGCTCGCTCCTGCATTGACGATATACTTGCTAATGTTTTCCTCCGATCTTCATCATTTTCTATGGGATCTACAGCACAACATGGTCTTGCAGTCAATGTATATTCAAACTTTGCATACTTACAGAATCCACAAGCATGGCACAAGAACGGATCTTTCTCGTCATAGTTGATGGCACGACATTTGTGACACTGGAAGACGTTTTCTCCGCAGTTTCCACACACTCCCGGGTTTGAAGGGACTGAGACGCCGCATCTCGGGCACTGTAAGGTCTCTGACGAAGCCTGGATGTTCTCGTAGAAGTCGCAGTATTCGATCATCAGGTTGCAAGCTACGATTGGGAGAGGGAAGTCAACTTTCACCTCCGTCTGCCCCGACGTCAGAGTCACTTTCTTGGCCTTGTTCCACATCGCAGGTTTGTTTTTCAGCTCAACGACGGCATGAACACTTCTGTTATTGTAGAAAATATTGATTGAACGAACCATCTTTGCTCGTTTCAAATCACCGATACGAAGAGTGATTTTACTGATGCTATGACTTCCTACCAGCTTCACAATTTGAGTTGTTGTTGTGAATTTTGAATCAACTTTGATTGCTGATAACTTGATACTTGATAACGGTACTTCAGGGTTATTGCATACGAGGCAAGGTCTACTTTCAAAGTAGTACCCATCCAGTTCAATGAACTGTGAGAGTTTTCCGTACAGATTGGTGTTTGGATGATGTGCAAGGACTTGATTTTGAGCTTTGAGAGCATCCACTGCTAAGTCTACCATATCTTGCAACTTAGCACTCTTGTCTGCAGATAAGATTGAGAAATGCCCTAGCAGGTCTACAAACTGTGCTGCCTTTCTGCCATAAGTTCTAAGTTGAGGCCAGAAAGTCCATAAGAGTTCTTGTAAGTTTGCTTGTTGTTCTGGTTTTGAGTTTTGATGAAGACTCTGTACGAGTTCGTGTGCTTGCCAGCGGACTGACGTTGCGTTTGTTTCAAGTAAGAAGGTTCTGATGAACAGCGAGACGACGGCATGTTTGACGTTCTTGTTGATGTATCCTACCAGGACGGAGCAGTCAACTTTGTCGTCAACATCAGATTCAACTGACTTCTCTCTTTCTTTTGAGCTTGTAGGTTGGGACTTGCAGATTGCATTTTGTAGCAGTTGCAGTATGGTGGGGCAAACTCCTTCATCTAATGCACAACTTGCTTGGAACAAGAATGGAATCAACGCTTCTGAATACATGCAGAAATTTTGCCAATTATTAGGACGAGATGTTGCAATTTCTAGACATGCTTTTAAATGTTCCATCAACTCCACTAGCTGATCGTAAGCTAGATTGATTGGCAGTCCAGTCTCTGCGTCTAATCCTGCCTCTTGACAGCTCTTCATAATTTCTCTAGTATGACATTCTAGGGCATGGAAATCTCTGCTCTTACGATATCTATCTTTGCTACCACATAAGAACATAAGCAATTTTCTCACTTGACGTCTTACGAATGGGGTCTGATTGGTCATCATATACTCACATAAGTAGAAGTTCCATTGATCACCAAATACCTCTATGATTGTCGTCAGAGGATTGTCTGCATGTTTCAGTACTTGGTACGGGAGTCTCAGAGCCATTTCGGTCAGTAACTGAGGGTATGACTCGAACACGTCTCCTCCTAAACCTTTAACGTACAACTTTAAGAAGAAGGGGGACATATCCGGAGGGGGTGAGTTTGGTTGTTGACGAAGCAACGCCCCTCCTAGGGCCCCTGACGCACTTGAGTCTGTGTTTGATATTTGATTTTTCCAGTAAAGAAGTAGTCCTTTTAGTAATCCTAAACAGAATTCAACCACTGAATTATCCATTAATGTCGAAGCTGTTGTTTGTGATACGAAATGATCACTTGAGTTGGTACTTTTGCTTGAAGATTTAGTACGTGACATTAGGACACTCAGGAATCTCATCATAACCAAATGTACTTCTAATTGTGGTGTTCTTTGACATTCAGATGCCAGTTTGACGTCAACAGGGTTCTTCATTCCAAGCTCAGCCACCAGAGACGACAATAATCCTTCCAGACAATGTCTATCTCTCTGATCTTCCCCATCCAGATCTGAAGTCAGTATCAAGATTACCTGCAAGAATGGGATGGCTTGAATACCGCCAACCTCTTTCAACTGAGGAAGAAACTCAAGTAATTTTTCAAGTAATAATCTTTCAACTAACAGAGACCTAAGTTCGTTAAAACGAGTACAATTCTCCGTTTCTTGATCTCCGTGATGCGTCTGGAATGTTACAACCGGTCCTACGGAACTTGCTTCACTCTTTGCAGCTCCAGTAGTCTCAGGTGTCGCGTCGCCAAAGCTTGAATTTCGTCCCAGAGTGTAGTGTTCGAAATTAATACTTTCAGCTCCGCTGCCACCGCTCTCAGACCCTCCTTGTTCTGCAGGGGAGGTTCGTAAGGTGCTGCCATCTGTGGCGGCGGTGGAACCTTCGTCATCAGACCCTCCTGCCGAAGCTGTGGTGTCTGAAAAGTGCCCTGGCTCTTGTGCTTGAGACGGTCCAGGTTGTGCCTGAGTCGCCAAGGCTTGCAGACTTTGCAGAGCTTGTCCTGAGAGATTTTGTAACCCCTGTTGTACCGTCAGAAGGTTGGCTACTGAGTCATGTTCTTGAAGACTCAATGCAATGGCAAGTTCAACCATAGTCTCGTCAACAGCATCAGGAGGAATGTCAAGTAACGGTGGGAAAGCACCAACTCCAAGCAGAGCTTCGATTGGGTTAACGGGATTGGCTATTGCAGCTGCACCTTCGTTTTCAAGCATTCCTATTGGTTCAACAGCATCTACATGATCTTGATGTTGTTCCTCTGTTGAATCTTGAGATGGCTGTGAAACAGGTCTTGGTTTTGAGTCTTGACTTGGAGAGATACAATGAGGTGGTGATGGAATGAAAACCCTCCTACGACTACGTTGTCTAGGACGTAGTACTCTGATCAAGGCCTGCTTGGCGCTGAAACTTACACTCGTATCTTCACATAACAGTAACTTCAAGTAAACTTGAGCAGCCTGCTGCACCAAGTCCAAATCGCAGGTTGTGAATGCATGTATGATTTCTACGACTGCATGTACTGTAGTTTCAACATGTGTAAGTCCAGGCACACAAACCGGTGCTAAGACCATGTTGGTTGGTTTTCCAGCGTGAAGTCTCCAGAAATTATCAAGTAAATGGACCATGAAATGTTTATCTTTATTCTTGTATAATGTTTCTGCGATCTTTGCTAAATTGTGAGGTCTCGTTGCTGCGATGGAACGAGTCATCAAGACGAGACGGAAGAACGATTCTGCGTCCAAATCTCTTGCTTCTGTGACGGTATCCAAGTCACAAAGAATATCTGTGACGTATTTCAGAATGGCTTGGTCTTTGAACTGATGGTAACTTGCTCGAGACGAATGTAGCGCTGCTAGCAAGGACTTGGCATGGTTTTGAATTGAAGACGGAGTTGGTAACGTCAACAATTTTGTCGCTACGTCGATTGCTAATGATTTTTGTTGTTGTTGTTTATCATCATTAAATCCAAATAATGTAAAACAACCGTCAAGAACTTCAAGTATTCCCGACATGACTTTGTCTAGCGACGTCAGAGGTTGCAATGTTGAGTTGTTGTCGTTGTCACTCGAACTTGCGGCAGAATTTGCAGCTCCGTTTGCATTTGCTGACAAAACTTCATCACTCTCTTCCGGCCAACCGAATGTATCCTTCGTCTTTCCATAGACTAAGATAGAATCCACCATTGTGACATATTCTGGGTCTTGAGACGGTCCGAAAGTCACTGATAACTTTCTATCAGCTTGCAAACTCTCTTCTCTCGTCAACGGATAATCAAACCACCTAGAACAAGTGACGTTCAGTTGAATACTCCGTCCTTGAATTTCAACGAAGGTAGGACCTCGTAACGGGTCTTGAGATCCTACAAGAATTCTCAGTCCAGTGATGACGAGAGACGGATCAGAGTTACTGACTTCCAGGGTGAATCCCGCAGGACGATTGTTGACGATATATTGACCTTGCTTGTTGAGACGGTTCTTGATTTGATCTGTGTTGTACACTTCTAGTACGTCATTACCACCATACTCAATATCACTCATCAGTTGACAATGTTCGAAGAAGTCAACTGGGAATGTTGGAGCTGATGATGGTCCAGATTGCTTACTATTCTTAGCAATCTTCTTCTTTTTCCCACCTTTCAGTCCTGCCGTCAAAGGATTACTTGCTTGCATCGACGGAGATAGCCAGTATCCTGTCTGATCTTGTCCAGCCATGTATATCCTCAAACTACCATCCTCACAAAGTAAAATAAGAGTCGTTCTCAGCTCTGAGCTACTAGAAGCATGTCTAATGGCAACCATGTCCATGATTCTAGCCTTCGCAGGTACCACTTTGATTTCCTGTACCATGACCGTGTCAGGTTTGATCATTAAGATCACAGGGTTGTTCGAGGCTTGTAACACACTGCAAACAAGTCCAGGATGATTCGGAACTTCAGACCATTGACACATCGGCTGAGGTTGTTGTGTTTGAGAGCTTGATTTTCCACCGTTAGAATTTGATTTTGACAGTTGAATCTGGTACACTTTAGATAACTCGTAGTTATCTAATGACTTTAATGGTGCAATAAAGCTTTTACCTTGGTTAAAACTAAAGAATAAGAGTTGTAGTGTATGGGAATAGTAGATCGAAACTCCGCCTCCTGCTACCAATCCACTGACATCTTTTATGTCAGGATGGTTCACTTCCAGGGTATTTGTCACGTAAAACGGACCATGTTCAGCGGAACTCTCTTCACACATGACTTGACTGTAGATGTAACCTGCTGACGACATGACCAACAAACTTGGCTCTCCTTCCTCAGGGAATACAAAGGTAGCGTCCCTGATTTTACCACTGGGTACTAGGAAATAGTATTGAGGACTTAGGGCATCTTTGCTGAGGTCGTAGATTTTCACAAAATCAGCTGTGATGAGTGCAAGTTTTGTTTGAGATCCCGGCAGCCAGATGGCTCTGATGATGTAATTTCCAGCTTCTAACTGAGGGTGAAGTACAAGATGTTGTACCACGGTTCCCCCACTACTGAAGGTAAGAACGTGACAATCTTTCAGACCACATACTGCGAGGAAATCTTCATTGCAAGGGTTTCCTGTGATGGAGAGGACTGTGAATGGTATTGGAGCCGAAGCTAGGCGAGTCAACGTCAATTTGCGTTTTGACGAGTCTGCTTGTTTCAATAGAGCACTCAGTTGTAGGACTGTGATCTTTCCTTTCTCATGCGACACAGCCAAGTGTTGACGTTTTCCTTGAGGTGACGAAAGACAACACATTGCAACACGTCTGATCATGTGTGCAGAGAGAAGTTGTCTGATTGTTTGTCCCTGGTCGCCTGGGTAATTTGAACGTACATTTTCAAATGCACCTTCTTGTGATCCTAACGTAGGCATCATCAATTGATCAGTCATCTCAAATTGTTTCTGTTCCTCGTGCAAGACTTGTAACGCTTTCTGAGCCCTCTGATGACATCCTACTGAAGAATTCCTCTCGCACGAAGCTTTCACTGCACTGAGAAGCAAGCACGAGAGATCTAGAAGAGAGTGAATGATTGGACTTGCAGCGGCGTGATGCATTAGAGCTTCAGAACAACTTTCTAATTGTTTGGCTAAAGCTGATCTTTGTTTTGATTTTTCATCTCTCATTTTATCAATTTTATCAGGTGCCGGACTGCTAGGAGTTCTTCTTAAAGAACTTTGCAACATGTGTTCTACGCTGTACTGAGTTGACGATGCAGTTGGTAGTGGTTCGTTGGAACTCAACGGGCTTCGCTTGACTAACGCTTGACATGAACCGTCATCCTTGGCTCCACAATCACAGAAGAAGTTCCCGTACTTGGCGTAAGTGACGTCGTGACTCTTATGACAGACTCTGGCACAGATGCTACACACTCCCACCCCGTCTACCATCTTGCAAGTATGACAGTGGTACCAATGTTGGTTCATGAACTCCTTCTGCGTCATTGTGAACGTGCACAGTTTGTTACACAGGCTGTCTTCGTCACTCTCTTCTCCTCCACTGTCATCATCGTCGGCCGTGGCTGCGAGCTCTTCCATCCAATCACAGTCCAGAGTGTCGGGCGGAGACATTTCTCCGCTCTCCCACGTCGTAGGGGGGGACTGAGAACGCTCCGTGCTGCCACCTGTGGTGGAAACTCGAATCAAGGAAATGTACAGTGAATATAAAATGAAACATAAAGAAGAAACCTTTTATATTCCACTTTAGAGTAATGCACAAAGAAAATATACAACATGACTAAAGCAACTTTTAACGCTAGAAATTTGAAACCATCTCCTAACCCTCCATTTAACATCTTCTGATCTTCATTTTCCTCAAAAAAAAAAATATATATTTTTTACCAAAAAAGCAATTTCATTTTTTTTTTTTTTTTTTTAATAGGACAGGATGGTAAGAACACCACAAAATCAGCTGACTTGCAGCCTCTATCATTATATGATTTTATATGCAAGGTAATTTACAGAACAATTTTATGTATCATTTTTATAAAATTAAGCCTGCTGCAAACCAGCAAGAAAAGTAACTAATTATTTTGTGATCTCTGAAAACTGCAATTGCCATTCTCTTAATAATACAGTACGTTTTTTTTTTAATATTTATTTATTATTTTTATTATTTATGTAAGACCTACAGTTCTTTAATTAAATAATGATTATCCTCTTCCTCCCCATATTGAGAAAAAAGAAATCACAAATTGCTAAAAACGATTGATTGATTGATTGAGAATTATTGACATTTAGCACAACTTTAAGACACTGGTGATGTAATCCATACACAAACATTTCATGCTGTATCATTTTCAAACAAGCTGCAAAAACAGACAAAATCCCAGGTCCTGTAAAATGTTTTCATACTGTATCATTTTCAAACAAGCTGCAAAAACAGACAAAATCGCAGGTCCTGTAAAATGTTTTCATACTGTATCATTTTCAAACAATTAAGCTGCAAAAACAGACAAAATCACAGGTACTGTAAAATGTTTTCATACTGTATCATTTTCAAACAATTAAGCTGCAAAAACAGACAAAATCCCAGGTCCTGTAAAATGTCAGACATCACACAAACGACGTCTTACCTGGTGCCGACAGAGAGTGAGCGGGGCCGAGGGCGGCGACAATGTCGGCCACGTAGCTCAGCAGCTGACCTGCAGCGTCGACAACGTCCTTGGAACGACCTTGCAGAGACGCCTCCTGGAGGACAAACGAAGGTCAGTGAAATTTTGTAGACAGCAAAAAAAGTTAGGCCGAGGAGTTTGACTACATTATTAAAAGTGAAGATAAATTTAATACATTGATGTAACTAGTACTTACAATTAATAGTACAGTACATCATTACTACTGTATTTGTTAATGCAAGAAACCAGGTAGAGGAAATATTTTGATTTTTTTCAGCAAATAGAAAGTTTGCAACATTTTTTTTTTTTTTTTTAAATATAATTGCAGAAATGGCACAAAATTATGCTACTCTTTTCTCAGATTTTTTAAAACCTGGGAAGTATTGCTAAAAAGATGTTTGAACCTAGGCCCCTTTTAGATCCTATCCTTTTATGAAGTGATGCCTATTGATGCCTCTCTCTGCACTTACAATATATATTTTTTATTTTTTTAAATGTGCAGTCTCAAGAAATTGAAAAAAAAAAAAAAAACAAAAAAAACAAAAAAAAAACAGTTAATATCATATTTATGTATTTATTTCTGTTAGCCAAATGTCTATTACTGTACTATTACTGTATTTTTTGTTCTGTTGTTGTTGTACCGGCATTGTGTATTGTTTTCTATTGTATTCTCCCCAAAAATTTACTAAAATACAACAGCATTAGGAAATTAAATAATTATAAAACAACAATGGATGGAAAAAAAAATTACAGTAAAAAAAAAGACAAAGATTCTCACCTGCTCTATCTGTTGCAGGGTCCTGGTTTCGAGAATGTACTCCTTGCACTGTTCCAGCCAGAGGGTTGCCGCACAGAAGAGGTGAGTGTGACCTTTCCGTGACCCTGAGTTTGCCAGGGTCACCATGATCTGCATGACGTCCGAGAACCCGGTCCCCGCCAGGTCCAGCGACAGTAGACGGGAGCCAATCGGAATGAGAGCTTCCAGAATACTCGTGGCAACGCTTTCCTGGTTGTCTTTTACAATATACGCTGTCAGAGATCGCAGCAGAGTTTGGTTTTCTGCCAACAATGCTGCGTTTTCAAACAATGATGGTGGTTTCTCTTCAGTACATGACAAGTCCATTTCATCAGGTCCAATTTCAGGTGAATCTAAATTAAATTGTCCTAACAAGAGATAACGAAGCCAGTCACAAAGTTCTTTGCGATCTACCGTCGCAAGTTTTGACAGAGAAGCTGTACACAAGATCTCTAAACTTCCCCCCGGAGTTTTCTCAGCTGCAGCGAAGAGTTTGTTGAAGAACTTATGAACGCAGGACGAGTAGCTTTGATTAGGTTGTGGCTTCATTTTTGGTACTGATAGTAGAATTCTTATCAGGTCGGGTTTTGAGTCAGATTCTGCAGTAAAAAATGCTTTTAATGCTGCACATCCAGGCTGAGTTTCAAGCAAAGCTTCCATGATTTTTAAACATTCTTGTAGCACTTTCTCTGTAATGATGGCTGGCTGATTTTTTATCAGTAGATTGTAACAATGTTTCAGCATCTGACAGTAGATTTCTTTTTGTTGTTCTTCATTTTGTGGGTCTAGAATCATTTGATTGACGACATCATGCAAGTATTCTGCACATGAATCTAGAGAAATTGGTAATAGAGATGTGATGATCTGTTGACGTAATGCGGCATCTTCTTCTGGTAATTTTGCAAGAAGTTCTCCGGTGAAATTCACAAGCGCATGCATGAGATGTTTCAAACTTTCGTTAGAAATGAACATGTCAGAACGATACAATTTATTGATGTGGTTATTCAGAACTGATAGGATGTGACTCTCGCTTGGAATCTGGTCGTTAGAATACACAGAACTTGGTACGAAGCTTGCTTTGGTACTATTCCAACGTTCTAAATTACTACGTACATTTGCCGGTAGAAGTGATCTAATTCCAGCAGTAACATTTGAAGTATGTGTGTTTTGAGTTGAGGTAATTGCTAAGATTTCAAGAATAGCACTTTGAATTTCAGGAGATGTTTCTGTGTTACTTTCTTCAATGAAGCAAACGAGCCCAGAGCGGGTTCCGTGAGCCACGTAGTTGAACATTTGTAGTATTTCTAGCAGCAGGCTGATTGCAGTTTCAAGCGTTGGTCCGCTTTGAGCTCCTTTCTGATCATTCATGTGTACTAACAACTTTGCAATGATCACATCTAGTATGATAACATCTCCTAGTTGTAAATTCACATTTTCACCACTCAAGTATTTTGATTTGAAGTTTGAAATCACATTTCTAGCTAATGTAGCGGTATAATGTAAGCTTGTCATCGTAGAACTAATTGTCTTCAGGAGTGACTCTGCGTTTGACGTGAACATTGCTTGTTTGACCAGATTGTCCTTCATGTATCCAGCGAATACATTACATCCAGCTCTGGGTCCCCAAATCAAGCTATACAGAAGTAGTGGGGTGTCTTTCGTCTCACTGTTTACTCCGAGTTGACTTATGAACGCTGAAGATGGTGGTAGAAGTAACAACATTCTCCAACAACTAGCGAAACAATACTGGATGGCACAAAGCATTGAAACACTGGGAGACTGTCCTTTTTTCAACCAATTTCCATCACATTGATTAATGCATCCTAAGATATTAATTAATGCATCAATTAATGAAGGATATTTTAATTTTTCTGGCGTTGCAAGTATAAAATTACAAGCTAATCCATCTAATTTTGGTGTTTCTTCATGATTCATTTCAACAGCTGTAAGACTATAGAACTTTGGTTTCATTCCACTTTCTTCCTGTGACGAGGATGGTTTTGACATGTTATCAACGACGTCTTGAGACGGGCAGTACATTCTTGAGGCCATTCTCACCCCCTTTCCACTTTCTGCCGAGAGTAGACTGGTTGCGCTGAACAGATTCCATTTGACTTGCTCTAACAGCACGGAGGGTGCGTCGTAGAGATGTCTCATCAGATGTTCGAAGATATGCATGAGTCTTGCTGTGTGTAACAATTGACTTTCTTTCAATGCATCTCTTGATTTTAATGTTTCACCACAACGAATCAAAGCTTGAGCGATTGATAATAACACTGATTTTTTCTGAAGTAGACTGAGGGAATGAAAAAAGAAGAGAAGCAATTGTGCGTGTTCTACGTTCAAATCTTCGTTCTCCATTTCAAAACTCTGAGGTGGATTCACAACGTTTTCCGTCAGAGTGTTTACTACTCGACTCCACAGACGAAGAATCAGAGCCTCTTGCTCTGGCTGTTTTTTCATTGCGATGATTTGAGACAAGGCTGCTAAAGTCCTGGGGTAGACTTGTAAAGGCCACGGTTGATCTTGTGGCGTTGGGTTCACTCCCAGATGACTCAGTAGCGAGATTTGGAGAGTGTCAGACAGTACAGACGTTGCCAGTAAATTGTGAGTGTACAAGGTTAGAAAATGTGAGAATTTGAAGTATAAAGCACCTAATAACAGACCAAAATATGTAGATATGGTACCAGTTTTGGTACGTGCTGTTTCGCGATCTAAATCACGAATAATAGCAGCTAAAATAACCATATGTTGTTCACCAATATTTGCAATGATACTTGTTTTTACGATACTATTATTACTTGATAAGAAGTAAGTATTTAAGAATGAGAAAATATCAGTGGATAAGGTGATATAACCATTAGGTTCACCTTTTTCTGGTACCAAGTATGAGCCAGTATTCTGATGTTGTGATTGGCTAGCTTGGGCTTGCTGTCCACTTTGGTTTGTATTTGTCGGTTGAGATGATTTTCCATCCTCTCTCTCACTGTCGATTTCGGAACCTTCTGGTACGACTTTCGGTGCTAGAGTCTTCTCTAACCAAAGTCCGAGAATCGGTTCACTGTCGTCATCTTCTTCTGCCGAACTGTCGTCTGAAAAACTGAAATCATCTCCGTTGTAGATTGTAGAGTCTGAGAAACTCACTGTATCTTCTTCCGTGGTGGGTTTGAGGACTCTTTTCAGAGTGTACGCTTTACGGTAGCTTATAATAGCAAGGTAATGTAACAGCTGATGAATTGGAGCCACTGCTAAGATATATGCAATACGTTGTGATGGGGTGTATTTTCCAAATAGGTCTACTTTCGATGGAATTTCTGGTTCATTTGTAGTTCCATTTTCATCCTCTAGATCTGACATTAAAGATGCAGATAGTTGCAATGCTTGTGAAGCTAATGCTACAGAAAGAACACTAAATCCTTGTTGAATTTTCTGTAAATTGATTCTACTAGATCCATCTCTATTTCTACTTGGTGATTTTCCTTTCTCATCTTTACTCTTATCAGAATTTGCTGATAACTGGTACCATAGGCCTTGTAATAACATGGAAGTACCTAACATTTGGTGATTTTGTAAGACATGTTTTTCTGTATGTTTTGAATTTGAGATTGCATTTGATACTAGATTGAAAACTTCAATACTCTTTTCAACGAGGCTAATCACATTTTGATCAACTTCTTCTTCAGGGTTTCTGTTTTGGTTTGACGATGCGTTTGGTGTACTTTTTGTCGCTGCAGGATTGCTTGATGTAAGAACCACTACCGCGGTAGATGCAGCAATTGCAGCAGAAAGACATCCTCTACTGATCAGAGTCAAGTTTGAGATACGTTCTGACGACAATGGTTCTAGGACTGGCAAACTTAAAGCTCCAATAACGAAGGAGATATCTGATAATACAGTAGGGAAACTCTGCTTGATCTGAGACGCTTCAACTTGTGAAGTGCATGTCCCGTGTTTTGCATTATCCTCTTTGCATTTTGTGACATACTGTGATAGATTTGTCAATTTAAGACACATTTCTATGATTTTATCACCAGCATTTAGTGATTTCAGACTCTGTAGATTCTTTTTTATGAAAATACTTTTCACTTCTTGTTCTGTGTCGCTCAGAGTTCTCTGAGGAGTGGTGGTTGTCGGGTTGTTATTGCCGGGGGTTTCCGTGGCGACAGCCTCTGTTGTCGTTTGTGTCGCCATGACGGGTGGTGAGGGAGACAGCGGGGTCATCAGTTGCTCCAGAATACTCGCGGTCAGGTCTGACCTGGGACGTTTGAGAGGTTCTGAAGGAGCAGCGGACGATTGCTGGTCTCCTGGGGTCGACGTCTTTACGTGGGTTGGTAGTCGGGCCACCTGGGGGAACATACAGGAATTAAGTAATGAGGGGGGGGGGGGATTTTAGTCATTATTTTGTATGGAAGGAGAGACTTAGGAGGTTCAGTAACCAGTTTAATAGACTCCTGACGACGAGCTGGTTCCATTGGACTGGCTACTGAACCTTCTATGACAATTCCTTCCATGGATAACAAAGAAAGAGTCATCATAGAATGTTTAGTAGCCAGTTCAATAGACTCCCTTACAATCCTCTTGTACTATCTGTCTCTTCTAACTACTGAACCAGGATTAAAAAAAAATATATATATACGTGACGTCTCCATTTGTAAAATATTGTATACATGCATTATGTTAAGTTGATCAACATGATCAGCTTATACTTTAATATATGTACCGGTAGTATGCAGCAAATTGTATTTTTTACTAAACAATTTAACAAGAAAAAAAACTACTGAACTACACTCTGCAAATTCTTCAGTTTGATGTTAAATCCATTAAAAATTCTGAGGTGAGCAAAAGTTTGGAAAACTAAATATACACAAAAATTGAGTAAAAACTCATTATTACGCAACTTGTTGGTAAATAATACTCAATTTTGAGTAAAAGAGATTGTGGTCCCATAAAAAATAATTAGCATTGTGTGATATAGGAAAAATTTGATACTGTAGGTAATACTCAATATAAGGTGCTGTAAATCTAATGTCCTGGGTCCCTTGACTTTTACGTAATAATAAACTTTTATTGCATACACAATACATAAACTTAACAAATTTGAAAGACTTTCTTTATGTATGATTATTTACTACGTATTTCACCATAATCAAAATGTCAAGATATGTACACTAATACGCTGTAAAATAAGCTAACAAGTGCATTGCTCATGCAGGCCTAAATCAAAATATCTGTAGTTGTAACTGATACCATCACAAGGGCATTTACTACCACCACATCGATGGCGGCTCCAGGCAGGCTCACGCCCAGACCCTTCAGCGCTCACCGTCCTACCCTCCTACCCTACGACAGCTTCTTGCCCAATAAACACACTGCCGGTGCTGAGACTGTTAGGCTAATTCTGGTCACATTTTCTTACTCCTGTGTTTACTTGGTACCATGGAGTATCAACCTCATTTTTTTATTGCAGAAATGGTAAGAGGGTGAAAAAATATGCTACCCTGATTTTTTTTTTTTTTCAGAATTTTTTGAGACCGGAAACTATGTTTAAAAAATTATTGAAAGTCCTTTTTGTGACGTCACGTGGCGGCAAGTCCTATCTTTTTCTTAAGGAGCGGCGGCTCGTGACGTCACGAAAAGGACTTTCAATCATTTTTTAAAAATAGTTCCCGGACTCTAAAAAAATGTGGAAAAAATCAGGGTATCATAACTTTGCACCCTCTATTCATTTCTGCAATAAAAAAATTGAGGTCAATACTCCATTAGTGGTCTGTTACAGGCACAACGCTACTTCCAGGTTGATGAGGGGTTGCTTACCTTCATGTCTGAGGTGAGGGAGAGACGGTCCGTGCTGCTGAGGGTCCCGTGGCCCTGGACGAGGCCCTGCACGGAGAGCAGCAGCAGCCTTGCCAGCTGGGAGCTCCCCTCCTGTTCAGACGACAGCAGACGCAGCAGACGGTGAACCAGGAAGTCAAGCAGGATGCGCGTCGCCTCGCACACCAGGCCCAGCTGGCTCTTCTCAACTGTAAACATTTAGACTTTTAGTGCCTGATCATGGAGGAGAAGGTTCAGTAACCAGTTCAATAGACTCCTGACGACAAGCTGGTTCCATTGGACTGGCTACTGAACCTTCTATGACAATTCCTTCCATGGATAACAAAGAAAGAGTCATCATAGAAGGTTCAGTAGCCAGTTCAATAGACTCCTGACGACGAGCTGGTTTCATTGGACTGGCTACTAAACCTCCTAAGACCATTCTTTCCTTGCAGTTACTTTTCATAAAAGGAATCATTGTAGAAGGTTCAGTAGCCAGTTCAATGGAACCAGCACGTCATCAGAAGTCTATTGAACTGGCTACTCAACCTTCTAAAACGAGTCTTACTGTGAAAAACAGAATAACTCCCCCCCCCCCCCAAAAAAAAAAAACTACTCCAAACAATGTCTGTAGAAAAATCAACACACAAAAGCCTGTCCGATTTAACCAGCTTGATAGCTTGTTTTTGGGCTCTCTGTGATGAATCTCTAAAATAAGAGAGAATGAGCATTGAAACTTAAAAAATTATTCTATGTTGAATCCTACTTTTTTTAATATATTTTACAGATCATAAGGGGAAGTAGGGAAAAAATATTTTATTCATCTGAAGTTCCGTGAATTGGTAAATTATATGGACTAATCTAGTACAAATTATTTAATTTTTGTCAGGGGCATAAAGAAGCTAACAATTGAAACACTGTAGTCTAGACTTTGAATCCATTACACTGATGTTTTTAATGTTGTTTTTGACCAGTTTGTGTCATTGACCATTTATAATGACAGGTATAACACTTAGCAGGGAGAATGTTTAGGATGCACACCAAATTATATGTGACGGGCCTTTATGGTTCCTGTAATTCAAATACAGTAGTTGAAATGATGCACACTAGAGTACAATAGGTACCGAATAAACAAATATTGCATAACGCCTCCACGGGAACTTTCTAAATTTTTTGTTTGTTTGTTTTTACTGTATTAGTAACTGAACTTAAAAAAAAAAAAAAAAATCAGAGAATTTTGTAACAACTGTTCATTTATTCAATAGAACTATAAAAAGACATGAAGATTTACACCGTTGTATGATTCAAAAATAAATTTAGCAAATAAAACTAAGAAATGTTACATCTGTTGATGGTTGATCTGTTTGACCAGTTATCTAAAAAAAAAAAAAAAAGAGACGGAGAAGTTTAATATAGAGCCTTATGGATGGAAACCAGAAATGGATCTGTTATGAAAAAAATTATTAATTGAATTTGCTCAAACCATAAAGTTTGAGAACATGCTTAATTTTTTAAAATTTATTTAATTTGATTCCTTCTTACAAAAATATCCTTTGACTCTGAGGTACTCTACCTGAGATCAATCGTTAACAATCATTCATGTTACAGAAACTAATTTTCTGGGGTTCCTAATACTGCACGTCAGAAACCCAATACTGTTTCTAAGTTGGGCATGGATGTTGTATACACAACATTCTGTGGTCTTAATCACCCCAGTGGAGTATAGACAGCCATACGCTGCCTTCTTCCTACCAACTCTATCATCTAGTAGCCAGTCACGAAAAGTATGCCGTGTTCGGAAATTCTTAGACCAGAGTCTGGCGTTAATACTATAGAGCTGATATACCTGAGATTAAGACACTCTTTCATTTTAACGAGAGTCAAGTTTTGTTTTTCAATTTTAAATCAGTCTTAAATTTGACTCAAAACTGCAATAATTTTCAAATCGCAGGTTAACTCACGTGAGTCCGCACAGCAGCTGATGTACTCCGCCGCGAGGCTCGAGAAGGCCGTGTAGAAAGACTCGTACTCAACGTCATGGCCTCCCAGCTCTGTCTCACTGTGGACAAGTTACAACATGTTAGCAACATAATATTACTGTCCCCGTGTTCAATAAATAATTTTTTAAAAAAAAGTGTCTGATTGCATCAATAAAAGCTTCAAGTCAGCTGATTTTTCGGTGTTCCCACCCTCCTAAACCTACTTGTAAAAAAAAAAAAGGTATGAATTTTTTTAGTAAGAAAAATATTTTTTAGGAACATTCCTTTACAGAACGTTGGTCCAAACTGAAGAATACAGTGGATAATGCAAGATTTAAAAAACTCATTAACAACATGAAAGGTCGCTACACTGTCAACCTTCAAATCAAATTGATGGTGCGGGCTGTTGCAAGTATATGTAATAAGATAAGGTTGCATCCACGAGATTTTTGTGTTAAATTTGGTATTGGGCGTACATTATTATGCATGTTTCAAATGTAGCAAATTAATTATTTTGTCTACTTTTTTATGACTTCCAGATTATGACTTCCGGGTCAATGCACTGCGTGGCGCAGTGCATTGACCGGTTCTCGTTAGATCACCGAAGTCAGGCTACGTCGAGCGTGGTTAGTACTTGGATGGGTGACCGTTTCAAGTAAAAAATACGCTGCTCCCTCCCTGGGGTAAATTCGTCTCGCTTTCCACCCAGTGCAGTGATGCATTTGTGTGTGGTTCCCCAGGCTTTGGACATCGCTTTGGTCCATTGAGAAAAAGTAGAGGTGTCCGTCCTGACTGAGGTTTTCCACGGTTCCCTCAGTCTCACCTCAGCGAATGCTGGGACGCGTAAGCATGCAGGCCGTGGCCACTATCCGTTCCCTACCTTATCCCTACCCAGTACCCCGCCGCGAGCTGTAAGCTCTTAGGGGTGTATCCTTGTAAAAAAAAAAAAAATTACAAAATTTCGTTTTGGTGATATGATAGGATTCTAGATTGTGCATTAAAACTCTTATGACAGTTGTATGCATTATATGGTGGTTATACAGTATGCATAATTACGACTTATTGAGTTTATAACTAATTAAACTAATATCATAACGTCTATGACTTCAAAGATAGGAAAAAAAGTTGCATTATCTCATGTGCACATTTAATTTACGTGTGCATACATAGTCAGTAAATCGATATTTTGGTAGAACCATAATATAGAATCTAACAACATTGCAGCAGCATCACATGGATTCACATGTCATTTTCATAATTAATAATTATGCAAGTCGGGTGTCGGGTTCAGCATGAAGCAGATGGTAAATTTTTCGTCATCGTGCAAGTCCCGACTTTTGCAACAGAAAACGAAAAACCGGAACAAGATATGATGCAATAATCCCAAGCAATCTAATAATAACTTAAATAATAAGAAATTTAATGAGATGCTCTTTATTGATCAACAGAAATAAGAATTAATAATGATGAAGCTGATAGTAAAAATATAATACGTAGAACTGGAAAATTCCAGCCCCATGACCGACATTTTTTTGGATCTCGAAATTTAGCGTAACTAAATTATATTTTACTTTAAAAAAACTTCACATACCTTTTAATAATTCCTTTGACAAAGTTTGTTATGTCATTTTTGTTGAAACTGCCGTAACTAGCGGCTAAAATTGGTTTTATAATCGTTGTCCATTCAACTCCGCTACTAGCAGCTGCCATTTTTATTCTCGAGTGTAACTAGTGCTGCCACCATTGTAGTTCCTTGATGACATCATTAAAAATATCAAACGTGTTTATATACGTGTTTGCCACCCAGTCACGTGACTTTTCGATACCACTTGGTGTTGAAATTTGCAACTATTTTAATAAATTTGGTTTTATTTTTTTATGTATCGTTTTGTATGGTGCTGCTAATGTGGATAATTTTCAAACTATGTGAAAGAATTTGCAACCGTGGCAGAAATTAAAAAACTAGAGGCATAGAAATTTAAACGCTGAAAACTATGAAAATTAATTTAATTAAAATAAGATAATTTAGATTTCTGATATTTAACTGATAATGTTGCATTTAATATCCTTAGTATAATACTAATTGATAGATGTATTTTTTTTTTAGGTTTTTTTCTCTAAATTAAATTTCCATATAAGACGCAACCATCACAACTTTTATGTTAAAAAGGTTGCCTGTTTTTAGGGGCTTAAATATTTTTTATTATATTGATTTTATGTGTAAAATTAAAATCTTTGGTTCCATGTTTCGAGCAAATAAAATTGGTCCTCAAAATCTGACAATATGTATTATTTATTTATAAAAAAAAATCAGGCGTATATTATAGTCAAGAATTAATAATCGAGTATCGACCTCAATTTTTTTTATTGCAGATATGGATAGAGGGTGCAAAGTTATGCCACCCTGATTTTTTTCAGATTTTTTAGAGCCCGGGAACTATTTTTAAATAATTATTGAAAGTCCTTTTTGTGACGTCACGAGGCAGCAAGTCCTATCTTTTTCTTAAGGAGCGGCGTTTCGTGACGTCACGAAAGGAACTTTCAATAATTTTTTAAAAATAGTTACCGTTCTCAAAAAAATCTGAAAAAAATCAGGGTGGCATAACTTTGCACCCTCTTTCCATTTCTGGAATAAAAAAAAAATGAGGTCGATTATACTCCATTACAAAAGCCCTATCAACTAAACCCAGAGATCACATAAATACAAAAAATAAAACAAACTGAGACAAAAATAATAAAATAATTATTATTATATACATTATATACTATTTTAAATAAAACAGAGTTAATTTAATCTAAATGCAAAAATGATTTATTAAATATAATTATCACTACAAAAATTTCCTACGATATATTTTATCAAAAAACGAAAGTTCTTTTTATTAAGAATCTAAAACATTTTCTGCATCAACCTCGCTTTTAATTAAGCGGAGTGTTACACGGATCAGCTTATCAACATAGTCCCCTTTGATTAACATGTATACCTTAGCAGACGCACAAAAAATCTTTATTTATTTTATTTTTTTTTTATTTTTTTTTTAGATGCAGATTATGGTAACTAAAATTAAGCCTAAAAAAAAAAAAACAACAACAACAATTAGTTAGTTGAGCCATCTTTTTTATGTTTGGTTATAATATCCATGGGAAATCCCTAAGCTAAAAATAAAATATATATATATATATATATAATTATATATATATTTATACATAGTAAAAAAAAAATGTAAATTCGACTAATTGTTTTCAAATTAAATTTTTTCTGTCATGGCTTTCAGATACTAAAATCCAGTGGTGAAAGTAAGCCGGTGCGCGCCAGTGCGCCGCACTGGTAAGACATTTGACGCCAGTGCGGCGCACTGGTAAGACACTGATCGAAATTTATTAAAAATAATCAATAATTTTTAATAAAATTAATAAAAGTTTCAAATCAGAGAAGTTACTTTGTAAAACATTAATCATGCTCAAATAATGAATGACATTTTCTTATACTTCGTACTTTTGTCTCACGAAATTTAATTTACTCTTTAATTCTTTTAAGTTAAAAAGCTCCTAAAAGGAAAAAAAATTAAAATAAACTATGTACATACTATCAACATCAACTATTTATTAGCTATGTCAAGCTGACGATTTTTCTTTTTATTTTTTATAGAAATAGTTTTTAATATTTTTCTAAATTTATTTAAATTCTGTAAGCTTACTGGGTTGACTATATTATCTTCGAATTTTATGAAGAGATAGATATTTACTATACCCTGTAGGTATTTCTTAATTTCAATATATATTTATTTTATTTTTTAATTCTTGAATGACTAATAAAATTAATTAAAATAGATTCAAAACAACTTTTGCGCTGATGATGCGTTATATATTATTATACTACACTACGAATTTTGTTACATTTTTTTTCTGTCTCATTTACTGTACAAAATTAACACATTTTTATTCAAATTAATTTTTAATTACAATTAAGTCAGGAGGCAGAGGGGGAGTGCCTCCTCTGGCCCACATACCCACCGGGGTTTAGAGGGTTCATTTACGCAAGGAGTTTAAAAAAATTAGGGCAAAGGATTCGGGATCGTAGAAGATCGATCATCAATCGCAGTCAGTGCTAGGTTAATAAAATTAAGTCTTCGTCTCAAAAAATTCTTCATAATATTGATTCTTTTAGAAAAGCATGCAAACAAAAAATTTTATTCTCGTTTTTTTTTTAATGATTTTGTAACGAATAAGTGTAACAAAAATTTAGTCACATGCATATGTTACTCATGCAAGCATTGCTAGAAGAGAGTATATAGATAAATGCAGCCGCTATTCATAGGGCCGAGATTATATGGCTGCACGTTTGGACTATATAATTTAATATGGCTAGATTTTAATTCCCATCGATGACAAAGCGCGGAGCAATAATTTCTACAAGATCTAGAGTAAATAAAAATTAATTACCGAAACAAATATAAACATTACAATTTATAATTATAAAAAGAATTCTCTCGCGTTTTTTTTTTTTTTTTAATTTTTATTCAAATAATTTTTTTGAGACATATTCAATTTAAATTTTAATTATTTGAGAATGTGATATTTGACGTACGTATTTGATTAAATTATAAAGCATTCCAAATCGTATAAGAGTATTTTTATTATAGTAATACTTATACTGTAATATATGATCAATGAAGATCGAAGTGCCTTCAATTTAAATCACTATAATATATATATATATAAGGATTTTCTTTCGTATTAAATTTTTTAAAAGCTATAATACAGCTATAATATTTTTAAATATTTTTTTATGAGTGATCGAGAATCAATCACTCGATCATTGCATTTGTTTTTGTTTTTTTACAAAGTTTGGATAATATTATTTAATTTTACTCAAAATGAAGACCTGCATTCAAAATTCAAATATTATAAATGAATTTTAAAACCACTTTTTAATATAAAAAAATTAAGCCACGCCCCTTTTTCCAAAAAAATCGCGCCTCCGGCGGGGTTTTTGGCCCTTCAGGCCCCTATCTGAAGCGCACTGGTAAGAGATTGAAACTACTTTCACCACTGCTAAAATCTGTTTCTAAAAATAAAGTGCAGAATTTATGTGTGTCTGCTAAGGTTTACATGTAAATCAAATGGAAATACATTGATCAGCTGATCCGTGTTATCTTACCCTTAAAGCGAATTTGCTGCGGAAAATGTTATAGATCATTCTCTAAGATTCTTAATAAAAAGTGTGTTACTGACTTTTATATTATTTGTTAAAAAAAATAATCACAGTTCCTCATATAATTCTGATTAACAACAAAATCATCCTTAACGGTAAAATAACACATTAAAAATATTTCCATACATGAAAATTATGAAACATAATCTTTAAATGATGCTCTCCCCTACATCCTCTATCAGTATAGCAAACGCGCGGCTCAGCACAAAAATGTATTGCAATAAATTCGTCAGCTGTTATTTCTTACGAAATGTTAAACTGAAAAAAACTTTTATTGTTCGTTTTGTGATGACAGGTAGCTGAATATACAAAATATTAATAAAACAATAAAAATTTAAACACGTATTCTGAAATTAAGACATGTTAAAATCCGTTTGAAAAATATTTTTAGAGACAGAAATTGGAAATTATAATATATAGGCTGTTGTGAGCAGAACTCTCTTTGACATATTTATTGAAACGTTAAGCTATTAAAGTGAAAAATTTACAACATTTTTGAAATTTACAATTTCATTCGATTCTTTGTTATTATTTTTTAAATAAATATCACTCATAATAAATAAGTCAAAAATTACATATATTTTATATAAAATAAAATTAATATGGTATTATAATTATTATGATGATGTTGTAACCTCAATCTGTGAAATGTGAAATATGCATTACTGTATGTTATGTCTGTTGTGGTATATATGTTTAGTCTAGACATGTAATTATTCTTCAAGTCAGCATACTCCTGTTTGCGTTTGTAATGCAACAAATAATGAAAAATATGCATCGCAACTTCTTGCCACTCATACTTCTAAAAACTTAGAGCCTGTTACATTACATTTTTTTAAAGACATTATAATGTACATTCTGTATATAAAATGATTTTTTTTAATTCATTTTTTATTTATAAATATTATAGTAGAAATTTTCTTCACTTAACTATATAATAAGCTACAGTCATGCATATTAACAAGAATAAAAAAAATTATATAAATTGTAATATATATGCGGTTAACACATAAGTACCACGAAAACAATAAACGCGAAACAATTTACTACGATGGACAATAATGGTTGCATTTTTTATTTCATAATTAGAAAATATACATTAAATTGAGCTTTTCTGAATATTTTCAGATTTTTTGGAGTGCGGGAACTAATTTTAAAAAAATATTTAAAATGTCTGAATTTGGGTGGTACACCTGATGGGACAACCGTGACGTCATTTGTCGTGCTGTGATTGGCTGTTGATGATGTCACGGCTGCTGTGATTGGCTGTCGATGACGTCACGGTTGTCCCATCAGGTGTACCACCCAAATTCAGACGTTTTAAATATTTTTTTAAAATTAGTTCCCGCACTCCAAAAAATCTGAAAAAATTCAGAAAAGCTCAATTTAATGTATATTTTCTAATTATGAAATAAAAAAATGCAACCATTATTGTCTATTGTCTTTAGCGCGAAAAGTGCGAAAACAATTTGACCGAAACTAAATAACAACGAAAACCTTTAGCATCGAAATCACATTCCCACGAAACCAAATAAGAAAGAAAACAACAGTGGCGGAAAAAAAACATGCACATTATATTTTTATACGAATCCATTTTGCCGCAATAAATTGTATTTGTAAACTATGTAATCAGATTTGCAGTCAAAACCATTTGAATGTTTATGTTGCTAGAACCAAATCTATCAATGACTATATGCCAATTTAAAGGGAGATGTTTTTGATTCCGAAGATCTAAAATGCGATAAATATATTTCTTTATTTCAATTATATTCATCAAACATTGTGAATTGCGTTTTACATTTTATGTTCTATAACTCTTCTATTTGTGTTTTTATGTCCATATAATTCGATGTGTGCTGTTACTGACCTTATGTTCTTATGATCTATGTCTATTTGTCAACAAATTTTATTTTATTTGTATTTATATTTATGTGCAATTTTATCAGTACATTATTTGTATTTAATAATGTTTTTGTAAATATAATAATTATAAATTGTATTGTACTGTCAATAAATATTTCATTAGAAAACTTGGCACCAGTATTAAATGAACTTCATGAAATAATTAAAACTGCTGACCTTTAAATTTATGTTACAATTACGTATTTCATTTTTTTTTCATTCAAAATTTTCTAACAAAGATATAGTAAAAATTACAAAATTCGATATATGTTTCAGAAAATTAATTTATTGGATAATAATATATAATTTATAGGAAGTGCTATTGTTGGTTTATTGTATTTATGTTTCATTGTCTTCTTAATTGTAACTGTTTTTTTTTTGTAAAAATGACGTAACCCATGTTGTACTCAGGCGCGGATCCAAGGGGGGGGGGCAATGGGGGCGATCGCCCCCCCCCCCCAAAGGTCCCAAAATACATTGAAGGTATTACCACCCCCCACCCATCGCCCCCCCCCCTCCCACTCCAAAATTTAACATTGCGGGATAGGGCACAACCCCCCCCCCCCCCAAAGCCGCGGGCTGGATCCGCCCCTGGTTGTACTTGTACATGTTCAACCAGTGGTTAAATAAAAAAATTGAATTTTCAAAAGAAACAAATTTAATCCTCTAAGACAGCTGGAAATTTGTAGCACTCTTTTGATGTCATAGCCAATGTACTGAAGTGGGAAGTTCAACGATGAGAATTATTAAGCGCAATAATCGTTCTGAAAACAGAAGAAAACAAACATAAATTAAAGTTAGTTCAAAGTCAAATTTCCATTTTTTTTTTTTTTTTCAATTTGAAAAAATAATTTCCAAACGTTATCAACCTAGTTTAGATGAATAACCTGTGTGAAATTCTTGACAAAACGACAAAACTCGTTTTTTCTTTCTTAAAACCTCGGAATAATTAATAAAAAAAAAATTAACTTAAAAATTTTGAATTTTCCCATAAATTTGAAAACGTTTTTTTACAGAAGGATTAACACTCTTTAAAACCTATACCTCGATTTTTTTAACAATGTGCTTTGGAATGAAATTATACGCTTTTTGTAGTTTGACCTATGACCTTTAACCTACATAAAATTTCAAGGTCATTATGGTCAATGCAAAAAGGTTTATTAATCTTATTACAAACTTAGAAAGAATATTAATAATTCTATGTGGAGCAGAATTTAAGATACAATTTTTTTTTATCTCTCGAGATTGCCCTCTTTATTGATTTTTTGAAAATTTCTGAAATTCGAGTTTTTTTGAAATTTGAAAAAATAATATTGAAACCTCATCAACTTAGGTCAGATGTGTAACATACGTGAAATTCATCGAAATCTATTGACCCCAGCCCATCTCCTTATTGAACTGACGTGATTTTAACTGTAAATGTTTTCAATTTCTCTTCTACAGTCATAGCTTTTTTAACGTACCGTATTGGGATATTTTACACAGGGATCAAGATTAGCCAACAATCGATTATAAGGAACATCGCCGCAGACTGATCTGCCGTTTCCACATCGATAGCAAACCGCCATATTAAAGCAGCCACCCTTAAGTTTCGAGAGTGTTGTCAGCTAAAACAGAAATATATTGGAAAAAATTATTAGTTTTAAATATAAGATACTGTGATGGGTTTGTGGGATGCCATCTTTGGCCTAACTTTCCTTGGCCTATCTTTCGTACTCGTAGATAGATGGATGGCAATAGTTCTATTGATATTACGTTAATACTTTATCCAAATAAATAATATAATTCATCCCAACTGTTCTGCAATGTAGGTCGTTTTTCAGTAGAATTTAAAAAAAAAAAAGAAAATTTTCAAATATACAATGAGTTTCATTCAGTTAAGGACATAAAGAGTTTAAAAGCAATAAAAATATCTGAAAAAGTACTATCTGAATAAGTCGTTTAAAGATTAAAGATCAAAATAATAATTATATTTTTTGTTAATTTTCATGTTCTTGTTATTTAATTCTAGTTTTAGTCTACATGCTATTTTTTATTTTAATACAATTTGTATCTGGTAAATATGCAAAATTGTTTTTTATATTTGTACTAACTCATTGCACTAACTGACATGAACTTTAATGTATGTTTTATGCAACCAACAAAATAAGTAAAAATTTAATAGTGATATTTTGAGTGACTGAAGGTTAAAAAACAATGTTTACCTTGATAGCTCGGTCTAACCCTCTGTGACCCACCGGATTGTTGTTGGAAGGTCTTTCCGCGTTCTCCTGAAAGTGACGAATTATTTGTGACATGATTTTCTGATTAGACAATCCTTCATGAAATTTTAGCTGCATATCTGGAGACTACAGTTATGCATTGCATTTGTTGTTTAATATTTTAAAACCCTTTAAGGGAAAGAGAACACAGACCAACTGTTTTTTTAGTTCTATTTTATTAACATGTAAACCTTAGCAGACACACCAAAATTCTAAAATTTGAAATTTTTTTGACAAGCAGATTTTAGTACTTAAAAGACACAGAAAAACTTTCAAAGCAATTATTCGAGCCATTTTTTTTAAAGTTTTTAGTTTGGTTCTCCATGGGAAAATCTTAATATGCTAAAAATAAAAAATAAATAAATAAAATCAGCTAGAATAATAAAATTCTTTTGAAATTTTTCTGTGGCTTTTAGGTTTTATGATATTTTTTTAATTTGTCTGAGAAGAATTTCAGAATTTTTATGTGTCTGCTAAGGTTTACATGTTAATCAAATATAATTAAAAAAAAACAGATGATCGATGTTATCTTCCCTAGTTTCCCTACAATAAAAAACAAGGGGAAAAACGCTGTGACGTCATAGCCGTGTCTTACCCTATACTTGTTTGGTAAATTAGTAGCATGACTATGACGTCACAAATTTTTCCAGTACGATTTTAAAACTGTAAGATGTATGAAATTATTTAATACATTGTCAATACATAACTCGATGTCCTCTGTATCCCAAATAGTAATAAAAATTTCAAGAAGGTTGACAATTAAGAGCAGAAATTAATGTTGCATAAATATTATATAATGAATTCTGACATAGAAAAAAAATGTCGTTCAATTCAATTTTCAATTAATTCATATTTTTTTTTTAAATTTATTTTGTAAGGGGAACAATGTGTTTAAATTCAACAATAACTATATTAAGGGTCTTGAAGAAAAATTATTTATGTATTTTGTATCGGCCAATAAGGTTATATTTAATAACCTTGGCTGATCTTGTAAATTAAAATATGACCAATAAAAAAAAAAAAAAAAATTCAAAAAATTCAAAAAATAGCATTTAGGAATAATTATTAATGAATACTTTATTTAATATATGGTATTTTTTAATGACATTGAATTTTTGCGAGAATATAATACGAGCAATTTTATTGTTTTAAAATTGTACATTTATTGTCTCATTATTTTAAATAAAATGTTTTCTTACCAGAAGGCCAGCAAAAACATATCCGACAGCAAGGAGCAGGAAACACAATCTGAAGAAACAAAAAATACAATGAAATAAAATTAATTAATATTGAAATATTGTTACATAATGTAGTATCGACTTCAATTATTTTTTATTGCACAAATGGATGGAGGGTGCAAAGTTATGCTACCCTGATTTTTTTCAGATTTTTTACAGCCCTGGAAGTATTTTTAAAAAATAAATGAAATTCTTTTTTGTGACGTCACGAGGCGTCTCTCCTTAAGAAAAGGATAGGACTTGCCGCCTCGTGACGTCACAAAAATTACTTTCAATAAATTTTTTAAAAATACTTCCAGGGCTGTAAAAAATCTGAATAAAATCAGGGTATAGCATAACTTTGCACCCTTTATCCATTTCTGCAATAAAAAAAAATTGAGGTCGATAATCCATTATCAAATATATCATATTTAATCTTATATCAGTATTTCACTTTATATATAATTAAAAATTTCGTTATTTTATAGTCTGTCCGGTTTAGGGTTGGTGACCCTCCCATTTATTTTTTAATTTTAGGACAAAGTTCATGACGTCTGACGTCAAATAAGCCCTAACACGGACAGACTATATTTCGACTTAATAATGAATTGAAAAACTAATCACAGTATCACAGTTTTATTTTATACTAGATAATTACTATAAAAAATGTGCAATATGAAGAGAATTCAAAAAGACTTATCCGCGAGGTATAGCCGGCGGATAACTTGTCCACGTTCTAATCTGGAATCTGGATAACCTAAATACGTAGCCGCGTGGACAAGTATAGGCCAAGACAAGTGTTTGGATATGTTACTTTGGAAAAGTCACTTAGCCAAACCTAGGAGTTCAAATATGAAAGAATTTTGAAGATTCAATCATAAAAAAAAAGCCGGATTTTAAGGCCTTAAACTTCAAAATAGTGAAAACGGCAAAACTTGACAAACCAAAACTTTTTATTTTAGCTTAATCATGCTGAAAACACCTGACGTCATGTAATTGCACCCTAGGAGTTTGAATATGAAGGAATTTTGAAGATTCAATCACAAACAAAAAAGCCGGATTTTGAGGCCTTAAACTTCAAAACAGTGAAAACGACAAAACTTGACAAACCAAAACTTCTAATTTTAGCTCGATCATGCTGAAAACACCTGACGTCATGTAATTGGACCCTGGGAGTTTGAATATGAAAGAATTTTGAAGATTCAATCATAAACAAAAAAGCCGGATTTTGAAGCCTTAAACTTCAAAACAGTGAAAGCGGCAAAACTTGACAAAACCAAAACTTTTAATTTTAGCTCGATCATACTGAAAACACCTGACGCCATGTAATTGGGCCCTAGGATATCAAATATGAAGGAATTTTGAATATTCACTCATAAACAAAAAAGTCGGATTTTGTGGACTTAAAAACTTCAAAACAGTGAAAACGGCAAAACTTGACAAAACCAAAACTTCCAATTTTAGCTCGATCATGCTGAAAACACCTGACATCATGTAATTGGACCTTAGGAGTTTGAATATGAAGGAATTTTGAAGGTTCAATCCTAAATAAAAAAAAAAGCCGGATATTGAGGCCTTAAGCTTCAAAACAGTGAAAACGGCAAAACTTGACAAAACCAAAACTTTTTATTTTAGCTCGATCATACTGAAAACACCTGACGCCATGTAATTGGACCCTAGGAGTTCAAATATGAAGGAATTTTGAAGATTCAATCACAAACAAAAAAGCCGGATTTTGAGGCCTTAAACTTCAAAACAGTGAAAACGGCAAAAATTGACAAAACCAAAACTTTTTATTTTAGCTTGATCATATTGAAAACACCTGACGTCATGTAATTGGACCCTGGGAGTTTGAATATGAAGGAATTTTGAAGATTCAATCATAAACAAAAAAGCCGGATTTTGAAGCCTTAAACTTCAAAACAGTGAAAACGGCAAAACTTAATTGACAAAACCAAAACTTCTAATTTTAGCTCAATCATGCTGAAAACACCTGACGTCATGTAATTGGACTCAAGGAGTTTGAATATGAAGGAATTTTGAAGATTCAATCACAAACAAAAAAGTCAGATTTTGTGGACTTAAACTTCAAAACAGTGAAAACGGCAAAACTTGACAAAACCAAAACTTCTAATTTTAGCTCGATCATGCTAAAAACACCTGACGTCATGTAATTGGACCTTAGGAGTTTGAATATGAAGGAATTTTGAAGTTTCAATCCTAAATAAAAAAAAGCTGGATATTGAGGCCTTAAACTTCAAAACAGTGAAAACGGCAACACTTGACAAAACCAAAACTTCTAATTTTAGCTCGATCATACTGAAAACACCTGACGCCATGTAATTGGACCCTAGGAGTTCAAATATGATGGAATTTTGAAGATTCAATCACAAACAAAAAAGCCGGATATTGAGGCCTTAAACTTCAAAACAGTGAAAACGGCAACACTTTACAAAACCAAAACTTCTAATTTTAGCTCGATCATGCTGAAAACACCTGACGTCATGTAATTGGACCCTAGGAAATCAAATATGAAGGAATTTTGAAGATTCAATCACAAACAAAAAAGCCGGATATTGAGGCCTTAAACTTCAAAACAGTGAAAACGGCAAAAATTGACAAAACCAAAACTTTTTATTTTAGCTTGATCATATTGAAAACACCTGACGCCATGTAATTGGACCCTTGGAAATTAAATATGAAGGAATTTTGAAGATTCAATCATAAACAAAAAAGCCGGATTTTGAGGCCTAAAACTTCAAAATAGTGAAAACGGCAAAACTTGACAAAACCAAAACTTCTAATTTTAGCTCGATCATACTGAAAACACCTGACGCCATGTAATTGGACCCTAGGAGTTCAAATATGAAGGAATTTAGAAGATTCAATCATAAACAAAAAAGCCGGATTTTGAGGCCTTAAACTTCAAAACAGTGAAAACGGCAAAACTTGACAAAACCGAAACTTCTAATTTTAGCTCGATCATGCTGAAAACACCTGACGTCATGTAATTGGACCCTAGAAGTTTGAATATGAAGGAATTTTGAAGATTCAATAACAAATAAAAAAGTCGGATTTTGAGGCCTTAAACTTCAAAACAGATAAAAAAATATATATCGTAAATTCTGCTCCACATAGAAATAAAATTCAAATACCTTTAAGTTTGTAAGAAGATAGCCAAACTTTTTTGCATTGACAATGTTGAAATGAATTTTTATTTGGGTTAAAGGACAGAGGTCAAACTTCAAAAAGCGTATAATTTCATTCCAAAGCACATTGTTAAAAATAATCAAGCTATGGGTTTAAAAGTGGGTTTATCCTTCTATAAAAAACGTTTTCAATTTTTTGGAAAAATTCAAAAATTTTAAAGTAGGAATTTTTTAAATTAATTATTCCGAGGATTTAGAAAAAAAATCAAGTTTTGCCAAGAATTTCACACGGGTTACTTAAGTTGATTATGTTTGGAAATTATTTTTTCAAATTCTAAAAAAACTCAAAGTTCGAAATGTGACGTAGTTAATTAATTAATTTTATTATACATACATATAAGTATTTATAGATATTAAATTGATAATTAAAGAAGGTTGTATACTCACAAGGTAAAAGCGTTCATCTCGATGACGTTAATTGCTCTGTGACTCGATCTCTCCACGCCGCGTTTATATCTCCGTCCAGAACCGCGCGGTCAGCACAAAAATGTGGGGCATTAAATTTGATTGTCAGCTGCTATTGCTTATATACGATATTTTGTACTGAAAAGAATTTACTGTCACATTTTGTGATGACTGGTTAGCTGAATATACAAAATATTAATAAAACAATAAAAAGTTTAACACGTAAATATTCTCAAAGTAAAAAAGATTTTGAAATCAATTTGACAAACATTTTTAAACAGGAAACAGAAATTGGACTGTTGTGAAAAAAATACTCCGTTCAAATTTATTCAAACCATAAGCGATTAAAGCGAAATATGTATCACTAAAAAAAATTGAATTAATGTTTTTTTAAAATAGTTCAAGTGGTCCTCCAAATCAAACCGAAATAAAAAAAAAATCTTATATGGTGTTATCAGAAAAAAATCCAAAGTCAGAGTGAACGCGTCGCTTAACATGGGGCCTTACCTTCAAATATCTCGAAAAAATACACCATTAGGTGGTATAAAAAAAAATATAGCGATGATCTATGACCCAAAGTTATTAACCAAAAATCGATTAAAAAAATTTCTCTCGAATCCATTTCTTTAATCGAATTTTGATCATAGAATATCGCTATATTTTTTTTTCTTAGCACTTAACTGACGTAATGGTGTATTTTTTCGAGATATTCGAGGGTGTTTGTCAGGTAATTAAGCGACGCGTTCAATCTGATTTTTGTTCATTTTTTCTGGTATACCTATGTGAGATAGAATTTTTGGATTTCGGTTCATATGAAGGACCATTTGAACTCTTTTTTAGAAAATATCAACCTATTTTCCTAAAAGATACACGATCTACTTTAAATTGAAAATTGTACAACTTCGTTGAAATTTACAATTTCATTCGATTCTTAGTGAAAAATAATATATGTATTTATGTATTATAGCATGTAATTAATATGGTATTATACCGTATATTATAATTATTATTTTGATGTTGTAACCTCAATCTGTGAAATATTCATTATACTGTATTTTATGTCTGATGTGGTATGTTAAGTCTAGACATGTAAGTATTTTAAGTCAGCATATTGCTACTTGCGTTTGTAAAGCAACAAATAATGAAATATGTTATACATCGCAACTTCTTGCCACTCATACTTCTAAAAACTTGGACCATTACATTTTTTTATATAATGAAATCATTGTGCACAACCTGTATACAATGAATTATATTGCTTTGCTGAAATTCACATTTTAATGTTATATATAATAATAGTAGAAGTTTTCTTCACAGACCCACAAGGTGAAATAAATTTCATCTTTTATTTGCTATAGCTCCGTCCTCTTCTAATTCTCTTCTATTTTGCACAATTTTAGAGGAAAAAAGAGGGACAAAGACGAAATTACGTCTTCTTTCCTCTTCTTGAGCATAAAATATTAAAAACGTTGTCTACATATATCATTCTCACTTTGAGAGAGGAGGAAATAAGATGTATTTTAGATATAAAAAGATTAGGTTTATAGACGTGTAAAGGGTGAGTTGAAGATGAAATTTTTCAACTAGGGAAATTATATAAAAAGTTACAGCCATGTACTGTACGTATAAGCATAACAGGAAACATTAAAAAGTTTATTTATAATATATCAGTTTTTTATTATTCTGAGTAGTTTGCAAATTTAATTATAAACATTTTTTCACCTAATTTTTTTCCTTTTAAACAATATATAATAACATTTTTTTTTTTTTATCTTTTGCCTGCATGTCACCGTCATTTGCACTCATCTCCTGTTAATGTAGAGATTGCGTTGCTCATTCCACCACTTTTCAACACGTTTTTACGTCACTCTTTTAACTCACATATCTGATTCTTCCTCAGGTGATTTGAGACTATTTTTTTTAGAAGCTAATTTTGTAACTTTAAAATAATCTGTACTATTTATCTAATAATTCTCTCTTTCTCTCTCCTTATTTTTCATACTGGAAACTTGTATTGTATTATTACAGAAAGGCAATATTGTTAGCCTCACCTAGACAAATCTAATCTAAGACATGTGCTCGTCAAGCAGTAATTCATAATTCAGTTTGCAAATCTTCTAAATTTCACATTACCGATTCAAATTGATTTTGCAAACCACATGTAGTATAAGGTAGTCAATACAATTTGAATGTTCGTGTTGCTAGAAGCAAATCAATATCAATGAATATATGCCAAGGGACGTGTTGCTTGAACCCCAGTGTCTAATACGATAGTATATATATATATATATATATATTTGAATGGAGTATCGACCTCAATTTTTTTATTGCAGAAATGAATAGAAAGTGCAAAGTTATACTATCCTGATTTTTTTCAGATTTTTTAGAGACCGGTAACTATTTTCGTTCTGGAAGAGCCCGCGAAACGCTCAAGTTAGAGTTTCGGATGGTTCGGGGTTTCAAACTTAGTGAGTAATTAGTTAATAGAAGTACCCAGTTATTGTAATTCATAAAAAAAAAATGTAAATTTTGCTGTCTTTGGAATGAATTATATATTAATAATATTAAATATTATATGATAACAATTGATCTGCTTATTGCAAATTTCAAGTTGTTTAAAATAACTCTGAATGAGAATATTTCTCCAATGTATCACCTTTTTTTTTATTCTGCATTGCAAGATATCTATTTCATTATAAAATTTATAATATAAATAATACTTAAATAACACCACCTAGATAGACTGTCTTAGCGCAACAATAAAGAATGCCCTAAGACGCTAAGACTGTCTTAATTTTAGGATTGTTGTAATTTGTGTTATTTGAAGACCCCCCTCTACAGAATTTTATATATATATATATATATATATATATATATATATATATATATATATATATATATATATATATATATATATATATATAATATATTTATAAAATTCTATTTCAGTTGAAATCAGTATAAAATATGCGAAAGCAAATTTAATATGTTTCAGTTCCAAATATTTTAATAAATATTAAAATATATAATTTCAAAATTTTTATTAAACATTTTTATATTTAATTATTTTACATATATTTCTATTTATAAAATATATATATAAATAATTAAATATTTTTTTATATATTTTTTCATTATTTTCTTAGGAAAAATTAAACTTCCAAACAATTCCAATATTGAACATACACTATAATATTATATTATTATAGTGTATGTTCAATATTATAATGAAAGAAGGGATCAGAGGAGTTTTGAAAAATGAACTGCCACCTTATGGCAGAGGGTGCTTATAACGGGGTGTACGTTGCGATATCAAGGAGGTTTTGTACCATTGTACGCGCGTGACCAGAGATCGCGTGACTGCGAACGTGTGTCCAATTAATGGTAAGGTAACGCCACCAATGTTAAAAAAAAATCCCTCACACAAAAATTCTGAAAAAAATTTAAAATGTTCTCCTCTACACCCCCTATCAGTAGGTAAAATATCAGGTACACAAATACGATCTAGTTTTTGAGTTATGAATTTTTAAAGTTGATTAATTTAACATGGAAATTTCATTTCTCCATGTTAAAGTATACAACTTTAAAAATTAATTACTCAAAAACTAGATCGTATTTGTATACCTGATATTTTAGCTACTGATAGGGGGTGTAGAGGAGAACATTTTAATTTTTTTTCAGAATTTTTGTGTGAGGTATTTTTTTTAACATTGGTGGCGTTACCTTACCATTAAGAAAAATGTGAGAGGAAATATTCCTTCCTTATTTTTCAACCTTAAAAGCGCAGTGTTAAGACAATGCAATATAATAATTTATCTAATTTGATTTTATTTTGTGATCTTATTTTTCTTAAATTTTAAAATTATAATATATATATATATATATACTTACAAAAGTGAAAATAATCTATTTTATCAATAAAAAAAATTATATATATAATATATATATATATATATATTATGCAAAAACTAATAAAATCATATTGTGAAATTAAAAAAAAAACTTTTTTTATAAAATTATAAAATATTGACCTAGTGAAAGTATTATAAAAGTTGAATAACCTTTTAAATGACATTGAAAAATATATTTTAATTTATTGATAATAGATGGCGTTAGTGTCAGTGGAAAATTTTAACAGCTGTTCTGTGTCGGTGACTTCGAATGCTTCTCATCTCAGAGATTTCTAACTACTGTCTCCGTGACTTTTGTGAGAGACAAACTGAGAGATGGCGAACCTGAAAGAGGACCCGGCAGTCACCATCTTCAGAGAGTATCTCAGGATTCCCTCAGTGCACCCGAACGTCAATTACGGTAAGTGTCAAATTCTACTACGTCATTGGTGTGCACTACACTGTCAAAAAAATTTGGTAAAAAATATATTATACTTTTATATATTTTATTGTTATAAATATAGGGGAGTAAAATTAATTCATGAAAAATAGTCATAGGTTCTAACCTAACTAACAATGGTTGATGCCATTGAGTTTTAAAAAAATTATATAAATAAAGTAAATAAAAATATAATATAATATTTTTTTTTATTATATTTATATAAAAATTATGAGAGTAATTCATGAAGAACGACGAAAGTTCTAACCGTGGTTAGGGTTTGACATTAACCATTTAACCGGCGTTTTTAAAATTTATAAAATTTGTTTCAAGAATAATTATCTTTTGGGATATTTCCTTAATTTATATTCATAGTTCCATGCAATTTCATTATAATATTTTAAAATTGAAAGTTAATTACAATACTTTGAAGATTTTTTAATAGGGTACTGAAGGACGAGTTAGCCTATATAGCTCCTCCGTAAAAAAAAAAAAAGGTTTTACATTTAATTGTTAATATATATAAGTTTTTTAAAGAAATAATTATATTACAAATTATTTTTTGGAGGTTAGGTGTTAATTTAGACATCCCCAACCTTCTACGTAAAAATAGTAAATATTATTTTATAACAAATTATATTAATTGCTCTTTTTTTATGAAACGGTGTCTATATGTTAGTTAATTAATTATATACTAATTAAATACAGTACTATTAAAAAGTAAGGCTTAACCTGAGAAATTTGGACGAAAAATTCGCTACAACAGATTTTCTTCAAATTAATTTGGTGGACTCACAACAATCGTCAAATTAGCTCTGAATTTTTTCGGAATTTTTTAACCGTTGGTTTAATTATAATTAATTTATTTAAATGAGAATTTTGTATCCTTCCAATGTTAAATTTGTTAATTAGCATTGCAAAAAAACTATACAACAGATTCTTTTACTTTTTTTTTTACTAAAACCTAATTTTTTAGACTATTTTTCTGAATTGTTTTCATATATTTTGAACCGTGGCGATGATCGTTTCCTATATGTGATGAGAAATGTGGCAACGTTCTCAAGGACTGTTGTCACCACCCCCTCCTAAAAATTTATGCGCATTCCAATGCAAACAGTGTTGCCACTATAGCCACGCCTCTTGACCTTGACAGACAAATTCTCAGGTTATACCTTAATTTTTTTTTCTTAAATTAAAACACTATACGAAATATATATTATTTAATTCGACATCAAAAATGTTTTTGTAAACTGTATTATATTTTATTTAAAAAAAAATCAATGTGTCTGTTGGGGAATATGAAATTAGAGTTACCAACGTTGCTGCTATATTTTTAAAATTTTTCATTTAAGGTCATAGAAATAGTTTAAATGAAATACAACTCGGCAGTGCAGCGAGTCTTTTGTGGAATTCACCATTCAGGCGAACCTCCGACTGCTGCTGTAAATAGAAACAAACAAAATAAAGATACAAAGAAATCCAAGAAATAATCAAAAAACACAGTTACAAAAAAACATAGCAAGAAAATTTGCGGCCAATAAATGGCAGCGCTGGGGGCATACATGACCAAAATTTGTCAATTGCCCCAAAATACCAACCAACCAACCAACCAGATACAACTCGGGACATCAAGAACGTCTCTTCTGCTGGAGCTGCAAGAGATGTAGATTTTTCAGTTTTTATACGAGAAAAGTACACTTAATTTTAATAAATATTAATTAAAAATATGATTAAATTTTAATTCCAGCTAGTTCACCACGCTGCCATCTATATATATATATATATATATATATATATATATATATATATATATATATATATATATATATATATATATAATATATATATATATACAGTACACCAATACACCTTGGGACAGCACAACTTAACCGTGAACTTATAATTTTATAGACTGGGTGCTCTTCTTACATCTCCCAAAATTACAAATAATACATCTCTTCGTAAATATACAATATGAAATTATAAATTATTTTTTGACCCTTATGTTCCCCTTACATAAGGTACATCTGATAATTTATTATTTAATTAATTGTATAGTTTATAGAAACAGACCTATAGGGCAGTGCCACGAGATTGTTGGGTTGCCTACTTACAGGATTACGCTCAGCTGGTTATCTCCCCTTCCTTCCCCTACTGTTGTCAAACCGTACGCTCTAAAGCATTGAAAAAAATTAGAAAAATTGACTTTGTTGCCAGGTTTAATTATTTAAAGACACAAAAATGTTGCTTGTGCATTTTTTATAAACTAGCAAATAATATTGAAAAGATATAAATGTAATAATTGCCGTCTATAATTCATAATTAATTTTTTTCTACATATTCTGCCCTTACACGCTGCCGATGCAACACAACAATATAACGAGACAGGCTCCTGTAAAGTATGCAATATGCAGTGACGTCACGTGGGTTTGGCCTATTATCTTTGCAGGGGTAACGATTGTGGTTCCCCGAGGTGTACTTCATAAAATCCAACTTTAATTATATAATAAAAAGTGCATTGTTCCTAATACAGCAACAAAGGTATAACGTTGCGAGGCAGCAGCGATCACAACAATTCCATCAAACTCTACGGCTGTGGAGAAAAATCAATAGCGCTGGGAAGGTCGTATACAAAACATAATTTACTGATGTGCATGCAGCGTCACTTTTACATTGGAATCAACCAGAACGTTTGTATCAATGTAATTCTGGGGGATTATTGTTTGGGAATGAACAAATGAATGGAAAAATTATTACATATTTTTTGGATAAAGCATCTTAAGTTATATACGTATTGTAAATATTAACCTTTTTTTTCACCCTTTAAATTGTGTTGGAAAATGCTAGCTGTGATGTTCTAGTTAATTCTTGCATGTTAATTAATTGCATGAAAAAAATATATCAAAATTTTGCAGATTAAATTTAAGAGTAATAGAGGGTTAATTTTTTTTTAAATAATTTGAGAGTATACAAAATTAATACATATCATGGTCCAAACATGCAGGTTGTTCTTTGCTAGAAAATCGTAATAGATTCATCGTGCATTATATAGACATAGAACGAACCATACCCATTATATAATAATAAAATTATAAATAAATTCATATGAACTACATATTGATAGTGATAGTGATAGTTTATAAAATATAAATATTTAATTATATATGCAGGCAAAATTAAAACTGCATTCGTTTCTCCAAAAATATACCTTTTGTGATTTGATAAGGTTAACATTTCTAATGGACATACGACCTTTTAATGCTTGATCTGCTTCGATGGGTATGGAGTTTTGATTAAAATTGTTAATTAGTCCAAAATTTTGCCATTATAAATATTAGCCTCATAAAAACATCGTATTGAATCATTATCCAACGCAGTGTAAGAAAATATAATAAATAAATATTATTATAAGAAAGTATGTTATCAAATATAAATTTTTAATACACGTTGTAATCAAGTTCTTTAGTTTATTATCTCAAGAAGTGTATATAAAAGATAGAAGTCTTTTAACTCTATAATAGAATTTTTGTTGCATGTCTTGCTTTAAAACTTATTCTCATAAAATATTTCCAGTGCAATAAATTTTAAGCACATCATTTCATTTTTAATCCTGTTTAATAACATGAAAGTAAATCTGAAATGAGGTCAATTAATTAATCTGTGCAGTACAGTGCAATTAATTGCATGCACAAAGTTGTGACATAAAGTATAAATTACTGTAGAAAAGAAGATTGCATGAGGATGGAAGTTTCATCTCTCTCTCTCTCTTCTCTAACAAATAAAAATACTGTCTCTCTTCCCTGTCTTTTGATATGAGGACATAAAGAACCAATTAATAGTTCTTATGCACTGTAATATGTGCTGTTTTTTTAATGCTTTTATCGAGACTGCTGCAATATGATATTGTGAGAATCACAGTAAATAGAATAATATTAAATACAAAAGACATCACTTATCAAGTTGAAATATATTTTATTACTTGTCCGAAGGTATATATGTCGCAGGTACTTACATAGATGCGGATCCATAACAAAATTTCAGGGGGGGGGGGGATTTTTATAAGGCCTACGTTAAAAAAAATTGGGATTTAGGATTGTCCATGTTAAGTTGAAAATTTAGTTCACCCCCCCCCCCTCCTGGATCTACTTGTAGAGTTGTCGATTCTTTATAGAATTTTTCTGTAGCTGCTCTTTCATTTGCATTATTTTGTGTTGATAAAGTACCTATCTATCTTGCTAAGCACACGAAGTTCTTACCACAATAGGTTCGCTACTAACTTTATGACGTCATAAGCTCCCTGTTTTTTATTATTTTTATTATTATATAAAATCTTATTGTCTCTTTTCCTCTCCTCTCTCTCTCGGTTATTTCCTCTCTAATGGATCATATCTCTCTCTCTCTCTCTCTCTCTCTCTCTCTCTCTCTCTCTCTCTCTCTCTCTTAAAAAAATCCCCTCCCTCTCAATAAAGGCGAACCTTGGAGTTCTATAAAACAAATGACACACTTCCCACTTAGCAGCAGTCACAATTAGAGCAATCTCGTTTTCAATTGTCTACATGCCAAGTATTTACTGTCACAAAGGACAGGGCTTAGCGGTCAAGAACATAATTATATAACATTGTAACACGTCTTCATTCTACGAAGACTTTTTTTAATTAATAACATTAATTAGTAAATAATTGTTGTTTTAAATTTTTATAATCACGTAATGCATATAGTAATGAATTTGCTGCATCGACGTTTAGTGCAGAAATATCAATATTTATTAAAATAAATTAATTTTTAATAGCATTAAAATATTATTAATATGATATATTGGTTTGGATTACAAAGTTGCTTAATGATTTGCACTCAAGCACTAGGCTCATATTTCACTATCTATTTATTTATAGTCAAGTGTAGTATAACAGCAAACATACATTCATTCATTCATTTTGTGAACCCTATTCATCTGTCATTATTCTATAAGATAAATTTTATATCTTTTTGTTCAATTTATCATTTATTATAAATTACTTTGTGTCGTAGATTTTTTAAAGGATTGTTTTGAGAAGAGAGTATAATAATTATGAGAAAAATTTGAGATATTTAACATATTATTTAAAATATATTTTAATAAAAAATATTCATAGATGATTATATTAAACTTTATTGTGCAATGGGTCAATATCATAATTTTTACATTCAGCAATGTATTTTTAAAATTAATAAAATAATCTTTATTTAGATTTTTAAATAATAATTTTTTACACATAAATACAATAGATTTTTATAATTATGTTTACGTTACGAAATGTTGGAAAAATATACATATCATAATATAAATTTTTATTTTTAATTAAACCCTATTGGGTACTTCTATTTACTAATTACATACTACTTGAAACCCCGAACCTTCCGAAACCCTAACTTGAGCGTTTCGCGGGCTCTTCTGGAACGGGGGCGGCCACGGCCTTGCAAATCCATCCCGGCATTTGCCTGCGGCTGAGGGAAACGTGGAAACCTCAGCCAGGATGGACGCTACAGCTTTTGTCAATGAACCGGAAGTGCAATGATCCAAAGCCAGGGGAACCACATAGTGGAAAAGCGCAACGTTTTACCCCTGGGTGGGAAAGTGGTTTTTGTTGAAAATGGTCACCCATGTAGGGGGGACATTATCAACTGCAGAAACTCCACTTCTCGTGGACTGGCACAAAATAACGAACTTGATAAGACTTATCAGCAATCTCAGCTCTCACAAACCTTATCTCAAACTGAACAGTTTTTTTTGAATGTCATGCAGTTCCATCCTAAAATATTATGTTCTCCAATGAAAAACCTGCATGGAATTTTGTAACCTCAAGTTATCGTAAATTTTTAACCCTCTGACACCCTCAAAATCGAGAGAAAAGACGCTGTGACGTCATAGTCATGTAATTATTTCCCTATGCTTGCGTGTTAAATATTTGCATGACTATGACGTCACAGTATTTTACAGCAAGATTTAAAGATCGTTACATGAGTGAACAAAAAAACACGAAAAAACAAAACAGTTAACTTATAACTTGTATTATAGCTTCTAAATATAATTTACAAAAGATTCATGTAACTTTTCAATTATGCTGCATGAAAACATGAAATTTAATATATTTTTTGTAAGCACACAATATATTATACACCATTATTTCAGTAAAACTCTTACAAAAGATAATTATTTTGTCCAAATGATTTACAGTCCCCAGCTGAAAAATTACGTCTTCAACTCATCCTTTATACGTCTAAACCTAACCTTTTTACCTCTAAAACACATCTTATTTCCTCTTCGCTCAATGTGAGGATGAAATGAAGACAATATTTCTAACATTTTATGCTCAAGAAGGGGAAAAAATATGTAATATCGTCTTTTTCCCTCTTTTTTTCCTATAAAATGGTGCAAAATAAGAGGAAATTAGACGAGACGAGAGCGTAATAGCGAATAAAAGATGAAATTTATTTCAACTCGGGGACTTATAACATTAAATCTACATTAACAAGGGTTGGGGATGAGGCACTCGAAACCACCCACAACTCTTTCAAAGTCGAAAAAAAAAAAATAATAAAAAAACTGAAAATTAGCAATTCTTAGTTAGGTAAAAGACAACCGTATTTCCTTAAAAAAAGGAAAAAATAACTTTGAAAAAAGGATATAAGTATAGAGACTTAAGGATTAAATTGACCTCAGTTGATTGAGATCTCGGAATCGGCCCCCTTAAATGCTACAAGACTTGGAGAGAATTTAGAACTCACCATCAATAGGTGACATGTCAATTTTGAAGTGGATCTGTCTTATCAGTTTTGTGAAAACTATAAGGTAGAAGTCTTTATGGACGGAAACCGGAAATGGAGCTATTGTTAGAAAACCGTCCCTTTAAATCTGCTCAAACCATAAGCGTTTAAGTTTTAGATCATTTTGAAATTTTAAAATTTATTTCATTCGATTTTGTCTGACAGAAATTTCCTTTGACTCGCGCAGTAACTCAGGACAATCGTTAACTAGTAGGCCTTTTGCCCCCCACCCCACCCTCTTCTTTTGTAATGCGTGAGTCAAAATACACCTTGGCATTGCTTATATATAAATAAAGAAAAAAAAATATATACAGGTTACGAAAATAACAAGGCAACTTTTTTTTAGAACATCGAACTATTTTATATTCCTATAATGTTTATGCATATGATGCAACTCAATTGTATTGCTCGTTTAAATGCGCGCTCTCACGTTTGCAGAATTAGACCACAATTGAACAAGGACGCGACCTCAATCGAACAATACGAGATACGTGTATATTCAACTATAAGGGTTGTTTTCACGTACTCTAGTATTGAATAATGAACTTTATTGAACATTGTATATATTTTTTTTTTATAAAAAATATTATATTTTTCTGAGTTATCGATGAATACATCTTTAAAATCATATTACAATAATTTAGCATATAGTATAATGGATTGTGGGGACGTACATATACTATATTATAAAGAAATATTTATAATTATACACTCGTCTACTCTCTCTCTCTCTCTTCCCTATAGTTACAGTATATAATATTTAAAATAAATAAATAAAAATAAATAATTTGCATACTCTGTATGATTGTGCGCGACATTTTGAATTTCGCTTTTTTCTTTTTTCACGTATTTGTTAATTCTTTATATTCTTTTTTATTTAACCTTCCAGCTGCATGTCATATTGATGAAACACAATTAAAATTCAATACTATGTTTAAAAGTAGTAAAAACGTCATACATTATTTGTTCTTAAGGTTAAGGTAACACGCCCAATCTTAAAAAAATTCCCACACATGAAATTTATGAAACATATCTTCATACTCTATATCAGTAGCTAAAATATCAGGTATAATTTGATCAAGTTTTTGAGTTATGAATTCGTATGTACATCTGATATTTTTAGATATACTGATAAGGGATGTAAAGGACAACATTTTAAGATATGTTTAATAATTTTCATGTGAGTGGAAATATTTTTAACATTCGACACCATTAAATACACGATTAATTTTAATTCACAAACATATAACATGGGAATAGGAGTTTCGAGTCGTAATCTATTAGATTCATATCTAACTAACAGACAACAATATGTTGAATTAAATTCAAATTCTAACGGCCAAAATATTACATATAAATCAGACAAATTACCGATTACACTTGGAATTCCTCAAGGAGGAAAAATGTCAGCCACATTGTTTAATACAGGAACAAATGACTTATCAGATCATGTCAAGAATGCGGTATTAGTAAAGTATGCTGATGATATTACAGCTATAATCACAGCAGAAGCCGAAGATGAATTAATTCGTAAGATTAAACTTACTATTGAAGAGGTACATACATGGTGTACAAATAATAAGCTAATATTAAATTCAACTAAAACCGAATACATCCAATTTCATTCCCCTAGACAAATCCCTTTGAATAGTTATTTGTTGCAATTAGCCGGGAAAACAATTAAAAGAGCAGAGTCTGTTAAGTTTCTTGGTCTACACATTAATGAAAGTTTGGATTGGTCTTTACATGTAAATGCGATTTGTAAGAAGATAAATTCGGCCAATTTTATGTTATATACAATCAGGAATCATGTATCTCATGAAACCTTGCTAACCATATATTATGCGTATGTTTATCCACATTTGGCATATGGCATAATAAATTGGGGATGTAAATCGGAACTATTGAATCGATGTTTTGTTTTGCAAAAGAGAGCACTTAGAACGATTTTAAGAATACCAAAAGGACAGTCGTGTGTTTCACATTTTAAGGCTAATAAAATGTTAACTGTCCCTTGCATTTATATTTTAAATTGTGCCTCATTCAAAAAAAATCATCCAAATTTTTATGTTCAGAATGATGGCTATCATGACTATAATACTAGGAATAAATCGAATGTAGTTACTGAAAGACATAACACACAATTTTTCAAAAACTGTGCAATGTATCAAACAGCAAAATTTTATGAATTTTTACCAGCATGTTTGAAAGAAATAAAAACCAGTAAACTTTTTCGCACAAAATTAAAGAATGTATTGATCAATAAAGAGTTTTACTCTATTAAAGCTTTTGAGAGTAATAAAATGTCTGAAAAAGTATTATCAGGATTATAAAATAAACAAAATTATAAATTTACATATACATTGTATTGACTGATATATATATATGTATGTATGTGTATATATACATATATGTATGTGTGTGTATATGTGTATGTGTATGTGTATATATATATATATATATATGTATGTGTGTGTGTATGTGTATGTATGTATGTATATATATATATGTATGTATATATATATATATATGTATATATATATATGTTCCACATAAACTAAAATTTATCAGTATTAATGGTGACTTTGGCTTGTATTTTGTTTTTATTATTATTGTCAGTGATTGTGTTTGATAGTGTTAAATAACTTATGTAAATGTGTTTAAGTTTGATGTTTTTATGTTGTATTTTGTCCAATTTTGACTTGAACATATGTTTGTCTTGTACAACCAAAAAGAAGTTCCAAAATAAAAATAAATAAATAAATAAATAAATAAATAAATATACATTTTACGTAGTTACTAATTACTAGGATTCAACAAAAAAATAAATATAAAATTATAAAATGTAAGCTTTTAAATTTTAGTTCATTTTAATGACGTAATAAATTTCAATAAGTGGCGCATGTGGACACGTCTTATTATACGAGCTCCTCGTTAACGTTGACGTGTACAAACACGTGTGAGTATGAACGCACGAGGTCTTATTGCAAGGATGCCCCACTTTGGCTGCAACTGCGAGGGCACAGCGACGTAGCGGGTTGCATAATTGCACTTCACAGTAATAAATTTCTATTTGCAAGTATAAAAACCTATGTAATATTATAGTGTGGATGACCTGTATACAGTAGATGATTGTGATAATAAAATGTGATTTATGTCAGTGATTTCTCTCTCTCTCTCTCTCTCTCTCTCTCTCTCTCTCTCTCTCTCTCTCTCTCTCTCTCTCTCTCTCTCTCTCTCTCTCTCTCTCTCTCTCTCTCTGTAATAAATCAAACTACAACAATAGCATGAACACAATGTCATGTTTTACATGTTATACATACTAACATGAATCTTTTGAAACCCTATTTTTGGCGTTTCGGACGGGTTCGTTCCAAACAGGGCAGCTTTTAAAAAAAAATTATACTGAAGAAACCGTAGAAACTTTATTTAGAATGGACGCTACATAACTCAATTTTCCGAATGTGCTTGTTCCCCAACCCCCTATCTCTCCTCATTTCTAAAGCAAATCACAAAGCTAGTGTTAAAAACATGCAGCTCTTGACCTTTTATCATAAGTATATATATACGTACGAAAATTGAACACATAAATTGTAATATTATTGTATGGTTTATATGAAAAATGAATTGGATGTCCAAAACTATTTCTGAAAATTACGCTCGTTCACATTGTAGCCATCAATACATGTTAAAATATTGCCAATTTAACGCATCATTTAATATTAGTAAATGTATCGGAAGAAATGAAAATCCATGCAACGATGCATGCTCTTATTTCGATTTCTATCACATCAATGGTTGGTGTTTTTTTGTATAAATTCTCTATATGTAATAATACATTACATAATACATATTATATAATATATATATGTATATATATATATATATATATATATATATATATATATATATATATATATATATAGAGAGAGAGAGAGAGAGGAAGTGAATGAAAATAAATACGCAGATTTGTACAGTTAGTTGGAATGAGAGATTCATGGGTTTAACAAAATGGCGGCCGTACATACCAGCTGACTAAGGTACATTCCCTAATCAGGGTCGATCATCATGCAGGTATATTGGATTGCATGTCCTCATAAAAATACCCTTAAAAGTGCCAATATATTTCATTAACTCTATTAATCTGTCCTAATCTTATAGTACCTGTATAGATCTGCTACATCACGTGTGCTGTTTTCTGTTGACAGATGGTTGCATCTCGTTCCTTCAACGTCAGGCCAAGAGTCTGGAACTTCCTCTGCGGATCTACAGCGTGGTGAGTGGCAAGCCGATCGTGGTGCTCACGTGGCTCGGATCTCAACCCTCGCTGCCCAGCGTGATGCTCAACTCCCACATGGACGTGGTGCCTGTTTTCCCCGTGAGTATAGTACACACAGCGAAAACTAAAAAAAAAACTGTTTACTGGAAAGACGGATTAACTTTTAAACCGGACGTTTTTGTCGCCAATGCGACCATGTTGGAACCCTGGGGTGTCACGACGCTGACTTTTTAAACCGCGCATTTGATTGGCTAGCGTAAGAGCTGTCACACAGAATCGCATGATTTCGCAGTGTATGATAAAAAGTAAGAACCTTTGGCTATGCGATCAGGTGTGCACAGCTTCGCATGGCATGGTATGAAATCGTAAGTTTCTCATTTAGAACCGGTTCAAATTTTTACCATAAAAAGTCATAGCATACCATGCGATACGAATTCAGTGTGCAACCCCCCTAACTACAAATTAAGGTGCCGCTTTATAAGACGGCGCTACGATGTCAATTCTTTTACATTCTCAAACAGACCGCACCAGTGCGGCTTATTTGGTGGAGTTTCCCAAAGTTTGACGAAAATTGTCGAGTATCGAGGTTCAACAATTTGACGTCCTATCCCAGTAAACCGTCCTTGTCGAGAACAAGCGTATATAAAATTTTGTCATCAGACACTTCACAAGCAATTACAGTTTCAGTGAAAAAAAAGTTTACTTTCTAATGTTTGAAGTGTTAATCTGACGTTATATAGTTTAGTGCTATCTGATAAAAAAATAATAATAACGCTTGGCGTACACAAAAAATTAATAACTCCATTTTGCACAATGTACGAAAAATACGAAAATCAAACACTCAGATTTATTATTGAATCAATAATTCCCAATATGTCTATAAGAGTTATAATTAAAAAAAAAAATTGAATATTAGAAACTGACAATATAAAATGTACAACTCGGAACATGGTGAACGTTACCCATTTCAAAATATTTTCCCAAACTTCTTTTTTATTTCACATTTTTGCAATTATATTTGTACCACTAATTTTATACATTACTTGTTAATAAACTTTATAAAACAATAAAAAATTAAACACATTTGTGATTTGGATTTTTTTTTTTACAAATAATTAACTTTGATTTTATTAACGTAAATATTATAATTTACATTAATTTAAGTAAAACTAGTATAATACATCAAGAATGTTCAAATTATCATTATTTGACAACTAAAATTTCGTCAAAATAACGTTCAATAATGTAATTCCCGTCAGACAAAATCGATGGCGAGCTGAAATATATAGAGCCTCAGTCGGTGTAGGTGGAGATAACGTGTAGTGGTAGTGTTAATCGTTAAATATTTATAAGTGAAATGACAAAACTTTGCTGCGTTGAAATGCGTCAAACTTGTTAAGGTTAAAATATATATTATTATATTTAAAATTTTACGAGCCTTTTATGATTGGCTGAGAGTCCAGGATAATACGATGTTCTGATTGGCTAAAACTAGACGGGGAATATTATTTTATTCCAGCTTGACCTTAGCTTTGCTTGGTTTTGTTGCGGACAACCTGTATGCATTTCTTTTATTGCATATTTGTATAGAGGATCTCAAGTTAATATGTATTATCATTTTTTTTCAGCCCTTAAAATCATCCTGGAAATATTGTGACGTCATAGTCATGACAATATTTAACATATGATGTCACAACGTTTTTCAGCATGATCTTAAGGGTGTTAAAGGGTTAAAAAAAAGTTTAAAAAAATATTGATAATACCAAAATCAAGGTCCTGATATAATTATATGTGTATAACTAATAAATTAAAAAAAAAAAAATCCCTCACATGAAAATTATGAAAAAAAAAATTAAAATGTTCTCCTCTACATCCCCTGTCAGTAGTAGTAGTAGGTATACAAATTCGAGCTAGTTTTTGAGTTATGAATTTTAAAAGTTGACTAATTTAACATGGATGTTCCATTTCTCCATGTTAAAGTATATAGTCAACTTTAAAAATTCATAACTCCAAAACTAGATTGACTTTGTACATCTGATATTTTAGCTATTGATAGGGGATGTAGAGGAGAATATTTTAAATTTTTTTCATAATTTTCGTGTGAGGGATTTTTTTTTAACATTTGGCGTGTTACCTTATACCCTTAATTTATTTTTCTTTTTTTAATACAGCCTCAAAAGTGAGTGAATCCTCACCTCCTTCCTTCTAAATCTAAAATACTAGACGTAGGAATTAACATCGCAAACTAAATTATTTGTGCGACAATTTAATTCATATTCCAAGTTTTTCTACAATTTTTCTTTGTTCTTCAGGAGAAGTGGAGTTACGGTCCTTTCTCGGCGGAAAAAGACGCCAACGGCAACATCTACGCTCGCGGCTCGCAGGACATGAAGTGTGTGGGGGTGCAATACCTTGAGGCTATACGACGACTTAAGCAACGAGGAACCACCCTCAGGAGAACGCTGCACATCTCGTTCGTGCCTGGTGAGTCACTCGTACTTTGAGACGCTCTATACCAGTTACCGTAGTTAAAAATTTACGTCTTGAACTCATCCTTTACACGTCTAAACCTAATCTTTTTACCTCTAAAACACATCTTATTTCCTCCTCGCTCCAAGTGAGGATGAAATGAAGACAAAATTTCTAATACCTTATGCTCCCTCTTTTTTCTATAAAATAATGCAAAATAAGAGGAAATTAGACGAGAGGAGAGCTTAATAGCGAATAAAAGAGTAAATTTATTTCAACTCGGGTATATTGGACATATTCTTGAACGTACTAAACTGTTGACCCTTTTTCAGACGAGGAGATTGGGGGCCTGGACGGGATGGAGAAATTCGTCAAGACTCAAGACTTCAAGGACCTGAACGTGGGCTTCGCGCTGGACGAGGGCATGGCGAGTCCCAACGACGAGTTCCTGCTTTATTACGGCGAGCGTAGCATCTGGCGTGAGTGTATTATAAAATTATAGTTTGCGACGATGGGAGAGTCTATCTTGCAATGTTAAGTCTGGGGCACTATAAGAAGGGGGGGGGAGACTATCCATCGCTCGTAATCAGATAGTTGTGAGTTCGATCCCCTGCACTGAGAGTTAAAAGAGACCATTGTTGACCTCTTATCTTAACTCAAGTTTCTAAGGTTTCCTTAATCACAACAAGACAAATCCGAAGATGAATTGCTGTCTTGGAAGAGACTCGCAAAATCATAATTAATATTTGGTACAGTATTTGTTAGCTAGGAAGTTTTAGTCTAAACTCATTATAATATGTGACTAGTTAATGACCTTACAACGGGGTCCAGTTAAAGTATTTTTTAAATTATTTATATCAGAATATACCTTGAGACAGTATTCAGGAATGTTACCTTAACAAAGCACATTTTGCTGTAGATGCAGCTTGAATATATTAAAATGTAAATGCAATTTAAAAAAAACTGTAAGAAGAGCACCCTGTCTAAATATCCAAGAAAATATTCATGTTCACCTTGCACATACTCGCGTATCAACGCTCACAAACACAGCAACGTTCGAGGTTTCCCGCAGTGCACATAATGCACCAGTAAGATACAATCAAGCGTTATTGACACAGCTGCATATGCACCACAATTACAATGTTATTTCATATCAGACGAAGCTTGAGTTCAATATTTTATGAAGGTTGTTTCTAATGTTTGTTTTTCTTTGTAATGCTTATTTAATGATCTCTTACGTCATAGTTTTAAAAATCGAACATTGTACTTCTGTTAATACAAAAATGAGATATTGAGTTGTTGTTTCCATGGTGAAGAAATGTTTTTGTTTTCATTACAAAAAAAATTGTGACATTATAATATATATATATTGATTAATTACAATTGAGTTTATGTCAGTGTTTTTTGTGTTTATAAGTAACTTACAAAATTTATTGTGCTTTCATATAATATTATATTAAAGAAAATTTCAACTTCCTATTTTATTTTAGTTGTGGAAAACATTTTGTAATCAGTGAGTCTATTGCTTGATATTAAGGCTGTTATTGATGGACTGAAGCGAAAAAATGTAAAAAAAACAACGATCCATGTCCTCTAGCCCCACGTCACATGTCCTCTAGCCCCATGTGCCATGTCCTCTAATTCCACGTCACATGTCCTCTAACCCCACGTGCCGTGCCCTCTAATTCCACGTCACATGTCCTCTAACCCCACGTGCCATGTCTACAGACGTGTTCGTGCACTGCCCCGGCACGCCCGGCCACGGCTCCCTGATGCTCCCGGACACGGCAGGCGAGAAGGTGGAAATCATTATCAACCGGTTCATGGATCTGCGCAGGCGCGAGAAGGCTCGTCTAGAGTCCAACAAGAACCTGACGGTTGGTGACGTCACGACTGTCAACCTGACGCAAATCAAGGTGAGTCCTGTACCTGAGAGTTTTGCTGCTTCCTTTTGATTTTGAGTGCATTTTCATTTTTGTGTTTTTTTTTTTTTAAAATCCATTACAACTCCCTAATTCTTAATTTTTATGTAATTTACTTATATTTTTTTAAAAAAAAATTTAATTGAGTTTTTATAAATCATTGAAAATTTTAATTCAATATAATATTGTAATTAATAAAAATGAAGATAGAAGTTTCAATAACATTTTATATATATATATATATCATCATGTTATATTTGTTACTCTTTATTTTAGATAATAATTATAATATTTAAATTTAAAGTAATATGTCTAAAATAAAATTTTAATATTACAAATTTAATACAGTTTAAACTCATGACCAAATAATTTGATAATTACAATTATTTTGGTGTAAATTTAATATATTTGGAATAATGTTTAAAATATTCCATTTTGCCACCTTACAATGACGATGCATATTTCCCTCACATAAGATTTGTTATCTTATTTATCTGTACTTTGAGTTTCCACTGATGTGTGTTCTCTGCCATGCAAACAAAAGGAACCTACAGTAAGCACAAATCATAAGTCAATTAAGTCCCCGTAGTAGAAGCTATATTTACCATTCTTAAAGTTGTATGAATAATTTATAATGCTTACTTTTTTTTATTTAATATTCCTTACAGTAAATTTTTCACTTTATCACAAATTAAATATTAAATTTTATCATAAATTTCAATTAATAATGCTTGTTTAATTACAACCACTTTTTATTTTTAGAATAAAATTATGTAAGATTGTTTCTCAAAATGCCTCATAATTTGGTTAATTTCGCAAATTTGCTATTGTTTTGAAATAATTACCGCATCAAAATTTATTGCTTTAAAAATGAATAGGGCTTAATATAAAGTTATATTGCACATTTTTTTTTGTGTGTAAAATTATTAAAAAAGATAATTTATATTAAATTAATTTTAATAACAACCACGCCCATTTTTGGCATTAATTTTGCACATTCTGTACATTGCAGAACAGGAACGAAATTTATTTAGTAAAAAATCAACTTTATGAGGCATTTTGAGAAATAAACAATGAATGTTCTCTTACATCATTGTTGCACCAACAATGATTTAAGAATTTATGCATGGATTTTGCACTCGATTAAAGCCACACCACTTAGAACTCGATGCAACATTTACATGATTTCGAATCTTATCCACAGAACCATGTCCAGCGCGGCGAGAAAGGTCTTAATATCGTATGATGGTCATATGTGCGAGATAAAATCGTCTCCTGATTTGTGAAGAGCGATTTTATCATCAACATGGCCGCCATAAAATATTAAAGCCTTTCTTGCCCCGCTCGACATCGTTCTATAGATAACTACCTTAAGGTGGATTCACATGGCGATTTTTATCATGCGACGCGAATAATGCGCACTTGCTGTAACATTCATTGGCTGCCATATTTGGCGATTAATAGAAAAAGAGCATCGTAATTAACGCGATTCGCGGCGAATTCTCCGCCGCATTGGATTTTACAGCTTTTACGTCAAAATCGCGTCGCATTGCGTTGTCGCCATCTGAATCCGCCTTTAATGGTGCATTTCCATGGAGCGGGAAAATTGGAAAATCGCGTGCAACAGCCAATCAAAGTCTTGGGATTTCCTTGCCTTGCGGAGAACGATTTTATCATCAACATGGCCGCCATACTATATTAAAGCAAATGCGCTTTTCTTACCCCGCCAAGCCTCGCTTGATATCGCTACATTGAAAAGCACCTTATAAAGGTGGATTTTAATGGGTGATTTCCAGCCTGCGACGCGAATAATGCGCACTTGCTCTAATATCGTATGGCGGCTATATTTAGTGATTAAAAGAAAAAGAGCATCGTAATTAACGTGATTTTCGGTGAATTCGCTCGCCGCATAGGATTTCACAGCTTGTACGTCAGAATTGCATCGCCGTTGCCGCTCATAAAAATCCACCTTTAAGGCGGATTCAGATGGCGACGAAGGCGATGCGACGCGATTTTGTCACACAAGCTGTGAAATTCTATGCGCGAGTGAATTCGCCAGCGAAATCGCGTTAATTGCGATGCTCTTTTTTTTAATCGCCAAATATGGCCGCCAATGGATGTCACAGCAAGTGCGCAATTTATTCGCGTCGCGTTGCTGATAAAAATCGCCATGTGAATCCGCCTTAAGACGTTTCTAACTACGAATGTAGTGCTAAATATATGAATGTTGCTGGATTGTTCCACGTGGTGGCACTGCTGTACTTGGTACTAATTGCGCATGCGCAGGGTGGCGTCCAAAGCAACGTGGTTCCTCCGGAGCTGGTAGTGGGCTTCGACTGCAGACTTGCCACCGACGTGGACCACGAGGAGTTCGAGGCGATGTTGCGGGGCTGGTGCGCCGAGGCGGGACCTGGGACCAGCCTAACCTTTGAGCAGAAGAACCATTTCGTCAAGAACACCAGGCTCGATAACACAAACCCCTGGTGGAATGCCTTCAAGAGCGAGTGTGACAAGATGTGAGTTGAGGCGCAGATCCAGGGGTGCCCTGAATCAAAGACACAGTTGCTCCAATCTCCATGTCTTGCTCCAATGTTATTTGAACTTGGCAGCCTAGTTCATAATCCCCTTGTGGTTAGTCTCAAATGGGACGTACAGTTGAACCAAGTTGAATTAACATGTGAATTTAGAGAGTGAACTGTAAACTGTAACTAATTATTATTAGTCTTTTATTAAACACAAAAAGTGTACATACGTAACTAAATGGAAGTCCCATTAATGTAATCCAACTGTGAAGGGTAATTGTGCCCAATTGCGCCTTTTAGTCAGGGTGGGGAACCGAGGGGCCTTTATTCCCCCCGAATTGTTCAATTTAACATGGCCAATATAGGTATTTCCCCTGCTCCAATTTTTGTCATTAACATGGTCCTTGCGGGCCCAGCACCCCCCCCCCCCATCCCATACAGTAGCGCCCTATTATTTTTAATATTATTACTGAATTAATATGATTTATGTTTCAGGAACCTGAAGTTGAAGCCTTCAATATTCCCGGGAGGAACGGACAGTCGCTACGTCAGAGCGGTAAGTACCCTGACTCCACGGCACAGTTGGGCACAGTTAGGTGCCAAGTTCAATCTTGTGTTCTATTAACATTGTAATTTGAACTTGGCAGCCCGGTTGTTAATCCCCTTGTGCTTCGGCGCAATTGTGAAATTCACAGAGGTACCTAGTCAAAGACACTTGGCTGAACTGTGATTCTCACAAAATGGCCGAACTGTGAAAATCACAGTTCGACCAATGGTTTAGACTTGGTAGCTCTCCCCCGCCCCTTCTCCTTATTAATTTTTTATTTTTTTTTTCATTTCATTAAAGCTAATTAAGTTAACGTATTACTAAAAAAATGTAGTTTTTTAAATATTTTTATTTTATCATGGTAATTAACAGAGTACTCTAGCATAAAAAATTAAAACATTGATGCTAGCAGCTGCAACTCTTTTGTCTCTATCCCGCATATTGGCGGCCATGATGTCTGGTGATAGAATCCACTAATCAGCATTTCATGCAGCAGAGTTGAATTCATTGCCTGTAAAATTATGAAAATGAGATTATAACACACATATGAAAAGATTTTGTAAATATTTAACTCACCACATAAGTAGCTAGCCTGGGCATAACTTCCTCAGTGTTGAAAGAAAAGAGAGAATTCAAGGGGGCGGGCTGGGCTGGAGAAAGAAAAGCTATGATAGGGCCTCTCATGATGTTAGAATTTGTAATAATCACTGTAAAAAAGAAGCAATTTATTAGAAAAAAAAGAACTTTGCTATTTCAATATACTTTTTAATATATTTCTTACCTTCTTTAAAGACTGCAAAGCAGACTTTTCCAATAAAAAAGAGACAGCATCTCTGTTTTTGTTGACAATGACACCCATATCATATGTTGTATGTTGCTTTTTTTTTTCTTACTTCAATTTTTTAGAAACAGATGGCGCTACCATCCGGGTATAAATTTTTTCAAAGTCCAAAATTAATAAATAAATTTGATAATAATTAGATATATTGCCAATGTAGTTTATTTAATGAAAAAAAATATCAGTTGGATATTATATATATCAATTAAAGCATCATTTAAGCCCCTTCTAGTTCATAGTCGATACAACTTCAAAGAGTGTATTCAATGTGCCAAGTTACGCCAAGTTTAGAAAACTAGGATGCTCTGGGGTACCTAATATAAACACTGTGCCCTACTGGATACTCATGGGCATTACAGCTTACCTAACTGTGAACCTTAACTGTGCCCAATTGTGCCCTACTGTGCCGTGGAGTCAGGGTAAACAAAACAAATTTACATTCCTAATGAAATAAACCATCACGAAAAACACCTCCAAGCAGAAAATAAAGCTGGATTTTGCAGTATTAATTGTGATACATCTTTAATTAAAAAAATAGCATATTCAAAAAACTGGACTTATATAATATTCTTTTGCCTATCACAGATGAATATAAATGTGTAAAAAATTGAAAACCATTTTTACTTCTTTGCACTTCTGTACATAAACAGTTTTTTAATGATTACTGTTAGACGTCCAAACATACTTTGTTCAAACTTGATTAATTGTTTTACTGGTTTTATTGATTGAGATTGATTATGTTGCAGGCCGGAATTGTGTCATATATTTCATGAATTATATACATGCCCTCCTCCCCCCACATGATTTACACCCATGTTGATTGATCGATCGATTGGTTGATTGATTGATTGGTTGATTGATTGTGATACATTCCAGGTGGGAATCCCCGCGCTGGGTTTCTCTCCCATCGTGAACACGCCGGTGCTGCTGCACGACCACGACGAGTACCTCAACGAGAAAGTTTTCCTCGAGGGAATCAACATCTACGAGCGCCTCATCGCCGCAGTGGCGGACGTGTGAACTAATCTCGAGGGAATCAACATCTACGAGCGCCTCATCGCTGCGGTGGCGGACGTGTGAACTAATCTCGAGGGAATCAACATCTACGAGCGCCTCATCTCCGCAGTGGCGGACGTGTGAACTAATCTCGATGGAATCAACATCTACGAGCGCCTCATCGCCGCAGTGGCGGACGTGTGAACTAAATCATCTCGCTATATTGAATTATTGGAATAATAACGAGTTTTTGTACGCTGAGAAATAGTTATCATTACTTTAATACAAAGTTGAAGCTGATTGGTTGGTTTGTATTTTGGGGCAATTGACACATTTGATCATGTATGCCCCCCGCCCCTCTTGTAAAGCGTTTACATAATATTCGGGACAGAGAGGGAATACCCCTCTCTTTATCTTTACCTTTCAGTGCATTATAAAAATATCTCAAATATCATGTAATATATATATCGTCTCTTATCCACAGTAATGAGCTATCTGCTACCGCGATTTCTCGTGTAGTGAGCTCTATTAGGTGAGCGCAAGTATAAGCTGTAAATAAGCATGAAAGCTCATTTTTGCGGACTAGTGACGCTATATTAATAAATACAATACATGTGTATGTTGTTCCACGATGACAAGTAGTATCCATAACTATTTCTCAGTGAATATTTGTCATTTAAAAAAAACTTTTATAAATTATCATAATAATATTAAATTGAAAATGTATATCGAATAATGCGATCGAAAAACCTTTGTGCAAAAATACATTTTAACAATGTCAAAATTTTGTTTTCTAACTTTTATATGCATTGTTATAGAAACGAAAAGATCGGATATTAAAGAAACGTAAATTAACAATACAAGTAACTGATGTGTGATGTATAATAAATAAGTTAATTGATGATTAATACTATGTCAGAATTTAATATTCCTGCATTGGGAGTTTAATTAGGAAAATGTCATATTTCCATGCTAGTAGAAAACTGAAAAGAACTATATATATGAGAGAACCATTTGGACTTGTGACTTTTTCTAACTTCAATGCAGATATTTTAAAAATTCTGTTACGTAATTTTAAATAATATTATGTATAGTCAATTAAGCCTTCGATTACACCCGGCTAAACTTACATAATTTCTGTATATTATGTTTTCAAGCTAACAGAATTGATAAAAATGCAATTTCAAGGCATGATAAATTTATTTCAATTTATTGCATACGATTTTTGTCATGTAATAATTTTTTCTCCACAGAATTAATATTTTCTTGAAACAAAAACAGTATGCAATAGAGTATTGACCTCAAATTTTTTTATTACAGAAATGGATAGAGCGTGCAAAGTTATGCTACCCTGATTTTTTTCAGATTTTTTAGAGCCCTGGAACTATTTTTAAAAAATTATTGAAAGTACTTTTTGTGACGTCACGAGATGCCGCTCCTTAACAAAAAGATAGGACTTGCCACCGCGTGACGTCACAAAAAGGACTTTCAATATTTTTTAAAAAAATAGTTCCCGGGCTCAAAAAAATCTGAAAAAAATCAGGGTAGCATAACTTTGCACGCTCTATCCATTTCTGCAATAAAAAATTTTGAAGTCAATACTCCATTAATTAATACGGGCTTAATCTAACAATAAGATTTAATCGACATATTCAATTCATAATATGCTTTATGCAAGTGATTGTTGGTGATGATTGTTAATGCGAGTTTTAGTTTTGTTCAGGGATGTTTTACATAAAAAGGTGCATGCAAATAATTACTTTAGTATTGTACAATGTTCTGACCATGCTCTGTGTTTTAAAGATAGCACAACTTTAGTGTAATTTAGCACTAGTTTCAATAACAAAAGTATTACAAAATCAAATATGCTGTAAAAAAACATGATTTTACTTCATCGGGTTTTCTAGTAGTGAAATCTACACCTTTGTTTAATATTTAGCAAATATATACAGACACTTTTTAATACAACAGAAATATAGGGAGATAAGTTAATTTTACCCAAAACTCTGTTGTGCTTTTGTTTTCTTTACTAAATGGAAAACCTGCACGAAACAAATTTTATTACAAAATTGAATGGAAGGTACCAAATTATTTTACTATGAATTTTTTTTTTGAGTCCTGAAACTATTTTTAAAATTTATTTCAAGTTCTGCAAGTTCTGTTGGCCCCCGGGATCTATTATAAAAAGGAAAGGACCTATTGACGCCTGCAGGGGGCGTGGCTGCTCTTTCAATATTTTTTTAAAAATAGTTCCTGCATTAAAAAAAGATTATCATGATTTGATACCCTCTATTCATTTCTGCAATAACAAAATTTCATGCAGCGAGTAAAATGTATTTTCTACATTGATTATAGATTTTGCGATTCCTCCAATACTTTATATGTATAGCTGTTATGTGTAAAAAGTGTTTTTAATTAGTCCAATTTTTAAATAACAAAAATAACACTTCACAAATAATAATTAATTAGTGAAAAAATCGCTTCCTTCCTTTTCTTGCAAGTGATGGAAATGTGAAAATTATTGTAAAATAATTTTAGCAAATTTTCAGCTATATTAAACTTGTGTAGCAATATTATTTAATGTAGTAATTTACACTCAATATCCACAAAGTAATATTTAATGTTTAATTAGAAAATGTTCAATAATGTTGTACAGTTAATGTAAAATTAAGTGGGACAGTGTGTCTCACAATTTATTTAATGTCTTACTCTGTACTTTTTTTCTTTTGGCTCCGAAAAAAACAGTGATAAAAAATATAAAAAGAAATGTAAAATATTATAATACATTTTCTATATATGGTTTATATTAAAGGTAATTTTACATGAGTGAATTTGTTAAAGCGTCTATGCGAATATTATGCTGTTGTTGTGAATTATACGTTGTATATTTTTATGGCATCACAAATACTTAACAAGAAAATTGTTTTAAAATTCACGACAACTGCGTCAAAATTCGCATCATATCGTTACCATCGCACATGTAAACACACCTTGATACAATCCAACAAACTAGTCAAATTTATTTAATATTCTCACCGGAAGTAGCCGGAAGTGACAGGTTTCTGGTCTTGATATTCGTGTCTGAGTTTTCAAATTTTGTAAACATGTCAGTGATTTTATTATAAATCTCTGCAACATTTCAAAATTCAAATATGAAGGACAGAAACCTCGCACTTCCGGCTACTTCCGGTTGGAATATTAAATTAAATTGTCTTGTTTTCCTCTGGAATTAGCCGAAATCGTTACGTTTCTCTACCGTCAAATGGTGAATAACTAATAAACTTTGTGTGTAACGTAATATAGAAACTTTGACTTCCAGCTACTTCTAGTGGGAAAAAATTCAATTAATTTGAATTTATCAAACTTACAATATTTATCTTTAATCTGCAAGAAGAAAAAAAATAATAGTAATAAACACATTCTTGCTGCCATACTGCAGTATCGACCTCATATTTTTTATTACAAAAATAGAGGGTGCAAAGTTACGCCACTCTGATTTTTTTTCAGATTTTTTAGAGACCGGGAAGTATTGTTAAAATGATTTGCCGAGGTCGGGTTTGAACCCACGCTCCTTTTAGGTCGTTTCTTTTTATTAAGAGAGGAGTCACTCTCTCTGCACCTTCAATCGTTTTTTTAAAAATTGTTCTCGGAATATAAAAATTCTGAAAAAAAAAATCAGAGTAGCATAACATGGTACCCCTTATATCTGAACTAAAAAATTTTGAGATCGATACTTCATTTTAAAAAGGTGTGTTTATATTTTTCAGCAGATGTACGAAGTGACGAAACATCCAGTTTGGTAGAACCAATCAAAAATCGTATTTCCCAACATAGAACCAATCAAAAGACCGTATTTCCCAATATAGAACCAATCAAAAGACCGTATTTCCCAAATTTAATTAGTTCTCCCAAACTGAATATTTCAACCACTATCTATTTATTTTATATTGGATTATAAGGAGGCTATTTAAATAAATTCATAATATATCCGCATGTTATGATAAAATACAGAGATATATTTTAATACACGTTATAATAATAGATTGTTGTGCCTCAAATATAATTGTTAATATAGGGAGAATGGGTGCCTATAAATAATATAAAATAGTTTTGTGTAAATTTTAAGGCAAATACTTGTATATACAGTATTTTACAAATGTAAATGTGTCAATATTTAATGTTTCATGTAACTACACTTCTGGTCACCACGAACGTCATGCAGTACAAAAATTTTGTATGGTTAGATCATAGAATAAGATGTTCTTATCTCCCCTAAAATTGAAAATCTTTTTGTCTCTCAAGCTGCATTTACAGCAAATCAAGCATAACGTTTTTAATGTATCGAGGTGTATCTGTAATGATACATACACCTGGCCATAGTGCAATAGTAATACAAGATTGATCGAGTATAATAGCTAAAATAAAAACTTTAATTTTACTTAGCGAAAAAATTTGCTAAAATAAGACGTATTATACAAAACATTGCATGGTGCATCCATATTTTAGTATTAGAGTCAAAAAAGTGTACAGTTGAATAGCTTGTAAAGCTAATAAGACGAATAAACATATTTTTTTAAATTCTACACTATAATCTACGTACATAAATTTTTCATATGTTTCCAAATTATCGTAACAAATATTGATGCATATTATTTTTTTGCATTTTTTAAATTTTAAATTGATTTAAATTCTAAGGTTTTTCTTCTGTTTATTACAATTGATATGCGTAAAATATTTTAAGTATAACAAAAATATTAACAATTTATTTCAAATCAAGAGAATTAATAATAAAAAAAAATATTATGTCCCTCGTACACAATAATGCTATCTGCTATTTCAGGTGAGCGCAATTATGAGCTGTAAATCGGTATAAAATAAAGCTTATTGTTTCGCTCACCTGAAATAGCAGAGAGCTCATTATTGCAGTGAAATCGTGGTAAACAGATAGCTCATTATTGCGGTCGAGGGACGATATAATAATTATACGTATTCAATGAGATTCCGAAATAAATGTAATTACAGGCATGACGAAATATTGACATATTTACGACAGTATTTCCACGAGTTTTCCACCTTCTTCTTCACTGTAATTCCACACATGGTTGTAATTCCATTTTGGTGTAATGGATAGTTAGGAATAATTTACTTTTGTGGACTCGCATATATCATCTCTCAAATTTTCTCGTAAATTCGAAATCATGTTTTCTTAAGGAATATACACTCATCGCCTTGGAAAATTTTCCAATTTGCAGCCTTGTTAATCACCATGCCATATGTAATTTTTACGGGGCATGGTGTTTAACAAGCAAAGGGAAATTCTCCGAGGCGACGCATGTACAAAATGCTAATAATTATGAATTTTATTGATTATGAATTTACGAACAGAGCTAATATATAATTAAAATGCATATTTGCGAGTCCACAGTTATATAAAATATTATTTGTACCAGATTTTGTATCAGAACTTCTCGTTTTCTGTGGTTCTGAATTTGTGGCTTTTTTTCTGTCACAGCTGGTGTGATTTAAGAAAGTTTAAATAACTGCCAACTTTGCAGGGTGGTGGAAATTATTTTATACTAATAATTACATTGTATTCTTCTGTGATAATCAAAAATAAAGGTTGTTGTTGAAAATGTATGAATATTGTTTATTTATTTATTTATTTATTTATTTATTTATTTATTTATTTATTTATTTATTTATTTATTTATTTATTTATTTATTTATTTATTTATTTATTTATTTATTTATTTATTTATTTATTTATTTATTTATTTATTTACTAAATAACTCCCAAGTTTTACTGTTAGTTCTATTACATATTTATTAAACCTTTTGAGCCATTGAAATTTCTTAATACATATTTGGTTTGGTAGGATAAAGTTAAGCATCATAGGATAAAGTTGAGTTAAGCATCAATGGACAACATACATGATGAAAATTTTTTATTACAAAAATGAATAGAGGATTCCAAATTATGCTACTCTGATTTTTTTCAAATTTTTTTGAAGCACATGAGAACGATTTTTTAAATAATTATTGAAAGTGCGGCCACGTCCCCAGGAGGCGTCAATAGGTGTCTCGGTCCTATCCTTTTTATTAAGGATTCAGGGTTACCAACTTAACTTACAGAATTCTCAATAATTATTTAAAAATAGTTCCGGGTCTCAAAAAAATCTTAAAAAAAAATCAGAGTAGCATAATTTGGTGCCCTTTATTCATTTCTGCAATAAAAAGTTTTTATGTATGTTGTCCATTGTGCTTTTTCATTTTTTTTTTTCATAAAATCATGCTGGAAAATGTAGTGACGTCATAGTCATGTAAACATTTAACACTCAAACGATTTAAATTATCATGCCATCACAAAGTTTTTTAACTCATCGATTTTAAGGGTAATTTAACGCGCCCAATGTTAATCCTCACATGAAAATTATGAAAAAAATTTAAAATGTTCTCCTCTAAATACCCTCTATCAGTAGTTAAAATATCAGGTATACAAATACGAGCTAGTTTTTGAGTTATGAATTTTATACCTGATATTTTAGCAAATGATAGGAGATGTAGAGGAGAACATTTTAAGATATATGTTTCATAATTTTCATGTGTGGGATTTTTTTAACATTCGGTGTGTTAACTTACCCTTAAGGGTTTTAGAAAGTTCAAAAAAATATATGTTTAAAAAATGTGACGATGCATACGTCGAGGTATACATATTATCCAAATAATATGTAAAATAAAAAAAATTGTATAGTTGTCCATAATAATTATAATATTATACTGAATAAATATAGGACAGAATGTATCCGAGTATAACATGAAAAACATTAACGGTCATTATTTTAAAATTTCTTATAATTTAAATACATTATTTACTCACAACAATGCATTACATATTATAATACGATGGATTCATCAAAGAGGCATATTTTTTTATAATAAAAATAAAATAATTTTCATTGACTGATTCCCATTCAAGGAGTTTGGTTAATTAATGAGTTAATAGCAGATGAACTACAAGATATTCTAGGAAAGTAGTTGTGGAAGTAAGGGCCTAGTTTATATCTCAACGTTGTAAATTATAGCGTCCATTTTGGCTGAGGTTTCCACGTTTTCCTCAATCGCAGGCAAATGCCGGGATAAAATTGCAAGACCGTAACCGCCCTCGTTCTGGAAGAGGCCGCGAAACGCTCAAGTTAGAGTTTCGGATGGTTCGGGGTTTCAAAGTAGTATGTAATTAGTAAGTAGAAGTACCCAATAGGGTTTGATTAAAAAAATATAATATAAATTATATACGGTAATTATTACATTTATATCATTTCCATATCATGTGCTAGTTTATAAAGAATACAGAAACTACATTTTCGTGTCCTTAAATAATTATACCTGGCAACAAAGTCAATTTTTCTATTTTTTTTTTTTTTTAATGGTTTTTAATCAATTGTTTATTGAACACAAAAGCAGTGTACAGAATAGATTATAAAATATTATATAATAATAACCTAAAAAATAAAAAGAAAAATATTGATTATATTATACATACATATTATTATACAAACCAAAATGAAATATATATAATTTGCCCACAATACAAACAAAATTAGACCTATATTGTACAGTATCAATATATTATATAAACAAAAAATATATTAATAATAATAATCAATATATTATATATATAAACAAAATAAGAACACAATACATAATAATATTAGTATACAATTGTAATAGTTCCAATTTTAAACATTTATCAATTCAATTATGATATATTATAGTCATACAGTATACAGATATATAATATAGTATATATTTTAGGAACTATCAAATAGCACAAATATTTTCAGATAGTCTGACGGGCATAGTGTAACAGGGGGAGTTTACGCAGTGGACAGTTTAGGATATGATATGTTTCACACAACTCTCCGCAAAGCTTGCATTTACAATTTTCATTACTTAAGGCTTAACCTGAGAAATTTGGACGAAAAATTCGCTACAACAGATTTTCTTCAAATTAATTTTGTGGACTCACAACAATCGTCAAAGTAGCTCTGAATTTTTTCGGAATTTTTTAACCGTTGGTTTAATTAAAATTAATTTATTTAAATGAGAATTTTGTATCCTTCCAATGTTAAATTTGTTAATTAGCATTGCAAAAAAACTCCACAACAGATTCTTTTACTTTTTTTTTTACTAAAACCTAATTTTTTAGACTATTTTTCTGAATTGTTTTCATATATTTTGAACCGTGGCGATGATCGTTTCCTATATTTGATGAGAAATGTGGCAACGTTCTCAAGGACTGATGTCACCACCCCCTCCTAAAAATTTATGCGTATTCCAATGCAAACAGTGTTGCCACTATAGCCACGCCTCTTGACCTTGACAGACAAATTCTCAGGTTACACTGCAAAAACAACTAAATACCAAAGGCATTGAGAATCTCCACAATCACTTTTACATCACCAAAAGTGTTTAGCTTCTCAATGCTTTTATTGTTTACGGTCTTCATACCTGTTGTAAAAAGCTAAAAACTGATCACCAATCTAACTACTCGCCAGCTTAACTTCGGTAATCACTTTCGATCATACCCTTACCACTGCACTGCTAATGCTTTCTTAGTAGGAAGAGTATTATTGAGGTATATAAAATAAATAAGAGCTATGGTGAAATGACAAGGGTTCATTTTAATTCAAGGTTATACAAATTTCAACCCTAGGGTAAAATTTGATGGCGGTTCTAATGGTGACCCTTAAATTTGCGACCCTTTGACCCTTAAGGGTCAAAAGACCCTTAAATTTTTTTTTCGTGAAAAATTGCGAAATTGACATTAGCAATGTCCTTAATTAACTTTAGAGCTCTTATTTACGCATTTTAAGGGTCGACCCTTGGGGTCAAACAGGGGTCATTTTTTAAAAGTATACAAATATTTATAACAAAATTTGTCAAAAACTGTGAGGATTATGGATTTAGCATTGGCTTTAATTGATTCAGTAAGAATAATGACCCTCTAAGGGTCGACCCCTAAAATATATTACGATCTATTCCGCATATAATACTTCTAAATGCTATTAACATGCAATTTCTGAATGCTAATTCTATTAACAAAAATCTAATGTTTAAAACGTTAGTTTTTAAATAGTAAAAACAGTGATTAAATAGCAAAGACATTTAGCTATTTTTCTAAATACTTTTAACGTTCAGTAAATGTTAAAAGCATGGAGGGTCTGAATACCGATTTTTTGCAGTGTATACCTTAACGTACGGTATGACAACAGTAGGGGAAGTGAGGGGAGGTCAACAGCTGAGCGTTCTCCTGTAAGTAGGCAACCCAACAATCTAGTTGGGCTGCCCTATAAAAAATAATGCAGGTTATCAACTGTAACGCTGAAATATGAATAAGAAAGCCATGACAGAAACCGTTTTACATGCAATTTCTAGCCTACTATTATTTTAAATTTGACTAAAGTTGTAGATGGTTAACTTGCAGAAAGTCATCAAAAAACGATTTTAAACAGCAATTAATTTATAATGGACAACTTTCATGGAAAAATTTCACTGCATGTTTGGACAGAGGGCCTCGAGTTATTTATTATTTTATATTTTTCGGCAATGAATTAATAAGCGCCTGAAATTTAGGCTTCTCCTCTTGCACTAAAGCATATCTCACAGGATGATAAAAACAAACAACCTCTGGTGTCATTCTGAACCTGCGACTGAACGGCGACTTATTTGACGCAATTCAAAACTGATCGTGTCGATAGGAAATAGGGATGGTATGCGAGCAATAATATGTGGCGTGGGTGGAAGATTATTTTCTCTCGAGATTGTCTCTCGGATGAAATTATCTGAGAAAGTTTACCTGGAGAATTTTTTGTCTCTTATAAAATGAATTATTCTGTAAATGGATTTGCGCTTGGTTCTAATGGAACTGTCGGAGCGTCATCAGGAATCATCAGGATAGAATCACGTCTTAAAATTAAAAGACTTGTCAGTGTACTCTCAATTATGTTGCGACGAAGAAGTTTTACTCCTTTAGCAGTTTTCTTGTTTACAATCTGAGTGTTTTTAACCACTGTAGCGTCTTGCTTTTTCTCTAATGATGTGTCCGTGGTAGGAACTGCGGATGCTGGGAAAGACTCAGCCCTGGCTGCTGCACTAGCGTTTATCCTCGTGAACATGCTCACCAAATCTTCTTCTTTGTCATTGCAGCTGTTAAGTTCAGCCACCAATAAACTGTATGCATCTGGAAACAACATTAATTAAATCAAATAAATCATAAATAACGTGGTTAATACTTAGTTAATTGGGTGACCGTTTCAAGTAAAAATTGCATTGCTCCCTCCCTGGGTAAATTCATCTCGTTTTCCACCCAGTGCAGTGATGCACTTGTGTGTGGTTCCCCAGACTTTGGACATCACTTTGGTCCATTGATAAAAAGTAGAGGTATCCGTCCTGACTGAGGTTTCCACGGTTCCCTCAACCTCACCTCAGCGAATGTTGGACGCGTAACAAGCCATCCTTTCCCTCCCTTATCCCTACTTATTACCCCGCCTTGAGCTCTAAGCTCATAGGGGTATATTCTTGTAAGATATTTTTTTTTATATACTTACATTCCCCTCTACAGTAGTATATGATGACATCTGCCAGTTCAGTTGTAGTATCAATATGCCTTTCTTCAATGACTGGCACGGGTCTCGCTTTCTTGTTAGATTTGCTCTAAAATCACACAAAAAAACTATTACAACTATGATATATGTTGTAAGACTTGTAAGTGTATATCTTGTATCTGTAATTACTAATTAGATAAAATCTAAAAATTAAATTTGATTACTTTTAAATATTTTTAAATTTGAACAAACCTCAATACTAATTAGAAGTATAACTCTGGGCCTTCCTGCAAGATTGTTTGTTTCATGTGCCAGTAGCATTTGACGAAGCACCGGTCCCAATTTTTGATCATCTTCGTGGTCTTGAATGAATACAACCAGTGCAAACATGTTGTGATTAGGTCCAATCCTGTCCCTGATATCTGAAAAGATTTAAAAATATATTAGGAGCGATTCACGAAGACCGTTATCCAGGTTTCTCACTAACCAAGTTTAATGTCATTGAATTAGGCTGGCTCTAATCACGGTTAGTGATATAGCTGGTTAACTTTCTGATGATGGGGGCCATCGCCCCCCCCCCCCCCCCACACCGAACTCTAAAATACATTGAAGGTGTTATCACCCCGCACCCGTCGCCCCACCCTCCCACCCCAAATCTAACATTGCGGGATAAGGCACCCCCCCCCCCCCCCTCTTAAAGCTGCGCGCTGGATCCGCCCAAGATTATAAGTTACCTGATATTGAAAAATATGCATTAAAATTGCGTTATACATATTAAATTATGTAGTATAGTATAAAGATAAATTGAGTTTGAAGGAAAAAAAATGGCAAGAAAAAGTGAGGTGCACAACGTCCTTAAAATAACTTGTAAACAGTGTAAATTAAGTAATCTTGTATAAATTCAGCAGATTAATTTTCATAGAATCTTAATAAATTGATGCAATCAAGCATAAAATACAGTTTAATATATTTATTATAATATTTAAAATAATTAATTATTTAGTAATTTTGTTCATCAGAATGTAATAAAAAACTATTCAATAAAATACCCAATTTTTGGTAAATTTTAGCATCAAAACATTAAATATGATACTAAATTATACTTACTTTCATATAATACCGTCTCGATATTTGTAACTTCTTGGTATCTCACAAATTCAGCATTAAATTTCAATGCTTTGAGAACGGGAAGCAAATTTTCAGCCATTTCCTTGTGACAGTACTGTCCTCCCACAACTGCTCTGCCCTGGTATTTCATTCGTTCATATGCATGCAATGATGGCAATATTACATCTCTCCTGCAACATTGTAGTCATACATTACACAAACTGTTTACTACCTCGCGTTACTTTTTACGTGTATTACTTTACTTTACTTTACTTTTTATACTTGATTAGTAAAATATTTTTAATTTTGTCGTGGCTAAACCTTTAAAAGAATTATTTGCGTTGTTGGTGCAAATTAAATTAAAACATAATTTTACATATACGATACTTATAATGGAGTATCGACCTCAAAAAATTTTAGTGCAAAAATGGATAAAAGGTGCAAAGTTACGCCATATTGATTTTTCAGATTTTTTAGAGGCCGAGAAGTATTGCTAAAAAGTTTTGCCGAGGTCGGGTTTGAACCCACGCCCCTTTTAGGTCCTATCTTTTTATTAAGAGAGGCGTCACTTTCTCTGTACTTTCAAATAATTTTTTTTAAATAGATCCCGGGCTCTAAAAATTCTGAAAAAAATCAGAGTGTATATAGCACAACTTTGTACCCTCTATCCACTTCTGAAAAAAAAAAAAAAAAAAAAAAAAAAAACTTTGAGGTCGATACTCCATTATACAAAAATATTGCAAATAAAAAATACGATTGCATAGTGTTGTATTTTTGAAATTCTTAAAAATATATAAATTCAGAAACAATAATGTTATTTTTTAATTGAACATTAAATGACTTCAGTATCAGTATTATAACTTAATTGGTCATTGGCACAAATAGGTTGTTACTTTTAATAATATTATAATATAATAAATTTGCAACTCCATAATTAATTTTAAAAGTTATAATATAATAATAATAATAAATAATATTTAACGTAGTGAAAAAATATTACTTTTTTTTTGTCTATGTGAAAATACCATAGTTGAAATAATTTCGCCTTTTCTTCGCTACTAAGCTCTCTCTTCGTTCAATTCCCTTCCATTTTGTACCATTTTAGAGGGAAAAAGACGAGATTTCACCTTTTTTCCTCTTCTTAAGCATAAAATATTGTCTCCATTTCATTCTCACTTTGAGCGAGAAAGAAATAACATTTTTTTTTTTTTTTAGGTAAAAATACGTTATAATAAGATTAGGTTTAGATGCGTAAAGGATGAGTTGAAGACATAAATTTTGAAAAGTAACTTACTGTAGTAATACTTTGTACGGTAGGAATGACAGAAAGTTTGGTGATTGTCCAGTAGGTTTGCCCGTACTTTGGGAAACACCTTCTTCTTTTTGTACGACGTTAGCCGTCACTCGTGCCAGGATGGAAAGAAGATCAACTTCATTCGTCCAGTATTTGAGTTCATCTGCTAGTCTCATGATGAACCAAGAGCCTACTCTCGTATTTTCTTTTGCTTCGTCATTGTAATCACCTGTATATCCTGAAATAAACATAAAAATTTATTAAATACAAACTATTTTCAAATATTAAAAACAATGTTCTTTTATGTAGTGTGGATATGTAACGTTACTCTCACATGCTAGTATGGAATTTTATAAAATATGTCCTTTTGTTTTAATATTTTTATATTTCAAATTCTAGAACATCAGTTAAGGTAGAGATAACGCCGAACAGCTGTTCGACGTACTTCCCTTTGATTAACATGTAAACCTTAGCAAATTCACAAAAATTCTGAAATTTTTTTTAGAGACAGATATTAGTGCTTAAAAGCCATAAAAAAAAATTCAAAACAATTTAACGAGACGATTTTTTTAAAATAATTTTTTTTTTAATTTTCAGCATCGGTTTTCCTATGGAGAGACAAACTTAGAACTTAATTAAAAAAAATCGGCTTGTTAAATTGTTTTGAAACTTTTTCTATGGCTTTTAGGCACTAATATCTGCCTTTCAAAAAAATTTCAGAATTTTTGTGAACTTGCTAAGGTTTACATGTTAATCAAAGGGGATTACGTCAAACAGCTGTTCGGCGTTATCTCTACCTTAACAGTCTTGTATAATTTATATTGTTTTTCTTATCTCTCTTAATTACATTCTGATGTTTATATAGAGAGGACATTTTCTAGAGTATAAAATGTTTTACATTTTAGTTACCATAGTTTTTACCCTGTAGGCTGTCAACTCTTTTAACTTTTAACACCCGATAGTTTACCTGGTGGACAATTTTATTTGTTGACTAAAATATAACCATTGATGTACAGTCTTGGATAATAAAAATTGAACACTTCGTTTGCTGTGTGTTGAAATTAGCACCGTCAGCCATGGAAACCTATTGCAAGTACTATTTATCGGTTTTATCACTTCAGTAATTCCAATATCACCCTAGTTGAAAAATGGACAACATACATGAAAAAAATCTATTGCAGAAATGAATAGAGGGTACCAAGTTATGCTACTCTGAATTTTTTCATATTTTTTTCATATAACTTTTCAATAATTTTTAAATAATTATTGAAAGTCCTGTGATTTTAGTTGGCACCCCTGATGCCTTAATAAAAAGAATAGAGACTGGACGCCTATTGACGCCTCCAGGGGGCGTGGCCGCACTTTCAATAATTATTTAAAAATAGTTATGGGTCTCAAAAAAATCTGAAAAAATTCAGAGTAGCATAATTTGGTACCCTCTATTCATTTCTGAAATAAAAATTTTTCAGGTATGTTGTCCATTATGTCTTCAACTCATCCTTTACACGTCTAAACCTAATCTTTTTACCTCTAAAACACATCTTATTTCCTCTTCGTTCAAAGTGAGGATAAAATGAAGACAAAATTTTTAGCATTTTATGTTCAAAAAGAGGAAAAAAGACGTAATCTTGTCTTTTTTACCTATTTTTTTCTGTAAAATGGTGCAAAATAAGAGAAGAAAAGACGAGAGGAGAGCTTATTAGTGAAGAAAATATGAAAGTTATATCAACAAGGTCATATTTCTCACCTTGAGTGCAGCAGTAAGATATGAGAAGATCTTTATGTTCGTCAATACTCCTGATCATTTTACGTAAGTCCGGAAGTGACGTACTTCCACCTGACGTTGAACTCTGTCCAGTTTTCATCTTCATCTCGTCGTAAGTTCCCCTGCATGCCTAAATTTCACACATTTTTTTATATTTATAATTTTATTTTACAAAACACATAAAAAAATGTCATTTTATTTTTAACCCAAATATAATTTTTTGTCACATACTTTACCAAGAAGGGGGGGGTGAAACGACCCGCTTTTTAATTTTCACGTTAAAAAAATTTGATTTTTTTTCTCACTATAATTTTTTTTGCGAAAATACATTGCTGGGTGCCTAACTAAGGATTAAAATTTTTTCAGAATTTTTTTGGGCAATATTTCACACTTTTTTTTAGCTTTTACAGATTCGATTTTACTCCTTTTCCCTTCCCCACCCCTTTCCTTCAGTAATGATAGGGTTAAGAATTTTAGAGGGGGGTTCCAACACACTTCAGAATCAAATTTTTTTTTTTGTACTTACGTCAATGATGATCCAAATTAACTTGTTTTTTAATTTTTCAGAGTCAACGAGAGGTCTAATTATATCTTTATCAAGATCTAAAACTCCATCGTAAGCATAAATTGCGTTCTTTTTTCCACCATGTGAAGAGAAAACGACAACAGCTGATCCAAAGTTTTCAAAATCTTCCTGTGCAACTAAATGAAAATAATTGTAAATATCTGAACATAAAATAATGTTTCAGGACATAGTGAATGAATCGTTTGTAAGAGGAGGATGCTTATTAATGATTATTAATACTCCATTATAATCGTAATGGAACACCTTAATGAAAATTTGTATTGCAGAAATGAATAGAGGGTATCAAAATTTGCTACTCGGATTTATTTTACATTTTTTTAATCCCAGAACTATTTTTAAATAATTAATTAAAATGCGGCGACGCCCCCTGGAGGCGTCAATAGGCCCCTATCCTTTTTATTAAGGATCCAGGTAAGTCTACATAATTTTAAAATATAAATTTCATTTTTCTTATAGCGTTATAAATTTAATGTAGATGAATTATAAAAATGTTAAAAAATTAATTAAGACTCACATTTTTCAATTTCATCTTTGACTTGCTGAACTCTTAGATCTCTATTGGGAACCACTGCCATACCACAGGCTTCAAATGCTTCTTGAATTGTATCTACGTCGATGTCAAGTTGGGGTGGAAAATCCTGCACTTCAGGATTTTCGTCAGCCTTAAATTTAGACTCGTCGAAACGTGTATGACCGAAGATAAGACATTTTCCAGCTTTTTTGCCACCTGCATTTAGCCTGTAATATTGATTAGAAATAAAAATATTTTTATATTTTACATCTCATAAATGTTGAAGCAAATGTTGCAGGATTGTAGAGATTTAAAATTATAAAATTGAAATACAATAAAATATAATAAAATGTTAGATAGCAGAAACAATTTTATGACTATGATTAAATTAATTTTAGGCTATAATTTTAGACTAAGTATCATTCTGTATTATAGTCAAGGGCTACTCATTTCGAGAAAAAAAATGTTTAGGTCGTCATTTACAGCTCTGGGAAATATGAAAATTGTTGAAATAAAATAAAAACTATAAAATAATTAGGGAATCAAAAATATTTAAAATGTTTGTATTTCTAAAAATACCTACCTCATTTCATCTCTAAAACTCTCCAAAATTATTATTTTTTAATTTTTTTTTTCAATTGTAAGATTCGTGTTTCTCATATTTATTCATATAAATTGTTCAAATGACACCCTGAATAGGCCGGGGGTTGTTGATAATGTAGTTTCACCCATAATTCTGACGCTGACGGTTTCATAATAATTTGAACACAAATTTGAAAATTAAAATAAATTAAAAATTGTTAATTTAATTAGTTTGTTTAGGAACGATATAGCGTTGTTTCACATTTTAGAAATAAACTATAATTTTTTAAATATTTTTTACCCCTAAATTTTTTTAACAATATTTGACTTTGACACGATGGAATCGACTGGACGATAACATTTTTTTTCGAAATTAGTAGCCCTTGACTAGGCCAGAACAACACCTGAAGGTAAGGTTGGTAAGAAAATATTTCTTACCATATTTTTCCCACTCCTTCCATCACTGGGGTTTATGTGTGCTACTGTGTTGCTTAAGTCTCAAGTCTGAAAGTTATTACAAAGAATTAAACTTATTTACATTTAATATACAAACTACTTTGAAACCCCGAAACTTCCGAAACCCTAACTTAAACGTTTCGCGGGCTCATCCGGAACGGGGGCGGCCGCAGCTTTGAAATCCATCCCAGCGCATTTGCCTGTGACTGAGGGAAACGTGGAAACCTCAGCCAGGACGAACGCTATAGCTTTTGTCAATATACTGGAAGTACAATATTCCAAAGCCAGGGGAAAAACTTGGTGGAAAAGCGCAACGATTTACCCCTGGGTGGTAAACGTGTTTTTTCTTGAAAATGGGCACCCATCCAACTACTAACCACGCTTGGCATTGCTTGAATTCGGTGATCTGACGAGACCCGGTCAAGCGCACTACTCCACAGCTCCCACAAAAATTTTATTGCAGAAATGGATATTGGTACCAAATAATGTTATTCTGAATGTTTTCATATTTTTTTTAAGTCCATCAAATATTTTTAAATAACTATTAAAAGTTCTGTAAGTTAAGTTAGCACCCCTGGATCCTTAATAAAAAGGATAGAGACTGGACGCCTATTGACGCCTCCAGGGGACATGGTCACACTTTCAATAATTATTTAAAAATAGTTCTGGGTCTAAAAAAAATCTGAAAAAAATCAGAGTAACATAATTTGGTATATACCCTCTATTCATTTCTGCAATACAAAAAATCATACAATGTAAGTTGTCCATTATGTTTTAAAAATATTTCATGCAGGCAAATCATTATATTAAGATACTAGACAAATTAAATATAATATGTTTAATATTATTTAATAGACTAGCAGGAACTTTATAATTTTCTAAATACAACTTTACATTTAATATGCAAAGTCATAATGATAATAACAAACTGCACATGTACAAATTCAATTTTAAATAGCATCTCTGACATGCAATTCATTTCATGTTTAATTAGCTAAACATAGTATTTGTTGCTATGTACACAATTGTCCTAAGCAGGCTGGCTGGTCAGTCTACACTATATATAGTAAAGAGGGGGCAAGTTATCGGGGTGGAGCTTGGGGGATACGCCGCATATCTTTCTTGTAGCGGCGCTGCGGACCAACACTGCTTGTCTGTGCACTGGGGGCCGGTGGCTGAGAAGACCGAAGGGGACGCAGCATTCTGGCCTGCTCCAAACAATGGCATACCAGACGAGGAAGTCACAGGATTGGCACCAAATGCAGGAGAATTGGTTTTTGTTGGACGGGGAGGAGCTTGGGGGATACGCCGCATATCTTTCTTGTAGCGGCGCTGCGGACCAACACTGCTTGTCTGTGCACTGGGGGTGGCTGAGAAGACGTACACAGAAGGTGCAGCTCCGCTCATGAAGTTGAAGGTGGGGCGGATGTTGGGGTTGATCCGGGGAGGAGCGGCAGCAGTCGCGGCTGGCTGCTGCTGCTGTTGTTGCTGCTGGCCAAACATGAAGGCCGAAGGGGCCGCAGCATTCTGGCCTGCTCCAAACAATGGCATACCAGACGAGGCAGTCACAGGATTGGAACCAAATGCAGGAGAATTGGTTGTTGTTGGAGCTGGAGAGCCAAAGCTTGGAGTTGTGCTAGAATTTGTAGAAGCTCCAAAATTTGGCCCCACAGTAGATGAGCCAAATGCAAACTTGGCAGGCTCAGAGGTTTCTGTTGTCTTGGGTGCTGCTCCAAAATTCAAATTGGGCTTCGTTTCTGCAGGCTTTGCCCCAAAGTAGGGGCTAGAAAAACCTGGTCCTGCTGCATTTTTGCTACCCGAGGTGGCTCCAAAGCTAAAGAGAGGGGTCTGGGAGCTAGGCGTAGGGGCTGCACTCACTGTAGCGCTGGCAGGCTTGAACACAAAGTTTGCAGAACCGGAGTTTGAGGCCGGAAATACTGATGACGCAGGGCTTCCAGCACCAGAACCAACCATGAAATTTGGAGCAGACGTGGTTGTTCCTTCATTAGACTTTAGTGTTGCAGCAGTAAAGCTAAATGATTTCTTAGCTGAGGGTTCTTCATTTTTACTATCATTTTTGTTGCAATCCACTGATGGGCCGTGAATTCTCTTTCTGTTTATTTTATCATTGACAACTGGGAACATTATTTAGTACTTTCACTTGTTGAAACAGCAAATTGAAATGATTTTAGAGTCAGGTGATCTCTTCAAACTTGGTGAAACAGAAGATTTTGGTGATGGAAAGGACACATTTTCTGTTGGGAACGTTAAAATTATAATATAATTATAATAATTGTTATATTACCAAACAAAGAATTATATAAAAAAGAAAATTATTACCTTTTCTGTACACCTCGGCTTCCTAACTGCTTATAAGCTTATCTGCTTATGTACTGTTATCTGCACAGTCATTTTATAAAAAATGTAACTCAAATTATATGACTGATATTATATTATCTCGTTGCTATCATTTTTATTATTAGAAATCAATTACAGCACAGATTGAAATTCTTATTTTAGTTCAATAAAGTGGATTTAAGTTCAAAAAAGAAAATTACAATATATTTATTCAAATACACTTGCTTTATAAGGAATTTTTATGAAAAATGTAACAAAATAATGGGGTCAATTCACGAAAGAGTTATCCAGATTTTTATCCGCGTTTAGCTTAACCACGTTTAGCCAGGTGAATTAACACGTAAAACAGGTATAGTTTAAACGTGGTTAAGCTAAACGTGGTTAAAACCTGGTTAACTGCTTCGTGAATTGCGCCCAATAATTATATATCGTAATGTTTATGTTAAATATAGCACATTTAGGCATTTTCGTATTTAGGTTATTTAAAATTCTATATAAATGAAATTAAGTAAAAAAATACAAAAAAACAAAATTAATTTATTTCTCTAAATGTACAATTATTATACACATACAATTTTTATATTAAAAGTACCTCAAAATTACAAATAAGAATAAAAAAAAAAACTTTTACATTTTTTTAAGACTTCTTATTCATTCAACTATTTTAAATGGAAATCATAATTGTGTTATTCTTATTCTGAATGTTTAAACTTGGAAACACATGAAATTTTCATACTAAAATCATGTTTAAATCAAAATGTTTATATATGAGGATGAATTAATTATGCTTAGTATAATTTTTACCTTTAATTATTTTAAATTGATTATTTTAACGATAAAAAATTATCAAATTTGCTATAATGATAAAATTCTTTATGAGCACTACACAGTAAAAAAAATAATCAACCCTAAAATTCATTTTAAATAATATGAAGATCAAATACACATTTCTAAAATAAAAACAATTAAAAATTAAATTTGCAATATAATGCTGAAAGATAGTGATTTAGAATCTGCAATTTACTCGATCAGAAATACCATCAACATGACATTATACTGTGAATAGTTAAGAAAATATTATATTTAGTTAATTTAGACAGATCGGAGTTTTGTATGGTACATATATATCTATAACTCTAATATTTAGTTGCGAGGTCTCTGCTGTTGTTGTTGCAGTGGCTGCTGTTGACGCTGCTGCTGCTGCTGCTGAGGCCTGGCTTGCTGTTGAGGCCTGGCCAACTGCTGAGGCCTGGCTTGCTGCTGCTGTGGAACCCTAGGCCTAGGTACGTTCTCTTCACTGTTATCATCCTCGTCCAGGTTTTGGTTACCGCGTCTGAGGTAAAAAAATAATATTAAATAATAATATTTTGTTTTCTGTTATATTTTTTAGTCTTTTTGGAATATTGACACCATAAATTTTATTGACAGAGAAGAGGATACACTAAAAAAAAAAAAAAAGTTGAATTTTTATGAATTCGCCCCTTTTTGCGAAAAATCTGAACGAAATTATGACAGAGTAGCAAATCTTTGCACCTCTATCCATTTCTGCAAAAATTTTGTTTTACTTGATTATCTCTTTCATGAGCATTACATAAAAAATATACATTATATTACAATACTAATTATCATAATATATTTATTTATTTATTTATTTATTTATTTATTTATTTATTTATTTATTTATTTATTTATCCATTAAATTCTCACCTGAGCGGCACGTTCTCGTTATCATCCTCGTCCTCCAGCTCCGGCGCCTGGGTGGTTGGTGCCTCACAGTCCTCGGTAGGTGGCGCTATGCAGCGGAGGGTGCGACGGTCAAACACCAGCTGTGCGGGGCACCTCTGCAGCCGAGGGTAGCCTCCCTGGCACTGCCAGTAACGGTTGCACGACTTACCCAGGGGCACGTTACCGTTGGGGTCGGTGTTACACAGAGCTGAGGAAAATATATCGTCAGTTAAAATGTTGTGGCACAGCAGATATTTTGGGACTAATAGAATTTTGGTAACCTTTTTTTTTAATAATTGATCATTCTCCAGTTGAAAAATTACGCCTTCAACTCATCCTTTACACGTCTAAACCTAATATTTTTACCTCTAAAACATATCTTATTTTCTCTACGCTCAAAGTGAGGATGAAATAAAAACAATATTTCTAACATTTTATGCTCAAGAAGTAGAAAAAGTACACAATCTCGTCTTTTTACCTCTTTTTACCTCTAAAGTGGTGCAAAATAAGAGAACAAAAGACAAGAAGAAAGCTTCGAAGAAAAGATTAAATTAATTTCAACTCGGATTAATAATGTTAATATTAATGAACATTATATCAGGTCTTATCATATTGTAGTCGTATTTTTATTCATTGAATCTAGTTAGGGGATGATATAAAACTTCAGGGTATCACCCCCTTATCCCATGTAGTGCCTTCTAAACACTACTACTATACGGTTACAGAGTAATGCATGCAATCTCAAAACCGAGAGTGAGTATAAAAAGTTTCACCATGTATAATATCTTAATCCTGAGGACCATTAAGGTGCATTCCCATGGAGCGATGTCGAGCATGGAGGGCTTGGCGGGGCGATAAAAGCGCAATTGCTGCAATCTCCTATGGCGGCCATGTTGGCTATAAAATCGTTCCCCGTAAAGTTGTATTTCCATGGAGCTAAGAAAGCGAGGAAATCGCATGCCGCAGCCAATCAGAGGCTCGGAATTTCCTTGCCTTGCGGGAAGCAATTTTATCGCCAACATGGCTATCATAAGAGCAAGTTCGCCGCGCTTTTCTCGCCCCGCCAAGCCTCGCTCGACATTGCTCTATGGAAATGCGTCTTTAAGGCGAGTAAATCCTGAGCCTCTGATTGGCTGCAATTTTCTCGCCCTCCCCACTTCATGGAAATGGGATCGTACACAAGGGCACCCTTGTCACAAGGGTTGTTACTCACGGTGCTTCTGGCATCCCTCCACATTGTCGGGCCAGTCGCAAGAGTGCGCCTGCTCGCTGTACAGAAGACCGCCGATACAAAGTTGCTCGGTGGCGGTGCCGTTCCAACACGTCCAGTAACGGGTGCACGACGTCTCGTGACCGAAGATCCCGTACAGCCAATCACAGTGCTCCGTGGAGACGGGGCGGTCTGGAACGAAACGTGATTGGTTGGTAAGAATGCCCATGCGCAGCACCAGTTACCAACCCTTGGAACTTTACAATTCCTATTTGCGTTATATTCTCAATGTTTCTTCCTCTCTCCCAACCTTCTCTATCATGTAACATTAAAACAGCTACATTTGTTTTAATGTTACATGATAGGTTGGGAGAGGGAGAGGAAAAAAACAAATGTAGTTAATATTTTTTAACAATTTAATTCTATTTTTTATTAATGAAAGATAACCAATTTTAACATGGTCTAAAGATTATAAAATTTTACATTATACATTGCTATGTATTTTTCACTTAACTTCATCCAATCAACAATTTTAACTGTATAATTAATACAACAGAGGGCGGCTAAAAGTGCCTGAAATGTAGGCTTCACGTTTTGCATTAAAGTAATTCTGGTTGTATAACTTACAGGATAATAAAAACGAAATTCCTCACTAAAATCTGCACTAAAAATCACTAAAGCTGGAAAACACTGTGACGTCATAGTCATGCAAATACAAGCACCAGAAAAAAACATTACATTGCGTTTTGCATCCTTATATAAAGTTGTTATAAAAAAAAATTGTGAAAATTACAAATTATAAAACGTCGCCTCACAATATTAGTGTCTTGAACGCCACAAATTTTTGTTACAATTATAAATATCATACTACATGTACACTTATCGACTTAAAAATTTACCATTTGAATCATCATGCTGTGTTATTCTAACGGGGCATGGTGATTAACAACGCCGCAAAGGGAAATTTTCTGAGGCGTCGAGTGTACAAAAGATCTATAGCTGCATGTATAAAACCTCGCATAATAATTTAAGGTCCTCCATTTTTCCAAATAGGCAATAAAAATACGTCATTTATAATGGACCTATATGCCACTGACAATGCTTCGACCATCCTTTCCCTCCTTTATCCCTACACATTACCCCGCCGCGAGCTGTAAGCTCTTAGGGGTGTATCTTTGTAAAAAAAAAAAAAAAACTCACTGGCTTGGTTTTTCCCCTCGCAGTAGTTTCCCCTCCAGGGGTAGTCACATCCCTCGGTGACGCCCCGGTTCTTCCCCGCGAACACCAGACCGTTGGGGCAGTCAAAGAGCTCTGCTTGACCTCCCACGCACTCCCAGTACTGGTCGCAGTATGATTCATCGGGGACCACGCGGGCCTTTGTCTGGCAAGGGTCGAGTTGACCGCCCTTGACCTTCTGTTGTTGTTGTTGTTGTTGTTGTTGCTGGGCGAGGCCTGCGGACACAAGGAACATGGTTAGAGATATAGAGACCGTTTACATATTGCATTTGATAAGAGGGGAGATTGTTTATATTGCAAAAAAACACGCAAGTTTTATTATAATGAATCTAATTCTTTATTTAAGTACTTATATATATCGTCGCCTCAGAATATGTCAGATAATTACACAATTTTTTTAGACATACTTAAAAAATACCATGAGCAAAAGATTGGTTACAATACATTAAGTTTTTATGTATAGTTATCTGACTTGTATTCTGAGGCGACGATATAATATGCAATTTTTGCAAATTTATATATTATGTGTTAATAAATATGATTTATTTTAATAATAATAATTTAATATATTTTTATATGGACAACCTGCATGGATATTTTTTATTGCAGAAATGAATAGAGGGTTCAAAATTACACTGCTCTGAATTTTTCCAGATATTTTTGAGACCCAGAACTATTTTTAAATAATAATTGAAAATGCAGCTACGCCCCCTGGAGGCGTCGATAGGCATCTAGTCCCTATATTTTTTTATTTAAGATTCAGGGGTGCCAACTTAACTTACAGAACTTTCAATAAATATTTAAAAATAGTTCTAAGTCTTAAAAAAAATCTGAAAAAAAATATAGAGTGGCTTAATTTGGTACTTTCTATTCATTTCTGCAATAAAATTTTACAAGAAATAATTTTTCTAAGTAATAATTAATAAATCAAAGATTAAAACACAGATTAGACATGAGATATTAAAATTTTAAATATCATCAAATAATGTCACCGTAGGAAAATCACAACAATAAAATAATGTCACCGTATAGTAAAATCACAACAATAAAATAATGTCACCGTAGGAAAATCACAAGAATAAAATAATGTCACCGTAGGAAAATCACAACAATAAAAGAATTTACCAACAATTACTCCGTCAAGACATTATCTGAATATTCCCACAAATAACACGTAACGTTATACAATGGTGGTATTTTGGCTCAAGGCGTCATCGTCCTCACAGACGTAAAAGTTTCATCATACAGGACACATTACACATCGACGGTCTTTGAACTCACGCAGTCCCAATTCCCACAGAGTCTGCTTTCTGATCTGTCGTAACTTTATTACAAGATTTTTATTACCATTCATTTGAGAAAATATAATTCTTGATGTTATGAATATTTTTTTATGAAACGTATAACACATCTATCAGAGAGAGAAAATTTACTTTTTACAAAATAATAATAATAATAAATTAAGCTAGAAATACAATATATAAATAGAGCTAGGGAGCATGATTTTGAATAATTTCTTTTCGATTATTTTATTATATTTCCCTCATAAATATATAACTAACAAGGCAGTGGCAGGAGATTCACAAACATTGAATTTATATTTTTTTTTTATAAACATAACTTTATATTTTTTATTAAAGTTTTTTATATTTAAAAGAAAATGCAACATAAAAAAAAACTAATGGTGATTTATGATCCAAGAAGCTATCCATGCTTCTCACAGTTCTCACTTTAACCATAGTTATTACCATTTAGACTGTGGCAACCGTCCATGGTTAGTGAAGAATCCGGAGATATTACTTTTTTTATATTTATTTACTATTTTTTTTTTGCAAGGATACACCACAAAGAACTTACAGCTCGAGGCGGGGTAATGGATAAGGTAGAGAAAAGGTGGTGGTCATGGCCTATTACGCGTCCCAACATTTACTGAGGTAAGACTGAGGGAACTGTGGAAAACCTCAGTCAGGACAGACACCTCTACTTTTTATCAATGAATCAAAGTGATGTCCAAAGCCTGGAGAATCACACACAAGTCATGCATCACTGCATGGAAAGCGAGACGAATTTACCCCAGGGAAGGATCAACTTAATATTTATTTGAAACGGTCACCCCTCCAAGTACTATAACCACGCTCGACGTAGCTTGACTTCGGTGATCTAACGAGAACCGGTCAATGCACTGCGCCACGCTCAAGTTTTTTATTTCATCATTAATAGCACCTATTATCAAATTACACGATGATCCATCTTTTTTTTTTTTTTTTTTAAAAATGATTTTTAAAATTGACGAAGTTGGGTCAGATTCCACAACATATATTTTTTTATGTTTTGTTGCAATACTAGAAATTGTAACGATTTATTTTAAATAAATGTTTCCTGGGTCAAAAGTTAACAAGATTAACAGTTAACATCTAAACATTGTGTAACGATATAGAAAACATCAATAAATAAACATGAAATTATAATTATTAAATATTTAATTATTAAGCTTGTTTGGAATATTATAAAAAATATTTTCTCTTTTAGAAAGTTTTTTTATTGACCAGATTGGAGGGAAAGTGATGTTCTTCAAAACTTTTTTTTTGTCTAAAATATTTTCAAGTCTCTTCATTATTATGACATAATAATCAAATAGAATCCATGTACGGATATTATTGCAGATTTATTAACTGGTGAAAGGATAAGTGGATATGAATAATGAAGAAAAAAATTAGTGGGAGTTTTAAAATGGTAAAATTTTCCTTGTATTACCATAACAAGTATTGGCATATAGTTTGGGTAAGTGAGTAGTAAAAATAGCATCTATAAATATGAAATTTATGTATGCCCTGTCCTTTCATATATTTTAAATTTTATCTCTTTATTTGGTTCCAAATTTACGAGAAAAAGAAATGTAACATTATCATACATAGTATATCACTAAAATCTTTGGTAAAATTGCAAACAATTAAAATTCACATACTATCTTCCATAATCTTCGTTGCTGAATAAAAATAAAAAGATCTTCACTATAGCATTGCTCGCAAGAAGTGTATACTGCTTTGTTTTAGTTCTGGCAACGAGTATTTAATTGTTCGTTTATATTGTCATTCGCTCCCGATTAATCAAATTGTACCTGCCTCTCGGAAACCCCCATTTTCATACACCTGTGATTCATAGCCAAAAGTCTCAACTTTGCTATTTCTTGTGGATTTTGAACTCTGATATTTATTATCCCCTTATTGTTTGCCTCAAATAAACCCTGTTGTAAGGTTCTTGTCATATAAGTGACTAAATTTAACTTCCCAGCTCTTCGTGATCTCAACCTAGCTTTGCCTAGAATTTTTGTGTCCCTTCCTAGCATCATTTACCTGGTTGTGACTGAGGAAACCATGAAAACCTCAGGCAGGATGGTCGTAAGTTATTGAAGGGTGACATCAATCCCAAGTGCGTGTTATAAACTGGAAAAATTCAGCGATGCCTGCATGGAATCGAATTCATAATTTTTCGACTTGAATACGTATAGTCGCATGCCACTAAATCAAATGCCCTGAATTTCTCATATTAAAGGCATACAGGCCTCGAATTAAAAATTAGGCAGTCACAGAGAGTTGCTTGAGTTGACAATCAACATTTGGATAATTATTTACGTGCGCGATGCAGCTGCATGAGCGGGGGCTTCAAAGTAAGGTCCTTGATGACGTCAAAATGACGTCACAACGCACAACCATACATACGCCGCCATGTTTTGTGACGTCATTTTGACATCATCAAGGAACTGCATCCTTACTTTGCAGCCCCCGCTCATGCAGCTGCAGCGCGCATGGAAAAAATTATCCAAATGTTGATTTTCAACTCAAGCAACCCTCTGTGACTGCCTAATTTTTAATTTGAGGCCTGTATGCCTTTAACAATGGCATGACAATGCAGTGCATGGTTCGTGACCGACACTTTTCTTGCAAACAACACTGTACATTCCGCTCCACGCTCGAGTTCCAAGAGAAAGACAGAATCGTGTTACGTTTGACCTGATTGTCAGAAATGACAAAATAATAAACTTTAGTAGAGATCGAAATAAGAGCAAGTCAGAGAAATCAAGGTCGATGTTTATTGCAAGCAATATTTAGGAACATCCACTGATTTCTAGTAGAAATATTTAATTGTTTTACTTTGTACAAATTTGTTGGCTTTAGGACATATCATAAAATATTTTGCATATATTTTAAAGTGTTTTTTTTTTTTAGTAAAATTATCATGTGAATATAATATGGTATGTTTTAATAATCCTAAATATCATAAACCTTAATTAATAAAATTTCAGAAGGGATATTAATATACTGAGGTTTGTAATAAAATAATTGAAATATTGAATTGAAAATAAGCAAACTCTGCAGTTTCAAACGGGGCAATTTCTTGGGTAAAAATAATATATTTCAGCTTGTACTTTAATGCTAAACATAATTAATTATAATAAACTCAAATAAAATACCACTTTTTACATCTCTGTACATTTGCTATTTAACTAGTACATTTTTTGTATTATAATCTACAGGCCATTGCAATTGTATTATATTATTAATTCAGACATGTGGTTTACTATTCACTAAAATATTCAATCTTTCATTCTTACAAAAACTACATAAGGCTTATATTCTTATGTTCTAGCATTATAACATGGTCACAATGTATAATATAGTTTCTCATAGGGCGTATACCACTTTGAATATCATTGATATTTCACTTTCTTTAATAATGTTAGTTGTGTACTTTCTTCGACAAACTGGATATACAAGTAAAATTTTACAATTTAACTAGTTACTGGGACGTTAGAATCATGTTTACTTTAATGTTATTGTAGTTGCTTAAATTAACTTTAATTATAATTATTATATTATGCTAATATTGTAAGTGGAAATATAGTAAGGAAATTTTAACTCAAGGCTAACTTGTCAACCATTAGATTGTATTGAAATACAATAATTTGTAATATAAATAAACAAGTTGCATTCAAATAAAATATAAGTAAATTTATAAATGATTAAAATAATTAAAACGTATCTCAAATGTTAACAAAGCAGAAGTCGTGCTCTGAGATTAAGCATTCATAATTTAATTCTGCATGTGTATGTATAACATGTGGAATAGTTTATTGATTGATTGATTGGTTAGTATTTTGGGGCAATTGACACATTTTGATCCTGTATATCCCCATATGGAATAGTATTTAACATATGAAATGTATAATAAATGGAAGAAAAAAAAAAGTAGACAAAATTTAAGCTTAAAAAATTTAGCTGAGAAATTAAAATTTAAAAAGATAAATAATTTCAATTTGTCACATCCTGTTTGAAATCATAAGATGTGATTAATCTTTAAAGAAGGTTGCTGATATAAATTTCGTGCGTACATTGGTAAAAACAAAACAAAATTTCAAAAGTAGTGTTATTTATATTTGCTAGATATACACAATTAAATATTCTGGTCTTGAACAAGTTTATTTTTTTTATATCACTGAGGAAACCTAAGTCAGGTATACTGTTTGTTTCTTGAAATCTTTAATAAAATGTATTTAATAATTTAATAAAGATTAAAAGTGTGGACCATCAAGTGCGCACTGATGTCAGAAGACGAAAAGAAAAAATGACTAAACTTTGAACTGTTGACTATATTAAAATGAATTAATCCATTGATTTTCAAATGAGCACACTGTACACCCGACGCTAATCTCGGTGTTGACATTGTGCTGGCACGCGACATAAAAGTGAAACGAAGATGCTCCCGCGGGCAGATGATTTCTTCGAGAAAAGAAAGTGCAGGAAAGTGGCTGCCAGAGACATGGTAAGAGTATGTCTATGGTGGCTGCCGTCACGTGACCAGGGCGAACTTTAATTACTTTCTACACGTACAGTTAGAGCCACAGAAACTTGTCTGTTTTATTAGATTAGTTTTGTTGCATTTGCATTAAAATAAGATAAATTATAATTTTGGCACAAACTGAGTTTGGATCAAAAATTTATATTTCAATTTTAATTCATGCGAAATTTTATTATATATATAAAAATGAAGTAAGACTTGAGCACTGCATGACAAATATTCTTTTGAAATTATATTATTCAACCTATTATAAAGTATATTATAATAAATATATTTAATAATTACACTGTTGAAACGTTCAAATTCAAATTACATAAAAGTGGAATTGGGCGCGATTCATGAATATATTTATTTAGGTTTCTTACTAACCACGTTCAGCCTAAGTTAAAACAATGACTAACTATGTCAGTGAGAAACCTGGATAATTCATTCTTGAATTGCTCCCTTTAAATAATATTTACGTAGATTTAAGTGGGATAATTTTAGAAAATTATTAAATTATATATCGTCCCTCGTTCGGAATAATGAGCTATATGCTGTTTCAGGTAAGTGAAATTATGAGCTGTATAAAATGGTATTTAAAATAATGCTCATTGTTGCGCTTACCTAATAGCAGACAGCTCATTATTGCAAAGAAATCATGAAGCATATAGCTCATTATTACAGATGACGGACGATATAATCTCTTAGCTAATTAATAAAAATGAAATGAGTTCCATTAAACTGCGACAACTGTGATATTACAAACACGAAGATTGTGATCAACTGATCACCTGAGTTAATGATCTTACCTGTGGCGAGCAGGCAGGCTAAGGAGACGAGGACCCCTCGTGTGCTCTTCATGGCTGCTAGGTGGATACTGAGGAAGGTTTCTCCGAGTTGCAGCCAGGTCAGGGAGGTGGGGGGAGAGAGAGTTCCCATCCCAGGTACACCTCGAGAATCGCGGAATGTCACTTGGGAGGAGAACAATTCTTGGATATTAAAGAGAATCTATGACAATGGACAACATACATGAAATTTTTTATTGCAGAAATGAATAGAGGGTACCAAATTGTGTTACTCTGAATTCTTTCAGATTTTTTTGAAACCCAGAACTATTTTTAAATAATTATTGAAAGTGCGGCCACTGGAGGCGTCAATAGGCGTCCAGTCTTTATCCTTTTTATTAAGACTTCAGGGGTGCCAACTGAAATCACAGGACTTTCAATAATTATTTAAAAATATAGTTCCGGGTTTCAAAAAAATCTGAAAAAATTCAGAGTAGCATAATTTGGTACCCTCTATTTATTTCTGCAATAAAATTTTTTCATGTATGTTGTCCATTATGCCCAGAAAATGAAAGGTATTTTTTACGGTACTCTTTTTAGTGTACACTTTAGTGTAGCTCAAATATTATTTTGAATGATTTTATGTATACATATGTGTATAATGAAATCAGTACTATATAAATTATATATATAATATCCAAAAGTTTGTACACTCCTAGACACCACGAACGTAACCTCTGCTCTGTTGCAGTCTATATAAACTGGTGGTTGATCATTAACTTTTTGAAGTTGGCTCTTCTTAACCCCCTAAATTGAAATTCTGTATTTCTTTGTATATAGCTTATAGTGAGGGCTAATATTTCAGATTTTCTGAAATGAAGTTCTTATTATTCTAGAGGTGATATTTTAGGGTATCAAAATTATATATAATTATATATAATTTAGAATAATACTTACTTATAATTATTTCTGCAATGATACGTTTCATTACCAACGCCCCAAGCTTTCTCGCTCTGATCCACTTGAAAGATTTCTGATTAAAAATCAACGTCCATGAACCAACCGTGAAAACGCTGGCCACGCATCCTTGAATCTTCTGATAGTTTAAGTGTCCATTAACTTATTTTAGCTTAATTAAATGCTAGTTTGTGCCTCTCAATTTATTAAAAAAGTGCAATACAGGCTATTTTTTATTGTTATGGTATGATATGTTAGCTCTTAATGCAGCTCCGTTTGCTATAAGGCTGAGACTGGTCTATTATTGTTCTTGTGAAAATATAGCAACTCCTTTGTCTATATAATAGATTTTGCAATGTTGACAATTAAAATAAAAAAAATGTCTAAATAGAAAGGTTATGCTGTTTAACTAACATTTAAATGCTAGCGTTAATATGAGGTTAATTGATGTTATAAATGTTTTGAAATTATATTAAATTATCTTTTTGATGCATTATTATGGTTTAATTGATTTTTTTTACTACATGAATTTTAGATCTATTATAATAATAAAATTTATGATACATTATTATCTAAACTAATTTAAAATTTATTATGCTTAATAAGTAAAAAAAAACAATAATAAAAATAATGAATTGAATCTTAAATGACAAGTATGAGATGAATTGAATTTTTTAGCATTATTTATATAATTTTATAAGACATTATTTATTATGTTCCAGATAATTTTCTCTATATTTCTATTGTTAAAATTTAACTATAGATGTAAGTACTGCACAGTACATCTCTCTCTCTCTCTCTCTCTCTCTCTCTCTCTCTCTCTCTCTCTCTCTCTCTCTCTCTCTCTCTCTCTCTCTCTGTCTCTCTCTCTCTCTCTCTCTCTCTCTCTCTCTCTCCTAATCAATTTATTTTGGCAGCTCCGAATCTGATATTGGCAGGGCGTGATGAATGACTGGGACACGTCAAGCACAGAAAGTCACCAGCAGGTCATTGAACTGACGCTGAGAGGTGAAACTTTGAGGCCGCTGCACTATCGTATTGTATCGTGACACATGGGGTATATGACAAAATAATGCAAAAAAATATAAGACATTAAGAATTATTATTTATTAATTGTACGTGACATATTAGCATTTTAACATTTTTAATATTTTTTTTTTTCGAAAAAAACTTGCTTAAAAAATAATTGGCAATGTGGATACCTTACAAATTAAAACAAGGTGAATAGTTAGGGTGTATACGTGTATAATTATTATATTTTATAATTATGTAAAATAAATTGGTCCAGAAAATAATAAAATTTGCACTTCATTCTTCAAGTTTTACGACTGCAGCATGAATGCATTTAATTCTTTGTAACTTTTATTATGAGTGAAATTATTAATACTCAGAATTATGATCAAAGTCAAGGATTTGTTTTCTCTATATTTTATGTGATCTAAATAAATAAATTTATCTAGATTATAGCAATTAAATAAAAGATAAGTTATTAATTAAAATAGAGATTTTACATCCTAGTTATATGCTGTGCAATTTTCTTATTGACTTTTCTCCCTCCTTTCGATTTCTTATTTTTTTTTTCTAGAATTTAAAATATCAATCATTATAAATATCATGTTATTATATGAGTAAGAAACACTTGATTAATAAGTGCAATGCAGCCTGAAAATGTTATTATTAAAAAATATAATACGAAGTTGTATAAAATGTCATTATAATGTCGCACTTAATTGAAGCAGTTACATTTTTTTCTTACTTGAAATTATTGAGTACATGCGTATTCTAAGATCAAACAGGCTTTATAATTATTGCAAATTTGATGATCAGATCAATTACTTATCTAAATTTGCTGATTTCTTATGTAAATGATTATTTGGAAAGTCCTTTTTATTCTCAAACAAGTTGACAAAAATAATTCAGTAACAATAAAAATTAATCAACATTTTTAATTCCAATTATTATATTTATTATACTCCACTCTTTATTTATAATTATCGTATAATGCAACCTGCCTGGCTATAATATAGACATAATAATATTTTCATATTACATTAATATTTAATTTTATTTCATTATTTTATATTTATTTTAGGGCCTTGGTTGGACTGTACTTGTATAAAAATAAAAAAACTTTAAAATTTTTACTTTGTCCACTAATCTCCCATTACCATTAAGGTTTGTTACCTCATGTAATTCTATAGATAAAATGACCCTTCTTGATATGATCATTCTTGATGGAACTGTTAACAAGATTATGTTTTAATATAAAGACTAAAAGCGGATTTAGATGGCGCCAACGGCGATGCAACGCGATTTTGACGTAAAAGCTGTGAAATCCTATGGTGGCGAATTCGCTGTAAGGAATCGCGTTAATTACGATGCTCTTTTTCTTTTAAATCGCCAAATATGGCCGCCAATGGATGTTACAGCAAGTGCACATTATTCGCGTCGCGTCGCATTATAAAAATCGTCATGTGAATCCACCTTTACAAATAATAAATTGTCACGTCTGCGATCCACTTACTCTGGACTTTCTCGGCTCATAAACGTTTTTACGTCGCCAACTTTCAAGGCTTCTCAGTTTATTATTATGGATCAGTGGAGCAGACATTGATATTCACAGTGGCGAATTATCATCCGCAAAAAAATAATCAAGGACACACTTGTTAAAATAAGTAATTTGGTCAATGTTAAGCAATCGATCAAAATACACTTTAATTAAATTAATATTTCAATGGAAGTGCCTTGAAATGTAACGAGGGTATTGAATTTTGAAATAATTTTAATCCGTTCAATTTAAATTTACTTGCAGAAAACAATTTACTTGATATTTAAGTATACTGTGGGTGCTATAATTATCATACTAGTAGAATTAAATGAATTGTACTGTGTAGATAAAAGTAACAAGATTTTGTAATGGAACTATCAATCAATTTAATAAATTATAACTGGTTTATTAAAACACTAAACGTGTTTATTATTACATCCACGTATATTATTTTTATATGGTGTAAAAAATAGTTTAATATCTGGGATGACGTGGAGTTCGAAAAAATTATTATATTTTCTTACTACATTATTTAATTAATTTCTCACTATTTCACACTAAACAAAGAATAATTTTACTATTGTATTAGTGACAATTTATTACTATTATTAAATAAATTGAAAGATAAATTTGAAAATTTTTACCTAAAAACTAAAAAAATAATATGCATTTATACATAAAATTAAAGCACAATAAATTGAATAAATACTGAATTAATTATTATTATTTATTATATTTATGAAATATATATCATGCTATTACTTGCTCATTTTTTAATTATGTTGGTTGGTTGGTATTTTGGGGCAATTGACACATTGCCCCAAAATACCAACCAACCAACATAATTAAAAAATCAACAAGTAATAACATGTAATTTAATGTTTTATTATAATTAATTTTTGAGAGATCTGAATTCATTCTTTAATTGAGTGTGCATTATTATAATTTGCTTTGTTTTTTATATAATTTTAATTGTTTTACTTTTTACTAACGTATTTATATGTTATATAAATAATGCAAAAAAATTTCAGATGATATGTATATATATATTCATTTTTTTCTGTACTGTACATAATTTAATTGTGTCAAAATAATGAGTGATACTAAATAATTAATAGTATTTGTCTTTGTGAGATAATTATATGAGACAAAAATCACGTAAAATTATCTCCGATATATATCACAGTTACATGTAAAAATAATTCTCTTTTGTAACACCAGAATGTTGTAATGAATTTTTATGAACATTAAAAATTCATTCCTGCATGCGGTTACTTTCATCAGTCAATGCTCCGACGATTTATGGCCTGATCATCATTCAAAATGTGTAATAACATTTTTAGACACAGCATAAAAAAAATCTCCGGTCCTCCATGTGAAATACTGAGAGAAAGTCGCAATTAATTTGAAGACGAGCCCGCGGAAATTGCGACACCTGCTGATGTCAAGTCGCAAATCTTGATTGACTAATTGACAAATGACATGCTGTGTTTGTCGAGACATCTGTTTGAATTTTACGATCATCAGGCGCGGATCCAGAAAAAAAAAAAATCAGTAGGGGCTGCCTCCATAAGGCCAATGTTAAAAAAAAATTGGAGTGGGAGGAATGCCTATATTGCTCATGTTAAATCTAAAATTCCGAAAATTCCCTGAATCCGCGCCTGCAGATCATTAAACAAGAGTAAATATTCGAGAGTAATTCGTTATTGTTATATAATGAATTATTTTCTATTTATCTATACCGAACTTAGGTCGAAGATGCATAAGAAAATCATGTGCATTTTACCTTCCCCCTCCTCCATTGACTTTCATTCATTTCATGCAACAAAATTGCATCGTGCGTATAAATAAAAAGTTAAGAAGTTAAGCAACGCCGCGCGTGGTTAGTAGTTGGATGGGTGACCATTTTCAACAAAAACCACGTTTCCCACCCAGGGGTAAAACGTTGCGCTTTTCCACTATGTGGTTCCCCTGGCTTTGGACCATTGCACTTCCGGTTCATTGACAAAAGCTGTAGCGTCCATCCTGGCTGAGGTTTCCACGTTTCCCTCAGCCGCAGGCAAATGCCGGGATGGATTTGCAAGGCCGTGGCCGCCCTCGTTCCAGAAGAGCCCGCGAAACGCTCAAGTTAGGGTTTCGGAAGGTTCGGGGTTTCAAGTAGTATGTAATTAGTAAATAGAAGTACCCAATAGGGTTTGATTAAAAACTAAAAAAAATAAATAAAAATAATGCAAAAATATAATTTTTCAGTTACAATAATAATTCTTGATGGCAACTAGAAATTTGAGGCTTGATATTAATTATAATTATTACATATCCTTTAATCTTTTAATTGAAGGTTATTTTTTATCATTGAAATAGTACCAACATGTCACATGATGATATCAGCATTCATATCATTATCTGGAAGTACGTATATACTTTTGGGTAACAGACTGATAACAATTTTAGACGTGTACAAATGTGCTAATCTGTTATCATATTTGTCTGTATTCTCAAATAACCCAGATTTTTTTGTATAATCATATCTTTCATAGGATCAATCTTATGTACACTCCTTGCCTCTGAAAATTTCCCTTCTGCAGTTTTGTTAATCACCATGTCTCGTAAGAATAACACAGGGCATGGTGATTAACAAGGCTGAAAGTGGGAAATTTTCAGAGGCCCGAGCAGTGTGCATATATGAATTAAAATATTATCTTCATATTGCATTAAACGTGATGTGCAGGCGCGGATCCAGAAAAAAATTTCGGGGGTTGGGGGGGCTGCCTCTATAAGGCCAATGTTAAAAAAAATGGAGTGGGGAAAATGCCTATATTGCCCATGTTAAATCCAAAATTTCGGGGGGGGGGGGGGGGGGGGCTGCAGCCTCCCCAGACCCCCCCCCCTGGATCCGCGCCTGGTGATGTGTACTTCTGTACGTACTTGAAAATTACCTCTCTAAAACGAATTAATTATAGCGAGTACACGTGTGATACACATAGGATATAAATTGCAAAAAAAAAAAATTATTATAAACAAAATTTTATTGAATTTACTTAATTAATTAGCATTATATATGGAAATATTTAACATGTCAAATAGGGAAATATGTGTATATACGTTGCATGATTATATGGCATAATATATACAGTATATTTTTTCTTGATTTCCATGCAAGGTATTAAATGACTTAAAAATTAAAAAAAAAATGACAATACATAACTCTAACATATAATACATATTATTATGTAATAAAAATTCACAAAAGTTATCCATATTATAGCATTAATTAGTTATAAATCTGTATAGGTTAATTAGCATCCATGACTTGTGATATGGTACTTTTAGTATATATATACCTTGCTTGCTACCCGCACCCCATTCCTTGTAATACTGTGTATGACTTTAGGTGAAATGAAGTTAAATCTCTATGAATATATTACAGAGTCTCTTTTCATAGAACACGGTGCTTTTCAGACGCTCCCCTTTCTCCACGTGATGCAACCAGCTGAACTTTAACCTCTCGACCACTTTCTCCTCCTGCTGAACGTTATGACACCAACATGTTGTGGGATCTTCATTCACAACTTTCGCACATTCAGATTTGGAGTTTATTAATTAACAACATTTAATTTAGACGTGAGCATGTGTTTATATATCGACCTGTTGGTATAATATAATATCCCCTACGCAACTTACACGCATGCAAAAATGGCGCTATATACCGTCCCGGAAAATATATGTGACTTCTGAAGTTTTTTCAATGTTCAAGCCATAAGACACAATATATCTGATGATTTATGACAGAAAACGTATATTCGAGGTATATTTTTAATATATTTACAGAAATTGCCAAAACAAACAAGTGACAACATAATGATAAATCAATTAGCATTTAATTGGGACGTTCCAGGCTTTCAAGAGGTAATTTTGTGGAATTTCTATAATTTATAGAAACGTATTTTTATTATTTTATATGATATAAATGTAAGATGTTATTAATGTTTACTATAATTATAATACATAATTATTATTATAAAAAATAATTTAGTATTTCAATTTTATGTAAAATATAAATAATATATTTTACAAATAATTCACTTTAATTTATTGACGAAAAATTTGCATGCAACTGAAAGTAAAATTGTAGTTATATATTTAAAATTTACTGACACATGTATGTAGTAAATAGTAATTATCATGCTATATAATTTTATTTTTACAAGCTCTAAAATCACGACTTGACGCAAATATAATCTACAACATTGTAATAAAAATTTCCCTTCATAAAACCTCATATTTTAATTTATAATTTAAATTTTTATATATTTATTATATCAATGTAAGATAGTAAAATTAATATCATATGGCATACATAAACGTGTACATTGCATGTATTTTAATTTGTAAAAGCATGAAAGGAGGTGGGGGGTCCTCTGTCATGATTATGCTATTGTATATCAGTTGTTTCGAGGGCCAATTCTTTCATTTTAAGGTTTCATCATCACTGGCATTTAATTGACATCATCAATAGCCAAAATTTGTAAGAAAAGGGAGGAGGGCAAATGTTATTTTATTTTTTTTTTGTAATGCGTACGTGGGCAAAAAAAAAAAAATGGCAAATTTATATAAAATTGTAAAGACGCAAAAAAAAAAAAAAAAAAAAAACTCCACGTATAAAATGTATAATATGAATCTATACGATGGCATAGCAACAAAAAATTGTGAAAATTATAATATAAACAGCATCAGAAGTCGTGGCATTACAATTAAGAGTATACAATCTTATATACATATATTTATCTTAAATTATATCTTCCCAAGCATTTCAATTTTGACATTAAGGTAGAGATAACGTCAATCAGCTGTTCGACGTAGTTCCCTTTGATTAACATGTAAACCTTAGCAAATTCACAAAAATTTTGAATTATGAATTTTTTTGAGAGGCAGATTTTAGTGCCTATAAAAGCCATAGAAAAAATTTCAAAACAAAAGTTTAAATGATACCTAATTTTTGTTTTTAAATTAAGTTTTAAGTTTGGCTCTGCATGAGAAAGCCCTATGCTGAAAATTAAAAAAAAAAAAGCATTAAAAAATCGGCTCGTTTCATTGTTTGATTTTTTTTTCTAGGCAGTAGGCACTAATATCTGCCTCTAAAAAAAATCAGAATTTTTGTGAATTTGCTAAGGTTTATATTATGTTAATCAAAGAGGACTACGTCAAACAGCTGATTAGCTTTATCTATACTTTAAGTTACGTTAACGGATAGTAAAATGAGCCTTATGAACAAGTGACAAAGGTGTAACCTGGATGGTAGAGTGAACGCTCCTCAGGGCGTACCTGGCGAGCTGGAGATTGAGGTCGCAGGAATGGCAGGTGAAAGTTGCAGAGAGAAATTCAACAGTGACATTTCTTCATGTTGGGAGATACGATTTTAGACCTTAATGAGATATCTGATGTTTCGTGGAAATTGTTACTACACTATTTTTAGTTCTCACTCACTCCGTATATTTAGAATAATATGTGAGTTTGTTATTATGTAATTTTTTATAATTATATTTTTTAATTAAATACATTTTTTATTTTAATTTTTAATTACAATATAAAAGCCATAGTTATTAAGTGTATGAAAATAATTGCATTGTAATTCTAAAGAAATTTTGCATGTAATATATTTTATTGTTATGTATATGATAATTATTATATAATTAAATACTATTTTTATTGCAGGATAGCAATTAAAATAAATTCTTTTGTACATGGAAATGACTTGTTTTTTATTTATAATTTTTATGTGTTTCAAAATTTTATTATTTAGGATTGCATTATTAATGTACACAAATTAATATAGTTAAATAAATACACATTATAATGAGTTCGTATTACACAACAATCTTGCCGGCATTTTTAAAAAATAATTAATTTATAATGCATACATTTTATTGTTCAAATTTTATAAACAAAAATAGTTAAAAGGATTTTTTTTAAACATAAATCAAGAGCAGTTATTTATTATGTAATGGACTAAAAAATACCCTAAAATTAATATTGAATTAATTAAAATAAAAAGGTAAAGTGTATATATTAAAATATGTTAACAATTATTTATTCAATGAATCTAAAAGAAAATATAATTGGGAATTTTTTTTAAATTTTTTATGACTAATTATAAATAGTGTTCGTCGGAAATCCGGTGTTTGATTGCACAATGCTGATGATTTGATGATGCAAGTTTCAAGTGAAACAAGAGTTAACAAAAATAACCAGAAAAAAAGGTGACATTATATTCGTGATGCGCATCTCACTTTAGTGCGCATTATATATAGCGATATACGATCGTCACTCGTCCATAAAAAATATCTATAGATATAGATGAAAAACGAAATGATAAAATAATCATTTTGTTAGTATATATTATTAGGTATGACATTTTTTCCCTTAAAATAAGCCTAAATGACCTAAATGAATATAATATATATTAAACTGATTTTTTTAAAATTGTATTATAATATAGTATAATTTTCGAATAGCATTGCATCTTATATAGGGATTCGATCTTGCATGTATAAGGCCATATAATAAGCATATTTTTATAATTTAAACATTAAAAACATGTTAATATTTTTATGTAATTATATTTTTAACAATATAAATATTATATAAATATATTTATGTATTATAATTATAATATATATATATTATAGATATATATATATTATACATCTAATTATAACTTCGTTAATTATAAAATATTCAATAAAATGTGGTTTGAACGCGCATATTTATTTTATTCGTCATTATGGGAAAAAATTATTCGTCACTTCTGCAAACTCTGATGTTAGCTAAATTAATTTCAGAGTATTTATTCTCAAGATTAATTTTTAATTAAATTATTCTTTGTTGTTCCAGACGATTTAATTAATTAGGATCGCGCGAGCATTTTACAGAAATTTCGAGCCTACGTGACAACTAGCAGGCTCTCGCGGCAGACTGAAAAAGCTTCTGGATGATGCAATTTAAATAAAAATTTCAGATCAATATTGCGTAACTTCTGAATCACACAATACCAAAATTTATAGCTCATTAAATGCAGAATTTATTATTTTATAGTTGGAAATTGAATTTTATGGAAGATATTTATTATTTTCGTGTAAAAATGAGATTAATATCAGCTTCGAGGCCAAAATTCGTCATCAGTCAAATTAGCCAACATTTTAAAATTTAACTAAATTAAGTTTGAGGATTAATACCATATCAAAAAGCCTCTGTGAATTCAAAATATGAACAATATTAAAATAATAAGCATTTGATGTTTAAAAAAAATATTTTTACCTATTATGTACAAAAGTATCCTGATTTTAAAATGGTGCTAAATTATTCCTAGATTTAGTGAAATATTTTTGTTATATTGGTAGTGGTCGTGGGAGGCGGAGGCCATGTTTACTTTTCCAATGTCGAATGATTCAGAAAGTTGCATGTATAAAATATCTTGTATTATGGTGATGAAATTGAGTGTTTTACATTAATTTTACAATGGAAATAGTTAAATCAAGTTATAGTTTAACTTTTGTGCTTCAAATGAATCAAGAAAGTGTTCAAAATAATCAAGAAATTGAATTTTACGAAAATATTATCTTCAGCCAGCTGTTTAGCACGAGAGACAGTTTGGATAGTTGGAAGATAAATTGTGACATTTTACCTTGTTTTATGGATGTACCTTATAAGTTACATCACTTAGGACATTCATTTGATAATATTCCGTCATATCTTGGTAATTTTCATCGGATAAAGCCACGCTTAATGCGTGATTAGTCAACAATAATTTATTCCTAAAAAAAAAACATTAATTTTTTTATTTAATTATTTTTAAGTGTGGCGGAAAATAACAATGAAGTTCCCAACAAACTTTGATGGTTCCCCAATATTAGGAGGCCCCTGTTCAATAACTCACAGTATAATAATAATGAATTGTCAAGCTCCAAAAGGTTTTCTAAAAGCTCCGTCGTCAAACCCTTGTTTTGTGAGACAGTTTCACTCGCAAACCCCTCCTCAAATTCAACCCTCTGTTGCGGCGATTGATATGGCTCAGAAAATGTGTCATCATTCCATAGCCATGCTGACTTATGCAGAAGTTGTCAAGTTACTTCCTTCTTGTGGCAGGTACGGACAAAAATAGAATGATGACTCGTCGAGTCAGATAACGAAAAAACACTGAGGATGTTGCTTGGTTCTTTCCTCTTCTGTAAAAAATAAAAACACTATGACGCACCATTTACATGCAAAGCTAAACAAGCAGAAAGTCAAAACCAATTTATATTTCCTAGCATTCTTTGCTCCCTGCTTTGCTTTTCTTGTGGACAGCGTCACCTGAAAACAAAGACTAAATTTGAGTTTGCTTTCTGCTTTTTTTGCTCTCTGCTTAGTATGTGAATAAAACTTTAATGTTTGATAAATTTGTAGATTTTTTTTAACTGAGGGCGTTAAATTTTTCTTGTTGTTTACATCATATAGATCAGCAACAATGTATATATATATATATATTTAATTTGTGATGTGAAGGCCAGTCGATGCTGCTTCTCTTATCACTTATACCTTGATGCCAATTGTCTTTCATAAAGTCTGTGTATAGACAAATTTAACAGCCCAGTAGGTATCATACATAACTAAAACATTCATTACTGTACCGATATGATACTGGTAACATTTACAAGATGCATTCATTAAATTTAAAGTAATAGTCCCTTAAAGTTGATAAGTCTATACCTTGCATTTAATATACTGTATCTCTCAATCTTATGACTACAGTACAACTTTTATCAAAATTTTAACAAATTCTATATTTCCCAGATAATAGAGATAAAGGTGCTTTCACATATTCGAAAATCGCTACGGAGTTCCGTAGCAATGCCGTAAGCCTTTCACATATTCTTGTTCGTCTGCGGCAGCTGCGGCGGAAAATCATGTGAATGCCGCAGCAAAATCAAACTCATCTTGATTTTGCTACGGAGTTCCGTAGAACGTGCCGAGAGGTGCTACGGAACAGCTACGGTGCGCCGCAGCAAAATCAACACATTTGCTACGGAGTAGCTACGGAGCGTTTCCGTAGCGATTTTCGAATATGTGAAAGCACCTTTATAGGGAGATAATACTGTAGATTATTATAGAGATACAAAAATGCTTTTGCATCCAAAATTCCTTTATACCAGGTTAAGCCAGATTTACCAATGTTTAAGAGCTTACCCTAAATTTTGGGTGTTGAAGGGGTTGGGGGTAGGAGTTGGTTTCAAATTTATAACTTTAAAAGTTAAAAGAGGAAAAAAAAATCAAATTTTCTAGCTTGGTGGCTTATGAAAAAAATTTCCCGCCGGGAAGCATTTGAAGCCTCTATATCGGGTACATTACCTGTAGACTTAAATAATACCTAAATTAAATAAATATATAAATAAAAAACACTTGGTATTCTAGTTATTAAACATGAACTTTATTTTTAGTAAAATTCCTTACAATAAGCTTCCCAGTAGAGCAACGACCTTGTATAAATTGAAAGTATTTCTGTAGCCTACTTTCACTTTCTTCGTGCATTCTTGCCAAGCCATGAACTAATCCGGTTTCCTTTTGTTTCAGATTGTCAAAGCAGATCATATCTGCTTCAAATCTTCAGCAATCCTCTCTTGAAAAAACATCCCCCTCCCCTCCAGTGAATCAACGGTTAGCAATGCTAGCGAAGGAGGTGGAAATTCCTGCAAGACAGACAAAAAATTCACACCCACCTCGAAATTTTTCTGTTATAAATACGAGACTTTCAACTCCCCCAGGGAAAATGTCTGCTCTTAGAAGTCCTCCCATCGTTAGCTCATGTCCGTCAATTAACCGAACTGCTCCGAAATTCCCATCAAAATCATCTTCTACGAGGCCTTTCATGCCTTCTAAAGTCGCCCCAAATATTTTGGTTCTCAAAAAAACGACAATCCCTACTACAAGTGTATCTCAAAGCACTTCAACGCCTCCTAAAAAGTTAGTAACTTTACCTAAAGAAGCAACAAAAATGATTGCGTCAAAATGTCTGTGGCGTTGTGAAAACCAAAGAGCTACGTCCCCAAGTGTAAAAAATCCTTCATATACTCATTTCCAATCTCACAAAGTACCTGACAACAATTTAGTCAATAAAGAAAAGACAATATTATCTCCTCCTCTGAATAGAACCAAGTGGAAGTATTGTAAGGAAAAAAATTTCGTTCCCAAGAAAAATCGTAATCAAAATAAATTCTGGCAAAAGACTCCAAATATTTTATCGTCTTCTTGGAGAACTCCACTCAAAGTTGAGCCCAAAGTTGAGTGTTTAGTTGAGGCTGTGGAGATGGCAGCTAAACCAGCGGAGATCGTCGGACAGTCAGAAGAAGCAGAGGAGGAGTTTTACCGAGCCAGGAGGCAGTCGGAGTCCTCGCAGGTTGGTTGTTGTTTTGTGAGAGTTGCCACAAAGAAAGAGTCATCATAGGAAGTTCAGTAACCAGTTCAATGGATTCCTGACAACAAGCTGGTTCCATTGAACTGGCTACTGAAGCTTCTATGACCACCCCACCACTAACTGCACAAACTAACTCCCCCTCTTTTCTCTCTCCAGACAAGTGAAGACAGCGTAGTTGTGTTTGATCGAGACTCCGGCTGTTGCTACGCCAGCGAGGTTTCTTCGTGCGACAGTGAGAGCGACAGTGATGACGACTCTACGCTCAGCGACAGTAGTGTCTCCTCACTGTCGCACCTGGCTGACTCCGGGCTAACTTCCGAGAGTGAGGAGGAAGAAGTGGAGGGACCAATACTACAGGTCGGTGGACATTTACATGTGCCAAAACTGACGAAACTCTTTCCCTTCATGTCCCCCATCAGCTGTTATTTATTTATTTTTACTTAAAAAAGTGTCATTGCGGCTAAAAAAGAAAGGGTTAATTTGCTGAAAAAAATGAATTCGTCGCCTCAAAATGCAAGTCAGATAAGTACATAGAAATTTCATACTACTGTACTGAACTATTTTTGTGCTCTATATGAGGTTCACACTTCTATAAAATTTTTGTGAATTTGTATTTTTATATTTGCTTATTAAATTCAATACAGTGTATAGTAGTTATTTGTATTGCATTCTGAGGTGGCAAATTATAGCTAGATTTGTAATAATTATAATTCTTAATTCAGAAAAAGATACTTCTGTAATTTAACTCGTAGATGTTAAAGTTTCCAATTCATTCACTACTTTTTTCTGCACTGAATCGTCTTATTATTTTACAAAAACAAATATTATGTAAAAAAAGTTTAATATTTTCAGTGTTTCCCCATCTACTAAGCCACTTCATTCTTTTTATTGGTCATTCACCACTGACATTAATCTCCCCTTATGTTCACAAAATCGTCGTTTGTTTCAGGTTGGCGACAGTGCCCGTTTGTCGCTGCCCCCCCTCCAGCCCCTGCCGCCCGCCTCCCGCCTGCGCAGTCAGTCCAAGTCGTCTCTGAGCGACGAAGACAGTGACGACGACTTCATTGTCTTCGGATCTGACTCGGAGGAGGAGAGTTGTGACGAGGTGAGGGAGATGGCAGCACCGTAGGATAGCCAAGCGAGGTTCACAGGTCAAGACATGCATGAAATTCATGCATCAATTTTTTTAGGACCCTTTCCACGGCAAAATTTCAAAAATAGCATTGTGTGTTTGAAAGTTTCCCGGCATAATAAGTCCTGAAATACTTGAACGTGATTGGCTTTTAACATTGATCAAATTGGTAGCTTAGGATATTGTAGCTAAGTAACGTACCTCATACAGATTATGTCATTAATTTGACTTGAAATGTTAAAAGGCTTAGCGAATCATATTCCAGCATTTCGCGTCTGGAGTAATGAGATATCTGCCTACAAAATGATCTCGAGTGCAATAATGAGTTGTCTGCTATTTAAAGGTAACAATGAGTTTTATGCTCTAGTGATTAACATCTCATTGTTGCACTTACAGCAGACAACTCATTGTTGCGCATTTGTGTTAGGAAAATTGCTCATTATTCCAAATGAGGGACGATTTAGGCCCCCTTATGTTAAAGGGAAACTAACAAGTTAGACACAGGCCTTATGAATGACGTCTTGAAAGAGGTTTGGTAACCAACTTGGTGTCAAGGAATGAGTATGAGTGATAAGATGAGGCACATTGACTCCACAAATTCAATACACATAGGTGCTGGTGAGTGTAGACACTTCTTAGTTTCCCTTGAATACCGTGGGATTTTCAAATATGCTCATCCCTGCATTTTTTAACTGCATACCATTTTGAATTTTATGTTGCAATGGGCCCTAAGAAATTTGTATGAAGTAATGCACAAAATTCATGCATTTCATCCTATTGAAGAATTCTTGCAGCCAAATAAGTTCGTGAATTTTGTGCGTCATTTTAAAATATTTTGGAAGGAACTTATTAAAAAAAAAATAGTATTGCAGGGGTGCGCACGTTTGAAAAACTTGCTACCAAAATAAATTTATGATTCTTTTAATTTACAATGATATATATATATTTTTTTTTGTCAATTTCAAGAAAAAAAAAATGTATTATATTCCTTGGTATTTTGATTTAGGACAAAACTTCGCAATTAAATTAAAATGCTTGTGATTTAATTTGGATGCTAATTAAAAGATAATACAGTATATTGCATTGATAAATGTTGTACATACACAAGTTAGTGCAGTTATATTCTTTTAATAAATTTAATATGAAATTGCTATACTGTAATTAAAATTTTATCTGTTAGAAAATAATTTGTTTTTTAGTACTATTTCATTAGATTTATTAATGCTGGAACATATTTTCATCACTATTATACATTAATTACGATATACAAAAAACACAGAATTTTAAAAATCAAATCAACTCCAACCAAAATATTTTATCAGACTAACAAAATCAGAACGATGTGATAAATAGAGATATGTACAGTATCTCTAAACACATAATTTTTTTTGTTGGACATTTTTCTCCTCTTTCTTTTTTTTCCCCCGATTCCAGAATATTCTATTTCCTCTTCTATCTATTCTACCTTTTTAATATTTGATATGTAAAAAAAATCAATTTATCATCAATTTTTAAAATTAATAAATTTTAATAATGGCTGGATAGCTAAACATTGTATATACTGTAATAATTTGCTATTTATATTAATTATTTTTGTACGCTGACCAGTAAAAAGTGCCGGTAATTATTATAAAATAAAAATTAATTATCTCAATATATAAGTATAAAATATTACAACATTTATGGTTTATTTTTCTTAAAATTGAATACATAATCAATATATAAATAAATAGAGAGATACGAACAAAAGAAATACACAATTGTCATCCTACTTAATTAAACGAATTCTGCTCTCCTTTCTTTCTTTTATATAAAAAAATGCCAGCTAATATTTATTAAATCTTTCATACAATTTACAATACTAAAAAATATTTTCTTCTCCTCCACATTTCATGTTATTATATTACCCCACATGTAGCAATTAGTAAAAATATGATGAAATAATAAAATAATTCAACTCACCCATTACCACAGTTAAATAAACTTGTAGCATCTTACTCTGTCACAATCAAGAGTGTGTGCTCAAGGGTGACAGGCTAAATATAACCGTGAGCAGTCACCAACAAGTATTGGCAAGCACTATACATAGATAGAAGCACAAGCTTTGTTAGAGCTTTGTTAAATAAACCATTGACACGGGTAATAATGATCTACAGGATTCCGATGATGCTGGAGAAACCGTTACTGACGGAATGGAAAAGAAGAAAAGAACCCGCATGAGACCCAGGGTAAGTGGAATGTTTTGATTATCTAATTGGTGATGATAGAGTGTCGGTAATTTTTAATTAATTTCACAACTTTATGTGCAATTATTTTATTTTATTGTTATTGAAATATGAATAATGCATTGATTATTTTAAAATTTGATCAAAATTATCGATGAATCCATCTCATTCAATGTTTTTTTAAATGAAATTTGTTTGATCTATTTTCATTTTTTGCCACGTAAATGTCTTGATTGACACAAAATTCAATCAACCAATCAACAGTTGAATACTATTTTAATACAGTAGTGGTATACAGCATTTAATTATTTGAAAAATGTAATTATTTTTGTTATTTTTACATTGTTAAGTTAACAGTTTGCTGTGGTACTTTCATACAATAGTTTTTATTACTTTTAATATTATTGTAAATAATGCGACAATTAAATTTTTTATGAGAATAAAAGGTATCTTACTTTACTAGCGTAATTACAGTACAGAACTTAAGGTTTGAAGTTAAATTAAAAGTGAAATTAGTACAGTAATTCAATTAATTAGAATTAAAGTGTTTTTTTGTTCTTTAGTACAGAAAAAGTAGCTACGTAGTTATATAACTGTATCAAGTTTCAAAATGAAGAGATCAAACTAGATTATTTTTTTCAGACATATAATAAAAAGCTTTTAAACTGCAATTAAAATCTAATGTCACTTTGACTATCATGTTGACAGCTTTATTTTTGTCTTTTTAACTTACACTTTTTTTCCCCCACTTAACTTCTTTAGATTTATGTTTTGTTGAAATACTAATATTTTTTGGCAATCTATCAAAAGCTTGCATCTGTTTCTTTAAAAATGATTTTTTTTTACAATACAACTTCAGCTACATCAAAAAGGTGTTAAACTTTATTGTACACTTTACAATTTTACCCTCAAACCCCTTTATTTTCAATGTTTTTTTATAATTTGATTTATATTTCTTAGAATAGAGTATTGACCTCAAAAATTTTTATTGCTAAAATGAATAGAGGGTGCAAAATTATGCCACTCTCATTTTTTTTTTTTTTAGATTTTTGAGAGCCCGGTAAGTAAATTGCTAAAAAGTTTTGCCGAGTTTGGGTTTGAACTCACGCTCCTTTTAGCCCGTATCTTTTTATTAGGCGTCACTTTCTCTGTACTTTCAATAATTTTTTAAAAATATTTCCCAGACTTTAAAAAATGTAAAAAAAAAAAAAGAAAAAAAAAATCAGAGTAGCAAAACTTTGCACCCTCTATCCATTTTTGCAATAAAAAAAATTGAGGTCGATACTCCATTAGTGCAGAGTAATGAGTTATCTGCTATTTCAGGTGAGCGCAATGAGCTTTTTGCTTTACCAACTTACAGCTCATAATTGGTTGCACACACCTAATACAGCTCAAGATAGCTCATTAGTTCCGACGAGGGACATTATCTTTAATTGTAGTTACACTAGTTACAAATCTTCATCTCGCTGTGGCAAATAAAGCAGGGAAAAATTATATGGTCTAGGAGTGTACACGAATCAAGTATCACACATTACCTATATTTACAATGATGAAATAAGTTGGAATTTTGCCAAGCCAAGGTATTGCAGCAACAATATCGCTGAGTCATTGTTATGACTGGGTGATAAAAAAAATGACATTGCTTGCATTCCATTCTTCAGTATAGTGAAAAAAAAAAAAAAAAAACTTTGTAGCAGTACAGTAATGAGCAATATCAATTAAACTTTACTTTAGCATTTTTTTTATTGGTAATCAGGTAGAAATTTTACAATTTTGCCTTATTTGATTATTTATTTATTTATTTATTTATTTATTTATTTATTTATTTATTTATTTATTCATTTATTCATTCATTCATTCATTCATTCATTCATTCATTTATTTAAATTTGACCTTAATTTTTACAAAAAAAGAAAGAAAGAAATCCCCTAATAATACTGTATTACCTTATCAATTAAACATAACAAAATTGGGCCAATAGAATTAAGATTGCAATGTTATCTAATACAAAATTTCCCTAGTTCTTCTTTGAAATTAATTTTTATCTAATCTTAAATTAACCCAGTTTTCAAGACCATGCTTTTTTTCCCATTAGTAAAGTTAATGAAGCCTAGACTAATTAAACCCACTCTGACAAGATACTCTCAACTCTTTGTTTTGCGACAAATTATTTTACCTACCTCTCAATTAACTGAAGTAAGATGGATTGTTTTTATAATTATTATAATTAATTTTGTTGTTTTACTGTCCATCAAATTAAGATTAATGATCAATTCGCTTCTTTGTTTATGTATTTTTAGTTCATTAGAAAGATATATATTTTTTTATTTGTAATTAAAATTAAATAATTAAATTGTTGTGACTCAAAAGATATACTGTAATAATCACTGTTGTTGATTTCATATTGACAAGTACATCTCTGTACTTATAATGGACAACATACATGAAAAAAATTTATTGCAGAAATGAATAGAGGGTACCAAATTATGCTACTCTGAATTTTTTCAGATTTTTTTGAGACCCGGAACGATTTTTAATTAATTATTGAAAGTCCTGTGATTTCAGTTGGCACCCCTGAATCCTTAATAAAAAAGATAGAGACTGGACGCCTATTAACGCCTCCAGGGGGCATGGCCGCACTTTCAATAATTATTTAAAAATAGTTCTGGGTCTCAAAAAAATCTGAAAAAATTCAGAGTAGTATAATTTGGTACCCTCTATTCATTTCTGTAATAAAATTTTTTCATGTATGTTGTCCATTACTAAATCCATTATACTTTCAAGTGCCACTAAAATATTCTTTGAAAACTAGCATGTAAAAAAGAAAATTAAATAAGGGGGGGGGATAGTTTCTCAGCACTAACTAAAGCTTAATAATTAGAATATGTATTCTACCTCCAACCCCCCAAAAAGGGGAGTAATTTTATGAAAAAAAAAAAAATCCTCTTAAACCTTGCTTAAGGGAAAGGGAACGCCAGAGTTGCGCCGCGATCGCAGCGCCTCTATATCAATATTCAAATTGTCCCACTCTAAAGATACCACGCAAGTCACGGCAGTTTTATATTCAATTTATTTATAAATAATGAGTTAAATAATAACTGTTATGGTTGTTTTATTTATAAAACTTTATTTTCATTACTATAAAACATTTTTGGAAAGTTTTTACTTTATGTGAGTGGATTATAAGCGTTGTTTTGGTTCATTAGTCAGCTTGTTTCATTCGCCAGTTGTTTAATGGCCGACCAAAAAGGGGTGTGTTAGACGTGCGAGTGTCAAAACTCGTGCAGTTATTATCAATTTACGTCGCTCCCACTCTCATAATTGTCTTTTTTTTTTGCTGTGAAGGTTTGTCCTAGTGCATTAAGTTTGTTTCTAGTTTTTTTTAAAAATCGGACGATTGGATTATAGAATTTTTCTAATGTCACTGAAATGCAGCGTATGCTTGTTCAATAAATGGGTTTAGTTTCAATACACGTAACTCGGAAACTAGATCGTATTTGTATTGACGATATTTTAAGAGCTAATGAACGACATAGAGGAGAATATTTTGAAATATTTTCGGAGGAACAAATGAGAGTGGAAAATTTAACATTGGTGGCGTTACCTTACCCTTAAATGTTGAAACAGTTATTTATTTATTTATTTTTGTTGTTTACTTTTTTTTTAATGTTGATATGATAGTGAGAATTAGTTTAATTTTAGAAGAAGCCTTTATTATTCATATCATCTAACTTTTTATAATTTTTACTCTTAATATAATCTTTTATCAAACACAAATATTACAGATACATTTAGATCTAGATAGATAACATAGACAAAAATCAGAAACATAAATTGAGTTATAGGACATAAAACAATTCAGTGTTTGTTGAATATAATACTATATAAACTCCCCATATTATATTTCTGAAGAAACATGGTTGTTGTATCATCTTACATTGAAAAAAGTTAGCTGGAATAGGTTTCATTATAATGTAATGTAATATAATATTAATATCGTCTCGATCTGAAGGTTACTGAAGGTCAAAGAATGATGTGATGTAGAATAAAGTTTATACTTTTCCTTGTTGACACTCCAGCCTTATCTCAAGTACTTTGAATTGACTGCCATCTTGTACTGTATCTTTTTTTTTTATATCAACTGTGTATGTAATAACTTTATCATTGAAATATACAGTAACATACAGTAACTTTTTTAATACATGCTTTGAAATGCTTTTATTTTTTTATTTTTTAACCTTGTATGTTCTTTTTCTGCTAAAAATAAAAATCATTTGCCTCCTTAAAAGTTGTCATTAAAAAACTCCACAGTCAGTTCAATGCAACCAGCTTGTCGTTAGGATTCTATTGAACTGGCTACTGAACCTTCTATGATGACTCTTTGTTATCCATGGAAGGAATTGTCATAGAAGGTTTAGTAGCCAGTCCAATGGAACCAGCTTGTCGTCAGGAGTCTATTGAACTGGCTACTGAACCTTTTATTTTAACTCCTTCCACACAAAATGACATTTTAACCAACCATCATTTTCCTGTGTGTCCACAGGTCAGGTTTGCAGAGACTGAGGAGATTTGCTTGTTGTACGACGACGACGATTGTCGACAAGCTCGCTGCGGGGAGTGGGAGGAGATGGCAAGAGACCGTTCTCGATTCAGAGCCCGCATCGCCTCCGCCGCGGAAGTTCTGTCTCCCGTACTGTCGTCCGAGCACCGACAGCAAGTCCTGGAGAAGATCACAAAACGCAGCGACAACTGCAAACCTTCTTAGCGAATATCAGTGTGTAAAGACTTCTCAAATATTAGGAAGATTTTATCCATCATGTTCAATTTATCAACTATTTTTGTCAAAACATCAACAAGTTATTGTATAATTGAAGAAAGACAAGCCTTAATAGTGACTCATATCATCCCAATTTGAATAGAGGACTTTCAAACGTTAGGGCAATTTTCTTCATAAGATAACATTTGAATTTTTTGTCAGAAAAGCTACATATTTTAAGGGGGGGGGGGGAAATATTACAACCATTACAGCTTGGTAAAGAAAATAATAGGTCAAAGGAAAAATTGCACTATGTTTAATTTGGCTCTTTAGTAAGTGAAAATTGCTTTGTTTTGACTCTGAACACTAAGTAATTTTTCCCTGTACCTATAATTTTCTTGACCTAAACATTGCTAGTAAAGCTACTAATTTGAAGAAAAAAAAAATACGGCACGATTTTCATGGTCTTTTGATTTTGATTTTGACTCAAGACTTTTTTTCTCTCTAAAACCTTGCTCTCATCCATTTCACATTCGTTTAGACTTTGATAAGTTTTGATAGGACGGTGGGAACATTTAAAATTAGCCAACTTGAAGCCTCTATTAGCCCCCTCTGCACAGTCATAGCATCATAAAATGGCTTTAATTTGATTTATTTTTAAATTATTTCAGATAATAAATAATTCATAAATATTATAATTTTGATTTCAAAAAAGTTATTATGGCAATATATCAGTATCATCAAATTTTATAAATTAATAGTTCTGCTCCGTGAAAATATAAATATTTGATCTTGATATTAATTTGTGAAAAGTCTTTGTTTTATGTCACTGCAAAAGGTACAAATACATAAGCCTTAAGGACAATACCATAATTTAGACTGTGAAAATATTATACCCATAAGTTTAAATTTGCTTTTATTCAAGTGGTTTATTAGTTTTAAAATATTGATATGATAAAATATTATGATAACAGTATTTTTATTACTAATTTTAAAATTAAATTCATTTCTTCAACTTTTTTATTTCTAATTCTCATTTATCATTTTTGCTGGCATTTTTGTTCAATTCATTTATAGCTTTTATTATTTTGTTTGCTATCCAGTACGTAACTTAAAAAATTATTAGAAAGATATATCAGTACAAAATTGAGACAAAAATTAGTCAACAACCTTGAAAAGTGGGAGTTTAATTTGACTATAGAGACAATGTCACTTAAATAAAGAAAGCTTGTGTTTCCACGTTAACTTATCTTAAAATAAAGTGGGTAACCACCGTCACTAATAAGTTAGTATTGGTTGACATCCAATTTTGTGTTTGTTGGATCACGTCCAAACACACAACTGCCAAGATTTAATTCTTCCTTAATGAATCAGACTCGTTTAGTCAACTTTTATGTGTCTTTCTGTTGCTATATAACCTCTGTATTATAGATTGTAATTTGACTTGGTTGAATTGATGTTATTATTATAATTTAATATCCTTCTACTGTGATTTGTATAAATTTTGAAATTATTATCATTATTATCTGGTTTTATATTTAAAATAAATAAACATTTATATCTATTTGAGTGTTTATTTATAAATTCAGAAGAAAAAAAAAATACACATATAAAGCTAGTACATGTACATTATTTAAATAATATATTTTAATAAAAAATAATTTGCATTAAGGAACATAATAATAGTTTTATTTTTAATATTATTATATGGACAGATCTTTTTAGTATTTGAGTTTAAGTTTTTTCTGTATAAAGTCATGGAACAATTATGATAAAAAAATTAGTGCAATTATATCTGATATTGTGCTTTAAAAAATATAATAAATTCACTTTATTTTTGACTGACTAACATTAAATTCTATTGATAGCTTCTTTTTTCTAGTCCTTAATTTAAAACTTGAAGCAATATTTTAATGTTTATATAGAGCGCTGCGAATTTCAGATACACAATTGTACAAACAAAATATAATTTATTTAAGGTAGAGATAACGTCAAACAGCTGTTCGACGTAATCCCCTTTGATTAACATGTAAACCTTAGCAAATTGACAAAAATTCTGAAATTTTTTTGAGAGGCAGATATTAGTGCCTAAAAGCCATAGCAAAAGTTTCAAAAACATTTAACGAGCCGATTTTTTAAAATTAATTCTTTAGTTTGGCTTTCCATGGGAAAGCCCTATGCTGAAAATTAAAAAAAAATTAATTAAAAAAAATCGGCTCGTTAAATCGTTTTGAAATTTTTTCTATGGCTTTTAGGCACTAATATCTGCCTCTCAAAAAAATTTCAGAATTTTTGTCAATTTGCTAAGGTTTACATGTTAATTAAAGGGCATTACGTCGATCAGCTGTTCGGCGTTATCTCTACCTTAAGGGTAAGGTAACATGTCCAATGTTAAAAAAAATCCCTCACATGAAAATGGAGAGCCAAAATAAAAACTTAATTAAAGAAAATCGGCTAGAATAATTGTCTTGAAATTTTTTATATGGCTTTTAGGTATTAAAATCTGTCTCCCAATTTTTTTTTGTGAATTTGCTAAGGTTTACATGTTAATCAAATGGGACTAAAAACCAGCTGATTGGTGTTACCTTGCCCTTAAACAAGTATAAACTACTCAACTAGTAGAAATTTGCTGTAGTAGACAGTAATTTTAATACAATTAAAGATTATTTTGTCATAGGCTAAAAAAATATACTTATATAGATAGTGAACCATTCTGAAAATTGCAGCAAACCTTTCTATAATATATTTTTAATAAACATAATCAAAATTGGTTTAGCTTTTGAGAAATTCAGCATAAAAGGATAGCATTAATTTAAATTTACTGTGAATAATAGTCAAATCAGAATCTATTTCACACAAAAAATTAATTTACAGACCATGGCTACCAACCTTTCCCACCCTTATCCCTGCTCTTCGAGCTCCAAGTTTGTAAGAGTGTATGATCTTGCGAAAAGAAAAATCTCATAAACCAAACCTTTTTTTCCCCCTTATTTTTTTTTACAATTTTAGTTCACTATCCAAAAATAATGAGCTGAGGCAGCCACATTGACATCAATCCTTTAAAAGTCATTCAGAATTACATTTTCCTCATTTAATTTCAAAATTAATTAATTTAATTATGAGCTTATAGTATATTTCATGGACAGAATTAAGTAGTTTTTCAATGTATTTGAGCCACAGAATTAATGAGCAAAGTAAATATGAGCTCTATGAAAATATTAGGAATAATATGAGCTTGAAATTGTTGTCAAAATATTTTCTTCAATAACCCTCTTATTCATTTACATGACAATAAGTAGTCAGTCTAGTAAATTAAGGCAAATGCAAACGAAGGCACACAAAACATAACACACACAATATTTTCAAATAGTTATTACAATATAATTATATATAGCTACCATCTACATAGTGATATGATGTGTTGTTAAAATATTATATTAGTATAATTGGCACACAAATGGCTAAGATTAAAATATATTTTTTTACATTGATTCAAATAATAAAATACAATTCAGAACAGATTTTTTTTTCTTTAAGGGTAAGGTAACGCCACCAATGTTAAAAAAAATCCCTCTCACAAAAATTCTGAAAAAAAATTAAAATGTTCTCCTCTACACCCCCTATCAGTAGCTAAAATATCAGGTATACAAATACGATCTAGTTTTTGAGTTATGAATTTTTAAAGTTGACCAATTTAACATGGGAGTTTCATTTCTCCATGTTAAAGTAGTCAACTTTAAAAATTTATAACTAAAAAACTAGATCGTATTTGTATACCTGATATTTTAGGTACTGATAGGGGGTATAGAGGAGAACATTTTAAATTTTTTTCAGAATTTTTGTGAGAGGGATTTTTTTTAACATTGGTGGCGTTACCTTACCCTTAAATGGACACAAAAATTCATGTTACAAAGATTTTTCAGAAGTCATAACCTCAGAAAATAAGTTTCTTATAAACCAAGAGGTTTTGATGTTATTATGGACCTTATGCTTCATGTACTCAAGGTTCATAATAGCATCAAAACCTCTTGAATTATACGACTTATATTCTGAGGCGAGGAAGTCACAAAAGTTTATAAAATATAAACGAGTCAAGTTGAAATTTTAGGTATGGAAATCATGGCATTGCATTTTCCTACAAGAAGTGTCAAATTTTTTGGACCTAGATTTACCCAACCAGAGCACAGTATCAGAGCTTGAGGCAAACATAAAGCTTACATAATACTCAATCAAAATTTTTTGTAATGTTTTTAACAACTCTTGGAGTGCAATTTTTAATTTGAGGTCTAAATTTTCAATGAAATACTTTTCTCCTCCTTTAGAAGAAATTTTGAAATTTATTTTGAAAATTAAAAAAATCGGAGTAACAATTTTATCGCTCTTAGGGAGGGGGTACAATCTATATTTATTTAAAGATATTTTTATGTTTTCTTTTATAATTTTCTGTCCACTTAACTGACTTAGTTTAAGCTAGATTACATCATTTAATTAATTTAATTACCTAAATTCTGAGTATAGCTGCACATTTCTTTCACTATTATAATGATTTTATTTTTAACAGTCAGTGTTAATAGTGTTACTAATTAATACATGTATTACTTGAATCAAAATATACATCTAATTTTAAATTACAATTCACATAACTTCTTTTTATTTATACAAGATTAATAAAAAATACTATTTTAATCAAAAAAATAACTTTGGACATCAAATTTTATGATTTATATTAAAAATACAATTAATAACCAAAAAGAGATTATTTTTTTCATGTATATATTGAGATTTATTATACAATTATTTGAACCAAGATTAAGGCAGTTTTGAGATAGTTACGTGATTTCTTACTCACGGCAAGATTCAGAAATGCTTACAATTAATTGCATCATCGTCAAATTAATTTATATTTTTAACGTAAAATTTTCGTACTTCTTACCAGTTGTCAAGGAACTCAAATCCGGTCTTTGGGATGTTCTGGAATAATTAAAGATTTATAAGTATGCCATAATACAAGGTGAGGTACATTTTATGTATTTTGCTGTCTTTGCATTGTTTCAGGAGCCCAGAAGAATGCGGGAAAGAGTTCTGAGAGCCTAGTAAGTCCAAGCATGGTTACAAAATAACTCTTACTGACAAGGCTAAATAATATCGGCCTGGCCACACTCGAAATGGTAAAATGGCATCAAGGGTATTGTTTGTATTGTTTCAATCAATAGTGAAAATGGTCTATCTACATTTGTATAAAAAAATACAAATTTATCAGGAGTACCAAATTATGCATCTATGATTTTTTTTTAGATACTTTTAAGCTTGGAAACAAATTATTTTTAAAACAGTAATGCCAACCAAACTTCTTAATAATAAAAAAAGAGTATGGGACTGGCAAAACTTTCAATAAACGATTCAAAATGGTAAATACTCAAGAAAGTGGATTTCATTTTTTATCAGAGTTGCGTATTTGTACCCTCTTCTCATTTTTATGCTGAAGTATTGCATTAATATGGGTGGAAAAAAGTTGAATACACTATGACAGTCCTTGCATTTTTTGGTTCAAATTACAGTTTACCGCCCAAAAAAGTTAAGTATAGCTGACATCTAATTAGTATTTCAAATATACAGTACCTCCGGTTTCAAGATTTGACGGCATTCATTAAATAAAAATGTAATTGGTGACTCACCGCTGCATTGTCTGCGCTGCCGGGAGGAGGGGTGGGGGGCAGCAGGGGCAACTCTCCCTCCCCTCCGCTCGCGTGCTCCGACAAATCCTCCTCGTCTTCACTCTGGGCCCTCGGGGCTGCCTTGGTGACCTGGGGACAACGAGCTTTGAGTCAAGGGATGTGTTTTACCTTTTCTAAGATGAATGATAACTTCCAACAAACGACTCATGTATATTATGTGCATCCATGAAGGACACCAATACAAGACTAGCTTATAAACTGATAGGATCCAATTATTTCATTATAGAAATCAAAAATATGTTTTAACTCAAAACGACGAATCAGTATTCTGACTTCCTGGCAGTTAGAAATCAAAAGGCTCAAGATATTAATCCCAAGTTTTACAACGCTGATGCTATGACAAATAAAAAATTGTGCTTGCCTCAACTAGATAAATCCAATTTCAGAAATGTATTAAATTGCCAAGCTGTTCATGGTTTCTACCATCTAATTTACAAATCCTCTGGTTATCATACAGCTTAACAATCTTGTATTTGTAAATTGTGTAACCAACATTGTAGCAAATATCATTTAAATATCTGTAAATCTAGAATCAAACCTATCAGCGATTATGCCAAGGGAGACAATATAATCTCTACTTTAAATATCATACAGTATAAGCACCAAGATTTTCTTATTATTTTTATCATGTACAGTATCCACAATGTTTGATATGTTATTATGATGTACAATCTCAATATTGCCCATCATTATTTCTGTATTGCTTAATTGTTTGTCTGTATTTTTGTATACACTTATCTATTTTTGTAACCATGTACAGTATCACAAACCTTAGTTTACGCATGGAAGACATTTTGAATAGAAAATAGTACCGTTTTGCGTTACGACCTTAATTTTTTAACGATAGGCGCTCGATTAGAAAAAAACATCACATCCCTAGTTTAGTTTGCCGGTATATGAGAACGCCACGACCGTGGGCGCGGCAATCCGCTTGCCTAGTGGCCATCCCAAGTATCTAATAGACTTTTAACCTGTTATTAGTACTGACATCATGGTTTAATATTCATTAATTTAGCGAACTTTAAAACCAAAACAGAAAATGAACGCTGCCATGATTTTTGTTATTGTGACGTCACAGGAGCTCGAAATCGATTAATTAAATCGAACCGAATCGAACTAAACCGATCAGCTGAGCTGAAAAAAGGCCTTCGTTTTAAAATAAAAGACAGATCGGAATATACGTCTATATACGCCTCCAGAAGCTATAATAAATCCAGAATGTTACTTTTAAATGCGTAAGGGTGCTTATTTTTTTTAATTTCACCACTTTTTTTCAAGTTTTTAGCATTTTTGGTGTCGACGTTTTGTCACAACAGCGGCTCCATGCGGCCCCACTGGCCCCAGGCTTTCGTCTGGAAGAGGTGCAAACTGGTCGAAGTGGTGGCGACGCGATTTTTAAATCAAATTAAACTTACTTTTTTATACTTTTTTCTAATAGTTATACATATTATAGAAGCATGTAATATTTTTAAAAAATTCCATAGTTTAAAATAACCTTGTTGTGGGACATTTTTAAAAAATGAAGATTACTACGCCTTGGCGACGTCTAGTCTGTGATCTCAGGCGTAATCTAAGGCTTGTTTTACTGTATGTATGTTGATCTTAATTTTATTATATATGTACACTTTTTGTGTTTAATAAAAACTAATACGTAATAATAATAAAAGCCACCACAATCTACCTTCTCCACGATTGGCACCGAAGATTTCCTGGTGGGCGGTGGGGGAGGTTTCTTGATAGGTGTGGCTTTAGCGGGGGGAGGAGGTGGGGGCGGTGAGCGAGGTTTGAGCACCGCCGGCTTGATGATCTTCGGGGCAGAGGCAAGCTCCGTCAACAGACTCTCCCTCTCCACACAGCCTTCTCCGACAGATTTGCTGTAACGTCACAAATCAAGATGATGAATATCGTACATAATGTAACTATGAAGTTTTTCAGCAATCAATTTGATATTCTCTGTGATGCAGAGAGGCCAGTGGCAGCGTGATGTGATTTTTTTTTATATATAGAGAAAGGGAGAGAGAGCAGCAAAAAATTTACAAGAAAATAATACGGTACTTGGTATTTTGTTGTGTTTTATAGTGGGTCATGTAACATTAAAATAAAACAGGCACAAATAGTATGAAATAATAATACGGGACCAACTGCTGATTAAAGAATAAACCTGCCCCCCTCTCTACGAGAAACCAAATTTAATTTCTTGGCGTAATTGAACTTCTTTTCATATCTGTGAAATGTTATTGAAGTTAATATTTTGAAAACATCTACATATTTTTTCTCTAATTTTGAATAAAAAATTTCATGGTGGTTATTTATTTTACTTTATTTTAGATTTTAATCCTGGCCAGTGAACTTGAGACTAAAAAATGTGCTAAATGTTAGCACCAATTTAGCCCATGGTTAAGTAAAATCTTAAAAACTCACTGTTAAGAAATCTAGGATTAAGTGAAGTTTCAGTGCTTTGTGAATGCCCCACCCTGCAGGTACTTCCCCAAACTAACCTGTGTGCATATAACGGTCTCAGGGAGCTATATAGAAAGTGGGTTGCTATGTTACTTTCCCTAAGACGCCGTAACTACTGTACATTTATTTAATTTTAATTTCCCAAAGAGTTGTCAGAAATCATACATAGAAATAAATGAAAATACAGTAAATACAAAATACTTGTCTGGTAATATAATGCTATTTTTTTTTTGTAAGTTGGTATATCAGGGTAATTAAAATGACAAATTAAAATCTAAACACCAATTTCTCTCCCTGATACCATGCATCCCATCAGTAGCTGTCCAGACTTGTGTAAAACTGACGTACCTTGCGAAGGGTAGCTTGAAGACAGCCGTCTTACTGATGAGTCTATTTAAGATGGTCTGCTTGCTTGGGCTCCCGTTGCCTATCAGTTTCGCACTTGATCCCCCGAGGACCAGACTGGGAGGGTCCATTTCCGGCACGGGGGGAGCGGGCGGCTTGGCTCGTCTGACGGGAGTGGAGCTTTTGGACATCTTTTTTTGTCCTCCCGAGGGGAGAGGGTCTCCGAAGTTGCGCAAGTCTTGCTGACTTCGGGTGAGCCACGAGAAAGGGGCAGAATGCTCGTCACGCCATTTTATACCCTGCAGAAATTTGTATGAGTTTAGAGTGTGGTTTTAATGGAAGGAAGTTTAATAGAAGGTTCAGTAGCCAGTCCAATGGAACCAGCTTGTCGTCAGGAGTCTATTATTGAACTTGCTACTGAACCTTCTATGATGACTCTTTGTTATTCATGGAAGGAATTTCATAGAATTAAGGTTCAGTATAGCCAGTCCAATGGAGTCATTAGCATAATATTGAAATCGAGGTATGCATATTATACCATATGCATATTATCAAAACCAAAGAATATCATATCAAGAAAGAAATGAAAAAAATAAAACTACTGTATGATATTTGCATTGTACAGTATATGACGGTATGCAATTAATAGTATGCATATGCATACAGTATGATGCCGGTATGCATATCATATTATGCATACTGTGTATTGCCTAGCTGTATGCATATGATATGCCAATAGTTTGACATGCCCGCCGAGACACGATATGCATACGTTACCTTTCCCGAAGATCCATCCTCATAGACGACGTATTTGGCTCCAGTTTGTACTCTCAAACACGGGAAAACCTCGGCGGGCACTGCAACTTCACGTGCCGAGTGCTGGTGAGAACGCGTGTATTTTAGAACGGCCTCTGGCCGGATGATCGCTTCGTCCACGATTTGTCTTTGCTCCGGCACACTCAAGGCGTCCCAAAGAGATTCGTAAGCTTCTCTTGTATGATTTATTTCTTCAACGATACGTTTAGCTAGTGGATTTAATGTATGAAAATATTCGTCGACGTAATTAATAACTGTTGGACTCATTTTTATATTAGAATTTTGGAGAAACTACGTTCTGCTGACCACGCCCGACATTTTTGTTTTCTTCTTAAATCTTGCTACAAAAACTGCTAACGTTTTACTACAAAGCTGCGCAAAATCAAAATTATTATTGTGCGCATCATCAAAATGTGCTTTTTTGATATTCGAAAGAGTCTACAGAGGAATCTTTTAGCGCGTAATTTCAAAAATAAAAAGCGCAGTGCAAATACAAAGTTCCTCTACTTTGGAACTTTGGTGCAAATAGCTACTACCTTCTTCAAGGCTCAAAGTTGCTGTCAACCGATTTTATTTAATTTTCCATGCATTGATACCATGAAATAAAAAATGTGTGTTGTTGTTTTTTCTTTGACGAAACTTGATCACCATAAAAAATAAGAGATAAATAATGATATCATGATGCTCACGATTCACGATTTCACGAATATGTAATTCTCTTAATTTTACTAAAATTTTTTTTTTAATAATTACAACTCTTACAAATGGAGCTGGGGTAAAGTTTGAATTGCTCCAAAAGGCCATAGTGTTGTATGTACAGTAGATCAATTTAGAAAATTTAATATAGTACACTAAAGTGTTTTCAGTACATACATCACTTAAAAAGAAAATTCCAGATTATAGTCTTCGCTGAAAGAATTTGTTGGTTTATTTTACCTGCTATTGACTACACTAGTTGTTTCTGAAAATTTACCTTTGCAGTATTGTTATCACCATGCTTCATTAAGGCAGGTAATTAACAATGCTTAAAAGGTATTTTTTTTAAGGCAACAAGTGTACATTAGTTTCCAGATAGTACCATTTTATGATCATAACACTAATAATAATGTTAATTTTCTGCTGATTATATTGTGAAGGAATAATAAAAAGAATTGTTTTATATATCTTGGTTCCAAATTTTATTGGAATATAATAGAGTTTACTGAAGAAGGAATGATGTTGTTATAATTAACCAATTAAAACATACAGTGGTATCAATACCACATTCTGATATAAAGAGTTAAATCACGGAATGTATAACTAATGCAGTACATTTTGAATTGGAATGGAATTATATAAAATTGTTGTGACGACGTTCATAACTAAAAACCAGAAATCTTTAGCTATGAACTCCGTCCTTGGATTTCTTCGGTGGACTCTTTAAGATCTCGGCCTTTCCTTCTTCTCTTTGTAGAGGGCCAGGAGGGACACGTTTGCGACCTTCACAACCTTGAAACGAACACCTGGAACACAGAGAGCACCAAAGTCACAAACACAACTCCCAAACACACTTGGCAATAGGGTACATTAAGGTAATTGATTGATGTTGAGTTAGTTACAGGTCCCGATGTAATGTGTGTCTCGGACACGAGTTAACAATAAAACTATCCTGGGCCTGCCGAGACGCCTTCTCGGGATGTAAGGTGAAGGTAATGGGATAAAGTCTTCCTTGCGGAAGGACGATTGTGAAGGTGACAAACGGTCGTAACAGTTACTCTCCAGTCCGTCAACGAGAGGGTGAGTAAAAATTAGAGGATTGGGGGATTGTACCGCTGCGTGGAGGGATGGTTTTTAGATGGAAATAAAGGAAATGATAAATTTAAAAGGTAGGTATTAATTTGAAGAATGAAATGTAAGGATTAAAGGAAGACAGGAAAGATTTCAGGAGCGGCACAGGAAAAATGATGTAACAGGTTCCAGCACGCCTTGAGGAATTCCCCGGTACATTAAGGTAGAGATAATGCCGAACAGCTGTTCGACATAGGTCTCTTTGATTAACATATAAACCTTAGCAAATTCACAAAAATTCTGAATTATTTTTTGAGAGGCAGATATTAGTGCCTAAAAGCCATAGAAAAAGTTTCAAAACAATTTAACAAGCCATTTTTTTTAATTAAGTTTTTAGTTTGTCTCTCCATGGGAAAGCCCTATGCTGAAAATTAAATAAATTAATTAAAAAAAATTGGCTCGTTAAATTGTTTTGAATTTTTTTCTATGGCTTTTAGGCACTAATGTCTGCCTCTCAAAAAAATTCCGGAATTTTTGTGAATTTGCTAAGGTTTACATGTTAATTAAAGGGACCTACGTTGAACAGCTGTTCGGCGTTACCTCTACCTTAAGGACCAATAAATTGCAAGCAGAAATTTTGTTTCTTTCAATCAAGGATACGGCAATATATATAGCATGGGGAGAATCACAAAAATGACAAAATTTATATATATAAAAGAAATAAGTTGAAATATTTTTTAATAATTCTCTGAAGGTATGGAACAACTACTGATGGTGTTGTCAATTCTGTAAAATTATGCTGTGACTGCTGTCAGAGCATTTACATGATTTCACAATATTTAATCATGAAACGGGTTCTCTATGCACGCACGTAGTTCAGCTATTGCCACCAGGTTCACTGCCAGCTTTATGGTGTCAATAGCGAGGGAAAATCTACAGTGACTAATTTGTCTTACCGGGAATGTCTCCGACAGCGTGACCTTTGCGTCCGAAGCCTGCCACGAGCACCTCATCGTTCTCCTCAATGTAGTTGAGACAACCGTCACGCGGCACGAACGCCGTGATCTTCTTGCCGTTCTTGATCAGCTGGACCCTGACACACTTCCTGATGGCGGAGTTGGGCTGCTTGGCCTCCACACCACTGTCAACAAATTTCTTTTATTAATATCTCCGGCTATCACCTATCAGTAACATTTAATACAGTACGTAACATTTTTGTCAAATTAACTTTTTTAACTTTTTAACATTTTTGTCAAGAATTTAAAGGTCTGTTAGTAAACCCTGCTCTGTGTACACTTTCTACACCAAATCGACCTTATGTTCAGGTGCATAAGGTCGATTGGGTGTAGAAAGTGTACACCGAGCAGGGTTTACGAACAGACCTTATGAGTCTTTGGCTCTCAGATTGCAGGTGAGAAGGACAATAGAGTATCGACCTCAAAATTTTTTATTACAAAAATGGATAGAGGGTGCAAAGTTATGCAACTCTGATTTTTTTCAGATTTTTTAAGAGCTCGGGAAGTATTGCTAAAAAGCTTTGCTGAGGTTGGGTTTGAACCTGAGACTTCAAGATTTTTCGGTGTTCCCACCGACCTATTTAAACCTATGTAAAAAAAATTTTTTTTCACTAGGAAAAATATTTTTTAATTTTTTAGGAAAAATTTCCTTTACAGAACATGAGTCCAAACTAAAAAATAAATAAATAAAATTGTTTTTATTGAGGGCTGGATACAGTGGATAATGCAAGATTTATATTTTTTTACTTGATTTATAAGCGAGAAAAGTAAAAAAAATAAAAAAATAAAAATCACTTTGCTTCATTTTCAAGTGCAAGATGGACCTTAGTGACACAAATGAGCATCGTGAGGCACACTAACTTGAAGCCTCTATTGTAGGAACGTATAGAAGCTAGTAAGCAAAACTACTGATCCTTTTGCAGCAACTCTTCTTTAATCCATTCCCTCCAATGTTTCTTACAATGTCTTGTGATATTTATATTCTATAAAAGGGGATACGAAAGTTAAGCCCAGCAATGACGCTCCGTATTTTTCATCAAAGAGTAGACAGGTAGGTATTAAAAATACATACACTTTTTCCAATACAATGCCTTTAGCATGGGATGCTCCAGCAAAGGGATTAGCCTTCCAGCGTGTGCCAAGATGAGCTTTCTTGTAATCTTTGTCCGCCCATCGCTGCTCTCTTCTGTGGTTCACGTGCTTACGCGCAGTTCGCAGACCTCGGGGTTTGCCTGAAACGAGCAAAAGAGTTAGCACCAATACTTTCCATCATGGACTTCTTAGTGCCTCCCCCTCTCAGGCTACGCTCCCACTCATGGATACCAAGTAAGATTCAACAGAAAAAAGCAACTCAAAAAATGCAAATTAACTCAACAACATATGCACAATTAAATCATAATGTAAGTATGCATCTGAACGCATGAACGCCGTCTGAACTAAAAATCTAATGAAATGTAAAGGAGCTTTCACATTCGGAAATTGCTACTGTACCGGTACGGGCCCTATTAACATATGCATACGGGGGCATTCATGCCATATGCAAAGCATATTATGTACTTGCCGTTAGCTCTTATTAATAGGTTTCTTACACAACATTGTGAATAACTGTTATTGCTGCAATAATATTTTCCAGAGAATCAAAACATGGTAAAGAAAAAGCAGTTTTAATTCTGTCAATAACCAAAACACGTGGCGGGGCGAGGGACCGGCCACTGGCGGCTTGCGAATGTCGGCTAAATAAGCTAATATCATCGTGTTATTTTGTCTGCTTTCGTGAAGTTTGATAACTTGTTAATTTAGCTATCGATAAATAATATTATGAAGTTCCAAATATTAATCGAAACAATAAAATACGAACCCATGACTTGCTGCCTTCGCTGCTTTAATGGCGGCCACGATTTTTGTTTTCTTCAAAGCTTGCTAAAAACATTACTAAAGTTTTACTACAAAGCTGCGCAGAATTAAAATTAATATCATGCGCATCTGAAAAATATGTTTTTTTGATATTCGAAGGAGTCTGCAAAGGAGTCTTTTAGCGCGTAATTTCAAAAATAAAAATGAACCTCTGAAAACTGCTAAGTTGCTGTCAACAGTGTCAACCAATTTTATTTAATTTTCCATGCACTGATACCATGAATCCATGAAAAAAAACTGTTTGTTGTTGTTCTTTTACTTTAACAGACCTTGATCACTATAAAAAAAGTTTTACTTTATTTTTTTTTTAATAAACTTTGAATATTTATATACCCATAAAAAAGTATATATATTAATATATATATATATATTCTTTTTAATCAAACCCTATTGGGTACTTCTATTTAAAAAAGTATATATATATGTATTGTGGTATTAAAATTGTGTTGATTCAAATTATTCATAATAACATATAATGTATATATGTATATAATTATGTTATATATATATATATATTATATATATATATATATATATATATATATATATATATATATATATATATATATGTTTATATATTGCAGGGCCGGGCTATAAAACCTGTATTTTTTCATATAAATAATAAATAATGTCTATTATAGTTAATTTAGTGTTATTTTTAAAAATATAAAATATTATATTGACACTTACGGAGGGTCTCTATACATGGCAAATATATGCCATGAATATAGTGTCTCTCTGATATAATATTTTTTGTTTATTTCCTAGTATATTTATATATATATATCAATTATAGGTTTGTTTGTAAATACACAATCAAAAAGAATTGATTTTTTTGTGAATTAAGAGGACCTTCTTGTACATGGAACATAAAAGGTTAAATTCATCACAAATAATTAAATGATTCTTTCTGATTGTGTATTTACGAACAGACCTAATAATCAACCACTCTTTAACTATAAAAAGAAGTAAATTTATAAAATATGCAGCATGCGTGAGTGAAAAATTAGTTATAAAAATTAAAAAGCCAGTTGTATGTTTGACACTCTCGATTTATTACAATATTTCAGACCTTTTGAAGGCTCATGGGTTAATTATAATACAAATATTTTTTAATATTAAATACACAAAATTATAAAATAATACATATAGTAAAATTCAGGAATACTGAAATCATTCAGTGGCACAAAAAAAATATTAAAAATTAAGTCCCAATTTTGTTTTTTCAGAGATAAGATATTCCCTTGATTCAGAAATTTTTAGTAAAAGAATGCCGGGACGTTTTAGGACTTTTGTATAATTGATATTACTAACAGTAAAAACATAGCATTCTAACTAGAATTCCAGGACGCTATTTAATATGGTAAAAACTAAACATCTTCAAATTAGTAAAATACAAATAAAACATTGTTATATGAAAAAAAAAAAAAAACAACATATAATTATCAAAAATTATATTTTTAGTAGGAGCAGAGCTGAAATTTTTGATTATATGTTGTTAATAATTAACCCCTAGCATTACCAAGGATTGAGAAGCTAGGGGTTCAAAATGACTCTTAACTCAAATAAAAGCCAAAGATGCAAGAAAGAAATTTGCATAATAATTAATTAGGAATTTTTAATATAGGAAAATGAAAAAATAATGTGAATCTACTTTTTTAAACACACAAAATAAAGGAAAGAAAAATAGATTACAAGCAATTAAGTTATGACACATAGGAAAAAATAGTAAAGGAACTTAAAATTAAAAACTAAAAAAGAAGTTACCAATTCAAAAATTCAAAATGTAATACAGCTTCGTTCATTTCAAACAAATTATTGGAAGACCTTTTAAAAAATACTGCCTTTTTAAAATTAGTGTTGGTAGTTTTAAGTTTTACTGAGAAAATTTTACAAAATATTTTTAAAATTATTTTAAATAAATTATTTTTTTAAAGAAAAAATGAATTTTTAATTGCCAGTTTTTCTTAGATTATTATAGAATATCCAATAATAAATAGTCACAGCAAATTTTAAAACATGTCTTTTGTAGTAAAAGTAATATTCTAGTAGATGCCTTTCTTAGCATGGTGTAAGTTAAACAATGTTTCAAAATTACAATAAAAATAATTACATCTCAAATCTGCATGTTTTCTTATATGGCTACTTAATTAATTATATATCATATGCTCAAAAATAACAAGTAATTTAAATGCCTTCAGAATATCCACATACAGGGTTGACTTTTAGGGGTAAAATCCTTCCCAAATTCCTATGGGGTGAAATTAAATACACTTACTTCTCTTGGCAAAAATACAACCCCTTTTATTTAAAGACGGAAAAAATCTGTTTTTTTTTTTTTTGTTTTGTTTTTGTTTTTGTTTTTTCCTTGGTACTTATAAGCAAATTCAAGACATTTTTAACCATGAATGCATTACAGAAAAAGTCCTAAAAATTAACATCTTAAAATTTAGGAACACAAAATAAAAAATTAAGGAACACAAAAAAGCTGCACATTCCGTTTCTTCTTTTTTTTTATGGCACAAAAAAATAATGATATCCCATGAGTCCTTTTATAATCACACAATTTAAATATTTTAGCTAAAAAATAATTTCTATAAAAGCTCTACAGAAAATATTTTTATTATTATTCTTTGTCCATTTATATTTTACAGGACCGTAAATCAATAAAAATTCATTCCCTCTCATTTATTTTATAAATGACTCTTACAGCAGCACAGTAATACTACAACAAATTGACATTATAGACACTGTACTTTTTACATAGCATATATTTATAAAAAAGAAGCAGTGACAATTAATTTTTTAGGTTTGGTTTTACAATTTTTTTTTTTTTTTTATTTTTTTGAAGAAAAAATCATCATAGAAATTTCAGCAGCCAGTTGAATGTGACCAGGCATCAGGAAGTCTTTGATACACTCTTTTATTTGTTATCCATGGAAGGTGTCATCTTAGAAGGTTCAGTAGCCACAGTCCAATAGAACCAGCTTGTCGTCAGGAATCTATTGAACTGGCTACTGAGCCTCCTATAATGGCTCTTTGTTATCCATGGAACAAATTATTATAAAAGTTTCAGTAGCCAGTTCAATGAAACCAGCTCATCATAAAGAGTCTATTGAACTGGCTACTGAACCTTCTTTATCATAGAAAAAATACTCTAAAACCACCCATCTAAGTCACTGAAGAAAAGGTTCATAAATTATATTTGTACATCTCAGGATAGCTTAAATTATTGAAACTCTTTCAGTGTTGCAACAACAAAAGAGGAAACGTGATTTTTTTGTCTTCTTTTTATCTCACCAAAAATTGCAAAACATGTATCATTTTGAATAGCTGCAAATTAGAAAAACATTTTGGCTATCCGGAGCTGTACTTAAAATTTTTAATAGCAGCATTCAATACTCCGATCACATCGATCTTAATCTTAAGGTAACATAAATTTTTTGACAAAATACAGTATAACAAATCTTATTTTACACCCGACTTCATGGCACCTAGCTTTCTGAGTTCAGACTGTCACCAGTCTATGTCTGCTTGATGTATAAAATTTACAAGATAGCCGTCAAGTTATCCGCCGGCTAAACCTCGCGGATAAGTCTTTTTGAATTCCCTTCTAGGAGTTCAAATATGAAGGAATCTTGAAGATTAAATCACAAACCAAAAAGCCAGATATTGAGGCCTTAAACTTCAAAACAGTGAAAACGGCAAAAGTTGACAAAACTAAAACTTCTAATTTTAGCCCGATCATGCTGAAAACACCTGACATCATGTAATTGGACCCTAGGAGTTCAAATATGAAGGAATTTTGAAGATTCCATCATAAACAAAAAAGCTGGATTTTGAGGTCTTAAACTTCAAAACAGTGAAAACGGCAAAACTTGACAAAACTAAAACTTCTAATTTTAGCCCGATCATGCTGAAAACACCTGACATCATGTAATTGGACCCTAGGAGTTTGAATATGAAGGAATTTTGAAGCTTGAATCACAAACAAAAAAGCCGGATTTTGAGGCCTTAAACTTCAAAACAGTGAAAACGGTAAAACTAGACAAAACCAAAACTTCTAATTTTAGCTCGATCGTACTGAAAACGCCTGACACCATGTAATTGGACCCTAGGAGTTCAACTATGAAGGAATTTTGAAGATTCCATCATAAACAAAAAAGCTGGATTTTGAGGCCTTAACGATTATTGTCACCGGAAGTTCCGCCATCTTTCTTTTATGCGCCGCCATCTTCTTTTCATACGCAATACATATGAGTGACAAGAACAAGCACTATTAGGAAAGCAGTGATCAGCACAGTAAGATATGTTAATTTAATAAAATGAATCACTTTAAACACTTTCTCGTGTATTTTATCATCCATCATCCTTGCAAACATTGAAAAACATTTAAATATGAGTGGTAAATAGTTGTACGCTGTTTTGACTCACTAGTCAAAATGATCGCAATTCATTTGTTTTTTCTGCTGAAAAGTGTAAAGTTGTTTTTTGACGATTTGGCAACATTGTTATCCCATCCAGTTAAGCTACGAGCAGCATTGCCGAATTGTGCAGTTTTTATGAAGGCTTGTATCTCAAAAAGTAAATGGTTATCTATAATTATTATTTCATCATAATTCTATTTAAAATAATGATTGTTTTTTAAGCTAAAATTTGAATCCATTATTCAGTACCATTACGGAGATTGAAATTTGCATTTGATAACATGCGTTTTTTATATCTCAATTTAAAAAATAATGGCACTGAATTTAGGTTTATTTTATTGCATGAGAATTTTTATTTATTTTTTCTCTATGCAATGCTGAAAAATTGGAGTGATTTACCATTTCCTAAGACCAGTGACAATAATCCTTAAACTTCAAAACAGTGAAAACGGCAAAACTTGACAAAACCAAAACTTCTAATTTTAGCTCGATCAGGCTGAAAACACTTGGTGTCATGTAATTGGACCCTAGGAGTTTGAATATGAAGGAATTTTGAAGATTCAATCACAAACAAAAAAAAAGATTTTGAGGCCTTAAACTTCAAAACAGTGAAAACGGCAAAACTTGACAAAACCAAAACTTCTAATTTTAGCTCGATCATGCTGAAAACACCTGACGTCATGTAATTGGACCCTAGGAGTTCAAATATGAAGGAATTCTGAAGATTCAATATCAAAAAAAAAAGCCGGATTTTGAGGCCTCAAACTTCAAAACAGTGAAAACGGCAAAAATTGACAAAACTAAAACTTCTAATATTAGCTCGATCATGCTGAAAAAGCCTGACGTCATGTAATTGGACCCTAGGAGTTTGAATATGAAGGAATTTTGAAGATTCAACCATAAACAAAAAAGCCAGATTTTGAGGCCTCAAACTTCAAAACAGTGAAAACGGCAAAACTTGACAAAACCAAAACTTCTAATTTTAGCTCGATCATGCTGAAAACACCTGACGTCATGTATTTGGACCCTAGGAGTTTGAATATGAAGGAATTTTATAGATTTAATCACAAACAAAAAAGCCGGATTTTGAGGCCTTAAACTTCAAAACAGTGAAAACGCGGCAAAACTTGACAGAACCAAAACTTCTAATTTTAGCTTGATCATGCTGAAAACACCTGACGTCATGTAATTGAACCCTAGGAGTTTGAATATGAAGGAATTTTGAGGATTCAATCATAAAAAAAAGCCGGATTTTGAGGCCTTAAACTTCAAAACAGTGAAATCGGCAAATCTTGACAAAATTAAAACTTCTAATTTTAGCCGGATCATGCTGAAAACACCTGACGTCATTTAATTGGTCCCTAGGAGTTCAAATGTGAAGGAATTTTGAAGGTTCAATAACAAACAAAAAAGCCGGATTTTGAGGCCTTAAACTTCAAAACAGTGAAATTGGCAAAAATTGACGAAACCAAAACTTCTAATTTCAGCTCGATCATGCTGAAACCACCTGACGTCATGTAATTGGACCCTAGGAGTTTGAATATGAAGGAATTTTGAAGATTCAATCATAAACAAAAAAGCCGGATTTTGAGGCCTTAAAATTTTCGCTCGATCAGGCTAAAAACACCTGACGTCATGTAATTGGACCCTAGGAGTTCAAATATGAATGAATTTTGAAGATTCAATCATAAACAAAAAAGCCGGATTTTGAGGCCTTAAACTTCAAATCAGTGAAAACGGCAAAACTTGACAAAACCAAAACTTCTAATTTTAGCTCGATCAGGCTGAAAACACCCGACGTCATGTAATTGGACCCAAGGAGTTTGAATATGAAGGAATTTTGAAGATTCAATCACAAACAAAATAGCCGGATTTTGAGGCCTTAAACTTCAAAACAGTGAAATCGGCAAATCTTGACAAAATTATAACTTCTAATTTTAGCCCGATCATGCTGAAAGCACCTGACGTCATTTAATTGGACCTTAGGAGTTCAAATGTGAAGGAATTTTGAAGATTCAATCATAAACAAAATAGCCGGATTTTGAGTCCTTAAACTTCAAATCAGTGAAAACGGCAAAACTTGACAAAACCAAAACTTCTAATTTTAGCTCGATCATGCTGAAAACACCTGATGTCATGTAATTGGACCCTAGGAGTTTGAATATGAAGGAATTTTGAAGATTCAATCATAATCAAAAAAGCCGGATTTTGAGGCCTTAAACTTCAAAACAGTGAAAACGGCAAAACTTGACAAAACCAAAACTTCTAATTTTAGCTCGATCAGGCTGAAAACACCCGACGTCATGTAATTGGACCCACGGAGTTTGAATATGAAGGAATTTTGAAGATTCAATCACAAACAAAAAAGCCGGATTTTGAGGACTTAAACTTCAAAACAGTGAAATCGGCAAATCTTGACAAAATTATAACTTCTAATTTTAGCCCGATCATGCTGAAAGCACTTGACGTCATTTAATTGGACCTTAGGTGTTCAAATGTGAAGGAATTTTGAAGATTCAATCATAAACAAAATAGCCGGATTTTGAGTCCTTAAACTTCAAAACAGTGAAAACGACAAAACTTGACAAAACCAAAACTTCTAATTTTAGCTCGATCATGCTGAAAACACCTGACGTCATGTAATAGGACCCTAGGAGTTCTAATATGAATGAATTTTGAAGTTTCAATAACAAACAAGAAAGCCGGATTTTGAGGCATTAAACTTCAAAACAGTGAAAACTGCAAAACTCTACAAAACCAAAACTTCTATTTTAATTTTAGCTCGATCAGGCTGAAAACACCTGACGTCATGTAATTGGACCCTAGGACCCTAGGGACCCTAGGGAGGCGCTAAAATTTGAAATTTTAGTCTTCTAAAAACTACACAAATTGATACTCAATCAAATTTAAACACAATTGCTAAATAAATTAGCAACAAATCACCATATATCGAGGTCCAATTACCTCCATATTTAAGACATTATCCAAGATGGCGTCCTAATTAAAAAAATATCCAGGTGGGAGAGATGTCCGCGATACTTATCCGCGCGGCTATCTTAGCCACGAGAATTTGTCGAATAGGTTTGGCTAAGCGACTTGTCCAAAGTAACTTATCCAAACACTTGTCTGGGCCTATACTTGTCCACGCGGCTAAGTATTTAGGTTATCCAGACTAGAACGTGGACAAGTTATCTGCCGGCTAAACCTCGCGGATAAGTCTTTTTGAATTCCCTTCCAAATGTACATGTAACCTAAGATCTGTAATACTGTGTGTACATTTTATTATTCTCCTCCACCTGATTTTATAATTTTTGTCGTGTGCTACCCCTTTGACGGTGTGATTACGTCACCAGGCAATGGACAAAGAGTGACTCGGTGACACCATCATAACATCACAGATAATCAAAATTCAAACTCTATATCAATAAAATCAGTAAAAAGTCTTGTTATGTAACTTGTTTTTAGGTAAAACTCAATTTTGAGTAAAGGAGATCGTTGTCCCGTAGAAAATAATTAGCATTATGTTGTGTAGGAAAAACTTGATATAAGGTTAATTTCCTGGGTTCCTTTGACTTTACGTAATGATGAGTTTTATTTGAATAGAGTGAACGTGTGAAATTTATAATATACTGTAGTATCAGGTGAAAGAGAAAAATTGTATAAACAATTTTTTGTTGAGTTTTATAAATGATGCTTCTTTTTATACTTTCAAGACTTCAAACACTAATTAAAATTAATATATAACATTAGAACCTTTTCAATACTGTACATGCTAATATAACACACTTTCTTTTCAAAATAATAACTTGTATTACATGCCCTTTAGCAGTCTTTTTTCTAAGCTTAATTACCAACCAATATTCACAAAAAAATATAGCACTTAATTCCTATCCTAGTTTCATTTTTACATTGTTTTTTTTTTTTTTTTTACAAAATAAAACTTATTTTTATTTTTCTATTTGCTATTATGAGAACACACAAAACTCTTAGTATCTAAATTTATGTAAAATTTTACTAAACACAAAAATAATAAAAATTGGCATCATTATTAAATACAAATTTACAAGGAGAACAAATTATTCTTTGAAATTATATCAAAATTATAAGAATTTTTTCATGATAAAAATTCAAAATACTGAAATATATTATTCAATTGTTTAGTTATAATGCAACGTTTAAAAAAATTATTTAAAAAAATCATTAAGGGTATGGTAACGCCACCAATGTTAAAAAAAATCCCTCACACAAAAATTCTGAAAAAAAATTAAAATGTTCTCCTCTACACCCCCTATCAGTAGCTAAAATATCAGGTATATCATACAAATTCGATCTAGTTATTGAGTTATGAATTTTTAAAGTTGACTACTTTAACATGGAGAAATGGAACTCCCATGTTAAATTAGTCAACTTTAAAAATTCATAACTCAAAAACTAGATCGAATTTGTATACCTGATATTTTAGCTACTGATAGGGGGTGTAGAGGAGAACATTTTAAATTTTTTTCAGAAATTTTGTGTGAGGGACTTTTTTTAACATTGGTGGCGTTACCTTACCCTTAAGTAAAAATTGTTTAGAAAAATGAAAGAATTATAAAATTCAATTGTCATTTATAAAAATTTTCTTTTTTAAAAGCAAGCAAGGAAGAAAATATTACTTTTATGTATAGGAACTAATCAAATAACTATTAAATAGTAGGATTGAAATGCAAATATTAATATTTTTTGTTTAAACATGGGAGTCATGAAAATAATTAAATTAATTCTTAAATTTGTTCCCCAAATATGTTGTTTAGACATAATTAGGTATAATTTTCATTTTTTTTTTGTCTCCAAATGCTAATACAATGCAATACAATAAAATATTTTAACATATTATTAAATGGCTTAATTAAAATTAGGCGGTTCAATTATAAACATTTAGCAATATTTTTTTCTTGTCAATAGACTGAAAAATAAACAACTCAAAATTGTACATATAATTCTATTCATATAAATTAATAGTTAACATTCTTATTTTATATACTTTATTATACTTGGGTTTTAACCCATTGTTATTATTATTATTATTATAAGGACAGAGATTTTGATATCAAAAACTTGGTTTCTGTTATCAGAGAGCTGCAGCAATTTTAGCAAAGACTATCAAAGATGTTATACTTATCTTATGAGCAGTAGATATAATAGTCTGCAAGCTGAAGGATCAAACTCAGTTGATTTAAGAACACAATTGAATGAAACAAGACTTGCAGGGGACTTTAAACTCGCCATCAATAGGTGACGTACCAATTTTAAAGTGGATCTTTTTGCCCTGTGTTGTAAATTATGAGTTCAAATTTTAATATGGAGCCTTATGGACAGGAAATGTAAATGGAGTTCTTGTGAAAAAACTGATGTCTTAATTTCCTCAGATCATAAGTGATAAGTTTTAGGATATTATTGAATATTAAGGTTTCTTTCATTCAATTCTTTCTGACAGAAATACTTAATCTCTAACAGTAACTTAAGATCAATCTTTAAGGGTAATGTTAAAAACAATCTCACACATAAAAATTATGAAAAAAAAAAAAAAAAAAAATTAAAATGTTCTCCTTTACATCCCCTATCAGTAGCTAAAATATCAGGTATACAAATTCGAGCTAGTTTTTGAGTTATGAATTTTTAAAGTTGACTACTTTAACATGGAGAAATGGAACTTCCATCTTAAATTAGTCAACTTTAAAATTTCATAACTCGAAAACTAGAGCATATTTGTGTACCTGATATCTTAGCTACTGATAGAAGATGCAGAGAAGAATATTTTTATTTATTTATTTATTTATTTATTTATTTATTTATTTATTTATTTATTTATTTATTTATTTTTTCATAATTTTCATGTGTAGGAATTTTTACCTTACCCTTAATAAAACAATATTATTTTGACAGACACTGGCTTAAAGGGGGAAGGCAAAGCAATGGGTATAATGGTGAAACCATTATCTTTGAAAACCATTAGCCACCAAAACTTACAGACAATGAACTGCCCATAAGATATGATTGTCTCTGATAGTCTGTGAAGTTTTAAATTTTATTAGCTTTATTTATTAAAATGGACAATATTTAGTAATTATTATAGATATCTTATTTAAATTAATAACTTTACATTTTGACTGGTTGAGGTTTTTTTCTAACTTGAATTGTTTATAATTATTTCCTCATTAATGTAACTACGTGGACTGTGAGGTATGAATTATTGTTATTTATAATTATTTAACTCTTGGAGTTATTTCAGAAAAAAAAGTTTTTTAGGCCTATTTAATCATTATTACAGTAAATAATCTTTATAATTTTATTATTAAAAGAAACATTATTAGATTACAAATACTGTATACCAATGTACTATGTAAAACTGCTATTTGAATATTTTTTGGTGTCAAATTATGCTTAAAGTTATAATTTTTTACGTTTTCTCCAATATAAAAAAAAATAACATTGAAAATTATGACCACACCTCTATTTGGCGGCATCAGCAAAAAAAAAAAAAAAAAAAAAAAAAAAAAAAAAAATGCGTACACTTTGCTTTGTTATTAAAACAAAACTTGCAGTACATTTTTTTTTTTTACTTTAAAAAATTTAAAAATCTGAAATTAAAAATAAATTGTATGCAATGGACAACTTACATGATGAAAAACTTTTATTGCAGAAATGAATAGAGGGTACCGAATTATGCTACTCTGATTTTTTCAGCTTCTTTTTTTAGTCACAGAACTATCTGTAAATAATTATTGAAAGTGCGGCCATGCCCTCTGGAGGCGTCAATAGGCATCTAGTCCCTATCCATTTTATTTAACTTACAACTTAACTTCTATTTATTTACTTTAACTTTTTTTTATTTTACAGAACTTTCAATAATCATTTAAAATAAATTAAAATAGTTCCGGGTCTAAAAAAAAAAATTTGAAAAAAATCAGAGTAGCAGAATTTGATGCCCTCTATTCATTTCTGCAATAAAAATTTTTCAAGTAGGTTGTCTATTTTTGAGGTTACTTCACAATTATTATTATTATTATTATTATTATTATTATTATTTTTTTTTTGTCATTTATAGTTACATAGATCAACCAAGGTTATTTTACATAACCTTATTGGTCGATACAAGTTATTATAAAGAATAATTCTTCAAGACCCTAATTATATCTTTAAATTGCTATGAGCCGACACTTTGATAGAAGACCAATTACTTGATTATAAAGTATATTTACTGTTAGAGAGAGAAGAACTTGAAGTGATTGGCTAGACGGTGGGAGGACCGTTCTGCTGATGATGATCTTGTTTCGGCATTTCGTCAAACCTGTTGGTGCGTCCTCGTTTACGTCTTGGAAGAATTCCACGGCGCGCCATGTAGAATCGTATTGTGGAAATCGGGATCTTGTATCTGCCAGAGAAATGTTTAAATAATCAACGTTAAGGGTAAGATAACACCACCAATGTTAAAAAAAATCCCTCACACAAAAATTATGAAAAAAATTTAAAATGTTCTCCTCTACACCCCCTATCAGTAGCTAAAATATCAGGTATACAAATACGATCTAGTTTTTTAGTTATAAATTTTTAAAGTTGACTACTTTAACATGGAGAAATGAAACTTCCATGTTAAATTAGACAATTTTAAAAATTCATAACTCAAAAACTAGATCGTATTTGTATACCTGATATTTTAGCTACTGATAGGGGGTGTAGAGGAGAACATTTTAAAAAATTTCAGAGTTTTTGTGTGAGGGAATTTTTTTAACATTGGTGGCGTTATCCTACCCTTAACTAGCTGAGAGAAGAATGTTCATATAAAAATTTAATACTTAAATGAAGCTGTTTTAATTTTGATGTACCGACTCAATTTTTTTTATTATTATTATTCTTATTATTATTTTATTATTACAGAATATCGTTTGTCCGTTTTGTCACGACACTATCGATATATTAGAAAGTTTTGCTCTTTTTTAATGTTTCATGAATAAGGTGGTTGCATGAGCAACAAGAACGCTACAGGTAAGGATAAGACACGGAGCTGCTGCTCCCTATACGGGCAGTGGTGAACTAGAAAAAAAGAATTGAACATCGCTTTTTTGGAGCCAAAACGCTGTCAAACACCGTCCGAAATGCGCAAAAAGTATGTTCGTAAACCTGCACGGAGTACTCCTTCGGTTTTCGAACACGCTCGTTTGGCTCCAAAAAAGTGATTGTCAATCCTTTTTTTCTAGTTCGCCACTGCCCGTATAGGGGGCAGCAGCTCCGTGACTTATCCTTACCTGTAGCGTCCTTGATGAGCAACACAATCAGTCTACTTTACAGAAGATGAGAGAATGTATGAGAAATCCTTCCTCTCAATTTCTCACCTGTCTGAGACTGATTGGAAGGTAAGTCCGCGACTGATGCAGTTGGCTGCCTCACTGAGCTCCCTCTCGGAGCGTCTGATGCGTTTGATTGGAGAGTTGGGGCCCATGTCTTCCTCCCCCGAGCTCGCCTGACCCATGTGGCACGACGGCAGTGAGAACCGAGACCCTGAAAGAAAAAAAATATGTGATATAAAATGAAATGTGTGTGTGATAATAAAAATTCTACAATACTATACAAGATTTGTACTTCAAGAGATTATTTTAATGGAGAAATTATGTATAAACAGCACAACTTATGTATGCAATATTATTAATTTGTATTTGAGGTTATGTGTAAGAATGGCTGCCAGGCCAAACATTGTCTAGTAAAGAAATTTTCTATTCTAAAACATAGCAGGAAATGAATATCAATGTTTTGACAACAAGGTATTAATGAACAACCTTCATGATTTTTTTTTTCATTGCAGAAATTAATAGAGATAGCACCAAATTATACTGCTCTGAATTTGTTCAGATTTTTTCGAGACTAGTATTTTTAAAAATTTGCTAGTGTGGACAAGCTCTCTGGACCCCTAAAGATGTTAAGTCCTTATCATTTTATTAAGGACTTAGCGCCTCCAGGAGACATGGCTATATTTACAGATTTTTTTAAATAGCTTCAAGGCATCATCGAAATATTTTATCATGTATCCCGGTCTCACGTCAGATAAATTGGAAATACTTCAGGGTAGCATAACTGGTACCCTTTATTAATTTCTGTAATAAAAGTTTTCATGTAGGTTGTCCATTTACAGAATTTGCAATACTACAAGTCGGTGTGACATACCTTCAGAAAAATACTAAACTTAAAAGTTATTATACGTTATTAGTTATTATTAAAGTTACTATAGTTATAGTTATTAATTGAAATTTTGTTGGTTTCAGTTCTGTTTTTTAACTTTTCTTTTAAAGTAAAACTTTTCTATTCTTTTTTTTTAGAGGTAAATAAAAATATATCAGAGGTGGGTTGAATAGGGAAAGAAGCAGTTCTGAGTGTTAGTTAATTTGCTAATTTATTTTATAATAAGACTGGCAATTAAAAATACAACATTATATAATTTTGTTTGGTGTCAAACCCACTATTTTGTTCCTATTTTTTTTTAATTGCAGTTTCCTAATTAATAATTAATATTACTTTGCAAATAAAACAAAAAATATAAGTACACTAATTAAAATAAAAACTGTAGTATCGTTACTATAATAATTTAGTAATGTTAAATCTAATTAAATAAATAAAGACAATTTGCATTGAAAATATTTTATTTTTGTAAAAATTAAACAATTATATATACACAGATTTATGCATAAAATAAATAGAAAAAAAAATAAAACTAATATTATTAGAATCTAGAATGTGCTGTGATTTTTGGAATTCCAATTGGAATGAAAAAATGTTGCAGAGGTAGAAAAAATTAAGTTTTTAATTAACATTAAAATTACCCGTTTACAAAATACTTATTTTACAAAGGAATGTTTATATTTTTTACCTCATTTTACAATAAAGTTCTTTTCTTTCTTGCATACACAATTTACAATCTTTAGGTTTCAAATTCAATAATATTTATTATTAGAGCATTGATGAGCCTCTGATAAGCATTACAAAGAATAAACGCAAACATGTTAGTGGAATTTTTTTTCTGGAAACACAGACTTATAATTAAAAGTGTGAGAAAAAGAAGTGAAGTGATCAAAATTTAATTTTTGTTCCATTTAAGGGCAAGGTAACTCGCTAAAGGTAAAAAAAAAAAAAAAAAAAAAAATCCCACACATGAAAATTATGAAATATATCTTAAAATGTTATCCTCTACATCCCCTATAAGTAGCTAAAATATCAGGTATAGTATACAAATTTGAGAAAGTTTATTAGTTATGAAATTTTAAAATAATTGACTAATTTAACATGGTAGTTCCATTTCTCCATGGATGTTAAAGTAGCCAACTTTAAAAATTCATAACTCAAAAACTAGCTCAAATTTGTAGACCTGATATTTTACCTACTGATAGGGGATGTAGATCAGAACATTTTAAATTTTTGTCATAATTTTCATGGTAGGATTTTTTTTTTTTTTTTTTTTTTTAACATTGCGTGTTACCTTACCTTTAAAATCACCCATAGATGCTGTCAGCCAATATATTTCTGTTGTTTGCAATCATCGCACACTATAAAATGTTCAATATTTAGTGGGTTTCTTAAATTTTAATTTGTTTCTTACAGTACAGTATAACGCCCATTTCAACAAATTATTTGTTTTTGCACGCACACTATAAAATGTTCAATATTTAGTGGGTTTCTTAAATTTTAATTTGTTTCTTACAGTACAGTATAACGCCCATTTCAACAAATTATTTGTTTTTGTATTTTTTAATAAGTTTATGGAGATCCTATTAACATAACATAAGCACAACATACCCTATAGTTGTAAAAAATAATTAAAATTAATAACTACATACTATACAATATCATGCCTTTTTTTTATTCTTGTGCAAAAATACTGAACTATACAACATTATATCTTATTAATAAAGAGTAGAAATACTTTTATTTAAGTCTTAAAAAAGTCATAGAAACTAAATAGCATATTAACATTTATTGCTTAGAAACATTATTCATCTTAAGAAAAAATTACTTTTATGAATTTTAAATATAATTTACATAATTATTTTAATTGGTGTCTGCGATTAATTAATACTAGAACATAAAAAAAAAACATACATACATTCATTTTTCATTTTACCTTGTTGGAAGAAATAAGTTAATCATGATACAAAAATTGAGGGAGAAATTGATAATTTTTTTTAAATATTGCACAAAATAAACTTTAAATTTTGTTTTAAAGTGAATTCTCCAAGTCAGATGGTGTTGTGGTGTTCCCACCTTCTCATCTGAATATTTGAAGTTCACATATATTTGAATATGTGAAGTTTTGAAGGGCAATAATTTTGTAAATGAAAATCAAACGACCCCTAAATATGGGAAAGGAGGGGGGAAGGTTGGATATGTTTTTTATAGCTCTAATTGTTACTGAGAAAAAATTTCCTTTTTTTAAACATAATTATTTATGGAAAACATTTTCCCACTGGGGAAAACTTGAAGCTTCAATGGACAATTTGCATCAACTTTTTTTAGTAGCTCAATCGAAAGAGGAGGTCGAAAAATACACCTGTGAATTTTATGCGATTTTTATTCGTACTGCATCATGGCTAAAAGAGAGGTCACGTGACCTGGAGCCGGCGCCCGTGTCGCCCATGACGTCATTGAACTGTCTGGTCAAGCAAACGATTGTCTATATAACGCTTGTAAACAATAAATTAATTGTTGCTTGTTTCCATAGCAACGTGGTTGTTTGCAAGCGTTATAAAGTCGATCGTTTGTTTGACGGAACAGTTAAGTGACGTCACGGGCGACACGGGCGCCGGCTCCAGGTCACGTGACCTCTCTTTTAGCCATGATGAAGTACGAATAAAAATCGCATAAAATTCACAGGTGTATTTTTCGACCTCCTCTTTCGATTGAGCTACTAAAAAAAGTTGATGCAAATTGTCCATTGTTTTTGCATTCTTATCTTTTTTACAGCGAAAATTAAAACATTTTTTTTATATAAAAAACAAATGTGCATAAATTTATATGATTTTTACAAATGTGTAGCATTAGGTAGACTGGAAAATTATGGTAAAGCCCACAAGACAAAATTTGCTAAGTAGCATTTTTTTAATAATAATTAAACAGTAAAAATAAGTGCATGAAAATTAAATGTACAAAATATAATTTTCTATAATGAAATGCTAGAAAATAAACAATAATTCACCAATAATTATACAAAAAGAAATTATAAGACTCCTAATTATACATACAAATTCATAAATGTTGAAAATACATGGATTTTTCATGAAATTTATTTATATAAATAAAAAATTAATTTTCTTAACAGTAAATAGGAAAAAAAAAAAAATAAGATGTGAAATCACTCAAAATTAGGTAGAAAAATATAAATAAAAATCTAATAATTAAATTACATAATTTCAAATTCAGATTATAAATTAGCACGGTACCAGCATGACAGAACTTGCAGTATAGCCAGTATAGCTTTGATACCGTATTTTAAGTAAAGAAATCATTAGGTATAACATGGATACAATATTTACTTTGGAAAATTTCTCCGACTGAAGATGGACTAATCTAATGGTGAGGGATGTTTTTCAAGGCAAGAAATTTAAAATGTTCATATGTTTTTTTTCCCCCCCTATAAAAAAGATTTGAAAATGTGCCATTTGTATATAAATAACAAGTACATAATATATCTGGTTTACGATAATTGTCAAAATTATACTTGCTAAGAACTTTGGTAGAACCTTAGGGTAGCTTACAAATATTAATTCTTATTGATTTCCAATGAAAAGAGTTATCATAGAAGGTTCAGTACCCAGTCCAATAGATTTCTTATGATAAGCTGGTTCAACAATATTTTCTATTGAAAATTAGTCCTTTACACCTCTAATAAATAAAAAAAATTCATATTCTTTTACCTTGATGATACAGAATAACAAAATAGTTTTCGCAAGATTAATTATGAGATCATGATAATTTACTGAGATTCTTCAGCGGATAATGAAGAGTGTGGAGAGTCTTGCTCGTGTGTCGTACTAGGCTTGGAGTTTGTTGCTTTAGCCTTACCTGCTTTTGCTTTTGCAAATTTGAATTTTGTCTTGAGAAGAGCTGGTGTCTTTTTTACTAGAACTGATCTAGTCGGACTTTTCCTACGAAACAAGTCCTTTCCTTCACGGCTTTTCATCACGTAGGAGTAGATTGTGCTTTTCGGGATATGAAGTAAGTTGGAGACTCGTCGATATGAGTTCCCTTTTTCTATCAATTCTACGGCTAGCGTCAGTTGTTTCATCATGTCCTCTGAAAAGAGAAAACACGTGAGATGTGTGCAAGATGGAGAAAGCATGCATTTTTTTTTACACAAGAACAAATTTGAAAGAAAAGAGCAAGAAAACAATCAATAGAGTAAGTCTTGAATTGTCTTATTTGCTGTTGATGCTGTTTAACATCAAGAAAATGAAGCAGCGGATAGAAAAATAAATGAGAATGAAGTAAAATAGTTGCTACATTTTAAAAGAAAATTTAAAGAGAGAAAGAAAATAGGCAAGAAATAGTTTAATATTAGAGAATATGTAATTTACAATTTGCAGTGGTTAGTGGGTTGATTTTACGACATTCACTCTTTTTATTTTTCATGAAAAGATTCATCATAGAAATTTCAGTAGCCAGTTCGATAGACTCCTTATGAAGAGCTGTTTCCATTGCACTGGCTACTAAACCTTCTTTGACAATGGATCTTTCATATTTAAATACTTTTGAGTGAAGGCTTTAGGCACCCCACTGAAATTGTGTTTAAATTCATAACTTTTTGTGATCCATATATTTGAAAGAAATAAAAATACAGAAAATTAATAGCTCCTCCCCTTCAAAAGAAACCAAAAGAACAATGCATTGTTCAAAGCTATTAACGCTATTTGAATATATGATAAGGTAAACTACAACGCTATTAACAATATTTGCAAGGGATAGTGTTTTCTGTATAATATTCAATCTTTTAATTCAATTGAAATGTTACAAAGAAAATTGCTTACCTTTGGGTAGACTCTCCCAGATGGTAGGTCCTCTGTTGTTGGTCTTGTTAGCGGCTGCTACCACAGGCGCACGAGACTGTTTCCAGCCGGGAGTGCGAAACATCTGCAGCGGAGGGCTGGTGGCACCATCTGGTGGCAACACCCACAGTCATTCTTCGGCCCCTTCAATGGCACTCACCGACACTCGCTCACTAACTCCACTTAGTTTTAGTTTTTTTTAATCCCAATAATTTTTACTATGATTCGATTTGTAAACTAAATTTTTTTATATAATTTTAATAAATTCAAATACGCCACTGCAATATTTTTTTTTATCATATTATGTGACTTGATGTATTTTAAAACTATAGTTCATGTTTTTGTTTTTTACCAAATTCGATGTATGGTATTTTTAACATACAATATTGTGTTATATTGTATATAGTAAGGTATCGCTACTTAATTTGAAAGACAATGTCAAAGTTTGCTAAAGAATATCAACAAACAAAAAAAGTTAAATCGCTGTTTACCACAATAATTGAGTCACCACAAATCAAAAGGGGTTATATCCAAGCCTAACTGGGGTTGAATTTTTGAGCCTTGGTTACATCAACAATAATTTTTTCAGACTACTTTTTAACCTGGATTTGGAAAGATACTTGTCTTTCCAAATCCAGGTTCAAAAGTGATCAGAAAAAATTGTTGTTGATGTAGCTGAGGCTCAAAAATTCAATCCCAGTTAGGCTTGGACATAACCCCTTTTGATCCGCAGGGCCTCAATTACTTACAATGCTTTGTTATGAACACACACACTCTACTTGCTGTTTCTAAATTAATGCTATACTATAGAATCATGTACTGTATTATCACACAACACGATACTAACAAATCTCAATCATGCTTCATAAGAAAACAAAGTATTTTCCATCATTTTAAAATCAAATCTACATTTAATTTGTCTCCTAAAAAAACAAACAATAATTTCTATACAAATTTCTACTATAAGAATTTCTTTATTGCTACGCATCGCTCCAAAATCATAACGTAAAAATATTTTTCAATAAGAAAAAAGAAACACGCACACACTGTATACTGTGTACACTCGTCACCTTCGAAAATTTCTCACTTGCAGCCTTGTTAATCACCATGCTCTGTATTATTCTTATGGAGCAACGTGATTAACAAGGCTGCAAAGGGAAATTTTCCGAGGTGACTAATGTACCAAAATAGAATTCTAATTTCTTTTCCCCCTTGCTCTAATCTTCTAATCAGCATGACAGTAAATTTTAATCATCGCACAATGTCATCACTTTAAATGTGTGAATGGCATAGAATCACATTGTGTCACTCAGAATGCAAACCACATAACTACTAAAAAAAATTGAAGTTTGAACATTGACTCTTATGTTGAAGTGAAAAAAAAGTTTTGAGTTGCATCAATTTTTTTTTTTGTAGTAAATTGATTTGCATTCCGAGTTTTATGATGAAAAGCAAACCCTCAAGATTATTGTCAAGACAATGACTTTAAAAAAAAAATGCAGTTAATTAATGATCATGCCATTAAACACTTGTACTGTTATGCTAATTAAAAGATTAGTACTAGCACAGGGAGGATAGGACAAAAGTATTTTTTAGGACAGCACGAACGTCACTCCTGTATTATGTTACTAAAGTTCAACGCCGATAGAAACACATATGATAGAAAAAGATTTGTTGGGAAGGGAGATAGTTCGAGCTTTTAGCCGTCAGTGACCCAGCAAAAGGAGAAAAATTAATTAAAACAACGCTATGCGTGTATATTAGGTTTGACTCGCCTAATATACACGCATAGCTTTGTTTTAATTAATTTTTCTCCTTTTGCTGGGTCACTGACGGCTAAAAGCTCGAACTATCTCCCTTCCCAACAAATCTTTTTCTATCATATGTGTTTCTATCTATTTTTAAAAAAATAAATATCGCTTAGTTCGATTTTTTTCAAATAATTAATTTAAGTTCAACGCCAAGAAACAAAAATATGCAGTGGTCTTCAAATAATACCATTGAAAGCTGCCTCAGTACAACAATAAAGACACTCACAATCTTACGTTAGTTTGAGGATTGTTGTTAATTATGGAAGAACTCTGAGATTTTTAATTGTTGAGTCTAGTTATCCCAAAAATTAAAAAATGTGAAGCCTCTATAGACAAAATCAGGGTAACGTTCATGCTAGCCAGAGATGTTAAAGAGAAGGAACTCACCCTGAGCGAGGCTCCTGTCTGCAGAGGGGGTTGAGGGGGCGGAGTTTGGGGTCATAGTGAGCCCCGAGGGACCCGCCTCTTGGTCAAGGTCCACCGAAGCAGGGGCAGGGTATCTCTGGTCACCAACAAATCCATCAAACTCCTGGAACAAACACACAACAACTTAGTTTGTCTCTTAATACAGGGGTACTAATGTGAATAAATAATTTAGTAAATATATGCTCTGGAAAAAAATATAATTTATATTTGTTCTTTAGTAAGTATCAAATTTCAATTCTTAATCTATAGCTAAAATAAGAGCAGACTCTTTTGTGAACCACTTCCATGAGATTTCCAGTACAGTACTCAACATTCTAAATATTAAAAGTTCAATACCGTAGAGCAGAAAGTTTACTCACGAGTTGTAACACTTGTAACGAACTAACAGTAAGTGAAATAGATACAAGTAATAAGTTAATGAATGTATAAGCAAACCAATGAATAAATTTCAAAAAAATAAAGTATTTTTATGTTTTACTTAATTTTCAACTCTTGTAAAAAATGCATAAAAAAAGTCTACGCTGGTAGCTCCATGTTGACACCAAAGGTCACCAACTCACCTGTGAGGAAGAGGCGATGGCGGGGAAGTCGTTTTCCAGGTGTGAGTCCATATCCGAGATGCTCTGCTCCTCCATCATCATGATTTCCTCCTCCAGCTTCACCATCTGGACCGTCAATAACATGTCATTATCAAAGTGCCAAAGTATCAAAGTTACTTCAATCGAAAGAGGAGGTTGAAAAATACACCTGTGAATTTTATGAAATTTTTACCTGTACTGCATCATGCATAAAATAGAGATCTAAAGAAGTCAAGTAACCTGGATCTTGTTTGACCGAAGAGTTCAATGACGTCATAGGCGTCACAGGTACCACCTCCAAGTTAATTGACTTCTTTGAAACTCTATTTTAGGCATGATGCAGTACAGATAAAAATGTCACAAAATTCACAGATGCATTTTTTTGACCTCCTCTTTCAATTGAAGCAATAAAAAAAATTGATGCTCCTTGCCCATTGTGTAATCAAAATGATCAATAAATAATTTAATTGAATAAGAGGATTGCAAGAGCAACACATTCACTTCACTTTTTAGCTCACAAGTCAGTGTCTTATGCCTTACTCCATTTCTTCTTATAACTTATAATATTTTTAATTGACACCGTAAATTTAGCAGCGAACCTGGTAATAAAAGCTGAACTATGTGCGTCTGGCGAGGATTGCTGTATATGATTAACATTGTAAAATAATGAAAAATAATAATAATGTGTGTAACCACAGCATAATTTTACAGAACTGACAACACCATAAGTAATTTTCCCATACCTGCAGACAAATATTAAACTTTACACAGTATATAAGTGATTTTTTCATATAAATTTTGTTATTTTTGTGATTCTCTCCATGCTATAGTATAAGTATTGCCGTATCCTCAATGCAAAGAGCCAAAATTTCTGGGCGTAACATCATCTATTGTTCCTTTATGTACTCAATACAAGAGAACAAGATTAACATTTTAATATTTCTACCTTCTTCTTGATTTGTTTAATGTACTTATAATTTCAGAGGGTTTTTTACCATTATGCATTGAATTATTATTTATTTTTTAATTTACAATCAACGGCAGCAACAATGCATTTAATTGCAGCCAACTCACCTGGTCGTTGCTGTCGTCCTGGTTTGGGGTGCTTGCTCGGGACTGGGACTTGCACTCCTGCACAGTGGTGTTTGCTGGCAGGGCGGGGGTGACTCTCCCCCTCCCCTCATCCGCCTGATCTCCAGACGTCTTCCCGCACGCCGCGGCCGCAGCTGCTGCCCTCTGTTGCTCGTACCCGTAGAGTCCTCGCACCTGGTGATACCTCATGTTAGAAATATTGACCGTCTTGACTGAGATTTCCATGGTTCAGTCTTAATGAGGTAAAAATAGATACCCTATGAATACCGACTTGCAATATTCCTAACAACACAAATTTAAATAAAGGTATGTACTGTATTATACTCTTAACTTAATTTACAGTTATTGGTAAATAATGAACACACCATGTTTAATTATCTTCTACCTTCCTCCTCTTATACATTTTAAAAGAGCCATTTCATGTTTTTTTGTTTGTTTGTTTTTGTTTTACAACTTAATACTGTATTTAGATACTGTAGAATGATTGGAAGCTTAAAAATCAGTTGACTTATAGATTCATGATAAAAGGTTCAGTAGCCAGTTTAACGAAACCAGCTCGTCATCAGGAGTCTATTGAACTGGCTACTGAACCTTCTATGATGACTCTTTCTTTGTTATCCATGGAAGGAATTGTCATAGAAGGTTCAGTAGCCAGTCCAATGGAACCAGCTCGTCGTCAGGAGTCTGTTGAACTGGCTACTGAACCTTCTATGATGACTCCTTTCATGTAAAGATCACCCCAACACACTACGTACCTGCAGCGCCTCTGCGGCCCTCAGAAGGTTTGATAGCTCTTCCTGGGTAACGTTCACCTCCCCACGGTACATGAAGTCAACGAGCGCTCGCACTTCCCAGAACTTCATGTCCTTCATAAAGATGATTGGGTGCTGGCACGGGTTCTGAGATAACAGCTGTTCGAAGTACGAACTGCATGCCGACAGAACAACCTGCAAACAGAGCATTAATTAAGATACAGTACGTATGTCTTGAATTTATAGAACAAAATGAAAAAGCTCTCGACCAATCAGAAATTTTAATTTTCAATGGAGGCTTCAAGTGTTCCCCGGCGGGAAAATTTTCCCCATTAAGCCACCATGTTAGAAAATTTGAAAACAGTATTTAACTATTAAAGCAGTAACTATTAAATTTTAAAACATCTCGTAACCTCTCATTTAGGTGTTTTCTGATCATTAGTCAAGTGCTTATTTTCCTTTTAAATTTTTTTTTAATGACAAAAAAAGCAATTTCAATGCTTTTTTGTTTTTTGCATAGGTTTGAAGAGGATGGTGGGAACACCACAAAATCAGCTGACCTCTATTTCATTCAATTCAATTTCAAATTCAATTCAATTCAAATTGAATTCAAATTCAAATTTCATATCAAAACACCTGAAAGGTAGACCTTATTAGAAAGTGCAAGGAAATGGTTTTGAAGCTGACAGTCTCAAATATTTTTTTCATTTCTGTTCAACGTAGTGAAAAGGTTAAAAAAAATTTAAACAATTTTTTTTTGTAATATGAATTATCAATCGCACACAAACAACTGAAGCACCGATATGCATAGTAAAATTATGGAAAACAATAAAATTTATAGAGTACAAATAAACATTGACTTTTTACTTCCTGTTCATAAAGGTGAAAATCCTGAATAATCAGGTCAATAACGAACCTTGTGGCACTTAATCATCTGAGCTTCACAGGCGAGCGTGACATCAACAAAATTTTCATTGACGAGAAGCTTAGGAAAGGCGTTCTGTAGATTTGACTGGTAACTGTTCCACCGTACGCAGAACTGCTGTGATGAGGAACCCATCTGGAACAACGGAACATCGTCAGACTTAGGGGTGGGGGTAACAAATGGTGAGTCAGTATTTTTTTTATAGTCATTGAAGAAGGTTCAGTAGCCAGTTCAATGGAACCAGCTCGTCGTCAGGAGTCTATTAAACTGGCTACTGAACCTTCTATGATGATTCTTTCTTTGTTATCCATGGAAGGAATAGGCCATATGTCCTTAAAGTGTTCCACCGCCATCTGTGAGTTGCGCTGCAACTCCGTGTACAGTGAGGAGGTGTTTTTGCGAAACAATGTGTTACGAAGATGGGGGGAAAATTTTGTGAACCGCGAGGAAGGTACGAAAGAAGATAAAAAGTTAACATTTTTCACTGCCAAAGCGTGGTACATATCTTCTAGTTTGCTTCAGTACAATTGTTTTCACCCTAGCACTGCTCAATTCCAAGGACTAGCGAGATAAAGAGAGCTACCTCGAGAATTTTTAGTCGCCGCAGCTCCGCGCTGGCTCCGCCCGCTCCGCGGCTGGCTGCTCCGCTCCGCTGCTCCTGCTGCTGGTTGCGCTCGGAGCCGCTCGGGTCTCCTCGGCTCCGCCCTCGTGGTGTTGCTGCTGGCGGTCGCTGGCGGTGTTGTGGGGGCGAGGCGGGCGGCAGCGGCTGCTGCTTTCTGTCTGCGGGACGGTTGCGATGAATAGTGTCGCGTAAAAGGTTATTTAATTTTAAATAATAATAAAGAATTAAAATAACTGCAGCAATATAATATTATACAATATACAGGTCGCACACTTTTATTAACCTCTCGACATTGTCATACTCGCGGGCTCGCGGTAATATAGCGCGCGGGACCTGCTCCCACAAGCAATCATGCCGCCACACGGCTGCAGCACGATGATGCACCAGCTCACGCGCGTGACCATTGCTCGTCGGTACTGCAGTTTACTTCCCCCTTTATCCTTGACTGGTATTAAAAATAATTATATATATATCAACGAGAATCTAAAGCCGGTATTACACGATACAATTTTTCTAACTATATTGCATACAATTTTTTTCTTTCAAGAAAACTTGAATTCCATTTGTTATTTGTATGGATCGAGTTCAGTTTTCTTGAAAGGAAAAATTGTATGCAATAGTTAGAAAAATTGTATCGTGTAATACCGGCTTAATGCGACACGAACCCAACACTTCCAGCAGCATCGTCGAGGCCAGGACTTTTTGACTCACACCCATAAAACTCAAAACAACCCTTGGGGATCGCCGTTTCCATTAACAAATAGATTTTCACCACTTGACTGTACTGAATCTTTTCCGGAATTGGATAGCAGAACAAATCGACTTCGTCGACAAAATACAAACAATACTACTCGAACGATTAGCAAACATAAGAACTTTAATTTTATTGAAATAAAAGGTAATATGTTCGAGTCACCATCTGGTACGTCATATGCTCACTGCGTGGATGAAAAATTCAAAATGACACGTGGTGTCGCATCAAAAGTAAGGAAAACGTATGGTCAAGTTCCATTCTTGAAAAGTCAACTTAAGACAGTTGGTCAAGTAGCTGTCTTATCAGTAGAGGGTAAATATATTTTTTACATCATAACAAAATCTGTTCATAACCAGCTTCCTGAACACTCAAATATACTCTCTGCTCTAAAAAACCTTAGAAAATCTTGTGAGATTTTAAAAATTAAAAAACTAGCTATCCCACGACTAGCTTGTGGGCTGGATGGTTTTGATTGGTCTATTATTAAAAAAGATATAATTTCAATTTTCCAAGATTTGGATATTGAAATTACAGCATATTATGGGTGGAAACCAAACAACCGTGAGACGTCACCTAAAGAACTCTATGAGGAGTCCGCCAAGTCATCACTAGCAACTGCTAATACCGTTGGTGTCCCTCCTGTTTCCCTCCTGGTGGTTCATGCAAATTCTGAGAAACGACAGACTTCTACCTCGTTAGAAAGTTCCCGCCCACCACTTGTCACTGCTGACACAGTAAAAGCGAAGGGACCGCCTGCGCCAGCCGTGAAGATGGTGATGGCCACCACCCCGGGCGAGGAGTCAGGCCTCGCTTCGGTGAACGACGGAACCACCCCGGGCGGGGAGTCAGGCCTCGCTTCGGTGAACGACGGTACCACCCCGGGCGAGGAGTCAGGCCTCGCTTCGGTGAACGACGGTACCACCCCGGGCGAGGAGTCAGGCCTCGCTTCGGTGAACGACGGTACCACCCCGAGCGAGGAGTCAGGCCTCGCTTCGGTGAACGACGGTACCACCCCGGGCGAGGAGTCAGGCCTCGCTTCGGTGAACGACGGAACCACCCCGGGCGAGGAGTCAGGCCTCGCTTCGGTGAACGACGGCACTTCCCCAGGCGAGGAGTCAGGCCTCGCTTTGGCGAACGACGGCAACACCCCGGGCGAGGAGTCAGGCCTCGTTCCGGAGAACGACGGAATGCCAGCACCTGCTTCTGAGGCTGTTGTGGAAAAAGATGACCCTCGTACCCAGGGTCTCAGACATGATATGACATGTAAACCAGGTATCAGTGAAGTCCATTCTGAGATTCAAACTGATTTTATTGATTTAAATGCTCTGAATCCTAGACTTAAAACATTTTTATTAAATATACTTTCAAAAAAAGAACAATTTACAAATGACTTAATGTCCAAGGATCAAGCTAATGCTGAGAACATTGCAAAGCAATCTAAAAATTCAAATAAAGTTGTCACTTCCAAATCTTTACCTGAAAATGATATAGAAATTATTGAAAATCAGAGTTCAAATAGCACTGCAAATCTAATTGATTGGCAAACATCCCAAACTACTAACCAATTTGGTTCTCAGGGACATTTGCACTCTCCTCCAAATTTAAGACCACGTGTTAGTACTGTTAGTAATATCTCCGCTAAGTCAATTAAACCCAAAAAAACATAATATAACGAGTAGTTCAGCCCCACATAACTTCAAAATCTTACAATTAAATTTACCAGGTTTAAAAAATAAATTAAAACAATTTGAATATTTCTTGGAAAATGAAAATTGTGATATAATTATTTTATGTGAACATGGGCTGGATGAAAACCAAATTATTACTGTTACTTTTAAAAATTATTTTATTGTTTCATATTATTGTAGAACTGTCCAAAAATGTGGTGGAGTACTCATTCTGGCACGCATTGGTTTTAATATACATAATATTAAAGTCAAATCTACTGAGTCGGTTTTTGAATGTTGTATTGCTAAATTAATTATCAATAATGACACAAATATATACTTCTCCTCAATTTACAGACCTCCAGATATAACTAAAAAAATGAAAAAAGTCCAAAAACTTGATATTAATGAAAAAAATATTAAACCTTTTTTAATTCAATTTGAAATGCTTTGCCAAAAGTTATATAAATGCTGTAAAAATAAAAATGATTTTTTCATAATTGCAGGGGATGTTAATTTTAATTTATTCATAAATAATACAGTTACATTGTCATACAGAGATATTTTAAGTTCTTTTAAACTTCAAGTTATTAATACTCACGCTACTCGAGAAACAAATAAAACTTCAACTTTAATTGATCATATAATTAAAAGTAATATTGATATTGTTTCAGAATTTCAGACTAATAAAACAACATTATCAGATCACAAATTCACCGTAGTTACTTTAAAGTTATGTATTAAGAACAGTAAATTCCATGAAACTAAAAATAAAGTAATTTTTAAACGTGTTTTTGATAAGTGCAATATGGACAATTTTCTAATGCGTTTATTATGTGAACAATGGCAGGGTTTGTTTAATCCTTATTTAAGCTCTGATGAAAGATGGTCTATTTTTCTTGAAATATTTCTTTATAATTTTAATGAGTCCTTTCCTAAAGTTAAAAAAATCATAAATTGTCAAAGAAGAAAACCTTTGTGGATTATAAAAAACCCTTATCTTAAGGAAGAGAGCATTTTTCTAAAACAATTTCATAATCATGTAAAATTTAATAATCCTTCCCAAGAAATTGAATATAAAGACAAACTAAAATTGCACAGGCAAAATATTTCCTCTGCAATTATTAATGAAAATAATCTTGCAATAAAAACAGCTACTAATAAAATCAAAGCTACCTGGAAAGTTATTAATACAGAGTGCAAAACGAAAAAGAACTCATCTAGTCAAGACAATATTGAAATTTGCACGGATGGGGTTACTATTTCTGATCCTGTATTGATAAGTAATTTATTTAATGACTTCTTTGTAAACACAGTTGAACGCATGGTTTCTGATAGGTTTCTTCCACTAAATCTAAATAATCCTAATAATTGCAATAGTCAATCTAAAACGATGAATACATTGAAATTTAATACTATTGATCCTGCTTATATCTTAAATCGCATGAAATCTCTACCAAATAAACTTGCCGCTGGTCCTGATGAGGTTCCATATACTGTTGTTAAATATTGTGCTCATGTATTAGCCACCCCTCTCTCAAACTTAATCAATCATTCAATTATGGAGGGTGTTTTTCCAAGTTGTCTTAAAACATCGAAAGTTTATGCAAACCATAAAAAAGGACCAAAAAATGTCATTAATAATTTTAGACCAATTACGAATTCATCTGTATTTGCTAAACTACTCGAAGGAACAATGGATGATCAAATTACTAATTATAGGACTGAGAATAATTTAATAACCCCTTGTCAGCATGGATTTTTAAAAAATCGCTCCACTGATACTGCCATGTTTGATCTCCTAAGTTATGTTCATTCAGCATTGAACCAAAACCTATTCTGCCTTGTTATATTTTTTGATTTGTCAAAAGCTTTTGACAGTTTAAATAAAAATGTTATTCTTCATAAGTTTGATAACATTGGAATTGAAGAAAATAGTCGAAATTTAATAGATTCTTATTTGACAGATCGGCAACAATATGTCGAGGTTAATGCTATATTAGATGGACACTGTTCTTCTTTTATTTCTAATAAATTGCCAGTTAATTTAGGGGTGCCACAAGGAGGGAAGGTTTCTACGACCCTTTTTAACACTGGCACAAATGATTTACCTGAACATGTAACTAGTGCTGTCTTGGTTAAATATGCAGATGACGTCACAGCTATAGTTACGGCTGATTCTGAAGACGAACTTGTACGTAAAGCTAGATTAACTATAAACGAGATACTATCATGGTGTAATGATAATAGACTCATCCTTAACATATCTAAGACGGAGTTTATACAGTTTCACTCATCTCGTCAAATTCCAAGTCATAGTTACTTATTGCAAATTTGTAATGAAACCATTAAGAGAGCTGAGTCTGTTAAATTTCTTGGTCTGCATGTTAACGAGTGTTTAGATTGGAGTGTGCACGTAAACTCAGTATGCAAAAAGATCAATTCAGCAAATTTTATGTTGTATACTATCAGAAACCATGTTTCAGTGGAAACTCTTTTAACTATTTATTATGCATATATTTACTCCCATTTGGCTTATGGTATTATTCACTGGGGAAGTAAGGCAGCCCTACTAAATAGATGCTTTGTTTTGCAGAAACGAGCTCTCCGTACTATATTAAAGCTGCCCAAGGGACAGTCCTGTGTATCTCATTTTAGAAATCTAAATATGCTCACTGTTCCGTCTATTTACATCTTAAACTGTGCTTCATTTAAAAAATCCCACCCTAACCTTTATTTGCAGAATGATAATGTTCATAATTACAATACCAGGAATAAATCCAATGTTGTTACAGACAAATTGAACTCTAATTTATACAAATCTTGTGCAATGTATCAAACGGCCAAAATATATGAATTTCTGCCAAAATGCCTAAAAGATATAAATGATTGTAAATTGTTCCGAAAGAAGCTAAAAAATGTCCTTATAAGTAAAGAGTTCTATTCAGTTAAAGCTTTTGAGAGCAATAAATTGCCTGAGAGTATTGTATCCTTATGATTTAAAACCTGGTTCATATTTTTTGTTAATATTGTGGTTCATTTTTTTATACTTATTTTTTTCCTTTGTTATATTTATAAAGTGTTGCGTTTTGATGTTATGTATGTTTGTTAATATTAAGTTTTTTTGACATGAACATATGTTGTCTTGTACAATCGAAAAAGTTCGAATAAAGAAAATAAAATAAAATAAAAATAAAAATAAAAAGGAATAATTATAATTACAAAGAAATACTGAATTAATTAAGTTGCTGGAAAATAATATATTTAATATGAGTAACTCTAGCTAGTAAATATAATTAATAATCGAACAATAATATATATAACATAGAAGCACGTACCTGCATTAAAATTTATCTTTTCTCTCTCCTATAACAATGACCTACCTCACAGACCATGCATGCATGTTATATCATAATATACAGTCATATATAATATATATAGCATCTAACGGATTATAAAATGAAGCAAAAAATACGTTGTTGCTTTTCTTCCGATATACAAACAGTTATATTGTTTAAAAAAAAAGCACCATATAACATACTTATACAAGGGATATTTTTCATCATACAGCTAGTTTATATATATAAATATTATATTATTAAATTATATTTTTATATATTTTATATTTGGTGTTACCACGAAAAACCGAATTCGGGCAAAAGCCGAAAAAAATGAGCAAAACTAGTTTTGAGCATCAAGTTAAGCTCAATTACCCGAAGTAATCGATTATTTCGGGTTTTGAGCTTAACTCGATGCACAAAACTAGTTTTGCTCAAATCCAAGTGAGCAAAACCCGACGGAGACTTTTACATCGGGTTTTGCGCGTTTCCGTTTGAGCAAAACTAGTTTTGAGCATCAGGTTAAGCTCAAAACCCGCCGAAGTAAGATTTTATTTCGGCTTTTGAGCAAAATTTGAGCAAAACTAGTTTTGCTCAATTTTCAAAGACAATTAATTTTTTATTTTGAACTCTAGTGGAATTCATTGGAATTACCATATGAATTAAGCCCTCTTTGGCCATCCACAACGAAACGGGTTGACAGATAGTTTAATATATTGTGACAGAAGAGGAGTTAGAAAGTGTCATCACAAAAGTTCATCAAAGTGCTGATTAGAGTCTTAGTGAATCAGATGGCGAATCTCCTAGCGTGAATAGCCCGTCAACTTCTACAAACAATGATTGCGTAGTGCGTAACCTAGACGCTGGAAATGCTGATAAGTGTACACTTTGTGACAATTTTGTGGGTGTCAGTCTAGGTCCTGTAACTGTCTAAAGAATAAAGTGAAATGTAATTCCAAGTGCCACAATTTAACAGCAGTGCCTGCAGAAACAATTAAGTAACGCCAAAACAGAATTATATACTGTAAGCTAGCACACACAATTATCTTACAGATAATTATTTATTATACTTATTGATGAGTTGCATGCTTAATTTGACTGCAATGATGCAATTTATTTTTATACTGGAATTTAAATTAAAGTTTGATTATATGTAGACATTTTTGGTCTGATTAATAATTACAATAATAAAGGTGAAACAGTTAATAAACAATAACAATTTTTATGAACACTTTTCGACATTTTTTAATTTTATGTTTCTTATCTGACCTGAGTAACGTATAGTAATATTATTTAAATTTATAGGCGAATTAAGGGAGAAATTAAAACTTTTATTCAATCAAATAAATAGCAACAAATAAATAAATACAACAATAAATAAATAAATAAATAAATAGATAAATAGCTAAATAGATCGATAAATAGATAAATAGGGGACAGGTGAATCGAATCGAAAAGAAACGAATCGAAAAGTAAACGAATCGAAAAATAAACGAATCGAAAAGTAAACGAATCGAAAAGTAAACGAATCGAAAGGGAAACGAATCGAAAAGTAAACGAATCGAAAAGTAAACGAATCGAAAAATTTACATAACCACGCCCTCGCCACGCCTCCTGGTGGGTTGAAATTTTAAAAACTGGCAACACTGTATAATTTTCGATTCGTTTCCTTTTCGATTCATTTACTTTTCGATTCGTTTCCCTTTCGATTCGTTTATTTTTCGATTGGTTTACTTTTCGATTCGTTTACCTTTTGATTCGTTTCCTTTTCTATTCATTTACTTTTCGATTGGTATATTTTCGATTCGTTTCCTTTTCGATTGGTTTACTTTTCGATTCGTTTCCTTTTCGATTGGTTTACTTTTCGATTCGTTTCCTTTTCGATTCGTTTACTTTTCGATTGGTTTACTTTTCGATTGGTATATTTTCGATTCGTTTCCTTTTCTATTCATATACTTTTCGATTCGTTTACCTTTCGATTCGTTTCCTTTTCGATTGGTTTACTTTTCGATTCGTTTCTTTTTCGATTCGTATACTTTTCGATTCGTTTCTTTTCGATTCGTTTCCTTTTCGATTGGTTTACTTTTCGATTCGTTTCCTTTTCGATTGGTTTACCTTTCGATTCATTTACTTTTCGATTGGTATATTTTCGATTCGTTTCCTTTTCAATTCATGTACCTTAAATACAACAATCACTTTATTTGGATTGCTATATATGATGGCTGAATTATATAGAACGCTTAGTTCAGCTATTTCCGTCATTCACCATCATCATCGAGGCAGGGAGAGCGCGCGAAATTTTCAAGCTTGTATTTTTGAACTTATATTATTTACGAGTATTTCTCAACAGCTCTGCGTCGTGCGAAACACTCGCTCTCGCTTCTTTTCTCCCTATTACTATATTGTGTCGTGTACTATATATATATACATTATATTTAATTGTATGTATTAGAAAGTTTGCTAAGGATTATTTTGTCACTAGCCTTAGGAGATGGTGAACTGAAAATTATAATAAATCTTCCTTATATTATAACATAAATATCCAAGAACTATTTACTACCAGTATATAGTCGTTGATAAATATCCAGCCAAAAAAATGGAGCAATGGTCGGTCTAGTTTTTGAGATATCCAGGATATAAAGTAGAGTTGCTATGAGAAAAAAAGGTTTAGTTATTATTTTCTAAAAATAGCTGACGTAGTCCTGCATATTAAACTGAAATCCAAAAAATTCTATCTCACATAGTTTTGCCAGAAAAAAAAAACAAAGTCAGAGTGAACGCGTCGCTTAACATGGGGCCTTACCTGACAAAGACCCTCATATATCTAAAAAAAAAAAAAAAATACACCGTTAGGTGGTATGAAAAAAATATAGTGATGTTCTATGACCCAAACTTTGACCAATACAAGAACCAATTAAAATTTTTTCGCTCGAATCCATTTTTCCGTAAAAAAAAAATTCTTGATTTCCTTACGGAAAAATGGATTCGAGCGACAATTTATTTTTTAACGGTTTTTGGTTAAGGGCATTGGGTGTAGCACCGGTAGTTGGCAACACTGACGTATCTTCACCATGTTAATTTTTGATCATTGCTCCTCGGAGTAATTTTTATGCTAGAGCTAAGCTGATTGCTGTAGTATCAAGATAATTAGTAGCCCAAGTGCACAATTTGGCTAAATAAAGCCTGATTTAAAGAAAAGTATTTTTTAGTAATTTTTTAAATTTGCAGGCATTTTTCTAAAATATAAAAAAAAATACTTTTCTTTAAATCAGGCTTTATTTAGCCAAATTGTGCACTTGGGCTACTAATTATCTTGATACTACAGCAATCAGCTTAGCTCTAGCATGAAAATTACTCCGAGGAGCAATGATCAAAAATTAACATGGTGAAGATACGTCAGTGTTGCCAACTACCGGTGCTACACCCAATGCCCTTAAAGCTTGGGTCATAGAACATCACTATATTTTTTTCATATACCTAACGGTGTATTTTTTCGATATATTCGAGGGTCTTTGTCAGGTAAGGACCCACTGGCCCCATGTTAAGCGACGCGTTCGTTCACTCTGATTTTGGAATTTTTTTCTGGCAAACCTATATTTGAGATAGAATTTTTTTAAATTTTGGTTTGATATGGAGGACTACTTGAACTATTTTTAGAAAATAATAACTTAACTTTTTTTTCTGACAGGAACTCTTATACTATATATTGAAAATATATTTTATTATATATATTTTTTAAATTTTTAATCAAACCCTATTGGGTACTTCTATTTACTAATTACATACTACTTTGAAACCCCGAACCTTCCGAAACCCTAACTTGAGCGTTTCGCGGGCTCTTCTGGAACGGGGGCGGCCACGGCCTTGCAAATCCATCCCGGCACATGCCTGCGGCTGAGGGAAACGTGGAAACCTCAGCCAGGATGGACGCTACAGCTTTTGTCAATGAACCGGAAGTGCAATGGTCCAAAGCCAGGGGAACCACATAGTGGAAAAGCGCAACGTTTTACCCCTGGGTGGGAAACGTGGTTTTTGTTGAAAATGGTCACCCATCCAACTACTAACCACGCGCGGCGTTGCTTGACTTCGGTGATCTGACGAGACCCGGTCAAGCGCACTGCGCCACAACTCTCACAGTTATTTAAATACTGTATAGTAAAATAGGTATAATATCTTACATCCATATAATCGTGTTTATTATTTGTGCACCAATTACACAAGCTAGTACAGAGGCAATAACATAACGATATATAAAATATATAATTGCATCAATGGCACTTATCACCGTGAATTCGAGGGATACTAATTATACATTTAATGTACACAAAATGCATTATCAGGCATCCAGGACACTTCATCATTATATTCATATATGAATTGAAAAATAAAACTTCGCATTATTATTATGTGTTTCTCATTCAGGGATGTTACATTTTCGGGAAAAGCGGGAAAGGGGGAGTTATGTTTTACTACCCCCGTACTTCCACCACTTGGGAGAAGTCGCACGGCATCGCACGCGGGCGAGCCGGCGATATGAGAGCGCGCAAGCTCAAATACATGTATGCGTACTGTACAGTATAGCGGGCGGCTGCAGAGACCTCCGTGTCTTATGGCCAGGGTGGCCAGGGATTTGATCAGAGTTTCGCTGTTTCTGTGAGAGTTGCGGCGCTGCTAAATGTTCGGCTCGGACCGGCTCTTTTGCTGGCTGAAATTGCCCGCGCAGCCAAGGTGACTGAATATGATTATAAACCACCAGCGAGAACCAGGCCGTGCCGCTGCGATTCAGTGGCGCCGCCACTCTCAGTTACAGTAAAGCTCGGCCAAGCTGGTCAAATTTCTAGCCATAAGACACGGAGCTCTCGACTGTAAGGTCTCTAAGGCGGATGTGATTACAATGCAAAAAAATGTACTGTGTATTCAGTATATTGGACTACAAAAAAAGCTTAAATTAAAAATGAAAGGAATGAAAGGTTGATAAATTATCAGGGATATGTCTTTATATATTCGATATATTTAAATCGGCATGGTATGCAAGTAAGAAAATGAATAGAAATGAAACCGAATCGAAAAAATGTACAGGCAGTTTTATATTAAATATTTTGCCATTATTGTCTTAAATTTCCTCCAGTCAAAAAGGACAGGTGGAACGAATTGAAAAGAAACGAAATATAGTTTTTACATATCATATTTTATATATTTCCATATTTTTCTTGTCTGTTAATTTTTTCTTCCAAAATTACTATAGTCTGATGAGGAGCGGGTAAATGAATCGAAAATATATGAATTGAAAAGGAAACGAATCGAAAGGGAAACGAATCGAAATTTATAATATGGTGGAAGATATACTATTCTTTTTAAAATGAGATTTTAAATGTTAGTTGTGTTGAAGATTAATAAATAGGAAACGAAAGGAAATGATTCGAAAATATTTTCGAAACCATGATTCGTAAATAATTACAAACATATATTTGGAGATTTTCATATTAGTAACAGAAAGAATAACGATTGAATAGTAGCGATCATATAATTATATATAGAGGAAACGAATCGAAAAGGACACGAATCGAAATTTATAATATGGTGGAAGATATACTATTCTTTTTAAAATGAGTTTTTAAATGTTAGTTGTGTTGAAGATTAATAAATAGGAAACGAAAGGAAATGAATCGAAAAATTTTTGAAACCATGGTTCGTAAATAATTACAAACATGTATTTGGAGATTTTCATATTAGTAGCACAAAGAATAACGATTGAATAGTAGCGATCATATAATTATGTATAGAGGAAACGAATCGAAAGGAAACGAATCGAAATTTGGTGAGCGGTGTTGCCACTAGCACTTTCATAGGCCCCGCCTTCTCTTGGAGGAGGAGCTAGAACCCCCTCCACCAAATTATAAATTTCGATTCGTTTCCTTTTCGATTCGTTTACTTTTCGATTCGTTTCCTTTTCGATTCGTTTACTTTTCGATTCGTTTACTTTTCGATTCGTATATTTTCGATTCGTTTACCCGCTCCCATAAATAGATAAATAAATAAATAAATAAATAAATAAATAAATAAATAAATAAATAAATAAATAAATAAATAAATAAATAAATAAATAAATTAAATATTTAAATAATATTTAAATAATATTTAAATAATCATTTGAATAACTACAGCAAAGAAGTAAAAATAAATATATTATTCCGAAGAAAATAGCAAATAAAAAATAAAGAACAGCTAGCTGTCACATAATAAAAAATAAATTATCTCATTGTTATAGGAGAGAGAAAAGATAAATTTTAATGCAGGTACGTGCTTCTATGTTATATATATTATTGTTCGATTATTAATTATATTTACTATAGCTAGAGTTACTCATATTAAATATATTATTTTCCAGCAACTTAATTAATTCAGTATTTCTTTGTAATTATTATTCCTTAAGCCGGTATTACACGATACAATTTTTCTAACTATTGCATACAATTTTTCCTTTCAAGAAAACTGAACTCGATCCATACAAATAACAAATGGAATTCAAGTTTTCTTGAAAGAAAAAAATTGTATGCAATATAGTTAGAAAAATTGTATCGTGTAATACCGGCTTTAGATTCTCGTTGATATATATATAATTATTTTTAATACCAGTCAAGGATAAAGGGGGAAGTAAACTGCAGTACCGACGAGCAATGGTCACGCGCGTGAGCTGGTGCATCATCGTGCTGCAGCCGTGTGGCGGCATGATTGCTTGTGGGAGCAGGTCCCGCGCGCTATATTACCGCGAGCCCGCGAGTATGACAATGTCGAGAGGTTAATAAAAGTGTGCGACCTGTATATTGTATAATATTATATTGCTGCAGTTATTTTAATTCTTTATTATTATTTAAAATTAAATAACCTTTTACGCGACACTATTCATCGCAACCGTCCCGCAGACAGAAAGCAGCAGCCGCTGCCGCCCGCCTCGCCCCCACAACACCGCCAGCGACCGCCAGCAGCAACACCACGAGGGCGGAGCCGAGGAGACCCGAGCGGCTCCGAGCGCAACCAGCAGCAGGAGCAGCGGAGCGGAGCAGCCAGCCGCGGAGCGGGCGGAGCCAGCGCGGAGCTGCGGCGACTAAAAATTCTCGAGGTAGCTCTCTTTATCTCGCTAGTCCTTGGAATTGAGCAGTGCTAGGGTGAAAACAATTGTACTGAAGCAAACTAGAAGATATGTACCACGCTTTGGCAGTGAAAAATGTTAACTTTTTATCTTCTTTCGTACCTTCCTCGCGGTTCACAAAATTTTCCCCCCATCTTCGTAACACATTGTTTCGCAAAAACACCTCCTCACTGTACACGGAGTTGCAGCGCAACTCACAGATGGCGGTGGAACACTTTAAGGACATATGGCCTATTATGGGTCTAAAATAGAAGGTAAGAAAGTCATTGGTGGGTACAATGTACTGTATGTAAGTGCACAATTTATTGATAAATACATACAATGATCCATCAGTACAGGGACCATAAGGTTCATTTTTTATTCTCTCAGTTGATTGTGCAAATACGCAAATAGAACTCAACGACAATGCATTATCAAGAAAATTTGATGCATGCTTTTTTCATGTGGAAAACACAGAGAACTATATAGGAGTTGAGGGGGGGGTAAAGGGGCAGGAGGGGGGTAGATGGAAGGGTTTTAGGGGTGTGCATACAAGAGAACGCACTTTTTAAACATGGTTTGCATACCATGACCTCAAATTACAAGGGTCATGCTGCATGCTACATACCCCCCACCCCTAATCAGAGGTTTAGGAAAATGCATACGTTTATTTAAGAATGGTGAACGAGTTTAAATGAAAACAATACTAATAATTGGTCTGATAATTATCAATTTTTTACTACGATTCTTCCTCACTGATATGAAAATGCGAGTCATTCCTGCAAGCTTCCTGGGAGGCTATGCATATTATTAGTCATGCATCCCTTTAAATTTCATTATAAACATTGTAATAACAAATTACTTCAACTTACTTTGTCTATTTCTATATTGTTGACTTTATAGCCTTCCTCTCAATACATAAATAATTTCACAGTCTTCCCATAAATAATATTAATTTAGCAATATTATAAATTGTTTATAATAATTATATTTGTCAAACACAGAAACACAAATGGCCGGCCTTTTTTTGCAAAATGACGCTATTTACGGAAACACCCGAAATATTCCGAACTTATTAATTAAAGCGCGAAAATTTAAAAAAAGATAAAAAAATCGATTAATCGAAATCGATTTAAACAAATCATAAAAACAGCTGATTGGACATTTAAAACGCCAAATTTTTTTAGTAAATAACCTCGAGCTTTATTACAGTGCATATTTTTTAGTTATTGAGGTGAGTTATGCATGATTGGACACTTTATATAATAACTTACATATAAAACAATATTTGGAACGGATTGTTTCATTTATAATTTTGCTACAGCCCTCGCACGGAGACCCTTGAAAATGTCCGAGAAAGAAGATATATTTTGTGCTGCTGAATCGAGTCACGATGACCCAGAGGCTGAAGATTTAGACGAGCTCCTATGCAGTAAGATATATTTCATGTTTTTTTATCAATTTCAACCTCGCACACTCGTTATAACACTCAAAATAGGTCATATAATCATTGGGCTACTTGACGCTTAATTAAAATTCATGTACAGTATGCATAACAATTTTTTAAACTTCCAAACCATGTTTCTATAAAACAGATCGTGATTTTGCAATTATACATAATATAACTTGATTTTTATTAAATTTTTAATAATTTTTGACATTTAATTTATGATTTTGATGCGATATTTGGCAGACATTTTCTGCAATAAGATTGACCTAATTTTGTCCCTGCCATAAAAAAGTTATTGATTGCTCTATGTATCTTGTTGATGCATCACTGGGCATTAGTTAGGGAATTAATGGCAAAAATCGCGCTATTGGTGATACCGGGCTGAAATTTTCAGTACTTGCTAATAACATCATTTGCATCAACTTTTTTGGCGGATCCCAAAAAAAAGTGTCATACCGTGACCTTGAGTGACCTTTGAACTTTGACCTCCGATTGATTTACGTTTGATTTTTTTACAAGGAATCTAAGGCAGATACGAAAAAAATTGTCATTAGCAAATATGTTTGTATTAACACGGAGAGTAATTAGCAATTTTTGGAAAAGACCTAAGTCCATAAAAAACAAAATGGCGGCCGATGAAACTTTTATTGACCTCTTTTTTAGCAGCTTTCTTGCTTATGTTAACCAAACTAGCAAACTTTTTAGCTTAAAATAGCAACTATCAATTGTCTACTATCATTACAATTAAAAAAAAATCATAATGCTTGTTGATAAGAGAATAATAACTCGAGATATTGTAATTTCTAGCGTAAAATGAGCACTTATTCCCTATGCTATTATAATACGTTTTTTTACTAAAATCCATACTTTTTGTGACAAAAGCATTAAACATACAGAAATGATTAATTGCATCATAAGAACCTTAAAAAATACTGTGCCCTACAATTTTGAACCACCCTTTGACCCCTGGTGACCTTTCAAAATGGCGGATGTGGAGAACAGGAAAGTATTCTTTTCTGGCAAACCAAAGGTCGGGATAAAGATATATTCCGCAGAAAAGATGCTTAGATGGTTGCAATTATTTAAAAAGGGTCCCTAATTATTTTCAAATTGCAATGTTGCCAAATATAGCACCCCAAAAGACCTAAATTTTATTTGACTTTTTTTCAGTTCAAATCGTATAAAATCCATGCTTTCTGAAAGTGGAGCTTCTAATTTTCAAGCAGGATTAATTAATTGGGGTCACGAGAACCAAAAAAATAAGAACCCCCTCCCCTCCCCCCCCACCCCCCCAAAATTAAAACATTTTACGCCTCCTGCCCAGGGTTCTTTAATCCATGATTGACTCGGGGAATTATATTATATTTTTTTAGGCCATAGTCAGTGCATTGAAGTAATTGCAGTTAGTAACCATTTGTCTATAGTATACGTATTTCTACTAAATAAAAATTAAAACTAAGAGTAATTTTAAGAAAGAGTTCCCTAATTAAAAAAAAAAGGTGGGTTTCCAAGTCTTCCTAAAATCTGAGTAATCTATTTCTCGATAAACAAGCATATATGAAACACAACCCTCTTTACTCTTTAAGATACCAACATATAATTAAGCCTCCACCCCCCCTCCCCTCTCCCCTATGTACATCGCCCCCCTAAATTGACTTTACAGAACATGAAGCACGTACCTGTGTCCTTTTCCATTATAATAAAAAACTCCGCTGGATCACCGTTCTTGCTAATCATATGTTATCAATTAAAGGTTACACTGTATACATACGAATATATAATCAATGACAATAATAAAACTATATAAATCTTACTATCTTAGTCAAATTATAAACGCATTACAATTAATTTTTATGCTTAAATATATTGTAAATCTTTACTGGTACGGGGGGAAATACCTAGAGGGACATATCCCGCACTTATTGGGTTATTACGTTATTACCAACATGCAAGTTGTCTCATAATTAACTCCCTTTAATCGTTTAAAACAACCCGGCAAGGACAATATTGAAGGAACCAGCTCCAAAATGTAATTCAATGTAGCTAAAAACCTAACATTTTGAAAATGAGTTTTGAAAAACCTTTCTTAATGAGTGAGGAACTGAAAAATGCAAATCAACATATTAGGGTCCCACTATCATCCCGGAGTTAGGGTTGAAAATCAAAATGTTTAAAATTATCATAACCGACAAAACGACACAAATGAAGCCCGGCAGTAAATTTTTAGTACTATTTTTTGACGCAGATTCAGCAAAAATTTTATTCTTTTAATTCACCTTCTCTTATTTTAGCATGGAAATTTGAAAAAAAAAAAAATTACACACTTCTCTAAGCAGGTTTGAAAGTGAGTGCTGGAAATGTGGAAAATAATAAAATACAGTAATTGGGAAATCGTTTATTTATTTATTTATTTATTTATTTATTTATTTATTTATTTATTTATTTATTTATTTATTTATTTATTTATTTATTTTTTTTCCTATTGTTGTTGTAGCTATCATAAATACGCAGGACTAACTTTTGATGTTGGTACCTTCAATATTGCCCAGGCGCGGATCCAGGGAGGGAGGGAGGGGAGGAGAGGGGGGGGGGGCTGATATGTTTTATTTAACAAGGGCAATGGCAATATAGGCACTTGCCACACTCCATTTTTTTCTTTTAACATTGGCCTTATGGAGGAAGCACGTCCCCCCCACCCCTCTACCCCCTCCGATTATTATTATTATTTTTTTCTGAATTCACGGCTGATATTGTGATATTGCCCTTGCTGGGTTGATTTAAACGTGTATATAAAGGGGGTAATGTATGCCTCCGTTGCACCCCCCGAAAGTCGCTCATAAATTAACGTTGCAGATTTGGAGCATTGTGCGTATGCACGAACACGTACCTTTTCCATTTTAGAACCCCGCTGGATCTCCGATCGTACATACTTATTTTATACAAATTGTACATATTTATATATTGTACTGTGAACGAATGGTTAAAAGCATTATCATAAAATTAAGTGAACATTATTTATATAAATACAGTATTTTTAGCATATATATTTTATAAAACATTTGTTATATTTGTTATATATTTATTATTTGTTTCTCGAGAAAAAGATTACTCAGATTTTAGGAAGACTTGGAAACCCACCTTTTTTTTTTAATTAGGGAACTCTTTCTTAAAATTACTCTTAGTTTTAATTTTTATTTAGTAGAAATACGTATACTATAGACAAATGGTTACTAACTGCAATTACTTCAATGCACTGACTATGGCCTAAAAAAATATAATATAATTCCCCGAGTCAATCATGGATTAAAGAACCCTGGGCAGGAGGCGTAAAATGTTTTAATTTTGGGGGGGGTGGGGGGGGAGGGGAGGGGGTTCTTATTTTTTTGGTTCTCGTGACCCCAATTAATTAATCCTGCTTGAAAATTAGAAGCTCCACTTTCAGAAAGCATGGATTTTATACGATTTGAACTGAAAAAAAGTCAAATAAAATTTAGGTCTTTTGGGGTGCTATATTTGGCAACATTGCAATTTGAAAATAATTAGGGACCCTTTTTAAATAATTGCAACCATCTAAGCATCTTTTCTGCGGAATATATCTTTATCCCGACCTTTGGTTTGCCAGAAAAGAATACTTTCCTGTTCTCCACATCCGCCATTTTGAAAGGTCACCAGGGGTCAAAGGGTGGTTCAAAATTGTAGGGCACAGTATTTTTTAAGGTTCTTATGATGCAATTAATCATTTCTGTATGTTTAATGCTTTTGTCACAAAAAGTATGGATTTTAGTAAAAAAACGTATTATAATAGCATAGGGAATAAGTGCTCATTTTACGCTAGAAATTACAATATCTCGAGTTATTATTCTCTTATCAACAAGCATTATGATTTTTTTTTTAATTGTAATGATAGTAGACAATTGATAGTTGCTATTTTAAGCTAAAAAGTTTGCTAGTTTGGTTAACATAAGCAAGAAAGCTGCTAAAAAAGAGGTCAATAAAAGTTTCATCGGCCGCCATTTTGTTTTTTATGGACTTAGGTCTTTTCCAAAAATTGCTAATTACTCTCCGTGTTAATACAAACATATTTGCTAATGACAATTTTTTTCGTATCTGCCTTAGATTCCTTGTAAAAAAATCAAACGTAAATCAATCGGAGGTCAAAGTTCAAAGGTCACTCAAGGTCACGGTATGACACTTTTTTTTGGGATCCGCCAAAAAAGTTGATGCAAATGATGTTATTAGCAAGTACTGAAAATTTCAGCCCGGTATCACCAATAGCGCGATTTTCGTGAAATTTGGTTGTTGATTCCCTAACTACATGCTTCATATTGATCTGTGAACAAAATTTTGCTTAAACATGCTAGGAATATTTTATTATCTTTCGTGTTCCAAATCTGTAAGGCTCTTTACAATTTTTTTTTTTTTTTTTTTTTTTGCTGAAATTGAGGGGGGAAGAAAGGAAAAAAAAGGGGGGGGGGCATTTTTAGACAACACTAGCTGCTGGTTAGTATACATACAGGTGTACTGCTAGTAGTTTGGAGAACTACACTTCAGTAATAAAATAAAAGGATATTATGTATATAATATGATTGATTAATAAAATCTGCTGAAAGAATATTTTTCCATGTTTTAAATAATATATTTACCATTACTTTCAAATTTTACTGGCTGATTATATGTATAATACATACTCAGTATGGTGAGTAGTTAAGTATCAACTTGCAATGTTCACCTTTCTTTTTTAGGTAAATAATGAATTTGAGAAATGCAGCTTTTCTGCCATTCTTATGTCTTAACTGGGCGACAAATGCAGATATTGCTGGTTGCATCTAATACTAAACCACTCTTATTCTGCACAAGCTTCTTTTGTTGTATTCTTCTATGAAAGTAAAATTTAAGTCTCTTTTAAAATTAGGCTCTCTAAAATAATGACATAGCTCCCATTTTCAGAAGCCTTGATTACCATAATTTAGGTATTTCAACTTTTCATGAAATATCATAGAAAGCTCAGAAACCAGTTCAATAGACTCCTGATAACGAGCTGGTTCCATTGAACAGGCTACTGAACCTTCTACAATGCTTCTTTACAGAAATGAACCGTCAACAGTTAACTATCATTTGCCTTCCTCAGGTGCGCTGGATGACCTGACAAAACCCCCCGAGGTTGCTGCCCCAGCCACCGAGGTGGTCCGTCAGAAAGTGAAGGCCCCCACCGGACTTCCCGAGGACCTGGAGAAGGTTTGGAATGAGGAGTTTGCAGAGCAGTTCAAGCAGTACCTGCAAGGTATGAGATGACTGACAGAAAGCAGGGTTTGCTGCATATCCATTGTTTAGTAACTCTATTTTTAGAGGTAGATGTTTTCAAACGTAATGTAGCAAAAATAAAATGTAATTACAGTATGTAAAGAATTTTCAATAACTTTTTATGAATATTAGATATAAATCAATAAAATTTTAATAAACAACAGAACTACACAGTAAATGTATTGTATAGTACTGTATATGTATACTGTATTTTATTTTAATAAGTGTACACAAATAGTGTACAGATACAATTACAGTACACATAATTAAAATACTGTATAGATAACATAGACATAGATCAGAAATACACGTAGAATTATAGAACACAAAAACACAAATAGAGTACATGTTTATTGTATACAGTACATGCATGACCAGCTAGCTGATTTGTGGTACACTTGTCACCTCGAGAAATTTCCCTCTAGAGCTATGGTTACCACCATCCCCCATAAGAATAACACAAGGCATGGTGATTAACAAGTCTGCAAGTGGGAAATTTTCCAAGGAACCGAGTGTACAATTCTAAGGTCTGTCTTACTAATTTAATTACATTAGAATTTTATTTGACATCAGAGAGGAATATACAATTGCAGTTCTGAATTAATATAATAATATCAGTAAACCTCACCTGACTTTACTATTAAATCCTCGTCAATAATTAATCTTCCTCAGACGACACCAGCGGTGAGAGTGCAGAAGCCGTGACGGCCTCTCTGCAGCGCATGACAGAGGCCGCAGCCGAGGCCCTCAAGCAGGCCGGAGCGGAGACGCCCTCGACCCCCGGAGGAGACGACCCGGTGTCCGCAGCCATCTCCCAGACCCTGAGGAACCTGGCGGACAGTGCCAACAACTTGCAGGTACTTTTATTTTAGAAATGAGTGATTGAAAATATGGCCATTACTTAAACTTGACAATGCTAATGCTTGGATTTCATGAAAAAAAAAAAAAGCTAGCACTTTTTATTGTACGCTATTTTTTAAAAATATTCACATAGAATTTAGCACTGGTTTTAGCCTTTTTTTTTTTTTTAGTACTAAAATTTGATATCAAATTCCAATACTAAATGCAAAACTAGAATTTTCTATGCTGTAATCTAATTTTATCTAATTGTAAGTGGTGGCGACATTTTTTCCTTTTTCCTTTTTTCCTTTTTTTTTTTTTTAGTCTGGTACTAAATTTTCTATTTTAAATTTATTCTCACTGGTAAGCATGGATAAATGTTTCCTTTACCAATTATGTGTAAACTATGGCAACAATATGAAATTTACTTTGCTCTACTTATTGTCTTGCAATCTCTTGAGTTGTGGTTAATTCATACAAAAAAGAAAAATTGAGTCAAGATTAAGTTCTTAAAAATTGTAAACCTACGTCTTTCATCCTTTTTTCCTAGGCAGAGTTAATTTTTTTAAGCAAATACAGTTCTTTTTGTTTATAGAAACAGAGTTTATAAAATTCAGGCACAAAATTTGAGTTGTTTTTTTGGCATCACCGTGTAACTGTGCCGCTGTCAGTCACACACTGACAACAAACGTGTCCACAGAGTCCCCTGACGGAGGATGAGTTGATGAACATGTTCGGCTCCCTCGGGCTCACGGACGGTCCCAACGGAGAGTCGGACATCTTCCCGTTCATGCAGAACATGATGCAGAGCCTGCTTTCCAAGGACATCCTCTTCCCTGCTCTCAAGAACATCGTGGACAAGGTACCTGGATGTCAGAAATAAGGAACGGTGAAATACATCACAGGTGTTTAAGAAGGAATGAATCTTGATATTAAAGACTGCCCACTAGTACGTGTATCTGATTGTAAATTTAATCTTGTAGCTTTGTAAATGCTCCTGTTAGTAGCATGACAAAACTTACAATATTTAATATTTCTTTAGATAAGTTTAGAAAAAGTTGTACTGTATATTATGTACAGTATATAATTTTATTAATTTTGCATGCCTTAAGAAAAGGCCTATTAAGAAAAAAATAAAATAAAAAAGAATCTGAATAAATTTGTACTGTAATTTTAATTAGACTTCGTATTTTTTTCTTGTGGGGGTGGGTCATTTATGCATCCTAAATCTCTCAAATTTTTATTACTTCTCTATAATAAATCAGAATGCAGTAATAATATTGTTTGTTTTTTTTTTAATTCAGATTCAATTATTGCGTTAAAATATGCTTCAGTACCTTTCTTGCCCTCTGACAAGGCAGTTATTTACAGTACCCTGACCCTGTTACAGTACCCTAACCATGTTACAGTACCCTGACCATGTTACAGTACCCTGACCATGTTACAGTACCCTGACCATGTTACAGTACCCTGACCTTGTTACAGTACCCTGACCTTGTTACAGTACCCTGACCCATGTTACAGTACCCTGACCATGTTACAGTACCCTGACCATGTTACAGTACCCTGACCATGTTACAGTACCCTGACCCATGTTACAGTACCCTGACCATGTTACAGTACCCTGACCATGTTACAGTACCCTGACCATGTTACAGTACCCTGACCATGTTACAGTACCCTGACCATGTTACAGTACCCTGACCATGTTACAGTACCCTGACCATGTTACAGTACCCTGACCCATGTTACAGTACCCTGACCCATGTTACAGTACCCTGACCCATGTTACAGTACCCTGACCATGTTACAGTACCCTGACCATGTTACAGTACCCTGACCATGTTACAGTACCCTGACCATGTTACAGTACCCTGACCATGTTACAGTACCCTGACCATGTTACAGTACCCTGACCTTGTTACAGTACCCTGACCTTGTTACAGTACCCTGACCATGTTACAGTACCCTGACCATGTTACAGTACCCTGACCATGTTACAGTACCCTGATCATGTTACAGTACCCTGACCATGTTACAGTACCCTGACCATGTTACAGTACCCTGACCATGTTACAGTACCCTGACCTTGTTACAGTACCCTGACCATGTTACAGTACCCTGACCTTGTTACAGTACCCTGACCATGTTACAGTACCCTGACCATGTTACAGTACCCTGACCATGTTACAGTACCCTGACCATGTTACAGTACCCTGACCTTGTTACAGTACCCTGACCATGTTACAGTACCCTGGGTGGCTGGATGAGCACAGAGCCTCCCTGCCCCAGGAGCGTATCGACGCATACTCGAAGCAGCTGGATTTGATGCAGCAAGTTTGCGACGAGCTCGAGCGAGAATCCCCCTCAGACACAGACGACGTCAAGAACCAGAGATTCGACAAGGTGCTCGACTTCATGCAGAAGGTGGGTGCAAGTCAGGGGTTGGAAATACAATAAAAACTTGTTGCAACTTGTTGTTAGGTAAAACTCAATTTTGAGTAAAGGAGATTGCACTCCCGTAAAAAAAAATTAACATTGCAAGTACTGTATATGAAAAACTTTGCCTAATTTTTTGGGTCCCTTGACTTTACGTAATATCAAGATTTTACCGTACTGTATTTTTAATATTTTCTTCTAAATCCTAGCTACAGTATTCAATGAACAACATTAATGATTTTTTTTTTTTTTTTTTTTTTTTTTTTGTAAATTTGGAAATAGATTTCTTTAGCCACAGCTATGCTGGGATGAATTGAGAATTTAGTAGAGTCCCTGCAGAGCGCTGCCAAACTTCTTATTGCTTATTAATTACAATCAACGACACGGTTCGAAAAATATGAAAAAAATCAGAAAAATAGTCTAAAAATTTAGGTTTTAAAAAAAAAGAAACAAGTATATTGTTTAGTTAAGTTTTTTTTTTTTTTTTTTTTGCAATCCTAATTAACAAATTTAACATTGAAAGGATATAAAATTCACATTTGATTAAATTAATTGTAAAATAACCAACGGTTAAAAAATTCTGAAAAAAATCAGTGCTAATTGGAAGTCTACATAATAAATTAGAAGAACATCTGTTGTTATGACATATTTCGTCCAAAATTCTCAGGTTAATCTTTACAACCTAAGGTGACTATAGATGAGGTCCACAACTAAGAAATTAAAATCAGTTAGATTGTGATCAGTACCCTATCCAGTTGTAAAGAAGAAACTTTACAGTAATAATTAACCCTTTGTCTTGTACCCTCAGATGCAGGACTGTGGACTTCCCCCTGCTGAACTGATGGGAGACCTCCCTGAAGGACTTGACCCTGGCCGCCAGGGTACCCCCGATATGTCTCAGTGCAGCATCGTCTAGGGAGGTTGCATCGCGACTAGAGCGGCAGTCTAAAACACCAGCAGCAAAATTATCAGCAGTGTTGTTTTATGAAAGTTGTCTACGCAAGGATGGTACAGTTGGAGGATGGTTTAGAACGACAAATTTTGTTTACTGTTTTCATCAACCTTTGAAAAAATACACCAAATAAACCAGAAGCTAATTTCCTAGCCAATCAAATATGCTCCTAAAATATGACATATTGACACACATGTTGGTTTTAAATTAAGACTCCCTTCTGGTATTTAGAGACCGTCACATTTAACTTGGATTTCTGTGTATGTTTAAAAATCTCCTGCTCGTTTTTAACCAATGAGGTAGGTTTTTTCAAACCCTCCACCAATGAATGAAGACCTTACAAATGTTACGAACGCCATAGTTAAAATGTGATGAGCATTTTTCAAAGTCTTGTAGAAGACAGAATTTTTGTGTTTGTAAAAAGAGCTTAAAAAAATAGTAAAATCAACAAAATGGTCAGTAACAATTAATTATATAATCAAGGGTTTTTTAAAGGTACGATTTTTAAATTTGTATTGGTAAAATAATAATGCTGGTTTTCAAGTAACTGCCACTCTGGTAAATTATGCAGTCTCTTTATAATAAGAAGGTTAGTAAGCTCAAGATGGCGTGGCATGGGAGGTAGGCTCAAGTAGCAGTGAGGATGCAACTCAAGTTTGGAGCATTTTGCAACTTCTGTGACTTTTTTTAAAAAGAAATTGCTACACTGTCATATTTTTTTTATTTCTTTAAAAATATTTACAATTATATATTTCTCTATTAAAAATATAAATCTAATCTACTAGCTAAATTAAAAATACATATTAATTATAATTTGTATAAATTTACAAATTATAATTAATTCATATTTAATTCATGACGCATTTTTTATTGTACTATATTATAATAATATAGATTTAACATCATTTAACGCAAAATTTTATCTTACAAAATTAATTTTATGTGTAACTCTTTAACTTTTTTCTTTAAAGAGCAAACTTATATACATCACAGCATGTACAAAATTCAAAGTTTTCACATGAAAAAGCTCGCCCTGATACTTGAATTGCATTCTCTTTGTCCTTTAGAAGATTGAAGATATGGCAGACTTACAATAGAATGTAAGAGAATAGCAGCTAGCAAGCACACAAATCAATGATGTAAAATATACTCTGCAAATATCTGTGTTACATTTACATGTAAATATGACAAGTTACGACTTTTTGTGAAAATATCCTTTAAAAAAATATAGCTTTTTTATACTCTTTGAATGAAATAAAACGTAGCCACAAAGTATTTTATTATAACATTAAGAAGTTTTTATTGCACTTGATTTAATTCTGGAATTGGATATCAAATTTTACTTCTAAAAGTAAAATATATTCTAAGTTCTCTAATTATTGTGACATTAATTTTTGATATACAGTTTTTAATGTCAATAAAAATGATATTTTTAACTATCAAATGTGTTCATATGGTCAATTACATAAAATAACTAAAATAAGTGATCAATTGCAATCATGGAAGTACTATTTTTTTTTTTGTTCTCACCAGAAATTTGCAGAATATATTTTACATTCGTTATTAAAAAATTGTATTGTTGTGCCAAAAATAGCATGCATTTAATTAACATAATAATTATTTATTAATTGCATGATAGTTGTTAATTAAAGAAACGTATTTGTTTAGTGGTTTAAAGAATATTGTGTATTAGTCAAATTAGAACATTTTTAGACCATGGTTTTGTTTTTATAGATTTAATAGAATTTTAGATTTGTAATTAAAATTGATTTTTCATAAATACCTCAGCTAGTGGATAATTTTCAATGGGTGTGTTCGTAAATATGCAATTAAGAAGCAAGAATTCGGTTCCCTATACACGAGGTCCATCTTTTTTTTTTTTAATCTTGACACAATTGTTTGTTTACGAACAGATCTATTAATAGCTTATACTATCAGAAACCTCTTCTGTCTTATGGCCAAAAAATTGACCAAAATTTTCGAAAAAAAATTGTTTCTTGGGACAAAAGAGCCACTGACACATTGTCCGAAATGATGGAGTATCGAACTCAAATTTTTATTGCAAAAATGGATAGAGGGTGCAAAGTTATGCTACTCTGAATTTTTTTTTTTTTAGATTTTGTAGAGGCCGGGAAATATTGATAAAAAGTTTTGCCAAGTTTTGAACCCATGCTCTTTTTGTTCCTATCTTTTTTATTAAGAGAGGCATCACTCTCTCTGTACTTTCAATATTTTTTTAAAAAAATAATTAGCGGACACTAAAAAATCTGAAAAAAAAAACAGTACGTAGCATAACTTTGCACCCTCTATTCATTTCTGCAATTTTTGAGGTCAACACTCTATTATCTATCTGCCGTAGCAGTGTAATTATGGGCTGTAAAGCTACACTCAACTGATGCAATTAACATACAGATCATTATTACGTCCCAGAAAATTGTAAACCTTCTCAAATTTTGGTCACTTGCCGTAATTAAGACACAGAGATCTGATAGTCTCTGCACATGTATGATATACTTTTGAAAGTTTAGAATGGCATTTTTAAATTATTGCATCCCATTTTCTCCTGTAAACATAGAAGCTTATATATATGTTAGAATGCTATGTAAATGTTTATGCTGTTAGATAATGATAAATGTTTAAAAAGATAAAAAATTAAGCAATATTATGAAAAATGGAGACTAAAACATATGGTATATTGTAATGGAAAAGGATAACTATAATCAAGATATGGAATATTTTTACACAGTCTTAGCATTCAATTACAATATGCGGAGTTAAGACAAGGTATTACTATAACCTACATACAGGATTTTTATATTTAAATGATCTTTTAGGATGCAAATAAGTCTTGAGTTATGATCATTTTTTTATGCACATCCAAAATAAAAGAAAAAAGTTTTGCATATTTATCTTTGTATGTGTTATTTTCTCAATTTTAATTAAGGGTGCAAAAATCATTAAATTTGAAGGAAAAAATATATAACTTAAAGTACTTTTATTATTTTATAAACTTGTATGTAGGTTTTAAAGTAGAAATACAAGCTTTAAATTCTTTGCAGAAGCAGTTGAAATACCAAGTGTGTAATTTCTGCTCTTTCAAAAGCTTATATTTTTACCTTACACAGTAATATACGTAATGATGGATTTGTCTGAATAATAAATTCATAACTTGATGAATCTTATACAGACTTTAAAAGAAACAGGATTGAGAAATAATATGAATTGAATAATGTGATAAAATTTGAAAGTGAAAAAAACTTGATGCCATTTTTAAAAAAAAAATAATAATGCACAATACAATTTTTCTAACTATTGAATACAATTTTTCCTTACAAGAAAACTTAAAATCCATTTGTTTGTACGGAGGTGAAATTTTCTTGTAAGGAAAAATTGTATGCAAAATTGTATCGTGTAATACCGGCTTAACATGAGATTATGGAGCATCTAGTAAATACACAAACAAAGCTCTCTTAAATATTAAGTACTGTAAAAAATAAAAAAAAACATGACACTATTTGAATTCATTCTATTAATTCTACGGTATTAATTAATTAAAATTGGCATCAAGATTTTGTATTAAATGAAACTAAAGCCGGTATTACACGATACAATTTTTCTAGCTATTGCATACAATTTTTCCTTTCAAGAAAACTTGAACTCCATTTGTTTGTACGGAGGTGAAATTTTCTTGCAAGGAAAAATTGTATGCAAAATTGTATCGTGTAATATAGGCTTAACACACTAAAAAATAAAATTGCATGAAAGAATTTAAAATTAAGGAATGAAAAATGTGGGCTAAATGAGAAAAGCATTCCTTAGTTTTTTTAAATATAAATATGTAAAAATTTAATGGAAATTATATGTAAATTTTCTTTTACGATTATTATTCTGTGGATTAGGTTGGTATAAACTATGAAAATCTCTGTGCTTTTTTAAATATGAGAATTATTTACACTTAAATTAATTTATTTGTTATTTACAGAAATGCAAGTTTTTTTATGACCCTTCTTTTTGTAATTTTAAAATTTTCAAAAGTCGCAATGGTTTTAACAAAATCCATTGTTTATAATTTCTGTCTGATGAAACTTTTTCCATTGTTAACCAATAAACCTGATTTCGCCTATCAGAACACAGAACGTAATGGCATTGTTGGTGCTAATTATCCATTTGACATGATAAACGGTAATTTTCCATAATTTAACATGTAAATCAACAACTGTTCTGAATTTTTCACTTTACCAGACAGAAATTATCAACAACACTTTGTTTACAAACTACAAAAACAGACACTTTTTCTGAAAGTTTAAAATTGAATTAAAATTGAAGTTAAAAAAAGACTTGAATTATGTTACTATTATTAAACTAAAATTGTTTTTAAAATAAATTCAGACCATGAAAATACAAAATTGAAAAAGTAATATATGCGATAAGAGTCATTTTCAATGTAAAAATGTATGAAAATGGTTCTTATTGTAAAGATTTTTTTTTTTTTTTCATTACGGTGGGCTCAATTGACATGAAGTATGTTTCATAACAAATAATAGAGTATTGTCCTCATTTTTTTTATTGCAGAAATGGATAGAGCATGCAAAGTTATGCTACCCTGATTTTTTTCAGATTTTTTACAGCCCGGGAACTATTTTTAAAAAATTATTGGAAGTCCTATTTGTGACGTCACGCGGCGTCAAGTCCTATCTTTTTCTTAAGGAGCGGCGTCTCGTGACGTCACAAAAAGAACTTTCAATAATTTTTTAAAACTATTTCCCGGGCTCTGAAAAATCTGAAAAAAAATCAGGGTAGCATAACTTTGCATCCTCTATCCATTTCTGCAATAAAAAAAATTGAGGTCAATACTCCATTGCTTATAACTTTTGTGAAGTTGCCCATGGTTGTATATTTTATTTACATAATAATTATTAACAACCAAAGACTATAAGAGAACTTAAAAAAAGATTCTTATGGCCAGAAAGTTGATTTAAGATTTCTGAAGGTGCCATCTTAAAAAAGATTCTTATGGCCAGAAAGTTGCTTTAAGATTTCTGAAGGTGCCATCTTAAAGAAGATTCTTATGGCCAGAAAGTTGATTTAAGATTTCAGAAAGTGCCATGTTTCCTTAGACGATAATGTCATTCTGTCACTCTTAAATATATTATTTATGAATGTCGTCCCTTCTGGAATCTTGAATCAATTTTTAAACCATAAGAAACAGAGATTTCTAATAGAGGCTTCAAGTATTCCCGTCTGGAAAATTTTCTCCATAAGCCACCATGTTAGAAAATTTGAATTTTTTCTCAGTAACTATTAAAGCTATTAATTTGAAACCATCTCCTTCTCCCCCCATTTAGAGGTCTTCTGATAATGAATCAAGAAATTATTTTCCTCTAAAAAAATTTCTTTAATACCAAAAAAGCAATTTCGAGGTTTTTTTTTCATAGAATAGGACGGTGGGAACACAACAAAATCAGCTGACTTGAAGCTTTCTATAGTCTTTGATTAAACAATAACACACTTTTAACGACAAATGTACACCAAAAATGTTAGAGGCCTACTAAGATTACATTTTATTATACTGTTAACAAATATGCAACCACATTATAAAATAAGGTGAAATTAAAATCTAGTTGCAAATTTTATTAGTATGTATAATTTATGTAATTTTTTTTATATAGATTTATTAATTTTATATATTTCACTTTGTGTTTATCAAAGCACAATTTCTTTTTGTATCTATATGTTATTTTTTCAATAATTAAAAGTCTGTAAAATTAAGTTGAACAATAGCACCCATCAGAGATTATTAGAGGCTTCTGTGTCGCTTACAGCCAGAAAATAGAATTACCGATAACAATATGACACTATCAACCATATTGCCCCTAGTCTGAAATAATGAACTTTCTGTTTACCACGATTTCGTTGCAATATGAGCTGTCTGCTATTTCAGGTAAAACTAATTATGAGCTTTATTTTATACCAATTTACAGCTCATAATTGCACTCACCTGAAATAGCAGATAGCTCATTATTACAATGAAATCGTGGTAAGCAGATAGCTCATTATTCCGGATGAGGGACAATATTTTATGTAATGCTTAATATGAGTGCAGTAAATATAGCATTACTGTTCTACGAAACATAGAACCTTTTGAAATCTTGGTTGATTTTCTAGCCATAATTCACAGGGGTCTCTGGGTATAATAACATGGGTATACTATTTATTGAATTTATAACATTAAATTTTATCTTTTTTTAATAAATTTTAAAGTAACATAAACCAAAAAAAGCCAGCTTGTGCTATTTATAAAATATGCTTTCTTGTGATGGCTTGATAATTTAATCATCAAAAAATTTTGTGCACAAATTTGTACTTTTTTCTTGGGGAAGGAATTTCAAAAATGTTATCTTGTTGTGATTATAATAAAAAATTGTTGCAAATATTTTTGATTGTTTATTTTTTACCGTTGTATTGTACGTATTTTATATTTAAATAGCCAGCATATATGTGCATGACATCATAAAGTAATTTATAGATCCAAAATTTCAATGAATGACAGCATTTTTGTTGCTGAAACTACTGATGTCATGTCGTTTATATAGTAATAACAATTAGGGCAAAATATTTTTTAAATAATAATTTTTCACATAAATTCTAAGATGATATTAAAATTTAAAATTTGCAAATTAAAACCATGCATGCATGTAGATATTATTTTTTTCTATTTATTTAATTTTTAAGTACTAATTATTATTTTTTATTTTTAGCTTAATTTTAATTACTTGAATTATTACATGATAATATTATATAAAATCCACAAAAAATGCCTCTTTTGCCTTTAGAGAAGGCAGTACGTGCTCATGCATTTCTCAAGGTAAATTGTAGATTTCCATTATTTTTAACAGTTTTCAATGTTAAAGAATGCAAAAATAAACCTTATGTGAAGTGAAAGTTATGCTGTGCAAAGTATGGTTGATTTAAAAATCAATAAAATAAAATCTAAAATAGCCAAGGAATGAATTAATTAAAACCATTTAATTAAACTATTAATTAATTGTTAATGATTAACGCTTCAATTTTGTTTTATAAGTTTTAAAATACCTTATAAAGAATATCACCCTTATGTACATATGACTTAAGGTCTAAAATCGCATACCTTCAGCAGTGAATTAAAACAAAGACAAAAAGAAATATGAATATATTATATATATTTATTTATAAACATATATATATATAAATAACATGAGTCTGCATTATATATATTCATATAAATTTTCACTATATTTTATTAGGAGCACAGAACCTTCTAGTAGGTAGCTGTTGTGTTGCTGTGTATTTCTTTATATGGAGAATATTATTTTATTTTAAATAAATAATTCAAGCGCCAAAACCAACAATGAACTTCATTACATTTTATATACTGCAGAAAACATGCTATATTGATATGTGCCAATAGAGCATGGCAATTATCATTAATAAAATGCAACAAGAAATTAAAATAAACCAATTATAATACACACAATATTTTTATCGTTTAGATAAACCTATCAAAATTATTAAATTCTCAATAATGCAGCTACATATGAGGTTAACAGTGCCGCAGTGCATTGATCGGTTCTCGTTAGATCACCGAAGTCAAGTTTCGTTGAGCGTATGGTTAGTAGTTGGATGGGTGATATAATATCGTTTGAAATAAAAATTACGTTTCTCTTTCCTGGGGTATTAAATTCATCTCGCTTTCCACCCAGTGTATAGTGATTCGATACACTTAAAATTGTGTGTGGTTCATCCCCAGGCTTTGGACATTGATAAAAAGTAAGATATATGTCCGCCCTGACTAAGGTTTTCCACGGTTCCCTCAGTCTCTCACCTCAGCGAATGCTGGATTGAAAAAAAAAAAAAATCATGTATTTTATATATATTATAAAACGAACGTTATATATATGCAATCGTGTATCTCGAGTTTTATGGATGTCTTATTTATATAATTAATGTGGATGATTAAAAAAAAACAATTTAGAAATGTATAATTATAAAAAAAAATATTAAAATACTGTATGTTTGGTTGCATGCCTATTTAAAAGTGTACTGTGTAGTAGTGTTATCTGCATGTAAATGATGGTTGAAAAATATGAATAAAATTAAAAAAAATATATATAATTAAATTATCAAAGCCTGATGGATCAATAATAAAAATTTGATAAACAATGACATTGTTATTACGTTATTATTGCACGCGATGGATATAGACAGGAGCCTGTTTCATTTGTTTAAAAACTATAGACAAGGAACTGAGATTTATCTCAGCTAGTTCCTTGCTATAGATAGCATTATAGCATTAGATCTCGGATCAGCCCCCTTGAAATTTGGTCAAACCATAAGCGATTAAATTTCAGAACATTCTCAAATATTTAAAATTTATTTCATTCAGTTCCATCTGACAGAAATTTTCAATGCAACTTTATGACGCCGAACTATAACTGAGATTAATCGTAAAAAAATCCCCTTATAAACTTTGAACGCAAGCCGCACAACGTAACTGCTAAATGGGTTGCATAACCTTTGAGTCCACAGGCGCTCGTAATGGCGGCAATGTCTTTATTATGATTTGACTTTTTTCAGAGTTTGATGTATAGAAAATAAATACTTTATTAAAACGTTTAAAATGCATTATTAAAATTATTAATTTACTTTCAGCGACCATGAAAAGTTCATGGATATTAAATTTTATATAGTCATTCCTCAGTGTAATGTAAGTTCTAATTATTTCCAATGTTAAAAGAATAGGAAAAAAGCCTTAAATGCGATTTCAAAAATTTATGAAATAGCCAACATATATATAAATCGAAATAAAAAGCAATTTAATTAAAAGATTAATTATAATTATGTAATGAATTAATCAATTTTGGTCTGGGAGTTTTAAAATACGTACCTTATAAAGAAAATCACCCTTATGTACATGTGACTTAAGGTCTGAAATCGCATAACTTCAACAGTGAATTAAAATAGCTAGATATAAACGAAACATGAAAATATATAAGATGTTAATTTATAAATTATTTATTTATAAATATATATATATATATTATATATATAAATAACATGAGCCTGCATATATATTTATATAAATTTTCACTATATTTTATTAGGAGCACAGAACCTTCTAGTAGGTAGCTGTTGTGTTGCTGTGTATTTCTTTATTTGGAGAATATTTATTATTTATTTATAAAAACTCAAGCTCCAAAACTTTGTATTATTTTATATTTTATTTTATGAAATTTTAAATTTAGATTTTTTAAATTTAATATAGATTTTTAAAAAAGTGATTAAATTAAAAAAAAAAGATATATATTTCATACTTTTGTAGTATATAATATAGCTACGTCTCATGAATTTTGTGTCCTATAAATAAAATATTAAATTTTAAGAATTTTATTGCTGATTTTTAACAAATATGGAAAGGAAATAAAGAAGAATTACAAATTAAAACATAAATTGTTAGGATAAAATTTTCACTTTTATTATTATTTTTTTTAATAATTTTTGTATTTTCATTTTATAATTACAATAGTAAGGTAATATTATAAACAACACACATAATTGCAGTATAAGGATTTTTTAACAATTAAATTGCTCTTTATTTTTGTCAACACACATAATTATTATTTATAACAAATATTCTTCATATTTTCATGGAGAAACAAATTGTTGTAATTATTCAGTACTCTATTTTTTAGATCTGTTTGATGGGTTATTTGTTTTCCATTAAAAAAATTGCAGTGAATATTAATTGTTGCTTACATTTCTACATTTTTAAATAACACTCTTCTATATATTAAATTTCATAATAGAATTCATCATATATATATCAGGATGGGCAAGTTTAAATTTTTTGGCTATATATGTGACTATAACAAAAAACATTTAAATTGGGAAGATATTTTTTTATAACATAATAATTATAATATTTTTAGCTTCATATTAAATTTACAATAAATATTAACTATAATCCAATTAATGTGCATTTCTTTTTATTATTATTATTTTTTTTAAAACAATATTACTCCTTTATTTAAAAACATTTTAATATTTAATCTAAAGCTACTAAAAGCTATAGTTTAAGTATTTAAAATTTTACTTCGTTTTTGGGATGGAAAATAACAGAAATTGTGCAATTTTATAAGTTTTTTACTATTTTTTTATATTTCAAAGATATTGCATAGTTTCCTCAACCCAAAAATTTACAAACAAGTATAATTGCATTTCTATTATTTTATTTTCACTCCCTATATATATTTTACATTAATATAATAACTACTTCTAAAACATTATTATAAATATAGTGATATAATTTTAATACTTAAATAAATATACATTACATAGTCTCTAAATACTATTCTTAAAAGTCTGATAAAAATTAACAATTAAGGTTTTAACAGTGAAAATTAAATTAATATGAAAAAAAAAAAAAATGTGTGTGTGTGTGTGAAAATTTGTTTAGTTTTTGACGGGTCTTTAAATACCAACCCAACTTAAAAATTTACATTCAACAATGCAACTTGCAAGGAAGGAAAGTGGTAAAATAATTATAAATTAAATTGTAGCCCAGAAAAAGTTCTCTATAATCAGCATTGCAATATAGCCATTGTTTTGATGGACACTTTTAAATAAAAGATGGCGCTTCAACGCCGGGGTAAAAAGTTAACTTTAGTAGTTCCTTTACGTGGAAAAAAATATCTTATTTAAAAGAATCATGTCCATTTCAGTTTACTATTAACAATAGCAAATATTTGAGACTAAACAGTTCAGAAGAAAATTTACAATAAGGTTTTTGACGTCACATTTTTCTACACTGCCTACTGCTGTTTTTTTAACTAGATACTATTAACATTTAATATAAGGGGTCTTATATTATTTATATTTTTTTAATGTAATCACAATTAAAGCTTAATGAATAATGTTATTGTTCACCATGGTTTTTATGACATTTTTTTATCATTACTTGACTAGTTTTTCATACTTTAATATATTTAGTTTTAAGCTATTTTATTTTTATAATTTTTTTTTTCAAATTTGAATGAATCGTAATTGAGTAAAGTAGTATTATTACTGACTTTGTTGCTAGCTAGGAGAAAAATTGACAATATTTTCATGCATTAAATGTATATATATCATATTATAATTCTTAATGTTTTAAAATTTTAATTATTGCATGTTTTTTTTTTTTTTTTTTTTTCCTATTACTACTATTTTTTGTTGCCTTGTATTTACGAAGGCAGATATAAGTACTTGGAATGATACTGGGATAACTGTTGAAAATGAGGGCCATCTAACACTAACAAAGGCAGACAGGGCCCTTCTTCCTCAGGTGTACTGAGAATGTTTAGTTACTCAGGTTGGTGAGATCACTCAGGAAGTCCTCAGGAGAAAGAATGTGGGACGAGCCTGAAGTCAAAACACACAAGCTCAGAATGGTCACTTTTTGAAGCATAATCGTATTGTTTTTTTTTTTGTGGTTTGAGTCATCATAGAAGGTTCAGTAGCCAGTTCAATGGACTCCTGACGACGAGCTGGTTCCATTGGACTGGCTACTGAAACTTCTATGACAATTCCTTCCATGTATAACAAAGAAAGAGTCATCATAGAAGATTCAGTAGCCAGTTCAATAGACTCCTGACGACAAGCTGGTTCCATTGGACTGGCTACTGAAACTTCTACGACAATTCCTTCCATGATAAACCCTGTGATTGAACACTCACCAATGATGACCTCCCAGTTCTTCATTGCGGTGGTGACTTCGTAAGCACAACGGATCTCGGAGAAGCAGATTCCGCCAACCACAAACACGATCAACCGCGGTACGTTCTTGACGGTCTGTGCACCCTTGTCCTTGTGCCAGTGGCCGTATCGTGCACTGAAACAACACACCGGAACATTAGCATGTAATAATAAGTTTGTAAATCAAATAATAATCAAGAAATAGATTCCTTGTACTGAAGGTTCATGATTCATGAATTGATTGTGCCAATATAAAAGTAAGTGTTAAAAACGCTTCAATTTTTGGATGAAATTATTCAATTATGGAACTTATTTTACATGTTCTACAGTTACATCAAAACTTTGTGGTGTACTTGACTCTTACAGTATATTAAATTAAAATTCTGTTAAATTTTCTCTAACCAGTATAAGGTTTGTTCATAAATACAAAATCAGAGCTATAGCAACAAGTTATAGTATTGTATTTTCAAATTTCTAATAACAGTAGATTGATACTGTATTCCTAAAATTAGGGGTGTTCCAGTTTTTTTTTTTTTTTTTTTTTTTTTTTTTTTTTTTTTTAATTAATTACTGTAAATTGCATCCTAAAAATTCTATGAATTAGTGTCCATTGCAATATTACCGGTATTTAAAAAATTCTCAAATTATCCCCAGATATGCCCCAGATATGTATAGTCTAACAAGTGAGAGATGATGCCTGAAAATGACCGGGAATGACGTGAATTAAGTAGTTCCGTTTTTATGTAGCTTGGTAGGAAATGAAAGAAAATTCTTCCGGAAAATTTCAGCTGTCAACTCTTGTTAATGGACAACCTGCATGACGTTTTTTATTGCAGAAATGAATAGAGGGTACCAAATTATGCTACTCTGAATTTTTTCAGATTTTTTTGAGGCCCAGAAATATTTTAAAATAATTATTAAAAATGCGACCACGCCCCCTGGAGGCGTCAATAGGCGTCTAGTCCCTATCCATTTTATTAAGGATTAAGGTGCCAACTTAACTTATAGAACTTTCAATAATTATTTAAAAATATTTCCAGGACTCAAATAAGCCTGAAAATAATTAGTGTAGCATAATTTGGTACCCTCTATTCATTTCTGCAATAAAAATTTGTCATGCAGGTTGTCCATTTTTGCAGCTGCAACTTCCGTTCCCCCTGATGTTTCCACGAACCTGGTTGGTGCGTGGTACCCCTGGGTTCCTCCGGCCCTGCCTGCCAGGTACGGGAAGTGCTTGACGTCGAGCTTGTCCTCAATGCAGTCCTCCATGAGGTCTTTGAGGATGGGAGTCCAACGAGACATCTGGTAAGTCTGCTCTGTGATCCGCTCCTTGCGTGGCGGAGAGTAGATCTTCTTGCGGTTACCCTGGAGACATCAGGGGGTTAGTTTTCTTTGTTACTTTCCCATGTGACCATGGAATAATGAGCAATCTGCCTACCATGATCTCATTGCAATAATGAGCTATCTGCTCTTTTAGGTGTAAGCAACAATGATATATTTTTTTTTTACCAATTTACAGCTCATAATTATGCTCACCTGATAGCTCATTATTCATGACAATGGATGATACATTAAAATACAGGCAATGAGGGTGGTCAGGAAAGACCAAAGTACATCATAGTTTAGGAAGCTATTCAAAATCATCATAAAGGTGACATTATTCAATAAGAATTTAACAGGTAAATTCTAAGCATGAATTGAACATTGAGTACCTGAAAAATGATGAAATTTATCACTTTCTGTTTTAAAATTGTTATAAATGAAAAATATTGTTGTAAAATATTCATGGACAATTGAGCCAGCTCATTGTCAAAAATCTATTGAACTGATTTTGATTGAATCTTTCCATGCAAAATACTGTAATTCATACAGCACATCAATCTCTCACCAATCAAACCTTGGAAGGAGTCATCATAGAAGGTTCACAGTTCAATGGAACCAGCTCGTCGTCAGGAGTCCATTGAACTGGCTACTGAACCTTCTATGATGACTATTTCTTTGTTATCCATGGAAGGAATTGTCATAGAAGGTTCAGTAGCCAGTCCAATGGAACCAGCTCGTCGTCAGGAGTCCATTGAACTGGCTACTGAACCTTCTATGATGACTATTTCTTTGTTATCCATGGAAGGAATTGTCATAGAAGGTTCAGTAGCCAGTCCAATGGAACCAGCTCGTCGTCAGGAGTCTATTGAACTGGCTACTGAACCTTCTACAACGACTCCTCCCCAGTAAAATCCCTACTCACATCCACAACGACATTGTATCCCAGGTTCTGCAGGTTGACCATGGTCTGCTTCTCTTGCGGCAGGATCTGGGCGTGCTGGATCAGTTTGGTGAGGTTCTCCTCCGAGATTCCGTTCTTACTGAGGATGTACAGCAGGATGATACGCATTTTGTCGGGGTTCGTCACATTCTGGTCTAGTAGGATGGGCACGATGTTGCGCATGTGGTCACGAATCTTCTCCCCCTCAGCATCCATTCCCATGGCCAAGTCCTGTAATGAAGGGTCAATGAATCACTGAAGAGAGGTACTTGCAAGTACAGTAAACTTTTAACTTTATGAAGTCTCAAGGTACCCAAAAAAAAACAAAATATGAATTTATAAAATCAAATTTACTAACATTTAAAGACAGGTCAATCTTTATAACTGGCTGGGACTGACATTTTACTTCACAAATTTGAAGAATTTATTAATTCAAACTTCTCAAAATGGAAAGTTTACTGAAATTTATAGCATACGATTTTACCAAAGAAATCTTCAGTACAGTACAGTAATATCACCAGTTCTTGAAATATAAAGATTGTTTATTAAATTTACATAGAATTCATTACTTTATCTTTATAAATTACCTGTACAGTACTAAAAATAATATTGCATTACTTGATATTATATTTTATTTATTTATATTAAATACCAATTGGTACATTAAGGATTCAGGACAAATTACAAGAAATTGCAAGTAAAAATTTCAACATCAAACCTGGTTTCTATGTGACCTAGCTAATATTTAATTTAAAGTTAGAAATGTCTCAAGTTATCGTCTCACCTGCTCGACCTTGCAGAGCTTGTCGACGTAGCCCTGGTAGACCTTCATGCAGTCCTCGGCCAAGTGGAGGTGAGTTGAGTACTTGGAGAGCTCCTTCTGGTACTGCGGCATCTTCTTGATCATCTGAGAGAGGTCCTTCATGCTCGACTTGTCCCCCGTCGGCACTCGCTTCGAGTCAATGAACTTCTTCAGGTTCTTAGTCACGTTCCTGGCAAGGATATTGGTGTTAATTGTCAGTGAATAAGTAAATGAATAAATAAATAAATAAATAAATAAATAAATAAATAAATAAATACTGTAAATAACTTAATAACAGATTAAAAATAATAAATTACAATGGTGTATTCAAAAAAATTTCATACATACTATAGAAGATAGTGAAAATACTGTATATGCTATGCTATACCAAAGAATTAATATCTACTAGAAGACTTACCGCTTATGGCGGCTTTCGTCCACTTTATCTTAGCAGAAAGCTTTAAGACATGGACGCAAGGTATCGCGACAGTCGCGATCGACGGATCGAGTTTGTTCAGAGCAGAGAGGGGAAGTAAAAGAAGGTGACGGGCAGAACTAGCTGGCCGGAGTGGGGGGAAGGTATGCTAGGGATGAATGGCCAGAGGATAACAATGACTAAAGTCATTCTTTTAAATAGAAGCAGGTGCATTATCGTCTTCAGTAGCAGCACTTTAGAAATATTAATATATAATATTTATTATAAATTATGTTCATTTTGTAACATTCAATCAATATTAATATAGTCATGATATTTTTTTAATTTTACAATTTAATTTTTCAATGCTTTATAAAATTGATTCGCCAATTTAAAAATAGAGAATGCTATTTTAAATAAAGTCGAACAATCAGTAGAAATAATTTTAATTTTTTTCATTATTTTTGCTGAAAAGTAGCCATTGTGAAAATCTGATTTATTTATTTATTATATTTATTCAGAAATATAATAAATAAATAAATCAGAATTTCACAATTTTAATTAATCAACATTTTTCTTCTTCTTTTTTTTAAACTTGATTACTAAAATTTTATTTCAAGGATCAAGATTTTATGTTGTTTTTTTTTTTCGATCGAAATTAACGAAAATTATTGCAGGTAAATATTACAGGACAAGTTGAAGCGTAATTTTTCAACTAGGGATTCCTCGACCGATAAATAAAATAGTAAAAAAATTAATAATATTTTCTCTTCCACTGTAATTTATTTACAAATCTATTTGCAACCAATGCAGTAACAATAAACCTAATCTTTTTACCTCTAATGCACACCTTATTTCATCTTCGATGAATGTGAGGATGAAATGGAGTCAACATTTCTAACATTTTATATTAATTATATTAATTTATATTTTCAGTAAAGATCCTACGAATGTTACGTATTATCGTAAAATAAAAATTCATATACAATTCTACATTCTTGTACTATCATAATAATATATACATACATATATACATACACACATACATATCTATATATATATATATATATATATAAATATATATATATATATATATATATATATATATATATATATATTATATATGTGTGTATTTGTATGTATAATATTATAGTTTTATTTTATTTTCCTGACGTTAACTAAAAGCCTGGTTTAAGGATGATTTCTCATTTTAATGTAAATCTTCAGCAATTTCAAACTGATTAAAATTAAAAATTATTTTTAAAAAATAAATAAATAAATAAATAAATATTAAAACTGTTTATTAGGTGGACCCCGACAGCGCATGCTTCTTTTAATTTAAGTCAATATAATGTCATGTGATACTGTGATTATTTTTTTTTATTATGAGTGCTTACATTATTTTGGTACAATCGAAAAGTAAAGCAATAAAAATAATTATGAAATATAATTTTCCGCACTTCATTAGTTTTTTTAAAGTGCCTGACAACAATATTTCTAACATTTTTATGTTCAAGTAGTGAGTAGAGGAAAAAATATGTAATCTCGTCTTTTTCTCTTCTTTTCCTCTAAAATGGTTTAAAATGAGAGCAAATTAGACGAGAGGAGAGCTTGGTAGCGAATAGAAGATTTTATTTCAACTCCTTGAAGAAATATTTAAAAGAATTCCCTGTTGACAACGACAACAATAAATACACAATAGATCGTGATAACAATATTGCCTCGGTAAAATCTGCTATTGTTCTGCTGAGTTGCCCTCCTTCTAACCTCACCCTTCTCTAACTTCCCCTCCTTTTCTTCAATTTTTACGACCGTGCCCCGGCCGTGCTAGGGTTGATTGACGTCACGGACTTTCCAATACAATACTAATAGGAGTCACGTGACGTTAAGTCAACCCTAGCCCTGCCGAACTGTATAGCCTCAGACAAAAGGGACATCTAGTGTCCATGTCATCGTTAGCTCACTTCATAAGCGCGAACAGGTTTTTCTTTTAAAATAGGAGAGACGAAACTTTAACACGGCGGTAAGTCTTCTAGTAGATATTAATTCTTTGGCTATACTATACTATTTTTTTTTTTTCATTAACTATTTATATTTGATATTATAAGCTTGTTACTTTTTTTATTTATTGTGAAAAATTGTCTATAAGATAATTATTTTATGGAAAGAAAAACAAAAACAGACAAGTCCCATAAAAACAAGTTATTGATAGTTTATGTTTTTATGGTTTCTGTGTGTCCTTTTTTTTAAACAATAAATATTTATAGAGTACATGTTACTTTTGTAATAGTGATACAACTTTGCCCACATTCTCAGAAAAGTCAAAGGTCATGTGTATGAAAACAAAATTCTTTTTGATATATTATTTGTTACTTGTTAAGACTTTATAAGATCCGTATTCCCATGTTAAAGTATGTAATAATGACCCTTGTTTACTTACTGACTGACGACGGCAATATGTTGGTGTCGCAGCTCCACCCACAGTTCGTCGTTCTCGTCCAGCAAGACTTCTTTCTCGGGAGCCCCGGCCGTCGCCTCGTACCTAAACAGAACGTCGTCAACATATTTACCTACAGACGTCAACAGTGTGTGGCCTTGGGAACATTTAGTCGAGTGGGGCGGGTGACCTTGGGAACATTTAGTCAAATGGGGCTCTATTTTCTTATAGATGGTTAAATTTCTCAAGTTATTTTATCTTCAAAATTAAAGAAAAGAATGGAAACAATATTAAAAATGTGCATTATAATTTGGATTTTTATTGTCTAGCTTGAAAGAATGAGTTATCTGACTGTATGAAGAATGAGCTCTGTCTATGTATGTATCCAATTCTAGGGATGATGGGATATCCTTTTTATATTTACCACCTACTGAGGATCTGGTTGTTATTTTTTTTTTATATAATTAGAGATTAAGCCAATATTACACGATACAATTTTTCTAAGTATTTTATACAATTTTTCCTTACAAGAAAACTTCAACTCCATTTGTTTGTATGGAGGCGAAATTTTCTTGTAAGCCAAAATTGTACGCAAAATTGTATCGTGTAATACCGGCTTTAGATGTATTTATTTGATCATTTAGCAGTATAAATTAAATTATATCTGCATTACTTTATTCTTTGTCTGGCAACATGAAGAAAGAAGAGAAAGAATTCTGTCTCTACTGGCTTTCTGGAAGTAAATTGGTTTTAACGCCAAAACGAGGACATAAGAAAAGAAGAAGTACAGTTAAAACGTTAAAAACGTTTATAACAGCTGCATTTGTCCAGAAAGTTCTACAAAATAAAATAAATTATGCACCCCCAGCAGAAGACATACACCTTTTTAGACAAGACATTCATACAATATTTTAATGCATAAACGAATAAAGCATTAATATTATACTAAATATATTACGTCATGTATAATATTTTGTTTTTTTTTTTAGAAGAATAAATGGAGGCGATTCACGAAAGAGTTCTCCAGCTTTCTTAATAACTGTGGTTAACACCAGCCTAAATCAATGACACTAAAACCGAGTAAATTGGATAACTCTTTCCCTAAATCGCTGCCAGTATTCGGAGTCCCAGAGAGAATATAAGTTCTGCTATAGAAACAACAACCCTTTTTTAAACAAAAAGTTTTTAAAATATATTTAGAACAACACTGAGATACAGTTTCAACAGTTCATAACATATACATGTATTTCCATCTCCAAGAATCGCTAGCAAGTTGAACAGAGAGAGGACGTCACGTTACTCCTCTCTACACACTGACGGGACGAAGGACCACAACCAACAGTCAGGCCACGACATCAAGAATTGGAGCTAGAAAACGTAACGTTATACAACAATAAAATGTAAAATGTACAGACACAAATGTACGAGACATTCAAAGCTGCCAACCAACTAAGAAAAATCCTTGCCATTTGTCTTTATATTGTTATTTATGTTAAAAAAGTAAACAGCAATTGTAATATTTTTGTCGTGGAAGGTTCAGTAGCCAGTCCAATGGAACCAGCTCGTCATCAAGAGTCCATTGAACTGGCTCCTGAACCTTCTATGATGACTCTTTGTTATCCATGGAAGGAATTGTCATAGAAGGTTCAGTAAACAGTCCAATGGAATCAGCTCATCGTCAGGAGTCTATTGAACTGGCTACTGAACCTTCTACGATATTTTACCAGATAATTTGTTGATAGATAAATTCTCTGCTGTATTATAAAGATGCATTCTGTTTTTGTTATTCCACTGTAAAGATTGATAAGAATTGATCTCAGTTGGCTATACACATTGCTTTTAAACATCGCTCACATTGAACTGTACCTAATTGATGACCCCCCCGCTTGCCCCTCTTGATTTTCCATAAGAGATTGCTGCCTCATGATAGCTGCGATGTCGAATTTCGTAGTGTCATGAAAGCTTACAATAAGCACAATTAAATTTTGAACCCGGAATGTAACAAAGTAAAAAGAGACCACATTTTACAAGAACTCATATTTACAGTAGAAAATTTAGATTAGATGCAAGCCTTGGATGCTATCAGTAGAGGTTTAAAATATAAGACATACAGTAAAAACTCGTTATTACGCCACTTGTTGTTAGGTAAAATTCGATTTTGAGTATAGAAAATTGTGGCTATAAAAAAATACAATTAGCATTGTGAATAAGGAATAACTGTATATAAGGTAAACCTAATTTCCTGGATTCCTTGACTTTGCGTAATATCAAGATCGTACTGTCAAGGTAACAAAACCCCTATCCAGGTGTATTCTGTGTGACAACATAAAGAGAAAATCCTATCTGCATAGGCTTACTAGAAATAAAATGGCTTAAATACCACAACATGGATGTAAGAAAAGAAGAAGAGGTTTCTGCAGAAAGGTAAAGTTGTCTAAAAAAATCCTGTGTCAAATGCCAAAAGTATGAATGTTTGAAAAATGCTATTACAATCTAATGGTGCAAGAAATTTTCCAAGGCAAGTAGTGTACACCTCTGGACACCACAAACTTTACTCCTGCTTTGTTTTTAGGCAAAGTTAAACTAATCGTAAAATTGAATAATTAGGGAAATTAAAAAGGTGATAAGTTTTTCGTAGCCTAGAAAAAAAAAATTAACTCGTTAACTATGTAGTATGTATGTGTCAACCCTGTTCAATGTATTAGTTAACAGAGTGTGCCTGCAGCTGCTATATTCATCCACTATAATACGCAGTTGCCATATTTGTTTGGTAACTATTTCGATATACCGGTAGTTAACAAGCTATTTTTTTTTTCTAGGCTATCAAAAACTCATCAATTTTTTAACAATAATTATTCAGTTTCATGATTAGTTTTTATAGAAAGTATGTTGTTGGAACCGCCTTTAAATATTTATGTATGTCTTAGACTGGCTGCTCTTCTTGCCTCCCCAAAAATTACAAATCTCTTTAAGCCGCAGAAGTAAAGTGTGTCCAGAGGTGAAAGATTACGACCCCGCCTGGTGACACTGGCATACTTACTTGTAAACGTCATTCTCGATGGGCAGGAGGTCGTAGGCCATGGCTTGCAGAGTGAGTTCGTGCAGTAGAGGGGAGACACAGTCCAGTCCTCGGTCGACAATAAGAAGTTGAGAACGAGCTTTCTCCGGACCCTCCCCCATCGTCGGCTCGTCGGCCTTGTAGGCGTCGAGCTTCTGTTGGACCATCTGGGCCAACTCAACGTTCTTGTCAAAGTCCCTAGAGTTGAAAAAAATTATTAAAGTCCCACACACAACCAGGTAGTTTTTTGGGCATATAACCTCCACCTTTAAGGTAGAGATAATATACCAAATGAAAATTCCATTCATGAAAATTATGAAAAAAATTTAGAATGTTCTCCTTTACATACCTTATCAGTAGGTAAAACATCGGGTATAAAAAAACGAGCTAGTTTTAGATTTATTAAATTTTAAAGTTGACTAATTTAAAATGGAAAAAATGGAAATTCCATTTCTGATAAGGAGAACATTTTAAATTTTGTTCATAATTTTCATGAATGGGATTTTTATTAACATTTTGGGCGTCTTATCTCTACCTTTAAGACACCAGCTACAATATTGGGAGAGGTTTTGCCTTCCTCCTGTGGGAGATTTCTTGGCTAACTGCGGACTTACCCGCGGTACCGGACAGCAGGGTACTCCCCCAGGGTGGCACACAGGGTCGCGATCTGCTCGGCCATGCGCTCCATGTTGGCGTTGCGACCGCTGGCGTAGCTCGGGTTGTAGTAGCACTGGAACGTCTCTGGGGAGTCCAGGGAGAACACCTGGCCAATCAGAAGAGAGCACGTCAGACAACCAATCAGAAGAGAGCACGTCAGACAACCAATCAGAAAAGAGCACCAATCAGAGTTCAGGTGATAAGGAGGGATGGAAGAGGAAACTTTCCAAATAGAGTTTCAATAGTATTAATACAAATTTTTAGGAGAAAAAATGTTCATTAATTTTTTATCAGAATACCCCTAACTGAGGTGACAGTCTTTTTTTTTCTAATTAGTAATGTAGCTTCTAAAATTAGATAAGAAAAAAAAAATCAAAACTCACGAGAGAAAATTTTATGCCAAGGGACACTTGAAGCTTCTATTAAAATTATCTCTTGTTAGATCTTTCCCCCCTACAGTCAGTACAAATTCTATTTATATAAGTATATTTACAGGTCAAATACTGCAGGCCTCACAGATCTGGTAGTAGGAGCCCAGAAGAGTACAGGTAAGGGTTCTGGGAGCCTGGTAAGCCTCAGCTCGGTCGCAAGATAACTCTTACACACAAGGTTAAATACCTGGCCACACCCGAAAGGGTAAAATGGCGTCAAGGATATTAACTTTATTATTAACTTTTTATTTACAGGTGGCTTTTGACAACTTTTTGTTCTGATGTTTTTAATGACACCGGGAAAGGTCATCAGTTTAAATCATTGTTTGAAAAACAAAAACAAAACAAAAAAAGCTCATGAAAATGTTAAAATTATTTAGAACAGCTTCTTTCGCACCCATTTTTTTTTAATAGAGGCTTCAAGTTAGCTGTTTTTTTTTTTTTTTTCAATAGAAGGGGTCCACCGTCTTATTTAAATAGGAAAATTCCTTAACATAACTTCGGTCCAAACCAAAAAATACAGTTTACAGTTGATAATATAAGATTTAGATTTTTTACATCATTTATAACCGAGAAAAGTTAAAAAAAAAACTTTGCTCCATTTTCAAGTGCAAGATGGAAATGAGCATCACGAGACACACCAACTTGAAGCCTCTGTACCGCTAAAACATTTTGATATTTAATAATCTGAGATTCATGTTCCTCACCTGGCTTTCGTACGGCAAGAAGGCGATGTTGATCTCCTTCAGAGTCTTGATCTTGCGGGCGGCGCACGACTTGCACAGCTCGTTGAAAAGTTCCTCCGCACACACTGTTCAAGCACATGCAAGTTAGTACACAACACACGGACGAGTCGTGTTAAATTGTTATTAAGAAACGTACACAAATAACTAGCAAATTCATAAGAATTGTATAAAACTTTATTTGTTCACAAAAAACTGGAAGAAAAAGTAGTATAATTTTGTACCGAAGAGGGGTTAAAAAAATGTCTATATGCAGGCTTATGGGTGACGTCATAAAAGACGTTTGGCATCAAGGTATGAGTGATAAAAGAAGCAGCATCGACTAATCTTCACTTCACAAATGCAATACACATTCACTACGTTTACATGACAGTGTTTAATGCGTATCCGTTGACGACGGATAATGTTATTCTAATGATGCGTCATCAACGAATATGCATTAAACACAGTCATGTAAACGTAGTGATTGTTGCCGATATGATGTAAGCAACAAGACACTTTTTAAAGCCCCTTCGATACCCAAGGGAAACTTAGAAGTGTCTTATTGTTTACAAGGCATTGGCAACAATGTGTATTGAATTTTGTGAAGTAAAAGTTACTTGGTACTGCTTCTCTTATCACTTATCAAACCTCTCTCATGACGTCACTTATGAGGCCTATGTATATACACTTCTCAGTTTCCCTTTAGTACCTTTTATTCATATATGCAATACAAAATTCGTATTAGTATTCCAGTATAAGCAAAATAAAACCCCTACATATAATTATACACTTTTTTTGCATTCAATGTATGGAAGTGATATTATATCAAACAAGTTAGTAATTTCCATGCAAGTTAAACATCCGATCAAATGGGTCAACAATAGAGCCACTCAGGTAACAATGAAATTACCTGCTCTTCTTGAGGTAGAACACAACAATTGATTTCTTTCAACGTTTTAATGAACTTAGCAACTCTCGATTTACAAAGTTTATCAAATAAGTCATTTGGAATCGCTGGAAAGAAAATAAAGAAATCAAAATAATAGAAACAAGGTCTAAAGTTTAACTTTAAAATTGCTTAAAAAAACAATCAAAATCTTCTTTAAAATCCCCCCTCCCCAACCTTTTTTTCTATTGTAGTTGCCCCAGAATCACAGACAGTGTTGAACTTAATGGCACTAACTTCAGGTTAGTGAGACACTTGCATATATTTCTGGATAATTAATTTCTTAGTAAATTGATTTCTTATCATTGATAATAAATTAGAATGCCAGATTTTGCTTAAACATTAAAACAAAGCTACTATCAGCATGAAACTGTTGATAAAATCGTAGAATTATTCTCTAACACCTGAAACCATCAATTTTCAAACGTTCTAATTATTTACCCGTTTTCATCGTGGTAAATATTTGACTGTGTGATGTTACTGAAATCTGATGAATTCATTACACAGTCAAATTACGATATCCATCTCAATAATAAAAATGGGGGTAAATAATTAGCACAGGTGGAAATCGATACTATCAGGTAATGCAGAATAATTAATACACATAATACGTCTACATTTTTTGTTCAAATTTTCATGCTCTCTCAGACTAATCTCCCCAGTCAAAGACTCACCCTCAGTGAAGTAGACGTGTGCCGAGCGGTACATGGTGCGGTTGGGGCTGGCAAAGTCGTTCATGAGGGCGTGCACAGACTTCTCGCACGGCGTGATCAAGTACACCGCCTCCATGGTCGACAAAGGCTCTCGCTTCTTGTGGATGTCTTCAACGACTGAGAACGGGGAAGATAAAGTACTTTAAGGGTAGGGTAATGTGAATGAGCTTTTTTTTTTTTTTTAAACCCATTTGATTAACATGTAAACCTTAGTAGACACACAAAAATTCTGGAATATTTTTGAGAGACAGATTTTAGTACCTAAAAGCCATAGAAAAAATTTCAAGACAATTATCCGAGCCTTTTTTGAATTAAGTTTTTTTTAACTTTCAGCATAGGGCTTTACCATGGAGAGACAAACTAAAAATTCAATTAAAAAAAAATCATCTGGAATAATTGTTTTGAAACTTTTTCTAGGTCCTCAAAGCTGGAGTCTGTATTTGCCCCTGGGACTAGGGAGAATTTTTTATTAATGGAGGAATATCTCTATTCAATAGTTTTCTACTTGCAATGTTTGTCACAAACCATATGTCTGTTGAATGATGCTTTTCCCATTGTTAACCGTGGGATGATACCTGATTTAACCCACCAGAGCATTGTTGGTACTAGTTCACTATCAATACTTTTATATACTACAACGGTCATTTCCTAAAAGTTAACATTTACATCAACAACATTACCAACAATAAAGGCTTCAAGTAAGCTGATTTTGAGGTGTTACCACCTAATCCTATGTAAAAAAAAACAACTTAAAATTGAAATTGCTATTTTGGTATTCAAGAATTTGTTAGAGGAAAATAAGTTACTGTATTGATTCATTATCAGAAGACCTGGGGAGGGTAGGAGATATTTTCAAATCAATATATAATAGTTGGATAGAAAAAATTTTCCCGAACACTTGTCAAACAACAAAACTCGACTCACTGGTGATTCCCTCTGCGGAGATGTCGTGCATCTTGCAGCAGGCGGAGACCATCCTCATGGCCAGCTGGTCCACGATCAGAACCCGCCAGTCAACGTCCTTCGGTCCTTTCTTGGTCTTCTGCTTGATCGCCTCATTCATAATCTCTGTAACAATAAAATAGACGTTGTTAGCAAAATTGTTGTTGTTCTGTTGGCAGTGGTGACTCATATATGGGGTGAAGGTGCAGCCAAATAAATTTAGATCAAAATTTTAATATTTAAAAATATATATATATATATATATATATATATATATATATATATATATATATATATATGAAATTAGGACATTTAACTACACTTTCAAACATTTAATTTACTATAGATAGCTTGGATATAATAACTTTACAGCAATAATAAACTTTTAAGTATTAATGAGATGCCGAAATTATTCTCCCAATCAATAACTAATAGCGAAGGAAATTTCTTCAACTAACCAGTAAGGTCAAAATTTTATTTGCTCATAAAAGATACGATAAATTTTTAATTAAAAAACACAGGCTAAGTTGTAAAGAATTTGAATAAAAGAGGTGAATACAGTACTGTTTTATTAAGGTAGAGATAATATCGATCAGCTGGCCTAATGCTAAAAAAATCCCATTCATAAAAATTATGAAAAAAATTTAAAATGTTCTCCTCTACATCCCCTATCAGTAGGTAAAATATCAGGTATACAAAAACGAGCTAGTTTTCGAGTAATTAATTTTTAAAGTTGACTAATTAATAACTCAAAAACTAGCTCGTTTTTGTATACCTGATAGGAGAATATTATAAATTTGTTTTCATAATTTTTATGAATGGGATTTTTTTAGCATTGGGCCAGCTGATCCATATTATCTCTACCTTAAGAAATTTGAGCACTATAGCAGTAGAGGGAAGAGCATGGAAAAATAAAATTACATTTCAAATATATAAAAATAAATTAATTAATAAATAATATAAAAATATTCTGTGTTGTTGGCTATTTGCAAGGAAAATAAGGGAGCTTTATTTCTAAATAACATTAAATTTATCACAAAAATTATGAAAATGTTTAATTAGTATTGTTGCATGGTAAATTCACTAAATTGATATAATTTCTTAAAAAAATTAAATTGAAGATGCTTGCTTGATTGAACTCAATATTTTACAATATATAAAACTTTATACAAATAAAAATTATGAACTTAACAGTTTACAAATTTTTCATGCAGTACAAAATCTAATTTACTATTAAATTTTAGACCAAAACATTGAATTACATATCTATATGGTCTTTTTGCGTTGTAACGCTGCTATTTTGCAATTTATAAATATTAAAAAATCACGTCAATTGATTTAGCTAATTCCTGTGCAGACTTTTGCCTCATACAATTTTGTTTTTAGGTTAGCAAATATTGTCAACCTTCATGATTTTTTTTATCGGATCTATCAGAAAGAGGACTTCTAGTTATGTATTACAATACATACTGTCAATATTTTTTCAGAATTTTTCAAATCCTCTAACATCCTAAATATGATACTGCAAAACGCTGTGACGTCATAGTCATGCAAATTTTTAACAATCAAGTATAGGGAAAGAGGTTGCATGACTATGACGTCATAACTCGAAATCCTGTATCCAAATATGCATGCAGTAAAAAAAATTCCTGAAGGTTGTCCAATATACGAGACTTAAAATGTGTTGTCGTAAGTTTATATTGCTAATACCCTCAAGTTTTTATCGAGAGAAGAAATCGTTAAGAATTATACTTACGTCTACTTTCTTATTCTTTGGAAATATATAAAAAAAAAAATTTACTTTTAAAATAAAATAAAATAATGTTTTAAAAAAATAAAATTTGCATTTTGATTAAAAATTATAAATGAGTCGTTTTAAAATCTCACTATTCATTTGAAATACAGGCAAAGACAACAATATTATTATACTTTATGCACTTATTAAAAATGTAATATATATATAATATATTAAAAAAATAATATTTTTACAGCTTGGTATGCTGTGAAGTAACTGAGGGAACTATGGAAACTTAAGTTAGAACGGTCGGTAATCGATGCATGATTTAATCAGTCAGTTTTCAAAGTTTTTTTTTTCTTTTTTAAACATATGGATAAAATCAGGCGATGCCTGGGATCGAACTCACGACCATCCAATTACAATTCATAATTAAATTCATCACTGCAAATTGTTTTTAAAATATGGAATTTACATTTTAAAAGGAATGTTGTAAAATTGCAATGAAAATTTCTCCTGGAAGTCGCCTACAACTCATCTCACTGAGGTTAGCGATGTTCTATTATTGTGACGTCCCACTTGTTACCGTTGCCATGACAACGACCTCATCCCACACATCGTTCTAATTAATCAACATTTATTGGTAAACTATTCTGAAGACAAGGTGGGTTTCTCAAATATAAAAATATAATTAAAATTACTGTACATTTCGATTACAGATCCAAGAGAGATAGATTTGAAATTTAAATAAAAAGGAGCACTCAGTCTATCAATATCAAAATAGTTTTGGTTCACCACGCCTCCATAGACTGCATGGTAAGGCTCATAAACAAAACAGAAGTAACGTTCATGGTGTCTAGAAAATATCGACATATTTTTAATGTATGAATTCTGTAAACAACAACTAAATAAATAAAAGAACTTTCTATAAAGTTTGTAACGTTTAGAATAAAATACATTGTAGTAATAGTTGCATGCTATATACAAAACGAGTTCATACTTCTTACGCATCATAAAGCACAACAAGAAAATCAGAGACGATCTTTTCGTTTTCAACGAAAACAAAATATATATTTTTATTTATTATTATTTTTTTTTCGATTCTAATATACTGTAATTCTAATATTAGAATAGCGAGATGTATTACTGTAATTATTAACTCAGAAACGTATTTCAGAAATAAGGTTATTTTTCGATCACTCATGCGGAATCTTAATTTACTTCAATTTTTTTCCAACGCAGATTACGATGAAACTTATTATATACTGTAGTCTAGATATACTGTACAATTATATTTATTTACTTAATTTTGCTTGTATTTTTCCTTTATAATAAAATTTTACCATTTCATCGTGTAAATAAGAAATTTGCTTGTAATTGGAGAAAGCAATCTTATGAATGAATCGTAAGTAAAAATCTTCTCAAGATGTTTGCAGAAACAAGGACAAAATTATCGTAAAGATTGCAAAGAAAACTGTAACCTATGACGATTCTCATATCACATGCCGTTTCCTTGTTAGCTACAACATTGGGTTTCGGCGTGGCGCAGTGCATTGACCGGATCTCGTTAAATCACCAAAGTCAAGCTTCGTCGATCGTGGTTAGTACTTGGATGGGTGACCATTTCAATTAAAATTACGTTGCTTATTCGTTCAGGTAAATTCATCTCACTTTCCACCCATGCAGTGTATACACTTGTGTGTGGTTCCCCAGGCTTTGGACAACAGTTTGGTACATTGATAAAAAAAGTAGAGGTGTCCGTCCTGACTAAGGTTTTTCACGGTTCCCTCAGTCTCACTTCAGTAAATGCTGGGACGCGTAAACAGGCTGTGGCCAACATCCTTTTCTTCCCTCATTCCTAATACCTATCACCCCGCCGCGAGCTGTAAGATCATAGGGGTGTATTCTTGTATATAAAAAAAAATCAACCCACGTGTCATCACCATGACAACACTGTGACGTCATAACCATTGTTGTATCTGCATCAAGTGGGCGACAATGACTGATCAATATTTCAAGTGTCATGCTAAATATAGGACGGAGAAAAATCGATATTATTGTCTAGAACTTTTGACTTTTCATTTTTTTTTATAATATTATATTTTTTATTGTTATTACAGCTTTATTTATATGGAAAGCTGGTCAAGATTTTTACTAATACGTGGATTAATTTAGCAATTCCAGATTTATTTATTAATTTGAAGACACGAATCAGCTGATTTTGTAGACCCATTTGATTAACATGTAAACCTTAGCAAATTAGCAAAAATTCTGAAAAAAAAAATTTGAGAGGCAGATATTAGTACTGTACCTAAAAGCCATAGAAAAAATTTCAAGACAATTATTCGAGCCATTTTTTTTTAATTAATTTTTATAATTTTCAGTATAGGGCTTTCCCATGGAGAGTCAAACTAAAAACTTAATTAAAAAAAAAAAAAAAATCGACTCGAATAATTGTCTTGAATTTTTAATTTTTTCTATGGCTTTTAGGTACTAAAATCTGTCTCTCAAAATTTTTTTCAGAGTTTTTGTGAATTTGCTAAGGTTTACATGTTAATGAAATGGAGGTACAAAATCAGTTTATTCCTTTACCTTACTCTTAATTTATTTTCTTGCCTCCAATGAAGCCTAGCTGTAAAAGTGACTTTATTCTTTAACTCCCCGGCTCTTCGTAGATCCCACCTATATAGCAATACTCAGGATTTCCTCTAAACTGGGGGTGGACATGACCTTGCAATCTATCCCAGCATAGAGGCTTCAAGTCAGCTGATTTTTCGGTGATCCCACCCGCTATACCAAACCTATATAAAAAAAAAAAACGTGAATTTGTTTTTTCACCAAGAATAAGATTTTTCAGGGAACGATTTTACGGAACTTTGGTCCAAACTGAAAAATAAAGTAGATAATTAAAGATTTAGATTTTTTACTTGATTTATAACCGAGAAAAACTAAAAAAACACTTTGCTTCATTTTCAAGTGCAAGATGGACCTTAGCGACAAACAGTTGCGCAGCGAAAGCGCATCACTTGAAGCTTCCATTAGCCTGGTTGTGACTGAGGGAACCATGGAAAACTCAGTCAGGATGGTCGGTAATCATGCACAAGTGGGTGTTCTTCAGCAACCAACATTGGAAAAGTTCAGCGATGCCTGCATATGGGATCGATCGAATACACGACTTTATGATTACAAATCAAATACCATCATTTTGTTAATATAAGTGAGTCATTCAATATATAAACTATGAAAACGAAAACGTTGTATACTATTTTATATAATATTTTTAAATAAAATTATGATCCTGCACTATAGATAAAAAAAAAAAAATACATCAATAAATTCATGCAGATAAACGATTACAATATAGTGCAAGTATTAAATACAGCTATAAATATAGTTTTGATAATTATTCTTTCATAGTAAAATTTTGATAATTAAAAAATTGAAATAAAAACGCTCGGACTATTTACAGTGTGTACTGTAATTATTTCTGACATACGTGACAAAAATTATATCGATTTAAAAATAAATCCAATTTTCCTTAGGCCTTTTAACGTTATACGCAGTAGCATAAAATTATCATAAAACAATAGCAAACTTCAGAAAATTAACAAAATATGTTAAAAATAAAACCTGTTTGATAATTAGAGAATGAGTCATCGCGAGCATTATTAGATTTTATTATCGCGTGTTTTACAGCAAGGTGCAAATCGTGACGTCACAAATTAAATGTAACTGCGAGGAAATTTGAAACATCGCAGCCACAAGACAAGGCATAAAACACGAACCATAATTAATATTAGACGATAATAACAGTATTACATTAAGTAATTATCATAATAAAATACAGAAACATGCACAAATATAAAGAACCTGACAGATACAAAGAACACGCCCCCTCATATTTTGTATCTTGAATTACAGACATGTTAAGTTAATATTCATTAATTTTATACGTGCATTAACATGGAAATACATTATAATTTACAAAAAGTATTAGTTTTAGTTCAATATACATAAAATAAGTACAAAATAAGCTACTTACTTTGACCAACTAATGATTTGAGCGACATTTTGGTATCTTCTGATTCTTCTGGTTAGTTTCTTATTTAAGAATATAGATGGCGTTAATGCTTAGAAAAAATATTTTCAGCGCGAAAAAATACGACTGATTTAAATTTAGTGAGAAAAGAATCAGAGACTCGTACGTTTTCAGAGACCTTTTATAGATACCTCCATGTCTTGTGATGGCCAGAATATATTTGAATGATCTCGGCAGAGCTTCACGGGGTCTCAAAGAGTGGCTTAGCTGTATCACCGCATGATTTGGCCATCACTGCGCGCGCAGGCAGCTGCCGCGGCATATTATTATCCTCTCTGGGCCATATTATATATATATTATTATTATTATTATATATATTTTAACACTCGTCCGGTGAAGTCCGCGTATCTTTTTTTACCTATTCGTATATAATATAAACCCAGCAGCTAAGCGAGTACCCTTACCAAGTTTATAAACAAAAATCGTGGCATCATTAGCACTGAACTCATCCCTAGCTATACCCCACTGGTGCATTATATACGCCAGTATAGCAACAAAATTCATCGAAAAACTTGCGCGTTGACGTACATGATCACGCTAGTAACTAGCGCAAGCAGGGTCGGATTGGGGGGTGAGGGGCGCAGTCGGGGATTACAGACAGTGCTCAAAGCAAAATAAAAAATATAAATTACAAACTGTCCGTATTTCTGTATTAATATGTAGCAATAAATAATAAAACAATAAAATAATGTAATTTTAAAAATATTTTAAGTATATATCACTGTTTTAATTAATTGATAAAAATACAAATTTACAATAATAGCTTGTATACTGCAGTATAGAGGACATAAAGGACCAAGAGATGGCGCTGACGTCTGCAAATTTAGCTCTTTGCATCGAGGATATAGCAATACCTATAGCATGGGGAGAATCACAAAAAAAAACTTTTAAATGGATTCTGAGGATTAAGAAAAATTAAAGCAACCCTTTCCTGAACCCAAGGGCGCATCCACCGAGGTAAAAGGAATCACCCCTCCCACACCCCCACATTAAAAAAAATACCAATAGGTGTTACCATCCCCACTCGCGTGCCTCATCTTCGATTCTTTTTTAATCGATCTAAGCGTAGCTTTAAAAATTAACACCGTGCGCCCCCAAAGGCGAACCCATGGGCGAGGATTGAGGTTTCCATCCCCACCAGAAGAGGTCCTGTAATGTGTACTAGGTAGGAGTTACGTCGCTCTCAGAGTCCATTTAAAAGTTACAAATTGCGCCCCCTCATTGCCCTCGTCACCTGCATGAGAGCTGTGTATTCTATAGATTCGCCTGTTTCGGATGTAACGGAGAAGAAGGGCGTCCACAATTAACATATAATTAAATATAAAGTAATAAATTAAATATAATATAATTAAATATAATCACCAAATAATTATTTAACAATATAACTTAATTATTATATCATTAATACCGAGCGGTAGCCTGCGGCGGCCTGCGGTGGTCTACGGCGGCCTTCGGCGGCCTGCGAAAAGTTTTTTAGTAAGAAAATTCTTATTATAAATTATTTTTTGGTCAAATATGACTAAATTAAAGTAACAAAACGTAATAAATTGATCCGCGGCGGCTTTTTGCTCCTCTAATCTCCTTTAATTATGTAGTGTCGCAGCTGTCACATTTTTTTTTCTTCTTAATTTTTAATGAATTTGCAACATCTCCCTAATCATCTAATTATATGTTTCAATCTAAAATAAATCTGAAGTATTAATCCGAAAGTATTAGTACTTTGAGAGAGAGAGAGAGAGAGAGAGAGAGAGAGAGAGAGAGAGAGAGAGAGAGAGAGAGAGAGAGAGAAGAGAAAGGCGGAAAAGCGGAAAGGAGAGAGTACATAAAAGAAAATTTATTAGTATTTCCTAGCCAGCTGTCCTTTGCTATTATTATAAAAAAATCAAGATATTTAAACATTAAAATTTAAACATAATATGTTAATTATATTAAAGTAACTATTAAGCAAATACTATATTGAAGTTAATAAAAATAATTTCTTAAATTAATATATATATTTTAATATTTTTATTGTTTTATTGATAAAAATAACATCATGCAGTCCTGGAAGCCTCTCATGGGTAAGTGTTGGTTTACAATCATCTTACATTTCAGATGAGCCAGTGAAAAAAAAAAAAAAAAAAAAAAAAACTAGAAAAAAGTATATTGTATATTATATACAAGAAGTGCGTTTTTTTTTTTTTTTTTTTGTGATGTTCAAGCTTATCAATTTTAAAATAGAGGTATTAGAATCTTATTGGACTGTTTCCACTCGTCGATTATGTAGTAGTACGTCGAGAAACTTGAGCACTGAATTATGATGTTAATGTTTTTATTATTATCACTACACTTCAGGTGCACCTGTTTTCTTCATTAGCTTTCTCAAAGTACTACAACATAATCGACGAGTAGAAACAGTCCAATAAGATTCTAATACCTCTATTTTATAATAAACCCTCGTCAGAAAACCTTATTCTTTAATATTATTATCAATTTTAGTTACAATTTTTTCACCAAAAAGGGTCGTTAAAACACCACATGACGTGCAAATTAGCTATCTGTTCAATTAACCATGCAAACCATATCTTAAATATGGATACTTAAGGTTATATAGTTTTTATCACAATGCTTTGTTTTTTAATATGGTAAAAGGGTCAATATCTCGTTAAAGGGAATAATTGTACAATAATCTTCTTTTGATGTGTAAGTAGTTTCCTATTGACATAAAAAATTTAAAAATAAACGACATTCCGGTTTTGAGCAGTAACAATAATTTAGATTAATTAAATAACTGTGTATAGCCTAACACCGGCAACATTGTATGGAGAATAGCAGGCAGAGTAGTGAGAGGAGGAGTGGAGGGAATAATAATAAGGAGGGATGTGTTGTGCGGTGTTGCCAGTGCAAGCGACGGAACGTGACGTCACGTTCCTCCGTTCATGTCAATTATTGAGCGCTTATATGTGTTTGGGACAGTGCAGCATGCATGTATTTGTATTCTGCTAATAATAACTTTTGATTAAAAAATTCTCATTTTTAGGGGTGTTTTTTTTCAATAACCTCTTTCGACTGAGCTAGTAAAAAAATTGCATGCAACCTCATTTATAGTTTTATATTATTTTTTATCTCTTTCACTGATAAAAACCTGCATGTACTGATTGCATTTTATTCAGTTTAGTTGTTCACGCATACAGTATAGTAAAAATATATAGTGGTCAACTGGTCACACTCTTTCTTTAAACATATATCAATGTGAGCCTATTTTTCAACAGTATTTGTAAACAATTAACATTAGAATCAACGTGATACCGTGTAAGTGTGCGTTTAAATCCTTTAGATCTAACAATTCAATGTGTTGGGAGGAGAATAATTAAGAATATGTGTGATAATTGATTTAATTTTTATAGTTTTGTACCAAGTTCAAAGTCTTCTATACTCGCAATGGCTGTAACGAACCATTGTTTATAATGTCTGTCGCATGAAACCTTTTTCATTGTTAAACATGGGACGACGTATTGCCTGATTTCGCCAACAAAGCATAGAACGTAATGGCATTGTTAATTTTGGTTCTAGTAGACACGTTTATTTTTTATATTAACGGTCATTTTCCATAATTTAACATGTTAATTTATATAACAAACTGTCTCATGTTTATCGCTCATAAAACAGACATTACCAACAATACTTTGTATAGCTTGTTTATTATAAGTTTTGTTGAATCGAGCAAAAGACTGGTTGTGGTGAGATTTTGATAATCAAAAGAGAATATGAGTGACAATTGACGTAATTTTCGATTTTTGGTTTTTATTTGTTCATTTTATATTGGATTATTAAATAATTATATTATAATTAATATAATTATTAATATTATATTAATATTAATATCAATATTAATATTAATATAATATTAATATTATATTAATATAATATTATTAATAGCGTGTTACCTCCCCCTTTTATTTTTTTGATCAAATGACTGTCAAATAACTAAAATCGTGATACTCCGAATGAAATTTCGCGTCTTTGATTTCTGCATGATACAAATGCGATCAGATGAATTAACAAATATCAGTTCCAGTTTAATATAAATAAATAATAAATATAGTTTACATTCAACCAAGAAGTTCTAGCTAGAACATTTTTAATGAGAACAAAGCAAATTATTTTATTTGTTATCTCTTCTGTTTCCTGTTCACTTTGAAAATTATGTCATTAAATTGTTTATTGCTCCACCTAGTAAACAAAAGTTGAAATTTTGATAATATTTCTTACTGACGCACTAATATAGGCAGGATGTGTGTATTTAAAATTTAAAGTAATTAAATAATATCTCCTTCATATTTGTTTTATCATATATGCTGCACATACAAAATTAAAATTGGTTGACACAGTATGTTATCTAAAGGTAAAAATTAAGGGCAACCTTTACAACTTTAACACACGAACAAGATTTCTTGAAACTGAGTGAATGAAAATACCTTTATTTATTAATATCATTTAACATTGTTTCAAGCAAGAGAAAAAGTATAACGTCTCTTTTTATAGCGGGTCAGTTCAACCTCCCCCCCCCCCTCCCCCTTCTCTGCTAAAACGTGCGAAAAACACCTTGTAGTATTGCTACAGTTTCTTAAGATTTCCAATAGCGGCGGATATGTTATTTTGTGTATTGGCGCAATTCACTGATCGTTTACGTAATTTTTTCTAAAATACTCAAGGTGTATAGAGATTTATAAACCTCTATCCTACTCTGATCCTACTCTATCCTTGATACTCATCAATCTTGAAATGGATGGAGGGTACAAAGATATGCTAATTTGATATTATTTATTTAAGATTTTTTTTTATTCTGGAAACTTTTTTAATAAATGTTATAAAATATATTTTTATTATTTTGATAATATTTTGTTTCAGATATATATTTTTTTAATTTGGTGATAACTCAGGTATAATAAATACGAACACTTAAAGTGTACCTGCTCGGCTGCTAAGATAACAAGAAGGTCACTTGGTGTATTTGGGGGGAGAAGGCAGAGGTGGGGTAGAATAAAAAAAAAGTACTTTTAACACTAGCATTACGGAGAGCGTACTATCGCGCAACAATCAAGTGCACTATCAGCATGGTTCCTCGACTATCACTGCGACGATGCATTCTTAAAATGCTAGGAGTTACGTGTCTCTTCTTCCTTGTGGTGAATGTTTACCAGCACTGGTCCCACTCGCTGGTCACCCAACAGGTAAATATACAGTCAAATTAATTTGATATTCCTTCCGAAAATGTGCTGCTCTTCTGTTGTTTAATTTAGTTTTCATACAAAGTGGTTTCAAGTAGAAAGATAGAAAGTAAATCTTCCAATCGATATATTTAAAACAAAATTTTATTTTATTATCTCTTTCATTGGGCAATACAGAATACATATTAGTAAATAAATTTTTCGTGCAAAGGGTATAAATAATATATTCAACAGAATACATATATATTACATAATATATTTAGTCAACATTAAAAACTGCACATGGGGCAAATGAAAAAGATTGCTGAGCAGTCCATTCACAGGATTGTGTCCATTCACCCGACAATGGACAACATACATAAAAAATTTTTATTGCAGAAATGAATAAAGGGTGCCAAATTATGCTACTCTGAATTTTTTCAGATTTTTTTGAGACCGGGAACTATTTTTAAATAATTATTGAAAGTCCTGTGATTTAAGTTGGCACCTCTGAATTCTTAATAAAAAGGATAGACTGGACGCCTATTGACGCCTCCAGGGGGCGTGGCCGCACTTTCAATAATTATTTAAAAATAGTTCTGGATTTCAAAAAAAATTGAAAAAATTCAGAGTAGCATAATTTGATACCCTTTATTCATTTCTGCAATAAAATTTTTTCATGCATGCATGTTGTCCATTGCGACACATAGGAACATTGTTTGTTTTTTATTTAATCATGATTTGCTTCACATCTTAATACTGAGCATAATATTTGAAGGTATAGGTTTGCAAATGAATATTTGTGTCACAGAATGGCGAGGGGCAGTCAAACTGTTGAGACAAAGGTTGGCTTTCATTTCAGAAAGATCCGCCGCACTCGAGGCCGTGGTTCATGCAGGGCGGCGAGTGGCGGCCGGAGTCAGTACCTCACAGTAAAGAGACAGGTCATCTCATCGCCAAACTGTGGCCAAGACAAAATTTAGAGTCGGACCGCATCACCGATCAACTCATATTCATACCGCCGAGACCAAAAGGTAAGTACGAGTTGAATTACTTGGAGACGTATTGCCGTATACTTTTTTCATGTTATTTGGTAAGAGTAAAGAGTTTAAAAACTATTAATGTCTTCAGCTTTTATAATTTTAATGTCTTTTAAATGAATGTAAAACTTACTTGTCCACCAAAAAAATAGTCACCACCCTTCGCCTTCCACCAGTTCAGCAGTTGACATTAAAAAAGCGCGCCAAAGAAAATCAGGGCTTGTGACGTCAAAATCAACGATTGGTTGCGCTTAACGTCATAAGCACCAATTTTCTTTGGCGCGATTTTTGAATGTCATCTGCTGAGCTGGTGGAAGGCGGAGGGTGTGGTGACTATTTTTTTTATGCACAAATAAGGTTTACACTATTTGCATATTCTTTTCTATAATGCTTAAAAAATGTATTTCAATGAGATGTTTCGTGATTTATTTGACCCAGTTGCTGTAAATACTTTTAATTTTTCCAGAGAATTTGCTGCGAACGAAATCAACAAAAATAAGTCAAATTTTTCAATATTTTAATAATTTATTCATTTAAATTTTTTCCCAATTCAATGTGGATTATAATGTGTACTTTATAGCTAATGAACAAAATTTCACAACGTCTAGCAAATTATTGTTTAAAAAAAATTGTAATATATATATAATATTAAAATTATTTTGAACACCAAAAATGTGATTGCAACTATGATTAATTGCTTCAGGTTTAGTATCACGAACTAATTCACCGTTCAAGAAGATCGTACTGTACTACGGTGCGGACAACAGATGGGACACATTTAGAGCTGGAATCGAGACCTTCCAGAACGGAACGTGTCCCGTCAACACGTGTACCTTCTCCACAGACAATGATGACTTGCCACACGCAGACGCTGTGCTCTGGAATAATAACTCCCCAAATCAGGTTCATCCCTGGAACCGGACAGTCCACCAGGTTAGCATATCTACGCATGTACTATAACTCAGGGTAAAACGTCACCTTTTTATATATTTTATAACTTATTTAAGGATAAGGTAACGCGCCCAATGTTAAAAAACAATCCATAAAAATTTTGGAAAAAACATTAAAATGTTTGTTGGTTGTGCGTATATGGAAGTTTGATTTTTCCATGTTAAATTTGAAAACTTTAAAAGTTCATAACTCGAAAACTAGCTCGTTTTTGTATACCTGATATTTTAGCTACTGATAGGGGATGTAGAGGAGAACATTTTAAATATTTTTCATAATTTTCATGAATGGGATTTTTTTAGCATTGGGTCAGCTGATCTGTACTATCTGTACCTTAATTTTGAGTGCGTTTGAATTCACGGGCCAGCCCGGGCTGGCCTGGGCTGAAGCGTTTTTTTTCGTCAAGTGGGGCCAGCCCGGCGGCCATTTTTCCTCCTCTCATGACGTCACTTCCTGGCTGGCCCAGGCTGACGCGGGCGGACTCTACAGTGCGCCTGAGACCTAGCGGACAGACTGGGAACTAATTATGACGAAATTATGACGTTTCATACCAAGCGACCAAGGTCACTGCCATTTTACCCAGCCCGGGCCAGCCCGGGCTGGCCCGTGAATTCAAACGCACTCTTTATATTTTTTAACCATCAAAAAATAATTACCATAGAGACAATAAGATCATGATCAGAACAGGAACTATTAGCAGATTTTTTTTTTTTTTTTGTGATGATCGAGCGCAGGTTTGGATTCTGTACCTCCTCGAGTCTCCACACCACACGCAGCACGTCGGGTTCAGTGACCTCTTCAACTGGACTGCCACTTACCGCCGTGACAGCGACCTGGTGGCGCCGTACGGCCGCTGGACGTACTATGCAGACGAGCGAGTGAAACGACAGCCGCCCGCAGGATTGTCTGCGGCCAATTTCAATTTTGCAGCCAACAAAACACGCCAGGTTATTTATTAAGGAGGAAGTATCACGGATCAGCTGATTGATTTAGTACCATTTGATTAACATGTAAAAATTAACAGACACAAAAATTCTTTTTTTTTTTTTTTAGAGATAGATTTTAGTACCTAAAAGCCACAGAAAAAAATTTAAAAACAATTCTTCGATCCAACTTTTTTTTTTATTTATTTTAATTTTCTTGTATCTATAATAGGGCTTTTCAATGAAGAGCTAAACATGAAAATTAATTTAAAAAAAATTGAAATGAAGAAATATATTTTAAATATTTTCTGTTACTTCTAGGTACTAAAATCTTTCCCTCAAATATTTTCAAAAATTTTGTGTCAGCTAAGAATTATATGTTAATCATTACTTGCAAATTATTTCAGAATTTTTGGAGCAATGTTTCCCACTTTTTTCGCACTTTAAAAGAGTTACCTTCCTAGGTAATGTTAAGGTTGACTTCATATATGATAGTTATGTATGAATTTGCTTGTAAATCATGTACTATTGAATGGGATGTAACATTGCTTGAACTGGAGATTGAGTTAAGAGAAAAAAGTAAATGCGCATCGTTAGGAATAGAAAATAAGAAGGAAAAATAAATTTCTATCACTACATGGTACGTGTAGTATTCCTGTTTTCAAGGGGTGCACTTGTACAATCCACCATTCATTAACATGTTATGTATATTTATCTATTTATTTTTGTTTAATTTTAACTGTACACTATTTATGTTTAATAAAATCAATCAATTAACATGTTAAGTTTAACTTTAAAAAATATTCACCAAAATGTGCAGCGCCTTTTTTTTTTAATGCCAACCGTCAAACTGTCCGGAAAAAAAATACGAGGAGGGTAGTGATTTTTTTTTAATATTATTTATAAAAATGTAAAAACTGAAGTCGTACCCCACCTTTAATTGTTCTCTTCCTGTCCAGGTGGCATGGTTCGTGTCAAACTGCAACGCAAAGAACGGTCGACTGCAGTACGCCAAAGAACTCTCCAAGTACATTTCTGTTGACATTTTCGGTGCATGCGGCACCATGAAATGTCCACACACCACGTCTGACAATTGCTTCAAAATGCTTGAACGCGACTACAAATTCTACCTGGCGTTCGAGAACTCAAACTGCAGAGATTATATCACCGAAAAGTTTTTTGATAATGGCTTAGGGTAAGTTCATTCAGGTACTCTTTTTAACACCCCAAATCCCGGGAATATCAGGTAATCTTATTGCCAGGTGCACCACAGTAATTTTTTGTCCATAAAGGTAATTTTTTTGGCATCCATTAAAATGAAATCCCTGGAGGACCAAAATAAATTATTATTGTGTGACCACGGCCTTGCAATCCATCCTGGCATTTGCATGCAACTAAGGGAAACGTGGAAACCTCAGCCAGGATGGACGCTACAGCGTTTTGTCAATGAACCGGAAGTGCAATGGTCCACAGTCAGGGGAACCAAATAGTGGCAAAGAGTAACGATTTACCCCTGGGGGTGAGAAACATGTTTTTTATTGAAAATAGTCCCCCATCCAACTACTACCCACGCTCGGCATTGCTTGACTTAGACAGAATTTATTAGTTAAATTTATAAATATATATATATATATATATATATATATTATTTTCAGGCACAATATTCTACCTATTGTTATGGGTGCAAGACCAGAAGATTATGCAAACAGTGCTCCATATAAATCGTATATTCACGTGGATGAATTTACGTCTCCTAAAGAATTAGCTTCATATTTACACCAACTTGATGCGAATGATGATCTTTACAACGATTACTTCCGGTGGAAGGGCACTGGAGAGTTCATCAACACTTATTTTTTGTGCCGGCTGTGTGCCCTGCTGCACGACCCCGAGGCACCTCGCAAGAACTACCGGGACGTCAACGACTGGTGGAGTGGCAATGGGACCTGCATCAGTGACTCCTGGCGCCACCACACCCCGTGGAACCACCACAAACTAACTCACTAAAAACAAAACGTGTAATACATTTTATAGAGTTTGACCAAAGATATTAACCTTGCAACAAAATATCAATAATAAATAATAATTTTGTATTCTTATTATGAAAAAAAATAAATATATGTATAATATAATTTAAATTTAATGATTAAATTTAATTTAATGATTTAAGGCTGCAATTCTACATGCAGTCATGTCCCATTATTATAATACTCTAAAATTATTTATCATTTTTAATTTTATTATAATTTTAATACTTCATATATAAATTAATAATCTTGTACAAAATTAATTAATTAATTATAAATGTAGGTATCTTATTACTGACAATACATTGCAACACATTTTCAATTTTTTTTTCAATGCTGCAACGAAGAGGCGATAATATTTCCTTTTAGTTTTCCTTTTCAATAATTTTTAAAGGTTCCAATTAACTAAGGCCATTTTAGAAAATTAATGATGATTAAATGATAATTTATTTATTTCACCCACGTAAATTTTTACATAAATATATAATTACCTTATACAATAAAATTGAATAATAATAAAACAAACAAATGAAAGTAAAAATATAATTGACAAATATAGCATATTTGAAAATTTGATAATTACTGTAATTTCACCATATTTTAAGCAGAGAGTGAAATCTACAAAAAATTAATGATATTTTGAGGCTACTTTCAATTCTTATTATTTTTTTAATATTATTTAATTATTTTAAAAAACAAACTATGCCGTTTAAATAGAATGGAACACTGTCCTCAAATTTGATTTGCATAAATGGATAGATTGTGAATTGAAAATTTATTATTTCTTATTGAATTATACAAAATTGAAACATCTTAATTTTTAAAGAATGAATTTTTAATAAAGTAAGGTAATATTATACCTCTGTGACATGGTTAGGTATTGCTTAATCCTGGTAAAAGTATCTGACAAATATTTGGAAATACTTTTAGAAATATATTTTTCTTTTAATTAAATTTGTTAATAAAAAAATATTACCATTTTTTTTATTGCTTGCAATATTTTATTAATCTGTTACAGACAGAAAATAGTTATGATTGTTTACAAATATTTTCTGTTCATGGAAGCTCAGTAATAGATACTATTATCAGTAGATAATGTTTTCAGTTATCCATTGAACAAATGGAGAAACCTGGGTATCAGTTTCACCAATGGTAGCATTGTTGAGTCCAAGGCAGTTTCCACTAGCCCGAGACCCGATTCCGATTACCGTGTTGTTGAACAGTAGAGGCACTCCATCGTCAAACTGAAATCAGATTTTTTTTTTATTTTATTAAACCTTATTGGGTGCTTCACCTACTTACTATTATAACTTTGAAACCCCGAACCTTCCGAAACCCTAACTTGAGCTTTTCACGGACTCTTCCGGAACGGGAGCGGCCACGGCCTTGCAATCTATCCCGGTATTTGCATGCGACTCAGGAAAACGTGGAAACCTCAGCCAGGATGGACGCTTCAGCTTATGTCAATGAACCGGAAGTGTAATGATCCAAAGCCAGGGGAACCAAATATTGGAAAAGCGCAACGATTTACCTCTAACTGGGAAACATGTTCTTTGTTGAAAATGGTCACGCATCCAACTGGTAAACACACTCGGCGGGCGTTGCTTGACTTCGGTGATCTGACGAGACCCGGTTAAGCGCACTGCGCCACAACTCACACACTTCAGAATCAACCCACACATGCAGTCAGAATTCAAGGTAATAAATATTTACAAAAAAACTTGCATGCACGCTAATTTTGATTGCAAATTTTAATAGAGCACTTTGAGAAATGCGTCGTCAATTTTTTTAAAAAATTTAACATCCTCAAAATTATGAAGAATGAAGCTCATATGTCAATATCATGGAATTATTGAACATTTGCAAGTGTAGGGGAACACGCCGAAAATAATTAATGAAAATTGCAAAAAAAAAAAAATAAATAAATAAAAAATAAAGTGAACTAAATTTTTATATTATTTGCGCTTTCATTTTGATAAAATGGAATTCTAAAAAAAAAAAAAAAAAAAAAGGAACGTAAAAATGACAAATATGTATAATTTTGTACATCTTCCATTGATTGATGACATTCATAAGAGACCAAAATGAAAAAAATAGTTCCGGTGCGGGTCACAAAGAATAATAAAAAATTCAGAATTGCATAATTATATATTAGATTCTCTCTATTCATTTCTGCAATAAAAAAAAATATACAGCTTGTCCATTGAGTAATTTAAAAGAAAAGATAAACAGGAAACTGAGTAGTGACGCCATCAAACTTACATAACAGGGATATTGGTCAGGATTTCCAATAGTACAGAAATCGTTGGTCTCGTTGTATGGACGTATATAATTAATTGATGCAGTTGCGTTACAGTTGGCAGCACTGTCCAATACCACTTCTGCATAGGTCAGTTTTCTCTGAAAATTGATTTCAATTGATACAAAATATTATTAATTTAAGGCGAAGATAACACGGATCAAATGATCGACGTAGTTTCATTTGATAACATGTAAACCTTAGCAACCTCAAATTTTCTTTTTCTTCTCTTTATAGACAGTCATTATAGCACCACGAAGTTACAGAAAAATTTCAAAATAATCGGCTAATTTTTTTTAAATATTTACTTCTAAATTTTAAACCATCATGAAATATTTAAAAATTCTATATGATCTATTAGGTCCCCAGATGAGTAGTATAAGGGCCAGTAGGGGTCCTTCAGTAAAAATGTGAATATATAGGATATATAAATACGTTTACGGTATAAATACGAAGTCTAATTGATATATTGATACTTACCAAGTTCATTCCCCATGACACATATACACAATTTATTCCAGCGTTAAATTGTTGATTTGTTGAAGGAAGCAACGCAAAATTGTTGATCACAAATCCAGGACACACCTAAATAATAAGCGTAAATAATAACATTTAAATAAATAAATAAATAAATAAATAAATAAATAAATAAATAAATAAATAAATAAATAAATAAATAAATAAATAAATAAATAAATATATATATATATAAATAAATAAATAAATAAATAAATAAATAAATAAATAAATAAATAAATAAATAAATAAATAAATAAATAAATAAATAAATAAATAATTAAATAAATATTATCCTTCGATTTTTTACATTACCTTAATGAGTCCTATGTTGTTCATATACGAAACACCTGTTAGGTAGTCAGGATGGGTGGTGGCATTCACTACTTTGTGGACTACCCCCGAATTGTACACATCCAAGGTATTTGAGATAACTTGGATTTGCGTTTTGTCCCTGAAACATATTTTATGCTGTGTGAATTTCATGAAGTAACATTTGATTTACTTAAAAAATTGGTTCTCCACACATATGTGACAAATAAAAAATGATGGTAACGGGCTTACTTAGACAATCAATTTAAGGTATGAACTGAGAATTTGTCTATCAAGGTGATATCATAAAAAATCGTGACAAAACTGTTGCACTAGCAATGCGAAGCTAATGAGAGGAGTGGGTGGTAACTTCAGTCCCTGAGAGCGTTGCCACATTTCTTATGAATATCAACAATCAATTATAACAATCAACGCCACGATTCGAAAAATATGAAAACAATTCAGAAAAATAGCAAAAAAAATTAGGTTTTAGTAATAAATTTGTTTTTCAGGTTTTTTGAAATACTAATTAAGGAATTTGAATAAATTAATTATAATAAACCAACGATTAAAAAAAATCTGAAAAAAATCAGGGCTGTTTGGATGATTGTTGTGAGTCTACCAAATTAATTTGAAGTACATCTGTCTTTACGACTTTCTTCGTCCAAATATCTCACGTTAAGCCTTAAACAGAAACCCACTCTATATTGCAACTTCACCAGCTTAGTTGCACCATTGTAACTATACTGTAACTATATACAGTATAGTTACAGTATATATATTTATATATATATATATATATATATATATATATATATATATATATATATATATATATATATACATATATATATATATATATATATATATATATATATATATATATATATATATATATATATATATATATATATATATATATATATATATATATATATATATATATATATATATATATTAAGATTAACATATTTAAATGAAAAAATGAATGAGCGATTAAATAAATGAATTATTAAATAAATAAATAAATAAATAAATAAATAAATAAATAAATAAATAAATAAATAAATAAATAAATAAATAAATAAATAAATAAATAAATATAAAATGATCGTGCTTACCCAGTGGCAACAGTGTATGCCACATATCCCGATGTGATTGCAAAGTATTTGTTGATGACAGTAGCTTGAGCAAATGCAGTTCTGCCTCCAAAGTTATAAACGACAGCTACCTGGAATAAATTTAAAGAAAATATTATTATTTTCTAAGGATACACCCGTAAGAGCTGGAAGCTGAAAGTGGGGTAATGAGTAAGGATAGTGAAGGTTGAAGATGGTGGCTACTGCATGTTACATGTTCCAACATTCACTAAGGTGAGACTAAGGGAACCTTGGTAAACCTCAGTAAAGACGGACACCTATAATTTTTACCAATGAACCAAAGAGATGTACAAAGCCTGTACACAAGTGCAATTGGTGGATAGTGTTGTAGAGTTACACATAGCATCTCTTTTAACATTTAAATAACAAAGAAGGAAAACATAAAAATATGACTCTAATAACAAATTGTAAATAAAATATCAATTGTCAAAATTTTATACATTTACAATTCTTGACTAACCAAAAAAGTATGCATTTAACTTTGGATAAAACAAAGAACCATTTTATTATCTAGGATTTATAGTGGTAAATTGTTCCACAGATGACAAACCCTAAGATGAATATGAGCCTCTGTCTGAACTTGCAAACAAAGCCAGAAAAAATAAACCCTATTTGTAACTAATTCCATAAAGAGCTGCTCTTTAGACTTAAATAATACATTTAAATCAGAAACAGTTTCTAATTTTTTTAACATTGTTGGTACATACCATGTAAGGGTAAGCGTTGACATCGGTGACCGCAGTGCCGTTGACAATGCGAGATTCCATCATATTTTCTCCTCTTACAGCTTCAGGTTTGTTTGCAAACTCCTGTGCCATGGCTGAAAATATCAAATAAGGAATCAAATTTTAACGGACTTAAATTTTTAAATCAATCAATCAATCAATCAATCAATCAATCAATCAATCAATCAATCAATGAACTGATTTAGTAATGAGTACATGATAGAGGTGAATATCTGGTGCCGTTAAAGAATTGGTAAAATGAACTTTATTAAAAAAAAAAGTCGCTATATAATTATATCTATGTGAGTTCACTACATACAAAGAATTTAAGTAATAATAATTAATACATTAAGTTCAATGTGTCATGTTTGCCCTGCAAGAAAATTTGAACGTGACGATGAGACAAACGTAGAGACAACAATGTTTTTTTTTAATGTGAATAAAGTATTATACTTGACGCTCCTTACGTATTTTAACTCCTATAGCTGTAGTTTTTGAAAATAATTCGTGGATGACGATTTTTTACTGTTACAGAACACTATTACATATAAAAAAATTAACGGCAATGATTTCCAAGACTTGAGCATCAAAACGTTTTTCCTGTCGTAATATAAAATTAGTATGTGAATCGCAACAAATTAATTTTTAACATTACATCATTAGTCTCGATTCATCCGAGGAAGGGAACAGATGATTCCTGAAAGCTAATGAAGAAAACAGGTGCACCTGAAGTGTAGTGATAATAATAAAAACAATAACATTATAATTCAGTGCTCAAGTTTCTCGACGTACTACAACAAAATCGATGAGTGGAAACAGTCCGGTAAGATTCAATTACCATTTAAATTAATTGTTATCTATTTTTTTTTTTTACAAATTGTATTTGCACTCCGCTCGACATCGCTCCACAAGCAGCTTACGCCGATGTTCAAAACTTACCTGCAGACAATGCCAGCAGAAACAACGTACAGATCTTGGTAATTGCCATCGTGGTTCCCTTAATGTGAAATTTTCTCAGAAAGGGCTGACTTTATACCTTGGCCAAGCTTTTCGTGTTCATTCATGCATGCATCCTCTGCATGTATTGATAAATTCTTATACAAAGAAAGTGCATGTATGATTGTGGCATATTGCATTTTTTATGAATATACGTACATGCAATTTAATAATAATGATTTATATTTCCTTCGTTACGAAAACGATAAGGCCTTGAAAACAGCACGATATTTATTTTATGGTAGCATTATTTGCAAAAGAGCCGAGTATAAAGAGAAAAAAAAAATTTCAATTAGTGTAGATATAGATTTGAAATATTTTATTGATTTATTTTTATTATTTTATTTATTCCACAGCAGTACATATGCAAAAAAATATAGCACTGAGTGGGGACAGCAGCAAAAACACCAAAGGCATTACATCACTAAAAGTGTGTAAATATATTTTTAAATTTTTATCAAACCCTTTTGCTTCTATTAACTAATAACATACTACTTTGAAATATCGAAACATCCGAAACTAAAACTTGAGAGTTTCGAGGATTCTTCTGGAATGAGGGTGGCTAGGCCCTACAATCAATCCCGGCATTTGCCTGCGACTGAGGGAAACGTGGAAACCTCAGTCAGGAGAGACGCTACAGTTTTTGTCAATGAACCGGAAGTGCAATGGTCTAAAGCCAGGGGAACCACATAGCAACAATTTACTTCTGAATGGGAAACGTGATTTTGTTGCAAATGGTCACCCATATTAATACTAACAATGCTTGGCGTTGCTTGACTTCAGTGATTTGACGAGACCCGGTCAAGAACACTGCACCAAACCTCCCACATATTTTCCATGTCTGTAGGCAATGATTAACATTCCAATCAATCATATAACAAGCAAGCAGTAAGAGTCAATGACAGGCGCGGAGCTTGTATTTGAACGCGGGGTGAAATTCCTTGTAAATATCATAATTGTGCCTCGTCACCGCAGATACATATAGAGTTGATTACTATAGTAACTTACAAACCTATAGGTTTGTTTGTAAACTCTGCTCGGTGTACATTTTCTGCACCCAATCGACCTTACGTCCTTGTGCATAAGGTCGATTAGTTTTAGAAAGTGTACACCAAGCAGGGTTTACGAACACATCTACTGTTTATCATTACGTGAGGCATGTCATGGAGTAGGAGGGCCAGATTGTATAGAAACAAAGGAATAATGACAAAAAAATTTAAAAAATTTGATTTTTTTTTTTTTTTTTTTTGCAGTGAGATTTTTTTGTGAGTTCTATCGTGTATTTTTCTATATTCTGAAAGTATATTATATTTTAACTTGATTTATTTTAACTAAGTGAAGTAAAAAAAAATAAATATCCACTTTGTTTATATGCTAGTCCGTACATTATTGGCCACCTCAGCGCTGCCTAATTGCCAAGAGTATGACGTCAGCGTAATCATCTCGCATGCCTACGTGACTGACCCATAAACTTAGCTTAAGTTTATGGGTTTACCATATCGCCATTTGTTATTATCATCACTTTGACATCACATAGTTCCAATTTGAGTACTTCCATTAACATTGGTTGTCTTTTCATTTAAGATAGGGAATAGCTCCTGATTTTATCGTCTTGAATTTAATATTGCAAAACAAAATAAATATATGCATATTGTCTCCACCCATTGCCAAAAAAAGTAGCATCAGTCATTATGCATAAATCTTGTCGAGCAAAAGTATAGTTTGAGGCGTCAAGCGCTGAGCTCTTTTTTATATAACCACAAAGAAAACATATATTAATTTCTGTTATTGTAGGTAGCAATGCAGTAGCCGACATTGTTGCAAAAAGAATTCTGTATGTTTATCAAGAAGTGTCACAGAAACCAATGAAGTATGAATCCTGTCAGCTTTTGACAAGACATATAAAAAACAAGCAAAAAATAAATTCATAAAATTTCAACTTTATGCAATAACAACATCCCTTGCACGCAATATTTTTTTGTAAAAATTGCTTTAACGGAAATATTATCCTTTATAGTTTGTAACATAATGGACACCATAGTTGAAAACAATACGTCTTCAACTCATCCTTTCCACGTCAACACCTAATCTTTTTACCTCTAAAACACATCTTATTTCCTCCTCGCTCAAAATGAGGATGAAATGAAGATAATATTTTTATCTTCATTTCATTTCATTTTTTAGTTAATGCTAAAAAAGAGAAAAATTAATTTCCTCTTTTTCCCTCTAAAATGGTGCAAAATAGGAGAAAATAAGACGAGAGAAGAGCTCAATAGAGAATAAAGATGAAATTTATTTCAACTCGGGCATCCTTATACAAATTTTCTTTTTTCAAATAAAATTATACTATATAATTATGAATGGAGAAAAAACACTTTTTAACTATATAAGGAACAAACATGCTGAATATTGCAAGTTTAAATTAAGGTAGAGATAACTTCCAACAGCTGTTCGACGTAATCCCCTTTGATTAACATGTAAACCTTAGCAAATTGACAAAAATTCTGAAATTTTTTTGAGAGGCAGATATTAGTGCCTTAAAGTTATAGAAAAAGTTTCAAAGACATTTAACGAGCCGATTTTTTTAAATTAATTTTTTAGTTTGGCTCTCCATGGGAAAGCCCTTTGCTAAAAATTAAAAAAATTAATGGGGAATTCTCCTACATTTATTTATTTTTTTTTCACATGCTCAATGCCTTGAAACTAAATGTCCCAAAACAAAAAAGTTTCAATTTTCAAAATTGGAGACAAGGGAATTTTTTAAAAATCTTCCTTCTTTTGAATTTAGCGCCCAAACGTGACGTAGAAACTGCCTAGCAGGCGAAATTTTCCTTCAATAAATTTATATTTTCGATTATCACTCTTAAAGTAAACTGATATTAGAGACAAAACTATTGATATTAGACAAAAAAAATCGGCTCGTTAAATTGTTTTGAAATTTTTTCTATGGCGTTTAGGCACTAATATCTGCCTCTCAAAAAAATTTCAGAATTTTCGTCAATTTGCTAAGGCTTACATGTTAATCAAAGGGGATTACGTCGAACAGCTGTTCGGCGTTATCTCTACCTTAAGGCTTAACCTGAGATATTCGGACGAAAAAAGTCGTATCGACAGATGTTCTTGAAATTAATTTGGTAGACTTACAACAATTGTCCAAATACTACTGATTTTTTTTTAGATTTTTTTAACCGTTGGTTTAATTATAATTAATTTATTCAAATGTGTATTTTGTATCCTTTCAATGTTAAATTTTTCAATCAACATTGCACAAAATTGGCTCGAGAATTTTTTTAGAATTTTACATGGATTAAAAGCTAATTTTTTGGACTATTTTTCTGAATTGTTTTCATATATTTCGAACCGTGGCGATGATCGTTTCTGATATGTCCTAAGAAACTTGGCAACGCTCTCAAGGACTGTAGTTACCACCCCCTCCTAATCTTTTATTCGCATTACTATTGCAACAGTGTTGTCAGATTTGCAGGTGTAGCCACGCCTCTTGACCTTGACAGACAAATTCTCAGGTTATACCTTAAAAAACTTTCTGTTTTTTTTTTGTGTATAAGATTAACAACAATCTAATCAAAAATATTTTTTTATTTATTTTTTTTTCTAAATAAAGATGACAGCCACAGCACAAGGCAATAAAAAAAATTCCATATCGATTTCACAAGAACTAATCTAGGTAAATTTTCAATCCTATGTAAAGCCATTCATTTGTATATAATGGTCTACCGCCTGAAAGTATAAAAAAACTAACTTCGATAAATATGTTCCCAGATAATGTTAAAAAGTACAATTTGCTCAAAATAGGACAAATCAAACATCAAAATATGACGTTTCGGTTTATTATGCTTAATAATTAAGCTCTTTTATTATGTGTAATTTTAACTGTTCTCTTTGTTTTACAATTGATTTTGTATGTATGTATAATGTGTGTTTAGAGATATTTATTTTATTGTAAATATATACAGATACAAATATTTAATAACTAATGCAAGACACTGTAAAATGTAGCAAAATACAAGTTTAATCATAGTTTTTATAATAAATAATATTACCACTGGTAGTATTGATTTTATTATTAAATTTACAAAAGTATAATATATGTATAGAATGCATTTTATGATTTATTTATTTATTATATTTATTCAAAAAACAGACTAGAGGTCAAGTATAAAGAATACAATAGTACAAAACACAATTCTACAATACAATTCTATACAATTCTTAGATAGTTAAAATACGCACGTACAAAAATTATTATTATTATTATTATACAATTTAAAGGGGTACCAAAGTGAATACTTTTTTTAGATATTCTGATAGCTGTGAATTATTTTGTTATCCCTGTGGCTCAATATTTTCGTACAATGGCTAGTTATTTTACAATTAATTTTTTAGTAAAAATATTGAGTCGTAGGTTCGTTAGTTGCTTCAAACCGGCGCGCGGCAGCAGCAGTCGCTGATACGACGAGAATCTCCCGCGAATAGAGGCTTCAAGTCAGCTGATTTTTCGGTGATCCCACCCGCTATACCAAACCTATGTAAAAAAAACGTGAATTCGTTTTTTCACCAAGAATAAGATTTTTCAGGGATAATTCCTTTACGGAACTTTGGTCCAAACTGAAAAATAAAGTAGATAATTAAAGATTTAGATTTTTTACTTGATTTATAACCGAGAAAAGTTAAAAAAACACTTTGCTTCATTTTCAAGTGCAAGATGGACCTTAGCGACAAACAGTTGCGCAGCGAAAGCGCATCACTTGAAGCCTCCATTGGGGGAACCCCCCTGGAACCTCCTCTCGCCCGCTCTCGCCCCCTTCTTGACGTATCAGCGACTGTTGCTATCGCGCGCCGGTTTGAAGCAACCAACGAACCTACGACTCAATATTTTTACTAAAAAATTAATTGTAAAATAACTAACCATTGTACAAAAATATTGAGCCACAGGGATAACAAAATAATTCAAAGCTACCAGAATATCTAAAAAAAGTATTCACTTTGGTACCCCTTTAATAACATATAATTATATCACTGGCCACTGTTGTCTGTTATCCACTGGACATATGGTGCTACTTGATTCTGAGTGTCTTGATTTCCGCCACAGTTATCATATGTCTGAATTCCGATCACTGTGTCAGTATTGTTTTCAAAAAGTCCTGCTCCAACATCCTGATAAAAATGCTAAAAAAAAAAAATACGTTATTTTTTTCTTTCGATATAAAAATATATTTTTCCGAACAGTGACTTTACAACCATTTAAAAATTAGGGAAATCTTTAATTTATGTATATTTATATTAATGAAAAACAATGATGTTGTCTCAGCTCCTTAAGGTAGATATAACATGGATCAGCTGGCTCAATGCTAAAAAAATTACATTCATAAAAATTACGAAAAAAAAAATTAAAATGTTCTCCTCTACATCCCCTATCAGTAGGTAAAATATCAGGTATGCAAAAACGAGCTAGTTTTCAAGTTATTAATTTTTAAAGTTGACTGATTTAACATGGAAGTTCCATTTCTCCATGTTAAATTAGAGAACTTTAAAAATTAATTACTCAAAAACTAGCTCGTTTTTGTATGCCTGATATTTTACCTACTGATAGGGGATGTAGAGGAGAACATTTTAAAAAAATTTCATAATTTTTATGAATGTAATTTTTTTAGCATTGGGCCAGCTGATCCGTGTTATCTCTACCTTAAAGGTGGGGAACGGCTTCAAATTTTATATTTTTATTATTGATGCAGTGAAACGTATTTCTGCACCAAAATAAACGCCATCCACCCCCTCCTTCCCCGTCTTCCTGCAGTTGACATTTAAAAATTTCGCGCCAAATGGAAGCAGCCAATCGTGCGAGAGGTTTCTTAAGAGAGGCGCTTTTCGATTAGTTAAATTTTAAATTAAATTTACATTATTTGACTAACCAAATAGGTATTTAACTTGAAGTGAAACAAGGAATCATTTAGAGTTCATAAGATGTGGTGGTAAATTATGTTTTAGATTTAGTGGTATACAAAGATTACATTTATTTAAATACTTACAGAACAAGCAAATGAGTTGTAATTTTTTATAGTACAAAAATCATTGGTGGCATCATATGGACGAATTACTGTAATAGATGCAGATGAGTTGCAATTTGTTGCAGTGTCTAACGCCGTTTTCAATTCTACAAGTGCGTCCTGTAAAAAAATAAGTAGTAAATAAAATTAGCAATTACAAAAAAAAAAAAAAATCCATTCCAAATGCGTAGTGGGAAATCAACATGAATTTGTCTGTTTCATTACAAAAATGAATAGAGGGTACCAAATTATGTTTTTTTTTTTTTTTTTAATATCGTAACTGTTAAAAGTTATAGAAAGTTCTGCAATTTCTGTTAGCACTGTAGATCCTTCATAAAAAGGATATGGCCTGAATGCCCATATACTCGCCTCCAGGGGACGTGGCTGCACTTTTTTTTTAACAATTCCTGGACTAAAATAATAATAAAAAAAATCAGTTTTCCAACTTGGCACCGCCTATTCATTTCTCTGCAGTAACAACTTTCATGTAGGTTTTCTTAAGGCGGATCCAGATGGCAACAACGGCGATGCGGCGCAATTTTAAAGCAAAAGCTGTGAAATCCTATGCGTCGAGCTTAAATTTTCTACACTCAATTTTTAAACTGATTAGACTCTTATGAAATTACTTACAATTTTGCCAAATTCTTCTTTTCCCCATCCAACTAACGAACAAGGAGTTCCAGGAGGAAAAATCTCGCCTGGAGATGGAAGCAATGCAAATCTGCTCACAAAAAATCCAGGACACACCTAGCAGGGATACAGAATTACAAGAAAATTGAAATATGTTGCCATACAGTTTTGGTCAAAAATTGATTGAATTTTTACTTAAGAACAATTTTGTATCATGCAAGGAAAAGAAAAGTTATCAATAACATTAAAAATGCTTTCCTTTTATTAGATTAATTAACAATAAAAGAATAAGCAATTTTATCATTGAAATGCAGATATCGTTCTCAAATATTAAAATTTTCTGTAATATAAAATTTTTATTTTCTCAGGTATTGTAAACTGACTAGAAAATAATGTGTGATTATAATTATATATCAATATAAAAATGATCATAATTTTTTTCTTTATACAGATATTAGCAATATTAAAATATTTTAAACAATATGTATACGTCATTTTTCTTTATGTGTATAATAGATGAATACGAAGAAATACAAATATTATAATGTGTTATTGTTATAGAACAAGTAAAAATGCAGTGAAGAAATAATACTATACACATAATATATTGAATATCAACTTTTTAACATTTTTCTCACCCGAATATGCACTCTTATGTTGGGTCAAAATGAACCCCCATGAAAATAAAATTTATTTTACGTGTACGTAAACTGCGTGACACTGTTTTTGTTATCAGCCAATGGACAATTAGCATAATTTTATAAGCTCAATCGAAAGAGGAGATTAATTACCTTTGAACTTTATAATATGCGATTTTATTTGTACTGTATCATGCCTAAAATGGAGATCTAAAGATGTCAAGTAACTTGGAGGCAGCGCCAAACGCTTCTAAAACGATCAAGTTGCTATGGAAACAAGCAACTATTAATTAAATTTATGCAAGTGGTATATAGACGATCGTTTGTTTGACCAGACAGTTCAATGACGTCATAGGCGCCGTATAGGGGATTGTTTTTTTTTATGCCTCCATTTTAGTCATGATGCAATGGAGATAAAAATCACATAAAATTCACAAATGTATTTTTCGAACTCTGTTTTCAATTAAGCTCATAAAAAATTGATACTAATGGACAACCTGCATGATATTTTTTTATTGCAGAAATGAATAGAGGGTATCAAATTATGCTTTTCTAAATTTTTTCAAATTTTTTTGAGTCCCAGAATTATATATTTTAAATAATTATTGAAACTTCTGTAAGTTAAGTTGGCACCCCTGAATCCTTAATAAAAAGGATAGGGACTAGACGCCTATTGACGCCTCCAGGGAGCGTGGCCGTACTTTCAATAATTATTTAAAAATAGTTCTGAGACTCAAAAAAATCTGAAAAAAATTCAGAATAGCATAATTTGGTACCCTCTATTCATTTCTGTGATAAAATTATTTCATGCATGTTGTCCATTTGGTGAAATAAAAAAAATCTTATCGTTGCTCTAAACCTGCGCCTTGCAATGCTATTAAAAACCAAGATTTTCCTTACCTTTATGAGTCCCAAGTTAGCTTTAGCCTGTGATGGATTTTGATCATAGTCAGGATGGGATACGACTTTCGTAATTTTGTGTTGCATTCCGAAAGAAGTAGGACTATCCAATGTATTTGAAACGACGATGAATTGAGATAAATCACCCAAACTGGAAAATATGCAAGTGTTGGTAGTTTGTAAAGGTGGATTTTCATTGGTCGATTTCCAGCCTGCGACGCGAATAAAGCGCACTTGCTGTATAACATCCATTGGCGGACATATTGGGTGAATATAAGAAAAAGAGCAACGTAATTAACACGATTACCGGCGAATTCGCCGCCGCATAGGATTTCGCAACTTTTACGTCAAATCGCGCTGCATCGCTTTTGTCGCTCATGAAAATCCACCTTTTCACTGAAAAATCTCCATAATATATATATTTAATATTTTATTTAATCTGCATGCAAATTTTGATAGCAATTTTAATAAATATTATTCCTATTTAATAAAAACTTCATGGTTTATATATTCTGAGACGACGATTTAAAAAACGAGTACCTTTTAATTTTAAAAAATTCAGAGAAGTTTCAATCCACATTATATTAATTTAACATAAAATTCTGTGAGGAAAAGAGAACACCGATCAGCTGTTTTTTTAGTTCCTAACATGTAAACCTTAAGAAGACGTACAAAATTCTGAAATTTTTTAAAGAGATAGATTTTAGTACCTAAAAGCTACAGAAAATATTTCAAAACAATTATTCGAGCCGATGTTTTTAAATTAGTCTTTAGCTTGTCTCTCCATGGGAAATACCTATGCTGAAATTAAAAAAAGTAAATAAACAAAACAAAAATAAGCTTGAATAATTTTATTGTTTTGAAATTTTTTCTGTCTTTTAAGTACTAAGATCTATTTGTCAAAAAAATTTCAGAATTTTGTGAATTTTTATTTACAATGACAATTATAGGAAATAAATATTGAAGGAATTTAAAAATTGCATAAAAACGACTGAAGCTTTTATGTAGCAAATAGATTTAACCTGAAAATACCCTACAATTTTATTAATAGGGTGGTTTTCAAAATAAAGGGTACCAAGTTTTTAGGTTACACATTTCTTGGTGTAAAAAGACGTTATTTGATAATCATATATTTTACTCACCTTCCTAAAATTTGTCTTGTGATTGAGGCCGAGGTGAGGGCAAAGAATTTGTTGATGATGACCGCGTGTCCAATTTGGTTTGGAGAGATTGGCAGTGACAAGTTGTTCACAGCAACCTAAAATAAATTTAACATTATTCGTATGTTTGCATTGCTTCATATAATATTATAATATAACAGTACAATTATATTTATTATTATATTATAAATATATATACTGTATATTTATATAACAATTTAATATATAGTTACATTATAAAATTTATAAATATATTATTATGTACATATAAACTATAAGTTTAAAATGATTCAGGAAATTTTCTAATATATAATTATTTATATCCTTTTTGTAACTTCTGTAAGAGTTTTCATTTTTATTTGTTTAAAGATACAATATGTTTTACTTAATGCACATTCATTACATTGAAAAATTTCCCTTTGCACCTTTGTTAATCAGCATGCTCTGTGTTATTCTTACTTGGCATGGTGATTAACAAGGCTGTAAATGGAAATTTTCCGAGGCGACGACTGTACTTATTACCATATAAGGGTAGGCGTTTTCATCCACGACTGCAATTCCATTCCACAATCGAGCTTCACTCGAATTACGAGGTACCCTAACACCTATTTCACTAGGTGACACTGAAAATTAAAATTCAATTGAATTGTGCACTCTCCAGGAAAACGTGGGTGTGTTAAGGGCATTGGTTGGTAAAGCACCGATACTTGACAGCATTAACATAATCTTCACCATGTTAATTTTTCACCGCTCCTCAGAATAATTTTTATGCTAGAGCTAAGCTGATTGCATTAGTATCAAGATAATTTATAGTCCTAGTGAACAACTTGGCTTAGTAAAGCCTGATTTAAAAAAATGAATGTAAATTTAAAAAACTATTAAAAAATACTACTCTTTAAATCAGGCTTTATTAAGCCAAGTTGTGCACTTTTGGGCTACTAATTATTTTGATACTACTGCTAGCATAAAAATTACTCTGAGGAGCGGGGTTTAAAATTAACATGGTGAAGATACGTCAGTGTTACCAACTACCAGTGCTACACTCATTGCCCTTAAAAGATGAAACATTTGTAAATATTATAGAAATGAAGAAAGGGTCGACAATTTTGCTTCTATAATTTTTTTCGAACTTTTTAAATCTGGAATATCTGTTAGGAGTATTATTAAAAGTACATTCAATAGCAAATAAATTAGAACAACGTGTGATCTTTCATCGATGCCAGGCAGTGAAAGAAAGTCCGAGCTATCAAGAAAGTGGCTGGCATCGATGAGAGAACACACAAGCAAGATCTCTGTGATAAGATACCAGTAGGGAACAATGGACCATTGTTGTTCTATTTGATTTACTATTAACAACGAGAGGCAACAATAAGTGTAATTTATTATTGAAAAAATACCTCTAAAAATGGTGTAGGTTCAAACCTGAGGATTGTATTAATTTGTAAGAAAACTTCATGGCGTTTAAAAAGATAATAATAAAAATTTAAGGATTGATCTCAGTTGATTTATATCTCAGAATCAGACCCCTTAAATTGATTGAGACTTGCATCAGAGAACTTAAAACTCGCCATCGTTTGATGGCATGTAAATTTTGAAGTGTATTTGTCTTATCAAATTTGAGAAAACTGAGATAGAAGTTAAACATCTTGGCCTTATGGACGAAAACCGGATATGAAGCTATTGTGAGAAAACTGTCCCCTTGAATCTGCTTTATTATCTGCTCGAAGGTGATTAAATTGTACATCATTCTAGAAATTTTAAAATTTATTTCATTCGATTCCTTCTGACAGAAATTTCGTTTGACTTGCGTAGTAACTGATGTCAATCGTTAAGTGAAAGTGTGAATTAATTTAGAAATAAATACAGAATTAAAACAAGAACTATCAGCTCTCGATGTGCTTTTACTTAAATTTCATGGATAATTATTTAAGACATTAATAAAAATATTAATTTATAATTGGTTTATGACAATTATCGTAAATGTATGATATTTTTCGCCAAATTAACATATAAATTTAAATATTTTTTAAAAAAATAATAATTTTTCAGAATATTTAAAAACATATATTGCATGCATTGTATACTTGACAAATGATATCGATATTTTTTGCAAGTATATTGTTGTTGAATTCTTACCTGCATACAATGTAAGCAAGAGCAGCAATGTAGGGACGTTCATAGCGGTGTTCGTACTGCACTTTCGTCAGTGCAGACTAAACTTATACTGTGTGTTTTTGCCAAACACGTAGTCAAACTAAAATAAAATATTATCACAAACGAAAAAAATTATAATTTTACACCTCAAAAGGGAAGTGTACATTATTTTTTTTTAAATTTTTAAGAACTATATTACATGTCATTTTCTTCAATTTTCTTATCAAGGCTTGATTTTTAAGAAAATGAAAAAGTATACAACCTGTGTATGTTTTTTTAAAAATATAATTTTTTCTACACGAAATGTATGATTGATATTTTATATTTACAAAAAAAGGTACCACATTAAAACTTTAAAAAATATATTATGTCACAAAACGGATATTCAATAATTTGTTTTAAAAATACTTACAAGGGTGTAAAAAATCTGATAAAAAAATCAGGGTGGCATAACTTTGCACCCTCCATCCATTTTTGCAATTAGAAAAATTGAGGTCGATACTCCATAGATAAAATATCATTGGGTTTTTTAAAACAACGCTGTCTTGACAGACACGCAATAAGAGGACGATAACATATTGTCATGCAAATATGAAATGTGTTGTGCACTTAAATTTTTTATGTTGCATTGCCGAATGATAAAACAGTACTTAAAATAAGTACGTACCGTTTTTGTTCATATACCAAAGTCATAAAAAACAATCGTTTCCGTTGATTGCTCTTGTTGTGTCCTTTCAATAAATTGAGTAGCTTTTAAAAATTATAGTGTTAAGTCAAAAACGACTATCTCATTTTATCGCGTCCTCTCAAAAACGACTAACTCGTTTTATCGCGAGCCGAGATGGTTACTTTTGCACTATGGGTTTCCAGGTATAAAAAAAATGTATACCTGGAAACCCATAGTGCAAAAGCGACCATCTCGGCTCGCGATAAAACGAGTTAGTCGTTTTTGAGAGGACGCGATAAAATGAGATAGTCGTTTTTGACTTAACACCATCGGTAATATTTCATCTTTTATTGTATCATTATTTAGCATAATATTATTAAATGTATTATTTTTTTTTAATATTTTATTAAAAAATTGCAAAAATATATTCCTAAAATTTTTACTATTATCTTATTTTAGTGATTTTAAAGTTTGAATAAAATAATAACAATATAATTAACGAAAAATGAAAGTATAAGATTAAGCTTCACCATAAAGGGATCTCAAAACTTTTAAATCGCAACGTCCCTCCACAAATAAATATTGTATTACTTAACCCAATAAACAAAATAAATATGAATATTATATTTTATTTTTTTGTTTAAGGATGAATCTCAGTAGATTGATATCTCGCAATCGTACCGCCTGAATGCAACAAGACTAGCAGGGGACTTAGAACTCACCATCAATGGGTGGTATACAAATTTTGAAGCGAATCTGTCTTATCAGTTTTTTGAAAACTGAGGTAGAAGTTTAACATTGGTCTTATGGATGGAAACCGGAAATGGAGCTATTATGAAAAAACTGCCATATTGAATTTGCTCAAATCATAAGCGATTAAGTTTTAGAAAATTCTCAATTTTTTAAAATTTATTTCATTCGATTCTGTCGTAGAAAAATATTCTTTGACTTCAGCAGTACCTATGATTCACCGTTATGTGAATTTCAGTTTTTAAAATTTAGTGAAAAAAATTCTTGAAATTTTTGTATTGCAGAAATGAAAGCTACGGTAGTAAAATATAATCCTGAATTTTTTAGATTTTTAAATGCCAGGATCGTATTGCTAAAAAGTTTTGCCGAGGTCGGGGTTTGAACCCACTCCCCTTTTACGTTCTATCCTTTTATTAAAATAATATGTCTACTGACGACTCTCTCTGTATTTTTAATATATATAAAAAAAAAAATCCAGGAATTTTTAGATATGAAAAAAATTCAGCGCAACATAATTTTGCACCTTTTATTCATTTCTGCAATAATAAAAATATAATATTGGTTGTCCATTTTGACCATAATTCCTGTGTTTATAAAATCATTACATATTAAATTAAGGTAATGTGGATAAGAATGCATTGCAAATAATATAACAAATGTTCTTTTTATGCATGAGAAAGTACCCCTTTAAATTATGCAACTTGTTTTGCATCAAAACGAAGCACTCTGCATACATATAAGGGGAAATTGTGATTTTTCAATCATCAATATATCAATTGTTTGAAGATTTATTTTTTTTATTGGATATAAAATAAAATTTAATTTTTGTTATACAACACATAATTATAATATAGACATGCGATAAATTAACATATGTTACATAAATCATTTAATCAATATTTCCACTCTGTTCTTGTTGCTAAAACAATATCAACATTAAAAATGTTATTGAAGGAGTGAATAGTAGATGTAAAGTCATGCCATTGTTTATTTTTTTAGAGGCCAAGAATTATTGCTAAAAATGTATTCAAAGTTGAGATTTGAACCCACGCCCCTTTTAGTCCTTTTGGTGCCTGCCTCTGTAGTGACATTTTTTTTTTTATAGTTTCAAGAAAAAAAAGGAGCAAATATAAAATGTTGCACCTTCTAGTCATTACTGCCTTCAACAATTTTGATGCATAACTCATTAAGTAGGCTATAGCCTTAAAGCGTAATAAATTTTTACCAAATTAATTTTGAAAGGTGAATTTCCATAGAGCTATATATCGAGCGGGGTTTGGTTGGGTGAGAAAGGCCGGAAAAACGCACTTGTTTCTATGTCATATGGCAGCCATGTTGGCTATAAAATCGCTCTCCACAAGGCGAGGAAATCCCAAGCCCCTGATTGGCTGCGGCATGCGATTTTCTTTCTTTCCCCACTCCATGGAAATTCACTTTCAGTGTCTTATAACGGCCATGCTAGCTTGAAGCGGATAAGCTATTTTTTTCGCTATTATGTCCGCCATATGATAATTGAAGCAAATACACCTTTCTCGCCTCACTCAACACCGTACCATAGAAAAGCACCTTAAAGGCAGATTCAGATGGCGACAACGGCGATGCGACGCGATTTTGTCACACAAGCTGTGTAATCCTATGCGGCGAGCGAATTCGCCTGGCTGCGACAGCGAAATCGCGTTAATTGCGATGCTCTTTTTTTAATCGTCAAATATGGCCGCCAATGGGTGTTACAGCAAGTGCGTATTATTCGCGTCGCATCGCTTGGTAAAAATTGCCATGTCAATCCGCCTTAAAGGTTGCAACAGGGAGTGATTTATTCGCAAAGATGGCTACCATACAAGATTGAAGCAAGTGCGCTTCCCCGCCTGACTCGACATCACTCCATGTACTCCCACCTTCTAACATTAAACGCTACGACACGGTGCAGCTGGACCTGGAACGTTTGATTTCAACCGCAAAAGGCTCCATTGCTCTAACTGCACTCTCCGCCCAGCTCTGTCCGTCACTCGCGCATGCGCAGAAGCTCCTGCCGTTTTCAGGGTTAGTTCGCGCGATCTCCAGCAGAGTGCGTGGTGACAACTTGACCTTGAGCAGCTGGGGGAAGGTCATCTTGGTACCGTGGGGCGAACTTGTAGTCGGCAGGACACCTTGGGGTACCAAATTAACATTTTAATATGTCTATTGATTTAAACAAATTATTACCACTAAATCTTAGATCTCTAAATGGTTCTTTCCGATATTATTCCTGTTATCCCTACCCATTACCTCGCCTCGAGCTCCAAGCTCATAGAGCTATATGTGTATCCTTGTAATATATTATATTAGTTAAATTACCTGAAACGGCGGAGGTGTCAAAGAAGAAGCGGTCAAGTCTGTTGGGTTTGCCCGGTGGAGGGTGACAGGATTCCTCGTAGTTTCCTTGCAGGGTAAAGTCTTTGTCAGGGATACCTGGCAAGAGAAATAACATTGAAATATAATTTATTTTACAACTTATTCTTTCTATGTCTACCGTCGGGAAAATCAAAGATATAAAAATTTATGGAGAATTAGAATATCCTGAAATTGTGGCCGAGCTCAATTTAAATATGCCAGCGAGACAAAACAGAGCATCTTCTCTTTTTTACATCCAATACCCAAGAATAAATATTGATAAATATCAATCCTGAGTTCAATCCTTTTGCAATGTACTGTACAGAAAATATGAGCTGATATATTTTCCATCAATCTGCGCAAGAAATTGCAACGACATTATACATAAATAATTGAAATACTACATGTTTAATTACTTAATGACGTGTATTTTATGTTTTTAATATAATACCAAGATATTTTTATCTTTCGCACACGAAAAAATTAATTGCTCATAGTGAATTTGCTCTTTTTTTTTATCAGCAAACTTATTATTTTTTATTATGAAATGGAAAGATTTTAAATTAACCATAAAAAATATTGATATTGGCAGTGCATGGTCTCTGGATTCATGAAGTTCACATACTGCCTTCGTATCGCATCGTATGACAAAAATTTAGAACTGATTCCAAATGAGAAACTTACGATGTCATGCGATACGAAGCTGTGTGCGAGTACACCTGATCGCATAAATTCTATTATTCCTTTATCATATACGATGCGAAATGATGCGACTCTGTATGAGACAGCCCTTACCCTCTATGGTGACGTAGAAGTTAGTACAAAATTTGACCACCAGAGTGCAGTGCGGTACAGTCTCTCCTCCCTCTGGTATCGTCACGTCGTACTTGTAGAGGAAAAGCTCGCCCTCAAGGGGTTGCTCGTCCGGCATGGGGTTGGGGTCCGTGTTGGGGGTCGTACCCTGGGGACGAAGAAAATACCAGAGTTGATATAAATTTCATCTTTTCTTCGCTATTAAGCTCTCCTCTCGTCTTTTCTCCTATTTTGCAACATTTATTTTAAGAGGAAAAAAGAGAAAAAAAGACGAGATTATGTATTTTTCTCCCTTCTTGAGCAAAAAATATTAAAAACCTTATAGTAGGTCTGTTCGTAAATACACAATCAGAAAGAATCGATTATTTACGAACAGACCTCTTGTCTCCATTTCATCTTCACTTTGACCGAGGAGGATATAAGACTAAAAAGTTTAGAAGTGTAAAGGATGAGTTGAAGACGTAATTTTTCAACTAAGGTGTTGTATTTCAAGTAACAAAATTTAAGGTAGAGATAACGTCGAACAGCTGTTCGACGTTATCCCCTTTGATTAACATGTAAGCCTTAGCAAATTGACAAAAATTCTGAAATTTTTTTGAGAGGCAGATATTAGTGCCTAAAAGCCATAGCAAAAGTTTCAAAAACATTTAACGAGCCGATTTTTTTAAATAAATTTTTTAGTTTGGCTCTCCATGGGAAAGCCCTATGCTGAAAATTAAAAAAATTAATTAAAAAAAATCGGCTCGTTAAATCGTTTTGAAATTTTTTCTATGGCTTTTAGGCACTAATATCTGCCTCTAAAAAAAAATTCAGAATTTTTGTCAATTTGCTAAGGTTTACATGTTAATCAAAGGGGATTACGTCGATCAGCTGTTCGGCGTTATCTCTACCTTAATACATAAATGTGAATGGTTTAAAATTTATACTTGATACACAAGATTTGTAAGGGGATAATTTTATTTTAAATTATTTTTATTTGCACAATTCAGTAACACTGATTATGTCAAATTCTAAATTAATAACAGATGCAAATAATGCACATTATCAAAAGGACGTACACAATAATGCACTAAATATAAAACACGTATACATATTGCAATTAATTATTTTAAATTATTAAAATTTTCACTTTTATACCTCTCGTAGACACGATGACATAATTTTTCACTTGAGAAACGACTTTTTCTGTATGAAGGGTAATCTGCAAGAAAAAGAGAAAGAAAATATAATATATTTGCGACATATGTTTATTTATTTTTCAATTGTCCATTTTATTGTTATTTATATAAATAAACATATTTTTAATTAAATAATTTAAAGATTAAAACAACATAAACATTTAACTTGACTAACAAACTCTGTCAAGCAATATAAATTTTAAACAATCAAACATAGGCAGGAAGTATCGTTATATGATAACACGCTTGATAAGAATTTCAAAAATAATAGGCGCAATTTCACACCACATTTTAGAGACACGTTAAATTGCAACATTTAATTAAAGCCAATGTACGAACGTTACACCCCAGCTCTGTTTGTGACTGTAAGCAGTACAGTATATTGAGGTGTGGTGAACAGTATGCCTTCTACGTTTTTATAAATTATCTTTTATTATAAGTTAGACTCTGTAAAATTTCAAATATTTTTCTCATTATTTCTTTGAATTATATATTTCTATTCTTTATTAAATATAAGTAGTGGACATTAATATGTGTTTGAGTGTAACATTAAATGTGGAAGGTGTGGCGCAGTGCGCTTGACCGGGTCTCGTCAGTTCACTGAAGTCAAGCAACGCCACGCGTGGTTAGTAGTTGGATGGGTGACCATTTTCAACAAAAACCACGTTTCCCACCCAGGGGTAAAACGTTGCGCTTTTCCACCATGTGGTTCCCCTGGCTTTGGACCATTGTACTTCCGGTTCATTGACAAAAAGCTGTAGCGTCCATCCTGGCTGAGGTTTCCACGTTTCCCTCAGCCGCAGGCAAATGCCGGGATGGATTTGCAAGGCCGTGGCCGCCCCCGTTCCAGAAGAGCCCGCGAAACGCTCAAGTTAGGGTTTCGGAAGGTTCGGGGTTTCAAAGTAGTATATATGTAATTAGTAAATAAAAGTACCCAATAGGGTTTGATTAAAAAAAAAAGAAAAAAAATTAAATTATAAGGAACAACACAGAAAAATTAAAAAGCATAATTTATTAATTATATTAAGTAAAATGAGCATAATCATGCATACAAACAGGTATGTACCCTATTAATTATATAATTATTAAAATGTTGAATGTAGTGCTGAATAAAGATTCAAACAGTTTTGCAGTTTGCCCAACATACATTTTTTTGTGGTACGTAAAAGTTTATAAAATTTACATTTTTTTATGTATTCTGTGTTAATGCGTTCATAGCCCATAGGTTTGTATTTAAGAAAATATAGCTTGTATAAACATAATTATAGTAACATAGCTAGTACAATATTGTCTTATACAAATAAATAAAGTGTATATTATATTAATTATGTTGCCATAAAAGAAATCAATTTGAAAATGCTTGCAATAATGAGATAATATGCTGCAGAAACATTGTCAGTAAAAAAAAAGTACAAAGAGTTACTTACAATATTTCTGGTGAAAACAGTGCAATTTTTAAAGGTGAACTAAAGGGATTGCTTTTTTTTCCCTTTAGGGAACCTTATATTACCTATTCCATCCATCTGCACTAATTTTTTCATGGCAGATACTTATTGTGCTGCTGTAGGACAATTAGTGAAAAAGTGAAGTTGTGACGTATCAGCGACGGTTGGTTGACTTAAAACTCGCCGCCGTGAAAAAACACACAAGCGACCGCGGAAACTGCCGAGAGAGTGGCGATCGCGAGCCGATCACCGCTCCCTCGGCAGTTTCCGCGGTCGCTCGCGGTAGCTCGTGTGTTTTTTCACGGCGGCGAGTTTTAAGTCAACCAACCGTCGCTGATACGTCACAACTTCACTTTTTCACTAATTGTCCTACAGCAGCACAATAAGTATCTGCCATGAAAAAATTAGTGCAGATGGATGGGATAGGTAATATAAGGTTCCCTAAAGGGAAAAAAAAGCAATCCCTTCAGTTCACCTTTAATGGATCTAAACTGGATAGTGATTTTTTTATTATAGCTGAAAAAAAACTATTTGGTACAGTTTAGTATATAGACATGTTCTATGATATTAATCTTTGCTTGCATTACAGTAGCACATAACTTGTCTTAATTTGTATGATTTCTTTATCTAACAAACATTAAAAAAAAAAAAAAAAACGTAAATAGAAGGTGTTAAGAAATTTATCTTATCTGCCTCTTGTTTTAACAACACTTCAGTATAATAACAAGATAATATACAATAATTATAATTTTTTTCAATATACTTAAACAAACCATAAAAGTTAAAACGAACAAAAAAGTTCGTTTTAACTTCAGGTTAATGAGCAATTATTGAAAAATAAAATTGTACACTTGTCACAATTGAAAATTTCCCATTTTCTGACTTTTTAATAATCACCATGCACTGTTATTTTTACAATGCATGGTGACTAACAAGTTAACAAACCTGTAAGTCAGAAATTTTCTAAGACTACGTACATACAATATAATGTTTAATATTAAAATTATTTACTTTTTTATTTATAATTATGATAATTTATTCATGTCATTATATGCAGTGGGTTATTTATTAAAAAAAATTTGCCTCTAAATTTATTTATGATGAAATATTATTTATTTATAAATAAGAGAAAAATAATAAAATTATTTACTTAGGATAATTATTATTATGTTTTGAGTAATCCACTTTTTAATTTTAACAAATAAAAAGACAATTCAATTTCATGAATTTCAATTCAAAACATAGAACGAAATGTATTATATTTTATATCTTGATTAGAGTAATATGTATTCGTTGTTAATAATGAGCTATTATCATCAATTTTTAATAAGAAAATAGCCCTTCATGTATAATATAATAAAACTTTCTTTCTCAAAAAGTCCATGCAACCGCAGTGAACTCAATTATCAGTTAAACTTGAAAATATAGTAATCAATTTAATTTTGTCTTTTAATTCATTCATTTCTATTGTGTCACAGTTGTGCGTAAGTTTTTAAATTTACTGCGCGTGTCTTAACAAAGAAATTTAATATGCATTTTTATTTGCTTGAGGTGAATTATATATTTTTATAATCTAAATTATAATTAATGATGCAACAATTTATTTAAAATTTATACGTTCATTTTTCTGTCCTTATTTAATATGATAGTTCATCCGATTTCTAATTTATGAATTGATTGTGCGTATGCATCAATATTTTATATATTATTAAAACTTTAGAATACTTACAAAAAAAATTATTTTAGTTATGCAGCTAAACTAAAGTAAATCGTCAAATTTCATCATTTATTTATTTCAATGTATTTAAACAAAAAATGTAGTTTTCAGTGAGTACACAATTAAGCTTCAAAACGTCCTTTAAAATCTTTGTACATAATTAATAATGCTGTAACACAAATTCATATCCCAAATTTTAATAAAGTAACATGCATAAACTAGAAAATAATTACCTTATAATATTACTATGTTAAAACTGCACTGATCCAAGCACACACAAGGAAAACTTATGAAATTAACAGCAAGTGTTTACTGCAGATATCACTTCCACAAAGATAGACCAAACACTGGGATCAGCTGAGAGTTACAACGATATTTATAGCGGCAGTGCGGGAGTCTAGCTAGCCGGAAAAGTCGCAGACGTTACAGTCTTTGTAATATCCGTGATTATATGGAACAGTGGGTTAATGCGTGTATTGTGTGTAATCAATGTGTGATTCATGATTAACACATGTGGTGCGACGATGATTCAAAAGTCTCTCTCTCGAATATCAACTGTGGTATATTTTATGTGAATAAATAATAAAAAAAATCATGTTCTTTAAAAATGCTATGTATTTTTTTAAAATATTTTCCTGTAAAAATATAATGGCCCAAAGTAAAATAAAAATCATCATGCATGATAAGATAATAAACAAATAAAGAGATAATAACGTACTTTATGTACAACTATGAACATAACAAACGTTAGGCGTGCTGTGAACTTCAACACAAAATGATGGATTTGCTATGTTTTTAAAGGGACAGGGGACCATAAAAATAAGTATTTTTTATTTAAAATTTACCCAGCACTAGCTGAGTATGAATACATGCCGCACGGTGACGAGTGCCTCAGGGTAAACGCCCAGCGAGTAACTGAAGTGTGGATTGCTGACGTCAGCAATCACGAAAGGCAACATAGCTGCCTCTTCTCCATGGAAATCACTCGCCCCTCCTCCCGCCCAGCCATTTTCAGTGCGATGTTGCCTGTGCAATTGTCCTGCGGCTGTCAATATTTATTTAATTTTTATAAATTTGGGGGATGGTGCGAAAACGGAAATTTACTCATTTCTCGCATTAACATATCTTACAGAAACTTTTTAAGCATTCATGATTTTACCGTCCCATGGCCCTTTAAGATGGATACTATAACTTTTTTTTTTTTTTTATATTTCAAAAAAGGAAACGTATAAAAATTTGAAATGTCATATTTAAATGGTAATGAATTCAGGTCCTCGACTTAATATATTTTCAGCATTTTTTTTTTCCCATATTTTTTTGGAACCATTTCAACACAATTTTTATATATTATTATTTATTATATAATATTGAATGATTAAATTGATTAGTTCCTATATATCATCCCTGGTCCGGAATAATGAGCTATCTGCCTACCATAATTTCGTTGCAATAATGAGCTATATTGAGCTATCATGATATTTTGTGTCTTTCTTGAGTATCAATATATTGATTTAATTTATTTAATATTAAGAAAATGAAATCGATATAAAATTATAAATTGTAACATACACTAAATTATTAAATGCTGAATTCGATTTCACATTACAATTATATTCACTTTACTTTAATTGAATCAACAGCCAATTACAAGCCTAGAAAATGACGTCATGGGCGTTGGAACATGTTAGTGTCATCATAATTAATATAATTTCAGCATTTAAAAAAGAAAATATAAAAAAAAATGTGAACATTTAAAACGCATATTTTATGTATATTTTCTTAGAAAAATTATGAAATAAAAAATAAAACCATAATTATTGTCTAATTATAGTGAATCATTGAAACAGAGAACAGAGATAGAGAGAGAGAGAGAGAGAGAGAGAGAGAGAGAGAGAGAGAGAGAGAGAGAGAGAGAGAGAGAGAGAGAGAGAGAGAGAATTATTCTTATTATGTAACTGAATGAAATATAAATGTAAAGCAAAGGAAATTAAATTTGATGTAACAGAACATAAAAGCACTCGAAGACTAGAATTTCTGAAATTTTAAATGTAAATTAAGTATGTAATGATATTAAACGTTTATTTTGTCAAAGATGTTTTGTTGCAATAAAATTAATATTATAATACTTTGACAATTTGATTGCCCAGATGTATCATAAATGTTTATAATATTTAATATTATTACATTGTAAGAAATATCTGCGGAGATACTTTATATAACAAACTCTGCTACGAATTTTTTAATTTAATACATTTTTAAAAACAACTTTTGAAATGGACAAACTTGATGAATTTTTTTATTGCATAGAGGATCTCGAGATTTATACAATAAAAAAGTTAAAATCGTGCTCCAAAATACTGTGACGTCATAGTCATGCAAGTATTTAACACGCAAGCATAGTAAGAGACGTTACATGACTATGACGTCACAGCGTCTTTACTCTCGATTTTGAGGGTGTTAGGGGGTTAAAAAAATTACAATACTTAACTCAAGGTCCTCTATCCCAAATATGCAATAACAAATTTTCATGAAGGTTGTCCATTGTGAAAAATTTATTGTAATGGACAACCTACATGAATTTTTTTTATTACAGAAATGAATAGAGGGTACCAAATTATGCTACTTTGAATTTTTTTCAGATATTTTTAAGTTCCAGAACTATTTTTAAATAATTATTGAGTTCTGTAAGCCAAGTTGGCACCTCTGAACCTTTAATAAAAACTACAAAAAGGAAAGGGAATAGACGCCTATTGACGCCACCAGGGGGCGTGGCCGCACTTTCAATAATTATAAAAAAAATTTCTTTGTCTCGAAAAAATCTGAAAAAATTCAGAGTAGCATAATTTGGTACCCTCTATTCATTTCTGCAATAAATTTTTTTCATCATGTAAGTTGTCCATTTAAATATTTGTAAAAAAGCTTTTTTATTGGTCCAAATTTTTTTTTTTTTTTTTTTTTCACAAGGATTCACCCCTATGAACTTACAGCTCGCGGCGGGGTACTGGGTAGGGATAAGGTAGGGAACGGATAGTGGCCACGGCCTGCATGCTTACGCGTCCCAGCATTCGCTGAGGTGAGACTGAGGGAACCGTGGAAAACCTCAGTCAGGACGGACACCTCTACTTTTTCTCAGTGGACCAAAGCAATGTCCAAAGCCTGGGGAACCACACACAAGTGCATCACTGCACTGGGTGGAAAGCGAGATGAATTTACCCCAGGGAGGGAGCAGCGTATTTTTTACTTGAAACGGTCACCCATCCAAGTACTAACCACGCTCGACGTAGCCTGACTTCGGTGATCTAACGAGAACCGGTCAATGCACTGCGCCACGCTCGACCTTCTACAACCTGATATTATATTATTATTAATTAATCATTGATAATTCTTTGATAATTCTATGGACAGTAATTATTGTTTAATATTTGTCATTATTCATAAATATTTTGACACAGATTTGGTTATATTTTTGGCATAGTTTAAATTTGACTATTTTTAGAAGCATTTTCATTTTGATATAATTTTTTTTATTTGCTATAAATGATATGCAGTAATTATAATATGATATAAAGCTATTAATTTGTTGTATTTTTTTATGATTTATTGAAAATTATTTTAATGCTCAAGAATGATTTATTTTTATTCTTTTATATATATTTCTTATAATATAAAATTAATATCGTAATTTATTGTTTATTTTATATGCATTAAATTAAGAATTTTTAATTTCATTGAAAATTTAAATTAATAAATACAGTAACACGTCTAAGCATGCTAGATTGACATCCACCAAATTCAGCAAGTATGTTACGGTGGATGACAGCTGTATTTTAGAATACAGTATCGACCTTAAAATTTATAACTTCAAAAATGGATAGAGGGTGCAAAGTTATGTCACTCTGATTTTTTTTTCTGGTCTTTTGGAGTCCGGTAAGTATTGCTAAAAAAATTTTCCGAGGTCAGGTTTGAACCCACGCCCCTTTTAGGTCCTATCCTTTCACAAAAAAAGGCGTCACTTTAGACTTTAAAAGAATTGTATGAAAAATGGTTCCCGGACTCCAAAAATCTTAAAAAAATCAGGATAGCATAACTTTGCACTCTCTATCCATTTCCTCAATAGGGAGTTTTGAAGTCGATACTCCATTGTTTGAATAATTAATTCAAGATAATAAAATATTAAATATTGAAGCCGAATTTGTTTATTGATTGCTTGAGAGTATGATTAAAATATTAAATAATTATGTCTGAATATGATATTTGTTTGAGTTTTAGTATATTTTCAATAAAATCTAGTTTACAGAAATTTATTTCTTATTGCAGCTTGGAGTGTAAATTCAACACACACTGAAATTATTTTGTTTTAGTTATTTTTTAAAAATACAACCATTCTCTGTACTGCATTTTCCATAATTTAAGTAATTTAGTATTTAGGTCACATATAATGGACAACATACATGAAAATTTTTCATTGCAGAAATGAATAGAGGGTACCAAATTATGCTACTCTGAATTTTTTTCAGATTTTTTTGAGACCCAGAACTATTTTTAAATAATTATTGAAAGTCCTGTGATTTCAGTTGGCACCCCTGAATCCTTAATAAAAAGGATTAGAGACTGGACGCCTATTGACGCCTCCAGGGGGGTGGCCGCAATTTCAAAAAATAATTATTTAAAAATAGTTCTGTGTCTCAAAAATATCTGAAAGAATTCAGAGTAGCATAATTTGGTACCCTCTATTCATTTCTGCAATAAAAATTTTTCATATATGTATGTTCTCCATTGTAGAAAAATTAATCACCTGTAGTAATTTTCCAATCAAAAATATAAATAAAATATAATTATAATATACTGTTGCCTTCTGATTTTCTTTCTCAAATTTTTTTAAGACAGCACATAGTAAAATACACTATGACGTCATAGGCAATCAAAATTTTGAAAACTTAATTGCATTAATTAGGAGGAAACTTTCATTACTTTAAACTCCTCGCCTCCGAAAAGTTCCCTTTTCTGCAGCCTTGTTAATCACCATGTCGTATGTTATCCTTACGGGGTATGGTGATTAACAAAAGGCCACAGAAGGGAAATTTTCAGAGGCGAGGACTGTACACTTCTAGACATCAAGAACGTTATTTTCCCTTTCTAGAGCTGCAGCTTCAATAAACAGAGGGATACAGATTTGCAATTTTGGAGAAGTAAAAAGAGCACACAGTCTATCAATATCAAAAGAGTTTTGTTTCACCACGCCTCCATAGACTGCGTGGTAGCAGGGGTAAAGTTCATGATGTCCAGAAGGACCAGAAAATTTATTTTGCAACTCCTTAAAAAAAAAAAATTGAAAATCGTTGATTAAAACTTGCAAACAGAATATCTGACTCAAATTTTTTTTATTTCAAAAATGGATAGAAGGTGCAAATATATGCCGCTTCGTTTTTTATTATTATTATTATTTTAAAGCAAGCTAAAAAGTTTTTCCCAGGTCGGGTTTGAACCACGCCCCGTTTAGATAATATTCTTTTATTAGGAGAGGCGTCATGAGGCGACAATTTCTCTGTACTTTCAATAACTAAAACAAAAAAAACAAAAAAAAATACCAGGCTAAAAAATCTGAAAAAAAATTAGAGTAGCATAATTTTGCAGTCCCTTTGCAACCTCTATCTATTTCCGTTGTTAAAAAAAATTGGTATTGCTGCATTATAATAAACCAACCAGATTTTGTCGAAAATTTAAAGCATCATTTTCTTTTTGACAGCTTCACACACAATAATCACCTCCATCAGACACTGAATAAACACTCCATTACGTGACATTAATTAAAGATTATGAAGTCGGCCTATGTTTCATATTAAATGCAGTTTTCACTGGGCTTATATGAAAGTTTATATTTTTCTGCTCATGGGGCGGTGGCGAAGCTTGCAACGTTGGCAGACGATTCCTTGCTGGACTCTTGGTGGGGGTCCTTGACCTCGTTGGTGAACTTGTGAGGACGTTGTGACTCAGCAACTTGGTCACCCCAGAAGGTTTGTGTCCGTTCTGTTGAAGAGGTATCTGGACGGGACGAGAACTACTGGTGGAGGTCCGGGGGGTGGAGGAGATGGACACGTTTTCTTCAGTGGCAGAGTCGTAGTCAGGACCCTGAAAGAAGAAATTAGGAAGTGAGTTCGATCCCAGGCGCCGCTAGAACTTTTTAACCTTTTTTTATACTTTCTCGTATGTTTAGGGATGAACTAGTTAAAAAATTACGTCTTCAACTCATCCTTTACACGTTTAAACCTAATCTGTTTACCTCTAAAATACATCTAAATTCTTCTTCGCTCAAAGTGAGGATGAAATGAAGAAAATATTTATAACATTTTATGCTCAAGAAGAGGAAATTAGACGAGAGGAGAACTTAATAGAGAATAAAAGATGAAATTTATTTCAACTTGGGTAAGGTAACATGCTCAATGTTAAAAAAAATCCCATACATATGAAAATTATGAAACATCTTAAAATGTTCTTCTCTACATCCCCTATCAGTAGCTAAAATATCAGGTGTACATTAAATTTCATTTTTTTTTTCGAGTAAAATATTGAATATTTAAAATCAATGAATTTAACATGATATGGATAAATGGAATTTCCTTGTTAAATTAGTCAAATTTAAAAATCATTTATTCAAAAACTAGCTCGAATTTGTATGCCTGATATTTTAGGTATACTGATAGGGTATGTATAATTTTAAGATATGTTTCATAATTTTCATGTGTGGGAATTTTTTTTTTAACATTGGGCGTGTTACATTATTAATATCCTTAACATTTTTACAGCATTAGTAGAACCTATATTATAGATAATAGAAATCAAACAGTAAATTAGAGAGTTGGAATTTTAACGTCTTGACTTCGATCCCAGTATCAACTGAAAAATATAATTATTGACTTTCCCTACAGTCCACTCTACCATGACCTGCACATCAATGCGAATCAATGGTCTATAAAAGTGCAAGACGAATTCCAAATTTCAAATTTTCAAAATTCAAAATTCAAATTTTTTTCAAAATTTTATTAATCTTACATAAAGACAAGTCAGCATACAATACATATTATAATAAATATCAGTTTTTGAAAAAATCGTCAATATGGTACACTCCTTTATCAAATAGGAATTGTTTCACTGTTTTCTTAAACACTGTAACACTTTCTTCACTCTTTATGTCAACTGGTAGCTTATTATACATGGATTGAGCAGAATAAAGGAGCCCCTTCTCATATAGGCTGCCGTTCTATGGCGCTCAAGTACAAACATGTTCTTATGTAATAAAGGTAGAGATAACACGCCCAATGTTAATAAAAATCCCACACATGAAAATTATGAAAAGAATGTTAAATGGACTCCTTTACATACCTTATCAGTATATAGGTAAAACCGAAGGTACACAAAATCGAGCTAGTTTTCGAGTTATTAATTTTTAAAGTTGACTAATTTAGCATGGAAGTTCCATTTCTCCATGTTAAATTAGTATGTATGTAAAGGAGAACATTCTAAATTTTCATCATAATTTTCATGAATAGGATTTTTATTAACATTGGTTGTATTATCTCTACCTTAAGAGCAGGTTACTTCACATAATTAAGTTTTCCGGTCAGTAAGTAGTTGTTTTACTATTTTGCTGCTCCAGTGAATTACACAAAATTATTTTGAAGTTATTTTTAATTATTATTTTTTTAACTGTATGGTCTTCACTTCACCTCTACTCTCTCCCCGAGATAATAATTCAAAAGAATCTAATTGTCAATATTTCATTAAAACAAATAAAAACAAAGACTTGATCACAGTAATTATTATAATTATATGTTTAATAAGGAGAGAACTTATGATGATAAAACCTATTGGAACTGACAGCATCGTTATAGCATTTACACGTAGATATCAATGATAAAAAACAGTTAAATTTATTGGAGAATCTGGCACACATGCCACATTCCCCCAAACCAGCCCAGACGGTCGCTAAAGCTTATAGGTATAATATATGGTAATATATATATACACATATATATATATGTATAATATATTATATTTTATATATATGAGGAGGCTAATCATAGGATTTAAGCGGATGGATTAAATACAAATAATGTAAAACAATTAAAAATAATTAAATATCCTTGCGACCAAATGTCCTTTACTAATATTAGTCCTTCTCTCGTCTAATTCCTTCTTATTTTGCATCATTTTAGAGGAAAAAAGAGTGAAACAGACGAAATTACGTATTTTTTCCTCGTTTTGAGCATACAATGTTGGAAATATTGTCTTCATTTTATCCTCACTTTGAGCGAAGAGGAAATAAGATGTGTGTTATAGGTTAAAGATGAGTTAATTGTGAAGACGAAATTTTTTAACTAGGAAAATAGTTTCACTCTACACCTGTTAATTTCCTTTAGAAAAAGAATGCAATGTTATAATTATAACTTCAAAATAGAGTTTAAATGATGTATCGACAAACCATACTCTGACTGAGTGACCACAAGGAAAACTTTACTATAAAGATTAAAGTACTAAGGGAAATTTCTACCAACCGCCAAGTTGGAAGGTCAATGACGTAATTGTGTCAAATGTTATCTGTAGTTAACTCATTAAAAGACGCTGTAGCTAGCCTACAAAAAATTCTGTCGCTACAAAATTACCATCATTGCTCTGCCAGATCTATACAAGTTCATTGTCGTACAGTGCTAGTGTACAACTCGGACATCACAAACGTTGTGTCTGTGGAAGCTGTCACGCAGTTCACCGTGAGTACATTGACTGTGTTCAGATTTTTAATTGATTATATGAATGTCATTGATTAACTATTCTCCCCTTCAAAAAAGGTTCAAATCTGCCTAATTTTTTAATTTTAAAAGTGCATAAAACAAAAATATGTCGTTTGTGTCAAGCGCGGATTCAGGGGGGCCACTGCAGACCTCCACCCCCCCCCTTTCCGAAACTTTGGTTATAACATGGGTAATGTAGGCACTTCCCCCACTCCAATTTTTTTTAACATTGGGACCAAAGTACACCAAAAAAACAGTGAAAAACAAAGTGGTCTTCAAAAATCCATGAAACTTATATATGATGGACATGTCACCTCATCAAAGAATACCCTAATTTTTGTTTTTGAAATTTTGATTTTTTTCCCGGAAATTTGGGTATGTGAAGTTCCGCTTGGTATCCTTGTTTTTTATGCTTACGACGGGCATAACTTTTTTTCTATGGCAGCTATCTACAAATTTCTTATACTTTTTTGATGCCAAGAATATGCTCTTTTTGGGAAAAAATACTGCATTTTTGTAAATATCATTAATTTTTCCGGGTTTTTTTCAAAACAGGACATTTTCAAAAAAAAAAACTCCACTTTTTTTTTCTTTAAATTCGAGTTTTCAATAAAGGACAATGTTTATTAAAATAAAATGCAAAGTTTACGAGGTACAATTCATAACTTTTTTTTCTATGAATTTTTGAAGTTGACACTCTCGCCCCTCCCTCGAGCGTGCGGCTTCTTCTTCTTCTTCTTACAATTGTTGGAAGGAGCCTAAACGGCTATAATTCCACGTACTGAGTAACTTGGATCAATTGTATAGTTGAACTGTTTTTTGCAGGGTCTTGTAAAGGATAATGGACGAACAATGGATAGGATGATTATGAAATGTGGGATATGCAAGGTGATGATGGAAGTGGTACCTATATGCCCACCACGTGTTACCGTGGGTGAACCAAAACCACACAAGGAATTGGTTGGATTTTAGGACATTGGGTTGACGGTGTGGTGTGGGGTGCAATAATGTAGGTTGATGATGCAGGCGACAACATGCAAGGAATGGCAGGAATTTGAAAGATTCTCAACGTGTCGACTCCTGTGGGCCGACCGAAGAGCAGGGTCAAAGTAGGATTATGTGGATGCGGTGAGGCGAGATGATGATTATGAATCAAATTGACTGCGGATAGGAGTATAGAAATCAAGACGATTAATATATAGAATAGGATAGGGATAGTTACCAGGAGAGGACAGACAATTTGAGCGGAGAGTCACGTCGGCGTTGCTCACTCTGGCGCGCCATCTTGATTCTCCTCGAGCGTGCGGCTAATCGCGCGTTTGCCACCCGGCGCGGCCGATGCTGCTGCAGCAGTACATAGTAGTTCCTTTGTTCTTTCAGTGATTTTCATAGATATAGAACCTTGGAGATGCATATACAGTTCATCCGATATAAAATTCGACCGGAAGTGGCAGCATTTTGGCCTTACTAAACACATTGCATTATAATATTGAACTTTCTAATATTATATTTTCTCCCTTTACATTTTGAGATTAATCAAATTATAAAAAAATAAGATGACGAAAGGAATTGATCCTGACACTTCCGGGAATAATCAACATTCGATAAACTGTAGAGTAGAATTAATAAACGGTCGAGAAGCTTTGCTTTTGCCATCAAATTTTACCGACTTTTTACAAGCAGTGTTGTGAAATAATTATTACTCTTCTAGCAAGAGAGAAATTTTACTGGTTTACAATTCATCGATGTAATGTATTAATTAAGTAACAAACTATTAATTTTTTATTCGACATTGATAATCATTATGCAGCACAAATAATAGAGATAATGGATTATAATTCTGCACTCCTACATGTATCTTCAATCTACATCAAGCGTTGTAGTACTTTGAAGGTGACCGTTTGAAGTAAAAATTACGTGACTCCCTCCCTGGGGTAAATTCAAATATATAGCTTTCCATCCAGTGCAGTGATTATTTATATGTGGTTCCATAGGCATTGGACATCATCAGTAGATCCATTGATAAGAAAAATAGAAGTCTTTGTTCTGACTGGAGGTTTTCGTTTTCCACGGTTCCCTCAGTCTCTTCTCAGTGAATACTAGGACACGTAACAGGCCTTGGCCATCATCCATTCCCTCCTTTATCCTTTATAGTTTTATACCCATAACCTGCATGCTCGAGCTCCAAGCTCATGGGGTTGTAATCTTGTAAAAAAATAATACCTGCCCTATTTATTTGTGCTGCATAATGATTATCAATGTCGAATAAAAAATTAATAGTTTGTTACTTAATTAATACATTACATCGATGAATTGTAAATCAGTAAAATTTCTCTCTTGCTAGAAGAGTAATAATTATTTCACAAAACTGCTTGTAAAAAGTCGGTAAAATTTGATGGCAAAAGCAAAACTTCTCGGCCGTTTATTAATTCTACTGTACAGTTTATCGAATGTTGATTATTCTCGGAAGTGTCAGGATCAATTCCTTTCGTCATCTTATTTTTTTATATTTTGAATAATCTCAAAATTTAAAGGGAGAAAATATAATATTAGAAAGTTCAATATTATAATGCAATGTGTTTAGTAAGGCCAAAATGCTGCCACTTCCGGTCGTAATTTTATATTGGATGAACTGTATATGCATCTCCAAGGTTCTATATGTATGAAAATCACTGAAAGAACAAAGGAACTACTATGTACTGCTGCAGCAGCATCGGCCGCGCCGGGTGGCAAACGCGCGATTAGCCGAACGCTCGAGGGAGGGGCGAGAGTGTCAACTTCAAAAATTCATAGAAAAAAAAGTTATGAATTGTGCCTCGTAAACTTTGCATTTTATTTTAATAAACATTGCCCTTTATTGAAAACTCGAATTCAAAGAAAAAAAAAAGTGCAGTTTTTTTTTTTGAAAATGTCCTGTTTTGAAAAAAAAAACCGGAAAAATTAATGATATTCACAAATATGCAGTATTTTTTTCCAAAAAAAGCATATTCTTGGCATCAAAAAAGTATAAGAAATTTGTAGATAGCTGCCATAGAAAAAAAGTTATGCCCGTCGTAAGCATAAAAAACAAGGATACCAAGCGGAACTTCACATACCCAAATTTCCGGGAAAAAAATCAAAATTTCAAAAACAAAAATTAGGGTATTCTTTGATGAGGTGACATGTCCATCATATATAAGTTTCATGGATTTTTGAAGACCACTTTGTTTTTCACTGTTTTTTTGGTGTGCTTTGGGCCATTGGCGTTATGGAGGCAGCCTCCTATTAAAAAAAAAATCCCCCACCCCCCGATTTTTTTTCCTGGATTCGCGCCTGGTTCGTGTTGTCTCATAATGTATTTTTGTTAATTTTGTTAATTTTTTTTTAATTTATGTTTTATAAATAGAGGCTTCAAGTCAGCTGATTTTTCAGTGTTCCCACCCGCTATACCAAACCTATGTAAAAAAAAAAAAAAAAACGTGAATTTGTTTTTTAATAAGAATAAGATTTTTTAAGAAAAATTCCTTTACGGAACTTCGGTCCAAACTGAAAAATATTGTAGATAATTCAGGATTTAGATTTTTTACTTGATTTATAACCGAGAAAAGTTAAAAAAACACTTTGCTTCAATTTCAAGTGCAAGATGGACCTTAGCGACAAACAGTTGCGCAGCGAAAGCGCATCACTATGGTGTAAAAGTAAATTAATTTTTCGATTTAACTTCAAACTGCGAGAACTTCAAACATTTTTTTAAAAAATGTTTGATAATTCTTCATAGGTTGCTCTGAGCAAACTTTTTAGGGAGGTAATTTATCTTTAAGGATTGACCTTAGTTGATCGAGATCTCGAAATCGACTCCCTTGAATTCAACAAGATTTGCAGAGCGCGTAGAACTCACCATCAACAGGTGTCATGTAAATTTTGAAATGGATCTGTCTTATCAGTTTTGAGAAAACTGAGGTAGAAGTTTGGCCTTATGGATGGAAACCGGAAATCGGAAGCGGTTGTGAGGAAACCGCCCCCTTGAATCTGCTTAAACCATAAGCGATTAAGTTTTAGAACAGTCTCGAAATTTTAAAATTTATTTCATTCGATTCCGTCTAACAGAAATTTCATTTGACTCACGTAGTAACTGATGAGGTCAATCGTTATGTAGAATCTACACACGAGGCATATGGCTTGTAAGATTCAAACTTATATGATATTTTAAGAGAGTTATCTAGATATTTACTAGCTAATTATTCGATTATTTTTGGAACTATAAATTAAAAAAAAAAATCTAAATTATATATTCCTTTGCGACTAAGGCCGGTCGCAAACAGAATCGCATGATTTCGCAGCGTATGATAAAAAAAATAAGAACCTATGCGATCAGCTGTGCGCGCGCACACAGCTTCGTATCGTATGCTGTCGTATGATAATAATTTTAGAACCGGTTCTAAATGAGAAACGTACGATCGTAGAAATAGCGAAATCATGCGATCCTGTCTGCGACCGGCCTAAGGTAATTTCATTCGTTTATATTTTTTACATAAGTCACACTGTCTCCAGAGACTGCTGCAAGATGTCTCGACGCAAACTTCTGCTCATAATTTGCCTTGTGATGTTGTTCTGTCAAATACAAGCGTGTAATCAAAAGGTAGGTAAAGAAAAACCTAATTACAACAATAGCATATTATGTTACACAAATATTAAACCTAACATTACCAAGGTACTTTTTTGCTTTTTTGTCTTACGCTTTACCAAGGAGTCAGGGGGGGGGGAGATAGGAGGGGGTCGAAACCATCCGCTATTTAAATCATATGTTTAAAAAAGTTAAAGGCATACAAGCCTGAAATTACAAATTAGAGAGTCACCAAGTATTATTAGAGTATAATTAATATTAACAACAACAATCGCCTCATTTTTCTCCACAAGCGATGCAGCTAGGCGTACGAAGTTACGCTCCAATTTAAAGTAAGAAATTTAGTCCTTGCCTACGATACAAATAAGTCAAATTCAAAAATTTATTCATCTTCAAAGCAAGACATGTCACAAAATATATCAATCATAATGTCCTTGCCTACATCACAACTCAATGCTAATCGAGGCGAGCTGTGAGTTGTGACGTCAGCAAGGACTTTCTTTACAGCGCGACTTTGCATGGTTGCACCGTGAAAGAATAAAAATGATGCGAATGTTGATTACATATATACTCTAACAACACTTGGTTACTGCGATATACTGAAATTAAATTAATACAACAAGTGTTCCAACCAAAGTCTTCTACTCGCAATGGTTGTAACAATGTTCTGTTGCATGAAGCCTTTTTCATTGTTAAACATGGAACCAAGCATGGGACGACTTAGTGCCTAATTTTGTCACCAGAGCCGAGAACATAATTGCTTTGTTGGCGCTATTATATATAATATATAGGTAACCGTTTCAAGTGTTTCGTTTGAACTTCATTATAATCATAATTAACAGTCGGTTTCTATAACTTAACAAGTAAATCAACAACCCGTCCCATGTTGGTACTGTTGAAAACCGGAATGTCATTTATTTTTAATAGACGACTTGCAAAACTCCATTCTTAGCAAAAAATAATCAAACAAAAGTGACCCCACAGTTCATTGTTGTTTTGATTATGTGTATAAATTTTGCTTATACATTGGACCTTATGGAAAATTGACGATTTTCACACACTGATTTCAATATGTTACACACCTATTGTCAAATTTGTAATTTGAGGCCGGTATTCCTTTATAAAGTTTTTTTTCTCACTATATTTTTTGTGGAAATATATATATTATTTCGGGTAGCAAATTAAGGCTTACAATTTTTTAAAGACTTTTTGTGAATTTTTTTTTCCTCTTTGAAAGAATTTACCGGTCAGGTAACCCCCCCCTTCTCCCGATATATGGTAGTTCAGTTATTGAATAAATTTCTACAATCTTTGCTCTGAAAAATAATAGGTCAAAATTTTCGGAAAGATCAAATCAACTCTGCAGACATTCAATACCACGGCGCATATTTTTTTTTTCTTGTCTTTTTATGTTAATTAAGTATTTTTGAAAAATATTTTTCTTTGAAAATTTTAACATTGGAAAAAAAATTTAATGCTTCCAATTTTCTGTAAATATCAAATATACTCTATCTAATGGTCTAATACAGGGTAAATGATTCAAGATACAGAATATTTTTTTTCGGTTGAATAAAATTGAACGTATTGAATGTCTGCGCGTCGGCCGAGGCACCGCTCAGTCTCTCTCTCTCTCTCCTTGAGCGGCCAGTAGAGAAAAACATTATGTTTAATATATTAATATTAAAAATTGTGTAATTAAATTATTTTACTTATTATCGCAAGTTTAAAAATATAATTGTCAATAGTGTCTAATTATACTTTCAAATGCAGCTTTTACTTTTTAAAACTTGAACTAGGTGACGCAATCATAATTATAAATAAATGGTAAATTAAAAGGTAATCATAATTATGTGCGCAAAATTATTAAAATTAAGGGCAAACCAAAAATGGTACCTTATTAAATTTAATAATCATATATAGAACAGTGCAAATTATAAATTGTCTATTAAAAAAAAAATCATCAAAATATGTTGAAGTAAACTATTATTATCTACACAACATATATGTGAGAATAAACCAAATCAGAAAGATGATCCTAAAATTTAATAATCAAAAAATGGGATTTTTAAATTGAAGTATAATTCAGTAAAATACAAGAAGCATTTTTTATATAGAGATAGAATTCTATTGAGGTGAAGAATTTATTAAAAAAATCAAAATAAAAAATACATATTTGCAATTTGGTTCATGAAAACTTTCAAATCGTTTCTTAACATTATACAACCATGTTCGGTTATAATTTCATTACTGTGATAAATATATCAATATAAAGAACATGAACATGAATTTCTATCTTTATGGGAATTTCTAACCAGCCACACTATATAGCGTAAATAACAATAACATTGAAATTAAAAGAAAGTTTTATATAGATACTTCATTTCATAGCTAATCTGCGAATGAGGCTGTAAAACTTTTGTATTTTTCCAGCCTGAAGCACCAGCATCAAGAAAAGTCCATACAACACCAACAACAAATGCACCAACAGCAAGTACACCAACAACAAATGCACCAACAGCAAGTACACCAACAGCAAGTACACCAACAGCAAGTACACCAACAAGTACATCAAGTAAGTGTACCAGCAATGATAATCGGTCAAAAATATATATGTCAACCACATTGATATACTGAAATTAAATTAATACAACAAGTGCTCCAACCAAAGTCTTCTACTCGCAATGGTTGTAACAATGTTCTGTTGCATGAAGCTTTTTTCATTTTTAAACATGGGACCAAGCATAAGACGACCTAGTGCCTAATTTTGCCACCAGACCAGAGAACATAATTGCTTTGTTGGCGCTATAATTATAGGTAACCGTTTCAAGTGTTTCGTTTGAACAAGTAAATCAACAACCCGTCCCAGATTGGTACTGTTGAAAACCGGAATGTCATTTATTTTTAATAGCAATTGCAAAACTCCATTTTTAGCAAAAAATAATCAAACAAAAACTAGAATGGATAGAGTGAGAATAACATGGGTGATGAATGTGTGCGGAGTGAAGGAGAGCGTAATTGACAAGTATGAACGAAATACACTTCGTTGGTTTGGACATGTTGAGAGAATGGGTGATGAACGAATTGCAAAACAGGTGTTTAAAGGTAGTGTACAAGGCATGTAAGGATAAGGTAGACCTAAAAAGGTTTGGATGTATTGTGATTGCAGAATGTTTGAAGAACAGGCGTGTTAAAAGTACACAGTGTAATAGAGAGTGCAAAAGGTAAAAGAGTGTTATTAGTATTTCTGAAGCAAGTGGAGTATGCAAGAATCGAGTGCTTTGGAGGGCAATTTGTAGACGGCCGAGGAAATAATGCTGCTGGCTTACCCCGTAAAGGGATATGGTGTCATAATATGTATGTATATAAAACAATATTCTTTTCAATTAACGTTTTTTTTATATTTAAATTATAAAAATTATAAATCAGTAAAATATATTATCAGTTAATAATGTATCAAGTTCTACTTTAAAAATAACATACAGCACCACATACACTCTTTAAAGTCATGTTCTGTTAATATAGCTGACACATGCGGAACATACCAATTCACAGACCTCATTGTGCACGGTGAGCCAGTTTTGAACCCATCTGACTGGCCGTGGATTACTGGTCTGTTCCACCAGACTGATGATGGTCCGAAGTTTCAGTGTGGAGCAACCCTTGTGAGCCGATCTGTAGTTGTCACAGGTTGGTCTTCAAGTTAATATTCAATTACTTTTATAACATGATAATGTGATGAAAATAGTTTTTATGAATACTATAGTTTTCATAATGAAGCTGCTATTAAAAAAGTATGAACCGCAAAAATTTTCTTTGCAAAACTGGATAGAGACTGCAAATTTATGACACTCTAATTTTTTTCAGATTTTTTAGAGCTCGGGAAATATTACTAAAAAGTTTTGCTGAGGTTGGGTTTGAACACACACTCCTCTTAGTCCCTATATTTTTAGTAAGAGGCGTCAAATTTTCATGAATTTTCAATAATTTTTTAAGAAATTAGTATTTGGGTCTGTAAGTAATCAGAGAAGCATACTTTGCATCCTCTGCATATCTCTATTAACCAAGAATTTGAAATGTATGAATAGGTTATCTCTATACCAATAGCATTAGAGCTACTGAGGCAAATCTCCAACGTAAGATGGCGACCGAGCGCAACCATCTGCATTGTAAACTATATGGAAGTTCCCCAACGTAAGATGGCGGACATCCCATTGGTTACCGCTGTAATCGCTACCCACTTCCTCCTCACGACTGTGCCTCACCGACGGCAGTACCATCACCTATCCATACATACAAAATCCTTGCTATTAACGTATTTCTAAAAAAAATTAAAGGAGTCTAAGAGGACAATACTCCAATATTTTAAATTTTGCTTTATATTATAAGCATCATTATAGTAAGGATAGAATTCTTATTTTTTTAAAGGAAATATTATATTTAAAAAATTTTAATTTAGTATTTTTTAAATCTTATTAATTCTCAGCTATTAACCCTAGCATTACCAAGGAAGGGTTGTTGGGTGGTGGGGGGTTAAAAAAATTGCTATCTTTTAAAGTTGAAAAAAAAATAAACATTTCTCTATAAATCTGAAATAATTTTTATTCCTTAGTTAGCCTCCCAGCAAGGTATTTCCGTAAAAAAAAGTAGTGAGAAATGACCTTTAACTTTCTTTTTGACGTGTTTTAAATATTTGGTCATTTATACTCCTCCCCCTCTCCTCCCCTTAGTGAAACTTGGGACAAGAAAAGCTTTGTAATATTAAGTTTCTAATTTTAAAATTTATAAAAGAAAATTACACAGAAAAATATGCTAAAAAATATTATAATTAGATTGATTAATGGTTTTTAAATCTTCTTTCTCTCAGCTGCTCACTGCCTTCAGATAATATATAACGGAACACTCTATACCCTGGACGCAGATGAAATATTGTTGGTGATGGGTAGAACTAATGTCGGGAATTTTTCAGAACAGGAACACGTCCAAACGAGAACTGTGAGTAGATTCAAAAACTTATTAAGGGGCTTTCACACAGCAAGTTAACACTACTTTAGCCTCGATTTTTATCCCCGGGGCAAAGCGAGTGCTAACCATTATACAAAACCAGGGGCTAAACATGGTGCTAAAAATGAGGTCTAAAATAGTGCTAATATATTAGTCTGTTTAACATTGATGCTTATCTCCGATTAAGTCAACATTTCTTTCACCATGTTTAGCCATTGGTTTAGTAATAACTAATAACCATTGTTTACATGTCATATTTACATGTAATTTTAATGGGGTCATTTTGACGTATCAGTGCGTAGTAACTGGTAAGTATATCAATATTCAAAGTTGAAAACAGTTAAAAATATTTGTTGTAGTTTTAAGAAATATTGAATTATTTGTACAGTAAAATTTATGATTTAAACTTATTTATGATTTATTACAGTAAAATTTATTATTAAAAATTATTCATGATTTTGCAATTTAATTTAAAGGCACAGAACTTTGTGATCCATCCATCCTACCTGAGATCAAGAAGATATGGCACTGACATTGCATTCATAGAACTGGAATCTCCAATCATAATCACTGATTATGTTACTCCAGTATGTCTCTGGAACGATGAGTCTGATGCAAACCTAACTGGAAATCTCGGAACAGTAAGTGCTTGGAAAACCTAACACCCTCAAAAGCAAGATACTAACTTCAATATTGCTATTCCACAGGTTGTCGGCTGGGGTAAAGATGAAAACAACGTTTCTGTGACAGAGACTCCAAGAAAAGCAAAGGTTCCAATTGTTGATAAACAAACTTGTCATGCCAGCAACGGAAATTTCAGAAGCCTTGTTAACGATTTGCAGTTTTGTGCTGGTTTTAGAAATGGTAAGAAAGATTCATAACTTGTATTTAATTCTACGTTACAAATGTTAAAACTTAGAGACGATATCCAAGCAGTTAAAAATATGAAGCTAGTGAATAAGAAAACATTTTTTACAAACATATAATATTTGCCTACAGGTTCCGGTCCATGTAATGGAGACAGCGGTAGTGGACTGTACGTCACACGCACTAAGCCTGACGGTGAAATTTCCTGGGTAATACGTGGCCTAGTCAGTCGCTCACTTCAAATCGCAAACATACCTGGAAGTTGTGACCTTAACAACTACGTTATCTACACAGACGTGGCAAAATTGGTGCCGTGGATGAAGAACACTTCCTGCAGCTTTAGACATCCAGATACTTGTGAGTAAACTAGAATGCACGCATAAATTCAAATTTTTTCAAATATTTTATTCATCTCACCAGGGCAGTCTGCTACAGGCCGTCTTACCCCCCACCACTCTTTTTATTAGTCGTCCGACTGAGCGGCCTTTTTACATGCATTCTAACGCGAGAGAGCCCTCACTTTGCGCCCGGATTATGGCGATTTCACGGTATCTAGAGATTTGAAATTAAAAGTAAGTAAATGCTCATAGAGTCTAATATTGCTCAACAACTTCTTTTCACCCGCAAAAATAATATTAATACGTTTAAATTTGACTTTTATAAACCGGACGACTCGTATAAAAAAAGTCTAAGCCCACTTCTAAAGCGATGACGTAGTATAGATTTTATATATATTTTGCATGACTGTGGAATTGGACTCTACCTTAATGTGAATATTTACATTATTTTAACATCAAATCCAGTTAATTCCTGTAATCAAAATATTTATGAAGGTTGATTTTTTGTTTATTTGTGGTTTTGATATTCTGTGACGTCATACTATATTACCAGACTTATAAGTTATAACTCGGTTCCCGCCTTGCGTTTTTCTCGAAAAGTATGATATATATCAAATAAATAAAAATAACAGTGTGTAGAAAAAAATAATTCATGGACATCAGACTACAATTTACTTTTATTTTTTTCCACGTAAATATTTTAAAATAAATATTTTCTTACACGGAGGACCCATTTACTTTTAAAAATCCGGCCGACTAATATCAGTGAGAGTACAGTCAAAAATCCATGTGAGACGGCCTGTAGGAGACTGCCCTGATCTCACTTACAAGACATAATTTATTATATTATTTAATATTACTTCTAATATTACATTAATTACTATAGCATTTACGAATGGTGACAGTAAGGCTAGTCAATTACTTTATAATAATATAAATATATATTTGCGATTTTTACAAGTGCCTTTAAATACATAAGAATCCTACAATAAACCATAATAAAAAATTTTCATTAAAATTCAGTAGTGGAAACAAGCCCATAAGCTGCATTTTTTTTTAAACCCTCTTTGATAAGAAATTAGCAATGAAATTTTCATTTTGGTTTATGCAAGTTATGCTGGAATACAGAAGTAGTTCTGGAGGGATGGAAATTCTCCAAAATGAGGAAGCAATTGTCTTATTCAGCGTTTTAGTTTTGGTGAGAGAACTTTGGATGTTTTCTTGCCTAAAATTTGGAATGAAATTCTAATTTTTATTACACAATGAAAGGGTCAAATTGAACTCAAAATTAGAATAAAAAAATGGTTAAAGTCTCAATATTTTTTTTTTTAGTATTTTGTAATTAAAAGAACTATATGTGCATGTTTTTGCTGATTGTTAATTTATATTGTATTTTTTCATCTTTTTCTGTATTTAATTTTCTGCAAAGCTCAATATGGTGTTAGATAATGGGGTACTGAACGGTATTTGAGTTAGCAATACTAGTAAAAAGTACTGTGAATTCTATGAAGAACGAGCCCTACTAGAGCACTCTACGACAATTTGCTGATTTTATATGAATTTTTTAATTTAATTTATGACGTCATAGCATTGAATCTTAAATGAAAAAATGCATCTGTTAACATGGCTAAAATGAAAAGTTATTGAGGTAGAAATTTGAAACCTTCATTATCGTGATTCTAGCACATAAAACCTTGCAAATTAAGTATTGGTTACATTTCCATATTAAGTATGGGATTTGGCAATGTTAACTGATCTATTTTCCCATTTAAGATACAATGCTATGACGTCAAATTTGAGAGGTTTTTAAAATTCATATAAAATCAGGAAATTGTCGTAGAATGCTGTAATAGCTAGGGCTTGTTAATCAAGAAATTCTCGTGCCTTTTGAAATATTGACAAAAACTTGAAACTTTTTTTTTTGTCAGTACCCAATTTGTACACCAGCACATTCCCATAAGGTTTCCGGCCTTGGTAGGGCTGTATTATTTTTTCACTAATAAAACACTCTATATATATATATATATATATAAGTGTGCATATAATACTACCGTGTATTCTAAGTCGTAATTTTGAATATAATAAAATCAACATTTAAAAGAGAAATAGAACATTTGAATGAGATTCTTGAAAATTTAGCCACATTTTCACATAAAATGAAAATGTACGACAATATTAACCTCATAATTTAAAGTAGAGTGAGCGATTTCATTTTTTGGAATATTTTATTTCCTGAAAATAGTTTAACTGGCCCTCTATTGAGAAATGAAAACCAAAAAATTCAATCTCAAATAGCTTCACCACAAAAAATTCTCAAAGTTAGTGTTTCAAAGACCTTTAACATGCATCCTTATGGAACAGAAAACAGCTTTTTATTCCAACTTTATCTCAACTATGGTACCAATTAGAAAATACGTACGTAATCTATGATGAATTCTTTAATGGATTTAAAAAAAAATAAATAAATAAATACGGACCCGTTTCCAAAAAAAAAAATCTTGAGAATCCTTATAGGAGTTAACCCAAAAAATTTTAATTTTTTTTTTGGAAAAACGGCTCCGTAAAAAAAAAATATTTGAAAATCCATTAAAGAATTCATCATAGATTACGTACGTATTTTTTAATTGGTACCATAGTTCAGACGAAGTTGGAATAAAAACCTGTTTTCTGTTCAATAAGGATGCATGTTATATAAAGGCCTCTGAAACACCAAATTTGGGAATTTTTTGTGGTGAAGCTATTTAAGATGGTATTTTTTGGTTTTCATTTATCAATAGAGGGCAGGTTAAACTATTTTTAGAAAATAAAATATTCAAAAAAATGAAATCGCTCAGTCTGCTTTAAATAAAATACGCAATTGACAAAATAATTATTAATGATGGAGAGTCAAGAACTGTGTATATGTATAACGAAGTTATAATCCACTTAAGCATGAATTTAATATTTAGTTTAGTTGAAATGCCTTATGAAATCACGACTTTAATTATATCAGCCTATTCTTAAAATGCACGCTAGAAAAACGTGGGCATGTGTAAACACGAATAATGGACAATGTACATGAAATTTTTTTATTGCAGAAATGAATAGAGCGTACTCCGAACTTCTTCACATTTCTTTTAAACCAAGAACTATTTTTAAATATTTATTGAAAGTGCGGCTATGCCCACTAGAGGCGTCAATAGGCGTCTATGCTTTATCCTTTAATTAAGGATTCAGGGCTTCCAACTTAACTGACAGAACTTTAAATAAATATTTAAAAATAGTTCCGGCACTCAAAAAAATCTGAAAAGAAATCAGAATAGCAAAATTAAATTTGATGTCTTTTTTTCATTTCTGCAATAAAAATTGTTTATGCAGGTTGTCCATATTGTGATATATTTCTTATGAAAATAAACAAATAATTTTTTAATATTCGTAATCTTCTTTCGAAAGCTAAATAATGTTAAAAAAAAACGGAAATCTCCGATTCAGGTTAGCAACAATTATATTGTATTGTTAATAAAACAAAGGTTGACCTTACATGTAAACAGAATAAAATGCAAAAAAAAAAAAAGTAAAAAATAAAGAATTCATTAAAACCTAGCATCAATCACCAAGAAAAGATGAGGTTATTTCTGACCTGTGACTTTATTAGAGCGGAAAATGAGTGTTAATATATTTCCCCAAAATCTGAGAGATTTGATATTCTTTAGCCACCCAGCAATGCACTTAAAGGCCTTATGAACCTTTGCACAATATTAAGTACACGGTAAGCTTTGCTTCAGTATGATTCGGCTGCATAATTTTTTTTGTTTCAGCAGCACAAATATTATCGATAATAGCCGATGAAAAGGAACCTGTGACGTCACTCACGCTCATTCAGCGGCGACAATATAGGGAAATCCCTGCAAAAGATAGGTTCACTCCCGCCGCAACCACGGCCACAATTTGACTTCTGTAATTTTGAAACTTTACCAGGGCAGTCTTGATAGTATTTGTCAAATAGCCTGAAAGATTTTTTTTATGAGATTCATACAAACTGAGTTATTGCGGTAGAAAGAGGAGCAAAAATGTTGTATAGGGAAACAATGTTAAATTTTTTGCTTATCTTGCTACCGCAATAACTCAGTCTGTACACATGCTACCAAAAAAAATCTTTCAGGCTATTTGACAAATACTATCAAGACTGCCCTGGTAAAGTTTCAAAATTTCAGAAATAAAATTGTGGCCGTGGATGCGGCGGGAGTGAACCTATCATTTTGCAGGGATTTCCCTATGTTGTCGCCGCTGAATGTGCGTGAGTGACGTCACAGGTTCCTTTTCATCGGCTATTATCTCTGATATTTGTGCTTCTGAAACAAAAAATTTATGCAGCTGAATCACACTAAAGCTAAGCTAACCTTGTACTTAATACTTTGAAAAGGTTCAGAAGGCCTTTAAGTAAAATAAAATGTATATAGTTTTTAAAAAGCTTAAATTTTTATTAATATATTTTTTTAAATCAAATCAATTCGCCCCCCCCCCCCCCCCCCCCGGTAAAGCGTATGACAAAATGTACCTTGGTAATGATAGGTTTAATAGTAAGTGAATTGAGCATAGTTCCCATTGCTCCATGAAAAACATGTTATGAAAGTTTCAAAATAGTAAAATTGATAACTTTGTTATTTTAATAAAATTTTTTCACAAATTTTATGATTACAATAAAATTTCACGATGTAATTTATTTTTAATAATTTGATTACAGTTGGTGCCCTCAACATGACGAGACTTGGAAAAAAATATTACTACTTCGAGTTAGATGGTAGAAAGGTAATTATGTTCAATTTAACATTATTTTTTAAATTTGATTTTTCTAGAAAAAAAGAATATATTTATACAAAACAAAATTCAATTCAATTTCCCCAATAAAAAATATTTGTACAAAATAGACCCCAAAAATTTAGAAATCTCGTGTCGTGAAACATCATTAATACATTTAAGGCAAGATATATAGTAAGATCATTTAAATTTAATTCATTCTTAGAATACAAGCCATTTTTGTAGCACTAATTAAAATTATGTTTTGTTAATTTTACACATTATTAGCTATATACGAGACTACACATTTAAGACATTCTTAATTATAAAAAGCTATAAATATTATTTAGAAAATTAATTTTATTAATGTAAATTTTACAATAAGATTGATAAAATAACCATAAAAACTTGATTGGCATGTATTCATAATCATAATTGGTCTAGTTTTTATTAATTAACAACCACATAACTAATCAATAAAAATTCTTTTAAATTTAAATTTGTTTTAAATATCAAATTATTATTTCAAATTTGTTGTTTTCATTACTTCTGATTTCAATGACCTAAATGTTTCGTTATTGTTTTTTCATCTCTCTCATTTTTTGCCCTACAAATGGAGTGTCAACCTCACTTTCTTTTATTGGAAAAATAAATAGAAAGTGCAAAAATATAGCATTCTGACTTTTCAATTTTTCAGAGACCTGGAGTTATTGCTAAACATTTTACTGAGGTCCGGTTTGTCTACACGTCAATTTTATGTCCTTACATCATTTTATTAAGAAAGGCATCAAGAGGCGTCGCATTCTCTGTACTTCAGTATTATAATGTTTTAAAAATAGTTCCAAGACTCTGAAAAGTCTGAAAAAAATATCAAAGTTTGCATAAATTTAAACCTTCCATGCATTTCTGCAATAAAAAATTGAAATCAATATTCCGTTAATTTTAATGACAATTCTGAGTTATATTATATATTACTGATATAACTCACGGTGTAATACTTTTAAAATAGAACAAACTTATTTTTCTTAAATTTTGAATATTATTATTTACGTATTTAATTTCTTAACATTTCAATTCAATTCGTTAAATTATTTTGTATTTTTTAAGTTCGTGTTAATTTGAAAATATTTATTTTTATGATATTTCAAAGTTTAGCTCCACGATTAAATATTTATTATTCTTTATTCATTATAATCATTATTGATTGATTTTATTAAACACAAATAGTGTACAGCTACATTTAAACATAAATAAATAAATATACATATAACATAGAAACATAGACACAAAATTATAGAACAAAATATTTAATTAAAATCTGCTAAAAATTGAAAACATAGTTTATAAATACAAGTTGAATCAGCAATATAAAATTTAGAAGTTTTACAAAATAAACAACACATATGTAAGAAATTAATTGTAACGAAATATACTATTAAGTAAAATATCTCCTAGCATATTCATTAATTGACTTTATTCTAGAAAGACAGAAGATATTCAAATGATCATAGATCTGTTCATAAATACACTATCAGAAAGAATCGATTATATGAGATGAACCTTCTGTACATATAACATAAGGTTCACCACAAATAATCGATTCTTTTTTATTGAGTATTTACGAACAAACTTATTGACTGCAGGTCGGATTACATAATTTTTATATACAGGTTTGATCAGCTGTTTGAACTTCAGGAGATGTACATATTAAATGATGAAAGCCATCGTGTACAGCTTGACGAGTTGTTATAAATATTTATAAAGCATATATCAACAAAAAATATTTGTGATTTTTCAGTTCTTTTTTTTTATAATTAGTTCCTATTTACTTAAATAATATTTGTAATTTTAGTAATTAAAATTGTTTTATAACAACCTGTCAATAATTTCATTCAATATATATATATATATATATATATACACACACATACAGAATCTTCAAGTGAGTTCATCCTCGCTATGCTCATATGTGTCGCTAAAGTCCATCTTCATTTGCACTTAAAGATGAAGCAAAGTGTTTGTTTTTTTAACTTTTCTCGGTAACGAAAAAAATCTAATTCTTCAATTATCAACTGTATTTTTTGTTTTTCTGTAAAGGAATTTCGCCTAAAAAATTATCTTTCGGTGGAAAATCGAATTCACGTTTTTTTACCACAGGTGTTGATAGGACGGTGGGAACACCAAAGATTCAGCTGACTTGAAGCATTTATTCATATTAATTTTATAAAATATTTTTATCAACTCTCTCCTAATGTACACAGATGCAAAACTGGACGTCAGCCCAGCAGTTCTGTCGGTCACACGGTCTGCAGCTGGTCAGTGTCGAGACTGAGGAGGAGAACAACTTGATCGTGAAGTACCTCTTGGGGAAGAAACCTTGTGAGTAAATCTGTAAATATTCTTCATTGATAATAGAAATGTGTGATGATTCATAAAACATGCTAGATAATAATTCCATTTCTTGAAAAACAATATACTGCCAAAAGGGATGGAGAACTTTCCTGAATTACAATTGCATATTTATTAAATGTGGAAAAGTATAATATTTTTTAAGAAATTTTAATTACGTACTATAAATACTATTTTCAACTATGTAGAACAAAATAATAATTAAGCAAAACATTGCGCAAATAACAACAATGTTATAGATCATTGTCAGTAGGATATAAAGCATACTGTCGAATCACAACACACACAAAATTTTTTGTTATAGGTTGGAGAAGTACTAGAACATCATGTATCCAAACTTTCGGAAATACTGTACTCATTCAAGAAACAAATAATTATACTTGCAATTAATATGAAAGGTGTTACATTGATAAATATATATATATATATATATATATATATATATATATATATATATATATATATATATATATATATATATATAAAATAATTAAATAATAATGTAAATATAATAACAATAAAATATAATAATAATATGAATGGACAACCTACATGAAATTTTTTTACTGCAAAAATGAATAGAGGGTACCAAATTATGCTACTCTGAATTTTTTCAGATTTTTTTGAGTCTCAGAACTAATTTTAAATAATTTTTGTAAGTGTGGCCACGCCCTCTGGAGGCATAAATAGGTGTTTTTACCCTATCGTTTTTATTAAGGATGCAGGGGTGCCAACGTAAATTACAGTACTCTTTCAATAATTATTTCAATATAACTCCAGGACTCCATAAAATCTGACGAAATTTAGAGTGGCATAATTGGATACCCTCTTTTCATTTTTCAATAAAAAAATTTCATATAAGTTGTTCATTTTATTATATCACAAAATTTTTGTTAGCTTAAACTTATGTTATTCTTAACTATTTATATTAAAAAATATAATATAAATGAATATTTTTTGGAAGAAGCGAATTAATGCTTAATTTTTAAAACAGAATATGAAAAAAAAACTTGTTTTGAGAACGTTAAATTAAGCAGGTCACTCACATTCTATACAAAAATAATGTTAATTAAATTTCACTTACCCCCCCCCCCCTTCACTTGAGTACATAAGGTCCTCACATGTTTGCTTTGCCTCCAGATTGGGACTTTTGGCTGGGAGGAAATGACTTGGAGCAGGAAGGAACATGGCGGTGGTCAAATGGACAGCAAATCAACTTCACTAACTGGAAGCCAAGTCTGCTGAAGAACAACCGTGACTGGAACTGCTTGGTGATGTTGGTGTGGCGTAAAGACAGTTATGGGTGGTATGACCATCCTTGTTCATATGTGTGGAGGTTCGTGTGTGAGCTGGAGGACGTCTGCTCGTAACTTCCACCTCACCACCAAATATCAAATGTAACAAATGTCACCAAATATTACTGTCACTTCATTTAATTATATTATAAAACACCTTTCATAAATGTTACAGCGTCAAGTAATTAATTTATATTTTCAAAAATTTTAAATAAAAATGTTAAATTTTGGTTGATTTTACACTTAAATGGTACCACGAAAGGTCAAATTTAATTATGTGATTTGTGACAAAAATCCAACAACAGCGTTTAGGAAAAACAACAATAACAATATTGAATACAAATTGATGTTAATTTTTGTTAATGAGAACGATTCACGAAGAAGTTGTTCAGAAATTTATCCGTGTTTCTTACTAACTGTGGTTTGTATAACTATAGCCAAGTTTAATAACATCAAACGCGTGGTTAGTGAGAAATCCCTTCGTGAATCGCGCCTATAATAATATCTGTTAAATTTTATTTTTATCTTACATTATTTGCAGCAGAAATTATTTTATGACAAGTTTTGATTGTTTTTTCACGGAGTATGCTAATAAATATTATTTTTAATCTTATCTTATATACTTATTAATTAACAATCTGTTTGCATGATTACAATTAAAATAGTTTACTAACAATAAAATGTTATTTAGCATTAAATGGGATATTTTCATTTTGGGTATAGTTTTAAGCAAGTTAAGTAAATCTGATAAATAAATAAATTAATAAATAAATAAATAAATAAATAAATAAATAAATAAATAAATAAATAAATAAATAAATAAATAAATAAATAAATAAATAAATAAATGAATGAATGAATGAATGAATGAATGAATGAATGAATGAATGAATGAATGAATGAATGAATGAATGAATGAATGAATGAATGAATGAATAAATGAATAAATAAATAAATAAATAAATAAATAAATAAATAAATAAATAAATAAATAAATAAATAAATAAATAAATAAATAAATAAATAAATAAATAAATAAATTATGATAAATATTGTTAACTCACAATTAATTCAGTTCTATGTTGTAGACATTATAACTTAAATACTGTATATGTACACCTCGGGACACCACATTTTGCCTGATCTTCTAGATATGTAGCTACAAGTGACGAATAGATACATAATATTTGAATACATAACTGATTTACATTCTAATAATTTTTTATGTACTGAACAACAAAGGTTGTAAAATCGTGGGTAAATTTTGAACTGTCTCCAGGTTTAAGTTAGCCATAGTACAGTGCATTCAACTAAAAATGTAACATCACTCGATCTATTGTAGACAACAGATCGAAGGTCGCAGGTCCAAAGAAAGGACAGGTATCGACAGGTGCAGATCCAGAAAAGATTTTTTTTTTGGATAGGGCTGCCTCTATAAGGCCAATGCTCAATGCTAGAAAATAAATTTGGAATGGAGGAAATGCCTATATTGCCCATGTTAAATCCAAAATTTGGGGGGGGGGGCTGCAGCATCCCCTCTGGATCCGCGCCTGGGTATCGAAGCTCAAGGAAATGACGAGGAAAAGATGGAACAAGTTACCTTCAAACTTTTGACTGTAATATATCCAGTATGTTACATTTTTAGTTGAACGCAGTGTATACTCCTTTCAATGTTATTAATATATCTATAACAATTTATTCTTTGTAGGGGTTTTATAAAAAATAAGGTTTGCACTGCTTCTGTTCTTTAAAACAGATAATATGTACTTGGAATATAATAAAGTACAATAACATAATTTATTATTTTATTTATATGTCTAAAATATATATAGTTGTAGGTGTGTTTAGCAGCCCCCTCCTCTTTTCATTCTGAAATATTGGCCAGTTAATTAAAAGAGATCAATCAATTCCCCCGACGCAATATAATTGCTATGAACATGAAACTTTATATTATACATAAGAATTTGATAATAATGTAAAAACTCGTTTCCATAAAATATGTTTTTATTAATAAATCTAATTATGTACACAACACAAATTATTACAATAACAAGTTTTGATTATGTTTTTTCAAGGGGAAGGCAAAAAAATATAATTTTTAATGTTTTCTTGCACACCAATTTACAATATGTTTACCTGCATGATTATATAATAGGAACAATTAAAACTCCCAATATATCAACCACAGTAAAGGCAAAAAGATATACCCTAGTTGAGAAATAACGTCTTCAACTCATCCTTACACAGCTAAACCTAACCTTATAACGGATTTTTAACTTAAAACCTTCCTTGCTCAAAGTAAGGATGGAATGGAAAAAATATGTCTAGCATTTTATGCTCAATAAAAGGAAAGAAGAAATTTCGTATTTTTCCTCAAAAACGGTGAAAAATATAAGGAAATTAGATGAGGAGAGAGCTTAGTAGTGAATTTAAGATGACATTTATTTCAACTTGGATAAGCTAAGCACTCCTATGCTGAAATCGAATTCGAAATCCAAGCTCGTCAATTGCTTTTGATCCGCCACCAATCAAAGGAATAAGGTCCTGAATGTCATGTTATAGTGAACAAAAATCTCTCGTTCCAGTATTAGTCCAGTGTTTTGACTGTTGGGCCAGTACTGTGCCAACAATATAATATATAGGTTCAAATTTGCTATAAATACAAAACACTATCTAGCACAGTGAAAAATGTAAAAAGAAATACATGAAAATATTTCCATTTTTTGCAATAAAAAAATAAGTTATAAACAAAAAACGACAAAATTTCAAAAAAGCTTTGAAATTAGCTTCAGCATCCTTGTAAAGCAGACATAGGAGTGTGTATACCTTATTGCCTATACCGTGGTACAAACAATTGCATTTAAGGTAAAATTTGACTTTCATTTTGGGTACAGATACAAGCGAGAAAAAGAATTAAAATATTACAAATTTGTATCTTGGATTTACGGTATAAAAAATGTCAATATTGTAGAATAGAATTTTTTTTAACCCTAGAATTACCAAAGGGGGAAAGGAGGGGGGGGTCGATATGACCTTTAACTCTTTTAAAGCAGAAAAAGAAGTGGAAATTTTCTTCAAAAAACCTGAAAAAATTTGTAATCTTTAGTTTATAGTTATCCAGCAATGTATTTCCGCAAAAAAAATAGTGAGAAATAACTCAAATAACTTCAACTTTTTATTTAACATGTGATTTAATTAGCGGGTCGTTTCACTCCCCCCCCCCTCGTGGTAAAGCGTGTGACAAAAAAAAATACCTCGGTAATTCTAGGGTTAAAGTACAATAAATAAAATAAATAAACATTGATAACTTTGGTTTTCTCGTTACAAATGTGATAAATCACTGAACCTAGACTCGAAGGCTATGGTATATATAACATTTCAGGTTTTCTACAAAATTTAGAATATAAATTATCAAGAAATGGTTTACAATTTTGAGCACATTTATTTATGATAAAGAATTTTAGTTGCTGTAAAATTAAATATAAAATTGATTCAATGCGTTGCCGCACTACAATTATTAAATCTAGTACTTACCGTCTTACCGTACTTGAAGTAAGAATGGGGAAAATCATGCTAAAAAATAAAAATTAGGGATTTATATTTCAAAGTTCGATTTTGATATTATACAGTGTGTAATATAGTATAAATATTATGGAGGGCATTTAGAAACCAATTTAAGTTTAACCTTGATTTTTATCCCGGCTTAAAGCGATGATTAAAAAAGTACTATTATAATACTAATTAAACCATGTGCTAAACTTGGTACTAAAAATGGGATAAATCAGTGTTAAGTAATGTTTAAAAAAATACGTTAGCACTTATGTTGTCGATGATTTTAGTACCACGTTAAGTCTGGTTTAGCACCATGTTTAGAATTCAATTTAACCCGAAATAAAAATCAAGGCTATTAAAAGGTGAGGCAAAATGTGAATGCACCCCTATATGTATTATTTCCATGTTGGATGCATATTATTATTATTTTTACTGATTGGCATGCCCTCTATAATATTTATGAATCAATAGTCAGAAAACATAACATCAAGAAATTAAGTTATTTATCAATAAATTATCATTAAATTAGGATATTTGATTTCGAAAGAAGTATTTTGAAGTCCCAAAATAAATATTCAAATTAATTAATTCCCTCTCTGCATAGGATTTCACATCTTCTATGTCAAAATTGCGTCGCATCACCATCTGAATCCGTCTATATAGTCAAGCAATTATTTAAAAACCAAGCTTTTTGAAAGATGTTGCATAACTCTAACATATCTGCACTTTTGCTCTCAAATTGAGGATAGACACAAATATTTCAAATATCAAATATATAAGATAAAATAGAAGTAAAAACATTACTTGTTTTCTTCTATTGAAATAGGGAATCAATAGAATCGTGCCGTTTTTCCACTACATAGTTACATCTCTTCATATCCTTTATAAAAATTACGTCTTCAACTCATCCTTTACACGTCTAAACCTAATCTTATAAGTCTTTTACATCAAAAACACGTCTTATTTCCTCCTCGCTCAAAATAAGGATGAAATGAAGACAATATTTCTAACATTTTATGCTCAATAAGAGGAAAGAAGACGTAACCTCGAATTTTTCTTCGTTGTTTCTCTAAAATGGTGTAAAATAAGAGGAAATTGGACGAGAAGGCAGCTTAAAATATGAAATTTTTTAACCTCGGGTAGCTTATTCTTTAAATTATTGTAGTTCTTGCAAATTGAAAGAAAAAATATTGTTCGTACTGCACTGAGATATATTTCACATTTTTTTTTTTACGAAAACGTAGACATACATTACGTGCAATATGTCATTAAAATAATCACCTGAAGTTTTGAGGTAAACAAAATATGCATTTTTTTGTGCAGCGGATTCATGCATCATTACACTCATGTTAAATTCTTATTTTTATTGCTTTCTTATAAAGATAAAAACGATATGAAATATATTATAACATAAAAATATTATGCAGAAAATTGTCATGCAATATTATCTGTGTAAAAAAAGAAGAAATGTGTCGGTTTTTTGCTTCAATGAAAATCGAAGGTCTGATTGAGGTATAAAAGCTACCCCCAGCAGAAAAGAAAGTGCAGTACATTGCAGTAAAATGACGAACGTTAAAACCATTTTTGTGTTGATGATTTTTGTCTTTTATTCTGCTGGTAAGAATACAAGGGATAATTTGCATTACATTTTTTTATTGCAGAAATGGATAGAGGGTGCAAAGTTATGCTACTCTGAATTTTTTCATATTTTTTTGAGAGCGCATGGGAACTATTTTTAAAAAATTATTGAAATTTAGTTTTATGACGTCATATGAGGAGTCTGTCCTTAAGAAAATGATAAAACCGACTTTCAATATTTTTTTAAAAATAGTTTCCGGTCTCTAAAAAATCTGAAAAAATTCAGAGTAGCATTACTTTGCACCCTCTATCCATTTCTGTAATAAAAAAATGTCATGCAAATTGTCCATTTTGTTATTATAAAATCTACTAGTCCAAAAATGGCTGCCAAACCAACGATACATGGTCCACTACTCAATTTGAATATAAATGTCTGATCTGGCCTTGTTATAGCATACAATAGCCGGATCGAACATTTTTATTCGAATGAAGTGTAAAAGTGGTCAACCGATTTTATTTTTCATTTTGACAATGTTGCACTGCCATGTTAGTGTCTTATTATGGTTTCAATTTTTTTTTTTTTTTTTTTTTTTTTTTTTTTTTGCAATAAAAAATTTTGGGGGGCGATGTTGCGGAGAGATAAAATTGAGGAATTGTCCATTTTTCTAAAGAAAAAGTATGCTGTAACTGTTTTTCTGTTATTAACATAAACCTCGTACTAAATTGAAGCCAGAATATATCAATCATTATTTTAATTACATTAAAATTAATTAAAATCATAATGGACAACATACATGAAAAAAATTTATTGCAGAAATGAATAGAAGGTACCAAATTATGCTACTCTGAATTTTTTCAGATTTTTTCGAGACCCGGAACAATTTTTAAATAATTATTGAAAGTCCTGCGATTTCAGTTGGCACCCCTGCAGCCTTAATAAAAAGGATATAGACTAGCCCATTGACGCCTCCAGGGGGCGTGGCCGCACTTTCAATAATTATTTAAAAATAGTTCTGGGTCTCAAAAAAATCTGAAAAAATTCAGAGTAGCATAATTTGGTACCCTCTATTCATTTCTGTAATAAAAAAATTTCATGTATGTTGTCCATTATTCGAATTAAAAATTTTATTAAAAAAAAAGAGCAACATCGTTAAAAACAAAATTAATGTTCTTCGATACTTGAGAATATACATAAAAATGATATAATAATTTCAATATAGACATTTTCTTTTTCCTATCAAATTTACAACATAGCCCCTATAACGTACGCTGCGCGCTCGCCGTGGCAGTCGCACTTAATTTCTTCACTTCTCACTCGCTTGCGCACTCTATTTTTTTTTTTTTTTAATTATTTGCAGTTTCGGCCCTTGACACTGGGCTGCCTGCAAAAGATAAGCAAGGGATGGAGGCAAGATTGCATGGAGGAAACCCAGTCACCGATGTTAACGCTTACCCTTACGTGGTATGTACACTCAAATTTATGTAATTATTCTTCCAACCTAGTAAGTAATTAGTAATTAGAAATACCCAATAGAGTATCGACCTCAATTTTTTTTATTGCAGAAATGGATAGAGGGTGAAAAGTTATGCTATTCTGATTTTTTTTCAGATTTTTTAGAGACCGGGAACTATTTTTAAAAAATTATTGAAAGTTTTTTTATGACGTCACGAGACGCCGCTCCTTAAGAAAAAGATAGGACTTGCCACCGCTTGACGTCACAAAAAGGACTTTTAAATTTTTTTAAAAATACTTCCCTGGCTCTAAAAAATCTGAAAAAAAAATCAAGGTAGCATAATTTTTCACCCTCTATCCATTTTTGCAATAAAAAAAAATGAAGGTCGATACTCCATTTGGCTTTTGATGAGGAAAGAACCAAAAGTAATTTTTTTTTGTTTCAGGTGGCAGTCGTTTCCACATACAATGGAAACATTGGCGTTTTCGGTCAGGCTGTTGCGATTAATAGGAACTTTGCCCTAACTTCAGGATTTGTTTCGAACGCAATCCAAGGGTGAGTAATTCTCTTACATTTATTATTATTTTATGAGTAATGAGTTGTTTATGAGTTACTTTATTATTTTTCCTGCAATTTTTGCAGAACAATGCCAGAAATAAAAGTGTAATTTAATGATAAACAACATCAAAGTTCACCGCGATGTCAACCCTCATTATCGTGATAGTCCTTACAAACACGTACAGAGTTGCCTCCCCGAGATATTTTGCATTAGATTGTACTTTGTGATATCGTCTACCTTTCAGGTGTTGTGATAAAGAATATAGGTGTTGTTAAAAAGTGTAAATATTCAGTTATGAAACTGACATACATGTTACAGTAATGAGGTATCATCCAGTGTCTTCTCAAATACTTTGAACGTGTCTTCTTTATCATCTGGAGTAAGACACAGAATCGAAAAATCGTTCCCTCATCCCGACTACCCGGCCACAATGTTCCAGTACATGAACAATGTTGGACTCATTAAGGTAAATTATAAAATAGCTCAAAAGATCAAGAATAAATTAAGAAAGGGTGTGAAATTATGCTTTTAAATTTTTATCAAAAAGTTTTTGAGCTTGTTTTTTTTTTAAATATATATTGTAATGAGATATTACAATTTGAAAATTTTAGTGGCTTAATCGAAAGAAGGGGTAAAAATATGTACTGTGAATTTTTTCACATTTTTCTGAGACTGGGAACTATTTTTAAAAAATTCTTGAAAATCTATTTTATGACGCCAAGGGCGGCACTGTCCTATCCTTTTTCTAAAGGAGTGCCGTCCGTGACGTCATCAAAATAGACTTTCAATAATTTTTTAAAAATAGTTCCCGGTCTCAGAAATATTTGAAAAAAAATTCACAGTTCCATATTTTTACCCCTTCTTTCGATTAAGCCACTAAAATTTTTACATTCTAATATCTCATTTAGTTAACGCCCCCTGGTGGCGAATTCAAATTATAAAAAATATATAAAATCTATAAATCTCCACGGGGCGTGGCCAAAAAATTTAATTAACGTAAAATTGTTTCTAAGCTAAAAAAAAAAAGAGTGAAAAGATATCGAGTATATAATTTGGAATAATTGTTCTATTAACTTATTTAATAATAAAAAAATAAGTAAGTTAATCATTGTTTAGATGCCTGTGCATCTAAATAGATAGTTTGTATATCTTATGATATTTTTATTCAAGTTCACAGTTTTGGTTTATTAAATTTTAATCATTATGTACAAATATCATAAACATTCAAAAGTATTGTTAAAATAGACTTAATTTGAGGAAATAAAAAGTAAAGACCTATTCAGATGGCGACAACGGCAATGCGACGCGATTTTGATTTGACGTAAAAGCTCCAATGTGAAATCCTACGCGGCGACGAATATTGCGTTAATTACGTTGCTCTTTTTCTTTTAATCGCCAAAAATATGTCCGTCAATGGATGTTACAGCAAGTGCGCATTATTCGCGTCGCGTCGCATGATAAAAATCGCCATGTGAATCCACCTTTATACGTGTTTATATTTGTGAAACGATATTTTTAACACAGAGTTCATAATATTTAATTTCTAGGTTTGTCCCGGATTTACCATCAGCAGATACGCGCAGCTGCCAGCTCCAGGCCAGCAGTTCGCAGCTGGAACACCGGGAGAGTTCGTGGGATGGGGAATGGACTTGGTAAGTGTATTTTATAATCTCTGCTTTAAGGTAGAGATAACGCCAGTCAGCTGTTTTTTTTTAGCTCCATTTGATTAACATGTAAACATTAGCAAATTTCCAAAAATTCTGAATTTTTTTTTTTGAGAGGCAGATATTAGTGCCTAAAAGCCATAGAAAAAATTTCAAAACAATTTAACGAGCCTTTTTTTTTTAATTAATTTATTTAATTTTCAGCATAGGGCTTTCCCATGGAGAGACAAACTAAAAAATTACTAAAAAAAATCGGCTCGTTTAATTGTTTTGAAACTTTTTCTATATCTTTTAGGCACTCTCGAAAAAAAAATTCAGAATTTCTGTGAATTTGCTTAAGGTTTACATGTTAATCAAATGGAGCTAAAAAAAACAGCTGACCGACGTTATCTCTACCTTAAAAGTAAAACAATGAGCTTTAAAAAAAAATTGACAACTTACATGAAAAATTTTATTGCAGAATTGAATACGAGGTACCAAATGGGCTTATGGGGTGTTATTTTTTTTACTGGCTCAATCGAAAAAGGATGTTAAGAAAAATCCCTTAGATTTTGTTGCGATTTTTTTTAGCACTGCATCATACCTAAAATGGAGATAAAAAAAGGTCACGTGACCTGGAGGCTCCATTCGCAACGCCTATGACGTCATCACATTCTTTGGTTCAACTATAATAACACTTGTAAATATTATTGCATTGTTGCTTCTTTATTAAAAATTATCATTTGTTTCCATAGCAACGTGATTGTTTATAGAAGTATTTTAAGTTGAACCAAAGAATGTAATGACGTCATAGGCGTGTCGGATGGAGCCTTCAGGTCACGTGACATTTTTTATCTCCATTTTAGGTATGATGCAGTGTTAAAAAAAATCGCAAAAAAATCTAAGGGATATTTTTCGACCTCCTCTTTTGATGGAGCCATTAAAAAAATACACCCCGTAAGCCCATTATGCAACTCACAATTTTTTTCGCATTCTTTTTTTAGAGTTCCGGAATTATGTTTAAATTATTATTGAAAGTTTCTGAAAGAAATTTGATACCACTGAATCTTTTATAAAAAAAATAGTGCCTACACGCTTATATGTTGATGCCTCCAGGGGGCGTGGCCGCACTTTCAATAATTATTTAATATTAGTTCTAACACTAAAAAAAATCTGAAAAATTCAGGGTAGCATAATTTGGTACCCTCTATTCATTTCTGCAATAATTTTTTTTTTTTTTGCAGGTTATACATTCATAAGTTTTCTAATCTTCTTCTTGATCCGTTTATGAGAATAGGCCATAAATACTGCAGCCATTCACCCAAGTACTAGCTGAGCAGTAACTGAGAATCATTGTTAAATCATCGTGATGTTCTATTTTTGAAAATGTTCAAATTATTACCAACTTAAATTGACATATTTTCAAGAATATCCCTTTTTACAGACGCAGCTAATGGAGGTACCCGTGGTCCTAGATAATGCTACTGACTGCAATGTAACTGCAGTAATGAATACATACGTTCGTCCGTTCAACGAGACAAATGACCTATGTACAGTTGGCCAACAGTACAATTTCATCTGTGAAGTAAGTCAATCATTCTTAAAATCACAATGTAGTGTAGACCTAATTTTTTGTATTGCAGAAATGAATAGAGGGTAATATATTATGCTGCTCTGAATTTTTTTCAGATTTTTTTGAAACCCAGAACTATTTTGAAAGTTCTGTAAGTTTAGTTAAGTTGACACTCCTGAAACCTTAATAAAAAGGATAGGACCGAGACGCCTATTGACGCTTCCAGGGGGCGTGGCTGCACTTTCAATAATCATTTAAAAATAGTTCTGAGTCTCAAAAAAATCTGAAAAAATTCAGAGTATCATAATTTGGTACCCTCTATTCATTTCTACAATAAAAAAAAAAGTCATGTATGTTGTCCATTGAAGCAACTTTTTGAACGTCTTAACTTTCAACAGCTGGAAGTCAGGGAGAAAGTGTCGTTTCTTTTGGTGCAGAAATAAGTTTCATTGCATCAAAAAAAATTTAAAAAATATAAAATTTAAAGTCGTTCCCTTTAACTCTTTTTTTATGATTGCAGAATGATGATGGAGTAGGCCAGTATGTTAATGATACGATCATTGGCATGGCGTCTCTTGGGGCCTGCAACAGCTACCATCTCGATATAATCTATGCTGACACTCAAACTCAAGTCTCTGTCTACGTTCAGTGGATACTGGACAACAGTGTCTAATAAACTACATTGTTGGTACAGTCAAATTTTTGTAACATTCCCACCGGAAGTGACAGGTCGCCTTGTTCATGTCTGAATCTTAAAAATTTGCAAACATGTTAGTACTCTGCGAACCTTCAGTTAAAATTTCAAAATTCAAATATGAACCAAAAGACTCTAACTTCCGTGTATTTTTCGCGGGATTATCAAAATAATTCAACTGTACCATGCTTACGTTAAAATACGTAACAATTTATGTAACACAATAAAATGAAATATAATATATTTTTTGTGTCTTTCTTGACAATTAATTACAAAAAATTTAATTTCTTTAGCGTGTTATTTAAATAGCTCGCCCCACCTTTTTCCTCCCCAAATAACAAACCGTGTGACATAGAAGTGCCTTAGTTAATGATATTTAAAACAAAAAAAAATCTGAAAACAAAATTGACATTAAGGGCATTGGGTGTAGCACAGGTAGTTGGCAACACTGACGTATCTTCACCATATTAATTTTTTATCCTTGCTCCTCGGAGTAATATTTATGCTAGAGCTAAGCTGATTGCTGTAGTATCAAGATAATTAGTAGCCCAAGTGCACAATTTGGCTAAATAAAGCCTGATTTAAAGAAAAGTATTTTTTTTATATTTTAGAAAAATGCATGTAAATTTAAAAAATTACTAAAAAATACTTTTCTTTAAATCAGGCTTTATTTAGCCAAATTGTGCACTTGGGCTACTAATTATCTTGATACTACTGCAATCAGCTTAGCTCTAGCATAAAAATTACTCCGAGGAGCAATGATCAAAAATTAACATGGTGAAGATACGTCAGTGTTGCCAACTACCGGTGCTACACCCAATGCCCTTAACGTCTTCTTTCCAAATATGCAATAAACACATTTTTGTCGTCTCAGAATATTAGTGTCGTATAAACCAAGAGGTTTTCATGCTATTTTGAACCTTATGTTTCATGTTCGTAAGGTTTATAATAGCATCAAAACCCATCATGAAAAAATAAAAAAAAAAGGATGTTTTCATTATTGCAATAATAAGCGCCACACACTATAGCAGGGTGTGACGTCACAGTTAAAGAGTATCATTGGCTGGAAGGCCCGTGACGTAGCTGTCAACAGAGGCTGCGATACCCACCACTATATATTATAGTCTTGCGCGAGCATGCGCTCTATTAACTACTACGTACAAGTTAACAAAATAAATATATTATTTCTCGGTAGCGTATGACTTGCGAATATGCAAATATCCCTGTTTTTACTAAGTTTCTTGATTAGTGTGGAACAAAAATAGGTCATTGAACTCCCACAGGATTCCTTTAAAGTAATAAAAAGAACGATAACAAAAATGTACGTGCTGTATAACATGACACAAATTATATCTTTCTCCGTCTTCGTTGCATATTTTTACTACAAAAAATTGTTGTTTTATTCAGCGGTTCCATGCATTCCTGAACATGATAAGTTTGGCCGTCGTATAAAATAAGACCTGGTTGTTGTTAAGTAGTTGAAAATGGGAACCACTCGAACTTATGTGTTTTTGTTGCTGCTCGCATTCTGCAATGGTAAGAATGGATAATTATATGAAAATTACACGCGGAGATAGGAAATTTATAGAAATATTTTCTTGAAAAAATGTTACATTAACTTTTGCATAGCGTTGACAGATTTCAAATGTTTGAATTTTTTTTTAATTAATTTTAGTTACTAGAAAAGAAATAAAATCATAGGACTTCAGGTTTTGTATTGAAAATTTTTAATCAACTTAGAATTGCTAAATGTGTGAGACAAAAAATCATGATGTCTTTAATGGAATCTGTGATATATTATTATTATTTTTTTTTTTCAAAGATACACCCCTAAAACTTACAGATCCCTGCGGGGTAGTGGGTAGGGATAAGGGTGGGAAAGGATGGTGGCCACGGATTGTTACGCGTCCCAGCATTCACTGAGGTGCTTCACAGACGCAGATACAGGAGAAAATTTTGGAGGAGGCTGCCTCCATAAGGTCAATGTTAAAAAAAAAAATTGGAGTGGGGGAAGTGCCTGTATTGCCCATGTTAAACCCAAAATTTCGGGGGGGCAGCTCCCCTAGCCCTCCCCTGGATCCGCGCCTGGTGTCTGAGGTGAGACTGAGGGAACCGTGGAAAATCTCAGTCAGGACAGGCACCTCTATACTTTTTATCAATGCACCAAAGTGATATCCAAAACCTGTGAAACTGCATACTAGTGCATTACTGCAATGAAAGAAAAGTGAGACGAATTTAGTCTAAAAAGGGAGTAATTTTTACATTAAATGGTCACCCTTCCAAGTAATAACCATCCTCGAGGTAGCTTGACGTCGGTGATTTTTACAAAAACCTCAGTGCACTACGCTCAAGCTCAAACTTTTCTTATGTATTCTCACGGTGTAAAATATTTGCAAAATTATATCGTTATTTGCAGCACGATATTATGGGTAGTTAAGGGTTAATTAAAGTAAAACAAATAGCAATACAATTAAAATTAGAAGCCCCATATCCAAGTGTGCAGTGCTACCATTGCTACAGACCACTAAATTCAATTTGCACCAGCAGGGTCCTGAACTAATATCACATATGAACTAACAATTTTTTAAATTCTTACTGTAACTGTCATTATATATTTATATATATTTAAAAAAAAATATTGATGTTTTGACGTGATATTTTGCAGCTTTGTCTATTAAAAATGGAAAAATTTCTGAAAGAAAGACGGCACCTCCAACTGTCAATACAAGCTATGTCACTGATCTAAATGCATTCCCCTATTTGGTACGTAATAAAGTTTTAACAAGAAATGAAATTAAGCATTTAACGATTGACCTCAGTTGAAACCGGAAGTAGGAAATTTCCGTCGAACGGAATCGAATGAAATAAATTTTAAAAAATCGAGGATGCTCTAAAACTTAATCGCTGATGGTTTGAGCAAATTTAAGGGGGCGGTTTTCTCACAATAGCTCCATTTCCGGTTTCCGTCCATAAGGCCAATGTTAAACTTCTGCCTCAATTTTCTCAAAACTGGTCGAACAAATATCCATTTCAAAAAAATTAAGCAACCTTATTGTAGCAAGTTTTAAGACTCCTGCAAGTCTCAATAAAATCAAGGGGGCCGTTTCCGAGATCCAAAGCAACTGAGGTCAATCCTTAAAATAATTTTATTATAGCATTCATTGCATTAAAAAAATCTCATTTTTGGCCTTGTTTATCACAATGCATGGTGAAGTCAAGCTGGAAAGGGTTACTTGCAGCCATGCAAGTGTGGAATTTTACATGTCGACGAGTACATGGTTTTTATTGTTTTGCATTATATTTCAGGTGGGTATCGTTATCGTCGATCCGCTCTCAAATGTGTATCCGTTTACTCAGGCAATTGTCATCAACAAATACTTTGCAATTACTTCTGGAATTGCGGCACACACTATTCGAAGGCAGAAAACGTAATATTTTTTTTCTTGTAATTGAAAATATTATATTAGGCTCTGCATGTAATAATAATGATAATTTGATAATATATTTATGATGTATAATCAATATTGACTTTTCCTACGTATTTTTAGTGCAAAATATTTAGTTTATTTACTTTATTTCCTTATACAATGTTAGTTTATTAAAGAATATTTTGCTATTGGTGAAAGCATTCAAATACAGTAGGATATAGGAAAGGAGGTGGCCTTGTGTTAGGAACTGCCCCGAAATTCACCTGGGAGTGACGATGGGAAACCACAGAAAACCATCGTCAAGGCAGACGGCACACTTCTGCACCTACTGATACAGTGTTTGATTTGCACGCTGAGGCTACCTGGCAAGCGCACTCGGGTATACGCTCACAAACTGGCATGCAGTCAGCGGCGAACCCAAGCTCTGGAGACGATTCAGATTACAAGGCCGACACTTCACCAATCATGCCACACTGTTTAGTATAGTTCATTTTCAACAAATAATTGATGAATAATAAAAATAATTTCTTCCCAAAATTTATTATGTGGATTCCTCGAAAACTTTTCGGCCTCTTCTGAATAAATTTGATAATTAATATACAGATTATTGAAATCGATTTGTAAACATTGCAGCTGATTATATTTTATACACACAATCGCAAAAAAATATATATTATATAAACCTGCAACTGCGAAAGAAAAAAGAACATTCAAATATTATTTTTCCTTTAATTTATTTATTTATTTATTTTTTAAAATAATTGTAATTTTTTATGAATGATAATTTAGCTGTAGCTACCTGTATTACCTTTTGATTCAATGATATTCTGCCACGTTCAATGTATTTGTTTATGTCTAAAATACCAGATTTATTTTTTTTAATACATAATCATAAACTGTAAGTACAGCTAACGCCAACTCAATAACTTCAAAAAATGTTGGATAAATTTTAAAAAATATTTTGCTCGATGCTCAATTATTTATACGGAAATGAAATTTGAAAATGTTCTATCTTACACATGCAGATACTCCAGAAAATTTAAAGAAAAAAGAGAAGAAGAAAAAGACAGATTGAATCTTCATTTATTATATAAGGCCTTCCATACCTTATGAAATAATTCAATTCACTCGAAGAAATTTCATGGATAGGTCAATAGAGCAGTGAAAAGACTGCTCTGCAATATTTTTCATTTACCCCATTGCTTCTTTTTTATTATTTTGACTTGTACATTGTGGTATATGTATGTTTATGCCCGTAAAAGAGATAATGAAATAAAAAAAATTAATATTATATCATTTTATAATGTAAAACATTATTTTTGACACGGTATAATTATTCTACTGAAATGTACATTCATCTTATTCTTAAGGAAGAATCGTCGACTCTGAAAATTTTCCCTTGCAGCCTTGGTGTCATGTGTTATTCTTATGGAGCATGGTGATTAACAAGGCTGCAAGTGGGAAAGTTTCCAAGGCGACAATTGTACGTAATTGCAACTACAATTGATGTCATTTATTTGCATTCAAATATATAAGACTTTATAATTATATTATAATTTATTATTTGCCTGCAAGTTGTATAATATAAGCAATCAATAAATAATGAGATATTAGAAGTGAAAATTTTAGTGGCATAATAGAAAGAAGGGGTAAAAATATGGTACTGAAATTTTTTCAGATTTTTCTGAGACCGGGAACTATTTTTAAAAAATTATTGAAAGTCTATTTTGATGACGTCACGGGCGGCAATAATTTTACGCCTTCTTTCGATTAAGCCACTAAAATTTTCACATTCTAATATCTCATTATTGTTGCCTAATAATTATTTACATAGCAACGTGATTATTTAGAAACGTTATATAGTTGATCGTTTAGACCAAACTTTTCAGTGACGTCATTATATATTATCATGTGATGTGAACTTTCAGGTTTTGTAAAAATGGACAACACACATCTATGAAAAAAAAATATTGCAGAAATGAATAGAGGGTACGAAATTATGCTACTCTGAATTTTTTCAGATTTTTTTGAGTCTCGAAACTATTTTTAAATAATAAAATTATTGAAATAAGTTCTGTAAGTTAAGTTGGCACCCCTGAATCCTTAATAAAAAAATAGAGACTGGACGCCTATTGGCGCTTCCAGGGGGCGTGGCCGCACTTTCAAAAATCATTTAAAAATAGTTCTGAGTGTCAAAAAAAATCTGAAAAAATTCAGAGTAGCATAATTTGGTACCCTCTATTCATTTCTGTAATAAAATTTTTTCATGTATGTTGTCCATTATAAATGTCCACTTAAGGCATAATGCAGTACTATAAATAATGCCTAAAATTCACCGGTGTATTTTCTATCCCTTTTTTTATTTTAGCAAATGGAAAAATTACATGCAGATTTAAATAGATTCTTATGTTAAAATTGAAATAACACTGTTTAATTTGCATCAAATATATTGCAGGAACCTGACAAAATTCACATGCATCTCAAATTCTTTGAACATGTCTTCACTAACATCCGGAATAAACCACAATATTGTGAGTGCTATCACACCCCCTGACTTTTTCGTTGCTCTTAATAGCACATTTACATACATGAATGATGTGGGACTGATAAAGGTAAGCAAAAAAAAAAAAAAAAATGGAAAATATGCATTATATTTATATTATTAATCAATTAATGAACTAATTAATTTAATATCCTTTTTGGACACTTTCGTGGATCATACTGACCCAGAGTAAGTTTGAATAGGAAAATGCCCAGATTTTTACTGCCCCTCTTTTCCCCTCCTGTTGAGAAACCGTACGCTCTAAAGCATTAGAAAAAAAAATAGTAAAATTGTAAAAATTGACTTTGTTGATTTAAGGCTTAACCTGAGAAATTTGTACGAAATATGTCATAAAGACAGATCTGATTTAAATTAATTATGCAGACTTACAACAGTCTTCCAATTAGCCCTGATTTTTTTTAGAATTTTTTAACCATAGTTAATTTTATAATTATTTTTTTTTCCGATTTTTTTTCCCATTTTACACTCGGCAAATGCAACACAACACTATGGCGCGGCAGACTTCTGTAAAGTATGCAATATGTGTTGCAGTGACGTCACGTGGATTAGCATATAAAAGAGTTGTAATGAATTTCATTTTCTAGGTCTGTCCCAGTTTCATGCTCAGCAGCTATGCTTTGATGCCAGCTCCCAATCAACAGTTTCCAGCTGGTACACAGTGTGTGTATGTGGGATTGGAACCTCATATGGTACAAATGTTTTAATAATTTTTTTACTCTTGAAAATTTTTTTATTTAATTTTCTGTGCACTCTTAATGCTCTCAAATTTACATCTCATTGTTAGTCTTAGTGGGGGGGGGGGCATTCACAAAGCACTTTAACCCCAACTTTAGCCCGAAGTTTTATCCCTGGTACTAAACATGGTGCTAAACTAAGAGCTAAACATGGTTAGTCCCTGGTTTAGCACCATGTTTAGTACCAGGGATAAAACTTGGGGCTTAAGTTGGGGTTAAAGTGCTTTGTGAATGCCCCCCCCCCCAGTGACTTTAACATTGCACCAAAGTGATTTTTTTTTTTTTTTTACATATTCGGATACCTAAGAGTTATTTTGATATCCCTGTGGCTCAATACTTTCATACGATGTCTAATTATAATATGCAATGGAGTACCGACCTCAATTTTTTTTTATTGCAGAAATGGATAGAGGGTGCAAAAATATGCTATTCTGAATTTTTTCAGATTTTTCTGAGACCGGGAACTATTTTTAAAAAAATATTGAAAGTTCTTTTTGTGACGTCATGAGACGCCACTCCTTAAGAAAAAGATAGGACTTGCCGCCTCGTGACGTCACAAAATGGACTTTCAATATTTTTTTTAAAAATAGTTTCCGGTCTCAAAAAAAAAATGAAAAGAAATCAGGGTAGCATAATTTTGCACCCTCTATCCATTTCTGCAATAAAAAATTTTGAGGTCAATACTCTATTACAATTTGCAATTAATTATTTAGTTTGAGCAGTGAGTTCAAAAACCGTTGGTTGCGGCAGCAGCCGTTGATACGACGAGAAGGGGGAGGAGGGAGGATGTTCCCCTGATTCGCGGGAGATTCTCGTCGCATCAGCGGCTGCTGCAGCCGCGTGCCAGCTGGAATCAACCAACGGCTTTTGAACTCACTTTTCAAACTAAATAATTAATTGTAAATTAATTAGACATCGCACGAAAATATTTGGTAAACCTTTAAATAATTTTCAGCTGATCTGTTAAGTTAGTTTGTTTTCCCAAGTTGAAAAAGTTTTACCAAAAAAATTCCACGTTTGTGGCGCAGTTATATTATTATGTTCCAGTGACACTAAAATTTTTAAATAATCACTGCCATTTTATTTTACAGACAAGAATGTTCAAGGCCGTTGTGACATTAGAAAGTATTGCCAATTGTAACACGGCAGCTAATATAAATAAAGTTCGTCCATTTAATGAGACAAACGATTTATGCATAACGGAACAAATAATAAATCATTGTCAAGTAAGTTGTTAATGAATTAAATCTAGTACGAAATTCATGGAAAATATTAAAAAAAAAAAACTGTAGGAATGTTTCTATTTTTTTCAGTGCAGATCTATTACAAAAGTAAAAATTGGAAAATACATTGATTAACGATTAATCTCAGTTACTTCGGAATCAAAGAATATTTCCCTGCAAATGAATCGAATGAAATAAATTTTAAAAAATCGAGAATGTTCTAAAAACTTAATCGCTTATGGTTTGATCAAATTCAGTCTTGCAGTTTTCTTACAACAGCTCCATTTCCGGTTTTCGTCCATAAGGCCAATGTTAAACTTCTACCTCAGTTTTCACAAAACTGATGAGACAGATTCGCCTCAAAATTTGTATGCCACCTAATGATGGTGAGTTGGCTCCGTAGAGGATAGACGTGTTCTCTGCGCGCTCCTGCCAGCGACGCCGTATACGAGTATACTTTGTCATATAAGTTAAATTGTCAAAGCTCTGCGTGTCAAAGTGAAAATATTTTCACTGTCTTTACTGTTATTTACTCAAGAAGTGCTATACAAATTCTGTGGAAATGGTGTGTGATGTATGTAAAAGAACATTACAAGAGGCAGAAGACACGATCAAATGCACAACTTGCAAGACAGTGGGTGTTCACGTAAACTGCATACAAAGAGCGTCGCGTAACAAGCCAAGACAGGACTTAAAATGGAAGTGCAGCTTATGTTACAATAAAGCTGGTGAAAATGCTGATAATTCTGGTGAGGACGATAACTCTAATATCTCAAATAAAGACTTATTGAAACATCTTATGAGTATTGAAAATAAATTAAGTGACATTCCTGACATAAAAAATTCTGTTGAATTTATATCAGCTCAGTACGAGGATATAAAAATGAAACAGGAGGAACAAAATAAATTAGTGCATGAATTATTGAATAAAGTGGATATTCTGACGACCAAAGACAAAGAAAAAGATGAAGTGATACTCAATCTAACGGACAGGGTGCATGAGTTAGAACAGGCTAATCTTGCTAAGTTTGTAGAAGTGCACGGACTAGAGGCTCCACCAAACGAGAATGTGAAGCACACCGTGCAGTTATTGGCAGAAAAGATCGGTGCACCGCCTGCAGCAGACTCAGTGGAGGACGCATACCGCATGCCTGTAAACACGCGCAACACTAGACTACGAGACCAACCGCCAGTGCTTGTTGTGAAGTTCAAGGCTGCAGCGGCTCGAGCGACCTGGCTCGACCGTCAACAGACCAGGAATTTGACGGCGGGTGCTGTGCTGGGGACGGCGAGTATGAACAGAGTTAAGGTATTTGAGCAGTTGACGCCCTACTACCGTAAGCTGTTGTGGATGACTCGTGAGGCAGCTCGCGAGAGAGACTATCATTTTACATGGGCTAAAAATGGAAAAATTTTTGCTAAAAAGAGACAAGATGAGGGAACTGTACGAATTTTCAATGAAAGAGATATTATAAAAAAAATAAATCCAAAAAGAACTTAATGTTGCTGACTTAATTATATGTTTCTAACTATTTATGTTAGATAACTTTGAAAATTTAGAACTAATTAAATGTGAAAAAACTGAATCTTTAAATGATTTTTTTAACTTAAATGATCAGACAAATAAGAATAAAATTAATATAATTCATCAAAATATAAGATCTCTAAGAAAAAATTTTGATAACTTTTTTGCTCAAATTAAAAATAATTTACAAAACATCGATGTAATTGTACTAACTGAAATTTACATTTATGAAGAAGAGGGAACAAGGTATAATATTCCTGGATACTCAAAGATTTTCAAGCCTAGAAATATAAATAGAGGGGGAGGAATAATAATATTCATTAAACATAACATAAAATATACAGAAATTGACATTTTATTAGACTCAGTAGAATGTGTGGGGGTTGATATAAATAATAACATTACCTTGTTTGCATTATACAGACCCCCATCAGAAAATAAAAAATTATTTATTACTGAAATTAAAAATAAAATTCTCATAAAATCATGGCGGAAAAATATAATGTTGGTTGGGGATATTAATATTAACCTGTTTGCTGTAGAGGATGATAATAAGGACAAATATGAAAATAATATGGCCAAATATGGTTTTTTAAAAGGAATTTATCATCCGACACGAGAAGAAATTCGTAGTAATAATAAATCATCCACGTGCATTGACCATATTTTTGTTAAACTTTATAAAATGGATTGTATTACATCTGTAATCCAAACAAAAGTAACTGATCACTATATGATTGCTGCTAGTTTATCGGTAATAAACAACTCAAATTATGATGTTATAAAAAAAAATGTAAACAGACTTAACTATAAAAAATACTTAAATAAAATTTCTAGTTTTGACTGGCAACAATATTCAGATGAAAAAAGTGTAGATGTATTGTATAATAATATTGTAAATGTTTTCAATGATATTAAAACTAATTGTACTATTTTAAATGATGTAAAAGAATTAGATTATAAGAAAAAAAATGTAATTGTTGATAAATGCTGGGTGACGGATGAACTTAAGAATCATTTTAATACACGAGATTATTGGTTTAAACGATCAAATAATAATCCTACTAACAAAAATTACCAAAATTTGTATAAAAAATATAGAAATATTGCAAATGAAAAAGTTAAATATGCTAAAATTAACTATTTCAGAAATAAATTCCAAATATCACAAGGCAATATAAAAATTACTTGGTCAATTATAAATGATATTCTTGGAAGAAAACTAAGCAATATCGATGAAATCATATTGCGTCATATGGGAAATAAATATAGCATAAAAAATATTGTGAACGGGTTTGCGAATTTTTTTGTGGAGGGAGTAGAAAACATAATACATAATTGTGATGTAAAATTAAGTGAATTCAATAATAACTGCAGCCAACCTCAATCTATTTATATTCCTCCAATTACATATGAGGTCACCAAAAATATTATTAACAATTTGAACATAAATAAAGGACCTGGGTATGATAAAATAACAGTTAAAGATATTCTTGCAGGAGGAGAAAATTTAATTAAATGTATAACAAATCTTATAAATTTATGTTTAAAAACATCGAAGTATCCGATGAAACTTAAACTTGCTATAATTCGTGCTATTTATAAATCGGGTAAATTTAATGAGTTTTCTAATTATCGTCCTATTGCTATTCTTCCTATTGTTGATAAAATTATACAGAAATATATTGATATGCATTTGGCGACATACTTATCTAAATTTAATATTATTCATAAAAATCAGTATGCCTTTCAAAAAAACAAAAATACAACTCAGTTAATTGGTGAGATTTTTAACCATGTAAACAATGAACTGAGTCAAAATAAGCATGTAATTTGTTTATTTGTTGATTTTTCGAAGGCTTTCGATACTGTTAACCATGATATCTTGATAAAAGATTTAGAAGAAATCGGAATACGAGGTCCTGTATTAAAATTATTGTCCTCACTAATAAGGGAGAGAAAAATTACTGTTAAAGTTAATGATGAAACTAGTAATATTAAAAATATATACATTGGCTTAGCACAAGGATCAATATTGGCACCTAAATTTTTCCTAATATATGTAAATAAAATTTTTTCTTTGTTAAAAAACTGTAAAGTTTATATGTTTGCCGATGATTTACTTGTTATTTGCTCTCACCTTAATTTTGAAGTAGCGCAGAACATAATGCAATGCAATATAGACTTACTTTCTGAATTTACACATGATAGAGGATTAGTGCTTAATCTACAAAAGACCAAAGCTATGCATATATTTAATAAATTTTTAAGGGCTGGAGAAATATTAACTTTGAAAGCTCACACTAATGAATGTTTACATAACTTTCAGCTGGGTTGTATGTGTAATGTTCTTCAAGAAGTATACCAACATAAATATTTGGGGGTCATTATAGATCAAGATTTTAAATGGGATGCTCATGTAAATAATCTAATTAAAAAACTAAGATCGGCACTCTCTCAAATTATTGCAATTAAAAAATATGTTGATGAAAAGACCCTAAGATCTGTTTATTTTTCATTAGTTCATTCTCATTTAATTTATGGTTTAACGTCATGGGGTTTTGTTCCTTCTGGGGCATTTACTGCACTCGCTAAAATGCAAAAAAGAATACTAAAAAATATGAAAAAGGGGGTAAAATTTAACTCAAATGATAACATATTTAAATATTGGGGTGTATTGCCTTTAAAGAAAAATTCTGAGTACCTACTATTAGTAGAAAGATATTTTGATGAGTCGCATGGCTTCCCCAGAGTTCATATATATGAGACTAGAATTGCTGGTAATAATCCACTCATAGCCCCTAGAAGCTTAAATAGATTTGGAGAGAGGACCAGTAATTATATTTTGCCAAGACTCTGGAATGCTCTACCGCCATCCCTTAAACATTTTGATACGAAAGCTAAAGTTAAAATTGAATTAAAAAGATGGTTCCTAGATAATACATAATAAAACTCTTCTTTGCCGCTAATATTTTTTTTTTTCTTCTTTTTCAGGTATTATGTTAAATTTACAATATAAATATTCACACATTACTCATTTTCTGTAATTTAAAGGGAAATAATGGTTAAATTGCAGTAATTTAATTCAAATAAATTTAACTGTTGTTTTTAATATAAAAATTCAACTGTTTAAAAATAATATTAAAAACGGGAAAAAAATGTTGATCATAAATTATATAAGCAACTACTTAATATAACAATAGTAATTCTTTATAAAATATCCTTTACTCTTTCTTATATTAAAATTAAATATTATAAATATTAATAGTAACTTACTTTCTATATAAACATCTTCTCTTAGCTTTATTCAATGATTTAATTACTATCTTAAAATACAGGGGTTATTTCTATTATGTTTTGGCAAAGTACAAAATACTAAAATCAAACACCTGATTGCATGGATGGGGTCCGGGTCTGGTATGGGGTTGGGCCTTGTCTATGCAGTTGGGTTTATCTTCTGTTTCAGATATGAACATCGAATATGTTTATTTTGTGTCTTGTTTTTTGTTTTTCAATTTGTCTCAGCTATATGTGTAAATAATTTCAAATTGTATTTAGAATTTTAGGGAATGGTTAAAAAATTGTTATCATGTAACTTGTATTATTGGTTTAAATTAATTTCAACTATTGAGAATTAAAAAAAATATATATATATTTATAAAAACCATTTCTACAATAAATTTAAAATATTAAATAATTTTTTGTAAAAAAAATATTATATTTTGACAATAGATTAATGTAATGTGAACTAGAAATATAAGGCTCTGCCTTTTCTGGACACTACTGTAAAACTTAAGGTCAAATAAAAAAAAAAAAAAAAAAAAATGATGGTGAGTTCTAAGTCCCCTGCAAGTCTTGTTGCATTCAGGCGGTACGATTAAGAGATATCAATCTACTGAGATTCATCCTTAATAGGAAAAACAATTGTGAGCCTTTAAATGAAATGTAAATTATTCGTTAGGTAAAATTACTTTACGTGTAGGTAAAAAGATATTAATTACAGCACAAATTGTTCATGTCTATTATTTAATTTCCTCCCGTTGCATGCAGGAATGGAAATGTGATCAAATTAAATCGTATCAAAAAATTATAAAAACTTAACATTAGATTTGGCGTTCCCATAATATAATAGTTGAATTTGAATTATGTATTTTTAAGCAAGCAAGTGGCTGATATCGATGAGATAGCACACAAGCCAAAGTATAATACGTACTGCAATGTGATAAGCTAGAACACAAAATAGTAGTCCACCCCATTTGCTGTAGCATTGTAAAATTCAAATTAAATCCAATAGAAATAAATTTTTCTTGATATTTTCACACCCCAGGTATAATTTCTAAACCTCATATCTTAATTGCCGTGTGTTAAAGTTTCAAAATTTTAAAATCACTTCTTTTATGAAAATTTCGGGGTCAAAGTTGCATATAACTCAATGTAAAACTCAATATAAAATTGGAAATCTAGGACTACTATTTCAAAAAACAATCGAGATCGATATTTTAGTGCGCAGGCCTTGATGAAGTAGGCAGTGAATAGGGAATTCAATTTTGTACTGTAAAAAATTACCAAAGGATCATACTTTTTTCTTAAATGTTATAAATTATTTGCTATTGACTGTACAGTATAGCAAGTCTAAGTTTACGCCTAACTCTATGGCGCCAAGCTCCACCTAGACCGAATGGCGGCATCCATAAGAGCCTTGATATAAATTTCAAGATGTCCGCCGCGCGCAGTTGAATCCACACGTAAACTAAGATTTGTAATACTGTACTCGCGTTGTCTTGTTACATTAACAATGCTTCCAGGTTACAGCTTTCGGTTTATTCGTCAACAACATGCTGATAGGACTCACGATTGAAGAGTTCGGATTTTGTAACCCAAACTACTTATACGTTGATACTCAGACAAAAATTGCATCATACGCCCAGTGGATAATTGAAAACAGTGTCTACTAATCTACAAAATATTATGTTGTTTACAGTTAAAATGATTTCTGTATCAAAATAATAAAAAAATTATTTGGAGGAAAATGTTTTATATCAATGTTTTAATACCTTATAATAGAATATTAAAATTTTGAATGTACTTACCACCTTAGCCAATATTTTTATCAAAGTATATTAAAACTAAAGAGACAGTAATAAATTAAGTGCTGAAACGTCCCTTGTCCGGAATAATAAGCTATCTTATTATCACGGTTTCATTGCAATAATGCTCAAGCTACAATATAACTTAAAGAATTAAATAAACTTGAAGTTTCTATAAAAAATCATGAAATATTAATATTGTTTTAATGTAACAAATCTCATCTATTAATTCATTTTTTCAGGATAAGTTACATTTGTTCATTTCAAATTAATTTCAGATATCCTCTTTTATTTAAAAAAGTGTTTTGTAAGTGCAAGTATTTATTAAATTTTAAAGCTTCAAATTAGTCAAGTATAAATTTAAATACTAAATTTTATTGTTCTTAATTTATTATTTTATTATATTTTTCATGTATTAATTACATAATGAAATAGAATTATTATTTTATATGTATGTAAACCTGTGTTTATATTTATATTATATAGCTTTTGTTTTATATTTCATTCTGTAAAGGTGAAAACAGCCGCTACGTTTAGCACCGCCGATTTGGTGCTAAGAAAGTCAGTTGAAACACTCGCTCAAATGTTTCCGATCGTGTTTTTTTTAAACAGCTGATTGCCTTAGCACACGAATTCAATGCAATTGTTGAAAATTTTTGAATTTCGCGGTTAAAATAATTGACGAGCGCAATTATTTGTGCGCTTAGCACCTTAGCACCGACCTTAGCACCGAGTTTGGTCTCTCCAAACTTCCGACCAATCAGAACGCGTAGAGTGGGCGGCTGTTTTCACCTTAAAACAGCCAGAGTATTTATAAAAATTAGGAACTGAATTATTATTTTCAATTTAAAATAATATAACAGTTTCATTTCACCTTTGTTATTTTAATAAGTTTGATTTAAAAATATTAATTTGTATTTATCATTTGCACCAGCCGGCAAGTTTTAAATATTTAAAGGTTTGGCTGGACAATAATGTATAATTATGGTTTAAATGAAATAAAAAATATAAAAAAATAAACACAGCATTAATTGTTTATTAATTAATTACATTATACGGGTTCAAATTTATATTTCACAATATTATTGTGCATTTTAGTATATAAGAGGATAAAAAAAGGAGGCGGCTATAGTCTTTTACCAAGTTTTGCCCTGTTATTTACCTGGTAGTGACAATAGAAAACCACAGCAAAAAAAAAAATCATCAAGGCAGCTAGCGCTAAGTTTAAATGATTGCAGCATGATCTATAGAAAAAAAAATGTATTTAGCTAACCTTGACCTCATATAACAGTATAATAACAATAATTTAACAAACCATAGTTTAAAAAGTGACAAAAGTTTAACAGTTAGAAAATTATAAAAAAACAGTTGATTTGATTTTTTATTAGCTGTTACACTAACAATAAGAAGTCCAGTTTTATTGCATTTTTTTTTAGAAATTTCGTTAAATTATTCAAATTCAAATTTTTTATTCAATCGTTTAGGTTATTCATAGACGAACTTAGATCATGTCAATTAAAAAATAAACAGTCAAAGCAAAACAGAACACAACAAACACAGTGCACACAAATAACATACAAATACATCAGCTATAATCTGAATATTATATATTTATATTATGATAAATAACTTAACATACATTTTTTATATTAATGTAAGTTAAACAGAAATCTTATTTATAATAACATTAATTATATTAAAAGTTTCTGGTTATGTTTTCAGGCAATTTAGCACTAAAAAGTGCTTTGACTGAATAAAATTCTTTTTCAATTAAAATTCGTTTCAATTTGTTTTTAAATGTTTTATCCCTTTTCAATATTTCTAAGACTATAAGATGGTAAAAAGTCATATATCATTCCTGATTTATACGTAAGCACTATTTTCAAAAACAATTGATTTAACAATGCCTATTGCTACTTTATTGTTATTTCTCGTATTGTATGAGTGCATGTCATTATTTTGAGTATACAAATCGGAATTGATATATATATAGTTATATATATACATAATTATCTAAATTATAATAAAAATCAATTATTAGCATTACTTTTACGTTTGTTAATTATTTTACAATCTGATGTTGAATAGAATTTGTTGTTTATTAAGTATACTGCATTTCTAAATAAGTTAGTACATAAAATGAAAAATAATATTACACCATGATACCTTCGTTGCACTCTTTTCTTTCACTAATATAAAACATTGAAGCTTTATATTTTGAAGATTATCTTTAGTTGTGTTTATTAAGTGGAAGGTAGTCCTGTCACCGTTTTAGCTCTGAAATGTTAGAAACGAAAATGTAATTGCTTTAGAAAAAATTCCAAAATCAACATAATAATAAAAATAATAGTTTTTTTTTATTGAGTATAAGTACAAAAAAAATCAACTCGATCATATTTTTTTTTACTACATTTTTACTGCAGTTGGTTAACTAACTAACTAACGCTTATGGTGTGCAGTTTTATTTCTTCTATCCATTTCTGCAGTAAAATATACGCGTAGTATCAACCTCAAAAAAAATTTATTGCAAAAATGGATAGAGGCTGCATGCAAATTTGTCACTATAATTTTTTTACATTTTTTTAGAGCCCTGGAAGTATTGCTAAAAAGTTTTACCGTGGTCTGATTCGTGAACCCACGCCCCCTTTTAGGTCCTATCTGTTTACGCGTATTAGGAGAGGCGTCACTTTTTCTGTACTTTCAATAATTTCTTCAAAATAGTTCCCTAAATCTTAAAAATCTAGAAAAAAAAATCAGAGTAGCATAACTTGCACCCTCTATCCATTTTTGTACTACAAAAAAATCGAGGTCGATACTCCATTGTATATCAATACTTTATTGGTTAATCAGGATGAACAACTTACACATCTAAGATGTTATTTATGTCAATTTTTTTTTTCAGACCAAACTGTGGATGAATCTGGTGACTTTGGATAGTCCTGTGAACTGCATCACAAATTCTTCCTATACATAATTACTGAACCGTCCGTTTGATGAAGCGACTGATATCTGTGTAATCAGACGAGAAAATGAATATACCTGTGACGTAAGTTTTACAGGATAGCGCCACGAGATTGTTGGGTTACCTTCTTTTAGGTTAACGGCCTGATGTTTACCTCCCCTTTTTTCCCCTACTAAAGAGCAACTGTATGCTTAAAGCATTAAAAAAATAGAAAATGTAGAAAACAATAAAAAAAATAAACAGCAATTATTACATTTATATCATTTTCATATTATCATCTGCTAGTTTTTAAATAATTAAACCTAGCAGCATTTCTCGGTTACAAATTAAGTTAGTAATATAAATTTGCAATATCCACTTAAAAATTTAGCTTTGAATGAAGTAATGTAATGAAGTTATCTCTACAGGATGTTTACTATATAACTAGTTAAGAAATTTAATTGGAAAATAAAAATTTAAAATAAAAAACAACAGTCACTTACATAAAAAGAAATTTAGCATCATATTTGTTAAATAAAAAAAAACACGCTGTGACGTCACTTTTTGCAACGTCTATAGATCTATTTTGCTTCTATGTTAATATTTTCAGGATTCTGACACCATATTTATCATACTCTTATTTAGCCTGGACTTTGAAGGTGTAGTGTTAAAAAAATAATAATAAAAAAGAAAATGCGTAACTCGTATTCACATTTGTAACTGAAAAAAATTATTATAAAGATGTCTATTATATTTTAATATTTCAGTTGAACTAAATTATACAAAAATAATATCGCGTGCAAGTGATGTTGTTATTGCATTACAGTTGAGAATATTTTTTTTTATGTCTTGTCAATTTATATTAATGACAGGATGCACACTTCATTGGTTTTTGTGACACTACTTCATGAATTTATAAAATTTTATATGTAAAGTAAAGTGTGCATCCTGTCTGCGTTTGACAAGACATAAAAAACAATTTTTTGTAATATGTTGTTTACTGCATTACTACCTGCAATAGCAGAAATTAAAATATATTTTCTTTAATCAGTTGAAAATAATGGCATTATTTTTTTATTTCACAATTAGAAAATATACACAAAATTACGCTTTTCTGATTTTTTTTTAAATAAAAGAACTGTTTAAAAAAGAATATTTAAAATATCGGAATTAGGGTGGTACTACCTGATCAGACAACCGTGACGTCATTTTCATTGTCGATTGATGACGTCACGGTTATCCCATCAGGAAGTGTCAGCGTAATTCTCATATTTTATTATTATTTTTTAAATATTAATTCCAGCACTAAAAAAAATCTGAAAAAATTCAGAAAATCATATTAATATTAATTATGAAAAAAAAAATGGAAACATTGTAAGGTATTAAAAAATATAATAGAATGCAAAGCTTAATGTCACAAGTTCTACTTTTGCTCGACAAGCTTTTTGCATGGTAACTGCTAGAACTTTCAGAAAGCGGAGAGTGGTGACTATGTTTTTTGCGATAATAAATAGACGACAAAATTGAAAACCATTCCTATTTTCTAATTAAAATTAGTTAGAAAGAAGAAAGACCATCAAAGATACTGAAAGAAATACTCAAATTGGGTGGCTGAACACTCTATGTGTCCTTTTTCCGCCACCAATTGGGCAGCATTTTTATGCATTTTGTATAAAGATTTATGTATTGTGTTTTTATGCTCAATAAATATTTATATTGTTATTATTAAATTGGAACAGTGTGATGACAAAGCGATGATGAAGTCTAAATGGCAATGTTGCCGGTCAAGTAGGCATGTGAGAGGTCATGCATATATATGTATCAGCGGTGGCGAGGCAGAATCATCTTATTTACAAGGGATTTCACCCCGTGTTTAAATACAAGCTTTGCCCCTGCCCTTGACTCGCACTGTTTCCTTGATATATAATTGATTTTAATGTTCATCATTACCAAGATATTGAAAATATTTCAAATCTATATAAAATAAGATATGTCAAGATTCATTGATATTTTTTTCTTTTTAATTTGAGCTCTTACAAATATTACAAACATAAATGTTTTGAATCAAGTTCTTATTGTTTTCATGACAAAAGGAAGCATTTAGACGATTTTCCAGATGACATGTCGCATGAGGATTGGCGAGGCGAGAAAAGAACACTTTTGATAAAATCCTATGGCAGCCATATTAGTAATGAAAAATCACTCTCTCACAGCGATTAATTCACACCTCGATTTTTCCTCGCCAATATGTTTCATTGCTATAGTTGTGCTTTTTTCTCGCCCCGCTAAGCCTTGCGTGACATCGCTCCTTGGAAAATAACCTTAAATCGTAATAAAATTACTTGCGTCAATACATAAAAAATTTGTAACATGCCAAAGTCATACCTACACTTTCTTCGTGCAAAAAAATATGAGTGCATGCAGAGGATATATGCATGAATGAACACGAAAAGCATGGCCAAGGTATAAATATCGATCCTTCTGAGAAAAATTTACACTGAGGGGAGCATGATGGCAACTAAAATGATCACTGCAGTGTTTCTACTGGGATTGTCTACAGGTAAGAATTTAACTTTATTACAAATATTATAATTAAACATTTATTTTAAAGATGTGTAAAAATTTAGATGATGCCCCACGATTTAATGAACTCTAAATTTTTTTCTTTACAATCCAACACTATTATAAAATCATGATGTAAACAATTTGACATCATAGGCATGTGATTGAAGAACCAATTGTTGGGAAATACAGTATATGTGTTACCTCATAATGAAAAATTAATATACGTCCTCTCGATTTTGGTTGTGTTAGAGAGTTTAAAAGAAGTAAAGTGAATTGAAGATGTAGGTTAAGATTGCGCATTAATAACAACAACGCAGTTTATCAATTGAGCTAGTTAAAGTGGCTTCAGCATTTATTAGATTATTGTTATAACATATAACACACCAAAAATATCGCAATCCTTCTTCCGTAAGTAATGCAGTGGCCAACTTGCATGAAATTTTTTATTTGTATATTATGAATTTAAACTACAGTATGTATATATAAATTTTTTTCATACCCTTTTGCACACCGTAATTAGTGATTGCTAATTAACACGCACGACTCGTGCATTCCAAGAGGTGATTCTACATCTGTTGCCAACAATTCTGACTAAAGATTTCTTAGTTCCATCAGTCACTGCCAAGTTACCGCTGGGATGTATTGTTACAACGACACGTGGTCACCCCGAGTTAAAAGCAACTCATCAAAGTGCTAGTCTGATTTAAAAAAAAATGGAAAGTTAAATTCAGATTTTTGGGACCAGTAACCTACAACAAGGTTCAGTTAAAGTAAAAACCAAATGAAAAAATATTTAAATAAAAAGATGAATAAAACAATTTGGTTAAATGAATATATTTTTGTGCTTTTTTTAGTCTTGGGGCAGCAAGCTGTAAACACGACTCTAGTAGAGGCTTTAAGGGGAGAAATGTTGATGGAACCTCGAATAGTCAACGGCACAGCAGTTGCCGATATGAACAAGTACCCTTACATGGTATGTACATACAACCGTCACCTTGGAAAATTTCCCACTGCTGCCTTGTTATTTAAAAAGCCCTGTGTTATTCTTATGGGCTTATGAGTCATGTTGATTACAAACCAGCAAAAGGGAATTCTACGAGGTAATACGTTTACGGTATTTCAAAGTATGAAGAGTGAAGTTATTACTTTTATTTTTATTCAAAGTCACTCCCATATTAGCTCTATTTGAAAAAAAATATTAAATAATTGCGTATTTTGCATTATTTATGTTCCCTTCTTCTTTGTAATACAGCTTGTCCACAGCACAAATTCGATTAAAATATGATAATTTATGTAGAGATAAATATAATTGGGAACATTTATTTATTTATAATATAATATTTCTATTTGTTCATACCTCTTTTGTGTGGTCAGCTCATCATAAAGACAAAATTGATAGTATTGAGGGTATACAGAGAAATTTTCTTCGGCTTTGGTGCTATAAGATGAATGTTGTGTTCCGTAAAGAAAATTATGCCGAGTTGTGTCGTGACGCAGGCCATCATTCTTTATATGCTAGGCGTGACATCAGTGACATGTTATTTATGTATAAAATCCTCAATAACAGTTTATCCTCTGCTAAAATTTTGAGTTCATTTTGTTTGAATGCCCCTCCTTGTTTCAACAGTCATACTGTGCTCTTCAAGCCACCGAGGGGGTGAGTCGATTATTCACACTTTGTGTTTTGTTCGAGGGAACAAAATTATTATAACAATTTTGTTGCTGAACATCGTAATGTGGACATATTCAACTCTACGTTATGTCAGTTCCGGACTTTCTTATTAAATACCTTATTTCAAATTAAATATAATTTTAGTAGTGTATCCTTAATGTATACTGATTGTATTTTTTTCCCTTGGATGTTGTATTGTTGACTTTATTGTATTTGGTGCCTTGGATTTGTAAATGTTGCCGAATAAATAATAATTTGAATTTGAAAACCAAAAAGAGAAAATGTCGTAAAATAACTTCGAACAGTTTGATGTATCATCTTATCTACTTATTGAAAAAACGAAGATAATATTTAGTTAATTTTGTAATATTTCATTCATTCTTATTGAAAAGAAATTTTCCTTTCAAAAAACACTTAAAGTACAAGGAATATTGTGTTATGAACAGCATGCATGATTTTGTATGTCTGTATCATAGTGTTTGTCTTTAATACTAGACCTCGAGTCAGATTTATAGTCAAAGTATTTCACAAACTTGAAAACATCATAATGAAAAAGAGAAAAAAAAAGTCACAGTGACAACAGTAGAAAACTAGAAACTATTATTCTGAACCCGGGGCAAAAATGAATACTTAAATTGTGGGTTATATCGGTATTTTTTAGCAATGCTTAGAATGGTTTAGATTAAATTCTCAATGTTATAGTTAAGAACTAGGTTTAGTACTATTTTCACCGGAGAAAACATTTAATAAGAATTATGAAAACCCCTCCCTAGGGAACATTCATCTTTCCACCCAGTGTGGAGATGCACTTGTTTGTGGTTTTCCAGGCTTCAAACATAAAAAAAATGCTACAAGCCAGGAAAACCACAAACAATTTCATTGATAAATAAGTAGAGGTGACCATAATGATTGATGTTTTCTACTGTTCCCTCATTCTCACCTCAGAGAATGCTGGGACGCGTAGCAGGCCATTACAACCATCCTTTTCATCCCTTGTCACTAACCATCACACCTCTACAATCTCTTAGCTAATATTGGAGTGTATTCTTAAAAAAAAATATTCATTATTAAAGATAACTGTCTTGTTTAAATTTTTTTTAGGTAGCTGTTACAGATTTTAACATGGGAACCAGAAGTTCATTTGCTCAGGCAGCTGCCGTCAATAAATACTATGCTCTTACTTCAGGATATGTAGCATACAGTGTTGCCCTGTAAGTATGTGTCTAGTAAGAATATTCATCTAATTTTCGACTATACTTCAGACAAATTATTTCTGTCCTTGGTTTATGCTTTATGCTTAATTCAATGAGCTGTGGATTAAGTAATAGTAGTCATGTATTATTAAAATGTACAAACTTACACCGAAAAATACATAATGGTTAAAGAATCAATTGTGTTTCAGATCCAAAACATCATACATTGTCATCTCAAATGATTTAAACGTGGCCACGTCAGGGGTAGTCCATAAGGTAGCAAATGCTTTCCCACACCCTGACTACCCGAGCACAATGTACCAGTATCTGAACAACATAGGACTTATTAAGGTAAGTTAATAAATGCGAGAGTAAATTTATTTGCTTTACTTAAGTTGGCACCCAAAGTTGCATTTGGCCCAAACGCGAAAAAAAATTTAGCAGAACCGTTTTGGAGCATCGCAAAATGCTCCAAATCCAACATAAGATAACTTTAAGCTTTGGGACCATTCACGATTTTCTAAAAAAGTTGTAATCAAATCAAAATGCGCCAAAAATGTTAGAGACTTTTACTTCGGCATTTGTGTATTTTCATTTGACCTAATTTGGAATATTACGGTTTGTCCCAGAGGTGAAATGACATTTTATTTCGGTTTTGAGCAAATTTGACTGAGTCGTGTTTTGCATTCTTTGTAGAGTTTACGTTACCTATAAAAATTCTTGGATGTTTTGCACGGTTTCAAGTACTCCGCGTCAACTCACATTTACTCAAGGGAGGGCGCAAAAGAAGCGCTTTTAACAAATGAACATTCAATATTACAAAGGGAGTTATCCGTGAGGTTTTGCCAGTCGATAATATGTACACAGTACATGGTTTAGTCTGGTTAACATAGGTATGAAGATATTACACATATATTATTATTAAATAGTAGGCAATTATACTGTATTCTATGATCAATTTAAAAAAAATAAAATATTCATATTAAATTTTATCTTGCATTTTAAAATATCGCATCATTTTTCTAGGTGTGTCCTGGTTTTATGATCAACAATTTCGCGTTGCTACCTTCACTTAACCAGCAATTTAATGCTGGATTAAATTGTGTATATGTTTCATGGGGAATGGATTTGGTAAGTACCAATTTGTATATTCCCTCCGACCCTTTCTCTCTCCCTTGCTTGATTACTGACTTAATTATTAGTTAATTGATATATTGATTGATTGATTCCCTCGTGTTATTGATAAAATTAATATATTAATAAGGTAAAAAAAGAAAAAGATAAGAGCGATAAGATACAGCAAAAAAAACTATGGTAATGCTTTGATTATGGCTTCACATACGTTTATAAAGATTAGAGGATTAGCGGCCCCTATTTTTGCCATTTTATGACGTTCAAATTAGATGCCGCTTGTAGTTTAATATACACGTATAATAAGATCTGTTATGGCGGATTAAGATGGCGACAACAGTAATGCGATGCGATTTTGACGTAAAAGCTATGAAATCCTATGCGGCTGCGAATTTGCCAGTAATCGCGTTAATAACGATGCTCTTCTTCTTTTAATCGCTCAATATGGCAACCAATGGATGTTACAGCAAGTGCGCATTATTCGCGTCACGTCGCATGGAAAAAATCGCCATGTGAATCCACCTTTACACTGTATATGGTCGCAATAAAGTTGTTCGAAGACTTTTGGTAGCAATGACATAAAATATAATTATGCTGATGCAAGGTTATTGGGGCACAAGATATTTGTTGCATGGATATATCATCGCAAATATATATTCTCTCAAATATATTAACTGCAAGGAGTGTTACTTTACTTTATTTTTTTTTTAATTTATGAAATATTTAATTAGTTATTTTATAAAAAGTATCAATTTAAAAAAATATATAAGATTTGCCAATTGCTATTACCAAAATTATGAACCTTCTATTCATTTTGTAATTAAAATAAAAATAAATTTTTCCCTTTTTGGAGAAAATTGTATGATATATTTAAAATTTCATATAGTTTCGATACACTAAACTATTTTGTAACAATTTAAATACATTTTCAGACAAAACTGACCTACACAGATGTGGTTTTGGACACTGTTGCCAACTGTGACGCAACTGCCTCCATAAATATGAAAATAAATGTGAATCGTCATTTCAATGCGACCAACGATTTCTGTACTATTTTAACACCTTACCAATATCCGTGCTATGTAAGTTTGATGACGCCTGCAATTAACTTCTTCTTTTTTAGTTTATTGTTCTATTGAGACCAGCAGGGACTCAGATATGATAGACAAGGGCGACACAAAGCCACTAAGAGCCAAAAATTAGAGAGCAGTTTTGACGTACACAAAGCTGCTAAATTCTTGTGGCCAAACCCAAGAGCTCATGTAAGGCACGATGATTTGTTATTTGTTTTTTCTAAGCTTACGGGTTTGACCACCAGAGAGCAGCAGCTCCATGACTAAACAAACTGATTTTTCATCCCTGAAAACTAGGGGTAGCAGATTTTTATCCCTTTCTTATTCTAGAAACTCTGGAGACCATAAATGATTAAATGGGTGGTACTTGGGGGTAATTGACAAGTACGGTCATGAATGCCAACATTGTAACTTTTATTTAGTCTTTAATTTTTACTTGAGCTCCTTATGGGGTCTAGTTGTTTCGTTTTTTGTAACTGGTTCTTTTTCAGCATTTTTTTTATTGCATGTTAAATAGTAGCATGACTATTATGTTATTGCTTCCTTCATTATATTTTTTATGGTGAAAAAATACATTTCTTGCAGTGCTCTCTTATTATATAGTCCAAATTTTCATGCACGTATTTTGTAAATAATATTTATATATGAACTCTGATTTCAGTATAGCGATGGAACACCTCTGTTGTATAACGACACTGTAATCGGAGTGGAATCCTGGGCGGGAGGAATGTGCAACTGGCCCAATAATGCTACCATTGGTCAAACTGATACCCAGGTTTCTCCTTATGTTCAGTGGATAGTTGCAAACATTATCTACTGATAATAATGTCTACTGAGCTTCAATGAACAGAAAATGTTTGTTAACAATCATAATTATTTTCTGTCTGTAACAAACCAATAAAAATTACCAACAATTTTGGTTTGATTATTTCATCAACAATTTTAATTATAAAAAATAGTTTTAATATCTAAAATAAATTACCAAACAAAAATTTAGGACATTTCTACCAGGTTACAGAATGAATTAACCACGTTACTTAGGTTTAGTATTACCTTAGTTTATTAATAATACATTCATAAAAATTGTAAAATTATATTTTTCAATTAGTTTTGTAAAACTCAACAAGGGCTAAAAAATTTCAATCCATCAATTTCTGCAATACAAATTTGAGGTTAATTATCCATTATATTTAAAAGTCAAAATATGTTTTTCTGAATATTTAAATTAATTAAAAAAATCATAATTTTTTTGAAAATTTTACTTTATGCTATAGCCATGGTGAAAGTACAAAAATTATCATTAATTTAACATCTAATGCTAGCTTAAGTAAGGACCGTCTAAAAATATTGAAAACGAATGGTGAAAAAAAATATTAAATTTCCTTCTGTTTTACATACAAAACAAAATTGACATAATCTTGAGTGCAATTTTTTAAATATTCTTGCATAATTAACAAATGTTACATTTACTTGAAAAGGAAACAGGATTCACACTTCTTTGGTTTCTGGGTTGTATAATAATAAACGTAAGAATGTTAATGAAAAGTACACTAAATGTCAGTCACTGAATTACAATTTATAATAAGTATAATAACTAAGAACATACTGTAAGTCTTATGCATGCCCTTTTGAAATTAAAGAGAGTCAGATAATTTCTTAAATAATTTTATTTAGAAAAAAATAGCGATATTGATTAATTATTTTCAATTAAAAATAAAATTTATACCATCCATTTTTATCAATGCCTTATAAATTGAACTGAAAAAATATATATAATAAATTGGTGCAAAATGCACGTGACTTTTCTGTCATATTTAAGAGTAGAAATACATAAAAATGTGGTTTATATATAAGATAAAATCTACTTGATGGACATTGATGGTAACTGAAATAAAAAATTAATTATAAACTGCAATTCATTTAGGAATAAATTGACGTCACGAACCTTTTCCCTCCAATACAATACTAATGGAAGGGTCGTGTGACGTCATCCATTCTTAGATGAATTTTAGCTTAGATGGGTGCGATTCAAGAAGCTACAGCTAGCCAGCAGGTTTCTAACCATGTTTAGCTTAACTAAGTTCATCTAGTTTTTTTAACATGTAAAACAGGTATAATTTCACCCACTACAAATATTGCATGACGACCAGGTACAACTTGTGAAACAAAATAATCAGTGAAATTAATGACACTTTTTTATTGCTTCAGGTATTTTATTATTATAATATACATTTATTATTTCCATGATAATGTAATGTATTTTAACATGTTGAATAACAGCAGTAAACAGCCAATAGAATGTTGTTAGATGTTTGACTAATTGTTATGATTTTTGTATTGTTGGCCTGACAGGATAAAATTGTGAAGAATCGTAGGGAGCGTTTGCGTGGATGGTGTGTCACTCAGGGCTAATCCTCTATTGATAGGGGGTATGGTCAGTCCCTTCCGGTTTATGGAGGCCCAATTCTGAATTCTGATTGGCTTAGAAATAACCCTTTTTGCTGAAACGCTTTCCTATTGGTTAAAAAAGTGTTATGTGCTTGTTGTTTACAATTTTCAACAATCAATCTTTTTCTTGTAACGGTCGGGAGTGACTTTACCCGGTTCAATAGAGTATTAGCCCTGGTGTCACTTTGACTACTCCGAAGTGTAATTCAAATGCTTCAATATTCCTTATAGAATATTCCAAATATTCTATGAATCTTTAAATATATATTTTTCAGGTCTTCGTTTATATTTATTATGTATTAATTCTTATTGTTGACGAAGAATTTTAATTTCTCTTTTAAAAAATCTGATATATTAAGTTATGAAGTTATTTAGTTTGGTGTAGGAACACTTCATGTGAATGGGGTCTTACATGACACTTTATAAATATTTTATTTTATTTTTTTCATCAATAAAAATTTATATAATTATTAATAAAAGTTACATAATTTAATATTTTATATAAAAATATTATATAGTGAGAAATTGAGTCAAATGAATAATAAAATAAATAAAAACAAAGTATAAAATTTATACAAATTTACAATAATTTATAACATTTGCATATAAAAAATTAAATTAATAATTATGCTTCTTCAAAAATTGATTGTCAATTTTATATAGTGTATATTTGTGTTCTAATGAAAGATTAATAAAAATTTTGAATTTAAATTTATGCTCATAACTTTATTAGGTGATATAATTTTTTTTGATTGATTATACCATGTTGTCGTTAATCCATTTTAAGTAAGGTACAACTTGAGTTTGAGAATCTGCTCTTTGTCCACAGCCGCCAACGCTCGAGATTCCGATCACTTTATCAGAGATGAATAGTCCAACCCCATAATCTTTCTGCACAAGAAAACAAAATAGAATTATAAGTAATATTTTAAATGTGTTTTTTCCGTCTTCGGTGATACGTATCATAAAAATCCAAGTATAAACTTTCGAAAGAAAAGAGGGGACTCTGCCAGGAGCTGATAAACCTTCCTATATTTAATAAGAGCATCCTGTCGAATTTGGGAAGGTCCCAGGTTCAATTCCTTGCCAAGTTAATTCTTTCCTCTTGAACGTTTATGTATACACTTGGATTTGTGTGATAAGTATCACCAATGACGAAAAAAGCACATTTAAAATCATCACGGCTGCATTTTTGGGATGTAAAATTTCTATTGTGTCAAGCTTCGTGAAAAAATTAATAATTATTTAATAATATAATATTAACGATAATTCCCTGCCATTACAAAAAGGAAACTTTACAATAGTATAATAATATACTTGCACCTTCCATGCTTTTAAAAAATTATATATGTTATATTCACCTAGCATTACCAAGATACTTTTTTGTCACACGCGGGGGGTTTGGGGGTTGAAACAACCCGCCAATTAAATCACATGTTAAAATACAAGTTTAAGTTTTTTCCTCACTAATTGCTAACTAAGGATTAAGATTTTTTTAGAATTTTTATTTTTTCCATTTTAAAATATTTACGGGATCAGAATACCCCCCCCCCTTTCCCACTTAGTAATTCTAGGTTTAATTGATTTTGTTTAATTTATTATAATTATCAATGAACACTTACCATACCACACGCAAAATTTCCACTTAATACGTCCACTGTAGTGCAGAATTCCATCAATGAGTTAAAGTCTCGAAAATCAGCTATACCAGAATCTGTTGCACATACCGTAGCAGGTAACAGATTGGTCGATGTTTTAACCTGGGATTTCTTGAAAAAGAAATAAAAATATCATTGTATTAATATAAGAAAAATAATTATATTTTTCGAGAATACGGTAGCAAGGAAAGTATTTGTAATATAAATCATAAATAATATACATGATATATTTACATAATATATTCTATATATTATAGTATCAAAAATGGGGAATTTTTTTTTTTTTAACAATTTCATTATTTTCTAGTGCTTTTTTGACACTGCTAGAATTTTCTACAAACAAATAAATAAATCAATATAATAACAAATTACAGTTCCGATTATATGTACGTGGATGCTCGCCCTTAAATATAACGAGAAATTAAATAAAAAAAAAGGCAACTAAAGGGCATTGTAATAGACGGTACGAAGTTTTTCTTGCATCTTATCATGATAAAACTTGGTCAGTGTAATTATTTATCAAAAATGCGCATTAACCTACACCTGGCTTGGCCCAGAGACGTCTAAGAAGGCCCTGTTTGGCCTATCTAGCTACTTCTAAAGAAAATGTAACATTCTGATAAGAAGGAGGTAAGTTTGAAATTTTACTGCACAGTCACTGTCAAATAGATTAAAACAAAAATGATTATTACGGCACCAAGTTTATGTTCACTATTTGCTTATCACATGATATAGGGCTTGTCTGCGTAGCTCTTAGTTACACCTAGGGGCAAAGCAGTGTACTTGTCTTCCCTGTTTCCTAGAGTTGTAAAGGCTTACAATGCATTACCTGAAGCTGTAAGATTTCCTCTGCCTGTCTGATTCTATCATGTGATATTGACTTGTACGTTTTATGTATTAATTTTTATGTGTTAAATATTATATTTATATATATATATATATATATATATATATATATATATATATATATATATACAAGTTTTGACGATGCAGTTTTTCTGATGTGTGATGAATGTTCGCTCTATGTGTATAGGTTCCTTAGCCTTTAATATTCACCAATTTGGGTTATTATGTTGTTGCTATTATATATTATTTTTCCTTATTCCCTACAATGTAATTTATCACAAATAAACAAATATTATTATTATTAATATATAATTCCCACACTCACAAATTGAGCAACCCGATTTGAAATTAATATAATTTTCTTATTCAATATTAAGCTCCTCTCCTCTCGTCCAATTTCTTCTTAATTTGCACTATTTTAGAGGGAAAAAGAGGTATATGATAATACAATTAAATTAATGATTAACTTCATCCAGTGCAAACCACGGTGGCCTTCATTTTTTTTTTTTTTTTTTCATAAAATGTTAGAATTATTGTCTTCATTTCATTTTCACATTAAGCGAAGAGGATAAAGATGTGTTTTAAAGGTAAAAATATTGGGTTTAGATGTGTAAAGGGCGGGTTGAAGATGTAGTTTTTCAATTAGGGGATTATCGTTCAGAGAGTGGACATTCTGAGAAAACTGCATGTGATAAGCTAGAAGTAAGGAATTGAAACTCGTGACAACAAATGACCATTGTTGTTTTATTTTATTTGTGTTTGACTTACCCCGTCAGCAGTACTCCATCCAACAATTGATAATGAAGTAGAGTCATCGAAAATATCATTCACGGAAGGAAGAATCGCATACTTGCTCACCAAGAATCCTGGACACACCTAGTCAAGAAGAAAAATATGTCAAATATTTTATGTAAATAGAGGATTGACTTAAAAAAACTCTGCTGCAGAAATGGATAGAGGGTGCAAAATTATGCTACTCTCATTTGTTTTTTAAATTTTGTAGAGTCCCAAAAGTACAGAGAGAGAGAGAGTGTTGCCTCTCTTTTAAAAAGGTACATGGGACGGTAAAATCATGAATGCATAAAAAGTTTCTGTAAGATATGTTAATGCGAGAAATGAGTAAATTTCCGTTTTCGGATCATCCACCGAATTTATAAAAATTAAATAAATGTAGACAGCCGCAGGGCAATTGCACCGGCAACATCGCACTGAGCATGGCTGGGCGGGAGGAGGGGGTAGTGAGATCCATGGAAAATATGCAGCTATGTTGCCTTTCGTTATTGCTGACGTCAGCAATCCACACTTCAGTTACGTGCTGGGCGTTCGCTGAGGCACTCGCCACCGAGCGGCATGTAATCATACTCAGTTAGTTGGTACATTTTAAACAAAAAATACAAACTTTTATGGTCCCCTGTCCCTTAAATAAAGATATAGGACCTATAAAATGAGCGTGGGTTCAAATCCAACCATGCTAAAACTTTTTAGCAACACTCCCTGACCTGAACAAAAAAATCAGTGGCATGAAATTGTACCCTCTAAACATTTTTGTAATTAGAGAAAATTTCATGTCGATACTCTATTGTGTTATTGGTGCCACAAATTTATATAATTATATATACATTTTTTTATTTCACAAATAATTTTATACAATGATGTCCAGCAAAAATTATAAATATAAACTTAACGGCTGGTTCATATGATAGGATCAATAGAGTATAATTCACAAATTTATTTATTTGACCAATTAGATTTAGCAAAATAACAAATGTAACCCTTCATTATGCTTTTCTAGAATTTTTACACAGGAGCAATGATATGAACAGAATATTTCAGATTGATATATAATCATATTTTAAGAAATACAATGAAAAAATTTAAGTTTCATTTGTTAGTTACATAATATTAAAATATCATATTTTTTTCAACTCTTTTAGTAGGATTGCACACTGCCTTCGTATGACTTCGCACGATTAAAATTTAGAACCGGTTCTAAATGAAAAACGTACGATGTCATACCATGCAAAGCTGTGTGCGAGTGCACACTAACTTGATCGCATGAGGGAACCGAGGAAAACTTGTTACGACATACACCTCTATACTTTTTATCAATGGACCAAAGCGATGTCCAAAGCCTGAGAAACCACACACAAGTGCATCACTGCACTGGGTGAAAAGCGAGATGAATTTACACCAGCGAGGGAGCGAAGTAATTTTTACTTGAAACGGTCACCCATCCAAGTACTAACCACGTTTGACGTTGACTTTAGTGATAAAACGAGAACCGGTCAATGCACTACGCGACTCTTGGAGGGGGATTCAAAAAGACTTATCCGCGAGACTTGGCCGGCGGATAACTTGTCCACATTCTAGTCTGGATAACCTAAATACTTGGCCGCGCGGACAAGTATAAGGCTGGACAAGGGTTTGGATACGTCGGTCTGGACAAAAGTCATTTGGCCAAGCCTGTTGGCTAAAGTCCCGCGGACAACTAACCGCGCGGCTATGTCTCGTGGACAAATCTCCCACCTGGATAAGGTTTTTAATTACGCCGCCATCTTGGATTACGTGTTAAATATGGAGGTAATTGGATCTACATATATGATGATTCATTGCTAATTTATTAAACAACTGTGTTCAAATTTGATTAAATATCAATTTGTGTAGTTTGCATAAGACATAGGAAAATTAGTTTTAAACATTTAGCGCTTATATTCAATGTTTACCTCCCCCCGCTCCCCCTTTTCTACATCATCATGATCATCAGCAAGCCTCGCCCTCTTTGTTGGCACACATTTTGTTATGCTCATTTTTCAATAATTAGACGATTAATACCTGATATTTTTGTCTATAATTGCTAAGGCCAGCCCAAGAATACACTACTCTATGACATTTCATAAAGGTAAGTGAAATATCTAACGTTAAATTGCTTAATTTGACGAGTTATGATAGCTCTATGATATGATACCATTCATCTGCAATTTTCTGATACTTCATCTGCGAATTTTTGATACTTTTATTACATATTTAAACACGAACAGTTATTAAAAATAAAGCTCTTTTTAAGTTAATAATTAGTCTGGAAGCATTTAATTAAGGAGTATGAACTCCTGTATGTTAAAAATAAGTAAATGAGGCAAACAGAAAATGAACTAAAATCAAGGAGGTTGAAATCAAGCCCTCAAATGTCGTCAAAATAAGCAATTTTCTAATGGATATTTCACGTACCGTCATTAATTGTAATAGAGTATTATCATATGATAATAAAAACCCATTATTTAATCCAAATATTGGGTATAAGGTATAAATTTATTGAAAAAAAAACGTGGGTTATTCAGCGAGGCTCGATGAATTTATTATTATGCCACCAGCGCCTCGCACAGAACGGGAAATTAGAGAAATATAACAAAAAATGTTAAAAGCGCCAAAAATTTTAAACCATGTCACCCCAATAATAATAAGATTGAAATTACATTAATTTGAAACACAATGTTTACGTAATATAATATAAAATCACGATATATGGCGGTCTAATTATCACCGTATTTAACACGTAATCCAAGATGGCGGCGTAATTAAAAACCTTATCCAGGTGGGAGATTTGTCCACGAGACTTAGCCGCGCGGTTAGTTGTCCGCGGGACTTCAGCCAACAGGCTTGGCCAAATGACTTTTGTCCAGACTGACATATCCAAACCCTTGTCCAGCCTTATACTTGTCCGCACGGCTAAGTATTTAGGCTATCCAGACTAGAATGTGGACAAGTTATCCGCCGGCCAAGTCTCGCGGATAAGTCTTTTTGAATCCCCCTCTTGATTTCTTTTTAAACTGTTTCAAACGCTAAGAACTGAAATCAAGACAACCTTACCTTTATCAGTGCAAGATCATTAACATGAGTGTTATAATCAAAGTCGGGATGCTTCAAAGCTTTGGTAACTTTGTGTTGTTCTCCGTTGGAAGTTGAAGATATGTCAATAGTATTAGAGACGATTAGCAACAGTGCAGAAATGTCAGAACCCCTGAAACATTTTTGATAACACCGTAAAGGTGGATTTTCATGAGCAACAACGGCGATGCGGTGCAATTTGACGTAAAGGCTGCATGTGAAATCTTATGGGGCGGCGAATTCATCGGTAATCGCGTTAATTACGATGCTCTTTTTCTTTTAATCGCCCAATATGGCCGCCAATAGATGTTACAGCAAGTGCACTTTATTCGCGTTGCAGGCTGGAAATCACCCATGAAAATCCACCTTATCACCGCTTGACTACGTTGTTGTCTTAGAATAGAATAGAATAGAATAGAATAGAATAGAATAGAATAGAATAGAATAGAATAGAATAGAATAGAATAGAATAGAATAGAATAGAATAGAATAGAATAGAATAGAATAGAATAGAATAGAATGGAATGGAATGGAATGGAATGGAATGGAATGGAATGGAATGGAATGGAATGGAATGGAATGGAATGGAATGGAATGGAATGGAATGGAATGGAATGGAATGGAATGGAATGGAATGGAATGGAATGGAATGGAATGGAATGGAATGGAATGGAATGGAATGGAATGGAATGGAATAGAATAGAATAGAAAATATCAGGCGTGTGTAGTTTACGTAGGACCTTTTGCACTCAGTAGATGTGCACTTAACACTGTCCCGCAGCCACAAAATGTATACACATTTTGATATGCAGGTATACACATTTGTTGCACATTTGCACCCGTTGAACTGTGTTTCCTAATTAATATTTACTTAATAGTAGCATTACCATAACAAAGAATTTAAAAAAAAATAACATATATGTAAAACAATTAAAATATTACAAAGATTATCAGATAATTACATAATCCAAAAATGTATAACATTAATAATTATTAATAATTTATATTTAGAACAATTTCACACATCAGACATTTTATTACTTTAAAAATTTTTCACAGAATCAAATTCTTTGTTTCATTAAATATTTATAAGTTTTCTGTTAAAGAGTTTTGGAAAAAATTAAATGTCAGTGTTGTCAACTATACCAATCATTTTATAAATAATAGAAATTTCATGCCTCTCATTGATCTTCATATTTTGTATATACATATTATTTTATAAAAAGATATTTTACTATCCATATTACTCACTTTTTTTCAATGTAATACACAGTAGTTGCAGCGCAGAGCACGTAGTATTTACTTATGATCACTCCTTGACCAAGTAATACTATGTTATTAGGTGATGATATATCGAAAATAGGAACCTAAAATAAATAAAATAATTTTCTACAATTTCTTACACACAATACATAATATATAGACATACATACACAATTAATTTTAAGTAGTACGCACATACTATAATTGCATATAGATGGAATGTATTAAACAACATAGTAGTGGGATATGTAAAAAAAAAAAAGGCTAGTTGAAAAATTACGTCTTCGACTCATCGTTTACACGTCTAAACCTAATCTTTTTATTTGTAAAACACATCTTATTTCCTCTTCGCTCAAAAAGTGAGGATGAAATGAAAACACAATATTTCTAACATTTTATGTTCAAGATGATGAAAAAATACGTAATCTTATCTTTTTCACCAATTTTTTCCTCTAAAATGGTGCAGAATAAGAGAATATGAATGCATTTAAATAATATTATTTATGCAATCATATTAGTGTGTAAGATGTACTTACAGCGTAAGGGTAAGCTCCCACATCAGTCACAATAATATCACCAAACAATCGAGGTGCACCAAACTTTTCTATAGCTGAGTCATTGGAACCAATTCTTAGGGCCGACACTGAAAGTGGAAAATGTTTTCAAAGAAGGGAAATACTTTTCTTTTAAATGTTTAAAATTTCAAAACCTCTACATAAAAGTGTACCAAAATGAATAATTTTTTTGGATATTCGGGTACTTATGAATTATATTGTTTATCCCTGTGGCTCAATATTATCGCACGATTTCCAATTAATTTACAATGGAGTATCAACCTCAATTTTTTTTTGATTGCAAAAATGGATAGAAGGTGCAAAGTTATGCTACCCTGATTTTTTCAGATTTGTTCCGGACCTAGAAGTATTTTTAAAAAATTATTTAAATTATTTTTTGTGATATCACGAGGCACCGCTCCTTAAGAAAAAGATAGGACTTGCCGTCTCGTGACGTCACAAAAAGAACTTTCAATATTTTTTAAAAAATACTTCTAGGTCCGTAAAAAAAAATGAAAAAAATCAGGGTAACTTTTCACTCTCTATCCATTTCTGTAATAAAAAAAATGAGGTCGATACTCCATTAAGTATTTAGATAGAAAAGTGAATCCAAAAACCATTGGTTGATTTACTCCGGCGCGCGGCTGCAGCCAGCTGCTGATACGACAAGAATATCCAGTGAATCGGGGGAACCTTTTCCCGCCTCCTTCTTGTCGTATTAGCGGCTGCTGCGGCCGCGCGCCGGATTAAATCAACCAATGGTTTATGGATTCACTTTTCAATCTAAATACTTCTTCATTATAAATGAATTAGACATCTTACAAAAATATTGAGCCACAGAGATACCAAAATTATTCATAGGTACCCGAATGTGCAAAAAAAAAATATATATATTCACTTTGGTACACCTTTAAACTTTTTAAAGTGATAACGTTACTCAGGAATGAACCTGCATGAAAATTTTATTGCAGAAATAAATAGAGGGTACCAAATTTTGATACTCTGATATTTTTTCCCATTTTTTTTTTTTTAGTCCCAGAACTATAATTTTTAAATAATTATTGAAAGTGCGGCCACGCCCCCTGGAGACCCTATTCTTTTTATTAATGATTCAGGGGTGCCAACTTAACTTACAGAATTTTCAATAATTATTTAAAAATAGTTCCAGGATTCAAAAAAGAAAAAAAAATGTGAAAAAATTCAGAGTATCATAATTTGGTTCTCTCTATTCATTATTTCTGCAATAAAAATTTTTCATGCAGGTAATCCATTGGAGTGTTTTTAAAGTTTTAATGGCTTTACAATTATTTTGGTCATGATTATTGATTATATATTATTATTAATAAATATACAATAAATTTTTTTATATTTTTAATATTAAAATAACAATTTAATTTCATAACTTCTAGTCAAGAATGGAATAAATAACAAATGGGGTACTGACCTAAAAAAAAGTTTCAAGATTTTGTCAATATTTCAAAAGGCTCAAGAATTTCATGAAGAATAAGCCCTATTACAGCATTCTTCGACAATTTCCTGATTTTATATGAATTTTTAAACCTCTCAAAAATGACCTAATAGCATTGAATCTTAAATGCTGGGAAAATAGATCAGTTAACATTGCCAAATCCCATACTTAATATTGAAATGTAACTAAAACTTCATTTGCAAGGTTTTCAGGTACTAGAATCACGATAATGAAGGTTTGAAATTCGTACTTCAATAACTTTTCATTTTAGCAATGTTAACTGATGCATTTTCCCATTTAAGATTCAATGCTATGACGTCATCAAAAAAAGTTTTAAAAATCCATATAAAATCAGCAAATTGTCATACAATGCTCTAATAGGGCTCGTTCTTCATAGAATTCACAGTACTTTTTACTAGAATTGCTAACGCAAATACCGGTCAGTACCCCATTACTAAAATTATATCATCCATTAATTGTCTGCAATAATAAAAACTATCTGCCTACCACGATTTTGTTGCAATAATGAGCTGTCTGCTGTTTCAGGTGATCGCAATTAGGAGCTGCATATCGTTTTAAAATAAAGCTCATAATTGCACTTATCTAAAGCAGCAGATAGCTCATTATTCTGGACGATAAATGTGCAAATATTTCTAAAATTTCAGCCTAAATTTCCAGCACCTACTAATTTACAGAAATATAAATTTCAATTATTTTTATATCAAAAGTTCAGTACGTACCAGCAGAGACCACAAGGAGCAGTAACAATGCAGAGTTCTTTGCAGCCATCGTCACAACAATGTGAACTGACTTCAGACTGATGTCAATTTATACTTTCCAAACGCCGTTACTTTTGTTCCATCATGCGTAAATGAAACGCAATGTAACAATCAAACGTTGCATGTCAAAATATGATAACATGTTATATTTTTTATTACTTCTAAATTACACGTGTCATCATTTTTTTAGATAAAAGTTTTAAAACTTGTAATTTTTTTATACCACTAAGAAGATAGTAAAATACTAATATTTTTTTTTACTGGGTGTAAAAAAAGGAGACAAAAAATTTTCACCGTATCAAATACTCTTTTCAATACACATACATATATAGTGGGAACTTTTTACGTGACTTTATTTCATAATAATAAGTAAATGAGTATTTTTAATTTAAAAAGTAAAAAAAAAAACCTTTGTGATCATCTCACATGAAAACTGACTTGTGCATAGTTAGTGACGTTAGCTAGATTGTAATTTATCGCTCGCTAGAGAAAGACATCACATAATATATAATGAACAATTTTCTATGTAACAGTTTAGGGGGATCGCACATTGAAAGTGGCATCGCATCGTAGGCATTGTATGACTTCGTATGATAAAATTTAGAACCGATTCTAAATGAGAAAATTAGACGATGCGATATACGATACGAAGCTGTGTGCGCACGTACACCTGCTCGCATATAATGTTCTTAATTTTTGTTATCATACACTGCAAAATCATGCGATTCTATGTGAGGCAACCCTTATGAGTTGAAACTTATTATCACTCTGAATAAACTAAAAAAAAAACTCTGTGGTCTGGAAGAGCCCGTGGAACGCTCAAGTTAGAGTTTCGGAAGGTTTCGGGTTTCAAAGTAGTGGGCAATTAATAAGTAGAAGTATCCAATAGGGTTTCATTAAAAAAGTGGAAAATCTGGATATCTTCGCCTCTCTGCAGCTCCAGCAAATAAAGGGTGAGTAACTTTCGTTATGTTTCGAGGTGTACAAGTCATGCATGAATTTGTATTACAATTTTTTTATGTTAATTGCTTCCACGTGCTTCATATATGGTGATTAGAAAACGATAGCGCTTTGTTATAATTATCTAACCTTAGTGTTCATATTTGAGATATTGCTTGCATGGTCGATTGAACAGAGAGTTTACACGTGTGTGGTGTAATGACCTGTTTGGTGAAACAAATTCTTACCAAACTTACCAAATAGCTTGAACATCGTAAATTTGACTTTCTGTTGTTAATATATACAATATACAGTATATTATCTATGATTTTTGTACTATTGTATTTAATTTTTACTTTTCTTATGGTAATATTAATAAATAACCTGATTTAATTTAAATAAAAAAATATAACATCTTCAGGAACCAATTTTACACGTGTCATGTCAAAATGAGTAAATTCATTGGTTGATTGAATTAACGCTACTAAAGAACTATCAATGAACAAAAATGATAAAGAAAATCACACACATAGTATAAATAAGAAAATTTGCGATGAATCTATGTAAATATAAGTATAATTTCATAAATTCATCACACTATGAAACATTCAGTATATGGATTTTGCATGCTATTCCAAATCGTAATAAACATTTTAATTATTTATCCAAATTTCATTTTAAAAATGTTTATTATTGTTACAAATCAAAATCATGATAATGAATCAAAATAATTATATATATATATATATATATATTAAAAAAATTGATCTTGATGACACAGTATTATAAAATGACACTCTTCTCTCTCTCTCTCTCTCTCTCTCTCTCTCTCTCTCTCTCTCTCTCTCTCTCTCTCACTCACTTTTAGTGTTCCTCTGTGCGTTTAAAGGCAGAATGGAATGGAATTGAATTTTGTAATATTATAATAATTATTATATCAATTGATGAAAAAATACAATTTTCTACTCCGAATGCAAATGAATCCCGACTTGAATTAAATTACATCTTTTAATATTCGCTACACGGAGAAAACAGTTAACTGATTAAAAACTGTAGGTACAGATCCAAAAGTATTACTGTTGTATATTAAAGATTTTTCCTTTACTTTTAAAGTTTAAAAACTGTTAGTACAAATTCAAAAGTATTAACTTTAAATATAAATGATCTTTCCCTTGAATTTAACAGTTCTAACCTCGTTAATACGAAAACATTAAAAATCAAGAGTTTCTTACTTGTTAAACATCAGTGTACACATTTACATGGTAAGATTTAACCTTTTACGATGTAAAAAAGAAAAAATTAATCTTTTATTGAATTTTTTAAAGTTTAGGAGTGTAATGTTTTACAATTTCAAACTATTCAAATATAAGCGTTCGTGAAATGTAAAGTACAACAGAGGTATGTAGCTGTGTACGTATAAATCAGTAAAAATTAAAGTCTTAAAATGTGTTGGAAAACGGCCGTTATTTCTGCACACGTGCCTTACTTCCAGTTTCCTGTTTCAATCTGCAGGCGTCGGTTTACTTTCGTGTTGTGCTCTGTGTAAAGATCATTCTGGACTATTAATGGTAAGTTTTATAACTAATACTTGATTTTGCATCCTATAGTATTATTCATTGTTTTAATGATTGTGTACATTTAAAAGACAAATGCAGCCAGCAATGTCACATGCAGGAGCATGCAGGGCATCACTTGGACAGCGATTTGCAAGCCATTGAGGATGGATTTAGCGAGCTCTACAACGCTTCAAGTGAAATACTTCATGGTAAGTTGAAATTTAAATTGTAATAATGATGCAATTATACTAATGCAAGACCTGTTTGTATTTTTGTTTATACAGATTTGATTAGCTGCAAAGAATTGCAAATTGAACGCCACGCGAATGTAATCGTTTGAGCAGCCATCCCTATATCACCTCCACATCGCTGGATGGGCACCGTCATTTTGCTGGACGAACCAAAATCACCCAGAGGGAAAGAAAACACTCGTTGGAGACACACCTTTGCAGTTGTGAAAATGTTGAGTACTGTACCTTTGCGTCACTATATACTATATATATCATTCAAAGAATTCACTTCATAATATTTTTTTTATCTCTTTACAACTAAATGGAAATTCATACGACTCTATTGACTGTAATCATTATAAATTTTGTATTCATACTTCCACCTTTTTTTGCTCTTTCTTCGGGAAATTTAATACATAATATTTGTAATTAATTATTAACAATTAAAACTGTCATTCATAATTATTATTCATTATAAATATGTATCATCAACACACTAAATTAAATATTACTGTATTATAAACTTTAATCACCTGTTCTTTCATTTTATCCCTTAATTTTGTATATTATTGGCTATAATTCGCGTCCTCATTACCAATAAATATATATTAAGGTAGTACAATTTAGTTAAATTTATATAGTGTTAATAACAGAATAAAAATAGAAAGTAAAACATTAAAAGATATTGCAATCATTATTATGACACGAAACAATTGTTCTATTTATTGCATGCATTTTCTTCTTACAAGCCAATTTCAACTCTACTTGTATAAGTACTTGTACAAGTAGAGTAGAAATTGGCTTGTAAGAAGAAAATGCATGCAAAAAATAGAACAATCGTATTGTGTAATAGTGACTATAATTTTAACAAAGTAAATCTGTAGAATTATAAGGAGGTAGCTATGTAAGCAGGAGAATTACTATGAAGAAACTTTAGATTTTAAAAGAGTAACAACATAAAAATTAAAAAATTTACAGCTTTGAATTGTACAGTTTTATCCCTTAAATATAACGCTTTTAAACTGTTGTTTTTAACATCTTTTTATATCTAGTACGTTACACTTCTACTACTTTATATTTAAAGTTGTTAGGATTTTAGAAGTCCAACAATGCAACTCCTTTGATTTCAAAAGATTTTTTTCGTGGTACAGATACACAGGAGTAAAACTTTTAAATTCAAATGAAAAACAGTTGTCCTTTTTCTCCGTGTATTAAGCTCTCTCCTCGTCTAATTTCCTCCTATTTTGCACCATTTTAGATGAAAAAAAAAAAAAAACAGATTGCGTATTTTTTTCTCTTCTTGAGGATAAAATGTTAGAAATATTGTCTTCATTTCATCCTCACTTTGAGCGAAGAGGAAATAATATGTGTTTTAAAGGTAAAAAGATTAGGTTTAGACGTATAAAGGATGAGTTGAAGACGAAATTTTTCAACTAGACTGCTGTCTCGCTAGAACACCACAGTGTGTTACAAAAAGTGATCATTAACATTTTGACGTTTTTTCTGTACTGTGATGTGCGACACATGTTCGGCCCCACCTACACTCCCTCGTCTAGAATCCACGTCGTATCTGTGATGAAACATGGGACATAATATTTGCTTGAAATACACTGTGTCATAGAATTTGAATATATAATGTTTCTTATAATGTTGTGATCATAAATATTTATATATATTTACCGACCATCTTGACTGAGGTTTCCTCAAGGTTCCCTTAGTCACAAGTTTGGATGTACAAGTTATGACAGTTTGGAAGGGACCTAATTGCTATAAGTAGTGTCTACGAAGAACCGGGAATTTAAATTCAGTAACTTAATTGTGGCCAGTACCTTATAACAGGGTTCAGTTGATGTGGGGGGGGGGGGGGGGGGGGGGGGAAACTAAAAATGTTATTTAGTCAAAATCACATACGAGTTTTCCTATAATTTTTTTCTATGCTACCACCCACTCATACCAACCCTCTAAAAAATCTACTAAACTAAATATCTAATGAATGTGCATGATAAAATATCACATTGACTATACGAGAAACTTTAAACATTGTTTTCTTTTCATAATAAAATTTGACAGTGAGATTTAAAAATAACTATAATTTTTTCTGTATTTAAATTTGGAAAAATAATATTTTTTTAGAAATTGGCTCCCCTGCGCAGAAGGCTGCGCTGCAGTACAGCGAAACTACTAAAGGAAAGTTGTATGTGATTTTGGTTATTTTCTACTCTTGTAACTGCAGCTCCAGTAAATCATACATAAGTAACGTTCGTGGTGTCCAGAGGTATTCCTACATAACATTATTATTATCTTACAGTGTATATCTATGCATCGTCAACTATAAAATGTGGCAGTGTCTTAGGGCCGTAAGCTCCACCCTACTTGAACCTGGTTTAAAGTTACTTGAACCAGGTTCAAAGTTGAACCGAGATCAAATAAAATTTTCGTAAGCTCCACCGAAGTTAAACCAGGTTCAACGCATTGTTGGTTTAAACCTGGTTCAAACTCGGTTCAGCGCAGTTTTCCGTAAGCTCCACCGCAAAAAATTGCTGAACCAGGTTCAAAGTTGTTGATTTTGGGGTTAAACTTAAACCACCGACGTCGGTGGATTAACTTTTGATCCGGGATTATATTCTTGTGTTTAAAATGTGTTCTTTTCAGATTTTTCTTAAAATAACAATATAAATAAAGTAGGAAATATAATTAAAATTGATAATTTAATAAAATATAAATAATAATTTACTAAAGAATGTTTTTTTAGTTAATTTAAATATTTTAAGTTATTTCAATTTATTTTAGAACATTTAATTGATATGCAGTAGACTTTTAATTTAATATTTTTTAAAATTCAGTTGTATTGAGCAAAAACATTGAAATAATAAATTGTATTGAGATTGTCAGTGTTCCATTATTTAAGTGTCACGGGAAATTTTTTATTACAAATTTAATTATATTTTATTTTTCAACCCTTAAAGGGGGTCCAAAGCAAAAAAGTTTGATTTCCCATATGAGGTTTCAATGTTAAAGTGGTCTCGAACAAAAATTCCGTCAGATCTATACAAAAATTTATTTCCGGGGGTTAAAACACATGCTGAATAATAAGTGCACTATAAAAAATTAAAATTTACAGAAAACAACCCTTAACGAGATATTGGCCTGTATTATGTTAAAAATAATTTTATCTTAATTTTGACAGCACCATTGAAACAAGCTCATTTTTCCACCCGAGAAGCAACCTTCGATTTTTTTAATGAAAAAATGTTAAGAATTTAAAAATAGGGGTTGCTTTTTTAACCCCTATTTTTTCAATTCTAAAAAATGTTTGATTAAAAAAATTCAAAGGTTTATTCTAGAGTAGAAAAATGAGCTTGTTTCAATGGCGCTGTCAAAATGAAGAAAAAATGATTTTTTAACATGGTAAGGGCCAATATCTTGTTAAAAAGTTGTTTTCTGTAAATTTTAATTTGCACCATAAAAATTTCTAGAAACAAATATATTTTTTTCTTATATTTTCATTTCATTTTATTTTTATTCAACCACTGGTTATACAAGTACAACATGGATTACATCAATATAAAAAAATAAAAGAAAGAATTTTTGTTTGAGACATTGAAACGCAATAAGGAGAACCACACTTTTCACTTTGGACCCCCTTAAAGAATTAAAATTAAAATCTCAAAGGTATTCAAAGGAATACTAATAAATTTTCAAGTCTCCAGCAGGAAAATTAAATTTGTAATGAAAAATCTCCCGCGACACTTGAATAATGGAACACTGTGTATATGACTTATTTACTTTAAACTTTTGCCTGAGTGATACATTAAAATTGGAAAAAAGGTTTCTGGTCATAATTAGCAGGGGCTTCATAAAAAAAAATTAGAATAGACAACATATATGAATTTTTTTTTTGCAGAAATGAATAGAAGGGTACCAAATTATGCTACTCTGAATTTTTTCAGATTTTTTTTTATTTTATTATTATTATTTTTTTTTTAATCCCAGAACTATTTTTAAATAATTATTGAAAGTGCGGCCATGCCCCCTGGAGGCGTCAATAGGCGTCTCATGTCTATCCTTTTTTATTAGGGTTCAGGGGTGCCAACTTAACTTACAGAACTTTCAATAATTATTTCAAAATAGTTCCGGGTCTCAAAAAAATCTGATAAAATTCAGAGTAGCATAATTTGGTGACCTCTATTCATTTCTGCAATAAAAAATTTTCATGTATGCTGTCCATTGTTTCAAATTTTTAAAAAAATATATAAGATATATATAATATATATTATATATATATAAATATAAGATATAAAAAATATCTTCCTACATTCAATGTGTTATACAAAATCTTTTAAAAAGTGGATGATATTTTAGCACTTTTAAAATGTCACCTTGAACTGCAATTATTATCCATAAATACATGCTTCTTTTTCTTGTGCAACATACAATATTTGTGAGTCTGGTGTTTCATTTTCGGTCATGGATTTTGCAATGAAGGGTTATTTGTGGAGCTTTGTAACTTTGTACCCTGATCGCTGAGACACATTTTTTTATGACCTTGGTAGTGAATTGTCAATGATTTTTTTTTTTTTTCAACCCTTCTGGGGTCTCAAACCTAAAAATTGCATTTCTTTTATGGAATTTCCAAGTTAAATAAAAGTGATACAAAAATGTTATTCGATGTGCACCAATTTTTTAAGGGGTTAAAATGACCTTTTGAATCCAATGGTGCCATTTTAAAACTATTAAAAACAACCTTTTAATAAAAAATTAGCTTTAAATCATCAAATAATATATTTAGCTTCTTTCTGACATTTTCATTCAATCAGGCTTATTTTTTTACCCCAGGAACAGCCTTTGAATTATTAAAATCGGTTCACATCAAGGATTTGAATTTAAGGGGTGGAATTTTCTACCCTTAATTTTAAAATTCTTAATGTGAACCGATTTAAAAAATTCAAAAGCTTTCCTGAGGTAAAAAATAAAGCCTGATTGAATTACAATGTCAGATAGAAGCTAAATTGATTGTTTAATGTGTTGGAGCTAATTTTTTATTGAAGGGTTGTTTTCATTAATTTTAAGGTGGCATCAATGGATTTATAAGGGCAATTTACCCTTAAAATAAAAAATTGGTGCACATCGAATAAATTTTTGTATCACTTTTATTTAGCATGGAAATCCCATACGAGAATTTTTATGCGATTTTTAGGTTTGAGACCCCCAGAAGGGTTGAAAAAAATCATCGAAAATTCTTTACCAAGGTCATAAACAATTAAAGGTGTCTCAGCAATTAGGGTACAAAGTTACAAAGCTCCACAAATAACACTTCATTGCAAAATCCATGACCGAAAATGAAACACCAATTGTGACTCAATCTGTAGTTCATTATAGTGTATGTATTATAGTGCTAGAAGTGTGAAAAATATCATTCTTAATAAAAATTAGGGTAATATTTCATGTAATTTAATTAAAATCATTGACATTACCAGTACACATACCCATAAGCCTCTATAATAATTTTTATTTGTTTTGGTTCTGTTAAAAGTTAAAAATTTAAAAATATAACATTGTAGCCCCATAAGGAATTACCACATTGAACGTAATTCCTGATTAAAAGCAGATATTTATGTGAAAATATTTATGTAGGTCCTTGCAAGTCCCAGAAACAATAATCCAACATAAAAATTAAATTATGTTTAATATTTTTTATTTTATTGTGAAATTAAAATTTGAAGTGAGAGTTTTGAATTTCCCACCAAAACTCTCGACCAATCAGAGCGCTCAAAAAAATCAACAAACTTTGAACCTGGTTCAACTCGGTGGTTCAACTAAACCTGGATCACTTATGGGTGGAGCTTACGGTCAAGATTTTGAACCTGGATCAAATCCTGAACCTGGTTTAGTTGATCCGAGTTTGAACCAGGTTCAAATAACGGTGGAGCTTACGGCCCTTAGTGGGGTTGATGGGAGAAGAGCCAATGTTAAACCAAGCAGACATATTTCGCCTCGATTACAACCTCTCAAAATAGCCAACGTAAATCAAATATATATTATAACTAAATGCTTATATTAAAATAGATATCAACGTTGGGACACATATTTATTTATAAATATAACAGCATTACGTCACATTGAATTTTGTTAAGTTATTAAAGTGGAAATTTTATTGAAATAGATTTTAATATATTAATTACCCCTAGTTGACAAGTTACGGCTAAGCTCGTAATCTTATTACCTCTAAAATACATCTTATTTCCTCTTCGCTCAAAGTGAGGATGAAATTGAGACAGAATTTCAAACATTTTATACTCAAAAAGAGGAAATAATACGTAATCTCATCTTTTCTCCCTTTTAAAATGGTGTAAAATAGGAGGAAATTAGACGAGAGGAGAATTTAATAGCGAAGAAAAGGTGATTTTTTTTTTTTTTTTTTTTTTTTTTCAACTCGGGTAAAATATATATTTGGAAAAAACTGCATATTGACTTCGACTTGATTAATTTTGAATAAAATTTTAAATATTATTAAAAACCTCACTCCGTGAATTTAAGACGTTAAGTGTGTCTCACATTAAGACGTTAAATGTGTCTCACATTAACGTGCGGTGTGAAGTGAGCCGCGTAATTTGAGTCTCGGATTGCCACTCAGAATGTCAGGTTGTCACTCACCGTGCTAAATATAACTCGCCAAATGTCGTGGACCACACAGTCATATGGGGGCAGTTTAGAGAATATCGTGGAATTTACTCACTATTAACGTCCCTTCTGTCTTTTTACCTCCTATTTTGCAGCATTTCTCATGAAAAAAATGGATTACATCTGTTTAGAATGCTAATTATTTAAATGAATTTTACAACAGTTTTATGATTAAAATATAACATTGAAAATTTCGTTACATATATTTTTTTTTAATTCTAAAATATATTAAAATTCATTTCATTATAAAATAAATATATATATATATATATATATATATTTTAAATTAAAATGCATATATGAAATCATGTAAATTATTAATGAATTTAATTGTAATTAAAATGAAAACAAAAATATTAATATATAAAATTAGCCGTTATCATTAAAATAAGACTTGCCAAAGTAATAAAAGTTACAGTGTCATTTTCACGTATTACTCAACTTAAATATCTTAAAATAGGAATTATGAAAATAAATTTAAAAAAATAACAAATGAAGACCTTTTATGAAATGAAAAGTTTTCCGTCGAAAAATATTTGCCCATGTTATTATGTAGCAAGCAGGGACAATATTCACACTGACCGAAGTGTACAAGGTAGATGTGATACAATGACTAGCGCAGTACTTTATCAATATAAAGTGAAAGAAAAAAAAATACATGATAAATATTTCACCATGCATGTAATACAAAATACTTCAGATAATTTTTTACTTTACTTTGCATGTAAAAGAATATTCTTAACTACTGTACAATAATAAAAACGTTGACACTTCTTACACAGTAAAACACCATTAAACCATCAACATTTTAAATATATAAAAATAGTATTTAACACCTTTTTTCAACAGTAAAAGTAAATTAAGTTATAATTTAGTATCTATGTTTTTAAAAAGAAGGATGTTAAATGAGCTACTGAAAGTGCGATAATTTTGTGATCTTTGATGTCGAACGACGACGTCGCAGTTGCCGCCAAAGTGACGCTCGTAGCTTCCGCTCTTCTGCTTTATGTTCGTCTGAGTGTTGACGTGGCCCTTCGTCGCCACAAACTACTTAGACAACATTTTATTATACACTTCTGGAGAGGGTGAATGATACCAATGCATGGTTTGAAAGATAGAGCCATAAGGTAAAATGCAGGTCTGTAAATTCTAAAAAATTAACATGTCCAGTGTATCAATATAATAAATATATAATACAATATTTTAGTTATGAGTTTTATATGATATCATAAAATAAAATAAAAATAGTTATTTTTATTTATCATTGAATATAAATATATTATTTTAGTTTTAATAATAACTATTAAAACAAATAATTATGTGTCAGCAGTGTAAAATATAAATAATTTTCATTTTTTAATTAAAGCCATTTAAATGTAATGTACAATCACGTTTGGGTAAATTAATTATGCACTTGCGTGTAAATTTAAAAGTGTAATATATTTTAATTATTTTCAGTCTCACCAATTTGTATAAATAACGTCATTTAACTTTTTAAATTATCTTTCAAGACAAAATAATTTTAATTTCAATAGCGAGAGAAAAATAATGAAGTTTCACTCATATTGGATTAAAACAATTCAATTTTTTTAATATTTTAAATATTAATGTGGATAAATTTTCTTCAAAATTGTAGTACATATAATTTTCAAACGAGCACTTTTAATGAAAAGAGAAAATGGATGCAGATACTTACGTTAGGGAGTGTAAAATGCAAATCTGTATAATTTTATTACAGAAACCAATAATATGAATTTTTTAACATACGAACATAAGTATTAAATAATTATTCTTTAGCTTTATATGTAAAGATATTCTATCTTGCTAAAGATAAGTTATCATACTCGTCATATTAATATGTTAAAGACATTGAAATGAAATTAAATTGATACAGACCTCAAATTATAGTCATGCAGTCACCAAATGTTGTTTGTTTATAATCAACATTCGTATCATTTTTATTCGTGCGCGGTGCGACCGTGCGAAGTTGCGCTGCAAAAAATGTCCTTGCTGACGTCACAACTATGAGCCAGTCCCGACGTCCGCGAGGACTTTGTGATGTATTTCTTACTTAAATTTGCACCGCCATTTCGCACGCCTGCATCGCGCGTAGAGAAAAATTATAAATGCTAATAATGTTGATTATAATTTACTCTAGCAACACTTGGTGTCTAATGGAGTATCGACCTCATTTTTTATTATTGCAGAAATGGATAGAGGCTGAAAAGTTATGCTACACTGATTTTTTTCAAATTTTTTAGAGCCCGGGAAGTATTTTTAAAACATTATTGAAAGTGCTTTTTGTGACGTCACGCGGTGGCAAATACTATCTTTTTCTTAAGAAGCGGCGTCTCGTGACATCACAAAAAGAACTTTCAATATTTTTTTTAAAAATACTTCTCGGGCTCTAAAAAATCTAAAAAAAAAACGGGGTACCATAACTTTGCATGCTCTATCCATTTCTGTATTAAAAAAAATTGAGGTCGGTACTCCATTTAAAAATTGAGCTGCTGTATGGAAGTACATTTTCTCGTAATAAAAATATGTATGAAAACGAACAATAAACTGAAAGTTTGTCACGACGGGAGATTCTGAGAGATCACATTTAGATGTGACGACGCGAGTGTTTCCGGTGGTTTAAGTGTCCACATTTCTCTCTGTCGTGCACATGTCACATCAGCTAAGTGTGTGTGGCTGAAATTTAGATCGAACGCAGGGGAGTAGACTGCAGTTTGACTTGCAATAAGACGGGTCACAGACATGTCAACGCTTCCTGAGAGCAACAATGTTCTTGGGCAATAAAAAATGTTATAATACACTTAGGAAGGTGTTTTGTTTTGATTGCATAACTTGAGTTTCGAAAAGCCCTCAAATTTAGATTCTGATTTTTTACAGTTCGATTATAAGACAAAGGACAAAAGGGAGATTGATATTTTATTTTTGTAGAAACGCTTCATTACCACACATTCTTACAATGACGACTTTCAAAATATTTAGCTTGGTGGAACACTTGGCTACATTTACATTGATTTTATTTTCAGAGACAATAGACAACACTTTGTAGTTTTAGTTCTGAAATTGTAGCTCGTAAAATTAATAGACCGGCGAGAGACCAAATTTAGAAATGTATTGTTGCAGACTTCACTCTTTATTACAACTTTGCTGTGAAATAGTTGACGAAATCTTTGTAATAATATTATTTTAGTATTTAAAAACTTAATACTAAACTTATTTTAGTATTTTAGTATTATGTATTAAATAGCTTATTTATTTTATAAATTTTAACAATTCAATTAAACAGACATTTTTTATATAAGTTTTTAATTTTAATAAAACTGTTTTAGAAACAAATACTTATATAAATAATATAATATAATCAGGGAGGTTATTACATTTTTATATAATTATTTTATCAAATATTTTTTTTTATTAAATATATATCGTCACATGTAGCTAACTTCTGTTAAAATGAAATCCTTCAATATCTGGAAATGCTTGTTCTGTTAATTCATTTTATTTATTCCCTATTGGGTAAATCTGCGTAACAAATTTGAATCACAAAACCTTCAAAAACCCCAACTCCGTCGTTTCGTGGACTCTTCCAGAACGGTGCACAATCACGGCCTCACAATCCATCATCCTGGCAACCTGTGAATGAGGGAAACGTAGAAACCTCGGCAAGGATGGACGCCACAGCTTTTGTCAATGAACTAAAGCCAGAGGAACCACATGGGTGAAAAGCGTTACGATTTGAAAAACGTGTTTATATATATATATATATATATATATATATATATATATATTTTTTTTTTTTTTTTTGAAGATGGTCGGTCATCCACCAAATACCAACCAAACTTGGCGTGTCTTGACTGATTGATTATCGAGAATCCGTCATTGTATTATTTCACACTGTTTTTATCTTTTATTAAGAGTAGGTAAATAATTCAGAATATATCGAGTCCAATTCTTTTTAACAATATCAAACTAATTTAGGTATAAACATAACTTTGGTATTTAATCCACACAAACTTTTATTTTTTTTTTTTTTTTTAACTTCATAAAAAAACTCTTACTATGATCAAAAGATTTTATAACTAAATGATATTTATTTTGTTAAACACATAAAAACTATGAAGTTATTTCTGTGATATAAAAAACTCTGTGAAGTTCTATAATGTACGTTTGGAATTTAGCCATTTGACCCCACATTTAAATCACCTACACTTTTTACGTGTTAATCCAAGAGAAGCCACCCAGCATCGTGTTTATTAGTTGTTGTTATTTGTGTCCACAGACCGTGTGTCTTCATAACCGAGATTATGGAATGTATATTTAGCTACTGATATATTGCACTGGAAATAGACTGCATTTAAAAAGAGACACAAATGTTTTGTTTACTAATGGAGTGAAATATGTTGAAAAAATTTTGATCACCGAATTCAAGCAACGTGGGTAAAAAAAAAAAACAAAAATCATGCTTTAACGGGGGTAATTTTTTACACTTTTCTATTGTATTTATCCTGGCTTTACACATTGCACGGCGTTAATTTTATTCATTTAAGCTTTTGAATTGTTTGACAATCGTATTTTTTGCTCGTTTCTGTTCCCGATAATCGAAAATACATTTGCACTTAAATGTAAAGAATAATGTTACCAATTAGTCAGGCTATGTTTAGTTTCCAGGTATTAAATAGCTTCCCATAATTAGATTATGCGCTCTTATTTGAAGGATACATACAAATCAGCACTAAATAAGTGTTTAATGGAATTTATAACATTATAGTTTTCTCAATACAACAATAATATGTTGCTAAAATTCACAAATTTTTTTTTATTTTACTAAATCACCATCTCAAGGTAAGGCAATTACTTGTTTTATTTTTTTTCCTTATAAAATGTCAACTACACTTGATGGTGTGAATATCAAATTTTTTTGTAGTGATGACTGATGAGTGATGAGTAAACAAAATGACAATTATTATCTAAATTAAATAATATACTAATTATTAATAGAAAACAAAAACCACGTTTCCCACCCAGGGGTAAATCGTTGCGCTTTTCCACTATGTGGTTCCTCTGGCTTTGAACCATTGCGCTTCCGGTTCATTGACAAAAGCTGTAGCGTCCATCCTGGCTGAGGTTTCCACGTTTCCCTAAGCCACAGGCAAATGCCGGGATGGATTTGCAAGGCCGTGGCCGCCCCCATTTCGGAAGAGCCCGCGAAACGCTCAAGTTAGGGTTTCGGAAGGTTCGGGGTTTCAAATTTCAAAGTAGTATGTAATTATTAAATATAAGTACCTAATAGGGTTTGATTAAAAATTAAAAAAAAAAAAAAATTGAAAATTAATGTTATTTTTTTCTCATTTATTTTTCATTGAGTTATTTATATATATAATATAATCCAAATAACTTATTTATAAAACATATAATAATTATATTAATTAGATATCTTAAAAGTAGTGTTTTTATTAATTATCTAAGTTCAATAATCAAATAATATTACTTCCCTAATAAACAAAGAACAATGCAATACACATAATAATTACAAATATTTAAACAAGATATTGAAATATTTTCTCACTTACAAACTCCCCATTTAATTGCGCGAGATTGCAATACCTCAATTAAATCGTGCGACTACATGGAATAGCTACAAGGGGCGATCTCCAAATAACTCGCTCTTGTAACTCGCGACATTTGGACGAGAGCCACCAAATAAAACGACACAAAAACTACCTACAGTCAAATTTATGTAACATTCCTACCGGAAGAAGCCGGAAGTAATAGGTTTCTGGTTGTCTTGTTCATGTCTGAGTCTTGAAAACATGTTAGTACTCTTTTTACGAACCTATAGCTAAAATTTCAAAATGAAAATACGAATAGGAAGTCCAGAAACCTTTCACTTCCGGTGTAATATTAAAATAATTTGACTGTATCTTCATCTTAGCAAAGTATTTATAAAATTCTAAAAGAACGTCTTTATTAACTTGAAATTTCTAGCTTATTATTTCCTTAATGTAATAGCCACTATTTGACTTCTTTCATCTATTAATGAATTATAGTTTCAGTTTTATAAATAATATATTATAGTATTATATAGAGCGATTTATATAAATAGAACAAAAGTATTATTAGATTTAAATGTCAAACATAAAACTTGATGGTCAGGATTATTTAATTTTGTGTACACCTCGAGACATCACGAACGTTAAGTTTGGAACTTTAAGGTAGAGATAACACGGATCAGCTGGCCCAATGATAAAAAAATCCCATTCATGAAAATTATGAAAAAAAAAATTAAAATGTTCTCCTCTACATCCCCTATCAGTAGGTAAAATATCAGGTATACAAAAACGAACTAGTTTTCGAGTTATTAATTTTTAAAGTTGACTAATTTAACATGGAAGTTCCATTTCTCCATGTTAAATTAGTCACCTTTAAAAATTAATTAATCGAATACTAGCTCGTTTTTGTATACCTGATATTTTGCCTAATATATACTGATAGGGGATGTAGAGGAGAACATTTTAATTTTTTTCAAAATTTTTAGGAAGGGGATTTTTTTAGCATTGGGCCAGCTGATCCGTGTTATCTCTACCTTAAGATCACTCAAAACCATGTGAGTAATATCCTCTCATCCTAAGAGATGTCGTCCGAGGGTCTATCAAGGTCTCCGACATTTCCTGTCCATCCTTCATCCCTGTCTATAAGTTCTACATATATATTTATATTATAAGGTTCTACTCTTGATTAGACATGTTACACATACGAAAAAATAGGTATGAAATTATAACACCACACCTCCATAGACTATGACAATAACAAATTCACTCACCCAAATTCAATATTATATTTGAATTTGAGAGTTAAGGCGGATTCATATGGCGACAACGGCGATGCGACGCGATTTTAACGTAAAAGCTGTGAAATCCTATGCGGCGGCGAATTCGCCGGTAATCGCGTTAATTACGATGCTCTTTTTCTTTTAATCGCCAAATATGGCGGCCAATGGATATTACAGCAAGTGCGCATTATTCGCGTCGCGTCGCATGGTAAAAAATCGCCATGTAAATCCACCATTACTAATTCTTTATAACATTCCAAATCACCCAATATAATATATATTCACCCACATAATATTATTTAAAGTTGCATTTAAAACATAAAAACGTGCCATATAAAAATTAATATAAAATTTAATCTCTCCGTGAAGACAATTTGTTCAAAAACTGAGTGCCCCTGTCTGATTATGCAACCTGCTTTGTTTTGCTGACTGACAAGTTGCATAATTCTAGGAGATGTCGGTCTGAACAGAAATGTTATTAGTGTGTTCTTACTCGTCGCCTTGTAAATTTTACCACTACCAACCTAGCTTGTTAAGCAAAGGAAAATTAAATTATAAAAAATACATATTCTCTCTAATATTTTATATTAAAAAAAAACAGACACGCACTTCCATAAATCAATTTATCCCAGTATTTACCTAGTTGTGCCTAAGGAAACCATGGAAACTTCAATCACGTTGGAATTTGCTGTAACATTTATTGACTTTGGATCTGCTGCTCATCAATCTACTACCGATGCACGAGTTTGTTAGTTATAATCATAATATGGAAAAATTTGACACTTCCTGGATCCGAACTCACGATCGCACATTCCACTGCGTCAAGTACCCACACATAATGTATACGTTGTCTCACATGTTACCAAATCCACATAATCCATTAGTCCCAAATGTTTCTCATCATAAGAAACTGCGTGAGGTCCCTCAAGTCGATGTCGTCACGTTCGTTGGCTTAGACTGCAGTATAATTCACGACAATATCGTTACCACCCTGGGGGTTAGTTACTTGACATAAACTACTGTGGTGACATATTTTCATAATATCAATCTAAGAAGTGGTCTTTACTGTATGGTGATAGATTTTAATTACCGATTTCTGTATACGGATCACGACAGCCTTAATTACATTAGAATTTATTTACATTAAAAAATAAATATATTATTTTAAATTGATTTAATTAAAATATTTAAAAAATAAAAATTTAAAAAATAATTATAATTAATTAAATAAAATAATAACTAATAAATAATTTTTTAATTTATTGATGCAATGTAATTATTTTGCACTATTTTAAAATCTTAATAAATCTTAATATTTTAAATCAAAAACCTTTTAAATAAATCATTCTAGTAAACCGTGACAGCATAGAATACCTGTCTGTAGACACTATGACGCCAGCTCCAGACAATCTAGACTGAATGGCGGCATCCATAAGATCATTAATATTTATTTTCAAGATGTCCGCCGCGCGCAGTACAATCCACACCTACAAGCTAAGATTTGTAATACTGTAGCTAAATGCCTGCCTATAAACATTGCGGTAGTAACGTTTGTAAGTTCTCAAAGTGTATATTTTCTCCCAGATAATAATTCACATAAAGTCTGGTGACAGCCCCCCCCCCCCCCCCTCGTGCACAGACAGGATGTGAGCGGCGTGTTAGACGAACTGTCAAAACAGAAACTGATACTTTGGCACAAAATAACCAATTTTCTACTTAGCTGGGGGTAATTGAAGGGGATGTCTCTATCTCTCAGAAGCATAATACATGTAACCTTAAAATTTGGTGAATGATATAGATTGTTATTGTCTTAAAACTCTTTAAAGTTATTAATTTTTTAATTTACCGCATATTTTAAATATGTTTATAATTCGCTTTTACTTTTTTTTTTATAATTTATAATCTAAATATATGAATTGAAGATAAAACATAATAACATTCTTTCTAATATCGTATATAGCTTGTATTGTATTATAGTGTTTTCATTTCATTTTATATTGTAGTAATTAAGGGTTTTTATTTAACAATTTTTGCATCAATTTAATGAAGAGGGCTGGAAACTCTACATGAGAAGTTATTTTATTTTCAGGATACCTCATTTACTGTTGAGAGATTTATTTATTCTTATAATAATACAAATATTATTCCTGAAAATTAAACGAGAAGGATAATATTTAAATAAAATATAATTGTATTAAATCAATTAGTTAAATTACTTTATTCACTTTTATCATATTAAAAAATATAATTTAAAATATAAAATAATGAAAACAAACATAATACATTTTTAAAATTCTGTTAACCATTTTAAAGGAAGCAATTAGTTGAACTAAAGAGCTATAATCACAACACCGCGGGAGGCTTCAGTCAAGTCACGTCACTAAGGTTCAATTTGACATTCATTAAGATTGAAAACAGACCTAACGTCCTCCACGTCTGAAGATATCAAATGTCACATCTGGGAATCTCTTCAGCCATCTGCGAGGAGATTTGAATGCTTGCAGATATCCGCACTTTGAGACGTAGCTCTTAACACATAATTTATTGTAAGGGCTCTATTACCATGCAGTTAGCATTACAAGAATTTCACACGTAGTGTCAGGTTTTATACTTTGGGATGATGTATAGCAAGAGTAACTAAATAATATATTTGTACATTATATTCAAGCATTATTATTCGTAATTACTTTAACCAAGTTGAGTTCATATATAACCTTTAAGTGTGCCAGTTAGAGAGTGACTGATTTCCATCAATTGTCGACCATCCAGACTGAGGTTTCCATGGCTTCCTCAGTCATAACGAGGTAAATAATGGGACCCAAGTGTATCTTTTATTAATCTCTCTAATTTTGTACCATTTCCGAATGAAAAAGGAGGAGAAAACACAAGATTACGTTTTGTTTCTTCTTTCTGAGTATGAAATATAAGAAATATTGTTTCAAGTTCATTGTCACTGCCCGAGGAGGAAATGGGAGGTTTCCACGGTTCTCTCAGTCAAGCTAGTTCGTTGTTACTGGTGATTTAATCTAATAAGTCTGGATCAGAGATTCTTTAATTTAATGAAAACTACAAAATGTTGTCAAAATAAAACCCAATAAAACCACTTCTAATTTTCATATATACCATGCTGGGAAATATAATATAAATGGTAATAATGATGTCATTTGGAACAAGAAAAGAAATAATATTTACTTTGCTTTAAGAATGCAATTTAAAAGTTAAAATTTAAATAAAATTTTTAAAACTGTTTTTTTTAATTTTTAAAATTTGATTATTTTTTAATCTGTTATTTTACATTTTATTATATAATTTTTGTTTTAAGAAGTAACTAATTAATAAATATTTGTTAATATTATTAATAAATTTAACGCAAACCAAGAATATAGATACAACGTAAAATAATACCAATCATCGCTATGTTGTTAATGAAGATTGAAGTAAATAATTTTTTCATAGTATGTAAAATATAATAATTAAATATAAAATATATATTAAGGGTAAGGTAACGCCACCAATGTTAAAAAAAATCCCTCTCACAAAAATTCTGAAAAAAATTTAAAATGTTCTCCTCTATACCCCCTATCAGTACCTAAAATTTCAGGTATACAAATACGATCTAGTTTTTGAGTTATAAATTTTTAAAGTTGACTACTTTAACATGGAGAAATGAAACTCCCATGTTAAATTGGTCAATTTTAAAAATTCATAACTCAAAAACTAGATCGTATTTGTATACCTGATATTTTAGCTACTGCTAGGGGGTGTAGAGGAGAACATTTTAAATTTTTTTCAGAATTTTTGTGAGAGGGATTTTTTTTAACATTGGTGGCGTTACCTTACCCTTAAGTAATGCAGTTTAATAAATATGTTATAATGTTCTGTCCCTTACTGTTATCAAAGTTTGAATGGTAATTGAGACTTACACTTGAAATTCATCTATTTGTTAAACTCCCTACATATTAACAATGAATCCGTCACACAGCAATCTCATGTGTGTCGGTGTCTTTCAAGAGTCCGGTGAGAAGGCTGGACAAACACCGGGAGTCGAGCGACCATCTGCCGGTGTCAAGTCTGTCAAAACATCGCACTGTCTTTGAAGTCAATGTAAGGAGACACTACTTGCTGATTGAATTAACATGTGTGATGAATAAACTCATATTCTTTACATGACTATTTATTTCAAATAGGCGAGTAAAGGAATTATTATTAACAATATATTCCAATTGTTAATTATATTTCTATTTGCAATGGGCACGCCAGGGGGTAATATTCGTACATGAAAAATATTCCATTATATCTGCATGCATTATCTTCAGATAATAATTCGAAGCATTGTTATTTGCATCGATCTTAATAGGAGAGTCGTGAGTTCGATCCCAGGTACCTCAGGATTTGTACATGGTGGTGCTAAAGAATAACACTCCCGAGTTGAAATGAATTTCATCTTTTATTCGCTCATATCAACCTCTCTTCTCGTCTAATTTCCTCCTATTTTGAACCATTTTAGAGGAAAAATACGAGATTACGTGTTTTCACTCTTCTCTTGAGCATAAAATATTATAATATAAAAGAAGAAATATAATAATATATAATATAAATATATATAAATTTTATCTTAATTTTCTTCATTTTACCTTCAATTTGAGCGAAGAACTATGATGTGTTTTAGAGGTAAAAAGGTTAGGTTTAGACGTGTAAAGGAGAGTTGAAGACGTAATTTTTCAATTAAATCATATTCAAATATTGAAGAAAAAATCTAATTGATATTAATGAATAAAGGAGTGAACTAAAAAAATATATCGTGTGTATAGCAAGAAGCATCATAAATCAAACTAGAATTACACTCAGATAAAATTAATGAACAACTTGCGTGATTTTTTTTAAAATTTAAATTTCGGTTGAGGACCTTGAGTTATGTCTTCGTTTTTTTCAAGAAAGACGCCTCCAGCATCCTTAAAATTGTGCTAATTACTGTGACGTCATTTTCATGTAATCAATTTCCCTCTTCTTGTTAATGTATTTACATATCAGTAATGTCAAAATACTTTGCACTTCTATCTTAAAGGAACAAATTAAGGGTAAGGTAACACGCCCAATGTAAAAAAAAAAAAACTCACATGAAAATTATGACAAAAAAACAAAATTAAAATGTTCTCCTCTACATCCCCTATCAGTTTATATCAGGTATACAAATACGATCTAGTTTTGAGTTATTAATTTTAAAATTCACTAATTTAACATGGAGGAATGGAACTCCCATGTTAAATTAGTCAACTTTAAAAAATAATAACTCGAAAACTAGATCGTTTTTGTATACCTGATATAAACTGCTAGGGGATGTAGAGGAGAACATTTCAAGTTAAATATGTTTCATAATAATTAAGTGTGGAAATATTTTTTTTTTCTTTAGGCGTGTTACTAATTACTATTTATTTATCCTACTGTGAAGAATGATGTAATTATTATAATGTATAATTAATCCTTAATACAAAATGCAATATTTTTTCCTCTCCAAAAGACATTAAATTTAATTTAATCAATTAACTCCTTAAGGTTGTAGTCGTTATTATATATTATTAATTAAGAAATAAATAAAACAAATTAATTTAATTAATATTTTATTTTTTATTAAAAATTTGTACAATTATTGACAATTAAATATTTTTATTTAAATTTTAATTAATTTTTATTTAAAAATTATACCTACTTAAAATTTTCGTAATTGTCTGATATGAACATTTGATAATTTGAGCAATTATTATTAAACATGTAGAAAGAATATTTAACAGTTAAACATTGCATTAATTTCCAAGATATAATATTTTACATTTCATTAAATTTTAATACAAATAGCATACATCAATAATTATAACATAACAAGCAATAATAGATACGCATCTCTGTTAGCTCATATCAATTTTATCCACATATTTTAGTACGTATACACATACTGTTCAACATTTTATACAGCATTTAGAGTATATGAAACAAATTATAATAATTTTTAAACCATTAATTTTTATTTGTATAAGAACAATATAAATTATAATAGTCAATTTTTAATATATTGAATTATAAATACATAATTATAGATATTTTCATTAGAAAATTAAATTTTCTTTTTTAAAATTTTTTTTCATATAAAATGCTGTGAAATAATCATAATATACCAGAAACAGAAAAAAGTGCAGTATCAAATTTTTAAAGTACATTTTTTAAATAAGATCAATATTTTTAAACATTATAATTTCAGCTCATTAATTTGTTAACAAAAATTTAAAATGTCTAAATAATGAGCATCTCATTGTGATTTATTGTATTTTCGATTCAATATTATTATAACCCTCTTTAAACAAATACAGTAAGCACTAAGTGTTTATAATAACAAAAAACTAAAATTTTGTTTTCCTTATTTGATATTATAATAACTATACTATATGGTACAGAAAGGACACTTACCATAGTTTATAATTACAATCAATTGCGAAGAAAATTTTATGATTGAAGGCACTTCAAAGGAAATATAAAAATCATGTCAGTGCATTATAGAACTCGTTTAAAATTAATTATAGAAAATTATTTTTGAGCATGTTATTTGAGCTTTAATAAAATTGTGTTAATTAAAATATTATGTACACTCGTCGCCTTGGAAAATTTCCCTTTGCGGTCTTGTTAATCACCATTCCTCGTATAAGAATAGCACAGGACATGGTGATTAACAAGGCTGCAAGTGGGAAATTTTCCAAGGCGACGTGTGTACAATAAATACTGACAGTCATTATAGTAATTATAATTATTCAGCTATTATGGAGTATCGACCTTAATTTTTTTTATTGCAGAAATGGATAGAGCGTGCAAAGTTATGCTACCCTGATTTTTTTCAGATTTTTTAGAGCCCGGGAACTATTTTTAAAAAATTATTGAAAGTCCTTTTTGTGACGTTACGCGGCGGCAAGTCCTATATTTTTCTTAAGGAGCGGCGCCTCGTGACATCACAAAAAGAACTTTCAATAATTTTTTAAAAATAGTTACCGGGCTCAAAAAAATCTGAAAAAAATCAGGGTAGCATAACTTTGCACTCTCTATCCATTTCTGCAATAAAAATTTTGAGGTCAATATTCCATTATTTAATATATAATTATTATTATTTACAAAAAGTTTCCCATATATAGTCCGCAATCATTTTTACATCTCATTATTTAACAAATTATGTGACAATAGTTTGAAAACTCCCTGATATGCAGGCTTAATTATCATAATTATGTATGATAGATTAAAGCTCATTGGGTGAGTATATTATAAAATAATGCTAGTCTTTACTATTTTGTAATATGGATGTAATAAAAATAGTTCGTATTATTAAACAAACTTTATATATAGTCACCATGTCACAATATAAGACACCACGTCTCAGTGTTAGGAGCCACGTCTCAAAGAAAGAAAAATATCCACATAATCAACACGAGCAAGGAAGGGTGGAAACCACAAAGGCACCACGAAACGAGGATCCACGTCACATTGAAGACACGTCACAAATCAATAAGCACCACGTCACGTGTTTGCAACGTTACCCAGTAAGTCATTACATGGTTTTAACGAAATTCCACGTCTACGATGATTCTCGCCACGTCTTAAACTAAGAGGCACCACGTCAAGTTGTGAAAGGCACCACAGATAACGAGGCACTACGAAGACACCAATTCCTACACTTTGTGGGATCATTTGATCACTCGTCAAGGCATCACGTCAGAAAGAACTCGAACTTTATGTCTTCATACATTTGTCACCACTTTTCACAGCAGTGTTATCCACGTCACTAATAGACCCCACGTGGTTGAAGACCCCACGTCAGAAATAATTCGTAAATGATATCTTCATCACGTCTTACACGAGGAATTTCCAATTGTCACACTTGACGAAGCTCCACGTGAGAGACCCCACGTCAGTACTCGCACTTGACTTCCTCGTCTCTGACGTGGTGCTGAGGACTGATACTCTCCACGATGAGACTCAGACAGTCCAGGCTTGACGTGGCGTTGTCTGCACCCGAGCTGCCTCCCCCCTCCTGACCTGAAAACACGAGGAAGGGCGTTACAAACAAGCAGGTAATTTTCAAAATATGGCACAGTGCATGAAGACCGAGTCTTTTTATTAGAATATTATTTTTTTTACTTGTACATGGGAGTTCTGTTCTCAAAATATATTTTTTATAAAGTTGGTATTCCATTATTTTGACAAATTTAAAATATTATTTTGACACACCTGGCTATTTGTATGTAATTTGCACCTAAAATGAATGAATCAATCATAAAAATAATTTATTTTCGTAATAAAATATTTAAAATAACATTACTTTATGTTTCGGCACAAAAATATATGTCCGCATTTTTATATTTTCACTGTTAAAAAAATACATAATTATTCCAAAAAAAAAAAATTTAGACCATTGTTCCTTAAATATAGACTTCAAAGCTGTACAAGATAGCTAAATCTTACACCTGTTTCTTATTGTTTACTTATTAAGCATAAAGAAACTTATACACTGGGGAGTACAGTAAAGCTCTGGATAGCACGAATTCGAAACTCCCTGAAGTTTCAAGAGACAACATTTATACATAACGGGACCACAAATTTTGGGGGGCGGTAAGAAGGGTACCCAGTTTGCTAAAAAGTTGAAGCATGCACCATATGATAACTGTGTTTAGAGGTAACATTCATGCTGACTCGAAGTGTATACAAATGTATAATCACAGTCTATAAGTATCACTGTATTACCTGTATCGTTCTCTCAAGCGCAGTCTATATTTGTAAGGTCTAATAGCGCCTCAATTCGTCTCCTGCTGCACCCTAATAGCCGAGAGCGTCCCATGTGACACTTTGACTGATTTCCAGTCGTATCGGTGTGGAGTGACGATTCGTAAACTGTGGTGGTGACTTCGTTAAATTGGGGGACGTTAGTAGGTGGTGTTATATGATAGTTTCCATTTTTTTATACTATTAGAAGAGAAATTTAATATTGATGAAATGAATGATTAATTATTATTGGTTAATTGCAATCTGATATCAAAATGTTATGTTTTATAGGAAACACTTGCTATTTGGTTTAATTTTAAGAAATTTTACCTTGGTATGGCAGCAACAATCATTTACAATAAGAACAAAACTTATTTTGATCACTCTCGTGTAAGAAAAACATAATAATTATTTGTTGAATTTTTTTAACTTTATTATTACTATTATTATTAATTACTACAATAAGCTCCCAAGTGTTATAAAGTGCATCCAAAGTGATAAGTTATTCCACGCAAGTGTCAAGGATATGTTACTTAAAAAATGTTTTTATAGCGTGAAGAGCTACATGGACTATAACTTTGAATTAACATAAATTATTGTCTGTTTAAACTATTAATGTAAATAATTAATTACTCCTGTGGCTTACTTGCCTACATGACCTGTCTTACTAACCTCAACAAATATCTATCTTGATATATTGATTGTAGGAGAAATGGACTGAATTAAGAATTTTGAATTATTTCAAATTAAAAAATTAAAATAAAATGTTTTTTTAAAAAAATGTAATTTTTTAGTATTATGTATATTTATTTAATTAAATATTTTTATTAACAAATAAAATTGAGATCCATAAACGCAAGAAATTTACTCATTATATTAATTTGATAATTTTTTTATCAATCAATCAATAAATTATAATATGCTATTTACTTTTGTAATTAATTAAGATGGTATACTTCAAAAAAATTAATGTGCAGAGTTCATAGACTATTAATAATAGTCTATGTAATGTTTCGAAAGGAATACATCAATTAAAATGTACTGTAAATTACGTAGAGAGAGAGATGAATATTATTGAATTACAATTTATTAGGAATTTGTATTTGACACATACAAATTAAGCCTATAAAACCATTAGAAGACACATTAAACTATGTTTGTATTATTTTTGTTTTGCTGCCATAAAGCTTTTGTTTCCACGACTTTATCAAAGACAAAGGCATCACATTTTATTACACTGGGGACAGTATCCAGGGGACAATGTTATAGGAGGTAAGACAGAAAGATGGCCGTAGTTGAAAAAATACATCTTCAACTCATCTTTTACACGTCTAAACCTAATTTTTTTACCTCTAGCTATTTATTTTAACTAATCAATACTGTTGCACATAATATTGTATTGTATTTCATTTTGCTCAATAAACAGTTATTATTATTATTATTATTATTATTATTATTATTACATCTTATTTCCTCTTCGCTGAAATTGAGGATGAAATGGAGGCAATATTTCTAACATTTTAGGCTCAAGAAGAGGAAAAGATATGTAATTTCGTCTTTTCCCCTTTTTTTTCTGTAAAATAGTTCAAAACAGGAAGGAATTTGTCAAAAAAAGAGCTAAATAGCGAATAAAAGATGAAATTTATTTCAACTCAGGCTTTAATTTACTTTTAAAGCATTATTTTCATGATTTAGCAGTTCGAAACGTTATTATCAATGCATAAGCCTTTGATCTTTTAATTCCTTTCTAAATATCCCTATCTACTATTCATGTATTTGAATTTCAAAATGCAAACATGTGTGCTACCTAACTACCTACAGTTAGAGATTGTCCTTGCAGTATATCTAAAAATACTTGGCGATGTTTTGGGTAATGAATATGCCTGGGAGATAAAATCTATGTCAGAAACGTGGGGAGAGAGAAAGAGAGAGAGAGAGAGAGAGAGAGAGAGAGAGAGAGAGAGAGAGAGAGAGAGAGAGAGAGAGAGAGAGAGAGAGAGAGAGAGAGAGAGAGAGAGAGAGAGAGAGAGAGAGAGAGAGACTGGGGGTGACTCAAAGAGGGGATTATTTTGTGACTTGTGGATGCAAAAAAAAATGTCTCTGGATTAACAATATTCCTCTGTGTGGTCTATTTTTGTATGTCTTTATATTAACGTTCCAGTGCTTGAAAAATGACAGTAAATTTTAAGACTCTTCCTGTGGCAGTAAAATTTAGTTGAAGTAATATTTGGCATGATTATTTATGACAAAAAACAATTTTTTTTGTTGTTATTTTTTTTTTACAATATTTTTATTTATTTTTATTAATAATTTAAAAGAGCAGTGTATTTTATGTATGTATTAAGAATTAATTTAAAATAATATTTTTTGTTCTCCATTATGTACATGTTGTATATTTCATTGAAATATTGTAAGATAAATTTCAAAGTAATTTCTTTTATTTTTGATACTGGGAGTATAAATAATGAACAATTAAATTACTTTCTTAAAAAAAATATATTTAATACATTTAACGTCAGATTATTTACATTAATAAATATTATTATTATTTTTGGGTTTCATTAATTAAATTATTTTGATAATTAAATGGCAGAGTAATTTTTTATATAATACAAAAATACATAATTACTAAATATATTTTAACTTAATTTTAATAAAAAAATATAAAGTTACTAATGAAAATGAAAATAAAGCATCCAAAATCTAGACTTAGGCCTTTCAGAGTGATTGCGTCGTACACTACTGCATTAAATTTGAGATATGTAAATTGGATAAATATGGAATAAAAATTTTAAATTTAAAATGTTCATGTAGCAGCGTGATATATCATCTCACTGATTCTGTAACATGTGAAGGACGTTCAGTAAACGCCTCTAGATTTTATTGGATATCCAAATCGGTGGTTTCATTAATGTTTACAATATAATGTTTCAAAATAAATATTGAAAACAAATAACGGTGTTGAACTTTATTCATATATATATTTTTACACATAATATACATTATATTAAAATATTGAACGATTCATTAAAAAGTAATGTAAATTGCATTTAAAACCAATACTTCAAATTAATTACATAATACCGAGTTCAAATTACCATTTTAAGAATTCACGTTTCACGAAAATCAATCCAAATTATTATTCTGTAAAACTTCCCTTAACCAAGACATGTAGATGGCTAATATCTTATTATTCCAACGTACTCTTATCCATACTATTGTCTTCTCTTTTTGACAAGATAAGTTTTCTGACTACACTTCTGAAACTCAAGAACGTTATGTGCTGGTGTTGCCCCATAGAGGCGTGTTGAACTTAAATGATTCTGGTTAATCTTACAATTCTTCCCTCAAAATTACAAAAAAAATTACTCTTGGAGTTCTGGTAAATCATCCGGAGGTAACGTTCGTGATGTCCCGAGGTGTACACAAAATTAAATAATCCTGAACATCAAGTGTAATGTTTGACATTTAAATCTAATAATACTTATGTTCTATTTATATAAATCCCTCTATATAATACTATGTTATATTATTTATAAAACTGAAACTATAATAATTCATTAATAGATGAAAGAAGTCAAATAGTGGCTATTAGATTAAGGAAATAATAAGTTATCTCATTTCTAGTTAATAAAGAAGTTCTTTTAGAATTTTATAAATACTTTGCTAAGATGAAGATAGGGAGACGTCGTTTTATTTGGTGGCTCTCGTCCAAATGTCGCGAGTTACAAGAGCTAGTTATTTGGAGATCGTCCCTTGTAGCTATTCCATCTAGTCGCACGATTTAATTGAGATATTGCAATCTCGAGCAATTAAATGCGGAGTTTGTAAGTGAGAAAATATTTCAATATCATGTTTAAATATTTGTAATTAGTTATTATGATGTTTACTAATATTATTTGCTACCTTAGGGGTTAATAGTGTTTTATTATTATTAAATTATTAAACTAAAAATAAGTATATAGTAAAAAAAGTGCCCTTAACAGTTTTGACATAATTATATACTGTATAGAGTATGAATAATTTTGAAATTATAAAAATCACTTTTTATTTAATATAAAATATTGTTTTTTTATTAATAATTTGTAACATAATAATTATTGTTATAATTGTGTATTATGGAGAGACAGACTAAAAACTTAATTTAAAAAATCTACTATAATAGTTAAATTGTTTTGAAACTACTTCTATGGCTGTTATACTCTAATATCTGTCTCAAAAAATTTCAGAATTATTGTGAATTTGCTAAGGTTTACATATTAATCAAAGGGGACTACTTATAACAGCTGATTGGCGTTATCTCTACTTTAAGTGAAATGAAAAGTATTTTTGGTCATCGGAATCAAAAAGGAACAAAAAATATTATTGTCAAACAACAATGAAATAGCTAAAAATCAATGAACAAAAATTAAATGGTGCAAAAGTCAGGTGCACCTGTGACTTTGCACCATTTAATTTTCATGTAACAGAACAGAGAAGTGCAAATAAATTTACCCCCGTGAAAGCGTGATTTTTGTTAAAAATGGTCACCTATATCTCACTCCCAGGACTAGCCATATTGCTTGACTTTAGTGATCTACCTTCACTCAACTTATTTCACTCTTTTTTTAAACCAAAACATTTGTGTCTCTTTTTAAATGCAGTCTATTTCCAGTGCAATATATCAGTAGCTAAATATACATTCCATAATCTCGGTTATGAAGACACACGGTCTGTGGACACAAATAACAACAACTAATAAACACGATGCTGGGTGGCTTCTCTTGGATTAACACGTAAAAAGTGTAGGTGATTTAAATGTGGGGTCAAATGGCTAAATTCCAAACATACATTATAGAACTTCACAGAGTTTTTTATATCACTGAAATAACTTCATAGTTTTTATGTGTTTAACAAAATAAATATCATTTAGTTATAAAATCTTTTGATCATAGCAAGAGAGTTTCTTTTGTGAAGTTAAAAAAAAAACATGTTGTGTGCGTGAATTAAATACCAAAATTATGTTACTTAAATTAGTTTGATATATACTGCATGTTAAATTGAATGGGACTCAATATATATTCTGAATTATTTACTATATTCTTTTTAATAAAAGATAAAAATTGTGGCGTATTGACGTGTTCTTGAAAGATCATCAAAGTCAAGCAACGCCGTGAATGGTTAGTAGTTGGATGGGTGACCATTTTCAACAAAAAACACGTTTCCCACCCAGGGGTAAATCGTTGCGCTATTACACTATGTGGTTCCCCTGGCTTTGGACCATTGCACTTCCAGTTCATAAACAAAATGCTGTAGCGTCCATCCTGGCTTAGGTTTCCACATTTCCCTCAGTCATAAAAGTTGCCAGGATGGATTAAAAGTCCGTGGCCGCCCCCGTTCCGGGAAAGGCACCATGCATCAAACTTGGAAGTAAAGACTTCCATGGGTTTCTGTCTTCAAATTTATCATTTATAGTGAAATTATAATTTAATATCACTCATTTTTTCTTTCATTATAAAATAAACAATTCGTACATTGATGAATTAAATTATACAAAACCAATTTTAATTAGGAAGATTCAGCACCGCTAACGCATTTCGTTATAACGATTAATATGGAGGTGACGATTTTTTAATAAATTAATAAATAAAAACAAATAATTTTATTTATTTTTATACTGTGTACGTATAATATATTTATATAAATTAATTATAGCTGCACATGTAAAACAGTTTAATTGGAATTAAAAACGTTTTTTATTAAAATGTTTATTTAATTTAGTCAATAAAAAGTAATAAAATCAAATATTTAAATACTAAAATAATATTATTACAAAGATTTTTTCAACTATTTCACAACAAAGTCTTAATAAAGAGTTAAGTCTGCAACAATACATTTCTAAATTTGTTCTCTCGCGGGTCTATTAATTTTACGAGCTACAATTTCAGAACTAAAACTACAAAGTGTCGTCTATTGTCTCTGAAAATAAAATCAATGTAAATCTAGCCAAGTGTTCCACCAAGCTAAATATTTTGAAAGTCGTTATTGTAAGAATGTGTGGTAATGAAGCGTACAAAAATAAATATCAACCACCCTTTTTGACCTTTATAATCAAACACTAAAATTTTTATCTAAATCCTATCAAATTTGAAGAGTTTGTGAAACGCAAATCATGCATTCGGACATCCTGTGTTACTTTTATTGCATAACATAGTTGAAAAATAACGTCTTCAACTGATTCTTCCCTAGTCGAAAAATAAGAGTGCTAAGTGGTAATTTGAGCAGTAGTCAAGTAGTTGACTACTTGTTTTTAAGTAGTCAACTACTTAAAACAAGTAGTTGATTACTTAAAAACAAGTAGTCAACTACTTGACTACTGCTCAAATTACCACTTAGCACTCTTATTTTTCGACTAGGGTTTACACGGCTAAAACTATAATCTTTTTTGCATCTAAAACACATACTCTTTACTCTTTACTCCAAGTGAGGATGAAATGAAGACAATTTTTCTAACATTTTATGCTCTAGAAGAGGAAAGCTTTGTATTCCCGTCTTTTTTTCCTTTAAAATGGTGCAAAATATTAGGAAATTAATATAGGCGAGGAGCGCTAGTAACGAATAAAAGACGAAATTTATTTTAACTTGGTATTTGAAGAGATCTCTGGTAACACTCTTGTTCTCAAGAAGTGTAGACCCTTCATATTGCATGTCAAAAAATATCAAGGTAACATTCTTGCTGCCCTAAGTGTAATATTTGTGACCCTCTAACTGCAGTCTACTCCCCGGCGTGCGAGCTAAATTTCAGCCTCACACTTAGCTGATGTGACATGTGCACGACAGAGAGAAATGTGGACACTTAAACCACCGGAAACACTCGCGTCGTCACATCTAAATGTGATCTCTCAGAATCTCCCGTCGTGACAAACTTTCAGTTTATTGTTCGTTTTCATATATTTTTATTACGAGAAAATGTACTCCCATACAGTATGTTTTTTAATTACCTACCCTTGTCATATTGGAGTCACTTATGGTCTTTCAAACATGCACTTTCGAAAAAAATATCTTCTGCGGTTTCATTTGTAACGTCTGTTACTTAAACAATGGGCAACATACGTGGAAAAATTTTATTGCAGAAATGAATAAAGGGCACCAAATTATGCTACCCTGAATTTTTTCAGATTTTTTTGAGACCCGGAACTATTTTTAAATAATTATTGAAAGTTCTGTAAGTTAAGTTGGCACCCCTGAATCCTTAATAAAAAAGTTAGACATGAGACGCCTATTGACGCCTCCAGGAGGCGTGGCCGCACTTTCAATAATTATTTAAAAATAGTTCCGGGTCTCAAAAAAATCTGAAAAAATTTAGAGTAGCATAATTTGATACCCTCTATTGATTGCTGCAGAAAAAAATTTCATGTATGTTGTCCATTCAACACTTCATATGTTCAAAATTTGTAGAAAAAAATACAATTTTTTAAATTGCCATTATCAAATGTTATAATACTGATTTTTAATCTTTAAAATTAATTATTTTATTGTGTATGTTGTTCAGTTATATTTATATAACTTCAGCATGGCTTGTAATTCAGAATTTCACAGGTTTTTGCGATATATTGTCATAACAAATTTGTAATTTTATTATATTTATAACAAATCAAACAATTTATATTAAAATTAGAACTTAACAATATTTAAAAAAAAAATGTACTTTTTTAAATTTAATATTAAATGTATTATAAAATTTATATAAATAATTAGTAAAAGAAATATATATAAAAAATTAAAAATATTATTGCTTTCAAAAAATATTTGCTATGACATATTTATTTATTTATTTTTGTTTATTTGAACATATAGGATGTACAAGACAACATTGATCACGTCAGAGAATATAACAAAAACATGCAAAACAATATATAATAAACATGGATAATGATCAAAAACAATACAAAATCACTGACAAAGAGAAAAAACAAACAACAATCATTTATAACAATAAAACAAACAGATGAATTTAAAATTGTAAACCATTTTCTGGCAATTTATTTGCAAAAAAAATCTTAATAAAATAAAATTCCTTGTTAATTAATATTAATTTCAATTTTGATTTGAAAAGAGAGTCAAACGTACATGTTTATATACTTATTGAGGGGCATTCACAAAGCACTTTAACCTCAACTTCAGCCCCAAGTTTTATCCCTGGTACTAAACATGATGCTAAACCAGGGGCTAACCATGTTTAAAGTGCTTTGTGAATGTCCCCCGTTATTCTTCAAATCATGCAATATGGTAATAATAATAATATTTGTTTATTTGGGATAAATTACATTGTAGGGAATAGGGAAAAAATATATAAATACCGTTTATAATGGGTGCGATTCACGAAGTCGTTTATAGCCAGGTTTCTAACCACGTTTAACTATATATACCTGTTTTTACGTGTTAAAACCCCTAGTTAAACGTGGTTAAGCTAAACGTGGTTAGAAATCTGACTAACTGCTTCGTGAATCGCACCCATTTTCTCGAAGTCTACACCTCTGACACCACAAACTATACTGCTGCCTCACTTGCTAGAAGCTCCAATAGACAAAGAGATGCAGATTTGTGATTTTGGGAGAACGAAGAAAAGCACTCAGATTATCAATATTAAATAAATTTTAGTCCACCACGCCTCCATAGACTACAGTCAAATTTATTTAATTTTCCTTCCGGAAGTAGCCGGAAGTGTGAAGTTTGCAACTATATTCTGATAATTCAGTTTTGAAACTTTACAAAGTGGTTCGACGTAGACATATTGAACTATGTGTGAAAATGTAAAGCTGAAATACGAATAGGAAGACCAGAATCATTACACTTCAGGCTACTTCCGGAGGGAATATCATGTAAATTTGACTGTACGTGGTAACGCCTACAAAAAAGCAGAAGTTACGTTCACCCGAAGTGTATAATAAAATATTGTCTAAGTAGTTTGTGGCGACGAAGGGTCACGTCAACACTCAGACGAACATAAAGCAAAAGAGCGGAAGCTGCGAGCGTCACTTTGGCGGCAACTACGACGTCATCGTCCGACATCAAAGATCACAAAATCATCGCACTTTTACTTTTAGTAGCTCATTTAACATCCCTCTTTTTAAAAACATAGATACTAAATTATAACTTAATTTAATTTTACTGTTGAAAAAAAGGTGTTAAATACTATTTTTATATATTTAAAATGTTGATGGTTTAATGGTGTTTTACTATGTAAGAGAGGCGTCAACTTTTTTATTATTTTACATCTAACATGGTAATTAAAAAAAAACCATTTACAATTTTTACATGATAAAAAAGATAAGTTAAATATTATTTTAGCATTTTGTTTAACACAATAAAAATTAATTCTGCCTTGCATGTTTATTCGTACACTTTATATTCTTTATATTAATCAAAGGCTATCCTACCATAATAATTGGAAATTATACCTATCATGTTAATTACACTTCGTACAGCCTGAATGTATCCCAGCTTTATAATTATTTGGGCAAGTGTTTCATTCCGACAGTTAACTTTTCTCTTATGGCTACGTTAAGAAAGTCTTCATTTTTTCCCCGTATTTATTTATATTTAATTCCTGTAAATAATTAAATTGCATTTTGCAGTACTGCCTAGTCCTGTTATTACATTAATTAAATTAAAAAGTACTTAACTAAAAGGTGATGGTTATTTTTATAAATTTATATTTTTACCTAATGTTTTACAAAATATTGAATTAATTGATAATTAACATTATTTAAAATATGCATTTTAATTAAAAATCTTAAAATTATATAATTTAAATTTATAATTTTAATAATTATTTATATAAATTATAAAGTTTTTAAAATTAAATAAAAATGTATTATCTAAATTTCCAATGTTATATTTCAAATAATAATAAAACTCCCTATATATCAAATGGTATGGAAAACAAAAAAGTTATATTTTATATTCTAGAATTGGATTAAAATAAATTTTTAGGTAAAAAATTACGTCTTTAACTTTTTTTTTTTTCGTCTACATCTCGTCTTTTCAAATAAACATCTCATATTTTCCTCGCTCGATCAAAGTTAGAATGAAATGGTAACAATATTTTAAACATTTTATGCACTAGCTATATAAAATGAAAAATGTAGTGCCATGATCTGATCTTTAATCCATTTTTTCCTTAACAAAGGTACAAAATCGGAGGTAAAAAGACAAGAGGGACGTTAAAGTGAGTAAATTCCACGACATACTTTTCTCCAGCCCATGACTGTGTGGTCCACGACATTTAGCGAGTTATATTTAGCACGGTGAGTGACAACCTGACATTCTGAGTGGCAATCCGAGACTCAAATTACGCGGCTCACTTCACACAGCACGTTAATATGAGACACATTTCAAAGTCTGTTGTATATTTAGTGTGTGCTGACTGCTAATAATATTTCTTTGAAAGTCAACGTGTACAAAATAAAAATCTTTAAATAAAAAAATCTATGGTGTAACTTGATTCCATCTTATTTTATTGTAAACAGTAACATTTTCCACAATTTTTATTTATAATATTAGGTATGATTCAAATAATTAACAGAATTAAGTCTCCAAAGCAAGCCTTCATATAATGGTGAAAAAATATTATAAAATTTATTGGCTTATTCAATTTTTTTAAAACAGTTTATTAAAAATTAATTAAGTTGATTGATAAAAAAACATTTTAAATTAATGATTAAAATTAAAATTGTTAATTTTTTTAATGCTCAATATAAATTAAAAATCTAATAGTTATGAAAAATATTAAGTATTTTTTTTTTTAGTATAGCAAACATTTCTTATTTATTTCATAAATTAATTAATTAATTAATAATACAAAAGTCACCATATTAAGGTTTGAAATTTTTCGGTAATTATTAAAGCAATTTCGGTGTCGTCTGAAAATGAATCAAGAACTTTTAATCAAAAAAATTCCTTTAATATCAAGAAAACAATTACTTTTATATAGGTTTGGATAGGACGGTGGGAACACCACAAAATCAGCTGACTTGAAGCCTCTATTAAAACCCCTCCAATAACCTAACAAAATTGGATGTGACGTAAGGGAGAAGTTATATTTATAAACATATTAACGTTGATATCTATTTTTATATACTCATTTAGTTTGCTGTATTTGATTTACGTCTGCTATTTTGATGAGGCGAAATATGTCCGCTTGGTTTAACATTGCCTCTTCTCCCATCAACATGGCTACATTTTGTAACATACACTGTAACATGCTAATATACCTACACCTCGAAACATCACGAAAGTTACCTCTGCAGGATTTGTTGCTGTGCTATTTGTCTTTAGAGAGACAAATATATACGACTATTTTTGCATTCTTCCCCCCACACATATAAACTGTAATAGAGGGTACTGTTCACATAGGAGTATCGATCTAATTTTTTTATGGGAAAGAGGGTGCAAAGTTATATCACCCCTTTTTTTCAGATTTTTAGAGCCCTGGAAGTATTTTTAAAAAATTAATGAAAGTCTTTTACGTGACGTCACGCGGTGGCAAGTCCTATCCTTTTCTTAAGGAGAGGCGTCTCGTGACGTCACAAAATGGACACAATATTTTTTTAAAAAATACTTCCAGGCCTGTAAAAAATCTGAAAATAATCAGAGTAGCATAACTTTGCACACTTTATCCATTTCTGTAATAAAAAAAAAAAATTGAGGTCGATACTCTATATATAATGACTGACCCGGCTCTCGACCTAAGTCTTGCTTAGGGTTTTGTGGGTCCATCACACACATATGCTATATGGTCTATAACAATCCATCCCAGCATTCATCTGGTTGTGACTGAGGGAACCATGAGGAAACTTCAGTCAAGATGGTCGGTAAATATATATAAATATTTATGAACACAACATTATAAGAAACATTATATATTCAAATTCTATGACACTCTGTATTTCAAGCAAATATTATGTCCTATGTTTCATCACAGATATGACGTGGATTCTAGACGAGAGAGTGTAGGTGGGGCCAAACATGTGTCGCACATCACAGTACAGAAAAAACGTCAAAATGTTAATGATCACTTTTTGTAACACACTGTGGTGTTCTAGCGAGACAGCAGTCTAGTTGAAAAATTTCGTCTTCAACTCATCCTTTATACGTCTAAACCTAATCTTTTTACCTTTAAAACACATATTATTTCCTCTTCGCTCAAAGTGAGGATGAAATGAAGAAAATATATTTTTAACATTTTATGCTAAAGAAAAGGAAAAAAGACGTAATCTCCTATTTTCTCTCAACTAAAATTGTGCAAAATAGGAAGAAATTAGACGAGGATAGAGCTTAATTGCGAAGAAAATATGAAATTTATTTCAACTCGGGAGTCGTTTAAATTTTACTTCCCATAAAAAAAAAACAATATTTGTGATATTTAACTTAAAACCATTTTATTAATGTTAAAATTTAATGTTAGTAGCTTTGTAACGAAAAACTTCACAGGCCGAAACGAGCCGAAATTTTCCCGAGTGGTCTCGATGAAACCCTAGCTGAATAAGACGGCCAATTAAATGGGATAAAATCAAAAGTAAAGTGACTAATGCAGTCACACGGACGAAAACGAGACAGCATCTTTGAATCGTTCACCATTCATGTAAAATTTTCATATAAAATATAATAATAAAAAGTAAGAACTGCCTCATACAGAATCACTTGATTCCGCAGCGTATCATAAAAAACTATTAGGAATCTATAATATGTACGCTCGCACACAGTTTCGTGTCGTATCGCATGACATCGTAAGTTTCTCATTTACAACAGGTTCTAAATTTTTATCATACGATACGATACGAAGGCAGTTTGCGATCCCCCTAAAAACTCACCTTTGATGGGCGTGTATCGACTGAGGGACGCTTGAAAGTGCTGTAACCTTTCTGTGACGTACGCAGCGCTGCCACCGGTCGACTGAAACATTAAAATGAGACGATGAGGAACAGAGAAATGTGTCCAGAAATTTCAATAACATTTTCAGGTTTTCCCAGACGGAAGCGCCACTGTCGCACAAGCGTGCATCCAGACGGCACCCCATACCCTCCCCCCGAAATTTTGAATTTTAACATGGGCAATATAGATTTTCCCCCGCTCTTTTTTTTAACATTGGCCTTATGGAGACAGTCCCTCCCGAAATTTGGTTGTGAATCAACGCCTGTACCATCACACTTATAATATATTATATTGCTTATGTGCCTCCAAAATGTATCTTAGAATATCATCGGGAAGCAATCCCCGGAAACAGAATCCATAGCACACACTGTATATAATGATGTGTATACAAAAAGTCAGAGAATATTATATTATGTGTTATCCATAGCATTACAGTGCAAATGTAAGCTTGATTGAATTACCTAGTAAATAACAATTTACACAAATTACAGAGATAGGGGGGGGAGTGGTTAAAATATTTGTCTTTTTAAAACATTTTACATTTAATTCTTACAGCATAAATATTTTACTGCAAATAAAATAATAATTAAAATTAATTTTTTTTTTAATTTTTAGTCAAATTAGTTAACTGAAAAATTAATTGATGCAGGTAATGTTATATATAAAGTCTAAAAATAATTTTTTAAACAATAATTTTAATTTAAGTATTTAAATAAATTATATAATTCATCTTTCTTTAACATTTGATTCTAATCATTCTTATTTGTTGAAAATGGATAATGGTTAATCCATGTGATATATTGATTGTGCATTAATTAAATATTACAATAGACAATTTGTATGATATTATTTTATTGCAGAAATAGATAGAGGGTGCAAAGTTATGCTACTGTGAATTTTTTCAGATTTTTTGAGAGCGGGAACTATTTTTAAAAAATATTGAAAGTCGATATTATGACGTCACGAGGAGCCTGTCCTTAAGAAAAGGATAGGCGCTTATCTCCCGTGACGTCATAAAACTGACTTTCAATAATTTTTTAAAAATAGTTCCCGCTCTGAAAAAAATCAGAGTAGCATAATTTGGTACCCTCTATCCATTTCTGCAATAAAAAAATGTCATGCAAATTGTTCATTATGAGCATTGCATTGGTAGAACACATAATATAAATATTATATTACTGCATCTATTCAAAATCTCATCTGGTATTTAATTAGTGTAATTTGACATCCCTTCCTAATGTTTAGTCTACACCACCCTTGCTCCACTAACAACCCCATCATATTAACTACTCTGCTAAGAATATCACATTACAATCCACTTAGTAACCGTGAGCATTACCCTAACATAAGGTCGTTTTTACTGTGTTGAAGGATTGGAAATTAAACCGTCTGTCACTTTTGATTTTGTATACTACACAAATATGAAATAGCAATACGAATTGATATAAGACAGTTTCGATTAAATTCTTTCTGGATGGCAATAGGATTTAGTCCGGTTTTATTAGAATTTAAACATGTTTCTGAGTTAGCATATAATTATTTTAGTATATAAAATACATTATAATCATGAACTCTATTCATGTGAATTTGCAATCTTATTGAAATTTAATTATTATACTTATTATAATTAATAAATATTACCTATTTATTATGTCTTCTTTTCATTAAACTTTTCTTCTTCCCTTTTTTTTTTGTACTATATTTTTATATTATTTTTTACTTTGTATTTTTATTTATAAATTTCTCTATCTTTAACGTTTTCACTTTTTGAGTTCATGTCACTCTCCAATCTATACACTTTTGGTGTATTGTCAATTATTCTTTCTGTTTAATATAAATAAAAAAAATGCAATACAATATTAATATTAAGTAATACATCTTTTTATTATTAATATTAAAAAAATTGAATTATTAAAAATAAATGTATTAAATTTATTTTTAGTTCAATAAAATTTAATAATTTATTTATTTTTTTCAATTATACATAAATATTTTAAATATATGAGTGAAATTCTTAAAAAAAATAAATTATAAAAGTATGCAAAATCATCTATTGTATCCCAAAATAATCTGTGGTAACTCCCTACACGTGCTCCGAAATAATATGGTATTGTGTAATTATTTTAAGAAATTAAAATGTTCTGATATTCACCAAAATGTTAGTTACTTTTAATTATACTATGCTTGATAAAACAATTTTTGTCGCAGTAAGAATGCAATTATAAATTTATCTTTTAAATTTACTTAACCTAATTGTAAGTTCAATTTTAATTTTCTTTCAAACTTCACTTTTTTGGGGGAAACATTTGTAACAAATATCATTATAGATTCGATTTTAAGTAAAAAGTTACACAAGTTGAAAGAAAATGTTTGGTTACTTTTTAAAATCTTCTTTAAAAAAGAGAGCGGAAACGACAAGTCACAACTCGCAGTAATTTAAAGTCCACACAACGCCAACTCCTATCTTTGACGAAGCTCAGATTTCCTCCGACAATCAAAACAAAGTTAGCGTTGATCGCTTGATACGAATAATTCCTTCGAAATTATTACTTCACTGCTTTCAACAAATTGTGATTATTTCATGACGTGCGTATACTTGAGTGTCTGATTTCTTTACCAGTTTCTTATTACTTTAATTTATAACTAAATAACTAATTTTATTTTATGATACATTTTATATTACTTAAGTCGTTTAATTATGAACCAGTTGGGAGTCATCACACTTTTATTTATTAAAGTTGAGCTATTACTTATTAAACTTAAAAAATGGTATGGATATCAGAATTTCAAATTAATTAAAACAAAATATTAATAACAATTTTCATCAATTACGATCTCACTAACTACCATCCAGTAATAAATGATATAACTGCATCTTTTACGTTGTTTAAATTGTTTTTTATTTACATTTTCTCTATGCATTTTTTTATTCTACATTACTTAAAAATTTTATTTTATCTAAATATTAATAAATTTGTCTGTTTATAAATAGTTTATCGTTATTTTGTAAAGTATAATAACATTATATTTAAATGACAATAAATGTTATATATAAAAAAAATATTTTTTTCCCATTAAAAGTATTAACACATTCAGCAAAGTATTTTAATAGCTTTTTTTTACATTTTAAGTTTCTACTACTGTAAAATTTGTTAAAATTTGATTTTAACAATTACCAATAACTGATGTGTCTGAAGACGTTATTATATAATATTTAAGTTAATTGAAGGTATTTATTAATGTTTCTAAAGAACACAATAAAATACAACAGATTCAGAACATTTCATACAATCTTTTGCCCAAAAAAAATGACATGACCACTATGACCAGTTCTTTTTTTAAACGTCTTGTCTCCTTCACTTTACTTATTTTGAGAGATTATTAAAAAATTTACTTGTGAAAAATCCATAAAACCATTTTCATATACCTACACGTAACAGCAGTAATTAATACCATTGTCAAATCTTATATTATAGTCTAAGTCAAATCTGTATATTTTTCCATTACAATAATTCAATTTTTATATTGCTATTATACTCCTTATTCAAAACGGTGTACCACTGAATGGCATATGAGGGCACAGTTTTTCGGTTCTGACACTATATTGTTGGTCATATAACAAGGAATGGTACAGTTTTTAATTATGTTAATTTCAATATACGTATACCAAGTCACATAAAAAAATATTTCTTATTTTGCTTTTTTTCACTTTTGGATATTAGAACCTTTTATTTTTTGTCCACCGGATGGTGACCCATTAAAAATTGCCACGCTAGGCGAAGCATATTCTCTACAGACTGTCACAACAATATAAAGTATAATAGTTTAATACTAGCGATGATTTTATTGCGGTGATAATAACTCATGAACGGGACATTAACTGAACATATGGAGCACATGTGTAGACCTGCAGGATCAAGTTACGTCTGCGACAAAGTCAGTGCGACGATCTTGCACTTGCCGGCGATCGAGCCTGCGTTTGCCGGGAGACGCGCAGGGGGGTGTAGCGGGGTTATTAGTCTGTGCTTTAGAATTAGTTTTATTTTTTTGCTTCATTTGAATCTCGTTGAAGGATACTGGTCGCAAGAGACTAATTTCTCTGAGTTGAAATAAATTTCATCTTTCATTCGCTCTTTCGTCTAATTTCCTCCTATTTTGCACCATATTAGAGGGAAAAAGATGAGATTACGTATTTTTTCCTCTTCTTGAGCATAAAATGTTAGAAATATTGTCTTCGTTTCATCCTCACTTTGAGCTGGCGAAGAGAAAATAAGATGTTTTTTAGAGGTAAATAGATTAGATTTAGAAGTGTAACGGACGAGTTGAAGACGTAATTTTTCAACTAGGGATAGCCACCCTGAGAGAATTTTATTAAGCCTAGAAATTGTCGAGTCCACGAAGAGCAGAGAAAAGTATTAAGTAACTTGTGACAAATAGCTTATAAAAGAGGGTTTAATTTAGAAAATAAAAAAGGGGTACTTATATAAAAATGGCAATTGTCATGGTTGCCTGTGCCAGCGAAAAAGTACGACGCTCAAGCAAATACCGGGGATCGCAGACTTGGTCCCCGATATTTTTTGCCATGAATTCCCGCACTTGAGAAAAGCGCGACGCTCGAGAAAATACCGGCGATTGCTGGCTTGATCACCGGTGCTACCTTGAGTGTCGGGGTCAAACACCTTCATAGCGAGGGTTGATTAAGACGATTAGGCTAGACTGGGAGAACGTTGTATTCTTAACATTGGCCGCGAGCCAAAGTGCTCACTCGGATCTGAGGGGATCTTAGTATTTGTAATACAGAAACATTCAGGGAGGATGTGACAGGTTTTTGTGATGTGTATGTTGAGATATAGTATATGCATTTATGATTAATCCCAATTAATTTCAACAATCGATTTTAAACTTATATTCTTTATTAAGCTCTCCTCTCATCTCATTTCCTTTTATTTTGAACCATTTTAGAGGAAAAAAGACCATACTAACATATTTTTTCTTCTTCTTGAGCATAATATGTTATAAATATTGTCTTCATTTCATCCCCACTTTGAGCGAAGAGGAAATAAGATGTGTTTTTGATGTAAAAAGATTGTAAAGACGTGTAAAAGATAGATAATTTTTCAAGTAGGGAAGATTTAAATTGTAAACGTAAATTTAATATTAAATGTACGCAATATTACTGTGAAAAATAAACGAAATTGTTAAACTCACCTGCAGGTAGTGTGTGCAGTTGTCGTTGTTGCCGCTCGTGTCGCTAGTGTCCCTGCCCTGAAGAAGCTCCTCCAGAGACTCGATGTACTCGATGGCGTTCCTCAAGATCTCCACCTTGGGAAGACGTTGGTTCGGGTTGGAGCACGTCCGTCGTTTGAGCAGCTCAAACGCCTCGTTCACCTGGGGAAGGGGACGTTATTAATGAAATATTTTTTGCAGCGTATTAAGATGTCATTTCTTTCAGGGATTCTCTGTTTCTATATATGGAGCGGGGAAAGGTAGAAAATCACGTAAAGCAGCCAAACAGAGGCTCGAGATTTTTTCGCCTTTCTGGGAGTAATTTTATCGCCAACATGGCCTCCATATGATATTGCAGCAATTGCGCCTTTCTCGACCCACCTTACTCGACATTGCTCCATGAAACAGCACCTTTACGATAAGAAGTTATTATTTTACAGATTTTTTAACCTTCTAACGCCCTTCATGTATTTCTGCAAAACATTGTGACGTCATTATCATGCAAATATTGAAAAAGCAAGCATAGAGAAAGACGTTTTTATGACGGAAATCACAACGATTCTTCGATTTTGACAAACGATTCTTCGATTTTGACAACGTTATTTTGTTCAAAAAATCTGATTTACCTAACAATAATTATTAATAAGAGTGTCGAGGAAATGTATATTTCGATTTTCAAATAATGGACAACATACATGATTTTTTTTTTTATTGCAGAAATGAATAGAGGGCATCAAATTATACTACTCTGAATTTTTTCAGATTTTTTTTTTTTTACACCCGGAACTATTTTTAAACAATTATTGAAAGTTCTGTAAGTTAAATTGGCACCCCTGAATCCTTAATAAAAAGGATAGGACTGAGACGCCTATTGACGCCTCCAGGGAGTGTGGCCACACTTTAAAAAATTATTTAAAAATAGTTCTGAGTTTCAAAAAAATCTGAAAAAATTCAGAGTAGCATAATTTGGTACCCTCTATTCATTTCTGTAATAAAAAAAATTGATGTATGTTGTCCATTATTGAAAATTGAAACTAAATAATTAATTAAATAATTAGGGGAAAGATACTCCCCCTCTCCCTGCCCATCTCCCTGACTCACCTTCCTGAGTCTTCTCCTCTCCCTGAGAGTGGCTGCCTTCCTTCTGTCCACAGTAACAGTTTTCTTCTTGCACGCCTTGCACGCCCACAGCAGACATCGCCTCTCTTGTTGTCGGGCCGTGTCTGGGGCGAGCACGTGGTCCGCCTCGCTCTCGCAGTCCTCGTCTTCACCTACGAGTATTAGAAACAATAATACAGACAATGGAGCAAAGAAATGTGTACATAAATTTATTTGTTTAATTTTATTAAAATTATTAATTAAAAAATTAAAAATATAACATAATAATAGCAATATATTTTTGATCGTTTTATTATTTCAAATTTAATTTCACGTATAAAGGCGGATTCAGATGGCGACAATGGCGATGCGACGCGATTTTGTCACACAAGCTGTGAAATCCTATGCAGCGAGCGAATTCGCCAGGTTGCAGCAGCGAAATCGCGTTAAATATGGCTGCCAATGGATGTTACAGCAAGTGCGCATTATTCGTGTCGCGTCGCATGATAAAAATCGCAATGTGAATCCACCTTTACACTGCTAATCAAGGTTACAAATTAACTTTAAATAAAATTTACTAAATTAGATATTATATATGTAACATTATTATTATTATTATTTTTAATATTTTTAAAAATCCTGACAACTGGATTTTGAAACGATGTGAAAAAGCAATCAAGACGTGTCTCGTATCTGCATTACAATTTCAATACAGCGAAGTAAAATGATGTGTATAATAATGATTATTAAAATGTAAAAATACGTGTTCGTTAACAAACGATGCAAAAATATAATACGAGTAATTGTTTTTAGTTAAATGACAATTTGAAACCAAATTCATTGAAAATTTCAAATGTTACATTGATACAAATGACATAATTTGCTGATATTGTCAAATTATATCGCAATTAAAGTGATTGAAATAATATATTATATGTATAGTGCATACATCTTACAACCCCTAGTTGAAAAGCTAAGTCCTAAAACTCATCCTCTACACATTTGAAACTAATGATTACATTTTTTTACCTTCAAAACATATCTTATATACTTATTTATAAATAAAAAGAGAACGTATTTTGAAGGTAAAAAAATTCCTCTTCGCCCAAAGTGAGGATGAAATGGAAGAACCATTTCTAACATTTTACGGTCAATAAGAGGAGAAAAGACATAATCTCGTCTTTTTACCCTCTAAATTGGTGCAAAAGATGAGGAAAAATAATGATGCAAATTTATTTTAATTAATTTACTATATTTTAACTCTATAGCTGTTGGTAAATGTTGCTGAAATGGCCATACATAATTTGACGGGCTTATATTTTTATGTACAATTGAGAAACCATAAAAATATTATAACGCATGGAAGTCGTATATATAGGAGGTGACTTATTAAGGGTATCTGCCCGAGTTGAAATAAATTTCATCTTTGTTCGCCCTCCTCTTGTTTAATTTCCTCTTATTTTGCACCAATTTAGAGGAAAAATGAGGTTACATCTTTTTTTCTCTTATGAGCATAAAATGTTAGAAATTGTTAAAATTGTTAAAATTGTCTCCGTTTCATCCTCAATTTGAGTGAAGAGGAAATAAGATGTGTTTTAGAGGCAATAAGACGTGTAAAGGATGAGTTGAAGATGTAATTTTTCAACTAGGATATATCTAACACGAGAGATCTTACTTTCAATGTAAGCTCTCTGCTAACACCTTAGTCAACTTACCAAGGGTCTCACTGACAACACTCCCTGCCGAGCTTGAGTCCCCATGTCCGTAGTAACAACTTGACTGTTGGTGTCGGGGGAACTGAGGAAACTCCATACCAGAGTAGCTGTCCAGAACCATCATAGTCCACTTTGACACTTCTCAACACGGAAGATTCACCCTAATGTACCAAAGTGCTTTACACGAGTTACTATTTTACTGTATGAACAATTGCATTAATTTTTGCTATACCATAGAGTCCACTTTGACCTTCTAAACGCGGGGTATTCACCCTTATGGAGCACTTCAGATGAAGATTGATTATTATTATTATTCTAATAATGGCAATATTATTATATTTTTATTAGTTTGATTTTGTTATGAATATATTTGAAATAAAAATATTGAATTTAAATCAATGAATTTTGAACTAAATATATAAATTTTAATATTTTGTTTTCAAAAGAATTAATTTTTAAAAGTTTTGAAAATTGTTTGTACGATAATAATAATTAATTAATTTTTATTATACATTAAAATGCTTTATTTTATTTATTTTAATCTCGTAACAAAAGATTTTACTACAATTTAAAAATTTATAGCTTTTTAAATTTAATATAAAATATACACTTTATTATTATAAATAATATCAAAACCTTGATATTGTATGAAATTATTTCACTTAAATTGTGATAATGGTGAACCGACGTCACATATAAATGATTTGATAAAAAATGTAGTGGTTGTTAAAAATTTGTTGTAATCCAATTGCATGTTGTATTTAAATCACTCACGAGTCACTTTTAAGAACGATCACTTCTGAATATTAGCCGCTGTATAAAGTAACTTCACTTTAAAGATGAATTAAATGATGAAATAAGTTAAATATTTCTGATCGAATTGATACACGTAGAAATTCAATAAATTTTGAGCAAATAAATCAACAATATTGTCAAAATAACAAGGCACTTGATATAAACACTGCACACTATAAGAAAGCCTGGACTAACTAAAACAATTGTCAACCATCCTCTCTGAATGACAGCAGATTGTTAACTGACGTCTCAGCCCCCAGTCACGTGGGGACGCATGCTCGTGAACAGCCAATCACAGACCGGGATCTTCAGAAGGGGAGGAGCAGGGTGAAAATTCTAGCCAATCACAGTTTGGGGTGTTTTTGTTGTCATTTAGTTATGTCATTTAAGTGGCGTTTTTATAATCTGTTAGCGATTTCATAGCAGTATGGAATACATTCATTATAAATTCAGATATACCTAGTTGAAAAATTAAGTCTTCAACTCATCCTTTACACGACTAAACCTAATATTTTTACCTTTAAAATGCATCTTATTTCCTCTTCACTGAAAGTGAGGATGAAATGAAGAAAATATTTTTAACATTTTTTGCTAAAGAAGAGAAAATAAGATGTAATCTCGTCTTTTTCCTCTCTAAAATGGTGCAAAATAAGAGGGAATTAGACGAGAGGAGAGCTTAATAGAGAATAAAATATCAACTCGGGTGACTTCGTGGCATCGTGGAATGCATTTTATTTATTACGAACTCAGCTAGCTATTAGTATATTGGAGTAATATTTTGTGTTTATAATTTTAAATTTTAACATTTTTTTTCTTTTTTTTTTTTTTTTTGTCATTGATAAATTTTATTACATTTATTACCATTGGAAGCTACATTAAGGTAGAGATAATACGGATCAGCTGGCCCAATGCTAAAAAAATCCCATTCATAAAAATTTTGAAAAAAATTTAAAATGTTCTCCTCTACATCCCCTATCAGAAGGTAAAATATCAGGTATACAAAAACGAGCTAGTTTTCGAGTTACTAATTTTTAAAGTTGACTAATTTAACATGGAAGTTCCATAATTTCTATTTCAAAACTCCCGCTCTGCATGTTTGCTTTTATTTTAATTCTAGCATTTTAAAGGGGGAAGGGGGGTTCAAGAGTTACGGGTCGTCGGACCCGTAACTCTTTTAAAGCCGAAAAAAGAGGAATATAATATATTGCTCTAAAAAATATTTAATTCTTACTTAGCCAAGAAGTAATGGATTTATTTCCACACACAAAAATATATATAATGTATAATTTAAAGCAGATACAACGATTTTTGAATTTTGAAATTTAAATTAACGTTTCGTTTTGACTCCCCCCCCCTCTCCTTTTTGTAAAATATGTGACAAGAAAATGCCCTGGTTATGCTAGGGTCAAGTAGAAATTTGTTTACATTTTCTATTCATTTATTGCAAAAATAAGTTTGCAATTTTACTCTGAATATCTTCAATCAACATATTGTGCGTTTAATGCAATTTAACACTTAGTAATGGTTGTTTTATTAAATTAAATTACTTTTTATATAATTAAATTTTTTCCTCTTTGCATGATGCCTTCTTTTTCATTTTTTCTTCTCAACTCTTTATATTAAGAAAGTAAATAATAATAAAACTATAAAAAATAATTAATAAAATACTACAAAAATTTGAATAAAATATTTAAAACTATAATTTATATTTTTAATTGTATTTTATATTTTTAGTTGATTAAAAAAAATACTGTTTTAGAACTGTCCTGCTGTACCTTATGCACTGTAAGGTTGAATAATTCTTATTATATTCTTAAATCAATTTAAGATTGATTGCGTAAAATTATTTCGCCTTGAAGTATGCAACTTGTCAGTCAGCAAAACAAAGCAGGTTGCATAAACAAACAGGGTGAATATTGGATAAGTATTTATACATTTAATAATATGACATATCTTTTACAGAAGAACCAATAGAAATATTTAAAAAAATAATTTAAATTATAAATAAATAAAAATTTATTTTGTATTTGCAAAACAGATTAGTGTATTTTATAGTGCGTTTACATCGTATTACACTATGTGGGCATTTATAAAATTCAAATTCAAATTTTTTATTCAATCATTTGGGTTGTACATAGACAAACTTATAACATATAAGAGCATCACATTACTAAATATTTTTACCGCCAGATCCTCATAGATGATACTTGTTAGATACATTTATTCAGAAATGCCTTTTTATAAAATTAATATTAAGTAAAATACAAGACCTCTGATCCAGACTTATGTCCTTTCACAGCAACCTATTTTAATTTTGCCTAATTTTAACTGAGGGAACCATGAAAATTTCAGTCTGGATAATAATTGATCATGGATATAAATCACATTCTATAATATAGCAAGGTGAATAATATGTATAGATAACACTAGCTGCACCCAGCTTTATATACCTATCATTTGCCTTGTTATGACTGTGGGAACCTTGAAAACCTCAGTCTAGATGGTCAGAGAGTGGTGTGGAACCGTTAATCATAGTTCTGTGTATATACTGCCATAATATTGAACTCATGAACATTAAAAAAATCGCAAAATTAATTAATTATTTTATTTGTTAATAAAATACATTAGTCATAAATTTATAATTTTAACATTATTTACTTTACCAGAGATCTTATGTAAGCTGCTTTTAAGTAATTTAGTCTTTCTTGCTATACATCATCACAAAGTATAAAACCTGACACTACGTGTGAAATTCTTGTAATGCTAACTGCATGGTAATAGAGCACTTACAATAAATTATGTGTTAAGAGCTACGTTTCAAGATGCGGATATCTGCAAGCATTCAGATCTCCTGGCAGATGGCTGAAGAGATTCCCAGATGTGACATTTGATATCTTCAGACGTGGAGGACGTTAGGTCTGTTTTCAATCTTAATGAATGTCAAATTGAACCTTATTGACGTGACTGAAGCCTCCCGCGGTGTTGTGATGGCTCTTTAGTTAAACTAATTGCTTCCTCTAAAATATCTGTAAGACTTTTTTTTTTACTTCTTTAAAATATATATTTATATTTTTTTAAAAATTTAAAAAATTATTTTAATAAGGAAATATTAAAATAATATCATTGTAATTAGGTTTTAAACTTTGATTTAAGTTTATAATACTAATTCAACTAATTATTATGCTTTATCAATTTATTAAATATAAAATTATCATTCACATCATTATAATTAAATTGCACATTAATATGTAAATGATGAATCTGGTTTTTGGATCACCTTTTAAAATACTTATGAATGAAAAATGTAGTATCGACATTTATTATCTTTGCTGAAGAAATGGATAGAGCGTGCAAAGTTATGTTTTATTTTTTGAGCCAGAGGACTATTTATAAAAAATTATACAAAGTTCTTTTTATGACGTCACGAGGCGTCGCTCCTTTAGAAAAATATAGGACTTGCTGCCTTGTGACGTCACAAAAAGGAAATTCAATAAATTTTTAAAAATAGTTACCGGGCTCTAAAAAATCTAAAAAAAAATCAGGGTAGCATAACTTTGCACGCTCTATCCATTTCTGCAATAAAAAAAAATTGAGGTCGATACTCCATTATCAATACGTACAACTCTGAACACCACGAACGTTACTCCTGCTTTGTTTGTGGACGTTACCACGCAGTCTATGGAGGGGCGGTGAATTATTTTTGAGATGGATAGACTGGGTGCTCCCAGTAAATTGCAAATATATCTTTGTGTCTTGCAGCGTCATAAGCAAATTAGGAAGGAGTAACGTTTGTGAAATCCCGAGGTGTACAAAGAAAATTACGTACGTAACAGCAAAAATAACTTGAATTTAAGAACAAATATTAAACAACACGATATGGGTAATAGAACAGATGGCAATGATGCTAAAAATAATAATGCAATTATTAACATACATATTATCACACTAAATGTTATGTTTTGTGTAATATTATTTATAATAAAATTAATGTACTTCGAATACTGACGTAAGTGTATATTAAGAGTCCAGTAATCATGTTAACGAACATGAAATTAAGCCTTATTACTTATTATAAAAGAAATAGCACTTGAGTACAAGCTTAAGAACCTGTTTTAATATTAAGTGCATTATAAAACGTTTTTTATAAATTTTAATAAGTTTAGATAATCATTGAAAATTAAGAAAAAAAAAATACTTTTACAATTTTTAATTTAAAAAAAATTAAATGCTTTAATGAAAAAATAAAATAAATATTATTTTTTTAAATAAAGGTTTATAAATTAAAAGTAGTGCCACAATGGATACGAAACATTATAAATACTTTGGTTCCTCTAGGTTACTAAAAGGTATATTTTGTTCTAAATACACGGAATAATATGTAGATAAATATAATACATATAGCAAAATAATGCACTTCTCAAATTCTTTTCAAAATGACTTTTTAAGCCTAAACTACGAGCTTTTTGGAAGTCGCAAGAAAAAGTCGCATAGATTCGGCGTACGCCGAGTTAAAATTTTAGGTCTGAAAAACGAAGCCAAAAGTCTCGGCGCGTGACGTCACTGCGCATTCGCCGCATCAATCAGCTGACGATGTAAACATTAAGATTTTGCGTGTTTTTTTCGACAAAAATTGAAGATAATTCGTTTCCTAGCAAAATTTTGTTAATTTAAAATGAATAGGCAGGTAGATGATAATTTCTTTGCCTGCTGCAGTGTTCACGAATTATTTTAATTGCAGGATTATTACGAGACGCAAAAATCGTCGTGTGGGATATGGTAGAGAGTTCATGCGTGTGGAATAAATTTAATATTGAGTTTTATATATTACTCCACTAGCTAGCTCTGTAATAATTAATTAGTAAGTCCACAATGATAAAAAGTAGCGAGGTGTCCGTTCTGACGGTTTCCTCAATCCTCATCTCGTTCACTTCATGAATGCTAGGACATGTAAACATATAATATATGCTGCAGGCGCAGTGGCCCCCATCCTTTCCCTCCCTTTTTCCTATAATACACCGATTACACCACCTCGAGCATCAATGTATCCCTGCGTAACTAATAATAATTTGTCAATTGATATAAATACGCATTATATGGCAATATGGGACTATATACCTATAATAATTACCATACAGTAGGTTGTTCTATGAAGGATATAATAAATATGTTGTAAAATAATAAATAAATTAATCTATCAATTATATATAATAATTCAATAAGTGAATGAATAAAAATATATACGAATAAATTAATATAGCGCGGCTGCTGTACGAAGACCTGGTAAAATTGAAAAAACGTAGGTGTTTGTCCTTACTGAGGTTTTCCACGGTTTTCTCAGTCTCACCTCAGCGAATGCTGCATGGGACGCGTAATAGGCCGTGGCCACCATCCTTTTCCTACATTAATTATCCCTACCATTACCCCACCGCGAGCTGTAAAAGCTCTTAAAAAAAAAGGCCTATTATTTTATATAACTTACAATTAAATCAATTGAATATTTGTGATATATCAATTTAAAAAATTAATGAGTGAATGAATAAAAATATATACGAATAAATATAGCGGCTGTAGCTGTACACGAAGACCAGGCGCGGATCCATGCAGGGGGGTAGCCGGGAGGGCTGCAGCCCCTCCCGAAATTTTGAATTTAACATGGGCACTATAGGCATTTTCTCCACTCTCAATTTTTTCCTTAGCATTAGCCTTATTATGGAGATAGCCCCCTCCCGAAATTTAGTGCTAGTCGATCCGCGCCTGACGAAGACTGGGTATAATATAAAATGTATGTAATAATAATATATAATATTATGATCGACTTACAAATAAATTATATAAATATATTATTATGCCATATGTGATATATTAATATAAAATGGACTGTTTAAAAGGGTAAAATAACAACACTCATGTTAAAAAAAACTCACAAAAATTCTGAAAAATAAAGAAAAAAAAATTAAAATTTTCTCCTCTACACCCCCTATAATACGATCTAGTTTTTGATTTATGAATTTTTAAAGTTGACTATATACTTTAACATGCAGAAATGGAACTCCAAAATTAAATTAGTATATTTTAAAAATTCATAACTCAAAAACTAGATCGTATTTGTATACCTGATATTTTAGCTACTGATAGGGGGTTTAGAGGAGAAGATTTTAAAATTTTTTGATTGAGAGGATTTTTTTTTTAAATTGGTGGCGATATCTTACCCTTAAAGCCCGGGAAGTATTGCTAAAAAGTTTTGTCGAGGACGGTTTTGAACCCAAGCCCCTTTTAGGTTCTATTCTTGTATTAAGAGAGGCGTCACTTTCTCTGTACTTTCATTAATTTTTTAAAAATAGTTCCCGGGCTCTAAAAAATCTGAAAAAAATCAGGGTGACATAGCTTTGCACCCTCTATCCATTTCTGCAATAAAAAAAATTGAGATCGATACTCCATTGATACAATATATTATTTGATACACGTATTGTATTCTTACTATTCTTAGAAATGCGGGACTACCTATAATATTAACCATATATACAGTAGGTTAATTGTTCTAAATAATAAATATATAATATATGTAAATACAATAAATAAATGAATCTATCAATTATATATAACTATTTGATAAGTAAATGAATAAAAAAATATATGTAAAAAAATATACGAATAAATATAGCGGCTGCTGTACGAAGACCGGGTGAAATATAAAATGCCTTAAATATATTATGACTTACAAATAAATTGAACATATATTATGTAATATATTGAATACATAATTTAACATAAAATGCATGGACTGCTTTAATTGGTATGGATGGTAAATATATGAATTTGCAGGGTTGAATTAATAATATTCTAAGAGAAGAGAAAAAAATAAACAATGTTTGCTACATATTTTATATAATATATTTTATTATTATATCTTTTTATTTTTTTAATAATTATATAAGAGAATACCTATTATATACACACTTAAATTAATTGCCGCCGCAATCAAGTTCATTTCTATTCTATGATCTTTATTTTGCCAACTTAACGTGAAATATATAACGCTGAAATTAAGTAAAATTAATTGTTTATTATGGTTCCGATCTATACAAACTTTAAACTAATTAAATGCTTAACACAGCCTGCATGCCATGACCGGATAAAAAAAAATATTTATTTTTTATTATTATATATATTATATAGCGTCACCATTAATTATATTTCAGCAGTTTTAGTGTGTTTTTTTATAAAAAGAGCATCAGTTAATACGTATGTATCTTAAATTATCTTTTGAATAATTAACGTTTTAATTGCAATATATATGCAATGATCACGTACCCCCGTTACATATGCCGCAAAAGTGCTCTTGCAGTTTTGATGATTTGAATTTTGGTGCGCTAGTCCTGCGCTTTTCTGTGATTGGCTAGCGTTTGGCGTAAGCCGAAGAGGCTGCGCCAAGTCTTTTCAGCCTGGCTTCGCCAAGCCGAAGCCTCTTTGCGACTTTGCTTTTAGGCGCAAGTTCGGTTTAAGCCAATCAGAGAGCCGTATAATTGGAGCAAGCCAAAAGTGAAAAGCTCGTAGTTTAGGCTATATAAGACCTGACACAATAATTTCATTTAAGATTAATTATATTGGTTATTATTCCAAAAAGAAACTGTAAGATTTTGCAGGCAATATACAAATGCATGAGAGAGTGTAAGAGAGAGAGAGGTGACTTTACCATGAGGAATGAATAAGGTCTAACTTATTATGTAAGTGAATGTTATTATGAACCATATTGAGCTAATGAATATTAATAATTAAATACATGATAGAAATTTATGAAGCATTTTTTGCTTTTTACTTATAAAAATTTTTTTTTGTATATATCATGAAGCAGACATTATAGCAGTGCACATTGTATCAAAAAATATCTACGGTTCATATTTAACATGGTTTTCGTCGGAAACGCTCGGGTGTCCTTCGGCTCAGCTCGGCCAATGAAATTCTTCGTTACAAACAACACACCAATGACTGAAGACGTTACAAACATGATGAAAACCAATTTAAATGTGAATTAGAGCAAAGATGGAAGTCTGTTAAACAGAGTATCGAATCATGTACATTCTTGAGAGAGAGAGAGAGAGAGAGAGAGAGAGAGAGAGAGAGAGAGAGAGAGAGAGAGAGAGAGAGAGAGAGAGAGAGAGAGAGAGAGAGAGAGAGAGAGAGAACACACATTAAGTGACATCCCCTCCAATCCTCCAATTACCCCCAGCTAACTGCAGACGGTAGAAAATTGGTTATTTTGTGCCAAAGTATCAGTTTCTGTTTTGACAGTTCTTCTAACACGCCGCTCACATCCTGTCTGTGCACGTGAGGGGAAGGGGGGGGGGGGCTGTCACCAGACTTTGTGTGAATTAATATCTGGGAGATGTTTATAGGCTATAATGGAGGCAATGGAGAATTAGAATGAATTTTTTTATTTGTGAACTTCAGGGGTTTTGGCCGCACTTTCAATTTTTTTAAATATAGTTGTTGGTCAGAGAAAAAAAATAAGAATAATTAGAATATCATAAAGCTAGATGTCCTCTACTAATTGCACTTGATGAAGTGGTATCTGTACATCTGATTCGTAGTGGGACGGTCGTGAGTTCGATACCAGTCACCGCCAAATTTTTACAAGTAGTGTCGGTTGTTAAACATACCAATTATCAATACTAACCATGCAGCAACAATACCTACTTTATTTAATTTATTTTATATATTTAAATAAGATATATATGTAATATATTTAATGTAAAATTAACTCATATTTTATATTATATTATTTATTGACTTTAAAATCACTATAAAACAATTAAAACAATTTATGTATAATTTACACAATTGCGCTTGCTATCAACAATACTAAAATAAACATTAAATCACAATTCGTCAGTTATAAACACAGAAGTTAAATAATGACTTTCAACGATTATTAAAATAAATTTAACTAAACATTTGCAATGATAATCTCTATCACCGAGCAAAACCATTAATATAAATAATATGTAAATATTATAAACTCCCTTGTGAAAATGCTGTTTTAAAATTTATATTTACTAACAGGGATGAGTTGTTAGCTACTAACATAGCTCATGTCAAGTAACTAAACCCCATGGTGGTAACGATATTGTCGTGAATTACTGCAGTCTAAGCCAACGAACGTGACGACATCGACTTGAGGGACCTCACGCAGTTTCTTATGATGAGAAACATTTGGGACTAATGGATTATGTGGATTTGGTAACATGTGAGAGAACGTATACTTTATGTGTTTGGTACTTGACGCCGTGGAATGTGCATCCGATTTGTAAACGGTTAGTCGTGAGTTCGATTCCAGGCAGAATGGTAATGGTTATTATAATACGTTTTACCAAAGTGCGTACCGTATAATATTGCCCTAGTTGAAAAATTACGTCTTCAACTCATCCTTTACACGTCTAAACCTAATTTTTTTTACTTCTATAAAACACATTATTTCCTTTTCGCTCAACGTGAGGATAAAATGGACACAATATTTCTAACATTTTATGCTCCAGAAGAGGAAAAAATATGTGGTCTCTTCTTTACCCCTCTTTTATTTTCCTCAATGTAATTTTTACTTAAAATGGTCACCCATCCAAGTACTAACCACGATCAACATAGCTTGACTTCGGTAATCTAACGAGAACCGGTCAATGCACTGTGTCACGCTCAACAGAGTTTCGATGTTAAGAAATAAGGAATGGAAAACACGATAATGCACAAGAAAATATTATCTTGAAAGTTTTAATTTTAAATGCTTCATTATCGTAGGCATTAAAAAATCAGAGATTATTAATTTGATTAAAGAATGCCGCCGGGAAGTCTTAAGTTATATAACAATATAACTTTATGTATTTATAGTTCCTGATTAGCTCTAATAAAAATCTGATTAAAAACAGAACTGCTTTTTGCACTGCTTATCTATATGCAATAAAATGATGGTATGATGTCAATTGGTGTAAGATTGCAGGTAAATTGGAAGTACATTTCGGAAGAGAAAGAATTACCCCTTGATCAAGTATAGTAATATAAGTTGCTTATTAGAGATGATTAAGATGAAGCATATTATAGTATTATATAGTTCAAGTAAAGAATTTGCTTCTGAAGCTTAAGGTAGAGATAACGTCAGTCACCTGTTTTTTTAGCTCCATTTGATTAACATGTAAACCTTAGCAAATTCACAAAAATTCTGAAATTTTTATGAGAGACAGATATTAGTGCCTATAACCCATAGAAAAAGTTTCAAAACAATTTAACGAGCTGATTTTTTTTTTTAATAATTTATTTAATTTTCAGCATTTAATAAGGCTTTCCCATGGAGAGACAAACTAAAAACTTAATTAAAAAAAATCAGCTCGTTAAATTGTTTTGAAACTTTTTCTATATGGCTTTTAGGCACTAATATCTGCCTTTTAAAAAAAATTCAGAATTTTTGTGAATTTGCTAAGGTTTACATGTTAATCAAATGGAGCTAAAAAAAACAGCTGACTGGCATTATCTCTATCTTAAGTCATTCTCTAATAAAAATATTTAAATTGTTTAACTTAATTTTATTTGAGTTGAAATAAATTTAATCTTTTATATGCAATTTTCTAGCTTTCCCCGCTCCATGGAAATAATAACAAGTTTTTACTATTTTTTTATTATTGTTTTTGAATGGCCCCTGGAGGTTTGTATTCTAGCACTACTCATGTGATTAAAGGGTTGCATAAAAATAAATCTGCAGGCGCAACCTCCATCTTTTTTTTTTTTTTTTAAATCTGAAAAGTCTACTGTGATGTTTTGAATGTAGGAGAGAATGGATTAATAAAAACAATTTGAAATTTTTTTTTTTTTTTTTTCAACTGTAACTTACCAAGAAAAACTTTCTTTTAATAATTCAAAACCAAAGTTATATGACTGACATTGAATATTATTTAATATGTAGTGAATTTGTATGTATTCTCGAGTTGAAATAAATTTCATCTTTTATTCACTATTAAGCCCTCTCCTCGTCTAATTTCCTCCTATTTTTTATAATTTAAGAGGAAAAAAGGTGTGATTACGTCTTCTTTTCTCTTATTAAGCAAAAAATGTTAGAAATATTGTTTCCTTTTAATCCTCACTTTTGAGCGAAGAGGAAATAAGATATGTTTTAGAGGTAAAAAGATTAGGTTTAGACTTGTAAAGGATGAGTTGAAGACGGTCAACTATGGGAGATTAAAAGAACACACAAAATCACATAATAATCTTCGTAAGTTCGCCACGCCTCTATAGCCTATTATTATACGTGAGAAAACTCCCTATCAAAGTTCATGATGTCAATTTCTTCATGATTAATATTTTACTATCGTAGGTGGTAATTAAAAACACCTACGTTGAGTAATATTATCTTTATAATGGTAATAATATGTTGTGATAAGAGGAAATCAAATGATCTTATAAAAGGTGAATATATGAGAAAATATAATTCATTTCTAATATTCCAGGAAATCGGTGAGTCCATATTATTTGCTTATAATTGAAATAGTGTACAGTTTATATTTTGCAATTACTGGTGTAAACAAATACATACTATTTATATTGCTAATTTTAAATTTAATCTAATTTTATTCTTAAACAAGCTATAACTGCATGATAAAAATCAAGCTTTCACATATAGACTGATATAAGTATTATGGTATCATGTATATTTTGGAATGATTCATTATTTCCATATAATCGTCTTGCCTCAATCGGTTTTCATCACACTGTTTATTAGCAATTTTCACTTAAAGCAGACGATATAGCAGTAATTAAATTTAAAATTATTTCATGTTATATGTATTATTATGTTATATTACAAAGCTTATTTAGTGAATAACGTCATGCCATGCCGGAACAACAGCATGGTTTATTTGTTTTAAGAAGACAGACGTTTCTTATGGATTTTTGCATAATTTAAATAAATATTTTTAAAATAATAAATTATTAACTATTATACTAAACAACTCTTGGTTTAAAATTATTAAACGCCTTTTTTTAATTCAAATTTATTTAAAATTAAAATTAAAAAAATATATGTAAAATTTTATAATTTATTTCAATCATTAAAAAATGATAATTAATATAAATAAATTAATTACTAAAAAAACTAAAAATTACAAAACAATTAAAACATTTTATAATAATATATATTATCAGTATATAGAGGGTTGAAACGATCAATAGGTGTTCGAAGAATTGACGTTAATTGACTGAAATCACGTGAACGGCCCCCTTGAATTGAACCATATGATCCTGCCAATGGTCCCATATAATAAAAAAACTATTGAAATTTTAACTTTCCTATGGAAGACCATATAAAATTATAAACAAATGGATCTGGAATTTTAACATTGCTGATTTTTTACGGTGCCTCTTTTCATTTTCAGTCATGTCCCGTCTCCTCCTGCTGCTGTTGTGTTTGGTGTCGGGGTCAATGACCTCTCCTCTGGTGCTCCCTGACCTGCAGACCTTGGTGGATATGGTGCGCATGGAGAGCCATGGACTGCCCAGCACCGCAGTTGGTGAGTATTGGTGATCACAAAATACAGGGAACGGAGATATAAATATTTTATTTTAAATACGTACTTCTTACTATTACCAAAATATCTTGTATTGTAAACTTTTTGGTACATCTTTGAAACCCCAAACCTTCCGAAACCCTAACTTGAGCGTTTTGCGGGCTCTTCCAGAACAGGGGCGGCCACGGCCTTGCAATCCATCCCGGCAATTTGATATTAACGTATGTTTGTCTTTTGTACAATCAACTAAAAGTTCCAAGCAAATAAATAAAAAATATGATCACCCTTCCAACTGCTAACCACTCTCAACGTTGCTTGACTTTGGTGATCGGTTAAGTCCCGGTGAATACACTGCACCATATGTTCCAGGTCATCTGGTGGATGCCTGGCTCCCTGAACACGGCACGAACCCTGAGGAGCTAGGTTCATACAAGGAAGGAGATATGTTACTACCTCCTGAGAACCAAGAGAAGAACGGGGTCCTCAACCCTTCGTACCGCTGGTCAGGAGGCGTCGTACCATACCGGATTGCTGGAACGTTCAGTGAGTTGTCTACTTGATTGTTAATGTGTGTTTCAGGCGCGGATCCAGGAGGTGGGCTGGGGGGGCTACAGCCCCCCCCCCCGAAATTTTGAATTTAACATAGGCAATATAGACATTTCACCCACTCCAAACTTTTTTTTTAACATTGGCCTTATGGAAGCAGCCCCTCCTGAATTTTTTTTTCTGGATCCGCGCGTGGTGTGTTTGAATTACATTGCTTGACTGCCCGAGTTGAGATAATTTTCATTTTTTATTTGCTATTATAAGCTCTCTTCTCGTCTAATTTTCTTCTATTTTACACTATTTTAGATGAAATAATATTGAAAAAGAAGAGATTACGTATTTTTTCCTCTTTCTTGAGCATAAAATGATAAAAATATTGTCTCAATTTCATCCTAACTTTATATTGTCTCCATTTCATTCTCACTTTGAGCGAAAAGGAAATAATAATGGGCGCCATTCACAAAGTAGTTAGCCAAGTTTCTAAACACTTTTAGCTTAACCACGTTTAACTGGGTGGTTCAATACATAAAACAGGTATAGTTAAACGTTGTTAAGCTAAACGTCGTTAGAAACCTAGCTAACTTCTTCGTGAATCGTAGCTAAAATTGTTTTAATGGTTAAAAGATTAGGTTTAGACGTGTAAAGGATCAATTATTGAAGACGTAATTTTTAAATTCTAGTGCCTTCTTTGATTTAAAATTTACAGGCACGTCAGAACGCAACATGATAAGCTCCGCTATCAACGAGTACCACACCAAAACGTGCATCAAATTCGTCCCGTACACAAACCAAGCGGACTACATCAGCATTGAGAGCGCAGCCACAGGGTGTTGGGCGACCCTGGGAAGGGTGGGAGGCATGCAGAGGGTCAACCTACAGGCACCAGGGTGTCTTTACTACGTGAGTGTTAACCTCAGCATTATACGAAGGGGGTTGGGTGAAAATGAACCACAATCGAAAAAAAATCCAAAAGAAATATATTATAGTGGGTGTGATTCACAAAGCATTGCAGTTAAACGAAGTTAGAAACCTGGCTAACTTCTTCGTGAATCACAATCAATAATTCTTAGTCAGGGGATAAAAAAGTGAATTAAAATATACAGTTTGTTTGTATTCTTCAGTTAACTTATTTTAATTTTTACTTTATAATACTATACAGCATTACCAAGACAATTAATCAATGGAGTATATTGATTTCAAATTTTTTTATTACAGAAATTGGTAACGGATGGAAAGTTATGTTATTCTTTTTTTTTTTCTTTTTTTTTTTTTAGATCTTTATGTAGAGTCATGGGAACTATTTTTAGAAAAATATTAAAAATAGATAGAAAGTGACGAGGCGTCACCTTAATTAATAAAAATATAGGACCTTAAAAGGGGCGTGGGTTCAAAACCTCAAAGCAATTTAACAATACTTCTCGGCCAGGCTATATAAAAAAAAAAATGAAAAAAATCAGTGACATATATAACTTTGCAACCCCTATCCATTTTTGCAATAAAATTTTTTTGACATCTATACTCCATTCAATGTGCTGTATCCAAATATACAACAATAAAAATTGCAATCAGATTGTTAACAATTATAAATGTTCAGGTCGGCACGGTGGTCCACGAGTTAATGCACTCCATCGGGTTCTTTCACGAGCACAGCAGGACGGACAGAGACAACCACGTCAATATTTACCTGGGAAACGTCACTACAGGTGAGAGAGAAAACATTCCGTATGTTATTAATTGTAATTTATGTGCGGCATAAAATTTTTAGCGTCTCTTTAAAATCATGTGTGTATCATATGTTTTGAGTCTTTTATTAAAAAATGCATGCAAGCTTAGCAATGTATAATCCCAAAATTTGCCTAATTGTAACTGAGGAAACCATGAAAACCTGTAAGGAATTTTCTAAAAAAAAAAAAAAAAAAAGCCTGAGTATTTTGCCTCATTGTGACTGAGAAAACCATGAAAATTTGAGTCATAATTGGCCTACATAATAATCCATCGCATAATTTTGCTTTTTTTGTGACTGAGGAAACCATGAAAACTTCATTTAGAATGGCCTCCATCCTAGATATTTATCTAGATGTGACTTAGGGAATCATGCTGGAAACCTCAGTTAGAAATTACCTCCATTCTAGAAATTTGCCTGATTGTGACTGAGGGAACCATAAAAACTCAAAATGGTCGACTAATAATTTGTTAACAGGTCAAGAGCACAACTTCAACAAATATGACTCCTACGCCTACGAGGTCGGCTATGACTACGGAAGTGTGATGCACTACTCGAAAACCGCCTTCTCCAGGAACGGACTTAACACCATCGAACCTAAGGTGATTTAAGAGTATGGTCTGTTAGCATGGCACTTTGTATTGCAAAATAAATAGAGCTGTGATGCATTTTTTTTTTTTTTATATATCATTTTGAGAAAAAAATTTGATGCGTATTTATTTTTAAATAATGGACAACCTGCCAATGTAAAAGATTTTCTGTTATGCATATTTTATGTAATTTCTCAAGTTGTCCCTCTTTTCCCATTAAAAAAAAAGAAAAAATATACTAAAATTTCCCTAAAATGTTCTGCAAAACGCTGTAAAAGAATGCAGCATTTTAAACAAATTCTGCACATGTTGTTTCAGAGCTCTTAAAATACATCAATATTATTAAATTTATAAGATATTTTATTCTAATTAATTTATATACAAAGCAGCACACCCTAGTTGATAAATTTCATCTTCAACTCAACCTTTACACGTCGAAACCAAATCTTTATTCCTCTAAAACACATCTTATTTCCTCTTCGCTCAAAGAGAGGATAAAATGATGACAATATTTCTAACATTTTATGCTCAAGAAGAAGAAAAAATACGTATTCTTGTAATTTTCCCTCTTTTTTTCCTCTAAAATGGTGTAAGGTAGGAGGAAAAAAGACGAAATTTATTTCAACTCTGGTGTCAATTCATAATAATTTCTTTTATTTCAGGTACCAACGGCATCCATCGGACAACGAAACAATTTCAGTGGGAGTGACATAGCTAAGATCCGGGCGATGTATGATTGTGACATAAATTTAAATAAATCATCATGGCGACGAGGTTTTGGTAGGCCCATTCGTACCCCCAACCGACAAATGTAGTTTCGAGTAGGGAGAGGGAAATAAACGATTTTGATGAAACTTGGTGGAGAGGTAGGTGTTGCCTATCGATGATACTGGACCCCCAAACTTGATTCTATAATGGACAACCTGCATGAAAAAAATTTATTACAGAAATGAATAGATCGAGGGTACCAAATTATGCTACTCTGAATTTTTTCAGATATTTTTGAGTCCCGGAACTATTTTTAAATAATTATTGAAAGTTCTGTAAATTAAGTTGGCTACCCTGAATCCTTAATAAAAAGGATAGGGACTAGACGCCTATTGATGCCTCCAGGGGGCGTGGCCGCACTTTCAATAATTATTTAAAATTGTTTTGGGACTAAAAAAAATCTGAAAAAATTCAGAGTAGCATAATTTGGTATCCTCTATTCATTTCTGCAATAAAAAATTTTCATGTAGGTTGTCCATACTATGGGTTTTGCATTAGCCCTGTACTGGTATAGTAATTTAATATGGGATTCCCTATAACTGTATATTAGTACAGGGTAAATCACATAGTAGATGGGAATGGTAAGTTTGGGGGTCCAGTACCATCATTAATAGGCAAAAGACCTACCTCTTCACCAAGTTTCATCAAATTCGCTCATTTCTCTCTCCCAACTCCCCTTTGTTGCAGAAAAATAATTATTTTTTATTGTTTAATTATAATAAAATATGTCTACAACAGTTCTGTTCATTGTTTATAAACAAAGCATTTTTACTGAAAATAAATTATATTGGTTTATCTAACTTGTAATACATTTTTTCCCCCTTGTTCAAGTAAGGATATAATATGTACAGGGTGGATCTACATTATATATTAAGCACATAACAAAATAATAATAATAAATATATATAAAGAATAATAATAAAAACACTGAGACGAGCAAAAGTTTTTAAATTTAATTTTAAATATTTTATTCATCTCACATTTTTTTTATTTTAATTAACATGTAACAAGCTCTTTTGATCTTGAACATGCATGTAGAATCATCTATTACTCCAGAGGTATGTTTTCTCTATCTACTGTAAAGTAGACTGAATGCGTCACTAATCAGACTAATCACGTTTACTTTTTTTGCTTTATTACCTACATTATTTTGAAGCGTTGATTTGTAATTTAGAAAATTAAGGATCATTATTTTAATTTATCAATTTCAATCTTCCATATTGATATCACGTGTGCAAGATTGATTTCACGTGTGCTAAATTGGTAAAGTCCTAAATCAATAATCAGGTGTACAAATTTAAAAAAAAAAAAAAAAATTCAAAAACAATATATAAAATAAAAATATTACCAAATTAAAATTTTATTTTTAAATAATTTGAAATAAATGATTTTTTAAATAGAAAAATAAACAAAAAGAGTATAAATGCTGGAAAAAAACGGAAAAAAATGGGTAGTAATTTAAGTATTTTCGAATTTTAAAAAAAAAAATACAAAGTCGTAATTGTAAATTGCACCTCATTTTTATTTTATACACAAAAATACGAAATAAACAAATATTACAGACATTATATCTTTACATATAATATAATATTTACAGATTAAGACGATATAATTTGGTATTTTCACTTCAAATTTTTACAATCATTAAGGGTGTTCATAGAGGCTTCAAGTGTACCCCGGTTGGAAAATTTTCTCCATAAGCCACCATGTTAGAAAATTTGAATTTTTTTCTCAGTAATTATTAAAACTATTAATTTGAAACCATCTTCTACCCCCTCTTTTAAGTCTTCCTTTAAAAAGTATCTTTAATGTCAAAAATTCAATTCTTGTTTCTTCAAGTCAGCTGATTTTTCAGTGTTCCCACTGTCCTATCTAAATCTATGTAAAAAAAAACGTGAATTCGTATAAGAAGACTTTTGAGGGAAAATTCCTTTACGGAACTTTGGTCCAAACTGAAAAATACAGTAGATAATTCAAGATTTAGATTTTTTACTTGATTTATAACCGAGAAAAGTAAAAAAAAAAACAATTTGCTTAATTTTCAAGTGCAATATGGACCTTAGCGATAACAGTTGCGCATCGCGAGGTGCACCAACTTGAAGCCTCTACACAATGCCGACTGTATCAAGGCCTGCACAGTATAATATCGATCTCGATTGTTTTTTGAAATAGTAGTCCTAGATTCTCAATTTCCCATTGAGTTACATGCTAATTTCAACCCGAAATTTCCATGGAAGGAGTGATTCAAAATTTTGAAACTTAACACACAGCAAGATATAAGGGGCTTAGAAATTATGCCTTGAGTGTGAAAATATAAAGAAAAATTTATTTCCATTTGATTTAATTTGAATTTTACAATGCTACAGTAAATGGGGTGGACTACTATTTTGTTTCGAGCACTTCGCAGTGCGCAGGCCTTGGTACAGTGGGCATTGCTCTACATTGTAAGCTTCCCATTCTCAACTCTCTACCTCAGATTCTACTCTATGCACTATCACTGTCGTATTTTCTTCAGCAGAAACCTCCACTCTAGGTTCAGAAGTCTCAGGTATCTCGTTGCTAGGGACGCTGCTCTGGTTGCTAGGCTCAACAAAACTAAGACCCTTGTCATTGGACCTAAATATCGCATACCCTGACCCTGAACCTACGATCACCGATATGAAGATGGCGACGTTATAGGTCATTACTGATAACATCAGAAGGTAAGCCAGGGTAATGTACAGGACGTAGCTCAGGGTCTCGTAAAGGTGCACCAGGGTTGACCTGGAAGGACTGTAACAAAAGGTACAACAAGTTATTACAAGTTGAAATTTATTTCCCCTTAATAAAAGTCTAAATATATTGGGGGGCATTCAAAAAGCACTTTAACCCAAACTTTAGCCTCGATTTTTATCCCCCGGGTTAAGCAAGTGCTAAACATAATACTAAATCAGGGGTTAAACATGGTGCTAAAAAATGTAGGCTGAATCAGGGGTTAACGTATCTGTTTAACATTGTTTAAAATCGAGTTAACCCATATTTTTTAACACCATGTTTAGCCCCTGGTTTAGCACTTGTTTTAACCTGGGTGATAAAAATCAAGGCTAAAATTAGGGTTAAAGTGCATTGTGAATGTCCCTTAGTCTTTATACATGAAAAAAATGTTCATTGTTAACGATGAATCTCAGTAGGTTGATATCTCACAATCGTAGCGCCTGAATGCAACAAGACTTGCAGGGGACTTAGAACTCACCATCAATGGGTGGCATACAAATTTTGAAGCGAATCTGTCTTATCAGTTTTGTGAGAACTGAGGTAGAAGTTTAACATTGGCCTTATGGACGAAAACCGAAAATGGAGCTGTTATAAGAAAACTGCAATACTTAATTTGCTCAAACCATAAGTGATTAAGTTTTAGAACATTATCGGTTTTTTTCAAAATTTATTTCATTCTAATTGTTTGCAGGGAAATATTCTTTGACTCCAGCAGTAACTGAGATTAATCGTTAATCAAGTTGCCACCTTTTCAGTGAGAAGTGTAATAGTTCCCGGACTTACCGTCTGTGTCGCTGTGCTCGTGTCACCAAGGGGTCCTGGTCTCCCTCCTCGCTGTGATTGGTTCTCGTCAGGTGCAGGTCCCTCGTCTTAGCCAATAGCAGAGCCTTGCTAGCCTCGCAAAGTAGCGAAAGACAAGCGACTCCAAGACACGTCGCGGCGAGACCTGAAACCAAAATTAAAGTAGAGATTACCCACACATTGACGCAACATATTTGAATTAGAATTTTCTAAAAATAATTCTCCTTTAGGCAATGATTTGTAACAGAAGAGAATCCAATTAGCTGCAGCCCGAGTTGAAATAAATTACGAATTTTATTCGCTTTTTAGTTCCACGTCTTTTTCCCTTTTATTTTGCACCATTTTATAGGAAAAAAGATAAGATTACGTCTTTTTTTTTGTATAAAAATTAATGTTAGAAAATATTTATCATTGGGGTAACAGTTCTTAGTTGTTTTTAAAATTTCTCTTGCTAATTATATAACATATTGTCACAATACGGGTGGAGCGTCCTGAGTTGGGCTGGCCAACAACGGGTGGTACGGTATTTCTCTTTAAATATTATTATTTACTTGCATGTTTTCATTAACAATTCTGCTGCTATCTTGGTGCATGTGGAAAATTTCCTAGAGATTGAGCTCTATAATACCATATATTATATGATAATACTCAATAAAATTAAAATTGAGAAAAATAAGTTTTTCCTTAAGTTTCTTGTATATATAGATGATGATTAATTAGTTTGATTCTTGAATGTTTATATACAAATTAGACCTAATCACTATATTTGAAAAAAATATGACAATAATACGTCATAATTAATATAAATAATGTAATTATCGTCCCTCGTCCGGACTAATGAACTATAATCTGCTTAACACGATTTCGTTGCAATAATGAGCTGTCTTCTGTTTTGAGCGCAATGGACAATTTGCATCAACTTTTTTTAGTAGCTCAATCGAAAGAGGAGGTCGAAAAATACACCTGTGAATTTTATGAGATTTTTATTCGTACTGCATCATGGCTAAAAGAGAGGTCACGTGACCTGGAGCCGTCGCCCGTGTCGCCCGTGACGTCACTTAACTGTTCCGTCAAACAAACGATTGTCTATATAACGCTTGTAAACAATAAATTAATTGTTGCTTGTTTCCATAGCAACGTGGTTGTTTGCAAGCGATATAAAGTCGATCGTTTGTTTGACGGAACAGTTAAGTGACGTCACGGGCGACACGGGTGCCGGCTCCAGGGGGGTCTTCAAATAACACCATTATTGTAAACAGTCCTAGCTAAGACAAAGTTAGGACAGTCCTAAGAAAATCGGGTTCAAATAACGCACTTATTTTGTTTACTTTTTTTAAAACAGTCCTAATTTTGTCCTAAGTGCTAAGAGCGCACTGCGGCTGTCTTAGCGACTTAGGACAAATCCACCTCGCGTTTTTATATAATGATTACAGCAATACTAATTGAAGAAATTATTATTTTTTTATTTTATATTAAAAAACTAAGTTGCGGCATTATTTTAAGTAAGTTTGAAACATATGGCGCTAAAATATAAAAAATTGAAGCATGAAAACATATCAGCTGGCTGCGGCTGGCTGAGAATCCGCCCACAAAATTTGACAGGTAAGTTTTGTCTTCTTTTAATTACTTTTAAAGCTGGTTTTAAGCTATTTTACTGTCTCATATAAATAAAAAAGTTAATTCCAATCGTTTTCATATACATTTTAAGTTTTTTTTAATCAATCATCTTAATATTTTACGTAATATCATAATTTAAAATTTTATTTTTGAGAAGGGTCCTTGTTTTGATCCTATATTTAGTATATTTTACAACTTTACAAATCTCACTACCACAATTAACTCAATAGTGTCAATCACCTTTCCTTCTTTGAGCCTTTTTAAAGATATTGCTTCAAACTGATTGAAGTTGCCGTCATTGGCCGCTAATTTATATAAAAAGGTTTCGGTAAAACTTAATTAAACTAATGCATGTATACAAATACTATTTTTTGCCTTTCTTGTTGTCATTCACGTTCGATTGTGTCTGTATTTTTTATTCGATTTTTGTTAATAAGGCTTTCCTATAATATATTCGTACAATTAACTCTAATAAAATACAAGGATGTTTAACATTGTGCTGTTTTTTTCAGGTTGATGTACCGGTAATGACTGATGTCCAGATTTGTCCGTGATCTTAAAACGAAGACACCATGCAAGATAATACCTATGCCCCGCTTTGCAATGAGCCCAATGACTCGCTAATTGGTATGAAACCCTATAAAATAATGTAAATAAATACATATACAAAGATTTCCTCAAACAATTTTATGTATAATTATTAAATACTAAATAAAGTCCACTGCAGCATCACGCACTATAAATTTTTCTTTTTAAAGGTAGGCTGTGAAACAACATATAACAGTATAAATGTAGGATACATAAAATATTATATCCTTTGTTCATTTGTGTTAAGGATCTTTGCCATACTCTGCATAAAAATTACCAAAAAGTTTACACGTTAATTACTGTAAAAAAAAAAAAAAAAAAAAAAAAAATTAATTGAGTAAATTGAAATAAATTTGCTCTGTCTTCCCCTTGTGATTGAGGCTTTTTTTTCCAGACTTCCCAGTTAACAGTTTGCTGACGTGTTTATTGATTATAATTTATAATACATATTTTGATGGAGGACCTCATCATTTAAACTTTTTACAGCGTAATTTAAAGGAATGTGTAATGTTTAAAAAAAAAACGGAGTTGGGGCAATGCCTATATTGCCCATGTTGAATCAAAAATTTCAAGGGGGGGGGAGGCTGCACCTCCCCCAGCCCCTACCCCCTCTGTTGATCCGCGCCTGTACAGTACACTATAATATACAGTACATACGACCATACGTACAGTACGTATCTACATAATGGTCAGTTTTACAGACAGGGCTAGAAATGGTGTTCCGATCCCATGCTGAAATTTGGGCAGCTTAACTTTGAGCTAGAAAGTTGAAATTTGGCATACGTAAACCAAGGGTTTTAGGTTTTTTTGGCATGTGTTAAACAATTTTTAAATTTATTATTTCGTACCTTTTTAGGGGTGCATTCACGATTTGCATTTATTCCTTATGGGATTTCCATGTTAAATTACGTAGATAGAAAAATTTTGGCCGATTTGCACCAAAATTAGTTTTTAAAGGTTTCAGAGCATGTTGAATTTAATGGTGTAATTTAAAAAGTGGTGAAATCAACTCCTAATGAGATAATGACCCTTACTACGTCAAAAAATGGTGCTATCAAAATTTTGATTATGCCACTGAAACGGGCTTGTCTTTTTTACCCCAGAAACAACCTTTGATTTTTTTTAATGGGAGCAGTTTGATGATTTAATTTTTATGAATTGGAATTTTCACCCCAAAAAATTAAATCGTTAACTTGCTTCGATTAAAAAAAAAAATCAAAGGTCGTTTCTGGAGTAAAAAAATAAGCCCCCCTTTCAGTGGCATAATCAAAATTTCGATAGCACCATTTTTTGACGTAGTAAGGGTCATTATCTCATTAGGAGTTGATTTCACCACTTCTTAAATTACACCATTAAATTCAACATGCTCTGAAACCTTTAAAAACTAATTTTGGTGCAAATCGCCAAAATTTTTCTATCTACGTAATTTAACATGGAAATCCCATAAGGAATAAATGCAAATCATGAATGCACCCCTAAAAAGGTACGAAATATTAATTTTAAAAATCTTTTTTAGCGTACTATCGGAACACCGTTTCTGGCCCTGTCTGTATATAACATTATGGATATAGGGTGTGGCAGGACACAAAATTATCATTTCTTTTTTTTTTTTTTCCAATTTCTAATTTTTCGAGACTGGAAACTATTTTTAAAACAATCATGAACGTTCAGCTACGCTTCCTGGAGGCATTTATAGTCCCTATCACGGCTACCACTTTGTTGAAGAATGAAGCTTGCGTCTAGGGAGTGCGGCTGGTATACTTGCAATAATTTTTTAACATTTTACAGTTTCATTACTAGGAAAAATCTGAAATTTTGAAAATGACAGTATATAATTGATTTATAATTCATATTAACCATCTATATTATTTTATTTATATAATTATTTCATGAGGAAAATGTATACAGATATAGTCTCTACAGCACAGGGACGCTCATATCGGCCAGGCGTTTGTTAAACATCTCTTTAATTTCGTATTTTTTGTTGTTCCTACATTGTGATTATTATTAAAAAAAAAAGCTATAAAAAAGGCACACCTTAGTATGGTGTACAAGATTTTCATGGTTTCCTACTTTTGAGACAGCATTGTAAAAAACAACACACACAAAAAAAAAAAAATGGAAAAGGAAAAGGAAATTAATGCTGTTTACAATATAAAATTTTGATTAGTAAAAATATGCAAAAATTTACTTTTACTTATAATATAATAATATTCCTTGCATGCAACATGCATGATTTTTATATGATAAAATTAATGCATATATAATTATAATATTAATAATTATATTCAGGCTTGCAGCCCCTCCTCCCCCCGAAATAATGTTAAATTTCACATGGGCAGTATATGGTGGGGGCATTATATGGCATAGCCCCCACTCCAATTATTTTTTTTTCTAACATTTGCCCTTATGGGGAGAGCCCCCTCGCACACCCCACACTCAATTTTTTCTGGATCCGAGCCTGATTATATTATTCCTTACATGACCTAATATGTTGTTTTCAAATACTTTTAGTCCGTAGACAAGATGTTATCATGTTATCTCTATCTAACTAATATGTTGTGCTGCCAATATTTTTTGTCAACATTTTTGAACTCTTTAAAATTATAAAAAAAATATATATATGAAATGCGTTTTGTAAAACACACTACGTTTTTGAAGGTATATTATTAAGATGCTATTAAAAAGAAAATAAAACGAAGGAAATTTATGATGATGTACAGCATATATTAGATAGTTTTTATAATTCACGTACGTAACTCGAGTCCTCTTCTATCGAAATGTCCAATAAAATTAGAAAAAAATGCAAGTTGCACATTAATTTGTATTAAATTAATATGATATTTATAAATATTATAAATATAATTTCATCTATAATTATGTGAAAAATTGAAAAAAAAAAATGCCACGCGCGTTTCCTTCTCCAAATTTTCTTGCCTCCGGCGGGATTGTCCCCCCCACCTTCTTCCCCAAAGACGTCGGCGAAGGTGCCATACTGGGTCCACAATTGAGGTTATGCCAGTGACACCAAAGATAGGTAAAAAGAAATAACATTTTTATACTGTGCTGTACATGCATGTATTATTTTTTGTTTTATATAATTTTTAAGATAATCAATGAGTGCATAATATACTGTATAGATGTACACATGAATGTATAATTGATTTTTTATGGGTATAGATATTTTCGTCGCAAAAGGCATTTGGTCGCAAGGACATTTATCACATGGACATTTCAAGCGTGGCAAAGTGCATCGACCGATTCTCGTTAGATCACCGAAGTCAAGCAACGTCGAGCGATGGATGACCGTTGCAAGTAAAAATCACGAAGTTTCCTTCATGAAGTAAACTCATCTCATCGCTTTCCACCCAGTGCAGTGATGCACTTGTATGTGGTTCCCCATGCAGGTTTTGGACATGTCTATAGTAATATAGAAAGTAGAGGTGTCCGTCCTGAATGAGGTTTTCTGCACGGTTCTCTCAGTCTCAACTCAGCGAATGCTGGGACGCGTAACAGGCCATGGCCACCATCCTTTCCCAACCTTAAATATCCCTACCCGTTACCCCGTTCAGAGCGTACAGAGCGTACTTGAGTAGGAGGCCAAAACCCAGCCGGCGCGATCGTCATCTGTCGAGACATTAGCCGTCCGGAATTTAAAAAATAACATGCAATGTAATCGGGAGGAAATATTTTTTTTTAAATATTTACTTGATATTAATGAAGGTGTCTTGTAGTGCAATAATACTTCAATGTAGTCTCCCGTTTGCTAATTATTTTATTTAGTTCATAAATATCATACTTCTTGAGATATAAGACGGTAAAGTTAGGGCGGGAACTTGGTTCTATCTTCCAAGCTTTAGTAATGTATCATGACGTCACGAAATATTGAAAATATAAAAGTACTTGAATCAACTTTCATACATTATTTTCGATGTAGTAAATAACTTTACTTGATACATACAAAGTATAGAAAATGCAATTAAGTAAAGTGAAAGTCACTCGCTATGAAGAAAGGCTTTCAATGTTCATATGACGTCATCGCCAGTAAACTGACTTTTATTACTTCGCGCATGCCGGCGCATGCGCAGATGTAACAGAAGTAGCAGAAGTCGGGTTCATAAAAGTTTAATTTAAGTGTATTAATATTGTTTTTGCGTGAAAAAAAAGGTTGTCCAGTAAGATTAAACTATATTAGAGTTAAACTTGTTTCATTTTGAAAACTCTAGCATACAGCGTAATTGTCGTAAACCGCGACCAAAGTCAAGCCCTCTCCCATTTGATTACACGCAAACCTGCTGCTCAGTAGGACGGCTATTGAAAAGTGGGCGCGGTCGTGTTGTGGCCTTCTACTCAAGTTTGCTCTGCCCCGTTGCAAGCTGTAAGCTCTTAGGGGTGCATCCTTTTAAAAAAATATATAAAATAAAAAATAGTGCAACTTCGGCTTGATCGAGTAATATATAAAATTTTTGTATCATGCAATGCAGTGCAGTAGAGCCATGATGTAGGCAAACGCTTAATAGTATATATTAAGTTTTAAACCTTCACATACCCTTCCCCTATTCTTATGGCAACATCTTTCGATCTCCCTCAAGTGGTAATCAAGGAATTGCCTCAATTTCTTTTGATTGAAAATAAATTTTGATTGATAAAAATAATACACTTGAATAAGATAAATAAGCAATAAACATAAAATATTGTACTCTATAGTGTACACTCTATTACCTGTACGATGGAATGTAGCAGAAGATATGAAATTTTATAACGTAACATCAGAAGCAATTATAAGTTCGCGCGTCTTATGTACTAAAAATAAGAAAAAGTGTACGAATGTATGCGAATTTACTCTTTTATCTTTAAAAAGTTACATTGATTGCATTAATTGGCCTAATTACACATGCAAGTAAATAATTTTTTGATTAATAATTTTTTTTTATAAATTGTAAAGCAATAATAATAATAATATAAAAATAAATAATCTACATGCAAATATTTAATTTTATGAAATATACATATAATGCAACACTTAATAATATATATTTAATCAATTAACTTTATTTAATAATTTTTTTCTGATCACCATTGAGATTTAGTTTTCAATTTTTGAATTTTTGCGCCAAAAGTTTAAAAAAAGAAGCGCTGTGATTGGCTGAAAGGGTAAACAATCCCGAATATTGCCGAAGTTTTTGTCTTAGCTTAAGACTGCGCTAAGACCGTTTTAAGAATGTTTATTTGAACCGGTTTTGATTGTTTTCTAAGACAGTCTTAGCGGAGTCCTAACTTTTGCGCTAAGACAGTTTTAGGACAACAATTAAGACTGTTTAAATTGGTGTTATTTGAAGACCCCCCTGGTCACGTGACCTCTCTTTTAGCCATGATGCAGTGCGAATAAAAATCGCATAAAATTCACAGGTGTATTTTTCGACCTCCTCTTTCGATTGAGCTACTAAAAAAAGTTGATGCAAATTGTCCATTATAAGCTTTATTTTATACCGATTTAAAAGTATATTCCGGACGAGGGACGACAGATATCAAATAAAAGCAGTAAGGTTGAATTGTATAATTGTTTCCATATAAAATTCATCCATTAACTTATTTACTGCAGAATAAGCAGAATTACCTTGCATAGTATTTTTTTTTTGTCCCATGCATCACCAAAAAAAAAAAAAAAAAAATTGGGTAAAGGGGGGGGGGGACAAAAAAACCAAGGGCTAAACATTTACTAAAATTTACTACATATAAATATATGGTGAATAAAATAAAATGTACTTTTCTTATTTTTTTTGGGGAATTATATAATATTATACTTGGTAACAATTATTTTTTTTATTCTTTCTATACTATTTTCAAGCTTCAAATGGTATCTATCCTGTATCTTAATGCCAAGGTTAATTATATATTTTATATAAAAAAAATAATAAATTCATGTTTGAATATTGTTGAGGTAGATCAGTGTTGTTTACGTGCACAAAAAAACTCACCAGTAGAGCTCGAAACGTTGAATCCTGGGAACAAAAACTCGCCGATGTCAAACCCGAACCAAAATGTCATCCGCATCATAGTGTTAAATATTAAAATCAAGCACTAATTAAACATTAAATTAACTTTTAGATCGCTGTCTATTATTTGTTAATTTCTATGTATCATTGTCAGCTGATAACTGATAAAAAAAAAGTTTTGAAATATTAACATTGTTTGGCCATCTATGAACTAAATTTTGTACTATGATTTTTAAATTTATAAACTGTAGTGACATCTATGGAGAGTGTAAAGAAGTAAAATTTTTAACTCTTGTTTTTTGAATTATTTTACCACATAAACTAGATTTCTATTTCGAGTTTTATTAGTTCCTAAGTCACATAATATATATGTATAACTTATATTATAAATGCCAAGAATTTTATAAAACTAATTGGTGATCGTATGAACCTTTCTTATACAATTTGCTTTACGAAACGAATTTGTTTTGAAATAAATACATTTTTTTCTATTTTTATTTTCTTATACACTGCTATGAGCTTGTATCAGTTGTATCTCGCGGCGGGGTAATGGGTAAAAATAAGGTTAATAAAGGATGGTGCATGGCTACGGTCCCAGCATTTGCTGAAGTGAGACTGAGGGAACCGTGGAAAACCTCAGTCAGGACGGACACCTCTAGCTACTTTTTATCAATGGACCAACGTGATGTAAAGCCTGGGGAACCACACACAAGTGCATCACTTCACTGAGTGGAAACCAAGATGAATTTACCCCAGGGAGGGAGCTCAGGCGCGGAAAAAATTTCGGAGGGGGCTGGCTCCATATATAAGACCAATGTTTAAAAAAAAAACAAATTGGAGTGGGGGAAATGTCTATATTGCGCATGTTAAATCCAAAATTTCGGGAGAAGCTGCAACCCCCCAGCCCCCCCCCCCCCCCCCTGGATCCGCGCCTGCTGGGAGCTTCGTAATTTTTACTTGAAACGGTTACCTATCCAAGTACTAACCACGCTTAACGTAGCTTCACTTCGGTGATCTAACGAGAACCTGTCCATGTACTGATGAGAACCAGTCTCTGAAAAAAAACAACAACACAGTTTGTTTACTTTTTACTTCTTTTGCTATAGCATAGTTTGCAAGTGGTCAATTGTAAGACACATTTATCATGTCTATTTTTATGATAGATTATTGTATTCTGCACAATTCATTATTCATTTGTCTGAAGAAATCTCATGTAAAGATAATGAATCTGCGGATCAGTGTCCTTGAAAAGTCCTTGATCGACCTCAGTACGTGATTTCGTGGAGGTTGGTACTTGCTCATGATTGTTGATTGATGTTGGTCACAGCTTGTCGCTTGACATAAAGTTGAAATTAACTAGCTTTTGTCTCGAGTTGTGAGTAGAATTTAATATTAGGAGAGTGATATTTTCTGTCACTATGGGAGGAGCTACTTGTAAGATTTATTTTTTAGTATTAAAAAATTATAAAACGATAGATTTAAAAAAAGTTGGTGTTATGTCATTGAATATGCCCTATAGCACATTATATTATAAACAATGTCTTGTTACACCATTGCAAGCAGAAGATTTTAGGTGTAACATATAGGTGTAAATAAAATGTATAATAATTGAAAAATAAAGATTTCAGAAGAGACATAAGAAAAACAATATGTGACAGGTTCTAACACGTCTTGCATACTTGCATTGTAGTAGTCAATAAAATGATTGTTATGTCTAGTGTGGGGTAAAGGTTAATAACTCGCAATGTCAGTTATGTTTGTAATGTGTGTTATAAATCTGCTTTATAATGAATGTCAAGTAGCCGGTGATTTATTTTAATATGAAATTTAATTTGAAAATAGCAGAATTTTATTTTTTATGAGACTATTGTACATTTTAATTCCGTATATTGTTGTAATAATAATTACAACAATTAATTTAGCATTAATTTATTTAGCAACAATTTAGCATTTATTTGTGCTAAATTAAATATTAATGATAAAGGATAACTAATTTAATTTTCTCCCATATATTCTCTGAATCTCTTTGAATCTTAAGGTATAGTGGCTATTTTCACGCATTTTCGTAAAGAAACTTTTGATTTTTGAGAAATAAAGCCGGTACTAACACGATACAATTTTTCTAACTATTGCATACAATTTCTCCTTACAAGAAAACTTGAACTCCATTTGTTTGTATGGAAAAGAAAATTTCTTGCAAGGAAAAATTGTAAGCAAAAATTGTATGGTGTAATACCGGCTTAAGACAAAGCAACATAGAATCATGTTTGTAATATACGTTTTAGGATTGTAAAATTGGAAAATGATACTGCGACTATAATAAAATTTAGTCAAAGCATCATCTGAAAACAGTAAAAATATTAATAAATATAAATTTTTCCTTTAAATATATCGATTTAATAGTAATTTTATTATCCTCTTATTTTTAAGTGTAACAATATTTTAGGTTTACCATCAATATAATAATCAATGACCGCCTATCGTCCCCCCAGGTACTACTACCATCTGATTGTGACCCGGTCTGATGACGCAAGTACAGTACGTGCACCAAGCCACGTACTGAGGTCAAACCAAGGACATCGAGGTCATCCTCTGTCCATTATCTGTAGATGAGAAGTGGTCTTAACAAGGTCCTAACAATGGAAACCATAAATCTATCTTACATTTTTAACGTGGCTATGCCATAAATCATAAAATAAGTAAGTTAAATCTGTGCTTTTGAGTGAATTTTTTTTTCAACATTAACGTCTGACATTGATAATGTAGACATTTTGATATATTAAACTAACACCTTGATGTCAATTTTATTACTATGCCGTAGTCTAAACGTAATCTTTTTACCTCTAAAAACATTTTTTTTTCTTCCTCGCTCAAAGTGAGGATGAAATGCAGACAATATTTTTATCATTTTATTCTCAAGAAAAAAGGAAAAGAGATATAATTTTGTATTTTTTCCTCTAAAATGGTACAAAATAGGAGGAAATTGGACGAGGAGAGAGCTTAATAACGAATAAAATATATTTCCACTTGGGTATATTGTATAAATTAAAAAAATCATATGATAAGTAAGCTAAATCAGTGCTTTTATTGCTTTTTTTTAGTTTTTAATAATAATAATAATAATAATAATAGCTAGGTGACACTAATACATTCTACATTTTAAGTACAGATAATAATAATCACCTCCCAAGTTATAATAATTGTCATAATTTATTCACGTTTATCGACTCTCCTCGTGCTTTTACCTCCAATTTTGCAACATTTACGAACAAAACAGACGAGATTACATCTTATTTCCTTTTATCGATTGTAAAATGTTAGCAATATTTCCTAATTTCATCCTCACTTTGAGAGAGGAAGAAATGAGATTTGATTTAGACGTAAAAAGATTAGGTGATGAGTTGAAGACGTAATTTTTTTAAATATATAATTTATAACAATAATTAGTATACTTTTTTTGTGTCTCATATTTGATATCAAGTCCTTTTAAAAAATCTAGTATTGAATTAGCATAACACTATTTATACAGTATAAGATTCCTTTGAAAATATTAAAGGTTTTTAAAATTAGATATAGATATATTTTGCCATATTTTAAATTTATGTTAGACAAAAATAAATTGATATAAAAACATAGCCTTAAACTAGATATAATTATAACAGTACAAGGTCGTAATATAACGTACAAGACGCATTACACGATGTTAAGCCACTATTACACGATACAATTTTTCTAACTATTGCATACAATTTTTTCTTACAAGAAAACTTGAACCCCATTTATTTGTATGGAGATGAAATTTTCTTGCAAGGAAAACTTGTATGCAAAATTGTATGGTGTAATATAGGCTTTAGGAGAGTTTTGAGACACTATACATAAATATAGCGCTTCCTGTGGCGTTGCATACAAATTCACTACATATCATATTTATTTATTTATTTATTTTTTTCTCATGAGGCTGTACATAATACAACATAGAGACAAAAAAAAACTTAAAATACCTTAAAAATTATAAAAAATGAAACAGTATTAAATGCACTTAGAATTGTCAATAAAAATTAAAACAGACATTAAATAAACATTTATACACATATATAAATCATGATAATAATATATTAAATAATATTCAATGTCAGTCATATTTAACTTTGGTTTTGAATTATTAAAAGGGAGTTTTGCTTTATAAGTTATAGTTGAAAAGTGTGATAAATTTATATAAAAAAAAAAATGGAGGTAGCGCCTGCAGATTTATTTTTATGCAACCCTTTAATCATGGGAGTATTGCTAGACTACAAACTTTCAGGGGTCATTCAAAAGAAACATAAAAAAAATAGTACGGGGTGGGGAAAGCGAAAAAATCGCGTGCCGCAGCCAATCAGAGGCTCGGGATTTCTTCACCTTGCGAGGAGCTATTTTATCACCAATATGGCCGCCATACGAGATTGAAGCAAATGCGCTTTTCTCGCCCCGCCAAAAGCCCCGCTCGTCATCGCTCCATGGAAATGGGTCATTACGCAACTTTTGTTGTTCGGTAAAACTCAATTTTGAGTAAAGAAGATCGCGGTCTTGTCAAAAATAATTATTAGCATTATGAGTTATATAGGAAAAACTTGATGTAAGTTAATACTTAATAATAATAATAATAATAATATAATCGAAGTAAAACTAGTTTTCTAAGTCCCTTGACTTTACGTATTAACAAGTTTTGTTATATTATATATGAGCGTGTCAGCATTAATCGGCATAAGGAAGCTTTCTTCATATCAGGTATATTTAATTGGTAAGAATTAAAAAACAAAAAATGCAAATTTAAGTGTACGTATAATACATAAATTGCTCCAAGGTACCTAATATATGAAAATAACACAAATCATAAATGTATATTAGTCATATTATAATGGAATTATAATAAAATTATAATAATAAACCTACTGCATAAAAGTTAAGTATGTAAATTATTGAATACAAACTAAATTTTTTTCTTTAGGAAAATAAGTAAATTACAAATTATGCACATCACATATCTAATTTAAAAAATACAACTTGATCTATTGCTCTATCAATTGAGTGCAAAACTAGATAGGTATACAATAAAGCTCATTGTTGCACTTACTTGAAATACCAGGTAGCTCATTATTGCAACAATATCTTATAGTAGCAGTTACCGTATTATTATGACGTGGGGGCGATATATTGAATGCAAATTTGAGTGAAAGTTATACTAATTTATAAGATGTTTATTATGTGTACTTTTTTAAAGCCACCGCCGTAACGTAGTATATACTGCAGTAGTATGACGCGTTATATGGTAGTACCTTATCTTATCAAAATGCAAATGTTTAATAAAGTGTCAAGTTTTAAGGTGCATAGACAGACAATTAACATGGAAGTGGTAGTTTGCATTGTTTAGAATATTAAACTGCTCGTGTTAAAATAATGAAACATGTATTATGTTAAATAGAAGTTTATTAATATTGACGAAAAGGTCTTGGGATTTTAACTTAGTTTTAGTAATGAGTAATGGATTGCAATGGACAACGTGCATGACGTATTTTATTGCAGAAATGAATAGAGGGTATCAAATTATGTTATTCTGAATTTCTTCAGATTTTTTTGAAACCCAGAACTATTTTTAAATAATTATTGAAAGTGCGGCCACGCCTCCTGGAGGCGTCAATAGGCGTCTCGGTCCTATCCTTTTTATTAAGGAGTCAGGGGTGCCAACTAAAATCACAGGACTTTCAATAATTATTTAAAAATAGTTCTGGGTCTAAAAAAAATTTAAAAAAATTCAGAGTAGCATAATTTGGTACCCTCTATTCATTTCTGCATTTAAAAATTTTCATGCAGGTTGTCCATTGTTCATGTTCTAATTTTTAACTATTATTTAACATAATTCCTCCCCTTCCTTCTACCACCTTCTCTCCCCCCACCCCTCTCTCCCCTATTATATACTAAGGTTCATATTTAACTTGGGTTTCGTCGGAAACGCTCGGGTGTTCTTCGGCTCGGCTCGGCCAATGAAATTCTTCGTTACAAACAACACACCAATGACAGAAGACGTTACAAACACGACGAAAACCAATTTAAATATAAACCAGAGTATACTACTCTTAAACTATATAATATTGAATATTATACCCACATGGCCATATATTGAATTCAACATATATAAAAAAAAATCTATTCTTGTATAAAATTTTAATAATTCAGTACAGTAAATGGGTCAAAACCAAATATATCTCATTGAAACACGCACAGATACAAACTACGCTAACACTACGTGCAAAGTATAGAATGTTCTCCACGTTGTTTCAAGGTCATTTTCAAGGTCAAAGGTTCATACTTATAACATTGCGAGGGTGGGTCATCAACCAACCAATCAGAAACGAGATAAAAGTCACGTGGTTTGGGAAAATTTAACCAATGAGAGAGATAAGGGTGCGAGCTACGCGATCGATGAATTTGCGCACTGTGTTTTGTAGGGGAAGTTTTTAGTTTATATAGAAATCGATTTTAACTACGTCATGACGTCATAATGGTGTGGGTGGAGAGATAAGTAATTTAAATGTCATATAGTGATTTTATATTTAGATAATCCTAGTTGAAAAATTACGTCTTCAACTCATCCTTTACACGTCTAAACCTAATCTTTTTAACTTAAAACACATCTTATTTTTTCCTCGCTCAGAATGAAGATGAAATGAAAACAATATTTCTAACATTCTCTGCTCAAGAAAGAAAAAAAGACGTAATCTCGTCTTCTTTCGTCTAAAATGGTGCAAAATAAGAGGGAATTAGACGAGAAGATAGATTAATAACGATTAAAAGATTAAATTTATTTCAACTCGGAATATTTAAAGTAGAGTATAATAGAGTCTGTAGAGTGCCATTTCCGGTTTTCGTCCATAAGGCCAATGTTAAACTTCTACCTCAATTTGCACAAAATTGATTGGACAGATCTACTTCAAAATTTGTACACCATGTATTGAAGGCGATTTTTAAGTCCCCTGTAGGTCTTATTGCATTCAAAGTGACCGATTCCAAGATCTCAATCAACTGAGGTTCATCCTTAAGATACATAACCTCAATGCTCTAACCGACCTAATTTCTTAACAGATCCAACAAGGTGTTTTTTGATGTATAAATAAAAAAAAGTTCAACATCCTTTTTTGCTGTTCTATATATTGTTTTTCTTGGCACCAATATTATACCACAGCTTTTTTATGTAACTTCATTTATACTAATGATTTTTCTTATACTTTGTTCAATGTTTACAAACATAGTTTGTTTTGCACGTGTGTTCTATCACATAGAGGACATTTCTGACGTGTGTAATTAACAAGTTTCTTTATGTGAGGCTGGAAAAAGAATTTACAACGCAAATTTGTCAACGTTGTAAAAATTTGAATAAAAGTTATTATATAATATAGTCCAGGATTTACGATTATGTATTTAAACTAAATTTGCTTCTTACATATACCCTAGTTGAAAAATTGCGTCTTCAACTCATCATTTACACGTCTAAAAATAAACTTATTACCTCTAAAACACATCTTATTTCCTCTTCGCTCAAAGTGAGGATGAAATGGAGACAATATTTCTAACATTTTATGCTCAAGAAGAGGAAGACAAAAGGTAAAAACCAGAATGATCATTTATTTATGAAATTCTATTTATTAATAATGAAATGATAATATTACCTATTTAATATTTTCAAATTCTGAGAAATAATTTATCTTCCAAATAACGATTAATTAAAAAATACTATGTATTTTAATAACAATTAAAATAAAATAATGTAGAATATATAATTATGAATGATTTATCCAAACTTGCGATAAAAATAAATATTCAAATTTTTAATTGATTTATAGCAACAGAACGATATGATCCTTTTAACTTTTTCTCTAAAGAATGAATCTCAGTAGGTTGATATCTCGCAATCGTACCGCCTGAATGCAACAAGACTTGCAGGGGAATTAGAACTCACCATCAACAAATTTTGAAGTGAATTTCTTATCAGTTTTGTGAAAACTGAGGTAGAAGTTTAACATTGGCCTTATGGACGAAAACCGGAAATGGAGCTGTTGTAAGAAAACTGCAAGACCGAATTTGCTCAAACCATAAGCGTTTAAGTTTTAGAACATTATTAATTTTTTAAAATTTATTTCATTCTATTCGTTTGCAGGGAAATATTCTTTGACTCCAGCAGTAACTGAGATTAATCGTTAAAAAATAATTCAGCATTGAATGAATGATCTTGTTTCATAATAAAGTTTGTAAAAAAATAAAGCACACATTTACCATTTAATTGCGATGATTTATTTTACTAATATTAATCTTGCAAATCTCTGTTTTTAAAAACTTAATATTTTGGATTCATTAAATCATGTTTCAAATCAATTAACAAATCCATTCCTGTTAATTAGTATATAATAGCGGTTATATAATGATATATTAATATACACTCTATCTGAATGGATACAAGAGGAAAACGTTAAAAAAAAAGGCATTTCCGGATTCTTACACAAGAGGAGGGGAAGATTCCTGCAAGTTCCACTGCATCAGGCTGATGCAAGAGTGGCAAATGTTGAGTGATGTCATTGTTGCAACATTATAATGAGGAGAGCAAGCTACAAAGTGTTAACATATAAGGTAATGTGACGAGGTAGGTACACAAATTAGCGCCGGGGATTCTCAGAAATAAATTAATTTACTTGTACGGGTAGTACTTAAAGACGGTATGACACGATACAATTTAGGATACAATTTTTCCTTATTGCAAGAAAATTTCATCTCCACACAAATAAATGATTTCTTGTAAGGAAAAATTGTATCATATATTACGGGATGAAGGTTAACTTTTGGTTGCTATACTCTAGTTGAAAAATTACGTCTTCAACTCGTCACGTCTAAACCTAATCTTTTTACCTCTAAAACATAAACTTATTTCCTTTTCGCTCAAAGTGAGGATGAATTGAAGACAAAATTTTTAACATTTTATGCTTAAGAAGATGAAAGAAACGTAATCTTGTATTTTTTCCTCTAAAATTGGTGCAAAATAGAACACAAAATGAGAGGAGAGCTTAATTTTTTGTGTGTAATGAAAAGAAAAAAAAATATATATATGAAAATAAGATATTTATAAAATATAGCAAGATGATACAGCAAAAGCTTCAATAATTTATTTTTTATTATAATAATTATATTATCTACAATAATATAAGGAACAATATCAACTACTTCGGCGCTTCTTTTTTTTATATTATATCGAATAATTATTATTGCAATATGAATTAATCTTTGTGTATTCTATGCATTAATTTATGACAAATGAATTAAACATATTTTACCTATCACTTCAATTATTATACAAAAGCTTTATTCAGTCTAATGATGATTAATTTTTTACTGACATTTTAAAATCTTGAGCGTATCCGCGGCGTATCCCGCGTCCGAAACCATGAAACAATTAATATATTAATTTATCAATAATATACTTATCGAAGAAATAAAAATTTATAAGTAATAAAATTAAAAATATTGCGTGATTAACATTTTTAAATATTTAAATTACGTAATGTTATAGATATTGATTGATTTGTATTGTTATGTTTACAAACATATTATTTATAAAAAAAAATCATTCAAAATTTAATAATACAATTTTAAAATAAAAAGAAAATAATTTTTTATTAATTTGTAAAATATATTAAAATTACATTTACAAGAATATAAAGGTATTAAAATTAAGATAGTCTTGTTCTGTAAAAATCCTGAAAAATATTTACATTGGCACTACTTAAAGTTATTTTCACGTGGTTTTGTATGACGTCACAAGCCTTCCCACCGCGAGGGGGAGTAGCAAAGTAGGGGAGAGTCACGTCTAGAGGAGGGGAGGGGAGGGAGCTCGCGAGGAGCTCTGTTTTCACCGGCTAGTGTGCTTTTAGCTACTGCATGAGCCTCAATATTGCATCATACCAGCATTTTAAAAGCGAATTAAATACCTTTAATCTTTCAAAAATCAAATCCAATATTATATAAGTGTTATTAATGTTATTATAAATAAATCTAATAGAATATTATAAAAAAAAAGTGTGTTAAAAAAATACTATTTTTAGAAGCTAATTAATTTATTTTATATAGTGTATAAAAGTATATGTACAAAACGGCTTCCTATAAATTAATATTTGATATTTTAGAGGATCTATGTATTAGATTCCTCTAATTTTTTATAGACTTTTTGATAGTTGTGACATGAGCGAAGTTAATAATAAGAATAATAACATCATAATTCTTGCAAATCATTTACTGCAGCTGAATAGGAAAATTAATAATTGTCACAATAATTACTACGAGACATGCATCGAAATGTTCATCACATTCAAGGTAAGTTTTTAGAAATTATTTCTTTCAGTGTAAAAAAAAAAAAATAAATAAATAAATAAAAAATACGTCAGATTTACGCACTTATTATTTGAAGTAAGATTAGGGGCGTGGAGGACTATTATATGTTTTATTGCTTATTACACTTGCTATAATACCAATTAGGTAAATCGCAAATATACATCTGTAAAATGTTAGTTTAATTTTTTTTCAGTGTAATAAAAATAATACAATGCTTGATTGCAGGAATGTTATTTCAAATTGAAGTGAAAGAAATGAAAATGGGCATGGAGAATAATTTTTTATTGGATTTATTTGCTATAATACTTTCATAATTTCATCTGAAATTTACAGTCTAATACATCTTTATAATCTTAGCATAAATTTTTCTCAGTGTAATCTAAAAATACACACCTCGTGCTTTCTGATAGGTAATTAATATTTTGACGTTTTTAGAGGCGTGGTCGTCATAGAAATATCGGGTGCGATTCACGAAGAAGTTAGCCAGGTTTCTAACCACGTTTAGCTTAACCATGTTTAATTATGATCTGTTTTTATGTATTAAACACCTAGTTAAACGTGGTTAAGCTAGACGTGGCTAACGTAGTTAGAAACCTGGCTAATTGCTTCGTGAATCGCACCCATCATAGTAATTAATACATTCGCTACACTAGCTAAACACTAGTCCAATTTCTGCATCATTCAACAATGGTATCAAGGAATTGAGATGTTAACATCTCAATTCCTTGATGGTATCTTGAGCTGTATTCACTTAAATGATGGCTAGTATTATATAAACTTTGAGAGGAGGAAAATACAAAATTTCTCTGTGCAATCGATTGATGTGCTAATTAAAGAAATATGATAGTTTTAAAACTTTAGGGGGGAGTAAAAAAGAATCCATAAAAGTTAAATAAATAATTGAGAAATTAAAATCAATAAAAGTTGCAGGTGTGTTTTAGTGTCCTGAATTAATTTCTTTATTTTGTTTATTTTATTAAATTATTTTACGCAATGGAAAACCTGCATGAAAAATTTTTATTGCAGAAATAAATAGAGGGTACCAAATTATGCTACTCTGAATTTTTCAGATTTTTTTGAAACCAAAGAACTATTTTTAATTAATTATTGAAAGTGTAGCCACGCCCCCTGGAGGCGTAAATATGCGTCTATTCTCTATCCTTTTTATTAAGGATTCAGGGGTGAAAACTTTCAATAATTATTTAAAAATAGTTCCGGGACTCAAATAAATATAAAAAAAAATCAGGGTAGCATAATTTGGTACTATCTATTCATTTCTGCAATAAAAAAATTTCATGCAGGTTGTCCATTTTAGTAATTTTACAATACTGATCAACCATAGCATTTTATCAAAAGGCGGAGGTCTTTTGAAGCAGGAAGAAAAGGAAAAAAGTACTTCTCCAAAAAATCTGAAAAAATTTGTAATCCATAGTTTAGCCATCCAGCAATATATTTCTGAAAAAAAAAAAAAAAAAAAATCATGAAAAAAAAATTTAGTTTTCTTAACTTGTGATTTAAATAGCAGATTGTTTCAAATCCTCTTAATTGGTATAGCTTGTGACGAAAAATTACCTTGTTAAAATATTATAATAATTAATAACCAAATTAATCTGTTAAATATTGAAAAATTACATCTTCAACTACACGTCTAAACCTAATCTTTTTACCTCTAAGACACATCTTATTTCCTCTTCGCTCAAAGTGAGAATGAAACGTAGACAATATTTCTAACATTTTGTGCTCAACGAGAGAAAAAAATACGTAATATCGTCTTTTTCACTCTTTCTTCCTCTAAAATGATGCAAAAAAAAAGAGGAAATAATACGAGAGGAGAGCTTAATAAAGAATAAAAGATGAAATTTATTCCAACTTGGGTATACCCCCACAATTGAGTGTATAAATAATCATATATACACACACGTGTTGTATATTAGGCCCTGTCGTGGAAGCTATGAAGGCTACGTGGAATTTAATATCTTGGGAGGTCTCAAGCAAAAAACTTGTGCTATTCTTGTATTGACAAAATTTTAAAATGAAATACAGTCTATATATAAAGCTAGGGCAAAACATCGTATTATCGTCATTAGCCCTACCCGAGTTGAAATAAAATTAATCTTTTATTTCTATTAAGCTCTCCTCTCGTCTATTTTCCTCTTATTTTGCATAATTTTAGAGGGAAAAGGGCAAGATTACGTCTTCTTTCCTCTTCTTGAGCAGAAAATGTTAGAAATATTTTCTTTATTTCATCCTCACTTTGAACGAAGAAGAAATAAGATGTGTTTTTGAGGTAACAAGATTAGGTTTAGACGTGCAAAGGATGAGTTGAAGACGTAATTTTTCAACTAGGGTAGTTATAATGTATTTTCATATTTTCTTTATAGTGAAATCTAGAATAGTTTTGATCTGAGAAAAAAAAAATGTATTATTAATGGATTAATACGGTTTTCGTCAATTAATCAAATTTATAACCCGATTTTAGCTAACATAAGTAAAATACATTTTATTGCATCAATTTATATCATATATCCAATAAAGACTATACTATTAGTTTTAAAGAGCAATGAATATAATTATAACACAGTCAGATACATGGTAAAATCAATCAATAATTGCAGTAAAGTTTAAATTCAACGTTTTAAGATAAGAGAAACAGCTCTAAGTACAATGTAGTCTGGTTTTGTTGTCTCATATAATTATAAATTATAATAATGATATATTTGTTGGATGTCATAATTACTAATTAATCGTAAAGTACAGTGATAATTAACAATTACACTTAAAACCAATTACCATGTATTAACTTACAAAATTAGAAAGTAATTTGAACATGCACATATTGCTAATTAATTTACATATTGCTGCAAACTTTACTATAGAGTAATGTTATATAGTCATATCTATACAGTAAATTTTTTATATTATTCTTTCCGGAAGTAGTCGGAAATGTATATTTCTGGTCTTAATATTCACATTTCAACCCTTAGTTAAAAAATTACGTCTTCAACTCATCTTTTACACGTCTAAACCTAATCTTTTTACCTCTAAAACACATCTTACTAGCTCGCTCAAAGTGAGGATGAAATGGAGGCAATGGGGGGCATTCACAAAGCACTTTAACCCCCACTTTAGCCCCAAGTTTTATCCCTGGTACTAAACCATGTTTAGCTCCTAGTTTAGCACCATGTTTAGTACCAGGGATAAAACTTGGGGCTAAAGTTGCGGTTAAAGTGCTTTGTGAATGCCCCCCATTATTTCTAACATTCTATGCTCAGGAAGAGGAAAAAATACGTAATATCGTCTTTTCCCTCTAAAATGGTGCAAAATAAGAAGACAAAAGACGAGAAGAGAGCTTATATAATAGCGTGGAAAAGTTGAAATTTATTTCAACTCCGGAACGTTGCAATTTCATATCTGTCATTAATTATTGTAAATCCCTCTGTAAAGTTTCAAAACTGAATTACAAACAGAAGAGTCACAAACTTCACATTTCCAGCTACTTGAGGAGAAAATATCAATTTGACTAAAATAGCAAGCAATGGAGTATCATCCTCAATTTTTTATTGCAGAAATGGATAGAGGGTGCAAAGTTATGCTATCCTGATTTTGTTAAGATTTTTTACAGGCCGGGAAGAATTTTTAAAAAAAATATTCAAAGTCCTTTTTATGACGTCACGAGGTGGCAAGTCATATCCTTTTCTTAAGGAGGGACGCCTCGTGACGTCACAAAAAGGACTTTCAATAATTTTTTAAAAATAATTCCCGGGCTCTAAAAAATCAGAAAAATATCAGGGTAGCATAACTTTACACAATTTGCACCCTCTATTCATTTCTGTAATAAAAAAATTGAGGTCGATATTCCATTCTTATGTATAATATAGACAATGGCTTAAAGATTTTTTTATTTTATGAATGACTTGGTAATATTTGTAACATAATCTTCGTAATGAAAACTCACATATCTGATTTTCTTTTTCTAATTCCATTAACATAATTATGTCATCAACACTGCTGGTAATGTGCATGTAAATATTCTTATCTGTGTACACTGCTTTGTATGCGGCAATAACTACTTACCATGAAATTTATTACTGCTAATAGTAGAAAAATAAATTAAATAAATAAAATAAAAATTGATTTTTATATTATAAAAACAGTAAAATTGCATAAATTTTATAGTGATCAAAATAATGATCAGGATTATTCCTACTGTCAAAAGTTTACATTCAAACTTATTAAGGGGCATTCACAAAGCCCTATAAGGCCACAGTTAGGGCTGGATAATTTAAAGCCCGATTTTAGGCATGCTTTTTAGACCCAAAATTTCTGGTCTTAAATTATCGAGCCCTAAATGTGGCCTTAAGACTTTGTGAATAACCCTTATTAGCACTAATACATGAATATATTTTTATCATTTAAAATTATAATAATATTTTAATACAATAATTGCTTTATTTGTTTAACACAATCATTTTAATCGTTAAAAGAGATACTATTCGTAACCCCATTGTGTTTTGTTCTTTAAAGGATTGAATATCACCTGCCAACTGTTATGTTTATAACTTGTGGGAAATATAATAAATAAGTTCTGCAACAAAATTATCCGAAGTAAAAGTAATAATTATCAATGAAGCTCACGTCGCACACAATTGTAACGCTGACAGGCTCTCTGCACGCCAGACGGTTGAGTGATGTCGCTGCCACTCCTCCTCAAGCTATTGATCGAGTTTTTACCGGGACAAGTTTATTGACCTGAAATCAAATAACTGCAATTACCGAGACTATGATGTGACGTAAATAAACATAACTACATACGTTACTGATTATTAAAAAGCTTTATCTCCTATAACACACAATTTTTCAAAAACTGTGCAATGTATCAAACAGCAAAATTTTATGAATTTTTACCAGCATGTTTGAAAGAAATAAAAACCAGTAAACTTTTTCGCACAAAATTAAAGAATGTATTGATCAATAAAGAGTTTTACTCTATTAAAGCTTTTGAGAGTAATAAAATGTCTGAAAAAGTATTATCAGGATTATAAAATAAACAAAATTATAAATTTACATATACATTGTATTGACTGATATATATATATGTATGTATATGTATATATACATATGTGTATGTGTGTGTATATGTGTATGTGTATGTATATATATATATATGTATATATATGTGTGTGTGTGTGTGTATGTATGTATGTATATATATATATGTATGTATATATATATATATATATGTATATATATATATGTTCCACATAAACTAAAATTTATCAGTATTAATGGTGACTTTGGCTTGTATTTTGTTTTTATTATTATTGTCAGTGATTGTGTTTGATAGTGTTAAATAACTTATGTAAATGTGTTTAAGTTTGATGTTTTTATGTTGTATTTTGTCCAATTTTGACTTGAACATATGTTTGTCTTGTACAACCAAAAAGAAGTTCCAAAATAAAAATAAATAAATAAATAAATAAATATACCAGAGACGTTAAATAATGTTCATGTGTTGTCACGATAAAAAATGCAATAAAATTTAGTTTTTTTTTATAATTTGATGGATGCAATGGTATATACATTTAGGAGAATCTAATAGATATAATAAATAATATAAAGTATATTCCAATTGAAAGAACTTTCCGATAACGGATTTGGACTCATTTTATGTAAATTTTGGTACTAATTAAATATTTAAAAATAATATTTTAACAAAATTTTGAATATCCTATATACTATATGAAATTTTTACCAATATTTGTTACTAAAGCAAGTATTACACGATATAATTTTTCTAATTTTTGCTTACTGTTTTTCCTTATACAAGAAAACATAAACTCTATTTGATTGTATATGGATATAAAATTTTTTTGAAAGGAAAATCTGTATCATGTAATACAGGATTGACAAAAAGAATAAGTCTTGCAAATGCGTTCCTTTTATTCAGATATATTAGCATAATTTTAAATAATTCATTAACTGCCAAATTTAATATAGTAGGAAATTGATTTATTTATGCAAATATTGAACTAGAAAAAACGTTTTTCTAACAATATAAAAAGGATTATTTTGTCTCAATCATAAGTTAACATTATAGAAAGAAGATAATCAAATGAAGATATGTACATCTCTGGGCATCATGAACGTTACTCCTGCCTCCTTTGCTAGAGCTACAATAGACAGAGATGATTTGTAATTTTGGAGTAGGTAAGAAGTCAGCCATAACAAAGTGATTAGTTCCCCACTCCTCCATATAGAGACTGTGTGACAACGTCCACAAAGTAGAGGTAACATTCGGGGTGTCCAGAAGTGTAACCTTATTAATATCAAATAAATCTATGCAAAAATTGGAAGAAAGTAGTAAAATTTTATATTCGATTCCAATAATTTATAACAGATTAATTCTGTCAATAATTTGATGGTTGATAATTGATAAGAAGTTTGATTAAAAATTTAGATTTTAATAATTTCAAATTACCTGTCATTCAAAATAATTACCTCATTTTTAATTTATTCTTATCAGTAACTTTTTGACGTATTAATTAATTGTCAATTATAATAGAGTATGAGACTGTTAGAAAATAATTTTTTTACAGAATATTATTATTAGATTAATGAAACTGTCTGGACTGTAAAGTCAAGATAAAGTTAGTACCAAGAAATTTAATTACAGCCAAGGATCGAAACTATCAAACAGCTGATTTGATAAAATTCGTTTCGTGAAATTAATCAAATTTTGATGACAACTGATATTAAATTTCAACCATGATTTTTTATTTCTTCTTATGGTAATAGATATTGAAACCTCGAACTTCACTTGTCAGCATTTCGCGAAATGAGATTTAAAAACATTCCCGAGTTGATATGAATTTCATCTTTTATATTACGAATTAATATCAGTCGGCTTAGTAGATGGTGGAACCACTCTGAAAATTTCACCAAAACTCCCTGACAATCCTGACATCACGAAATTATTTTAAATGAAAAAAAAAAAAAAAAAGCATTGTTTTAAATGAAGACTGGCTGTGACTTTTAGTCAAATCAGCATCTTTTACACACACGAAGAAATTTATTACTCATAATTAGAGCGCGGAAAAAAGTCTTTTGGACTTTTTGTGTATATGGGGCCTATTTTAATGTCATTTAGGATGTCCACCGATCTCCGGAAATGGATTAAAATGAGCCTATAAAAAAGCGACTTTTTAGACTATTTTGTGATTTTACGACTATTTCGGCAAAAGGTGACTTTTAGAGACTTTTTGACACATTCTAGTATATTTTTTAGTTATTTTCTTCTCGAAAATATAGTTAAAAAAATAGAATAAAATAAAAAGCTTTTGAACACAGTTATGCGTGTTAAAAATTTAGATCATTGAAACAATCGATAGCGATGATGACGCGGCATGCGTGGAAAAAGCCAGAGCGTTGATCCTGGACGAGAATCTACCTCTGGACTTGGTTTGCGTGGCAAGCAACTTTGGTTTTCTGCCTGGAAAAATCAAGCAACTTGAGGACGCTAATTTATCCATGGAGCAAACCTTTACCATCCTGGACAGTGTGGAGTGCAAGTTGAGTGAAGTGAATGGACCTCGTGGTGCCTCCGTGCAAATGAAGTTCAAGACTTGTATGCAGAAAAATGTGGGACTTGCTTTCATGCGAAAGGTGTCGCAGGTTCTTGGAGGATCCTACACTGGTGAAACGAGCACCGTCACAGACAAACTCGCTGTCAAAGAGGTGATGGCGTTGAAATACGCTCAGCTAACCTCCTGCGACGTGGAACGCTCCTTCTCCATCTATAAGAACGTGCTCACCGAGAAGCGCACGAGCTTCACCGTCGAAAACTTGGAGATGTACTTGATTTGCAACTACTTCCTGAACCGCCGCAACAGCAAAGAGTTCGGCCAGCCAGTGGCGAACGCAGAGGACAGTGAGTCTGAGGTGGAGGAGTATTAAAAGTACCAAGAAGAAAATTAAAATTGTTTTTTCTTTTAAAACTGTATGGCCCACTACAATAAAAAGCATCAACATTATCTAAAACAATGTCTTGTTCTTTTTATTACTCATAGAATTATTTAAATAATTTCATACTACTCTTAATAAAATTAGTGAATGAAATTAAAATATTTTAATATAAGACATTTTGTACGATTAAGTACAAAGTCGTAATTTAACACGAATAAACAATTTTTTTGCTATCAGAAATAGCACTATTAAAATGCATTTTTGTTGCTCTTTTTTTTTAAAAAAAGGGACTTTTTTGGAGACTTTTTTCGAAAAAAGTGACTTTTTTAGCGACTTTTTTGCAAAAAAAGTAGACTTTATAGGCGACTATTTGTTAAAAAAAAAAGAGACTTTTTTCCGCGCTCTACTCATAATTCATAAATTACACTGAATTCGCAAATTTTTTACTACAGCAAACTTAACAGTTATTTTTATTTATTTAATTAGTATTTATTATTAATGGTTAAGTGAATTATAAGAAATTATATTAATTTATTAATTATAATCAATATTCAGTTTTATATTTTCTCAATAAATGAGGTTTTAATAAAAAAAATATTTAAAAAAAAATTAATAATCACATTTTATAATAATTATGCACTTTTTGTGCATAGCATTTACACGCTAAATCTTGTCTAATTATAAAAGTTATATACTTAATTATAAAATCTGCAAGTATGATACAGCTTGTACTTAACCTAGATTTGAACATAAATTACGTCTTAAAATTACTTGCGACAATTTTTTATACCACATAAATCCCACTGCACTTGAAATGTATATTGCACTAGAAACTTAATGGAAAATCACTACGAGTTCACATAAAGCTTAATATAATCGTTATAACATAAGATTATAGCCTTTAAGTGATAAAAGTCATTACCAAACGATTACATTATGCCATTAAAGTTCAAAATATAGGTTATGGAATGCGATTATAGCTCTTAAAATGCTCTCACTGAATTATCTAAGATTCATTATTTATGAAGCAATGTCAATAAAGCTCAAAACTATAGTTATATAATACGATTATGAACCTTAAGAAGTATCAGTGTTATATATGTAAGAAGATAGTCTTTGCAATTCGAGATGCCAAGGTTAATTCTTTTATCTACGTGTAATATAATAGAAAGAGAGAAAGAGAGAGAGAGAGAGAGAGAGAGAGAGAGAGAGAGAGAGAGAGAGAGAGACTCATAATGCAAACACGTAATTCCTATGCAACTATTATAAAGCTCATCAAATTTCGAACTCGTCCACAAGGTTGATTTTATTTTATTAATCTTTATAAAAAGGACCTTTATTGCATCTTTCTCTCTTGCAATTAACCTTTTAATTTCATAGCTGTAAAAATGTATTTGACACACTTCTTTGGAAGTTTAAGTATTAAAGCTTTGCAAAGTTTTACAATTTTTAATTGCAAGAAGGTTATTATATAAGTAGAAATATTATTATAGAACTGAATTATAAAGTGCAAGGAAACAGAAAAAAAAGGGTAGAAAAAACATTTTGGAGCTGTAAAATATATGACTACTGAAGGTCAAGTGAAAATAACTGCTATATACATAAAATAATATTATAGTTCAAATAATATTATTTATTATTATATCAGTAGGATAATTTATTTTATGGTATTTTTTATCATTTTTACCATCAAGCTTGCAGTTGAAAAAAAAAAGAGAGATCTTGTATTTAATGACGTATGCATTGCATTGACCGGTTCTCGTTAAATCACCGAAGTCAAGCAACTTCAAGCGTGGTTAGTACTTGGATGGGTAACCGTTGTAAGTAAAAATTACGAAGCTCCCTCCCTGTGATTTCATTTCGCTTTCCACCTAGTGCAGTGATGCACTTGTGTGTGGTTCCCCAGGCTTTGGGTGGAAACCTCAGCCAGGATGGACGCTACAGCTTTTGTTATTAGCCTTGCGTGGAATACGTGGCTTTTGAGAAAATTCACCTATATCCAACTAACACGCTCGCTCCCAAACATTTAAAAATGACACCACACAAAAATCTGTGTTCATGTATCATCTAAACATTGCCCACAACAATACTGAATTACAAATGTTTCATTGTTTTCTATTATCTAAAATTCTGTCTAGCATTATAATTGTATATAACCATTGTTCTAAAAGAGTAATTATTTGCAAATTACATTAAAATTAGATAAAAAATTATCCAGAAATTATTTTCAAGCGTTGTTTAAAATAACACATTAGCTAATACACACCCGTCCATTGTTTAGATATGCTAATTGCAGTGAAAAAAGTGCGTTGTATAACATGGTCAGAATAATTAACATTAATTTGACGTGAAGGGAGTTGGCGAGAGAGAGAAAGAGAGAGAGAGAGAGAGAGAGCAAGACGCTAAAAACTTTTTTGCGAATACTAAAGAAGTATGTAATTATGGCAAACAAACAACCATAAAACTTCAATTATTATATATTTTTATTTATTATTTCCCAATATTTTTTAACTTAACGAATCTTGGTATTTCCTTGTGTGCTAACAGTAATAAAATCATTATCAGCACACAGCTGGCTTTTACCTTTACTTCTCAATTACAAAGATAACAATCTGTTTAAAATAAAGACACGCAATGTCGTTTTACATCCAATTTTTTTATTCTGTCATCAGTTAAAATTTTAATTATTTAGTTGAATACGTAATTATTTAATACATTTTTTTTTAATCCTAAATGATTTTTTTTTGTTTATCAGTACTTTATAGGTATAAGAACAATTAATAAGTATATTATTTAAATTATTAAGATTTTTTTTTTTTTTTTTTTTTTAAAGGGCACTAGATTTTACTGATAATATAGCACATTTGATTTAAACATTGCTTGAATTTTCTAAACTAAAAAACTTCAATCGAATCAAAATTATATATTTCAGATTTTAAAGAACTACTTTATAATTTTAAATATTTATTAATACATTTTATATGGTCAATTATATACTATTGCATGCTATACATAATTCATATTCATTTTTTTTTATAATAACGTCTCAATTCTCCATGGTAACATATAAATAATAAATAAATGAACATTGAAACATGTTTCAATTTTTTTAAAACAATAGAATTGTAATCGTCAAACAGGTTTAGACATGGAGTGATAAAACTGATCATAAAATATTAGCTGCGTCCCATTTTATTACACTTTGTTTTCGCTACAATTCCCTACCTTAAACAATTTTATAGGAGACAACGTAGGATAGTGATGGACATAATATTGTGTTTTGGGACACTACCTAATTCTTCATATATTTTCTTTGGAAACGAAGGGAGGTAGAGCACATAAGGGGATGAAATATTGTGTTTTGGGCAATTAAATTTCTTTTTGACGCAGTGGTATGCGCTTCTGATTAATATATTATGATTATAGAGCCTTCCGAGCAGTATCAAATTTTCAAAACAAAATCAATTCAATTTTGTTATGTTTAGTTCATATTTAAAGAGTAAAATCCTTCATGTGATTTTTTTCAATTAACGTGTATTATGTAGCCATCTTTGCAATTTGTTTCATTTGTAAAATGCTATTGTACATGAAATAGTAAGCGTACCTGCTTATTTGGCATTGCACTATCAATAATTATTGAAATTTATTATAGAGTATTCTTCTAACCATCCTCTGAATAGAAAAGCTTTTTATGGTCACAACATGGAAGCGTTGCTGTAGGAATTCAATTTTTGTACCTTTTACATTAACATCCCAATAATTTTACTTTAAAAAATTTATAATTAATTATTAATTATAATTAAAAAATCAAAAAAATTTGAAAAATATATTATGAATTAAAAATGTAAAAAAAAAAAATTTAATTTTAAATTTTTTTAAAATTTTAAATTTTTCAAAATAATTTTAAATGTTTAAAATTTATGATAACAGTATATAATTATAATTAATAAGTTTTGTACATTTTATTACTGAATAATATATTGTTTTGTTTACATTTCAAATTTTTCATTTGGCGAAAAATTAATGATTAAATATCAGAAGTGAATTTCTCACCATCCCAATTACCGAAGTCAAGCAACGTCGAGCGTGGTTAATATTTGGATGGGTGACCGTTTCAAGTAAAAATTACACTGCTCCCTCCCTGGAGTAAATTCATATTGCTTTCCACCCAGTGCAGTGATGCACTTGTGTGTGGTTTCCCAGGCTTTAGACATCACTTTGCTCCATTGATAAAATGTAGAGGTGTCCGTCCTGACTGAGGTTTTCCACAGTTCCCTCAGTCTCACCTCAACGAATGCTGAGGCACGTAGTAGACTTTGGCACCATCTTTTCCCTCCCAGACTTGAGCTTTCAATGGGGTGTATCCTTGTAAGAAAAATAATAATACAAAAAATAAATGCTGTAATAACTTCTATATTCTCCGTACATTGGATGTGTGACGTCACACTCGGTTAACCCTTGCCCATGTCACGATGCAAAGTGTTGACTCTGGTGATGACAACTTTAATATCCGATGATGGACGTGAGTTAATTAAACGTAGCACCCGGGATGACGTCAGTACAGTCAGTGCAAAAAATAATTGCATATGCTGCACCAAAGATTTGTAATTTGATATTCGTGAGTTCGATCCCAGGCAAACTTTTCACAAGTAGCTTTGAACACCCACTCGTGCATCCGGGATGATGGAATCTTCCGATAATTGCTGACTATTCTGACTGAGGTTTCCACGGTTCCCTCAGTCACATGCAACAACACGAATTTTGGGCTGGATATTTAGACCATGATAAGAAAATAACAAAATTTTAACCAATGCTAGTTCGTGTTTATAACAAAGAACAAATATTTCTACACAATAAAATATATATTTTTATTTCACTTTATTATAAGTGCGTACGTATATTATATTTATTTTATTTTTTTACGATGTTAGCTTACTATATTTACTATATTGATAAGTAAACTATTTTAAATAAAAACATCCGATTCAGCAATGTTGAAGCATAATCGGATTTGATATTTTTATGCGAATGAAGTGTACTAAAAACCTCTGCAAAATAAAATGGATAACAAATATAATAAAGCTAACTTTGATAGGCCAATTGCAATCTCAGGTTATAATATGACTCAGCAAATGTTGTTACATAATCTCGTATTATGACAAACAATTTTTATTACCTCAATGTCATTTTATTTTACAGCAATTTTATGATATTCTTGATTTATTATGATTAATTTTATAGTGTCACGTATGTCATTTCTGCAATAAAATGATAAATTAACAGAACTAATAATTATGATTCTTATTATGTAACCAATATAATAAATTTTAATACAAAAAACTAAGATTTAAAAACACCTTTTGTCATGATCTTTAAAAGGAAATTAGTACAATATCTATAGTGCATTAATAGATTAATACAGTGCATTAATATGTTCAAAGTTTAACAATTAGCATTTGAACAGTAAATATCAATTATATAATATATTCTTCATAATTTTATAATAAGAGTAGTAACGTTAAATATATTTGTTGCATAGGAATTATTTTCAAATAATATTTACATCATTACATAATTTACGTACAATTCTACCATTTCTTTTCTGTGTAGTATATATATATATATTATATACAACATATCATTTAATTTTTTGTTTTTACAAATTAATATATTTTTCAAAATGTATAAAATTTTAAAAATATATATTTAAATATTTTAAAATTTTTGAAAAATTTGGTATAACAAATAAATAATTTTTTCAATATTATATGTGCCATTCTTTAATTTAAAATAAAAAATATTTTTCAAACAATTATTTTTAATTTTATACATTTGTGTTATATATAATTTCAAAAGCAATACAATGTAGAGTACAAAATGGATCATCGTACAGCACTATGCGCCTGGACTTCATGCCATTTATTAAAAATGAATTTCCATCTATGTATTATGACACGTCTAAGTATACTTTTTACCTCTGAAGTGAGTAAAATGCATATCATTGCCTCTTGACTCAAAGTGAGAATGAAATAGACAATATTTCTAATATTTTATGATCAAAAAGAGCAAAAATATGTAAACATATCCTTTCTCCTTATTTTTCAATCTAAGTTGGTGAAAAATAAGAGGAAAAGAGATGAGCTTAGTAGCGAATAGAAGATGAAATAACTTCAACTCATGAGCATTTTTAGTAGCGTTACTTGAAGGTATAACTCTGAAATTTACTAAGAGTGAATATTAATTCAACTATACAGTCAAATTAATTTAAAATTCACGCCGGAAGTACCCGGAAAAGAGAGGTTTCTGTCCTTCCTATTCGTATTTCAAATTTGAAATTTTGGTTACAGGTTTGTAAAAAGAGTTCTAACATGTTTGCAAATTTTCAAGACTCAGACATGAACAAGCTGACCAGAAACCTATCACTTCCGGCAGGAATATTACATAAATTCGACTGTAACTCACTCTCACTCAGCACGTTGTCACATTAAATATGTAATCTAACGACAAGTACAAGCCCGACCTCTGTTCTTAATATAATCCTCTGTACATGTCTAATATGTTTACGAGTGTCACGTTTTTCTTGGCAATGACATCATGAACTGAAATGTCAACTTGTACGTTGACAGCTTGGCTACAGATGTAATTACATGTGATCAACACTTAATAGGATTGTTATAATTAATTAATTATTTTTTTATTAATCAAAACACAATTATGTACTTCTACGTACTAATTACTTTGAAACCCCGAACCTTCCGAAACCCTAACTTGAGCATTTCGTACGCTCTTCCGGAACAAGGGGCGATCATCCCGGCATTTGTCTGTGACTGAGGGAAACGTGGAAACCTCAGCCAGGATGGACGCTGTAGTTTTGTCAATAAACCTGCAGAAGTGCAATGGTCCAAAGCCAGGGGAACCATATAGTGGAAAAGCGCAACGATTTGCCCCTGTTGGTTTCAGTTTAATATGCCAATGGGGCAGCCACCCGAATATCAGAGGGTCATTTTTGAATATTTCATAATTAGGGAGTTTTTACTATTTTTCTATAAATTAATTTTGCATTAAAGTACTTAAATTATAAGCTTTTTTAAATATTTTTATACTTCACTTTAGAATAATTATGAAAAATAATTGTAAAAAAATATATAAAAAATGTAAATTATATAAAAATTAAAATAATTTAATTTACAATTTTTTTAGTGATTTTTTGATAACAAAAAAATAATAAATTATATTTAAAATTAAAATTTCTACCTCCTTTTGGAATTTAACAGAAAATATAATAAAATAACTTGAAAAAATCAAACTTAAATTCATTTCATCAACTCCCTATATAATGTAATTATATGTCTAACTTAATTCATCATCACATTATATTCATGATAAAATTCACTCCATTGTATTTTTGAATATAATTAACTAGCAGACAGCCTCATGTCATTTAGAAAGACAGTACGGGCGTAACAATGGAATTTGCAACAATGGGAGCTAATTATCTTCGTAGACAGCGTAATGTGGGTGTTAATGTGAGGGTAATTGTGACCATTCTTACCCTTTTCATCTTCAACTCATCTAAACCTGACCTTTTCAAGTCCCTTCATCTCAAAAACACACTTTTTCTTCTTCACTCAAAGTGAAAATGAAGACAATATTTCTAACATTTTATGTTCAATAAGAGGAAAGAAGACGTAATCTCGTCTTTGTTCCTTGAAAACGGTGTAAAATAAGAGAAAAAAAAGACAAGGATGAACGTAGAAAGTGAAAAAATATAGGAAAAAATATTTTAACTTTGGTATATGTGATTATAAACTAAGGGCTGCAAAGATATGAAGATGAAACAATGAATACTGTTCACTGAATGGAAAGATAGAACAATTTAATTAACTTGCCTATAGGTATTATTTATGTAAATAACTTTTAGTATGAATATTGTATTTGATATTTAGCTTCAAATTTTTATAATTATGATGATAAAGAGCTCGAATTTATAATTCAGGAAGCCGCGGTTCTTACATGTTAAACTTGCGTTTTATGAAGAATGATTGTGATTTCTACTGTATAATTTAATCTATATTTTGTTAGAATTTGTTCGTAAACTTAATACTGAATAAAATTTCAATGCTGTAACATTGCTCTCCTCAATTATGTGAACTCTAAATTGTGTATTTTCTTGTAGTTTTAATTTTGATTATAGTAAGAAACTTGAAAAATGGAAGTAGAAACAGATTTCATTTCCATGTAAAAAGAAGCATTTTAACGATTAATCTCTGTTACTGCTGAAGTCAAAGAAAATCGACAATATCGAATGAAATAAATTTAAAAAAAATCAAGAATGTTTTAAAACTTAAAAACGCTTATGATTTGAGCAAATTCAATTATCTTGCAGTTTTCTCATAACAGCTCCATTTTCGGTTTCCATCCATAAGGCCAATGTTAAACTACCAACCTCAGTTTTCACAAAACTGATAAAACAAATTCGCTTCAAAATTTGCATGCCATCTACTAATGGTGAGTTCCTACGTCCCCTGCAAGTTTTGTTACATTCAAGCGGTACGATTGCGAGATATCAACCTACTGAGATTCATCAAAATATAAATCTGAAAAGAAAAGAAAATTTGTATAACATCAAAACAAATGTTTAACCCAAATAGTATTATGGTGTTGATAGTTTAAGAATGCTATGTTAGAAAATAGACTTGATCTGGTATTACATCACTTCACCCCCCCTTAAATTGGCACATATTGAACTGATCCAAATAAAAAACAACGTAAATTTAAGACAGTTCTATTACAAAATAAGGGGGGGAGTCATTAAAAGATGTTTTAATTATAAATTTATGAATACTATTTCATTCATATAAATATTTATTAATGAATGAGTATACACCAGACTATATTAAGAATGAAATAAATAGTCATAGCACTCAATTTTAAAGAATATAAAAAGAAACTTTATGTTCTATTAACTCAAAGTTATATGAAGTATATTTAAATATCATATGATCTTTTGGGTCCATGCCAGAATTAGTAAATACTACAATTAGTATGCGACCGTGCGTGAAATGGCTGTAGAAAATTTATTGTTATAAATCAGCAGTTTTACTGTTGCAACAGACAATTGGATTTACTAACTGCAATTTCCATCAATATGTAAAGTTTAATTATTTTTTACAAACTAAATATTGATATTCAGAAATATTCATATTTTAAAATCTTTATTATTAATAGTCTATAAAAATAAAATGACATTTTTTATGGTGCATTAAAAAAAAATTATAACTTGGTTACTGTAATCAATGTTATATTTAAAATATAATATCATATCAAAATTAAATATTTAATTTTAAATAAACAAAAAATTTAACATTGGCATTTTAAATTGTCAAACAAAAATAATAAACTTACATACCAGGCAACGCAAAGGTGTGTTTTCTTGCTTAGATACTGTATGTAAAATAGTGTGTTTAAATATAACGAGTACATCTTATTTTACAAATCGTCATTAGAAATAATGAAATATAATTAATCGCTGTTAAAGAATTACTGCAGTTATAAAACAAAATGCATAAAAAGGACCCACTTTCTAAATTAAGTATATTTATATTTATAATGTCGCATGTTTATGGATGTCTATTGCATCATTTTTACTGCAGTCCAGTTATTAAAATACAGAGAGCTTTAATTTGAAAAGCTCTCTGTAAAAGGTCACTTCCTAAACAAACTATAATTGACTTTGTACTAACAAAATAATTTGTTTAACGTACAATGTGAATTTTAAATGAAATATTTTTCGGTTATTATATTTTTATGCATTATTTGCAATTATTATATATATTAAAAACACAAATACATGTTATAATTGAAATTCTTTATATTGAAAATCCTTTTTTTTTCAATCCATTTAAAAAAAGGCTTGATAATCTCGGTATTGCTAATAAGATGAACCTTTATTATTTTATTATTGGTACTAATGGTCAAAAATAGCTTTGGAGAATTATACAGAATTTTAATTCTTTAGTCCAATTATTTATATATTTTTTCAGACTTCATAAGCATATTATTTTATTTTTTAATCAAACCCTAACTGGATACTTCTATATACTTACTAATTACTCACTAAGTTTGAAACTCTGAACCTCCCCAAACCCTATATAACTTAGCGTTTCGCGGGCTCTTCCGGAACGGGAGCGGCCACGACCTTATATACAATCCATTCCGGCATTTGCCTGCGACTGAGGGAAACGTGGAAACCTCAGCCAGGATGGACGCTACAGTGAAGTGCAATGGTCCAAAGCGAGGAGAATCACATATAGTGGAAAAGCGCAACGATTTACCCCTGGATGGGAAACGTGGTTTTTGTTGAAAATTTTCACTCATCCAACTACTAATCACGCTCAGCATTGCTTGACTTCAGTGATCTGATGAGACCCGGTCAAGCGCACTGCGCCACCCACCCACATGATATATATACTTTGTGTTTAAACACCAGACTATAATAGATATTCTTGTATACGCAAGTAATGCATGAACTTAAATATAGGAAAAACTATGTTAAACAAAAAAATCAAGAATGTAACTTAATCTTGTTAGAAGCAATGCTCTAAAACGGAAACAAACAATAATACCCTTGAAAAACATCAAGTATACGTTTTTATTGTTGCACGTAGGCCTTGTCACCGCAGGGTTAATTGTTGATCACGAGGGTTAAGCTCCACCATAGTTGTGTCATTTGTGACGTAACAATGGTGGACGTGACGAGACAAACGTGCGATCTAGTGGGTCTTCTCTCTCTCTCTCTCTCTCTCTCTCTCTCTCTCTCTCTCTCTCTCTCTCTCTCTCTCTCTCTCTCTCTCTCTCTCTCTCTCTCTCTCTCTCTCTCTCTCTCTCTCTCTCTCTCTGCATGCGTTATACTCCCCGCCTAAATATTTGCATACGAGAGTTAGACATAAGGTGTGAAAATAAAACTAGTTATAGCAATGAGGTTAAACTTGGAGCAGTGCATTGACCTGATCACTGAAGTCAAGATACGTCATGCGTGCTTAGTACTTGGATGGGTGACCATTTTAAGTAAAAATCACGTTGCTTCCTTCCTGGAGTAAATTGAAACGTAAATCATTGAAATTTGTAAGCATATGGGTACTATTTCTACGATATTTACGTTATGTTTTGTAATTACATTTAAAAACAAATTAAAAAAATAAATATTTTGATTTTCACATATATACAGTATATTATGTTATAGCAGTTTTCAAAATATGTTTTTGAAAAAAATTATTTTAGTTTTATCACATCGAGATTTTTGGAACGGAAGTTGAGGTATTTGTAATGAAAAATGTCTGGTTATGGAACAAATAAATTTTTTTCACAAAAACTAAGATAGCCAATTCATGAACACTAAAGAACACTATGAATTCATGAATAAATTTGAAAACTCCACGATTTTTATGATAAAAGTCTCATATTAATTTGACTAATTGACTAACGTGTTGGTGATATAGTTGCATGTAAAGTTAACTTAGAAGTGTGAACTTTTTACATGGACACTTAATAATATAAACGGTTCATTGACATAAGCTGCATGTGACGTCAATCCTGAATGAAGTTTCCACACTTCCCTCAGTCACATGTAAATGCTAAGATGGATTGCAAAGCAGTAGCCGCCCTTTTCTGAATGAAATAAGTTTGCGTTGTGAACATACTTGTTAGTGAGTAATTAGAAGTCCCTAATTAAGGTTTCATAATTTAATAAAAAATATGTAAGAAAGATTTTCGTTAATAATTATAACTTAAATTTTAATAGGTATAATAATTATACATTGTGCTATTAATCGCTTTTTTAAAAAAAACTTTTCGTAAAATATTTTATAACCTCAAAACATATTATTATTTTAATTTTTCCTTAACTTGAATTAAAGTAGAAATGCTAGGCTATTATTTACATAATTACTGTCATTTAATTAAAAAGATTTTAAATGTTTTACATTTTATTTTGTTAATTTTATTATTTATTTTAAAAATATATTTCTAATTAATTAATATTTTTTTTATATTTGAATATTTTAATTGAAAATAACAATAATATATTATTAAAATTAATGTAATATTAATAATATAAAAATATATAAATAATAAATTATAGCTTGTAAAAGTATGACAAAATTCAATCAGTCTCACCTGTGTTTAGGAATAGTAAATACTATAATACATCATACTAAATAATTCAAATAAGTTGCAACAGTTAAGATTAATCAAATTAGAGCAAGCACATGACATAATATAATGTAGGAGGGGCCTTGTGACGTATTCTAAATGTACACCGCAGTACAAAATTTTCGTTATCTTTGATATTTGAACGCTGTAAATCTATTATGTTTAATGATGCATGAAATTTTGATAGAAAGAAGAGAGGCGATTGTCGATGACGATGAATTGAGGATCGACCTCAAAATTTTTATTTCAGAAATGGATAGAGGGTGCTATTTTTATGCTACTCTGATTTTTTAGAGCCAGGGAACTATTTTTTAAATAATTATTGAAAGTAAAGAGAAAGTGACGCCTCTCTTAATAAAAAGATTGGACCTAAAAGGGGCATGGGTTCAAATCCAACTTCGGCAATTTTTGAACAATACTTCCCGGGTTCTAAAAAATCTAAGTGGCATAACATTGCACCCTTTATCAATTTTTGCAATACAAATTTTAGAGCACTTTATTTAAGTTCACGACGCCTCCACAGTGAGTTGTCCAGAAATAGTTGAGGGTTACGAAAGTTCTGTCTGGAGGTATACAGAACTGATGACGAGATATCTGGCACATACTTGACTCACGAGGTATGAGCACGAGGGTTTATGACACGTAGATACGACAGGTAACCTGGTAACGTTCGTGGTATCTGAAAGTGTACACTTCAGGACAGTACAAATGTTTTCTCACGAGCTTGAAGAGATATAAAATTCCAAGTTCTTATAGAGGCTTAAAGTGCGGGAAAATTTTCTCCATAAGCCACCATGATAGAAAATTTGATTTTTTTTTTTAACTATTAAAGCTATGAATTTGAAACCATCTCCTACCTCCCCACCCATTTATAGGTTTCTTGATAATGAAACCAGTGCTTATTTTTCTCTAAAAAGCTTATTTAATGCCAAGGTGGGCTTTACCCACCTTGTTTAATGCCAAAAATGCAATTTCATTTTTTTTTTTTTTTTTTTTTTTTTTTTTACATAGGATAGATAGGACAGTGGAAATACCGCAAAATCAGCTGACTTTGCAATGAAATCTCTATATAAGTAACATTCGTGGTGTCCCGAGATGTACCAAGTGTTATTTACTAGTACTACCCCACGACTAGTAAAAAAAAAAAACTGGTAAGTTCTATACGTGCCAAGTTTTCCCATATAATCAACCAAGCAGTCGGTTTTTGCTCAGTTCGTCTCCGCAGTTCTTTGTCTCTAATTGCATGCAAATTGTGAAAGTTAGGGAGTTTGCTTGCGTGCCCGGTGGCCGCATTGCATGGAAGTTGAGAATTGAATTTAAAAAATGCTTAAATTCTTTATTTTCCTGCCAAGTGTTTTGATAATGGTTATCTGTGGCAACTTATCAGGTAACATCCAGTTCTTAATTCTCTAATTTTAAGAGGAAGGTAACACAGATCAGCTGATCGATGTAGTCTCATTTGATTAACACGTGTAAGTCTTAGCAGACACTGCATTTTTTTTTGAGATACAGATTTTAGTTCCTTAAAAGCCACAAAGAATTTCGAAACACTTTGTTTAATTTTTTAATTTGGTTCTTCATGAGAAATCCCTTTGCTAAAAATTAATTAAAAAAAATCAAATTGAATAATTGTTTTGAAATTTTTTCTGTTGCTATAAAGTACTGAAATCTGTCTCTAAAAAAAATTTCAGTATGTTTGTGTGTCTGCTAACGTGAGCTTACATGTTAATCAAATGGAACTGCATCGATCAGCTGATCCGTGTTATCTTCCCCTTAAGGGTTGTTATAGGCATCTTAGTTTGAATGGGCGTCGGCCTTTCCTATATGTGTCTTTCATCCTGTTCATATAGCTTTTTCTATTAGAGTAAACAGATTAGGCAAACAAAACAGAAAAAATGCTGCGAGGTACAGAAAAATGACAGAAATAGTACATAACATAATAGAGAATTACAAAATATAAGGCATATAAATAATAAGTATAAAAAAATAAATGTAATTAATGTTCTTAATAAACGTTAAAGGTTGAGAAGTTCAATGTAGTAAAAGACTTTCACCCAATTAAAATTACCACAGCTATAAAAAATAAACGTTTAAAAGGCTCACATTTTCATTCATGAAATCTAATACGCTTATAGTTCCCTAGAGTTTCAAGTCAGCTGATTTTGCGGTGTTTCCACGGTCCTATCTAAAATAAAATAAAAAACAATCTTATAAAAATTTTCGTATTCAACTTCTCTTGATCGCATTTTTCTTCTTGCGTCTTTTTCATTTTTGTTTCACTTGGAATGTTGTAAAATATGAGGAAAAAAATAAGAGAAGAAAAATAATTATTTTTTTTTAATTTACTGCAATTTTTATTGCAACAATATAACTATTAAATTATAATTATTTGAATTTCCATTCGAAATTGCTGATTTAGCATTCCCTAGTTGAAAAATTACGTCTTCAAATCTTACAATAAACGTCTAAACCTAATCCTTTTACCTCTGAAACACATGTTATTTTTCATCTTCGCTCAAAGTGAGGATGAAATGAAGACAATATTTCTAACATTTTGTGCTCAATAAGAGGAAAGAAGACGTAATCTCGTCTTTTTACCTCTTAAATGGTTCAAAATAGAAAGGAATTAGACGAGAAGAGAGCTTAATAGTGAATAAAAGATTAAATTTATTTCAACTCGGGCTATAGAGCAATACTCAGTAGAAGATATTAAATATTAGTTTTTGATTCAAAATTACATCTCTAATAAATTTTTAAATTAATAGCTTGAATTTTAAATATTATTACAAATAATGGGTGCGATTCATGTAGCCAGGTTTCTTAACCACGTTTAACTATACCTGTTTTACGCGTGTTAAACGACCCTAGTTAAACGTGGTTAGAAACCTGGTTAACTGCTTCGTGAATCGCGCCCAATATAAATTCGTTATTGCTTAAATAATGTTACTGTAAAATGAAATATTTTTCTTTATTGAATTTCCGTGAAAACCTTAAGTTTGAAATCTATTCTCAACATTCAGTCGTCATTATATGTTGGTTGTATATGTCGTAGTTAAATATCAAATATCTAACAGTTGTAAATTGTAACAAGAAAGCTACGTCATTAAAATTTAACGGTCAAATATACAACTGGAAGCCATTAAAAAGATCACAAAATAATTGTTTTACAACGATGGAGTTTTGATTCGAAGAAATTTTACGCTTACCTATTATCATACAACTTCTAAGTATACATAAAAAAAATATAAATTTTGAATAAATTTTTTATGGGTGATATAACATGGTATATGAATAAAAATAATTTTGTGACATTTAATTTTTTTATATATATTTAAATTACGAAATGCATTGACCGGTTATCGTCAGATCACACAAGTTAAGCAATGCCAAGCGTGGATAGGTGACCCTCTTTTAACAACAATGATTTTCATAACAATAATAATCACATTTTTTTACACGCAGATATTAATCTTTGAGTTCCCCTGGCTTCAGAGTTCAGACAATGCTTCTTCAGTGACGAAAATCTGCAAATAGCGTTCCTCCTTATTGAGATCTCTATATAAATATACGTTTTTCTTAGTCAAAGGTAAAGGATGGGATGCATTTTCTAGTCTGTGGCTGACCCAATTTCAGATGATTTCGTGAAATAAACATGTTAGGAATTTGGAAGGAATTAATAAAACCTTTTAAAAGATTTATAAGGATTTAAATTATATTACTTATAGATGTCCCAATTAAGGGGGAAGAGGGTGGGAGGTGGAATTTAATAACCCCCATACTCTTTTACAGCGGAAAAAAGTGTAAAAATTGCCCCTAAAAACATAAAAAGCAACCTGAAGAAAAAAAGGTTAGGAGAATTGATTCAAAATTGTATAAACTAAATGTAATTAAATAGTGGGTGATTTGACCCCCCTCCCCTCTCTTGTGATGTGTGGGACAAAAAAAAATATATTGGTATTATTGAATCGTTTTTTAATATTACTGATTTAAATATACCTCGATAAAAATACATTGAAGTTATGACATTTTACTAAAATTATCACACCTATGTAGATATGACACTTTGGAAATAACTTCCACTTGTCTATACTATGATTTAATTATACAAAAATATAAAATAATATAAAAAAAAATAAAATTGCAGTTTTGACATTTTACTATCATCACACGTATGTAGATATGCCACTTTAAAGTTACTTGCCCACTTCCTTCAGTAATTTGATACAACAATGAAAATAACATCCATCTAAAATTGTAGTAATGACATTTTACTATTATCACACGTATGTAGATATGCCTCTTTGAAGTTACCTGCCCATTTCCTACTATGGTTTAATACAACAAAAATCTTTATTAAAAATAAAAAATTGCAGTAATGACATTTTACTATTATCACACGTATGTAGATATGCCTCTTTGAAGTTACCTGCCCATTTGCTACTATGGTTTAATACGTAATACGGGGTGGCCGACCGAATATAGCGGTCCTAAATATAGTCCAGCCTACAGTGGGACCGTTAGAGCCAGCAGTAGATCGTTGAGAGAGGCGGAGAATGAAAGACAGGCTCGCGAGCTCTTTACTAAATTGTTGTGAACCTCAGCTCTCCATCGCTCGATCTAGTGAAAACATCCCCTACCCTCCCTGCACTGGCAACAATAATGAAAAAGGTAACAATTATCTAGGTAGAGTTTAAACAAGCAGAAAAAGAATAAATTTGTTTAAAAACATAATATAATATATTGATTTTTAAACAAATTTGTATTTCCAATTGCATGTAAAATAGACATGTACATTTAATTAATTGTAAAGTACAATCCTTGCCTCTGAAAATTTCTCTTTCCAACCTTGTTAATCACCATGCTCCGTAACTGTAAGGATATGCTAGGCTGCAGAAGGGAACTTTTCAAAGGCGAAGAGTGTACATACAATGATATACTTCAGTGAATTTAATTATTAATTTATGTTTACTTGACGTTATACAAAATTTAAAATTAAAACTAACTTTAGCAAATTGAAAAATTAATTGATGGAGAGTAGGAAGAAATACCAAAAAATGACAGTGTCTAAAATTTTTGTACTATTGTCAATTATAATTAAAGTAGATGGAACATTACAAATTCTTTCGATAACTACACCTGAAATTTTTACCACTTATCCCCCTTGGGCCAATTAGAATTATCAAATAAAATTCATGGGGGGTAACGCAATAATATTTTGAGATAATCAAGCTTTTGTTCCCCATTTGATTAACATGTAAAACTGATATTTTTCGTGGAATTTTTGCAAAAAAGTACTCATAGCTCGAAATCCTGTTCGAGATTGATATATTTTTCTTTCGGAATGTATTAGTAAAAACTCAAAGCTTTGTATTGCAAACTACTGCTATAGGGCCAACGGAATATTATTTTTTGCTAATCAACTTTGAAGATGTCAATCTGAGAGCAGCCCATGATAAACTTGGACTTCACGGCATCCATCTTGAAAATGTACAAAATTTTTAAAAAAATTACTACGCAATGGAAAAAAATTAAATAAGAAAACTGAGGTGACAGTTCTCTTCTAAATTTGATTTTCTTATTTGTCAAATAAAAATCAACATTTTTCTAATAAGTTATAATGCTTGAAAGGTGAAGTTAAAAAATTTGTCTGCTATGCAGGTTGCATAATTTACTAATTACCCGAACAGCTGATTTGTTTTTTAAGATTTTTTTTAATGAAATGTCTAATGTCATATCAAATTTCTAACACAGTACCTTAAAAAAATTAATTCAATAAAATGTGACAATAAAACTTTTTTAAACTCATCTAATTTAAGTAATAAAATAATTATTCAAAAATATAAAACAGTTTCTATTTGGCGTTAAAAAAATTATTTATTGTTGTAAAATTTACAACATTTGTTAAGTTAATTGATATTGAATTAATTTTATATTTCTATTAATTTTTTATTGTAAATTTGTATTTTAGATAAATGAAGTATAATTTAATTAATGCATTATCAAGTAAGTATAATAGTAGCATATTCAAAAAAAAATACGTTATCATGCTTGAAATGAGGACGTAATATTGATACAGAAATAATTGAAGTAACAATGCTTGTCAATAATTATGAGTTGTTGGTACTTTAAAAGTAGTATTTTTCAGGCATTACGATACTTCACAAATTTTGATAATTATACTAAGATAAAAAAAATTTACCGCTGCAATTAAAAAATCTTAGTTCAGAAATTATTTTTAATAATTTATATATTTTATTTATTAATATATTATTTTAATTAAATTAAGTGAAAATTTTTACATTTTAAATTTGTTATTTTATTACCCATATCATGGTTTAATTATAAATTAGAGAATTAATAATTTATGATAATTCAATGATTGATAGGGAGTTTATACAGCAAAATGTAAATCTGTTCCAACAGATAATTGGGTGATTCAAATGCTTGCTAATGATGGGAAATTTTGGGAAAATTATTTAAATTAGTAGATTCATAATGATAATATAAGTTATAGTGAATACAATGGAGTATTGACCTCAATTTTTTTTTATTGCAGAAATGGATAGAGGGTGCAAAGTTATGCTACTAAGATTTTTTTCAGATTTTTTACAGCCCGGGAACTATTTTTAAAAAATTATTGAAAGTTATATTTGTGACGTCACGAGACGCCGCTCCTTAAGAAAAAGATAGGACTTGCCGTCGCGTGACGTCACAAAAAGGACTTTCAATAATTTTTTAAAAATACTTCCCGGGCTCTAAAAAATCTGAAAAAAATCAGGGTAGCATAACTTTGCACGCTCTATCCATTTCTGCAATAAAAAAAATGGAGGACAATACTCCATACTATATAATTATGTAATAATACATTAAAGAAATAAACAATTTATTAAGCAGAAGCAGACAAATAAGAAAAATGGTGCTGCAATTTCACGATTTTAGCCGCCTCGGTTTGTCATTTTATATGCAATATTGGAATAAAACTTTTATTAAATTAATTTAAACTCATGGAACATAATCATTCATTATTACAGAACGCTTAGACAAATAGGAAAAATTGCAATGGTCGAATTGGAAATTATGAAAACTTCCTAAGAGGAATACAGAAAAAGGCAAAGCTAATTAATACATAACCAATACATAGTCCTGAATCGTATGAAAGTAGAAATAATAATTAATAAAAGTTGTGTATATTTAATAATGTATATATAAAGTAACATTTTCACAAAGCATGCTAATTGAATTTTTTGGTAGGTTCATCGGAAATCGTGAATGAAACAGCATCAAAAGATTTAACTGATAAACATCTGATTTAAAAAGAATACCATTTAAATTTTGGACTTTTATAGGACTTAAGATTATTGGTATAGACCTATTCTAACCACAGAATGGTGACTCTAATGACAAGCTGCAACGTAAAAATGCTGCAGCGCCGCATTCTGACATCGCTCCATAAGGTTTGTTAGGAGAAAAATCTTATTTATTTTTTCATTCAAATTCTATGCTGCACAAAATCTCGAATATTTTTTATGTCATGTAAAGTGATCTTTCCCGTGGCTCATATGAATTATTAATCTTGCCCTTCATAAGAACCGTCGGAAAAAATTAAAAACCAGGTACCGCTGGGTTAAAGGATAGGAAGCTTGATAGAATATGTCGTCGCGCGCAGTTCGCGCGCTAGATTTTCATTGGCTGAGAGAATTGTGTCGTCAATGTTTAAGCTTCTCATTGCCATGATGCTGTCACGATCACCAATTTTCAAATTTCGCGCGTATACTGTTCCACTTTTTATCCAATCACCGGGCATAATTGCTGTCACGTGACAAGAATTGCACCCTCTGATTAGCTGAGCCTTATACATGGATCTTAAGGTGCCCATGGAGCGGAGAAGGCGAGAAAATCGTATGTTGTATCCAATCAGAGGCTCGGGATTTCTTCGCCTTGCGGGGAGCAATTTTATCACCAACATGGCCACCATACGAGATTGAAGCAAATTCGCTTTTCTCACCACGTTAAGCCCCGCTCTACATTGATTTATCTGTGTCACTTTCCCTCCTAGGTCTCTAGCTTTCCTGATCCACGAAATCCTTGATACTGACGGACTCATTTTATGTTGCAGATGCCACAACAGGGAACGGATCACAATGGAACGATACAGCAGTCAACGGGAAGACGGGGTCGCAGGGCGCGAGGACGGAACACATGCTGGAGGGGGCGGGGTCAGCTGAGAACGACCCTGTTCACCTCGAGAGACGGCTGGGACTCGTCAGTGGGGTGGCTCTAATCGTCGGCACCATGATCGGTGAGTCCATTCTCTAGATAGGGGAGAGTCCATTGTTTAGATAGAGGTGATCGGTGAGTCCCTTTTCTAGATAGAGGGGAGTTAATTTTCTATATAGGGCGTGATGAGTCCATTTTCTAGATAGAGTGGTGATCGGTGAGTCCATTCTCTATATAGGGGAAGAGTCCATTGTCTAGTTAGAGGAGTGAGTCCATTGTCTAGATTGGGGAGTCCATTTTCTAGATAGAGGTTGAGTTCATTCTCTAGATAAAGGTGAGGGTCTATTGTCTATAGACTAGATAGAAGTGGGGTATGATCCGTGAGTCCATTGTCTTTTTGTCGGCATCATTTTCGGTGAGTCTAATATCAAGATGGAAGGAGTGGGGGGGTGATTAGGGGGAGAGAAATGTGATCGTGATTCCTCGGGCACGATTCAAGAAGCAGTTAGCCAGGTTTCTAACCACGTTTAGCTTAACCACGTTTAACTATGTAGTTTAACACGTAAAAATGGTATAGTTGAACGTGGTTAAACTAATCGTGATTAGAAACCTGGCTAAATGCTTCGTGAATCGTACCTATTGTATCTAGATGTTAAGTAGAGTCCATTATCTAGACAGGGAGGAGACTTGGTGAGTCCATCGTCTAACTGAGGGGAGGGGTGGAATAGTGAGTTATTTTCCTAGATTAATTAGTTTAAATTGATTTTTAATTTGTGTGTTTCAGGGTCCGGGATTTTCGTGTCGCCGTCTGGGCTACTGCTACGCACTGGTTCAGTCGGCCTTAGTTTTATCATATGGATAGCGTGTGGCGTCCTATCCCTTCTCGGTGAGTAACAAAACTATCCATAATCTGGTTCACATTTAACTTGGTCTTCGTCGTGTTTGTAACGTCTTCAGTCATTGGTGTGTTATTTGTAACGAAGAATTTCATTGGCCGAGCCGAAGGACACCCGAGCGTTTCTGACGAAAAAATTATTAACATAAAGTAACGTTATTATGTGAAAATGTGTTTTGAAGCATAATAATAATTTAATTAATAAATCTAATACAATGTTAATGATTCAAAGCAATTAGTAATAATGTCATATCAAACTGTAGGTTTTTACATGTGCTTAAAAGTAATTTAATTAATTTTAAATGAAATTACAAATGTACTCCTAAATTGCGCCAACCCGCTCATCATTGGTGCTCAAAAAGTTGCATACTTTACAGGAGTTCATTCAGGCAGTAATAATCATTTTACTCGAAATATGACAAAACATTTTTTATGCTTATTTTATAGAACTCCCTTTCATTAAAGTACAGTAAATAATATCCAAAATATAATATTTTCATATACATGTTTATATAAGTACATGATAATTATAATGATCGATCAATTCAAAATATGGCATGTTTGCTAACGAAACTTCACATAAAATTTGATAATAATAATTGTTGAAATATTACAAATGAAACACTAGAAACTAAAATAGAAGCCTCTCAGAAGCCATAAATATCTTTTACTGTTATTTACTCGTTTATCAATTTTCTACCAATATATCGAAATGAAATGAAAGAATGAGATTCAATTTCACAGCTCACCAGGCCATTACATATTTATTATATCCGATGATAAAATAAAAATATTTATAACCTATAAGTGAAGAATAAATTGAAAGTAAATTTGTCAATAAGGGTAAAAAAATTGTGTTTTAAGCCGGTATTACACGATATAATTTTTCTAACTATTGCATACAACTTTTCCTCACAAGAAAACTGGAACTCCATTTGTTTGTATATGGAGATGAAATTTTCTTGCAAGGAAAAATTGTATGCAAAATTGTATCGTGTAATACAGGCTCTATATAAAAATATTGGTTTCGATTTTTAGACTATAATTATTTAATGCTAAATTGCCAGCTAATTTGCTGTATTTCTATATATGAGCATGATCATTAAATTATAATTTTCCAATATCTATAATTATAGAAATTACTGGAAGCAATATATCTCAAGAATATATTTATAGATCTACTATAATTGTAATTAAATCACGTAATTATTTTAATTTCCTGCCCTTGCTGACGTCACACACGCCCATGTTTCTCAACCCCCCTAGAGAGACGGCGAGAGTTAATTTGGTCGTTGTCATAGCAACCATAATACATAGACTCGAGCGTGACTCATATAACGGTATTTAATATCGAGATACAGTTCAGCAAGTGAGAGATTAACCGGAAATGGAAGGACTTTGGCTGAACTTTGTCTCCTTGCCTCTGAAAAGTTCCCTTTGCAACCTTGTTAGTCACCATGCACCATAAGCATAACACAGGGCATGGTGATTAACAAGACTGCAAGTGAAATATTGAGTGTACAGTATAAGAAGACTAAAAGATTTTGCAGAGAGAGGTTGAAATCGACAACCTGCATGAAAAAATTTATTGCAAAAATGAATAATGGGTACCAAATTATGCTACTTTGATTTTTTTTTTCAGATTTTTTTTTAATCCCGGTACTATTTTTAAATTATTATTGAAAATTCTGTTAATTAAATTGGCACCCCTGAATCCTTAATAAAAAGGATAGGACCGAGATGCCTATTGACGCCTCTAGGGGGCGTGGCCGCACTTTCAATAATATTTAAAAATAGTTCTGGGTTTCAAAAAAAATTGAAAAAATTCAAAGTAGCATAATTTGGTACCTTTTATTCATTTCTGCAATAAAATTTTAATGCAGGTTGTCCATTCCAGAGTTCTAATGAACATGTAAGTGTTTACTTCGTAATATTAACACATGGTTTTTAATGTTGGATTACTTTTCAAAACAACACGCATGCATGTATTTGTTAATGAGTGAAATTTATTTTTAATGTTTTTGTCTGGTATTTAATGTTAAGTAATTTTTGAAACAACACGCAATGTATTTTTTTGTTTATGTTCGTTGTTATGCAGACTAGTTGTTAATGTGTAGTTTATAGGCGCGTTGTAAACATGAACTTACTGAACTAGCCACAATGAACTCTTGATTTTTTCAACTTATTTTCAACACGTTTAAAGGTGCATTTCCATGGAGTGAGAAAATCGCGTACCGCAGCCAATCAGAGGCTTGGGATTTCCTTGCCTTGCGGGGAGCAATTTTATCGCCAACATGGCCGTCATATGAGATTAAAGCAAGTGCGCTTTTCTCGTTCCGTCAAGCCCCGCTCCACATTGTTCCATGAAAATACCGGCATATTATATGGAAATACACCTTTCTATTTCCCAAGTGTAAATAATTTTCCACTCTTTTAATTTCTTTCATTGTCTTTTTTTTTCTCATAAATGTGCACTTGTAGCCTCAAAAAATTTCCCTTTCCTGCCTTGTTAACCACCATGCTCTGTAATTATTTTATTTTTTATTTTTTTATTTGAACATATAGGTTGTACAAGACAACATTGATCACGTCAGAGAATATAACATATAGCAAAAACATGCAAAACAATATATAATAAACATGGATGTTGATCAAAAAACAATACAAAATCACTGACAAAGAGAAAAAACAAACAACAATAATTTATAACAATAAAACAAACAGATGAATTTAAAATTGTAAACAATTTTCTGTGGCAATTTATTTGCAAAAAACATCTTAATAAAATAAAATTCCTTGTTAATTATCACCTCTGTGCTGGTATTACACGATACAATTTTCCATACAATTTTGCATACAAATTTCCATACAATTTTTCCTTACAAGAAAATGTCATCTCAATACAAATAGGACTAATGTTTTCCCGTAAAAAAAATTGCATGCAAAATTGTATCGTGTAACACCGGCTTTAGTTGAGGATAAGAATATATGGCAGTATTATTATTTTTGTTTCAAATTCATTATATTAAAAGCATTATTTTACTGCAGGCAATTTAGACTTTATTTTTGTAATTTTTAATACATTACTTCAATAAATCTTAAATATTATTTATAAATTCGCATTAGTATTGTTTTTAACTATGAACTAAATGTAAGAATAACCATAGCCTACATATATTATAAGCTTTGAGAATAACAGTTAAATTTTAATTCTTGTGTCGAAATAAAAAAAAAATAAAAAATAAAAATAAAAAGAAATTCACAAAAATTAAAAAAAAAAAAAAAGTTTTACGTTAAATTTTTTGTTAAAAAATTACTTTTAAGATTTAGATATTTTTTAATAATAATTACACGAAATTAGCAATTGATTTGGGCACAAATTTTCAAGCTGTATTTTAAGATTCCAATTTTAAATATTTGTTTTTTAATTATGCAATGTATTAAATTTATAAAATAAATTATCACAACATAATCTAATTAATGTACACAATCACAAAAAGTTAAAGAAATAAAAGTGAGTTGAAAAAAATTTCAGAATAGGTCTATCTTCAAGTTCAAATAAAAAAATTGTTTACCTTTTCTCAAATTCTTGGCACAGATTCTTGAAATGTAGATCACAGCCTAGTCCAGTTAACATGTCTTTCCCGTGTACTTAAGGTTCAAAATCTTATATAAAGACATTACCACGTGATACTTAATGTAATTGGGTTTAGGATCTCGCCTTGACCCGAGCATTTTGTCTGAGGTACGCAATGACATTTAGACAACTATTTTGAGGTAAAATAAACAACCGTGCTTCATCTAAACTCAGTACTTAAGGATTGACCTAAGTTACTACGCGAGTCAAGGCAATTTCTGTCATGCAGACGAAATCGAATAAAATAAATATTAAAATTTTTGAAAATAATTTAAAATTAAAAGTTAATCGCTTATGGTTTGAACAGATTTAAGGGAGCGAACGGTTTCCTCACAATAATTCCATTTCCGGTTTCCGTCCATAAAACCAATGTTAAATTTCTACCTCAGTTTTCTCAAAACTGATAAGACAAATCCACTTCAAAAATTTGTACCACCAATTGATGGGGAGTTCTAGGTTTTCTGCAAGTCTTTGGGTGCATAGCTAATTAAGACTTATTCTCAAAATCGGAAGAAAGATGTTAGTAAATTGAAGTAACCAATCAGCTTAAGAGTTTTGTTTCAAGTTGTCCGTGACGCTCCCCTACTTAGCGACGTTAATCAGGCAGGGGGCGTGGCACTTGGCAAAGAACATCGGCGCCTCACTGCATTCTTAGAGATGTTACCTTTCGACCTCTCAAACATCGCTACTGCGTCTTAATGTCTGTGGTGATGTGTGGAATCTTTAGGTAAACAAAGGATTGAGCATTTTAAATAAATCTAGTACTTCTATTATTCGCATTTCCTATTACAGTTTTTTGTATATGTGTTTATTTTATTAATTCTCTCAGGGAAGTAATTATAATTTGTTGTAAACATTCTTTATTTCAATTAGACATTTATTTTCCACTGCAGATAACTTTAAACAATGCAGTAAATTTAAAAATTTGGCCATTAACCCACAAATAAACATTACAGCGCAAATTTTTATTTTAAATATAATTAAAAAAAAAATTAAAAAATTATTTAAAAAAAATATTCTTAATAGTTAATTTTGTAAATATCAATATTTTTTAACACAAAATTTAATAACTAAATATTTAAATTTAGATAATGTAATATTTAAATTATATAGAATTTAATTTTGTAGTTATATTTATTTTTGGTAATATTTTTTTCTAATTGCAATTAAAAATTGTTTTTAAGCTATAAGTCTATTTAGGGAATATTGATTCAAACAAATAATATCTATCTTAGACTGGCAGCTTAAATAGGTTGGTTTTAAAGAGTGATCATTTATTTTTCAACATTCTGATCTTTATTAATTGATCCTACGAGATGCTACCTCTTGACCCCAAGAGACAAAGCAAATTACTTTTGGCTTCAAAAAAAATATTAATTATTAAAAATGAAAGAAAAATGTACATGAAATACTTTTTTTTAATTATTGCTAAATAAAGTAACATTTTTTTCAAAGTAAAATCATTTCTCGTAATCAAGAGAGTTCAAGAAATAAATCTAAGAAATGCAACAACAATTTTCTACGTTTTTTTTTTTAAATTTATTTTAATTATATATCAATCAAGATTACATTTCGTAAAAAAATACATGTACATCATGTTATCATTTTGCGGTGTTCTAACCGTCCTATATCCAAACCTATGTAAAGAAAACTCCCTATCGCTTTTTTGGCATTAAAATTTTTTTTGAGGACAATAATTTCTTGATTCATTATAAGAAAATCTATAAATAAGTGGGTATAATTGTTTCAAATTAATTGGTTTACTGAAAAAAATCAAATTTTCTAACACGGTGGCTTACGGAGAACATTTTCCCGCCGGAAAACAATTGAAGTCTTTATTGAGGTCAAGGAACTTTGTGACGTCATTTAATCGCCGAGGAAAGCAGACAAACAAATTAATTACAGACCAGACGATATTTCATCCCCAGTTATTAGCTACAAAATTATAGCCTGAAATTATCACACAACCATGTTTATATCTCTCTCTAACAATTTGTCACTTCTATTTCAGTTATTTTTACCTGGATATATTAAGGTAGAGATAACACGGATCAGCTGGCCCAATGCTAAAAAAAATCCCATGCATAAAAATTATGAAAAAAATTTAAAATGTTCTCCTCTACATCCCCTATCAGTAGGTAAAATATCAGGTATACAAAAACGAGCTAGTTTTTGAGTTATTAATTTTTAAAGTTGACTAATTTAATATGTAGAATTCCACTTCCATGTTAAATTAGTGAACTTTAAAAATTAATAACTCGAAAACTAGCTCGTTTTTGTATACCTGATATTTTACCTACTGATAGGGGGTGTAGAGGAGAACATTTTAAATTGTTTTTTCAAATTTTTTATGAATGGGATTTTTTTTAGCATTGGGCCAGCTGATCCGTATTATCTCTACTTTAAAGTGGCTGAAAAAATTATCAGTGTATTAATTAAATTGTTGAACCATATTATCTGTAAAGAATATTGATGAATTGAAGCTAAGGCAAGACATTTTTACCGTGCACTTGACGCCTCTGATTCGTAATCGGATGGTCGTGAGTTCGATCCCAGGCACCGCCAAACTTTTCACAAGTGGCGGTTGCTAAAGAACACCCACTCGTGCATCCGGGAGGTGATTGATGGCATCCTCCATCAATTGCCGACCATCCTGACTCTGGTTTCCATAGTTTCCTCACTCACAACTAGGCAAATGCTGGGATTAATTGCCATAACCACCCCAGTTTGGAAGGGACCTACGATAGTCGGGTCAATAACAAAGATATATTTCTAAAAAAAAAAGAAAGAAAAAAGGTTATTTTTCTACGAGGCAGTCAGGGTAGAAGACGGTATTCCACCGCCGCCCGCCGCGCATGCGCAGTAAGTATTTTTTCTTCAACTTCGCGCTAGTTTTTATGAATATTTCTTGAAGCGGCTTGGAATATTATAATTCCTAATTATCAAGAGAGCTCTCTATAGCTGAGTCAATTCATTTCGTTTTTTAAACCAAATGGCTTTACATATATTATATATACAGGTACAACATAGATTAAATGAATTGCGTCGATAATGAAAATATAATATCTTCTCCATTATTTTTCTTGCCTTACATTATAAATAATTTTTTTAATAAATAAATAGCTGTATATAAATATTCGAATATAAATACATACTATTGTGAGGACGGTGAAAGAGACAATGGTGAATTAAGGGCTTTTAATCCAATATAAGATTTGAGTGAGAATTAATTTCTTATAATAATTCTAACATTTTATTTGAATTTATTCGTGTATATTTTTCTAATCTTTTAAAAAGAAATACAAAAATCGTGCCTTTTATGTATGTTTTTAAAATACAAAACTAGTTTTACATGTAATTATATTAAAAATTAAAAAAAAAATGAAAATTATATATAATATATTTTATATATAAATTTTTTTTAAGTAAAAATCAAAGACAATTAACTTTAATTTCTACATGTTACATCATCCAATTCTTGCTTCGGTTTGAATGTATTGTCACGAGCGTTCCATCAAGTGTCAGTTCGCGGTTGTGAGGTGCAGGTAGCGCCACTAGCGACAGCCGCAGACACTAAACTTGTGCCATCTTTGAGGTTATTTCTGAAAGAACGAAAATAGACCGCGTCACGAGGTGTCCACGTTGTATTAGACTTTTCCTATACCTCGAGCTTGTCTCTCTCTCTATATCTCTCTGTCTGTCTGTCTCCCAATTTGAAATAATTTCATCTTTTAGTCGCCATTAGGCTCTCTTCTCATCTAATTTCTTCCGATTTTGTACCATTTTAGAGACAAAAAGAGGGAAAAAGACGAGATTACGTATTTTCTCCTCTTCTTGAGCATAAAGTTTTTAAAATATTGTCTTCATTTCATCCTCACTTTGAGGGAAGAGAAAATAAGATGTGTTTTAGAGGTAAAAAGATTAGGTTTAGACGTGTAAAGGATGAGTTAAAGACGTAATTTTTCAACTATAGCTCTCTCTCTCTCTCTCTCTCTCTCTCTCTCTCTCTCTCTCTCTCTCTCTCTCTCTCTCTCTCTCTCTCTCTCTCTCTCTCTCTCTCTCTCTCTCCCCTTTATTTATTTTATCACTTTGTTACATCAGCCTGTGACCTCTTTTGTTTACTTAAATTATTATGTTCTTCTTAAAATATTGATGTAGGAATAAGATCGAGAAATTTCTGCAAATTTTCAAAACGTTTTGGATACTTTCTATAATCCTTCGATTTTTAACCTTTCGTTGATGCACTTTATATTTCATCGATTCAAAATAGCATTCTCACCTCTATTAACACTAAAATGCAGAAATATAATTAAATACAATATTTTCAATAAAACCGTCACTTCAAAAAATTTGAAATTATTATATAACAGAAGTAATCTTTAAAAAATATTCAATGAAATAAAATTTACAATTTTTTATAAAATAAAAATCGAACTATTATGAAATCAATTTCTCTCTCTCCTATTTTTTGTCTTATTTTTATGCTCACGACCTACCTGCTCTAATCCTGCACACACCAATGTTAGCTAACACATCTTATTACTTTGTATTTTCACACTCAAGTAATTCTGGGTAAAATTAGATTCGAGGTTACTTGGTCTTGTGATATATTTTCTACACATTCACAGTAAGTACCCTGTACCAATGACGCTTGAAGTGTGTAACACTTTTATTAGTGGAGTGAGAGAGAGAGAGAGAGAGAGAGAGAGAGAGAGAGAGAGAGAGAGACAGAGAGAGAGAGAGAGAGAGAGAGAGAGAGAGAGAGAGAGAGAGAGAGAATGGCTTTGAACTTGAGTTGAAAAAAAAACTTAATCTTTTATTCGCTATTAAGCTCTCTACTCGTCTAATTCCCTCCTATTTTGAACCATTTTAGAGCAAAAAATACGAGATTACGTCTTCTTTCCTCTTCTTGAGTACAAAGTGTTAGAAATATTGTCTTCATTTCATCCTCACTTTGAGCGAGAAGGATATAAGATGTGCTTTTGAGTTAAAAAGATTATAGGGTTTCTTCTGATAATGAGCTTATTTTCTTCTAAAAAAAGTCACTGCCTAACAAGCGATTTGCAAATTTGTTTTACATAGGTTTTGATAGGTGTGGGGATACAGCAAAATAACTTATTTAAAGCCTCTGTTTGAATCATCTAAATTCTATTAAAATAATTTCATTTCATCATTTCAAACGTATTTAATAAATAAAATATTTAATAGAAAAAGCTTACAGATAAGTTATTATCAGTACTAAAACATTCAGAAGAGTAAGGTAACTTTGGCTACATTAATGCCTGTGAAAAAAAATTCTACCCATTTAATACAGTAACATTGAAGTTCAGATGGAATCAAAATAATTTAAAATATTTTAGTTCAAATTATTTGTAAAAGCCATTAAAACAAATTAATAATAATTTTGTAAACAAATATTACAATAATATGCGTGAAATATGTAAAATAATGTACAAAATTATATATATTTTTAAGAAAACAAAAATAATTTTTATTTGTTTTATTTATATAATTAAATATTAAATAGTTATTTTTATTTACTTAATAAATTTGTGATTGTACAATTATTAGTAAAAGAAGTTTTACGTTTTGCGTAGCACGAAGATGCCTGAATCTTCAGGCTTGAGGCAGAAAACCCTAAAATCCCAGATAGTACGGGTTAATGTAACTCACAACTCTTTTTTAATTTTTGGTCGTCAAATATTTTTCTTTAATAGGAATTGTTCTTTTTATCATCATTTATGAAAGAAAATTCTAAGAAAAATAATGTGAATAGCCAGTAGAAATTAATTTCTAGGCCAACTTTAGCATTTAATTCTATGACAATGTTTTGCCTACAAAATCGTGACGTCATATTGCTTTATGACGTTTGGTGAAAGAGCCACTAATTCAAATGTTGATATGTTTCAGGCGCGCTGGCTTACGCCGAGCTAGGTACCATGAACACGAGTTCTGGTGCGGAGTACGCTTACTTCATGGACGCGTTTGGTTCCCTCCCGGCCTTCCTGTTCTCCTGGGTGTCCACGCTGGTGCTGAAGCCATCTCAGATGGCCATCATTTGTCTCAGCTTCGCTCAGTATGCAGTGGAGGCGTTCGTAGGGGACTGTGAACCGCCAACCGCACTTGTCAAGCTAGTCGCGGTGCTGGCCATATGTAAGTACATATATATAATTACGTGTTGACTGACCAAAAAAAAAAAGTTTCAAGTTTTTGTCAATATTTCAAAAGGCACAAGAATTTCATGAAGAACAAGCCCTCTTAACAGTATTCTACTACAATTTCCTGATTTTATATGAATTTTTTAAAACTTTTTTTGATGACGTCAAAACTTTGCTTCTGCATTCGGAAGGTTTAAGGACCATGTTCTGACACCGACCATTTTAACTTGGGTTTCCATGGTTCCCCATCGTCTACATACATGATGGATAAATTAATTCGGCCATGGCCGCAGTGCAAATTATAACAACTGTCGATAAGCTCTGTCTTGAAAGGACAAGAATACTAGGGTGTAGTACAAGAGTAATAATAATGTTTTTATGTTACAGCGGTGATTCTGCTGATCAATTGTTACTCCGTGAACTTGGCGACGGGAGTGCAGAATGTCTTCACTGCAGCCAAGTTGGTGGCCATTCTGATCGTCATATGTGGAGGAATGTACAAACTTATGGAAGGTGAGTTTCAGTTAGGACCCGAGATCGTCTCGTTATCGGTGTTCCCTCAGTCGAAATAAGGAAATTTTTAGTATAATATATTTATTTTTTTACATCGAAGAAAATTAAGACTAGATCTTGCAGCAATACGTTACAACAAAAAATATATCAACCAATAAATGCTTTCATTTTTATAACTACTTACTCTTAGACAAAAACTTGTAAACGTTAGGGTGGTCGCACACTGCATTCGTATCGGATGATTTCGTATGATGAAAATTTAGATTCAGTTCTTAAGTGACAAACGTACGATCGCATGCGATACGAAATGAATCTGTGTACTCGCTTACACCTGATCACAAGTGTTTGTAATTGCGAAATTATGCGATCCTGTGTGAGGCAGCCCTTAATTAATGTAAGTTAACTTAGAAATATTTATTTCTATAGTATATTAATATTCAATCACAGCATAATTATGATTTCTAAATGTTAAAATGAATTTTTTCCATTGATTATATCGTCAATACCAGATAATTATATACCTATCGCAAGAATAAGACTAGAGCCACCTTCTCTCCTATACATTAAGAATCTTGTCACTGTCACCTAACTCCTCTTATCCTATAGGTCGTTGTTAGGTACCATATACAACATTACGGTGTATGGGTCCATCTTTTCCTGACCACCCTCCATGTATAGAGCTGATTTCTGTTTATGTTTACGTGAGGCGGGAGAGGGGTTTCCCTATACTAATACATTGCGAAGGGGGCGCAGGAGGGAGGGAAAATAGAAAGTTTTGGCAGGCCAGATTATACAGTGAGCGTAGGCAAAATGACGAAAAAAATATATAAAAAATACTTTTAACAGTTTTTTGGCGGTGAGATTTTTTTTATGTGTTCTATCGTGTACTGTTAAAGTATTATTAAAGTATTTAAACTTGATTTATTTTATAAGTTAAGTAAAAAATTATTGCACACTTTGTTTATATGGTAGTCCGTGCATTCTGGCCCTCCTCGCATGACGTCAGCGCAATCCCCTCTATAGGTTCCACTCCAGATACGCTAGAAAAGGTAAAATCTTTAGAAATTTATCAGATTTTTCATTAAGTCACGTTAAGAAGATAACATGCAATCAAGGTGCTTTAAAATCTTTAAAGTTCCCTCTGACAATGTAGTTAATTAAGATGAATGAAGTCTTCCCAAGTACACATCTTGGCACGTTATGAATGATGTGACGTCACACCTATGACGTCACAAAATGACGCAGGTTGCACTCAGACATAATCAATAAGCTTGGCTGCTGTACCCGGGCAGGTATCATATCCTAGCTTTAGTAGGCACATGCAGTTTTAAACCACAATTTTTACTAACTGCAATACAGTAGTATTCATTTCATCATACCTCCATAAACTATGCATGCAGAATAATAATTCCCATGGCGTTCGTATTTCGTATTGTGTTAACTTTAGGCGTTGACGTGTGAAGTCAAAATACCATGTCTCAATTTTATTTTTTTGATATCATTATTTCATAGTTTAATTTATTTTAATTTAATTTAATTTTTAATGTAATTTTAAATATTAATGATAGTAATTATTGCAGTTTTATAAGTTTTACATTTTAGTTACACAATTTTTTTTTAAGTTAAAACATAATTTAACAATATTTTCATTAATTTTAAAATTATTTTAATATTACAAAATACATAAAAAAAATAAAATTGTTAAAAAATTATTATAAAATTTAATGGAGTATTGTCCTTAAATTTTTTTATTGCAGAAATGGATAGAGGGTGAAAAGTTATGCTACCCTGATTTTTTTCCGATTTTTTAGAGCCCGGGAAGTATTTTTAAAAAATTATTGAAAGTCCTATTTGTGACGTCACGCGGCGTCAAGTCCTATCTTTTTCTTAAGGAGCGGCGTCTCGTGACGTCACAAAAAAAAACTTTCAATAATTTTTTAAAAATAGTTTCCGGGCTCTAAAAAATCTGAAAAAAATCAGGGTAGCATAACTTTGCACCCTCTATCCATTTCTGCAATAAAAAAAAATTGAGGACAATACTCCATTGTGCAACTGATATTTTAAAGTATAATTTTTTATTTATTATGTTTTTAAAAAAAATTATAAATACATAAACATCTCAACACAACGTATCATGAAATTATGAAATTAGATCCCATTATTTTCTTTTATGTTCTTACTTGTACTGAATAGTTCATAATAATAAATATTTAAATTATTGTAAAATTGAAATTTGATATCAACACTTAAAATAACTTATTTACAATATCAACTACTATTACTTATTTGCACCCAAGTTGGTAAACAATATTGTTGTTAACAATAATTCAACAAAAATAAAACTGCAATTCCAAGCAGATTCTTCAAAGTAATTGAAAAAGTCCACATCATCATGGCACGAACGCTACCTCTAATTAACGATTCCGAGGAACAAAATTTGCAAGAATTTGTATAAGCCAGTCGTGCCCAGTTGAAAAATTACGTCTTCAACTCATCCTTTACACGTCTAAACGTAACCTTTTACCTCTAAAACATATCTTATTTCCTCTTCGTTCAAACTGATGATGAAATAAAGATAATAATTTTAAAATTATATGCTCAAGAAGAGAACAAAAGATGTAATCACATCTGTTTTCCTCTAAAATTTTGCAAAATAAGAGGGAATTAGACGAGGAGAGAGCTTAATAGCGAATAAAAGATTAAAGTTATTTTAACTCGAGCCCCTATTCAAATATATTTGTCCATTGAATTTAAAGATATTAAAGAAAAACATATTGTTCAGTGAATATTATAAACCCTATTATATATCAGTGAAATTTAAGCTGCTTTCTTCTCAAGTTGCCTACTGCGGGTTTTCTTGCTGCGTTCGCACAAACAGATAATCGATAACGTTGGCTGGTTTTCAAAACTTGCCACGCACTTTAGTGTTACATCGCTTCTTCTTGTTCAAATTTGTCACGCATAGGGTAAGTGCGGTGACAGGGGATATTATTTAGTTGAGACCTACTGAACTCTAGTTGATAAATTACGTCTTCAATTCATCCTTCACACGTCTAAACCTAGTCTTTTTACTTCTAAAACACATCTTATTAACTGTGGAAAACTTCAGTCAGGACGGACACTTCTACTTTTTATCAATGTACCAAAGTGATGTCCAAAGCCTGGGGAACCACACACAAAAGTATCACTGCACTTGGTGGAAAGAGAGATGACTTTACCCCAGTGAAGAACAACGTGATTTTTACTTGAAACGGTCACCCATCCAAGTACTAACCATATTTGACGTAGCTTGACTTTGGTGATCTAGCGAGAACCAGTCAATGCACTTCGCCACACTCAACCTATTCAAGCACACTCAATTTATTTTCATTTCACCACTACCCATTTATACAAGCATCCTTCTCTTCAGTTGAATTTGGTGAGGCTAAAGTAGGACACGCATTACAAGTTGGAGGATCGATATTTAGTCTGGGGCAACAGTCGTGCGTTCGCTGCAAAGAAACAAAATAAACAAAATGTTGCTTTGTTATTATATTGAGCATTCAAAACGGTGCTTATTTTTTATTGCAAGCGAATAAATTTTGATATAAAATATTCTTAGCATACTTGTTATTACCCCAGTTGAAATATATTTCATATTTTATTTGCTATTTAACTAATTCCTTCTTATTTTGCACCATTATAGATGAAAATGGAGGGAAAGAGACGTTATTACGTATTTTTCCTCTTCTTGAACATAAAATGTTAGAAATATTGTCACAATTTCATCCTCACTTTGAGTGATGAGGAAATAAGATGTGTTTTTAGAGGTAAAACTATTAGGTTTAGACGTGGAAAGGATGAGTTGAAGACGAAAATTTTTATCTAGGGGAACTATATAAAAAATTATTGCTTTAATTTTGTAGGTTCGTTACATAATAAAATATAATTAAAGTACCTGACCCTGATTTGTCCTCAGGTAACACGCAACACCTGAGCAGACCTTTCGAAGGAACTACCACTTCGTTGGGTAACGTCGCAACGGCCTTCTACACGGGGTTGTGGGCCTACGACGGATGGTAAGGAACATCTCAGTCAGTAGCTAGAAAATATTTTTAATCATTTTTTAGCGTCAAACATTTTATGACAAAATGTCAGCCATAAGAAATTCCCACAAAATTTCCAAGCAATAAGTATACATAAAAACATTTTATGTTGCTTTTTTTGATTTACATTTATTCATTTTTACCATACATATCTAATTTAGAGCCAAAGTCTTCTACTCGCACAATGGTTGTAACAAACCATTGTTTATAATGTCTGTCGCATGAAGCATTTTTCATTGTTAAACATGGGACGACGTAGTGCCTAATTTTGCCACCAGAGCAGAGAACGTAATGGCATTGTTGGCGCTAGTCAACCGTTTCAACTTCATAATTAGCGGTCATTTTCCATAAGTTAACATGTAAATCAACAACCGTCCCATGTTTTTCCTTTCACGCGACAGACATTACACAACAATATTTTGTTTACTAACAACGAGCAGAAGACTTTGTTTAGAGCACTATTAAAATTACTCCTTTGATTGTACTACGCACAGCTATAGTAAAAAACTTATATTATAATCTTCTATTTTATATTAGTAATTTTTATGTAATATTAGTATGTAATTTTGTATAATCTGAATGTAATTTAAATATTGATGATATAATTAGATATCAATTAAGTTTAATTTCATTAAAATTGTTAGTATCATCAGATTCAAACTTAAAATATATTTTATTATTATAGACACATTTTGTCTACTAACGCCTTGATATATGCAACCATGCAGTGCACAAATGCAACAATGGTTGCATAGCTATTTTTCTTGCAGGCGTAACTAAAAATGGCGGCTGTTTCATGTGTTTAAGTTAAAAGCTACAGATTTATTTAACATTATTTCTATTTATATTTAAATAATCACTGATCAAATTAATTAGAACGCAAATTAACTTCAGATATGTGAATTTAGTAAAGTATTTTCATTTATTTGGTTCAAATTTGGTAAAATAATCAAGAGAAAAGAAAACAGCAAGGATTATCAAGTTCTTTAAATTTGATATTAATAATCAAGCGTTTCATAAATATATTTATAAATAAAGCTTAAAATAATATTATTTGTACATTAAATTTGTTTAAAAAATTATTAAGACACAAATATTATTTTTTTTGTCTATTTTTTGTTGTATTTAAATTTATAATTATGTAAATTAGAAATGTAAACACTATGTACCTCACGGTTCTTTATGTATAAATAAATAAAATTGTTTTTATTTTCTACAGGAACAACTTGAATTACGTCACAGAGGAGATCAAAAACCCGTCAGTGTAAGTATTTTAATTTTAATTACACCTCGAGATAGTACAAACGTTAGCACTGCATGTTCATATAGGCATCGATTGACTTCAGTTACTACTCGAGTCAAAGGATTGAAAACTCTAAATATTTTATTTTATGGAGACTATTTTTGGTTCCAATGATAACACACGACTTGAACTTATGTAACTCTTGTTCTGACATGTTCTAACACGTCTGTACTTGCAGGAACCTGCCCCGGTCCATCATCATCGGTATCCCGCTGGTCACGGCGTGCTACGTCCTCATTAACGTATCTTACCTGGCGGTGATGTCACCTGCCGAGATGTTGGCTTCAGAGGCCGTCGCAGTCGTGAGTTCGAACCCGGCAGAGTCATTTTAACCCTAGAATTACCAGGGGGGGGGATCAGGAGGAAATTAGAACGGGGGAAAAAATGAAAAAGACTTCCAAAGTAACAACATTTTATAAAATTTAAGGCGAGCATTCACAAAGCAATTAAGGTTTATTTTTACTTTGATAATAATTTTTTTCTGGCAAAATTTTAAAATTTAGATCAGAACATAGAGAAGAAAATGAATGTTTACTTTCTGAAGTAAAAAATTAAATATTCAGTCCAGTTTTTGAGATATAATTTTTTTAGTTGAAAAGATACCAATTTGACTAATAGCCGCCAGATTTCCAATGATATTCTCACTATTTATATATCCTGTATATCTGAAAAACTAGACCAACTTTTGCTTCATTTTTTTTTTTTTTTTTTTGCTGAATATTTGTTATAATGTAAGGAAGGTTTACTATTTAATTTTCAAAGTGATTCACCATCTCCTATATATAAATAAGACTAGTGACAATAATCCTTAAGCCCCACTTAAGTCTCGATTTAGTTCCTAGCTTAGCACCATATTTAGTACTTTAATCGAGGCTTAAGTGGGGCTCGCTTTTTGTAAATACCAATTAATATTGCATTCACTTCATTCTTATTTTGAGCAAGGAAGAAAATTAAAACATTTTCCTTTGTAAATTTTAATAATATCAGTTATATACTCTGGTCACATTTAACTTGGTTTTCGTCGTGTTTGTAACGTCTTCAGTCATTGGTGTGTTGTTTGTAACGAAGAACTTCATTGGTCGAGCCGAGCCGAAGACACCCGAGCGTTTCCGACGAAAACCAAGTTAAAGATGAACAATAGTATATAGACGTGTTGATATGAGTTAATAATGAAATATCTCAAACTAAAGACTCAACTTGGACTATTGAACTAGATAAAATAGATCCATTGGTGTATTTTTTTAACAAACTGATGTTTCTAATCACCTCCCCCATTCACAGACGTTCGGTAACCGAATCCTCGGACTGTTCGCGTGGTTAATGCCACTCTCAGTCACCGTTTCCACGTTTGGATCAGCCAATGGAACACTCTTCGCCGCGGGACGGTAAGTTTTACACATCAGTGTATGAATATACCTGCATTTTTAGTGCTTTTATTTTTTTAATTATTTTATTTATTTTTTTTATTTCCCTTATGTTACATAGTATAACAGTTGACAGATGACACTAACATAATTCTATACATCACTAGAACAAAACGCAATGGTGTTCAAATACCTCCAATTAACAATTTGCGTAAAGTTACTAAAGACTTGCATAGGAAATACATGTTAATTTCTAGTGTAACTTTACGAAAGTTCTTAAATGGCGGTAAATCCCCCATATCCCTATTAAAAAAAATGATAAGACATAGCAATTATAAACATTAATGATTAAAATCAATACACGTAGTATTTAAAATTGTATTAAATGGAATGTTAAGTGAAAAAAAAAAAATGCAGCGTTAATTATATATTGATAAATTCAGTTAATCTGTTTTAAATTTTAGTTAAATATAATTCAATTAAATTATTGTAACATCTGCTTCAAACTCCCTAAGTTTCTATACACAACATTCGAGAATGTAGCAGTTTGGGAGATTAAATATCACACAAAACAGTTTCCCAACTTTGCTAGAACAATTTTAACACCCTTGGCTATTTGATGACATAATATTCACATTATTATTATTTACATTACATGATTATTCAATTACTATTTGTTGAATAAGTTAGGGAGTTTAATGTTCATCTGCAAAGAAAATTTACAACTATTTTTTTATGTTCTTCTAATATAAAATGTACACTCTGAAACTCAAGCTGCTAAACTTAAATGTTATTAAAAATATTTAATAATTTATTTGGGTGAAACATATTTTTCACGAAAGTGTTACCCTATAGAGTTGTTTGTTGTTTTTGTTTACGAGGTAAAATAGCATAGCAGGTATACGGACGGTCAGGAGGGTAGAAAAGAGAAAGTGGAGGTCCAGCTACTATGGCATTAGATAAGAGAAATGACAAAAATAAATAGAAAAAAATAGTTTTAGTTATTCTATAATGATGGGATTTTTTTTATACTATCTCTCAATTATTGGCGTATTTTTAGAATTTTTTTAAATCTGATTTGTTTTGTTTAATAAAGTGAAAAAAAAAATCAGTACATAATTTCTTTATATACTGGTCTGTGCATTCTTGTTCTTCATAGGGCAGCCGAACTTACAGGGGCATGACGTCAGCGCAATCAGCTCTATATTATACAACATGTGCCAGACCTCCCCTTAATTAACTGAACCCCTCTCTTTGTGCAGGCTTTGTTTTGCTGCGAGTCGCGAGGGCCATCTACTGGACATTCTGTCGTACGTGCATATCCGACGTCTCACCCCCGCACCGGGCCTCATCTTTCACGTGAGTGTCTACCGTAGAAATTGTCTGCTTGAGAGTGTGTAATTGTTTGTGTGTATTATAGACTGAAGAAATAGTAATTTAGAATGTGTAGTTAATTTGAGTCTTGTGTACAATGTGGAGCGTGGAAATTGTCTATGAAAATGTGTGTACTTTGTTTGAGGAATGTGGTAGAAATTCTCTGCTTCTCAGTGAGAATGTCTTGCGTAGAACGTAAAATTTGTCAGTTGAGAATGTGGGTTGATTTAATATTACCTACATTGTAGGTCATAGATATTTTCTTTTGTATATTAAAATATTACTTAACAATACGTTTATTATCACAGTATCTATTACAGCAGAGACTCTACAAAGACCTCCGCGACATATGGCCAGGAATTTGAACAATCTGGGCTGAATTTCGCTGTTACTGAGAGTGGCGGCGCCACTGAATCGCAGCAGCACGACCCGGTTCTCACTCGCTACGTGGGCAATTTTAGCCAGTAAGAACCGGGCCGTGCCGAACATTTAGCAGCGCCGCCACTCTTAGTAACAGCGAAACTCTGATCAAATCTCTGGCTATAAGACATGGAGGTCTCTGTAGGGTCTCTGCTATTATTGTTTTCCTACTCACTTTTAATTATTTCTAAACATATTCTTTGTTTTTACAGTCGCTGATTGCGGTGGCGATGGTTTGCTCTGGAACAATCGATTCTCTAATCGATTTCTTCAGCTTCACCGCATGGATATTCTACGGCGGCTCGATGCTTGCCCTGATTGTGATGCGAAAGACAAGGAAGAACGTTCCTCGACCATACAAGGTGGGTGTTTATGTCTCTAAAAACGGAAATATTCCAGGCGATATAAGGTTCGTAATTTAGGTGGGCAAAATTGTTAGGATATGTGTTTCTGATAGGATTTTACAATTTGTATTAAACGATTTTAACAATAGGGATTTAAAAAATGTACTCAAATATAATATATTAATTAAAAAATTGTTGTTACTGTAAACCTCAAAACAGTTAAATCGTAATTTCTGAATTCTAAAGTATTCATTTGAAATAAATTTCATCTTCCATTCACTTCTGATTTCTCTACTCATCTTTGCCTTTGTCATTTTCTTCATCATTTCCAAAGAGAAAGGACAATATTGTGTATTTGAAAATTTAAAATTAATGTCAATGAAGAAAAAATAAGATTTTTTTTAGTTAAAGAGACTAAATGAGATTAAGTTTTGATTATTACAATTTTTAACTGTAGGTGAGGTAAAAGAGCATTCCTTATTTGATAAATTACGTCTTCAAATCATCCCTAACGCGTTTTAAACTTAATCTTCAAATGCTGAAAATACGAGCTTTTTGCTTTGCGCCTAAACAGAAGTCGCAACTCCAAAGTCGCACTTACATACCAATTTTAGGGTATGTAAGTGAAGGGGGTTTGGCGCAGTGACGTCACGGCCAATCAGAGAGGGCGTGACTGGTTTTGCGACTTTTAGAAAAAGCTCGTATTTTAGGTTTAACGTCTTTTTACCTCAAAAACACGTATTTCGTCCTCGATCAAACTGGGGATGAAAAATAAACATTTTTTTAAAAAAAATATTTTACTCAATAAGAAGAAAGAAGACGCAATTTCGTCCTTTTACCTCTTTTTTCTTCGGAAATGGAGCAGAATTGGATGAAAATAGAAGAGAGATGTTAAAAATTAATAAAATATGAAATTTATTTCAAATTAGTTTTCTTGTTCTTTGAAATAATTTTAACTTATTCACTTGATAAGCAGCTATTTCAATATTCTTTTATTTCTGTTTTAGCTATTTTGAGGTCTTGCATTAACAATTTCATTGCTTACAAAAATCCCATAGACTCATTTCAGATTTTCACAAGCATGTGTTACGTCTGATTTCAAACATTAATAATAATAATAATAAACTTTCTATTTCTTGAAATAACTTTGTAAAACAACAGTTGTTGATTACATTTCAATTATGATTATTATAGCAATAGGAATTACAATTAAGAAAAACTCTTTATATACCTGTCTAAATTTGTAATAAAACCAATACTACAGTAGCAAATTTATAGAACTATAATTAGCCTAGAACATGCTAAAGTATATAATTTTATTGTTATCAGCTAGAATCAAAACTTTAAATTTTAAACAATGCATTTTTAAATAATTTTTGTTTTCTTAAAACTTTCAATAATTTTCTCATTGGTATATACTAGTCGTCACATTTAGCTTGGTTTTCATCATGTTTGTAACGCCTTCAGCCATTGGTTGATAGTTTGTAACGAAAGATATCATTGGCTGATACGAACCGAAATACTTTTAAGCAAATTTCCGATGGAAACTAAAATTAATATGACGTCATTCAACTCTCTTGATAATGTCACCAAAATACGAAGAATAGTGTATTCTTTTGTTTTATTAGTTACCTGTTCACCATCGATAGTATAATAGATATATCGATAGTGGTATTAGCAAAGAAGCAATTGCAAATTAGTATGATTAATTATACTTGTAATGTTCAGGGTATCTCAGGGTATCAGGGTATACCCTGAGTAATGTTCATATTTTGACTACTAGATTATTTAATATTCTTTGCCTCAACCATATTCGATATAATTAATTAAATTAATGTAAAGAGTTTTTCTTTTTAAATAGAATTTTGATTAATTTATAATAGTATCTTTGAATATATCGTATTTTTTGAATAAAAAAAAATTCGAAAAAAGGATTCTTAAAATAATTTATGGGACTTGGGAGGGGGGGTTTTTGTAATAAACTGTTGTTGTGTTTTTTTAGTTACCACGGTCTCAGCCCGGATGCTGATTGGCTAATAGAAAAGTAAATGACTACCAACGACCAATCAGATCACTCGTTATAAAAAAAAAACAAATTAGTTGTTATAAAAATATACGAGAAAAAAAAAGTATCTCAAAAATATTTAATTTATAAATATAATATTGATATAAAATTGTAAGATTTGAAAAATTCAAACTCTGAATTATTTTATATAAATTTGTTGTTTGTTTTTTTCTAAATTCAATGCAATTTTATATTTTAATGTTGTTGCTTTTTAACATCATGTGTGGTTTTTGTCCTTTTCTTAATAACGTGGCTTTGAGTTCTAAATATTTAAAAATATTATCCACTAAATATTCAAAATACAATATTATTAAATTAATTGTTTAATTTTTTACTTTCATTTTTTTATTTTATTTATTTGTTTATTTTATTTTTTTTTGCTGTTATTTTTTTTTTAATTCTATAAATATAAGTAATTGTTTTTGACGCTCTAAATTGTCACTAGTTAATTAATTGGTTCAATTTTTATATATATTTTTTTAGTAACTGCATATTTTACCTACAAAATTAAAATAAAATTGAAAATTGAGGGTGTTGAACAAATCTAAGTAAATAAAATATTTCAATATTTACCATCATTCAAATAATACGAAGATTTATTTATAATGCAGATTTAAGAACAAAAACGTTATATTCAAATTAAAAATATTTAAGTGATTTTTACTATTTTAAAGTAATATACAATACATGGTTCTAAAATAATGTTATGCAAGAAATAAATACATAATTTCTAACTTTTCAAACCAGCAAAATACTGCATGCTTTCATTAAAAAAAAATAATAATAATAGTCAAAACAAAATTCACAAGTTCTCGCCCCTAAAATTAGGCAACTTTTTCAGCATCTAATCAAAGCGGGTAACATATTCAGCAGGGGCAGTTTCCTCCAGTTAATTCCATTTTTATCCAGGGGTGATATAGCTGTTCATTTTATATGAATCATATCTAATCACCTCATGGGGGGCATTCGCAAAGCACTTAAACCCTACCCTTTTAAGCAATGTTAGATATGCTAACCCCCGATTTAGTCCTTTTTTTAGCGCCATGTTTAGCCCCTAGTACCACGCATGTTTAGCACTTGCTTTAATCCGGGGGATAAAAATCAAGGCGATAAGTAAGGTTAAAAGGTTTTGTGTATGCCCCCCAAATTCTGTTGTTTTTACATGATTTCTTTTGTTATTTCTCAATTACATTCCATCAAAATCTACCTACTAGCCACGTTAACAGAAAAGCACGGTAACCACACTGTGAGATACATGTTAGGCCAGCCTTGGTCTCAAGGTCACGACTACAACCTCTTTCTTCCCAGGTTCCTCTTGCGGTCCCCATCTTGGTACTCACCGTATCCATCTACCTGGTGATCGCCCCAATCATTGACAAACCTCAGGTCGAATACCTGTATGCGGGGCTCTTCATTGTGGCCGGGCTAATCTTCTACCTACCATTCGTGCATATGGGGTACAACCCCAAGACAATGGGTGAGTTACATAATGTGTTTCTGAGTTAACCTTGTCAATTTTAAATTAATTTAATAGAAAATAATGGTTGCATTTTTTTATTTCATAATTAGAACATATGTATAAAATTATTCTTTTCTGAATTTTTACAGATTTTTTGGACGGGAAAAATTAAAAAAATATATATTTAAAATATCTGAATTAGGGTGGTACAACCTGATGGGACAACCGTCACGTCATCAATAGCCAATCACAGCACGAAAAAATGATGTCACGGTTGTCCCATCAGGTGTACCACCCTAATAAAGATATTTTTTTTAATTAGTTCCCGCACTCCAAAAAATCTGAAATAATTCAGAAAAGCATTCTTTTAGGTATTTTTTATAATTATGAAATAAAAAAATGCAACCATTATTGTCTATTTGGATAAGTCTGTTCGTAAATACACTATCAAAACAAAAAATCAATTGTCCCCTGTACAGTACATTTCATTTAAAATAGACCTTTATAACAAATGGCTCTTTGTAGTCGACAGATCTCTCGTGTCTATCGGGCGTTTAAAAACCAGATTTTCCACTTTGATCTTTAATAAATTCCTAAAAATAAACAAGGCACTTCATTTTTCAGTATATTATAACCAAATACTCAATAATATTATGTAACAGTAAAATAAATTCAACTAGATAATTTCAAGTGTTAGTTTTGATCAAAATTTCAAATCCAATATATTTTATTCATTTTCATAGCTCTCTGCTGTACAAATATTAAAAAAAGTCAACGTAGAAACGTAAAACAAACAATTTTATTATCAGTTCAATGATATCCATAATATATGCTAAATTTTTCGTAACATTATTTTTTTTTTCTCTGGTACTTTCTCCATTCTCCACTGAAGTTGTGTTTATTCACGGAATACAAACTAACCCCCCCCCCCTCTATTGTTGCAGAGAGTGTCACGGTGTTCCTGCAACTCCTGATGGAAGTCGCTCCCACCCAGGTCATGTTCAACAAAGACGATAACTGACAACAATGAAAACAACAATGACAGTATGGAAATATCATTCAACCCCCCAACCATGCATTTAAAATTTTGTTGTGGAATTAATTAAATTAAATTGCTAAATTGAATCTTTTTTTAAAAGTCTTTATATTTTAATATTAAATTTAACAATTACTTTCTTACTTTTTAGTAAATGATCGTAATAATCAAATATTATTTGTGTCTCATCTGATGGTTTAAAATGAACTATTTCGATTTTTTTAATGTTCTATGTTTTGATTTTTAAATACATTGTCATTTGCACAAGTATTTTTGAAATTTTAAAATTTCATAAAATATAGAGACTAAAATTTTATATAAAATGAGAATATTATTTTCTGTGTTAAGATAATTTAAACATTTTTCTAAATTCTTTCATTATAAACGCATATCAAAATAAAATAACAAGGCACTTCATTTTTCAGTATTTTCTATCCAAATATTCAATAATATTATGTAACAGTAAAATAAATTCAACTGGATAATTATTTCAAGTGTTAGTTTTAATCAAAATTTCAATTCCAATATATTTTATTCATTTTCATCGCTCTCTGCGGTACTAAATATTAAGTAAATTATGTTTTGAAGTTCATAATATACACAAAATATTTTTGCCAGAGCATAAAAAAACATGAAAATGTTGTTTTGTACTCCCTATTTGGTCTGTAGTATGGACATAATACAGTTTTGTACGAAATTATAATATTTATTAATGCAGAAAGATGTTTTAGCATGCATTACAATAAGGAGCACAAATATTGTTTATTTCATATTATATTTTAACCTTACTGTATTTTCAATGCTAAATTAAAATCTTCAAATTGCAGGGCTAATTTTCATAAATAATAGAATAAAATGTGCCAATTAAAAATGAAATTAAGGGAGTTTTGTTAGTATAATGATATGTATAATAATTTTTCAATTTAGCAATTTAATTATTTAAAAAAAAGACATTTTAAACTCATAATTTTAAGATGTTTAATCTTGATTTTTTTTTTTTTTGTTGTTAATGTGAAGATTTTTAATGCATACCTTTTACAAAAAATAACCTAAGTAAATCAAAATATCATTCTCAATTATACTAACGTAGTATTTTTACAAACTATTTTGTATTTGGAAAATATGATATTCCAAAATTTGTTTTTTTAAAAAAATATTTCGAATAATTAAATTGTTTTTTATATATTTTATGTTTTTCTTTTTATCCTTTAAAAAATAATAGAGGCTTCAAGTCAGTTGATTTTGTGGTGTTCCTACCGTCCTATTCAGTCTTCTTCTCGCAATTGTTGTAGCAAACCATTGTTAATAATGTCTGTCTGATGAAATATTTTTCATTGTTAAACATTGATGTAGTGTCTGATTTCGCCACCAGAGTACAGAACGTAATGACATTGTTGGCACTAGTTAACAAATGATATTAAAATTATTGGTAATTTTTCATAAGTTAATAATGCAAATGAACAACTCATAGGACATACATTATCAACAATACTTTGTTTACTAACGAGCAGAAGACTTTGCCCCTATCTGAAACTCCCTAGAAAAATAAAAAAATATTGCTGTTTAGGCATTAAAGATGATTAAAGTACATAAGGAAAAAATAAGTCCATAATTTGAATTCAGAAAATCCATATGGGAAATTAATTAATAATCAATGAAATAAAACCATTTTTTTAAAGCTTGGTGGCAAATTACGGAGATTTTTTTTTTAAAATTTACTTGAAGCCTTTATATAATGTGTCCAAATTATAAAATATTTCACGTTTTAAATTAGATCGGTAGTGTAAAGTCGATTAAAAAAAGACTGAATGTAAAGAAAAAAATGGCATTTGGGTGCTTGGATGAAACATGAAAATTTTTAGGAAAATAATGAACCGCAAAAAAAAAAATAGATTTCTTGTAATTTTCTAGAATTTTGATTTTTAAATAATTCAAATTCGAAATTTTCAATATATTAAAACTTAAATAGTAATGTGAGAAACATATAAATTGTCCTAAAATATCAGCTCATCAATTAAATCAGTTTTGAAATTTTTTTACAATAATACACGGATAGCTAAATAATTCACCAAGTCATAATTTGGGGAATAATTTATTACTGTACACTAATAAAAAATAAATAATAAATGGTTTTAAAAATTGATTGATGAAGTAAGTTAAGTAATTTATATATTCAATTAAAATTAAATTTTCAACATTGCTATTTCTATTCTTAAACATTATTTTCTAATTAACTTTAATTCTTTTTCTAAGCATCTATAACGCTTTTTCTTTATTATAGGATACCAGTGTATTAAATAAAGTAAACCTTAATTATATTACTTAAAAAATATAAAGATTAAATTCATAATAAAAGTTCACTAGTATTCTGTAATATTTTAATGTTTTGATAAACAAGGAAAAACTTACACTACCGTACATCATTATCTAATTATTGATAAGAAGAACATAATTAAGTTATGTTGCTCAAAAAAATCAAGAGAAATACGATACTATGACCTATATAAGAAGCTATTATTAATTAAAATGGCCAGAGACTTGAAATGTAATTAGTGTGATGTCATTAACAGTGAGAATTGTTGTTTGAGAGTTGCTCTCGTAAATTATTGAAATAAATTTACTACGAATTTAATATTTAGGGAATTTTAGAAATCTACAAATGTGGTGGACGGTAATCTATTCACTTTTCAATGATACGGTATTCTACAGGGATCATTTAATATGAAATTTTTTATTATTTTTAATGGAGTATTGACCTCAAATTTTTTTATTGCAGAAATGGATAGAGGGTGCAAAGTTATGCTACCCTGATTTTTTTCAGATTTTTTAGAGCCCGGAAACTATTTTTAAAAAATTATTGAAAGTTCTTTTTGTGACGTCACGAGACGCCGCTCCTTAAGAAAAAGATAGGACTTGACGCCGCGTGACGTCACAAATAGGACTTTCAATAATTTTTTAAAAATACTTCCCGGGCTCTAAAAAAAATCGGAAAAAAATCAGGGTAGCATAACTTTTCACCCTCTATCCATTTCTGCAATAAAAAAAATTGAGGACAATACTCCATTGTTAAAACAAATAAATTTATATACAATATTTCTTGCAGTTTTCATAAATAATTTTATTACATTTGAATTTAACGTAATTTGTAGTATAATTGTAAAAATTATTCCTTTTTAATTAAATTATTAATACAAAGTAGGTCTGTTCATAAATACACAATCAGAAAGAATCGATTATTTGTGATGAACCTTATGTTCTATGTACAGAAGGTTCATCACAAATAATCGATTCTTTCTGATTGTGTATTTACGAACAGACCTAATGTTAATAAATCAGTAAGAAAAATTGAAAATTAGATTTTTTTTTTCATCACCTGCCTTGAATTTATTTATTTCAGAAATGAACGAATGCTATGCAAATAATTATGATACTTTAAATTATTATTTTTTTAATTTTTAAGTCAATTTACCATTTTTATAGAAACCATTTTCTTTTAAAATTATTGAAAAATAATTATAATAATTCAATTTAAAATAATCGAATTATTGAAGGCGTCAATAGACCAAGGCCCTATCCTTTTTATTAAAGATCCCAGGGTGTCAAAAGAACTTGAAATAATTTTTCAAGATAATTCCGGGACTCAATAAAGGTGAAAAAAAAAATGTATTTTTAGTTTTGCAAATAAAAAAATTGGCAGACATCAGGGTTTCTGTTGATACTCTAATAATTAATTAAATCATAATTACGAGTACTAGCAACTCTAGACAACAATGCAACCTCTCTGTACTGTATGTATAAACTACATTAATGTTAAATGTGTAGACGAAGTTACATACAACCCAACTTTAAGAAATATGTGAAGATGTCTTTCTAACCCTTGTGAAATAATTTTATATTTGTTTTTTGTTTATTTAATTTTAAGAAAGAGATAACTTGTTACTATATTTGTTGAACAAAAAATATATAATTATATATAAAAATGATGTAATATTAAAATGTTTAGGGTCTTCCCTCTTTCTTGTAATAAAAAAATAACTCAATCAATTTTGTCATCTTTTTATTTGTACAATCCATTTATGCCTAAAGATTATTGCCATACGTTATGTGATAGTATTTTCTTCATTATTTATGATAATTTTTAAAAGAATCATCAATCATCATAATATGAGATGAGCATAACATAATCATTTTTTTTACATTACATTTATTAGAAATTAAAAATTAATTATATATCTCAATTACATTTTTTCTAAAAGTACGATTATTTTTAGCATTATTAAGGTTCTCAAGGTAACACGGCCAATGTAAAAAAAAAAAAGAATCACTGATATGAAAATTATGAAAAAAATTTAAAATGTTCTCCTCTACATCCCCTATCAGTAGCTAAAATATCAGGGATATAATACAAATTTGATCTAGTTTTTAAGTTATGAATTTTTAAAGTTGACTAATTTAACATGGAAGTTCCATTTCTCCATTTTAAATTATAAAGTCAACTTTAAAAGTTAATAAATCAGAAATTAGCTTGTATTTGTACACCTGATATTTTAGCAACTGATAGGGGATGTAGAGGAGAACATTTTAAATTTTTTTCATAATTTTCATGTACGTGTGGGATTTTTTAAAAATTGGGTGTGTTAACTTCCCCTTAACAATGATATGTTTTGTTAAAAACAATGATAAAATATTGCTATATTGTTATTAAAGAACATTGTTGTCGGCTCCGCATTTCTCAGTCTTGATAACAGCTGATCGGAAGACGTTCGAGAGGGGGGCGTGGTTCAGACACAGAGTGCCTCCTCCACGTGACTCCTGGCTAGTCTGTGCAGAGAGAGAGAGAGAGAGAGAGAGAGTTAGTCACTGTAAAAAATATGTAAGGATGCTAGAAATTTGAAAATCTATGTCAAAGTGGTTGATACCATTCAATATCATTTCTTCTTTTTAAATTTTTAATGAACATGATGCTTTATAACTCCTACCCTAGTTGAAAAATTACGTCTTCAAATCATCCTTTACACGTCTAAACTTAATCTTTTTGCCTCTAAAACATAACTTATTTCATCCTCGCTCAAAAATGAGGTTTAAATTAAGACAACGTTTTCAAAATTTTAGGCTGAAGAAAAGGAAAAAAGAAATAATCTCAACTTTTTTTCTAAAATGGTGCAAAATAGGAGGAAAAATGAGAGAGGAGAGATTAATAGTGAATAAATGATGAAATTTATTTCAAATCAGGATATGGTATGGACCAAATATAAACGTATAGCTTATTTGATGTAAACCAGAAATGGAGATATCATGCGAAAACTGTCATACATCCATAAAATTCTGAAGGAAAAGAGTTTAAGAACAGTATTGGATTTTTAATATTAATTTTGTTCGATTCCTTGTCATAAAAATAATTTTGTTGGCAAAATTAGTGCTACATATTAGAAATATTGTTAAAATTTCCAGCAGTTTACATCATTAGCAATCTAGCAAGTAATGAAAACGTAAAAAAAAAAATTATTAAAAAACAACAAATTAACTTATTTTGTAATTTAGGTAAAATCTACTAACTTTATTTCAATTGTAATATCTCTCCTCGTTTATTTGTTGTTTTTTTCCCGCCTATTTTATAAAATTTCTGAGTAAAAAAAAAAAGAGGGAAAAAAACGAGATAACGTCTTTTTTCTTCTTTTAAAGCATAAAATATTAAAAATATTGTTTCTATTTCATCCTCACTTTGGAGTGAAGAAGAAATAAGATATGTTTTAAGCGTAATAAGATTAGGTTTAGACGTGTAAAAGGTAAGTTAAAGATGTAATATTTTAACTAAGACTCAGTCAGGCTACGTCGAGCGTGGTTAGTACTTGGATTGGTGACCGTTTCAAGTAAAAAATACACTGCTCCCTCTCTGGGGTAAATTCGTCTCGCTTTCCACCCAGTGCAGTGATGCACTTGTGTGTGGTTCCCCAGGCTTTGGACATCGCTTTGGTCCATTGAGAAAAAGTAGAGGTGTCCGTCCTGACTGAGGTTTTCCACGGTTCCCTCAGTTTCACCTCAGCGAATGCTGGGACGCGTAAACATGCAGGCCGTGGCCACTATCCGTTCCCTACCTTATCCCTACCCAGTACCCCGCCGCGAGCTGTAAGCTCTTAGGGGTGTATCCTTGTAAAAAAAAAAAAAAAAAATATTGAGGTCATAAAGACAGGTATGGACATCTGGTGGATTTTACCTGAGTTATTCTAAAATTCTAAAAGTGGCACAGTTTTACTACTTGCTAAATACATGTGTAATTGAGTCATACTAAATATAGGTTTACAATGCCATCTCTTGGTGATTTAATTATGAATCAGGTTGCGTTTCAAATCTCTCACCATTCGATTGATGTCTCCGATACAGATCCAGTTGCTACTGACGTCATAATCTGACGTCACATGGTCATTTCGTGACGTCACCGCCCACTTGGAGTGATCCTGTTGGTCCCTGAAGGTCGCCACTTCTCCACCAGCCGAGATATTCATCCCCAGGACGTTCTCCACCCTGAGAAGTGACGTCACGGTCAGGGTTGTGTTTAAATTTTATGACGTAGTTCATGTTAGATTTATCATAGAAGGTTCAGTAGCCAGTCCAATGGAACCAGCTCGTCGTCAGGAGTCTATTGAACTGGCTACTGAACCTTCTATGATGACACTTTCTTTGTTAACCATGAAAGGAATTGTCATAGAAGGTTCAGTAGCCAGTCCAATGGAACCAGCTTGTCGTCAGGAGTCTATTGAACTGGCTACTGAACCTTCTATGATGACTCTGTGTCATCTATGGAAGGAATTGTCATAGAAGGTTCAGTAGCCAGTCCAATGGAACCAGCTCGTCGTCAGGAGTCTATTGAACTGGCTACTGAACCTTCTATGATGACACTTTCTTTGTTATCCATGAAAGGAATTGTCATAGAAGGTTCAGTAGCCAGTCCAATGGAACCAGCTTGTCGTCAGGAGTCTATTGAACTGGCTACTGAACTGGCTACTGAACCTTCTATGATGACTCTGTGTCATCTATGGAAGGAATTGTCATAGAAGGTTCAGTAGCCAGTCCAATGGAACCAGCTCATCGTCAGGAGTCTATTGAACTGGCTACTGAACCTTCTATGATGACTCTTTGTCATCTATACAAGGAATAATCATAGAAGGTTCAGTAGCCAGTCCAATGGAACCAGCTCGTCGTCAGGAGTCTATTGAACTGGCTACTGAACCTTCTATGATGACACTTTCTTTGTTATCCATGAAAGGAATTGTCATAGAAGGTTCAGTAGCCAGTCCAATGGAACCAGCTTGTCGTCAGGAGTCTATTGAACTGGCTACTGAACCTTCTATGATGACTCTGTGTCATCTATGGAAGGAATTGTCATAGAAGGTTCAGTAGCCAGTCCAATGGAACCAGCTCATCGTCAGGAGTCTATTGAACTGGCTACTGAACCTTCTATGATGACTCTTTGTCATCTATACAAGGAATAATCATAGAAGGTTCAGTAGCCAGTCCAATGGAACCAGCTTGTCGTCAGGAGTCTATTGAACTGGCTACTGAACCTTCTATGATGACTCTTTGTCATCTATACAAGGAATAATCATAGAAGGTTCAGTAGCCAGTCTAATGGAACCAGCTCGTCGTCAGGAGTCTATTGAACTGGCTACTGAACCTTCTATGATGACTCTTTAATAAAACTTCCAATCACGCTGTCTCCAATTTTCTCTTGATAATGAGAACCATAAATTGTTATAGTTAAAACCCTTATGTGAACGCGATCCATGAATAATTTCTTGTTTCAAAACTTGACCCTTATTTTGACAATAAGGTACAGATGGTGTCTCTATTCTCTATATTCGGAAATGTTCGGCTCATGTTAGGCCAGTTAGATCTTTCATTGCGTCAACCAATGGTAGATGACATTACAGACACGAGAACCTAACTAAATGTGATCAGAGATCAATATTTGGGTTTGGAAATAGTTTATTATTTGAGTATCACCTGAAGTTTCTGTGACAGGCGGAAGGTAGGCGGCCAGGTCCGTTGGGCCACGATTCCACGAGAAGGCTGGTTTCTAGGGATGGAGATACCCAGTCGGAGTACAGATCTGTGAAGTTATGACGTCACAAGTATATAGTCCCTCGTCCGGAATAATGAGCTTCCATGATCTCGTTGTAATAATGAGCTATCTATGGAGTATCGACCTCAATTATTTTATTGCAGAAATGGATAGAGCGTGCAAAGTTATGCTACCCTAATTTTTTTTAGATTTTTTAGAGACCGGGAAGTATTTTTAAAAAATTATTGAATGTCCTTTTTGTGACGTCACGCGGCGGCAAGTCCTATCTTTTTCTTAAGGAGACGTGACGTCACAAAAAGAACTTCCAATAATTTTTTAAAAATACTTCCCGGGCTCTAAAAAATCTGAAAAAAATCAGGGTAACATAACTTTTCACCCTCTATCCATTTCTGCAATAAAAAAAATGAGGTCCATACTCCATTATTATTAATTATTATTATAACCTTTCATGACGTCACATACCTTTTCCAAACATGGCTGTCTTTGCGAATGACTGGAATGTTTGTCCAGCCCGTGACGTCACTGAAGTCTGTCTGAAGAACGGAGGGTTGACCACGTGGTCCCCACGTGTCACCGCAGTCAAATGGGGCAGTTGTTCTGTCAAGGTCACAGGAATGTTCATGGAGAACACCCTAGGGTTGTTGTAGGAGAGTTGGAGACCTGCAACCAAGTAATTAACATAATAACAATACGGGAGTTTCATGCTTACGTTTTGATTACGTCACATCACCGAAATCAACCAACGCCGAGCGTGGTTAGTATTTGGATGGGTGACCATTTTCAACAAAAGACACGTTTCCTACCCATGGGTAAATCGATGCACTTTTTCATTATGTGGTTTTCCTGACTTTGGACCATTGCACTTCCGCTTCATTGACAAAAGCTGTAGCGTCCATCCTGGCTGAGGTTTCCACGTTTCCCTCAGTTATATGCAAATACCGAGATGGATTGCAAGGCCGTTGCCACCCCACAGTCCGGAAGAGCCCGCAAAATGCTCAAGTTAGGGTTTCAGGAGGTTCAGGGTTTCAGACTAGTATGTAATTAGTAAATAATTATGGTTATATAGAATATAAAAAAAAAATCTCACCAACATTGTCCAACTGATCTGCAGGCAGACTGACACACAGCATGGTTTGTCCATAATGTTGTCCGGTACTCGGGTAACCGTAGCTCTCGTTTTGTGGCGGAGGAAAGTGAGGCACACTGTGCACCAACCAGAGGGCTGCGCGCGCATCTGCCAAGATACATCCCTTGGTGTGACCGTGCGTGAAGGAGACTGGAAGAGAGGGAGGCTGATCGTTGTACAGAAGCCATACAGAGGAGTTCTGTGGAAAAGAGAGATACCCTTGGTTGAAAAATTACGTCTTTAACTCTTGGTATAAACCTAATCTGTTACCTCTAAAACACATCTTATTTCCTCTACGCTCTAAGTGGGGATGAAATGAAGACAATATTTCTAACATATTATCCTCAAAGAGAGGAAAAAATACGTAATATCGTCTTTTTCACCTATTTTTTCCTCTCAAATGGTGCGAAATAAGAGGAGAAAAGGCGAGAGGAGAGCTTAATTGCGATAAAAAATTGATTTTTTTTAACTCGGGACTTTATATTCAACATGACTCAATTGTACAGTTACTGTCATAAAAACTGGAACACTTTACATGCTAGAGTGTTGAAATGAGCATTATTAGTCCACTCGCTGATGTGGCAACACTGTCGGAGTTCAAGTGAGATGGCTCACAGTCTTTCCTCCCAGTTTACCTGGCCACAAAAATAGACAGTGTTGCCACGTCAATGTGGGGAGTGAACTATTAGTGGCTATACTCTGACTGTAACGCACGCAAAGTGTTCCAATCTTAGTTACATTTACTGTACATGCTATATATAATAAACTTTTTGAAATGAAAAGCTTACAACTTCAGGGTCTAAAAATATTGTGATATTATTATGTTTCTACTGAAAAAAGATTATTGTATTTATGTTAGAGAGAGCAAACGTATACATTTTATTTTTAAACCATTTAAAATCAAATTAAGCTGAAAAACGCGTCACAAGTTTCTTAACCATGTAACACAAAGCACATACGAAATATGCCCCAAACCGACACGACAAAATAGTCATAATAATGCTCTAAAACATGATTTTAAGGGTCATACTAGAAACACCCATATAATTTTTAAAAATGACTGTATTTAATTTATAATTTTTTTATTCAAAATTGTAATAAAAATCTTCATGCAACGTATTTGATTTCAAACTAACAACACCAAATAATCGTCACGTTGCTTGAATTTAGCCCTCTAATTCATTCTCACATTTTCGTCTTCATACATGGTCTCCAAAGTTCTTCCCGGCAAGGAGGTCGAGTCATTGATGGACTTGTCAGACAAAGTCCACTCTGAGTCTCTAGATGTTGATGTGATGTAAATGTAGGCTAGTCCAGCGGCAATCAGGGGGTTGGTGCTTTGAGGGAGGTGGGGGAGCTTGTAGATTGCAAACCTGGGGGTAAAAAAAAAAAACGTACACTAACCGTCACATTTAACTTTGTTATGGTCGGAAGCGCTCGGGAGTCATTCGGTTCGGTTCGGTCATGTCCTTCGTTACAAACTGGCTACCAATGACTGAAAAGTTACAAACATCGACCAAGACAAGTTAAATGTGACGGCTAATGTAGCTGTAACATTAAATTTGGGTTTCATCGTGGGGGGGATTTCAAAAAGAGTAATGCTATTATGTTTATTATGTTATAAGCATGAATATTGTGGTAAATTGTAAAAAATATATTCATTATTTAAATTTACATAAAAAATGCAATCAATCTTTAATAGTAAATTAATTTATTCATACTTAATTTCTTAATTTAAAATATTTTTTATTTATAATGAACTAGTAATCAGTAATTAGTAATGTAAAACAATAAAAAAAACGTTTATTTAACATTAAATATATAAATTTAATACTGATATTGTTTGTAATAATATTTAAACGTTTTTATAATACAACAAAGTTAAAGAAATTGTTTTTGTCATCGAACGTTTGTTTCAAATTGAAAAATTATTGGTAGCACGTCGTGGATCGTTGTGACATTATGACTGAATTTATAAAAATTGATTTAAATATCTGATACTTGGGAGATACAGGATATTAGGGATATTATTCTAAGACAGAATCGAATGAAATAAATTTTAAACAATAAAAAAATGTTCTAAAACTTAATCGCTTATGGTTTGAACAAACTCAGTCAGGCAGTTTTCTTACAACAGCTCCATTTCCGGTTTTCGTCCATAAGGCCAATGTTAAACTTCTATCTCAAATTTCACAAAACTGATAAGACAGATTCAATTCAAAATTGGTATGCCACCTATTGATGGTGAGTTCTAAGTCCCCTGCAAGTCTTGTTGCATTCAGGCACAACGAGAACGAGATCTCAATCTACTGAGATTCTTCCCCTAAACTATTAGGTCTGTTCGTAAATACACAATCAGAAAGAATCGATTTTTTGTTATGAACCTTATGTACATGGAACATAAGGGTCATAACAAATAATTGATTCTTTCTGATAGCGTATTTACGAACAGACCAAATGTAGATCACATGACTCACCAGTCCACGGCAGCCCCCTGCTCGTCCCGACACGTGACCTCCCCCCCTGCCACGCCCACTATCAGCAGGACCGACAAAGTAGCAAACAACACCGCAGACATCTCTACACACAACTAATGGTCGCTGGATGAGATGAGATGAGGGGATGGGCAACATTAAGGAGTATCGATACTTTGGGACGATTATCCCAAAGTATCGATATTTAATTTTATTGTGATTTTTTAATATTTAATTAATTTAATTAATTAAATATTAACATTTAATATTTAATTGTCATTTTTATTAAGTTTGATTTCACCAAGTTTTGACTAAATTATTTAAAAAAATGACAATATTTAATTATCTAAGAAAAAAATAAGCTAATTTATGTTGTATTATTATGCTTTAATAAAAAGCTCTAATTAAAAAACTTCGTCTTCAATTTTATTTACATTAAAGTTAAATAAAATTAATAGAGATGAATCAGATGATGAATATATGATTAAATTTTACAATTAATATTTGAACTTATTGTCATAATACTCTTAATAAATTGTTTATAAGATTTACGATTCCTGTTTGCTAGAAATCAATCTACATCAAGCGTGCTGGTTAGTACTTGGATGGGTAACCGTTTCAAGACAAACTACGTTGCTCCCTCCCTGGGGTAAATTCATCTCGCTTTCCACCCAGTGCAGTGATGCACTTGTGTGTGGTTCTCCAGGCTTTGGACATCACTTTGGTTCATTGATAAAAAGTAGAGGTGTACGTCCTGACTAAGGTTTCCCACGGTTCCCTCAGTCTCACTTCAGTGAATGCTGGGACGTGTAACAGGCCGTGGCCACCATCGTTTCCCTACCTTAACCCCTAACCATTACCCTGATTCGAACTTTAAGCTGATAGGGGTGTATCCTTTTAAAAAAAAACTAATATGAAAACAGTTCTTATTAGTTTTTTCAAATAATCGACATTCATTTCAAATCGATTCTCCCTACATATCGCCCATTTTTATTTAATCACGTGACCTTGTTATCTTAACTACTGACCACACCACTCTCGTAACTTTGACCTTCTATACTGGAGCCTTACGAAGTAACAACTCCCAAGAGCAGTTTTACTATTTACCTCGGGAGTGGAGAATTCTTTGCAAAATTACCACAATTATTAGGACAAGAAATCAAGGAATTTATTATAATTTATTATAAAGTTGCTTTATAAGAATGCAACAAAAGTATTGTTTAATTTCAATAGATTTATACCCTTGCGTTACGAATGGACGGAGTCTACAGACTATTTTTTAATGCAAAAACAAAAAAAAACTTATTATAGACTCTCATATGGTTGAAAAATTACATCTTCAACTCATCTTTTGCACGTCTAAACCTAATCTTTTTACCTCTAAAACACATCTTATTTCTTGCTCACTGAAAGTGACGATGTCATGAAGATAAATTTTATCACATTTTATGCTCAAGAAGAGGAAAAAAATACATAATCGTGTCTTTTTCCCTCTATAAAAATGGTGTAAAATATCAGGAAGGAATTAGAAGAGTAGAGCTTAATAGCGAATAAAAGATGAAATTTATTTTAACTCTCGGAATAGCTTATTAATGTGAACAACGGACGATATATCGTGTGTTTAATAACGATCCGTTATAATACTATATATAACGCAACAATGAGCTTTATTTTATACTGATTTATACAGTTTATTGTTGTGCTCACCTGAAATAGCAGACATACTATATTATTACATACGAGATCGTTAATAAAAAAAAATCCCTAGTTGAAAAATGATTGAAATACGTCTTCAACTCGTCCATTACACGTCTAATAATAATCTAATAATAATCTAATAAATAGCATCTTCAAATTCACCATTTCCTAAGGTACTGCATAATATTTTCTTACGTAATGAAAAGTACGCAGTGAATTTTATCAACATCCTTTATTTTTATCAATGCCACATTTAAATAACATGCAAGGTATATTTTACAAAAAATAATATAATGTTTATACCAATAAAAAAGGTTTGTAAAAATGTAAAAAATTATGTGTCATTGCTCTTTAAAAAGGTAGATAATTTATTTTGCGTCATATTGAAAAGAAACTATCTCAAAAAAACACTCAGAGTTGAAATTTAATCCCCGTTTTTTTTTTCTCCCAATTTGCACAATTTCAGGAAAACAAGGGCAAAAAAGATGATATTACGTCTTTTTTTCTCCCTTTGAGCATAAAATGTTACAAAATATTGTCTCCATTTCACCCTCGAGGAAGAAATAAGATTTGTTTTGAAGGTAAAAAGATGTAATGAGATGAAGTTTAGACGTGTAAAGAATGAGTTATGATGTAATTTTTCAACTAGGGAGTAAAGTTGGCTCAGATAATGACGTCATCAATGATAAAAACGAACTTGAATAATTTTGAATGTAAAATTTGTGAATTCTCAGACCCCGAGTGCATTAATTAAACCAAATTCATGCAGTAATGATACATTATAACCGTTACAAGTTAATATGGTTATATTTAATATGAAATTGATAAAGTGGCTTCTCCTATTATTATATTTATTTATTTATTTTGAATAAATTGTGTATATTTTAAATGGAGTACTGACCTCAAAAATTTTTACTGCAGAAATGGATAGAGGGTGCAAAGTTATGCTACTAGACTCTGATTTTTTTTTCAGATTTTTTAGAGTCCGGCAAATATTTTTTAAAAATTATTGAAAGTACAGAAAAAGTGCCGCCTCTTGCCGCCTCTCTTAATAAAAGATAGGACCCAAAAGAGACGTGGATTCGAACCCGACCTCGCCAAAACTTTTTAGCAATACTTCCCGGTCCCTAAAAAATCTGAAAAAAATCAGAGAGGCATAACTTTGCACCCTCTATCCATTTCTGTAATAAAAAATTTTGAGGTCGGTACTAACTTTTCGGACATTTACCTTTGTCAGTGTTCTCATGTAATCTTCTCTTTGTAGTATGTTGCGATAATTACTTTTAGTGTTCGCGCACATCACTACCACTTGTACTACACATAGTGAAGTTTCAAGAATCGACCGTTTTCTTCCTCAGGTGATCTGAGACTAACTTCATGCTTTTATATTTTTGGTTTAAAAAAATGAAAATCTTGAAGGTAGAAGTGAGTCTCAGATCACCTGAGGAAGAAAAAGGCTCATTCTCGAACCGTCGTGATGTTTAGTATAAGTGTTAGTGGCGTGCACGAACACTAAGTGATTATCGCAACATACTACATACAGAAGGATTACATTGAACACCGGGGCCAGTGTAAATGTCCGAAAAGTGAATTAAAATTATTCAATATTATGAATTATACCCTACACTTATTTAATATTATTATTTATGTTAAATCATAATTAATTCTTGTTGGAATTTGCATCATTTGATCATATTGATCGCAAACTGGCCTAGAAAAATGAAACTGCATATTACAATAATAAAATAATTATCGTCAGAACACAAAGTCAAGCAATGCTGAACGTGGAAAGTTATTGGATGGGTGATCATTTTCAACAAAAACCACGTTTCCCACCCAAGGGTTATTTGTTGCGCTTTTCTACTATTTCGTTCCCCTGGCTTTGGACCATTGCACTTTCCGGTTCATTGACATAATATGTAGCGTCCATCCTGGCTGAAGTTTCCACGTTTCCTTCAGTCGCAGGCAAATGCCGGGATAGATTGCAAGGCCGTGGCCGCCCCCGTTCCCGATAAGCCCGAGAAACGTTAAAATTAGGGTTTCGGAAGATTCAGGGTTCCAAACTCAGTGAGTATTTAATAGTTAGTAAAAATAATACCCATTGCGGTTTTATGTCTTATAAAAAAAATATTAATAATTCATTCATATATTTGACATTTTTTATATTTTAACATTAATATTGATAGACTTTCGCAACATACTGAGAGAAATGATCCTAAACGTAAGTTGGTACGTAGAGCAATGTAGCTATCTTCATTTTTTATACAATGAAATTCCAAAATACTTTTTATTACTTTGCATGCTCATGAAAGTGATAAACGTCCATTCACGGTTCATTTCTTTTTTCTGATAAAATTGTCGGGAAAATAAAAAAAATGACTGGTATTTTTGTCACATTATAATAATGGAAAAATGAAACAATTTTCTGTCTGGAATAATTTTCCATACTTTTTCTTTAAATTATTTGCATAACATCACAAAAAATATTTTTCAAATTTCAATTTGTATATTAATAATACTTATTTAAAAACAATCTTTTACAGGATTTTATTTTAATTTAGATGTACATGTTATTGCTTTTCTGGTGGCACAATAAATTTATATAAACAAATATTGATATATTTCATTTTTAATTCAGGGTTAAAAAATAATTTAAAAAAATTAAAATGTATGTTGGAGAGTTTCTGCAACTAATAGACTCAACTCACTCGACCCTAGTAGAAAAATTACGTCTTCAACTCATCGTTTTTAAACTTTTTATTACTAAAACACATCTTATTTCTTCGTCACTAAAAGTGAGGATGAAACAAAGGCAATATTTCTAACATTTTATGCTCAAGAAGAGGAAAAAATAAGTAAACTCGTCTTTTCCCCTTCTATTTTTCTCTAAAATAGTACAAAATAAGAGGGCAAAAGACAAAAGGAGAACTCAATAGCGAATAAAAAACAAAATTTATTTTAACTCAGGAATTGCTGATGTACAGAATTTTAAATTCATTTTTCATGCATTTTTGTTTCTTTGACAGTTTCGTGACAAGTAAAATAAAACAAAAATATCTTAAGTATTTTTTATATAAAAAATATTTTTTGATAAGTAACATGCATTTTTAAAAGTGAAATAAAAAATATTTCCGCTTCAATGATTTTTTGTAATTGCTTATAAGCGCCGCTAAACTTGATACGTCTTCATTCTTGCTGGCGTTGAAGAGTCCCTCACTGCAGCCATGGGGAAGTTTGGGTTGGCTCTCTTCTTGGTTATATTCACTACAGTACTCGTCTTTACAGGTAAACTGTGATTTTTTTTATTATTAATTTTATTAACAATAATTTTCACCTAACCATAATTGAAAATTGACGTTCTTTACACGCCTAGAAAAGAACTAATCTTATAACGTCTTTTTACCTCAAAACACATCTAGCTTAAAGTGAAGATGAAACAAAGCCCAGACAATATTTCTAAATTTTATGGTCAATAATAAGAAAAAAAAAAGTAATTTCTCTTTTTTTCCTCTTTTTTACTTCAAAATGGTACAAAAAACAGGAGGGAATTAGATAGGGAATGAACTTAATAGTGAATAAAAAAATCAATTTTATTTCAAATCGGGATGTATTACATACACATGCATATATAATATTATATAATTATAATAACCCATTATATCGTCTCTTGTCCGTAATTATGTGCTATCTACTATTTCAGGTGAGTGGGACTATGAGCTAATTGTAAATAAGTATGACCTGAAATAGTAGATAGATAATTATTGTGACGAAATCATGGCAGGCAGATAGTTCAGTTTATTATGGACGAAGGAATCGGAAGAAAAGTGATTTTTTTTTTATAATATAAACTGGTAGCTCAGATATTCATGTATACATGGTCAGAAATATTTTCATACGATTCCTAATGATGCTTTTTAAGACAATTAATTTAAAAATTATGATCAATTTAATTACTTAAGCTTGCTGCACGTCAGAGCCTTTGTTTATATGACGAAAAAGGGGTGGAAAAAATGTTGCCCCGATATTCATCTCATCGGCAGAAGTCCCGGCAAAATTAACCAGGTGAAAAAATTAACCTGGTATTTAATTTTAAAATTAATTGCTTCATTAAGAATCGTATGAAAAAATTGTGGCACATGGATAGATAAGTAAATTTTGCTTCTTGAACACGTATATAAAAAAATATTCACTTTGGTTCACCTTTAAAAATAAATATATCACTGAGCTAATAAATTTTTTATACAACGCTTAAAATTAAGAAACAAAAACGTTTTATTCTTCAGGGATCTTCTATTTTGTAATAAAATTTTGTGACATTAATTTTCCAGATTTGGTGAATTGCAAGACCATTCCGTATTGGAAGTCCCAAATTGTAGATGAAAGTCTAGTAAGTATAATTAATTTGTCTTGTACATATGATTGGTACTCGTGGCGTAAGTGAGTGTAAAAAGAACCAACATTAGTCTAATCGCTTAGCTTATCCCTCCATTCTATCGAAACACACGTGAGACGACTGGCACTTGATTTTCTTCCACTTAAAATTAACTGAAATAATAAACAGTGGTGCCAATAAGCACTGCAAGTGATCTGTTGGTGGTTCATACGTTACATCACGCAGGCCAAGTGTCCCAAACACATGGACACCAATGTAAATGATAAGTAACATTGCTGCTACTTACTCTTAATCAATTAAGTGGCTATAGGTCAAGATGGTCTCTATTTTATGATGAACTGATGAAAAAGTTTCTAAAAAATGCTTAGCAAATAAACCGTTTTGATTTCTCTTCCTCTAACATACAATTTTAAACAAATAATAATAATTCCTTTAATTAAGAAAACTTTTTGAAATTGGAGATAGTAACATATTTTTTGGTGCAGAATTACGTTTCTCGTCATCAATAATTAGTAAAAATTTAAAATCGTAAATTTTCACCCTCCATTAAAAAATACTGGTATAATTTTATGACTTTGTTTCTTTTTATAGAAATTTATGAATTAAATTTATTACATGAAATAAATGTAAACTATAAATTGATATGTAGGTGATGGCTCAAAATGTTAGTTTTTTCACTAAAAAACTAAAAATGTCGGTTTCAGAGGCACCTTGATGGGTACGAAGACTTACTACCAAGGGCTAGTATTGATTACGCGAAAATCAGGCAAATACGAGCAGATATCAGAAGGTTGAAAGCCAAGTACATTCCGATAATTCATAGACTTGAAATTCTAATTTTTGGATCGACATCTGCTCCAAAGACAACACCAACAACCGTTAGCATATCTGCTGCATCAACTACTGTTAACGTCAATACTACAGAAACACCAACAAGTATAGCCAACAGTACAACTCCTTCTTCAAACAATGGAACAACTCTTGGTAATGAAACAACGACAACAATTGGTAGCAACAATTGGACTTCCCCAGTCAATGGCACAACTGCTGGCAATGAAACTCCGACTGAAACACCGACAACAATTGGTAGCAACAATACAACTTCTCCAGTCAATGGCACAACCGCTGGCAATGAAACTCCGACTGAAACACCGACAACAATTGGCAGCAACAATACAACTTCCCCAGTCAATGACACAACTGCTGGCAATGAAACTCCGACTGAAACACCGACAACAATTGGCAGCAACAATTCGACTTCCCCAGTCAATGGCACAACTGCTGGCAATGAAACTCCGACTGAAACACCGACAACAATTGGCAGCAACAATACAACTTCTCCAGTCAATGGCACAACTGCTGACAATGAAACTCCGACTGAAACACCGACAACAATTGGCAGCAACAATACAACTTCTCCAGCCAATGACACAACTGCTGGCAATGAAACTCCGACTGAAACACCGACAACAATTGGAAACAACAATACGACTTCCCCAGTCAATGGCACAACTGCTGGCAATGAAACTCCGACTGAAACACCGACAACAATTGGTAGCAACAATTCGACTTCCCCAGTCAATGGCACAACTGCTGGCAATGAAACTCCGACTGAAACACCGACAACAATTGGCAGCAACAATACAAATTCTCCAGTCAATGGCACAACTGCTGGCAGTGAAACTCCGACTGAAACACTGACAACAATTGGCAGCAACAATACAACTTCTCCAGCCAATGGCACAACCGCTGGCAATGAAACTCCGACTGAAACACCGACAACAATTGGTAGCAATAATACCAATGATACTTCTCCAATCGATTCTACAACTGTACCAATCGATACTACAACCGTGCCAATCGATACTACAACCGTTTCAATCGATACAACAACCGTTTCAATCGATACTACAACCGTGCCAATCGATACTACAACCGTAACAATCGATACCACAACCGTACCAATTGATACTACAACAGTACCAATCGATACTACAACCGTGCCAATCGATACTACAACCGTAATAATCGATACCACAACCGTACCAATTGATACTACAACCGTACCAATCGATACCACAACCGTACCAATTGATACTACAACAGTACCAATCGATACTACAACCGTGCCAATCGATACTACAACCGTATCTATCGATGCCACAACCGTAATAATCGATACCACAACCGTACCAATTGATACTACAACCGTTTCAATCGATACAACAACCGTTCCAATCGATACTACAACCCTGCCAATCGATACTACAACCGTAATAATCGATACCACAACCGTACCAATTGATAATACAACAGTACCAATCGATACTTCAACCGTGCCAATCGATACTACAACCGTAATAATCGATACCACAACCGTACCAATCGATACCACAACCGTACCAATTGATACTACAACAGTACCAATTGATACTACAACCGTGCCAATCGATACTACAACCGTGTCAATCGATGCCACAACCGTAATAATCGATACCACAACCGTACCAATTGATACTACAACCGTTCCAATCGATACTACAACCGTACCAATCGATACTACAACCGTACCAATTGACACTACAACCGTATCAATCGATACTACAACCTTATCAATTGATACTACAACCGTACCAATCGATACTACAACCGTATCAATCGATACTACAACCTTATCAATCGATACTACAACCGTACCAATCGATACTACAACCGTACCAATCGATACTACTACTTCTGCTTCAACTTGAACAATAATGTTGGCTAAGTATTACATGATGTAATAATATATTAAATTATCAGAAGCCAATTGAATTTTTTATAAGTATGATAAATCACTAATCTGGAAATCTGGAAATCTGGAAATATTGCATTAATTTCAATAAACAAAAAAATGTATAATTATATATATACAATAGAATAAATTTTTTAAAAAAAATTAAATATTTGCTTTTTCTCATATTCTCATTTATTTCAAATTATTCAAAAATTCAATAGAAATTTTTTCGGTTCTTTGGTTAGTAATAAAACAATATATAAACTATTACATAATATCATTATTTCCATTTTCTGTACGTTTAATAAAGTTAACGTACGTATGATCATAATATTTTTGACACATTTGCCTCAAAGAAAATATCTCTCTTTACGTTCAGAAAATTTAAATACACCATTAAAATAAATAAAAAAAAAATAAAATGAAAACGTTGTAAGATTGAATTAAAAAAAAAATATTTTCCCTTTTGTTTTCAATTATTATAAATTTTCATAAAATGTATGTTCAGTTGAAATAATATAATTTATTTCACATTGATTACATAGAATATTTGATAGATTTTAGGCCATAAACTCAGGTAGAAATTATTTCTAAGTTTCAAAATACCTTCAGGCGTTAACCTAGTCAAGGGTTACTAATTTCAAAATAAAATATTCTGTAAACAAAAAAATAAACAGAACAAAATATTGTCTATAAATAAAGAGAAAAATCATTTAATAAAAAAATGTAATAAAGTGAACACCGCATATAAATAGTGATTATAAAATAACTAAAATATTTTCTTGAATTATAATAACTGTAGTTTAATATCAACTAATTCAATTTCTTATCAAAAGGACACAATCTTCAATTGACTTATTAAACATTTGTTGTTAATTTGCTTATTGTTCAAGCATTGTTTCATAGATAGCGCAGGGAAATTCTTCTATTTGACTCGTGTTGGTCTAATGATGCACATTAAGAGCAAATAGAAAATTATTAAAACGACGAAACAAAGTTCTTTGAACATGAAACACTTCGCTTTGCATTTAAGCTCGAGCGTTCACTGTATTATAATTATATTAAATTGTCCATAACCTTGTTGAATTTACGAAAAGAATCAGAAGGCAAATAAAAATTAGATTAAAAAAGTAATAATTATTTAAGAAACCAAATATTGATTTCACAAACTTATTATTTATTTAAATAAATAGTAATTACATATTTAAAAAAAAACATTAAGAAATTTATCGCTGTAATAAAAATATTATAAATGAATTAAAATTTAATTTTAAGAAACCTAAAAGAAATATGATATATGTAAAAATCATCAATTTTGGTGACACAAATTGTTACCAATGTTTATCATGAGAAAATCTTACCCATATATTTGATTAATCAAAATTGAATGAAATGTACACCTGCATCCTCATCCATTATATAACATTAAAACAAATTGTTGTTCATAAAAATGAATTCTCTTTAATTCCAAGTCCAGAAATTTCATGTTACGGAGATTTCCATTTGTATCTGGGGTCAACGTCAGTAACAAATTCAAATTCAAAATTTTCAAATTCAAAATCTTTTATCATTTCTATTTTTCCTACAATCATATTTTCATGTACATGTTATATGTTGAGATTTATAGGACAAGTCGGTACTAGAGCTAAAGCAATCAAGAGTCATTTTTCAGAGCTTGAAGTCAATCATTTATAGTTAATGTAGTTTTTAACACTATAGAAGCACTTATCTGCTAACCACCTTTGTACACTCACTTTAAACACATTTAGATTTTCAATACATTTTATATCACAGGGTAGCTTATTATAAAGAGTCAGGCAACTCAACAGGTTCGAGGTTTGAGGAAAAGTCGTCTTACGATTCAACAACATTTAAAATTAACTAAATTGTCCTGCTGAGACTCCTAATATGTAAGGTGAAAGAACTGGTAAAACAATTATACAATAGGAACGCAAAGTATGATTTCATTTTTATGTATTTTTATGGAGTAAATTAAATTTAAAAGACAAACCATTGTTAGTTATTAAAGTGTGTATTTTAAAATTGTAAATTTATTTTTAATTTGAACCATTGAAATTGTCAACTAAAATTTTATTATTATCCTGATGCGGTAAGAATACAAAATACTTAAAATTTGAATAATTATTGAACCCTTGAAACAAAACGTAGAATGCTGTAATATTAATTAATGTTTATCTTAAAGGGGTACCAAAGTGAATACTTTTTTTACATATTCGGGCAGCTAGGAATTATTCTGATATCCCTGTGGCTCAATATTTTCGTACAATGCCTAGTTATTTTACAATTAATTATTTAGTTTGAAAAGTGAGTTTGATGACCGTTGGTTGATTCAAGTCGGTGCGCTCCAGCAGCAGCCGCTGATACGACGAGAATCTCCCGCGAATCAGGGGAACCTCCTCCCGCCCCCTTCTTGTCGTATCATCGGCCGCTGCGGCCGCGGGCATGCTTGAATCAACCAACGGTTTTCAAACTCACTTTTGAAACTAAATAATTAATTGTAAAATAACCAGGCATCATACGTAAATATGGAGCCACAGAGATGTTAGAATAATTCGTAGCTGCCCGAACATGTAAAAAAAGTATTCACTTTGGTACCCCTTTAATTGTATTTTATAATATGAATATGTTACATAGGACAAATAAAAACTCTAATTGTAATTCGAATTAAAATTTATTTCTTACAATTTCATATTCTCCCTATAAGACTTCTCGGCGAAGGTAATTGACCTTGAGATAAGGTCAATGACCCTTGAGGAGCAACCAATCCAAACTCGTCTTCTCTCATCTCCCTCAGACAAACTTTGAATGCTTTCTTTGCAGCCAACACCGCCGTATCTCTCGCCACAACAGAATTGTAGGCGTCCATTTTTGCAGAAATCATTGCAGCTTTAACTTTATAACTTGAGTCCGAAGTCTTATCATTTGCAGACAGAATAGTCCAAGGTACGGAGTAGGCAGTTGCTTTTTCTGATCGAGCGAGGGTTTTCAGGAGGTTGGCGGAGGATTGTTGGGACTTTGAGGACCTTTCTGCAGCGATCGCAGCGCGCTTTGCAGCCCTGGTGGCGGTTGATTGAAGCTCACGACATTTACATGGGGGGTTGTTTGTTGCAGGCTGTAAAAATTAAATTTAATTTGATGAAAATGTCAAAGCTAAATCATTGCATTTTTTTTTTACCCTAGCATTACTTAGAGGGTAGGGGTTTAGGTGACCTTTAACTCTTTTAAAGCAGAAAAAAGTGTGAAATACTATTCAAAAAAATCTGAAGAAATTGTGACCTTAGTTTGCCACCCAGCAATGTATTTAAGGGGAATAAAAAAAATACCGAGAAAAAAATTCAAATACAGCGGGTCATTTCGACACCCTCCCCCCCCTCTCTTGGTTAAGCGCGTGACGAAAAAAGTACCTTGGTAATGGGCTATTAATTGTTATTTGTTTTAAATAAAATAATATCAAGATATCCGAGTTGAAATAATTTTCTAAATTTCTTTACTATTATAAGCTCTCCTCTCGTCTTTTGTCCTCTTATTTTGCACCATTTTAGAGGAAAAAAAATGAAATAAGACGAGATTACGTATTTTCCTCGTCTTGACCGTAAAATATTAGAAATATTTTCGTCATATCATCATTACTTTGAGCGAAGACGACATTAGATGTGTTTTAGAGCTAAAAATATGACGCAATTTTTCAACTTTTTTTTTAATAATACGTTAAAATTTCATATTTTTTCAAAAATTATTAGGTATAAGTAAAAATTTACTTACCACTCCATCCCTTATCGGAAGATTAGACTGAATACCTCGAAATCTGAGACTGCATGTGGACTCACCTGTAGGAATAATTAATATTATTATACATTATTTTAATTTATAAAATTAAAGTAAGTTTAATTAATTATTAAAATTTCTTGATGCACTTATGTGTGGTTCCCCAGGCTTTGGACATCACTTTGGTCCATTGATAAAAAGTAGAGGTGTCCGTCTTGACTGAGGTTTTCCACGGTTCCCTCAGTCTCACCTCAGCGAATGCTGGGACGCGTAACAGGCGGTGGCCATCATCCGTTCCCTACCTTATCCCTACCCATATTACCCCGCCGCGAGCTGTAAGCTCTTAGGGGTGTATCTTTGCAAAAGATAAATAAATAAATAAAAAAATAAATAAATAAAAAAAATGGTACATACCAAATACAGCTAATAGACAGACGAGACCAAACACAACTTTGAGAGCAGACGTGGCCATGGTGTGACTGAGGTATTCAATATTTAGTTAATTGTTGTACACGCAGTTCATTGTTGTTGACTTACGTGTCTGATTGCCAACAATGAGGAAAATGAGGTGGAACCAGGTAGCAAAAAATACGATAACAAGTACACACAATAACTTCCGGTACATTTTATTTTTACATTTTTGCATAAGAAACAAAGGACAACATGCATGAAAAAAATATATATATTGCTGAAAAAAATTATCTACTCAGAATTTAAATGTCGTATAAAACAAAAATTCCTGAGGCCCTAGTTGAAAAATAACGTTTTCCACTCATCCATTACACGTCTAAACCTAATCTTTTCACCTCTTTAACACATCTTATTTCCTCTTCACTCAAAGTACGGATGAAATCGGGAAAATATTTCTATTATTTTTTTCTCAAAAAGAGAGAAAAAGACGTAATATCGTATTTATCCTATTTTCTTCTAAAATGATGTAAAATAAAAGGAAATTAGTCGAGGTGAGAGCTTAAAGGGGGTGTGACTTTTCAAAATTAAAAATTCACCAAAAAATCTTCTTTCCAAAAATGTAAATTTCACTTTCCTCCGACTCCCCGTTCCTTCCATACCGCCCGGTCAAAAGTCTACTATGACGTCACATTACTTAAGGTCGCGCGCAAGAAAGCAAGCAAGCAAGTGGCGGCGAGCGCTAAAATCCACGTTTTCGCGTCTTTAAGCCCGCCTAGCAGCCGACAGCAAAGAGATAAAAATTATCCGCCACGGGATGATTTTATCTAAAGAACATTCTGCGTTTGTATCCGCTTTCGGCATTTCTTCATTTTAATTAGGAAATTAAATATCACGATGCAAACTCAAATTTTTTACAGATTTCTTTTGTCAACTGACTTCAAACACATAAAATATTTTATCAAGCATCTAATAACTTTATTGTAGACACACGTATTGGATTGACATATTATATATGTACAGTACATACGACTTATATTATGTATATGGTATTTCAACAGTATTTTAATTACCTATGATTTTAGCCGCAGCCTTACATTATATAAATTTATATATAATTATAAAATCACGGCAAACACGCAACTAAAACTGTTATCATTTTGTGCATTATCGCTATTTAATTACTTTCTTCGACGTTTGCATTTAAGTTATATAAATATGCAGCATATAGTGATTATTCGATATTACCATTATTAATTAATAATACAATATACTTTAAATTATTATATTTAGTCTAACATACATATAAGGCATTATATATATATCTTTTATTGCACTCATTATACGCTTGCTATTATGCATATACGGAAATTTATAAATAATTATGTGATTCAATTAACTAAAGGTGCAGTGATAACAATCTGAGAGATAACGTGGAGGAGGCGAAGTTATTGAATGCTGATGCAAAACAAATTTTTACAAAACTGAACTGAAAAAATCTCCCTACATTCTTGCTCCCTTATGTGTGCGGCAGGAACTGTCCGCTGACACTGAAAGCCAGAGTAAGCCCACGTGTCTATAAAGAAACAAAACTTTGCAATTATAAATAATTATATATTTTTGCCTCAAAATCGAATTAAAAATTTGTTCATTATTTGTATTTATAATAATATGTAAAATCTAAAATCATTGAACCGATTGAACGTACAGTACTATACTATATATTATATATTTATATAGTCTACGACTAAATAACATCTACGACTAAATAACATCTAAGACTAAATAACAGTTAACATTATAATAATATAGTAATACCATACAAATACTATATTATATAATGTTAATTGTTATTTAGACGAAATATAGTATAGTACTGTACGTTCAATCGGTTCAATGATTTTAGATTTTACATATTATTATAAATACAAATAATGAACAAATTTTTAAATCGATTTTGAGGCAAAAATATATAATTATTCATAATTGCAAAGTTTTGTTTCTTTATAGACACGTGGGCTTACTCTGGCTTTCAGTGTCAGCGGACAGTTCCGGCCGCACACGTAAGGGAGCAAGAATGTAGGGAGATTTTTTCAGTTCAGTGTTGTGAAAATTTGTTTCGCATCAGCATTCAATACCGTCGCCTCCAAGTACTTTTGGAGTTGCACGTTGTCTCTGAGATTGTTATCACTGCACTTTTAGTTAATTAAATCACAATTTTTTTTTATAAATTTCCGTATATGCATAATAGCAAGCGTAATGAGTTCAAGAAAATATATAAAGCCTTATATGTTTGAACCAACTTGCAGCGCAGATGATCCCCGTCGATTGAATCGCGGTAAATATTCTGGTGCCCGAGTCTGCTCTGCTGTGCTAGAATTACGCTGGAATTACGTACTAGAATTAAATTACAGAAACCCTAATATTATTAGTATTCTTACTTTGAGCTCTGAATATAAATAAAGCTTTTATGTTATATTATTTTAACTCAAAGGGAAAGGGAGTTTCCATCTATACATTTGGACCGGAAACACCTTTATATATTATATATAAATACATATATATATATATATATATATATATATATATATATATATATATATATATATATATATATATATATATATATATATGTATATATATATATATGTATATATATATATATATATATATATATATATATATATATATATATATTACAATGACACTGAATATTAACAACAAGAATTAAAAGCAGAACTGGTGTGATAAATTATGCATGGGGCAGCCTCTAATTAAGTTGAAGGTTAATTATAATTATTAACAATTATTTCGTGATTATTATAAAAAATATAATAATTCAAAGTATATTGTATTAATAATTAATAATGGTAATATCGAATAATCACTATATGCTGCATATTTATATAACTTAAATGCAAACGTCGAAGAAAGTAATTAAATAGCGATAATGCACAAAATGATAACAGTTTTAGTTGCGTGTTTGCCGTGATTTTATAATTATATATAAATTTATATAATGTAAGGCTGCGGCTAAAATCATAGGTAATTAAAATACTGTTGAAATACCATATACATAATATAAGTCGTATGTACTGTACATATATAATATGTCAATCCAATACGTGTGTCTACAATAAAGTTATTAGATGCTTGATAAAATATTTTATGTGTTTGAAGTCAGTTGACAAAAGAAATCTGTAAAAAATTTGAGTTTGCATCGTGATATTTAATTTCCTAATTAAAATGAAGAAATGCCGAAAGCGGATACAAACGCAGAATGTTCTTTAGATAAAATCATCCCGTAGCGGATAATTTTTATCTCTTTGCTGTCGGCTGCTAGGCGGGCTTAAAGACGCGAAAACGTGGATTTTAGCGCTCGCCGCCACTTGCTTGCTTGCTTTCTTGCGCGCGACCTTAAGTAATGTGACGTCATAGTAGACTTTTGACCGGGCGGTATGGAAGGAACGGGGAGTCGGAGGAAAGTGAAATTTACATTTTTGGAAAGAAGATTTTTTGGTGAATTTTTAATTTTGAAAAGTCACACCCCCTTTAATAATAATAACAAATAAAATATTAATTTTATTTCAACTCGTGGAGGCTTTAAAATAGAGTAATGAATTATTATTTAAATTAGTATTATATATTTGATGTATAACTTAATAAGAATTTGTCAATTCTTTACTGACCATGCTATCTAAAGTTACAATGTTTTCCTTACTCACAATCCCTAATTGTAAGTCATTGTTAAGTAAATCTTTGCATGGAGCTAAGTGTAAAATGTGAAAATTTAATATCCTGAAAATAAAGTTCACTTCCTAAACTGAGGTTTAACTTTGAGTACTGAAACAATTAAGGCAAAATATATTAATATTTTTTTACAGTTGACATAAAATATTAATATGTTTTGCCTTAATTTAAAACTTTACAAAGAAATATAATATAATTATTATTAAGGGGCATTCACAAAGCCCTAAGGCCACATTTAGGGCTTGATAATTTAAAGCCCGATTTTAGGCATGCTTTTTAGACCCAAAATTTCTGGTCTTAAATTATCAAGCCCTAAATGTGGCCTTAAGCCTTTGTGAATGCCTCTTATTATATTTAAATAAATAGGAACTGAATTAAAACCAAAATGATGAGGAAATTTGAAACAGAAAGAAATGTGATTTTTTTCCCAATATTAATACCATGTTTATTAAAAAGAAAACATATTTTCAGTTTAACAATTTTGATTTCATGTTTACAATTGCACTATTCTCAAAATAATTTAGATGTGTTATGTGAATGGATTTTAGTCACAAATAATTAGTGGAAGTAATCTTCAATATTATCATATCATATAATCTCAAAAACAAAATACAAGGTTTGACTATACATGATCATCGAAAAAAAAAAAAAGATACACGATAATCATTTAAGCAGGAATTCACAAAACAATTATTATCATTTTAATTACAGCAGGATAATCAATGAAAAATTTTGCAATCTAAAGTAAAATGACTTGAAAATTTAGTACCTTTTTGTTTTTTTACTTCTGCATTTAATTTGAATATTGAAAACGTTCATTAGATAATTTGTTCATTATAATTGTAATATTTATGCTTCTATGGGAGAAAAACAGTGGTAGTATCTGCAAAAGGGGTCGTAGCTGAAGAAGTAAAGTTACTATCATATGATGCACCAGATGGAGGACCAGGTGGAATAGTGGGTAGGTGTGGACCTCCCCCATGATTATTCTCCTTGAGACAAGCCTCAAAGGCCTCCCTGGCAGCGTGGTAAGCCTTGTCCATCTCTTCATTGGCCTTGTCGTTGGCCTTCTGTGCCTCCTCCAGGGCGTCCTCAAGGTCGTCCTCAAATCCTAGAGCCGTCTCCACCATGTCCTTGATGTCTCGGGGCAGAGCGGAGGCGATGTCCTTCTCAATCAGGGACAGTTCCTTCAGGGCGAAGGCGGCGCGTTTCTGAGCCTTCGCAGATTCTTCGGCGGCGTTCGCAGCGCACTCGGCGGTGTAGGCGGCGATTGCCTGAAGCTCGCGACACTTGCACTCCTTTTTTTCTTCACCGTGGCCTCCTCCTGGGGGGCCTCCTAGAGGGGGCCTACGGTTTCTGTGGGTGGGAAACTTCCATTGCCTGTAGGTGGGGGTGTATCTGTTGTAGTGTCTGTAGGTGGGGGTGTATCTGTTGTTGAAAAGACCTGTTGAATTGAAAATTAGGTTAGTTTTGACCCTTGCATCGACAAGAGAATTTTTATCATACGCTAAACGAAGGTGAGGGGGAGGGGGGTACTGGCTAAATTTTTTTAAAAAATTATAAAAAATTTCTTTGTTTTAATATTTTTTCCTTTTGCAGAAATACATTTTTTTGGTGCCATGGCTAATTAAGGCTTGCAATTTTTTATTTTTTTTTATTTATTTTTTTATTTTATTTATTTATTTATTTATTTATTTATTTATTTATTTATTTATTTATTTATTTATTTATTTATTTATTTATTTATTTATTTATTTATTTATTTATTTATTTATTTATTTATTTATTTATTTATTTATTTATTTTTTTGCATTGATTCCCATCTTGTCTCTGCCCACCTTCCCTTGATAATGTGATGGTTATGATAGAAGATAGTTAGACGTTACATTATTTTATGTATATTTTTTAAATGAAAATTAAAGTACATGGTCTTTTGTAAGATCTATAATATAATACCTATTTTACTACAGCATTTAAGGAATATTTAAAACCAACTATAAATTGCCAAATTTTCAATTAATATAAATTTAATAAAAAAAATACATCTGTTGATGCCTGCAACAAAGTAATAAAAAATAAGAACTAGAGAACACAATATATATTTTTTAAAATAATGCCATTAAAAGTAAAATAATAATATAATATATTATAATATAAATTTAGGTTTGGTTTACTCATAATTTTTTTCTATGTTTAAATACATCATACATAACATGACGCCATATCACTTTACGGGGTAAGCCAGCAGCATTATTGCCTCGGCCGTCTACAAATTGCCCTCCAAAGCACTCAATTCTTGCATACTCCACTTGCGTCAGAAATACTCATAACACTCTTTTGCTTTCTGCACTCTCTATTACACTGTGTACTTTTAACATTTCTGTTCTTCAAATATTCTGCAATCACATCCAACTAAACCTTTTTAGATCTACCTAATCCTTTCATGCCTTGTACACTACCTTTAAACACCTGTTTTGCATGTTTAAATACTAACCAGTAAAATAAAATTATATCTAAAAGGGGTTTAAATATATAAAACCGAAATAAAAAACACATATTTTACAATATTTTGAGATGTATTAATAAATCTTATGATTCATTATTTTAATTCACTGAACATGTCAGTGCAATGGTAGCGCGCCTAACTCAAATTCGTACGTTCGAATCTTACTGGGAGAGGTAAAAAGATCGAGTGGTCTTAACCATCGCTGTCTGGTTAGAGACGAGCCTCATGCTTTCGGGAGGTGTTAAGACCGTGCTCTGACACCGACCATCCTGACTTGGGTTTCCATGGTTCTCCTCGTCTACATGCTGGGATGTAAAAATTACGTCTACCAAGAATTGGGACAAGTATACGGAGATGTATACGGAGTTTTATTTAACAACTCTGAACCTAATCTTATATTATTATGACTTCTTGCCTTGCACAAAATGGGGTATCGACCTTACTTTTTTTATTGCAGAAATGGATAGAGGGTGCAAAGTTATGCTATCCTGATTTTTTCAGGTTTTTTAGAGCCCAGGAAGTATTTTTAAAAAATTATTGAAAGTCCTTTTTGTGACGTCACGAGACGCCGCTCCTTAAGAAAAATATAGGACTTGCCGCCGCGTGACGTGACAAAAAGAACTTTCAATAATTTTTTAAAAATACTTCCCGGGCTTTAAAAAATCTAAAAAAAATCAGGGTAGCATAACTTTGCACGCTCTATCCATTTTCTGCAATAAAAAAAATTTGAGGTTGATGCTCCATTATATTTCTTTATTCAAATGACAATGAAACTTGAACAATGTGTCTAAAAATTTCATGTTCAAATAGAGGATAAAAGATGAAATATATTTTAAATTTTTTTCCTGTCATAAAAATAGTACAAAATATAAAAAAAAAAATAAAATAAAATACAAATTTAAGCGTGAGTTTGATTGGACTATTCTATCACTATATAATAAAAATTTATTTTGATGTTATTTTTAAATTATATGAAAATCGTTGGAATCTTGTAATAAATCATAATTAATTATAATTACCTGTCTCTTTTCTCGTATCTTGAATGTGTCAGATGATGATTGACCTGAAAGTAGAAACTTTATGTTAATTTAGGAATTAAAGAGTCAAGGTTCAATATTATTGCAGTGCATGGATGGTCATAAAAAGCTGCATTAAGGCGATAACTTATATAAAGTAATCATGTCATCTTTGCTGAAGATCTAAGTTTTTTTTAGCTAGTTTTAATTAGGAAGAGTGTTGAGCGATAAATTGACCTGTTCTCATTAGATAACCGAAGTCAAACTACTTCAAGCATTGTTTGTACTTGGTTGGGTGACCATTTAAAGTAAAAACACATTGCTCCCTTCCTGGGGTAAATTCGTCTCGCTTTCCACTCAGTGCAGCAATGCACTTTTGTTTGCGGTTCCCCAGGCTTTGGACATCACTTTGGTCCATTGATAAAAAGTAGAGGTGTCCGTCCTAACTGAGGTTTCCCACGGTTCCCTCAGCAACAGGCCTTTCCCCCCTGATTCTTAACACTATCCTGCTTTGAGCTCCTAGCTCATGGGTGTATAAAAATTCATTCAAGTCAGGAAATACTCACCAACAACCGCCAGAACACAGATGACTGCTAGAAACACTTTAAAAGACGCCATGTTGTCACTTTTCGACCTTCCTGTCTTCAAATGTACGTCATGAAAGTTTCCAGGTGGCTTTATACTCCCTGTCTAATCGCCCACAACATACGACGTGAAATGTACTGAAACGAAATGCAATGATGATAAGAAAATTACTTTTCCATTTTTTTTTTATTTTATAAATTGTACACGCAATTTGATTGTCACTAAATGTCATGAGTTTTTATTTATATATTTCTTTAGTTCATATTTATTTACATATATAAATATAAATATTGTTACATAATATTGAATTTGAGTCGCTACCAGAGTTGAATTAAATTTCATTTTAAAAAATTGTAAAAGAATACTAGATTACGTTTTTTTTTTTCCCCTCTCAAGGCGGATTCAGATGGTGACAACGGCGATGCGACGCGATTTTGTCACACAAGCTGTGAAATCCTAATATGCGGCGAGCGAATTTGCCAGGTTGCGGCAGCGAAATTGCGTTAATTGCGATGCTCTTTTTTTAATCGCCAAATATGGCCACCAATGGATGTTACAGCAAGTGCGCATTATTCGCGTCGCATTATAAAATCGCCATGTGAATTCATCTTAACTGAACATAAAATGTTAGAAATATTGTCTCCATTTCTTCCTCAAATACTAAATAAGTTGAATGGGTGACTATTTTTTTAAAAAAGAATACGCGTCTCCTGAAAGTAGGTTGTTAGATGCAATTTTCCACCAGTAGGTTGTTAGATGCAATTTTCTACCATTTGGTTTCTCTTGCACCATCAGTTCATTGACCAAAACCTGTTGCATTGATTCTGATTAAGTAAAATAAAATCGTTCTCCACATAAAGCGAGGAAATTCCGAGTCTTTGATTGACGTAAATTTTTCGCCTTACCCGCTCCATGAAAAAGCACCTATATATACATTTTTTACCGTCATTTGCTAATAGTCTGAATTACCACGACACTATATTGTATCATTACGATGCAACCTTACAAAAATATTCAAATATTAAAATACAATCTTGCAAAAAAATAAACATATGCCCTCTCAATAAATTATTATCATGGAATTTTTTTTTACGTTTATTTCGAGTTTAAACTTGCTACAAAATTTAGCGATAGTCACACTGGCTGACTACGAGTTTTTAAAAATATCATAAATTTGTAATCATGTTTTATGTACTTCAAGTACATGTACATGAAGCTATAAAATTATTAAATGTTTTTAAAAAAGAGGAAATTATTTTATTGTTCTGATAACATGTGCTAATTTTTTTATGCAAAATGTTAAGAAAATGTACGTGCGAAACCAATTGGTTTCCTAAATTTCACCACAATTTCCATAAAAATGTGGTACTATTAAATAAATGTTTTGGAATTATTTTTAACTACAGATTTATGTCCTGAAATACCTCCTTTTTGATTTGAGATAATTTTCATCTTTAATTTATTTTTAACATCTCTCCTAAATTTCTATTTTTTTATTCAATCTTTTTATAATTTTCAAGGAGAAACAAAAGAAAAAAACACAATTCTTAGTAAGCAAGAAATTTCTATCAGTTTATTCTCACTTTAAGTTAAGCAGAAATAAGATGTGTTATGGAAGTAAAAAGATGTAATAAGAATTAGTATGATTTAAACTTGATAAAGATGAATTGATAAGGATGAATTAAAGTAGAAAATTCACATACAAGGCTGAATAATTTGCAGAATTTCAAACTGTAATTTCATCGAGAAGATCAGACTCTTTTCATTTTCTGATGAGATTAATTGTGGATTTAATTTTACATGTAATACTTTTTTATATTGTAAGCCATTTTAATTTTTTTTTCAATGTTTGGTTTAAAAGGTAACAAGTAGTGTTTAAGTATCTGATTTTTACCTTCTCTAATTACCCTCAATCCCTGTCTATATTCTTTGAATCAGTGAAAATATATTAAATATATATAATATATAAGGAAAAATAAATACGTTCTTATTTCCTTGCATTCTTAACTCTATTAATTTACATACACCATATAATAATATTGCAAATATAGAAAAAAATTGTTTATTATGCGAAAAAAACGACAAAAAAGTCAAATATGTCACCTGAACTCAATGCATTCTCGATGCAACTTTTGGCACGTATGCAGTGTGCAAAAAAAGGTGTAATTGCAAACCACTATACTCAATACAACGTTATAAAAAGTAAAGGTTATAAAGGTTATTTTTTTTATAGGTGGTTATTTTTATCAATGAGTTTGTTTACCTACTGTCACGATATAAAAATTTTTTCACCTAAATTTTTTTCAGGCCAAGAGTATGGCTATTTTTAACTTTAATTTATTTAATAACCGACTACTTAACTTTGATTCTTGAGAATTGACCCTTGATTTGGTGTCTGGTTCTAAGTGAACTATTAATTTGAAATTCCTGTACCATTTGTAAAAATAACATCATAATATGAGCAATAAGTATAATATAACTATATATATATATTAATTATACTTATTTATTGTAGCGTAAATGAAACTAGTTTATTTATTTATTTTTTATTTTATTACTTTTTTTTTTTTTTTTTTTTCAAAATATACTGAATAAAAAAACAGAGCCAATATATAATTGAATATCCTAGATACAAATTAAAATATAAAAAATTGCTTAAGATTTTCATTTACTTGGCAATTTTTATTCTATAGAACAAGAATAGTTTTTTTTTTTACCAAAAATCTAAATAAATTATTATTATTAAATTTATTAAAATTTTAATCAAACCCTATTGGGTACTTCTATTTACTATTATTATATTTATACAGTATAATAAAAAAAAGTAAAAATTTATTATTTTCCATGGAAGTAATATTCAGGTAATATTTTAAAGATACTATTATAATGAACAGTAACAGGCCTGCATAATTAATAATTATATGTTTATTTTAACAAGGCCATAATGAAAAAAGCATAAACCACATTTTATTTCATTATTAGTAACAATTTTAGTATTGTTATCAGTAAAAAGCAATAAATTTATAAAAATATGTTTGCTGTAAATTTATTTAAAATAATTTTACATTTTAAACATAACTTCATTCTGTTAATGTAACTGATTATAATACAGAACATATGGGAATAGATTATGAAGTACAATTTTTCATGAACTGTTGAGTTTTAAGTAGTTAATATTGCACCGACCGGAGAAAGAAGGAGTGCATGTACACATGTTGTAGGTATTGACGTAACAAATGAACGTCAACTGCAAATTGGACAGACCTTTATTACGCCAAAGCTCTGAAGGCCTTAAAAATAACGAGAATAAATGAATAAAATGAAACGTGACGCAGGTGCGCTTAACTGGGTCTTGACAGATCACGGAAGTCAAGCAACGCCGAGCGTGGGTAGTAGTTGGATGGGTGACGATTTTAAAAAAACTGCGATTCCCATCCAGGGGTAAATCAATGCTCTTTTCCACAATATGGTTCCCCTGGGTTTAAACCATTGTACTTCCGGTTCATTGACAAAAGCTGCAGCGTCCATTCTGGCTGAGGTTTCCACGTTTCCCTCAGTCACAGGCCGTACCCACCCCAGTTCTGGAAGATCACATGAAACGCTCAGGTTAGGGTTTCGGAAGTTTCGGGGTTTCAAAGTAGTATGTAATTAGTAGGTAAAAGTACCCAACAGGGATTGATTAAAAAAAGTTAATAAGTATATTAATAAAAAAAAAATGCTTAGATTGCTTATGCCCGCTTTTATTGTGAGTGAAATTTGAATAATTTATTACCAAAACTTTCGTCAGTCAAAGAAAAAGTTTGTCTTTGGTCTTTGACATGGCATTGTCAAGTTTATAAGGAGAAAAATATAATTCTTTAAATCTTTAGAAATATTGGTGTTTAAAAGAAACGCAAAACTTTGTAACTTATTAATAAAATATAATTTTCAATTTCGTTTTTTTTTATATATAAAAACTATCTAACTTTAAATTTCATTTATTAGGGAGAAAATTTAACTTTTTTCCAAATAATAGAAGATACACTTTTTATATTAGTCTAATGCAGTTTCCTTCGTAGCTCTCTAAATTCCAGTCATAATGAGTTCAAATGTTATAAAAAGTTTGTATAACTTTATTTTAGATCTTAATCAAACTTAACGGCATGATTTTTTTATATTTTATAGGAAAAGCTGGTTTACTGTACTTATAAATTATAGCAACAAAAAATATGGAATTAAAATGCAATTATTTTATTAATATTCTCTTACAATTAGTTGTTAAAGAAAAACATATAATTGGCAAGATTTTATTATTAGCAATATAATAATTGATTACAAATAATTGGGGTTTTTTGAAAATTCATCAGCTAGAAATTGCTACAAATTAATTTTTGCCAATGGAGTATTGACCTCAATTTTTTTTATTGCAGAAATGGATAGAGGGTGCAAAGTTATGCTACTCTGATTTTTTTCAGATTTTTTACAGTCCGGGAACTATTTTTAAAAAATTATTGAAAGTTCTTTTTGTGACGTCACGTCTCCTTAAGGGTAAGGTAACGCCACCAATGTTAAAAAAAATCCCTCTCACAAAAATTCTGAAAAAAATTTAAAATGTTCTCCTCTACACCCCCTATCAGTAGCTAAAATATCAGGTATACAAATACGATCTAGTTTTTGAGTTATGAATTTTTAAAGTTGACCAATTTAACATGGGAGTTCCATTTCTCCATGTTAAATTAGTCAACTTTAAAAATTTATAACTCAAAAACTAGATCGTATTTGTATACCTGATATTTTAGGTACTGATAGGGGGTATAGAGGAGAACATTTTAAATTTTTTTCAGAATTTTTGTGAGAGGGATTTTTTTTAACATTGGTGGCGTTACCTTACCCTTAAGAAAAAGATAGGACTTGCCGCCACGTGACGTCACAAAAAGGACTTTCAATAATTTTTTAAAAAAAAGTTCCCGGGCTCTAAAAAATCTGAAAATAATCAGAGTAGCATAACTTTGCACGCTCTATCAGTTTCTGCAATAAAAAAAATTAAGGTCGATACTCCATTCTGAATAATGTGAACTGTTATTTTTTATGGGAAAATTAAAAAAAGCAACATGTATTATTTTTTAAGTGGGAAATATTGAGTGCGATTCACGAAGCCAGGTTTCTAACCACGTTTAGTTTAACCACATTTAACTAGGTGGTTTAACATGTAAAACAGGTATAGTTAAACGTGGTTAAGCTAAAAGTGGTTAGAAACCTGACTAACTTCTTCGTGAATCGCACCCATTGTAAAATTCTGAAATAAGTTTGTTTCTTGCAATAATTACTCTTGTTTCTTATTCGTATTCTTTTCTGCAGGTCTTGAACGCCCTTGCTGAAAGGTGACCAGCTATTCTGGTCGCGTTTACTGACTCTAGTTGTACCTCCTTAGCCTTGATAATGACCATCATTGCCTCGTTTGCGATATCTGATGCATCATAATTTGCTGCACTCAAAAGTTGCGGGATTGACCAAGCAACTTTCTTAGAACTGTAAAAGAGTTCTTGAAGAATGTGTTGAGCATTGAGTTTCAGTTCAGCTGCATAATAGTCGTACTCAGAAGCAATTTTAGCAGCATGGGCAGCAATAGAAAGATACTCTCGGCATTTACAGTCTCTGAATTCATCAATAAGAGGAGCTCGAGTAGTTATCGTGTTGCTTGTAGTATCGATAATCGTTGTTGTAGAATCGATAATCGATGTTGTAGAATCGATAATCGTTGTAGTATCGATAATCGTTGCTGTAGTATCGGGAATCGATGTTGTAGAATCGATAATTGTTGTTGTAGTATCGAGAATCGATGTTGTAGAATCGATAATTGTTGTTGTAGTATCGGGAATCGATGTTGTAGAATCGATAATCGTTGTTGTAGTATCGGGAATCGTTGTTGTAGTATCGATAATCGTTGTTATAGGATCATTAATGAAAGTATTTGGGGAACTAGTAGTGGTAATAAGAGTGGTAGTATCGATACCGACAGTATCGACAGTAGTTGTTGCCTTCGGACCAGATGTTGAACCATAAATTCGCATTTCAAGTCTTTGGACAACAGGTAAAAACTTTGCTTTCATTGCTGCAATTGCTGCCTTGACTTTCTGGATTTGTGCGATGTCAACACCAGCTTTCGGCAGGGAGTCTTCGTAGCCATCAAGGACCTTCTGAAATGTAAAAATAAAACATAAGTTAGTTAGTGGTTTATTATTCTTATATTAAAAGTATAGTCAATAGCAAATAAATTAGAACAACAATTACTACGTTTACATGACGGTGTTTAATGCGTATTCGTTGACGACGCCTCATAAGAATAACATTATCCGTCGTCAACGAATACGCATTAAACACCGTCATGTAAACGTAGTAAATGTTTCTTTGTTATCACGGTAAAATAGTCCCTAATTCCAGCTTATCACAGCCCTCTAAGAATGTTCGCACACTCAACGATGCCCGCCCACTCACCAATCAAGCGGTCATCGTTTATATTATAGAAATGTGATAAGCTGAATGAAGGGAATTCCACTTTTTACCCTGACAACAGAGCTAGGACTATTGTTGGTAGATATGCTATTGACTGTACATCTTTCTACCAAAAAGAGGGGCACGTAGAGTCAATTTAAAACAAGGTTGACTTTATACAGATTAGGCCAACGAAGCGGGTTAAAGGAAATAGCCAATCAGATTTAAGTATTTCAGGATATATCGTGCCGCGAAACTTTGAATGCGCCCATCATGCAATGCAATTTTTGAAATTTCGTGGTGCAATGGAAAAATTGATTTACAAAATTGAAGCATTTCTAAACCTGAGTAAAGCCAACCTTGATTATAATCAAGAGCACCAATAGGAGCATCAGTTGCCTTAAGGATGTTAGAATCGTAAATTTTATTTCTATCGTGTGAGGCCAAACGAGTTTCTGTAGTTCACTTCTAAAAAGCTCGCTGAGCAAAAGTGGGGCTTAAGCCTAGCTCTGTAATACACGATACAATTTTTCTGTTAATTGTATACAATTTTTTCTTACAAAAAATTAATCTCCATTTGTTTGTATAGAGAGGAAATTTTCTTGCAAGGGAAAATTGTATACAATAATCAGAAAAATAGTATCGTGTAATACAGGCTTTACGACGTCAGACGCATTCAGAGCGTTCATTAAAACGTTGCTAATTGATTAACATTACCGTGAATCACGATGACATCATTAAATCAACCTTTGTCCATCGTGACGTCACAGAATTAATTTTCAATAAAATGTTAATAAAAATAATATGAAACTAATTCAGAATCCCTACTTTGAGGGCGATTTTATTTTAAAGAAATATGTCAGAACTTTTTACACAAACTTTAAGATCTGTGAAATTTATATTTTTTTTTTCTTTAAAAAAAAAAATAGGAGCTACTAAGGAGCATTCACAAAGTCTTAAGGCCACATTTAGGGCTCGATAATTTAAGACTAGAAATTTTGGGTTTAAAAAGCATTCCTAAAATCGGGCTTTAAATTATCGAGCCCTAAATGTGGCCTTAGGGCTTTGTGAATGCCCCTTACTGATTCATAATTATGTACTAAGTACCGAAGAGCTAACGCTGCTAGTAAAGCTGTCACCAATAGTTCACACGCCTCTCTAAATGGCAACACTGTATATTATTATGTCCAGGTAGGCTCGGAGGAGGTGACTGTGAATTACATCAACTGAACTACGACAGTGTTGTCAGATTAGTAGACTGATGGTGCTCAACACTCCAGCATGTGAACTGTTCCAGTTTTATTGTCCATAACTGTACATGAAAATCCTATTTACTTACCAGACTTTCATTTACATTGCCTTGCTTGTTTGGAATTTTGCCACCAGTTGCCGAATCTGAAATTGAAATGAATATGATAGAAACCAATAACGCAAATCCTTGTGAAGAATACTACATTTTTCGGCAATCCTAAGAAGTTATAGATATTTTAGATGAGTGCGCTTCGCGATGCTCATTTGTGTAGCTATTTTGCCCTTGAAAATAAAGCAAAGTATTTTTTTTATAATTTTCTCTGTCACAAATAAAGTAAAAAATCTAAATTTTAAATTATCTATTTATTTTTTTGGTTAAACTGAAGTTCCGTCAAGGAATTTTTATTATAAAATCTTATTCTTAATATTATTAGAATTCTTTAATTATAACGGTTAAAAATTGTTAAATGATTAATGAATAATTGTCTGCCTTTTAAAACAGTTTATATACGACTCGTAAATAATTATTATTAAAATAAAAATTGTAATAATGTTATTAATAGAAGAAATAAAATAATTAACTTGCAAATAATTTTTTTAAGCTTAAAACTCGAGGATAGATCAAGGGTGGAGATAAGGGAGGGAAATGATGATGTTATTGAAGTGAGACTGAGGGAACCGTAGAAACCTAAGTCAGGATTGACGCCTCTATTTATATTAAATAGATCAAAGACGTGTTCACTGCAAAAAAAAAAAAAAAAATACTGCAGGTGGAAACTGAAATAAATTTGGTCCAAGGGGGAAAGGGGGGTGGGGGAATTTTATTTAGACTGCCACCCATCTTTGTAAGATAACCCAAGCATAACCAAGGACTTTTTGACAAACGCTTTACCTAGGGGGGGGGGCAAAATGACCCGTTATTTAAATCGCATGTTGAAAGAAATATTAGTGTTTTTTTAATTTTTTTTTTTTTTTTTTTTGAGGAAATACTTTACTCCTTGGCTAAATAAGGATTAGTGGAAGGTGTAACGCAGTGCGCTTGACCGGGTCTCGTCTGATCACCGAAGTCAAGCAACGCCGAGCGTGGTTAGTAGTTGGATGGGTGGCCATTTTCAACAAAAACCACGTTTCCCACCCAGGGGTAAAACGTTGCGCTTTTCCACTATGTGGGTCCCCTGGCTTTGAATCATTGCACTTCCGGTCCATTGACAAAAGCTTTAGCGTCCTTCCTGATTTAGGTTTCCACGTTTCCCTCATTCGCAGGCAAATGCAGGGATGGATTGCAAGGCCATGGCCGCCACCGTTTCGAAAGAGCCCGCGAAACGCTCAAGTTAGGGATTTGGAAGTTTCGGAGTTTCAAAGTAGCATCTAATTAATTGATAGAAGTAGCCGATTGTGGTTTGATTAAAAAAAATAGCAAATAGATTAATTACCTGAAAAGAGAAGCACAGCGACGAAAAACAGGACGAAGGCCGGCCCCAATTTCCCCATGCCTGCAAGCGGGTCTCGAACGCTAGTCGCACTGAATACTGTCGAAGTTTGCACGCAGTGTTTTTAACATGAGAACAGTCAAGCGTAACATATTACATGATAAAAAAATTACTTTTTTTATAAACGAAACATGTTCTTTTAAACAAAAAATAATGTAATGTATTTTTAATAAATATTTATATAATTGCATACTTCTTAGAACGCGTAATTAATTTCTATATTGTTACTGTATTAATATCTGCAGCAGTGGATTGAGATATATCTTATTTGAAGGGGGTGAACCCTTAACATGCTTGTGTGTTCAATTTATCCCACCTTAGCGCTGTCTACTTGCCAGGAGCAATCCCCTCTATTCTTACAACACTGCAACGACGTAGTGGCACGTAGTTTACTATATCCAACACGTGGCAATTAGTTTTTTACCATCGCGGTGCTGGTCAAAATATATAACGTGTCACAATTTACTTAAAATGCATGTGGCGAACAATATAAAATAAAAAAATGTTAATAACCTGGTACGACATTTATTCCTATACATGATATTTTTATCAAAACCCATGAACCGTGAAACGAAATTTATATGTCGTGCAATATTGTAATAAATTCATGTCATTTTTGTGCACAAAAAGTACTCGTCGTATTAAAATTGTTATCTTTTTGTATCGGTTCATTTCACCTCGTATGTTTGGGGAGGGAACACACGGACTATAAAACTACCTGGAAACTTTCAGAAGCAACATTTGAAGACAGAAAGGTCGACAAGTGACAACATGGCGTCTTTCAAAGTCTGTCTAGTTGTCATCAGTGTTCTGGTGGTTGTTGGTGAGTATTTCCTAATTTGAAAGGTTAAAAATATATTCCAATTGAATGAAAATTCGTAATGTTAAAAAGTTAAATTTGACATGAAAAATTAGTTGTGTTTGAAAATACAGGGAGTGGATCCGGATCCGTTTTCGGATCCCAGATCTTTTTAGATCCCATAAAAATACAATGGGATCGGGATCTGAAATTTAGGATCCCCTTTTTTTGTATATGGGATCTGAAAAGGGATCTCCAGATCTGCTTTTTTAACATGAGGATCTAGATCCAAATTTTCAGATCCTTTTTTTTTTTTTTCTACCATCGGATCTAAGATCCCGATCCGGATCAAATTAAAAAGACCACGGGATCCTCTCCCTGTGAAAATATATGTCACAAGCGAGTTAAGATTGAAATTTCAGTGTCATCACTTAATATTTATTTAAATCGTTCCTCGACCAAAGTAATTAGCTATCTAGTTACCATGATCTAGTTGCAATAATGAGCTATCTCTTTTTAACATGATCTTGTTGCAATAATGAGCTATCTGCTACTTCAGTTGTGCGCAATTATGAGCTGTATGTTTGCTATAACTTTAAGTTTATTGTTGCGCTCATCTAAAATAGCAGATAGCTTATTTATATTTGGGATGAATGACGAAATATTAATTTGGTGAAAATTTTGTATCATTTTGGTGCAGTGTATAAATATTTTTTTTAACCAATTTTACATTGCATTATATTGACATCGTACAGTATCGTATATGATTTTAAAAGCAGATAAATAAAAATGGAATAATACACAAAAATTGAACTTCAAAATGACTCGATGATTCAAAAACTAAAAATAACTTTTATAGTTCCAGGTCAGTCATCTTCTAAAATTTTCAAGAATCGAGACAAGAGACAGGTAATTATAATTAAGTATAATTCATTATGATTTTTCACAAGATTATAATGATTCATCAATAACATTTAAAAATAAAATCCACATATATATTTTTTTTAATCATCGAATCGATTTTTAAGAGCATTCCCTATAGAGCTGTTGCAAATGTTGCGCCCACCAGTGCGTATACTAAATTGTTTGAAAAATTTTAATTAATGATATATTTTAAAAAATAATATAATATTTTTTATGCGTGTATGACCCATAGAGATCGCAGTGACATATGACCAGAGATTAGATGGATCTGAGCAGATGGGGTCCAAGTCGGGCGACGCTGCTGAAACGCATGGGCATGGCTGGGATCGTCCCGGCTTTCAGATGCCCACTGTATCAAGGCCTGCGCACTATAATATCGATCTCGATTGTTATTTGAAATAGTAGTCCTAGACTTTCAATTTCTCATTGAGTTACATGCTAATTTCACCCCGAAATTTCCATGGAAGGAGTGATTTTGAAACTTTACACACAGCAAGATAAGGGGTTCAGAAATTATGCCTGTGGTGTGAAAATATCAAGAAAAATTTATTTCTATTGGATTTAATTTGAATTTTACAATGCTATAGCAAATGGGGTGGACTACTATTTTGTTTCGCACGCTTCGCAGTGTGCAGGCCTTGATGGAGTGGGCATTGCTATGAAGCTGCCCAGCAAGCTTGAGCCATGCCCAGCCAAGCCCATGCGCTGCAGCAGCGCCGCCACACTTGGACCCCGCAAAACTTTACTCTGGCCCATGAAATCTCTGGTCATACTTCACGGAGGTCTATAAGAGTCTCTGGTTAGAGTTAACACTAACCTTATCTTTGAATTCAACAGATTATTTCAACAACATGGTTTACAACAACATCTACACCCGTGCCTACGGACTTTACCATCACCGCTTCGATTACGGACACAACAACTGTTCCCACAACAACCTTTCCCCTGGTCACAGGCCCTCCTCCCTCAGGGCCCCCTCCCTCAGGGCCCCCACCCTCAGGGCCCCCTCCCTCAGGGCCCCCTCCCTCAGGACCCCCTCCCTCAGGGCCCCCTAATGGAGGAGGCCACGGTGAAAACAAGAGGGAGTGCAAGTGTCGCGAGCTTCAGGCAATCGCCGCCTACACCGCCGAGTGCGCTGCGAACGCCGCCGAAGAATCTGCGAAGGCTCAGAAACGCGCCGCCTTCGCCCTGAAGGAACTGTCCCTGACTGAGAAGGACATCGCCTCCGCTCTGCCCCGAGACATCAAGGACATGGTGGAGACGGCTCTAGGATTTGAGGACGACCTTGAGGACGCCCTGGAGGAGGCACAGAAGGCCAACGACAAGGCCAATGAAGAGATGGACAAGGCTTACCACGCTGCCAGGGAGGCCTTTGAGGCTTGTCTCAAGGAGAATAATCATGGGGGAGGTCATGGGGGATTTTCAGTTCCACCTCCCGTTTGATTCCTTGGATAGGGTAGCCCTATACCAAAAGCTACTAAAGTAAGAATAAACTGATTTGATCTCCTTTATTAAAATTAAGATTTTCCTCAACCCCCTGTTGTAATCACCACTATACACACCGTGCCTTTTTAAAGGATATTAATCATAAAATATTACTGTTTAATTATTGTCAGTATCAAAATTTAAAATTGGAAACAGGGTTAATTTATAGTAAAAATTGAAAACAACCTTAATTTTTCACTCGATTTTTTTTTCTCGATTTCACTACTTTTTCATTGATTATATTTACAAAAATTTTATCACAATTGTTTTGTAATTTCTTGCAAAAATGTGTTATTGATCTCTACATTTTAGAAAACAATTTATTCGCTGTGATATTTATATTTTTTAAATGTAAACTACTTGCAATTGGTTAATTTTTATTGATTTATAAATTCCTATTCACCTGGCCAAACTAAAGTAATTTGATGCCAATTTTGTGTAAAAAATAAAATTTTGAAACAAAAAAATTATGTTTTACTTATTATTAATTGACATTTTATTGTATTTAATTATAGTATAAACAAAAATGTTGTTTAAAAAAATTGCATGATATGTGTTATGACAGAAATAAACACATTGTAAATTAATTTTATTTATGAGACTGATTCCAGTATGTATATTAAGATAGTTATTATAAATTCAGATCATCCATGTTCCTCTTGTAATTTTGCAAGAAGGGAAACTATCTTATATCTTATTCTTATTATCTAATGATTCGCCAGATTATGTAAAAACTACTAACATTATAAGGTACGTTGATGATATTAGTGCCACAGCTATTGCAGATTAAGAACAGGAGCTTATCCATAAGGCTAAAATTACAGTTCAACACAATAATTAAATAATTTGTTAATTAATTAATTGATTAATTAATTACAGTTCCTGGGAAGAAAATAATTGACCAATTTCAAATATTGAGAAGACTGTTTTTAAACAATTTTATAAAAAAAAAAAAAAAAAAAAAAACTGTGCTTGATAAAAATTGTTTGATTATACTAACATTATACAATCCAATTTCAAGAGTTTGCATTAGTGTGAATTTTTAAGGTTTATATAATAAAACGAGTCATTAGGCTGGAGTTTACACATCTCTTATAAAATTAACTGAGCAAATTTCATTCTTCAATTAAAAATCATGTATTACAAAGATTTTGCTATAATTTATAAATTATGCATTTTTGTTTAGTCGCACTTTTCTTATACTTTAAGTTTCAAGTGAGTGCGCCTCCCGATGCTCATTTGTGTCACTAAGATCCATCTTGCACTTGAAAATGAAGTATTTTTTTAATTATTTTCCGGATATCAATGACTGAAAAATGAAAATATCTAAATATTCAAGTATCCACTTTATTTTTCAGTTTGAATCGAAATTTTGTTAGGAAATTCTCCCTAAAAAGTTTTCCTCTTTTAGTGAAAATAGAAATTCAATTTTTTTACATAGGTATAGATAGGACGGTGGAAACATTGAAATATCAGCTAACTGAAGAAAAATCTTTAATAAAATTATATGAGTATGAATTATGTATTATGAAAAAAAATCACAGGTGTATTTTTCTGCTTGGAAACCCATTTTGATTGCAATGAGATTAATAAAAACTACATCCACATTACTAAATTTAGAACTATACTTAATTCCAACGTCTTCTGCTCGTTGTTAATAAACAAAGTATTGTTGTTTAATGTCTGTTGCGTGAAAGGAAAAACATGGGACGGTTGTTGATTTACATGCTAACTTATGGAAAATGACCGTTAATTATGAAGTTGACACCGTTGCCTAGCGCCAACAATGCCATTACGTTCTCTGCTCTGGTGGCAAAATTAGGTACTACCTCGTCCCATGTTTAACAATGAAAAAGGCTTCATGTGACAGACATTATAAACAATGGTTTGTTACAACCATTGTGCGAGTAGAAGACTTTGCTTGATTCAATCAATATTTTCATGATTAACATAATAATATATATAGACTGATGAGAGTTTATTAATTTGAAATAGTATACAAGTTAACCCTGACTAAGAGTACTAAGAGGCTCAGTAGGGTGCAGTGGAGTATCAACGTCAGTTTTTTTTATTGCAGAAATGGATAGAGGGTGCAAAGTTATCGTGTGCTACTCTGATTTTTGTCAGATTTTTCACAGACCTGGAACTATTTTTAAAAAGGACTTTAAATAATTTTTTAAAAATACTTTCAGGGCTATAAAAATCTGAAAAAAATCAGGGTAGCATAACTTTGCATCTTCTATCAATTTTTGCAATAAAAAAAATTGAGGTCGATACTACATTCGGCAAAATTACCACCCACAGTTGGAATTATTGGGACTCCGATCTAGTTAAAGTTCACTCTCTATATTCACATGTTAATTCAACTTGATACAACTGTACGTCCCATTTGAGACCAGTTACAAGGGGAGTATTTACTAGGCTACCAAGTTCAAATAACATTGGAAATAGCGAAATAGGCATGAATATTGAACTGGAAAGCTAACTGTACCCTTGAGTCGGGGATATTTCATGATTTTATGCATGCACAAAAAAATAACCAAGTTTACTTCCTAAAAATTTTAACTTTTCAATATCTCAAAACTTGCAAAACATTTTTTTTATTGTAAAATATACCACGTATGTAAAATAAAAAAAAAATGTCCCAAAAAATTATATTTTCAATAACAACTTAAGTGCACTTTTTAACTATCAGAAAACATAAATCACACGATATTTTGTTTGTTTCACTTCCTCTACTGCTATCTTGAATTTCCTGACTTCCGGTTCCACTCCATTTACCTCAATATTACTTATAAAGAGAGACGAACAACAACTTTTGACCACTCTTAAACTCAACATGGTCACAATTGATCTCAAAGTCATTCTCGCTCTTGCTTGCCTACTGGCTGTAATTGGTAAATATGAACCATTTTTTTGTAATATATTATGTGTAGAGGCTTCAATGTCAGCGGTTTGTGGTGTTATCACTTATCCCACCTATTGTGGTGTCTTATCCTAATTTATGTAAAAAAAATCAAAATTTATTATTTTAGTACTTTTTAGAGGGTAAAAGTTAAATTTTAATTTTTAGATTTCAATAATTTCTAGGAGAATATATTTAATTTTTTTATCATCGTAGCTTATGGAACAAATTTTCACGCCTGGGAATACTTGAAGCTTCTATATCCTACACTTATACTTTTTCATTATATTAAAAAGAAATATATTGATTAATAAATATATAATGGCTTTAACCTTTAACCTAATTCAATAAAAAACAAGTTTTAAAAATTTCGTTAAACGTAATACAAAAACTCTATTCCCTTTTCACCAAATTTGTTGATACATGAAAAGTAGAGTATATCTACCTCTAAAATTTTACAGCAAAAATAGATAGATGGTGCAAAGTTATGCCAATCTGATTTTTTTCAAATCTTTTAGATGCTGGAGAGTATTGATAAAATGTTTTGCCGAGGTCGGGTTTGAACGAATGCCTCTTTTAGGTTTTATCCATTTATTAGGAAAGGCGTTAAGAAGCGTAACTTTCTCTGTACTTTCAATATTTTTTTATAATAGTTGTCGCACTCTAAAAATCAGAAAAAAATTGAAATAGCATATTTTTTGCACCCTCTATCTAACGAGATGTGATGTTAGCAAGTACTATTCCTTGATGCGCGCCGTGGTTATGTTGCTTCTCTGTCGACCAATCAGAATGAGTAAATTAAAAAAAAACTTTCCCGCCTTTTTTAACAGCCAATCAGAAAAGAGCTCCTTTTAAATCCTTGGATGTAATTGGTCTAGAGAATGTACAAGGAGTACTTGTTAAAAACGATGCAGCTTACTTTGCCTCTATCTATTTCTGCAATAAAAAATTTTGAGCTCGATATTCCACTAAGTAAAGAGATTTATTCTGATTATTATTTTAGGAGAAAGTCATGGAAAAGATCATGGTGAAGACAAGAAGGAGTGCAAGTGTCGCGAGCTTCAGGCAATCGCCGCCTACACCGCCGAGTGCGCTGCGAACGCCGCCGAAGAATCTGCGAAGGCTCAGAAACGCGCCGCCTTCGCCCTGAAGGAACTGTCCTTGACTGAGAAGGACATCGCCTCCGCTCTGCCCCGAGACATCAAGGACATGGTGGAGACGGCTCTAGGATTTGAGGACGACCTTGAGGACGCCCTGGAGGAGGCACAGAAGGCCAACGACAAGGCCAATGAAGAGATGGACAAGGCTTACCACGCTGCCAGGGAGGCCTTTGAGGCTTGTCTCAAGGAGAATAATCATGGGGGTGGAAAAATACCTACTACTAAAATACCTGTTACAGCTTGTCCAAGTACTGCTCAGCCCTGTGTTTCTAGTACCAACGAACCCCCACCTCCCAGTACTTATGTACCCCCACCTCCCAGTTTTTATGTACCCCCACCTCCAGTACAAATGTACCAGTAACATCCAGTACAAATGTACCAGTAACATCCAGTACAGATACACCTCCAATTCCCATTCCCACTGTACCCAAGTACTGATGTATATACCGACAGTACCAAATACTGATGTAGTATCCACTACCGATGTGCCCATTTGTTCACCTCTATACCTTGATTATTGGTTAACTCTTAAGCACTATCCACCAATGTACCAATAATTATCAGCATTAAGATGGATTTACGCGAGCGATTTCCAGCCTGCGACGAGACGCAAATAATACGCACTTGATGTAACATCCATTGGCGGCCATATTTGGTGTTTAAGAGAAAAAAAAACATCGTAATTAATGTGATATTAGGTGAATTCGCTCACCGTGTAGAATTTTACAGCTCGTACGTCAAAGCACGCCTCATCGCCGTTGTCGCTCATGAAAATCCACCTTAAAGGTGGATTTTCATGAGCGACAACGGCGATGCGGCGCGATTTGACGTAAAAGCTGCGAAATCCTATACAGCGGCGAATTCGCCGGTAATCGCGTAAATTACGATGCTCTTTTTCTTTTAATCGCCCAATATGGCCGCCAATGGACATTACAGCAAGTGCGCTTTATTCGCGTCGCGTCGCAGGCTGGAAATCGCCCATGAAAATCCACCTTATACAGTCCTATTTGTATTATTTATTTATTGGTGTTTATTTTATTGACAACTTTGAAAAAATATAAAAATATTGGCAAATATTAATGTTCTTTGTTTTTTCCATAAACACCCAATAAAGAACCTGAACACTAGAGGTCACAAAAATAGTATATTTTTAAGAAAATAGTGACCTAAAAAGTCACTTATTTTTTACAAAATAGTCTCTCAAATAGTCAAATACTACACTTTGAGAGTTTCTTGAAAATTAAACCAACCTATATAATGGGTCAACAACAGTTATTTGAAAATGCAATGGGTTGTTTCTAGGGCCGTACAAATAAATTAATTTTACTTGTAACTCGAAAATTGCCACTGAAGCAATAGCTTGCGCCATGTACGTGAAGTGAGCCCCCCCACTTTCAGCACTAATTCCAAATTTAAGTGAAGTAATAGGTGCTCAATTAGTGCTTATTAGTGCCGTAAGACAAACATCAGCCCCCCTGTAAACACATGTTCAAATCCAATTTGAATTATGGGGGGCTCACTTCACGGCAGCCCCCCCACTTACAGCACTAATTCCAATTTTGGGTGCAATAATTAGTGCTCGATTAGTGCTAATTAGTGCCGTAAGAAGTTTTGCTCCAGCTCAATATCTTCATTTTCGAAAAAAATCAGAAAAATGGGGGGCTCACTTCACGGCAGCCCCCCCACTTGCAGCACTAATTCCAATTTAAGGTGCAATAATTAGTGCTCGATTAGTGCTAATTAGTGCCGTAAGAAGTTTTGCTTCAGCTCAATATCTTCATATTCAAAAAAAATCGGAAAAATGGGGGGCTCACTTCACGGCAGCCCCCCCACTTGCAGCACTAATTCCAATTTTGGGTGCAATAATTAGTGCTCAATTAGTGCTAATTAGTGCCGTAAGAAGTTTTGCTCCAGCTCAACATCTTCATTTTCAAATAAAATTGGAAAAATGGGGGGCTCACTTCACGGTAGCCCCCCCACTTGCAGCACTAATTCCAATTTTAGGTGCAATAATTAGTGCTCGATTAGTGCTAATTAGTGCCGTAAGAAGTTTTGCTCCAGCTCAAAATCTTCATTTTCAAATAAAATTCAAACACATGAAGGCTGCACCCCCCTCCCCCCCAAACTTGCAAGTTTTGCCGCAAGAATTGCAAAATGAAATGGAATAAAAAGTGCTCAATTAGTGCTATATAATCCCACAATTTCATTTATTTTAACTCGTAAATTATATGCATTAATTCATGGGACAATGTATCATGGTGGGAGGGAAATTCAAATCTATATTTGTTTCATGGAAAATGAATTGAATGCTGCAGCAATAAGTTCATTCAACATTTCTTTTGACATTGTCGAAGCATTAAATTTATAAAGTCTCTCCAATTAAAGTTATGTAAATGATGAAGGTAGAGATAACACCGATCAGCTGTTCGACGTAGTCCCCTTTGATTAACATGTAAACCTTAGCAAATTCACAAAATGTCTTAAATTTTTTTAAGAGGCAGATAAGAATTCCTAAAAGACGTAGGAAAAGATTCAAAACAATTTAATTAGCCGATTTTTTTAAATTAAGGTTTTATATAGTTTGTCTCTCAATGGGAAAGCCCTATATCCTAAAAATTAAAAAAATTAATTATAAAATAATCGGCTAGTTTGATTGTTTCGAAATTTTTTCTTCGGCTTTTAGGCACTCTCTGCGTCTCAAAAAAATTTCAGAATTTTTGTCAATTTACTAAGGTTTACATGTTAATCAAAGTGGACTACGTCGAACAGTTGATCGGTGATATCTGTAACTTAATTGAAAAAAAAATTAGTAAATTTTAAATGCTTAATTTTTTTTTTTTTTAATTTCCAATATAAAAATAAAATATACCAAAAAAATGTAGGGAAAATTTTAAAACAATTGATCGTTAAGAATTTTTTATATTAATTTTTTAAATGTCCAGTATAGAGCTTTCCCATTGGAGTCCTAAACTAATAAATTAATATTAAAAAAAAATCAGATCCAGCGATCGTTTTGACATTTTTTCTAAATTTTTTTGGTGCCAAGAATTATCTCTAAAAAAAATTCAGAATTATCATGAGGCTGCTAAGGTTTACATGTTAACCAACAGGGAATAAAACAATCTATGTTTCGTGTTATCTTACCCTTAAGTATATATAAATAAAGAAATAAAGAAGGAGGAGAAGAAGAAAAAGAAGAAGGAGGAGGAGCGGGAGGAAAAAAAACATTAAAAAACAAAACAAAAAATAGTTCAGTATATAATTGTGATGAAATATTTTTCTAATCAACTGTATAGAGATGGAAAAATTAAAATAAATAAATAAATAAATAAATAAATAAATAAATAAATAAATAAATAAATAAATAAATAAATAAATAAATAAATAAATAAATAAATAAATAAATAAATAAATAAATAAATAAATAAATAAATAAATAAATAAATAAATAAATAAATAAATAAATAAATAAATAAATAAATAAATAAATAAATAAATAAATAAATAAATAAATAAGGGAGATGAAGATTAAAAAATATTATACTGGGTTTACTAATTTTACTGCCCTATTTTGAGTATTTTGGTAATAGTCTCAGTAATAAAGTTCTATACTTCCAGACAAACATTATTACAGTTATTTAATATATATGTTGGCACCAAAGCCCGAAAAAATGCGCACATGTAGGTGTGGCTCTAGCGATTTGAGCAAAGTCCGATATTAACAAATATTTCGGGCTTAAATTTGCTCATTTAAATTTGATCATTTCTAGAAGTACTCAAATCAAAAAAAGCAAACCCCGACGAGAAGTTTTATTTCGGTGTTTACTCATTTAAATTTGATCATTTCTAAAAGTGCTCACATCGAAAAAAGCAAAACCCGACGAGAAGTTTTATTTCGGGGTTTACTCATTTAAATTTGATCATTTCTAGAAGTGCTCAACACGAAAAAAGCCAACCCCAACTAGAAGTTTTATTTCGGGCTTTGCTCACTGTTTTGATTATTTCTAGAAGTGCTCAAAGCAAAATGAAAAATAATAATTAATTGTGCCGTATTATAGCAATAAATAATAAAACAATAAAATAATATAAATTTAATAATATTTTAATTATATCACTTTTTTAAATAATTGATAAAATACAAATTTAACATTAATAGCGTGTATACTGCAGTATATAGTTTTTTTTTTTTTTTTTTTTTTTTATTATTAAAACTTTTCTTTCTGTATTATTCAAGTCATATTGAAAAAATACCATTTTGTCACACTGATGTGAGAGACACTTTTAATTTTTTTTCATTTTTTATAATTTAAGGCTATGATTACAATTATACTCTGGCAATGAAATCCAGGTTGCAGATGAACAATTTCTAAGTTCAGACGACTTACCATACATGACAAAGAAAAGAGTCTATCAGATCAGCATGCAGCAGCATTAGCAAATTCAAAGCAAGGTTTTGTGTTTTGCAACTGCAAGAAAGAGGTGTCAATCTAAAACATGTTGTGCAAAGAAAAAAAATTAGATGAATTTTAAAATGCCCTGAAAATAATTTTTTTTTTTTTTGGTAGGTTTGGTACTATCTTGAGGAGCTCTTTGCTCCTTAGCAAGTTCTAAAAATTAAGATAAAATGGTTTTATAATATATCAGCTGTAAAAAATTATTTAAATTAACTAACATACAATATATTAATATAAAAAGTGTGACAAAACAGTATTTCTCAGTATGACTTGAATAATTGAGAAAGAAATGTTTTAATAAAAAAATAATATATATACGCGCTATGCTAAACTGTTAAATTTGTATTTTTGTCAATTAATTAAAAAATTTATGTAATTAAAATGTTATTAAATTCACAATATTTTATTGTTTCATTATTTATTACAAATTATTACTATAATACGGCACAATTTCTAATTGTTATTTTTCATTTTGCTTTGAGCACTTCTAGAAATGATCAAAACAGTGAGCGAAGTCAGAAATAAAACTTCCTGTCGGGTTTTACTTTTTTTGATTTGAGCAAATTTTTTTCGGGCTTTGGTGCCAACATATATATTAAATAACTGTAATAATGTTTGTCTGGAATTATAGAACTTTATTACTGAGACTAACTACCAAAATACGCAAAATAAGACAGTAAAATTAGTAAACCCAGTATAATATTTTATAATCTTCACATCCCTTATTTATTTATTTATTTATTTATTTATTTATTTATTTATTTATTTATTTATTTATTTATTTATTTATTTACTTATTTATTTATTTATTTATTTATTTATTTATTTATTTATTTATTTATTTATTTATTTATTTATTTATTTATTTATTTATTTATTTATTTATTTATTTATTTATTTATTTATTTATTTAACTAATTTTTGTTTTGTTTTTTAATGTTTTTTCCTCCCGCTCCTCCTCCTCCTTCTTCTTTTTCTTCTTCTTCTCCTCCTTCTTTATTTCTTTCTTTATTTCTTTCTTTATTTATATATACTTAAGGGTAAGATAACACGAAACATAGATTGTTTTAGTCCCATTTGGTTAACATGTAAACCTTAGCAGCCTCATGATAATTCTGAATTTTTTTTAGAGATAATTCTTGGCACCAAAAAAATTTAGAAAAAATGTCAAAACGATCGCTGGATCTGATTTTTTTTTAATATTAATTTATTAGTTTAGGACTCCAATGGGAAAGCTCTATACTGGACATTTAAAAAATTAATATAAAAAATTCTTAACGATCAATTGTTTTAAAATTTTCCCTACATTTTTTTGGTATATTTTATTTTTATATTGGAAATTAAAAAAAAAAAAAAAATTAAGCATTTAAAATTTACTAATTTTTTTTTCAATTAAGTTACAGATATCACCGATCAACTGTTCGACGTAGTCCACTTTGATTAACATGTAAACCTTAGTAAATTGACAAAAATTCTGAAATTTTTTTGAGAGGCAGAGAGTGCCTAAAAGCCGAAGAAAAAATTTCGAAACAATCAAACTAGCCGATTATTTTATAATTAATTTTTTTAATTTTTAGGATATAGGGCTTTCCCATTGAGAGACAAACTATATAAAACCTTAATTTAAAAAAATCGGCTAATTAAATTGTTTTGAATCTTTTCCTATGTCTTTTAGGAATTCTTATCTGCCTCTTAAAAAAATTTCAGACATTTTGTGAATTTGCTAAGGTTTACATGTTAATCAAAGGGGACTACGTCGAACAGCTGATCGGTGTTATCTCTACCTTCATCATTTACATAACTTTAATTGGAGAGACTTTATAAATTTAATGCTTCGACAATGTCAAAAGAAATGTTGAATGAACTTATTGCTGCAGCATTCAATTCATTTTCCATGAAACAAATATAGATTTGAATTTCCCTCCCACCATGATACATTGTCCCATGAATTAATGCATATAATTTACGAGTTAAAATAAATGAAATTGTGGGATTATATAGCTCTAATTGAGCACTTTTTATTCCATTTCATTTTGGAATTCTTGCGGCAAAACTTGCAAGTTTGGGGGGAAGGGGGGTGCAGCCTTCATGTGTTTGAATTTTATTTGAAAATGAAGATTTTGAGCTGGAGCAAAACTTCTTACGGCACTAATTAGCACTAATCGAGCACTAATTATTGCACCTAAAATTGGAATTAGTGCTGCAAGTGGGGGGGCTGCCGTGAAGTGAGCCCCCCATTTTTCTGATTTTTTTCGAAAATGAAGATATTGAGCTGGAGCAAAACTTCTTACGGCACTAATTAGCACTAATTGAGCACTAATTTTTGCACCCAAAATTGGAATTAGTGCTGTAAGTGGGGGGGCTGCCGTGAAGTGAGCCCCCCATAATTCAAATTGGATTTGAACATGTGTTTACAGGGGGGCTGATGTTTGTCTTACGGCACTAATTAGCACTAATTGAGCACCTATTACTTCACTTAAATTTGGAATTAGTGCTGAAAGTGGGGGGGCTCACTTCACGTACATGCTTGCGCCTTCATTCATTTTAACGGGATGTTATTTTTTATTATTTTTTTTTTCTTTTAGAATTTAATTTTGTAGGGCACTCTTGCAGTGGCCATCTCGCACAGTACGTGTATTTTAGTGTATAGGCTCCTGGTTTATAGGAAGATAAAATGTAATGTTTTAAGAATTTACGCATGAAAACGACATGCAAAAAAACTGAAAAGTCTCAAAATAGTCAAATTCTTTCTTCGTAAAATATATAAAAATAGTCACAAATAGTCTCTTTTTTTTTAATTCAGTTACGTTAGATCTGTGGACATCTGCAATTAAAAAAAAAAAAAAAATACAAAATTGAAAAATGTAGAAAGACTTTATTTGCGACCTAAATAAAATCATAATTTTAACTGTTCAAATAATAAAATATAATAAAGCTAAATATTTAAATGTTAAAAACTCAAAGAAATATTAACAATTAATATGACAAGAGTACAGTATAAGTATAATACAGAATTTAATAATAAAGTACACAACGTTGGATTTTTTTTTTATTTTTTTTTTTCATAAAGAAATTGTAGTACAATTTGGAGTGAATTTGGCACAGCACAAACGCTACCCCTGCATAACTTTCCTATATAATATGAGCATCATGATAAAAAGAGAAGCAGATTTGTAATTTTGGGGGTGGTAAGAAGAGCACCCAGTCTAGCCATCACAAAAAGATCCCCACACCTCCATAGACCGCGTGGCAACGTCCACAAACTGAGCAGGAGTAACGTTCGTGGTGTCCAGAGATACATTTCCTTACATCAATTTACATAAATTTCATATTTCATATAAATTACCAGAAAGTATTGTTCCAATGTTAAATGAAGTATCGACCTCATTTTTTTTATTGCAGAAATGGATAGAGGGTGCAAAGTTATGCTACCCTGATTTTTTTCAGATTTTTTACAGATCGGGAACTATTTTTAAAAAATAATTAAAAGTCCTTTTTGTGACGTCATGAGGCGGCAAGTCCTATCTTTTTGTTAAGAAGCGGCGTCTCGTGACGTCATGAAAAGGACTTTCAATAATTTTTTAAAAATAGTTCCCGGGCTGTAAAAAATCTGAAAAAAAATCAAGGTAGCATAACTTTACACCCTCTACCCATTTCTGTAATAAAAAAAAAAAAATGAGGTCGGTACTCCATTGATTTTAATATGTTTATGGACAATTACAAATTATGTATGTGTCTTGGTATTTATATGTTCTTGTGTTTCGTTTATTAGTTATAGAAAGAAAAGTATCTTGACTTGATCAATGTTTGTCTATGTACAACCAAATGCGCAAAAAAAAAAAAAAAAAAAAAAATACATTATATTTTATTTATATTCTGAGACGAAGAATTATTCCTGCAAAAAAAATTTTATGTAATTTTTCCATTGTTTCTTTTACAAAAATGTAATAATAAAATGTACCGGAAATTATTGTCTGTACTTGTTATCGTGTTTTTTTTCTTACTTGGTTCCACTTCATTTTCCTCATTGTTGGACGTCAGACACGAACCTCAACAGCAATGAACTGTATGGACATCAATTAACTAAATATTGAACAATCCAGTCACACCATGGAAACATTCTTAAATAATTGTATTTTTTATTAAAAAAAATTTTTTTTTAATCATTGTAAAAAAAAAAAAAAAAAAACAAAAAAAAAACACATGACACTGAATTCCTACTATTTTAATTTTTTCTTCAATGGCTCCATCACCAAATTTTTTGAATATATCATGTTTTTGTTTTTGTTTTTTTTTTTTAAATAGAGCTATTTATTCTTTACAAAAAAAAATAAAAATTTTGATAATAGAGGCTTTATAATAAAATTTTATGTAAAATTATGTATGTAATTATGTATGCTTTATGTAAAATTTTCTCCATAAGCCACACCATGTTAGAAAATTTGGATTTTTTGTCAGTAACTATGGGCGCGATTCACGAAGCAGTTAAAACAGGTTTCTAATTACGTTTAGCTTAACCACGTTTAACTATACCTGTTTTACGTGTTAAACCACCCTAGTTAAACGTGGTTAAGCTAAACGTGGTTAAGCTAAACGTGGTTAAGCTAAACGTGGTTAGAAACCTGGCTAACTCCTTTGTGAATCGCGCCCAATATTAAAGCTATTAATTTGAAACCATCTCTTACCCCCCGCCTATTTAGGAATCTTCTGATAATGAATCAAGAACTTATTTCCCTTTAAAAAAATTTTGTAATGCCAAAAATACAAAAGCAATTTCAATATTTTTTTTTACATTGGTTTTGATCATTGGATGCGAATTCTTATTCACATCCTTGGAAATATGAAGATTGCCGTTTTAATTTATTCATGATTTATATGGTGACCAAATGTAAGCAACATGAAAAAAAAAACTAAATTATTAATTTATTTCTTTTTCGATGATAGTGAAATAATAAAAAAATTAATATAGATAAAAGGAAAAACAATTTTGATTGTTACAAAAAACAAATTTAATAATATTTTTATTACTACTTTTTTAATTTTATTTATTGATATTTACATATAATCAAAATCACAATGCAGAACAGTTAACAAATTATGCTGATAATAATGGGTTAGGAATGAATATTACAAATGAAATAATTGCACCAAGATAAAATACTGAGTATTTTATTCATCTTCAATAACTTCTCATACTGCTGTATCATCCACCATGATACAAGGAAGACTAGATGTAAGGATGGGACACGAAGCTGCTGCCCCCACACGGAACATCTAGGAACAAGTGACGGCAGATGACGATTGCTCTTTTGGAGCTGCAAGGTGTGTTCAAAAACCTTGCTTGAAGTTACACTTAATGGTTTACGAACAAACCTTTTGGCTTCAAAAGAGCGACTGTCATCACTTATTCCTGGCTAGTCCTTGTAGGGGTAGTAGCTCCGTATCTCATCCATACCTCTAGCATCCTTGCCAAGGTAGAGACACATTAATGTCCTCCATGTTGCTCCTTCTTGCACTCCTTGAGGGCCCTCCCCGACGCTTTGAGTGCCTCCGCGATCTTCTCGCTCGCCTCCTCGGTCAAATCCTCCGCCACCTTCACTGCGTCCTTCACATCGTCCTCGGAGTACAAAGTTTCCACGAGGGCGGCGCTGATGTCGTCTGGAAGAGACACAGCCACTCCCTTCTCCATCACTGATAGTTCTCGCAGTGCGTAAGCGGCGCGACTTTGAGCCTTGGCTGAGATTTCTGAAGCTTTGGCAGCGCACTCAGCGGCAGCAGCGGCGATTGCTTGAAGCTCGCGACACTTGCATGGAGCTTCCTCAGGTGTCTGTGAGAATGACGAAGATCGATCAATCACTTGCATTAAATATTGTCTTGTATATATGTGGTTAGAGCATCGTGAGTTATGTATGTATTGTCAATTTTAACCCTATAACACCTTTAAAATTGTTGTGCTGTGCCGTCATTCACTTATACGTTCACATGACACTGTTTAATACGTAACCGTTGACGACGGATAATGTTATTCCTATGATATATATAATCAATTAATCCATATTAATACGAATCAGCTGATCGACGCAGTCCCATTTGATTAATATGCATTGTAAACCTTAGAAACCTCATAACAATTCTGATTTTTTTAGAGACAGTCCTTAGCACCAAGAAGTTGCAGAAAATTTTTCAAAACAATCGGAAGAGCCGATTTTCTTAAATTAAGTGTTTAATTTTTCTGTGCTTTCCCATGGAGTTTGTCCGATTGTTTTGAAATTTTATCTGCAAATTGTTGGTGCTAAGGACTGTCTCTCAATAAAAAAAAAAAAAAAAAAATCAGAATTATTATGAGGTTTTGCAAAGGTTTGCATGTTAATTAAGTGGGACTATGTTGATCAGCTGATTCGTGTTATCTTACCCTTAAACAGCATTATATAAACGTGGTGATTGTCATACAAATATTTAACATACAAGCATAGGAAAAGATGTTGCATGACTATGACGTCACAGCGTCTCTCCCCTCAATTGATTTGTTGTGAAAATGTCAAAAAAATTGGTGACAATATTACTCGATCAAGGTGCTTTTTATAACCATACAAGCTGATTTTAATTATACAACTTTTTTAAATTGATGTTTTTTTTTTTCTATTTTAATTAATTAAAATAACCATACGTACCCTAATTGACGCTGCTACTTTGCTGCCATTGCATACACCTGTAGGCATTAGTTTAATATTAGCATTTGAATTAAAATCATCTATATAACTCATGTTATTATTATAGTATTCACTATAATGGACAACGTGCATTGCATTCAACGATTTTTTTTTCATATTTCGATAGAGGACCCTCTAGTTGAAAAATTACGTCTTCAACTCACCCTTTACACGTCTAAACCTAATCTTTTTACCTCTAAAACAAATCTTCTTCGCTCAAAGTGAGGATAAATGAAGACAATATTTATAACATTTTAAATACAAAATAGGTAAAAAGTCGTAATCTCGTCTTTTTTCCTCTAAAATGGTGCAAAATAGGAAGAAATTAGACAAGAGATAGCTTAATAACAAATAAACGATTAAATTTATTTCAACTCGGAAGCCTGCTTTTCTCTCCATTAACATTAATCTCTAATTAATCTCACATTTTCAAAAGCAGGATGGTCCAAAATTACTAATGATAAATAAGGAAATTGATCCATAATTACCAATAGCAGCAAGCAGACAGGTGACAGCAAGGACGAGTTTGAGAGCAGCCATGGTTTGTTTGAAAGTGTTTACCTTGCAATGTCTTTTATAACCGTCCCACATTTCAAGAGAAATGAAGTGGAACCGAATATAAGGGGCTATGATAACAAGCATGTTCGTGTTATGATATTTACACCTCGGGGCATTACTAACGTTCCAGAGTTGAAATAAATTTCATGTTTTATTCGCTGTCAAGCTCTCTTCGTCTAATTCCTTCCTATTTTGTACCATTTTAGAGTGGGAAAAAAAAAAACGAAATTATGTTTTCTGTCCTCTTATTGAGCAAAAAATGTTAAAAATATTATCTTCATTTCATCCTCATTTTGAGCTAAGAGGAAATAAGATGTGTTTTTTTAGGTAAAAAGATTAGGTTTAGACGTTTAAAGACGTAATTTTTCAACTATAGGGAAATTGAAATTGAACAAAATAAATAAAATAAAAAAATAATAATAAAATAAATGTAGGAGAATTCCCCATTGGGGAATTCTCCTGAATTCCCCATTGGGGAATTCTCCTACATTTATTTTATTTTTTTTTCAGATGCTCTATGCCTTGAAACTAAATGTCCCAAAACAAAAAAGTTTCAATTTTCAAAATTGGAGACAAGGGAATTTTTTAAAAATCTTCCTTCTTTTGAATTTAGCGCCAAAACGTGACGTAGAAACTGCTTAGCAGGCGAAATTTTCCTGCAATAAATTTATATTTTCGATTATCACTCTTAAAGTAAACTGATATTAGAGACAGAACTATTGATACTAGGGTAGAAAAACCCGCTGATTTTAATCGTGTTACTAAAATTTATAGCCAATGACTCCTTGACCCTCAAACTATGATATCAGGCAGTTTTTGTGTCTTATCTAGGGAGTTTCTACGTCACAATTTTCAGGTTTGCGCGCGGGTTGCATACTTTGCCCCTATTCTAATAATCCCTTCAGAGTCCCCAAATTTGAGTTAAAAAAGTTGAAACTTAAGTCAAACTTATTGTTAATATGTAACCTATCATAATATAGTAGATAAATTAAAATTTAAGTTGTAAGAGAATTCCCCATTGTCCCAGTGAATTCTCTAATAAAAATGTGTCAAACATATTACCGTATTTAGCAATATGGTTATTTTAGAAAGTCACTGGGAATTTTCTTTCATCTGAATTTATTTGTCGTAAAAATTATACAGTTAACAGAGAGGTGAACAAAATAGTTTTTTTTACCGAAGTGTTGGCGAGCATTAAATTTTTATATATCCTGTCTATGCGGATGTTTTTTCTTAACTAAAATAATTTGTAAGCAAAAGAATTTAATTTATAAGATTTTTCTTACTTTTTCCAGTTTCATTAGCGTAGTGATTATCAAATTAATGCTATACATTATTTTATAGCATTGAAAACGTTTCACTTCTCTATTTTATTAAATTACCAATAAAACTCATATAGTTAGCTTCCCTAGATGAAAAATTACGTCTTCAACTCATCCTCTACACGTCTAAACCTAATCTTTTTACTTCTTATAATATTTCATCATCGCTCGAAGAGGGGATAAATTTAATACAATATTTCTAACATATTATATGCTTAAGAAAAAGAAAAATACGCAATCTGGTCTTTTTCCCTCTTTTTTGCTTTAAAATGGTGCGAAATAGTTGGGAAATTAGACGAAGAAAGAGCTTAATAGCGAAAAAGAGATGAAATTTATTTCTACTCGGGTTTGTTCTACTCGTATAACATGAAATTTGAAATATTTATTTGATCATTATTATTTATTTATTCATTGTACATTCAGCCTCAAGGGCTGAGGCTATTTAGGGAATTTAATCCCTCTTTAGCCATAGAATTTTACATAGTTAATGAAAATATTTGTTATTTGAATACATGAATTATAATATTATTTGATCATTTAGCAATATATTATTATACAGTGATTGATTAAACACAATACAAAAATATATCATGTCACATTTATTTCATACTTATGTAAGTGAAATAAATAAGAATAAATTGTCATTTCTTACAATTAATACTGCACTGAGTACTGCATTGTTGATTATGCTAGAAAAGTATATAATTATTAATGTTTAGGGACAGGCACATTTTTAGTACTAAATTACCTAAAAAATATAGCCATGAACTCTTTAAATATAATTTATATTATTGTACATTAAAATACTTGTTTCATCTAATGGACAACATACATGAAAAAAATTTATTGTAGAAATGAATAGAGGGCACCAAATTATGCTACTCTGAATTTTTTCAGATTTTTTTGAGACCCGGAACAATTTTTAAATAATTATTGAAAAATCTGTATGTTAAGTTGGCACCCCTGAATCCTTAATAAACATGATAGGACCGAGACGCCTATTGACGCGTCCAGGGGGCGTGACCGCACTTTCAATAATTATTTAAAAATAGTTCTGGGTTTCAAAAAAATCTGAAAAAATTCAGAGTAGCATAATTTGGTATCCTCTATTCATTTCTGCAATAAAAAAATTTCAAATATGTTGTCCATTATAACATAAAAACATGCATTTTAATTTATTTATTATGGTCACAAATATTTTATATTTCATTGTAAAGGTATGACAGTTATGTGCTATTTTTGTGTACTATGATTGTTTTGTTTTTGTTATTCTCTTAATTGACATGATCTAAGTTCGTCTATGTACAACCAAAACGATCGATTAAAGAATGGACAACATATATGAAATTTTTTTATTGCAGAAATGAATAGAGGGTACCAAATTATACTACTCTGATTTTTTTTTTCAGATTTTTTTGAAACACAGAACTATTTTTAAATAATTAATGAAAGTGCGGCCACACCCGCTGAAGGCGTCAATAGATGTCTCGGTACTATCCTTTTTATTAAAGATTCAGGGGTGCCAATTTAACTTACATAACTTTCAATAATTATTTAAAAATAGTTCTGTGTTTCAAAAAAATCTGAAAAAATTCAGAGTAGCATAATTTGGTACCCTCTATTCATTTCTGCAATTAAAAAATTTTCATTTAGGTTGTCCATTTGAATATAAATTTTTGTCCTCAATGAACTTCCCCAAATTCAGTGTTATTCCCGGATGGTTGGTAACCCTGCAGTCAGAGCGCAGACTCGCAGTGTGAAATCCCGGGCAGACAGCCAGAAGAACGAGCTTCGCTGCGTCTACGTTGTCAATATAGATAGAGGGTGAGTCACGTGATAGGAGGTGACGTCATTACACGGAGAAATGTAGGATACGTAAACCTAATCAATATATCTGAGTTGAAATAAGTTTCATCTTTTATTCGTTGTCAAGCTCTCTCCTTGTATTTTTGTAACATAAAATGTTAGAAATAGGATTTTCATTTCAAAATGTGTTTTTGAAGTTAAAAAACCTAGTAGGATTAGGTTTAGACGTGTAAAGGATAAATTAAAGATTTTTTTTTTAAATAGCTTAATAAATATAAATAGAATATTCCTCTATTAGAGTATAATAGAGTATAGGGACATATAAGAAAAAAAAAACTGTGCTTTAGAATTTAGAAAACTAAAGTTTTTAAAAATTAATTTCAATAAATTCAGTATTCTGAAAGAAACGAAAAAAAAAAATAAAAATAAAGTAAGTAATTTTAATACTACAATCAAATTAAACTGAAATTATAAAATAAATATGCGAACTTGGAATCAGATAGAAAAAAAATACAATAAAAATAATGTAATTTGTTTTTTATAAATATTTATATTTATTTTTAAATGAAATTTATAAATTAATTTTTTTGTTAAAAAAAATCATATTGTGTATTGAAAGACATCATTTTGTTTCAACTCGCCTTCACGTTAGGCAATTTGTTCAGCGTACAAGTTCAGCGGGTTGCATAACCTTAAAGGCGTAATAACGTAATGCTCCATAAAAAGTGTCGGTGATATATTATACAAGTGTATGCAATTAATAAAGACAATCAATGTCATAAAAAACAATTAAACTCTTTAATTTTTTCTTTAATTTGAATAAAGAACAAATTACAATTCTATTCTATGATGTAGTGGTTAGTACGCTTGGCTCTGGTCCGAGAGGTCCCCGGTTCAATACCCGAACATGGCAGATTTTTCGCGACTTGGGATGGGTGTGACTGATTACTAGATGATGGAGTTGATAGGAGGAAGGCAGCTTACGGCTGTCTATACTCTGCTACCCTGCAGTATTGCACTACCACTGCAGGCTGCACAGATCTGGTAGTAGGAGCCCAGAAGTGTGTAGGAAAGGGTTCTGGGAGCCTGGTAAGCCCCAGCATGGTTGCAAGATAACTCTTACACACAAGGTTAAATACCTGGCCACACCCGAAAGGGTAAAATGGCGTCAAGGATATTAACTTTAACAATTTATAAGAAAAAACACTAGATATTTTTTAACGTCATGAAAAAAATATAATGGTTAACTGGCGTAAGAATGGAACTTGAAAATTTCAAAACAAGAAAATAATACTGAGTTTACCTTTTTTATGACATCGCAGGTAGCACAATTTTTAGAATGTTAAAGGATACTAAAACACAAATACAATAATTAGCATTAAATAACTTAAGGTTCTTGTAAAAAAACTCACCATATCAAATTTTAAATATATTTACATTATTAAATTTACACACCTGATTTGAAATATATTTCATCTTTTTTTATTCGCTCTCTCCTAATTCCCTCCTATTTTACACCATTTTGGAGGAAAAAATATAAAAAATTAAGATGAGATTGCGTATTTTTTCCAGTTCTTGAGCATAAAATGTTAGATATTGTCTCCATTTCATCACCACATCCAGCAAAGAGGAAATAAGGTGTAAAAAGATTATGTTTGGACGTGTAAAAAGGATGAGTGTAAAGCCGGATTCAGATGGCGACAACGGCGATGCGACGCGATTTTGTCACACAAGCTGTGAAATCCTATGCGGCGAGCGAATTCGCCAGGTTGCGGCAGCGAAATCGCGTTAATTGCGATGCTCTTTTTTTTTAATCGCCAAATATGGCTGCCAATGGATGTCAGCATGTCACAACAAGTGTGCATTATTCGCGTCACGTCGCATGATAAAAATCGCCATGTGAATCAGCCTTAAGGGCATTGGGTGTAGCACCGATAGTTGGCAACACTGACGTATCTTCACCATGTTAATTTTTGATCATTGCTCCTCGGAGTAATTTTTATGCTAGAGCCAAGCTGATTTCTGTAGTATCAAGATAATTAGTAGCCCAAGTGAACAATTTGGCTAAATAAAGCCTGATTTAAAGAAAAGTATTTTTTAGTAATTTTTTAAATTTACATGCATATTTCTAAAATAAAAAAAAAATACTTTTCTTTAAATCAGGCTTTATTTAGCCAAATTGTGCACTTGGGCTACTAATTATCTTGATACTACAGCAATCAGCTTAGCTCTAGCATAAAAATTACTCCGAGGAGCAATTATCAAAAATTAACATGGTGAAGATACGTCAGTGTTGCCAACTACCGGTGCTACACCCAATGCCCATAAGACGTAATTTTTCAACTAGGACACCACATCAAACTTAAAATATTTACACAATCTTACTGATTGTAGTAATCCATGAAGAAAATAAGAAGGAGATAAATCACAATTAAGCAACGCCAATGCGTCGACGAATGTAATCGCTACAGCGCCATGCGGCAAATCTGGAACTATTTTAGGCTCTAGCGGCGTTGTCATCCGCTTTGCTGTGTCTTAACAAAAAAATTAACCACGCTTAAACTGTTGATCCTAAAATTCTTAAAAAAAATACTAGTTTATAAACAAATTCTTCATTTATTAGAAATTCAAGTTCGTTTCGTTCTAAAATGAAATATTACCTGCGATATTTGCCTCCAAATATGACAATGTTTTTCTTACGAGGAGTCGAGCCTAAATTAGTTCCGAAAAGCGCCACGGCCGTTACACTTTTTGTCGCAACCGACACAACGTTAATACTTTCTGCTTCCTTTTTCTTCCATGTAGTTATCAAATCCAACTTCAAAACATTTTTTTTTTTTTCAGTGTACAAAAATATAAAATGACGTAATATATACGCAACGTGGGTAACGATATAAAGTGAAGTTTGCAACGAAATTGGAACGCAGAGGAACTTAATATAAATCAGCTGTCAGGAAGAAGGAAGAGAGAGAGAAAGAGCTGATATCGTATAGTAGTATGATACGGACAGTGTGTCAGGATGGACATGTGTTGATACCAGTGTTCAAATCAAGGAACTGTTCCTAATGCTTAAACTACTCTTACTTACATTAACTCAATATGGGGTGTGGAAGAAGCAAGTTGCAGAGTATATATCCAAGAAAAGCATCGGCTAAAAATAAAGAGACGCGTAAGTAAAAATAAACATTTTTTTTTAATGCGTTTTTAAATAGTTTTAATTACATATTTGATTTATTATTTTAATAATATTTTTTGTCAATACTGACTTTTGAAATTCGTAATATATTACATGCTTTTAATAAATTATTTCTTTTAATTTTAATATAATTAATTCTTTATAAGTATTTAATTATTACTTTATTTTAGGTTGAGATTAATAAACGAATGTTTTACAATTAAAAAAATATATTAAAAAAATTATCATATTTGAATATCAAAAGTTGGAACTAATTTATTTAATTAAAAACGTTTTAATTAACGTTTTATAACATTTTATTAATTATATATATATCATTATCAATATATAAGTGTACTGTATGATAAATTGATGATGAAATTTAATGTTATTTTTTTGGAATTATTTGTGAAATTATATTAGTAATAACTCTTTTTTATTTCCGATGATATAACTATTTATTTTTAAAGTTTCTGTCAATATTATATCTTGGAATTACTATGAAGTAGTCGAATGTTATTCTCGACATGTATATAATATAAAATCTGTTTTAATGAATAGAATGAGTTACAAATATATCATGTCAATAAAAATTAGGAAACTGAAGCATATAATTCAGAAAATAAGTGATAAATTTGAAAGTTACATTATCCAATATTTAGTTTTATTATAATATGCTAAACTTAATTAAAATACGTACTTGAAAAACATATTGATTGATCGAATTTATAAATAACATCAATTAGTTCGATTTTTCATTACACTATATACTACATTGATATTACAATCACTGATGCTAGGAATTTTTCAACTTAAAAACTTTTACTATTTCTGAATAGCAATTATATTTTATATTTTTCTTATATTTAATTAAAGTCGATATTCACTATAAAACCTATATTACACAAACACGATACAATGGAGTATTGTCCTCAATTTTTTTATTGCAGAAATGGATAGAGGGTGAGAAGTTATGCTACCCTGATTTTTTTCAGATTTTTTAGAGACTGGGAAGTATTTTTAAAAAATTATTGAAAGTCCTTTTTGTGACGTCACGCAGCGTTAAGTCCTATCTTTTTCTTAAAGAGCGGCGTCTCGTGATGTCACAAAAAGCACTTTCAATAATTTTTTAAAAATACTTTCCGGGCTCTAAAAAATCTGAAAAAAATCAGGGTAGCATAACTTTGCACCCTCTATATCCATTTCTGCAATAAAAAAATTGAGGTGAATACTCCATTTTTCTGATTATTGATGTATACAATTTTTCCTTGCAAGAAAATTTCATCTCCATACAAACAAATGGAGATTAAGTTTTCTTGTAAGGAAAAATTGTATCGTGTAATACCGGCTTTTAAGAGAAAACAATTTTATAACACAACTAAATATTAGATAATGCCATGGATAAATTTACAGTACAGTTTCACTTTATAGTGAGGACTTTTTAAGATTCAGCATGTATTTATTAAATGAACTAATTAAAGCTTATTTTCAGTACATCCTAGTTGAAAAATTACGTCTTCAACTCATCCTTTACATTTCTAAACCTAATCTTTTTACCTCAAAAGCACATCTTATTTCTTCCTCGATCAAAATGAGGATGAAACGAAGACAATATTTTTAACATTTTATGCTCAAGAAGAGGAAAAAATACGTAATCTCGTATTTCTCTCTCTTTTTTCGTCTAGAGTGGTGAAAAAAATAGGGAATTAGACGAGGAGAAAGCTTCCATAAAAGGTGAAATTTATTTCAACTCAAGACAGTACTACATATTTCAGACGCAATTTTCTAAAAAAACAAATATATTTTTTTAACCTCTTAATTTCAAACCTAGGCAAAACAAAATAGAAGATAAATTTTCTATATGAGGTAGTGTGCAATACCCTATTAGTACAAAAATACTATTCTAATTATTTAATTAATATATTTTTCCTCTAATATTATCTAATATAGTATAATATGTAATACTGTATGTACATATATATCATATATATATATATATTATTTCAGGGTCAATTTTCAATTTAATAAACTAAACATTTTTTAATCTACTCTTAATTTCAATTCTAGATTCAATAAAAATGAGTGTGAAAATTCCTATGACTGTACGATGCCTCATTAAATTACAATTAAGAATCTAATTTTTGAATTAATCTAATTTTTTTTTTCTAATGAAAAGTGTAACAATACGATATTTTCCAGCGAAAATTTTCTATATAAAACAATAAAAAAGAACTAAAAGACATGACAAAATCAAACGAGACAATTTCTCTGAGAGATAGTGTACAATTCTCCCCACACAGCACTGCACTCCAGCTAACAAGATATTAATTATGTACATGCACTCATTAGCTGACATTTGCAGCCTTTTGTTAGACCGCAAGCAAAGGGCGGGAACATGAAACCTTTTGTGAGTTATATAAAAGAAAAGTTGCAACAAGTTGGCTTTTGTATAATAAATTGTTCAAATTTTTATTTTTATACATAATGGAATAAAGAGTCGTCTATTTTTTTTTATAAATATATATTATAAAGGGTATGAGTCTATTAGTATTATATATATAAAAGGCATACAAAAAAAATCAATATATTGCGCAGAACTTTTGAAAACCTCTTATATTATTTATTTTTTAACTTTGTAGCAAACACTTAGTTTATTATAAAATTATTGCTATTGTATAAAAAATTATGTTTCTTTTAAAAATTTAACTACAATATGTTTATAACCTAGTTGAAAAATTACGTCTTCAACTCGTCCTTAACACATCTCATCTGCCTGAAAAACCCATCTTATTTTTTTTTTTTTTCGCTCAAATTGAGGATGAAATGAAATGGAGTATTGGCCTCAATTTTTTTTATTGCAGAAATGGATAGAGGGTGAAAAGTTATGCTACCCTGATTTTTTTCAGATTTTTTAGAGCCCGGGAAGTATTTTTAAAAAATTATTGAAAGTCCTTTTTGTGACGTCACGCGGCTTTAAGTCCTATCTTTTTCTTAAGGAGCGACGTCTCGTGACGTCACAAAAAAAACTTTCAATAATTTTTTAAAAATACTTCCCAGGCTCTAAAAAATCTGAAAAAAATCATGGTAACATAACTTTGCACCCTCTATCCATTTCTGCAATAAAAAAATTTGAGGTCAATACTCCATTATTGTTTATTATTTCTAACATTTTATAAGCTCATCGGAAGAGAAAAAATATGTATTCTCGTATTTTTTCGTCTAAAATGGTGCAAAATAAGAGGAAATTAAAGGAGGAGAGAGCTTAATAGTAAATAAAGGTGAAATTTATTTCAATTCGGGTATTTATTATTTTTTTTTACTTTACACACTTTAAGCGAGGAGGAAATTAGATGAAGAAATACGTAATAATATTAGGTTATAGATGTTTATAAAATGAGTTGAAGACGTAATATTTCAACTAAGGCATTTACAATTATAACGTGTTCTGTTTATATTTTAAAACTAGGAAATAAAATAAGTACAACTCAAATTCTCAGAATCAGTACCAATATAATTCCAACATAATCCCCAGTAATAATAATCTCAACGAATCCATTATAGCATTATCAAATGAGGAACATCATTGTTTGTTTATACTCAATAACTTGCCATCCAGATGTATTGAAGTTATTATCTCCCAGCTTATCCTTATCAATATTTGGTAACCTTCATATGAATAGCCATGGAATTATTGACTTATGTACACTTCTGGATACTATGAACGTTACCCCTGCTGTTTGTGGACGTTACCACGCAGTCTGCAACTTTTTTTTGCATGGGTTTTCTTCTTACCTTCCTAAAATTACAAATCTCTTTGTATTTTGAAGCTGCAGAAATCATGTAGAGGTACCGTTCGTTATGTCCACTTATTCTAAAGTTAAATCTCCACATGTATCTCTCATTATATTTTTATAATATATAGAACATAATTTCTCTTATGGGCTCTAATTATAATTCTTTAAAGAGGCAAATTCTGCTGGTTTGACTGTAGCAAAGTAAACATCGTTATTTGAAATAATCTTATAACCTCACATTCGTTATTCATTATTATTTTCCAACGGTAAAGGGGAAAAAAATCTGATTAAAAGTTAAAATGGCAATCTTTCGTTATATAATTTTTCTTAAAAAATAGCTCTTTTTCTCACGCATAAAAATCATTTTAGAAAAGTTCAAAGCTACAATTTTTAAATAAAAACTACATTTTTAAGAAAATTTATTTTTTTAAAAATTAATTACGAATAAGTGTTTTGTAAATTCAAAAACAAAAACAACTACATCCTTTGCATTATATGTCTGATTTTTTTTAATAATACCATTACGCAAATATTTTTTTGGAAAATAGTATGAAATCAAAATGCTATATTTTCAGTGATGAAGTATGTTGTGATAAACAAATGGAAAGCATATTTCAGTTTAAAATCTTTGCCATAAAGAATTCTATACTAATTGGTGTAAGTTTTTATATTATAATTATAAAAAAATTAAAATATTTAGACTGAATTTCAAACTTAATAAATATCTAATTAATAACAAAAAAAAAACAAAGAAATATATATACGGAAAATGCATGTAATTAATTAATGTCCTTCTGAATAAAAACGTCCAACCTGGCTATATCCTTAGTTCAACTCATCCTCTACACGTCTAAACCTAATCTTTTTACATATTTTTATTTCAAAAACACATATTTTATTTCTTCCTCGCTCAAAATGAGATAAAATGAATACAATATTTCTAACATTTTATGCTTAAGAAGAGGAAAGAAGACGTAATCTCGTCTTTTTCCCTCTTTGTTCCTCTAAAATGATGCAAAATAAGAAGGAATTAGACGAGGAGAGAGCTTAATAGCGAATAAAATATTTATAAATTTATTTCAGCTCGGAATGACATAAATTTCATATTTGTATATAACTGTCAAAAGCATCTAATAAAGTGTAAATATTAGTAAACGTTAGTAAAAATTAAAGACAAAAATTCATTAATATAATCCTTTCGATTAAAAATATTCGGCAATACTTTAGCATTACCTAATTGGACATTTTTATTCGTTGCACTGTATTTTAAAATATGGGAAAACAAGAAGCTAAGTGAGGAAGGATATTACACAGACAAAATTTACACGATATATAAATAAACAATATCAACTTCCTTTCTCTCCGTTAGCTTCCTTGTTTATAGTCTTATCTGTGTGTGATAATATCCTTTCAAAAAATATGACATAACACTATGATATCAAGAAATGACTGGACAAAATGCACATGGACTTTTATGCATGAATTGAATCAATCAATGGGAAATTTTTATGTTAACGTGTGATTGAAAGTAAAATTTCCATTAATTATGTTAATAATTATATTTTAAAATATTAACTTGAAGTTTTTGAAATGAAATAATCTTTATTTAGCTTTCGCTATTCAGTACAAATATAATATATAATAAAGTATTGACCTCAATTTTTTTTATTGCAGAAATGGATAGAGCGTGCAAAGTTATGCTATCCTGATTTTTTTTAGAGCCCGGGAACTATTTTTAAAAAATTATTGAAATTTATTTTTGTGACGTCACGAGACGCCGCTCCTTAACAAAAAGATAGGACTTGCCGCCGCGTGACGTCACAAAAAGGACATTCAATAATTTTTTAAAAATAGTTCCCGGGCTCAAAAAAAAAAAAAAAAAAAATATGAAAAAAATCAGGGGAGCATAACTTTGCACGCTCTATCCATTTCTGCAATAAAAAAATTTGAGGTCGATACTACATTACAGTTCTTTGTTCTAATCGCTATGTACTATGTAGTGATGATGCAAAAAATGTCATGGAGTATCATGAACAATTTTTCTGCTTATATTAAAGAGTTGGTATAATATGATGCTCAATATTATAATAATTAATGCAGCATATAAAATACATTACTGGAAAATATTTTATTCTGAATAAAATTTATGAATGCTTTTAATACTAAGGCATATTATCATAATAATGCACCTTACACAAGAAATCTAATAACACTCTTCGCCTAGTAAAATTTCCCAAATGCGATCTTGTTAATCAACATGTCCGGTAATCACATGATGTTTATCAAGGTGGCAAGTGAGAAATTCTCCAAGGCAACGAGTGTACATTACATGTTTTTTTTTTAAATTTAAAATTTTAGAAATCCAAGCAGTACATTTTTTTGGCTTGCATCGATTTTTCAAGGCCTTAATAAAACCAGGGAACACTCCGAAGCTGCTGGTTGCAAACCGGAGTTTTAGTCAATCAAAGCGCCGAATCCAATCCAATCAAGTCGTAAGCCGAAACTGAAAAGCTCGTATTTAACCTTTTAGAGGGGTCGCACACAGACTTTTATTTCTACAATCATACGTTTCTCATTTAGAACCGGTTCTAAATTTGTAATCATACGAAAGCATACGATACGAAGCGTGTGCACGCGCACACCTGATCGTATAGGTTCTTATTTTTTTATCATACGTTGCGAAATCATGCAATTCTGTCTGTGACCAGCCTTACGGATATAATTTCCATTGAACTACATACAACTGAAATATACTCTCTTTTCGGTTCCCAGAAATAATATTCGAACGAGGTCTCATACGGTACATCCCTCTCCACTTCAAGTGCTTCTCTAACCTCCAATTTACATAGCTGACATCATTACCTGCCGTTCTACCTGCCGCAGCCGACCTCTTAAAGCTGATGTGCCGATTACAATAGTCATGTTAACCTCATAAACAAATAATAAAGTACAGTGTTTATTACGTTTTTTTTATCAAACCACAATTACATAACTAATTGTATTTACTAATTACTTACTAAGTTTGAAACCCCGAACCTTCCGAAACCCTAACTTAACGTTTCGTGAGCTTTTCAGGAACGAAGGCGGCCACGGCCTTGCAAACCATCCCGGGATTTACCTGCCACTGAGGGAAACGTGGAAACCTCAGCCAGGATGGACGCTACAGCTTTTGTCAAGGAACCGGAAGTGCAAAGGACTGCAATTCTAGAGATGTATTATATTATACTTCCAAAGCCAGGGGAACCACATGGTGGAAAAGTGCAACAATTTACCCCTGGGTGGGGAACGCGTTTTTTCTTTTTTTTTTAAATGGTCACTCATCCAACTACTAACCACGCTCAGCGTTGCTTAACTTCGGTGATCTGACGATACCATGTCAAGTGCACTGCGCCACACCTCCAAAATATAGAACAACTAAAGATTTATTGGGGACATAATTATCCTTTTTATTAAGGATCTAGGGGTGCCAACTTAATTTACAAAACTTCCAATAATTTTTTAAATATAGTTCCGGGACTCAAAAAAATCTGAAGAAATTCAGAGTAGCATAATTTGGTACCCTCTATTCATTTCTGTGATAAAATTTTTAATGCAGGTTGTCGATTAAAACACCATGTGTTGATTTTTTATTGTAAACAATAAACCAAAACCAAAAAGTTTCAGTTTCAGATTAAAAGGTTTTATTATCAATAAAACATTACATTTTTCACAATGTGGCTAGGATACAATTAAGTATCAAAACACTCTTTATACCCTATTTAAATAAAATAAAAGCAATTAATACTCTTCAAATTACATTTTGAATATTTGAAATACACAAGAATATTAAAATAATAAAAAAATTACAAAATTTGTACTATAAAATTGAAAAAAAAAAAAAAAAAGCAATGAATATAAAACTATAATTGTAAGATTACAAATTTATTCTTATATTGTGTAAAATAGTTCAGTCTTTCAAACCAGTCTTACTTTATTTCTTTTGCTAATCAAAATGTAATTGTTATTAAACATAAAAAGTAATTGGTAAACATGTTACCTTGAGGTTAGGCATCCTGTTCAGCGTCAAAGTAGAGAGGGTTGCATAGGTAACAGGGGTCTGTTTGGGCTGGCACTTTAACCATGATTCTTTATCTATTTTGAATATTTTCATGTGAACATACATAGGAAATGTCATTTAGGAATTCTTATGATACAAAATTTGATGTTTTCTTATAACATTTAATTAGTATGTTGCAATTTATATGCGTGTATTCTAAAGTGTTGTAAATATAATTATTTCAATGCTTGCATTATTCTGTAAATTGATATTTTTATTTACATATCGGGACATTACGAACTTTACTTACCTAAAGCTGCTAACAAAAGGCATATATTTTATTTTGGGGGGAAAGGTAAAACAAGTGCTCTCATTTACACTTTATTTATCATAAAGGTGTATATAATAATACACTTTTTTTTTTTTTTTTTTTTTGGTCACTTATTTTACAATCAACCAAGGTTATACACAATAACCTTATTGGTTGAAGATATTTACATGAAAAATATGTTTCTTCAAGACCTAGAATAATTAGAACACTAGAAGATTGAATCTTATTTATGATTTCAAACTAAAACAAAAATGAAATAAAAGTTGACTGATTGACAGATAATTGTTTTCAAATTCTTTCACAAGACACTTAAATACAATTTTTTTTTATCCTTTAATTATCAAGTTGAAGATTTTTTTTTTTTTTTTTTTTTTTTTTTTTTTTTTTTTAAAGAAAGTACATTATTTTCTGTAATTTAAAGTAAATTTTATCCAAAATTAAACCTCATTCTCTAATACAATATTATATGTCCTATATAAATTTGAACATGATATTAGAAACAAAGACAAACAATATAACACATCTTCATTGATTTCCATCACCTGAAACAAAGTGACTTTAGTATTGCTGTACTCTCAATATATAAGTATTATTATTTATTTTAAATTATTTTCAATTCTTGTATTAAAAATATTACTTATTTTACGTGTTATATATTAGGCCTGTTCGTAAACCCTGCTCCGTGTACACTTTCTACACCCAATCGACCTTATATCGCATGTACATAAGGTCGATTGGGTGCAGAAAGTGTACACCGAGCAGGGTTTACGAACAGGCCTAATATATGTTTCTGAACTATAAATTACATTATAGATGTAATCTAGTATCATATTTATTTCCTAAGTGCCTTATTTTTTTATTTATTTTTTTTTTAAGTAAAAAAAGACTGAAGTTTAAAATCATTTCAATTCAAAAACATTGAACTACATTTTATACTATTAGAAAATACTCTACATATTTGATTTAATTGAAGAAAATCAATTTAGTAACAGTTTTAAGGATTCACTTGATATCACTTATAATTTAGAATTTTTCCCCTGATATGCAAATATGTATAATATGATTTCATATGACAAGATGGTACTAGTCGCTCCGTTGGCTTCACTACAGTTAATCCAGTTAGAGAGCTTGCTACGCTTGGCTACCACAGGGAAGCCAATAATAACTCGTAGCACGATACTATACTTTATACATTCTACTGATATTATGTTAACATGTAAAATAAAAAAAATTCTACATACTCTAATTTTTTAATCAGTTATATTTTATATTAGTTAATATATGAATAATGGACAACTTACATGAAATTTTTTATTGCAAAAATGAAAAGAGGGTATCAAATTATGTCACTCTGAATTTTTTCAGATTTTTTGCAGTCCCGGAACTATTTTTAAATAATTATTGAATGTCCTGTAATTTAAGTAGGCACCCCTTAATCCTTAATAAAAAGGATAGGACCGAGACGCCTATTGACGCCTCCAGGGGGCGTGGTTGCACTTTCAATAATTTTTTAAAGACAAAAGAATCTGAAAAAATTCAGAGTAGCATAATTTGGTACCCTCTATTCATTTCTGCAGTAAAAAAAAAAAATCATGTAGGTTGTCCATTATGTACCCGAGTCGAAATAAATTTCAACTTTTATTCGTTATTCCTAGTCTAATTCCCTCCTATTTTGGACCATTTTAGAGGAAAAAGACGAGATTACGTCTTTTTTCCGATTCTTGGGCATAAAATGTTAGAAATATTCTTTTTTTAATGATCCTCATTTTTAACGAGGAAGAAATAATATGTGTTTTAGAGGTAAAAATATTAAGTTGAGACGTGTAAAAAGATGAGTTTAAGACGTAATTTTTCAACTAGGGATGTTTTTAAGTCAAACAAGACTTGATTTAAGAATGAGTTGAAGATGAAAAATTTAATTTCCTACTTTTCTTCTCAGAGATCCCATTCTTCTGTCCTAGACGTTACATTGTTACAAACAATAATGAAATTTGACTCTGCTACATTGTTAGGCGCATTAACTTGTCCTCAGAGACAATATCAAATTCTTTCCCGCTGCCTTAATTTGATTTCCTTGTAACAATCCTGAATTCAACTCAATTATTTTTTACCAGTAATTTAATATCCTATAATTTTTTACCTTTTTAGAAAAATTTTAACATTAATTTCTTAAATATATTTAATTTATTCAATTAATTTTTTTTTTTTCAAATATTGAATAATTTTTGAAAATTATTAATTGAACTTCAATTTAATAATTGAACAAAAATAATTTTTGTTCAATTATTAAGTTTTTCATTACTTTTGAAATCTTGAAGTGAATTTTACTACTTGTATTTTGCACCGGTAACATAAGATTATTAAATTAATCTTTGCCGGACAATAATTTGTATCTTATGAAATTATAATAAAAAAAAAAAAAAAAAAAAAATTATATTTTAATAATTTTGTTGCAATAATATATGAAAACCGTAATCAACATATATATAAATTTAAATGAAAAAAAGTGCTGACTGTCTTATGTTTAAAAAAATTGTAAATAATATATGCTGTAGTTTAAAAATTACGTCTTCAACTCATCCTTTACACGTCTATCCCTAATCTTTTTACCTCTAAAATAAATCTTATTTCCTCTTCGCTCCAAGTCATGAGGCTGATGATGAAATGAAGACAATTTTTCTAACATTTTATGCTTAATAAGAGGAAAGAAGACGTAATCTCGTCTTTTCTCCTCTAAAATGGTGCGAAATAAGAGGAAATTAGACGAAAGGAGAAAGCTTAATAACGAATGAAAGATGAAATTTATTTTAACTCGGGGTAATTATAATAGCTACATGATAATCAAAGTATTATTAATTTGTATTACATTTATTTCTGGGGCCGTTTTTCTTTAACTTTGTAATTACAGTACAGTACATTGGCTTAAATTTGGTCCAGCATAACATTATGCCAATAATTCCAGTCCACGTAATTAATAATGATTTACCTTATATATCTTCTTTTTCATATACAGTAAATAATACTTAAATTTTAATTAAATATCTTAAATTTGTTCGCTGTTATATCAAATTGTAAATTACTTGCAAGAATGATACATTTATAATTTGATTTGTTAAATTTTATATATTTTTTTAATTTTTTTTTTCTAGAATTATAAATTTTGCTTCTAATCTGTTATTATTAATTTGTTATCTTTTAAATATTTATACATAAATACTGTTAAAAATCTTACAAAATCATAACAATTTCATAATTTATTTATAATTTTGTATTTTTTAAAAAACGTAGTCACAAAATTTTTTTCTTAATTTTAATATTTTTTAAATAAACTCAATTTCACATCTTATTTTCGCATCTTCGCAGTAACGAGTTATTAAACGTTATTGGCTTGTTCGAAAATAAAATCCATAATTCTGGAGAGTCAACATTCCTCAATCCAATCTCAGAGCTTGGAATTCGATATCGAAAAATAAATTAATATGATTTTCTACAGCTTTTATTTTAATACGTTTCAATCAAAATTCATGTCAGTTGCCAGCTAGAAAGAGACATAAGTCTATTTTTAACGAAATAAAATAATGGCATAAAGTTGAAATAAGTTTCAACTTTTAAGCTCTCTTATTGTCTTTTGTCCTATTTTACACCATTTTAGAGAGAAAAAGACGAGATTACGTCTTTATTCCTCTTCTTGAGCATAAAATATTAGAAATATTATCACCTTTTCGTCGTCCTTTTAAACAAAGTATAAGATATGTTTTAGAGGTAAAAAGATTAGGTTTAGACGTGTAAAGGATGAGTTGAAGACGTAATTTTTCAACTAGGGTAACTTTAAAATCTACAAGTTCATCACACCTCCATAGACTGCATGACAATGTTAACAAACAAAGCACACCTACTATCGGAATCAAAAATGTGTGCCCCTCTCCTTATGGAACTTGTATGCCATTCAGGGGTACACCTTTTTGAATCCGATAGTAGTTGCTGTGGGGTGTATACACATGATATAAGAATATGAACCTCAGTTGATTGAGATCTCAGAAACGTCCCCCTTAATATTAATGACACCTGCAAGGGATTAAAAGCTTCAAGAGAAGATTCAAGTGAGTGCGCCTCGCGATGCTCATTTGTGTCGTTAAGGTCCATCTTGCACTTGAAAATGAAGCAAAGTGATTTTTTAACTTTTCTCGGTTATAAATCAAGTAAAAAATCTAAATCTTGCATTATCTATTGTATTTTTTAGTTTGGACCAAAGTTCCGTAAAGGAATTTTCCCTGAAATTATTTTTCCTACTAAAAAAATGAATTCACGTTTGTTTGTTTTTTTACATAGATTTAGATAGGATGGTGGGAACACTAAAAAATCAGATGACTTGAAGCCTCTATAGGTGACATACAAAATTTATTTTAGCATTACTTCCCGGGCTCTAAAAAATATGAAAAAAAAATCAGTGCTATCATTTTGCAGTTTCTATTTATTTGTAATTTGGCTCAATATTAAAATTTAAAATTCTATTCAATTCCATCTCGAATAAGACATATTTTAAAAGGCCTGTTCGTAAACCCTGCTCGGTGTACACTTTCTACACCCAATCGATCTTATATCGCATGTACATAAGGTCGATTGGGTGCAGAAAGTGTACACCGAGCAGGGTTTACGAACAGGCCTAATAATGATTAATATAATTGCTGTGAAACGTATAAAGAAGCTTTAAAAACCTTTGAGTGACGCATTTTCTGTAAAACGAGAAGTGTAAAACGAGTCGAAAACATTTTTATATTTTTGCTTTTATCTTTCAAAGACGATGATAAGAAAAGTGCGCAAGGGATTTGTTAATGTTATAGTTTCTTCTTGCGGAGGATTGTGAAGTTTGGTGCAGAATATTATTATGAGAGCACTGCTGGAGAATTTGGTAGTAATTTCAGGGAGAGAGAGAGAGAGAGAGAGAGAGAGAGAGAGAGAGAGAGAGAGAGAGAGAGAGAGAGAGAGAGGAACAGAGAGAGAGAGAGAGAGAGAGAGAAAGAGATAGAGAGAAAGAGAGAGAGAGAGGAACAGAGAGAGAGAGAGAGAGAGAGAGAGAGAAAGAGAGAGAGGAACAGAGAGAGAGAGGAAGGGAGGGAGAGACGGAGAGACACAGATATTGAGGCAGAGGGAGAGAGAGAGAAAGAAAGTAAAAAAGAGAGAGGAGGAGGGCAACGCACGGAGGCTTGGCTGGGAAAGATGGGTCGATATTTGCAACTCCCAGACGAAAGTACATCCCCCAGCAAAACACCCCCACCTCCCCTGATTGTATTTACACCCCCACTAACATCCCTTAAACATTTCACACCAAGTCTAGCCGAGTCATGACATAAGCTTCTCTAAATTATTACATCAAGTTCGAAATCAGCTGCTCCCACAGATTATCGATAAGTACAGACCAGTTCACAATCTGGGGAAATCTTTACTTTAATATCATTATTATTAGCATTCCCGAGTTGAAATAAATTTTATCTTTTATTCGATATTAAGCTCTCCTCTCGTCTTTTGTCCTCTTGTTTTGCACCGTTTTAGAGGGGAAAAGAAGAGATTACGTATTTTTTCCTCTTATTGAACATAAAATGTTAGAAATATCGTCTTCTTTTCAATCCCACTTGAAAAATTACGTCTTCAACTCATCCTTTACACGTCTAAACCTAATCTTTTTACCACTAAAACACAACTTTTTTCCTCTTCACTCAAAGTGAGGATGAAATGAAGACAATATTTCTAACATTTGATGTTCAAAAAAAGGAAAAAAATACGTTATCCTCTAAAATTTTGCAAAATAAGAGAACAAAAGACGAGAAGAGAAGGAAAAATGAAATTTATTTCAACTCGGGTACCATATATAAGTTGTCAGTTATATTTTTGACGTTGGCACAATTAATAACATGTCAATTGATGCGACAATCGATGTTACTACGTCACGACCCCCGGCTATCTATAACCTGATGCCATTTGTAATGTGCGTGTTTGACGGTGGAGAGTTATATCGAGGTACACGGAGAGGAGTTTGATGACCGTCGAACGATTATTTACGGTGCAATATATATCTAATAATAAATAATAAATAAATAAATAGTATTTTTACTTAGCAAAAAAGCTAATACAGACATATCTACTATAGACACGTGTTCCAGGGTGAAAACATTTTCCCCATAAGATACCGCAAAATCAACTGATTTGAAGACTCTAAAATGGTTTCATTTTGTATGTATGTATTTTTTTAATCAAGCTCTAATTGGATACTTCTAATTACTAAGTTTGAAAACAAGAACCTTTCAGCTCCTCCGGAACGAGGGCGGTCATGTAATCCTTCCCAGTATTTGCCTGTGACTGAGGGAAACGTGGAAACTTTAGCCAGGATGGACGCTTAGGTTTTGTCAATGAACCGGAAGTGTAATGTTCTAAAGCCAGGAGAACCACGTAATGATTTATGATATCCTTGGGTGAAAAAATGTAATTTTTGTTGAAAATGGTCACCAATCAAAATACTTTCCACGTTCGGTGTTGCTTGACTTCAACGATCTGACGAGACCCGGTCAAAAGTAATGTGACACACCTCCCTGGCGTCCGATCAGGTAGTTATCCATATAGGGAGTTTTCTCAGTTTCCTGAATCAAATAAATTAACCAACATTTATGAGTCCTCTTTTCTAAAAAGGTTACTCCTTCAATAATTAAACAAACACAAAATATTTAAAAAAAAATTAAAGTATAAACAATAATTATTAAATTTTAGCAAAATATTTTCTCAGTGTACGAAAATAACAGACTGTTGATGATCGACTCTTGCATGACATACGTTCACTGTCCATTTGACAAATTATTTACCACACTGGTAGAATTGTACACTTAAGAACATCAAGAACGTTACTCGTAGTTTCTACTAAGAGACAAAAATTAGATATTTTCAACATTTTATAAAATTGATAACTATTTTATATGATATCTTTACATTTTTGTTTTCATATACTTTTTACTATACAAATATGCCCTCTCAAACTTAAAATAATATGATTTATATTCCTATCTATTATTAACTTTTCAACCTTAGTCTAGCATTGATAACATAAAATTATATTAAGATATAAAATACAGATTTTTATTAGGTAAATGAAGGATCGTCTTCATTTAAAATTTGATTTATGAATGAATTTGAGATAATACAAAAATTATGATGGGAATTTGGCCTTGGAATTTTTTCTCAAGGCCGTTTATATTTATTACTTTTTTGAAGATAATTTATTGAAACAATTTGGTATATCTAATTTATATCTGGTAATAAATTAAGTTTTTATTTAACAATGTAAAGCCATAATTATACGTTACAGTTTATTGTTCTATTCAAAAGCTCTATCGTCCATCTTGGCTGAGGTTTACACGTTTCCCTCAGTCGCAGGCAAATGCCGAGATGGATTACAAGGCTGTGGCCGCCTCTTTTTCCAATAAGTCCGCGAAACGTTCAAATTACTTTCGGAAGGTTCGGGGTTTCAAGCTTAATGAGTAATTAGTAAGTAGAAGTACCTAATTGCGCAATTAGGGTTTGTTAAGAAAATTAAACATCCTAGTTAACCACACCTCCCTAGACTGCGTGATAACAAAGTAGGAGTAAAAGTTTCATCATAACTATATACCAAATTAAAATAGTCTACCGAGATGAAATAAATTTCATCTTTTATTCGCTATTAAGCTCTCCTCTCGTCTTTTTTCCTCTTATTTTGCACCATTTTGGAGGAAAAAATACGAGATTAAGTCTTCTCTATTGATCATAAAATGTTAGAAATATCATCGGGCGCGATTCACAAAGCAGTTAGCCAGATTTCTACTAACCACGTTTAACGAGGTGGTTTAACACGTAAAACAGGTATATATTTAAACGTAGTTAAGCTAAACGTGGTTAGAAACCTAGCTAACTGTTTTTTGAATCGCACCCATCGTCTTTATTTCATCCTGAAGTTTAATACGTAATTTTTCAACTAGGGTTTCCACAATTTTAAGAATCAAAACACGCTCCCCAAAAAATGTGGCTTGGTAAATCCCCCTCGTATACGTAAATTTGACTACACCCACTTTGTGTCTAGGCCAAGTGTGTCGGGATATCGATTTTGTATCCACGTGCTCTGTCATTACATTTCGTTCGAGCCTCCACCGATACTAATTTAACGAGGAGCATTCTCTACCATCATAATTTAATGTCGAAACCATGTTATTATAGAGCGGTAGTTTTAATAAGGTACAGTCTGTTCTTTTGAATTATCATGTTTATCCGTATATTGCTAAAAGCTAAAAATGTAAAGTAATATCCCTAGTTGAAAAATTACGTGTTCAAATCATCCTTTACACATCTAAACCTAATCTTTTTACCTAAAAAACAAACCTTATTTTATTCTAACTTAAAGTGGAGATGAAATGGCAAAAATATTTACAATGTTTTATTAATATCAATATGGAGAAATATTACTTTTAATAATTAGAACAGTTGAAATATCTTGAATTGAAACAAATTTCAATTTCAATAATGTGTAATGCGAATCGGTCAATTTAGGTCTTACGTTTTGATTTTGGACCTTTTTTTCTGGAAAATCTTCGTAGCATACACCACTTTGAATAGTACTGTTATATGATTTTACCTCTATTATATATAATTTTTTATCAAACCCTATTGGGTATAACTTTTATTTACTAATTACATACTACTTTGAAACCCCGAACCTTCCGAAACCCTAACTTGAGCGTTTCGCGGACTCTTCCGGAACGGGGGCGGCCACGGCCTTGCAAAATCCATCCCGGCATTTGCCTGCGGCTGAGGGAAACGTGAAAACCTCAGCCAGGATGGACGCTACAGCTTTTTTCAATGAACCGGAAGTGCAATGGTCCAAAGCCAGGGGAACCACAGCTCTATTATAAAGATAGTTTAATTTAATTTCTTTTATTTTTTTAATTAATAATTTTCAAAATTAATCTATTATCGTTATCGTTTTGTGTTTATTAATCACTCCAGTTTAAACATCAATATATCTTTTTTTTTTAGCTTCTCAACTGAACCCTATTATAGGGTACCGGCCACAATTAAGTGACTGAATTTAACCTCCCGGCTCTTCTTAGACCCTACTTTTATTGGTCCCTTCCAAACCGGGACGGCCATGGCCTAAGCAATCCATCCCAGCATTCGATTGGTTGTAACTGAGGAAACCATGGAAACCTCAGTCAGGATGATCGGCAATTGATGGTGGATGCCATCAATCACCTCCCGGATGCACGAGTGGGTGTTCTTTAGCAACCGCCACTTGTGAAAAGTTTGGCGGTGCATGGCTGGGATCAAACTCACGACCATCTGATTTATTCAATGATGACATGACATGTTGATTTTTCTTTAATTTAAAACAATCATAAATAAAATGAAACTATAATAAATTAATTATTTAGAATTATAATATTTATATAACTTAAAAAAATAAAAGTAAACAATAATTTATGTTTTAACATTACATTTTGTACATAAAAGAGAAATAAATATTTATATTAAAATATTACCGAGAAATAAACGTCTTATTGTTATTTCGACTTTGTATTCGTAGTATTATATTTTTAAGTTAATTTGCTTTAAAGATACAATATGAATTAATTTTTAATCCAGTTGACGTACAGAATTTGATACTGCTGTATAATACGAGAGGAAATTCCAATGTATATTTGATTTAAGTTATAATTCTCATCACATGAAAATATAAAACAAAGTCGATTGCTATGAAAAAGTTGTTATAAAAAATTGCAAATTATGACAGGTAGAGATAACATCGAACAGCTGTTCGACGTTCTCCCCTTTGATTAACATGTAAACCTTAACAAATTCACAAAAATTCTGAAATTTTTTTGAGAGACAGATATTATAAGTGCCTAAAAGCCATAGAAAAAATTTCAAAACAATTTAACGAGCCGATTTTTTTAAATTAATTTTTTAATTTTCAGCATAGGGCTTTCCCATGGAGAGAAAAACTAAGAAATTAATTTAAAAAAATCGACTCGTTAAATTATTTTGAAACTTTTTCTATGGATTTTAGGCACTAATATCTGGCTCTCAAAAAAATTTCAGAATTTTTGTGAATTTGCTAAGGTTTACATGTTAATAAAAGGGGAGAACGTCGAACAGCTGTTCAACGTTATCTCTACCTTAAAGGATAAAATTGAAACACTGAAATAGAAATGATCGTGCCAGGCATACCGCAGAAACCCTAAATTTCCGAATATCATAAAATTATTAAAACTTTTTTTTTTCGACGGTACCACCCCGGGCGAGGAGTCAGGCCTCGCTCCGGCGAACGACGGTATTGCCCCGAGTGAGGAGTCAAGTCTTGTTTTGGTAAACAATAGTTTGCCTGAATCAGGACCACCCTTACCAGATCCTGTATGTTCTCTTGAATTGAATCAAGATATTATAGATCTGAACTCATTACATCCAAGACTCAAAGCTTTTTTACTAACGATTTTAGATAATAAATTCCAATTTACAAATGATCTATTAAAAAATGATGAAACCGCTGCTAAGAAAAGTGCAATTAATTCAGAAAAATCAATTAATGAAATTTCATCTGTTGTCTCACCATCCATTATTAGTAAAAATGATACTATTAATGATAATGTTTTGAGTTCAAATGTTGATAATTTTAATCTGGCATCTCAATTGAAATCCCCCATTAAAAATTCTCAGGAAGATACACAATCTTCCCCTGTGAGATCACGGCTCCGTGCCAGTACACTAAACAGTATCTCCACCAAATTGCCCAACAAAAAAAAAACTTAATGTTCAGGTTCACTCAGCCCCATGTAATATTAAAATTCTTCAGCTTAACTTACCAGGCCTAAAAAATAAATTACCAAAATTTGAGTATTTTCTTGAAATGGTTGATTGTGATATAATTATATTATGTGAACATGGGCTGAATGAATCTGAAATTATAACAATAAATTTTAAAAATTTTATGATAGTTTCATATTACTGTAGAGATATTCAAAAATGTGGGGGAGTAGTAATTCTATCTCGTAAAGGTTCAAATATAAATGATATTAAAATAAAATCCATTGAATCAGTTTTTGAATGCTGCATAGCGAAATTAGTAATTAACAATACAACAAACATTTATTTTGCTTCTATATATCGCCCACCTAATATATCTAGAGTGATGAAAAAAATTCAGAATTTTGACAACACAGAAAATAATATAAAACCATTCTTAAAAGAATTTGAAATGTTATGCAAAAAATTAATTAAATACTGTAAAAATAATGATGATTTTTTTATTATTGCGGGTGACGTAAATCTTAATTTATTTATTGATGATGCAAATGTAATTTTATATAAAGATATACTGGACTCATACAAGTTGGAAATTGTTAATAGTTCCGCTACTAGAGAAACAATGAAAACGGCTACTTTAATTGATCATATTATTAAAAGTACATCTGCTATTAATACTAATTATAAAACTGAAAAAACAACTCTGTCGGACCATAACTATACTATAGTCACAATAACATTAAATAACTCGAAGAACATTGATAAAATACAAGAAAAACAATTTTATTATAAACGAATATTTGACAAATGCAATTTAGATAATTTTCTGCTCCTATTAATTCGTGAAGAATGGAATGATTTATTAAATCCTGATCTCAATTCAAATGAGAGATGGTCAAAATTTCTTGAAATTTTTATTTATCATTTCAACGAGGCTTTTCCTGTTGTTAAAAGAAAAATTTCAAGTAACAAAAATAAACCTTCCTGGATACTCAATAACCCCCATCTTTACGAACAAGGGATTTCTTTAAAACGCTTACACTATGATGTAAAATTTACTGACCCAAATTTAGAGTCTACTTATAAAAAAGAAATGAAATCTTATAAACAAAATATGGCCACCGCTAAATTTAAAGAGAATGACCATGAAATAAAAGGAGCTAATAATAAAATTAAAGCTACGTGGAATATAATTAATAAAGAATGCAAAACAAAGAAAACAAATGTTAATAATAAGAATAATTATGAATTATGTATAAATAGTGTAACGATTACAGACCCCAAACTAATTTGCAATTTATTTAATAATTTTTTTGTCAAGACAATTGAAAATATAATAACAGAAAAATTTCCTTTTAATTATTCTAATACTTTAATTATTGTCGATTCTGATAAAAGTAAAACGAAATTAAATTTTAGTTCGATAGACCCGATTTATATTTTAAATCGAATGAAATCCCTTCCTAATAAGTATGCAGCTGGCCCAGACGAAATACCATATACTGTTGTAAAATATTGTGCTTCTGTTTTGTCTGTCCCTTTATCTAATTTAATTAACCATTCAATATCAGATGGTATATTTCCTGATTGTTTAAAGGATTCTAAGATTTATGCAACTCATAAAAAAGGCCCAACTTTCATTATTGATAATTACAGACCAATATCAAATACATCTGTTTTTGGCAAATTATTTGAGAATACATTAGACGATCAAATTACGGATTATCAAACAGAAAATCATTTAATTGCTCCCTGTCAACATGGATTCTTGAAAGACCGTTCTACTGATACAGCACTATTTGATCTTTTAAGCCACGTTTATATGGCAATAGATAATAAACTATTTTGCGTTGCAATATTTTTTGATTTATCTAAAGCGTTTGATAGTCTAAATAAAGATGTATTATTGAATAAATTTGATAACATGGGAATAGGAGTTTCGAGTCGTAATCTATTAGATTCATATCTAACTAACAGACAACAATATGTTGAATTAAATTCAAATTCTAACGGCCAAAATATTACATATAAATCAGACAAATTACCGATTACACTTGGAATTCCTCAAGGAGGAAAAATGTCAGCCACATTGTTTAATACAGGAACAAATGACTTATCAGATCATGTCAAGAATGCGGTATTAGTAAAGTATGCTGATGATATTACAGCTATAATCACAGCAGAAGCCGAAGATGAATTAATTCGTAAGATTAAACTTACTATTGAAGAGGTACATACATGGTGTACAAATAATAAGCTAATATTAAATTCAACTAAAACCGAATACATCCAATTTCATTCCCCTAGACAAATCCCTTTGAATAGTTATTTGTTGCAATTAGCCGGGAAAACAATTAAAAGAGCAGAGTCTGTTAAGTTTCTTGGTCTACACATTAATGAAAGTTTGGATTGGTCTTTACATGTAAATGCGATTTGTAAGAAGATAAATTCGGCCAATTTTATGTTATATACAATCAGGAATCATGTATCTCATGAAACCTTGCTAACCATATATTATGCGTATGTTTATCCACATTTGGCATATGGCATAATAAATTGGGGATGTAAATCGGAACTATTGAATCGATGTTTTGTTTTGCAAAAGAGAGCACTTAGAACGATTTTAAGAATACCAAAAGGACAGTCGTGTGTTTCACATTTTAAGGCTAATAAAATGTTAACTGTCCCTTGCATTTATATTTTAAATTGTGCCTCATTCAAAAAAAATCATCCAAATTTTTATGTTCAGAATGATGGCTATCATGACTATAATACTAGGAATAAATCGAATGTAGTTACTGAAAGACATAACACACAATTTTTCAAAAACTGTGCAATGTATCAAACAGCAAAATTTTATGAATTTTTACCAGCATGTTTGAAAGAAATAAAAACCAGTAAACTTTTTCGCACAAAATTAAAGAATGTATTGATCAATAAAGAGTTTTACTCTATTAAAGCTTTTGAGAGTAATAAAATGTCTGAAAAAGTATTATCAGGATTATAAAATAAACAAAATTATAAATTTACATATACATTGTATTGACTGATATATATATATGTATGTATATGTATATATACATATATGTATGTGTGTGTATATGTGTATGTGTATGTATATATATATATATATATATATATATGTATGTATGTGTGTGTGTGTATGTATGTATGTATATATATATATGTATGTATATATATATATATATATATGTATATATATATATGTTCCACATAAACTAAAATTTATCAGTATTAATGGTGACTTTGGCTTGTATTTTGTTTTTATTATTATTGTCAGTGATTGTGTTTGATAGTGTTAAATAACTTATGTAAATGTGTTTAAGTTTGATGTTTTTATGTTGTATTTTGTCCAATTTTGACTTGAACATATGTTTGTCTTGTACAACCAAAAAGAAGTTCCAAAATAAAAATAAATAAATAAATAAATTAAAACAGTTCATACATCCCTATATAGAATCGGGGTAAAACGTTGCGCTTTTCCTCTATGTGGTTCCCCTGGCTTTGGACCATTGCACTTCCGGTTCATTGACAAAAGCTGTAGCGTCCATCCTGGCTGAGGTTTCCACGTTTCCCTCAGCCGCAGGCAAATGCCGGGATGGATTTGCAAGGCCGTGGCCGCCCCCGTTCCAGAAGAGCCAGTGAAACGTTTAAGTTAGGGTTTCGGAAGGTTCGGGGTTTCAAGTAGTATGTAATTAATTAGTAAATAGAAGTACCCAATAGGGTTTGATTAAAAAAAAAAAATATATATATAGTTAAAACCAAGACTTGGTCTTCGACTCATCTTTTACACGTCTAAACTTATTAATCTCTCTAAAACAAATCTTATATCTTCTTCGCGCAAAGTGAGGATGAAATGAAAACAATATTTTTTGTAACATTTTATGCTCAAAAAGAGACAAAAATCGTAATATTGTCTTTTTCTCTCGCTTTTTCCCCCTAAAATGGTGCAAAATAAGAGGGAAAAAATACGATAGCTTATTAGTGAGGAAAAGATGAAATTCATTTCATCTCGGGTGAAATTTCTTTCCTCTTTGGCTCGAAAATGATACAACCTTACATGTGGAAATACACAAAAATATATTCTTACCTTCATAATGAACAGTAAAGACTAGGCTATTTAATCTCCCAATTGAACTTAGAGATTAGAAAATGTCCAGAGATATAAAAAATCGATTTTGTCTCTTTTCTAAGGATGGCTAATCGGATTACTTTATTCTTAATCTGGCACATTTTAATAACTACCCAAGTTTCTTGTGCGTACAGACCGAGATTTACAATTAAAATCCACAGTTCCTTTCATTATTTAACCTTATGGTCAGACAAAGTTTAACGTGTAATTAGTTTTTTATTTACCTGTGGAAAATATCTTAATTACAATGTATGTACAGTCTTTTAACTAAGCATTGAACTTTGTTTGTAGTGCTTGCAATGAATAGGAGAGAAGAGAAAGTACCCGAGTTGAAATAAATTACATTTTTTTTTTACTATTAAGGTAGAGATAACACGGATCAGCTGACCCAATGCTAAAAAAATCCAACACATGAAAATTATGAAAAAAAAAAAAAAGGTTCTCCTCTACATCCCCTATCAGTAGCTAAAATATCAGGTGTACAAAAACGAGCTAGTTTTTGAGTTATTAATTAGTCAATTTTAAAAATTAATAACTCGAAAGCTAGCTGGTTTTTTGCATACCTGATATTTTAGCTACTGCATGATAGGGGATGTAGAGGAGAACATTTTATTTTTTTTCATAATTTTCATGTGTGGGATTTTTTTAGCATTGGGTCAGCTGATCCGTGTTATCTCTACCTTAAGCTCTCCTCTCGTCTTTTTTTCCTCCTATTTTAGAGGGAAAAGGACGATATTACGTCCTTTTTCCTCTTCTTGGGCGTAAAATATTATAAATATTGTCTTTATTTCATCCTCATTTTGAGCGAAGAGGAAATAAGATGTGTTTTTGAGGTAAAAAGATTAGGTTTAGACGTTAACTAGGGCTTGCTAAAGTTAACAATACCCTAATTACAATGACGCTTATAATATATATATATATATATTTTACATACAATAAGTGAATTACCCAATGAGAGTACAAAAATGAAATTAAAATGTATAAGTTATGACACGTACATTGTTTATTTTTATCAAATTCATGTGATAAATTTGCATTCAATATATGAAGAAAAAATACAATGACAAAATCAATATGTAAAATATGAATAAATAATTAATAAATACAATTACTTAAAAATGTTACATAAATTATTAATCTGAAAGTAGTTTTGATCGATTGTTTACTTAAATTGTCATGAGTGTCAGTGCAAATTAAGAATTGATGTACAGTTGTGGATACTAAAATTAGAACACTTCTCATGCTGGAGTGTTGAGCGTCATCAGTCCACTGATCTGACAACACTGTCGTAGTTCAAACTCCTCCGAGTCTACCTGGCTACAATGATAGACAGTGTTGCCATTTAGTACGGAGAGTGAACTGATGGTGCTCCACACTGCAGTATATGTGACGTGTTCCAGTTTTTTTGACTGTAACTGTACAATCCTGCATTTTTAAAATTTTACATGTAAGGAACTAAAATGAAGTCAACATTATATTGTGTTATTTTTACTACATTGGCATCTTTCTCCATTTCCGGTACCAGTTCACTCAAAAACTAAACTGCCCGTATATAGTCATTGAGTTCACTCGACTTTTGAAATGTTAATTTCAACAGTTCCTGGGATGTTAAGTTTTTAAATAAACGAACTGTTCATATTCGAATTGAAAAAAAAAAGTTAATATTTTATTCGCTATTAAGAATATTAAGCTTCACTTACTGTTAATGATTTCTTTCTATTTTGTACCATTTTAAAAGGTAAAAAAAGACGAGAATAAGTATTTTTTCTTCTTATATAGAGCATAAAATGTTAAAAATATTATCTGTAGAGCTAATACGCCCAATTTTAATAAAAATCTTATTCATGAAAATTATGAAAAAAAAAAAATAAAATAAAAAAATGTTCTCCCTTACATACCTTATCAGTAGGTAAAATATCAGGTATACAAAAACGAGCTAGGTTATGAGTTATTAATTTTTAAAGTTGACTAATTTAACATGGAGAAATGGAACTTCCATGTTAAATTAGTCAACTTTAAAAATTAATAACTCGAAAACTAGCTCGTTTTTGTATATTACCTACTGATAAGGTATGTAAAGGAGAACATTTTAAATTTTTTTCATAATTTTCATGAATAGAATTTTTATTAACATTGGGCGTATTATCTCTACCTTAATTTCATCCTCACTTTGAGCGAGGAAGATATATGTATTTCATGCAAATAAAAAATCAGAGTTAGACGTGTTCAAAGGATGAGTTGATGACGTAATTTTTCAACTATTATATAGGGTCCCATGGATTCTCATGATAACATTAATATATTGAGTATTGCTATAAAGTTATTTTTATTTCAAATAATTCAATTGAAGGGAGAATATTTCTCCTTTTTTTCCAGTTAATAAAATTTTGTGATGCTGGAGATTAAAGGGAGCTAACAAAATATTCTTTTAAATCCTAATGATTGGTGGAGTCTGTAAAACGCAAATCATGCAGCCTTTCGACGTAGTCCCCTTTGATTAAACATGTAAACCTTAGCAAATTCATAATGATTCTGATTTTTTTTTTAGAGGCAGATTTTAGTATCTAAGAGCCATGCAAAAAATGTCAAAACAATTTAATGAGACGATTTTTTTTTTAATTTTCAGCATAGGGAGAGACAAACTAAAAACTTAATTAAAAAATCTGCTCGTTTAATTATTTTGTAATTTTTTTAATGGCTTCTAAGCACTTATAAAACCTGCCTGTCAATAAAATTTCAGAAATTTTGTGAATTGCTACATGTTAATCAAAGGGGACTACGTCGAACAGCTGATTTGTGTTATCTCTACCTTAAGTTTCTTGGATTGTTACAGATGAGGATGGCGGTGAGCAGTGTGTGGTTGAGAACGGAGTGGCGGTGGTGGAGCCCTCTGATGGTATCGAAGATGAGGAGACTGCCGAGGCGAGGAGAGCAGCTGCCATCGCCAAAAGCAAACAAATCGCCTCCGGGCCTCTCCTTGCAATGGCGTAACTATAATTTAAATTACCTTTCATTTCTTGTGTATGCCTTAATTGAAATGTGAGTGTGTGGCGCAGTGCGCTTGACCGGGTCTCGTCAGATTACCGAAGTCAAACAACGCCATGCGTGGTTAGTATATAGTTGGATGGGTGACCATTTTCAACAGACGTAAACAGGGGTAAATCGTTGCGCTTTTCCACTATATGTGGTTTCCCTGGCTTTGAATCATTGCACTTCCGGTTTATTGACAAAAGCTGTAGCGTCCATCCTGGATGAGGTTTCCACGTTTCGCTCAGTGGCAGGCAAATGCCGGGATGGATTGCAAGGCCGTGGCCGCCCTCATTTCGGAAGAGACCGCGAAACACTAAGTTAGGGTTTCGGAAGGTTCGGGGTTTCAAACTTATTGAGTAATAATATTAGTAAGTAGAAGTACCCAGTTAGGGTTTGATTAAAAAAAAAAAAAAATTAAAATTTCATTGTCTTATTTTTTTCACCCTAAAAATGTTCAAAAATGAGCTATATTTGTCAATTTTTATTTTTACTTTCTTTTGTTTGTTGTTTTATTATTCTTTTGAATTTGTTGTATAATATAAATATGTATTTATGTATAAATTGACATGGGTGAAATAAAATAAAATATAGAAGCTCCGGGTTTAGCTGATTTTTTGGTCCTATTTAAAACAATGATTTTGTATTTTTTCATTAAAAATAAATTTTTTTAGTAAAAATTCCATTTCGGAACTTAAGTAAAAAAAAAAAAAAAAAAAAAAAAATGTTGATGTAAGATTTGTATTTTTTTTTTTTTTTAATATTTATTTTATAACATATATACCAAAGTTAAAAGAAACTTTGCTTCTTTTACAATTACAAAATTGAGTATTTCCATCCATCATTAACAAATTAACAGGAATCAAAATGATATCCTAGATTTCAAAATTTCAAAGTTTGAACTTACAGGTAAAAATAAATCATGTCAATAATAGATTTCTGTACACTATTTTACTTAATTTACAATTCCAACTTATCATTTACTTCTTTTCCGCAGCGTCACATGCTATGTAATGTTTATAATAATTATTATTAAACCCAGCGATGAGGATTAATGATTTTTCTTAGGGCAATATTATTAGCATTGTTAATAATTTTATGTATTTTTTAACATTAAAATTAAATTATTTTTTATTAATATTATTAATTGCAGGTATCAACGAATTTTGTTTGAAAATCATCAATTTATTTCTGAACAAAATACAATCATGCTTGTGATTTTTATCAATTAAAGCAACGCAATTAATTTCGTTTATTATTTGTAGGGAGATTTCAACGAGTCAACTCGAATTCTTCAGAATGCTCGATGAGAAAATTGCAAATGTAAGTATGAAAATAATGCTTAACCCAAGTTGAAATAAAGTTAATCTTTTTTTCACTATTAAGCTCTCCTCATCTACTATCGGAACCAAAAAGGTGTGCCCCTGAATAGCATATAACTCCCATAAGGAGAGGGGCACACCTTTTTGGTTCCGATAGTAATTCTCTCTTATTTTACACCATTTTGGAGGGGGGAAAAAGCGAAATTACGTATTTTTTCCTCTTCTTGAGAATATGTTAGAAATATTGTCATCATATTCTCACTTTTAGCGAAGAGGAATTTAGATGTATTTTAGAGGTAAACAGATTAGGTTTAAACGTGTAAAGGATGAGTTGAAGACGTAATTTTTTAACTAGTCCATCCCTAAACATACGAGAAAGTATAAAAAAAAGGTTAAAAAGTTCTAGCGGCGCCTGGGATCGAACTCACTTCCTAATTTCTTCTTTCAGGGTCCTGACTACGACTCTGCCACTGAAGAAAACGTGTCCATCTCCTCCACCCCCCGGACCTCCACCAGTAGTTCTCGTCCCGTCCAGATATCTCTTCAACAGAACGGACACAAACCTTCTGGGGTGACCAAGTTGCTGACTCACAACGTCCTCACAAGTTCACCAACGAGGTCAAGGACCCCCACCAAGAGTCCAACAAGGAATCGTCTGCCAACGTTGCAAGCTTCGCCACCGCCCCATGAGCAGAAAAATATAAACTTTCATATAAGCCCAGTGAAAACTGCATTTAATATGAAACATAGGCCGACTTCATAATCTTTAATTAATGTCACGTGATGGAGTGTTTATTCAGTGTCTGATGAAAGTGATTATTGTGTGTGAAGCTGTCAAAAAGAAAATGATGCTTTAAATTTTCGACAAAATCTGGTTGGTTTATTATAATGCAGCAATACCAATTTTTTTTAACAACGGAAATAGATAGAGGTTGCAAAGGGACTGCAAAATTATGCTACTCTAATTTTTTTCAGATTTTTTAGCCTGGTATTTTTTTTTTTTTTTTTTACAGAGAAATTGTCGCCTCATGACGCCTCTCCTAATAAAAGAATATTATCTAAACGGGGCGTGGTTCAAACACGACCTGGGAAAACATTTTAGCTTGTCTTTAAAAAATAATAAAATAAAAAAATTGAAGTGGCATAACTTTGCACCCTCTATCCATTTTTGAAATAAAAAATTTTTGAGTCTGATATTCTGTTTGCAAGTTTTAATCAACGATTTTCATTTTTTTTTAAATGAGTTGCAAATTAAGACATAATTATGTACACCTCTTGGTCCCTTCTGGACATCACGAACTTTACCCCTACTACCACGCAGTAAATGGAGACGTGGTGAAAACTTTTGATATTGATAGACTGGGTGCTCTTCTTACATCTCCTAAATTACAAATCTGTATCTCTCTGTCTATTGAAGCTGCAGCTCTAGAAAGGGAAAATAACATTCTTGATGTCTAGAAGTGTACAGTCCTCGCCTCAGAAAATTTCCCTTCTGTGGCTTTGTTAATCACCATACCCCGTAAGGATAACATACGATGTGGTGATTAATAAGGCTGCAGAAAAGGGAACTTTTAAGAGGCGAGGAGTTTAAAGTAATGAAATTTTCCTCCTAAAATGCAATTAAGTTTTCAAAATTTTGATTGCCTATGACGTCATAGTGTATTTTGCTCTGTGCTGTCTTAAAGTCTTAAAAAAATATGAGAAAGAAAATCAGAAGGCAACAGTATATATTATAATTATATTTTATTTATATTTTTGATTGGAAAATTACTACAGGTGATTAATTTTTCTACAATTATATGTGACCTAAATACTAAATTACCTAAATTATGGAAAATGCAGTACAGAGAATGGTTGTATTTTTAAAAAATTAATTAAAACAAAATAATTTCAGTGTGTGTTGAATTTACACTCCAAGCTGCAATAAAAAATAAATTTCTGTAAACTAGATTTTATTGAAAATTTTATTAAAACTCAAACTAATATTATATTCAGACATAATTATTTAATATTTTAATCATACTCTCAAGCAATCAATAAACAAATTCGGCTTCAATATTTAATATTTTATAATCTTGAATTAATTATTCAAACAATGGAGTATCGACTTCAAAACTTTTTATTGAAGAAATGGATAGAGAGTGCAAAGTTATGCTATCCTGATTTTTTTTCAGATTTTTGGAGTCCGGGAACTATTTTTCATACAAGTATTTAAAGTCTAAAGTGACGCCTCTTTTAGTGAAAGGATAGGACCTAAAAGGGGCGTGGGTCAAAACTTGACCTCGGAAAATTTTTTAGCAACACTTACCAAACTCTAAAAGACCAGAAAAAAAAACAGAGTGGCATAACTTTGCACCCTCTATCCATTTTTGCAGTTAAAAATTTTGAGGTCGATACTGTATTCTAAAATACAGCTTTCATCCACCGTAACACAATTGCTGAATTTGGTGGATGTCAATCTAACATGCTTAAACGTGTTATTGTATTTATTAATTTAAATTTTCAATGAAATTAAAAATTCTTAATTTAATGCATACAAAATAAACAATAAATTACGATATTAATTTTATATTATAAGAAATATATATAAAAGAATAAAAATAAATCATTCTTGAGCATTAAAATAATTTTCAATAAATCATAAAAAAATGCAAAAAATTAATAGCTTTATATCATGTTATAATTACTGCATATCATTTATAGCAAATAAAAAAAATTAAATCAAAATGAAAATGCTTCAAAAAATAATCAAATTTGTACTATGCCAAAAATATAACCAAATCTGTGTCAAAATATTTATGAATAATGACAAATATTAAACAATAATTACTGTCCATAGAATTATCAAAGAATTATCAATAAATAATTAATAATAATATAATATCAGGTTGTAATTTGGACCAATAAAAAAGCTTTTTACAAATATTGAAATGGACAACATACATTAAAAAAAATTATTACAAAAATGAAAAGAGGGTACCAAATTATGCTAATCTGAATTTTTTCCGATTTTTTTGAGACCTGGAACTATTTTTAAATAATTATTGAAAGTGCAGTTACGCCCCCTGGAGGCGTCAATAGGCGTCTATTCCCTTTCCTTTTTATAGTTTTTATTAAAGATTCAGAGGTGCCAACTTGCTTACAGAACTCAATAATTATTTAAAAATAGTTCTGGAACTTAAAAATATGTGAAACAATTTAGAGTAGCATAATTTGGTAGCCTCTATTCATTTCTGTAATAAAAAAAAATCATGTAGGTTGTCTATTACAATAAATTTTTCACAATTAATGGAATTAATGGACAACTTTCATTAAAATTTGTTATTGCATATTTGGGATAGAGGACCTTGAGTTATGTATTGTAATTTTTTAATCCCCCAACACCCTTAAAATCGAGGAGAAAGACGCTGTGACGTCATAGTCATGTAACGTCTCTTACTATGCTTGCGTGTTAAATACTTGCATGACTATGACGTCACAGTATTTTGGAGCACGATTTTAACTTTTTTATTGTATAAAACTCGAGATCCTCTATGCAATAAAAAAATTCATCAAGTTTGTCCATTTCAAAAGTTGTTTTTAAAAATGTATTAAATTAAAAAATTCGTAGCAGAGTTTGTTATATAAAGTATCTCCGCAGATATTTCTTACAATGTAATAATATTAAATATTATAAACATTTATGATACATCTGTGCAATCAAATTGTCAAAGTATTATAATATTAATTTTATTGCAACAAAACATCTTTGACAAAATAAACGTTTAATATCATTACAAACTTAATTTACATTTAAAATTTCACAAATTCTAGTCTTCGAGTGCTTTTATGTTGTGTTACATCAAATTTAGTTTCCTTTGCTTTACATTTATATTTCATTCAGTTACATAATAAGAATAATTCTCTCTAGCTTTCTCTCTCTCTCTCTCTCTCTCTCTCTCTCTCTCTCTCTCTCTCTCTCTCTCTCTCTCTCTCTCTCTCTCTGTTTCAATGATTCACTAATTAGACACTAATTTTTTTCTATTTCATAATTTTTTTAGAAAAATATACATAAAATATGCATTTTTTAAACTTTACAGATTTTTTGGAGTGTTTGAACTAATAAAAAAAAATGCTGGAATTATCTTAATTGAAATTATACATGCTCCAACGCCCATGGCGTCATTTTCTAGGCTTGTGATTGGCTGTTGATCTATTGATGAAATCATGATAAGCGTCTAATCAGGTAGTACCACTTGATTAAGATAATTTTAATTAAAAAAGAAACAGGTCCAGCACTAAAATATAAAAAAAAGAGAAATGCACAATTTTATGTATATTTTAAAAGTCACAGCAGTCCTCATTTAAAACAATGCTATTTTTCAATGCTGAATATCTCGAAAATTTCACCGCATTTCGTTTATTTATTTATTTCATGGGAAATTATTTCATGGTGTCAAAAAGGTTTGCTAAAATTTTCAGAGAGCTGTACCAGCTACTAAGCGTATTTTTCTTACATCCCACTGACATTATTCCTTTAAACAATGTTATTAATTTACTATTTTTTAGAGACATTACAAATATTACATTGCAGATTCTTACTAAATCGTATTTATGTAATTATAATGAATCTCACCCTAAATCTTAATTTTATTTAAGTACTGCACCGAAAACTAGAATTTCATTTCGAGTAAACAAAATACAAAAAAAAAATTTGAAAGCAACCAAATTAAAAACTCTAATTTTGACTAGCAATAATAAAATGCAAAATGTACCCTGGCTTAATAATATAATACGTGTATAGATTTGCCTTAATACCTTTAATATATAGTTCTTGTATGTATATAATAAACAGTATTTAAGTAATAATAATTATAAGATTTATCAAGTATATATGTGGATGTGCTATTTCTGTTGAGGTAAATTACACTGAGAAAATGTTTGGTAAAATTTTCTAGAACTACAGTGGATTTAATTTAAAAAAATTACCAGGTATGTTACTTTTAGCATTGTTTATTCATTTAATGCACTTGAAAATTATAGCAGGTTAAATTCTGTTAATTTTGTGTTTTCACTTACATTAGTTATTATTCTTACATATCTTTCATATTATTTTATTTTGGGGAATACATGAAAAAAGTGTCATAATAAGTTAATAACCCAAAATACTATCTAATCAAGAAACATTTTGCACTTATGAATCTGATGAATTTCAAATTTTGTTTTAGTATAATGCAAAATTAAACTGATCAGTTTCCACATAAACTTTAGAAATTACTAAATATTTTTTTCAGTGTAATCTCAATAGCATGGTGATGTGTTTATAAATGTGATTTGTAGTGTAAATTTGTACTGTAGATAAATAATTTATTCTAAGGCATCTACTTGTAAAGTAGAATTATTTTTTAATTCAAATTATTGTAAATAAAAATATTTAAAATAATATAATATAGTAAAAATTGTTAATTCTATAGATTTTTAATATTTTTCATTAAATAATTTATTCTATGTTACATTTCTGAATTATAAAAATTTACTTTTAATAACTTATACTTTTTAAATATTAATAGCTCTAACCCTATAATCTATGTATATAAAACCTCGATAATTTTCTTAAAATCTCAACAAATTGGATAAAAGAAATAAATATTTCTCTGCATCAAATATTATATTTGAATATTTATTTTGGGACTTCAAAATACTTCTTTCGAAATCAAATATCCTAATTTAATGATAATTTATTGATAAATAAATTAATTTCTTGATATGTTTTCTGACTATTGATTCATAAATATTATAGAGGGCATGCCAATCAGTAAAAATAATAATAATAATATGCATCCAACATGGAAATAATACATATAAGGGTGCATTCACATTTTGCCTCAACTTTACATAGCCTTGATTTTTATTTCGGGTTAAATTGAATTCTAAAAATGGTGCTAAACCAGACTTAACGTGGTACTAAAATCATGGACAACATAATTGCTAACGTATTTTTTTAAAACATTACTTAACACTGATTTATCCCATTTTTAGTACCAAGTTTAGCACATGGTTTAATTAGTATTATTTTTTTTAGTCATCGCTTTAAGCCGGGATAAAAATCAAGGTTAAAGTTAAATTGGTTTCTAAATGCCCTCCATAATATTTATACTATATTACACACTGTATCAAAATTGAACTCTGAAATATTTAAATCCCTAATTTTTATTTTTTAGCATGATTTTCCCCATTCTTACTTTAAGTACTGTAAGTACTAGCTTTAATAATTGTAGTGCGGCAACACATTGAATTCATTTTATATTTCATTTTACAGCAACTAAAATTCTTTATCATAAATAAATGTGCTCAAAATTGTAAACCAATTCTTGATAATTTATACTCTAAATTTTGTAGAAAACCTTAAATGTTATATATACCATAGCCTTCGTGTTTAGGTTCAGTGATTTATCAAAATTGTAACGAGAAAACCAAAGTTATCAATGTTTATTTATTTTATTAATTGTACTTTAACCCTAGAATTACCGAGGTATTTTTTTTTGTCACACGCTTTACCACGAGGGGGGGGGGTGGGAATAAAACGACCCGCTAATTAAATCACATGTTAAATAAAAAGTTAAAATTATTTCTCACTAATTTTATTGGCAGAAATGCATTGCTGGATGACTGACTAAGGATTAAGATTTCAGTTTTTTTTTCAGATTTTTTGAAGTAGTAAGTATTTCACTATTTCTTTCCGCTTTTAAAAAGTGAACCTCCAAACTCCCCCCCCCCCCCCTCCCTGGTAATTCTAGGGTTAAAAGAAAATGCTATTTTACAATATTGACATTTGTTTTCCCGTAAATCCAAGACACAATATTGTAATTATTTTGCTCGCTTAATGTATTTCTACCCAAAATAATAGTCATATTTTAAATGTTTGTACCACAGTACAGGCAATAAGGTATTCACACTCCTATGTCTGCTTTACAGAAACGCTGAAGCTAATTTCGAAGCCTTTGTGAAAATTTTGTCGTATTTTTTAAAAAAATTTATTGTAAAAAATGGTAGATATTTTCATGTTTTTCTTTTTACATTTTTCACTGTGCTAGATAGTGTTTTGTATTTATAGCAAATTTGAACCTATATACTATATTGTTGGCACAGTACTGGCCCAACAGTCAAAACACTGGACCAATACTGGACCGTGAGATTTTTGTTCACTATAACATGACATTCAGGACCTTATTCCTTTGATTGGTGGCGGATCAAAAGCAATTGACGAGCTTGGATTTCGAATTCGATTTCAGCATAGGAGTGCTTAGCTTATCCAAGTTGAAATAAATGTCATCTTAAATTCACTACTAAGCTCTCTCCTCATCTAATTTCCTTATATTTTTCACCATTTTTGAGGAAAAATACGAAATTTCTTCTTTCCTTTTATTGAGCATAAAATGCTAGACATATTTTTTCCATTCCATCCTTACTTTGAGCAAGGAAGGTTTTAAGTTAAAAATCCGTTATAAGGTTAGGTTTAGCTGTGTAAGGATGAGTTAAAGACGTTATTTCCCAACTAGGGTATATCTTTTTGCCTTTACTGTGGTTGATATATTGGGAGTTTTAATTGTTCCTATTATATAATCATGCAGGTAAACATATTGTAAATTGGTGTGCAAGAAAACATTAAAAATGATATTTTTTTGCCTTCCCCGTGAAAAAACATAATCAAAACTTGTTATTGTAATAATTTATATTGTGTATATAATTAGATTTATTAATAAAAACATATTTTATGGAAACGAGTTTTTACATTATTATCAAATCTTTATGTATAATATAAAGTTTCATGTTCATAGCAATTATATTGCGTCGGGGGAATTGATTGATCTCTTTTAATTAACTGGCCAATATTTCAGAATGAAAAGAGGAGGGGGCTGCTAAACACACCTACAACTATATACATTTTAGATATATAAATAAAATAATACAAATAATAAATTATGTTATTGTACTTTATTATATTCCAAGTACATATTATCTTTTTATAGAACAGAAGCAGTGCAAACCTTATTTTTTATAAAACCCCTACAAAGAATAAATTGTTATAGATATATTAATAACATTGAAAGGAATATACACTGCGTTCAACTAAAAATGTAACACACTGGATATATTACAGTCAAAAGTTTGAAGGTAACTTGTTCCATCTTTTCCTCGTCATTTCCTTGAGCTTCGATACCCAGGCGCGGATCCAGAGGGGATGCTGCAGCCCCCCCCCCCCCCCCCAAATTTTGGATTTAACATGGGCAATATAGGCATTTCCTCCATTTCAAATTTATTTTCTAACATTGGCCTTATGGAGGCAGCCCTATCCAAAAAAAAATCTTTTCTGGATCTGCGCCTGTCCTTTCTTTGGACCTGGCACCTTCGATCTGTTGTCTACAATAGATCGAGTGATGTTACATTTTTAGTTGAATGCACTGTACTATGGCTAACTTAAACCTGGAGACAATTCAAAATTTACCCACAATTTTAATTTTACAACCTTTGTTGTTCAGTACATAAAAAATTATTAGAATGTAAATCTAGTTATGTTTTCAAATATTTTGTATCTATTCGTCACTTGTAGCTACATATCTAGAATATCAGGCAAAATGTGGTGTCCCGAGGTGTACATATACAGTATTTAAGTTATAATGTCTACAACATAGAACTGAATTAATTGTGAGTTAACAATATTTATCATAATTTATTTATTTATTTATTTATTTATTTATTTATTTATTTATTTATTTATTTATTTATTTATTTATTTATTTATTTATTTATTTATTTATTTATTTATTTATTTATTTATTTATTTATTTATTTATTTATTTATTTATTTATTTATCAGATATACTTAATTTCTTAAAACTATACCCAAAATGAAAATATCCCATTTAATGCTAAATAACATTTTATTGTTAGTAAACTATTTTAAGTGTAATCATGCAAACAGATTGTTAATTAATTAGTATATAAGATAACATTAGAAATAATATTTATTAGCATACTCCGTGAAAAAACAAGTAAAACTTGTCATAAAATAATTTCTGCTGCAAATAATGTAAGATAAAAATAAAATTTAACAGATATGATTCACGAAGGGATTTCTCACTAACCACGTTTGATGTTATTAAACTTGGCTATAGTTATACAAACCACAGTTAGTAAGAAACACGGATATATTTCTGAACAACTTCTTCGTGAATCGTTCTCATTAACAAAAATTAACATCAATGTGTATTCATTATTATTATTGTTGTTTTTCCTAAACGCTGTTGTTGGATTTTTGTCACAAATCACATAATTAAATTTAACCTTTCATGGTACCATTTAAGTGTAATATCAACCAAAATTTAACATTTTTATTTAAAATTTGTGAAAATATAAATTAATTACTTGACGCTGTAACATTTATGAAAGGTGTTTTATAATATAATTAAATGAAGTGACAGTAATATTTGGTGACATTTGTTACATTTGATATTTGGTGGTGAGGTGGAAGTTACGAGCAGACGTCCTCCAGCTCACACACGAACTTCCTCTGCAATGAACAAGAATTGTCAAGCCACACATAACTGACTTTACTCCACACCAACATCACCAAGCAGTTCTTGTCACGGTTGTTGGTCTGCAGTCCTTGCTTCCAGTCAAAGTAGATGACTTGCTGTCCATTTGACCACCGCCATATTCCTTCCTGCTCCAGGTCATTTCCTCCCAGCCAAAAGCCCCAAGCTGGAGGCAAAACAAACATGTGAGGACCTTATGTACTCAAGTGAAGGGGGGGGGGTAAGTGAAATTTAATTTACATTATTTTTGTATAGAATGTGAGTGACATGCTTAATTTAACGTTCTCAAAACACGTTTTTTTTTTCATATTCTGTTTTAAAAATTAAGCATTAATTCGCTTCTTCCAAAAAATATTCATTTATATTATATTTTTTATTATAAATAGTTAAGAATAACATAAGTTTAAGCTAAGAAAAATTTTGTGATATAATAAAATGAACAACTTATATGATTTTTTTTTATTGTAAAAATGAAAAGAGGGTATTCAATTATGCCACTCTAAATTTTGTCAGATTTTATGTAGTCCTGGAGTTATACTGAAATAATTATTGAAAGAGTACTGTAATTTACGTTGGCACCCCTGCATCCTTAATAAAAAGGATAGGGGATAGGGCGTGGCCACACTTACAATAATTATTTAAAATTAGTTCTGAGACTCAAAAAAATCTGAAAAAATTCAGAGTAGCATAATTTGGTACCCTCTATTCATTTTTGCAGTAAAAAAATTTCATGTAGGTTGTCCATTCATAATATTATTATTATATTTTATTGTTATTATATTTATATTATTATTTAGTTATTTTATATATATATAGATATATATATATATATATATATATATATATATATATTATATTTATCAATGTAACACCTTTCATATTAATTGCAGGTATAATTATTTGTTTCTTGAATGAGTACAGTATTTCCGAAAGTTTGGATACATGATGTTTTAGTACTTCTCCAACCTATAGCAAAAATTTTTGTGTGTGTTGTGATTCGACAGTATGCTTTATATCGTACTGACAATGATCTATAACATTGTTGTTATTTGCGCAATGTTTTGCTTAATTATTATTTTGTTCTATAGATAGTTGAAATTTGTATTTATAGTACGTAATTAAAATTTCTTAAAAAATATTATACTTTTCCACATTTAATAAATATGCAATTGTAATTCAGGAAAGTTCTCCATCCCTTTCGGTAGTATATTGTTTTTCAATAAATGGAATTAATATCTAGCATGTTTTATGAATCATCACACATTTCTATTATCAATGAAGAATATTTACAGATTTACTCACGACTCTTCTCCAAGAGGTACTTCCAGATCAAGTTGTTCTCCTCCTCAGTCTCGACAATGACCAGCTGCAGACCGTGTGACTGACAGAACTGCTGGGCTGACGTCCAGTTTAGCCTCTGTGTACATTAGGAGAGTGTTGATAAAAATATTTTATAAAATTAATATGAATAAATGCTTCAAGTCAGCTGAATCTTTGGTGTTCCCACCGTCCTATCAACACCTGTGGTAAAAAAACGTGAATTCGATTTTCCACCGAAAGATAATTTTTTAGGCGAAATTCCTTTACAGAAAAACAAAAAATACACTTGATAATTGAAGAATTAGATTTTTTTCGTTACCGAGAAAAGTTAAAAAAACAAACACTTTGCTTCATCTTTAAGTGCAAATGAAGATGGACTTTAGCGACACATATGAGCATAGCGAGGATGAACTCACTTGAAGATTCTGTATATGTGTGTGTATATATATATATATATATATATTGAATGAAATTATTGACAGGTTGTTATATAACAATTTTAATTACTAAAATTACAAATATTATTTAAGTAAATAGGAACTAATTATAAAAAAAAAGAACTGAAAAATCACAAATATTTTTTGTTGATATAATATGCTTTATAAATATTTATAGCAACTCGTCAAGCTGTACACGATGGCTTTCATCATTTAATATGTACATCTCCTGAAGTTCAAACAGCTGATCAAACCTGTATATAAAAATTATGTAATCCGACCTGCAGTCAATAAGTTTGTTCGTAAATACTCAATAAAAAAGAATCGATTATTTGTGGTGAACCTTATGTTATATGTACAGAAGGTTCATCTCATATAATCGATTCTTTCTGATAGTGTATTTATGAACAGATCTATGATCATTTGAATATCTTCTGTCTTTCTAGAATAAAGTCAATTAATGAATATGCTAGGAGATATTTTACTTAATAGTATATTTCGTTACAATTAATTTCTTACATATGTGTTGTTTATTTTGTAAAACTTCTAAATTTTATATTGCTGATTCAACTTGTATTTATAAACTATGTTTTCAATTTTTAGCAGATTTTAATTAAATATTTTGTTCTATAATTTTGTGTCTATGTTTCTATGTTATATGTATATTTATTTATTTATGTTTAAATGTAGCTGTACACTATTTGTGTTTAATAAAATCAATCAATAATGATTATAATGAATAAAGAATAATAAATATTTAATCGTGGAGCTAATAAACTTTGAAATATCATAAAAATAAATATTTTCAAATTAACACGAACTTAAAAAATACGAAATAATTTAACGAATTGAATTGAAATGTTAAGAAATTAAATACGTAAATAATAATATTCAAAATTTAAGAAAAATAAGTTTGTTCTATTTTAAAAGTATTACACCGTGAGTTATATCAGTAATATATAATATAACTCAGAATTGTCAATAAAATTAACGGAATATTGATTTCAATTTTTTTGCAGAAATGCATGGAAGGTTTAAATTTATGCAAACTTTGATATTTTTTTCAGACTTTTCAGAGTCTTGGAACTATTTTTAAAACATTATAATACTGAAGTACAGAGAATGCGACGCCTCTTGATGCCTTTCTTGAAAAAATGATGTAAGGACATTCAATTGACGTGTAGACAAACCGGACCTCAGTAAAACTGTTTAGCAATAACTCCAGGTCTCTGAAAAATTAAAAAGTCAGAATGCTATATTTTTGCACTTTCTATTTATTTTTCCAATAAAAGAAAGTGAGGTTGACACTCCATTTGTAGCAGTCTCTCTTTATTGCAAACATTGGGATGTCACAGAGTTTTTTTATATCTAACCTAAAAAAAAAAAAAAAAAAATCTACGCAAATAATCTACGCCATCCTACACCTACCGTTGCACAATACCTTATTCCTGTCTTTACCGATTCCTATGTTTTTTGGCATTTTTCCTACCCAATGCCATTGAACTGAAGACTTAAAAAAAAAAAAAAAAAAAAAAAAAAAAGTGCATCAATTGATGCAAGTATCTACTCTTCGAGATTTCAAGATGACGTTGAGCAACATCCAGTCCAGTTCAAACATCGAAAAGAAGACCAAGAAGAAGACAGCAGAGACCTACTATACGGTTGAAAATCAGAAGAACCGGGAAATTCCATTCTCCGTCAATTAATTATAATGTAAGTCGGTTCTTGTTGAAATGCTTTAATTTTACATAAAATACAGTCTTCAGTTTAATTGTAATAAGTTATTATTTAAAAAAAAAAAGTTTATTATTTCAATCTGCTGCTAAATGATTTGTTTAAAAAAAAATATATATATATTTTTATACTTTCATTGCATTAAATTTTTATTTAAGATACATCTAACAATTTGTAAGTACGATTAAAAAATACATGTCTGTAAAATAAGGGTTGTTAATAAGTAAAAATATTAATTAAATATTGCAGATGTAATGCATGGTAAATTAGCTTGCATGATTTATGATGAGAAGTTAAATGTCTTAAGAGTGTAATTACTACGTTGTTATTATAGTGCCCAGGAAGAGGCTATAATGATTTTTGAGTGCCCAGAAAGAGGCAACTCCCAGGTTTATTGAAATGCCAAATGAATGGCATAATTGAGTTACACAGAAAGATGTTATGTGGATACAATATATTTTTTTGCACGCTATAAATTACCAATTTTGTATGAATCAAGAGATATGTGAATTGCACATTATGTTTATTAACAACACTCATTCACAGTTTTTGAAATCATGATTAAAATTTAAACAAAATAGAATTATAAGCAGTCAGTAAAAAGTAAATAACTCTAAATGTTCATTTTTCAATTAAAAAAAAAATAGAGGAATAAAGAGTTAACATTGAGTTAAAAAAAAAATGTCAATACTGCAGCAGGAAGAAAAAAAAATACATGTTTAAATTGTGTTTTTTGTTTTGATAAAAAAAAAGTAATAATTATTTTTAATTATGTGCAACATTTTAAATTTTTAATGTGTTTTAAGCTTTTTCAAATATTTTTATGTTTACTAACAATTTTGCATTTTTGTTTAAATTTTTTTGTTCTAAATGCAACTAACCAAAACAATAATGAAGTGAAATTTAATGTTTTTTTTAAGAACAACAAATTTGTAAGGGGAGTAATGTTTAATGTTGTTAAAATTTCGGAGCAATTTTAGAATAATCGGAGGAGTGTAACATAAACATCCTTTGATGTTTATGTTTTACTTAGTTTAGCGCAGCTGTACTTTGCATATGCACATTCCATTCCTTTCCCCCCACTCCCACTTCTCGCCTACGCAGAATCACAGATGCATGCACTGCATTCCCCCCACTTCTGCCGCTCTCTTTACATCTCCCTCTCGTGACTTCATCTACCAAGATTCACCTTGAAACTCCCCACCACTTCCCGTGCAAGTGTTTTAAGTCGCTACCGCTAACTTTATCAAAAACCACCGAAACAAACATGTTTTTAATTTTTATTACGAGGGTGCAAAATAACATCCCCTCACCTTGACATCTAACACCTGACAGGTGGCTCATTAACGTTATTTGTGAAATCTAAATTCCATAAACAAGTGACGTCATGATGCGACTTCACTATAAATTGAGACGGTGTTGATGCAGCAGACACACAGAGCCTTCAGCTATCTTGAGACTAGTAACTGACTCAGTCACCGGCTCTCGCCAGAGCCGAGAGCAAGCATTTAATTATCAGTAGCATTTTCTTATAACTGTGGCGCTTTGTTGATACTCCTCTGTACACTGTGTGTCTGCACCGTCAAGCCGCGCTCGCCAGTAAACTTCAAGCTTGGTATGTATTCAGAGAATTGCCACATGATCCTTATGTTATCTTAAAAGCTAAATAAAATTGTAAAACCCATATGTCGAATTGTTATTTTAAATAACTAATGGAGCCAAGACACCCCGGTAGTAACGGAAAGTCAATCCCCCAAATCAAGTCTTAGGAAAATGATTAACAAATCTAAAAACCTCTCGCAACTTTATTCAATAAAATCAATAAAGACCCTTCAATAAAATTATTCCGTTACAATATGTGTGTGTATATATATATATATATATTGAATGAAATTATTGACAGGTTGTTATATAACAATTTTAATTACTAAAATTACAAATATTATTTAAGTAAATAGGAACTAATTATAAAAAAAAAGAACTGAAAAATCACAAATATTTTTTGTTGATATAATATGCTTTATAAATATTTATAGCAACTCGTCAAGCTGTACACGATGGCTTTCATCATTTAATATGTACATCTCCTGAAGTTCAAACAGCTGATCAAACCTGTATATAAAAATTATGTAATCCGACCTGCAGTCAATAAGTTTGTTCGTAAATACTCAATAAAAAAGAATCGATTATTTGTGGTGAACCTTATGTTATATGTACAGAAGGTTCATCTCATATAATCGATTCTTTCTGATAGTGTATTTATGAACAGATCTATGATCATTTGAATATCTTCTGTCTTTCTAGAATAAAGTCAATTAATGAATATGCTAGGAGATATTTTACTTAATAGTATATTTCGTTACAATTAATTTCTTACATATGTGTTGTTTATTTTGTAAAACTTCTAAATTTTATATTGCTGATTCAACTTGTATTTATAAACTATGTTTTCAATTTTTAGCAGATTTTAATTAAATATTTTGTTCTATAATTTTGTGTCTATGTTTCTATGTTATATGTATATTTATTTATTTATGTTTAAATGTAGCTGTACACTATTTGTGTTTAATAAAATCAATCAATAATGATTATAATGAATAAAGAATAATAAATATTTAATCGTGGAGCTAATAAACTTTGAAATATCATAAAAATAAATATTTTCAAATTAACACGAACTTAAAAAATACGAAATAATTTAACGAATTGAATTGAAATGTTAAGAAATTAAATACGTAAATAATAATATTCAAAATTTAAGAAAAATAAGTTTGTTCTATTTTAAAAGTATTACACCGTGAGTTATATCAGTAATATATAATATAACTCAGAATTGTCAATAAAATTAACGGAATATTGATTTCAATTTTTTTGCAGAAATGCATGGAAGGTTTAAATTTATGCAAACTTTGATATTTTTTTCAGACTTTTCAGAGTCTTGGAACTATTTTTAAAACATTATAATACTGAAGTACAGAGAATGCGACGCCTCTTGATGCCTTTCTTGAAAAAATGATGTAAGGACATTCAATTGACGTGTAGACAAACCGGACCTCAGTAAAACTGTTTAGCAATAACTCCAGGTCTCTGAAAAATTAAAAAGTCAGAATGCTATATTTTTGCACTTTCTATTTATTTTTCCAATAAAAGAAAGTGAGGTTGACACTCCATTTGTAGGGCAAAAAATGAGAGAGATGAAAAAACAATAACGAAACATTTAGGTCATTGAAATCAGAAGTAATGAAAACAACAAATTTGAAATAATAATTTGATATTTAAAACAAATTTAAATTTAAAAGAATTTTTATTGATTAGTTATGTGGTTGTTAATTAATAAAAACTAGACCAATTATGATTATGAATACATGCCAATCAAGTTTTTATGGTTATTTTATCAATCTTATTGTAAAATTTACATTAATAAAATTAATTTTCTAAATAATATTTATAGCTTTTTATAATTAAGAATGTCTTAAATGTGTAGTCTCGTATATAGCTAATAATGTGTAAAATTAACAAAACATAATTTTAATTAGTGCTACAAAAATGGCTTGTATTCTAAGAATGAATTAAATTTAAATGATCTTACTATAAATATATCTTGCCTTAAATGTATTAATGATGTTTCACGACACGAGATTTCTAAACTTTTGGGGTCTATTTTGTACAAATATTTTTTATTGGGAAAATTGAATTGAATTTTGTATTGTATATAATTGTTTTTTTTTTCTAGAAAAATCAATTTTAAAAAATAATGTTAAATTGAACATAATTACCTTTCTATAATCAAACTCGAAGTAGTAATATTTTTTTCCAAGTCTCGTCATGTTGAGGGCACCAACTGTAATCAAATTATTAAAAATAAATTACATCGTGAAATTTTATTGTAATCATAAAATTTGTGAAAAAATTTTATTAAAATAACAAAGTTATCAATTTTACTATTTTGAAACTTTCATAACATGTTTTTCATGGAGCAATGGGAACTATGCTCAATTCACTTACTATTAAACCTATCATTACCAAGGTACATTTTGTCATACGCTTTACCGGGGGGGGGGGGGGGGGGGCGAATTGATTTGATTTAAAAAAATATATTAATAAAAATTTAAGCTTTTTAAAAACTATATACATTTTATTTTACTTAAAGGCCTTCTGAACCTTTTCAAAGTATTAAGTACAAGGTTAGCTTAGCTTTAGTGTGATTCAGCTGCATAAATTTTTTGTTTCAGAAGCACAAATATCAGAGATAATAGCCGATGAAAAGGAACCTGTGACGTCACTCACGCACATTCAGCGGCGACAACATAGGGAAATCCCTGCAAAATGATAGGTTCACTCCCGCCGCATCCACGGCCACAATTTTATTTCTGAAATTTTGAAACTTTACCAGGGCAGTCTTGATAGTATTTGTCAAATAGCCTGAAAGATTTTTTTTGGTAGCATGTGTACAGACTGAGTTATTGCGGTAGCAAGATAAGCAAAAAATTTAACATTGTTTCCCTATACAACATTTTTGCTCCTCTTTCTACCGCAATAACTCAGTTTGTATGAATCTCATAAAAAAAATCTTTCAGGCTATTTGACAAATACTATCAAGACTGCCCTGGTAAAGTTTCAAAATTACAGAAGTCAAATTGTGGCCGTGGTTGCGGCGGGAGTGAACCTATCTTTTGCAGGGATTTCCCTATATTGTCGCCGCTGAATGAGCGTGAGTGACGTCACAGGTTCCTTTTCATCGGCTATTATCGATAATATTTGTGCTGCTGAAACAAAAAAAATTATGCAGCCGAATCATACTGAAGCAAAGCTTACCGTGTACTTAATATTGTGCAAAGGTTCATAAGGCCTTTAAGTGCATTGCTGGGTGGCTAAAGAATATCAAATCTCTCAGAACTTTGGGGAAATATATTAACACTCATTTTCCGCTCTAATAAAGTCACAGGTCAGAAATAACCTCATCTTTTCTTGGTGATTGATGCTAGGTTTTAATGAATTCTTTATTTTTTACTTTTTTTTTTTTTTTGCATTTTATTCTGTTTACATGTAAGGTCAACCTTTGTTTTATTAACAATACAATATAATTGTTGCTAACCTGAATCGGAGATTTCCGTTTTTTTTTAACATTATTTAGCTTTCGAAAGAAGATTACGAATATTAAAAAATTATTTGTTTATTTTCATAAGAAATATATCACAATATGGACAACCTGCATAAACAATTTTTATTGCAGAAATGAAAAAAAGGCATCAAATTTAATTTTGCTATTCTGATTTCTTTTCAGATTTTTTTGAGTGCCGGAACTATTTTTAAATATTTATTTAAAGTTCTGTCAGTTAAGTTGGAAGCCCTGAATCCTTAATTAAAGGATAAAGCATAGACGCCTATTGACGCCTCTAGTGGGCATAGCCGCACTTTCAATAAATATTTAAAAATAGTTCTTGGTTTAAAAGAAATGTGAAGAAGTTCGGAGTACGCTCTATTCATTTCTGCAATAAAAAAATTTCATGTACATTGTCCATTATTCGTGTTTACACATGCCCACGTTTTTCTAGCGTGCATTTTAAGAATAGGCTGATATAATTAAAGTCGTGATTTCATAAGGCATTTCAACTAAACTAAATATTAAATTCATGCTTAAGTGGATTATAACTTCGTTATACATATACACAGTTCTTGACTCTCCATCATTAATAATTATTTTGTCAATTGCGTATTTTATTTAAAGCAGACTGAGCGATTTCATTTTTTTGAATATTTTATTTTCTAAAAATAGTTTAACCTGCCCTCTATTGATAAATGAAAACCAAAAAATACCATCTTAAATAGCTTCACCACAAAAAATTCCCAAATTTGGTGTTTCAGAGGCCTTTATATAACATGCATCCTTATTGAACAGAAAACAGGTTTTTATTCCAACTTCGTCTGAACTATGGTACCAATTAAAAAATACGTACGTAATCTATGATGAATTCTTTAATGGATTTTCAAATATTTTTTTTTTACGGAGCCGTTTTTCCAAAAAAAAAATTAAAATTTTTTGGCTTAACTCCTATAAGGATTCTCAAGATTTTTTTTTTGGAAACGGGTCCGTATTTATTTATTTATTTTTTTTTAAATCCATTAAAGAATTCATCATAGATTACGTACGTATTTTCTAATTGGTACCATAGTTGAGATAAAGTTGGAATAAAAAGCTGTTTTCTGTTCCATAAGGATGCATGTTAAAGGTCTTTGAAACACTAACTTTGAGAATTTTTTGTGGTGAAGCTATTTGAGATTGAATTTTTTGGTTTTCATTTCTCAATAGAGGGCCAGTTAAACTATTTTCAGGAAATAAAATATTCCAAAAAATGAAATCGCTCACTCTACTTTAAATTATGAGGTTAATATTGTCGTACATTTTCATTTTATGTGAAAATGTGGCTAAATTTTCAAGAATCTCATTCAAATGTTCTATTTCTCTTTTAAATGTTGATTTTATTATATTCAAAATTACGACTTAGAATACACGGTAATATTATATGCACACTTATATATATATATATATATATATATATATATATATATATATATATATATATATATATATATATATATATATATATATATATATATATATATATATATATATATATATATATATATATATATATATATAGAGTGTTTTATTAGTGAAAAAATAATACAGCCCTACCAAGGCCGAAAACCTTATGGGAATGTGCTGGTGTACAAATTGGGTACTGACAAAAAAAAAAAGTTTCAAGTTTTTGTCAATATTTCAAAAGGCACGAGAATTTCTTGATTAACAAGCCCTAGCTATTACAGCATTCTACGACAATTTCCTGATTTTATATGAATTTTTAAAACCTCTCAAATTTGACGTCAAAGCATTGTATCTTAAATGGGAAAATAGATCAGTTAACATTACCAAATCCCATACTTAATATGGAAATGTAACCAAAACTTAATTTGCAAGGTTTTAGGTGCTAGAATCACGATAATGAAGGTTTCAAATTTCTACCTCAATAACTTTTCATTTTAGCCATGTTGACATGCATTTTTTCATTTCAGATTCAATGCTATGACGTCATAAATTAAATTAAAAAATTCATATAAAATCAGCAAATTGTCGTAGAGTGCTCTAGTAGGGCTCGTTCTTCATAGAATTCACAGTACTTTTTACTAGTATTGCTAACTCAAATACCGTTCAGTACCCCATTATCTAACACCATATTGAGCTTTGCAGAAAATTAAATACAGAAAAAAATGAAAAAATACAATATATATTAACAATCAGCAAAAAAATGCACATATAGTTCTTTTAATTACAAAATACTAAAAAAAAATATTGAGACTTAAACCATTTTCTTGTTCTAATTTTGAGTTCAATTTGACCCTTTGATTGTGTAATAAAAATTAGAATTTCATTCCAAATTTTAGGCAAGAAAACAACCAAAGTTCTCTCACCAAAACTAAAACGCTGAATAAGACAATTGCTTCCTCATTTTGGAGAATTTCCATCCCTCCAGAACTACTTCTGTATTCCAGCATAACTTGCATAAACCAAAATGAAAATTTCATTGCTAATTTCTTATCAAACAGGGTTTAAAAAAAAAATGCAGCTTATGGGCTTGTTTCCACTACTGAATTTTAATGAAAATTTTTTATTATGGTTTAGTGTAGGATTCTTATGTATTTAAAGGCACTTGTAAAAATCGCAAATATATATTTATATTATTATAAAGTAATTGACTAGCCTTACTGTCACCATTCGTAAATGCTATAGTAATTAATGTAATATTAGAAGTAATATTAAATAATATAATAAATTATGTCTTGTAAGTGAGATCAGGGCAGTCTTCTACAGGCCGTCTCACATGGATTTTTGACTGTCATCTCACTGATATTAGTCTGCCGGATTTTTAAAAGTAAATGGGCCCTCCGTGAAAGAAAATATTTATTTTAAAATATTTACATGGAAAAATAAAAGTAAATTGTAGTCTGATGTCCATGAATTATTTTTTTCTACACACTGTTATTTTTATTTATTTGATATATATCATACTTTTCGAGAAAAACGCAAGGCGGGAACCGAGTTATAACTTATAAGTCTGGTAATATAGTATGACGTCACAGAATAGCAAAACCACAAATAAACAGAAAATCAACCTTCATAAATATTTTGATTACAGGAATTAACTGGATTTGATGTTAAAATAATGTAAATATTCACATTAAGGTAGAGTCCAATTCCACAGTCATGCAAAATATATATAAAATCTATACTACGTCATCGCTTTAGAAGTGGGCTTAGACTTTTTTTATACTAGTCGTCCGGTTTATAAAAGTCAAATTTAAACGTATTAATATTATTTTTGCTGGTGAAAAGAAGTTGTTGAGCAATATTGGACTCAATGAGCATTTACTTTCTTTAAATTTCAAATCTCTAGATACCGTGAAATCGCCATAATCCGGGCGCAAAGTGAGGGCTCTCTCGCATAAGAATGCATGTAAACCGGCCGCTCAGTCGGACGACTAATACAAAGAGTGGTGGGGGTTATGACGGCCTGTAGCAGACTGCCCTGGTGAGATGATTAAAATATTTGAAAAAATTTGAATTTATGCGTGCATTCTAGTTTACTCACAAGTATCTGGATGTCTAAAGCTGCAGGAAGTGTTCTTCATCCACGGCACCAATTTTGCCACGTCTGTGTAGATAATGTAGTGTCTAAGGTCACAACTTCCAGGTATGTCTGGGATAGGAAGTGAGCGACTGACTAGGCCACGTATTACCCAGGACATTTCACCGTCAGGCTTAGTGCGTGTGACGTACAGTCCACTACCGTAGTCTCCATTACATGGACCGGAACCTGTAGGCAAATATGTTTGTAAAAAAAATGTTTTCTTATTCACTACCTTCATATTTTTAACTGCTTGGATATCGTCTCTAAGTTTTAACATTTGTAACGTAGAATTAAATACAAGTTATGAATTTTTCTTACCATTTCTAAAACCAGCACAAAACTGCAAATCTTTAACAAGGTTTCTGAAATTTCCGTTGCTGGCATGACAAGTTTGTTTATCAACAATTGGAACCTTTGCTTTTCTTGGAGTCTCTGTCACAGAAACGTTGTTTTCATCTTTACCCCAGCCGACAACCTGTGGAATAGCAATATTGAAGTTAGTATCTTGCTTTTGAGGGTGTTAGGTTTTCCAAGCACTTACTGTTCCGAGATTTCCAGTTAGGTTTGCATCAGACTCATCGTTCCAGAGACATACTGGAGTCACATAATCAGTGATTATGATTGGAGATTCCAGTTCTATGAATGCAATGTCAGTGCCTTTTCTTCTTGATCTCAAGTAGGATGGATGGATCACAAAGTTCCGTGCCTTTAAATTAAATTGCAAAATCATGAATAATTTTTAATAACAAATTTTACTGTAATAAATCATAAATAAGTTTTAATCATAAATTTTACTGTACAAATAATTCAATATGTCTTAAAACTACAACAAATATTTTTAACTGTTTTCAACTTTGAATATTGATATACTTACCAGTTACTACGCACTGATACGTCAAAATGACCCCATTAAAATGACATGTAAATATGACATGTAAACAATGGTTATTAGTTATTACTAAACCAATGGCTAAACATGGTGAAAGAAATGTTGCCTTAATCGGATATAAGCATCAATGTTAAACAGACTAATATATTAACACTAATTTAGACCTCATTTTTAGCACCATGTTTAGCCCCTGGTTTTGTATAATGGTTAGCACTCGCTTTGGCACGGGGATACAAATCGAGGCTAAAGTAGTGTTAACTTGCACTGTGAAAGCCCCCCAATGAGTTTTTGAATCTACTCACAGTTCTCGTTTGGACGTGTTCCTGTTCTGAAAAATTCCCGACATTAGTTCTACCCATCACCAACAATATATCGTCTGCGTCCAGGGTATAGGCTGTTCCGTTATGTATTATCTGAAGGCAGTGAGCAGCTGAGAGAAAGAAGAATTAAAAACCATTAATCAGCCTAATTATAATATTTTTGTCATATTTTTCCGTGTAATTTTCATTTATAAATTTTAAAATTAGAGACTTAATATTACAAGGCTTTTTTTGTCCCAAGTTTTACTAAGGAGGGGAGAGGGGGAGGAGTATAAATGACCAAATATTTAAAACACGTCAAAAAGAAAGTTAAAGGTTATTTCTCACTACTTTTTTTTTACGGAAATACCTTGCTGGGAGGCTAACTAAGGATTACAAATTCTTTCAGATTTATATAGAAATGTTTAACACTTTTTTTCAACTTTAAAATGATAACAATTTTTATAACCCCCCGCCACCCTACAACCCTTCCTTGGTAATGCTAGGGTTAATAGCTGAGAATTAATAAGATTTAAAAAATATGAAATTAAAATTGTAAATATCTTATATTTAAAATTTAAATATAATTATTTCCTTTAAAAAAATAAAAATTCTATCCTTACTATAATGATGCTTATAATATAAAGCATAATTTAAAATATTGGAGTATTGTCCTCTTAGACTCCTCTATTTTTTTTTTTTTTTTTTTTGAAATACGTTAATAGCAAGGATTTTGTATGTATGGATAGGTGATGGTACTGCCGTTGGTGAGGCACAGTCGTGAGGAGGAAGTGGGTAGCGGTTACAGCAGTAACCAATGGGATGTCCGCCATCTTACGTTGGGGAACTTCCATATAGTTTACAATGCAGATGGTTGCGCTCGGTCGCCATCTTACGTTGGAGATTTGCCTCAGTAGCTCTAATGCTATTGGTATAGAGATAACCTATCCATACATTTCAAATCCTTGGTTAATAGAGATATGGATAGAGAATGCAAAGTATGCTTCTCTGATTACTTACAGACCCAAATACTAATTTCTTAAAAAATTATTGAAAATTCATTAAATTTGACGCCTCTTACTAAAAATATAGGGACTAAAAGGAGTGTGTGTTCAAACCCGACCTCAGCAAAACTTTTTAGTAATATTTCCCGAGCTCTAAAAAATCTGAAAAAAATTAGAGTGTCATAAATTTGCAGTCTCTATCCATTTTTGCAAAGAAAATTTTTGCGGTTGATACTTTTTTAATAGCAGCTTCATTATGAAAAATATAGTATTCATAAAAACTATTTTCATCACATTATCATGTTATAAAAGTAATTGAATATTAACATGAAGACAAACCTGTGACAACTACAGATCGGCTCACAAGGGTTGCTCCACACTGAAACTTCGGACCATCATCAGTCTGGTGGAACAGACCAGTAATCCACGGCCAGTCAGATGGGTTCAAAACTGGCTCACCGTGCACAATGAGGTCTGTGAATTGGTATGTTCCGCATGTGTCAGCTATATTAACAGAGCATGACTTTAAAGAGTGTATGTGGTGCTGTATGTTATTTTTAAAGTAGAACTTGATACATTATTAACTGATAATATATTATACTGATTTATAATTTTTAACACGTCTGTTCTTCAAACATTCTGCAATCACAATACATCCAAACCTTTTTAGGTCTACCTTATCCTTTCATGCATTGTAAACTACCTTTAAACACCTGTTTTGCAATTCGTTCATCACCCATTCTCTCAACATGTCCAAACCAACGAAGTGTATTTCGTTCATACTTGTCAATTACGCTCTCCTTCACTCCACACACATTCATCACCCATGTTATTCTCACTCTATCCATTCTAGTTTTTGTTTGATTATTTTTTGCTAAAAATGGAGTTTTGCAATTGCTATTAAAAATAAATGACATTCCGGTTTTCAACAGTACCAATATGGGACGGGTTGTTGATTTACTTGTTGACTTATGGAAACCGACCGTTAATTATGATTGTTATGAAGTTCAAACGAAACACTTGAAACGGTTACCTATAATTATAGCGCCAACAAAGCAATTATGTTCTCTGGTCTGGTGGCAAAATTAGGCACTAGGTCGTCCCATGCTTGGTCCCATGTTTAAAAATGAAAAAAGCTTCATGCAAACAGAACATTGTTACAACCATTGCGAGTAGAAGACTTTGGTTGGAGCACTTGTTGTATTCATTTAATTTCAGTATATCAATGTGGTTGACATATATATTTTTGGCCGATTATCATTGCTGGTACACTTACTTGATGTACTTGTTGGTGTACTTGCTGTTGGTGCATTTGTTGTTGGTGTTGTATGGACTTTTCTTGTTGTAGGTGCTTCAGGCTGCAAAAATACAAAAGTTTTACAGCCTCATTCGCAGATTAGCTATGAAATGAAGTATCTATATAAAACTTTCTTTTAATTTCAATGTTATTGTTATTTACGCTATATAGTGTGGCTGGTTAGAAATTCCCATAAAGATAGAAATTCATGTTCATGTTCTTTATATTGATATATTTATCACAGTAATGAAATTATAACCGAACATGGTTGTATAATGTTAAGAAACGATTTGAAAGTTTTCATGACCCAAATTGCAAATATGTATTTTTTATTTTGATTTTTTTAATAAATTCATTACCTCAATAGAATTCTATCTCTATATAAAAGAATGCTTCTTGTATTTTACTGAAATATACTTTAATATAAAAATCCCATTTTTTTAATATAAAATTTTATGATCATCTTTCTGATTTGGTTTATTCTCACATATATGTTGTATAGATAATAATAGTTTACTTCAACATATTCTGATGATTTTTTTCAATAGACATTTTATAATTTGCACAGTTCTATATATGATTATTAAATTTAATAAGGTACCATTTTTGGTTTGCCCTTAATTTTAATAATTTTGCGCACATAATTATGATTACCTTTTAATTTACCATTTATTTATAATTATGATTGTGTCACCTAGTTCAAGTTTTAAAAAGTAAAAGCTGCATTTGAAAGTATAATTAGACACTATTGACAATTATATTTTTAAACTTGCGATAATAAGTAAAATAATTTAATTACACAATTTTTAATTTTAATATATTAAACATAATGTTTTTCTGTACTGGCCGCTCAAGGAGAGAGAGAGAGAGAGAGAGAGAGAGAGAGAGAGAGAGAGAGAGAGAGAGAAAGAGCGGTGCCTCGGCCGACGCGCAGACATTCAATACGTTCGATTTTATTTAACCGAAAAAAAATATTCTGTATCTCGAATCATTTACCCTTTATTAGACCATTAGATACAGTATATTTGATATTTACTGAAAATTGGAAGCATTAATTTTTTTTTTCAAGGTTAAAATTTCAAAGAAAAACTATTTTTTTCAAAAATACTTAATTAATATAAAAAGACAAGAAACAAAAAAAAAATATATATGCGCCGTGGTATTGAATGTCTGCAGAGTTGATTTCATGTTTCCGAAAATTTTGACCCATTATTTTTCAGAGCAAAGATTGTAGAAATTTATTCAGTAACTGAACTACCATATATCGGGAGAAGGGGGGGGGGGGTTACCTGACCGGTAAATTCTTTCAAAGAGGAAAAAAAAATTCACAAAAAGTCTTTAAAAAATTGTAAGCCTCAATTAGCTACCCGAAATAATATATATATTTCCACAAAAAATAAAGTGAGAAAAAAAACTTTATAAAGGAATACAGGCCTCAAATTACAAATTAGACAATAGGTGTAACATATTGAAATCCGTGTGTGAAAATCGTCAATTTCCCATAAGGTCCAATGTATAAGCAAAATTTATACATATAATCAAAACAACAATGAACGGTGGGGTCACTTTTGTTTGATTATTTTTTGCTAAGAATGGAGTTTTGCAAGTCGTCTATTAAAAATAAATGACATTCCGGTTTTCAACAGTACCAACATGGGACGGGTTGTTGATTTACTTGTTAAGTTATGGAAACCGACTGTTAATTATGATTATAATGAAGTTCAAACGAAACACTTGAAACGGTTACCTATATATTATATATAATAGCGCCAACAAAGCAATTATGTTCTCGGCTCTGGTGGTAAAATTAGGCACTAGGTCGTCGCATGCTTGGTCCCATGTTTAACAATGAAAAAGGCTTCATGCAACAGAATATTGTTACAACCATTGCGAGTAGAAGACTTTGGTTGGAACACTTGTTGTATTAATTTAATTTCAGTACATCGCAGTAACCAAGTGTTGTTAGAGTATATATGTAATCAACATTCGCATCATTTTTATTCTTTCACGGTGCAACCATGCAAAGTCGCGCTGTAAAGAAAGTCCTTGCTGACGTCACAACTCACAGCTCGCCTCGATTAGCATTGAGTTGTGATGTAGGCAAGGACATTATGATTGATATATTTTGTGACATGTCTTGCTTTGAAGATGAATAAATTTTTGAATTTGACTTATTTGTATCGTAGGCAAGGACTAAATTTCTTACTTTAAATTGGAGCGTAACTTCGTACGCCTAGCTGCATCGCTTGTGGAGAAAAATGATGCGATTAATGTTGTTAATTTTAATTATACTCTAATAATACTTGGTGACTCTCTAATTTGTAATTTCAGGCTTGTATGCCCTTAACTTTTTTAAACATATGATTTAAATAGCGGATGGTTTCGACCCCCTCCTACCTCCCCCCCCCCTGACTCCTTGGTAAAGCGTAAGACAAAAAAGCAAAAAAGTACCTTGGTAATGTTAGGTTTAATATTTGTGTAACATAATATGCTATTGTTGTAATTAGGTTTTTCTTTACCTACCTTTTGATTACACGCTTGTATTTGACAGAACAACATCACAAGGCAAATTATGAGCAGAAGTTTGCGTCGAGACATCGTGCAGCAGTCTCTGGAGACAGTGTGACTTATGTAAAAAATATAAACGAATGAAATTAGGCCTGTCGCAGACAGGATCGCATGATTTCGCTATTTCTACGATCGTACGTTTCTCATTTAGAACCGGTTCTAAAATTATTATCATACGACAGTATACGTAACGAAGCTGTGTGCGCGCGCACAGCTGATCGCATAGGTTCTTATTTTTTTATCATACGCTGCGAAATCATGCGATTCTGTTTGCGACCGGCCTTAGTCGCAAAGGAATATATAATTTAGATTTTTTTTTTTTTAATTTATAGTTCCAAAAATAATCGAATAATTAGCTAGTAAATATCTAGATAACTCTCTTAAAATCTCATATAAATTTGAATCTTACAAGCCATATGCCTCGTGTGTAGATTCTACATAACGATTGACCTCATCAGTTACTACGTGAGTCAAATGAAATTTCTGTTAGACGGAATCGAATCAAATAAATTTTACAATTTCGAGACTGATCTAAAACTTAATCGCTTATGGTTTAAGCAGATTCAAGGGGGCGGTTTCCTCACAACCGCTCCATTTCCGGTTTCCATCCATAAGGCCAAATTTCTACCTCAGTTTTCTCAAAACTGATAAGACAAATCCATTTCAAAATTTATATAACACCTATTGATGGTGAGTTCTACGCTCTCTGCAAATCTTGTTGAATTCGAGAGAGTCCATTCCGAGATCTCGATCAACTGAGGTCAATCCTTAAAGATAAATTACCTCCCTAAAAAGTTTGCTCAGAGCAACCTATGAAGGATTATCAAACATTTTTAAAAAAAATGTTTGAAGTTCTCGCAGTTTGAAGTAAACAAAAAATTAATTTACTTTTACACCATAGTGATGCGCTTTCGCTGCGCAACTTTTTGTCGCTAAGGTCCATCTTGCACTTGAAAATGCAGCAAAGTGTTTTTTTAACTTTTCTCGGTTATAAATCAAGTAAAAAATCTAAATCCTGAATTGTCTACTGTATTTTTCAGTTTGGACCGAAGTTCCGTAAAGGAATTTTCCCTGAAAAATCTTATTCTAAGTAAAAAACAAATTCACGTTTTTTTTTTTTTACATAGTTTTGGTATAGCGGGTGGGAACACTGAAAAATCAGCTGACTTGAAGCCTCTATTTATAAAACATAAATTAAAAAAAAAATTAACAAAAATAACAAAAATACATTACGAGACAACACGAACCAGGCGCGAATCCAGGAAAAAAAAATCGGGAGGTGGGGGATTTTTTTTTTTAATAGGAGGCTGCCTCCATAACGCCAATGTTAATAAAATTGGAGTGGGGGAAGTGCCTACATTACCCATGTTAAAACCAAAGTTTCGGGGGGGGGGAGGTCTGCAGTGTCCCCCCTGAATCCGCGCTTGACACAAACGACATATTTTTGTTTTATGCACTTTTAAAATTAAAAAATTAGGCAGATTTGAACCTTTTTTGAAGGGCAGAATAGTTAATCAATGACATTCATATAATCAATTAAAAATCGGAACACAGTCAATGTACTCACGGTGAACTGCGTGACAGCTTCCACAGACACAACGTTTGTGATGTCCGAGTTGTACACTAGCACTGTACGACAATGAACTTGTTTAGATCTGGCAGAGCAATGATGGTAATTTTGTATCGACAGAATTTTTTGTAGGCTAGCTACAGCGTCTTTTAATGAGTTAACTACAGATAACATTTGACACAATTACGTCATTGACCTTCCAACTTGGCAGTTGGTAGAAATTTCCCTTAGTACTTTAATCTTTATAGTAAAGTTTTCCTTGTGGTCACTCAGTCAGAGTATGGTTTGTCGATACATTATTTAAACTCTATTTTGAAGTTATAATTATAACATTGCATTCTTTTACTGAAGGAAATTAACAGGTGTAGAGTGAAACTATTTTCCTAGTTAAAAAATTTCATCTTCACAATTAACTCATCCTTAACCTATAACACACATCTTATTTCCTCTTCGCTCAAAGTGAGGATAAAATGAAGACAATATTTCCAACATTGTATGCTCAAAACGAGGAAAAAATACGTAATTTCGTCTGTTTCACTCTTTTTTCCTCTAAAATGGTGCAAAATAGGAAGGAATTAGACGAGAGAAGGACTAATATTAGTAAAGGACATTTGGTCGCAAGGATATTTAATTAATTTTTAATTGTTTTACATTATTTGTATTTAATCCATCCGCTTAAATCCTATGATTAGCCTCCTCATATATATAAAATATAATGTATTATATATATATATATATATATATATGTGTATATATATATTACCATATATTATACCTATAAGCTTTAGCGACCATCTGGGCTGGGTTGGGGGAATGTGGCATGTGTGCCAGATTCTCCAATAAATTTAACTGTTTTTTAGCATTGATATCTACGTGTAAATGCTATAACGTTGCTGTCAGTTCCAATAGGTTTTATCATCATAAGTTCTCTCCTTATTAAACATATAATTATAACAATTACTGTGATCAAGTCTTTGTTTTTATTTGTTTTAATGAAATATTGACAATTAGACTCTTTTGAATTATTATCTCGGGGAGAGAGTAGAGGTGAAGTGAAGACAATCCAGTTTAAAAAAAAAATAATAATTAAAAATAACTTCAAAATAATTTTGTGTAATTCACTGGAGCAGCAAAATAGTAAAACAACTACTTACTGAGCGGAAAACTTAATTACGTGAAGTAACCTGCTCTCAAGGTAGAGATAATACGACCAATGTTAATAAAAATCCTATTCATGAAAATTATGATGAAAATTTAGAATGTTCTCCTTTACATACCTTATCAGTAGGTAAAATATCAGGTATACAAAAATCAGCTAGTTTTCGAGTTATTAATTTTTAAAGTTAACTAATTTAACATGGAGAAATGGAACTTCTATGCTAAATTAGTCAACTGTAAAAATTAATAACTCGAAAACTAGCTCGTTTTTTATACCTTTTATTTTACCTACTAATGACTAGAGACAGGATGTTTAAGCTGTAAAAACTTTATTTTAAGCGCTTAATTAAGCTCTAATAATTATACAAATTAAGCTGCATTAAGCTGTTAAAAGTTAATTAAGCCTGATACGGCTTTTTGGTTTTTATTGCAAAGATAATACCAAAATATATATGTTTAAAATATATTTACGATAGAATTTACATTTGTAAATACCTAAATTATTGTCACGTGACAGCAATTACGAACGGTGATTGGATAAATTTACGCCCGAAAGTTGAAAATTGGCGATCGTGACTGCACCATAGTAACTAGAGCCACCATTAAGAGAAAAGACGCGGCATTATACAATTTTTTTTTTTTTTTACCAAACACATTACGTCCTCACTACATCAAAATTGATCGTATTTTCCTGCTTTTTGTGAAAAAAGTGCATTTTAAGCCAAAAAAAGGTGCATCTTTAGCCGGAAAAAGTGCATTTTAAGCCTTAAAAACCATATAAAAACCTTAAAAAATATGTCGACAATTTTAAATTTATCTTTGAGAGAAATTTTCAAAGTTAATAAGTGTACAGTAATTTGCAAGAGAAATGTCCCATTTAATTCAAGGTTCCCCCTGCTCTGATAGAAGCGGCTCACGTGTGTTGTGTGTTGTAATGCTAGCGTAACCAGGGTCGGTGTGGCAGCAAAAGGCCCGGACCACAAATGGGCCCGAAGGGCCCGCACGCGCAGCGGGGTGGGGTGGGGGGAGGAACCCCAGCGGAGGCGACAACAATTTGAAAAAAAATGTGACGTGGCTTTTCTTTAAATTTTGTTATGAAAAATTGTATTGAATTTTTTTTATGTAATTTTTTTTAATGAAAAGTAGCATGATGAATATTTTGGATCTTGGAAGTCACGTGGTCTTACTGTTAGTGTGAAAAGTTGAAATTTAATTAAATCACCCTTTTTTAATATACATTTTTTTTTTGTGGATTCAACTGCTCAACTGCAATTCTGTAGCACAATAACCCGCAGCAATCTCACTTTTCAGCAGAATTTGTTTAATTTATTATTTTATCTTTACAGGAAAAATTAAACCAATGCCAACCCAATTTGACTTAATGCTTATATTAGTAATTATTGCTAAAAATAGTTCGAAGTAGCGCTCTTCCATATATAAGAACCGAAGTTGAAAGACAAAGAAAAAAAAAGGTGTTTAATAGAATCCGAAGTTAGAGAGAACGTGTCATGGCATTTTTAACATGGGGCCTTGCCTGACAAACACCTCAATTTACTCGAAGAAAGTTCGTTGGTGGTACGACAGCCACACCAATCCACGAACTTTCTTTGGGAGAATCATGGGTTTTTGTAAGGCCGCATGTTAAATGCTGCGTTCAGTCTGATTTTGGATTTATTCTCTGCATTAACTCCCACTTTAAGTATATACGGAAGGTTTGTTAATTTTTCAAATTCCATGAGAGTGAATTACCACATCTATTATTAAGAACACTGACAATACCCTTATTATATTTAGTACAAAATTAGCTGTCTTTCCGCCAGGGGTCCCGGGCCTACGCATATTTGTAAATTTACCATTAATGGTGTTATATAGAAAATAATTAAAGTGCAACATGGAAATAATATAGAATAAAAAAATTATGACGCCATTTTTTTAATGTCTTCAAAGAAGTTAAATTATTTACAACATTTCTTTTCCCTTTCTTTTCTTTTCCTTTCTTTTTTTTTATATTTTTATTTTGTAAAGGCCCGTGGGCTCTCATGGGGCCCACCACAGCTGAGGCCCAGGCCGCATTTGCGGCCTAGCGACCCTGGCCACACGGACCCTGAACGTATTACAACACCTGGTGCTTGCCGGCTAGCTCCACCTCAAGAAGAGAGAGAGTCGAGTCATTTTTGGTGATCGATTGGTTAAAACCAGGAAAACTTTACTAAGATTAAAAGTACTTTGGGTATTTTCTGCTTACTGCCAAGTTCAAAGATCAATGACGTAATTGTGTCAAATGTTATCTGCAGTTAACTTATCAGAAAACGCTGTACTAGTTTATATAAAAAATTTTGTCGAGACAAAATTATCATCATTGCCCTGCCAGATCTAAACAACACACTAAACTTTTTAGATACTGAATGGATTTTCAGTACTTTCTTTTTGTACTTAATGCAAGGACTTTTCAATAAAAAGGTAGTTTTAAAATTACTTAAAAATAATTTGTACTGAATTTAAGTACAAATAAGTTAAGTACAATTTTATTGAATTAAAGTACTGAAATTAAGGCTTAATGAGCTGGGTAATATTCACACGGTGGCGTGCAAAACCGGAAGTTGAAAACATATGTTGAACGACCACGAGACCGTGTCATCAATGACCGCTAGTAATTAGTGATTTTGTTAGTAATCATAACCATTAGGGATTTTTATATAGATAATCTCGATTTTAAAGGTGCGTATGTAATATGGATTGTTTAGTTTCATGCAAAATCAATCAAATTATACGAGAACAGTAAGTTTTTGAAACTCGTTATTTTTTCACATTCTGCGGTGAATAATGCTACACATATATCTGTTAAGTAAATGTTGACTTTTGATGATTGCCATTCAATTTTCTTGTATTATTAAATTATGCAGCATAAATAATTTCTATTATGGAACTCCATATTACAACACTGCGACACCACGGATCCTGAAAGTACTGAATTAAAGTACTAAAAAAATTCTGTACTGAATTAAACAGGGTCAATTTAAGTACATATTTTTATACTGAAATTTTCAGTACTTTTCCCAATTAAGTATTAAGCCGGTATTACACGATACAATTTTTCTTATTATTGCATACAATTTTTCCTTTCAAGAAAACTTTAACTCCATTTGTTTCTATGAAGATGAATTTTTCTTGCAAGGAAAAATTGTATGCAAAATTGTATCGTGTAATACCGGCTTTATACATTCTCTCAGTACAAATTTTGTACTGAATTAAACAGGGTCAATTTAAGTAAAAAATTGTACTTGGATTAAGTATCTAAAAGTTAAGTGTGACGTTCATTGTCGAACAGTGCTAGTGTACACCTCGGACATCACAAAAGTTGCGTCTGTGGAAGCTGTCACGAAGTTCACCGTGAGTTAAACAACTTGTGATTGATTGAATGTAATCATGATTAACCTCTCTTTAACCCCCTCTCCTTCAACCCCCTCCACTTTCCTAAATCATAGCTTAAATTTTACTAACAGAAGATCAAGAGACACGTAAAGGGGATCGCTCACTGCCTTCGTATCGCATGGTATCGTATATATGACCTCGTATGATTCAAATTTAGAACCGGTTATAAAGAAAAAACTTACGATGTCATGCGAAGCTATATATATGTGCGTGCGCACAGCAGCTGATCGCATAGGTTCTCAATTATTTTTTCATACGCTGCGAGATCATATGATTCTATCTGCAACTTTGTGACAACTACATTGTCTACACTGATGTAGCCAAATTAGTACCCTGGATAAAGTACAATTTCTGCAGCTTTAAAAAATATCCAGACACTTGTGAGTAAAGTAAAAAAAAAAAAAAGTCTAAATATACTATACCGTATGGTAACGTTATTCTGTAAATTTTCAACCAATCATGGTTGCACCAATGTCATCGGATGTCTATGATTTTTTTTTAATTGCTTTTTTGAATATAAGCTGTAAAACACTCTGGGCAGTAGCAGCGTGCGAAGTCTTATGGACATTTAACATAGGAAAATGTTATCCACTATAACTTTTCTATTGAAAAAATCGTGGAGTTTTCAAATTTCGCACGATGATATATGGTACTTTATAGTGTGGTCATGAATTGGCTACATCTTAGTTTTTGTGAAAAAAATTTATTTGTTCCAAAATCAGACATTTTTCATTATAAACATTCCAACTTCTGTTCCAAAAATCTTTATGTGGTAAAATTAAAATAATTTTTTAAAAAACATATATTCTGAAAACTTGTTTTAAGTACTTTGACAAATTAATTATGTTAAAATCAAAATAGATTTTTTTTCATTCAGTTTTATATTAAATTACAAAAACATGCCTATAACGTAAATATCAAATAAATGGTACCCACTATAATATGCTTACGAATTTCAATGATTTTTTTTTTTTCTGCGCAAAAATGAAATATCTCCGTATTCGTGAATTTAGTTCAATTTCCTTCTATGGGAGGCAGCCTTCCACGTTTTCTATTATAATATATGATAATTGAAGAATTAATATTTTTAAGTATAGATATTGCAGTTGTAATACTTTGAAATAAGCTATATATCAATATATCACAGGGCCTTCTAACTATTAATTTTTTTTATCAATTTTCAAAATACGAATTTTGGTAAATTAAAATCAAGATTAATTTATCTCAATAAAACCACTAACTGAGATATTTGTGATAAATACTCGCTAATATGGCGGAGGAGCTATGATAGTTTTGAAAAATATCGGCTAAAGATTTTGCTAGGAAAAAAATTAACTCTTTAGTTTCAGCAAATCGTCCCGTTTGAGCCTAAAACCTTCTAGAAAATTCCTAAAAAGAATATATGGGCATGTTTTAACACAATAATTTTTATTGTTATGAATATAAACAAACAAATTTTTAATACTTGTATGCATATCTATTTTTACAACCTGCATGTTGATAAAGAAAAAGACTGAAACCAAAATATTTAAGGTAGCACCAATTATATTGTTATAGAACAAATTAAGGTGTCATGTGTACGCAGAATTGAGTGCAAAAAAAAAAAATATATATTGTTAACGAAGCTATAATTTATAGTTATAGGTGAATTGAGCAGTCCCCATAAAAAATATGTTAGCGAAGTATCGAAATTATAAAATTCATAACTTGCTAAAACCATTCACAAATCTGATATGTATCTACTGTGACATTTTTAACGATGTAACATATTGTTATTATAGTTGTTGCCCTCAAAATGAAGAGACTGGGAGACAAATATTACAACTTCGTGAATCGTTTAAGCATAGTATGTGTTATAATTCAATATTAATTTCAAATTATTCACATTTGTTGCTTTTATTACACTTTTGATTTCATAAAAGGATCTAAATGTGTGTGTGTGTTTTTTTTTTTATCTCTTTTGTATTTATTTGTTTTTATGTAAATGGATTGTCGACATCATTTGTTTATTGGAAAAATGGATGCTAATTAAGTCAGTTATGCTAATTTAATTTTTTCAGATTTTTGAGAGACCGGGAAGTATTGCTAAACAGTTGTACACTGTTTTGGGTTTGAACTCGCACACCTTTTAGTTCTTATCCTTTTAATAGAGGCGTCACTTCCTCTGAACTTTCAATGTTTTTTTTTTTTTTTTTTTTTTTTTTTTTTTTTTTTTAAGGGACCAGTTTTTAATATATTTTTGAAAAATTAGAGTAACATAATTTTGCACCAATCATCTATTTTTGCAATTATATTTTTGAGGCCCGCGCTGTAGTACAATGGTTTTAGTTAGTCACAGTGTAATATTTTTGAAATAGGAAACAAGAAACAAATATTTAATTTCTTTTTTTTTTTTTTTTTGAAGTTTGAAGTTTGAAGTTAATATTCATTTGAAATAAAGCCGGTATTACACGATACAATTTTTCCTTACAAGAAAAATTGATTTTCATTTGTTTGTATGGAGAGGAAATTTTCTTGCAAGGAAAAATTATATACAATAACTAGAAAAATTTTATCGTGTAATATAGGCTTAATTAATTTCTTATTATTTCATTTCAATTCGCTAGCTTACATTGTTTTATCTTATTTATTTAGTCTAAATTTGAAAATAATCAATGTTATAATTATTTGAAAATTTAGCACTATTATAGGAATCAAAATGAAATTAAAACAATACTATTAAAAAATATATATTATTGCTCTTTAATTTTTGTTTTTTATCTATAAGAAAATGTCTAATTTAAGCAATATAATTTAGTTAATATATATTGTATACATTAATTTTATTTATTATAATATTTATTCCTCTAATTAGGCAACCAAGCAATATATATATATTATATAATGTAAAGAGAATTAATATTAAAAGTAAAGTACAAATTGTTAATAAAAAAAATGAAACAAAATGAAAATATAATTTTACATCTAATAAAATGTTCTCACCACCACCGTTCTAATTTACACAGTGGCTAGGGTGTAAGCAAGGATTTTCTATACTATGGATAGGCTAGGTCTATACCAATAGCATTATAGCTACTGAGGCAAAAGGCCATGGTATCATGGCCGCCGAGCGCAATATTTTGTATTGCTTTGGCATTACAGGCCATGGTAAGATGGCGGGTATCCTATTGTTCTACCACCTCACGACCTTGCCTCACTGACGAATAGTACCCCCACCTATCCATAGTATAGAAAATCCTTGGGTGTAAGTCACCCCGGAAGTTCTGTCGGTCACATGGTCTGCAGCTGGTCAGTGTCGAGACTGAGGAGGAGAACAAATTTTGATCGTGGAATATTTCAGGGAGAAGAGATTTCCAAAACGCTGCAGTTGGTAAAGCTATAAATATTTTTTTATTGGTAATAGAAATGTGTGATAATGAATATAGTCATGTTATCTAATAATTCCAATGGATTATCGACCTCAATTTTTTTTATTGCAGAAATTGATAGAGGGTGCAAAGTTATGCTACCCTGATTTTTTTCAGATTTTTTAGAGTCCGGGAACTATTTTTAAAAAATTATTGAAAGTTTGTTTTGTGACGTCACAAGACGCCACTCCTTAAGAAAAAAGGACTTGCCACCTCGTGACGACACAAAAAGGACTTTCAATAATTTTTTAAAAATACTTTTCAGGCTTTAAAAAAATGTGAAAAAAAAATCAGGGTAGCATAACTTTGCACGTTCTATCCATTTCTGCAATAAAAAAAATTTGAGGACGATACTCCATTAAAGAAGAATGTAGTACCACGTAATGATGTAAGGGAATATAATGTAATTACTTTTTTTTTTATTTATTAAATGTGGAAAAGTAAAAAAAAAAAAAAAAAAAAAAAAATAGCAAATTTAAGTACTATTTATTTTCATCTGACTAGAAATTAAAAATCATAATTATAAGCAAACCAAAGAAACAACAAGTACTATATGTACAGTACATACATGATTGTGTTTAATACAACATATTCGTTGATGACGACGCGCCCCATATATAAAAATAACATTTTCCATCGTTAACGAATCAGTATTAAATACCGTCATGTAAACGCCGTGGTGAATGCCATTTTAATATAGATCATGGCTCATGGCATTTTCAGTAAGATACAAAGCAAACTATAAAAAAAAAAAAACAATAATAATACGCGCATTAAATTTTATAAAATTTGAATAACTTGCATGTGTTAGATTGATAAATAGATTTATTAATAATTTATAACTTATAACACAGTTATTTTAAATATATCACGACTTATACAACTTATATAATATAAGTTGCTTATATATCGTTAACTTATAATTATTTTATTATTGAAAAATAAAAAACAATATTCTGTTGAACAATTTTGATGCTTCATTTTTGCAATAAAAATTTGAAAAAGATGTTTTTATTAACATTAAACTGAAAATATAAAAGCCTCTGGCATATTCTATAAAAAAAATAATGTTAACCAAATTTTAATACCCATGCAGCCCAATTCCCCGCCATACACATATACATCATCTACATCAGATCATCACACGTCTGCTCTGTCTCCAGTGTTGTGGTTCTGGCTGGGAGGTAAAAAATCGCAGCAGGAAAGGAACATGGCGGTGGACAAATCGACAGAAACTCAACTTCACTGACTGGTACCCAGGACAGCCGAACTCTGACACGGACCACTGCTTGGCGATGGGTGTAAATGGCGAGACTCGGATGGGGGGACCGTGGTTGTTCACAAGAGTGGAAGTTCGTGTGTGAGCTGGAGGACGTCTGCTATTAAACATCTTCACCTCACCTCCAAATGTCACAGAGCAAACTGTCATACCTGCAATGGACAACATAAAACATAAATAAAATTTTTTCATTGCATGCAGAAATGAATAGAGGGAGGGCACTAAATTATGATACTCTGAATTTTTCCAGATTTTTTTGAGAACCGGAACTATTTTTAAATAATTATTGAAAGTTCTGTTAGCTAAGTTGTCACCCCTGAATCCTTAATAAAAAGGATAGAGACTGGACGCCTATTCACGCCTCCAGGGGGCGTAGCCGCACTTTAAATTCAATAATTATTTAAAAATAGTTCCGGGTCTCAAAAGAGAATCTAAGAAAATTCAGAGTAGCGTAATTTGGTATCCTCTATTCATTTCTGCAATAAAATTTTTTCATGCATGTTGTCCATTAACCTGCTGCAGGAACTGCCCTAAGGGCCAAGTCAGTGTTGCCTGTGTTCAACCACTATAAGAAAGTAATAATACTGTGCTCTGAATACACTTTTCAACACTAAATATAATAATATTTTCCTTTTAAATTGAATAATGAAATGCAAACTTAATTATTATTATAACATACAAGGTTAATTAAAATAAATATACAATTGTTACAGCTGGAAAAAACAGTTTTATTTTCTTTCTGCCAATTTTCACACACTTCTTTTGATTGCACATATACCGAGATCACACTAAACATTCTGTTTGAAAGACTTTAAGGTTCATTTACCATAAGAAAAACATGGAATTGTGAACTTTAAAGCTATGAAACAAAAAGTTTAAAAGTGTATTTCTCATAAAGCATAAATTCATTTACGGACAAAGACTTTTAATTATATTTTAGCATTTTTAGGTTCTTATTTTTTATTCTCTTTTTAGGCATTTTATTTTCAATACAAAATTTTAATATGGTATTTTAAAGAAAAACAATTTTCTTAATATAGTTCTAAAACAAATTGTTGATACAATTGTGCAAATTTTTTAAATTTCATTTTTTATAAGGTTTATCATAATATACAAAAACAAATATTATAGAACTTATATATGAGTATTTTTATAATAGCACAATTATTAATGGATCAAAAACCTGTATAATACATTTAAATGCATATTTGTATAGATTTTTTTCCCTATTTTTTAACCCTTTAATTAACACTTCTAAAATCATACAATAAAACACTATTTAAATATTTTACATACAAGCATACATGACCAGGGTCGGTCTGGCCAGGGCCGCTAGGCCGCAAATGCGGCCCGAGCCTTTTGCTCCCAGGCCGACCCTGTACATGACAATGATGTTGAATCACGTTGCAGGGCAATTTTAAGGGTGTTATACAGGGTTAAAAAAAATAGGTAATATGAGGTCCTCTACCCAAACATGCAATTAAAAAAAAATCATGCAAGTTTCCAATTTTTAGAAAATGACCGTTTACATCATAATTTAAAGGTCATCCATTACCAAAAAAACATGAAACATTAGTTAATTTTTTAACAAAAAATACATTATTATATTTTAAGCAATAAATAATAATAATTTTCCATACAAATGCACATTTTATCAACAAAATTTTAATTAAATTAATTAAGAAATTAATTAAATCTTAATTCTTTACATATAAATAAAGATTAAGATTTTTAATTTCAATATTAGGCCCACACAATAATTTAAAGAAAGCTGTTTTAAATTAAACTACTCATATTATATTATTATTTTTTTTTAGCTACAACATTATATAGTGAAATATAAAATTATCAAAAAACATTTATATATTTTTTTTTCTTCTTTTTCACAACCCTTACCTTAAAAAAAGAGTCTTTGTATTTTATATATTATAAAAAAAAAAGTAAATAACAATTAAGGTAGAGATAATATGGATCAGCTGGCCCAATGCTAAAAAAATCCCATTCATAAAAATTATGAAAAAAATTTATAATGTTCTCCTTAACATACCTTATCAGTAGGTAAAATATCAGGTATACAAAAACGAGCTAGTTTTTGAGTTATTAATTTTTAAAGTTGACTAATTTAACATGGAAGTTCCGTTTCTCCATGTTAAATTAGTCAACTTTAAAAATTAATAACTCGAAAACTAGCTCGTTTTTGTATACCTGATATTTTACCTACTGATAGGGGATGTAGAGGAGAACATTATAAATTTTTTTCATAATTTTTATGAATGGGATTTTTTTAGCATTGGGCCAGCTGATCCGTATTATCTCTACCTTAAAAACAAAATTATTTCTGGCATCAGTTTCCTTAAAATTAAATATTGTCAACAATAAAGAATCAACCTCAAATATTTTAACTACAAAAATGGATAGAGGGTGCACAGTTATGCCACTATGGTATTTTAGAGCCAGGGAAGTAGTGCTAAAAAGTTTTGCCGAGGTTGGGTTTGAACCCACGCCCCTTTTAGGTCCTATTCTTTTATTAAGAGAGGCGTCTAGAGGCGTCACTTTCTCTTTACTTTCAATATATATATATATATATATATATATATATTATATATATATTTTTAAAAAAACTTCCAGGGCTCTAAAAAATCCGAGTAGCATGACTTTGCACTCTTTATCCATTTCTGAAATAAAAAAAAAATTGAAATCCTACTCCATTCAAAAAAACAAACAACAATTTTTCCAATCATTCTTGAAATTAATTAAGCAATCATTTAAGTAAATAAAATTAAATTAAAGATGAAGTTCAGCTTTATACTTTTTGTAATTAAATTTTTTTCTAGAGTCAATGTGGTTTTCTAAGTTTGATGTTCATGTGATAATGCTTAGCCAATGGAGAGGACTGTTACAAAATTTCAACCAATGACAGAACATATTACAAACCACAGTAAAAAATCTGGTAGATAAAAAAATATTGCACCCTTGCCTTACTAACTTTTTAGAAAATAGACAAATTATGCAAAAAAAATTATTGCTGAAATGGATAGAAGGCACCAAATTATATATGTTGCTGATTTTTTTTTCTGTTACGCATAAAGCTGTTCAACTCCTTTAAATAAAAATTATTACAAAAATGGAAACTGATTTAATAGCCAAATAGAATCATAAATAAGGATTTTTGTTTCTATTATTTTTAATTTAAGAAATTACAATATTTACTTCAATGGATATACGGCTAAAATTATAAATAAATTATTTAATCATTGTTGTTGCATAATCATTTTTTTATAAATACTTTTTTTATTAAATAATTTAATTAAAAAAACTTTTTAATTTAAATAAAAGTATCATTTAATTGAAAATTCTTAAAAAAAATTATATCAAAATCCTTTATAATATTTTCGGTGGAGATTTTTTGCTTTTTTAAAGCTTTTTTAATATTTTTTCATATTTTTCCCTCAACCACTTATTTATTTTAATCTCAAATTCAGAGATTTTTTATTATCTTATATAAAAATTATAATATTAAAAAAAAATCATTTTTTTATATAATCATACGTACTTAAAAACAATATAAAAATTTTATCTTCAAAAAAACATTTAAACATTATTTATACGAAACTGTCATTGTTTTTTATATTTTTTTACAAAGTGTTTCAAAAGTTGATTTTCTTATTCTTAATTTTTGTGAAATATCACTTATATAATTTTAATTAAAACAAATATAATTGCCAAATAATTAATATAAATGTCTGCATTATATTAATAATATTACTTTGGCACATTTAATTTTAATATATTTTTTTGGCATCTAAAAAACAAAAAAAGCTGCAATGTATTATTAAATTACATACATTATTATTTCAAATTATTAAATCAATAATTAATTGCAGATTAAAATTAAATTACAATCATTTAAATATTTAATGGCCAGTTTTTATTACTTTTAAACTATTGAAGGATAAATTTTAGTGGGCTTAGTAGCTCTGAAATTTTCAGCAAATCTTCTTAATACCATGAAATAAATTTTCATGAAAAAGAAAAAAAAAATAGTATACATATATAGAACAAATTCGGTGAAATTTTCAAGATATTCAACATTGAAATTAGCATTGTTTTAAATGGGGACTGCTGTGACTTTTAGTCAATTCAGCATCTTTTTCACATGAAAAAAATTAATTACTTGAAATCTATTCCAAATTTCTATATATATTATTTCCCCTCAGAAAAGTAACAGTTATTATATATATAGTTCTTTATTTTATGGACTAAAAATATTTTCAGTCTATCATTGAAAATATTGAATAATGGCCGCCACAGTGATATTAAATTCTTCAGAACTGTAATATTATTTTGATCTGCAGAAAAAAAAAATAAATAAATAAAAAAAAAATAAAAAATGCCAAAAATATTTGTTTTTAAAATAAAATTATATTTTTTTTATAACATTATAATGCACCCAGTACAATTATTATTAATTATTATTATTATAAACGTTCACACATTGGGATAATTGAAAAAAAAATCAAATACTGGGAAAAAAACTATAAAAAATTGCAATAATATTTTCCTTGCTGGCTACCGTGATTTTCCAACGTTCTGTCACTTTCTCCCCCTCCCTCCCTCCCCTCCCCCACTTTCACAGACATCGTCACGGTAACCGTTTAGCATTCTTGCGTCAACGGCTCTTATTGGCTGCTACCACTAAGGCACAACAGGACCTGTCCACAAAACAAAACAATTAGAAATTTGAGCAAAGGAAATAAATTTTAAAAAATGGGGAAATGTACTAGAAAAAAAAATTCTTTTAATAAAATTAAGCAGATGGATCATATTAAACTGATAATAAAATTGTTTGTTTTACGTTTCTGCGACAAATTGTTAATTCTTGGGAATTTATTGAAGATCAAAGCGGGAAATCTGGTTTTTAAATGTCCGATAAGACACTCTTGCGATAAGATGTCACTTTCTTGTATCAACAAACACACGTGTGTAGCTTGAAGGTATATGCTTTTTTTACGTACAGTAAAATGACATCATAACACTCATAAGGCAGGTTGCTGATATAGCCTTTTCTTATCGGGTGTTTTAAAAAACACATTTCATGCTTTGATCTTTAAAAAAATTCCCCAAAAATCAACATCTCATCGTATGAACTGAAGTCTTCTACTCACACAATGGTTGTAACAAACCATTGTTTATAATGTCTGTCACATGAAACCTTTTTTCAATGTTAAATATGAGACGACAGATTCCCTAATTTCGCCACCAGAGCAGAGAACGTAATGGCATTGTTGGCGCTAGTAGACACAACAACTTTTATAATTACTTGTCATTTTCTATAAGTTAACATGTACATCAATAACTTTCCAATGTTTTTCACTCATAGGACAGTCATTACCAACAATACTTTATTATAAACTTGTTTATAAATAAAGTATTGTTGTAATATCCAGCAGATATTACTTTGGTATGAAAACAAACGAGGTTGTGATCAGTTCAATATCTAGATTAATAATTTAAGTGGTTTTTAAAAATTAGTTTCTTTCCCCATTCTGGACGGGTCTTTAAGTAACCTGGACGATACTCACTTTGTGGCACGTGTGACCAGGTCAATGGTCCCCTCTTAGTAACTCCATCAGCAAGTTGAAGCTCGCAGGACCCTCCCCATCTTTGTTCTTAAGGCTCAACATCTCCTTCCCAACCTGTACAAAATGAACCTTGTCAGCGGCTGATACACTTCTTTATACAAGGTGTTAGTAACAATTCTAATTATTATTATTTTTTTTGTTTTACAAGGATACACTCCTAAGATCTTATAGCTCGCGGCGGGGTATTGGGTAGAAAAAGGATGGTGGCCACTGTCTTGTTATGCGTCCCAGCATTCACTGAGGTGAGACTAAGGAAACCGTGGAAAACCTCAGTCAGGACGGACACCTCTACTTTTTATCAATGGAGTATGAAGTGAATGGACTGCTCAGCAATCTTTTTCATTTGACTTAGTATTCAATTTTTTAAAACTATAATTTATTTTCTGTGTGATATATTATTGTAAATTTTATTGTCTGTGAAAAGATAAAATAGAATAATTTTATACTTATATCTCTTTTCTAAAATAAATGCTACTACAATCATGTGCAGTATAATAATGAGCTATCTGCTATATCAGAGTGTAATAATGATTTTTTTTTTTTTTTTTTTTTTTTTTTTTTTTTTTTTTTTTTTTGCAGTTTATAATTAAGTATGGCACATGATGATCATGGTAGATTTTGCTTATTATTCAAAACGATGTATAAAGAGCTTGCTTTCATGTGTTACATTTCTTTTGTTAAAAGAACAAGAAAAAAAAAGCTGTTTATGCCATAAAGTCCAGTTTTTAAAACTATTTTGAGGGAATGTAATGAACAGAAAATTGTTTTTTTTTTTTTTTTTTTTTTTTTGCTTTTGACCTTAAAAAGGATAATCTTATTAAAAAGAAAAGGATAGGAATAACCAGCAAGGCCTTACCGATCGAAAGAGTCACAGCAGGTGGAAATTCTTGTGGTCACAGAGGTTCACTCGAAAGTTTTTACATTTTTGAAACGTTTCGCATCGTGGAGATGCTTCTTCAGTCACAAGAAGAAGTAGAATGATTTGACTGTTGGCTTGCTGGCTGGTATGTGAGGGGAGGGAGGGGAGACAGGAGAGGGGAGGTGTGGAATGAGTTGGTATGATATTTACAAAGGAGTGAAGGGGAATGATATTTACAAGGGAGGGAAATTTGAATTGAGTTATCTGAGGTTTAGCCCAGGCTTCTCCTCTATTTGCCTGGATTTCAGTACATTTTGATAAGCTAATTCCCACTGACGCAAAGTTGGATAATTGACGAATCCTGGTAATGTTTTAATTGTTTTTACTGTGAAGCATTTATTGAGGTCGTTAGTGTCATGTGAGGCCGCATGATCAGACACAGGCTTGCTCACGTAATGATGTCGTACACAGGTCTGATGTACGACATCATTACGTGAGCAAGCCTGTGTCTGATCATGCGGCCTCACATGACACTAACGACCTCAATAAATGCTTCACAGTAAAAACAATTAAAACATTACCAGGATTCGTCAATTATCCAACTTTGCGTCAGTGGGAATTAGCTTATCAAAATGTACTGAAATCCAGGCAAATAGAGGAGAAGCCTGGGCTAAACCTCAGATAACTCAATTCAAATTTCCCTCCCTTGTAAATATCATTCCCCTTCACTCCTTTGTAAATATCATACCAACTCATTCCACACCTCCCCTCTCCTGTCTCCCCTCCCTCCCCTCACATACCAGCCAGCAAGCCAACAGTCAAATCATTCTACTTCTTCTTGTGACTGAAGAAGCATCTCCACGATGCGAAACGTTTCAAAAATGTAAAAACTTTCGAGTGAACCTCTGTGACCACAAGAATTTCCACCTGCTGTGACTCTTTCGATCGGTAAGGCCTTGCTGGTTATTCCTATCCTTTTCTTTTTAATAAGATTATCACAACCTAAATGGTTTATTTTCCTTAATTTGAATAAAGACCTTAAAAAGGAATGGGAAAATAATTATGCACTTTAAATACTTAACATTTTTTTTATCTTAAAAAGGAATTTTTTAAGTTTTTCTTTTTAAAATTTTATATTTTCTCACAACTATTTTTATCTATATTCATTTTCAGGTGTCAGAATACAAACAGGTAACAGAAAATTAATTGTAAAATAAAACAGGGATATTTGAAGTTTAAAATATTAACTTATTTGCAGATACTGTAATTTTGATATACTAAAAACTCATTATTATGCAACTTATTGTTTGGTAAAACTAAATCTTGAGTAAAGGAGATCACGGTTTCATAAAAAATAATTAGCATTGCAGGTATAGTAAAAACACTAAAAACTCTATATAAGGTAAATTTAATTTCCTGGGTCCCTTGACTTTACGTAATAATAAGTTTTTATTATAATTATAATTAAAGAGCCATAACGGCTAGTTTATTAATTAACTTCTATAGAAATTATGAATAAATTGTTATAATTAATTGTTAGTTAATTATCAGGCAACAATACCCAGGTTAATTATTTTATTTTTTGTTGCTAGAACAATAAGTTCTATAGGCATTGTTTTATAAGTAGGATAATATTGCAATAAATTAATAAATTGTCATACTGTGTTTCAAATTAAATAATTTAATATCTAAGGACAGCCAATAAAATACTGGAGGGAAATTTCAGTAATAAAAAATATAATACACCATCCTAAAAATTTTAAATTTAAGGAAAATAAACCATTTAGATTGTGATATATATTTTAAAGGAAAGGATAGGAATAACCAGCAAGGCCTTACCGATCGAGAAGTCACAGAAGGAGAAAATCTTGCGGTCACAGAGGTTCACTCGAAAAATAGTTAAATATCTACATTTTGATTCGAGTGAACCTGTAACCGCAAGATTTTCTTCTTCTGTGACTTCTCGATCGGTAAGGCCTTGTTGGTTATTCCCATCTTTTCCTTTAAAATATGTATCATGCTAAAAATATAATAAAATTAAGTTTATACTATATGAAAATCATCATATCAAATATTAAAATTGATAGTCAAATTTATTGATTTGTCTTACTGTGATCATTCTCTAATAATTAACAAATATACACAAAGACTTGGAAATCTTTGATTATCTTTTTAGTAAAAATAGATGACATTCTCTTAGCCAACAATAATTTTAGTAGCTTGCTGTTGTCAAAAGGCAAAAAATAAGCCTGAGCCTTCTACTAGGATCTCCCTTTCCTAATAAATAAAACTAATTAAAGTTAAATTATTTCATTATCGCAGTAATCCTGTACGTTGTTTATTTATAACCAACTACTTGAGTAGACTAACACTATCGAAGTACCACCAATTTTCCAAGCACCAATGTTCCCAGAAATGATAGAAATGGACTTTCATTAAGTACCTGGCAGGCTCGCTGAAGCTCCGGGATCCTCAGTAAAAGCTCCCCGAACTTCGATGGAAGATCCGGATATCGTTGGAGAGTGTAATGTTGTAAAGCTTCGAGAACTTTTTCTTGCGAGGCTCGAACCTTCTCAGGCTCTCTCAGGTCAGAAGTATCTGTGGAAACAACACCAAGTTAGTCAGGGTAACACTATTAAACCTAAACTACGAGCTTTTTCTAGAAGTCGCAAAACCAGTAACGCCCTCTCTGATTGGCCGTGACGTCACTGAGCCAAACCCCCTCCACTTACTTAGCCTGGCTCTGCCAGGGTTAAAAGTTGCGACTTTGGAGTTGCGACTTCTGTTCAGGCGCAAAACAGAAAGCTCGTAGTTTCAGCCTTAGGATAGTTGACACGGGGGCTGGAGTCTCGATAATAACCAAGGTTTTAAAATAATAAAAAAAAAGGATTATTATAAGGATGCTTATTAAAAATGTAAAAACTTTCGAGTGAACCTCTGTGACCGCAAGAATTTCTACCTGCTGTGACTCTTTCGATCGGTAAGGCCTTGCTGGTTATTCCTATCCTTTTCTTTTAATAAGATTATTATATACAGTACAGTAAAAGTCAATAAATGGACAACCTACATGAACAAATTTTTATTCCAGAACTGAATAGAGGGTACTGCTGGCTTACCCCGTAAGGGATATGGCGTCATGTTTTGTGTGTGTATAAAGATAAAAGTTACGTACCTGATGTGAGCAGCACGATGACCTTCATTGCAACATACTCGTACTTGTCCAGCCTCAATCTACGAAGATGCTCTGTGAAGTTTAGCATCCTCTCTATGCAGGGTCCCAGTCCCAGGGCCCGGGCCCTCTCTAGAGACAGGGACTTTCCCAGAGAGACCCTGATCTCTCCAGGAGAGGACATGGAGCGGAAACAACACGAGAAGAGGAGGAGTTCGCACCACGAGTTGATCAACAGGGATATCTGGTCATCAATCTGGAATGGGGGAGAGGGTTAGTTACAGTATATTTTTCATGGAAGGAATTGTCATAGAAGGTTCAGTATCCAGTTTAATAGAACCAGCTCGTCATCAGGAGTCTATTGAACTGGCTACTGAACCTTCTATGTTGACTCTTTCTTTGTTATCCATGGAAGGAATTGTCATAGAAGGTTCAGTAGCCAGTCCAATGGAACCAGCTTGTCGTCAGGAGTCTATTGAACTGGCTACTGAACCTTCTATGATGACTCTTTCTTTGTTATCCGTGGAAGGAATTGTCATAGAAGGTTCAGTAGCCAGTCCAATGGAACCAGTTCGTCGTCAGGAGTCCATTGAACTGACTACTGATGATTAATCCTTCTATGGAAAATAATACCACAAGCCACGGTAACTCACGGAGATATTCTTGAAGAGGGGCAGACTCTTGCACCACTTGACGATCTTGTAAAGTCGATGGTCCGCGATGGAGCAGAGGTTCTGAATGAAGTCTGGACTTCCACCACTGGACGCTGCGGCAGCCTGCGAACATTCACATCACTCAGTTTGTGTGGGGGAGAGTGGAGTTCTGCTTTCAAATGAGGCTTTCAGGCTCATTTGTTACAGTACAGTAGTTTAAAGAGGAGTCAGTGAGTTGAGTGCGCAGTGCATGATGGGAATGACGTCACGCACTATATATGTGCATACGAAAAAGTTACGTCGGCTCCTCAAAAGCTGCGCAGTAGAAATTTATGCAAGTTGCGCAATACGAGCATCTGCTGAAGTTATATAGTGTTGTTGATCCCGTTGATCCAGTCAGCTGTTAACCCGTAGACCGTAACATTTGAAATGAAAATTTGCCTCGGATTTTGGTATTGTATCAGAATTTTCTCAAAATTTTTATGAAGGGTTATTAAAGGTTATGACACTTTCTGATTCACCATAATATGTTCTATCTTAGAATATTTTTTAAACACATTTTACGGGAGATTGCGAAAGAAATTTAAGTTCGAATAAAAAAGAAGCCACGTTTTTCGAGCGTTAGCATGGAGTAGATGGACGAAGTCATCGACTTTTAGACCCAAATGCTCAGAATTTTTACGAAGGACGGTCTCAACTGATTTCAGATGCTTATTTATGGTGCTCCAAAGTAACTTTTTACATGCAAGAGAATGAGCTTTACCATCGGTCAATTTTTCGCTCACTCTACTTTAAAAAATAATACAGAACAGTACGAGTCCCGGTTTTAGAACCCTTTAAGACATTTCGTACTTTTAATAATTTTTATCTACCATACTATATAAGGTTCTTAAAATTTCAAAAAAGTTATAAAATGTTTAATGGAATGTAGTAGTTAAGTTCATCTTAATTTTAGTTCCATATCAGAGCATTTCTCGTAAAAAAAAAAAAAAAAAAAAAAAAAAATGTGTGGCTTGCTATGATTTTTGAAGATGTCCCATGTCTGGAATTCCCATGTTATTTAAATGGCAAGTGAAAATTTTTGGCAAAATAGCTACCATTAATTTGTTTTTATCTACTGTTTTTTTGAGCCATTAAAAAGGCAATCAAGGTATTGAAGTTGTTATTTTTATGGAAAGGGTGATGTGGTTAATGGAGTACATTTTTTTTAACACTCTTTTTACTTTTTAGAGTCCTACAAGAAGGCCGGAAAAAGGGCAGTCCATTTCCAACGACTTAAACCAAAACCGGGGCTTGTAGTGTACAGCATTGTGTTTGTACATTGTTTGTTAGCAAATTTTGATTAAAATACACTTATTTTAAAGGTAAGGTAACACAAATCAGCTGATTTTTTACTCCCATTTGATAAACATGTAAATCTTAGCAAATTCACAAAAATTCTGAAAAAAAATGGAGAAAAATTTTAGTATATAACTAAAAGCCATAGAAAAAAAAATTTAAGTCAATTCTTCGAGCCGATTTTTTTTAATTAAGTTTTTAGTTTGGCTCTCCATGAGAAAGCCTTATGCTGAAAATTAAAAAAAATTATTTAAAAAAAAATAAAAAATGTCTTGAAATTTTTTTATGGCTTTTTTTAAACCTGTCTCTCAAATTTTTTTCAGAATTTTTGTAAATTTGCTAAGGTTTACATGTTAATCAAATGGGACTAAAAAATCAGCTGATTGGTCTTAATTGTACGGTGTCCAAGTCAGTTTGAAAAATCCATCAAAGTCCCTGCTCACCTGCAGGAAGTCCTGACTGGAGGACGAAGCGCTGGCCATGGCCTCCTCCGCCCGCGATGCAGACGTAGCAGAACTTGATGAACTTTCTCCGCGCCTGCTGCGACCTCCACCACTCTGTTCGTAGTGCCACAAGTGCTCCACATCCATTATCTCCTGCGGGCGTAGGACACAAGTGAGATTACAATGGTCAGAAAAGACTTACATGAATGTTATTTTTTTAATAAAGTACGGTATATTCTTTTTTCATATAGAGTATAGTATAATATCTAATAGAGTAATGACTTCAAAATTTGTTATTGCAAAAATGGATAGAAGGTGCAAAGTTATATTACTTATATAACTGCAATCAGAAATTATGAAGTAGCAGGAATTTTTATGTACCAATGGCTACATTATTTTTATCTGCAAAAGAGACTAATATCAGATTCAAAAATGGTGTATTTTTGAAAAGCATACACATCCCATAAGGAGAGGGGCACATCTTTTTGGTCCTAAGAGTAGACTTGTAATTTTGGGACAAGATCTAGCTATCACAAGAGAGATAAGTTCACCACATCCACAAACATCTACAAACAGAGCAGGGGTAAAGTTCGTGATGGGGTGTACACTAGAGGCAAAAATAAAACTCCCATCAAACATGATTGTCGCCAGCCAATGAAATATAAGGGCAAAATCAAGTAAAATTAAGCAACGTTGCCAAATAGTGCAGCGCTGCTATTGTTTGGCTTCAGATGTGACACCGAAATGGCAACATTGTTCCTTTTCCAATGATTTGTGGCATCGTTTGATGGGAAGTTTAACTTCCAGTGCACAATAAGTCAGTTTGTTTACCTGAAGCAGCTGTGGCACGGCACATACAAGTCCGTTACCGTGGCTACCGGAGCTTGAGCCTCCAAGGTCGGAACCAGATTCCGTCTTGACGCGAAGCTCAGCGGAGGCAGGAAGTGGAGACACCTGGTGGTGGAACAGAGAATTAATGTGAGAAACGGAGGGATTTAAATTTTACTTGAGATGTTGTACATTACATACTGAAAAAAAAAAGTAAATAAAATTAACAATCTAGGATGAAAAATAAATTTATAGTCAATTTTGAGTAAATTTAGTTTCAAGTGTTTATTAGAAGCATAACACAGGGAGATAATTTAGTTGTGGTAGACTAAGTACCTTAAAGGGGTACCAAAGTGAATATTTTTTTTGCATGTTCGGGCAGCTACGAATTATTCTGATACCCTTGTGGCTCAATATTTTCATACAATGCCTAGTTATTTTACAATTAATTATTTAGTTTGAAAAGTGAGTTTGATGGCCGTTGGTTGATTCAAGTCGGTGCGCTCCAGCAGCAGCCGCTGATACAACGAGAATCTCCCGCGAATCGGGGGAACCTCCTCCCGCCCCCTTTTTGTCGTATCACCGGGCATGCTTGAATCAACCAACGGTTTTCAAACTCACTTTTCAAACTAAATAATTAATTGTAAAATATAACTAGTCATTGTACGAAAATATTGAGCCACAGAGATAATAGAATAATTCGTAGCTGCCCGAATATGTAACAAAAGTATTCACTTTGGTACCCCTTTAAGAATTGCATTTTAGTCTACCACAATGTTGTTTAGTTACGTATAATACTTGATACATGTTTTTCTTTTCAGCTAAATCCTATTTGTATTTTTTTGGCGGTTAGGTGTAAGAATGGGCTTGCCTAAATAACCTCACCGCAATAAAGCAAATTTCTATTCTATGTTTGCTATCCTAAAACCCCTATTTACTCATTTAATAATAAAATACCTGTTAATAATCAAAGACTCGTTAGCAACTGACCTGAGAAGAGGTTGATGCCCCCAATCCTGATGACAGAGGTCCCATCTTGCCAGGAGAGCCGTGTTGCTCAGTTCCACCACCAGGAGGCAGCAGTGTGGAGGGCAGAGTGTACGAACATTGGTACGTACTGCGACCACCTCTAGTACGGTCCTCGCGGATAGCTGCAGGACAGATGTGACATTAGTTATGTTGTAGTTGCCAGTAATGAAAATACATGAATTACAATCAAAATAACTTGTAATGAAGATTCATTTTCCTACTTTTATGGAAATAAAGATAACGTGTTTGTCGTGATAGCTTCTAGGACAGAAAGTCACTGTCGGTAATTCACAAATGTAAAAGCTACATTAATTAGGCTACATTTTTAATATTCCTAATCCGAAAACCTACATATTTGCTTCCCCCCCTCTTCCAAATATATGACAATATCAAGGATAGAACTCTGGCTTCTTCAAATATTGGAGATATATATTTTTAAATAATTATTGAAAGTGCATAATAGGCATCAATAGGCGTCTAGGCCCTATCGTTTTTATTAAGGATTTAGAGGTGCCAACTTAACTTACAGAACTTATTCATGCAGGTTGTTCATTTTTTTTCCCCCAGGTAAATTTTATTACTATATCTAGTGTGTAGTGACAATGTACCAACTGGTATTTAATGTGAATAAATAAATAAAAATAAAATTAATAAACTCAACTCACCCTCTAACTTCATGCCTGCCTTTAGACACTTGTCGAATCTGCACGCTGGACATTTCTTACGAGTAGCAATGGATACAGGACACGCAGATCCACGTAGACAGACGTAGTTTTTCCGGTTCTGTACTGTACGTTTGAAGAAACCCTTGCAGCTCTCGCACGAGAAGATACCATAGTGGAATCCAGAGATCTTATCACCGCAGATTGGACATGGAGAGTTGATCAGCTGTTGTCTGGAGATTCCTGGACCTGAAGATAGACTTGGGGGATCCTCTCCTTCTTCTGTGGAAATGAGAGAGTGTTAGAATAGGGGTGGTATTGGGGGGTGCAGGGTATGAGTTTTGGCCATGGCCACCATGCTTTCCCTCTACCCTATCCCTACCCCTTTTCGAGCTCCAAGTTCATATTTATTTATTTTTTTTTTTTTAATTTTTATTTATTTATTAATTTTGAACTTTTACAGGTTGTACAGGACAAACATATGTTCGCGTCAAGTTTAATATAAATATAAAACAACACACACAATATCGTAACATAAACTAAGGCATAATGAGCAATTATTTTGCTTTAATATAACAAAAATATTATGAGGGGAAGAAAAAATTCAATTAAAACTTAAACTATAAAGTATTAATTATTTTTTTGTGGAATATTATCAACATTTTTTACCTTAACATGATTCAAAAATTTAATTGATGATTATTTCTTTATTCCAACAGAACTCTCTCAAATAATTTATTTCTCTCGAAAGCCTTAATAGAATAAAACTCTTTTGATATCAATACCTTTTTCAGTTTAGTTCGAAATAGATTATTATTTTCTATTTCTTTCAGACAATTCTAAAGGTAAAAATTCAAAAAATTTAACTGTTCGGTATAAAGAGCAGTTTTTAACTCTTAACTTTTTTAACTTATATCTTTGTAAAAAATAAAAACTCACCATCTTGCTGCCCCTGCTCATGCAGGTAGATAAGTTTCTCCTCCTCGGACCTGGCGTACACCACTACGCCTGCGCTGGGTGGCTGTGGCACTGAGAATTCTCTCGACAGAGAAGAGTGTGCCAGCAAATGTAGCGGGTGTCGAGTCTGGACCGGAGAGTGGCACGGCGAGGAGAACTGGGCTGGAGAGCTGTAGCAGGAGCCCGTGGAGTGTTGGGAGTACTGTGACGCATCAGAGCTCGTTCTGTGGAGAATAAGGTACGATTGTGAGCCTTAGTGACGTCAGAAACTGTTAACTATTGAAATTTGGTGCAATAAAGCTAGTTTTGTGGGAAATAACATATGACTGTCAGCCTTAGTGACGTCAGAAACTGTTAACTATTGAAATTTGGTGCAATAAAGCTCGTTCTGTGGAGAATAAGGTATGATTGTGAGCCTTAGTGACGTCAGAAACTGTTAAGTATTGAAATTTGGTGCAACCCTGACTCCACGGCACAGTTGGGCACAGTTAGGTGCCAAGTTCAATCTTGTGTTCTATTAACATTGTAATTTGAACTTGGCAGCCCGGTTGTTAATCCCCTTGTGCTTCGGCGCAATTGTGAAATTCACAGAGGTACCTAGTCAAAGACACTTGGCTGAACTGTGATTCTCACAAAATGGCCGAACTGTGAAAATCACAGTTCGACCAATGGTTTAGACTTGGTAGCTCTCCCCCGCCCCTTCTCCTTATTAATTTTTTATTTTTTCATTTCATTAAAGCTAATTAAGTTAACGTATTACTAAAAAAATGTAGTTTTTTAAATATTTTTATTTTATCATGGTAATTAACAGAGTACTCTAGCATAAAAAATTAAAACATTGATGCTAGCAGCTGCAACTCTTTTGTCTCTATCCCGCATATTGGCGGCCATGATGTCTGGTGATAGAATCCACTAATCAGCATTTCATGCAGCGGAGTTGAATTCATTGCCTGTAAAATTATGAAAATGAGATTATAACACACATATGAAAAGATTTTGTAAATATTTAACTCACCACATAAGTAGCTAGCCTGGGCATAACTTCCTCAGTGTTGAAAGAAAAGAGAGAATTCAAGGGGGCGGGCTGGGCTGGAGAAAGAAAAGCTATGATAGGGCCTCTCATGATGTTAGAATTTGTAATAATCACTGTAAAAAAGAAGCAATTTATTAGAAAAAAAAGAACTTTGCTATTTCAATATACTTTTTAATATATTTCTTACCTTCTTTAAAGACTGCAAAGCAGACTTTTCCAATAAAAAAGAGACAGCATCTCTGTTTTTGTTGACAATGACACCCATATCATATGTTGTATGTTGCTTTTTTTTATCTTACTTCAATTTTTTAGAAACAGATGGCGCTACCATCCGGGTATAAATTTTTTCAAAGTCCAAAATTAATAAATAAATTTGATAATAATTAGATATATTGCCAATGTAGTTTATTTAATGAAAAAAAATATCAGTTGGATATTATATATATCAATTAAAGCATCATTTAAGCCCCTTCTAGTTCATAGTCGATACAACTTCAAAGAGTGTATTCAATGTGCCAAGTTACGCCAAGTTTAGAAAGCTAGGATGCTCTGGGGTACCTAATATAAACACTGTGCCCTACTGGATACTCATGGGCATTACAGCTTACCTAACTGTGAACCTTAACTGTGCCCAATTGTGCCCTACTGTGCCGTGGAGTCAGGGAATAAAGCTAGTTTTGTGGAGAATAAGGTACGATTGTGAGCCTTAGTGACGTCAGAAAATGTTAAGTATTGAAATTTGGTGCAATAAAGCTCGTTCTGTGGAGAATAAGGTATGATTGTGAGCCTTAGTGACGTCAGAAAATGTTAAGTATTGAAATTTGGCGCAATAAAGCTCGTTCTGTGGAGAATAAGGTACGATTGTGAGCCTTAGTGACGTCAGAAAATGTTAAGTATTGAAATTTGGTGCAATAAAGCTAGTTCTGTGGAGAATAAGGTACGATTGTGAGCCTTAGTGATGTCAGAAACTGTTAACTATTGAAATTTGGTGCAATAAAGCTAGTTCTGTGGAGAATAAGGTACGATTGTGAGCCTTAGTGATGTCAGAAACTGTTAACTATTGAAATTTGGTGCAATAAAGCTCGTTCTGTGGAGAATAAGGTACGATTGTGAGCCTTAGTGACGTCAGAAACTGTTAAGTATTGAAATTTGGTGCAATAAAGCTCGTTCTGTGGAGAATAAGGTACGATTGTGAGCCTTAGTGACGTCAGAAACTGTTAAGTATTGAAATTTGGTGCAATAAAGCTCGTTCTGTGGAGAATAAGGTACGATTGTGAGCCTTAGTGACGTCAGAAACTGTTAAGTATTGAAATTTGGTGCAATAAAGCTCGTTCTGTGGGCAAATAACATGCAATTGTCAGCCTTAATGACGTCAAAAACTGTTAAGTATTGAAATTTGTTGCAATAAATCTCGTTTTGTGGGAAATAATATACAATTAGGTTCCTGCATGTCCTTTTTTTAATAACTTAATCGAAAGAAGATGTCGAAAAAATACACATATGAATTTTATACAATTTTTTTTAACACTGCATCATACATAAAATAGAGATTAAAAGAGGTCACGTGACCTGGAGAAGTAATGCCTATGAAATCATTACTTCTTTGTTTCAACTATATAATGCTTGTAAATAACCATGTTGCTGTGGAAACAAATGATAATTTTTAATAAACAAGCAACAATGCAATAATTGTTTTACAAGTGTTATATAGTTGAACCAGAGAATGTAATGACGTCATAGATGTTGCAGAAGGCGCCTCCAAGTCACGTGACCTTTTTTCTTCTCTATTTTAGGTATGATGCAGGAGGGGGGGGAGGGCATTCGCACAAAGCACTTTACCCCCACTTTAGCTTTAATAATAATAAAAAAATAAAGAAATAAATAAAAATAATAAAACAAAAATAGTTATTGAGAAAAAAATCAAAATTCTCAACATGGTGGCTTATGAAGAGAATTTTTCCGGGGAACATTTGAAGCCTCTATACCCAGGGAAGCTAGAGCCCTAGGAGGGAAAGCTGCACGGATAAGACCTATGTGTAAAGCTCAGCCAATCAGAGAGCTAAATTCTTGTCATGTGACAGCAATTATGTCCGGTGATTGGATAAAAAGTGAAAAAGTTTATGTGCGAAATTTGAAAATTGGTGATCGTGACAACACCACAGTAAATAAAGCCACCTTATCTACACCTTGTTCAACTTGTACGCTGCGACATACCTTGATAATGAAGGTGTAGCATGCCTCGTAGAATACGGACTACTAAATCCTGATGAACTCAGCGGATGTCTGGAAGCCACTGGAGACTGCGTAGGACTGTAGTACGCAGAATGAATTGCAGAGTCTGGACTTGGGGTTGGTGGATGATGTTTATGTAGCAGATGACGTTGAGTCAGGGGGCTCTGACTGGGGGTGTAGGGAGGTCCGGGGGGTAGAATTACCCCCTTTAGGACCGTCTCGTTGATGTGTTCTGGGGTTGATACGTGAAGTCCTTTCTCCAGCTGAGACACAGAGGAGTGTTAGTGGAGATTTTGTCTATTTGAAACATTACTACTGAGATCCATTAATTAAATTAATTTAAAAAAATATATATAGAGAATTTAATTCAAAATTCAAATGGTTTATTCGTCAAATTCTACAAATACAAACATTGATAATGCAAGCTCTTTGAATGTAAAGATTACAGATGTCAAGAAATTTATATATTAGAACTTAAAAGTGCAAATAAGCTATAAAACACCATCATTAATTAATAGTTTCACAAGATTTATAAAATCACTTTAATTTGTAATTTCTTTAACACAAAGTGGAAGTTTATTATACTGTATTCTAATGCACATTGTGAGGGGTCTTTTATTACAAAGTTCTAGCCTGAAATATTGATTTAGTTATTTTTAAATTTTTGTATCTTGTCTCGTAATTGTAATTTTTTGGTACATTAAAATATTCATCATATTTTTTTCAAGCAAAACATACACATTCCAAAATAATATTATATGAATTATATAATTATATTATATTATTATATAATTTTTTAAGGGTGGATGAACACATTTATATTGAGTGAACTGCTCAACAATCTTTTTTATTTGCCCCATGGGAATTATATGTCAGAGTATTGCAATGAAATAAATCATTATCGTGACTAAATATCACAATAAACCTGCAGGGGTTATAAATTACCTGATGAGGTGGTTTCACGTCCTGGGGTACCGGGGGTGGAGAACATCGGGGTGGGGACGCTCCCCCACATTGCACTCCCTCCATCGATGCCTCCTCTCCATATTCCTGGAACATACAAAGATATTTGGTTAGGTAAAATTAAAACATGAGTCCTTGTTATATTTTGTAATTATCCTTATTGATTAAATTGTAAATTCTCCTCATTCATATTTTACTCTTTTGAATCAATTTGCTACTAAAATTTATGAAAAGGCATGGGCATGGAACCCCCCTTCACCCCCTTGAACCTTGAAGAGGTAAGCTTTTTTAAGTTTTTTTTCCAAACGATGTTCTTAATAAAAGAAAATTGTTGGTGTTTTATTTTGTTAAAATACTTAATTTTTACTAGTAGTGCAATCGTGTATTTGTATTTGTGTTTTGAAGCTAAAGTAAATTCGTACCTAAAATAGAATGATTAAAATTACACATAAAACTGACACTTCAAATTTTAATTTTTTATCAATTATCAATTCAATAAAAATAAAAGTATATAAAGTACGTTATCCATAAAAGTAAATGATTTATGTTTATGACGTTATCAAAATTGAGATTTTGAGTGTAAATTATGAAGTAATAAGTATCTACTTTTGTTCTTTTAAATTTAATACTATATGAAGATTCATTCTTTAAAAGAATTTTGAGGCCTGAGTTTCAAGTAATTTTTTTTTAAACTATAATATTGTTCTATACTGTACTTGTAATTATTAAATCAAATCATTTGAATGTTTCTAATAATAATTTTGGACTCATTTAATTTTAAACTCAGAATTTTATTTTTAATTATTATTCATATTATTATGTTCTTTAGTTTTTATTATATATATTTTTATTATTATTTTAATTTTTATTTTGGTATAACCACAGAAATTTAGCTAACTTGATATTTTTATTTGTTAGTACATATTAAGGTAGAGATAACGTCGAACAGCTGTTCGACGTAATCCCCTTTGATTAACATGTAAACCTTAGCAAGTTGACAAAAATTCTGAAATTTTTTTGAGAGGCAGATATTAGTGCCTAAAAGCAATAGAAAAAATTTCAAAACGATTTAACGAGCCGATTTTTTTAAATTAATTTTTTAGTTTGGCTCTCCATGGGAAAGCCCTATGCTGAAAATTAAAAAAATTAATTAAAAAAAATTGGCTCGTTAAAACGTTTTGAAATTTTTTCTATGGCTTTTAGGCACTAATATCTGCCTCTAAAAAAAATTTCAAAATTTTTGTCAATTTGCTAAGGTTTACATGTTAATCAAAGGGCGTTACGTCGATCAGCTGTTCGGCGTTATCTCTACCTTAAAGCCATTACAAAATTTCACTTTTATTTTCCTCACAAAAAGCAATAAGATCTACTTTAGGAGATAAAATACATCCCTTCTTGATTTCCAGCCTCTTTAGAGAGAATAAGGGATGTTTAAATTTCGAGTTCTCATTTGTATAATTCAGATTCAAATTTCTTGCAATTATTTTAAAAAGCCGTAGTCTTTGGAAGTGTTACTTATAAATTTTTTCCTGTTAACGATTGACCTCAGTTACTACGCGAGTCAAAGAAAATTTCTCTCAGATGGAATCGAATGAAACAAATTTTAAATTTTCGAGAATCAAAATCAATACTAATCAAATGACTTAATTCCTTATTATTTGAGCAAATTCAAGGGGGCCATTCCATTTCCGGTTTTCATCCATAAGGCCAATGTTAAACTTTTACCTCAGTTTTCTCAAAACTGATCAGCCAGATCCACTTCAAAATTCACATGCCACTTATATAAGTTCTCTGCAAGTCTTGTTCAATTCAAGGAGGTCGATTTTGAGATCTCAATCAACTGAGATCAATCCTTAATGCAATTCAGGATATATGAATATGATTCTTTTAAAAATATATATTTTGAATAATGCATACTTGTATTTATCATAATTTTGCACCCTCTATCCATTTTTGCAAACAAATGAGGGCGATACGTCATTAAAGCCAACATTACAGCACATGATTTCATTTTTTAAAACCTTGAGATGCGAACACTCCTCTCTCTCAGCCTCCAAGGAGAGAGTGGGACAGGAATGTGCATGCACAGGAAGCAGAAAGTAAACCCGACAGCAAAAAAATGACACGCAGCAGAGAGAACGTCTTCTCTTTATGATATTAGTATAGGATTATGAACCTTATTGTAGAGAAATCAGAATCAATTAAAATTTAAATGTACTTTCAAGAAGATCTGAAAATTACATACAGATTGTTGAAAATAAAATGGATTATTGTTATATAATAATACCAATTTTATTTGTAATTTTCTGTAAAGTGAGCTAGTATACTATTATTATCATAATTGCGGATCGTTATTTAAATTATTTATAAATTTATAATAATTTTTAAATTTTGTATTTTTAATAACACTTTTTGCAAACAAACAAACAAAAATCTGGATTATTTTATTTTATCGATTTATTTACGAGTTAAAAACTTTAATATTTATAAATCATTCGCAATAATATATTAAATTATTTTAAAATTTCCTGGCTGAAGTATAGCGTTCATCAGGGTATGTCTATACATACCCTGAGCGTTCAAATTGTTTCTGCAAAAAAATTATTTTTTATTTGTTTTGTAAAATGTACCCTAAATATTGTAATAATGTATACTATTAGCGCAAATTATATATTATAATTATAACAAAGAATAATTTAATTTAAATATTCTTAATATTCTTGATGAAAGAAATTAAAATTTCCAGAGAAATAATATTATTGAAAGTAAAATTGAACGAAAAAAAAAAACATCATTATGGGATTGCTTTCGCTCGTTATATACCAGGAGAACATGCAGATGCATACATCCTCGCGGCGTTTACACCTTACTAGAATTATTATTATTATGTAATTTAATAATTTTACTTATATGATACATCTTATTTCTTCCTTGCTCAAAGTGAGGATGAAATGAAGAAAATATTTCTAACATTTATGCTCAAGAAAACGTAATGGGTGCGATTCACGAAACAGTTAGTCAGGTTTCTATAACCATGTTTAGCTTAACCACGTTTAACTATACCCGTTTTACGTGTTAAACCACCTTATATTATATAGTTAATATAAGGTGGTTAAGTTAAAATGGTTAGAAACCTGGCTAACTGCTTCGTGAATGGCGCCCATAATATCGCCTTTTCCCCTCTTTTTTTTCCCTCTAAAATGGTGCAAAATAGGAGGACAAATGACGAGCGGAGAGCAAAATAGCGAAAAAAATATTTAATTTATTTCAACTCGGGAAACTTAAAGAAACTTGCAAATTGTTTTCGCTCGTCATATACCAGGAAAACATGCAGATTAATTATACATCTTCGTTAAATACACCTTACTATAGAATTATTATCATTACCTTAAGGCAAATCACGAGTGTGTGAAAGTGGTTTAAAGATCTAATTGCCAATGTAACATGACACTAAGGTCGAGTTTCATATCTTAATATATTAGAAATACAACCTTATTGTTATTTCCTGGAGGTCAAACTTAACAAACAAGTATCAGCTACGACGTATTGAATAATATTACAATACTCATACTTTCTCACGCGTTTCATGTTAATTAGAAGAAGTCATTTAAAATATATCAATGATGTTGATTGGAATATTAATAAGGAAAGTAAAATATAAAAGGAAGAATATTCGCAAATAAATTTGTATGAATATTTGCCAAGAAAATTTTAGTACTAAAAGGTATTTCAAATTCCTAAACTAAATCGAGTAATATAATTATTTTTAGAGGCAATTTTCTACAATTTTTATAAGGAGGTAAAAAAAAGAACATCCAAAAAAAGTTTAAATTCAAAGTTAATTGAATTTCAGCTTTTAATGAGTCTTTATCAGGCATATTTTTTCTGTCTTAACAAGTTTCTAAATAATAATATTAATAAAAATAATCAAGGCCTTAATACAATTAAAAGTTATACTATATTAGTATAGCAAAACATCTTTCTACGCGTACATTATATAATATGGACTGAAACTTAAAATGGAAGGAAATCTATACTCAATGAGGTACGGACAAAAAAAACAGTTTCAAGTTTTTGTCAACATTTCAAAAGGCACGAGAATTTCATAAAAAACGACGAGCCCTGTTTCAGCATTCTACGACACTTTCCTGATTTTATATGAATTTTTAAAACTTCTCAAAAATAACGTCACATGCAACTTTGCATCTCAAATGGGAAAATAGATCATTTAACATTACCAAATCCCATACTTCATATTGAAATGTAACCAAAACTTCATTTGCAAGGTTTTTAGGTGCTAGAATCACAATAATGAAGGTTTCAAATTCCTACCTCAATAACTTTTCATTTTAGCAATGTTAACTGATGCATTTTCCCATTTAAGATTCAATGCTATGACGTCATCAAAAAAAGTTTTAAAAATTCATATAAAATCAGCAAATTGTCGTAGAGTGCTCTAATAGGGCTCGTTCTTCATAGAATTCACAGTACTTTTTACTTGTATTGCTAACTCAAATAACGGTCAGTACCCCATTATAAGCAATTACGACATTTGAATAATTTCAAATTATATAATTGAAGGCAGAAATATTTTAAGTCAAGTCAAATAAGTCTTATAGTTTACGAGCTACAAAACATAATTAATATCGACATTTTTTATTTTCCTTTTTTATTTCGTTTTTAATTTTTTTAACAAATCCGTTCTCCATTGACTCTCCAGGACCTGGATCTTGTAAATGTGTAATAAAGGTCCTGCCCACCTAGTGTAGCTCCTAATCTCTTCACTACCTGAGCGGTTATTAGTCACTGCCAGACATTTCCTGGCCGACATTCGAGGACACATTGTTACGTGGGGATGTGTCATGTAATTGTTGGGCAAGGGCGGAGTCATAAAACCAACGCAATCGGAACATGACGATAAAGATCAATTTCAGTGTACAGAGATAAAGAAATGGCTCTTATAATTAAATTTTGTCATTTCATCTGGCGATCTCATAATCAGAAAATGGACAACTGGCATGAATTATTTAATTGCATATTTGGATAAAACCAAAGTTGAAGTAAATTTAAATTTTTATTCACTAAATTAATGGATTTTTTAGTCACTTTTCGTCCTTTTAACACCGTGCTTGATTATGATTTCCGAGGGAAAAATACGAAATTACATCTCCTTTCCTCTTATTGAGCAAGAATATTAAAAATATTGTCTTCATTTCATCTTTATTTTGCGCGAGGATGAAATAAGACGTATTTCGAGGTAAAAAGACATAATAAGATTAATTTTAAACGTGACTTGAAGAAGTAAATATTCAACTTTATAGGGAACTTTAAGTTATGTTGTCATTTTTCTTTGTCCTTTTATCTTCCGTTTTAAAATTATGCTGCAAAATGCTGTTACGTAATAATAATCTTTTTCCGCTTTTATTTTAAATTTGCATGACGTCACAGCATTTTCCAGGTGTTAGATTATTATAAAAATCTGAAATCTGGTTTGAAAATCTGAAGAAATTACATATAACTCCTGTATGAAAATTTGTAATAAAAGATCATACAAATTTTTCATTTACCTCAAACCTCAAAATTTAACAGCATAAATTAATGTTTTATAACCATCTTGAAATACGCAATCATAATTATCACTAATTTATGTTAATACGTAATTTACATCAAAACTAAAATTAAAATAAACATGCAAATTTTATTAATCCATTCACATAATGTATGCTGTGAAACAAAATTCAATTACAAGCATTAAGAACTATACATGTTGAAAATTATATTTAGTATAATTAATTTACATATGTATACATAATTTATTTCAACATTAAAATTATAATAAACATGCAAATTTCATATATGATTCACATATGTTGTTAAAATTCAATATTATATGAATAAGAAACTACATGATGAAAATTATAATTAGGGCTGACTCACACAGAATCGCATGATTTCGCAGCGTATGATAAAACTATTAAGAATCTATGCGATCAGCTGTACGCAAACACAGCATCGTATCGTATGATATGAAATTTAGGACGGGTTCTAAGAGAGAAACTTACGATTGCGGAAATAAAAGTCAGTGTGCGACCCGCCCAAGTGTTGTTATTTGCAGCAGAAGTATAACATTTTACTTGGCATGTAAAAATAAGACAAGGCATTTATAATATTTATGCAACATCTCTATTCTAATTTATAATATCGACGTGCTTATATTGTTATATGTACAATCGAAAAGCAGTAAAATATTATGAAATATTATTGATTCATTCACCAGCTTCGTTTCGTATCGCATACGATCGTAAGTTTCTCATTTAGAAACGATGGACAACATACATGAAAAAAAATTATTACAGAAATGAATAGAGGGTACCAAATTATGCTACTCTGAATTTTTTAAGATTTTTTTGAGACCCTGAACTATTTATAAATAATTATTGAAATTCCTGTGATTTCAGTTGGCACCCCTGAATCCTTAATAAAAAGGATAGAGACTGGACGCCTATAAAAATAGTTCTGGGTCTCAAAAAAATCTGAAAAAAATTCAGTGTAGTTCAATTTGGTACCCTCTATTCATTTCTGTAATAAAATTTTTTCATGTATGTTGTCCATTCTAAATTTTTATCATACGAAGTCATACGATGCGATACGAAGGCAGTGTGCGACTACCCTTAGGATATTTTGTTTTATTATTTTTTATTCATCATCATAGAATACATGGTACAGTTTAAGAAAGTCACAATTTTATAATGTTGGCCTCTATGAGCTTTAAGCTCGAGGTATATTTAAAACGTAACTTATCCATTATATACAATTTAGGATATTTCAAGTTTAAAATATTAATTAATTATGAGTCAACTTAAAAACATGGTAATAAAAATATACTATATATGACGAATAATACGAGACAGGTATACAAAAAATCATTAACGTTGTCTGGTTTTTGTGACTCATATACAGACATTTCCTGAGAGAAAATAACCTGAGGTAGCACACAGTAGCAGTTCAAATGTCACTAAGGGTCAATTTTATATATATTAATATTGAATTTGAGCATTAAAGAAGTGTACATTGAAGTAAAAAATAAAATGGAAAGTTGATGCTTTTTAAAATAAAATGACTTATATGGAGAAATTTATTTTCTTTCTAAATAAGTACACTTCAAGAGAGTATGAACTTTTATTTGAACTGCTGTAATTAAGGTAGAGATAACGCCGATCAGCTGTTCAACGTAGGTCCCTTTGATTAACATGTATAAACATTAGCAAATTCACAAAAATTCTGAAATTTTTTTGAGAAGCATAGAAAAAATTTCAAAATAATTTAACGAGCCTATTTATTTATTTATTTATTTATTTATTTATTTATTTATTTATTTATTTATTTATTTATTTTATTATTTTATTATTTATTTATTTATTTATTTATTTATTTATTTATTTATTTATTTATTTATTTATTTATTTTTATTTATTTTTTTTCAGCATACGACTTTTCCATGGAGAGACAAATTAAAAACTTAATTAAAAAAATCGTCTCGTTAAACTGTTTAGAAATTTTTTCTATTGCTTTTAGGCACTAATATCTGTCTCTAAAAAAAAATCAGAATTTTTGTGAATTTGCTAAGGTTTTCATGTTAATAATCAAAGGGACGTACGTCGAACAGCTGTTCGGCGTTATCTCTACTTTAAGGAGACAAAGAGATGCAGATTTGAAAATTTAACAAAGATAAGAAAAGCACTCAGTCTAACCATCTTCAAAGTGTAACATGCAACTACATACAAATATAAGACTGTATGTATTAATTTAATATTTTGTTTAACATTTTTTTAAATGTGTCATTATCATTAAATTTAATACCTAAGAGGAGGGTCATTTACTTTGCGTTTCTAATTTTTTTTTTATTTATTTATTTTTATTTTGGAACTTCTTTTTGGTTGTACAAGACAAACATATGTTCAAGTCAAAATTGGACAAAATACAACATAAAAACATCAAACTTAAACACATTTACATAAGTTATTTAACACTATCAAACACAATCACTGACAATAATAATAAAAACAAAATACAAGCCAAAGTCACCATTAATACTGATAAATTTTAGTTTATGTGGAACATATATATATACATATACATATATATATATATATATACATACATATATATATATACATACATACATACACATACACACACACATATATATATATATATATATATATACATACACATACACATATACACACACATACATATATGTATATATACATATACATACATATATATATATCAGTCAATACAATGTATATGTAAATTTATAATTTTGTTTATTTTATAATCCTGATAATACTTTTTCAGACATTTTATTACTCTCAAAAGCTTTAATAGAGTAAAACTCTTTATTGATCAATACATTCTTTAATTTTGTGCGAAAAAGTTTACTGGTTTTTATTTCTTTCAAACATGCTGGTAAAAATTCATAAAATTTTGCTGTTTGATACATTGCACAGTTTTTGAAAAATTGTGTGTTATGTCTTTCAGTAACTACATTCGATTTATTCCTAGTATTATAGTCATGATAGCCATCATTCTGAACATAAAAATTTGGATGATTTTTTTTGAATGAGGCACAATTTAAAATATAAATGCAAGGGACAGTTAACATTTTATTAGCCTTAAAATGTGAAACACACGACTGTCCTTTTGGTATTCTTAAAATCGTTCTAAGTGCTCTCTTTTGCAAAACAAAACATCGATTCAATAGTTCCGATTTACATCCCCAATTTATTATGCCATATGCCAAATGTGGATAAACATACGCATAATATAAGGTTAGCAAGGTTTCATGAGATACATGATTCCTGATTGTATATAACATAAAATTGGCCGAAATTATCTTCTTACAAATCGCATTTACATGTAAAGACCAATCCAAACTTTCATTAATGTGTAGACCAAGAAACTTAACAGACTCTGCTCTTTTAATTGTTTTTCCGGCTAATTGCAACAAATAACTATTCAAAGGGATTTGTCTAGGGGAATGAAATTGGATGTATTCGGTTTTAGTTGAATTTAATATTAGCTTATTATTTGTACACCATGTATGTACCTCTTCAATAGTAAGTTTAATCTTACGAATTAATTCATCTTCGGCTTCTGCTGTGATTATAGCTGTAATATCATCAGCATACTTTACTAATACCGCATTCTTGACATGATCTGATAAGTCATTTGTTCCTGTATTAAACAATGTGGCTGACATTTTTCCTCCTTGAGGAATTCCAAGTGTAATCGGTAATTTGTCTGATTTATATGTAATATTTTGGCCGTTAGAATTAATGTGAACTTCAAATTAATTTAACTTCTTCAAATGTACCGATTGAGACGATCGTTGAAGTCTCTTGTCCACGTAAGAAGAGTTGCATAGTCAGCAGGGGGAAAAATTTATTGTATATTTCTTCGTATAGGTAATCAATGAAAATACAGTCAAATTAATTTAATATTCCCTCCGGAAGTAGCCGGAAGTGTGAATTTTATAACTATATTCTGTTTGTTATTCAGTTTTGAAGCCTTGCAGAGAGGCTTGTAGTAGAAGTACTGACCTATGTGTGAAATTGTAACGCAGAAATACGAAAAGGATGGCGAGGAACCTTACACTTCCGGCTACTTCCGGAGAGAATATTAAATTAATATGACTGTAGTTTTTCAATTTTAACGTTGTTGCACCTGATATACTTGAATAAATAAATTTTGCATGTACGGCAACATGTAATCTCGTATTTTTTCCTCTTTTTTCTTCAAAAATGGTGCAAAATAGGAGGAAAAAATATAAAAGGAGAGCTTAATAGCAAATAAAAGATGAAATATATTTCTACTCGCCACGTCTCTGTATCAAGTTATATAGCCAGATAGTCTAGTCTTGCAGATTCAAAATGGTGCAAAATAGGAGGAAAACATACGAGAGGAGAGCTTATTAGCGATGAAAATATGAAATTTATTTCAAATCGGGGCGCCTCTAAGCAGCCAGGTAGTCTAGTCTTACAAGCACCCTGATCTCAGGTGGTCCCTGACCGTCATCAGGGTGTGGTCGCTGACTAACATTTTGGAAGGTGACGTCATCAGGTCATTGCTCAAGGTCAACGGTAGCCGCGAGGTACGACCAGCCGTGCGAGCACCAAGATACGTAAACAAAACAGGTAGGACAAAGGTGCGTTTGTTTATTATTAAATTTCGTACAGTCAAATCAATATATTTCTTCCGGAAATGTGAAGTTTGTGGCTCCTTTGTTTATAATAATAGAGACTTCAAGTGTTCCCCAGCGGGAAAGTTTTCTCCGTAAGCCTCCATGTTAGAAAATTTGAATTTTTCTTTTCTCAGATACGGCTATTAATTTGAAAACATCTCAAACCCCCTCCATTTAGGAATCTTCTGAATCAAGAACTTATTTTCATCTAAATAAAAATTGACGCCAAAACAGCAATTTCAAGTTTTTTTACATAGGTTTAAATAGGACGGTAGGAACAACTCAAAATCAGCTGACTTGAAGATTTTGAAACTTTTTAGAGGGTTCTAAAGTACAATTACTGATCTATGTGTGAAATTGCAGCAGAAATATGAATAGGAAAGTTCACGCAGACAGCATCACATCGTTTGATTTCGTATCGTATGACTTCGTATGATAAAAATTTAGAATCGGTTCTAAAAAGAGAAACTGTCATACCATACGATACCATGCGAAGCTGTGTGCGCGCGCATACCTGATCGCATAGTTTCTTAATTTTTTTATCATACGCTGCGAAATCATGCGATTCTCTGCGACTAGCCTTAGAAATCCTAAATATCAGGCTACTTTTGCGGGGGGAATATCTTGTAAATTTGACAGTAGCGTGTGTACAGTCCAACAAATGTAAGATTACCACCGGAAGTAGTCGGAAGTGGAAGGATTTTGGTCAAACTATGATCGTAAAAAATCTAAAACTTTGCCGGTAAGTTAAAATTTCAATATAAATCTATTTGTAAAGTTTTGAATTTTCGTGATCATAGTTTAGCTTAAGGGTAAGGTAACACGCCCAATGTTAAAAAAATTCCGCACATGAAAATTATGAAAAAAAAAATAAAATGTTCTTCTCTACACCCCCTATCAGTAGCTAAAATATCAGGTATTCAAAAACTAGCTCGAATTTGTTGATATTTTAGCTACTGATACAGGATGTAAAAGAGGAGAACATTTTTTTCATAATTTACATATTGTGTGGTATTTTTTTTAACATTGTCCTTGTTACCTTATACCCTTAACTTCAACCAAAACAGTTTTCATCTTTATTTTAATGAATACTTTTTTTTTTTTTTTTTTTTTTTTAGCTTCGACTAATTTTATTATCATTGTCAAATACAATATTTTCTTGTAAGTAACTTGGACCAAAAAAACTTTTTATTTGTGCTCTTTCCTGCTTCTTCACCTGCAATATGGTATTTACCTACTGTGCTGAATAACATAATACCAAATACTCGTTTTTCTTTATTTTGAGGCAACATCTGTTTTACTTTAATAATTTTTATTATCACTACCAATATTCTATTTTTCTATATATAGCACTTTATTAATCACAACCACTTTTTGGACTCTTTTTCTTCTTTATTTTCATCACCAATATGCTATTTCCCTGTTACTGTAACTGCTACACCATAAACTATTTTCTGCTCTTTTTTCCTTCCATGTGGTGCATATCGACGTGGTATCAGAAAAATATCCTAACTACATCTTGTTTACCAATGTAGTTAGGACATTTTTTCGCTACTACGTCGATACGCTCATCATGTGTTTAAATTATACTGACAATATGCCATTTTCCTATACTGTAACCTCTATAGTATGCCAAAGTCTCATTTTCTGCTATTTTCTTTCATTTTGCTGATGCTGACTTGTTTCACTTTGGTAAATATAATTTCTAATGCCAAAATGCCATTTTCCTACTGCATGCATGTAACCGCTACACCAAAACCTCATTTTCCCTCCATTTCGGTGCACCACCTGTGAGTACATATTTGGGTGTGTGGCTTTATAATTACGGGTTATTCTCAAAAAAAGTTCAAGAAGAAAGGGAGTGAACCACCTGTTTTACTTCGGTTTAATTTTGAATGCCAATATGCCATTTTCCTACTAAAACCACTACACCAAAAGGTCATTTTCCATCCATTTTGTTACACCACCTGTATGTCTAACTGCCTCATCTACCTGGTGAATCATCTCACGTATCAGCTAGCTAGCTTCATGCCTCCAGGCTATCTCCACACTATTATAATACAAGATGAAGGACCAGACATACCTCTGACGTCACAACACTCGCTTTTTATGTAAAAAAAATGTGATGGACGATATTTTGTTGAATTTTCATATGGAAATTATAGTATGAAAATAAAAAAATGAGGAAACCATGAAAACTATCGTAAAATGGTCGGTCATAGATAATGCAAGGCTGAATGAAACAATAAACATCTGCAACCGATGTACTTGCATATTATTAGGCTAATATTATATATTATACTTACAGAATGACTAAATAAAATTGAGTTTTGTACGATATAATTCAAATCATAGTGAATAGAATTTTATTTATTCGACCACTGTCGGTATTATACAATGAAAATAACAAATATTAAATGTTTTATTTTTTAATTCGTATACTGAAAGGTTCCCTAATTTTTTGGTAAATTTTGTTGCAAGGGTAAAAAAAAAAGATACGGTCTAATCTTCTTTTGCAGTAATATCCAAAAATCCTATGAAATCTAATTGTTAAAATGCATGTAGGTTTTAAGTTATTTTAAAATATAATTTATGTTCTGTTTCATTAAAGTTAAAATTTTACAATAAAATGTACGATAATTATAATTATTTTCTCATTCATTAATGTTATAATATGTACGTGTTACATATAATACATATTATATGTACATTTATATAGTATAAGTGACAAAAATACACATAATTGAGAAAAACGAAGTGAAAAACAAATTTGTACAAGAGAATTTGTAATTCTCAGCTAAGGTATGGATTTTATTTCATAAAATTTTACATACATTTTATATTATACTTTATTTAAATATGATTTAATATCAAATTTAGGCATCTAAATTAAATTTTTCTTGGCTAAAATCCATACATATTTTTTTATGAATATACTAAACACGTAACTGAAACTCATGTAAATATGTGAGGATATTTGGGAGTAATGATATCATCCACCTATAGCAACCAGTTTGCTAACTAGAATTTCAAGTTCACTTTTTTATATCGCAATCTTTGGCTGCTGAATACTTTTTAACATACAGCCAACTACAAGAAACGCTTTCGATTATAACCGAGATACAAAAAATTTTGTTTTGTGTCAAGAAAGTTTTATAGTATTATAATATTAACCATAGCATTTATGATACCAAGTGGGGGTCGACCCGTAAAATCTTAAGAAGCGGGAAAAAAGTGGTGTAAAATATTGCTCCGAAAATTCTGAAAAAGTTTGTTATCCTTAAGTTAGCCACCCAACAACGCAATTTCCTTAAAAAAAAATAGTGAGAAAAAAACTTTAATTCTTTTTAACATGTGATTTAAATAGAGGGTCGTTTTGCCCCCCTCCCCCTAGTAAAATGTGTGACAAAAACGTACCTTGGTAAAGCAAGCGTTAATGCAACTAAATACAAAATAGACAATTTATTCTTTTTTATTAACTCATAGAAAAGAATAAAAATTTGAGAACAAAATTTGAAAAAACTCAGCAACAAAATTAAAATACATAAGAGCTTGTTTCGCTTTCGGTGCATTGTTAAAATCAAAATAAATATAAAATTATATTTGTTTTGTCAATACATTAGCATTTTTTGCTATCCATAAAAAAAAAAAGAAAACCCAATAAACTTAAAGCGAGGAAGAAAGGAAGAAATAAGATATAGGTAAAACGATTAGATTAGATTAGGTATAGACGTGTAAACGATGAGTTAATGACTAAATTTTTCAACTCTTTAGGGCTTCAATTGGTCGATTGTCAGAAATACAAATGCAGGGTTTATGATCATACAGAACTATATTTTAAGTGTCAGTATGCAGCAGTGCGAAGAATGTGTTCCACAGTGCATGTCCGCAATTAAACCACCGTTATATTAAAGGGGAGTTCGTTATCAGTGTCTGTTTTACGGTCCTTATCATCCGCAATGTAAAAAGGGGGAAGACAATGAGAAATTTTGCAGCAACCAGTTGCTAATAATTAACCTCATATTAAGTATTTGAAACATAAAATATTCACCTGGCGGGTAAGCGGACCAAATACCCCCGGACGAAATACCCCCGGACCAAATATCCCCGCCCGGACCGGACGAAATACCCCCGGATGAAATACCCCCGGACGAAATATCCCCGGACGAAATACTCCCGGACGAAATACCCCCGGACGAAATACCCCCTTGTAAGTGGAGAGGGGCGGGTGACCAACACGGGAGGGGAAGTTGACTTTATTTATAAAGTTTGTTTTATTGTTGTTTGTCTGACGTCAAAAGGAAGTTAGTAACGTTAGGCCAATACATTTTGCATTAATTTATCATATATCATTCATATCAAATTAAAATTAATGTGTAATATATTTTGATACGATACATTTTATGCATGTTAATTATAAGAGTTTATTGCATTTTTTTTTATATTTTTTTTAACCAAAAATTTTCAAAATCGTCCCTATATAATTTTTTACTTTAAAAAAAAATTTAAGTAAGTTTTTTTAGTGTAATATTTTAATTCTGATTCGATTGGTATAGGTCTAAAAGTTAAAACTGCAATATTTTTTATTGTTTTTGGTCCCCCGGTGCTATAGGTGCCGTGAACACTTAACGTAGCATGTGTACCCCTCCTGAAGAAACTTAATTTACTTGTTGTTCTATTTATTTCCTTATTTATTCCTTCCATTTCTATTTATATATGTTGGCACCAAAGCCCGAATTCAATGCGCACATCTAGGTGTGCCCCTAGCGACTTGAGCAAAGCCCGAAATTAACAAATATTTTGGGCTTTGCTCTTATAAATTTGAACATTTCTAGAAGTGCTCAAATCGAAAAAAGGAAACCCCGACGAGAAGTTTTATTTCGGGCTTAAATTTACTCATTTAAATTTGACCATTTCTAGAAGTGCTCAAATCGGAAAAAGCAAACCCCGACGAGAAGTTTTATTTCGGGCTTAAATTTACTCATTTAAATTTGATCATTTCTAGAAGTGCTCAACTCGAAAAATACAAACCCTGACGAGAAGTTTTATTTCGGGCTTTTTGCTCACTGTTTTGATCATTTCTAGAAGTGCTCAAAGCAAAGTGAAAAATAATAATTGGAAATTGTGCCGTATTTTAGTAATAATTTGTAATAAATAATTAAAATAATAAAATATTGTGAATTTAATAATATTTTAATTACATACATCACTTTTTTAATTAAGTAACAAAAATACAAATTTAGCATTAGCGTGTATATTATTTTTTTATTAAAATATTTCTTTTTGTTTTATTCAAGTAATACTGAAAAATACGATTTTGTCACACTTTTTACATTAATATTTTATGTTAGTTAATTCAAATATTTTTTTTTTTACAGCTGATATATTATAAAATCTTTTTAAAGTACCAAACCTATTAATTTAAAATAAATAAATATTATATCTGATTATTACCTGATCTTATTATTACCTGAACTTGACTTATTTTTGCAGGGATTACTATCATGGCATTATAAATTTCATCTAAATTTTTTCTTTGCACAACATGTTTTAGATTGACAACCTTTCTTATAGTTGCGTTGCAAAACACAAAACTTTGCTTTGAATTTGCTAATGCTGCTGCTGATCTGAGACACTCTTTTCTTTGTCATGTGTGGTACGTCATCTGAACTTAGAAATTGTTCATCTGCTACCTGGAATTCATTGCTAGAGTATATAAATTGTAATCATACCTTTAATTGTAAAAAAATGATAATAATAAATAAATTGAAAGTGTCTCTCAGTGTGAAAAAATCGTATTTTTTCAATATGACTTGAATAATACAGAAAGAAATGTTTTAATAAAAAAAAAATACTATACACGCTATTAATGTTAAATTTGTATGTTTATCAATAAATTAAAAAAGTGATATAATTAAAATATTATTAAATTTATATTATTTTATTATTTATTGCTATAATACGGCGCAATTTCCAGCTATTCTTTTTCATTTGCACTTCTAGAAATGATCAAAACAGTGAGCAAAGCATGAAATAAAAATTCTCGTCGGGGTGGCTTTTTTCGATTTGGGCACTTTTAGAAATGAGCAAATTTAAAGGAGCAAACCCCGAAATAAAACTTCTCGTCGGGGATTGCTTTTTTCGATTTGAGCACTTCTGGAAATATTCAAATTTAAATGAGCAAAGCCCGAAATATTTGTTAATTTCGGGCTTTGCTCAAATCGCTAGGGGCACATACCTAGGTTTAAAAACCTAAAATCGTTTAAGGGTAAGGTAACGCCACCAATGTTAAAAAAAATCCCTCTCACAAAAATTCTGAAAAAAATTTAAAATGTTCTCCTCTATACCCCCTATCAGTACCTAAAATATCAGGTATACAAATACGATCTAGTTTTTGAGTTATAAATTTTTAAAGTTGACTACTTTAACATGGAGAAATGAAACACCCATGTTAATTTGGTCAACTTTAAAAATTCATAACTCAAAAACTAGATCGTATTTGTATACCTGATATTTTAGCTACTGATAGGGGGTGTAGAGGAGAACATTTTAAATTTTTTTCAGAATTTTTGTGAGAGGGATTTTTTTTAACATTGGTGGCGTTACCTTACCCTTAAAAACCTTCAAAATCTTGCTGCAAAACGCTGAGACAATTTATATATATAATTGCCGCACAATCAAAGTAAGCATATAGTATATATATACAAAAATCGTTTGTTTGCGGCACAATTTTGAGTATGTTTTGGTATAATAAAATTAAATACGCAATTTGAGATCTTGATACGGCAATTACGGCATTAACTATAAATAATATACTTTGAATATTATATATGATACATATTTGTTGTGAAAATTTTATAAATAAAGTCAACTTCCCCTCCCGTGTTGGTCGCCCGCCCCTCTCCACTTACAAGGGAGTATTTCGTCCGGGGGTATTTCGTCCGGGAGTATTTCGTCCAGGGATATTTCGTCCGGGAGTATTTCGTCCGGGGGTATTTCATCCGGTCCGGGCGGGGATATTTGGTCCGGGGGTATTTCGTCCGGGGGTATTTGGTCCGTGATTCACCTGGCGAGACGGTGATATTTTGCTTTACCTGGAGAATTTTTTACCTTATGTAGGATCTGTTTATGAAAACAATGCATGGATTTTAGCCATATAGAAAAATTACTATATACAATGAATTGCAGTTAATAAATCAAGTACAAAATCTGGCAATGCACAACCTACATGATTTTTTTTTATTGCAGAAATGAATAAAGGGTACCAAATTATACTACTCTGAATTTTTTCAGATTTTTTTGAAACCCAGAACTATTTTTAAATAATTATTGAAAGTATATGACGGCCACACCCCCTGGAGGCGTCAATAGGCGTCTCGGTCCTATCCATTTTATTAAGGATTCTGGGGTGCCAATAACTTAACTTACAGAACTTTCAATAATGGACAACATACATGAAAAAATTTTATTGCAGAAATGAATAGAGGGTACTAAATTATGCTACTCTGATTTTTTTCAGATTTTTTTGAGACCCGGAACTATTTTTAAATAATGGACAACATACATGAAAAAATTTTATTGCAGAGTAGATGGTACGAAATTATGCTACTCTGAATTTTTTCAGATTTTTTTGAAACCCGGAACTATTTTTAAATAATTATTGAAAGTCCTGTGATTTCAGTTGGCACCCCTGCAGCCTTAATAAAAAGGATAGAGACTGGACGCCTATTGACGCCTCCAGGGGGCGTGGCCGCACTTTCAATAATTATTTAAAAATAGTTCTGGGTTTCAAAAAAATGTAAAAGAATTCAGAGTGGCATAATTTGGTGCCCTCTATTCATTTCTGCAATAAAAAAATTTCATGTATGTTGTCCATTATTGAAAGTCCTGCGATTTCAGTTGGCACCTCTGCAGCCTTAATAAAAAGGATATAGACTGTACGCCTATTGACGCCTCCAGGGGGCGTGGCCGCACTTTCAATAATTATTTAAAAATAGTTCTGGGTCTCAAAAAAAAATCGGAAAAAAATTCAGAGTAGCATAATTTGGTATCCTCTATTCATTTCTGCATTAAAAATTTTTCATGCATGTTGTCCATTATTTAAAAATAGTTCCAGGTCTCAAAGAAAAATCTGAAAAAAATCATAGTAGTATAATTTGGTGCCCTCTGTTCATTTCTGCAATAATTAAGTTGTCCATTAAGGAATTTTTAAGCTAAAACTTACGTCAAGTTTATTATAAATAAAGAAGATAAATAATCCGGGTGTGCAGTGTGTGCACATGATTTCAAAGAGCTTAATACAATATAAGATCTTTGATGATATTATGTAGCAACACATGTATATAATTTTACTTTAATAGAGGACTTATTAACTAATTAATGTTCATTTAAAACAAAAAATATACAGAATTTTATAAAATTTAAAAATGTTGTGATTAAAAAATAAAAAAAAAAAAACTTGAATTTTCCAAAAATAAGTTAAAAATTGAACGAAAAAATCGATATAAATCTAAATACAAACGATTGTTGCTTATTAATTAATGGTGCTATAGTAAAAAAATTGTCATTAAATTTGAGGTGTAGTAATTAATTAAGGGCAATTATAATTTGTGACATTCGCTAATACTTTTTTAATTAACTAAAGCACATGGATACATTTCCCCTATGATATAACAGCAAAAGATCAAATATAACTTACGTAACAGACAACAAATAGATTTGATAAAAAAAAAACACATGAGAAAAGGACAAAAAAGAAATTTGGCAACATCGGCCACACGAGACATTCACGTGTGGCAAATAAGCTTGGCAACATTGCTTCAAATTGGCAAGGTGCCTTGGTAACCAAGGTAGATATAAACAAAGGTAGGTTCATATTTACATGAATACCAAAGGTGTTAAAAATACAGGTAACTTCTGAATATTTACCCAAGTTGAAATAAATTTCATCTTTTATTCGCTAAGTTCTCTTTTCCTCATTTTTCCCCCCATTTCGCACAATTTTTGAGAAAAAAAAAAAAAAAAACGACGACGACGAGATTAATTATTCTTTTCTCTTCTTGAGCATAAAATATTAGAAATATTGTCTCCATTTCATCCTCGCTTTCAACGAGAAAGAAATAAGATGTATTTTAGAGGTAAAAAGATTATTAGAGTTAATGTGGGTTTTCATGGGCGATTTCCAGCCTGCAACGCGACGCAAATAATGCGCACTTGCTGTAACATCCATTGGCGGCCATATTGGGCGATTAAAAAAAAAAGCATCGTAATTAACACGATTAACGGCGAATTCACCGCCGCATAGGATTTCGCAGCTTTTACGTCAAATCGCACCGCATCGCCTTTATCGCTCATGAACATCATCCACCTTTAGACGCGTGTAAAGGATGAGTTGAAGACGATATTTTTCAACTAGGGAAATGTTTGAAATTGGCAAAATGCCTCTGTATAAGTAAGATGTGTAGAAGATTCATGTTGGATTAGACGCATGGTGTGTAAATTACACAAGTACATTTGTAATCTTGTTGTGAAATGGCATAAGTCCATAAATATATTTTGAAATGGAAAATTATTTTTGTAATTTCATTCTAGTTCAGAGTTCTTGGTTAAGAATGATCTTCTTTAATGCACGATATTTTATTAAATTTACATATAAAAATTGAAAATTGTGAATAATTCAAAGTATTGGTTATATTCTAAATAGAACGCAGTTGACGTAGGTTAATCAAAATATAATAATTTATTATAATATAATTAAATTTTAGGAGGTTTTGAGAGTAATACTCAATATTTATTGTGTGGTTTAGTGTATTATGCACGTCAGGACAGTCTGCTTAAGTACACAATTGAAAATGCAAAAATTGCAATGATTTTCTATCAATCTTTTCTGTTCACCCAATGGAAAAAAACTGTATAATATGGAGTACAGAGGAGCATAATTAAATGCATAATAAATAATTTGAAGAAAAATGCTTCGTGTGAAAATAATATTTATAAATGTTGATGCGTAATTTGAAACTGAAATGCAAATAATTCAACAACAACAACAACAAAATAAAAACCATTACATTATAAGTGCGTTAAGTGCCATAATTTTTTTTTAAAATATAAAATAATTCTATTTATTTAATGATAACTGTATTTATAACTGAAAAAAAATCGAGACATATATTTTGAATCGATGAAATAAAAAATGAATTTGCATTTTTCTCACGAGTATAATATAATTTACTATATATTTAAAACTAGTCAGTAACAAATGAATTTTCCTATAAAAATACTGCTATAGTACAAACTAGTACAAAGTCAATTAATTAAATTGGTTAATTTTCTATTTTTCAAACTTGTATGAGTTATATTCTAACTGAGTACTGTATTCAACATTTGCAGTATGTAATATTTAAACAAATTTTTAAATTTAGATTTATTGAGAAATATTTAGTCCCTACCGCATTGTGTTTTGTTTTGTTCTTTCTTTGGTGCATAATTATAATTATCTAAAATAAAAGACGGACAACTAAAATGTAAGACATTGCACTCGTGTAGTCACTTGAATTGTTATGTACTCTTGTTTCTCAAATAAAATAAATAACTTTAAGTAATTAAATATTAAAAAGAAATATAAATATCTTGAAAAATTAATGAAATTAGTCAATATAAAGTCATGTGCGATTGCAGAGGGCGAATATAACATATATTTTTGTGCAAATAAACCTTTAAGGCTTAAATGATGTTAAAAGTGTTGCCTATTATTCAGGGGTGTAGAATTCTACTAATTTGCTGGAGTAGGTGTATATATATTTACGTTTTCAGCGTGATTTTAATTCGACGTTCTAAAACGTCCTCCCAGTATATACGGGAATTTCATGTTTACGTTTTGGATAGCACGGGGATGCCCGAAGACGCCCGAAGAGCTTCGGGATGTGGCAGAAAACCCTAAAATCCTATGTTGTTCGGGTTAACGTAACTCACAAAATCTGTTTTTTAATAATAGTTTTGCTCACCAAATTAATATAGCATTGGTTCTTCTTGTCACCATTTATGATAGAAAATTCTAAGAAAAATGATGCGAACAGCCAGGAGAAATTAATTTTGAGACCAACTTTAGCACGTATCTGCTCTGCCGCTGACAATGTTTTGCCTACACAATCGTGACGTTATATTGTTTTGTGACGTATGGTGAAAGAGTCGTTGATAAAAATTGCCATGTGAATCCACCTTTAAAACGGACATGTAAGAGAATTCTCCACTCAGACTGACCTGCGCTGAGTTCGCTTGCGCCGCCGCGACGATGGCACCTCTACCCGCCACGATGGCCTCGTCCAGTCTGCTCATCTCTGCGTCAGATAGCTCGCCCTCCCAGGACATGGGACGTTCGGCATCGCGGGAATCCTCGTTCTGATGAGGTACCCCCCCACACCGCTTCTTCTTCTTGAGACGCATGTTTACACCGGCTGGAACATGGCAGGACATGTGTCAAATGTGTTATTAGGACATGGGGAAATTTGCATGGGGATTTGAAATGACAGGACATGTGTCAGGTTGAAATAGGACATGGGGAAATTTGCATTTTGGACATGTTTACACCAGGTAAAATGACAGGACATGTGACGAGTGTAGTTATAGGACATGGGAGAATTTGTAATTTGGACACATGTTTAAACAAGCTGAAACGACAGGACATGTGTCGAGTGTGTTATTTTAGGACATGGGGGACTTAATAGCTTTATAGTGAGGTAAAGTTGAGATCTCGGAATCGGCCCCCTTAAATTTAACAAGACTTGCAGGAGACTTGGAACTCGCCACCTATTGATGGCGAGTGAATCTGTCTAATAACTTATTGTGAAAATTAACATGGTGCCTCAAGGACTGAAACCGAAAATGGAGCTATTATGAAAAAAAAGTCTACTTGAATTTGTTCAAACCATAGGCGATTAATTAAGATTTAGATAATTCTTGAAAATTTTAAATTTATTTCATTTCAAAAAATTTTTTGACTCGCGTAGTAACTGAGGTTAATATAAAGAAGGCTCCTAAAATTCTCACCGGCCGATATTCTGCTGACTTCAGAGTCTGAGTGTGAGGCCTCGGCGTCCAGTTCATCGTCCATGGACAGCAGTCCTCGAGGTCTGGACGGAGACATCACGTCCCCGCGTAGTGGACCTGGACACAGAGAACGGTCATGAGGACGTGTGTATATATCATACGTATCGATTGCATATGTGTGACATGGGACATGTGGTGTGTATCCAACACCGAGTCAATTTGAGACATGTTATCTCTGAATGGTGGACATGTGACAGATAAAACGGTCAAGGTTATGTAGCTAAGAAGATGGTAAGAATATAAGGTGTTAATTGTCCCAAAATAGTGAATCAATTTAATTAAGACATGGAGTATCTTTGTTGTAAAAATCTGGCTCTATATAATTGTGGACACATCACTGCAAAGCACTGCATGTGAAACTGAGACACGTTGGGAAACCGTGGAAACTCAAAATGAACGGTCATAAATAATTTGAAATAATATTTTTTCTCCTAATATATACTGCAGAAAAAAAAAAGAAAAAAAAAGGAAAGCTAGAATATGATACAAATTGTGTACTGTACTGTAAATTTTAAAATAATTTAAAGGTAAAAAACACATCCAACGTTTAAAATATTTCCACACATGAAAATTATGAAACATTCTTAAAATTTTCTCCTCTACATGCCATATCAGTAGCAAAGTTATTATCAGTGTATACAAAGTTGATCTATATAGTTTTCAAGTTATTAATTTTTGAAGTTGACTAATGGTCAGCATCCATGATGACATCACCAATCCTTTGTCCTCCCATTTACTTACAAAAAAAAGATTGGGCGCACGTAAGATCCTATACGGAGCAATTTTTCGATCGCTTATTGTTAACCCTCTAAATAAGTTATGTTTGCAAATTTAAAATTACGTATTGGCACAAACCTTTTACGTTTGCTGCTATAAAAATTTTATTATTTGCCTTGGGTCAGTTTAATTAAAGAGCATCTAAAGAATTTCGCGGTAGTAGTGTTTTGACTTCGAGCCGAAAAAACGTGCGCAGAAGGGTTGCGCGCCGATGCGCGGTGGTTGTAGCAGGAGTCAAAATTTGCAAACGAACATGGCGACTATATAATTTTTCTGATGGATACTTACCATTAAACATAGACAATTAAAACTCCGTGTTAAATTTTATAATACCTGATTTGTTAGCCACTGATAGGGGATATAGAGGAGATCATTTTAATACAATTAAAATATTTTTTAAATATTTATCTAAATTATTTTATGATGTCAACATGGTTCCAATAATGCTGTACTTTTTTTTTCTGTTATCCCTCTGTACTCCATAGAATTATAAAAAAGCAATTTCAATTTTGGCAGCTAAAAACCATATTTAATAAAAAAATATAATAACCTTTATCATAAAAAGACAACAATTCTTCTTTCTGAACCTTTTTACAAGAGAACATTATAGTGATGTCGCTATAGAGTATATTTTACCATCCTGTACTTATACCTTTTCCTTGCCAAGTTTCTGAGTATAAATTTATGCACAAGTCTGTATGCAGTGCAGCATAAAACAGCATCACTTTAACATTGCTATAATTAACTAACTTAAAAAAGGATTGACTTTAAGGTTTAAAATTGTATGATTTAACATTACTAGACGCTAATAATAAAGGTAAAGATATATTATTTTAACATAACATACTCGGCAATGCTAACATGTCTCTCCGTACGTGGTTGGGCTAAAAGCCAACATAATATAGAGAAACTTAACGTATTAGGAACTACGTAAGGCTAGATTTTTAATAATAGAATTTTTTCATAAAATCAGTTTTTGTATATGACATAAGTTAAGATGAAGTTTAGTATAGGTGGATAGCATTGCAATATTCTAACCCCAACTTTATATAAAATCCTATGTTGTTTAATGCTAAGGTACTCAGATTTTATTTTACACATGGTTTAAAATATCTCTATTAAAATATTACTTCATTTTATTTATTAATGATTGACCTCAGTTGATTGAGATCTCGGAATCGGCCCCCTTGAATTGAACAAGAGTTGCAGAGGACTTAGACCCCCCATCAATAGGTGGCATGTAAATTTTGAATCTGTCTGATCATTTTTAAGAAAATTGAGGTAGAAGTTTAACATTAGCCTTATGGACGGAAACCAAAAATGGAGTTATTGTGAGGAAACCGCCCCCTTGAATCTGCTCAAATTATATATAAGAGATTGAGCTTTAAATATTTCTCGATTTTTTAAAATTTATTTCATTCGACGATTCAGTCCGACAGAAATTTCCTTTGACTTGCGTAGTAACTGAGGTAAATCGTTAAATACTTTTCCAATATGGTGAAAAATTACAAAAATAATAATAGGATTTTATTAAACTGTTAAAACAATAATTTTTGTTACAAAATTATAAGATAATGTGCTTACATTTTTAAAAATAATTATTATTCAATACTACGCCTATATAATATTTATTATTTACTTGAAGCCTCTATATAAAAAGGAGACTTTTAATTTAAGTGGTAAAAATAGAAAAAAAAAATCGATCGGAAAGTCCATGGTTAGTGACGTCACACGGTTAGTGACGTCACACGGTTATGAGAAGATGCATTTTACTGCAAATGCATCTCTGAAAGCATCAGCAGCTGCAGTTAGTAATAATGTGTAAGATATTTATGTACAGAGCCGCAACATGCAGAGTAAGACTATAAAGTAGCTTTATATTGAATTTGTAAAACAAAATATAGTTTATTGCTGTCGTTTTGTTTAAATATATTAGAACAGAGTTGAATAAATTATAATTTAAATTAAATCATGTTATACTAACATATTATTTTATTAATATATAAGGGCTGTGTCACACATAATCGTATGATTTCGGAGCGCGTGATTTAAAATGTAAGAACCTTAAGTAGACGCACACAGCTTCGTATCGTATGCCTTCGAATAATAAAAAATTTAGAAACGGTTCTACGTATACGATCGCATACAGTATAACAGATCTTACATTACCGGTAGACTAGACGGGATCAGCTGACTCTCGCCAATCCCGTCTGGTCATATTAAAATGCAAAAGACGATCGCCGCGCGCAGTTATCTACACGTAATCTAAGATACTGTATATATAACTTACGATTACAAAAAGAGATCTGTGTGCGACCCGCCTAATACTTCTGTCACCTTTAAATAAATTCTTGAATCCAAAGTTATCAAAAGCAGTGGTGGATAACTTACATTTTGAATCAGCAGGGGTATAATGGAGGCTTCAAGTGTTTCCTCAATATAAGCCATACATTTCCTCCATAAGCCACCATGTTAGAAAAATTGAATTTTTTTCTCTGTAACCATTAATGCTATGAATTTGAAACCATCTCCTACCCCCCACCCCATTTAGGGGTCTCTTGATATGGAATCATGAAGTTATTACAACATAGGTTTACAGGTTTAGATAGGATTTTTATTTTTTATTTTATTTTTTTTTTTATTTATTTAGGGTATTTGTTTATTTTTTACATAGGTTTAAATAGGTCCGTGGGAGGTCCGTGGGAACACCGCAAAATCAGCTGACTATACTTTAGGATTAAAAAGAGCTCTTGCTGTTCATTGCTATATTACTAAAATAACAAAGAAAAATTAGTGACAAAAATCTTACCAGGTGATGGCTCTTCAGGTATTGTATTCAAATTTTCTTCTTTAATTCTTTCAAACACCACCCCATTAGAAGTGGCAGCACTTGATGGTGAAGTCTTAGCTCCATTATTATACCAATGATGATTATTATGATTATGATGATGTGGTGACGTCACAACAACGCTTGCAGCGCCACTAGTGTCCATATTTAAACCTTGATTCATTATCAACTAAATTCGCAGTCTTTCATTATTTTATATCACAACTTTTAGCTTGTTAAGACATGTTTTTTAAAGAAGTCCAAACTTTCTTCCGCTTCCAACTTTTTATTTGTGACGTCACGATTTGTTTGATGACGTCAGAGGTATGACGGGTCATACCCGACAGTTGGTGTGGCTAACAAGGCAAGGGTGGCTTTCGTGAAGCATCCTGGGAACAGAAAGAAATAAGGAATACGTTAGTTAGCTTTCAAAACAAACATTAACATTACTGAGTACAAAAGGGACTAATAGATGGCATTGCGTGTTGAAATTTTGGTTCTCTGCATCAAGGATACGGCAATACCAATAAAGTACAGAAAGGACCAAGAGATGGCGCTGACCGCTGAAATTTTGGCTGATTCTACCGAGGATACGGCAATACCTATAGCATTAGGAGAATCACATAAAAATATATATAATTATATTATATATATATATATATATATATATATATATATATATATATATATATATATATATATATATAAATATATATGAAATACATCACTTACGAAGTTGAAATATTTTTTTATATTTGACCGAAAGTATTTCACAACTAATTATGGTATTGTCATTTCTGTAAAATTATGCTGTGGCTGATGACAGAGCATTTACATGATTTTACAATGTTAAACAGCCAATCTGTTCTCGTTAGACGCAATAAGTTCCAGCAGTTACCACCAGGTTCACACTAACTTTATGACGTCAATAAAGTAACTCATAAACAACATCAAAGGTCGCCGCGCTGTCAACCCTCATCATGAGTGACAGGTGGCTAAGCATCGTGATGGTCCCGGCTGTTAAGGTAGAGATAACGTCGAACAGCTGTTCGACGTACTCCCCTTTGATTAACATGTAAACCTTAGCAAATTGACAAAAATTCTGAAATTTTTTTGAGAGGCAGATATTAGTGCCTAAAAGCCATAGCAAAAGTTTCAAAAACATTTAACGAGCCAATTTTTTTAAATTAATTTTTTAGTTTGGCTCTCCATGGGAAAGCCCTATGCTGAAAATTAAAAAAATTAATTAAAAAAAATCGGCTCGTTAAATCGTTTTGAAATTTTTTCTATGGCTTTTAGGCACTAATATCTGCCTCTCAAAAAAATTTCAGAATTTTTGTCAATTTGCAAAGGTTTACATGTTAATTAAAGGGCATTACGTCGATCAGCTGTTCGGCGTTATCTCTACCTTAATAACAGAGTTGCCTCCCCGAGATTTTCGCATTAGATTTGACGCTGTCTGTACCTTTATAATGTATCCGGTTATGATGGTGCGGCCTGTACTTTAAACTAAGGTGGGGAGACACCTGCAACGCCTCTGGCGGTGGTCCTCCCAGGTAATTACATCAGGTAGAAATACCAGAGCGAAGGACCTTGAAATTTACCTGAGAACCGATCTAATTGTTATCCATATCAGCTGGTTTTAAAATTTGCAATATTAATCCGAATGATTTAAAATTTCATTTTTTTTCCCCTATTTACTAGTCATATTTTTTACTGCTTTCATAATATATAATTATGGGCAGTTTGGCCGCAAAATATATTTATTTATTTAAGAACTGCATGTAAATATATAATTTGATTTATTATAATAAATATTGCAATTTCCGGCGAGTGACTTTAATATTTCTCGTTTTTCTCCATATTTCTTACATGACCAATTAAATAAATAAAATGAAATGCACTGTAACATCAGAGATTTAGTACCTACTAACTTGCAAGTTTGTTTTTATAACTGAATTGAACTTGCGATAATAAAAATTATATAAATGGAAAATTATTTATTCTTGCATATTTCAATTTAATTAAACGGGAAATTCCGGTAAAAAAATTTAATGCACAGTTTTGTAATTGTTTAAGTTCATACTTCTTATTATACACTAGCACCGCTTTAATTACATTTTTAAATTACATGTAAAAAAAATTAAGAGATCATGCAGCAAAAGTAATTATCTTACAAACAATTTCGTATACATTATTACATTATATTTTTTATGTAAGTGTATATTTTAAATTAAAAATCCATTACAATAAAGAAAAAAAAATGTTAAAATATGGCTTATAATTAAAATAATTAATAAAATAAATATAACTATATTTCATAACTACCTAAATTAGACAAGGGACAAGCCTCATGAATGAAATGTTTTTATTGCAGAAATGAATAGAGGGAGGGCAATAAATTATGCTACTCTGAATTTTTTCAGATTTTTTTGAGACCCGGAACTATTTTTAAATAATTATTGAAAGTTCTATAAGTTAAGTTGGCACCCCTGAATCCTTAATAAAAAGGATTGGGACTAGACGCCTATTGACGCCTCCAGGGGGCGTGGCTGCACTTTCAATAATTATTTAAAAATAGTTCTGTGGATCTCAAAAAAATCTAAAAAAATTCAGAGTAGCATAATTCGGTACCCTCTATTCATTTCTGCAATAAAACATTTTCATCTAGATTGTCCATTTTCAAAGACTGAGGGTGTACTTTAACAACCTCTATGCTCAATACTGTACCAAGTATGACACACAGTATGTTGGAATGTGGGTGGGGCAACAGTTATTACTCAGGTAGCGTCACTTGTCGTCCTTGGTTCGAATACTTTCACCACACATGTGTACATAAATGAACCTTATGTCATCAATACGTAAGGTTCAGATTCCTCAATCATCAATATATATATGTATCTTGAGATATCATTTGAGATGCAATATTTGTGCTCGACTTTAAGTACTCATATATACTGCAATTGAAAACCTGCATGCTATAAGACAATGCATTTTTGGATATAACCTCAAGTTTGTTTTGTTGTATTAAATATACATGTTTATTTTAACTAACGCACCTAGCTGTTAAATCGAGCTGTAAAACGTGTAATTTTATTTGAAGGAACTGCATGCCTTCTTTATACGATTTGTGTTCATAGGAGAAATAGTGATGAAAAAATGTTAAAAAATTGAAAATATACACACAACTTTATGAAAATATAAAATACCCTCTGGATTTGCACCATTGCACACTAGTTCATTGACAAAAGCTGTAGCGTCCATCCTAACTGAGGTTTCCATGTTTCCCTCAGTCATAGGCAAATGCAAAGATGATGAATTGCCCACCCCTTTCCCAACGTTTAAGTTTGGGCTCAGAAAGTCCGGGGTTTCTAACTTTAGTAAGTAATTAGTAAGTAGAAGTACCCATCAATGGAGGCTTCAAGTCAGCTGATTTTGCGGTGTTCCCACTGTCCTATCTAAACAAGTGTAAAAAAAAAAACTCGAAATTGCTTTTTAGGCATTAAAGAAATTTTTCAGCGAAAAACGAGTTCTGGATTCATTATCAGAAAAACCCTAAATGGGGGAATAGGAGATTTTTTCAAATTGATTGCTTTAATAGCTGCAGAGAAAAAATTCAAATTCATGGTGGCTTATGGAGAAAATTTTTCCGTCGGGGAATACATGAAGCCTCTATTGTTGTTTGATAAAGAAAATATATAGGTCCATCCTCCTATAATATATAAGGATATTTGTTAAATTCAGTTTCTAATATTTTTTACGTGATTTGAACTAGCTTATATGTTTATTTTTTAAAAAGATTAGAGAAGAAATTGCACTGATACTAAAGAAAAACAAATATATATTATCAGTATTATCAGTAACGTTGACGGAGTGATAAGGTGCACCTTACTTGACACAAAACATAGAAAATACAGTCAAATTATTTTGGCATTCCTTCCGGAAGTAGCCGGAAGTGTGAATTTTCTGATCGTAATTCAGTTTTGAAACTTTACAAAGTGGTTTGAAGTAGAAGTACTGACCTATGTGTGCTAAATACGAATAGGAAGACCAGAAACTCTACACTTCCGGTTAGTTCCGGAGGGAATATCATGTAAATTTGACTATAGTGATCAGCTATGAATCATCACAATAAAGAAGGACATTTTCAGATAACAAATTTAACTTCAAAGTGATTAACAAATGAATGAATAATCACACCACTTTTTTGGTATTTCCACCGTCTTCACGCAGAAAAGTCCCAACACACTTACATGTGTAAAGACGGGTTTTACACTTTTTGCTTAAGAATCCAACGAAAAAAGTGTTAGATCTTAGGCAAAAAGTGTTAGAATTTACGCATTGTGTGTTGCGTTTTCAAAATGTGTAAGAGCTAACACAAAGGTATTAAAAGTTAAGATTTCAATGAGTAGTAGTCTACACATTAAGTGTGTAAGATGTATGGCTACGCCCAAAGTGTGTAAGATTTTAAGATGAAAGTGTGTAAAAAGTCAGTATACAAGAGTGTAACGAGAGAGGTAAAACTATGTTCTTAAAACTCAACACCTTTGGTGAGTAAAAGTTAAGCAACAAAACTGTTTAAAAAGTTGTTTTACACACCAAGCTAGTTAACTTCCTACACATGCATCTTAAACAACAACACACGAAATGTGTTAAGATGGACTTAAGAATAAAACGTATTAGAATCAACACATTGGTGCTTAAAATCTTACACACCTTCTTTTAAAATCCTACACATGCAACTTAAGCAGCAACACACGAAATGTGTTAAGCTGTTTTTTAGAATAAAACGTATAAGAATCAACACAGTAGTGCTTAAAATCTTACACACTTTGTTTCAGTTTAAAGTCCTACACAGTTACACAGTTACACATCTGCGCAAAGGATGCGCGCAGCGTCATCAGAGACAGGAATTTGCGACCGTTAGATCTGAAGTTCTTTGCTGTGTGTTTGATCGCTTGTGTGTTAGTTCATCAATATCTGGATTTGATGAGGTTTTCGTTTCGTGATAGTTTAAATTTTGTAATATTTTACTTGTGAATGTAAGTGCATGTTGTAATCGAGTTTTAGATAATGCGACAATAGTGTGTGAAGTGTGCGAGTGTGTAGCAGTGTATTGAAACTGTAGATTTGATTAAACGTTCGTTTAGGCGCGGGCAGAAAGCCGGGGAGTCGCCATGGCATAACATTGTGTGCACTGAAAACTCAATAAAAACTCGAGTATTTTAGTGCAATATGTGCAAGAATGCTTTCAGCATCAATTTATGTGCCGTTGTATTAATGAGTGTTTCAAGAAATATTGTCTAAAATATATTAATATATATGTACACCTACAAATGGTTATTAAAGTGCGTACGAAATTTGTCTTTCTATTGAACTATAGAACTGCACAAAAAGTTTTTGTTTAATATAATCTACTTTTTTGTTACTTGCATCATCATTTTTTTTAATCATGTGATATCTGTGTTCTTAAGTAATAAAAAAATTGCATTTATAAAAAAAAAATGTAAATTTTAATTATATTTTATCCATGAAACCACCTTTTTTTAAGCAAATACACAATTATCATAATATAATTTATTATAACTATTTTTTTTAATTTTAGGATACTTAGGAGGATAGAAGTTGTTTTAAAAAATACTGAAGAAAATTATAAATATAAGAGGAATAAATAATAATTCAAATAATAATTAGGCAGCTAAAAATTAGAAGATGTATTTCAATTTATAATATTCAATATATTATGCTATCGTATACACTTATAAGTCTTCGAAAAGTTAAGAGACATAGCTATAGTATAATACTAAAATATATAAAATCATAAAATCCTACACTGCAGGTGCGTAGAAAGCTACGCACAATAGCTTAGAAAACTAAACACTAGGTGCGTAGAAAGCTACACACAAAAAGCTTAGCAGCCTACACTCTTGGGGCGTAGAATCTTACACCAAGTGTGTAACATTTTAAGCAGTTCTGTGTAGAACTTTACGCTCAAGGGGTGTTGGATCTTACGCTCAAAAATTTAGAATCCAACACACTAAATGTGTAAAAATTTAAACATCTTGATGTGTTGAGCTCTAAACTCCCGTGTGTGTAAGATTTAAGGATTTTTCCTTTGAGGTACAAAAACAACACAGTAAATGTGTTGCTTTTTAGGATATTTGCTTTAAATATTTTCTGAGTGTTATCTAAAGTCTAACAGATCTTAGAATACCTGTAGACACTATGGCGCCTATCTTTTCAGACTGTCGCCATCCTATTCTGGCTGGGATAAAAAGCAAAAGACGATCGGCGCCTAGCTTTTCAGACTGTCGCCATTCTATTCTGGCTGGGATAAAAAGCAAAAGACGATCGCCGCGCGTAGTCGAATCTGCATGCAAACTAAGATCTGTAATATACTGTATAAAATTATTTGAAAGATGAAAAATTATAATTTTAGCGTTAGAAAAGCATATTTGATTCGAGATTAAGTCATGATTTTTTTTTTTAGAAGACTTTAAATGAAGGGAAGGATATGTTTTTTTTTTTCATGATATTATTTGCTGTAATAATTGATTACTAAAAATATAAAAATATTTTGACAAATGAAATTTTTGTAAAAGTGTACGTGAATATGAATTTTAAAATGACTACATACCCTAACGGTAAATATTGTTTTAATTTGTTTATATTATTTTAGACAATCATAAATCAATTGATATAATTAAATATTATTGTTTTTAGGTGATAATGTTCAATCTTTGATTTTTAAAAACCTTTATTTTTTTTTCTGTTTCCCATAGGGGGAAACGTAGAAACCTTAGCCAGGATAGACGCTACAACTTTTGTCAATGAACCGGAAGTGCAATGATTCAAAGCCAGGGGAACCACATAGTGGAAAAGCGCAACAATTTACTCCTGGGTGGGAAATGTTATTTTTTTATGGTTCGAAGATGATATAATGGACATAAAAATAATAAAGATACATCGTACATGGCATATATAGATTTTTTTTTTTCTTTCCGACTGTGTATAATATTTTAGTCATTTATTCATTTGCTCTCAAAAATTCATCTACTAGTCACTGTAATATGGCTACACGGAAGTTAATAGCAATGATTATATATGCAGGTCTAAAAGCAATGCAACAATAAATCCAATAACTCAATTATCACATCCTGTAACAAAATCAAAGTAATTACCTTTTACTTGACATGATATATCAGTTTATCATAATGCACCAGACTACAATAATATAACAATTATATAACAAACTATGTCACAAAGAATGCATGTAAATAGAGTAATTACAATGTCTTTATGTCATATAACAATTACAATGTCTGTTCGAGGTTAATGACCTTTTGACCGAGGTCAGTGACATTTAAATATATTGTATGAGACTGTGAGATAATTTGGATAATCACTTCACTGCATTCCAGCGTTTACGTCACATATATAGCATAATAAATTATTTTGTAATAAATAAAAATATTTAGGGCTGTAATAAAATTAGAGCTTCTTTGACAATTTATACCTCCAGCTAAAAACATGAACTTTTTTAGACCCAAAGCTCAAAGATACAAAAAAAAAACAATTTTAACGTCGATCAGTTGTTCGACGTAGTCCCCTTTCATTAGCAAATTCACAAAAATTGTGGAATTTTTTTGAGAGGCATGTATTAGTGCCTAAAAAAGCCATAGAAAAAGTTTCAAAACAATTGTTCGAGACGATTTTTTTTTTTAATTAAGTTTTTAGTTTGTCTCTCCATGGGAAAGCCTTATGCTGAAAATTTAAAAAAAAAAATAATAATTAAAAAAAAATCTGCTCGTTAAATTGTTTTCAAATTTTTTCTATGGCTTTTAGGCACTATAATGTCTGCCTCTAAAAAAATATCAGTATTTTTGTGAATTTGCTAAGGTCAAAGGGGACTACGTCGAACAGTGCTGATCGGCGTTATCTCTACCTTAAGAAATATAAGAAGAGCACCCATGCAAAAAAAGTTCAGGTTCACCGAACCTCTATATAAACTGCAGCATGGCAACGTTCAAGAATTTAACGTTCAGAGTTTGTCTTTATAGATTTTTGTGGCCACCACTTGTGAAAAGTTTGACGGTGCCTGGGATCGAACTCTCGACCATCCGATTAAGAATCAGATGCATTAAGTAACTTTAAACAAGCAATTCCGGTGTTAATTTTATAATAAATTAACTATAGTATCCGACATTACATCTAAACAGCTGTAAAAGTACGATATTATAATGTTATAAATCACAGCAGTAAGAGATAAGCCTAATTATTTATTACTGCATGATAGTCATTATTTATTTTAAATTACCCATCAGCTGTTGCAGATTAACGACCTTTCTTGACCTAGGTCAATATTCTTGACCTTCAGTTGACCTTTAACGACCCTTGTATTGATCAATATAGACCTACCTCAACATGGAATAACTTGAAAGAAACGTAAAATAAAGTCATGCTTTTAAAATTACTTTTTTACGTAATATTTTAATGATTATCATGTATTTCTTGCAATAACTTTAATATATGTACACGGCTAATTATTCAGTTGACAATGTTAAGTCCATTGCATTCATGAATAGACCTACCTCAATATAGAATAACATGAATGAAACGAATATAAACTTGCCTATGTTGAAATAAATTTCATCTTTTACTCGCTATTAAGCTCTCTCCTATTTCCTCATATTTTGCACCATTTTAGAGGAAAAAAGAGCGACAAATACAAGATTACGTCTTTTTTCCTCTTCTTGACCATAAAATGTTAGAAATATTCTCTTCATTTTATCCAAACTTTGAGCGAAGAGGAAATAAGATGTATTTTAGAGATAAAAAGATTAGACGTACGTGTAAAGGATGAGTTGAAGACGAAATTTTTCAAGTATAAGGTGTGCTTTTATAATTATTTTTTCATGTAATATTTTTAATAAATATTGTATATCATATTATGCATGCATTTTTCGAAATAAGTACAAGGCTTAAGCCAATTATTAATTATTTATATAAAAAATATAGATATATCTCATTAAAACTTATAAACAATTTTTTTTTTTCTTTTGAGAAAATAGTTTTTATGTTTTTATTTGTTATATTTTTTTTTTTTTACTATTTTCTTAAAATGCATAATTATGCAATTATTATGATTATAAATCACTACATGTCTAAAAATATAATTAAAAATCATAATACACGCACTTAAATCAGTTGATCGATGAACTAACTTTCAGAATGACTTCTTGACATCATGCAGTAATGATAATTATGCACTTCTAATAAAATAAGTGCAGTAAATCTTTAAATGTTAATTAAAAATAATTCATTTTAAAAATACAGCGACATAACTTTCACAATATTTTTTTTCTTATAATGCACTATTTTTAGTTGCATTTGTGAATACAGTCATGCAGTTAAAAAAATCAATTTCTTATTAAAATACTAATCTTTGAATGCATTTATCATGCAATAATTTACTAAATCAATGCTGCATTATAACCCAATAATTTTTACTTCGATTGAACAGATTTTATTATTTTTTGCTGCAATTTTAAATACTATATATTATTTACCATTTTCACAAAATGCATAAGTATATAATCTGCATTGACGTATAATACAATCATTAATTTATGAAATCAATTAAAATTGTATAATTATCAATATAAATTATATTCAGTTTCATAATTATAAATCCTAACAGTAAATGCACTTAATTTCCCCGTTTTTATCATAATAATTAACCAAAATTTACATAATTAATTATCAATAAATAAATATTTATATAAACTTATACGAAAAATCAATGATAAAATAATAGAAAGACTTACAAGTTTGAACACGTCAATGACCTCAAAGTCCTAGGACAATATGACCTTGACCTGACCTTGTCACCCCCTCCCCTCCCTTCTTAGTCTAGACGGCGAGACAAAATGAAGGGGAGGTAAAATAAAAGAGCGGCAACTTTTAAAAATCGATATACTATGTCGAGATAAAAATAAGTTTTGATTCACGTAGTTTGCTCAATGGTTTTACACTTGAGTCATGAAAACTTTTCGATTTATCTCAGTAACTTCGGAGTATCGAAAAATTTATTATATCAAAAGGAATCAAATGAAATTAATTTTAATAAAACTATAAGGATGAATCTCAGTAGATTGATATCTCGTAATCGTAGCACCTGAATGCTACAAGACTTGCAGGGGACTTGCAGGCCACCATCAATATAGACCTGTGGCATTCATATTTTGAAACAAATCTGTCTAATTTTGTAAGTTTTAGAACATTATCGATTATTTAAAATATATTTCATTCGATTTTGTCGTAGAAAAATATTCTCTGACTTCAGCAGTGACTGAGACGTAATCATCGTTAAGGATTAATATATTAATCTGTATATATGTCACTGCGGCGGCCATTGCTTAATATTTACCGATAATAAACTATAAAACTATTTTTAGTCCATAAAATAAAAGGCAAAATTGTTAGTTTGCTGATTAAAAAAATAATAATAATAATAATAAAAAAAAAATCGATCTAGATTTTGGGTAATTATCATTATTATTATTATTTTTTTTTTTTTTTTTGTAAAAAATATACTGATTTGACTAAAAGTCACAGCAGTCCCAATTTAAAACAATGCTGAATATCTCGAAAATTTCACCAAATTAGGTCTAATTTTTGTTCACGAAAAATTATTTCACGGTGTCAGGGAATTTTCAGAATGGTTCACCATCTAATAAGCCTGACAATAATCCTTAACAATTTAATTTCACAGCAACTTCGGCGTCATATAAATGTTGTATTAAAACTTTGTGATGGAATCGAATGAAATAAATTTTAAAAATTCACAAATGTTCTGAAATTTAATCGCTTATGGTTTAATAAAATTCAATCGGGTGGTTTTCTCATAACAGCTCCATTTCCGGTTTCCCTTCATAAGGCCCCGTGTTAAAATTCTACCGATACAAAAATAATAAAAAGGATTCACTTTAAAATTTGTATGCCACCTATTGATGGCGAGTTCAAATTTCTCTGATCGAGAGCCTTATTGTATTCAAGGAGGCTGATTTTGAGATCTCAATCAATTGAGAATTGTCCTTAATAAATATTTAAATATGGAAATATAATGATTTATTGTAAATGTCATACGATTTTCTCCTTATAATAAATTTATGACAATTTTTATAATTTTATTATAAACGTCACTATAAACTTTTTCAATATAAAGTTATAATATACCTCCCAGCTATGAATTGAATATCCTATAGATTTGCATGAATAAATTTATCAGCTGTCAGAATGACAAGTTGTAAAATGTCTATAAATAATATTTAAAGATATGAACATTAATCATATTTAATATTTAATAATAAAGAATATTGCATTGCAAAATTACAATAAAAAAAATGTCGATGAAAAAAAAAAAATTTTTTTTTCGATACAGTTAATACATAAAGCTTTCTGCATGAAAAATTTGTTATTGCAGAAATGAATAAAGGGCACCAAATTATGCTATAATACTCTAAATTTTTTCAGATTTTTTTTAGTCCCAGAAATATTTTTAAATAATGATTGAAAGTACGGCCACGCCCCCTGGAGGCATCAATAGGCGTCTAGTTTCTATCCTTTTTAATTTTTATTAAGGATTCAGGAGTGCCAACATGATTTAAAGAACTTTCAATAATTATTTGAAAATGATTCCGGGTCTCAAAAAAATCTGAAAAAAAATCAGAGCATAGCATAATTTGGTATACGCTTTTACCATTTCTGCAATAAATATTTTTCATGCAGGTTGTCCATTTATATAGGGGAAAAATCGATCGCCAAATAGTTTTCCATGCATTGCATATGCGTAAAAATGGTTGCAACGCATATTGCATACTTTACAGGAGCCTGCCGCGTCATAGTGTTGTGTTGCATCAGCAGCGGTAAGAGAAAAAACGCAGAAAAAAAAAATAATTATAAATTATAGACGGCAATTATTAAATTTATATCGTTTCAATATCATCTGCTAGATTATAAAGAATACACAAACTCCCTTTTTCAATGCTTTAGAGCGTACATTTAGATTAGGGGGAGTGAGGGGAGGTAAACAGCTTAGCGTTATCCTGTAAGTAGGCAACCCAACAATCTTGTGACACTGCCATATTACGATCACATATTCAAATAAAAAGCAGTGCGCTTGACCGGGTCTCGTCAGATCACCGAAGTCAAGCAACGCCGAGCGTGGTTAGTAGTTGGATGGGTGACCATTTTCAGCAAAAAACACGTTTCCCATCCAGGGATAAATCGTTGCGCTTTTCCACTATATGTGGTTCCCCTGGCTTTGAACCATTGCACTTCCAGTTCATTGACAAAAGCTGTAGCGTCCGTCCTGGCTGAGGTTTCCACGTTTCCCTCAGTCGCAGGCAAATACCGGGATGGATTGCAAGGCTGTGGCCGCCCCCATTCCGGAAGAGCCCGCGAAACGCTAAGTTAGAGTCATTGAGCTCTATACAAGGCTAGAGGGATAATGCCCTATACTTCTCAATGTTAAACTGTGCGCACGGTCCGGCGGGAGGAAGTGGGTGGGAGATTGCGCTTTCGTCACACATTCCAACGTATTCTCCTCAGAATTGCCAACTGCAGTGTAACTTTTAATATTTATTTTATAAGGAAACTTTCTTAGGTTGGTCAACCAGGCATTCGATAGCACCGACCACCACCCACTTTCCTCCCAGACGCCGTGCGCGCCTAAAACAGCTGATTAGCCCTCTAGCCTTGTATAGAGCTCAATGGTTAGAGTTTCGGAAGGTTCGGGGTTTCAAACTTAGTGAGTAATTAGTACGTAGAAGTACCCAGTTAGGGTTTGATTAAAGAAGAAAAAATAAAAAGCAAGTTAACCACGCCTCCATGGACTCCATGACAATGACATTCTCGCTATCCCGAGGTTTACGTAAGAAATGTTGCTTTCATTGGACAAAAATAAAAAACAAATAGTGCTTTCTTCAAAAACATAAAATTACGAAAGAAATTTCTCAAACTGTAAATAATATCAAAATTGAAAAACCGTACAAAAATATGTTATAAAATATTTCCTCACATGTGTCATAAAAAATAATGCAATAGCATACAGTTTTTGAGGTAAAAGTTAAGCAATGGTTTTATATGATCTTCCTCAGTTACAATTATATAGTTTAAAAAATATTAAGCTTCACTAGAAATACATTAATTTTTATCAAATCTAGTTTCCAATTTTCATCTAATTTAGCAAATAAATTGATTTTTTAAAAACCATTTCCTGATTTTTTAATTAAAATGGACAACCTGCATGAAAAAATTTTATTGCAGAATTGAATAAATGGCACCAAATTATGCTACTCTGAAATTTTTCAGATTATTTTTAGTCCCAGAACTATTTTTAAATAAGTATTGAAAATTTTGTAATTTAAGTTGGCACCCCTGAATCCTTAATAAAAAGGATAGGGCCTTGATGCCTATTGACGCCTCCAGGGGGCGTGGCCGCACTTTAAATAATTATTAAAAAATAGTATTGGGACTCAAAAAAATGTGAAAAAATTCAGAGTAACATAATTTGGTACCCTCTATTCATTTCTGTAATAAAAAATTGTCATGCAGTCCATTAAAATAGGGCACCTCTAAATATATTCTAAGCTTCATTATTTCTTGTCATGGCATTCTTAATTTTATAAAACTATATCACCTAGCTGTAACAATAAAATATTTTTTTGTTGCCTTAAAGCATTTAAAATCTTTTTGGTCCATGCAACATCTATACAGTAGTATCTTCAGTATAGAAAACGTGTATTTCTGATACTTTTTTTCATATTAAATTAAACTCCATGAGTTCTTAAGTAATTAAGACGAAGTATAAGGTACCATCGTTGCACGCAATGTACAAAACATGCTACATAGTTAGGACCTGATTCTCAGAAACGATCAAAACTTCCTTGCTCAGGTGGTATTATAAATTATAAGGAATGTTAACAAAAATATTGGAGATATGTTTTTTTCTTAACTGTTTTCTCATCTTTTTATAATTATTTTAAACTTCTGTATTTCTTAATTTTTGTTGATCACGGATCTTTAAAACACTTTGGGGTCAGTTAATATTTCATAATTATTTTTACAGTATTTATTACTATTATTATTATTATTGTATCAAAACCCATGGTATTTGGGTACTTCTACTTACTAATTACAACCTTCCGAAACCCTAACTTGAGCGTTTCGTGAGCTCTTCCGGAACGGGTGCGGCGTCACGGCCTTGCAAACTATCCAGGCATTTACCTGTGACTGAGGGAAACGTGGAAACCTCAACCAGGATGGACGCTGTAGCTTTTTTTCAATGAACCGGAAGTGCAATGGAGCAAAATACTCAAGGAAGGTTCGGAGTTCCAATGAAATATTTATGTAAGTAAAAGTATCCAATAGAGTTTGTTAATAATAATGACAAAAATAGCAAAAATTCAAAATTATTTTACAAAATTTCACTAAAAATTTCAAAATAGACCTAATATCATCAATCAGTAAGACATGTATGGTACAAAACCTATTGAGCATATAAAGTTCTTTGTATTACACTTCAATGATTAATAAATCATTAACGTATTTGTATATATTGTTGTATTTATGACGAAGTAGTTTATTTTATTGTGTGTAAAATGTCTGATAAATTTTACCTTATTTTTGGGTGACTTGACACTTAGTGAATGGGATCCCCTTTTTGAGTCACCCATTGAGCATTATGTATTAAAATGTATCACTGTGTATTATGTTCTTTTGCTCAATAAACATTTATATTATTATTAGCAAACGTTACTACAATATCATGAGGCTGAGTTCATTGACGGTAGGGCTATTACCTAAGATAAATTTGGCAACGTTGCTTTGTTTCCCTCGTAAACCGCAAAAAGATCAGCCTCGCTCCTCGTAGCTTGACGAGTTTTGGATTCGCGGAGCATGCACTTGTAAATCAATAGTTTTAGCATGCAACCTCATCGCAACTCGTAACCCCAAGTTACCTGTCTTATTTAATCCCGAGTTGAAATAATTTTCATCTTTTTTTCTCTCCTAGTTCAATTCCCTCCTATTTTGTAACATTTTAGAAGAGAAAAAGAAGAGATTATGTCTTTTTGAGCATGAAATATTAAAAATATTGTCTCGATTTCATCCTCAATTTGAACGAAGAGGAAAAAAGACGTGTTTTATTATTATTCTATAGGAAAATTTTGATAGGAAAAAATTTTTACATAAAATTTTTAAAATTTATAATTCAAATATAAATAATTTTTATTTAATAATTCTTGTGAATCATTTGTTTTTCATTTTAAATATTATATAAGAAATCTCATAAAATGAATGCAAGGGGGGGGGGGGGAAATCATGCGATGCGGAAAATACTTAATATTCTTATGCAGCTAATTAAAATGGAAAAATTTGAATTAAAACAAATTTCTAATTAATACAAAAATGATAAAATTGTCTTACAATTAAAAAGTTATATCGTTTTTCTTTTTTTTCTTTTTAGTATAAAAAAAATAAAAAAGCGAACCATGCAACAAAAAATAAACATTTTAGATTTTAATAATTTTAATTTTAAATTAAAATATTTGCATCATATTATTTTGATTGCATTTATGCACTATTATTCATTTATAATTAATTAAATTTTTAATATTCAATTAAAAATTTCAATTAAACTACAATTATGAAACCTCATAACATTTACAATTAATTAAAATTAAAAAAAAAAAACATAATCATATTAATTCTATTACATATTTCTATGATAATATTTCATTTATGAAATATAATTAAATTATAATTAATTGTATTTTAATGTATAATTTCAATTAAATTACAAAAATAAGAAACAAAAACATCAAGCCTCATAATATTTTTACAATTATTTAAAATTAAAAAAACTCATAATGATATTAAAAAATAATATTTTAAATACAATTTTTAATTTAATTTTAATTAAATTACTAATATAAATCGCTAACATTAAATTCCTGTCAAATTATACTCAGTCACCTTCACAAGGTTGCGTAGCAGCCAAGCAGAGTTGTTGGAGGAGGGGAGGGAGGGGTGGGAAATTATAATGTGTTGGGAGAGAGAGAGAGAGAGAGAGAGAGAGAGAGAGAGAGAGAGAGAGAGAGAGAGAGAGAGAGAGAGAGAGAGAGAGAGAGAGAGAGAGAGAGAGAGAGACAGAGACAGAGAGAGAGACAGAGAGAGAGACAGAGCGGCCTCCCCACGGCCTTGCCTTTGTCGTCTGTTCTCTCACAACTCTACGGTGGCCTTCCCTCCCTCTTATCAACGTAAATATGTTGAAATTTATTTAAAATTCCCTTCTCGGAAATAACCGGAAGTTAAAGATTTTTGGATTTCCTATTCAAATTTCAGCATTGAATTTCACACATAAGTCATTACTTGTACTGCAAACCATTCTGTAAAGTTTCAAAACAGAATTAAAAAATAGAATTACTACAAACTTGACATTTCCGATTTCTTCCGGAAGGAATGTTATATTAATTCAACTGTTTTAACGTATTATTACGTCCGCTTGCACTAACATGCATGTCTGGTGAGGGTGCAGCAGCTGGAGGGGGAGTACCAGATGTTATTGCAGAAATATTGTAATGTCAGCAGAATCATTCTTCATGCAAACGGTCATGGGTTATTTGGAATATTGTTCTCGGTTCTCTCTCTCCTCTTTTTCGATATATTTATAGACACTTTTTTTTAGAAATATAATTTTTTAAGGTTTTGTTTATTAATTTTTTTTATTTTAAATCATTTGGCTTGTACAGAGACAAAAATAGATCAAGTCAAAATCTTAACTAAAATTAATGCAAGGACAAAACACAACCTACCTATTAAAATTATTTATCAATTAACAATTAAAATAGTAAATAAACTAACTTGATAAAATATTTTCTGGCAATTTACTACTAAAAAAAGACTAACTGAAAACTCCTTATTAATTAAAATTTTCTTTTGCATGTTTTTAAAAAAGAATTGAGATTCGTAATATTTGTATATAAGACTATTTGGTAGAAAATCATAAATTTTGGCTGATATACATAGAACTATATTTTCCATAAATCCAGAATTGTGAACAACTATTGCAACTTTATTTTTTACTTTTTTTTTAATACTTGAAGAATAAGGAAATAATAATTATTACAGTTTAAATTGCTATAGCAAAGGTTAAAAATATATTTACAATAAAATTAATTATTTTTTATTATTTATATATAGGTTGTAATTTTCTTTCAGTTGCATGCAATTACTGCAAGTGTATATTAACGATTAATCTCAGTTACTGCCGGAGTCAAAGAATATTTCCCTGCAAACGAATCGAATGAAATAAATTTTAAAAAATCGAGAATATTTTAAAACTTAATCGCTTATGGTTTGAGCAAATTCAGTCTTGCAGTTTTCTTACAACAGCTCCATTTCCGGTTTTCGTCCATAAGGCCAATGTTAAACTTCTACCTCAGTTCTCACAAAACTGATGAGACAGATTCGCTTCAAAATTTGTATGCCACCTATTGATGGTGAGTTCTAAAAGTCCCCTGCAAGTCTTGTTGCATTCAGGCGGTACGATTGCGAGATCTCAACCTACTGAGATTCATCGTTAATAAAAATTAATCCAATAAATAATTTCTATACTTTTTGTAATTAAATTGAATTTATTGATGTATTGACTTCGGGTCTCTGAATATATACTTTTTGTATAGAAAAATTATTATAAAAATACAAGACGAAATAGTATAAATTAAATTTTATGCATGATTACAAAAATATAAAAAATACGTTAGATTATAAAATCAAATATAATTAATTTAAAAAGTAATGGATCATGAATTTGACTTAAAATATTTTCGATAAAACTGGCACTTCAAAAAATGGCTAAATATCATTACATTACCGTAAATTAATGTTACGAAAAATACACACATGTATTATTTGAGTCACATATACCTAAATTTACGATTAAACTTTTTAATCCGTTACAGTAACTGATAAGTATTATACGAGATAAGCTTCATATATAATTAATGTTAAGAGGAAATTTTCATTAATATTGAAAATTTCATACATTAAAATTTATTAAAAAATGTTTACGTAATATATTTTAAAAAATAAACTATAATTAAATCAAACCTTTTGGGTGCCTCTTTTATTTTTAGATTTTTTTTTAGATATACAAAATTCTTGAATGAAAAACAATGAAAATATACTTAATTTGCATATAGAACTAATTACTACAGATTTCTAAAATTAAATGTACTTACTAAAATATAATTTAGAAAATTATTAAAACAATTATAGTAAAATTTAAAAATTATGAATAACATAGACATACATTATTTGAGATAAAAGAATGTCATATCTCATTCATAACTATTTAATATTTTGATTCCTTGCAAATTTGCAATGTAGACTGCATATTATATATTAATTTTCAGAGAAATTAATTCATATATAAATTATATTTTAGTATGCATAACAACTGATACAATAATCTTCTATATTTTATATTAGTAATATTTATGTAATTTTGTATGATTTTAATGTATGCAAATAATCATGATGTAATCTTATTAGCGAAAGCTATCAACAAATAAATATTTCATGAAAATAAAAAAAATAGTATATGCTGAAAAATATGTATTGTATGCTGACTTGTCTTTATGTAAGATTAATAAAATTTTGAATTTGAATTTGAATTTAGTAAAAATTCTATAATTATTAAAATTGAAGTTTCAAATTACTACTCATAGATGGCTCTAGTGTAGAAATTTTGAGGTGCGCTTAGTTTGATGACGTCACATCATGACCTCTAGCAAGTGACCTTGAAACACCAACCACGAGACCAAGGTCATTCAAAAATAAAGGTAATACAAACTAAAAACCATCAACTACATGTCCATTCCTTGATTTATTTTATTTACCTTAGAAGAAAAATTACGTCTTCAACTCATCCTTTAAACGTCTAAACCTAATCTTTTTACCTCTAGAACACATCTTATTTCCTTTTCACTCAAAGTGAGGATGAAATGATAACAATATTTCTAACATTTTATACTGAAAAATATGTAATCTCGTTTTTTTCCTCTAAATTGTGCAAAATAAGAGAAATTTAGAGGAGAGGAAAATGTAAAATTTATTTCAACTCTGGATTCTAATGTTTTTTTCTCACTTACTGTAGTTCCAGTTTTCACCACCTAGATGGGGTTATTCCAAAGTTACCTTTGTAAGGTATGGTCTCTAGCTCACTCTTCTTTTGTTATACCAACATAATCACTCATTCCTATAGACAACATAAAAAAGTTTGGTAAAAAATATGAACTAGAAAAAAAATGCGTTTTTTTTTTACTTCAAGGATAAATTTTTCATAAATATTTTTAAAATTAAGCATAATTTGGAGCTGTTGAAATTCAATCCTGAGAATTAAAAAAATATTTATAATAAGTGCATAATAAATAATAGAATACTGTATATCAATTATTGCATGCAATGTGAAAAACTGATGAATTTAATTTATAATATAAAATTACCAAGAGGATGAATAAATTGCTTTGAGATTGTTATAATGCTAATAGAGTATTGTCCTCAATTTTTTTTATTGCAGAAATGAATAGAGGGTGCAAAGTTATGCTACCATGATTTTTTTCAGATTTTTTTGAGACCTGCATGGAACTATTTTTAAAAAATTATTGAAAGTCCTTTTTGTGACGTCACGCGTCCTATCTTTTTCAGGAGTGGCGACTCGTGACGTCACGAAAAGGACTTTCTATATTTTTTTAAAAAATAGTTCCCGGGCTCTAAAAAATCTAAAAAAAATCAGGGTAGCATAACTTTGCACCCTCTATCCATTTCTGTAATAAAAAAAATTTGAGGACAATACTCCATTTCTAATTCTAAGTCATACAAAACAGAACTTTATAGCTTTATGCATTGTGGAAGAACTATATGTTATAGAGTTATGTGCTAATGTATAATGTGCTAATGTCACTTAATTTCTATTATTACAAAAAATTGAATCTTTAAAATTAGGTTGCTGCATGCCATTTTTTTAGTAGTTCAATTGAAAGAGGAGGTTGAGAAATGCACCTATGAATTTTATGTGATTTTTTTTTAGTACTGCATCATACCTAAAATAGAGATGATAAGAGGTCACGTGACCTGGAGGCTTTGTCCGCAACGCCTATAACGTCATTACATTCTTTGGTTCAACTATATAATGCTTGTAAACAACCGCGTTGCTATGGAAACAAATAATAATTTTTAATAAATAAGCAACAATGCAATAATTGTTTATATGTGTTATATAGAAAAACCAAAGAATGTAATGACGTCATAGGCGTTTCGGAAGGCACCTTCAGGTCACGTGACCTCTTATCATCTCCATTTTAGGTATGATGCAGTACTAAAAAAAATCGCATAAAATTCATATGTGCATTTCTCAACCTCCTCTTTCGATTGAGCTACTAAAAAAATGGCATGCAGCAACCTAATTTCTGCATTCAGTATACCTTTTCATTTATTTGCACATAACATCTTATTGCAAAAAACTTTTCAATAAAAATCAATAAAATCCAGTTTGTAATTAAGGTCCACTTTCAACACTATGTTTATTACAAATAAGCCTTCCCGACTAACTTGCACTGCAGATTGTCCATTGTATTTAAGGTCTACTTTTATCACTATATCACTATAAAACGATCCTTGTTGACTAACTTGCATTGAGACAATGGACAACGTGTCATACATGAAAAATTTTCATTGCAGAAATGAATAAAGGATGCAAAGTTATGCAACTCAGATTTTTTTTTTAGATTTTTTAGAGCCGGGAAATATTGGTAAAAAAAAAATACTGAAAGCCGTAGACATTAATTTTAATAAAAAAAAGAATAGGGCCTAAAAATGGGTCCCCTAGCTACTTCTTAACTTCTAAAAATCTAGAAAAAAAAATCAAAATAACTTTGCAAACTTTATGCATTGTTATTGCAGTAACAAATTTTTAGTTCGATTTTAACTCTCAGCACAATCCAGTTTATAATTAGTTAAGGTCCACTTTCAACGTTAAATCAGTACAAAATGACCCCACTTGACTTGATTGCAATGAAGCAGTGTAATTTAAGGTCCACTTTCAACGTTAAATCAATACAAAAGGAGCCATCCCGACACGTCAAGTTGCATTGCGGTTGCAAGCAGGTCGTCAGACAAGAAGTACCGGTGGCTTTATGACGCGGAAATGCTGCGACTGCTCAGACTGCAATTCTAATTGTTTCCTCAGCAAACTTGTTGGTTGCGTGCGAACCACAGCGACCTTGCTGTGCTACAATGACTTTTTAAATAATGGAGGCTTCAAGTGTTCTCCGGCGGAATTTTTTTTTTTCCATAAGCCTCCATGTTAAAAAAAATTTAAATAATTTGAAACCATCTTCATACCCATTTTTTTTAATAATGACTTTTTAAAACTATTATTCATATCAAAAAAATTCAATTCGTACGTATATTTTTATTTTTTTATGAATTCGTATGTTTTATTATATAAGTAAATAAATAAATAAATAAATAAATAAATAAATAAATAAATAAATAAATAAATAAATAAATAAATAAATAAATAAATAAATATTATTTTTTTTTCAAATGAATATCAAAGTGTGCATGGTTTTGGAAACGTATATAATAATGAACTTGTTTTAAAATTAAACTGGACGAACTTCTCTGATATAGAAAGTTAAAAAAATGTACTCTCTTAATGCATTAATTGACATTTAACTGTAATACAGTATAAATATACACAATTATATAAATAATATCTCGCGTTTACATAAAAAATCGTTTCTACAAATAAATAAATAAATTCGTAAATTAATTGATGAATTAATTAATTAATTTATGATTGTATAGTACAGACACCAGATGCAAAGCGCTTTCTTTAAAGATAAAAAATTACATAATATTTAAGTAATAAATAATAAAATAATATATTATTTTCAGTGTTTATAAATGAGAAAAAAGGCTCGTTTTTAATGTTTTTATGTTATATACGGCAACATCAATATTTCTCTCAATTTTTTTTAATTTTCTGTAACACAAAAATAATATTACAATTACAAACTACCTCAGATGTTATACAGTTGGTACAGATACACATCACGTTATTATAATAATAATACAAAGGTATGTGATATGACCTTGCTCAGGTGACGTAAGCCTCAGGATTGTAGTCGCAGTGAAAGGTGAAATATACCTGATCATCGATCATAACAAGTGGAATATAAACGCATGTAACTCGTGTTAATTTTCAGCTTTTATAATAAAAATATATTAGGTCTGTTCGTAAACACATAATCAAATGAGAATCAAGAATAAAAATTTCCGTATTATTATTTTCATCTTACCAAAACCACAATTCGGTACTTCTACTCACTAAATTTGAAAACCCGAATTTTCCAAAACCCTAATTTGGGCATTTCGCTTATAGCTCTTCCAAAACGGAGGCGGCCACGGCCTTGCAATCCATCGATCCTACATTTGCCTGCAACTGAGGGAAACTTTAGCCAGGATGGACGCTAGAGCTGTTTTTTTTTGTCAATAAACCGGAAGTGTAATGGCCCAAAACCAGGGGAACAACATGGTGGAAAAGCGCAACCCCCTGGGTGGGAGACATGAGTTATGCTATGAGGAAGAGCATTATTTATTTTTTTTTCATTCCCCCTCCCCCCCTTATGTTACCTGCAGGGTTATACTTTATAATAATCGGGTATACGCGCTCCTTTCTGGTATATGAGAACAGTTTCCTAATTTCTGATTGGCCCCAAAGAGATAGTTGATATTTTCGCGGCTTCTCATTGATTGGTTCATCATTTTCATCCAAAAAATTAACATTAAGGTAGAGATAACGTCAAACAGCTGTTCGACGTAATCCCCTTTGATTAACATGTAAACCTTAGCAAATTGACAAAAATTCTGAAATTTTTTTGAGAGGCAGATATTAGTGCCTAAAAGCCATAGAAAAAGTTTCAAAAACATTTAACGAGCCGATTTTTTTAAATTAATTTTTTAGTTTGGCTCTCCATGGGAAAGCCCTATGCTGAAAATTAAAAAAATTAATTAAAAAAAATCGGCTCGTTAAATCGTTTTGAAATTTTTTCTATGGCTTTTAGGCACTAATATCTGCCTCTCAAAAAAATTTCAGAATTTTTGTCAATTTGCTAAGGTTTACATGTTAATCAAAGGGCATTAGCATTACGTCGATCAGCTGTTCGGCGTTATCTCTACCTTAACTGTAAAAAAAAAATACAAAGCACATAAAATAAAAATTACAGAAATTTCATTCGCAAAAATGTATAACATTTCCTAAAATAGAGGTACTATGTTTTTTTTTTTTTTGTTTTTTTATTTCAAGTACTATTTATTATTATTATTTTCGCCAGCACATCGTTTATGCACAGTACTGTACTAATCCCACAGACATAACTAGGACAAAAACTCTGCTTCAAATTTACTCAAATACAGAAGGGTGCAGACAATACATTTTACAATCAATTAAAATTATCTTTTCACAAATTGTCAGGACGTTCACCAATTGTCTCGCTTCGACTCTTTTCGCTATCGCCACACTTCCCAATTTTTTTAACATTAAAATATTTTGACATTGCATGCAACAGTAGACGTATAACAAAAATCAGTATAGGAAGGTCAATGTTAAAAAATGTACTATATTGGCGTCATAAAGTTAGTGCGAACCTGGTGGTAACTGCTGGAACTACGTGCATCTGGCGAGGATTGCTGTATATGATTGATATTGTAAAATCACGTAAATGCTCTGTCAGCAGCCACAGCATAATTTTACAGAAATTACAACACCATAATTAGTTGTCTAATACTTTCGGACAAATATAAAAGAAATATTTCAACTTCTTAAGTGATTTCTTTCCTAGAAATTTGATAATTATTGTGATTCTCCCCATGCTATAGGTATTGCCGTATCCTCGATGCAAAGAGCAAAATTTTCAGACGTCAGCGCCATCTCTTGGTCCTTTATGTCCTCTATAGTGTGTTATTGGTCCTGTGTCACTAACGTAAAATTCATAATTTAACCACCTATATTTATTTTAGCATAGTACAGGCCTATAGCATCTTTTTCTTCTAATTCCAAAATCTTAAAAAATTATATTAGGGCTTGATCTCAGTTGATTGAGATCTCGAAATAAATGCTACAAGATTTGCAGAGAACTTAAAAGTCTTAGAACTCACCATCATTGCAGTATTAGGTGGCATGTAAATCAGTTTTGAGAAAACTGAGGTAGAAGTTTAACATTGGCCTTACGGATGGAAACCGGAAATGGAGCTATTGTGAGGAAACCGTCCCCTTGAATCTGCTCAAACCATAAGCGATTAAGTTTTAGATAATCCTCAATTTTTAAAATTTATTTCATTCGATTCCGTCTGACAGAAATTTCCTCTAACTCGCTTTTTTCCCCGAAATTATATGACATAAAAATACTATATTTAAATTTGATTTATTTTATTAAATTAAGTAAAGATATAATAATTATACACTTGGTTTATATGCTAGTCCGTGCATTATACCCCATCTCAGCGTTGCCTACTTGCCAGGGGCATGACGTCATCGCAATCTCTCCTAACCTCAGGGTACCATATGACGTCACGCCAGCATTAAGACACTCAGAGTATAACGATGACGTCACAGCGAGCAAGGCAAGGTTAAGATGCTCAGGGTACGTTCCATCTAATCTCAAGGTACCACATGACGTCACGCCAACATTAAGACACTCAAGGTATAGCTATGACGTCACAGACGGTTTAGATACTCAGGGTATACGTTCCATCCAATCTCAGGGTACCACATGACGTCACGCCAACATTAAAACACTCAGGGTATAGTGATGACGTCACATCACGGTTAATACGCTCAGGGTAAATTCTCTGCAGTCTCAAGGTACCACATGACGTCACGCCAACATTAAGACACTCAGGGTATAGTGATGACGTCACATCACGGTTAAGACGCTCAGGGTACATTCCATATAATCTCAGGGTATGTTCCATCTATAATCTCAAGGTACCACATGACGTCACGCCAACATTAAGACACTCAGGGTATAGTGATGACGTCACAGCACGGTTAAGACGCTCAGGGTATGCGAGTGACTGGTTCCTCCAAGGTCGGCTGAACGATCGCTCGGCCAGTGAACCTGAGTCTCAGGCTAGCAGAGCGCTCGGCAAGCAGCGACGGCCGTGCCTCTCTCTCCTAGCTAGCCATATCAACGTAATAATTAACTGCAGCACAGACAAGGGAAATCAGAATGGAAAAAATAATTAATTGCATGTTAAATTAATGCAAAATTGCATAAAAGACCGTGTTTCATTGTATTATTAAGTATTACGACGTACATCTTGAATTTTAAACATGTATCCAAAAGGATGCGCTGGGATACAACGCACACTTTATAATAAATTGTTAAAAATATTAACTTTTGAAATTAATACACTGAAATAAATTTTAATATTTTTTATGTTATAAAAAATTCAAATTGTAAATTTAATTTACCGAATCGGAAGAAAATACTTGATATTATTTAAAAGAAAAGTAAATTCTAAATAAAACCAATAACAAAAAAAAAAGAAGTTTTTTTGAATGGTATTTACCCTTTAGGTCTGTTCGTAAACCCTGTCAATTTCTGCACCCAATCGACCTTATGCACATGCATGGACATAACGTATGCTTGGAAAATTGACGAATAAAAAAAACATTAATTTGGAATTTGAGGGTGTACTATGGGCAGGGTTTACAAATTATTTTTTTAAAAATAAAATGTTCATCTGCAGGAGTAAAAGTCAAATTTTACCATTTTCGTATGTATAACTTAATATATGTGGATAATATTATTAATATTCAAAACTTTTATCTCTTAGGTCTATAGCTCTACAAAAATACAATGAAACAAAAATATACCTGTGCATAATGATGAATTAATTTTTAAACGATTAATTATTTTAATTGTATCTCTTTTATTTATATAATACATAATACAATACAGTACACATTATTCATGTATAAAGCTACTTATTCTTATAATTAAAGAAAATTTATGAATACGTATATTGTACATATGACAAAACATCGTAATTGGCATTTTCATTCACATGGAAAATATACCTGTATAGTATATATACAATACGAACATGTATACATGGTGATTATAATAAGGATTATATTAAGGCTGGTTTCCAGGTATAACTAAATAAAGGTAAATACACTCCGCTTTGTCGTATGACCTGCACTATGCATGAGAAGAAAATCTAAGATAACTAAACATAAAAACATCTCAAACTTCGTTTATTGTATGCTACAATGATCCGGTCATACCTACAATCAAATATTTTATAATTAAAATGCAGATCATGCGTGCAAATAAAAATTTAGCTACATTATTTATTTGGGATGAAATTTTTATATTTTGAGCGAGAGTGAGTATGGTTCATTTTTTTTTTTTAATTATTTTATTTTGCTTCAACTGAAGTACAGGGTACTGGCCACATTTAAGTGACTGAATTGAATTTAACCTCCCGGCTCTTCGTAGACCCTACTTTTTTTGGGTCCCTTCCAAACCGGGGCGGCCATGGTTTATAGCAATCAATCCCACAGCATTCGCCTGGTTGTAACTGAGGAAACCATGAAAATCTCATTCAGGATGGTCGGTAATTGGTGGAGAATGTCATCAATCACCTCCCGGATGCACGAGTGGGTGTTCTTTAGAATCAATAGAACACAATGAAATTACCTCTTTAATTTTCTGGATCAAAATATAATTTTTTTTTCTCCGTGTAAAAGTATAAACCAACAGGTGCTATAATAATATTAAATAAAATTCATCAACACTTAGAAAGCAAGATAGTGGAAGTCTTGTTCATTATCCAATGTTACATAATATGGAGAGGTAACGAGCTATAATATTATAACATTTATAACTTGCTATGCACTAGAAAGGAATCGAGTGACGTAACATAGCAAGGTCGTACGTTCTTTAACAACAATAAAAAAGAGAAATCCCATTCATAGTTATCAAATAAATATCCCTAGTTGAAAAATTATACGTCTTTAACTCATCGTTTACACGTCTTTTTACCTCTAAAACACATCTTATTTCCTCTTCGCTCATGCAAAGTAAGGATGAAATGAAGACAATATTTCTAACATTTTATGCTCAAGAAGAGACAAAAATACGTAATCTCGTCTTTTTCCTCTAAAATGGTGCAAAATAAGAGGACAAAAGACGAGAGGAGAGCTTAATAGCGAATCAAAGATGAAATTTATTTCAACTCGTTGTAATTATTTTCAAAGATGAAACTGCATTGTTTATTTCTTACATTTTTTTTTAAGAATGAATCTCAGTTGATTGAGATCTCATAACCAGCAACCTTGAATGCAATAAGACTTGCAGGGGACTTTGAACTCGCCATCAGTACCTGGTATATACAAATTTTGAAGTATGGATGCATCTTATCAGTATTGTGAAAATTGAAGTAGAAATTTAACATTGGCCTTATGGTCGGAAAATATTGAATTTCAGAGAAGTTTCAGAGTATTGTTTTTAAAATTTATTTCATCCAATTGTGTCTTAATACAAATATAATAATATCCTTGGACTCGAAAGTAATTGAGATTTTAAGGGCATTCTTGGGTGTAGCACCGGTAGTTGGCAACACTGACGTATCTTCACCATGTTAATTTTTTATCCTTGCTCCTCGGAGTAATTTTTATGCTAGAGCTAAGCTGATTGCTGTAGTATCAAGATAATTAGTAGCCCAAGTGCACAATTTGGCTAAATAAAGCCTGATTTAAAGAAAAGTATTTTTTAGTAATTTTTTAAATTTACATGCATTTTTCTAAAATATAAAAAAAAAAAATACTTTTCTTTAAATCAGGCTTTTTTAGCCAAATTGTGCACTTGGGCTACTAATTATCTTGATACTACAGCAATCAGCTTAGCTCTAGCATAAAAATTACTCCGAGGAGCAAGGATAAAAAATTAACATGGTGAAGATACGTCAGTGTTGCCAACTACCGGTGCTACACCCAATGCCCTTAATCCTTAATGAAAAACCATTTTTTGCTTTTTAATAAAATTTATTTATTTATTCATTGTACATTCAGCCTCAAGGGCTGAGGCTATTTAGGGAATTTAATCCCTCTTTAGCCATAGAATTTTACATAGTTCATGAAAATATTTGTTATTTGAATACATGAATTATAATAAAATAAAGTTTATCTTTAATTCTTAAAATTATATTTGTAGTACATCAATTAATTACTGAAATATAAGTATTCTACAATCAGTACAGTACATCATACATTCAGAATAAAAAATTTGATATTCCATCAATTCGTATTTAATTTAAAATGTGTATAAAAATATGATTCAACGGGAAAAAAAATAAATACCATACCCATTTTAGAAAAATTTAGTCTATAAATGTGTAGTTAAATTTGCTTTGACAGGAAAATTATTTTAAATTATTCTTTGCATTTTTACAAATATAACCTATACTATAATACAATTAATTTACAGAATACTGCATTAAAAATTAATAAATTAAATTGATTAACGTGGTTTAACGAGTTTTAATTTAATATTAAAATTATTTTCAGTATTGATTTAGCGATATTTTTGCTCATTCCAATTTTTTAGGGTGATATTAGGGCATTTGGTCAATTTTTTTAACAAAATATGCAGGAGCGATCATAGAAGGTTCAGTAGCCAGTCCAACGAAACCAGCTCGTCGTCAGGAGTCTATTGAACTGGCTACTGAATCTTCTATGATGACTCTTTCTTTGTTATCCATGGAAGAAATTGTCATAGAAGGTTCAGTAGCCAGTCCAATGAAACCAGCTCGTCGTCAGGAGTCTATTGAACTGGCTACTGAACCTTCTATGATGACTCTTTCTATGGCAAATAATAAGGGCGAATGCCCCATAATTTTAGACCCATCGGTTTTATCATAACAAATGACTGGGGAAATGTATGTACAGCAATTTGACCAGATTTCAAACCCTCTACCAGTGGTACTTCCATAAAAATTCAAATTAAAATCACGTTGCTCCCTCACTGGGGTAAATGACAAGCTTCAACGTAAAAATGCCGCAGCGCCGCATTCTGACATCGCTCCATAAGGTTTGTTAAGAGAAAAATCTTATTTATTTTTTCATTCAAATTCTATGCTGCACAAAATCTCGTATATTTTTTATGTCGTGTAAAGTGATCTTTTCCGTGGCTCATATGAATTATTAATCTTGCCCTTCATAAGAACCGTCGGAAAAAATTAAAAACCCGGTACCGCTGGGTCAAAGAATAGGAAGCTTGATAGAACATGTCGTCGCGCGCAGTTCGCGCGCTCGATTTTCATTGGCTGAGAGAATTGTGTCGTCAATGTTGAAGCTTCTCATTCATCTCGCTTTCCACCCAGTGCAGTGATGCACTTGTGTGTGTGGTTCCCCACAGACTTTGGACATCATTGATAAAAAGTAGAGGTGTCCGTTCTGACTGAGGTTTTCCACGGTTCCCTCAATCTCACCTCAGCAAATGCTGGGACGCATAACAGACCGTGGCCACCATCCTTTCCGTCCCTTATCTCTACTCATTACCTCACCTCGAACTCTGGGCTCTTAGAGGTGTATCCTGCTAGCCTAGATCCTAACTTTTAATTAAGGAAAAAAAAAAACTTTTTCATGTTTTTAAATGTATTGAACAAAAATACTGTATTTTGATAGTTTAAATCCAAAATATTATTATTGAACTGATAAGATATACAAGACTTCCAGATACAAAGCAGACAATTAAATTTTTTCTATAATGGTGACATGCAATGTTTTGATATAAGAAATATAGCTGTTATAAAACAGTATGCAATTTTCTAAATTGCTATCTGTTTCACAGGCTATAATAAAGAAACCTATGACTTTTTCTTATGACAAAAGTATGTATGGTCAAAATAAATACTTACAGAAAAATACAGTAAATATTCAAATTTTGTTACTCAAAACGCGATTTATTGCAGACAAGTGATATGTAAAAAATATACGATACAGTATGCATATTTTTGTGTTTATTGTTTTTTGCTTTGATCAGCAGCAAAAGATGAATGTTTTACTATCTATTTTTAAACGATAAGTATCTGTTTAACTTTAAGCAACATCTCTGCAATCGCCTGAAAGAAATTAAGTAATCCGGCGTTAAAAAACCTCTTTAGGCTATAAAATTTTTTCATACCGGTACGAATTTTAATTAACTTTATAAAGTTTGCGAAAACATAACAAATATTCCATTAAAAAATATATGACATTAGAATTACCTTATGTTAATTATATCAAATATAATTTCATAATAATAATTTTTAATTAAAGTAATTAAATAAAATACTACCTTAAAATCTCAAGGACATATGAAATTTTACGATAGCCTTAGGTAAAAAAAAAAAATATAGATTTTTTACCTGTTCTTTTATAACATAATAGTGTAGAAAAAATATAAATAAAATTAACTAGAATATTCTATGGTAATTAATAATTAATTTAACACTTACCTAATTAAATTAATGATGAATAAATCCAGGAAAATAATCAGAAATACATTTCAAAAGACACAGAACCACACAACACCTACAGATTTCTTCTCAACACTGATGGAAAATGGAAAAAAAATAATAATGGAAACGCAGGCACGCCTCGTAGTACTTCAGTCCATCTGCTATAGATGGCAGCACAAGTCAAACAGAGTTTGCTAGTAGTTCGTCTTATTAGGTAAAGATGGCAGAACCATGCAGAGAGAAAATATTAGAGGGAATTTGAGGGAAAGTTTAAACCATTTCAAATTCCAGCTACATATTCAGAATTCAGAGACCCTGCTACACGGTCTGCTACATATAATATATTAAATTAAAAAATTATTAATATTATTTTTTTATTCATTATAGAATACATAATACAGTTTAAGATATAATAAAGTCACAATTTGTATAAGTTTTGACCTCTTTGACCTCTTTGAGCTTAAATTAAGCTCGAGCAGAGGGAAGAAAAAATTAATTTTAAATTATTGTCTTCATTGATAATTAACATATATATAGCTCATCGATCTATAGAGCTGCAGGAAATAACAATAGACATTATATATATGCAATATTAAAAATATTTAATAGTATCATACGGGTACGTTAGTGGAAGGTAATGAATTATATAAAAAAAAAGGCTTTTTTTAAAAAAAAAAAAGAAGCAAATATAAAAAAATTAAATTTTCATAATTTAATGATATTTTTTATTCAGTTTTATTTAGCTCTAACCATTACTAAATAGAATACATTGTGTATCATATATAACAAAATAATAATTTGTCAAATATATAATTTTAATAAGAAAACAAATTCACACGTAAAATTCAACAACACTCCTTGACTTTACATATGATCTGCTTCTTTTCCGAGCATTGACTATCACTCCATTTTCCCTGTCCCAATTTCTGACGACCGACACTGAGGCAGTTTTCGTCCCTCGAGTTACTAGGTTCGTCCTCGTCCCAGTTCTTGTAAGAGAACGGATCTCCCGAGCTCCACGTCCACACGTTCGCACGTTCCTCGTCACTCCCGCCGGTCCAGAACGAATAAGGTCCACCTGACAAGAAAATTAAACGATATTTTAGTAAATAAAGGAGTAGAAAAGTGGAATTTTAAAAATTACGTCTTCATCCTTGATACGTCTTTCTAACTCATATATACACATCAAATTTCTTCCACGATCAAATAAGTGAGGATGAAATGGATTTCCGAAATGGGAATGGCCTCGGCCTTGCAATCTATCCCTGCATTTGCTTGCGACTGAGGGAAACGTGGAAACCTCAGCCAGGATGGACGCTACAGCTTTTTTCAATAAATAGTACAAGTGAAAATTAATAAAGCATGCATTACAAGATTAATTTCTAAAGCAAGTTCCGGTGACTTATGTTGCCCGCTCAACTCTAGTGTTGAACAATTTGCCTAACATCAAGGAGAAACTAAAAGTGAAGACTTAAACTCGACTTTTAATTATATATATATATAGGAACGATTCAGCAAGCATTAAGGAGAGATTTAAGAAGCGTTATTTTAAAAGCAATTTTCACACCAACAATTTAAATTAAGCCTTAAATTATTATACCAGTCACCAAGTGTTGTTAGAGTATACACTATAATAAACATTTACATCATTTTTATCCACGCGCGGTGCAGACGTGCGAAGTTACGGTGCGAATTAATAAATTTAGTTTTGCTGACGTCACAAATCAATGCTAATCGAGGCTGATTGTGAATTGTGACGTCAGCAAGGAGCTTCTTTTCAGTGCAATTTCGTACGGTCGAACCGCGCAACGATAAAAATAATGTGAATGTTGATCATAAACTAAAGCAACATTTGATGTCTAATTTGTAATTCGAGGCCTGTATTAAAAAAAAAGCTTCTTAAAAAAACACTTCTTAAATCAATTTAATCCATATAATAACGATTGCTGAATCGCTTCTATATAAAATAATAATAATCTATAGCATATACGCAACGGTGTACAAGCCTCTACTGCATTTTTCTTGTATTATTTAAACATTGAATAGAAAATCGCTATAAAAGGGACCATAGACAGCCCGAGATGAAATAAATTTCATCTTTTATTCGTTATTAAGCTCTCTCCTAGTCAAATTCTTTCCTATTTTGTACCATTTTAGATGAAAAAAAGACGAGATTACGTTTTTTTTTTTTAAATTCTTCATCATAAAATGTCAAAAATATTTTTTTCATTTCAACCTCACTTTGAGCAAAGAGGAAATAAGATTAGTTTTAGAGTTAAAATGATTAGGTTTAGATTTGTAAAGGATGAGTTGAAGATGTAATTTTTCAAGAAGGGAGTGTAGAACTCACTCATGATAGAAGCTGCGTACGAACTGATGGCTGCGTTCTCAGAAGCAGATTCAATACTAGCCAGCTCCATGTCACGTGACCTGCAGATAGCACGTCCTTCGTACCACGTCGCTTTCTGAAATAAACCATTGTTATTATCATTTTCCTTTTTTTTTTTTTTTTTCTTTTTTCTTTTTTTTTTTTTTTTTTTTTTTTTTTTCAAGGATACACTTCTATAAGATTGTGGGAGCTTGAGGCGGGGTAATAGGTAGGTGAAAAAATATTTAAAAAAAAAAAAAAGTTTTGATTGTTCTTTAGTGATGCAATTTTTTATGCTATCTATCGCTTATTGTTGTATTTTTACAATATTTTAAACCTGATTTATTTCGTTAAATAAAGTGAAAAAAAAAATCAATATATTATAATAATTTGTTTATATACTAGTCTGTGCATTCTGGTTCTCTATATTAGGGCAGCCTAACTTACAGGGGCATGACATCAGCGCAATCAACTCTATAAGGGAGGGAAAGGATGGTGGTGTCCATGGCTTGTTTGCACACGTTGCAGCATTCACTGAGGTGAGACTGAGGGAACCGTGGAAAACCTCAGTCAAAATTTTTTAGCAGTTTAACATTGATTAATTTCTCTATATTATATAAAATAATTGTGGCTGCTATTATAGCTGTAAAGAAATTCATGCATTTGATATGAAAACATTACACAACACTTACCGCTAAAGTGTTACTGAAATAGTAGTAATATTTTCCAGGTAGTTTCACCAAATTTTGTTCGCTCACTGAAAAAAATAAACAATATTTTTAAAAAAAATTATAATAATAATTTGGCAATGAAAATTCTGTATAAAATTTTCTAATGCAGAAGTGAATAGAGGATGTAAAGTTATGCTACTATTAAAATTTTCAGATTTTTTAGAACCCGGGGGCAATTTACAAAAAGTTATATATTTTTTTAATTAATTAATTTAAACTTTAATTAAAGTAATTAAATTAATTATTAATTAAATTATAATTAAAGTGCACCAGTTAGAGGAGTCAAGAAGCATCACTTTAAAAAGATAGGACACAAACAGGACGCGAGTTCAAACCCGACTTTATCAATAATTTCTGGCCTCTAGAAATTTTCAGAGTAACAAATTCATCAATGTCCTCGACTATTTTCTGTGATAAAAAATTTCATGAAGGTTGTCCATTGCATTAAAGTAAACAAAAAAAAAAAATAAATAAAATAAAAAGTGTTGAAATTTTGAGATGAAAAAGGATCAGGCAAATAAAAAATAAGAGCTTAATATTCACTCTGTAAAACTATTATTTGAAGAGTGCATGCGAATACAGTGTGTTCATGTGAAAATTTTGCATCAATGAATCAATTGTAGTCAACAGCTCAAGATTGTAATTAAATTAGCTAATAGTTTAATATCGAAAGGCATTGATGCTGACATAGGAAAAAATTAAGGAATTTTTCAACTGTTACCCACAAATACTCAAGCAAGAAAAAAAAAAAAAAAAAAAAATGAATTTTCCTGTAAGTCTTTATAACCGTAAGGTCTTTTCTTGTCTCACGCTACCAGGGGAGGGGGAAGAAGGATAAAACGGCCCTTTATTTAAATATATTATATATATACTTATTTTTTAAAGTTTTTTCTAGCTATTTTATTTTTTATTTATTTATTTTTTCAGAAATATACATTACTGGGTGGCTAACTAAAAATTACATTTTTTAAACAAAAATTGAAGCAGACCCGAGTTGAAATAAATTTTATATTTTCTTCGCTATTAAACTCTCCTCTCGTCTTTTGTAAACTTATTTTGCACCATTTTAGAGGCGGAAAAAAGAGGGGAAAAGACGAGATTACGTTCGTTATTTTTTTCAATTATTGAGCATAAAATGTTAGAAATTTTGTATTTATTTTATCCTCACTTTGAGCGAGCGAAGAGGAAATAAGATGTGTTTTAGAAGTAAAAAGATTAGGGTTAGACGTGTAAAGGATAAGTTGAAGACGAAAAAATTCAGTCTTTGACACTTTTTTCCTTCGTGGACCGTCCCCTCCCCTCTGATTTATCTTTTTCTCACCTTTGCTGGTGCAAGGTGCACATGAATTTGAACGATCATCCATCATGAAAACCGGCGGTGGTGCTTTTTGTTTCTTGGGTGCAGACTGACGCCTTGGTCCTTCGGTAAATAAAATGGTGACATCAGCCACGGCCATGTTCTGCGTGAGGAATTCTGCGATGTCCCTAACTCGGGCTGTCCGGTCGAGAGGATATCCCATTGGACGCCGGTCAGGGTACCTTTGGATTTTAAATAAAACGATTAATAAGACTTCAGGGTAAAGGTGCATGCATTTACATGGAGCGGGGAAAGTGAGAAAATGGACAATATGCATCAACTTTTTTTAGTAGCTCAATCGAAAGAGGAGGTCGAAAAATACAACTATGAATTTTATGAGATTTTTATTCTCACTGCATCATGGCTAAAATAGGGATGTAAAGAGGTCACGTGACCTGGAGGCATCGCCCGTGTCGCCAATGACGTCATTGAACTGTTTGGTCAAGCAAACGATCGTCTATATAACGCTTGTAAATAATAAATTAATTGTTGCTTGTTTCCATAGCAACGTGGTTATTTACAAGCGTTATAAAGTCGATCGTTTGTTTGACCGAACAGTTCAATGACGTCATAGGCGACGCGGGCGACGCCTCCAGGTCACGTGACCTCTTTACATCTCTCTTTTAGCCATGATGCAGTAAGAATAAAAATCTCATAAAATTCACAGATGTATTTTTCGACCTCCTCTTTCGATTGAGCTACTAAAAAAAGTTGATGCATATTGTCCATTGTGTACCGCAGCCAATCAGAGGCTCGGGATTTCCTTTTTTGTTTTTTTACAAGGATACACCCCTAAGAGCTTACAGCTAGTGATGGGGTAATGGGTAGGGATAAGGTAGGGAACGGATGGTGGCCACGGCCTAATATTTATACGCGTCACAACATTCGCTGAATTGAGACTGAAGGAACCGTGGAAAACCTCAGTCAATGGACCAAAGTGATGTCCAAAGCCTGGAGAACCACACACAAGTCCTTGCTAGCTGCAGGGAGTGATTTTATAACCAACATGGCTGCCATACGAGATTGAAGCAAGTGCGCTTTTCTCGCCCCGAGAAGCTCTATATATGGAAATGCACCTGAACACAATCTTTCCAATGATTCCATGACTCGTCGCCTGAAAAAAATTCCCACTTGCAGCCTTGTTAATCATCATGCATTGTTTTATTCTTATGGGGCATGGTGATTCTGAAAAAGAAAATTTTCTAGGCACACCTTGCAGACTAGACTGAAGTCTATAATATTGTTGAAATATAAAAAACTAATTTTTTTCCCTTCTTTTATTTTAAAATAAATTATTTTTAACACTATGTACCTTTGTCCGCGAAGTCCACAGTACGCCATTGAGTCCTTACACACATCAGGCTGGTCAGGCTGAGTCACCTGAACAAAGTTATATTATTACAAAGATGCATATATTGATGGGAGAACGGGCTAAGACGTTGAATTTAGGTAGTGGTATATCCAGGATTTGCCCAAGGGGTGTTTCCCACGATGAAGATCGATAACACACAATGGAGGTTTAGAATTACAACGAGATATTAGAATGTGAAAATTTTAGTGGCTTAATCGAAAGAAGGGGTAAAAATATGGTACTGTGAATTTTTTCTAGATTTTTCTGAGACCGGGAACTATTTTTAAAAAATTATTTAAAGTGTATTTTATGACGTCACGGGCGGCACTGCCCTATCCTTTTTCTTAAGGAGTACCGCCCATGACGTCATCAAAATAGACTTTCAATAATTTGTTAAAAATAGTTCCCGGTCTCAGAAAAATCTGACAAAATTCACAGTACCATATTTTTACCCCTTCTTTCGATTAAGCCACTAAAGTTTTCACATTCTAATATCTCATTACATTTTTTTTTTCACACTTATTTTTCTGCTGTAAAAGAGTTGTGGGTCGATAGAGATCGATGTTAAGGTAAAATTAATTTCTTAATTTGTCTCTCCATGGGAAAGCCCTATGCTGAAAATTAAAAAATAATTAATTAAAAAAAATCGGCTCGTTAAATTGTTTTGAAATATTTTCTATGGCTTTTAGGCACTATAATATCTGCCTCTAAAAAAAATTTCAGAATTTTTGTGAATTTACTAAGGTTTACATGTTAATCAAAAGGAAGTACGTCGAACAGCTGTTCGGCATTATCTCTACCTTAAGACGGATTCACATAGCTATTTTATCATGCGACGCGAACCGAATATAATGCGCACTTGCTGCAACATCCATTGGTAGCCATATTTGGCAATTAAAAAAATATCATCGATAATTAACACGATATTCGTCACCGCAATCTGGCGAATTCGCTCGCCGCATAGGATTTCACAGCTTTTGCGTTAAAATCGCGTCGCATTGCCTTTGTTGCCATCTGAATCCACCTTTTATATAGTGCACAGGCCTTGATGGAGTGAGCTATGCTCGAAGACATACCCTATCATTAGCGTAGTTGGAGATCATGACAAACAGCTGTGCGGGCATCCCAGCTGTAGTACCCTTGGGAATGAGCAGGTTGTGAGGCCAGCCGCACTTGCAGTAGTTTTGAGCGTCCGTCGGTAGATCAGAAATGTCTATTTGATCGTAAGTTTGCTCAAACGGAATGGTGACCACTGAGTCGACCGAACTGCGTGAGATCACATTGTCTCCGGCCCTCACTGAAAAAAAGAACACGAGTTGAAATAAATTTTATCTTTATATCTGTTTTCTCCTCATATTTTGCAATATTTTCGAAGAAAAATAAGGGAAAAAAATACAAGATTACATCTTCTTTTTAACTCTATAGCATTACCAAAGTCTTTTTTTTTGTTCCACTTTTGCTTTACCCAGGGGATATGGGGGGTCAAAAGAACCTGCTATTAAACAAGTTTTATTCTTCTTTTTTTTTTTTTCTTTCAGCAATAGATTGCTGGGTGGCTAACTAAGCATTACAAAAATTTTCAGATTTTTGGGGCACTATTTTACACATTTACCACTTTAAAATAGTTATGATCGTTCCTCTCCCCCCCCCCCACTCCCTAATATATTTAGCATGCAAAATTTGAAATATTGTTTTCAATTCATATTCGAACAATTCTTTCAGTTTCAATACAATTTTTTCAAAAAAAAATTATAAATATTACACACTTCTTTTTCCCGCTTTAAAAGAACTAAAAGTGTCGTTTTGATAATGCTAGGGTTACCTTGAGTTTTAAAAATGGATTACTTCAACAATGGGACTCACATGTGACAACAAAGGCATCCAACAATACAAAAAGTCTTCGTTGCTCCTCGAAGGTAAATTGTTCTCCCCTCTCGTCATATTTTGGAGCCAGGAAGATTCTCACCGTGCCCTGGCGTTCTGCCCCGCTGTTACGAACCTGACAACAAAAATTAAAGACATTGTAAGGCATGTTGTTAGTTTTTAATACAAATTACGTAATTCAACTTGTTATTTTTTTCTAAAAGTAGTTCAAGTGGTCCTCCATATAGAACCAAAATCTAAAAAATTCAACCTCAAATAGGTTCTCCAAAAAAAAAAAAATCCAAAATCACAGACTACGTGTCATTTAACATGGGACCTTCTCCGACAAAGACCCTCGAATATCTAAAAAAAAAAAAAAATACACCATTAGGTGTGTGTGTGTGTTATGAAAAAATTATAGCCATGTTCTATGGCTCAAACCTAAAAATGTTTAAAAAATTAAAAAATATGTATTCTCGAATCCGTTTTCCCGCCATAAAATCAAGAAAAACTCTTATGGGAATTAATATGGGAAACATTCTTGTTTTTGTTTTTTGTTTGTTTTTTTACGGAAAAATGGATTTCAGCGATTTTTTTTTATTCCTTTTTTTTTTTTTTTTTTTTTTTTTTGTTAAAGCTTGGGTAATAATGATATCACCATAATATTTTTACATACCACCTTACGGTGTATTTTTTCAAAATATTCGAGGGTCTTTGTCAGATAAGACCCCATGTTATATGACGCATTCTCTCTTACTTTGGAATATTTTTCTGGAGAACCTTAAAGATGTGAGTTGGAATTTTTTGGATTTCTGTTCCATATCAAAGACCACTTGAACTATTTTTAGAAAATACAAACTCAGTTTTTGTTTTTTTGTCAACAGCTGATAAACTCTTAGTTGAACTTGTTATTATATTTAACTTACTCGAACACGGTAGGTGAAGTCCCTGTGATTTAACATTACGACGTTCACCAGCACGGGGGCAGTGTCCTCGCTAAAGTCAAGCCCACTGCTGAGGTCAATGGCCCTGGTCTCGTAGAAGGTGCTCAGGACGTTCGGAGCTTCGCCAGAAGTCTGCAGTGAAACCTCGCCTACCACCACGTTCGAAAAATCGAGCTGCAATGGTGCAAAGTTTTAGTACTTGTAGTTGAAAAATTACGTCTTCAACTCGTCACGTCTAAACCTAATCTTTTTACCCCTAAATCACATCTTATTTCCTCTTCGCTCAAAGTGAGAATGAATTGATGACAATATTTTTAACATTTTATGCTCAAGAAGAAAAAAAAATATGTACCTAAGACGTAAATAAATTAAATTTTTTATTCACTATTATAAGCTCTTCTCTCGTCGTCTTTTGTCCTATTTTGCACTATTTCAGATAACAAAAAACAGAGTAAAAGACGAGATTATGTCTTCTTTTCTTTTGATTGATTGATTAGTTGGTATTTTGGGGCAATTGACACATTTTGGCATGTATGCCCCTTTCTTTTTTTTTTTATTGAACATAAACTGTTATAAATATTGTTTTCATTTCATCCTCACTTTGAGCGAAAAGGAAAATAAGATGTGTTTTAGAGGTAAAAATATTAGGTTTAGACGTGTAAAGGATAAGTTGAAGACGAAAATTTTTAACTAGGGAAGCCTTCATGTCGTATTGACGGAAACATTTTCTTTTAGTCACATACATGCAGAAAAAAAAAACTAGAAGAAATCGTAGAAAAAATATTGGTTAGTATTCACGAAGAGTTAAGGGGCGTTTTAAGGCGGATTCACATGGCGATCGATTTCCAGCCTGCGACGCGAAACAAATAATGCGCACTTGCTGTAACATCCATTGGCGGTCATATTTGGCGATTAAAAAAAAGAGCATCGTAATTTTAACGCAATATTCGCCACCGTAATGGCGAATTCACTTCCGTATAGGATTTCACAGCTTGTGTGACAAAATCGCGTCGCATCGCCGTTGTCGCCATCTGAATCCGCCTTTAGGGAGAGATATTTTAAGAAGCGTTTTTCTTACCTGTTACCTGGTATAAAAAACATTTCTTAAAATATATCTCCTTAAAGCGCTCCTTAACTCTTCGTGAATCCCACCCATTATTTTCTTACCTGAGATGCAGTATAGGCTGGCATTAATTTTTTGTGTTCCGTAAATATGTTATCAATGAAAGTATGCCAGCGGTAGAAAATGGGATCTCTCATTGCTGTAGCCGTCTCACTCATGACTCCAGGGTTCTCTTCTTTGCTTCCGTCAGGATCTTGACATACTGATATTACATTGTGACCCTGGTTATGAAGGTTGCCATAGACGGTTGGATTTGGTGTGAGAGTGCTTGCCTCTACCATGTTACCAAGAATGTCGATACCTCGGTCGTTGTCAAGGGAAGCAATCGTGCCGTTAGTCTGTTGGAGAAAGAGAAGTTGGAATATCAAAAAAATTTATTGCAGAAATGGAAAGAAGGTGCAATGTTATGCCACTCTGATTTTTTTTAGAGTTCAAATACAATTTTTAAAAAATTATTAAAAGTACAGAGAAAGTGACACCTCTTTTAGTGAAAGGATAGGACTTAAAAGGGGCTTGGGTTCAAACAGAACATTTTAGCAATACTTCCCGGGCTTCAAAAAATCTGTAAAAAATTAGAGTATCACAACTTTGCACCATCTATCAATTAATAAAATAAAACAAAAATTAAGGTCAATAATCTTTTAGAAATGGATTATTGACTTCATTTTTTTTTTTTATTGCAGAAATGGATAGAGGGTGCAAAGTTATACCACCCTGATTTTTTTTTACATTTTTTACAGACCGGAAACTATTTTTAAAAAATTATTGAAACTCTATTTTGTGACGTCACGAGGCAGCAAGTCCTATCCTTTTCTTAAATAGCGCTGCCTCGTGACGTCACAAAAAAGACTTTCAATCATTTTTTAAAAATACTTCCCAGTGTGTAAAAAAATCTAGAAAAATCAGGGTGGCATTACTTTGCACCCTCTCTATCCATTTATACCATAAAAAAAATTGAAGTCAATACCCTTTTGGAAATTTATTCATTTCTGCAATAAAAAAAAATAATAAGGTCAATACTCCATAACTTACAAACTCGAAACGTTTTTTGTAGATCGCTTCATAAACACTTTCTCTCCATCGTTCCAAAAGTTGAATTTCAATTGGACTTCCACCAGGTCGGTCTATGTCCTGAAAATATGGTAAGAATATAAATTTATCTTTTTAACATTATAACCATGTCTCCCCTTCACCCTTTAAGTTACATAAGTTTAAACATGTATTTTTTTAAGATAACCTATTTAAAAAAAATTATTTTCAATAATAAAGTAATTAAATTTTTAATGGGGAATTCTCTTACAACTCAAATTTTATTTTAACTACTATATTATGATAGGGTACATATTAACAAAAATTTTGACTTAAGCTTCAACTTTTTAAACTCAAATTTGGGGACTCTGAAGGGATTATTAGGCTAGGGGCAAAGTATGCAACCCGCGCGCAAAACTGAAAATTGTGACATAGAAACTCCCTAGTTAATTAACACACAACAACTGCCTGATATCATAATTTGAGCGTCAAGGAGTGATTGGCTATAAATTTTAGTAACACGATCGAAATCAGCGGGTTTTTCTACTCTAGTATCAATAGTTTTGTCTCCAATATCAGTTTATTTTAAGAGTGATAATCGAAAATATAAATTTATTGCAGGAAAATTTCGCCTGCTAGGCAGTTTCTACGTCACGTTTTGGCGCTAAATTCAAAAGAAGGAAGATTTTTAAAAAATTCCCTTGTCTCCAATTTTTAAGATTGAAACTTTTTTGTTTTGGGACATTTAATTTCAAGGCATAGAGCATCTGAAAAAAAAATTAAAATAAATGTAGGAGAATTCCCCATTGTATAATTAATTAATTTATTTAATTTTTATTCCATTCATGCATTAATTTTAAATTAATTTATTTCCTTTTTTAATTTTTATATTTTTTTATAAAAAATAATAGGTGCAGACAGAATAAAAGTGCCTTGGTCTAGGATTATCACATAATCTCGGACATTTTCTGAGTGATTCTGGTAAGATATCGACATCTATGAAGCGGTATAAAACTCGTTTGTTACCTGGAGAAATGTGTTCGCCTGTCGTATCCCCCAAATCACCGAAGCGAGGATAGGAGCCAGCAAAACTCATTTGTTACCTGGAGAAATGTGTTCGCCTGTCGTGTCCCCCAAATCACCGAAGCGAGGATGGGAGCCAGCAAAACTCATTTGTTACCTGGAGAAATGTGTTCGCCTGTCGTGTCCCCCAAATCACCGAAGCGAGGATGGGGGCCAGCAAAACTCATTTGTTACCTGGAGAAATGTGTTCGCCTGTCGTGTCCCCCAAATCACCGAAGCGAGGATAGGAGCCAGCAAAACTCATTTGTTACCTGGAGAAATGTGTTCGCCTGTCGTGTCCCCCAAATCACCGAAGCGAGGATGGGAGCCAGCAAAACTCGTTTGTTACCTGGAGAAATGTGTTCGCCTGTCGTGTCCCCCAAATCACCGAAGCGAGGATGGGAGCCAGCAAAACTCGTTTGTTACCTGGAGAAATGTGTTCGCCTGTCGTGTCCCCCAAATCACCGAAGCGAGGATGGGAGCCAGCAAAACTCGTTTGTTACCTGGAGAAATGTGTTCGCCTGTCGTGTCCCCCAAATCACCGAAGCGAGGATGGGAGCCAGCAAAACTCGTTTGTTACCTGGAGAAATGTGTTCGCCTGTCGTGTCCCCCAAATCACCGAAGCGAGGATGGGGGCCAGCAAAACTCATTTGTTACCTGGAGAAATGTGTTCGCCTGTCGTGTCCCCCAAATCACCGAAGCGAGGATGGGAGCCAGCTTAGAGAAATATCCTTCTGCAACGGCCACTCGGAAATCGTGAAGAGGTTTCACTCGCGATAGTTGGTTACCTAGACGTTCAAAATTGTACCTGCAAAGTCAAATATTGTACACCTTGCATTATTTTTTTTTCTTGATCTACGTTATCGACACAATTTATTTATTTTTCAAATCATATCTACAGAGAGATGAAATTTGGCGGATATATTTGGCGATTACAATTTGTAAATATGGCCGCCAATGGATGTTAAAGAGCAAGTGCGCATTATTCGCGTCAAATGATAAAAATCGCCATGTGAATCCACCTATATATGGAAGTTACGCTAGCAATACAACACAGGTGGGCCACTTCTGTACAACAACAACATGCAGAACCATGAATACATCAATGGGACTTTTCTCTTGCAAATTGATTATCGACCTTCATTTTTTTATTGCAGAAATGGATAGAGGGTGCAAAGTTATGCTACTCTGATTTTTTTCAGATTTTTTTGAGTCCGGGAACTATATATTTAAAAAATTATTGAAAGTCCTTTTTGTGACGTCAAAAATAGAACTTTCAATAATTTTTTAAAAATAGTTCCCGGGCTCTAAAAAATCTGAAAAAAATCAGGGTAGCATAACTTTGCACGCTCTATCCATTTCTGCAATAAAAAAATGAAGGTCGATACTCCATTAGTGTAGGCGATGTTACCTTGCCATCGCCTGCGTGTGCATGTAGTAGAAGAGTTCACCACGCCGATCCTTGTTGACAAAATTACCCCTGGTAGGGTAGACCAGATGCCAATGCCAATGGTGCACATTCAGGCCAATGTCCTCTCGAAAGTAGGCTACTCGGTACTCAGGGTCCCGGGTGTTGCCAGTGGGGGGAATGTCGATTGCATCCTGTGTAGGAGAGTGAGAAAATATAACAAGTTGAAAATTTTACTATCGAAGGTACTAAAAAAATTCCCACGCATGAAAATTATGAAACATATATTATCTTAAATTTTTTTTATCTTCATCCCCTATTAGTATTTAAAATATCAGGTATACAAATTCGATCTAGTTTTTAAGTTATTAATTTTTAAAGTTGACTAATTGAACATGAAATTTCCATTTCTCCATGTTAAAGTATCATAGTCAACTTTAAAAATATAATAATAATTAAAAAAACTAGCTTGAATTTGTGTACCTGATATTTTAGCTACTGATAAGGGATGTAGAGGAAAACATTTTAACTATAGAGGCTTCAAGTCAGCTGATTTTACGGTGTTTCCACCGTCCTATATAACCTATGTAAAAAAAAAAAAAAAAAAATCGTAATTGCTTTTTTTAGCATAAAATATTTTTTTTTTTTAGAGAAAAATGAGTTCTCGATTCATTATTTTAGAAGAACCCTAAATGAAAGGTATATAGAAGATGTTTTCAAATTAATAGCTTTAATGGTTACTGAAAAAAAAAATCAAATTTTTCAACATGGTGGCTTATGGAGAAAATTTTCCCGTCGGGGCCTCCATTTTCATCGACAATTTTATGAAAAATGAGAGGGGAAATGAACAGAAAAGACGTTAAAATGAATAAGAATTTCTTTCAACCCGAAATGTTTTCCTTAAATACACACAATTCCATTGATAGAAAGCAGAGGTGTCCGTCTTGACTGAGGTTCACCACGGTTTCCTCAGTCTCATCTCAGCAAATGCTGGGTCGCGCAACAGGCCGTGGCCACCGTCTTTTCCCTATACTCATCATCCCGCCGCGAGCTGTAAGCTCTTAGGGGTGTGTCCTTGTAAAAAAAAAAAGAAAAAAAACTCACCATTTGTTGTCGAAGGTTGGCGCGGCTCTGCACGTGATCAAACACCTCCTTCCTGACGAACAGCTGCGGGAAGATGTCAGGAAGATTACACTGAAGGTCCTTGGTGTCAGAACGATGAACGATCGTTTGACAGAATGCGTAGATAAACATCATAGAGTTGACTCTGTCCCGACAATACACGGCGAGAGAGAACAGATCGTCGAACGTACGTGCAGCTGTGGATCAATCAATCAATCAATCAATCAATCAATCAATCAATCAATCAATCAATTAAGTCTAATTCCTTTTTATTTCGTACCATTTAATAGGAAAAAAACACGAGATTATTTCTTTCTCCTCTTCATAAGCATAAAATATTAGAAATATTAGGGGGCATTCACAATGTCTTAAGGCCACATTTAAAGCTCGGTAATTTAAGACCAGAAATTTTGGGTCTAAAAAACACGTCTAAAATCAAGCTTTAAATTATCGAGCCTTAAATGTGGCCTTAAGACTTTGTGAATGCCCCCTTATATCTTCATTTCATCCTCACTTTGAGCAAACAGGAAATAAGATGTGATTTAGAGGTAAAAAGATTAGGCTTAGACGTGTAAAGGATGAGTTGAAGATGTAATTTTTCAACTAGGGCTTACCCATAAACAAATCAACGAGCTTATTTAAGAGTTCCATATGACGGGGGATAAAAATTGAAAACGAAGAGTCTCGTGAAAGTTCGAGTATTTCCGTGATGTCCGGAGTTTTGATTGGTTTGATTGGAACGACGGTGGTCGAGCCTTGGCGCTTCTGGATCTGTACTTCTTCTGCTAGTTTGGAGAACCGCTTTACCTGAAATAAATAAATAAATAAATAAATAAATAAATAAATAAATAAATAAATAAATAAATAAATAAATAAATAAATAAATAAATAAATAAATAAATAAATAAATAAATAAATAAATAAATAAATAAATAAATAAAACAATACAATAAACCAATAATACTTACGACAAATTCCTGCGGGACGTCCAAAATAATTCGGGACGCCAACTTGGGGGTGAAGACAGGCTCATTCAAGCGCGTTAGCAGCGCTCTGACTTTCAATCGACGTGGCACATTGGGACCACCTGCAACAACCCAAAGGTGCTATAAGGTCAGGCGCGGATCCAGGGGGCAGCCGCCCCCCCCCCCCCAAAAATTTTTTTTTGGATTTAACATGGGCAATATAGGCATTTCCCCCACTCCAATTTTTTTTTAACATTGGCCTTATGGAGGCAGCCCCCCCCCCCCCCCCTGAATTTTTTTTCTGGATTCGCGCCTGTATATAAGGTAGTGTATGTTGTTTGTTTGTTTTGTTTGTACGTTTGTTTTTTCTATACCATATAACACGCAAATTAATATCAAATAATTATAGGGGCAAGGGAAAGGGATTTGACGAAAATTTGTTGAGTTGAAATATTATCATTTTTTTTTTTTTTTTTTACATTTCAATGTCTTTCTTTTTATCTTTATTTCTTGTATTTTGCACCATTTTAGAGGAAATAAATAAAGGTTAAAAACAAGATTACATTACGAGATTATATTTTTTTACATTATATATCCATGACTACATCATTATTTTAAATATAATTAGTTGCTATTAAATTTTTTTTATAAAAAACATATATAAATTACATTTATATTTTTATAAATTACATTGGGTGCGATTCACGAAGCATTTAGCCAGGTTTCTAACCACGTTTAACTATTAATTAACTAGGTGGTTAAACACGTAAAAAGTGCAGGTAAAATATAGTTAAACGTGGTTAAGCTAAACGTGATTAGAAACCTGGCTAAATGCTTTGTGAATCGCACCCAATATCATCCTAACACCTTTCGAAGGTCACTAACCTTGAGTCAAGGTCATCAGAGCAAAGGTCACCAAGAACGCGGAGGTCCACATCATGTCTTTTTGAATCTGAAAATATAGAAGTTATACTGCAAGAATCACAATAATTTTAAAGTAAAATTATTGCAACTAATAAATTTATAACCTACTCAGTCCATTTTATATCACCTATAATTTCAGAAATTTATATTGTTTTCATAAAATTCTTGTTAATGTTTTCAAAATCGAAATAACAACCATCATGCATACAACAAAATTAAGGCTTTGAAATAAATCTTTATAGGATCTAATTTTAAGTATCAGGCAGGTTAGGGTTGCGGAAAAGTAATTAAAAAATATACATTAACCCTTTATAGCATTAACAAGGCATTTTTTATACCAAGGTGGAGGAAGGGGGGGGGGAAACAACCCGCTATATATATCACACATTTGTATTATATATGTTAAAAAATTAAAGTTTTTCCTGAATATTTTTATTTTTGCGAAAATACATTACTGCACTGCCAGGCTAGCTAGGAATTACAATTTTTTTCAGATTATATATATGGATAATTATTTCACACATTCTTTCCACTTGAAAAGATTTACGGGTCACCTCACACCTCCCTCCCGCTTGGTGTAATGCTATAATGTTAAAAACTTAATAAATCTATTGTTTTTACGCGTTACAATATAATTTTTATAATAAACTGATACTGTAATTTTAAAATTGACAATGATAAATCAAATACACTCACCAATGTATCTCAGCAACTTCACTGAACACACAATTCATGACAAATTTTCCGATCACCTTTTTATAACCTTAACACATACGTGACTCCGTGTCTATTGATCTTTAACACGGTCTATTTCTTCCATAACTTAACAGTCAATTTATTTGTCATAACACAACTTTATTAACTAGACTGTAAATTTTCCATGCAATAAATACATAACAATACTTATATAACAATAAGTCAGCTGATTTTGCCGAGTCTATCCTCTATAACTAAATTATATATTAAAAATAATTTTTATATATTATATATATATTTATATTATTTTTAAGATAAGTTTCTTAATTTTCATGGCGTGGGGAATTTTTTTAACATTGCGATGTGTAAACTTTTACCCTTTTAGGCATAAAATAAAGCATTATATATTCCATAATTTTATTATGTATATTATTATTAAATAATAATTTACAATATTTATTTATTGTTACAATAATTTACATTGGTAAACGGAGAAAATATCCTTTGATAAAATACCCTCAGATATAATACCCAGACAAAATACCCTAGGACAAAATACCCTCAGACAATTTACCCTAGGACAAAATACCCTTGGATAATTTACCCTAGGACAAAATACCCTTGGACAATTAACCCTAGGACAAAATACCCTTGTACAAAATACCCTAGGACAAAATACCCTCAGACAAAATACCCTTGGATAATTTACCCTAGGACAAAATACCCTTGGACAATTAACCCTAGGACAAAATACCCTTGGACAAAATACCCTCAGATAAAATACCCTCAGACAAAATACCCATGGACAAAATACCCTTGGACGAAATACCCTCGGACAAAATACCCTTAGACGAAATACCCTTAGACGAAACACTCTTGGACAGAATACCCTCAGACAATTTACCATATATTATAATATATAACAGCATCTTAGGTATTTCGTAGAATGATAAAAATTATACCTACATCATTCAAACATTTTGCACACATGTATTGTATATACACTGTACAGTACAGTATTAATATTATTATTATTAAAGGGACAGGGTACAATAATTTTCATGTTGCATAAAAAGTTTCCTATTGATATAATAAAATTAAAAATATAATGTGTCAATTGCCCCAAAATACCAACCAACCAACCAAAATCAAAAATATATGATATTTCGGGTTTCAACAGTACCAATAATTATAATTATAATTTCTATAATTTATAATATGTTATTGCGAATTGCCCATGAAAAAGGTAAAATAAATTTCACTGAATCCTGCGCATGATACTTTCACAGCTTATTTTTTTATACGTTTAGTTGTAGAGTATAATAATTAAATATTTAGCACCTTTTAATTATTTTATTATTTATCATGTTATTTTTTTAAGGGTAAGATAACACGAAGAATCGATTGTTGTAGTCCCATTTGATTAACATGTAAATCTTAGCAACCTCATAATAATTCTGAATTTTTTTTGAGAGACAGTTTTTGGCACCAAAAAAATATGGAAAAAATTTCAAAACAATCGGACGATCCAATTTTTTTAAACGAATTTTTTAAATTTTTAGTATAGGGCTTTCCCATGGAGACCTAAACTAAGAAAATAATTTAAAAAAATTGGATCGTCCGATTGTTTTGAAATTTTTTTAATGTTTTTTTGGTGCCAAGAACTGTCTCTCAAAAAACATTCAGAATCATTATGAGGTTGCTAAGGTACTGTAAACCTTAGGCTAAGGTTTACATGTTAATCAAATGGGACTACAACAATCGATTGTTCGTGTTATCTTACCCTTAATGTAGGTTAATTTGGGTGCAATAAATTTGAGCCAAACCAGGCAAAAAGGACTTTGGGGGGGGGGGGGGAATAAGTAAATGTAAATGAACAGGGGAGACTAAATAAAACATCGCATAATTATTATGGTATAATTATTTTACAATGAATGTATGAATGCATTTTTTTCATTATTTTTTAATAAAGAGCAAAAACAAAACAAAAAGTAAGAATAAAAAATCGTCACGTCATGAATAGAAGAAAACATTGCTTCCCCACCCAATTTTTTACGTATTATAAACATAATGTTACATTGTAAGGTCGACAAGAGATACATTGCTTTTTGCAGTAGAATGTTCTATAAACTTACTCATGGAAACCATGCAGCTATAAAATTAAATGTTCATAATGGTTTTAAAATTTATGTTGTCACGGGTAACAACCAGCGCAAAGCATGATAGTAAAATACGTATTGCTATTTCAGTTATATTTATTTGTTATTTTATTGTACAGAATCATTATTTACTAGAAAAAATTATATTTAATTCACATTTTTAATGATGAGAAGAAATTTTATATTTTTGAAGATATAGAATTACATGTACACGTGGTACATAATAAAATTATCTTAAAAAGTATTTAGTTGTGTTAAAAAGCCTTTATAACTTCTTAATGCATATTAGTGACTTAAAAATATTGAGACACCGGGGAAAAAAATCATATACTTCTTTCTTACCGAACTTTTAGTTATATAATTTTGACAAAAAGACCAGACTACAGAGCCGGCCCCGTTAGGAAAAAACGAGCATTGATGTGTATAGTATATTAAAAGATATTTGAGTGAGACGGCTATATATGAACGAACTGAACACGAGTGGGGACATGCATTTTTACCCAAGCGTTTTGGAATTGAGATTCATATATCTATTATATATTATTCAAAACGATGATTATTCTTTGAATGAGCTAGTTTATGAATGTATTGCAAATGAAATATTCCAGTATTTTCAAAAATGTGAATTTCTCGCCCTGAATTGAAACTGAAATTTTTCCCAACCTCAAAGTGATGGGTATTTTATCCGAGGGTATTTTGTCCAAGGGTATTTCGTCTAAGGGTATTTTGTCTGAGGGTATTTTATCCGAGGGTATTTTGTCCAAGGGTATTTCGTCTAAGGGTATTTTGTCCAAGGGTATTTCGTCCAAGGGTATTTTGTCCAAGGGTATTTTCTCCAAGGGTATTTTGTCCAAGGGTTAATTGTCTAAGGGTATTTTGTCCAAGGGTTAATTGTCTAAGGGTATTTTGTCCAAAGGTTAATTGTCCGAGGGTATTTTGTCCAAGGGTATTTTGTCCTAGGGTATTTTGTCTGGGTATTATATCCGAGGGTATTTTATCAAAGGGTATTTTATCCGTGATTCAATTTACATTTTATTTTCTATTTTCCCTTTGTTGTAATTTTGATGATAAACATTTTTGAGATAAAAATTTATATCAGTAGGTTTTGACAGTATTAATAATATTAAAGATCATTTGGTACAAAAATAATCAGAGATTATACTTTAATTATATATATATATATATATATATATATATATATATATATATATAATATATATTAAAATTTCAAACGACCTTCAAGTTTTTATTTTAGTAAAACAATCAATCAATAATATATATATATATATATATATATATATATATATATATATATATATATATATATATATATATATATAATTATATATATATATATATATATATATATATAATTATAGCGTCAATATATCAATTTGTGAGGACGGTAGTGTTCCAAAGCGCATTAAAATCTATATATTGATTTTACATTTGATTTATAATGCTTCAGCTTGTAAAAGTATTCAAACGATTAATTAATGTTTGCGAACGTAGGAATCATGATGTATTGCATCATGGTAGGAATATAGTATGTCATTTTTTTTTTTTTTTACTTAATTTGAGCTACACAGCTACACTATTTTGAAGAAGGCAGAATTATTATAGAGTGTAATTTAAGATGCTTAATTTTAATCATTTACTGAAGAGTTCAATATTTTAAAATTATATTAACGATCAATCTAGCAGTCACGAAGTCAATATAGGGAGTTTCATATGTTGTTTACGTTTTAGGTTTATTTATTTATATACCTAGCTCGATAATCCTCTTCCTACTAAAGGCGGATTCAGATGGCGACAACGCGAGCGATTTTAATGTAAAAGCTGTAAAATCCAATGCGGCGGCGAATTCACCGGTAATCGCGTTAATTATACATATAACGATGCTCTTTTATCTTTTAATCACCAAATATGGCCACCAATGGATGTTATAGCAAGTGCGCTTTATTCGCGTCGCGTCGCATGATGAAAATCACCATGTGAATCCACCTTTAGAATGAGATTTAGTATAGAAAATACCATAACTATTATAAGTTAGAGAGAGTATTATAGACAATTTAATTTGATTATTAATTTTATGTGTTAAAAATTTGCTATATCATATTTTATGACAAATATAATACATTGTATTTTTCAGTTATAAGTTCTGTAGAAAAAGCTTAACTCCACCATCTACAAATTAATTTAACTACATAGAAACTTAAATGGTTATAGCGTATTTGAAATAAGGAATACGATTTTTCTTTTCAATTTATGTTCTTTTTACTTTGTTGATCATTATAAATATTACATTTATATTATAAGATACAAAATAATCACATTTGATTGGCATGCATATAAATAATTGATACAGTTATAAAATAATATTAAGAAAACAATTAGTAATTGCTATAATATACTCAAGACGATAATATTGAAATGATGTAATATTCAAAATTTTAATACTTTAAAAGGTAAATTTATTTCAAACTATTGTTTAAATTTGTGATAATCGATGGAGTCAAAAACTTTTTTATTTTAATTGGCATTAATTATGAACTAATTTATCTTAATTGAAAGTTAATTTTTATTTCCAATTAAACATAAACTGCTGAACAGTAATTAACTTAATTAACTTAGATTTAATCAATTATGTTATATAATTAATATTTTTCTAATTTTATAAGACATAAATACTTAGCAAAACACAATGATAACAATAATATTACTTTCATTGTAAATAAAAAATAAACTAAATAACAAATACAAACAATAAATAATAGGTAGAAATAATTTAAAAAGCTTTAACAAGTTTTAAAAATGCAAATAATAGAAAATATTTTATTTCAGCTCTCGTAATTAGTCTCATTAATTGCAAATTTAATAATACTAAAATTAAATCGTTTATTTCACATAAATTTTATTGCAATGGGGAATTCTCTTACAACTCAAATTTTAATTTAACTACTATATTATGATAGGGTACATATTAACAATAAGTTTGACTTAAGTTTCAACTTTTTTAACTCAAATTTGGGGACTCTGGAGGGATTATTAGAATAGGGACAAAGTATGCAACCCGCGCGCAAACCTGAAAACTGTGACGTAGAAACTCCCTAGTTAACACAAAACAACTGCCTGATATCATAGTTTGAGGGTCAAGGAGTCATTGGCTATAAATTTTAGTAACACGATCGAAATCAGCAGGTTTTTCTACCCTAGTATCAATAGTTTTGTCTCTAATATCAGTTTACTTTAAGAGTGATAATCAAAAATATAAATTTATTGCAGGAAAATTTCGCCTGCTAGGCAGTTTCTACGTCACGTTTTGGCGCTAAATTCAAAAGAAGGAAGATTTTTAAACAATTCCCTTGTCTCCAATTTTGAAAATTGAAACTTTTTTGTTTTGGGACATTTAATTTCAAGGCATAGAGCATCTGAAAAAAAAATTAAAATAAATTTAGGAGAATTCCCCATTATTGGTTAAATATTTTGTTAATGAAATCAATTTTTTGAAATTATTATCAATCAATAATAATAACATACTAACGCATAATTAAAAAATAAGAAATCTCACAATTGAGGTACTAATTCATCATAAATAGGTTCTAAAATTAAAACTACATAGTCAATATATCACGTAAAAAATATCTCAAGAGGAAACCCCTTTAAAAAAATACCAGAGAAGAGTTAGTTATAATTATAAACAAGTCTTCCAGTATCAAAAATAAACTAATACAGCGGAGGGAGAGCTAAATTTTTAACATTGACAGTATAGGCACTTTATAATACTAATATACAAGACCAGCCCTCCCAAAAATTGATTTCCTAATCATTCACATCAACAAAGGGACCTCGCAGCAAATAATCCTTGCATTTTGGTGTTTTTTAAAACAAACTCAAATTCTATAAGCCAGGCCCACGTGATGTCACTGAAACACATATTGCATATTTTACAGGATCCTGCCGAACCATATTGTTGTTTTGCATCAGCAGTGTGTAAGGAGAAAAAATGTAGAAAAAAATTAATATAATTATTACATTTATATCATTTCCATATCATCTGCTAGTTTATAAAGAATACAAAAACTACATTTTCGTGTCCTTAAATAATTATACCTAGCAATAAAGTTAATTTTTCTAACTTTTTTTTTTTAAGGTAGAGATAATACAGATCAGCTGGCCCAATGCTAAAAAAATCGCATTCATAAAAATTATGAAAAAATTTAAAGTGTTCTCCTCTACATCCCCTATCAGTAGGTAAAATATCAGGCATACAAAAACGAGCTAGTTTTCGAGTTATTAATTTTTAAAGTTGACTAATTTAACATGGAAGCTCCATTTCTCCATGTTAAATTAGAGAACTTTAAAAATTAATTACTCGAAAACTAGATCGTATTTGTATACCTGATATTTTAGCTACTGATAGGGGATGTAGAGGAGAACATTTTAAATTTTTTTCATAATATTTATGAATGGGATTTTTTTAGCATTGGGCCAGCTGATCCGTATTATCTCTACCTTAAATCATACGGTATGATAACAGTACAGGAAGGGAGGGGAGGTAAACAGCTGAGCGTTATCCTGTAAGTAGGCAACCCAACAATCTCGTAACGCTACCGTATTCCTCTTCTCTGTTTTATCAAACAAAATTCAAATTTTTCCCGCTCATCTAATTTCATAAAGCAGGTACTGCTGCAAGGTTGTCGGTACCTGAAGCTCATGTACTTTATCGAGCAGTCCGGTACCGAGTCTTCTTCTGATGAATAACCTTGCTTGGTGACACAGCGACAGAGGCTGTTTAGCGAGCATCAGAAGCAGCGAGCGTTGTTGTTCGGAGATTTGGGAGGAGCGCCGGATCATGCAGGAGTCAAATCCCTCCGCTGCCTCCATCAAAGCCACGAACAGACGGGGCTGGTCCACCAGATTGTGGAGGGAGTTGAGTAGACCAAGAGGGTCTCTGAATTGGGTCTTCATTATCACCTGCGGATACAAATTAGTCTCTGAGTCCACCATCGTTAGAATTTTGCTGATCCATTTGTTTATTTTGTTATGATGATATTTAAAGGGGTATGGTAAAACTATTTCTATAGAAATTATACAGAGTTTTACAATGTTTTTTTTTTTAAAACAGTTAAAAGGGCTATTAAAAAAATTAGAATAGATTCAATTTGGTACTTACATTTAGTAATTTTCTATATAGTGTAAATAATGTGCTACGCCAACTATTTCAATTTTTTTTTATATATATTATACTAATTCTTTCTTATTAAATCTATAGTTTTTTTTAATAATAAATCATTTTATATAAAATTATATGAGAAAATAAAGTCGCTAACAAAGTAAAGTAATGTGAAACGCTCAAGAGCGCCCCTGAATTGCATCTACCCGCATAACTCTCGTGAATCACAAGTTGCATATTATAGCTTTAAAATAATATAATTTGAGTTAAATTTATTGTATATAATCATAATGAATATAAATTACATTGTGAACTTAAGGTAGAGATAATACCGATCAGCTGTTCGAAGTACTCCCCTTTGCTTAACATGTAAATTTTAGACAATTTTTTTTTAAGGCACATAAAAGCCATGAAAAAAATTTCAAAACAATTTAACGAGCCGATTTTTTTAATTAAATTTTTAGTTTTTCACTCCATGGGAAAGCCCTATGCTGAAACTTAAAAAAATAATAATAAAAAAATAGGCTCTCGTTAAATTGTTTTGAAATTTTTTCCGTAGGCACTAATATCTGCCTTTTAAAAAAAAAATCAGAATTTTTGTGAATTTGCCAAGGTTAACATCTTAATCAAAAGAGAGTACGTTGAACAGCTGATCGGTATTATCTCTACCTTAACTAATTTTATTAAGGATGAATCTCAGTAGGTTGATATCTCGCAATCGTACCGCCTGAATGCAACAAGACTTACAGGGGACTTAGAACTCACCATCAATAGGTGGCATACAAATTTTGAAGCGAATCTGTCTTATCAGTTTTGTGAAAACTGAGGTAGAAGTTTAACATTTGCCTTATGGACGAAAACCGGAAATGGAGCTGTTGTAAGAAAACTGCAAGACTAAATTCACTCAAAGTTTTAGAACATTCTCGATTTTTTAAAATTTATTTCATTCGAATCGTTTGTAAGGAAATATTCTTTGACTCCAGCAGTAACTGAGATTAATCGTTAATGGTTAAAATATTTTCTACAAATCCTCACCTTGGCTCCGTATCTAAGCAGCAGTCCCAACACGGCGGGGCACGGCTTGTCATTGCTGGTGAGATACTCCGCTAGAACGGGTCTGAGGGGTGGGCCCCCGTCAGTGTCGATCACCAGGTTGGGGTCGGCCCCCTTCTCCAGCAGCATGCGCAGGATAGGTAGACGCTGAGGGATGTTGTCCGAACAGGCAACGTGTAGGGGAGAGCCGATAATCGGGGAACTTGCATTCACGTCCGCGCCTGCACAAATGGACACATTTAATTATTGCAAAAATAATATACCAAAAAAGTTTAAAATGTTCAAAAATGTTTAAAAATTACAATTTTTTTTTTTTTTTTTTTTGCACTTAACTGTAAATCTGTATGGCAACAAAATTTTCTTGCAAGGCAAAAAAAAAAAATGTATGTAATAAATATAAACATTTTGAATCGTTTAATATACTGGCTTAAAATTTTCGTCCCTGCAAATGACTTTTTTACGAAGAATTTAAGCTCAGATCTAGGCATGTGAAATGAGATTCGAGGGGGAATATTTCCTAGATATGCGCTTAATTATAATCAAAAGTTTTTATATACTCTCGAAAATACCTTCCCTCCTGCAAAAAATATATGTAATATATGGAGAGGTAATACCAAAATTATCTCCCACCCTCTATAAAAAAAAAGTAATTGCTGTAAAAGAGCTTGCAGTTTGTATCCTTAGCCTGAGACTTAATATTACATTACACTCCGCATTTGTGATGTTTACAACGATCGATTTCCTTACCATCTACGAGCAGGATGCGGACTAGCTCCGGGTCTCCCTTGAGGATTGCGAGGTCGAGTGGCGTGGGCTTCCGGTAGTCCGGCGCGAAGGCGGTGTGCGCGCCCTGTCGGATGAGCAGCGTGACCGTAGCGTGGTTGCCGGACAAAACGGCGTAGTGGAGAACCGTCCGGAAGTCATGGCGTTCGTCCGTGGCTCCGTTCACGTCAGCGCCGAACGAGATGAGCAGCAGCACCGTCTCCATGCCCTATCAGAGGTCAAACAGAGGTCAAATAAATATTAATTTAATTTTTAATTAAAAAATTTTTCAATTTTGACTATATTAAAATTTTTTCTATTTTTAAAATTTTAAAAATTATTTGTTTTTCTTGTGATTTTGTTTATAAATTGTAAAAAAAAAAATAATAATGAACAAATAAATAAAAATGCTTTAAACCACTCACGTTGGGTAGTCTGGCGGCCTTCATAAGTGGGGTTAGTCCCGCGCGGTCCCTGGTGTCGGGGTGCGCTCCATAGTTGAGCAGGAGTCTCATGAACTCGATGTCCTGGGGCGGCACCAAGTTGATCTCGGCCCCAAAGAAGTAGCGCTTGTTGGGGTCCGCACCGTGCTCCAGCAGCAGCCGCGCGCACTCGAAGTGACGGTTGCGGATCGCAAGGCGGAGAGGCTCGTCGCACAACTGAGGGGTTGTTGTTTTTAAATGAGAATTTGATTAACAAGGCTCGTCGCACAGTTGAGGTAATATTTTGTTTTCCATTTTTTGTTTCTTTTCTTTTTCAATTGTTTTAGAAATTAATTTCCAGCTAAGATTATTTTACATAATCTTAACAACTAATGCATAAAAACATTGCATAATATATATATAATTAAATTTATTTCAAATCTCAGACATTTAATTTTTTGTATTTTAAAAAATAACAAACTGAATAAAAAACATCGAAAGTGTGAGTCATATAGATAATATTACAAATATACAAATTATAGCAATCACAGTGTGCTGATATGAATATATTAATGGAAACTGCTGCTATATAAAACCATTCATAGATTGTTAATTTCGTTGTTCTAAATACAAGAAAAAAATTAGCTACGGCATTACACGATACCAATTTTTCAAATTTTTTAATGTTTTCTTAAAAGAAAATTTCGAATCTCTTTTTTATATGGAGTTTTATTATAAGGAAAAATTGCACCTTGCAGGCTTGTACGTTTTGACTTTTCTTAATGAACGTACCTGCGTCCTGGGGAACTGTTCTCCGTTGTCCTCCCTGAAGTCGACCTTGGCGCCCCTACTGAGCAACAGCTGAACTAACTCAGGGTAACCGTGCTCGGCAGAAAGATGCAGCGCGGAGTAACCGCACTCGTCGCGAGCGTTGATATCTCCCCCACGCGTGATGAGCAGGCAGGCGGCCTGGACAAGGACGACGGGGTCATTTGTAGGACAGGTGCGGATCCAGCAAGGGCTGAGCCCCCCCCCCCCTCTTCCCCCCGAAATTTTGAATTCAACATAGACAATATTAATGGACGACTGTCATAGTCTGTCATGATTTTTACAGAGGGCCACTTGAGTTGCAAATGTGTATAGTCATTTTTTTAACATTCCAACAAATTCAAAATTAATTGGAAAGACGCTGTGGCGTCATAGCCATATAGTCTTTTCCTATACATGTTATATGTTAAATATTTGGATGACTATATTGATGCTACAGCGTTTTGCATTATTAAACATGGGACGACCTAAATAGTGCCTAATTTTGCCACCAGAGCAGAGAGAACGTAATGACATTGTTGGCGCTAGGTAATATAAGTTTCAACTTCATAATTAACGGTCATTTTCCATAAGTTAACATGCATGTAAATCAACAACCGTCCCATGTTTTTCCTTTCACGAGACAGACATTAAACAACAATATTTTGTTTACTAACAACGAGCAAAAGACTTTTATTAAAATTCACGAACAACTCACCTCGACGTATCGTTGCCAAACTGCGTAGTGGAGCGGCCTCAGCCCCTGGGTGACGGGGTCGTTGGCCTTGGCGCCGCACGCCAGCAGAATACGCAGCTCGTCCAGAGGCTCCATGCGGATAATCGAGTCTGCGAGCTCGCGCTGCAGCGGGTTCGTGATACACTCGGTGGGCATCGTGACCTAAGGGAGACACGAGTAATGCATCAGAAGGGAGTTGTCATTATTATAAATACGATGATTCCCTGATTAATTTTTACTAGTTTAAAATTTGACCTGACGAGTCCATAGCATACAACTCCTCTTAAATTTGTTTTATAGTTTATATATATATATATATATATATATATATATATATATATATATATATATATATATATATATATATATATATATATATATATATGTTAATTTTGTTTTTCGGTATATCCCCCCTCGACCGTAATAATGATCTATGTGCCTACCACGATTTGGTTGCAATAATGAGCTGTCTGCTATTCCATGCAGGTGATCAAAATTATGAGCTGTAAATCAGTATAAAATAAATCTAATTTTTGCACTCACCTGAAATAGCAGATAGCTCATTATTGCAACCAAATGGTGGTAGGCAGATAATTCATTATTCAGGACAAGGGACGATATATGCCATGTAGGAGAATAGAAGTTAGGACGTACGTCATTAATTTGGGTCAATATAATACTGAAATCTTTTGTCATGTCATATTTCATACAATATTTATAATTACTGATAATCTTAATTTAATAAATACCCATCGTTTAATGTTAATGTATGATTTATCATACATAATAAATTTATCATTTATTAAAATTTATTTATTTAATTTATATTCTCAATGTTTGCTCAAGTTGTATCCAAAGTCATGCTTGTAATTAATTAATTAAAAATCTTAATCATATCGTTTTCTCTATATTTCATCCCCTTTTATACTATTTCGATATTCTTGGCAACAGAAATTTATATATAAAATAAAAATATTGTGCAAGATATGGCAACGTATCAAAATTACTCAAATTTTATAAAAATACTTTTTATTTATTTTAGTTTTTCATAACAAACCATATAGCAAATATGTATACAGAAATCTTCATTAATTCGATCAAAATTCGTTGACATTAATTATTCAAAATTCTTTTAGTAAAATTAAGACGTAAGCGTGATCACGAGCGCAACTCCTCAACTTCTGTTTTGCATGTGACGCAATTTCAGAGAAGCTGGGAAACCCCAACACAAAACACGTGTGTGTTCGTAATCTAAGAAACACCTTTGAAGACATAAGGTTCATTATTCTATGTTACACACAATGAAATGTGATCTTTAAAGACTGTCGATGTTTTAGTAAACGTCCTTGTTTCTATTTTAAGGTATCACGTGGGTTATTAAAAGGACGCCAAAGTAAACGTGTGGCACTGAACTTTGAAACTATACCGAGACCTCGGTATTGAGGTACACGTAAACAGTTTTTTTTTTTTTTTTTTTTTAATTACAATTAGGAGCTACAGGAGTTTTTAATTTAATGGAATTTTTTTTTTTTTTTTTTTCATTTTGTTCCCAACAGAATGAATTCAACCATGTAAGTCATGGCCTTGCAATAGTTGCAATCCATCTCAGTATTGACCTGATTGTGACTGAGGGAACCATGGAAATCTAAAACAAGATGGTCGGCATATTATCAATGAGTACAATATGGAGCTATAATAAAATAGTTTTCTTAAAATATTGTAATTTTTGTTATAATAATCTACATAATTATATTATATTTTAAGGATTAAATTCAAAAGTTCAAAATGAATATACGCTGCACTTTTCAGCGCTGGTATCTTAATATTTGTCATGATAAAAACTGATTTTATAACTAAATATATAAATGGCTATTATGAACATTTTTATTGGCTCATAATATTTTTACGCTATAATTTATATTTTATTACTGTTATGATCGATGTTATGATATACCGCGCATAAAAACTCGTACGTTTTATAACAAAATATAATTAGCTCAATACCAATTTATCAAATTGTGTTTTATTAATACAATGAAATTCACAATTCACAATATTTACAGCTCCGTACTATTTCCAGCTCTGTTAGTTTACATTTGATTCTATTTTAGTGCAGTAAAAGCCTTGTAAATTCAAGTGTTGCTAAACATAGCACATGGACAACATATGCAGTAGGTTTATTTCCGCATTAAAATGCAACGTTTTAATACAGCTCGATCGTAAAATGTTGAGTAAAACTTAATGCACCTTTCAACTTATGGTTAATAACACATAATATTGTGGTTATCATGTGTCGGATACGTTTGTAAATAACAGACGCGAAGAGAAATAACATCAGGAATAAGTCAATGTTAGAAGGATACAGTCAGTCTTTTACTTGCAATGGTTGTAACAAACCATTCACTACGTTTACATGACGGTGTTTAATGCGTATTCGTTGACGACGCCTCATAAGAATAACATTATCCGTCGTCAACGAATACGCATTAAACATCATCATGTAAACGTAGTGATTGTTTATAACGTCTGTCGCATGAAGTCTTTTTCATTGTTAAACATTACACGTTGCCTGATTTCGCCACCAGAGCACAGAACGCAATGGCATTGTTGGCGCTAGTATAAACACAACAACTTTCGGTCATTTTCCATAAGTTAAAATGTAAATCAACAACTGTCCCATTTTTTTCACTCATAGGACAGACATTACCAACAATGGAGGACCTCGAGTTATGTATTACCAGATTTTTTTTTTTTTTTTTTTACATTTTTTAAACCCTCGAACACCCTCAATTTTGAGAGTAAAAACTCTGTGACGTCATAGTCATGCAAGCATGTTAAATATTTGTATGACTGTTACATTACAGTGTTTTACAGCATAATTTTCAGGCTGTTAGAGGAAAAAAATTTGAAAAAAGAATGACAATATATATAATATAACTCGAGGTTCTCATATATTTAGTTATAAAAAAAAAAATGTTGATTACCTATTTCAACAATTTTACTGAAAGGTATCTTATCTCTTTACGTTTTCCATACCAACAGCTAAATCACTGACTCATTGTTAGATGGGGCACATATACGTCGCAATCAACCGAGCGTCCACATACATGGCATGGCGAGTTCAAGAAAGAATGACCTGACTTTGCTTCAATAAATAAATTCTTGTGATTCTAAAGTGCCATAAATTAATTAAAACTACACAAATCATGGTAAGTTAATATTTATTATTGTCACTGTCAATTTAATATATACGCATTATTTGATACATGTTTATGATATTTTAATGAATTGTTATTATTTTAATGCATTCAACTATAGAAGAGCTATTTTCTTATTTACAAATATTGAAAGTGACCTTTATTGCACATTACAATTGTCATTAATTAATCTTTGATTCTAATTATTTAATGAAATTAATTAAAAATTTTCTGCACTTAATATGACGATCGATCTAATTTATTGTCTTTTTTAATGAAATCATTAAAAATAAAATCGTATCCAAAAATAAGAACAAAGCTGATCTATTTGTGTGTTTTTTCATTGTCATATATATGCATATAATTTTGTATAATAACTAACTAATTTTCTTTTCTACTCTCTTCGATTTAAAAAATCATTACCACTTAACAGGTTGCATACTTTTAAGGAGTAAAAATAGAAATTGCTTGTTTTTCAAGCAATCTGCATGTTTACTATATGGGAGAGTAAATTTTAAGTTGATAGTTAATTAATTTATAAGTAAGTTTGTTTTGCTACTGAATTTTCCTGATGTGAAATATGAATGAGCTTTTAATGGACCTCAAAATTTTTTATTGCAGAAATGGATAGAGCGTGCAAAGTTATGCTCCCCTGATTTTTTTCAGATTTTTTTGAGCCCGGGAAGTATTTTTAAAAAATTATTGAAGGTCCTTTTTGTGACGTCACGCGGCGGCAAGTCCTATCTTTTAGTTAAGAAGCGGCGTCTCGTGACGTCACAAAAAGAACTTTCAATAATTTTTTAAAAATAGTTCCCCGGCTCTAAAAAATCTGAAAAAAATCAGGGTAGCATAACTTTGCACCCTCTATCCATTTCTGCAATAAAAAATTTTGAGCTCGATACTCCATTATATGTCTTAATATTCCACAAAAATGTATCCAACATAGGTTTACATAGTCGTTTCAAAAGGATCTTACAACATCATATCAAAAGCATAATTATCTTTATCAGCGTAATGTATGTTATAGTTCCGTTACCTGAAGCCCAATTTCAGCTTTCATCTTTTCAACTACCACGATTGTTATATTAAAATTATTATATATGACTTTCTTTAATTTGTGAATAAGTATAACATGTGTAGTTTAAAAATTAAATCTTGGAATTAAATTTACAGTTATTTTAAAGTTCAAATTCTTATCTTAAGGTATATAACTCATAAATATTTTTGTATACTTCTGATATACTAAATTATCAAGAGAAAGACGTGGATAATTGTTTTTGTTTATATCCAATAATAATGTTCTATGCAGGTGAGACTGAAAATTCCCTATATGCATGTCTATTTCTCGCAATGACGGAATTTTCTCTTCTCCTCGTGGTATTTCTGTTTTCAAGTGGGCCAGGTGACGATACTTGGCCGAGAATCAAGAATAGCATGGTTACATCATAAAGTTCAAAATCCTATGTTTTATAATGTAAAAAACGTCTTAAGTTGTACTTTAATTCAGGTGTAAGACGCAATGACCGGGAAAGTTTGCCAAGTCTGAAGCACGAGATTTTTAAAGCAAAACAAACGACCTCCTACTTCCTCTTTTGAAAAACGTGTCGCATTAGCACATGTTTTTTATTTAACAGGATATAATATTTTGTGTCAGTCGTTGAAATTGCATGAAGATTTTTATGTAATATTATAAAATAAAATCATGAACATTTAAGTTTAGCTTAAGCTATATTTAAAAAACTAACGGGGTGTATAAATATGTAATATTTATGTTTATATTTTCAATTATTTTTAATTTATGATTTTTTATGCTTTAAAAGTTTAAATTCATGAGTTTTTCGAATATTTTCATAAAAATAAGCAAAAGAAAAAAGGGGATAATTTAAATAATTTAAATTACTTTTTTTTAGTATTCTATTAAATGTTTTTTTAAATAATTGCAATCATTTTATAAATTGATTTTCGATCTAATTCTAGACTTTATTCTTGTAACAATTGACCTTGTTACCTTAACAATGGTAACAATTAAGCTGCCAATACAACAATGTCAGGGTCTAACACACGTAACAGTTAAATAAATTATGTCAACTATTATTATTATTATAGATTACAATTATAAGTACCATCTTAAAATTATTTGTATAAATATAATTTTCGTTATCAAAAACGAATAGTCATTTTTGCATTGCCAAAGTGATTTACCCTCTAATTTTTGTTAGATTTTGGAAAACTTTGGTCTTTTTTATATAAGAAAACTCCCTAATTAAAAAAATGATTATATTCGTGATATATCGTAAAAATAGAAAATTAGACTTACCTTATTATATGTCACGATTTACTTGAAGTATCCCTTATTATTTTTAAACTGAACCGTTGAGATGTCTGGTCCAAACTGGCGTATTGCGTACTTCACTTTGATTTATACCCTCGGAATGACGTGCGCGCGCATCTTGTTGTAATAAACGTTGCGTCGCCAGCAAAATTTTGTGTAGGGGAGACACAATAAACAAATTGACAAACAGGGAAATCTGTTCCGTCTTTGAACTTTGATATTTTCAATTTAACTTTTTGTTAATTTGGAATCGTAAGAATATAAATAATTAAGTTTAAAATGAGTTTTCTAATTAGTAGTACCTTTGTCTCTCGATGATATATGGTGCAAGTGTATACTGACAGAATGAGAAATACGCCATCATTGGAGAAAATATGTACTATTTTATATAGCTGAAAATTATTATATTAAAGACATTTTTTTTATATAATTTTAATTTTACAACAAAGAAAATTTCCTTCGGCTCAGAAATAACCAAAAATTTATCAAACTAATTAATGATTACATCATTTTCTCTATTTTTTTCGGCAACTGTACTCCAAAATAAAATTGAAGCTAAAAGTCTGTAGATCTGTAAGGTCTGCATCTGTAGGTATTGGGTGGGATGGAAGAGTGAAGAAGGGAATGATAATTGCTATAACACACGTGTTACGTGTTCCAACTATCATTGAAGGACTGAGGGAACCATGGTAAACTCGGCCATAAACCTTTTATAATTAAAAACCTCTCGTGTATGAGAAAGTTTAAATATCCGGTTATGATTATAACTTCTCAAATTCAATATTCAAATTCAGAAACCATGATGATTAGTTTTTGTGATATACATTTAAATTATTTTTTTTAAACTTGGTCTGTGTTTGAATTGACAAGAATTAGTTTATTTTTAAACTATCTTGATCGACGTATTTTTCAATTTACGCCTTAATTCGAGCGGCTATATAAAACACTCACTAACAAAAGAACGAAGAGTTACTGACTTTAAAATCGTAACACTGCGTAGTCTGTTGTGTGTAGAGAAACGCAATTTAGTTGGCAAGGGTGTGTAATTATGTGGAGAAATTTTATAATTTCCTTTATATAATTAACATTATAAGAATGTAAAAAAAGAAAATAATAGAATATATACCTGTTGGAAGCGTTTTCTTTTATAAATAAAGAACGACAAAAATTTTTAGTTATAAAATTAATGCATTCATACTTTCGATTCTATAATAAAATAATCCTATATTTCTAAAGAAACACGTGTATTTTAATTCTTAGTAATTATACTGTACTATTTTTTATGAAAATAGAATACAGAATTTTTAATTAATTAATATATTAATTTTGTGCTATTAATTCTTCAGTTTTTTTTTTTTTTTTTTTTTTTTTAGCTCTTAATTCTCTTTTCATATTCTCTATATTTACAATATAAGCTATCGTGGAGTAAAAATAAAATAATGAAACCAACATACCAACATAATATAAGCAAATAACAAGACTATATCATATATTTTCTCCCCTCAAATGTTGAATACTGATTTAAAGTGAGGAGGCAATTACATATTCTGATTTAATTATAAAAAAAAACAAAAACATCTCTAAGCTTTGATTTGACATACAATTGTCTAGTTTTTATCTGACTGGTTCAATAATTGATAACAATTTATCTGGAATATGTATTAAACTATTACCTTGCATTGAATACAAAAAGTAAAGTAATTTCTCCATTACTTGCTAATTGTTTTTAAATTTGATGCCTACACAAAATATAAGTTAGAAGCGTCTGACTTTATTTTTATGCACGGCAACATTAAAACGCAATTCCATCACATGGCCTTCTGGCTCTTGTCTAGGCTATATTGGTGCTCGTTGTTACCAACCAGAATATACTCAAGTCCACTGAAATACCGTGTGACGTCATTGCATATGAATTTTTAAATTAGGAAATTTATTTTATTATTTCACCCATAAATAAATAATACAATGTTAGATCGAGGAGAGCACGCAAAACACCAAGAAGGTGCTAAAACACAAATAAGTGGAAGCTATCATGTAATAAATTATTTATCATTTATATTGTATAATCAATCGAAAAGCAATAAATATTATGAATGGAGTACCGACCTCAATTTTTTTATTGCAAAAATGGATAGACGGTGCAAAGTTATGCTACTCTGATTTTTTTCAGATTTTTTAGAGCCCGGCAACTATTTTTAAAAAATTATTGAAAGTCAATTTTATGACGTCACGAGGAGTCTGTCCTTAAGAAAAGGGTAGGTGCTAAACGCCCGTGACGTCATAAAACTGACTTTCAATAATTTTTTAAAAATAGTTCCCGCTCTCAAAAAAATCTGAAAAAATTCAGAGTAGCATAATTTGGTACCCTCCATCCATTTCTGCAATAAAAAAATGTCATGCAAATTGTCCATTATACTGTATATATAAATAAGTGAACTAGCATTTATAAACACTGCTAGAGTCAAAACACACAATTATTTAGGCATAATTTTTTCAACTTAGTTATTAAGTATATATGCAGCTTTTATAATCCAAGATTTATGACAAAAATCTTTTTTATTATTATTGTAAAACCTAAAATTTATGTAATATATTAATCATGAATAATTTTAAAATATATTTTATTCCATTCTATTGTATATATTTTATTGAAATGAATAAATAAAAAATATTAAATTTTAATAGTATATAATAATAAGTAATTTAAAAAAAACAATCGTGAAATTTTGAAGTAACGATTGAATTTAATTATCAATTTTTATATTCATGTTAAAATTAATACTGAAATTCTCAATTTGAAACCTTGCAAAAATAAATAAGTGGAATTATATACATTCCAAAAATATACATTTTTCTTTGATGTAATTAGCAATATTATGTGTGCTTATGTTAAGTATCAGCTGGCTGCAATGAGGAACTTTTATTCAACAAAAAATAATCTAAATCATAATCTTATAACATTTCGATTTTTTGGAATCATGCATTTTAATTGTAGACGAAATTATGAAAAAATTTAAAAAAAAAAAACGAAGTGATTTTTTTATTTTTATTATATTATTGAAATGTTTTAATTCAATCAAGAAAAATATCCCTTCCCTTAGATTATTTTCACCCCTATAAATCTATATTATTTTACAACAGTGCATTAAAAATTTTAACGTAAATTTACCACCTCGAGTAATGTTTAACTTTGTCCATTTTTTTACGCCCCTAGCAACCCTATGACGTCACAGCATCTTTCTCTTCGATTTACATTGTAAAAAAATCAACAACATATAATTCTACCTATCTCTGTTAAAATGATAATTTAAAAAGATTATGCACAAAAATATGCATCACCTTTAACTTTTAAAAGCCATTAACAAATTTTGACTCCCTCCAGCTTACCTGCTGAAATAGAGAAGAGAGTAAATGTAAATTAAAATAAATTCTTTGTTTGGCTCTGCGCCAGTGTGGAGTGAGGTCAGTGACTTTTCGTGTTGAGGGAAATAGATCGTTGTGAGCTGTCCGTCAGAATTGAAAAAAACTTAGAGGGGGGGGGGGAGGAGGGGGGCAAAAATAGTTCTGATCTGTGTTAGAAAAAATCAACGCTAAGTTCGTTTTGAATTTTTTCATAAATTTATGCATGATGTAGTAAAAAAAAAAGGTTTTAAATCCGTTCATAAACACTGCTCAAAATACACTTTCTGCTCCAAATCGAACTTATGTGCATGTGCATAAGGTCGATTGAGTGCAGAAGGTCGATTGAGTGCAGAATGTCGATTGAGTGCAGAAGGTCGATTGAGTGCAGAAAATCTACACCGAACAGGGTTTAGTGGGCTTACGAACAATCCTCTTTTCCTGTAAACCTCTTGGAGGGAGGGAGAGGGGGGAGCTCGGGTTAATTTATTGGTATATCTGACTCATTGTCCGAGCTGTGCTGATTTTGACGTCGGTAGGGGTGATAAGAAAAAGACTAATTAAAAATTTACATGTCATTTCATCAGCTGTGCTCGTTAAAGATGCATCTTCGTAGAGTTGAATTCGTATTTTTAGAATCGTAGTCACATTTATTTCAAATTTGTGCTTTTATTGATTGTAGTTTACCAACTTTAAATATAATTATATTTATAGTATAATTAAAAAAATAAATTAAAATATGAGAAATATATAACATTGACCTCCTAATTTACCAAAGAAGCAACTTGTCTTTTTAGAATATAATCAATTTTAAAAATATTCTTGATAAAATATAATATTATAAATAAAATCTTCGTTTTTTTAACTGATTAAATGAAAACTAAATAAAAGGTTTGTTCATAAATAAAATTACATAAAATCAGAAATAACGATTATCATTGAAGAACCTTATGCCCCATGTACAGAAGGTTCATCAATAATAATTTACTAATATTGATTATGTATTTACGAACAGATCTAACTTTTCGCCCGTAAGCTATGCAACTTGCTATGCGTCAAAGTAAAGCGGGTCTGACCGACCAGAAGATCTTCCTATTTAATCTTGGAATGGACAAAATTTAATGTCACCAAGCTATTATTGCTTTTGAGAAGCAAGAAATGTCCAATACATCATTTAAAAACTCTCTCGCTTTCGGCTTCTCCTACAAAAAAGAATTTAGTTGCACCTCTTGTTTTGATCACGTGTTTAGGTCAACAAAAACACAGCTGAGTTCATCAATGACTATTTAAGTTTTCATCCTGTTTGGATAGTTAAAAAAATCTACTTCGCGTTGGCAAACACGCACTTGGCTCATTGTCAAAAACAAGGTCGTATTCACTTCTTACACTTATAGAATAATTGATACTTTTGTTTCAGATTTTATTTGTTGATATTATTAAAATTGTAATTGGTGCGCAGTTAAGTCTGTATATATTACAATTGCAGAGTGAAAAAAGCAGTACTATATTTACGAATTATTAAATAATTAATAACTAAAGAACTTTTATTATGTACCTAATTATAAAGATCTTGGGTTAAATATTTTATAAAAATATGTACACAACATGTTAGCTAATTGCAATTGAAAGTATTTATTAGAAATTTTTATATAAAAGTACATGGATTGTATTAAATATAATTTTGGTTTCATGCACTGCATAATCATACTACATCAACATATAATATTATAAATTTTACAATGTAACATTTTCTTCTTTTTAATTTCCAACATACTATAAAAAAAATATAAGAACCCAATAATATAATATATCTCTTGTATGATTTAAGACTTTATAAAATATTTATGAATAAATTTGATTATACAAGCTTTACAGAGGACAATATTAGCATGCACTGAAATTTACGTTTTATTCAGAATGTCTTCATCAAAGCCTCAACATTTTTAGTATCTGTATGATCTTCCCCAAGATAAAGTTTACTTTTTTCTAATGCTTTTTGTAATATATCTAAAGCCTCTTTGGTCAAACCCATTTTCTTTAAATTTTGTGCCATATTATACATTGAAAGTAATGTAAGTTGTTGATTTTCACCAAAGAGACGTTTCCTTTTCTCAAATATTTTCTTATCGAGCGCTAGAGATTCGTTAAATTTTCCTAAATTATGTAAAATTCTAGCCATATTGTACATAGTTGCAAGTGCGTTAGTAGTATTTTCTCCGTTTACACGGCGTTCCTTCTCTAAGAGTTTTGTATAAACATTCAAAGCCTCAGTTTTATTACCAAGCCTGTCCAGAGTAAGACCTACATAGTACATCGTAATAAGAGTGTCTTTGTGATCCTCACCAAGCATGCTTTGTCTCTTTTTCAATAATTCATTAAATAGATTCAAAGCCAAATCAAACTTTCCTAATTTATATAACATATTTGCAAATTCATTTATAGTCGCCAATGTTTCTTTATGCTTTTCTCCTAATACGAGTCGTCGTTTTGTTAATAGTTCAGTATAGAGTTGAATGGAGTCATCAAATTTTCCTTTTTTATTCATTGTGGTTGCAATATCATGCAGGGTAGATAATGTGTCTTTATGGTCTTCCCCTAACAATATTTTTCTTTTCTGTAAAATTTTCTTGTAAAGTATCAAAGCATCATCATACTTGCGTAGGTTATAATATATATTTGCTATATTGTTCGTGGTAAAAATAGTGTCCTTATGGTCTTCTCCAAATATTTTTAGTCTCTTTACTAGTAACGCGTTGTACAATTCTAGTGCTTCATCAGTTTTTCCTTGCTCAAAAATAGTAGTTGCAATGTCACTTTCAATTGATAGTAAGTCCACATGGTCGTTTCCAAGAAGACGACGCTTTTTATTTAATAAATCATTGTATAATTGCAAAGCCCAATCATATTTCTCTAGTTCGGACATGGTATTTGCAACGTCATTTATAGTCAAAAGTGTATCTTTATGATCTTCCCCAAGCAAATGCCGCCTCTTTTGAAGTAGCTCTTGAAAGTTGTGAAGAGCACTTTCATATTTTTCTTCTGCATACATAGTTTTTGCAAGATCATTCATAGCAGAAAGTGTATCTTTATGATCGTCACCAAGAGCACGACGTCTTTTTTGTAATAATTCATTGAAGAGTCTTTCAGCTTTTTCAAACTTGTTTTGTTTAAATAAAATATGGGCTATTATATTTAAAGTAGCAAGAGTTGTTTTATTTTCCTCTCCAAGCACTCTCCGTCTCGTTCTGAGCAATTCATAATAAATTTGAAGTGCTTTATCCGTCAATCCTTTTTTATTCATTGTATTTGCAACGTCGTGTATATTAGAAAGTGTATCTTTATGGTCAGGCCCCAATAAACGACGACGCTTTGAAAGCAATTCGTTAAAGAGTTTAAGTGCTTCATCATAATCCCCAATTTTATATAGCATATTGGAAATCTCATTCATGGTAGAAAGTGTATCATTATGGTCCTCACCTAAAACCTTACGTCTTTTTTGTAGCACCTCCTTCAACATTTTTAATGCTTCAACATGCTTACCTTGCTTTTCAAGAGTGGAAGCGATAAGATGCATATTGATCAATGTCTGGGGATGATCTTTTCCAATAAGAACACGTTTCTTTTCTAGAACCACTCTATAAAGCTGTAGAGCTTCTTCATACTTATGTAAATTAAATAACATAAGTGCAACATTATTCATTGCCTGCAAACTATCAAGGTTTTCTTCTCCAAATAAGATACGCTTTTTTTCAAGTAATTCTTTGTTTATCTGCAGCGCTTCTCTATGTTTTCCTACCTTTTTTAAAGTGAGAGCCATGTCCTGCATTGATTTTAATGTATCATTATGTTTATCTCCCAATACAATTCGTCTATTATCAAGCACATCTTTGAATTGCTGCAGTGCTTTACCGTATTTTCCAAGATCAAAAAGTACAGTCCCGATTGAACTTCTTGAGCTGAGCGTTTCAGCATCTTGTAGTCCTAAAACTTTTTCTCTGCCTAGTGCAACTAGCTTGTAAGCCTCTAAAGATTCATTAAGTTTTCCTTGAGAATATAGTAAATTGGCGTAACTATGTAATTTGTTGAAGTGTTCACTTGATTGATTCTTTAACTTGGTGAAACGATATTTATGTTGCAAGTCCGTAAAAACACTATCATCACTGTCGTTATTTGAGTTCTCAGTCTCACAAATGCTTACTAACAAATCACGAGAAGAAATTTTTGATTTCAATTCTGTAATTTCTGCATTGCACTTTTGTTGTCCTTTATGACAATTCTGTACTTTTTCTTTTACAGTGGCGTAATCAGCGCTGAATTGTGTAACATTATTCTTGCAAACTTCCAAATCAGACTTGATTGAAACTAATTTAAAATTCCAAAAAGCTTCATTTTGTGTCAAAGCAGTAATCTTATTTTTCATCTGTATGATTTCATTATCTAGCAACAGTCTACAATTCTCACATTGGCATGCTGCAGGAATGACTGTCGTTTCATTGTTGTGTACTTCTAGTTGAGAAGCAACTGCAGTTAACGCTGCATCGCAATCGGTTTTGTTTTTCTTCAGAATTGTTATTTCTTTTTTCATATCAGTGTATTCATTACTTAACAGGAAACTAGAATTTTCACATTTGCATTCTTCAGGAATCACTGAATACTTGCAGACTTCTAATTGGGAAGCAATTGCATTTAAAGATGCATCGCAATCGGTTTTGTTTTGCTGCAGAATAGTAATTTCTTTTTTCATATCGATGTATTCATTGCTTAATACGAAACTACAGTTTTCACATGAACACGTTTCAAATACAGGATTTGTTCTTAACAAAGCAGTTTCAATTACACAATTTTGTAGTTCTGAGTTAGTAACTTCTAAACTTATTTCACAGAAACTTGATTTTTCTTGATAGATTTGAATTTCATGTTTCAATTTGGAATTTTCAGTACTCAGTTCAGCAGTTTTAGCTTCGCACAAACATTCTTCAACCTCTTCGAAGGTGTACTCTGTACTTGACAAATCAGTTGAATTTTTGCATTTCAATAATGTTGAGTTTTGTTGCAACTTGTGTATTTCACTTTTTAACAATAAATTCTCGTTGTTAAACAAATTACTTTTAGAGTTGCATGCCAAAAGTTCAGCTGCATGGTCTTCTTTTAAGGATATGGTGAGATATTGGTTCTTCTGAATTTCATATTTGGCATCATTTAAGTCAATAGAGCAAATACTTGAGCTATCTTGTAGATCAATTATTTGATTATTTAGGTTTGCTATCTCTTGTGCAAACAGAGAGGTATCATTTTGACATGAATCAGCTTCATTTTCAGCATCTACTGACGTTGTTGTATTTTTACAGTCCTTCAAAGCTGACTTAACTGCTGACAAATATGTCTTGCAAAATGTTGAGTTTTGTTGTAAATCTAGAACTTCAGATTCCAACTGTGCGTTGTCATTACTCAATCTCTCATTGTCACTCCTCCATGACATTATTTCAGCTTCATGTTGAATTTTCAAAAAATTTGTTTCATTATTGCACTGAGTCAATATCATGGCTTCCATGGTCAGTAGGGCTGCGTTACAAACGCTTAGATTCTGTTGAAGATCAATATTTGAAGATACCTCTTGTAAAATGGTACTATTCAGTAGATGGACTTCATTTTTGCACAACGCTATCTCGTCCTTGAGAGATTGTGTTTCTTCGCGAGTACATCCTGTTGGTACCTCTTTCTTATTATTTAATTGATATTCAAGAATTGCAATTTTAATGTGCAGCATTTTGTTGTCTTCCTCCCGTTCTTTAAGGGATATTTTTAAAAGTGTAACTTCACTTGAAAATATCTCTTTATGACTACGTTCGAAATTATTAGCGTGTGTCAAATTTAGTATTTGTTCTTTCAGACTAATAATTTCAATTGATCTTTCCTGTAAGATTTTTTCTTGATTTTTCACTTGATTTGTTAGGTTTTCAGCCATGTTCATCTAGAAAATGAAAGTAATTGTAAGTTTGTGAAATTAAAGAATATACACCTAAATATCCATCAATAAAGTAGGACTCTAAATAAAAAAAAAAAAATAGAAGGATTTTTTTAATTGAAAAAGAAATCAATAGAAGTATATTTTTGCGGCTTATTATATTTTCTTACCAAAGAATTCTCTAGCACGTCATTTGGTTTGGTTGAGGTACTCTGCACCTGCTGCTGTCCATTCCCAGGTAAATTTTGGAAACCTAAAAAAGACGATTTGTTTTTCAAGGATACACCCGTATAAGCTTGGAGCTCGAGGCGGAGTAATGGGTAGGGATAACGCAGAGAAAGGATGGTGTCCACGGCCTGCTACACGTCCTAGCATTTACTCTGGTGAGATTGAGTGAACCTTGGAAAACATATTGCCCTCAGAATGTACACATCTACTTTTTATCAATGAAACAAAGTGATGTCCAAGGCCTGAGAAACTACACACAAGTGTATCACTGCAAAAGGTGGCGAAAACTAAATGAATTTACCCCAGAGAAAAAGCAACGTAAATTTTTCTTGAAATGGTCACCTATCCAAGTACTAACCACTCTCGATGATTTTTTAAATGCTATAGGTTTTAACATATAACATAAAATTTGTCACATATAATATGCTTTAATAATTATTGTTGCATTTTTAGCGTTAATTTTGTTAAATTACTAAAAATGAATAAAAACATTATTTCATTTTCCATCATATTAATTAAAAAAAATGGCAATTGGATTGTACATTGGCACAATTGGCACTCTTGCAAAACTGCATTTTAATTTTAATAAGTTAAATGTACATTATGACATTTGTAACCACGCTACCTTTTTTTTTTTTTTTTTTCTTGTATCGATAGTCGAAAAATTTATAAGAAAATCAAGCATTATATTGATGTAACCAAAATTTTAATAATAAGAATGCACAACTTAAAAATATTTTTTATGAAGAGCTAATATTAAACATTACGATGAATCAATATAATTTTGTTGAAATAATTATTAATTTTAGCAACATATAAAATTATATTTATTACCTTTTCTCTAATTTAAATGAACTCTGCAATATATGCTTATTAATTTGACCGTACCATTTCAGAGTTATTTGTAAATTTTCTATTTAAAATCGTGTGTATTAATTAAGTATTTGTAGAGGGAAAAAAAAAAGAAAAAAAAATCAGAGTAATAACTTCCTAAATTCCTTGAAGTTAGGCAACTTGCATGCCCAGCACCAAAGCAAGTAGAAGAACGATGACGATGATTATTGTCCTTGCTGCATACGTCACCACTTATTTTTTTATTTACTTTTTTTTTTTTTTTTTTTTTACAAGGATACACCCCTAAGAACTTATAGCTCGCAGCGGGGTAGTGGGTAGGGATAAGGTAGGCAAAGGATGGTGCATGGCCACGGCCTGTTTCGCGTTCCAGCATTCGCTGAGGTGAGACTGAGGGAACCGTGGAAAACCTCAGTCAGGACGGACACATCTACTTTTTATCAATGGACCAAAATGATGTCCAAAGCCATACACACACAAATGCATTACTGCATGTACCAGGTGGAAAGTGAGACGAATTTTTACCCCAGGGAGGGAGCAACATAATTTTTACTTGAAACGGTTACCCATCCAAGTACTAACCACGCTCGATGTAGCCTGACTTCGGTGATCTAACGAGAACCGGTCAATGCACCGCGCCACACACTTGACCACATGCCGTGTTATATAACACGTCATTTGTTATTATTGGAATCGAAAATATTTCTTAATGAAAGACAGGGTCTCATTATTTAAACATTAAAACTTTTAACTAGCTATATATCGAATTCCATCCATCATTTGAGATAAAACAAGTCACTATATACATATATTCACCAAATAATACATTGACATAATTCCAGCAAATCATGTAAATATTAAATATTAATAATTATGCACTTTTATGCGTCTGAAATTAATTGCATCTTTATTTTAAAATCCAAATAAATGTATATTAATTAAAAATTATAAATAAAAAAAAAATAGGGTTCGAGCGAGTTCGTATATTAATTGTGATTATTATAAAATTAATTAATGAAACCTTGCATGTGAACTTTAATTATAGAAGTATAAAATTTTATCACCTCTGTTTTATCCGTTATACAGTCAAATTTTTACTACATTTCCTCCAAAAGTAGCCAGTACTGTAAGGTTTCTTGGCCTTCCTTTTCGTATAACGTATAAGATTCGAGTGTTACAATTTCACACCATGGTCAATAAATACTTCTATACTGATTTAAGTCTTATAATTCTACAAAATTTCAGAACTTAATTATAAATGCTCATTATTTTTTTACAGCAAACCACTTAAGCAAGAAGCCAAGAAGCAGGCGCCAAATTTTATAATTCTATACGGATTCAATAAATTTATTACATATCATTTAAATTCATTTTTATTATATATATATATATAATTATATAATAAATTTATTGAATTCTTTATCTGGTTTAAATTATACATGCAGCTAAATTCAAAACATATCAGCATCAATTGACTCGTTATACTTACAAATATGATATATATGTCTGGTCGAGCGTGGTGCAGTGTATTGCCTATTGACCGCGCGGTTCTCGCTAGATCACCGAAGTCAAGCAACGCCGAGCGAGTTAGTACTTGGATGGGTGACCGTTTCAAGTAAAAATTACGTTACTCCCTCCCTGGGGTAAATTCATCTCTCTTTCCACCCAGTGCTGTGATGCACTTGTGTGTAGTTCCCCAGGCTTTGGAAATCGCTTTGGTCCATTGAGAAAAAGTAGAGGTGTCCGTCCTGACTGAGGTTTTCCACAGTTCCCTCAGTCTTACCTCAGCAAATGCTGGGATGCGTAACAGAGGCCGTGGCCATCATTCTTTCCCTATACTTTATCCCTGCCACGAGCTGTAATTAAGCTCTTAAAGAGGTCCTTGTAAAGAAAAAAAAAAAATTTAAATAAAAAAAAAATAATAATAATAAGTGTGCTCTCTAGTATATAGTGTTAGAAATAGAACGATCTAATTCAAAATTCAAATTCAATTTTTTTATTCGTCAATTTCCACACATTTATAATTTATATTTATTTATAGTAGAGTATCGACCTCAATTTTTTTTTATTGCAGAAATGGATAGAGGGTGCAAAGTTATGCTACCCTGATTTTTTTCAGATTTTTTAGAGCGCGGAAACTATTTTTAAAGAATTATTGAAAGTTCTTTTTGTGACGTCACGAGACGCCGCTCCTTAATTAAGAAAAAGATAGGACTTGCCGCTGCGTGACGTCACAAAAAGGACTTTCAATAATTTTTTAAAAATACTTCCCGGGCTCTAAAAAATCTGAAAAAAATCAGGGTAGCATAACTTTTCACCCTCTCTCCATTTCTGCAATAAAAAAATTAAAGTCGGTACTCCATTGTATATTTAATGCAATTTAATACCATTTTATAATTGTATAAAATTAGTACTATAATTAAGCAAATAACCTGTTAATTTTATTTAATAATATGTTCTTTAACATGTGAAAATTTGAAGTTCGTGTCCACATAGTGACAATTTTTTAATATTTTAACAACAACTAATTTTGTACAAAATTTTACAGTAATTAAATCCATTTTGTCTAAAATTTATCTAATTGAAACTGACGTTCCCCGTTTAAGAGTTTTTTAAAACTCTTGTGGGGTGTATTTTTTTTATAACATTCTATCATGTAGTAGTACATGTATTAATTGATTATTGTCATATATATTGTTGGTTTTTTGTCTGAATTAACAAAAAAATTGACGAAAATACAAGCAGAATAGCCACAAACTTGACACTTAATTCGGAGGTATAATATAAAATTAATTTGAGTGTTAGTTCATACACACCTGTGGCACCTGAGGTTGTGCTGATCTCATTTGGGGGTTGTTGTTGAGTCACGGGCTCATCCGTGTCGTTCAAACCATCGATGTTGTTCGGTAGATCAAGCGTATCTTCCGATCTGTTCAAATCATTCAGAAAGTCCTGTAGATCAAGCGTGTCTTCCCTGTCATCATTTTGTGACAGGTCATTAACCTCCTGCAATCAAATTAAGCGATGGAATGCCATAATTAATAAAAATTTCATGTTGCATTGTTTATAGAGGGCCTTATAAAAATTAAAACAAATAATTTATTTTTTGATGTTTTTTTTTAACCTATAAAATCATGTTGCAAAATGCTGTGACGTCATAGTCATGCAAATATTGAAACATGAATGCAAGCATAGGGAAAGACGTTGCATTGACTATGACGTCAAAGACGGTCAAAGTATCGTTCTCCTTAATTTTGAGTGTAAAATTGCTAACAAAAATTCCGAAAAATTGGCAATACATATATAACTCAAGCTATACAAATATGTACGGTATAATTATACTAAAAATATAAAATTAAAGTTTTCAATTGACGCTTTTTGCCATTTTTTTCTCTCTCTTTTTTTTTTTTTTTTTTTTTGCGAGTTAATTTTTTAGCGTCGCGGGGAATGTTCACTTACTACGTTTACATGATGATGTTTAATGCGTATTCGTTGATGACGAATAATGTTATTCTTATGAGGCGTCGTCAACGGATCCGTATTAAACACCGTCATGTAAACGTAGTGAATGTTTATTCACTTATCGTACTTATATCTTAAGTAGTATGTAATAAAATAAAATTATATTGTCAACAATAAAGTTGTACCTTACCTGTAAACTGCAGGGCCCACATAGGAGCACGACCAGGGCAAGGATGGCGAACCACCGCATTATACCTAACAACACAAACAATTTAAAGATAAATTACATTGCTGTTAATTATTTTTTATTTGAGAATTAATTATCAGTACTCAATTTTCTTGTAATTAATTTTCAATCTCATTTATAATATAATCCAATTTTGAAATAGTTTTATAAGCTGCTTTTATATTTTTAAGAAACTGAATATTATCTCAATTTTATAACACATTTAGCACTCTCGATGGGTTCTTGCATGTTCATGCAGTTTATTTCAATTTACCGAGCGCAAGCTTCTAAATTTCTAATTTCAAGAGCATATTTTTCTCTGTATATAGAAATTTTGTATAGACAAATTTAAATTTTAAATTTTTATACGGAACAAAACAAATTACATTAAAAAATAAAAATAATTAACCTTAATTCTGTTGTTATTCTTTAAAATAAAACAATATATCTGCTGTATTATAATTATATTACAAAAAAATTATTATTATTTTCATCAATTCTTATTTATTGCAATAATTATTATTATTATTATTATAATATTCATTTGTCGATCGCTATAATAATGATTCGATCCGTACATATTTGGGGCAGATTTGATTTATTATTATATATTATAATTATTATATGCAAAAGTTTGAATAATTCTGTTGCATGCCCATTTTCAATAAAAAAATACGTATGTCAACATGATCATTTAAATAATTTATATTATAAATATTTGTTTATTTTTTTATTTAAAACAATTAAGTCTATATAGCTGTCATTTCAATTGAATTCATAAAAAAAAATCGATTTATTAATATCTCTTATTTCATATAATATATTGCTAAGTTTTGTCCAGAATTTCATATATGTTACATGCAGGCATTTAGAATCTAGTATTAATTACTCATTTTTTTCTTGACTTTATATATATATAAGATCAACCATATATTTCAATGTATTTATAAACTCATGCGCAACAACACGTACGCTTTTTTTTATATATATTAATTAATTCGTAGAGGATAATTAAATAATTCGTTAAATCTAAGAACAATAGATTAATTATACTGACAAAATTGCAGCCTGTATTCCTTTTTATTTCCTTTTCTATTTTTCCCCAACAAAAAATTACTGACAATTAAAACAGTATACTCACCATTAAAAGAAGAACATTAAGCAAACACAAGCATCGCCCATGAGACTCTGAATGTAATGTCCAGAAGAGAGGACCTCTAATATTGGAATGACCTCATGACCTGCATGGACTGATATAAATCTCAATAACATCACTAAATATTAAATTTATTTTTATCATATATTTTAATGGACCCTGCCACCAATGGTAAAAAATTCTTCCATTTAATCCGACCCAATTCCATCGTGTTTCCTGGTTCTATAAATTCTCAGAATATGTATGAATAAAATAATAAAATATAAAGGATAACAATTTGACATGATATTATCAATTAACTTATTAAAAAAATAAATTTTAAGATTATCAGCTCAAGCATATATGATCTTATGTATTAATTTTAATTATTATATAGTACGTGTCATAATAATGAAAGTAAATTGTTTACTATACGAATTAATCTGATTTATATTAATTAATAATGTTGAAATAAAATAGTTTTTACAGAGTCGGGAAAAAAAATCGCAAGACTTATAGCCATTGCAATAATATTCCGTGGAAGTAATATTTAAAAAAGATAAAGTGAAGTGAATTAATTTTATTCCAAATGGAAAATTGCATCATGTATAATAATTAAGGGTAAGGTAACGCCAACAATGTTAAAAAAAATCCCTCACACAAAAATTCTGAAAAAAATTTAAAATGTTCTCCTCTACAACCCCTATCAGTAGCTAAAATATCAGGTATACAAATTCATAACTCAAAAACTAGATCGAATTACCTTACCTTACCCTTTTTCAGAGCAAGAAAGAGACTGATTCAGTAATTAATTAGGTGTACTCCTGGCAACTTTGTGCAATGCATGGCAAAAATACGAACAAAAAAATTATTTATTACCATTTTGCTATAAGAGACAGTATATATGCGCTCTAAGGAAAAAAATGAAAATGAATTTGGTGTACAAAACATAAGTACATAAAGAATGAAAAAATCACGTATTATTTTGTATTATCATTTATTTAAGGACTATCATAGCTACACAAAATTATCACAAATCTTATTAAAAAAAATTAATTTTTGCAAAAACTCAATATTCTTGCATACAATAAAGGGGAAAAAATTGGAGATTTCTACAATTCTATTTTAAATGCATCAAACCTATATTATACATTATAATATTATTATTTTAAAGTAATTAGTTAAGGTTCAACCAGCTTTTTTGGGAGTAAAAGTAAAAAAAAAAATATTTTAAAGTACAAAACAGTAAAAAATAATCTATCCAGACGACAAAATAATAAAATTAATCCATACAGACAAAATTTGCTCATAACAGAAACAATGCTTCGACTTTTGTTGTATTACGTAAATTCAAAATATTTTTTAAACAATTTTATGACTTGAAAATGTGCTGATTTTGTTTTAATAATTCTCTTGAAAATTGTTTAGAAACAAGGACAAAAATCATAACTTGTAAATGTTTAAAAAAAAAAACTACGCTGGTTTGACGCTACGATGGGGGCAGTAGTTTGGCAGTCCATACAAGATAGGTTGAGTTTAATGAAAGTATACACAAATGTCGTTACATGAAACATACACTTCACTTCTGCACGAATTTTAACCCTTCGGAAAAGAGAAAACCGATCAGCTGTTTTTGTTTTTTTTTAGTTCCATTTGATTAACATGTAAACCTTAGCAGACACCCAAAATTTCTGAAATATTTTGGAGAGACAGATAAAGCCACAGAAAAAATTTCAAAGCAATTATTCAATACAATTTTTTTTAACTAACTTTTTTAATTTTCAGCATAGGGCTTTCCCATGGAGAGCCAAACTAAAAACTTAAGGGTAAGATAACGCCACCAATATTAAAAAAAAAAAAAAACTCAAACAAAAATTCTGAAAAAAATTTAAAATGTTCTCCTCTACACCCCCTATCAGTAGCTGAAATATCAGGTATACAAATACGATCTAGTTTTTGAGTTATGAATTTTTAAAGTTGACTAATTCAACATGGGAATTCCATTTCTCCATGTTAAAGTAGTCAACTTTGAAAATTAATTTTTTTTTTTTTTTTTTTTGTGTGAGGGATTTTTTTTTTAACATTGGTGGTGTTATCTTACCCTTAATTAAAAAAAATTGGCTCGAATTATTGTTTTAAAAATTTTTCTGTGGCTTTTAGGTACTAATATCTGTCTCTCAAAAAAATTTCAGAATTTTTGTATGTCTGATAAGGTTTACATGTTAATCAAAAGGGGGACTAAAAAACAGCTGATCGGTGTTCTCTCTCCCTTAATATACTAGCCAGAGAAGAAACATAATCTCAAAGTAATTCATTTTAACAACGGTCATAAACAGAGCAGGGTAAAGTTCGTGCCGTCCAGAGTTGTACTTTGATAGCAGCAATTAATGAATTATAGTTACCAAATGTAATGATAAAATTATTTTGAGACATCGTAAATCAATATTTGCAGACTCATTTTGAGTTTTAAATTCCATAGAAGTGCTTGGTACTTTAGGCAAATAAATATATTTGAAACCGAAAGCTGCAAATGAAATGTATATGCAAATATAAATGAAATATAGTTTCATACCTTTCAAGTTTAATTAATTAATTACCTTTCAAGTTAGTTGAATTTTCAATGTCTCAAAATTTTAAGAGTAGTTGCTGCAAGTTTACATTCAAAAAATCCCATATAATGAAGATTGTTTTCTAAATTTTAAAATGGATTTAATATATTAATAAGCTCACAGGATACAAATACAAACAAGGAATTATTTAAGTAGATATAAAATAAGTCCTAAAAACATATGACTCTTAAATTGCACAATTTTGTAAACAACAATGTATAAAATTTTCAAACTTTTTACTTTATATAAAGGGGCATTTACAAAGCCTTAAGGCCACAATTAAGGCTCAATAATTAAAGACCAGAAATTTTGGGTCTAAAAAACACGTCTAAAATCAAGCTTTAAATTATCGAGCCTTAAATGTGGCTTTAAGACTTTGTGAATGCCCCTTATAATAACACAGGTATTGTTGAGGAAATAGGAAGTGAAAATACTTTGAATTAGTATCTACTGGGTAGAATATTATGATGTCAAAAATGACCCTCCCTTTAATTTTTTTGGATCTGTGATTTTACAAAATAAATATAAATGCAAACTGAACATAAATAAATAAAAAAAAAAGTGTAGCTGCATATTTTACAATACACAAATTTTCATGACATATTTAGGCCACAACACAAATAAACAAATAGAACAACAATACAAGTAAACTACAGCTAAAGGTGGGGGAGGAAATATTTAATTAAATTTGTTCCATGTTAAACAAAACATAATGATAATAACATATTTTATGTACACTTCTTAAAATTAATAGTAAAAAAAGTTTGATAAGAATTTTATCAAATCTGCCTTGTGTGTGTTTTTTAGCAGTTTACCTAGGTTAATTTTGAATTAACATTTGTTCATCCCAACTTTTACTTCATACTACACGAAAAAAAAAATTTGAAGTAAAAAGAAATGCAGATTTTTTACATTTATATACAAATAATATTAAGTACAACTTAAGGGTAAGGTAACGCCACCAATGTTAAAAAAAATCCCTCTCACAAAAATTCTGAAAAAAATTTAAAATGTTCTCCTCTATACCCCCTATCAGTACCTAAAATATCAGGTATACAAATACGATCTAGTTTTTGAGTTATAAATTTTTAAAGTTGACTACTTTAACATGGAGAAATGAAACTCCCATGTTAAATTGGTCAACTTTAAAAATTCATAACTCAAAAACTAGATCGTATTTGTATACCTGATATTTTAGGTACTGATAGGGGGTGTAGAGGAGAACATTTTAAATTTTTTTCAGAATTTTTGTGAGAGGGATATTTTTTAACATTGGTGGCGTTACCTTACCCTTAAGGAAGAATAATTAGAATAGAAGAAATAAGATAATTAAGGAACAAATAAAACAAATGAAAGCGCTTTTTGGGCAAGAGATTTCTGTACCTATTCAGATATAACTAACAGCTACAATATTTAATTTTGAGTCGTACAAATAATTAAAATTTAATCATTAATATTTTGAAATTTCTAGTACTTTATGAGCATTAGAATACTGTATTTCAATACAAAACTTTACGAATCTGCTTCAAATGAGAAAAAATTTTGTAAAAGAAACTTCTACTTCAAATGCTGGCATGAGAGTTTGGCCAAAAAATGGGGCCACTGTAGCCCTGCATCATTGGGAAAAATAAGTTCTGCAGATTTCTTTCATTTTACCTTAACTGGGTTTCTGAATATTTCACTGGAAAAAAAAATTAATGACTCAAAATTAAGACAACCTACAAATACAATATTTATAACTATACCTGCAATGTACTAATTATTATCATTAATTTATGTTTACAGTATAAAACATTGCAGATAAGTTAGTACAATTCTTAATTAAAATTGATTATTAATATTTTTATTACAAATTCTTCTCCCTATATGACACATTCTATATGTCAAACATTTTGTTGTTTTTTTCAAAGTTAATACCCAACATAATTTTCTAAATCCATTTCCCAAATATCTTCAGTCTTTAAGAAACCTCAAAATACTTGGAGTTCAAAATTAAAACTCTTTTTCTATATATTTTTTAACCATTCAAAATTTGTTCACAACATTGGGCCCACTCATTTTAACATACAATATTTAATTTCTTACACTTTTTTTTTTTTCCCCAACATCTATACATAACATCATACAATTGTGCATGATCAAGTAATTGACCAAAGCCTTTTCTTTTTGTATTTATTATAAAGTATATTTTTATAATTAAATTTCTAGGTGATATAATATTTTTTTTTATTTAATCAACTCTAAATATATTGAAATAAATTTCAATTTTCTATATATATTTTTTAAATTAAATAATTTAGTATTATTTTAATATAAATGCCAAAATAATATTAATTTAATAATATTGTTTTTATACATGAAATATTAATACTGTATAATATATGGTTAAAATTTTAAATTAATTAACACCTAATTTTGTGTTAATGTTATAAAGCAATAAAATTGGGCCCATTTTTTAATCTATGAATGTTAAGTTTTGGCCAAACAAATATAATGTTGATTGATGATATCTTGAGTACCAGTTGAGTCTGACTTGATTCCATTTTGTCGACAGCCATGTTGACGTTTTGTCGATCAGGAATTTGGAGGTGTGGCAGAACCAGCCAAAATAGCAGCACGTTGCAGCCTGCACGTAGAGAGGTAAGGAATGAATAAACAATAAATATATTGTTATTCCTGATAGATCTGCTGGAGCTGAAGTTTCAAGGATAATTAATTTTATGAGTATCCTTCCATAATATTCTTGCATGACAAGCCCCTAAATTGAGTAGGGGTTAATTCATGATGCTAAACCTAAATTTCTTGACTTGAGATGTATCACAGAAAGAATGTAATAAGTCTTAAGAAGGAGCATTCACAAAGCCTTAAGGCCACAATTAAGGCTCAATAATTTAAGACCAGAAATTTTGGGTCTAAAAAACACGTCTAAAATCAAGCTTTAAATTATCGAGCCTTAAATGTGGCCTTAAGACTTTGTGAATGCCCCTTATAAGGTCAAGTACATTATTATCTCCATTATAAAATTATCTACATTTTCCTGAAAGCAATAAAATTGTAAAACAAACAGCAAACATGCAGAAAACAGTTTTTATTTTTTAAACATTTTATGCCAGAAAGTTTAGATGCAACTTTAGGCCCTATGTATATAAAGCATAAGGTTTATAATGGAGTATCGACTTCAATTTTTTTTATTACAGAAATGGATAGAGCGTGCAAAGTTATGCTACCCTGATTTTTTTCAGATTTTTTAGAGCCCGGGAACTATTTTTAAAAAATTAATGGAAGTCCTTTTTGTGATGTCACGCGGCGGCAAGTCCTATCTTTTTCTTAAGGAGCGGCGTCTCGTGACGTCACGAAAAGGACTTTCAATAATTTTTTAAAAATAGTTCCCGGGCTCTAAAAAATCTGAAAAAAATCAGGGTAACATAACTTTGCACCCTCTATCCATTTCTGCAATAAAAAAATTTGAGGACAATACTCTATTGCATCAAAACTTCTAGTTTATACAACGCTTATGTTCTGAGGCGACCACGTTATGCCAAATCTTGTGCAACATTATAAACCAACACTGTATGACAATACTAAAACTAGACCTGAGAGTTAAAAGGTCCAGGTGGTCTCAGTTTTTCTTCCTCCCCATTTCAATATTAGAAAATCAAAATTGGCCATGATCTACGGGGAGAGGGAACAGCAGAAGTGGCTACAGCAGCCCTACTTGAAGTCTTTACTAGTCACGTACCATTCTCGCTGGCTCAGTTAAAGCGAAACTGCCTGGCCGGTTTGATGCTGACGTAGGTCTTTTTGACGTCCTCCTCGTCGTCCTTCTTGACCTCCGTGAAGCGCTCGCCCTTCAAGCTGACGATCTTGTTGTCACGATACCGAATCAACTTCTTGGGCTCCTGTTAATAGATAAAAAATAGCAAAATAAATAAGTAAAATAGCAATTTTTTTTCAACACAAATTCTCAAAATTTTCAGGTGATGGTTATAGTACAGGTACGAGTTTATTATCTGAAAATAAGGTTAAAGCTTCTTGGCAGATTGTAAAAAAAACAGCTAATGTTTCAAAATTAACTGGGTGTTTTAACTTGCCTGAGCTAGCAATAAATGGTCAAATAATTACCTCTCCTCAAGATGTTTGTAATTCATATAACAGTTTTTTTATACAATCGGTTGATGACTTAATACATGAAAATTTTACTGAAAATATTGACAATAATTCAGAATTTGTTATACCTAATAATAATAATACCCCTTTTAAATTTGAATTAATTAATTATGATATGATGTTAAAAAAAATTAAAGCACTGCCAAATAAAAATGCAGCAGGGCCTGATGAAATACCCTACACAGTGGTTAAATTTTGTGATAAGTTGTTGTCAGTACCACTTACATATTTAATTAATTGTTCAATTAAAGAAAATAAATTTCCAAAAATATTAAAAAAATCAGTGGTTACACCGTTATTTAAAAATGGTGACACGCATTTACTGAAAAATTATAGAGCTATATCAAAAATTTCGGTATTTGGCAAATTATTTGAAGGTATATTGGATGATCAATTAATGACACATAGATTAGAAAACAATTTAATATCACCCAATCAACATGGTTTTGTCAAAAATCGTTCAACGGCCACAGCCATTTTTGATTTATTAAACTCAGTTTACACAGCAATTGACAATAAAAAATACTGTATAGCAATATTTTTTGATTTATCTAAAGCATTTGATTGCCTTGAAAAAGACGTAATTTTATCAAAATTAAAAAATATTGGATCAGATGATAACAGTTTAAAATTAATTGACTCTTATTTAACAGATCGTTTTCAATATGTGGAATTAACTTACGAGCAAAATAGTCAGAAATTAGCAGTAAAATCTAATTTGTTGCCCGTTTTGCATGGAGTGCCACAAGGAGGGAAGTTATCATGTAATCTTTATGGAACAGGAACGAATGACTTGCCAAATTTTATATCTAATGCGAAAATTATAAAATACGCGGACGATAAAACCGCTATTGTAACAGCAGACTCCGAGGAAGACCTTATTATGAAAGTAAAAATTACCATAACAGAAATGCAGCGATGGTGCATTAGCAATAAATTGTTGCTAAATATAGACAAAACTGCATTTATTCAATTCCACTCTCCTAGAAATATACAGAATTGTAGCTACCTATTTCAATTAAATAATAAATCAATTCAAAGAGTAAGCGATATAAAATTCCTTGGTTTAAGTATTAATGAGAGATTAGATTGGACTTTACATGTTGAAGCTGTGAAAAAAAAAAAAAAATTCAGCTAATTTTGTATTGTATTCTATAAGGGAAGTTGTATCATATGATTCCTTAATGGCAGTATATTATGCCTATGTTTACTCTCATTTGTCGTATGGCTTAATATTTTATGGTTCAAGTAATAAATTGTTACAAAAGGTTTTCATTTTACAAAAACGATCTTTGCGAACAATGTTGAAATTTAGAAAAAGGGACTCCTGTGTTACATATTTTAAAAGTAATAATATTTTAACTGTTCCTTGCATGTATATTGTTCATTGTGCAATGTTTAAGAGGAACCACCCTGAACTATACAAGAGTTCTGATATAGTTCATTGCTATAATACAAGAAATAGAAACAATCCAGTGGTTGAAATACGGAACTCAATGTTTGCTGAGGGTAATCCTCATTTTCAATGTGCTAAGATTTATGATTTTCTTCCGTCGTGTTTAAAAAGCATTGAATCTGATTCTGTTTTTAAATCAAAGCTTAAATTGTTGATGATTGATAAAGAGTTTTATTCAGTAAAAAGTTTTTTTGCTAATAAGTTACCTGAGAATTGTTTAACCTAAAATCTTCAAATTAATCAACATTAAAATTTAATACATATGTAAGCTGATAATTTTTTTTGTCTGTTAGTATTATGTTGTGATAGTGTCAATTTATTGTTATTTTTTAGTGTGTTGATTGAAATTTTGACGTGATGTATGTTGTCTTGTACAACCTTTGCCTTCGAAATAAAATTATTATTATTATTATTATTATTATCCTAGAACACTCTTACTTTTGTTTTTCTTTTTATGCAGCATTGCAAAAAACTTTTTAGAAATTTCAAGATTATCTGATGAGGTTGAAAATTCACTAAATCTTTGTAGCTAATTCAAGTTAATTCTAGTTACAAGATAACTAATTCATAATTAATAATCTTTATTGCTTTTCGATTGATTATACAAAAACTTTTTTCAAAAATAGTTTCGGGGACTAAAAAATAAATACGTAAATAAAAAGTCAACAATATTAAACTCAAGACATAACGTCGATCGTTCATATTTATACATAAATAACAACTTGGATCACTATGCACAACAAAGTATATACATACACATCATAGACCACAAAACAAAACGTCCACAACTGTTACAGATTGAGACACTTACGGACTTTGGTGCGACTGGTCTGTGCTCCCTGCTCGACTCTGCCTGGTCAATGTAAGAGTAGCGCGCGATGATCCGCTCCTTCAGCTGTTGGTCATCCACCTTCGGCTTGTTGCGTAGACCACCACTCTGTGAGACAAGACACGTCAGACTTATTGCACTGTACCTAACAAGAAGGAGCAAGGGGTGCATTCAAAATGGAGTATCAATCTCAATTTTTTTTGTTGCAGAAATGGATAGAGCGTGCCAAGTTTTGCTACCCTGATTTTTTTCAGATTTTTTAGAGCCATGGAAGTATTTTTAAAAAAGGACTTTCAATAATTTTTTAAAAATAGTTCCAAGTCTCAAAAAATCTGAAAAATATCAGGGTAGCATAACTTTGAACACTCTTTCCATTTCTGTAATAAAAAAAATTGAGGTCGATAGTCCATTAAGTTAAAATGAAGTTGTTAATAACTTCCTTATTAGTTGCAATAATAAAAAGAAAATTAATTCAATTTCTAGCTGCACCATTACTGTACTTTTAGAATCAATTTCATTCAGTAAAAATCATTTTAAAGTAAAAGATAATTACTGTATACCATCCTACATTTCTCATATTTTTCACTAAAAAAAAAATCATTACCAAAGAAAACAAAAATCTTATATACGAGTTAGAGAGGTGAGATAGTAGATATGCCTGGCAAATATAATTTCTTGGCTATGAAAGGAATAGCAAGTTTCTCCCAAATATAAATTTTGTTTTTAAAAAATGGACAACCTACATAAAATAATGTTACATCAGAAATGAATAGAAGGTGCCAAATTATGATACTCTGATTTTTTTTCAACTTTTATTTTATTTTTTTTTTTTTAGTTCAGCAACTATTTTTAAATAATTATTGAAAGTGCGGCCACACCCCCTGGAGGTGTCAATAAGCGTCCAGTCTCTATCTTTTTTACTAAAGATTCAGGGGTGCCAACTTAACTTCCAGAATATTAAATGCAGAAATTTTTTTCAAAAATAGTTTCGGGACTAAAAAATAAATAAATAGTGTAAATAAATAAATAAATAAATAAATAAATAAATAAATAAATAAATAAATAAAAATTCATAGTAACACAATAATCAGTGTACAAGATGCTCTGTATTCATTTCTGCAATGATTTTCTTCATGCAGGTTGTCTAAGAACTGACCTGCACGGAGTGGTGGGGGGTGAGGCTCTGTCCGGCCTCCTGTCTGTGCAGCACCAGCTGGGCGGCCTGACCGACGTCTCCCCCGGCGATGGCGAGGCAGTGACGAACCTCCAGCGAGCAGGCGGCCGGGAACATCTCCATCAGCAGCTGCAGTTGAGAGTCTATGTACGCCTGCTCCTGTGAGCAAACAAAGGGTGTCAGTTTATAAGAAATTAGCCGCCCCTTGAAAAAAGACCACACAGCAACTAATTACACAATAATCATTTAAAAAAAGGTTATTGTGTGTATCAAAATGTACTGATTGTGATACTAGACTAAATTATATACTAACAGAATCAAAGTATTTTTATTTTAGGAATAAAAATATAATCTTTGTTTAAATTTAAAATAATTATTTAAATACTCTTGTCACATAGACAAAACTCAATAATAATTAAATGAAAATATTAATTTTTTTGTCTTTGATTTCTTGCGTTTTATTTATGTAAAGGGTACACCGGACTTTTCGGAGAAAATTATAGATTTTTGTTCTTTTTGTTTTTTGTAAAACCTACAAGAGTAACTTCTGTGGCTTCTACACTTCTCCTTCTCCCCCCCCCTCTTCCCTTTCCTCTTGTGGCAAATATTCACTCTCTGAACTCTCTACACCTCCTGTATCCCCTCCCCTCCCCTCCTGTGTCGGCAGATAGTCCCCTCCCTCACCTCCTGTGTCAGCAGATAGTCCCTTCCCTCACCTCCTGTGTCGGCAGATAGTCCCTTCCCTCACCTCCTGTGTCAGCAGATAGTCCCCTCCCTCACCTCCTGTGTCAGCAGATAGTCCCTTCCCCTCACCTCCTGTGTCAGCAGATAGTCCCTTCCCCTCACCTCCTGTGTCAGCAGATAGTCCCCTCCCTCACCTCCTGTGTCGGCAGATAGTCCCTTCCCTCACCTCCTGTGTCAGCAGATAGTCCCCTCCCTCACCTCCTGTGTCAGCAGATAGTCCCTTCCCCTCACCTCCTGTGTCGGCAGGTAGTCTCCGCTGTCTGAGCTGCCGTCGCTCGTCTCCGACAGTTGGTGGACCCTCTTGGGCAGCTCCTTCTCCCAGCCAAGCTCCGAGGACTGAGAGCTGCCGCTGCTCTCCTGGTGAGTCCTCGCCACGGGCGGCAGAGGGGGCAGTTCGTAGCAAGCCTCGCCCTCTTTGCTGCCTGTAACGTCATTATTGTCAAGTTATGACAGAAGGTTGTTGTTGTTTAATTATGTATAATTACTGTATAACTTTAATGACATGAAAAAGTGAAGCATATTTCAGTTAACTACAGTATAACAGATCTTAGTTTACATCTAGATAGTTCAGTATACTAGACGGCACCAGATATATAAGCCAATGAAAAGGTGGCCAGCTGTATATCAGCCTTTTCATTGGCTGATATATCTGGCGTCGTCTAGTCTAGTGAACTGTCTATTAGAGGTACTATAAACTAAGATCTGTTACACTGAAAATAAAGGTTCATGGTTAACAAATTTGATATTTTTATTTGAAAATGTGAAACCCTCTTCTTTTTTTTTTAACCTTGTGAAATTTTAATGCACTAAAACAATCTAGTCTACAATGACCAAAATATTAATTGAAAATCAAGTTAGGTTACCAAGTTGTTTGGTTCTGTAATGGATGTTATCCACAAACATAAAAATACGATTCACATTAACAACTAATTACGCTTCTTAAAACATGAAAAGCGTCATAAACATACACACAAGATTTTATGGACAGTAAAATCTCAACTTTAGGAAGTTAATTTACGAAGTTCAAAGGTCATAAAATCCAAATTCAAACTTTTTTTTTTATATAAATATAAAAATCTGAAAGCAGGAGGCTAGTACAAAGGACTCACCCCTTTTCTTGCTCTGACCAAGGTGTGTTGCGAGCTCGAACATCCAGGCAAAAACGGCGGCCGGCTGTATGATGGAGAACTCGGGCAGGTAGGCAGCCATCATCTCACAGAAGCCGTTGAGGTCGAAAGACTCCTCCGCCGCGGCGACGCTGCAACCGCTGCCGACCTCCGATCCCAGCTCCTCCAGAATGCTGACGACGTAACTCAGGACGATTTCGTCCACCTGACTGGGGGGTGAAAGGAAGGTCAGTTAAGTTTATCTGCCTGAATTGCTACAACTGAGTATTGACATTAAAGAAAATAAATCAATCCAGCATAAATTGCTCTTCTACTCTGATTTTTTAAAGATTATACAATGTTCGAAAACATAATTTTAAAAATTCATTATTTTTTAACATTACTCGTGTAAAGATTTTAAAGATTTAAACCTTAGGAATTTTTTTATATAAAAAAAAAACATAACATAATAATACGTAACATGACGCCATATCCCTTTACGGGGTAAGCCAGCAGCATTATTACCTCGGCCATCTACAATTTGCCCTCCAAAGCACCCAAAAATACCAAAGGTCATGAAATTGGGAAATAATGATAGATTTCAAACACAGTTGTAAGTTTTGCTACCCAAAGTACTGTACCACAAATTTGTTGTTTTCCATGAAAAAAGGTAAATTAAAAAAAAAATTGTAAATACATATTTACAAGACTTCACGATGTTTTCAAAGTTCAAGGCACAAAAAACTATCCTTCTGTCTTCCCTGAATGAGCAAAGGCAACATTAATGAGCCTGGTTTACAGTTTAATTTCATCTATAATGCAACCTACACAAGATAAGCAGAATAATTACCTTAGCTGAGCGCTTGGAATGTATTTTCGTAAGAATTTAAACAAAGAGTCTTTGATGAGGTCCTCTTGATCTGCAATGGTGCTCATTTTGATGCTGCAACAAAATGTTAGAAATGTTTGTTAAATTTCAAGAAACTACACGCCCCACCATATGAGGCCTGCTTACGTAACCATGATAAACATAGCTGGACTGCCGTTACAGGGGTATCAGTGGACGGGGATATGATACCGGTATGAGATGGGAAAAACCAGTCTGGGCGGGTGTACTGGTCACCATAATACAAAGGAATACTGAGGGGAAGAAACGGGGAACAAAAATACCATAAGAAGTGGAGAAATTGAACTTAATACTAACAAAAATCAGTTCCGTCTGATGAGCTAGAGTGTGACATATGACACTGCTTGATTATTTTGAGGTATTAGGGTGAAGTAAGCAGCCTGTGCAATATTGCAGATTAACCTGCTTGTTATCAAGAGTTCATTGAACTAGTTAACTGCCTATGAAACTTTTGACAATATTTAGCAAAATAAATTATAATTTGAAGTAAATCATCTTCGTCTGACAGAACATTTATGTATACTATCATGCAATAAGAATGAGCTACCGGTATCTGCTATAGCCGTAGTTAGGCTGTTGATTATTGCACACGATTGTTGAACTATTGCTTATATTTTTCAATTTTCTTCTTGCACCCCCTTTTTTTTAAGGATACACCCCTAAGAGCTTACAGCTCGCAGCGGGGTAAAATGGGTAGGGATAAGAAAGGGAAAGGATGGTGGCCACGGCCTGTTATGCGTCCCAGCATTCGCTGAGGTGAGACTGAGGGAACCGTGGAAAACCTCAGTCAGGACGGACACCTTTACTTTTTTTCAATGGACCAAAGCGATGTCCAAAGCCTGGGGAAACACACCATCACACATTGAGATTGTATAGTCTTTTTTTCAACCAAAGAATGATAAATTTTGACAGAAAAAGAGACTTGAAATTCCTAATACACAGTATGCATATGCCTAAGTGGTATGCATACTTATTGAGGTAAGATTGAATTGTTTATACTAATTCTTATGCAAGTCTAACAAAAATAGCTTGATATATTTTAGGGCATGAATAAAAAGGAGACCCCTGCAGAGTTGACATCATGGCCTATATTTCTGAAATACAACCTATTGCTGCATTAGAACTTAAACATTATTTACAGAATTATACATAAAACGTATTAAAAACCTCATTATTAAAGCCTAAAAAGCTCAAACATTGAAGTATGGTATCCAAGGACACCAAAAATATACATGAAAAAATATACCTTGAGGACTCCATTACAGGACCAGCTGATCGAAATCAAACACTTTAAACTGTATCAGGCATATATAACTGTAGCTTTCCTGTTTCATAAACTATTTAATAGCTTTCTAAAAATTAAAATAATCCTTAAAATTAAAATCTAAAGATTATTGACTAAGATTAGACGTAAGAAACAGAGCATTTCTATCGCTGTCAAACTGAGATTTACATCGGGACATTTTGTATTAATTTTAACCTTTCGGGCTTAAATTTAAAGGAATTTTGCTGTATTTCATAAGAAAATATATATGTAGAATACTAAAAATACACCCTAATTTGTGAATTTACTCAAAATTCCTTAAATTTAGTAAATTTCATGCATGGAAACTTACCGTGATTTTTTTTTCTCTCACACCAAAATGTTTTTCTATTTTCATGACAAGTAGCGCCATCTAGGCGCTAAATTCAAATGAGAATTTATTTCTCAAAAAATCTAAATAAAATAATGCATTGTCTCTCTGTGCAGTGATGTTCTATAACTAATTGAATTTTTATAATAACTCAATTTTCAAAAAAATTAATAAAATAAAATGCTAAATCAATTTCCCTTCTTTGTAGAAATGCAGAAAAATAATTGACATGAATTATCCACATATTAAGTTTTATATATATATATACACGGACACTGAACAGTCGACCTCTCGATCTGTCATCAGTGTCTTATAGCCAGATATTTGACCAAAAATTGCAGAGCTTTGCTGGGTCTGAGCGTACGTAGTGCTACTATATAGTGGATCACATAGGTATAATACATGCGCTAGACTAGCGGTACTACCGTTATGCATATTTCCAACATCCAGGCCGCGGTATATATGTGTCGAAAGCATGGCATATATAGAGCCTCCAGCTTATTAAACAGCCTGATGCAGAGACCTCATCATTGTCTTTAATGGCCATGAAAATGAAACAAAAAGAATAATGGAGTACCGACCTCAATTTTTTTTATCACAGAAATGGATAGAGGGTGCAAAGTTATGCTACTCCAATTTTCTTCAGATTTTTTAGAGCCCCGAAACTATTTTTTAAAAATTATTGAAAGTGCAGAAAAAGTGCCGCCTTTTGCCGTCTCTCTTAATAAAAGATAGGACCCAAAAGGGACGTGGATTCGAACCCGACCTCGCCAAAACTATTTAGCAATTATACTTCCCGGTCCCTAAAAAATCTGAAAAAAATCAGAGTAACATAACTTTTCATCCTCTATCCATTTCTGCTATAAAAAATTTTGAGGTCGATACTCCATTAAGCTGTATAATATTATATAACTCATCCAGTATATTAATGATTCATCTATTAAATCAGGTGCGCTTATAGCTGCAAGTAGAGCAGATAGCTCATTATTTTGGACAACATAGTTACGAATACAGTAAAAAATCATTAGTAATAAAAGCAATTTGTTGTTGGGTAAAAATAAATTTTGAGTAAAGAAGATGGTGGTCCCTTCAAAAATAATTGGCATTGCAGAGGTATATAGAACAAACTTGATGTATAGTAAAACTACCTAATTTTCTGGGTCCCTTGACTTCATCTAATAACTAGTTTTTACTGTACTTAGTTATTTTAGTATTAATTTCAAGATTATAAGCAGCAACCAATTAGGGAATATTCAGTTCAATTTTAACCCGTCTTCAAATTTACATTATTTTGTTAATTAAGCATTAATCTAATTAGCACTAACGTCTAGTTAACCATTAAAAAGCAATGTCAATTCAATTCTCTCACTCACTTTAAAACGACAATACCCATCAAAACTTAAATGCAGCATATTGCTGTGTCATCTTCAACCCAAATTAATTTATTATCTGGCAATCAAGGCTCATGGGCTTTTGAGAAATATTCTACCTATGGACTTCTAGATTAAATTTATTAACATGACATAGTTATTAAATATAATATATATTATAATTAAAAATATGCAAGATAGAGAGAAAAAAAGGGGCTACATGAAAAATACTTTTATTCAGATCATTATTAAATTCATTTCAATATACAATTATTACATTAATTTTTTTTTTTGTGAAATTACATATACTATTATTTATATGCTTATTCTAAATAATAAAAAAAGAAACATGTATAGAAAAGAATAATAATTAACCCGTTAAATTTAAATTTCTAAAAAGTAAACAGTCTTTCTGCCCAAAAATTATTAAAGAATTTACAAGAACTATTATTAATTTTTTTTTTTATTATTATTATTTCTATAGAACTGTGATCAGTATTTACAATGTTAGCTTACTAACGTGAAAAAGACTTGAAAAGTTTAGCCTCTGTACAAAAAGAAAAAAAAAGTTTTTCAAATAACACGGGCAGAAAACTAAAATAAATTCATAAGAAGTACAATGAGTAGACGATGACAAAGAATTATTATTTTTTAAGTTCAAACATAACTTACCGTCGTTCCAATAGCAAACCTAGTTGGCTTACTTCAAAAAAATTAATGTAAAAAGGATGAAGTCTCACAAATTCTGGAGACTCAATTATGACCAGTTAACATGGTAACTAAACTAATCAAAATTTTGATCTACATATCCAAGCAGTTGCTTTTGAAAATAAATCAGAATAATATTTTACAAAAGTTGAAAGTCTAGAAAGAGCAGTCAAAATCTGAAGATCAGTTCGATAAAATACTGGCCCCAAAATTTCATTATAACAAAAATCTTAGATTTAGTGGCACAATTAACGTTCCAATGCACGATACAAGGATGTTGGTTTTCATGCACGGAACAATAGTACTCTTTATGAAAAATGTCCTCAGTAAAAGATGGTGATGAATTGTTCGAACATCTCTCCATGTTGGAAATTTTTAGAGGCATAGACAACAAAAATTATTTCCTTTAGAAAATCAAATTAATTTCTTCAAGACCCACAATCCATCGACAAAATTTTATATAAGAGCCATTCTCTTCTAAACCCATAGAGAGAATTCAAGTCAGCTGATTTTTCAATGTTCTCTTTTCCCTACCCTTTAAGATTCATCAGCTTGATATATATGATGATTGGTCCAAAAAATGTATGGAAATATATAAAATCAAAGTTTTTATAACCATTAACGCAATAAGAATAAATCAAACTTCCACACAGAAATGAGCATTGTAAGACAATATAACTTGAAAACTCTAACTGGTAATCAATTTAATATTGATTGATTGGTTGATATTTTGGGGCAATTGACACATTTTGGCCCCCAAATTTAATATTAACCTGGCATTCATTATGTCTAGCTATTCAGCAAGCTTTAGCACAGGTACACTATGATTTAGGTTGAAAATGACTCTTATATTGAAACATAAAATAATTTTACCCACTCAATGATACAAAATAAATAATACTCGGGCAAGTATCTAATAGTCAGCTTTAACTGAATCAGTTCGGTTGTGACGCTAGGTCGTTTCCTCCGTCCCACCAGGCTCTGTTGCTATCGGAATCTCAATGTACTCGGTAGCATTGTCGGGAGGATGTTGTTCGTCAGTAGAGTACTCAAGTCCGTTGTTGCCGCTGAAGCCAGCTGGAGACACGAGGGAGTAGAGTTAGAATTGACGTTGTAAAGTACCATAGATGGCATTGAAAACAGCCTCGACAGAAGCAGAATGACTCAAGTACACGTGTACTTTAGTCAGTAGCAAAGCTCCGTTAAGTAAACAATGTCACTTTTAGAATCCACCAGGTGCCTGTCTTTATGATACTAATTGTTTATATTTATTCATAGAGGGGACGCCATACCCCTGGAAGTTAGGTGGGCTAAAATGTACTAGCATATTTACAAAATGCATACAGTAAAAACTCGTTATAAGGTAAAACTCTATTTTGTGTAAATGAGATTTGTGGTCCCGTTAAAAATAATTAGCATTGCGCAGATAGGTCAATACTCAATATAAGGTAAAATTTATTTCCTGGGTTCGTTGACTTTACGTTATAACAAGTTTTTACTGTATTTCAATTTCACCTTTTACATTTCTTTACTTAAAATTACTTTAATGTTGAAGGGTCATATGTTACAGGGTATAATTTGCCTCACCGTTTTGCACTGCCGTTTCCAAGATTCCGTTACCGCGGTCAGAGGTTGAGGGGTCTCCATCGTCACCCCCTCTCCCGTCGTCAGCCTCCGAGCCGCCACCTTCGTCAACATCCTCCGTCTCCTCGTAGTCCTGCAACATCATCAACAACAAGTTGTATAAAAACAAAAACAAAAAAAAAATAATAAATAAATTACTAAGAATTGATGAAGATAGCAACAACAAAAGTTCAAGGGAAAACTTTTCGTTGGCAACCGTTCAGGAAAATTTCTTGCAATTATTTATCATATTCCAAATATTAGATCAACACACTTACAGATGAAATAAGGCCTTGTACTGTAAACAGTTTATGAACAAATTTCACTACTACACATTGTTGAAGTGACATTAGAAAATTTGTTCTGCCCTTTACTTAGAATGGTGTACAGTATAACAGATCTTACGTTAGTTTACCTGTAGACAGTTTAGTAGACTAGACGGCGCCAGATATATCAGCCAATGAAAAGGTGGCCAGCTGATATTCCAGCCTTTTCATTGGCTGATGTATCTGGCTCCATCTAGTCTACTGAGCTGTCAAGAGGTTAACTAAGATCTGTTATACTGTAGCCTCTTTGAAAATAAACTCAAATTAAAATACAGCAAAGAGATTTTTGATAATCATTCTCATCTTAAAACAATCTGGCCAAGTTAAGAAGTATCTAGTTGTTGCTCACCTTTTCCATTTCGTAGTCCTGGGTCTGATCCAAATCTTCATCATTGCTCGAGATGTCCACCGGTTCCACCTTTATCTCCTGCAAATAGAAACACGTTAGCGATCAAATTAGCAAATTGTGGTTACTGATTTAAACAACAAACATTGACTCTTTCAACATTAATTATTTAACACTAATAAATAACTATACAATTATATCTATGGGTCTTCAAACCAAAGTAACGAACCAAGTTAAGACAAAACAATCAACTTAAATGAAAAAATGACACAGCAAACTAAAAAGGTTTTAAGTAACCAGAAAGCTTCTTTTTATGCAAGTAAAATTCTTTGCATAGGCAGGACAAAGACAAAAAGAGTATCAACTTAATACTTAATAATTTAATTAGTGAATCTTACGGACTAAATATAACCTCCAGCTAATATCATCATTGAAATTTTTTTAACTATAAAATATTATATGCTAACCTCGAAAGAGACGACCGGCGTGATCTCTATTCCGGGCGACTGCCTTTCCATCACGGGGAGTCTGGGGGTGACTACCACGACTGGAGTGGGGGGAGGTCTGGTGGCCAGTCTGGTGATCGAGACGGCAGACGAGTTCGGTAGGCGGGGGGTGTCTGCAGCGGAGGGGGGAGACACCGGCCTGTTGCGAGGACGCTGTGGGAGGGGAGGGGGGCGGTGGATGACGGGGGGTGGGGGAGGGGAGGCCACTCGCTTCCTCTTCACTCTGTAAACACAATAGAGAACATTCGTCAACATAAGAAATACATGAGCAATGAAGAAAAAGACTGTGATGAATTTCTATGCAAAGTTCAATGCAGTTAAAACAGGTTTCCTTGAATGTTTGTATTTTCAGGCAATCGACTCATTAATTATTGATCATGTTTGCTCAAACAGCCCTTATCTCAAGAAATACTAAGGCAGTTAATAATTACTGGTGGGAGTAGAAAGAAACTTGGCTCACCAAAATTTATGTACTGTACCAAAACCGTTTTTATATGAATAGAGTACTCGAGTTGTTTACTAACAATATTTTTCAACTCTCTAACTCTCTAAAAATTGAAGGGAAAAAATGCTGTGACGTCACAGTCATGCAAAAACAAGACTTTAAAGGAAGTTAAAAAAAAAAAAAAAAAAAAAAAAAAAAAAAAAAAAAAAAAATTGACAATACATAACACAAGGTCCTCTATATATATATATATATATATATATATATATATATATATATACAAAAAAAAAAAAAATCATACAAAATGAAGCTTCGTAATATATGTTCCTCGACAGGAAAATTTTCTCCAGAAGCCATTATGTTAGAAAATTTGAATATTTCTTAGAAACTATTAAAGCTATTAATTTGAAACCATATCCTACCCCCTTCTATCTCCCCCAACTCCCATTTAGGGGTCTTCTGACGAGGAATAAAGAGCTCATTTTCCTCAAAAAAATTTCTTTAATGGAAATAAAATAATTAAAAAATTAAATTCAGAGGTACTTCTACAAATATTCACCTTGGTGAGGGTGCTCTCTCCTCCTCCTCTTCCTCCTGCTGGTCTGGCAGGCTCGACGAAGGTCCAGCCAGCCCCTTGATCTGCAGCGACTCCGCGGCGGCCAGCAGCGAGGACAACTGTTCGTGTTCGACGTTCACCTCTCCACGGTACATGAAGTCCACGAGGGCACGCAGCTCCCAGTAGCGCAGGTCGCGCGGCATCAGAATGATGGGGTGCTTGCAGGGGTTCTCACTGAGAAGACGCTCAAGGTAGGTAGAGCAAGAAGACAACACCACCTGGTGGCACAGTGGAGAGTTAGAAAGATTTGATTGTTTTATATCTGTTAGTGTTCTTTGAGAATATTTACTAGAATTGGTATTTTCAAATTTAGGAATGAAAAACTTCTAATAACATTTTATTTAGCTCGTGGAAACTGGAATTCAAAACATTTTCAGCATTTTTCTAACAAAACTTGAATTTTGCTGATTTATTAATTGAAAGTTTCATCAGAAATATGAAAAAAGAAGCTACCTCCACTTTCCTACTTTTGATTTTTCTTGCTATCACAGATCACCTCATAATTATTAAACTAGTTTAAGTTGTTTCAATCAACATTTATAGTTACGCCAACACAAGGAATTAAGAGATTCTTTCCGTCATAGTTAATAGTTTTAACTGTTATTCCAGACTTTGATACAATGTTTGTGTAGTCATACTTAGAATTATGAATGTTAAAGTAAACAAACTTATAAACGAAGTAGACAGAATGTTTCGATTTTAGATTGTGCTTGGAAATCCATCTTTTTGAATACTGTGGAAGCAATTCAACAAGCGTTAATTGAGGATTGTTTTTTTAAGAAGAGTTTTTCTTCCGATATGAAAAACACCTCACCGCTTCTAAAGGCTTGCTGAATCTCTCCCTTTTATCTGAAATGAAATGACCTGAGACTGACCTTGTGGCACTTGATGCTGCGCCCCTCACAAGCCAATGTGACATCCACAAACTTCTCTCGGTTCAGCAGGTTCGGGAACATGGTCTGCATGTTCGAGTGGAAAGAGTTCCAGCGCAGACACACTTGCTGCGGCTCAGGCTCCATGTCAACATCTTCGGGGGGAGGGGGAGGGGGCGGACGAACACGCAGACGCATGTGCGGCTGTTGTGGCTGCTGCTGCTGGGGAGGAAAGATTGAGTTAGTCCACTATCACAACTCTAGATTGATGAATTTTTGTATTACAGACTCAAAGGGGTAGGTTCAAGAAATTATTTAAGCCAAGCTTGTGCATGGAAGGGATTAGAGAGTAACAATGGGTAGCCACCTCCTTCCCTTTCTAATCAACTTATTTTTGTCCCTTACAGTCAGAACGTGGAAAAACGGATTGCAGATTCAGCAATCTTTGCCTGGCTTAAATAATTTTTTTGCACCTACCCTTTTAAATAGAGGATACCAAATTATGTTACCCTAATTCTCAAATTTTTAGAGCTCTGGAAATATTTTTAAAAAAATTACTGAAATTACACAGATAGGAGTCTTTTCTCAATAAAAGAATGGGACCTAAAAGGGGCGTGGGTTCAACCCGGATCTCTGCAAAACATTTTAGCATTTTTGAGCAAAAATCAATATATTTGGTTGTGATCCATCAGGGTAAAATTTCTTGTTCATTAGCTTCCGCTTCAACAGTAGCAAATACTCTTTACAAAATCATCATCAGATCACAAACTTTACCACCATGGGAAATAATGAACAGAAAGGTTCTTTGTCTACTAATGACTGGGGATGTTACAAACACGACTAAAACACGTTTTATGTGACAGTGAACTTGAGAATGGACAACCTGCATGGACAATTTTAATGTTGAAATGAATAGAGAGTGCAAAATTATGCTACTCAGATTGTTTTCAGATTTTTTAGAACCAACAATTTATTGCGAGCACAGAAAGAGGTGCCACTTCTTCATAAAAGGATAGTGACTAAAAGGGATGAGGGTTCAAATCTGACCTCGACAAAACATTGCATATCTTCATGGCTTCTAAAAAATTCAGAGTAGCATAATTTGATGTCTTCTATTCATTTCTGCAATAAAAAATTCCATGCAGTTTGTTCACAGCAGCTTGATTCTCACCTGTGCTGGACGTGGCTGGATTGGCTTTGGCAGCAGTCTGGGTGCTTGCTGCTGCTCCACGTACGGGTTCATCACCATGGGGGGTGGTGTGCCCGGGTCATTCTTCACGAAGCCAGACGTGGAGGGGCGTGGGCCGTTATCTGCCTTGCGAGAGGGGCCCGGCGAGGGGGCCTGGGCGGGCCATGCCGTCTCGTTGGCACCCACCGCATCTTTGGGAGCTGCAACAAGAGGAAGAGGGAACGTTAGTTTTGTGTCAACGTATGGTCAGTCCCAGAGAGGAAACGGAACATGAGAGAAAGGTAAAGAAACAAATTAGTCAAAATGGCTGGAGAGACCAATAACGGGTGACTGCGTAATTCAATCAAAATTCAACAGGTGCGATAGAATCTACTCATTTGCAGCATACTTTAGTATTTAAGAACAGCGCTTCAAATTTGCTGGATTATCCAAGTTCGATCACTGTAAGTGTAAATATCAGTTTAAATGTACAATATATAATGTTTTCAATGGACACTTTATTGAACTTTTTATCTTATGACGATAATGTTTATGCTCCTAACTGGTATATAGGTTTGTTTTAGTGTAAAATTTGTGTCATTTAAAGCTTTCTATCTGTCGTAATGGTTCCTTTACAGCATATAGGCACCTAACAACAACAATGTTATCAATAATCTTATAAACTTACAGCAACATCTATCTGTTGTTTCTCATATTTCTAATGTAATGTAACTACAATGGAATATAGCAATAGTAAAAACAAAATAGCAACAATAAAATTCAAAATGTATTTTCGATCATTGCATTTAGTTTAGCATATTATCATTTTTAAAAATAAAATGCAATACAAATAAGTAAAATGGATTTTAAAATAACAATAAAAAATTTCTAAATTCTTCCAGAAACAGAATTCACTATTTAATTTATACAATTAAATATGCATATAACCTTCAAACGAACTTTACAGTTTTTACAGGGGTATTTCATCATTCTTATACATAATCAATATCACATAATTGGTATTTATCATTAAATTCAATCACTTTATCATTAATTTACAAGATAACGAGCTAAATAATAAAATTAGATATTACGTACGTGGTTCCATATGATTGATATGATATTGCGGAGGCGGTGGTACGCTCTGATATGGTAAAGGTGGAACATAATCTAACGTCGTATTATGTTCAGGATTTCTAATATGAGTAGCTAAATGACTTCTAATATTTGATGTATTATGATACGACATTTGCCTCTGACATACGTTACAAATAACTACATTTTCTGAAACTAATGTACAATATTTCCAAACTTTTGAATGTCTTCTTTGAGAACTCATTATTAATTTGAATATTCCGCGGTATTAAATATAACGTAATAATTTTTTTACACTTGAAAACACGGTAAAAGATGCGAATGATAACTTTTTCACTATTGAGAAAAAAAGAAGCCACACTGTGAAAACAAAATGGCGGCTGTAACGGGTGAATAATATGAAAATTTATGGCATAAATTTTACCTTGTTTCAAAGTAGTTTTAGAAGGTTTTATTCCTTCTACCGATGTTTGTTTCACCACAATTTCTTCTGGAAGACATTGATGAAATCTCAAAGTACTTGTACCTTGAGACGAACCTTTAAATGTATATACTTTATAACACTGATTACATGCGACTAATCCTTCGCAATGTATTCCTGTTGAAACAAAACGAACTGGACCGAATCGATTCCAAACATCACTTTTAGTACTTTTATTATGTCTCCATGGACCACGATTTATTTCAAGAAACGGTATAAATTCTGCTACTCCCTCTACTAATAGATTTCTAACATGCTGTTTACTTGCTAGGTCCATGATAAATACTAAACTACGCAGCAGTTTAGACGAGGGGAGTATAGCGGGAAAAAAAAAAAGCAGATAAAATTGTTTCCCCTCTCTTCAAGGCTGAAACCGGCTAAACGAAACCGGATGCACTTGAATCCGGTTTAAAAAATCAATACTTGAACCGTTGCCATAGCAACAGAACTGCTAAAATAAAATACGTAATAGAAATTTTAACGTGTCGCTCAATGCTTACGAATTTTACCGGTAAATTTTTACATTTCGAAGATTAAAATCATTACAAATAATATTGCCATTCTTTTCAATATTAAATTACACTTGATAAACGGTAAATGGAAAAAAAAAAAATAGAAAATAATTTTACCGGTAACTTACCGGTAAAAATAAATTTGTGAATTTTTAAAACCCTTGGCCGTTAATCATAAATGATATCAAAATAATATTGTGCTGCTTCCAATGATTTTTATTAAGACCATTTATTTAATATTATTTATTTATTCAGATTGCTGTATGCATACGCCCACTTGCGAAAGACACCAACGCAGACCGGCAAAAAATCATTCTCGCTTCATCATGGACCGGCGAGCAGCGTTGCAAAATTTAAAATTCACTCCCACTTTCCTGCATGCACATAAAAATTCAGTCTAAAATACCATAATTATGCTGTCAAATATATACAGTGAAGCTTAATAAATATTATCAAGAAAACAGCTTTACGGATGAATACAAAATACAACATGAAATTTTAATGTGATATTTCATTTTTCGACCTTTTATTACCGGTAAACTAATGCAAAAAGAAACAGAATGAAGGCGTAAAGTTTGTCGACAATAAATGCGACATCACTGTATGCATACTTACGCTGATGATTATGAGATCCCGTCAAACCCATCAAACAATTTCCGACTGTCAATGCACGTCCCTTGCATAGAGATCTCCGCTTACATCTCCAGTATATCTTATTATTTTCACGAGAGTAGCGATCTTTATGATAAACATATCCATTATCGTCAACCAATCGACAAATACCGCGTGAATTTTGTACGAAATTGGTACACCCTGGAGTGAGAAAGTCGTATGTCGACGCCGGAGCCGACATTTTGTGTTTCATCGACAACGACGCCCTCGGCGTGGTGACGTGGCACTCTCTGATTGGCTGGAGGAACATTCGGCCACAAAACTATTGACCCACTAGCCGCGGAGGCCCGCAGAGCGATGCAGTGAATATGCACAGGTCTTCGTGCTGTTTTTAAAAATTTGGAAGACGAAAGAGAGAAAAAAATATCGTGTTATTTTATCATAATTACTCCAAAATTACAACATAATGTCGAAATCTTAAAATATTATAACAAAAACATTGATTTTATAGAAAAAAATATTATTTATCATTTCTCACTTTTGGTACCGGTGCAATCGAAATACCGGAAAAAAATTTAATGTATATTTACATCTTTCCCATGGATAATTTTCCTCCATGATCTTTCCAATATTGCAGATTGAGTTTACGGCACAACAATTTTTTAAACTGGCAATGTGCTTGGAAAATCACAAATCACAGTCAGTATCATTATTACTGGTAAATAATCTAAACGCAGTAGGTTTTAATCTTGGCCCATTTAAATCATTATTATTAGTATTATTATGATAGTCAGCAGCATTATTTAAAATGGAGCGAACAAATTCTGTGCTTCTCAGCAATGTAAACAAACGGTTACTAGTAATGGCACTATAATATCGCTGCGGCGTCTATCCGTTGCTGATGTTGCGTTTCACTGGGTCGGGAAAACTGATAGCGAACATCTTTTCCGAATTTGTTTTGTCGGCCTCGAAGCCTGCATGTTAAAATTCTACAAACAGGCATGTCGAACTTGGCACGTTTATAAAAAAAAAATAAAATAAACACCGTGTATCATGATTAACAATGTTACCGGTAAATCTACTTGTAATATTTTACCGGTAAAAAAAGGAACCAAATTCAAAATATACTGACATAGTAAAACTGAAATTTTAGATACCTGTACAACACTTAACAGGTATTGTGCGAAAGAACTCACCGGTAAATAAATTTAAAGACGGTACAGCAGTACGTTTCAATCTTGGTCTATTTATATTATCAAGAAATGCAAGTTTGTCTTTCGTAATATATTTATCTTGATAGTCAGCAACATTAAAATGGCGCGAACAAATTCTGTGGTGAACATTGTACACAAACGGTTCACTATATGTAATGGCACTAGCTACGGCGTCTATCCATGCTTGATGATGTAATGGTCGTTTTTCTGGGTCGGGAAAATTGTGATGGTAAACAACTATTCCGAATTTGTTATGTCCGTCTCGTAATTTGCACGTAAAAATGCTACACGCCGGCATGGCGAACTTTCCACAACAAAATAACTTTAAATAAGGGCTGTATTCGGTGTGTTGCGATCAGAGATCAGAGGTTTAGAGTTAGAGATCGGTAGAATTCGTGAGCATTCGGAAACGATGAAAATTACACCAGCAGCATAGAGCTGCAAAAATTAATTAATAAATAATTATTCTCAGTCTGTAACTGACCAACCCTCAAAACAAGCCTTACCGGTAACATTTAAAGTATGCATAATGTAACATTTTGCTTTTACCGGTAAAAACCTTATTATCAACGCCCACACAGCTGTTGTTCGTTTCAAAAAACAATGTATGACGTAAATAAAAATATACTAACCAAATTTATTTACCGGTAACATGTATGACGTAAATAAAAATATACTAACCAAATTTATTTACCGGTAGCATGTATGACGTAAATAAAAATATTCTAACCAAATTTATTTACCGGTATAAGTCGTGGATTCTATAACATTGGTAAATAAATATAAAAAAAAGGAACAAATTTCAATAAAACTGAGACCCTAGCAGCAAATGTGGCAACTAAAACTACCCATGCACCTTGAACACCTGTGTATGAAATATTATTTAAAATCAGTACATTTTACGATTTTATTTTACACAAGAAAAAATTGAATTTCTATATTCTTACGTTTCTTCTTTTTGCAGGTCTCGTATCTAAGTTTGATAGTTTCTTTCGTGTCTGCTGCAATGTGATCACATTTCATGTAATGCTTGAAAAGTGCAGTAGCATTTTTACGATAAGGTGAATTACAAAACATACACAAAACCTTCGAAGGATTTATGTTATCCCCAGTACAATAGTCCCAAACTGCACATTTCGGTTTAACCATGATTAATCACGTTTAAAAATCAAGACAGAACTAGCACAACGCTTCCGTATCCATATTGTTGTGCGAAGTTACTAAAGAGGGTTGACGAAAAGAGAATTTCTACTCTTCACGCTGCTGTGAAAAAACTAGATACGTAAGCTCGAAAAATGAGAAACGAATATTTGATGCTGGGAACATTCGCGCGAAGATAAATTTAGCGGCAAAGTATCAAGTATTAACTCATTTCACTGATTTTTTTATTATTATTATTTAGCGAACATACACATCTCTGTCACTATTTAGAACGTTTTTTACCAGAGATCTTACAATGTAAGCTCTTTGGTTTTACTGACGTACCATTTATGCATAATTATGCTACGAGTAGCCTAAAAATAACCAAACAAATACCTCCGGTAAATACTTTTATCTTCTGCTTAATCAACATTATTACCGGTAAAATAAAATATTAAGATTTAATAAAAAAATTATATTTAATGAAATTAACACAAATAAAGCGTTAATTAGGAGAAATTATAATATTGAACTAGACCAACAAGGTGGCCCAAAGTTGATGTTAAATTATTTTAATTTTACCGGTAAAATAAACAAAATATTAATAAAAGTATGTATATAATATTTTTTTTACACGATGAATAATTTAGAAATAAGACACCATTTTCATAATAAATGCCGCAACATTTCTATATATTACAACTTTAATTTTTACCGGTAAAATAAGATAAATACATAAAATACACTCACTTGAATAATAATATTTCTGGAAACATGATGCCGGTAACTGCAGATGTGAAATTGCATCAATATGAAATTTAAATAAATGTTTCCATAAATTTGTTGTTCCACATCGAGCACGAGTTCTTCCACGACTCAAAACTCTTTCACATAATTTACATTTAACAAGAGCAGAATTTTCTTTGCTTTCATAATCAAAAAAATTCCACACAGTACTTTTTTGAGGAGGCATCTTTTACACACAACGATTTCAAAACGTTAAACGTACGATTCTAAAACCAGTTTGGTATACGGTACATAAATATCGTGTGGAATGTTCCATTTTTAGTAAGAGGGGTGCGTGTAGCTTGAAACGGTTTGAAACACAACGCGATTCGATAAGATATCGTAAACAATTTCTAGCCTCGCTATACAGGTACCGCAAAAATAGCGTGACGATTTTACGGTCGATATATTAAAATGCTAAATATCGCAACACTGCATGCAACTATACTTTGGTTTAGTTGCGATTTTAGTGACGTAATGTTAAAATATTACGATACCGATATCCAGCTACAGGTTACCGGCATGTCAGTATTTTTATTTTTTTTTTTTTTTTACAAAAGAATAAATAGGTTTCGAAGTGATAGTTAAATAAGCAAAAATAAATATACATATAATACAAATGAGTGTAATATTATATCACCCAATTGAGGTTCAAGGTTAGCCCAGGGCTAACTTTGTTGATTTTGATTATTGCAATAATGTTATGTATGTATGTATATTTACATACATAACATGACGCCATATCCCTTTACGGGGTAAGTCAGAAGCATTATTACATCGGCCGTATACAAATTGCCCTCCAATTAAAGCACTCGATTCTTGCATACTCCACTTGCTTCAGAAATACTCATAACAGTCATAACACTCTTTTTGCCTTCTGCACTCTTTATTTCTATATATACTAATTATGAATATTATTATTAAAAATTATTACACAAATACTGCAGACATAAAATTTGCACAAAATACCGGCTGAATTCCTACGCCCACTTAATCGAAAGACACAAGGCATGATGGCATAGATTTTAGACTTCGAAAATTTTGTACCATGCATATTATTTCGAACATGAGTATTTTTATGATGACCTATACTGAACATAACCGGCTGTCTAACTAACCATTGGTTAGTGACGTCCGAATGGACAACCTGTATGAACAATTTTTCTTTGCAGAAATGAATAGAATAGAAGGTACAAAATTATGCTACCCTGAATTTTTCCTGATTTTTTTTTACACCCAGAACCATTTTTAAATAATTATTGAAAGTGCGGCCACGCCCCCTGGAGGCGGCAATAGGCGTCTAGCCCCCATCCTTTTTATTAAGGATTCAGGGGTGCCAACTTAACTTACAGAACTTTCAATAAATATTTTAAAATAGTACTGGGTCTCAAAAAAATCGGAAAAATTCAGAGTAGCATAATTTGGTACCCAAAGTTGTTCATTCATAAAACTTTGTGTATCAGCTACACTGCTGAGACCAGCAGACACAATACTCATTTTACAGATCAATAGATTAAAAGCGTTACCGGCAACATTCATAGCAACGTTTTGCTTTTACCGGTAAAAACATATAATAAATATTAACGCCCATACAGCAGTTGCTCTAAATAATTTTTTTACGACAGAAATAAAAATATACTAACCAAATTTATTTACCTGTAAAAAGTCACCATGGATTCTATGACATTGGTAAATAAATATAAAGAAGGAAAAAATTTCAATAGAGCTGAACAACTAGCAGCAAATATGGCAACCATGCACCTCTATAAAAACAGCTGTGTATGCATTATTTTTCAACACGAGACGAAATTAAATTGTTATATTCTTACTTTTTTTGTCTCTTTTTTTCTGCTTACGGGTCTCGTAACGAAGCCTGATGGTTTCTTTCGTATCTGCTGTAATTTGATCACAGTTCATGTAATGTTTGAAAAGCCCAGTAGCATTTTTACGATAAGGTGAACTACAAAAAATACACAAAACCTTCGAAGGATTTATAGGATCCCCAGTACAGTAGTCCCAAACTGCACTTTTCGGTTTAACCATGATTAATCACGTTAGATTTGGCACATGATAAAAAATACTTCTTGATCTAGCACAACGCTTCCGTATCCATATTGTTGTGCGAAGTTACTAAAGAGGGTTGACGAAAAGAGAATTTCTACACCACACGTTGCTGTGAAAAAACTAGATACGTAAGCTCGAAAAATGAGAAACGAATATTCGATGTTGGGAATATTCGCGCTAAGATAAAGTTAGCGGCAAAATATTCACTGCATTAATAATTTAGCGAACATACACATCTCTGAACATCTAGAACATTTTTTTTAACATACCATGAGCCTAAATAAATACTGCCGGTAAATAATTTTATTTTCTTCATTAGCATTATTACCGGTAAATTAAAACTTATAAAAAAAAACGGGTGATTAACTAAATCTAAATTAACATCAATAAAGTATTGATTAGGATAAGTTAAAATCAATATATTGAAATGGACCAACAAGGTGGCCTAAAGTTCATGTTGTATGATCTGAATTTTACCGGTAAAATAAACATTAAGGCCGGTCAGCTGTTCGACGTAGGTCCTTTTGATTAACATGTAAACCTTAAATCCACAAAAATTCTGAAAATTTTTTGAGAGACAGATATTAGTGCCTAAAAGCTATAGAAAAAATTTCAAAACAATTTAACGATCCGATTTTTTTAAATCAAGTTTTTAGTTTGTCCCTCCATGCGAAAACCCTATGCTGAAAATTAAAATAATAAAAATCGGCTCGTTAAATTTTTTTGAAATTTTTTCTAGTTTTAGGCACTAATATCTGCCTCTCAAAAAATTTTCAGAATTTTTGTGAATTTGCCAAGGTTTACATGTTAATCAAAGGGACCTACGTCAAACAGCTGACAGGCGTTATCTTTACCTTAATATAATATTATTAAAAAATATATAACATTTTACACGACGAATAAATTAGAAATATGACACCGTTTACATAATAAATGCAGGAACATTTGTATATTAAATCTCAACATATTACTGCAACTTTAATTTGATATCAAATTTCAATAATAAAATAAATGTGGACTAAAATTTGTTAATACTCCGTAATATGTCTGCAAACTCTGCATGTTTTTTAACACTCTGTCAGTGTAAATCCTAAACTAAATTTTTTAAGGTACTTATAGGGTTTACGGAACCGAACCGACCTAGTACAAACACTACAAAACACCAAGTCACAAGAGCATACTACAATCATAATTATAATCACCTTGTCTAACTGAAACTCCACGTCGTTTCTTGAAGCCCTGAATCCAACCGTTACTATAACTAAAGTCTGTGATGCCCAGCTGATCTCCCAACAACTTGGCCTGGGTTCTAATATCTTCTTCCGTCACCACATTATACGGAAACTTAACTCGGATCATATTCAGCCACTCCTGTAGTGCGTTCTCCAGAGATTCGTGTCTGCCACACTTGGACCTGAACCTGAACATTAAAGACGTCACAAACGAGCACCAATGACCAATGACCAATAATAGCACCAATGCTATTATTTATTTTTTTTTCCCTATTCCCTACAATGTAATTTATCCCAAATAAACAAATATTATTATTATTATTATTATTATAATGACGTCCCAAAATTTCCTCCCTCCGGAGGACGTTCTCCAGAGACTCATGTCTGTCACACTTAAACCTAAACCTGGACATTAATGACGTCACAAACGAGCACCGATGACGTCACAAACCCCCCCTCCCTGCAGGACGTTCTACAGAGATTCATATCTGCCGTATTTGGACCTGAACCTGGACATTAATGACGTCACGCGGTCACAAAATGACTCCTCCCACCTCCCAAAAAAAAAAATATATAACCGGTATGAACTACACCAGATACAATGATGAGAAAATTGACACCCACCGAACAGACCTGCAGCTTGAGAGAAAAAAAAGAACCCTGCCTTCCTTGTAAACATCATATCTCAAGACAGCCCTAACAACTGTCTGAATTTTTCTACAAAGAGATGAATATTTAGTTATTTACTAATGAGAGATGTAAGAAATAACATGGACCCCCACACCTTCATAGACTGCATGACGTCATCAGAGCAGGGGTGACGTTCGTAATGTCCCGAGGTGTACTTTGCATTCAAATATAAATATCAGATCCAGCCATACTTTAACATGGTCGGATCGGACATTTATATTTCAATGGAGTCTGATTTGATATGAACCTATGACTCTTCTGCAATGGCATTGCCAGGGTCATGGCCTCCTGGAATACGGTATTCCAGGGGGCCGTGCCAGGGTAAACCCCCTAAAGAATATTGCAGGTCAGTGATGTTAGTCCTCGCAAATTCGCGGCGAATATGCGCGCATATTCGCGGGCAATCTGCGGCCGCATATGCGCGAATATTGAAATTTGACTTCCCCGCCACAAAAATAGCAATTTTAGACTGGTTAAAGCTACAGTAAATGCTACAGAGAGTCTTTTCTTATTTTTCTTGGTATAATCCCTTGCTTAATTAGTGTTTGGATTAAATTAGAGTTAATTAATCATGGAATTAAAGCAATCGGCCTTTCAGGCTGCCGAGGTGCTCACGTGATTTTAATTGCGCGCGGCCGCCATCTTGAAAGTATCTTTCACGCATATTCGCGGACCAATCTTCGCGCGAATTTCACATCACTGTTGCAGGTATAGAGAAAAATATTTGGTCTGTGAGATGCACCTGTTCTCGAACCCCATACTTGTTGCACCCCTCTCCACAAATTACGACAATGCTTTTCTTATACAAACTGAATTCCAGTCATCAAACAGGTGTGACTTTGAAGACACAAATAAAAAAAATCTCAATTAAACTGAGAAATAAAAAAATAAATAAATATTGACAAAATTCGAAAGAAAATAACAATGTTCATGGTAAAAAAAAATTGCACGATAAAAATAAAACACTCGTTTTTAACCACCTCATAACATTGGGATGCATTTCTACACACTGAATCCATTTCTCTTTTTCAGACACAATATTACAAATTGCTCTACGGCTAATAGGCTTTCCCCATTTAATACTAAAATAATCTGCAATATCTTTTTGAGATATTTCTTGATTTTGTATTGAGTAAATGCAAATGTCACATTTTTCACGTGCTGAAATTGGCGTACGCCTGAACACTTTGAAAGACATCGTCACAAATCAAGAAACTAAAAAAATCAATCGCGTGGCATTATAGCGAGGTCTCACAGGGAGAGGACGCTGGGTTAGTTATTTTTGTCATGTCGCCTACGTAGGTGGCAGCACGGTCTAGCAAGGCACTGTAGCCCAGGTATAAAATGTACAGAGCTCAACAAGAATAATGCATTACCTGTTTTCGCATTTCATTATTTTGTAAAGAGATATTTTGACGATTCGCATCATAGTACATATTTTTTTTAGCTATTTGTTACTAAAAAAAAAAAATATAAGCTAAAATTCATATAGGTTTGCACAATAAGCAAACAGACATATAATATTAAATATAAAGGTCATAGGTCATAAGGTTATCAAATAATTTTTCTATTTTTCTATGAATTGCAGTACTTTGTTTTCGATTAAAACAGTTACTTTTAAAGAGACAAATTATATAATATAATATACTGTAAATATGACATTACAAAATTTATAATTTTAAAATTAAGATTAATCCAATTTAAATCGAGTCTTCTCATTACAATTCCACCTATCAGTAAAATTAGGACTGATTTCCACCCTAAATCAACAATATTTTAACAAAAAACTTCAAATTTTTCTTACCATCGGGCGGTGGGAAATTTGCTTCTAAACACGCTTGTTTTATGGAGGCATTATAAACATATCGAGTCAATGCCTCCTCACTCATATTCTGATGAACATGATCTCCTGTTACACTCAATATCTCAGAGACTGCAGTGTTTGTCTTTAACTTCACATTACACTGTTTGACTGTACATCGCCATACCACATCACCTTTAATCTCATTCTTACGTACTTCCCTGTACTTCTGAGACTTGTATATTATTAATGGTTTCCCTTTAGTTGAAGTAGTTTTAGCGAAATCCATTATTATGATGTAATTGTATTAATATTATCAAATTTAACGAGAGAAAATGTAAAAAGTACGACAAATTTTCCCTGGATATTGTTTATGTCAGCTGGTGAAGAGGAGGTGGCGTAACTGGCGTTACGGTGCTCGACCATACAAACACGTACGCCAGTTAAAATATTGATTTACGCTAGGACGAGATTGAAAAATATATGATCTACTGAATTATGGATTGCTTCCATTTTAATTCCATGTAATTCTTTATATAATAATAAAATAAAGTAAAAGGAATCAGAGTTAAATTGTATCTCTACTCACCACCACTAGCCTCTTGGATTCAACGCGCCTACAATAAGGGAAATAAAAGATATTCTTTTTCTTTTAAAAAAATTGACCAGAACCTAGAGGCTTCTAATTTTTGTCTTGAAAACGGCGTATGCTGTGTAAATGTATAAAATATTTCTTCCATAAGAATATAATAATACTATAATAATAATAATAATTTTATTTCGAAGGCAAAGGTTGTACAAGACAACATACATCACGTCAAAATCTCAAGCAACACACTAAAAAATAACAATAAATTGACACTATCACAACATAATACTAACAGACAGTATATAAGTATATACAGTGTACTTATTTAAGCATTAATAACCTAAGTCAAGCAACGCCGAGCTTCGTTAGTATTTGGATGGCTATACGCCTGTAAAAAAAAATGTTTCCAACCCAGGAGGAAATCGTTGCACTTTTTCAGTATTTTGTACCCCTCGCTTTGGACCATTGCAGTTCCGGTTCATTGAAAAAAAAAAAAGCTGTAGCGTCCATCCTGGCTGAGGTTTCCACGTTTCCCTCAGTCACAGGCAAATGAAGGGAGCCGGGATGGTTTGCAAGGCCGTGGCCAACTCTGTTCCGGAAGAGCCCAAGAAACTCTCAAGTTAGGGTTTCGGAAAGTTTGGGGTTTGAAACTTAGTGAGTATTTCGAGGAAAAAAATCATAATAATAATTAAATACAATAGGAAATACTATAAAAATTTTCTATGTGTTGTTTTGGCTTGCAATGTTGTATTAAACCTGGCATACTCTGCCAGTCTATATAAATCATATACAATAATTACACATGACAGTGTTTTCAGAGTCGTTCAATGAAATACCATTATGGCTAAACCAAAACATTATTTTTTTTAAATAAATTCTTTATTATTATCGCTTGAAACTTTCCACTAAACCGCTTCGCAGGTTCAAGAAATATTATACTTTTGAATGTATTTTCATAATATATTGTTCCAAAATACGCCTATTTAATTTAAAAGTTCATTTTATTTTTTTTTATCATTTATCTTTACTAAAAATTTAATCACAAGCTTTATCAAGTTTACTAAATCTTAAGGTAGAGATAATACAGATCAGCTGGCCCAATGCTAAAAAAATCCCATTCATAAAAATTATAAAAAAAATTTAAAGTGTTCTCCTCTACATCCCCTATCAGTAGGTAAAATATCAGGTATACAAAAACGAGCTAGTTTTCGAGTTATTAATTTTTAAAGTTGACCAATTTAACATGGAAGTTCCATTTCTCCATGTTAAATTAGTCAACTTTAAAAAAAGGTAGAGATAACAAGGATCAGCTGATCCAATGCTAAAAAATCCCATTCATAAAAATTCTGAAAAAAATTTAAAATGTTCTCCCCTACATCCCCTATCAGTAGGTAAAACATCAGGTATACAAAAACGAGCTAGTTTTCGAGTTATTAATTTTTAAAGTTGATTTAACATGGAGAAATGAAAAAAAATAAACAGCACATCAGCCTTTGCTAACTTGTTGCACTTTATCCAACATGTGTGTTTACATACGGCTAGTGTATAATAATTTCAGGACTTATGAACAGAACTTATGGTTTATCAATTAAAATATTAGAGGATCATTAAATAAGAAGGGAGGGAGGATTATCTCACAATAATGTTATAACTTTGGGTCCTACGATTGGGTGGGTTTGTAACATCTAGTTTTTATTATCTAAAAACAAGAAGAAATAGTTTTACTGCCCCCCTTCTTCATGCCATTTCCAGTTCATGTTCGTTCGACCATACTCAAGCGATAAAAAATCAAATAAAATATTATAAAATGAAAATCCAAGCTTTAAATTTAAATATGAAAAAGAAAAGTACAGAACTGTATCTAAAACAATGTTATTTTATATAATTTGTAAAATACAGTAATCGAAATTTAAAATAATAATTAATGTTAATCATAAATTTAATTAGCAATATCATGTTGTTAATAATGGACAACATACTGTACATGAAAATTTTTTATTGCAGAAGTAAATTAACCAAAAAGAGTGTACGAACCGTCATTAGTAGAATTCTCTGTGGAAAAATACTGCTGCGTTATCTGTGTCGCCTGTGGATTTATGAGAGTAAATTTTCGCAAGTGTGACGTACATTTTAAATGATATGCAATTTGATCAACTCTTCTCCATTTAAGAAAACGATTGCAGCATGTACAGACAAGAGAGTTGTATTTTGTATCGTACGACACTGAAAGTGATTTATAAATATTTGCTATTGACCTAGCTCTCGATTTTTCTTTTTCAGTTACAGCCTTATGACAGGTACCAATAATTGGCATAGTATTATATAATTTGTTACTATTAGTGAGCAACTTCCTGTTTTTACTTGATTTCTTATTTTTTGAAGGAATATATTTTGGTCTATTCTCATATTGTCCAGGATAATATTTATTCATATAAAGTTTCAAAACAACAGGGTTTACATGGTGAATTTGACGTGAAATTCTAGCAATATTGGTACCGGTAGCTAAAATTCTACGCACAGCTTCTTCATATTGGGAATTTATGTAGGGATCGTTTTTCGCTAGCTCCAGTCTTGCTGCATAATTCATAAGATATGACATGACAACGTCTGTTAAATCTTGTAACTTTTAAATACCACAGTAGACTTTTGATACAAAACGACAAATAACAATGTTCAACACACTTTCACACGATATTTTAACACTAATTAACTTTAATGTAGAATATGGCACTTTTTAGTGTAAAAAGAGAGAAAAGAAGCGACGCCACACGTTTGTGATGATTCCACTTGCTGCTACCAGCTGATGTGTTTGCAGTGTTGCCAGTGTTTGTAACGCGACTAACGCGGGAATGTCGACCATACACATGCGAACTTCAGTGAGAAATGTGAAAATAAATTATATACATACATATTCATACAGTGGACAACCTGCAAGAATAAAGTAAAAAAAAAAACTGAAAAAATTCAGAGAAACACAATTTGGTAACCTCTAATCATTTCTGCAATAAAAAATTTACATGCAGATTAATTGTCCATTTGTAAAATAGTTCAAATATTAAAACAATAAACATAATATTTATAAAAAAAATGTTTATATTCCTTCATTCTATAAAAAATATATAAAATGTGAAATACAGCCTTGCAATAAAAAAAAAGAGAGAACACAAAAACGTTTAGCTTCACAGAATTCATACATATATAATATTTTTTAACAATTTCACGTACAGTACCTAATAATCTATTTTATAGGCCTGGATCCTCCCTCTTTCATCGTATACAAAAACATAATCTATAAGTATAGAAATACACAGGGGCGGATCCAGCTTTCGATGTATTTTGGGACCTTGGGGGGGTATCGCCCCCCCCCCCTAGGATCCGCGCCTGTAAATACACTGGCTTCAATGCATTTATTTTTATATTATAATTTTTCAACAAAAAAAAAAAAATAATAAAATTAACGAATTACGGTACCGGTCATATTAGGCGACAGAATTAAAATTTCCCGGCTCTTCGTGAACACGACTTGGCACAGGGCAGACTGTCCTTCTTGGCATATAAAGTAATCCATCCTATCATTTGCTTGGTTGTGACTGAGGAAACCATGGAAACCGCTGTCAATATGGTCAGTATTTTATAAAAGAATAAGTGGGGCCCACACCATGTTGAAAAGTTTGGTGGTGTCTGGGATAATACTTAAATATACCTTATTATATTTATATTATACTAAATTATATTTGTTCTCATTTTTTTTTTTAATAAATGTAAAATTTTCTTTTATTTTGTACTCACTCTTACACACTTTAACAACTTGTTTTTGTTTTATTTTTATGTTTGACTTTTCACATTAATGCTGTAAATGCATTAATGTAAATGCTGTAGTGGATAATAAAAAATAAATAAATAATAAAGAACACCAGTCAAAATTTAGTACCGGTATCATACGAACCTTCTTCATTTTCCTCAGAACTTTCTGTCGAAGAAGAAACCGGCTGTGTTATTTTTGGTGGCCTCTGTGAAGATGACATTTTTGTAAAATATCGATTGTGTTTGGCACTCATTAAATGTTTCGTCATGTCCTTATCAACTCTCTTCCAATTAAGAAAACGATTGCAACATTTGCAAACAACAGATTTGTATTTTTTAACATATAAAACTCCATCACTACTAAATTGTTTTGCAATTTTCCTAGCATTCAATTTCTCTCTTCCAGTAATAGCTTCAAAACAAATTCCATCTGGCATTTTATGCTGCACAAGTTTCAATTCGTCATTAGATCGTACGTGAATAGAATTTTCGTTTTCCGGTGGTGGAATATATTTTGGTCTATTTTCATATTGTCCAGGATAATATTTATCCATAAAAAGTTTCAAAACACTCGGTTTTATCCTCTTTGCATGACGAGAAACTTTAGATATATTAGTACCGGTAACCAAGATTTTATGAACTGCCGCTTCGTATTTAGATTTTAGGTCTGGATCCTGTATCATTTGGATCATTTGTTTCACGCTTGTTTTCAACGTCGCCATATTACTCTACGTAAGCTTAAACTATTAAAAATTATAAAGATATTCAGCTAGACACAAATCTTAAGAGGGCGCTTTCGTTGAGTTTTGAAGTTCAACAAATACTTTTTTTCCAGACAGCTTTTTGAGGGAACTGTTAGAACGAGCAAGTTAAAAATTTCACCTAGTAGAAAAAAAAATGTTGCTCCAGTTCCTAAAATGTTTAATGATCTATTACCAATTGAATCAATATGGTTTATCGGCACTCCAAGTTGACGAATAAGGGACTTTTGGCTATTTTTTAAAAAATAAACTAAAAATCGTATAAGGAAACATATCATTTTAGTAAGTAGAAAAGTTTGATGCCTTTTCTATAAAAATTATAAGAAGATTTAAAACTGATTAATTCTACCAAATAAATGGGCTGGAATATGCAAAATTGTCATATTTTCATGCAAGAAATTTCTTGGATTTGCTGCGACTTGAGTTTGTCGGCGAGGACAAACGGAGGAGGCGGAGTCGACTCAAGTCTCCCGCACTCGCCCTCCAGCCGTGATTTATTGCTCAACAGCCACCCTTGAGCAGCAGGAAAAAAAAAAGCAGATTTCCTTTTCGTCAAACTACACGTATATAAGATCTTGAGAAACAGATTGTTTATTTACTGATTTCTTTACAGGCGATAATAATTATATAAGTAGTTGACGATTATAGAGATTTGTCATAAATAACCCATGTATTATAAACTTTAATTATTTGAGTAATATAATATTATTATAATAAGATGAAATAAAATCTGAATGATAAATAATATTAGATTACGGTACATTAAATTTAATATCATGAATCATAATATAATATTATATATATGTATAATATATATATATATATATATATATATATATATATATATATATATATATATATATATATATATATATATATATATATATTATATCATATTATAAGTAAAATCAAAAAAATTATTTTTTTGTATAGTGGGTGCAAAACATCGCCTCCTTGTGTGGTATCGCTAACTGTAAAACACCATACTGTTTAAAAAAAAAAAAAACTTGCGGGACTGTATTAATGAAATGTTATTTTTTACAGCATGAGCATATATTTTATAAATTCTAATGGCAAAAAGTTACTTTTTTTCAAAAATAATAATCAATCGGTTTAACTCTAATGGCGGGGTGCAGGAAAAAAAGAGAATGAAACGAGCGATATATAAAATTTCATTATACATAGTATAATACTAATTTTTTTTATCCATTGTTGATTTTAGTTGAAATAGTCTGTACGTAATGTAAATATATTATCAGAGTGTACAGTTAATCATGCGACATTTATTAATCTTATATTATAATTATATTATAGTCTCTCAATTTACAGAGAATATTCAAAAAATTAAACACTTGCATGTCCTTCAAAGTGGCATTTTTTTTATCGTAACATATATCATTGCGTTTATGTGTGTTTCTCAAGCCTTTAAAAATCATTTTGGTCCATTGATAAAAAAAAAAGAAGAGGTATTCGTCCTGACTGAGTCAGGTTTTCCACGGTTCCCTCAGTCTCACTTCAGCGAATGCTGGGACGCGTAACAGGCCGTGGCCACCATCCATTTGCTACCTTATCCCTATACCCATTACCCCGCCGCGAGCTGTAAGCTCTTATAGTGGTGTATCCTTGTGTGTGTGTGTATATATATATATATATATATATATATATATATATATATATATACATACACATAAGGTTGAGACTAAAAAGTTGCCAAAATATTATTATTATATTTTTCAAAATTATAATCTGGCTACATTTAAAAATCAATTTTGACATATTAGTTACATTTCTATTTTTATCATTATTTGATATCTTTATCAGGCACGTAGCAGTGGATAGGGAGGAGTCGTTCTTACCCTTCCGAAGTTCCTATTGGTTCCCACGCGATTCACTTTACTTGGTAGTTAGAGTCAGGACAGAACAATAGCCAAACCACCGCTCCACCGTGACAGAAGCTTCTGCGCATGCGCGATTTTCTTTCCCACGTGAACCGCGCGTGAGTTTTAAACATATTTTTGATAAATCGTGTTTCTTCGTTTCTTCCAGAGACAGCAGCGAGTGTATATGCAATCATGCAATGTCTAGACTGTAGAGAATTAATTTTTGAAAGTTAATTAATAATACAAAACTTACGATAATGATTAAAAGTATGCCATCATTAACAAGAATAATAAGAACTAAGGTGATGAAAAAATGTCTGAAATTGATTATATAACAATCAAAACAAAGTCGATATAATAAAATATATAATGATCTTGAAGTACGTAATCCTTTTTTTTTTTTTTTACAAAAGGATACACCCCTAAGAGCTTAATATAGCTCGCGGCGGGGTAATGGGTAGGGAACGGATGGTGCCATGGCCACGGCCTGTTACGCGTCCCATGCAGCTAGCATTCGCTGAGGTGACACTGAGGTATATAGAGGGTGACCACCAGATATCTCGATGTCCAAAACGGTACATGCCCCCAAAATAGAGGCCTGAAGGGCCAAAACCCCCGCCGGAGGTGCGATTTTTTTGGGTGTCACGCCCCCTTTTTTACTTTTTTTTTCTTTCTTACTATAGATTTTCATATAATATGAATTGTTTTTTTTTATGAAGCCGTTTTTTCCGAAAATATTTATTTTAGTTGAAATAAATAAATAAATATATATATATATATATATATAATTCATCATAATACTACAGTAAAATTTTAGATAGTTACAATTGTTGTCGTTTTGTCCTCTATGAGCTTTAGGCTCGAGCAGAGGGAAAAAAAGAATGATGGCGGAAATACAGGAAACAATAAAATAGATATATTTATATTATATGCAATTATGGAATTATGCAATAAAAAATAATAATATTAAGGATATAATACATTAGATAAGCATTACATTACATATATATTACATCATTAACTGATCGACCGAGTATAAAATTTAATGCACGAATTCTATTATACAAAATATGTATAAGTGAGTGGCCGGTCCCAAAGAGACGAAATATGAAGTTTGAGCTCACCCTACGATAAAAAAGCATCAGGCTGATTCCAGATCAGCCTGAAATCAACCCTGCATCAGAGAATGAACAGACAAATATATTCAAATATTATTGTTTCGACTCAGCTAGGTCCATGCGCAGTAATTATGATATATATATTATGTATCGTGCTCTGATTGGCCATGCATGCAGCATGTAGTTTAACCGATTCAACCTCCACTTACTATATATATATATACATCAAGTATATACCCTAACAGAGGGTTAAAAAAATTGGTCCAGTAAATGGGCATATGGAAACTATACAGAATTTAGTCGAACTTATATATATGTATAAAGAGGGGCCTAATAAAGATGTATATACGGTGTCATGCATTTTTATTTTTAATAAAAAAAAATAAAATTCCTTGTAGAAACTAGAAATTTTGGATTCTGACTACAAACAAAAAAGGAATTAAATGGAAATAGGGTCGGTTAAATTTCAAACCAATAATTTTTTCAACCCTTAAAGGGTGTGCAAAGTGAAGGCTTAATTTTTCTTACGAGGTTTCAATGTTCAGGCGCGGATCCAGGGGGGTAGCTGGGAGGGCTGCAGCCCCCCCCCCCCACCCGATATTTTGGATTTAACATGGACAATATAGGCATTTCCCCCACTCTAAATTTTTTTTTTAACTTTGGCCTTATGGAGGCAGCCCCCTCCGAATTTTTTTTCTGGGTCCGCGCCTGTCAATATATATGTTAAAAAAAAGCTATATTCTAATTATAAGAAATAAATTAAACAATTTATTGAAGTGTTGGAGATGAAAATGGAAAAAATGTGTACAATTAATTAAGGCGTGCTGTAAAAAGATCGTGATTTACGAGAGATCACGTATTCTATATTATGATCGATTTTTTTTATTTTTTATTTTATTTTTTTTTTTTTTGCAATATATTATAGCAGGGATTTTATAGTGTAGAGATATAGAACGCTTATGGCCAAAATTCTGAAGTTAGAAGCATTTGGGGGTGTGCCGGTCGCCATCTGGACGCCCAAATAATAAGTTCTCATTTTCACTTCATCTAGACTTTTTCTTTGGTTTATACGTTAAATGATAGGAAAAATATTTAACATGGGCGTTCGATCTCTTAACAATGTAATCTCTTTGATTATATTATTGCTAAAAATATTAATGCATTTTTATTTTTATAATTTAATTGTTTGATAATTATATAAGTTGTTCTAACAAATTGATCATTTATTCAAGTTTTAGAAACGGAAATGAAAAGAAAAAAAAAGGCAATTAAGGATGAATCTCAATATATTGATATCTCGTAATCGTACCGCCTGAATGCAACAAGACTTGCAGGGGACTTAGAACTCACCATCAATAGGTGGCATACAAATTTTGAAGCGAATCTGTCTTATCAGTTTTGTGAAAACTGAGGTAGAAGTTTAACATTGGCCTTATGGACGCAAACCGGAAATGGAGCTGTTTAAGTCTTTGGAGCTCTTGTAAGAAAACTGCAAGACTGAATTTGTTCAAACCATAAGGGATTAGGTTTTAGAACGTTATCTATTTTTTTAAGATTATATATATGATGTTCAGTGATCACATATTGATCACTGAGACTTTTCTTTTAATGTGCATGAGCCAATTTTAATTTAGTAATTCTTACAGATCATAATAAATTTTTGTACTTAAAAATTATTGAATTTTATGACAAAAATTAGTAAAATTTATTTTTAATAAATGCATGCAATGTAAGTTATACGAGAATGCGGACCTCATTAAAAACTTGCAATATTATAATTTTACAATTAATTAAGTGCATGCATGCATGATAAAATTGGTTCAGTGAAAACAATTGGTGTAAACGAAAGGAAAATTTTATAAATTACGTTCTGTGTGTCACATCACATGTGCTCAATCCATAATTTTTCCTGTCCTACTATATTTAGATGAATGATATATAGATCGAGGTCCTGTTGAAACTATAGCTTATATATATATATATATATATATATATATATATATATATATATTACGATGTTTATACCTGCTCCTTTAAATCTGCATTTTATCCCTTATAATTAATTTCTCGACGGTCGCGGGCTGATTTGCTATTATACTTGATTTCTAAGATATAATATAATACTCGTATTTCGAAACGCATGATTAGTATTCGTGTAATTAATGAACATAAATAAAAATTAAAGCGAACTCTATGAAATTATATTTTATATATAAATAGTAATTAAGCGATATATTATGGTACTTTTTTTAATTTAATTGAAAAAAACTCCTGTCAGTGATGTCAGTCCTGTCTCTATAATTTAATAAGTTCACAATCAACATTTATTTGTACAATATAAATTTTACTCGGTCAATTATCATGCAGATGAGCGAGTATAAATTTAAAGTATTTGTATAATAATTATTATATTAGAGACCCTTAGAGCCCTTCGTGTCTTATATGGCTAGACATTTTGATGGCTTGAGCGTGGTGATCCAAGTGTGGCGGCGCTGCTGCATCGCATGGGCGCGGTTCGGCATGGCCCGGCTCTCGCTGCATGGCTACCAGCTACGCGTGCAGCTGAAAGCCAGGCCGTACGTGACCTAAAACCGTGTCCATGCGATGCAGCAGCGCCGCCACACTTGGACCACGGGCCCACGCTCAGGCCATCAAAATTTCTAGCCATAAGACACGGAGGTCTCTAAGTAGCCGAGTCTTTTGTTATATGGAAATAACTTATCGACTTAATTAATTTTGAGTATTCATGTATTTAATTATCATCTTATTATTAGTTTTTTTATTAATGGCATCCTTTTTATCATTATCGTACATCAAAAATGCATGCACTCGATCTGCTATCTCTGGAAGATACGCAAAAAAATTAAAGGAATTAATTAACGTTGGAAGTAACGCGAGTTACCCAAAAAATGTTTGAATTTCACGCGGGTGGCTGGTGTTACGAAAAGAATCGAATTGCGCATGGCTGCGGTGGAATACGTCTTCTGTTCTGACCTGCTCGTCTTGACGTCTTCCCAACGCACTAAGAGATGGCGTTAGCGTTTTCGTCACAAGTCGTTAACATGGGAGAGTTCTATCTCTGTATTATCTCTGATCTTTATTGGTGTATTATAGTTCATATAGTACATAACCGCATAATATATATAATTAATGTATAAAATATACATAAATATAAATACACGTATGCATGTATTTATTTTATACTCGTCACACAAATTGCTTGCAATCTAACTAAAACTATATTGCTGAAGGGAATGAGAAGGTCCTCAATTGTGTCAATTAATTTTTTTATTTTTAATTTGGGCAAAAAATGTCGCAGAGAGAAAAAAAAAAGACGTCTGTAGGCTAATTTTTTCTCCTGCAACTGATTATTGTAATTTCGTTTTAATCAAATGATTTTTTTTAAAAAAATGTATAAATTTCACAGTTGATTCATGTTTGTGGTTTTCCCGCACATGTGTGCAGCTATGCTCCGAGCGCGCGACAAACGTCAAGTTAGCAGGAGCAAGCCACCCCAGCTTGCTTCGAGTCGCCGTGGCCCACCCCTCAGTGAGAAAACTCTCCCCTCCAGTTTTGGTCTAGCATCGAACGAAAGCGCCCTCTTAAACGCACTTGTACACAATATGTTTGCACAAATTTGATAAAAGTCTCTACTTTATCGTTGTAAAAGAGCCAACGTTTGTGATGATTCCACTTCGCACATGCCAGCTGATATATTTTTTCCGCGGTAATTTATTTTTCGACCTTACTGACACGAACTGCAATAAAATAGAGGTACAAGGGCTCTAAATTGATTAAATTGAATGTTCGGATGAGACAACCTTCTCTATAATAATAGTATAGCAATGAAGTACACTAATAAATTAGATATATGTTTTTTCTTCAATTAATAATGATAAAAATAATAAAAATTTTAATATTACAATATTTGAATATTTCATAAATTTAAAAATATCATTTTGGTTTCATGGTACATGCATAATATTTATAAATGAACTGTTTTCTGTGCATGCAGGCATTAATTTTATTATTTTTTCCTGAACTCTGTTGTAGGATACTGTGGTCTCAAGTAACTGAATTTAACTTCCTGTCTCCTCGTTAATATGACCTAGCATCTATAACATTTGCCTGGTTGTGACTAAGGGAACCATGGAAACCTTGGTCAGGAAGGTCGGTAATTGATACAGGATGTTATAGGTATTTTTTAAGCAGAAGATTTTCTCCTTTTCTCTCCACCCCCCTCCTCCTTCTGTAGTCAGGTGTAAGTAAATAATGTTATACCTCCTATCCCGAGTCTCAGTAAACATAAACAGTAATCAACTCTTGTAGATTAATTATAAATATACGAACCTCTTTGATAAGTTGGAACGCTTTCCTCTCCTTCAGAACTCTCTGAAGACGATTCTGCGGTTGTTAGTAACAATGGATCCATTTTGCTCAAATTCTTCAAATGAATCAATATACCACAATGTTTTTTTATAGAAATATTACCAACTTTAGTCCATTCCATAAAACGATCGCAACATTTACAAACAATAGCGTCGTATTTTTTAACATATGATATTTTATCGGATTTAAACCTGTCTGCTATTTTTTTACCTGTCAATTGTTGGAATTTAGTACTGGCCTGATCACAAATGCCATTTGGCATTTTATTCATAATTTCTTCTCTTTCAGCGGGAGTATGTGACTTATATTTTTTCTCAATGATTTTTATATTTTCCGGTGGAATGAATCTTGGTTTATTATCATATTGTCCGGGATAATATGTAGCCATATAAGTTTTCAAACAATTTTCTTCAAGACGCAAATTACGACATACTCTTGCATAACATTCACCAGTTTTTAAAATTCTATGTGCTGCTTTATCGTATCTAGCTTTTCGTAATAAATCTGCCATAACTTTTTTTATAAAAGGATTTGTTTTGTCCGACGACATCTTAGTGTATCACTTTAAACTAAACTTTCCAATGCAATTAACTTACGATGGAAACCTAAGTATAATGATTATAATAATGTTAAACACACATTAACACGATGTATATTATATAGGTTCTAAGTTTAATAAATATTCCACTTCAACGCGGTAAACAATGAGAAAAATAACGACCGAAGCGACGCACTTGCATTTAACGAATAATCTCAGTTACTTCGGAATCAAATAATATTTCCCTGCAAACGAATTGAATGAAATAAATTTTAAAAAATCGAGAATGTTCTAAAACTTAATCGCTTATGGTTTGGGCAAATTCAGTCTTGCAGTTTTCTTACAATAGCTCCATTTCCGGTTTCCGTCCATAAGGCCAATGTTAAACTTCTACCTCAGTTTTCACAAAACTGATAACAGATTCGCTTCAAAATTTGTATGCCACCTATTGATGGTGAGTTCTAAGTTCCCTGCAAGTCTTGTTGCATTCAGGCGGTACGATTGCGAGATATCAACCTACTGAGATTCATCCTTAACAGCTGATGCAGCTTTGCGGCGAAAGCTTTCGTTGGACCATACAAACGCGAACTTGAAGTCATATAAAATAACTAGAAAAATAACCACTGACCAGTGTTGATCAATTAAACTATGAAAATGTACAATATTGCAATTTTAAATATTGCAAAAAAAACAAAAAAAAAAATCATATAAAAGGAGAAATTAAATAATTATGCTTAATATGAATTCAATGGACAACATACTTGAAAAAAATTTATTGCAGAAATGAATAGAGGGTACCAAATTATGCTACTCTGAATTTTTCCAGATTTTTTTGAGACCCGGAACAATTTTTTAATAATTATTGAAAGTCCTGTGATTTCATTTGGCACCCCTGAAAGCTTAATAAAAAGGATAGAGACTGGACGCCTATTGACGCCTCCAAGGGGCGTGGCCGCACTTTCAATAATTATTTAAAAATAGTTCTGGGTCTCAAAAAAATTGAAAAAAAAATTAGAGTAGCTTAATTTGGTACCTTTTTTTCATTTCTGCAATAAAAATTTTTCATGTATGTTGTCTATTTATACGGCCCTAATAAATAAGTAGAACAATTACTGAAAAATTACAAGTTATTTTTACGAAGATTAACATAATTAATTATAATAGTTGAACACTATTAAGTTATTAAAGTTGGTAGACGTCAATCTTGTTAACATAAAATATATTACATTTATATATTGTGTTACAGTTAAACCCCACTTGTAAAAGAAGGATGCAGTACGAAGTACGAGTTGAAATATGTGGTGGCCTGGTGGCGAAGCTAGAAAAATTTCGAAGGCGTTTTATATTAGGGGGGAGGAGAACCTTCTCAGTTTGCCCCTTGCAGCATATGACGTCACTTCCGGTGTTAAAAAAAATTGGTTTGGTAAATGGAACATACTGTGTAATCCTGCATGTGTATGTGTAGCATGAAAAACATCACATTTTTCGATTAAAAAATATAGTATAAATATAAATAAATCTATAAAAATGAATCACATGTATACGATAAAAAATATAGTATAAATATAAATAAATCTACCAAAATAAATCAGATGTACATATACGATGTGTACTGTGTACCCTCCTCTTTAATTAGGCTGTGTACAACGTTCATTATCTCAGCCATAGTATACACAAACTACCAAAAATTAATTTAATACATCATGTGTGCGCAATTAGATAATCAGATATCTCCCCACGACTTAAACAAAATGTAGTTAGTAAAAACAATAATAAAATTATAAAAATTCTGGCTATCATCCTTCGTGAATCGCGTCTAATTTCCAATCAGCACACTCACTCATGCATCCAGAAGTGATTTATAACATCCTCTATGTATATCAATTGCCGACCATCATGACTGAGGTTTCCATGGTTCCCCTAGTCACAATTAGGCGACTGCTGGGATGGATTGTTATAGACCATAACAAAAACCCTCAGGCAATATGCATAATGTAATAATATATAGTTTTAAAGAGAACCGAAGTTAATTAAATTCAGTCACTTGTACGTACCCAATAACAGGGGGTTCAATTGAAGGGGAAAATAATAATATATTGGCATGCTTGCTTATCAGGAGAAGCTGTAATTTACCATGGTCCCGACAATTGAGATACTTTAAGGGGCATTCACAAGCTTTAAGGCCACAATTAAGGCTCAATAATTTAAGACCAGAAATTGTGGATCTAAAAAACATGTCTTTAAATTATCGAGTCTTAAATATGGCCTTAAGACTTTGTGAATGCCCCTTTTTATGACCTAAAATTAATAAAAACAATAACAAACCTTCATCAACTGGTTCCTCCTCGTCTGGAACTAAATCAATCCCTTGCCGCGTCATGATGTGAAAATTCTTGCGATGTGATGTCGTTTCAACGTGACTTTTCAATCCAGCCACGCCGTGTGACCAATTAATAAAACGATTACAACATTTGCATACAACTGAATCGTATTTTTTAAAAAACGATAATCCATCCGATTTAAATAAACTTGAAAATCTTTTAGCTCGAGATACCTGTTTATCAGTAATAGCTTTATAACAAAATCCTTTTGGAGTTACTTGCATGTCTGTATGAAGTTGTATATTGTTCATACTTTTACAATTTAGCTGAGTTTCTTGAAGTCTTTGAGAAGGAGGTATATATTGTGAACGATTTTCATATTTTCCAGGGGTATTTTTCGCGAAGATATGTTAATAAAACTTCAGGTTTAATTTGTGAATTTTTCGTAAGACGTATAATTTTATCAATACTGATACCTTCATTTATTATTCTTTTTACTGCGTGATCATATTTTAGATTTTAAACGAGGATCATTTAGCATGTCTTGCAAGCTTTCTAGGGAGCACTTTGAATAACACTTTGAATAACACTAGTCGTGTATACTGTACCGGGTTATCAGACATGATAAATTAAACTAATTTATAGTCACAATGCTAAATTGATCAACACACATATTTCGAAGATATATTGACACAAATACATACGGTATTCTTTGACTTAGTATTGTCTTTACACTATTGTATTTTAAAGCACGTTAATGAGGTAACAAGAAAATGTCCGCTTGTATTTTGTAAACAGCTGTCTAATTTCCGCCGTTTTAGTGGCAGATTTTTTGTTTACTCGTTCGACCATACACGCGCGAACGCCACTTCTACTGCTGTTGAGAGTTTCTAAGATGATAAAATTATATATAGAAAATTCTGCACCTGTATGATATAAGGTTTAAAAACTAGAAGTGCGGGCATGTTTTTTTTTTTTTTTTGTATTGTCTATTGTGTCATGTTATGTATGTTGTACTGTATGTTTTTTACTTATTCCACACAGTTTGTATGTCAAAGGAAATAAAAAAAATATTCTATTCATACACGACCCCCCCCCCCCCCCTTACTAAAATGAAATACCAAATAGATCAAATAATCAATAGCAGAAAATGATAAATAAAGTGGGTGGATAAAGAATACTATCACTCTCTTTCCATGTAAATTTTTATGGTGACCTCACCAGAACATAACCATTGGTTAGTGACAGAATTCGTAAAACTTTGTTATTTATTACAATGTTTGCTTACTACAGCATATTCTGCTATTGGTGTAAGCATTCAAACTTAACAACAGTATTAACAGTTGGAAGGATTGATAGGAATGGAGGCGGCTGTGGCCTTGTGTTAGGAACTGCCCCGGCATTTGCCTGGGAGTGACGATGGGAAACCACAGAAAACCATCATTGAGGCAGACGGTACCAAAGGGAATGACTTTCAGCATTTCTTGAATACATGCAGTATAGTGGAAGAACATACATGCCATCTCTCGGGAACTTACCAGAACACGCTGCCATACCTCAGGTCGAAGTGACGGAAAGTCACCTGAGCCAAGGCAGGAAGCGATCCTGGGTCTCTCAAGCGATAGGCAGAGATCAAACCACTACGCTACGCTGTTCCACTTTTATTGACCAAGATTGTACCGGTACACTTTTCACTTTAGAAAATATCCTTCGCAAAGAGGCTTGATGTATTTATTGTACACTCCTCGTCTCTGAATAGTTCCCTTCTGGATCAAAATAGGCGACTTTCCCTTACACTGATCCTCGCCATCTGTGAGTGGCGCTGTAACTTTTTGCAACCTGCAGTTCGCGCCTCTTTTAAGTCGACCAATAACTTGACAGAATGACGTCATGCTGTTCATGATCCATCAATGGTTACTCTGTGGTCAACCAATCGCTTGGCAGCATGGCGTCACACACGAGCCGCGGTGGCCCAAGGTAGCTGTCTTTATCTCGCTAGTATTTGGAATTGAGAAGTGCTAGGGTGAAAACAATTGTACTGAAGCAAACTAGAATAGATATACCACGTTTTGGCAGTGAAAAATGTTAACTTTTTATCTTGTTTCGTACCTAACTTGCTGTTTACAAAATTCCCCCCCCCCCATCTTCGCAACGTATTGTTTCGTTTCTACATACTTTGACCGTACACGAAGTTGCAGCGCCACTCACAGATGGCGAGGATCAGTGTAAGGACAAGGTGATTAACAAGGCTGCAGAAAGGAAATTTTTAGAGGCGAAGACTGTACATCAATGCTCTTGGTAAGAGAACTTTTTTCAGGGCAACAAGTTCATGCTTTTGAATCTTGAAGCCAGGATATATGTATTTTCTTTGGCTTTACTTTAATGTGGAACTAATAAAATAATGAAGCAGAAAAAATAAAATACTAACCCGAAGTAGGAGCGTCATCCTGTTTCTTTGCAAGTTCCAATAATCTCTTATGTTTTTTGGTTTGACAATGTTCATTAACATCGTACATTGTTGTCCATGGCACGTAAAATAAACAAAGTTCACATATTGTTGTTTTCTCATTTTCTTTGTAAACAATACCACTGTCAATAAACAATTCAGCCCTATGTTTAGCGATTTTCTCTTGTTCTTTATTACTTGCAACGATTTTTAAACCAGTAGGTAATTGTTTACGATTAACACTTTTATTATTTTTTACAAAATCTTTTCTATCTTTAATAATATCTGGATATAATTGTTTTACATATTGATTGAAGAATAAAGCATTAATATTAAATTTTTTAGCAGTTCCAATAATGCTTTTACCTTGGTTAATAACAATATCACGAGCTTTATCATACCTAGCTTTTGTGGTTGGGTCTTTGAGTGTACTGTGTAAAGTCTTCATAATTAACACAAAGAAATTATTATTATTATTATTAAATTATTACAAACAAAACGTGCCAAGTACGAAGATTCACAACAAAAAGTAGGATGGTCTCTTTTGTACCGACTGAAATTGAAATGAGAAATGTGGAATTTTATACAAGCAGCTACCATCTATTGACAACATTTGGAACTAAAAGTTAAAAATGAAAAATTCACAAGAAGGGACTGTCAAATGTCAAATGTATTCACTGCAAATAAAAATAAAATAAAAAAAATGGTAGCAATTTATTTCCGAGCACATCAGCCGAACATTTGTCTAGTTGTGACTGAGGAAACCATGAAAACCTCAGTCAGGATGGTCGGATTTTCGGATACTTCATCCGAATGAACACATGCAAAATAATATGGCTCGATCGTTTATATAACTTGCTGCATGTTGAATTATATTATTTATAAATTCTTCAGTCATTGCATAACTAAAAAAATCCAGTTGGATTAAAAAAAATAAAAAATCCCCCTTTTTCCTTTCATTGTTGAAACTCGCCGGGTTGAAAGTACTTCATGTTTCAAACGAGCAGAAATACAAATGGGCAAATGGGCTGCTATATTTTTTTAATGTTATCAGTTGAAAAGATAAGCTGCAGTTATCAGACAAGTTTATTACGACAGCTAACCATGTATTAGGAAGGAGTATATAATATATATATATTACAACATATGTTTGAATGAAATGATACAGAGATATCTTTATATTATACAGTATTTATGTATGGTCACCGATTTCCGAGTTTATTTTGTACGTTTTCCTCGCATCTTAAAAAGAAGCTAAACAACAGACTAACTTCATCAATGCTGCAATGATGATAATGAAACTCTCTGAAGCGGGAAAGATGAACTTTGTTCTTTGTGCTATCTCAAGTTAGATAATAAAGGATCAGACTAAAGTGATACCCTCCAACCCTCACTATAACAAGAAATATTGAGGGTTGGAAGGAGTTGAGCTCTCGTATGTAAAGCCTGTATTACACCATACAATTTTTCCTTGCAAGAAAATTTCATCTCCATGCAAACAAATGGAGTTCAAGTTTTCTTGAAAGGAAAAATTGTATGCATTAGTTAGAAAAATTGTATCGTGTAATACCGGCTTTAAGAGAGGTGTCGACTGTCGAGTTGTTTAAATAATATAGTCATTCAATAATACCGGCTTTACACGATACAATTTTGCATACAATTTTTCCTGGCAAGAAAATTTCATCTCAATACAAACAAATAGAGATCAAGTTTTCTTGCAAAGAAAAATTGTATGCAATAATTAGAAAAATTGTATCGTGTAATACCGGCTTTAGACATGTAATTTTGAATGAAGTAAAATCATATCAAATTTGAGTTAAATTTAGAAAATATCACGCAACGTAGAGAGGAGATTTCAATCACTTTAAAAAATAATTGCAATTATTTGCATAAATTGCTGGAGCCTCCTGCAATTAAATACTGTAAGTCTGAGAAAAAAATTATTGTGACATCATTACATCAACCGAAGCTGTTAAAATTAAGTTTTACTTACTTCCCGAAACAAATACAGTAAAATGATAAATCCCTGTAAAAAATTATACTAAATAACTTTAAAATTTGTATACATAATAAGATATTAGAATGTGAAAATTTTAGTGGCTTAATCGAAAGAAGGGGTAAAAATATGGTACTGTGAATTTTTTCAGATTTTTCTGAGACCTGGAACGATTTTTAAAAAATTATTGAAAGTCTATTTTGATGGCGTCACGGGCGACACTCCTTAAGAAAAATGATAAGGCAGTGCCGCCCGTGACGTCATAAAATAGGCTTTTAATAACTTTTTATAAATAGTTCCAGGTCTCAGAAAAATCTGAAAAATATCACAGTACCATATTTTTACACCTTCTTTCGATTAAGCCACTAAAATTTTCACATTCTAATATCTCATAATTAATAATCAATAAAGAAATCAGTCAATATTTTGTGTCGATCCCCACCATATCATTTAAATATGATAGATACAACTATAGTCACGATGAACTTTAAAAAATATAATATCAGCTCTTTAAATCCTGCCTAGTACAGTTTATGTACATGATCGACCTTATATTATATTATGTCCAAGTACATATTATTATTATTAAAAGATAAGTGTAGAAATTTGTAGAGAAAACTTCATAGCTTACGAACAGACCCAATAAAAAAAATAATAATGTTGTTATCGCATGCTAAGATTTTACGAACCTTTTGTCGTATCAGGACCGGCTTGAAACTTTCCTTGTAAAATTTCTAAATGTTTTCTTGACATACAATGAATTTTAATATTACAAATCTTGGTCCAATTCATGTATGTCATACAGTGTGTACACACAGTGGTTTTCTCATATTCACAATAAGCAATTCCATTAGACTCGAATAACTTAGCACGTTCTTTAGCTGTGATAATATCTTTATCATTTAACACTGGTTCTTTTTTACCCACATAAAAACTTTCATTTTTATAACCAGAGATTGAAGAATTTGTATCCATATTGTTTATCGATACCAAATTTTATCACAGTTTTATTAACATATTAGATTCCTAATAATGCATTATAACTAATTTTATATGTCTATATGTTAATTAATGATTAATTTAACGAGAATTAACAGTTTTAATTTTATACTTGACAGCTTCACACTTAATTTTTGATAAGAATGAATATAAACAGAATTAACAGCTGAGCTTCGCGTACTATAAAAAAAAAAATATAAAAATGAAAGTTACCTGATAAATAATAACACCTTTATTTATTTTTTTGCATGCCAGCACCATCTCTTGGATAAAAAAGTAATTAAGATTTTGTGATTTAATATTAAAAAAATATTACCGGTAAAAACTACAAAATGTATCTATATACTCGCAACTGAGATATAATATTATCTTAATTTATCTTCATTGTGTAATTTTTCTCCACTTAAAAATTATATAACCGTATACCGGAAACTCGTACCGGTTGTTATTGTTGTCATGCTTCAAAGTGTTTGGTTGTTTAGGTTTAGGACCAGGAAAAGCTGATAATGTAACATCCCAGAGGATTTTGAAAAAAAAAAAGTCTCCAAACCTGACTTCAAAATGGTGGTGATCAACATGGTTGGTGCACATGGCGAACAATATTTCAAACAACCGACATTTTGTTTTTTACCGGTAAAAATGTAAGGCAATGGTTAAAAATATGTCTGCTGCTTACAATGATGAGATGCACGTTTCCATGGAATGAATTAAAATATTTATGCCGGTACCGATTTTACCGGTAAAAATTTGAAGCAAATAATCACCCATTTCCCTCAAACTTTTCTATTCGCAGGGATAATGACAATCACAATTTTAATTATATATCAGCACCGGTACACCTGTAAAAAATTTTACCGGTAAAATGTCACTTGCTCTTATTCTTTTGCATTTAATTCATAAAATTTACAAAATACAAGTATGTATAAATGCGTACACTGGAGATGGTTCAGTGAACCGGTAGACATTCAGTTACCGGTAAAAAGTAAATCATAGCTTTCACTACAATCAAACAATTTATATATTTACCAGCAAAAAAATACCGGTTAAACAAACAAATTAAAGGCACATCCATCTTCAACTAAAATTACCGGTAAAGTTTACAGGTAAACCGTAAACAACAATTTCAAGTCACGCCCATCATAACTATAAATTTATCTGTAAACATACTCAATTTAAAGCCACCTTCAAGTATAATTACCGGTAAAGTAACCGGTAAAATGTAAACAATAAATTAAAACCACACCCACCTTCTACAAACTCCTCCCACTCTGCCTCTTCCTGTGCATCTACAGCAGCTGGTACAATCCTATCTTGTAAGTGCTTGCGTGTTTCACAATGTCGTCTAATGTCAGATACTTTAATCCAGTTAACATAACAATTACACCACGTACATACCGTGGTCTTACGTTCATTATCATACATAATACCACTATCTGCAAATAGTTTAGCTGCTGCTCTAGCTCTTTTCTTTTCATTTTTAGTTTTAGCAGTATTACAAGATCCTTTTCTACTCCAAGGATCAGCATTACTAGTAGTATTAGTAGTTTCAGGTTGAGGTGATGGTATTTGTACAGGAGGAGTTGGAGCAATAGCTACATAATTTACTACTGATGGTCTTGTGTAATTAGTACGATGTTTTCTATAACGATAATTCCAATCAATTTGTCTAACATAATGCCAAAGAGATGTTACAGGAATTTGAAATTCTCTAGCAGCAGTTAAGACAGGTTTACCATCATTTAAAACACGATCACGAGCTTTATCATACAGTTCTTTCTGTGCTGGATCAGTAAATACCCTCATTGTAGCAATTTTTACGCTTCAATACACTAATTAAATGGTTATTGCACGGATAGACACTATGGAGGCAAGTCACTGATTTCGTGTATTTTTCACAGTGCCAAAAGGGCAAAAATTTTACAGAAAATAACAAAAAATAAAATTTATCCTCTGTATACTGATGCCATCTATAGGAGAAAAAGTAAAATATATTTGGACTAAAAAACGCTTTTTGTAATATTTTTTGTGCGCTTTCGCTCTCTCTCGATCAATAGCTAATTTTGACGATGATCAACTATACGAAAATACGATGAAAAAATAAAAGTTAGAAGGAAAAGAGGGAGAAAATTTTTCAATACAGTAATAATTATATTCCAAAAGATTTCAAAATACGAAAATAATGCGGACTCCAAATAATTTTAGTCATAAAAATTTTCATTGTATAAGTATTATATACCGGTAACCATTATGGTATATTTAAAATATAATTATTTAATATAATAAAATTATAATGTTATTTTTTTATTTTAATAAATTTTTGTTATTGAAATTATAATTCGTTTACAAGTAGATGCAGCTGTAAAGTGTAATTTAAAACTATAAATTTAATTATATATTTACATTAAATTTATATAAGTGTCGACATTAAAATTATTTGTTCAAATTATGAAATAATAAAAATAAATTAATAAGTATTTTATAATATTTTATTTTTCTACTTTATAGTGAAATAAAATTTGAAGGTGAAAATTAAAAGTTGAATTAAAAAAGGCTTAACCTGAGAAATTTGGACGAAAAATTCGCTACAACAGATTTTCTTCAAATTAATTTGGTGGACTCACAACAATCGTCAAATTAGCTCTGAATTTTTTCGGAATTTTTTAACCGTTGGTTTAATTATAATTAATTTATTTAAATGAGAATTTTGTATCCTTCCAATGTTAAATTTGTTAATTAGCATTGCAAAAAAACTATACAACAGATTCTTTTACTTTTTTTTTTTACTAAAACCTAATTTTTTATGCTATTTTTCTGAATTGTTTTCATATATTTTGAACCGTGGCGATGATCGTTTCCTAGATGTGATGAGAAATGTGGCAATGTTCTCAAGGACTGTTGTCACCACCCCCTCCTAAAACTGTATGCTCATTCCAATGCAAACAGTGTTGCCACTACAGCCACGCCTCTTGACCTTGACAGACAAATTCTCAGGTTATACCTTAATCACTAAGCTGTACAAAAATTATTCAAATATTGCATGGTCATTAAGAACAAAATCAAACCTGATGCTTCCTGCGGCAGTAATAAAGCCAAAGATGATTTTAATTCTTTGATAAAGTTTCCTCCTTCAATAATAATAAAAATAATAAAATAATAATAAAATTAATAAATTAACGCGGCAAATGTGGCTCGATGTTATTTATTTTCCTTCGTTGCCAAAAAAGAAATTCTCGCGTATCTTTGCGTCTTCGAGTCTTTCTCTGCCTAGGATAATGGTATTCTTTATTATATGATACTGCTTTCTCTTTCTGCTATGATGACTAATACCCATTGCCTGATTAGACTTTATAATAATCTGATATTTTGAACAGCAACCAAAAATTCCACTTTACTGTACTCGCAAACACATGCAGGAATTTGTCTTGGAGGCAATAAAATGTTCTGTAACTGCAAAATTAATGTTATAGAATATAAAATTGAGCCTTACGTTATTGCGATAGTAATATTTTCCTCCACAAGAAAAAAGGAGGGAAAACCGGTGGTTAGTTGACTCAGTTCTACCCCCCACTTCCTCTTTGCACATGTGAGATATTCCAGTAGAGAAATTATTTGTGCAGATGTACACAGGCAATACAGAAATTCATTTTTATAAAAACAACAACTTAATAATAATAAAATTAACGCGGCAAATTAGCGACTCGCAATATAGGCTCGCGACATTCAAGATATAGATCTGCTAGCTATAAATAATAAATTTGATGATCATCAGATTCATCAGGTCCTCCTAAATCAAAGCAGTTGCACGTATTCAGGAAGAAATCTGAGAATTTTATTATTGATTTGTTATATTTTTATTATTTGTTTATACTGACAATTTTACGCAAAAAATACATGCAGGGATTGTGGGATGTGTCAATTAAAATTGTTTAAATTGAAATTTGTTAAGCTGCATTTTTTTTTTTTAATGTTGTGATAGCTTTTTTTTTAATTAAAAAATGTAATTATAAATCATCGTAAGAATGCTAATAAACAGTCGACAACAAAGAAATAATGTAATTTATAAGTACTTTCTCAGCATGTACTCATGGAATATTGTATCAAATTTAATTAGGTAGTTAATAATTAACTAATTATTTTCTAAATAAATTTGAAAAAAAATATAAAAAAATCTACTTATCTGAATGCGAGAAAGAGAGAGGAGGGGGGGCCGGAGGAGGGGGGTCATACACTCGACACTACACTATCCACTTATTATTTAAGGTATAACCTGAGAATTTGTCTGTCAAGGTCAAGAGGCGTGGCTATAGTGGCAACAGATGGTGACATCAATATGTTTTTAAATAACTTAGATATACTGTTAGATGCACTAGAAAAAGAGTACAAACAAATTCTTTGCTGTGGTGATTTTAATTTGAATTTTTTAACTGTTAATATAAATGTTTCTCAATGTATAGATATATTTCAATCATATAATTTAGTACAAACTGTTCATTGTCCAACTAGAATTTATAAGTCATCCAGTACCTGTATAGATAACATTTTCACAAATATACAAGACTGTAAATCTAATGTAATTGAGCATTCACTATCTGATCATAAGGGAATTGTTTGCAAATTAAATTTAAAAATTAAAAATGAAAAAATATTAATGAAAAAGAGAATAAATATTAATGAACTGGCAATATCTAAATGTAAAAACGATTTTTTTAATGTTGATTGGGGAATAAATTTAAGTCATTCAAATCATAATTTATTTAATAATGTTCAAATGATTCTGCAACAAATTTTTGATTTTCACTTTCCTATTCTCAATAAATATATTTTACCAAAACAAATAAAAATAGACTGGATGGATGATAACTGTGAGTACCATAAAAACTTAACCAAATTATATTTTGACAGGCATCGAGACGATCTTGGAAATTTAACTTTCAAAGAAAATTATTTACGCCAAAAAGAGATTTATCATTATGTTTTGCAAAATACCATAAAAAAAAGTAATTCCAGCAAATTAGCAAATGCAAAAAATAAATCAAAAGAAATGTGGAAAATAATTAATCAAAATTCAAATTACAAAGGAAAAAAGAATTCAGATATTACTGAAATGTACACTGATGAGCATAAAACAACACATACTTCAAATAAGCATAAAATAGCACATATATTTAAAAAAATTTTTTATAAATGCACCTAAAATTGTTCATTCTAATATAAACGGTTCAAATTCTCAAAAGAATTCAAAATTCATAAAACCAATAATAAATAATAAAGACACTTTTTTCCTTTCTCCAGTCTCTCCAAGTGAAGTAAAGAAATTAATTTATAATCTATCAGATTCAAATGCAAATGATGTAAATTATATGTCTCCTAATTTATTTAAAAAATTTGCACATGAGCTTGCTATACCTCTGTCTCAAATAATTAATGATTGTTTTTCAAAAGGATATTTTCCATCTGAGCTTAAAATCAGTAAAATAATACCAATATTTAAAAATGGGGATAAAAAAGACCCAAATAATTACAGACCTATAGCAATTCTCCCAGTAATATCTAAAATATTTGAACGGGCAATTTATAATAGACTCGTTAAATTTTTTAAACAAAGTGATATTTTTAATAAAACCCAGCACGGGTTTGTTCGTGATAAGTCAACAATTACAGCTCTCTTTGAGTTTGTAGAAAAAACCCTTAAATGTCTGGATCATAAAGAAAATGTTTTTGGTCTCTTTCTGGATTTGTCAAAAGCTTTTGATTGTGTTGACCATGTTATATTGTTAAGTAAACTTGAAAAATATGGTATACGAGGTATTCCACTGGAATTATTAAAAAGTTTTTTGTCAGATCGACAACAATATGTCTCACTAAATTCCAATAATGGTGAAGTAAAATCAGAATTATTATATAATTCTATTGGTTTTGGACAGGGTACAATTTTGGGTCCCCTTTTGTTCATTGTATACGTCAATGATTTAATTATTAATAATGGTAGTATTGATGTAGTACAGTTTGCCGATGATACGAGTTTCAAAATTAGTAACTCAAACTCTAACGAACTTATTCAAATTACAAATGACCTCATATTGGAGGTAAATTCCTGGTTTGAGTCCAACAAGTTGAAACTTAATGCATCCAAAACTAATTTAATCAATTTTCAATTAATAGATAATAATGTTAATTTGCAAAATGAAATCAAATGTGGGGACGAGTTCATACAATTTACAGACCAAACAAAATTACTTGGTGTTGTAATAGATAAAAATCTAAAATGGAACCACCATATAAATCAGTTGTGTGCAAAATTGTCTCGAGCTCTTTTTGCTATAAGACGTCTCAGGGATTCCATAGATATGTCAATGTTAAAAAATGTATATTACGCATATTTTCACTCGATTTTATCTTATGGAATCGAAATATGGGGTCATACTAATCAATGTCTAATGTCGCGTGTGTTTAAGCTGCAAAAAAGCGCTATTAGAATATTAGCTGGTGTCCCTGCGGGGACAAGTTGTAAAGAAATATTCAAGGATTTAGACATTTTACCTGTTCCTGCACTGTACATTTCAAGGGTATTGATCTTTGTGAAAAAAAATCCACATTATTTTGCTCATTGTAAGCTTACTCATATGTATAACACAAGACACAAAAATATGTTAGCCCTTGAATATCATAGAACGTCTGCTTACGAGAAAGGTCTCATGTACTCAGCCCAATTGTTTTATAATGGTTTACCTGAAGATATTAAAAGTGAAGAAAATATTTTTACATACAAGAAGAAAGTGAAGTGTTACTTGTTTTTAAGGAATGTGTATAAGATTGACGATTTTTTCAAGAAAGACTGAATATTTATTAAAATTGTAAAGTGCTTTGTAATTAATGATGTATTGTTGACTTGTCTTTAAGAAAGATTAAAAAAAAAAATAAAATAAATACACTGTTTGCATTGGAATGAGCTTAAATTTTTAGGAGGGGGTGGTGACAACAGTCCTTGAGAACGTTGCCACATTTCTCATCACATATAGGAAACGATCATCGCCACGGTTCAAAATATATGAAAACAATTCAGAAAAATAGTCCAAAAAATTAGGCTTTAGTAAAAAAAAAAGTAAAAGAATCTGTTGTATAGTTTTTTTGCAATGCTAATTAACAAATTTAACATTGGAAGGATACAAAATTCTCATTTAAATAAATTAATTATAATTAAACCAACGGTTAAAAAATTCCGAAAAAATTCAGAGCTAATTTGACGATTGTTGTGAGTCCACCAAATTAATTTGAAGAAAATCTGTTGTAGCGAATTCTTCGTCCAAATTTCTCAGGTTAAGCCTTAAAAAGGGGATATTTGCTCTGATGGGGCAATTACCCCATTGCAATGTAAATGTTATTTAGTTTTGAGCATTATTTACATGCAATATGGACAGATAATGAAAGACTATAAAGCCGGTATTACACGATACAAATACAATTTTTCTGATTATTGCATACAATTTTTCCTTACAAGAAAATTTCATCTCCATACAAACAAATGGAGTTCAAGTTTTCTTGTAATGTAAGGAAAAATTGTATTCAATAGTGAGAAAAATTGTATCGTGTAATCATGAAGAATACATTTCATGCGTGTAATACCGGCTTAAGATTTTTTTTTTTTTTTTTTTTTCTTTAATGTAAATAATAAATATTTGACTTGTACAGTTCTACGAGGAACCAATAAGAAATCAATCTTGACATAACGCTTACAATGATCGATTGGAACGAGTCCAAGTAAAGTTTTGATACATAAATTTTTACACAATAAAAATAACATAACTGCTTCTTTCGACGAAGTTGATAATGTTTTGTGCTCCACTGTATCGCAGTGCTCTTGAGTCAAACGAACGCTAATCCAAGGAATGTACATCTTACAAATCTCACACACATATATTTTTTCACTTTCATTGTAAGATATACCTTCCTTTTTAAACTGTTCCATTAGTTCATTGGCTAACTGTATTTCATCAGTTTCATTATTGATATCATGGGTGGTATTCACGAAGCGTTTTTCTTACCTGGAATAAAAAACTCTATTGGATTGTCAACTTGCTTCGAGCTATAATTTGGTTTAATTACTCTAACATATCGTAATAAAAAATAATAATTAACGGATGGAAACTGCTCGACAGCTTCTTTTAGTGAGGAATCACCTGTTAAAACCAACAAGATAATCGTTCTTACAACGTTTTATGGCGACTTCGTAGGATTCTTTTACCTTTTTTTTTTCCACATGTCTATGACTTTTATCAAAAATACAATGACCTCATAATTTGTTTATCCGAAATTTATTTCACTGCACAAGAAACAGCAACAAAACCCGTGACCTTCCCGCACTGCCAAACAAATAACACTGCATGCATTGCCATGCAAGCCAGTAGGGAGAAGCGTGCACCCGCGTTGGCGTTACCATAGTGTCTTAGCGTCAAAGACAAGAAATTCTGGGAAATAGAAAAAAAAAGGAGGGAAGAGGCCAATAGATAGATGGTCATTTGCATCCCTCACCCCCACCGTGTAGACGTTTCCGGCCGAGGTCTGACACATGTGACAAATTCCAAGGCAGAAAATTTATGTTTATTGTATTATATCTTTCTATGATATTAATATCGTCAATAACAAGAGTATTATATTAATACTAGAGGAATTATAGATTATAATTTCGTAATATAATGCTTCAAAATCATAAATAAAATAATATTTTAACCCTTAAATAAATATAAATAAATAAATAAATAAATAAATAAATGAATAAATAAATAAATAAATAAATAAATAAATAAATAAATAAATAAAGACGCGCAACTACTAAAATTGTCATGGGTAATGGAGTATTGTCCTCAATTTTTTTTATTGCAGAAATGGATAGAGGGTGCAAAGTTATGCTACCCTGATTTTTTTCAGATTTTTTAGAGCCCGGGAACTATTTTTAAAAAATTATTGAAAGTTATTTTTGTGACGTCACGAGACGCCGCTCCTTAAGAAAAAGATAGGACTTGTCGCCGCGTGACGTCACAAAAAGGACTTTCAATAATTTTTTAAAAATACTTCCCAGTCTCTAAAAAATCTGAAAAAAATCAAGGTAGCATAACTTTGCACGCTCTATCCATTTCTGCAATAAAAAAAATTGAGGACAATACTCCATTGTAATCATTTTTTTCCCCGACATATATTCAAACTGTATTTTTAGTGAAATTTCCAGGTGACAAATTTAATTCTTAAAATGAATTAAAAATTTTGCAATAAAAAAATTACACCAAATTACAAGCATCATTCAAAACAAAGAAAAATATTCAACCTTTCTCATGTTTCCTTATTTTATTTATATATTCGTTAATGTAAATCTTTATGTAGTTATGATAATGAGATATTAGAATGTAAAAATTTTAGTGTGGATTTTTTCAGATTTTTTTGAGACCAGGAACTATTTTTAAAAAATTATTGAAAGTCTATTTTATGACGTCACGGGCGGCACCGCCTTATCCTTTTCTTAATTAAGGAGTGCCGCCCGTGACGTCATCAAAATAAACTTTCAATAATTTTTTAAAAATAGTTCCTGGTCTCAGAAAAATCTGAAAAAATTCACAGTACCATATTTTTACCACTTCTTTCGATTTAGTCACTAAAATTTTTACCACATTCTAATATCTCATTTACTCCAAGTAAAAAAATGAAAATAAAAAAGTTGTTGATTTTAAAAAATATTAATGTATGCATATATAATATAATTGTTATAATTTTATACATTATATAGACCTATGTTCAATAAATAAAATTATGATTTCGTTTGAATGACCGCAGCAGTCATTCATGCTATTTTTCAAAAAGGATAAATATATATCTAATGTATAACATTCTCCGTTCTATTCCTCCATGCTACACATTATATCAATGCTTTAAATGCATACAAAAATTAGGATAAATATTTATTTTATGTAACAAGAGATACACCCCAATGAGCTTGAAGCTCGAGGTGGGGGTAGGAATAACGGATGGAAATGATGAAAGCCACGACCTGTTACTTGTCCCAGCATTCACTGAGGTGAGACTGAGGGAACGGTGGGAAACCTCAGTCAGGAAGGACACCTCTACTTTTTATCAATGGACCAAAGTGATATCCAAAGTCTGGAGAACCAAACACAAGTGCATCACTGCACTGGGTGGAAAGCGAAATGAATTTACCCCAGGATGGGAGCTTTGTGATTTTTACTTGAAACGGTCGGTCAATCACCCATCCAACTACTAACCACGCTCGACGTTGCTTGACTTTGGTGATCTAACGAGAATCATTCAATGCACTTGTGACACGCTAGGCTATTAATGGATTATCTACGCTCAAACTAAGCCTAATATTAATAAAATATCATGTAAGGAGCTCGCTAACTTGTTGAGTGTTTACTTTTTTTAACCACACATTGAATACACTGGCAATACCTCTTTAGAGAACGGTTAACTGTATAAAATGGATTATGCATAAACTATACATTAAATTATTAAAAATAATAAATGTGATACCATTAATTGTTTGGACTATCATCAGAAGACACTAACGTCAAACATTCCCCCTTTTTTTTTTTTCTTCAATAAAATGCAGTAATAATTATTTTCCAGTACAATGGAGGCTTCAAGTGATGCGCTTTCGCTGCGCAACTGTTTGTCGCTAAGGTCCATCTTGCACTTGAAAATGAAGCAAAGTGTTTTTTTAACTTTTCTCGGTTATAAATCAAGTAAAAAATCTAAATCTTGAATTATCTACTTTATTTTTTAGTTTGGACCAAAGTTCCGTAAAGGAATTATCCCTGAAAAATCTTATTCTTGGTGAAAAAACGAATTCACGTTTTTTTTTACATAGGTTTGGTATAGCGGGTGGGATCACCGAAAAATCAGCTGACTTGAAGCCTCTATTATTTCATTCAATGTATATTGATCGCAAAACATCTTTCCAAAAAAATACTGTCTGATATGCATAATTAATTGTCAAGAAGAGATTTCAAAATATTAGAATTGACACAGATAGAGGGGGACTAAACTAATGAATAACCTGATATAGATTTATTTAAAAATTATATAGTATCACATACCGTCTACTTTTCTTTTTGACCTTCTGTGTCTCATTGTATCGCAGTGTTCTTGAGTTACACGAACATTACTCCACTGAATGTATTGTTTACAAATCTGACACACGTAAGTTTTTTCAACATCATTGTAAGATATTCCTTCGTCTTTGAATTGTTCCATCAGTTTTTTTGCTACTTCTAAATCAGCTGCATCGTTGATTTCATATTTCTTTGACAGGTATAAAAACCTTTGTCTACTAGTTAATGAAGTTGGTTGATGAAAACCAACTCTCTTAAAGTAATAATCTGGATCAATCTCTTTAACATATCGACCTAAAAAATGTGATGAAAGCACTTTTAGCATGGAAGTAGCTTTACTTACAGAATAACCGTCTGTTAAAACCAAGTGTCTAGCTGTATCATATTCATCCTTATAACGTACTATAGAAGCTTCATAAGATAACTTCTCTTTTTTTCCCATTGCAACCGGTGAATGAGACTTCAATTAAACACAAAACACAAATTATGAACTTAAAAGTTAAGAAACCAACACAGACTGCTTGTTCCCGCTCAGAATTTTGACAACAGCTGATCAATGTATTTTAAAGTTTTAGCATACTAGGCCATCTATTAGAGAAAGTAACAACTATAATAAAATTTTATTAAAAAGTAAATTACAAATTAAAGACTGCATGTAATTAGTTTTTTTTTGTATTTACATAGATCAGAGACCATTATAATGAATAAAATAATAATAATAATTGTTACAAATTTAATGATCGCCGCAGTTTCTTTTCATTCAATGCCATTTTTTAAAAATATATCTTAATATCTTAATGTGTATTCTCTGTTATATTCTCCCATGCTACATAATATTACAATGCTTTAAATACATACAAAAAAAAGTATGCTAAATATTGCTTTAGTTTTTATTATTTTTTACAAGGAAACCGGTACACTCCTAAGAGCTTGGAGCTCGAGGCGGCGTAATGACTAATGAGTAGGGATAAGAAAATGAAAGGATGTTGGCAACAGCCTGTTATGTGTCCCAGCATTTGCTGAGGTGAGACTGAGGAAACCGTGGAAAACCTCAGTTAGGACGGACACCTCTACTTTTTATCAATGGACCAAAGTGATGTCCAAAGCCTGGGGAACCACACACAAGTGCATCACTGCACTGGGTGGAAAGAGAGATGAATTTATCCCAGGGGGCGTGATTTTTAATTAAAATGGTCACCTATTCAAAAGTATTAACCACGCTCGACGTTGCTTAACTTTGGTGATGTAATGAGAATCGTTCAATGCACTTGTGACACAGTAGATTATTAATGGATAATCTACACCATATAATAAAGAATACTATCTACGCTCAAACTAAGTCTATTAATAATATCATGTAAGGAGCTTGCTAAAACTTGTTGAGTGTTTACTGTTTATTTTGTTTATTACTGTACATTTTTAACCATGCATTGAATAAACTGACAATACCTCTTTAGACAACGGTTAACTGTATAAAATGGATAGTGCATAAACTATACATTAAATTATTAAAAATAATAAATATGGTACCATTAATTGTTTTGACTATCATCATCAGTAGACATTGACGTCAAACATTCCTGTTTGCCAATAAAATGATAATTATTTTCAAGTACCGGTAAAACTAGACACAAAACAATTTTCATTTACTGTCAAGAAACCTTTCGAAAAATTTTTTGGGAGATTTCAAAAAGTTAGAACTGATACAGATAGGAGGGGGGGGGAACATAGGACAAAAATATTAGACACTTGAGAAAGTAAGACGAATGCCATACATCTAATCATCTTCTGTACCCCCCTCTACCTCATGTATGCATTAATAATTTATGACCTGTAATTATAATTATGCTATGGTCTTATTTTGAAGGTAATTTGTTAGTTGCAATACGATAATTTAACAACATGATTGGTTTAAATATAGAACAGATGCTGGTTGGTTTGCCCAAAGATAATAAGTCTGTTCGTAAATACACAATCAGAAAGAATCAATTATTTGTGACGAACTTTATGTTCCATGTACATAAGGTTTATCACAAATAATCGATTTTTTCTGATTGTGTATTTACGAACAGACCTAATGTCATGTTGGCTAAAAACTCACAAAACACAGTGATGAACTGGACTGAGTCCCAATACATTTTTGTTACATTGGCTGCGGTTCGTATCCTGGTTGTGATGATAGTGATCTCAACTTTGAATTCACGACAGCTGAATAATCTTAGTTGTGTACAGTCAAATAATTTAATATTCCCGCCGGAAGTGAGAGGTTTCTGTCCTTCCTATTTGCATTTGGAGTTTGAAATTTTACAGACAGCTTTGCAATAAAAGAGGACTGACTTGTTTGCAAAAATATACAAATGGGACATAAACAGGAAGATCAGAAACTACTCATTTCCAGCTACTTTCGGCGGGAATTTCAAATAAATTTGACTGTAACAGATTTATTCTCAACCACAAAACTGTAAATTTTAGTCTGGGAATCTTCAGGTTTGACTGGCGGGGGTTGACAACCATCACAACTAAGATAGGGACCGCTTCAAAAACAGACTGCATGCTGCTATAAATGAGCATAAAAAAAATGATTATGCATACATACGGACATACCTGACTGTTTTGATGCTAATCTTTTGTGTTTCCGTAAAATACAGTGCAATTGAGTCGATTGAACATTACTCCACGGCATGTATATCTTACAAAACTCACACACGTATGTTTTTTCACTTTCATTGTAATATATTCCTTCATCTTTGAACTGTTCCATTAGTTCTTTTGCTAAATTTAATTCAGATGTGTCATTGATTATATATTTCTTTGACAAATATTTATTGCTAACTTGATTCGTGCAATAATTTGCATCCATTTCTCTAACATATCGTAATAAAAATGGATAATTAAGGCATGAAAACCGCTGAACAGCTTTTTCTAAAGTAAAGCCATTATCAGTTAAAACTAAGTGCCTAGCTGCATCATACTCGTACCTAAAACGTTGTATAACAGCTGCGTAATGTTCTGGATTATTCTTACATTTAATATTCTTTCTCCTCATGGCTAACAGTACACGACACTCTAATTAAAAATGTAATTACCCTCTTACAATAAACTCGTCCACCGAAAGAATTTGCAATAACAACGTACGTGTTCAGAATTCAGAAGTGTTTTTTCTTCTCTCTCCCGCGCGCGAATGCAAACAAACAGTTGAATGTATTTTCAATTTTTTTGCATTGAAACGCCATCTATTGAACATATTATCAACTAACATTTTCTTAATTTGAAGGAAAAAAATGATAAAAAATAATAATAATAATAATAAAGTAAAAATTCAGGGGTGTTTCAAATAGATAAAAGAAAAATGTACATAATACATAATGGATAATACATTAAACTATATTAAAAATAGTAATTATAATGCCAGGTACTGTAATAAAAATATTAACGTCAAACGTTCCTGTTTTTTTTTTTAATATATATTGTAATGATTTTTTTTAATTACTATTAGAGTGACACTAAAAGACACACAACTTTTGTTGTTTAAAAATAAATAAAAAACTTAAATTCTTACATGATATTGTCAGGAATATTTTAATTATAAAAAATAGTGGCAGGCTTACACCAAGAAAATAATATATCTTTTAATCTTACTATTTGAGACTAGTATTTTTTTACTCTAAATCAACAGTAAATGTTAAACTTTCCTTTCTCTTCACCAAAGTCTTCTGCTCGTTGTTAGTAAACAAAGTATTGTTGTGTAATGTCTGTCGCGTGAAAGGAAAAACATGGGACGATTGTTGATTTACATGTTAACTTATGGAAAATGACCGTTAATTATGAAGTTGACACCGTTGCCTAGCGCCAACAATGCCATTACGTTCTCTGCTCTGGTGGCAAAATTAGGTACTACGTCGTCTCATGTTTAACAATGAAAAAGGCTTCATGCGACAGACATTATAAACAATGTTTTGTTACAACCATTGTGCGAGTAGAAGACTTTGCTCTTCACTAACAATAATAATTTATTAAAAGGACAAACAATAAACACCTGAAGATATTTTATTTTACGGTGCATCAAATAATTCCCCCAATACATTTGCCTAAAAAATGTAAATTGTTAGATAAGGACGATTAAAACGTTTGCCAACTGGGGTGGGATAAATTACTTTAGTTTTAGACCAAATAAAGGGGGGAGGGTGCACAAACCACAGGCAACTTTAAAAAAAATATATCAGTTTTATATAATACTGATAGCACGTCAATTTAAAAGATATTATTGCAACTCAAAGGTTCTTATTATCTGCTGACTCTATATAACGGGCTTGCGGTAATCGTCAAACCTGTTACTATATATACATGACCTAGGTCACATTAAAATGATAATGTTTGAGAGCATAGCTCATAATCAGAAAATAGGAAGAGTCTAGGCTCCTTACAAAACCAACCATCAAAATAATATTATGATGTATGCAAACCAGACAGAATTTCATTAAATCTCTGATAACCAATATATAGGTTATTATTTAGAAAAAAAAAATCATCAGAAGACCTTTCAAAGGCAGGAGATGTTTTCAAATCAATAGCTTTAAAACAATTCTAACATGGTGGCTCATGGGGAAAATTTCTCGATGGGGTTTACTTGAAGATTCGTCAAAATAATATATAATGTATGTAAACATGACCATTGTCTCTGCTAATCAGGTACTTACTTGCTGCCCACGAGTTAGGGTGTCCAGCTGGGTACGGAGGTTGGTAGCCCTTCCGCATCAGGGTGGCTGTAACAGATGATGTAACGTTGTAAGCAATACATAAGGTGGCTTCTCCCCGAATTTTTGTAGAAAAATTTATAGCTTTATCAATACCCTACCTGGCACCTATTTTTTTAATTGTCCCCCCCTCCCTCCGCCATGAGTTTATTATGGAGCACCTGCTTAAGTGCCAATTAAATTGTCAATTACCTCAATAAATTTTTTAAAGTTGGATTAAATTCAAAATGCGGTTACTCGAAAAAAATTTACAGATAAAAAATATATTGTTATAATAAATTTATGTAATACGCCCATTAAAGAGATAATAAATAAAGAATCAAACAAATAAATAAATAATAAAATAAATAAATAAATAAATAAATAAATTATATTATGTTTTCCTTGGTGTACCCCGTGTACCTTGGAAACGCTCGAACCTTTGCAATTAATTGCTGTCTGGCCAGATATTTACGAGAGGATAAGAAGAGGACCCCAAAGTTTTAGTACATCACGCATCCATAATCATTTTGCCAAAATTAGAGCAGTTCGTGATGTGCCGAAGTGTAAAATATAATAATTATAAGTATCATGAGAATTTCCATTGCGAAGGGAACATTTTTAGTCTCATGCAGAGACTAAAATAGAAGAAAAGGCATTTATTTTTTTTATACATGGTACAAAAATGATTTTTTTTTAACCGTACTCCATCCCCAACACATGCATTGTCTGATGTCACTAACTTTTTCTAGGGAGAATCATTCAGACAATCTGAATGGAATTTTAAGTCTCGCAAAAAAAAGACACCCAGACTGAACTTCCGGTTACAGCAGGTATCTTTTTATTCTTTTATGAAGAAATTTGGAGCCAGGTTATTGACTTTCAGCAGAGAATAAGTTTCATTGTTGCTGAGAGGAAAAAAAAAAAGTAGAATATTACAAAAGTTTTTGAGGTGCCACCCAAGATAATGGAATCTTTTCACAAACAAACATTGAGAGACGAAAATAACATTCATGATGGAGACTGACAATAATGACAATTTTTTTAAAATATTATTTTAATTTACAGATATTGTTCAGCAGAGATTAAATTATTTATTGACAGTGCAAATATTAACAATATATTCACATGGATATCGAAATAATAATAAAAAACAAAAACAAAAAAAAAAAAAAGTGAGAAAATTTAGTAATGAATTTGACCATTATAATACAAAAAAATTAGTAATTATAGAATGTATTTTCTTTTTGCTCTTTCATGTATTAAAGCTGATATTTATTACATGATATAATTTTGCATACAATTTTTCCTTGCCAGAAAAGTTCATCTCCATACAAACAAATAGAGTTCAAATTTTCTTGTAAGGAAAAATTGTATGTAAAGCCGGTATTACACGATACAATTTTTCTAAGTATTGAATACAATTTTTCCTTACAAGAAAATTTGAACTCCATTTGTTTGCATGGAGATGAAATTTTCTTGCAAGGAAAACTTGTATGCAAAATTGTATGGTGTAATATAGGCTTAAAATTATATCATGTAATTAAGCCGGTATTACACAATACAATTTTTCTAAGTATTGAATACAATTTTTCCTTACAAGAAAATTTGAACTCCATTTGTTTGTATGGAGATGAAATTTTCTTGCAAGGAAAATTTGTATGCAAAATTGTATGGTGTAATATAGGCTTAAAGGGTATATTACACCATACAATTTTGCATACAAGTTTTCCTTGCAAGAAAATTTCATCTCCATACAAATAAATGGGGTTCAATTTTTCTTGTAAGAAAAAATTGTATGCAATAGTTAGAAAAATTGTATCGTGTAATAGTGGCTTAATACCAGCTTAATTAATACTATACGTTACTTTTTTAATTATTAAAATATTATCAGAGATCTTATAGTGTACAATGTAAGCTCTTTGATATTATAAAGCAAGAGTGAAATTAAACTTTTCACTCTCATTTTGATATATTCTTCAAATTTAATTGTTATAAAAAATTATAATGCATAACTATTATTGCATAAATACATTAAATGGGGGTGTAATATTATTTATTGCATTCAAATTTATGTGCAATAAAATATCACATAAACAATTGAAGTTGAAGTTTCTTAAAATATAAATTTGTAACAACAACAAAAAATACTTGCAATTATTATAGAAATATCATCTATGCATCCTCAAATCAAAGTAAAAATCAGGCATATTAAATTTTGGACACTTCTTTTACTTTATGTATCTTAAAAATAAACAATACTGTTGTACTGTAAATAAATAAATAAATAAAATCGTCTTTATTGAGGGCGGGATTTAGGCCATTAGGCCCACTCTTCCATCCAACCCAATGAAAATACAATGAAGAGATTTTTAATTATTTTTAGTAAAAACACATAAATATACTGTTGTAATACCCTACATAGTACATACTATATGTAACATACATTTAAATACAAAACTATATATATATAATATAGTTATAATATAAATAATATCATAGAAAATTATATTAAAACACTGCAGGATAACAATTTGTCATGTTAAAATTAATCTAATAATGACTCCTACATAAATGACTCTCACAATCAGATATATATTTTTCAATTTATTATTGTTATATAATATATATAATATATCTCCAGCATGCCAAATTTGAAAGTACAGGCTCCATGTAAAACAGAGTATTCCTCATCAGACAACTTCAGCAGCTAGGGAGGGTGTTCGTGAGACACAGTGGGAAGTAAGAAACATTTGTTAAGAAAAAAACCAGCAGGGCATTATAATTTTAATTACTTATTATAATTATTATTATTATTATTTTTTTTTAAATAATTTTACATGCATATTATTTGAAGGTTATCAACATTTGAAAAAAATTAGATGAAAAGTTTTACTAAAACTGAATAAATAATTAAATATGCTGCTGATGATTATTATAATTCTTAAAAAAATTTAGTAATCAGCTACCAATCAAGATTGATTTTGTTTATAATAATAGAGTATCGACCTCAATTTTTTTTATTGCAGAAATGAATAGAGGGTGCAAAGTTATGCTACCCTGATTTTTTTTCAGATTTTTTTGAGACCAGGAACTTCCCGGGCTCAAAAAAATCTAAAAAAAAAAATCAAGGTAGCATAACTTTGCACGCTCTATCCATTTCTGCAATAAAAAATTTTGAGGTCGATACTCCATTATCATTACAGTCAACAAATTTTTAACTTTAGGCCTATTTGAAACGATGATACACCTTTTTTTGTGGTAAGGTGGTAACAGGTACTGAAACTTTAAAATAAAATTTTAAATTCTAAATCATCAAACATTTTTTCGTGTATTTGATATATTTACACCAGTAAATGACACCGGTAATAATTAATAAACAATACGAAGGAGAAAAATATTACACTATATTATATTACTGTAAATAACATCACAGTTTAAATATCAAGAAACCTTATATCCGGTAACTTCCGGTATTAAATTCGTTAATATATCCGGTAATATCCGGTATCGAGTTCGTTAAACCGTAGTATTCTGCTCTCTCTGTGTGAAATGCATCTGAATACCGTTATGATATTGATTTTATATTCTTCATTACCGTATTTACAAACGCTAAATAAATTACAGTACTGCTGAAAACAATGCTTCTGCGCGCAACAATGTAGTTTTTAAGGCTCATAATTCAATAAGTTTACGTGATGGTTATATTTTAATATTTTTGCTATCAAAACTCGACCGTAAGTTGATGTAATTATTAGTAATTATTAAAAATCTATTATTTAAAATAGCGTAATAATTACACAATGTATATTTATAAAACTATTTTTATTATAAAATTATGAGTACATCTGTATTATGACACTACTTCTATATTAATCATTAAATTTAGTGATGTTTTGCCGGTAATTTATATTGATTCAGTACTTTAAATTTACCGGTTAACTATCATAATTATATATAAAATACTTGAAAATAGCAATTTAATTATTATTTTCATTTGCTATGTATATATATCTTAATAAAAAATGTTATAAAAAATTTAAAAATAAACCATTTACGTAGAAGAAAAACAGATTATTTTTATATTTCCCTTGAATTTATAATTTTAGCAATCCTACCGGTAAATAAATTGTATTAATTTTTGGCAGAATGGAAAAATGTCATTGTTAAAAAAATAATATTGTGATGGTTCTTAAAAACCTTTTGTAATAAAAAATGATTGACAGTACTGTACGAAATATATTTTTTTACAACAAAGAAAATAAGTCATAAATGTAGGAAATAAGTGGACACACACAAAAAAAAATGTATATTCTTTAGAGAACCATAAACCGTAGAGTTCTAACGGGACCACGGAACCTTGTAGGGGCCGTTACCGTAAATTCAGACTTTTCTAATGCGTGTAAATGAAAACGGTACCTCAAACAATTTTACAATAATCATTAAAATATAAATTAAACCAATAAACAAAATCCAGACTTACCTCTTAATGAATCTACAGCTTTTCTTCCGGGCCAATTTTCATTCATTATTTGATCCATTATATTATAATATTGCCAAATACGTCTCGGAAAAAAATTAGAATCATCATTACTGTATTGTTCTTTTATAGAACGATATTTACTTTTAAATTTTTTAATTTTTAATCTACATTGTTCTGCAGTTTTTAATACACCTCTTTCACGCAATGCATCAGAAATATCTTCAAAAATATTATGATTTCTAAATGTTCTTTTTAAATGATTCTGTACATTTTTATCACCCCAAATTGATAAAAGTTCAACTACTTCTCTATCAGACCATCTAACACCATATTCTTCCATATTTTAACACTTATTGATCACTATTTATTAATAAATAACTTAATTAATTTAATCAATTAGTATATAACCTGTGAAGATTACAAAACACCTAAAATAAACTCAGGAATTTGACACTAAACACAGGTGATGTTTTTTTTACTACGAAAAGATGATTGTAGTCATATACCTAGAATGCTAATAAACTAATAAATACATTCAAAGCGCAACATTGTACTATTTCATACTGACGCCATGTTGATAATTTATCTACCATCAGAAATCATATGTTAATATTTATCTACCATTTTTATAATTTTAACAAAACACAAAGTATTCTAGTTTACTAAAAGGTTTTTCCAAAAAGGATCGATGTACTCATTTTTTATAATTATTTTTAGATTATAAAGCGCTGGATTACGAAATAAAATAGTTCTTGGACCAGATAAAGAAAAGGCATAGAAATTAAAACAACAGCAAATAAATTATGCATTAAATTAATTTGATTTGTTATTCATTTTTAATTTTATTGTATAAATTATTTTATTGTTTAATTAATCGCAACATTAATTTATTTTTAAAAGAGGTCTATTTGCGGTCCGAAATTACCAGAGGTGGAGGGATTTTTAAAAATAATCTTAGTAACAATTTTAAAATAATCTTGGCTGGACATTATTGGCATATAACTTTTTGTGAAAAAAAAATATACAATTCTGACTCAATCACATTATTACGATAGAGGGTCCTTTTTTCAATTATCAGCAAAAGTTTTATTCAAGTAAGACTAAAAAAAATAGCAATTAAATCTGCTGCTGTTGTCGGATTTAAATATATTGTACAATTAGGACCCTCACTTCAAAATACATGATGTTCCTAGCCTAAAAATGTAATCCTAAAATTTCCTCTGATATTTATTATGAAATACAAAAAATAATACATGATAATAATAGTTTTTTTTTTAAGGTATGCAGTTATATAGCTTATAATTTATTAGTATTGTTTGAAATAAGAAATTTAAGAAATTGCAGCTTTTTTTGAGAATTCAGAACTATAAAAATGTATCCTCATTAATATTAATAATAACAATATTTTATTTCTTGTATTTTATTTGGTGTATTTGCTGTGACTGAGGAACTGTGGAAACTTTTAATTTTTTTAAGAGACAACCCCGTTAAACTTTCTTAACGTACACTCATCCCCAGGTTAAATTTCAGTCACAAAAGGATAACGTTTCTATCATCAATTGCCATCTGTTGTCCAGGGTAAATTTTCTACAGTAAGTGGCAGGCTCGGACTGGCCATAAGAGTTGGTGAGGGATCGCTCAGTAGGCCCCCTCGGCTGGGAGACCCCTATAACGTTAAAAGTAGGCCCCCACAAGGTCAAGTAGCCCCTTGATATGGGCCCATACTCCTGTTTGCTCAGTATGCCCTTTAAGCCCAGTCCAACCCTGGTAAGACGTGTACTACAATAATGTCTAAAGCTAAAAGAACCACACTTGGCATAAGGTGGCAGGGCATGGTACCTCTCGGACAAAAAAAAAAAATGAAGAGAGTACAAGAACTGACTTTACTTCATGTGTGTGAGTTTTTTTTTTTCCAGTTCTTTAGAGGTCAGGAAGGGTTGTTTAAAAGTTTTGCCGAGGTCTGGTTTGAACCCACATTCCTTTTAGTCCCATCCACTTATTAAAAAGTGACCTATTGACACCTGTCTCTATACTTTAAATAAATTTTTAAAATAATTCAAGAGTTTTTTTGGGCTGAAAAAAATCAGAGTAACGTAATTTTGCACCTTTAATTCTCTTCTGTGATAAAAAAAAAATTGGGGTCCATTACAAAAAAAAAAAAAAAAGTGTTCTTACCTGTATCAACAGGTGTGATGATCGGTCTTGTTGACGTCTTCTCTTTACTCGAAGATTCTGACGCTTGACTTGGCGTCAAAATTTTCCGCAGACGTTTTGATCTTGAATCTTGTAACTTTGTCATTGTAATATCTGATGATTTATCAAGTTTAGAACGTTTTACTGTTACAGAAATATCTGGTAATACGTTAATTAAATTTTCAGTGTCTTTTTTACTTTGCAAATCTGGCAAAACAAATTCTTCTCTTGTAACATTTTTTTCAGATGTTCTTTTGATATTTACCGATGTAGGTTTTCGTAATACTTGAGAGATTGCGGGACGTTCTTCTACGACACGAGAAGATTTCTCTGCGATGACAAACTGGCCTCCGGACGGGGACGGAGATAGTAAAGGTTTCGTAACTTTAGTTGGTAAAGCTAGACTAAAGCATTTTGTAATGCCTGTATCAGAATTTTTGATTCCGTAATGATTATGACATAACATTTTTGAAGTTAACTGAACTTTCTTGCAAGTTGCTTTATCGAACTTCACAGTGAAAGTGGCGGGACATCCTCCTTTCTTGGCTATTTCTTTATTCCTGCGAACAAACAAACGTAAAGTTAGAATTTCCTTGATACACATTTAATTTTGTTTATAACGTTCGTAGAGCTTTATTTTAACTGTGAAATAAAATATTTTTTATCTAGCTTTTACTATTTAAATACTGTATACTGGGTAGTATTATTTTTACTTTTATTAAACATAATATTGTATATGTATATAGTACGTTTATTAGCATCATAAAGTTAGTGCAAACCTAGTGGTAACTGTTGGAACTACGTGCGTCTGGCGAGAATTGCTGTATATGCCATTGTAAAATCATGTATGTAAATGCTCTGTCAGCAGCCACAGCATAATTTTATAGAAATGACAACACCATAATTAGTTGTCAAATACTTTCGGACATATATAAAAAAAATATTTCAACTTCGTAAGTGATTTCTTTCCTAAAAATTTGATAATTTTTGTGATTCTCCCCATGCTATAGGTATTACAGTATCCTTGCTGCAAAGAGCAAAATTTTCAGACGTCAGCGCAATCTCTTAGTCCTTTATGTCCTCTATATTATAATTAATACTGTATTTACTGTATGCACATTTTTTTTTTTTTTTTGTAACATACTGTAGATAAGCCGTGTTTGCATTTGGCTGGACTGCCGTAGTATCGGTGAATGGTATATGTTAAGAGTTAGGGCAAAATACTTTCTGCGCTGATGTACTGAACACCACTAAAACTAAGGAATATGAATTTGGTACAGTATATAGTACTTATAACCAGTATAACAGAACTTAGTTAGTTTACCTCTAGACAGTTCAGTAGATTAGACGGCGCCAGTCAATGGAACCAGCTTGTTGTCAAGAGTTTATTTTGGACTGGCTACTGACGAACCCTCTAAGAAGACTCCGTCAATAATTATATGTTAGCACTGTATCATATTTATGTATGCATATATTATATCATGCATACACTGTATGTAGTACATACAGTATGCATACAGTACTGTATTTATGATGCATATGATACTGTACACTGTACTGCAGGTAGTAGCTAAGGTAGAGAATCTCCTAATTCTCTGCACAAGTAAAGCATGTTTAATAAATGATTGTAACTCCACTGTCAGTACAAAAATTTACCCTCGGATTTTAAAAAATATATGCATAATATATCATACTGTATCATATGCATACAATAAAAAGCAGTCGATCCTTAAAATTCCTTCACAGGTTTCACAACCAATGAAAGGTTTTCAAACATAAAAGGCTCTGTTTACCGATAAAACTTACCAATTTCTAGCACAACAATAAACGTAAGTAAGGTTTCCTTGCTGTCTCTCAGGAAAATTTAATATAAAACGAGAATCTGAATAAAGTTGAAATTCTCTTAGTAGATTTTCGAGGTCCTTAAAATCGAACTCTGTTCTCTTTTGAAATATGCTGTCAAAAATTGCAATATCCGTATATATCTGGGCACTCATCATTCATCACTAACACACAAACTATATATGAGGAATATCGAATTAAGACTTAATATTCATTAATTTTAACCACAATACTTTCACCGTGTTCACAACGTGATTAAATTTTTTTTTTCCGTGAATCAAAACAATGCAGCGGAAAGCGAGAGTCTTTTGTTTTTTCGTGGAAATTTAGCGCGTATTCATTTTTATTTTTAAATGCTGATTTATTCGCATCATTTTTCTCTATTTTTCTTCCTCAAATTTGAACACATCTCAAATGCATGAATTTTTATGTAAAATTTATTAATTATACAATTAATTTTCAATATAAAAATATTATCTAACAAAATTTATAGCTTATTATTTCGCCACAAATGTCACAATATAGCGCTAGTATACTGCACTTTCCATGCATGCAGTACGTCCTTTAATTTATAATTTTATTTCCAAAAACATTTCATAAATTATATATTTTTATACTCAGAGACCGTATATATATAGAGTCTCTGATTATTAATATAACTATAAAATAAATGGCCGGGCCTATATATACAGTATATTCATTATAATATTTCACAGCTAGGGTTCATCAAACAATTTATATATATATATGTTAAGCATTATACAATTAATATATCAAACAATATATTATATAAGCAATTATACAATTAACTTTGTATATATATAGCTAATGCGCGATGATATTATACTGGCTGATAAATACTTAATGTTATTACAAACGAACAAGAAAAAATTTAAAAAATTATTTCAGAAATTATATCGAGGACACCAAATTATATGTTTATATAGTCTCTAGCTTGAATTTTTGCAGATATTTTTAGAAGCCATGCAGGAAGTATCACTAAAAAAGTTATAATTCAAAGTTCAGGTTTGAACCCCTTTTATAGCTATCCTTTTATTAAGTCGAAGTGAAGGCTATATAGAGTGACGCTTTAATTTCTCTCAGTTCTTTCAATAATTTTTAAAAGTTATAGTTCTGCCTGCCATATGCTAGCTATACGGGAATTTCATGTTTACATTTTGGGTAGCACGGAGATGCCCGAAGCCGCCCGAAGAGCTTCGGGATGTAGGCAGAAAACCCTAAAATCCTATGCTGTGCGTGTTAACGTAACTCACTACACCTCTTTTCTCATAACAGTTTCGGTCGCCAAATATTTTTTTTCATTAGCATTGGTTCTTCTTGTTACCATTTATGAAAGAAAATTCTACGAGAAATGATATGAATCGTCAGGAGAAATGAATTTCAATACTAACTTTAACATGTATTTGCTATGCCGCTGACAATGTTTTGCCTACACAATTATGACGTCATATTGTTTTGTGACGTATGGTGAAAGACCCGTATAATAATAATATATAAGAGTTCTAAAAATCTGAAAAAAAAAAAAAAAAAAATCATAGCTAGACCACATATTGTGCATCATGTCTCAAATCAATTACGTTCTACAACTCATCTACATGATATAATATATATGTACAACTGTTAAGAGTGTTCAATAAAAATAACTTTAATAATTAATAATAATATAATTTATACTTGATGAAACTAAATGAAAATATCATGTATCATTTTTTTTTTTTTTTAAATGTACGTTATCAGTATATTATATCGACATGAGTCTGGCAAATTAGCGGTCTAAGTAGTTTTTTAATGAATATATTTTTTTTTCTGTGTTACCTAATTATGATATCAGATTTCTAAAAACACCATAAATTGAACTGTAAATTAAACTATAACAGAAAAAACAAAATCATTAAAATTGGTCCAAACACTTAAATTTGGGATTATAACCCCACTTTCTTTTGTAGTTATTTTGCTCTCCTGTAAAGTTGTGAAAAAGCCACTTATGCTCTTTTGCCAGTCTTTTGACTACCGATATAATAATATATTTTTTTAGATTTAAAGTCCGTAGACAAGATGCTATCTCTATCAGATAACATTTGTTTAATTAATTCCAATGTGCTTTTTCCGTCATCGGTACGTATCATACAAGTATAAGTGTTCGAAAGAAAAAGTGAACTCCGCCGGGAATTGAACCCAGGACCTTTCCGTTATCCAGACGGCTGCTCTACCACTGAGCTACTAGAGACTAGAGGTCACACCTTCTTCTCTGCTTAAACTTTTATTTATATGATACTTTTTTGGCAGCGGCGGAGTTCACTTTTTCTTTTGAACACTTGTACTTGTATGATACGTACCGATGACGGAAAAAGCACATTGGGATTAAATAATAAAATATATATCATGGAAAAAATATAGTCTTATTTCGTCATGATGTATTATAAACAATTTGCAAAAAAAAAATTATCAGAAAAAAATATAGGCAGCTTTTTGTCTTTATAAAAATAAAAACACAAGTAGATTTAATTCAATTCTCATCTTTATTAATTCACAACAAATTTATGGGATGATCAAGATTTTTTTTTTTTTTTTTTAATTTCTCATTTAAATGGCTATCACCCATAAGAACATAATAGTTCACAACCCTTAATATTTTTCTGCATTTTTTTTTTCTCTATATTTTTCAGAAATGAAATATATACTTTTTGTTATTTTTCATTTTTTTAAACATACTATTTAATATACTTTTAAATATTTACACGAGATGAAAATGAGGTCTTTTAATAACAATGTTTAAATAAAATTAATTTAAAGAAGAAAAATTATTAATAACGATAGAAGCTTTTCTTTTAAATAATCACAGATTATTTATTATCAAAAAAAAGCTTCAAAATTAAATAAAAAAATAAAATTTATTGCAACATTATAATTTGTTTATAATGATAATACTACACCCTGACAGCAATACAATATTTATAGATCACTTTATAGATTTTTTTTGTTTGTGCCATCCAAATAACTTGTTTCTTACACACACATATTATATTATTTAACAAAAGCATGTAGAATAAATTTTTAGGTAATTACAGAACAGGCTTTCGCTTTGATAATTTATTTCACAAAGCAAAGTTGAATAAAATAATTTTTAAAAAAAAATCTTTGCTCTCTTTTAGTAAAAGAATAATTTCAATTCTCTAGTATGCAATAAAAGACGTTGTAAACCAACTTAGCAGCATGATACATGGCAAGTTTGCTACAGTGAATTTTAGGCAATAAATGCTTGTAGCGGCATTCGTCATAACTTTTAACAGAGAAATAACTAGCAATGTTGTAAGGTCTATAAAGTAGGGAAAAGAAATTATTTAATTTTCTTACACTTTGAAACACATATCTTAATTCAAGAGCCCACTAGTGGAGATATAGATGAAAGGTTTTAATTGCATCAATGAACTGAGCATAAAATTAAAGTCAATGTTTTATAAATTAAAAGAAAAATGCCACTGGCAATCTTGCTTTTAAATGAAAATATGAAAAAGCTACACAGTTAAAGCAATTTATTATGTACTATTATGTACTTTTCTTTTTATTTTTTAACTTATTTAATTAAAATCCATCTCAGATAATATGACATTTTAAAAGTTCATGTTAAATTTTTCTCCAAGATTATTTTGGAAGGCACAAAGACACTAAGTTTGCAGAGTAGAAAATAGAGTACATTTTTATATAATATTATGTGTGTTCAGATGAAACTTTTGTGCATTCCATGACATCGCCGCAATACAGAGAAGGAACGGATATTTTTTTTTTTTTTTGAGAATGAAAAGTTTTTTTTACGTGCTTCACAGTTATAGTAGAACATACAAAAATATATCATCATCAGCATTTTGTAAAATATACAGGCTATGTTTCCACCACACTTTCAAGTACATGGAAAGTTAATTTCCATTTTTTTTTATGCCAGTAATATTTTAAAGACAATCGGAGAAAAATAAATATATATTTTTATATATTTTAGATGTATTTTTTTTATAAATACACTGATAGAATTTGACACGCATTTTATTTATTTTTCTCTTACAAATTTTAATATTAAGAAAATTTTCTATATTCTTTAAAACACATAATAAGGTTTTCAATATATTAGGTCTAAAGACCAAATTAAGAAAGTGTTTTTGGAATGAAAATTTTAAAATTAAAGGTTTTTATAAATAATTTAAATATCACTTTATGAACCAATATTATAAATTAAAAATATAAATATGCATAAAATTATGGAATTTTTATGAAGATTTAAATGCACAATGGAAAATAATACAATCAACTGCAAAGAAACGAAGATAGAAAAATTTATTATTATATTAAATGTGTGCGCGCTGCAGTCTAAACAATCATGTTATACAAATATTTATATTTTAGATACTTTTTTTATTATTATTAGTTTATGGAATGTTGTTTAATGGGAAGTAACATTATATTATATTTGCGTATTTGTATATATATATATTTTTTTTTAGAAGTTATTTTATAATACTAAAAAAAAAAAAATAAAAATAATAATTTTGTTTACTAAATAACTATGACTAGAACTATTTTTTTAATATTTGTTTTGGTTTGATATTAAATTTGACAAAATATTAAAATTAAATAATCAACAATTAAAAATTATAGTTTTCAAAATGAGAGCTTGAGTACCATGCGTGAAAAGACACAAGTATGATTTATATAATAAAATTCAAACACGAACATATTAAAACATTAACAATTAAATAAAATAAATATGATATAAATTAATAAATGATAATTAATTATTATAATATACTATTGGCACTGATAAAAATTATATTTGTAAAATCAATCGTCAAATTTATGATCAAAACAAAACAAAAATCTAATTATGTCAAATAATCCTTAAATATTTTTCAACAGTCTTTTCCTTTTTTTTTACATAAAAAAAAAAGAAAATGCAATTGAAGTATAATTATTTGCAGCTTTAATAATGTCCAAGTATTTAATTAATTTAAAAATTAAATATTTTTGTCTTTCGTTACACACTATCACCATAATTAATATTATATAGCAATTGAAGTTGGTGGGGTATTCAATCATTATTATTTTTCATACAAGAGGACACGTATCCAGTTCTATAGTTGAATGGTTGCAGCACCTTGTAATGACAACTCCTTTTATGAAAAATAATAAAGATGAATGTATAGCTAAAGTAAAAAATACTGGAACACTTTATGTGCTAGACAATATATCAAGAATTTAGAGGCTAATTAAGGTGATTGAGTGTAGCACCGGTATAGTTGGTAGCACTGACGTATCTTACAATGTTAATTTTTGAATCTACATATCTGAAGCAATTTTGAACCTAGGGCTTGGCTGATTGCAGAAATGTCAAAATTATGAGTTTATCTAGGGCACAGATTAAGTTTTTATGTCTTAAATTAAATTGTTTTTTAACATTTTTTAAAAAATAATAAGGATCTTTTAAAATTTTTAAAAAATAGTTTTATTTACTTAAAAGCATAAAAACTTAATCTGTGCCTTAGAAGAACTCATAATCTTGACATTTCTGCAATCAGCCAAGCCCTAGGTTCAAAATTGCTTCAGATATGTAGATTCAAAAATTAGCATTGTGAAGATACGTCAGTGTTACCAACTACCGGTGCTACACTCAAACACCTTAAGCTCAATCTAGTATTAAATGGCAACATTGTGGTAGGCATTACAAGATATTCCCTTCACTCTCCTCTGTGTGCTGTGTTGCCAAATGATGCTAAATCAAGCTCGTCAAACGCTCGGTAGAAATTCTAGGACTCACTCAACTGAAGTGTTGCAGTTTTTGTGACGATAACTCCCCTTCTGACCGTCACTGAATTTTACTAAATTAGTCAACATATAATAATTAATAAACAAACAAAAAGATCACAAGTTACAACAGAGCTGTACAAATATCCCATCTAGGACCATATGGAAACTAAAATAATATTTAACATTGCGCTATATAATCTTAATTACCCACAATTGAATTAATTAAAATTATTTTATACATTACAAGGTAATACTATAAATTTAGCAATTTCATTTGCTATTATAACAAATATAAAAGAAATTTTAGTATTTTTATTTTTCTATTTTTAACACAAATAAGTGTGATGAGAAAATTAAATATATTTAATTTTTTTTTTTAATAAATAGCCTCTATAACTTTATGAACGTTTATTTTTGGCATACAATATATTTTAAACTTATTCGGTGTATTAAAAATAGAAATATAAAAATACCTGTCATAAGAGTAAAAAATATATACAATGTCCAATTAAATGAAGTCAATTGCAATTATAAATAATGGCAAACCTTACATTTACCGTGTTTGGTAGCTAGAGTTTTCAGACCTTATGAGGAAAGAGAAATCTTAACATTTATAATTAATGGCAAACCTTACATTTACTGTGTTTGGTAGCTAGAGTTTTTAAACCTTATTATAAGAAAAGAGAAATCTTAAAATTTAATACATTAAATGTTTTTTTACTGTGGCAAAAATAAAATTGGGTGACTTATTCAAGTTTGAAACCTAAAAAAGATTTTATTTATTATAGAATGCAGTGCACTTTTTTTAAAAAATATTTACACAAGAATACATAGCAATACATGATAACCTAAATGTATTTAAAGGCAATTTTTTATAAATATATTATTGTACTTAAGTACATAATATTTATTCTCTTAAATCTAATATTGAAAGCACTTTTGGATATCTATTAAGATTTATTCTAAATTGAAAACAAGCTAAGTGAGTTCTACATTTTGAAGTTTAACCATTGCTAGATAAAATTTGTGACAATGCCTACATGAGGTGGATAGCCCAAGACAGCTCGAACTTTAACCTTTTTTAGACTTTGTTAAGTAGTCTATGGAGGTGAAATATTTTTATAGACTGAATGTTCTTATAAGCTGTGCTAAATTATAATGCTGCATCTTTTAAACTTGTAGCAAAAGCAAATAACACTTGAGCTGTCTATCATAGGCCACTAGAAAGGCAGAATGAGATATTAGAATGTGAAAATTTTACTGGCTTAATCGAAAGAAGGGGTAAAAATATGGTACTGTGAATTTTTTCAGATGTTTTTGAGACCTGGAACTATTTTTAAAAAATTATTGAAAGTCTATTTTGATGACGTCACGGGCGGCACTCCTTAAGAAAAAGGATAGGGCAGTGCCGCCCGTGACGTCATAAAATAGACTTTCAATAATTTTTTAAAAATAGTTCCAGGTCTCAAAAAAATCTGAAAAAATTCATATTTTTACCCCTTCTTTTGATTAAGCCACTAAAATTTTCACATCCTAATATCTCATTACGAAACAACTTTTAGAAATAACATCCGTAACTTGCATTTAATTGGACATTATATAATATTAGTTTACACATAAAATTAGTAACACAAAATTACACCCTGATGCAAGATAATAGCTCATGACACAACTGGCTATATTGAAGCTGATCTCCTGAAATTCTCCTCATTCTAAGACCTCTAGAATCAGCCTCTCCTGACACACTCAGTTCTATCTGGACTCCCCCCGGACCTTGTAACGCTAGACCACTTCTGTCGGCAGTCTCTCCAACAATCGAACCTCTAGCTACTAACTGCCCTCGTACATATTGTAAAATATCAGTCACACATAAAGTGGAACAAAAATCTGATAATGCAACTTCAAATGAACCAGACGATGTTTTTTGTAATTCGACCATAGGTAAATCATTATTAGGTGATTCATCGTAATAAGATGACGTTATATCTTGACTATCGGAATGATATAAATGATGAGATGGTGAATTTGGAGGAGGAAAACTATGTCGTAATGTTTCATTTTTAACATACGAATCTTGTCTAGTTCTAGCATCTTGTCTTATAAAACAATTTCTTTGATTTTGAAATTGTTGTTGATGTATCATAATATTATCATTATTATTTGAACTATCACTATTATTTATATTAATAATTTGTTGTTGCTGTTGCTGTTGTTGCATATGTTGTTGTAATTGTAAAGGTGTAATTTTACCTATACCTCTTGTAATAGAAGGTCGTAAAGGGTCACAAGAACTCAACATTGGGAATATTGTTGAAAAGTCTGTAAATCCCGCTGCTTCCGGAGTGCTAGTTTCACTTCCAGGGATTGTAACTTCTCCCAGTTCGTCTGTGATTGAGATCTGAGGGTTGCACAGCATGTGAGGGTGAGTTTGTGGTCTCGGTAAGTGAGGGGAATGTTCCATCACGTCCTCGGATATTCTGCCAAGGTTCGGAGGGGGCGGAGAGCTGCGGTGATGTTGCGGACTCGAGCAAATGGCCACCACGCGAGGAGAAAGAATCGTGTTGGCATCCTCGGGTAGGCCTGCGAAGGTTAATGGGAAGTTAATTTTTTGAGGGTACTTTAAACAAACAGAGAATAGAACAGATAAGTTTTTTTATTTAAATATGTTTACAAAAGAAAATAAATTTAGACAAAGAAGTGAAAAAGTAAAAATTTCTAGGCTAAAATCTATGTTATGAAAATTCACTAATTATTGTCTTGTTAACTAACTGTTAATTTAATAATTAGTACTGTACCAATATTGTTGGAGCAAGTATACACAGCAAGATTTTTATCAATAACCTTAAACTATGAAATAAATAAATAAATAAATAAATAAATAATTAAATAAATAAATAAATAAATAAATAAATAAATACAGTAAATAAAAAATACATTATAGAAAAAAAATTAAAAAATGTAACTTTTTCTTTACCATGTGATTTAAAAATTTAAAATTTCACTGAATTTGGTCTATATTTTTTTCATGGAAAATTATGGTGTCAGGAAGGTTTGCTGAAATTTTGAAATTTTTAGTGGTTCACTATCTACCAAGCCCACTGACATTAATCCTTAAATATTATTATTTTATATTGTTTGTGTGTTTGCATTCTATAACTACTGTATTTATCTATTTTGTAATTATGTCTGTGTTTATTGTGTTTACTATCATATAATGTAAAATTGTTAATTTTATTCCAAATGTACACTTTATGTGTTTAATAAAAGACTTATATAATCATTAACTATTAGAACAGGTGGCTAATTATAGATATAATAAACATGATACCTCTAAGGACCACGAGATAGGTCTAAATACAAAGTAGAGATATAACATACCTGGTGATGCCCCCCTCGGCTGCTGTTGCTGTTGAAGCTGCAACCTCTGGAGGGTTTGTGTGATGCAAGCGTTGTCCTGGCTTACGGAGGGGACGGAGGGGAGGTGGGAGGGGGAGGAGGGGACCGAGGTTCCGGGGGAGGGGGAGGAGGGAGAGAGGGAGGGGGGAGAGCACTGAGCCACGTTGGCCAGGTGTCGGGCGTGCCAGATCTGGAGTTCAGCCAGGCACTGAGAGTCGGCCAGTCCACTGTTCTTCTGTAAGGAAAAGAGACACAAAATTATTTTAAATAATTATTGAAAGTGTGGCCACGCCCCCTGGAAGCGTCAATAGGCGTCTATTCCCTATCTTTTATATTAAGGATTCAGAGGAGTGCCAATTTAACTTACAGAATTAATTATTTAAAAAAGTTCCAGTACTCAAAAAAATGTAAAAAAAATTCTGAGTAGTATAAATTGGTACCCTCTATTCATTTCTGCAATAATTTTTTTTTCATGCAGGTTGTACATAACAAAAAAAAAAGGGGGGGGGGGGCTTTGACACCAGTAATGTTACAGATAATTCAAAAGTTTGCACTTTTTAAGCGATCAAATATACAATGTTGATCATCTATTTCTGAAGAGTCTATATCTACGTGGAAGCGACCATTTGTCCCATTTGCTTTCGGAATATTTCGGATTTTATTTTATTTGCGCTATGCAGAGCCATCTTTTGTGTAAATTTTATACTAAAATCGATAGACGTGCTGATAGAGCACTGATAGAGCTTCTGAAAACACTCAAAAGATGACTCTGCATAGCGTAAATAAAGTAAAATCTGAACTATTCTGAAATCAAATGGGTGCTTCCACGTTGATATATTTTCTGCATTTCTCACCTGCAATTGATGACACTCGAGCTGCAGTTGCTTGACGCTCGAGTCGGAGCCGCACGTCTGAGGACTGCAGGACGGTCCTGGGCTTGGCGTGGAGCCGCGGTGGTACTGCAGAGATGAGGACGAAGTACAGCCCTCGCTGGCCCTGCGCACCGGACTGTAGCGTTCGAGCGGCAGATGCAGCGTGTTGACCTCCTTGAAACTGTCCCGACCTGCGGACATATTGAGAGTGAGACGAGGAAAAAAATAGACAACCTGCAAGAATTTTGTACTGAACATTTGGAGAGAGGACCTCGAGTTTTGGATTGTCAATGTTCTAAGATCTTTTTGAACACCGTAACACCCTCTAAATTAGGGATTACTAGTGTAATTATTTTTTGATGGTAAAAAAATATAAAATTTAGATCAGAACATAGAGAACAAAATGACTGTTCACTTTCTGAAGTAAAAAAAGTAATTATTCAGTCCAGTTTTTAAGATATTATTTTTTTTAGTTGAAAAAGATGATGATTTGACTTGATTTGAAAATGGACGCCTGATTTCCAATGATATTCTCAATATTTATATCTTGAATATCTCAAAAACTAGACTGACTTTGGCTTCATTTTTTTTTTTTTTTTTTTTTTTTTGCTGAAAATTTATGTTATAATGTAAGGAAGGTTTTATTTTATTTTATTATATTTCCCGATTGTTACATAAAATAACAGTTGGCCGGTGATACTAAAACAGTCCTATGTACAGGTTTACTATAATTTTCAGAGTGAATCACCATCTCCTAAGACTAATGACAATAATCCTTAAGGGGAAAGACGCAGTGGAGTCATGTTATGTTTTTCCCAATGCTTGTGTTAAATATTTGCATGACTATGACGTCACAGCGTTTTGCAGTACAATTTTAATAATGTTAGAGTGTTCAAAACAATCTTAAAAAATATTGATAATACATAACTTGAGGATAAATGCATATCCCAATATACAATACATGCAGATTGCCCATTGCCAGACGTTATTGCAACTATAGATCTTATGCTATATGTACAACAGGTCTTTTTTACATCAAAATTCAATCTTACATTCTGAGGTATTGTCAACAAGTTAAAAGTTTTGTTGTTATCAAAATTTAATGAAATTTTATTCTTGACAATGAAGGTCTATGGTCATTAATTAATATTTAAAATTTGTGAATTAAATTGACAGTGTTGTTGCTAAAATAAAAATTAAATTTTAAAAGCAATTTTAATAAAAACACGTGGAAAAATTTATATACATACAGTATATAAAAAAAAGTTTTAAAAGTAATCTTAAATGATCAAACTCTTTCTAATTTTAAAAACAAAGAATTCTAAGAGTTTCAAGTTTGTGTGTATTTTTATTTACTTTTCTAATTCTACTTTTCAACAATAAAATATACGAAGCAAAATATATATACAATAATTGCTCTAACTAAAAACACACTGATGCACATACATTGCAAAAATAAAGTGCTAAAATTTGGCAAGCAAACACATAATAAAAATAAATAACAGTAAGAAGCAGGCTTAGATGAAATTTTGTTTACCTGATTTGGTTTTGTCAAGTTCACATAAAATGGAGACCTACTTCTAATTAAAGAAATTTACTTCAACTTTAAATCAAAGATCAATAGTTAAAGGAGAACCAAGGTTAATTATTTTTTTTACATATTCGGAGTAATTTATGATAATATGGTAATATGATATCCCTGTGCATCAACATCAATATTTTCATACGATTCCTAGATTCCTAGTTAATTTACAATTAAGGGTAGGATAACGCCACCAATGTTAAAAAAATCCCTCACACAAAAATTCTGAAAAAAATTTAAAATGTTCTCCTCTACACCCCCTATCAGTAGGTAAAATATCAGGTATGCAAATTCGATCTAGTTTTTGAGTAAATAATGTTTAAAGTTGACTAATTTAACATGGAAGTTTCATTTCTCCATGTTAAATTAGTCAACTTTAAAAATTTATAACTCAAAAACTAGATCGTATTTGTATACCTGATATTTTAGCTACTGATAGGGGGTGTAGAGGAGAACATTTTAAATTTTTTTCAGAATTTTTGTGTGGGGGATTTTTTTTAACATTGGTCATCTTACCCTTAAGGATTAATGGCACCGCTGCGGCCATTGCTCAATATTTTTTTATGATAACTGAAAATATTTTTAGTCCATAAAATAAAGGGCATAATAATTATAAATTCGCTGACGTTAAAAAAAAAAAAAAAAAGTATAAAAGTGTAATTAATATTTTCGTGAAAAAAAGATTTGACTAAAAACCACAACAGTCCCCATTTAAAACAATTAATGCTAATCTTAAATGCTGAATATTTAAAAAATTCCATGAATTTTGATCTAAATTTTTTTCTTTCATGGAAAATTATTTCATGGTGTCGTCAGGAAGGTTTGCTGAAAATTTTAAAGTGGTTCACCATCTACTAAGCCCACTGACATTAATCCTTAAACAGAAATTTGAAGTCTACGACAGTTACAGGCACGGATCCAGGGAAGGGGGGAGGGGGAGCTTGGGGGGCTGCAGCTTCCCCCCCCCCAATATTTTGGATTTAACATGGGCAATATAGGCATTTCTCCCACTCTATTTTTTTTAACATTGGACTTATGAGGGCAGGGGCAGCCTCCCCCCCCCATCCCCATTTTTTTTCAGCCCCCCCCCCCCCCCTTTCCGATTTTTTTTTCTGGATCGGCACCTGGACAGTTAGCTTGATTTAAGCCGACGCATGGTTGTAGCAGCCAGGGCGGTCAGTAAGAAGTGAGACGATCGCGGAGGTGTCTGAACGATAGAGAGAGATATCGCACCTGAGATCCTGTTGGACTCTTGGACGGTGGCGAGTCCCGTGCCCTTGGTTCTGGGGAAGGACTTGACTCGGTACACGGGAGGCGGCGGAGGCATCATGTTGGTCGGAGTGTACTGACGATTCATGCGCGCCTCTACCTCCATTATCACCTCGCGGCTTATCTCTGATGATGTGCGGTGGAAAACAACAGGCTCATGCATCACAACATCAACAAGCAAAATTGTACCAGCGATTGTTTCGGCAGGAATTGCAAGAAAAATTCAGATTTATAATGGACAACATACATGACAAAATTTTTACTGCAGACATGAATAGAGGGTACCAAATTATGCTACCCTGAATTTTTTCAGATTTTTTTGAGTCCCGGAACTATTTTTAAATAATTATTGAAAGTTCTGTGATTTCAGTTGGCACCTCTGTCCTTAATAAAAAGGATAGAGACTGGACGCCTATTGACGCCTCCAGGGGGCGTGGCCGCACTTTCAATTAAGATTTAAAAATAGTTCTGGGTCTCAAAAAAATCTGAAAAAATTCAGAGTAGCATAATTTGGTACCCTCTATTCATTTCTGCAATAAATTTTTTTCATGCATGTTGTACATTATTAATGTTCTATTTACTTTTACAATTTCGATTAGTTTTATTTATTTTATTATTTAAATACTGTATGATAGAGAGATGCCAGTTATTAACGAAACCATGCAATTTTCATTGAAAAGTGACAAACATGTATGATTTCAACATTTTTTGGTTTCACACAAAAAAGTTGAAGATATGGGGAGTAGCATCAATTTTCAAGCTTAATTTTATTTTGTTTGCCATGGTTGTAATACTGAAAACAAAGTTTTGTAAATTTTTGGGAAAATAATTGCAGTAAGAAAACATCTCTTGAAACAATCGCTTAGCAAAAATCATAAGTACAGGCAAAATAATATGTAAATCAAAATCATAAATTAATGCTAAATTAAATTATAAAAAATTAATAACATCTAAAGCTACAGCAAGTACAGAAAAAAAATCAAACAGTGCATTTAAAACTTAGCAGAGAATCTTTTTAATTTTCCTATTACCGTGATACCGTGATAGCAACTCCTAAATAAATTTAAATACCCAATTTAACTTTATTCTAACGTTTTGATCGAATCTTCGTGAAAGCTAAGTTATTTTCTGAAACAAAAACTTAATTTTTCTTATCTATTTGCAATAATTCCCAGGGCACAAAGTGTTCCTGACTTCTTTATAACTTTATAATAACATATTTGATATGATAGAAAAATTATAACAAATAAAAACGGAAATATCCCACTATACATTGTATAATGTACATACATGATAGATTGATAAATGGACACAATTATAATTGAGACTTTCAGCTTCAAACTCAGCTCTTTGCACTTTCCAAAGAATCTACCTTTCAGGTGTTGTGATAAGGAATCTCTTATCAAAAAGCACAAAGATCCGGTTTTGAAGCCGACGATCTCAATTTTTTGACAAATGAAAAGTACCAAAACATTTAAACTCCCATCCCATTAAATAGACTGACAAAAGGTCCTAATTTCACACAAAGATTCTCGTCACTAACTACTCTGCTAGGTGCTCTCTACGTTGCATGCGTCACACCGCTAACCTGGGGGTCTTTCCGCGACGGTATGCAGTCCGGTTCGTCGCACTCTCATCTTGCGCTGGGCCTCTTGGTCTTCCTCCAACGGAATGCTCACCGTGTGTCGCTTAGCGTTACCACGAACTTGAAGGTACCTGCCAAAGAAACGGTGTTCTTGTAATAAAATATTATTATAAGGAAAAGGAAACCATTGCGGTTGGATATATTAATTTAAGGAAAGAGATAGGAATAAACCAACAAGCCATACCACGTTGAGATGTCCGCAGAAGGTGAATCTTGTTGACACAGATGACACAAATATTTACAAATACATTATTGAGACGTTTCGACCAACATTTAATGATGTGGTCTTTATCAGTCACAGAAGAAGAAATCTGTGCCAACAAGATTCACCTTCTGCGGACATCTCATCGTGGTAAGGTTTGTTGGTTTATTCCTATCTCATTCCTTAAATTATTATGTTCTTGTAATGAAAGTTCCACAATACTAGTCAAATAGCTTAAAAAAAGGAATAGTATTTTCAGTGGCGTGCGGTGACATTTTAGACTAGTCAAGCAAATGAAGTAATGACACAGCGGAGGGGGCCCCGAGGGGCTAATACCCCGCCGGAGGCGCGATTTTTTTGAAAAAGGGGGCGTGGCACTCGAATTTTCATTACAGGAGATATACATAAATTATAATCATACAAACACTCTCAATAAAATTGTTTCCTTAATTAGCTAATTGCCGTAAATTTTTAATTTTTTTTATTCACTTTCGATCATGATCATTGATCATGCCATGGTGCATACAGCTATGCATAATTATCTTTTTTTAGCTGTATATGCATTTAAATACCTTAACGGTGTACCTTTTCATTCGGGAATAGGTCGGCCTGCACAAACGATTTACGTTTTTTCAGTTGTGTTTCTAGCGCCAAAATTTTTTTTGTAAAAGATTAGGAATAATATTTTCTTCTTGAAGTAATTCTGCCATTTTTATAACAAAAAAAATAAAAACGTAATCATCACGCTAAAGCAATTAAATTATAAGAATTAAATTGTACAAAACACTGAGATGAAGAATTTTTTTATGCATGGCAAATTAGTGCGTTTTTATAGTCCATTAATTAAATAAAATATTGGAGAAAAGCACGAAAAACACTTATAAAGAGCCACAAAAATCACGCACTGTATTGCTTATTATTAGTTTCCCGGAAACTAAAAACTAAACTTTGATGAGTCACTCGCGCGTGGACCCTTAAATTTTGTCCCTGATTTTTATCATTTATGCGCCATCTATTGATACACTATTTAACCAGTTGGGCGTTCCGATTCCCCAGAGCCGCCATTGTACAAGCAGTGCTTGTACATTCCACAAGCTTCAGCATTTACCACCCCCTCCCCATACATTTCCTTATGAAGCTTTACGTTGGGTGGGTTTATTTACAAGCAACCAAAGTGATTGCTTATACCAGTAGAGGCGCTGCTATTGCAAGACAAAAAAAATAAATCTCCGATTTAAATGCGGCAAAATGCTGGCAAATTTAAAATTGTTAAGAGAGAAAAAAATGCTTGTCACGAAATTTATTTTCTTCTTCTTTCTCGGTAAATTTTAGGGCAAGCATTGCTTGCATTGCTTTTATGGACCGCACGCCCCTGAGTATTTTAAATTCTTTATGAAAATGGACTTATGTATTGTGCCCAGTCTCTATTTAATCATCTCACCAGTGATATTAAAATTGACAACTTTTACAAGAGATAAATTATTACACTATGTATGTTATGCTGACTTGTATTGAATGTGAGACTAATAAAAATTTTAATTCAAATCTTATCTGTAATAGGTAGGGCAACCTGATATCAAATTTTCATAAAAAGTTATCAGTCATGTTAAACAAAGATGTCAGAGAAATAAATAATTCTATGCTTAAGCTAGAGTAGAGTATCGACCTCAACTTTTTTTATTGCAGAAATGGATAGAGCGTGCAAAGTTATGCTACCTTGATTTTTTTTTTCAGATTTTTTAGAGCCCGGGAACTATTTTTAAAAAATTATTGAAAGTTCTTTTTGTGACGTCACGAGATGCTGCTCCTTAATAAAAAGATAGGACTTGCCGCCGCATGACGTCACAAAAAGGACTTCCAATAATTTTTTAAAAATAGTTCCCGGGTTCAAAAAAATCTGAAAAAAATCAGGGGAGCATAACTTTGCAAGCTCTATCCATTTCTGCAATAAAAATTTTTGAGGTCAATACTCCGTTGTGTTTTACTCTAAATTAAGAAAATAAAACCCAATTATTTGCATATTATAATCAAAGTACAGTATTTATTTCTATATTTTTAAATTAATAAATGTTACACATAAAACACACTGTAGTGGAAGTTTTCAGAGACTATCAGAGACCTCAGTGTCATAAAAATGACCTGAAGGGTTAAATTTTTTGGCCATAAAAGAGGTTTCTTTTTGTCTTTGAACAATATTACATGATACAATTATAATTAAAACATGTAGCTTTTTTGTTAAAATAAAAAGTTTACCCTGCAAATTCCAAGTTTTACAGACATGAAATTTATTTTCAATGAGAAATGAGTCTCACCTGGCGACTGCGTAAGGGTCTGGACTCTCGTCTCCTGCTGAGGACGTGGCTGCCATCTCTTGCTGCTCCGACACTCCGTTGTGAGAGGGCAGAGGCTGCGAGCGCTGGGCCATCGTCGGACTGCCGGGCTGCAACTGAAATGTAGCCAATATCGCGTCAGATAGGGAAAGATTTACATTCAAAACTAGTACTTCATGCAAGGGGGCAATTACAAAGATTGTCATATTTAGGGATCAAAATTTTAGAGCTATGAAAATTGTGTAATATGGTCTACAATTAAGAATTGAAAATTAAAATTAAAAATTGGCACAGGCAGGTATAGAATAATGTAGAAAAAAAATTTCAGTGTTGAGGTTTATTTTTCGTAGACTTTTAGGCTTTTCTCTCTCCTCCGCCCCTCCCCTTTATGGGAGTCTACTGACACAGTTAAGTGTAAGGGAATTGAAACACCAACCTAATTGACAAAAAAAAAAAAAAAAAAAATGATTTCAACACAATAATAAAAAAAAAACAAAAAAACAAAAACAATCAATCAATCAATCAATTAAAAAAAAATTATGCTGCAGTATTTTTGGCAGTGAACAATTGGGGGCATACATGACCAAAATGTGTCAATTGCCCCAAAATACAAACCAATCAATCATCAGTAAAATCATATCAGAGTTTCAATTGAGTTTAAGTGATAATTGTAGAATTCAAATGCAAGTTTTCAGTAGGTTGAAGTTTCCTAAGACTTGATTGATTGGTTGGTATTTTGGGGCAACTGACACATTTTGGTCATGTATGCCCCCTTTCCTAAGACTTGATACATAGACTTAATATGTATAAAAATGGCCCATTTCTTAGTTGTCTAAGTCTATATAATAAGTTACCAAGTGAAATTAAGTGCATTGATAATGTGAAGTTGTTTCAAACAAGTGTAAGAAAGTTGCTTATAGACAAGTGTTTTTACAGTGTGAAGAAATATATGGAATGTGATTTTGCTGAAAAAAATGCTACTAAAAGTTAAATAAATTACTGTATATTTTTTAACTCTAGCGTAATTGTTACCAATTTAACAATTACAACTTTGACTTGTCCTAAAACCTCAACATACATCATGTAATTGATTTTATGATTGTAGGATGAATGGAATTAATAAAGAATTTTGAATTTGAATTTGAAATAACTGAGGTATCATTATAAGTAAATAAAGGACGGTGAGACTCACATGTTGCAGTTGCTCCTGACTGCCGGGCTGGCTCCACACCCCCTCCACCTGTCCCTGACGTTGGAAGAACATCTGAAGGTTGGCACCTCCGTCTGACGCTCGCCGACCAAAGTTGCCAACTGCGGAGACAACATCTAGTTAGAACATTTCTTGTCTAACTTAGTGTCACATTCTAATATCTTTAAACAAGAAATAAATAAATCTTTGTTTGATTTTAAATATATCTTAAAAATTTAGTGAATTCATTTCTTTGATTACATTGATTTGTTTTTAAAGTACAATTCAATTGAAAATAGCAATATGGAAGACAAATTTTAATATTTCTTCTCAGTCCTAAATAAATATTGGAGAAAGTTCCCCCTGAAGATGTAACAAATTCTAAAATTGCACTTTCTCTCAATGATGAGGAAAGTATAAATATGGTTCACTTAGACCATGTTCTTACTGCAAAATGAAATGAAAACATATATTTTTTTCTAATCTCCTTTTTCTTTTCTTTTCTCTTTTTTTTTTACAGATTATTTTAGTTGAACTAAATTGCAAGAGAGCAATAATAAAAATATATTTATCTTGAGAACATTTGTTTTAAGTTGCAATTAAATTTCAGCAAATGAAGATGATTCAACATTAAGCTAAGGTCAGTATGATCATCTTCATGAACAGCAAATGAAGATGATTTAACATTAAGCTAAGGTCAGTATGATCATCTTCATGAACAGCAAATGAAGATGATTTAACATTAAGCTAGAGTCAGTATGATCATCTTGATAAACTCACAAGCACCCATGACAGAGGGAGGTTTGAGGAGGTGCTGATCCTTGATGCTGAAGTTCTGCGGAGGTTGGTTCTGTACCAGCGGCAGATTTTGAGGCAGGTTAGTGTTGGGTAGCATGCTCAGGGTAGGCTGGCACGGCTGTTCAGGTACGCCAAGTTTCAGGTGGGCCTCAAGAACCTGAAAATTACATTAAATGTTTAGAATTATAAGTATTTGTGAAATAGTTTTCAAATCAGTGTGGCTAACACTATATTTTATTTTTATGCTGAATATCACTGCATAAACTTTCAAATTCTGTACAATAAATAGTTGCTGTTTTGTTTTAAGGGTAAGGTAACGCACCCAACGTTAAAAAAAAAAATCCCACATATAAAAATTATGAAACATATTTTAAAATGTCTCCTCTACATATACACAAATTCAATTTAATTTTCGAGTGATTAATTTTAAAGTTGGCTAATTTAACATGAGTGTATAATCTTACTCTTAAAATTTTATAAAAGTTTCAGGAATCAATACAAGTATTTTACATTAATTTTAATGTGAAAACACAACTGATTCAAGCCAAATCAACCTCTTTTCAATAACATTGACTATAATTTTTATGTAGTTCCACCTCCATTATCCCCCGACTGACCTGCTCATGCGCAGTGTCTCCCGGCCCCACGGTATGTCTCCTGGCAGTGAGGTATCTGTCGTGATGTTGCGCCTGCACTCCTGCGGCGATGGCCAGTCTCTGCAACTCCTCAGCAGCATCCGCCTCCAGGGCGTCTCCAAACTGTGGGCACAGGTACAACAGTTAGTATGACATACGATTTTTCCATTGAGATACTAAGAGGAATATGGTCCAGACTTTTTTTCAGGTTTATACTTGTGTTGAGTTAAAATCCCTATCTACAAAGAAGATAGCTATCAAGAATTTATCAATAGAAGTAGGGATCATTGGGGGGCATTCACAAAGCACTTTAACCCCAAATTTAGCCCCAAGTTTTATCCCTGGTACTAAACCAGGGGCTAACCGTGTTTAGCTCCTAGTTTAGCATCATGTTTAGTACCAGGGATAAAACTTGGGGCTGAAGTTGGGGTTAAAGTGCTTTGTGAATGCCCCCCATTATTGTTAATTCTTCTTTGAAAAAGGTATTATCATAATGATATTTTGTATGTCTAATTCTGTAATTCTAAACTGCTTTTAATTAAATTTAAAGTAGGTTTGTTATTATATGATCTAAAAATATTATTGCTTTTTTCAGAGAGTATCAAATGGAACTAAGTATTTACATTGATGTACACTAACCCAATTATTTAACCAATTATCATGGTTAAAATTTTAAATCAACAGTAAATTGTTTAACAAAAAAAGGTTGACAACAAGCTTGTTGACGTACCTTCTCAACAAGCTTGTTGACGTACCTTCTCAAGAAGCTGGGAGTCGTTGAGGAAGAGTGCCGTCGGTATCGCCGGCATCGAGACGAGCGGAGACCCCCCACTTGAGTTCTCGTCTTCGCTGACCGGACTTCGGTCCACCACACCTGTGGACAAACATGGTCGTCATTATGTCTGCATTGTTGGTTGGTTGGTTTGGTTACCAATGGCGGAACTTGTTTTTCAACATTGTTCACAGTGCTCTCTGGGGCTCCTAATACCCAGTCTGCACGCCAGACAGTTAAGTACTGTTTCTTAGCGGGGCACGTATGTTGTTTGCACAACATTCCGCGGTCTTAATCACCCCAGCGGAGTATAGACAGCCGTAAGCTGCCTTCCTCCTACCAACTCTTTCATCTAGTAGCCAGTCACACCCATTCTAAGTTGCGAAAAGTCTGCTGTACTCGGGATTTGAACCGGGGACCTCTCGGACGAGAGCCAAGTGTACTAACCACTACACCAAAGAGCAGGATTGTCTGCATTGTCAACTGAGGAACAGATCGGTCCCTTAAATAAAATCTATTCTGAGGAGAGATACTGCTTATTAATTAAATGATTGAAGTTTTAAAATTATTCAAAATATTGATATTATTTAAGTAAAGAAAAATACAGACAAAATCTATATAAACAGATATAGTATTATGGAGAGACGATAATGCAATATATTATTATGTATTCAGAATTTTGTCTATTTTTTCTCTAAATCCTCTGAATATAGCAACATTTGAAAAGAAGTGGATTTTGTCTATATTTTTCTTTACTTAAAGCATAGTCAATTTTTTAAATGAATAATAAAAATGTTCATTGTTTAAGAAATATTGATGGCAACGGTTTTACTTAATTTAATTTATTTTGAGATAAAAATGTAATTAAGAAACAATAATTACAATAATCATTCCATTATTTCAATTAATTTAATCTTCAATCATTGATAGACATTTATTAACAATGTTTTTAATAAACAAAACTGAAACGGATGGCACAATCTCTAGAAGTAAGCCTGATGGAATCCCTGTAGAGGTAAAAACAATCGTCTCCTCACCTGTGGTGATACTGGTCTTTCGCTGAGGCACCTGAGAGGGGAGGGTAGGCAACGCTGGGGAAGTAGGAGGGGGCTGTCGCTGAGTGACTGCATGCTGCTGTCGCTCCAGCTTGTCGACCAGCAGGTGGTAGATAGCACTGATGTGGTCAAACCTCGTCTGAGTCACCGACTGTAGAGAGAGAGTACGAACATTAGCCTAATAAAGAATTCTTTGTAGAATTTTGTCTATAAATCAGTTTCTTAATATTAGAAAAATCGTTTTCTTCTCCTTTTTCTATGTCCACATAGTATAATATTAGAAAAATAAAATACTGTATTTTAAGACACATTAATTCTATACACACACAAAAAAAAAGAATTAAATGAATTTGGCTTCCAGAAAAGTTAAAAAAAAAAAAAAATATCATTATTCCCAATTTTTTGTATGCTTACAGTATATGAAAATCAAACTTTTGAAAACTACACAACAAAATCACAAATGGTTATCAAATCAAAACTATTCAGCAACAGTTGAAAATCTAATTAAATGTCTAAATTAAAAGACTGCAGTAAAAATTACCACCACAGGTCAGGTATCTACATAATATAATGAAAAGAGATATTTTCTACTACTGTGAACAACCTGTACAATAAATCTACATTGTTATTGACAAAACTCACATGTACGATCATCTCTGAGGTAAGTCCTGGCAGCTGCAACATGTGCTCCAGAACGAGGGAGTTGAGGGGACCCTGGGAGTCCTGGGTGCCCATGTGCCACGCCCACTGAGAGTTAAGCAGCAGTCGGTCCCTCCAAGGGTCAAGCGCTCCCTGTCAACATATCAACGTCAGTCCTGATAATAATTTTACTAATGGACGGACTGCATGAAATTATTTTTATTGCAGAAATGTGGTGCAAAGTTGTGCTACCTTAAATTTTTTCAGCTTTTTTACAGGTCCGGGAAGTATTGCTAAAATGTTTTGCTAAGGTTAGGTTTGAACCCATGCCCCCCTTTTAGGTCTTATCCTTTTATTAAAGAAAAATATTCAATATTATATTAAAAAAAAAAAAAAAAAGTTTCCAGGCACTAACAAAACAACAACATAACTTTGCACCGTCCATTCATTTCTGCAATACACATTTCATTCAGATTGCATTGGAAATATTTTTGAATGATAATCAGAATAAAAATTATTTATTTGGGTTAATAAATACAGTACATAGTTTGAAAAGAAAAAAAAATTGATTAACTGTAGATTGAGAATATCAACATATTAAACCATGTATAAATATATTTTTAAACTTGTACCAAATTAATAAAGAAATACATGTAACAAAATTAGTTTACTTTATAACTTTACAGTATATTGATTTACTATTGCACCGGTATTTAAATTAGAATGATTTATACATTTTTTTATTGAAGAACATACAAAATATTCATAGATTGTGAAAAATTAAAACACATCTCCAAATGATGATAGCACTGCTACTCCCATTTCAATAACATGAGATATTGAGGTGATGATAGCACTGCTACTCCCATTTCAATAACATGAGATATTGAGGTGATGGTCCGTACCTCTCTCATCCACTTGTGTTCGAGTATTTGGTTGATGCCCAGCCTCTTTTCTGGGTCGACAGACAGCATATTTTTGATGAGGAGCTCACAGTCTGAAATTGTACAACATCTCAGTAACATAGTGAAACAAGAGATCTAGTGTAGTAGTTAGTATCGACAAGAATTGAGTTCCTTTATAAGAGAAAAACACAGCAATATTTTTTTTTTAGTAAATTAAAAAATTAATCGATCCTAATTTTGATTTTAAAAAAGGCAATGGAAATTTTTTTAATGCATATTTGGATACAGGACTTTGAGTTATGTATTGTCAATTGTTTTAAATATGTTTTTGAACTCTTTAACACTCTCTCACAAAATCCAAGGAAAAGACACTGTGACGTCATAGTCATGCAAAGTGTTTCTCTATGCTTGTGTGTTACATGACTATGACATCACAAAAATCTTTCAAGGATTTTATAGGGTTCAAAAAAAATCTGAAACAAATTGACAACATATAACTTGAGGTCTTTTATCCTAATTTTCAATAAGAAATTTCATGCAGCCTGTACATAATATTGAGTACTGATATAAACATTAACCCTGTGAAGGTCAACTCACCGCTGGACATGAAGTAAGGTATTCTGACCTTGCCGTCTATCACCCTGGCCTTGAGGTTCTGTAAGGTACTCCCGTCAAAAGGTAGCGCTCCACACACCAACACGTACAGCACCACACCCAGGCTCTGTGGAACAACATCAATTAGAATTGACTGGATCTGACAGTTACAACATTGTTTTAATTAAAAATATACAACACATAAAAATTTATTTACTAGAATGCAACCTAAAGAGTAAAAAAAATAACATTTTATAGTTTCAATTCATAAAGATACAATTTTCAAATTATCATTGAGTAATTGCAACTGAAACCTGGTTAAGAGAAAATAATTTTTGCTTCTGTCCAAAGAAATAATAATCAATTAATTAGGTTGGTTCTTTGACTATGAACAAAGACAGCTACAAAAATATAAATAAATAAACAAATGAAACCTGCTAGCAATTTTTAAGTATTTAAATAATTAATTAAAGATATACATTATACAGTAAACTTTCAATTTTATGAAGTCTCAAGAGACCCAAAAAAACATGGATTCACAAAATCAAAAGTTAACTGATCGTGTAACAAAGCTCACCCAGATATCAGCCTTGGGACCGTCGTACTGCTTGCCCTCGAAGAGCTCTGGTGCGGCGTAGGGCGGACTGCCACACCAGGTCGACAACATCTGGCCCGGCTCGTAACGATTGCTGAACCCGAAGTCTGGAAAGTAACACTCCCTTCAGTACGGTGTACAGACAAACTGGGCAATGACATCGTCACTTCAATCAACAAGAATTTTACTACACCAACTTCCTCAACATAAATAATAATTTGCTTTATTCAACACAAATAGTGTACACATAATTATAATAATAGACATAAATACAGTAGAATTAAAATATAAACTAATAGACTAACAGACACTGCTAAATTCAGACTAGATACAGGCCATGACTATCTTGGATGCTACCAGAAGAAGTTTAAAATCCAAAATAGTGACATTTGTAAATTATGTAAGAAAGAACCTCAAGACAGAGGGCATCTATTTAGATGCTCTGCATTAACTGCGGAACTTGACTCATTGCCTAGCAACATGAAGAGAGAAGAGACATAATCCTTTCTCTATTGACTTGATAAAATTTAAATGGCTTAAACGGCAACACGTGGGTATAAGAAAAGAAGAATTTAACAAGATCAACTCCTAAATCTGTTGAATTTAATACAAATTGGAATAACTCATGACTCATAAGATTAATCTTATTTTGTTAATTTAAAAAAAAAAGTTTTTAAGATAGGAATCAAAATATGACAATTTCATTCAAGTTCTGCTGATCTAATTCGTTGACGAGTCTCACCTGCAAGTTTGATGTCGTTATGGGCATCCAGCAAGAGGTTTTCTGCCTTGAGGTCTCGGTGGACGATGTTGCTCTCGTGGAGGTAGTGGACCGCGGTGACGATCTGGTGGAACACTCGCCGCGCCTCCCCCTCCTTCATCTTGCCGTTCACCACCAGGTGGTCTGCACAATCAGTCAGTGACAGCCGTGGCAATGTTTTAGTGTTTTCATGGGAGGAGTTGTCATAGGAGGTTCAGTAGCCAGTTCAATAGACTCCTGACGACAAGCTGGTTCCATTGGACTGGCTACTGAACCTTCTATGACAATTCCTTCCATGGATAACAAAGAGTCATCAACGTCATCATATAGAAGGTTCAATTTTCAATATAAGTTCATGAATTACAGTAATTCATGTAAAAATAATACATCATGTTATTAAAAAATAAAAACATTGAAAAGAAATGTAATACTCTGTAGCTTAAGAGGGATTAAATTTTATTTCATAGCCTCAGCTCTAGAGGCTGAATGTAAAATGAATAAATAGCCCTTTTTGGTCACTGACAATTAATTGTGAGAGCACCTGAGTGAGGTATAACTCTAACAATTTGGTACTGACCGAATATCTCTCCCCCACTGGCGAACTCTGTGACGAGGTAGATCATCTTCTCCGTCTCCATCACCTGGTACAGTCGGATGATGTGAGGGTGTCGCAGCGTCATCATGATCTGGATCTCTCGGAATATCTTCTTGAGGTTTTCCTCATCGAGCTTCGTTTTGTCTATGATCTTGATGGCAACCTGGGGACAAACAGGATGAAAACGTTAGATTTTCTGTCAAGAATCTTAAAGTAGAGGCTTCAAATGTTCCGGGAAAAATTTCTCCATTTAAGCCACATTGTTAGAAAATTTGAATTTTTTCTTTATAACTATTAAAGCTATTAATTTGAAACCATCTCCTACCCCTCCATTTAGAGATCATCTGATAATGAATCAAGAACTTATTTTCCTCTAAAAATTGTCTTTATCGACAAAAAATAAATTTCGAGTTTTGGTTAGGATATAGTGGGAACACTGCAAAATCAGCTGACTTGAAGACGCTGCACATGGAAAATTAAATTTGACAGTTCATTCAAAAAACAAATTATAATGGAATATTATTTAAAATTATTACTGGTCTAAATATAACAAAGAAAAAAGTTTTTACTATGATAATTAAAGTTTGCACTGTTTAACAGATATTATTATTGCATATTATTATCATATGTTGTCAATTAATTTATGTAAGACATTGTAGTTATGGTTACTAAAAATTCACATTTTTATATTTTTTTTGGGACAGCACAAACTTTACCCAAGATGTCTTGCTACAGCTGCAACTTAAAGAGGGTACAATTTTGGGTGAGTTAAGGTGATTGAGTGTAGCACCGGTATAGTTGGTAGCACTGACGTATCTTCACAATGTTAATTTTTGAATCTACAAATCTGGAGTAATTTTAAACCTAGAGCTTAGCTGATTGCATAAATGTGAAGATTATGAGTTTCTCTAGCGGATAGATTAAGTTTTTATGTCTTTAAGTAAATAAAACTATTTTTTTAAAATTTTAAAATATTCTTATTCTTTTTTAAAAAAGTGTTAAAAAATAATTTTATTTAATTAAAGACATAAAAACTTTAATCTGTCCGCTAGAGAAACTCATAATCTTGACATTTATGCAATCAGCTAAGCTCTAGGTTCAAAATTACTCCAGATTTATAGATTCAAATATTAACATTGTGAAGATACGTCAGTGCTACCAACTATACCGGTGCTACACTCAGTGTATCCTAACATTGAAAGATCCCCACACCTCCATAGACCACGTGACAACGTTCAAACAGATCAGTGACATCAAGAGACGTACATTTTTATCAAAATGTTATCTTTTATGTCTTATTCATGGTCACAATAAATTAGTACATGATGTAGGTGTGAACTCATTTAAATTATCAGCACATACGAAAAACCACCCATAAAAAAAAAAAACTATTGACTACGTTGTTTATCTGATAGACTCTCTGCATATTGATTAGACATAATAACTTATAGATTTATATCAGCTATCTTCTGTATCGAATATTAATATTAAATATGTAAGTTATATAACTAGTATGAGAGGGGAATTTTAATTTTTTTTTATCATAATATTAGAGTACAATTCAGTGGCAGATACGTAAAACTTTATATAAAATATATATTATATAATAACATAACAATATTTTTTTTTTTAAACCAGTTTGTTTTTTGCTATATTATTCAAGGTCCGAACCTTAAATATTTTGCTTGCTTAAACAAATTGGAAAATATCCTGAATACTGAACATTGGAAATGTAATTTATAATAATTAACCTCCTATATTTATAAAAATAATTAAGTATAACCAAATTTATACATAATTCAATCCCAATATTGCTAATAAGAAATTCAATATATAATGAATTATTTGAAAATATTAAATTTATGAATGAGATATTAGAATGTGAAAATTTTAGTGGCTTAATCGAAAGAAGGGGTAAAAATATGGTACTGTGATTTTTTCAGATTTTTCTGAGACCGGGAACTATTTTTAAACAATTATTGAAATTCTATTTTGATGACGTCACGGGCGGCACTCCTTCAGAAAAAGAATAGGGCAGTGCCGCCCGTGACGTTATCAAAATAGACTTTCAAAATTTTTTTTTAAAAATAGTTCCCGGTCTCAGAAAAATCTGAAAAAATTTACAGTACCATATTTTTACCCCTTCTTTCGATTAAGCCACAAAAATTTTCACATTCTAATATCTCTTTATATATATTATATAAAAATTGGAAATTTTTTTTGAATTCAGGAAAATTATTTAGAAATTATTATTTTTAAACAAATGGCGTGCTACTGGATAAAATAACCAATTATTAAATTCAATGTATTCAGTAATTTCTAATTCATACACGTGTGACTAATATATTTAAAATTTTGTCACCTGAAGCAAATTGTATATAACAATAATTGTTTTATATAAAAAAGGTTTCATGGGTTATTTTTCAAGAGTCATATTTTAAATTAAATTTTGAGATAATTTTAATGTTAACAATACAGTATTGACCTCAAAATTTTTTATTGCATAAATGGATAGAGCGTGCAAAGTTATGCTACCCTGATTTTTTTCAGATTTTTTAGAGCCCGGGAACTATTTTTAAAAAAATTATTGAAAGTTCTTTTTGTGACGTCACGCGGCGGCAAGTCCTATCTTTTTCTTAAGGAGCGGCATCTAGTGACGTCACAAAAAGAAATTTCAATAATTTTTTAAAAATAGTTCCCGGGCTCTAAAAAATCTGAAAAAAAATCAGGGTAGCATAACTTTGCACCCTCTATCCATTTCTGCAATAAAAAAATTTGAGGTCAATACTCTATTGAAAGTGTAAATTCTTATTTGAATATTTTCTAAATTTTATATTTCTTGTACAACTTGAAATAATTTTAACATTCCATATAATATATGAAAGTCAGTAATGTCCTTTTTTTTCAGCTACATCTAATTATTTTATATATGTATAAGTAACAATGTACCAACTGGTAATTAATGTAAATAAATAAAAAATATTTTACTAGATTGAATTATAACTGCGCCATTATTTGTCAGCGTGACACCAATTTTGTGAGTAAACATCGATTGGTAAGTGACGCTAATCATTGAGCGCCATCTCCCGGGTCCTTGTCGTCGCAGTGGTGGCGGTAAGTACGTGTACATTAGTACACTCAGGGGCACAAATATCGAGTCACGTGTAAAATTACTGCAGCAAGTTTAGTACAATGGACCTCAAAAAATTTCAGAATAGAGTTTGCAAAATTATGCCTCTCTAATTTTTTTTTTTTCAAGCTTTTTTAAAGGCCATAAAGTATTGCTAAAAAGTTTTGCCGACGTCGGGTTTGAACCCACACTTCTTTAGTCATACATCATACACCCTTTATATTAAGAGAGGCGTAGCTCTATATCTGTACTTTCAATATTTTTTTTAAAAAAAAATAGTTTCCGAACTAAAAAAATCTTAAACAAATGAGTATCAAAACTTTACACTCTTTTTATCCTTTTCGGCAATAAAAATTTTGAGGCCGATGATTCATTTCTTTTGCATGAAAAGAGCGTAAAAAATTTATGATGATAAATATCAAAATTCCCCCCCCCCAAATCAAAATAAGTAAACTCACGAGGACAAAAAAATAATTATAATAATTACTGTTACTTTTGCAAGGAATATTGTTGAAATTTTTTATTTAATTGCATGAATGCATAAAAAATTCATAATATATCAAGCACCCCATAAAAAAAATGTTACAGAGTATGACAAGTATTTTGACCCTAGTATTACCAGGGGGGTGGAGGGTGAAACGTCCTACATTTTTTTTAAAAGAGGGAAAAAAATTTAAAAGACTGCCCCAAAAAATCTGAAAAAATTTGTAAGCCTAATTTAGCCATCCAGCAAAAGAAGAAATAATTAAAAAGTTTCTCATAGAAAATCAAATATTGGGTCGTTCCGACCCCCCCCCCCCCCCCAACTTGGTGTAGCGTGTGACAAAAAAGACTTTGGTAATGCTAGGGTACAACCACGTCCCTTTGACACGAGTCAAGAGGGGCGTGGTTGTCAAAAATTGTAATTAAATATGATCACGTCCAGTTTTTACATATTTTTCATGCATAGAATCGTATGATAGGTGATACTCATTTTAAATATAAGGTGTGTTTATAGATGTTGGCTACTACTAAAAAAGTATATATAATTTTTTAGACTTAACGACTTAAAAACACATAAACGTAGCGATGCCATTATTAATTTCCCTACCTTGATATACAATTATCACAATAAAATAAATGTACGTACTTTAATTAAAAAAAATCAAACACTCATTAAAACAAGCATTGAAAAGGTCAGACAAGTTAATTCTTCTGTCAGAAAAAGTACCAAGTCATTGTGTAAGTAGCTTCATAACATACTGTCACCGCAAAGTAAACATTAAAACATAATAAGACTCATTATCTTACATTTTATCATATAAAATTGAGCCTTGATGACAATATAATCCTCATATCACGTTTTTTTTGTTATTACTTGTGTTATCAGTGTTGACGTACTAAAGTCATAAACAGGTGAGTTGTTGTGTATACTTTTCTGACGGCGATGTTAGCGTACCAAATATTAAGCTGATATCGTATACTTTTTGTAAACAAAACTTTGCGAAAATATTACAATAACAATGTTTTTTGCGTCGTAATATAACCTCAATTGTTATTACAGACATATACAAGATTCTGGAAAGCTTGTCGTACTATATATTTATTTTTTTAAACAACAACAAATTACGAAATAATTGTACTAATTATGTTTCTAAAAAAAAGAAAAGTTAACTTACACAAGTTTGTAAGATGTCCCATTTTGTTCTTATAAAAATAAACCCAACCTATAAAGATAAATCCTATATAATCGGTATAGTCGCAAGTATCATTATCCACTAATATTTAGGTACCTCTAAATTCCTTTATATGGGTTAATTTGGCCTAAAATAAGAATATGTTGTATACTAATATTTAAAATTATTGTACTGTGTGCATCATAATATACTGTTTAAAATAATTCAGTAAATTGTAGTATTCTACAGTATTGCATGCAGAACCACAACAATAAACGACTATTTTCAACTCTTCTTAACGTTTATGAGTGGAATTATCCATCGGGAGAATGGCAGCTTTAACCAAGTTTATACAAGGTATTATGTATACCTGTAAATTTTTTGTGACATATCAATAAACTCACTACCATTTTTTAAGTTTATAATTATGACAAAAATCTTGTAAGGTAACCGTCCAGAATGGGCTTACGGGGTGTAATTTTTTTACTGACTCAATCAAAAGAGGAGGTCGAAAAATAACCCTTAGATTTTTTTACGATTTTTTTTAGGACTGCATCATACCTAGAATGGAGATTAAAAATATCTCTTGACCTGGAAGCTCCATCCGCAAAGCCTATGACGTCACTACATTCTTTGGTTCAACTATATAAAACTTGTAAGAAACTATTGCATTGTTGCTTGTTTATTAAAAATAATCATTTGTTTCCATAGCAACGTGTTTGTTTAGAAACATTATATAGTTGACCCAAAGAATGTAATGACGTCATAGGCGTTGCGGATGGAGCCTCCAGGTCAAGAGACATTTTTAATCTCCATTCTAGGTATGATGCAGTGCTTAAAAAAATCGCATAAAAATCTAAGGGATATTTTTCGACCTCCTCTTTTGATTGAGCCAGTAAAAAAATTACACCCCGTAAGCCCAATGTCGGAATCGGAAACGGAAAAAAAAAAAAAATCCCGATCACTTGGCTCGTTCCAGTAATTGGAAATTTTGAATTATCTGATGGATCGAGAGCTTTCACGTTTCAATTCCAAAGCGATGAGATATTAGAATGTGAAAATTTTAGTGGCTTAATCGAAAGAAGAGGTAAAAATATGGTATTGTGAATTTTCTCAGATTTTTCTGAGACCGGGAACTATTTTAAAAAAAAATTTTGAAAGTCTATTTTGATAACGTCACGGGCGGCACTCTCCTTAAGAAAAAGGATAGAGCAGTGCCGCCCGTGACGTCATAAAATAGACTTTCAATCTTTTTTAAAAATAGTTTCCGGTCTCAGAAAAATCTGAAAAAATTCACAGTACCATATTTTTACCCCTTCTTTCGATTAAGCCACTAAAATTTTCACATTCTAATATCTCATTCTTGACGGGGCTTCAACAAAATCAAGACGCAGAGCTGAGAACAACAATTATTATTTCTCCACTTGAAATTTACTTTAACTTTGAAAGCAAACAACATGCAGTTACTTTCTTATCTATCATTTAACATGTCGTAAACATCATTAGAAAAACATCGATAGGATAGAATATTAACATAAACACTTTTGGATAGGTCGAGACTTTTTGGGATGGTCCTAAAAGCAATAACAGTGTCTTTTATTTTTTATAATAATATTTCGTTGTCTGGCTTTTGACTATTCAGCGAGAAAACGTTCTCCATGTAATATTATTAATATTTTCTCAGTATTTGTTGAAATATTATTTTAAAATAGTGTCCAACTCGCCAATAAATTAGGATTATTTTCATTTATATTCAAATACTTATCTTTTCCTTACATTAAAGTTTCAAAAATTAAAATTTGCTTTCATTGGTAAAATTTTATTTTGAACGTAACTGTTACATTATACTGTACATGTAGCTTTATTATTTATAGGACGGTGGGAACATCACAAAATCAGCTGACTTGAAGCCTCTATTTATAAGTTTCTTCAACAAACAGGACGAACATATTGCAGCATTTTATGATTTTAGGTCTAAGAAACCTCAGTAAAAATTCGATAATTAGTATCTCCCGGACTTCAGTGAATTATAATGATATACGTTTACTTTATATAATCTAAATCAAGTAAAATTCTTACATTGATATTCTTTAATGTGTTTACGTAACTAATATAAAATGTACAGAGATGTGGTATGGTAAAACAATTTTTGTTATTTTATTTAATTTATTAGCGCAGGATATTAAAAACATAATTATGTATACTTCATATCGAATAGAATTTTACAAAAACTTGGTATTTTCTATCGGAATCTTAATAAATATACTGCCATGATAAATTAAAAATATTGGGTGCGATTCAAGAAGCAGTTAGACAGGTTTCTAACCACGTTATAGCTTAACCACGTTTAACTATACCTATTTACGTGTTAAACCACCTAGTTAAACGTGGTTAAGATAAACATGGTTAGAAACCTGGCTAACTGCTTCGTGAATCGCGCCCATTGAATGTAAGTTCAGATTGCATGTATTTTGATTTTTGTGCAGAAAAGAATGCAAATACGTCATAATGGGCACGATTCACGAAGCTGTTATCCAGGTTTCTAACCATGTTTAACTTAAACCACGTTTAATAGAGGTGGTTAAATACGTAAAACAGGTATAGTTAAACATGGTTAAGCTAAACGTGGTTAGAAACCTGGCTAACTGCTTCGTGAATCGCGCCCATTGAATGTAAGTTCAGATTGCATGTATTTTGATTTTTGTGCAGAAAAGAATGCAAATACGTCATAATGGGCACGATTCACGAAGCTGTTATCCAGGTTTCTAACCATGTTTAACTTAAACCACGTTTAATAGAGGTGGTTAAATACGTAAAACAGGTATATTTAAACATGGTTAAGCTAAACGTGGTTAGAAACCTGGCTAACTGCTTCATGAATCGCACCCAATAAAAAAAATAATAATTCAAACATGATCACTTCCGAAGGGCATCTAGGTCATTAATTTTTCTGTAATTAAAACATTGAAACTCGTGCATTTGAATGGAGGAAGAGGAGATAGAGACTCACAAAGCTTTGCCCTAATATCAAAGGCTTCATTAAATAATTAGAGCGTTCACATGAAAATTGCTCTTTACCGCACAATTTTTGTCAACATGATCAAACCTATATGATACTTAAATTATATACAGTATTCAGTAATAGCTTTTTTATTTGTAAATATTTCTATGGAAAAAATAAAAAAAAAATCAACAGCTTAAAAAAAGACAAATTTATACTTGAATCAGTCTCATTGCTTTAAAACCTATTAATTAAGCTTTATTTAACGATTAATCTCAGTTACTGCTAAAGTCAAAGAATATTTTTCTGCAATCGAATGAAATATATTTTAAAAAATCTATAATATTCTAAAACTTAATCGCTTATGGTTTGAGCAAATTCAGTCTGGCAGTTTTCTTACAACAGCTCCATTTCCGGTTTTCGTCCATAAGGCCAATGTTAAACTTTTACCTCAGTTTTCACAAAATTAATAAGACAGATTCGCCTCAAAATTTGTATGCCACCTAATGATGGTGAGTTCTAAGTCCCCTGCAAGTCTTGTTGCATTCAGGCGCTAAGATTACGAGATACGATTACGATTCATCCTTAAAAAAATAAATATTTAAAAAAATGTTTTTATATTTATCTCATAAAGTTTCATAAGTTATGAACATTTTGAGTGATTAACTACAAGGTTTATACAACACATGAGGGGGGAGGGGTGTAAAAAAATATATAGAGGGATAGTGACGTCATACTGACGTCAAACCCCCCTCCCCTTCAAGGTCGGGGGAGGTGTGGTCTACTGATATCATATAGTGAGCTCTCTCTCTCTCTCGTTTACATTAATTATGTAAACGTGCTGTACACTGTAAACACTATGACATTATATAAAAGGGAGGAAAATTTGTTGTATAATTTCCTTTTGTTTCAATTCAATTTTTTTTTATTGTTAAATTATGTGATGAAAAATATGAAAATTTTATATATGTATCAGTATAACGTTTTAATGCAATATAGAGATGATTTACAAGGGTAAAAAAATACAAAGGACAGATTTCATGTAATTGAAAGTAATATATTTATAATGATTTTCATTTGATCAAATAAATTTGAACAATATTGTATTGTTATATATACAATTTTTCTTGTATACGTAATTGTTATAATATAATATTTTTCTTAACAATAGGCTGTCCTGGATATATTAAAAAATAATATATAATAAAAAATATTGGTCAGATATAAAAAATAATAATAATATATGTACCTGATATTTTTTATTTTCTTCGACTTTTTTTAAATTTTATGTTACTAAATTACGAATTTTACTTATCAAATCACTTTATAATATAGTTTAATATGAGTAAATATACCGTATTAATATACGTAAGTGCATAAAAATATAAAAAAATCAAAAATTTTAATGGTTAAATTATTTTCATATAAGATGATACAGAAATTGATTTTATGTAGAATACAGCTAGGTCCTCACATAGGATAAGTTAGTTGTAAAAATTACAAATACACAAAATGTACATTGACATTTCTATATAAAAGGAAATATGATCGAGTGAGATGTCGACATTAAAAAACGCATTAGACGGTTTAACTTAGTCTATTAAAAAAAAAAACAGTTGTTTGTGATGTACTGCACACACAGAGCCTGTTATCACCTCCATTGTACAGTCGTCGCCTTGGAAAATTTCTCACTTTGTTAATCACCATGTCCTATGTTATTCTCACGGGACATGGTGATTAACAAGGTTGCAAGTGAGAAATTTTCCGAGATGATGACTGTATACATAAAGAAAGAAATTTTTGTAAATCAATAAAATAAATAATGCAATAATATGTCATGATAGCAAAGTTGTCATCGTAACTTTCTTGATATTATATCTGTGTGATTACGTAACAGATAAGTCAACACTCTCGAAGAATTTGATAACAATGTGATATGACGTTATCAATAAATTAAATCAAGTTAAAGGTAAATAGGCCTCAAATTACAAATTAGACAGACACCAAGTGTTGCTCGAGTTTATAATTAACATTCGCATTATTTTTATCCGTACGCGGTGCGACCATGCGAAGTTGCACTATAAAGAAAGTCCTTGCTGACGTCACAACTCACAGCCCGTCCTGATTATCATTGAGTTGTGACGTAGGCAAGGACTTCGTGACTTAGGCAAGGATTAAATTTCTTAATTTGAACCGCAATTTTGCACACTTGCACCAGGCGTGGAGAAAAATGATGCTAATGACGGTTATACTGTATACTCTAACAACACTTGGTGATTGTCTAATTTGTAATTTGAGGCCTTTATTCCTTTAAAGTAGAGATAATACGGATCAGCTGGCCCAATGCTAAAAAAATCCCATTCATGAAAATTATGAAAAAAAAATTAAAATGTTCTCCTCTACATCCCCTATCAGTAGGTAAAATATCAGGTATACAAAAATGAGCTATATTATAGTTTTCGAGTTATTAATTTTTAAAGTTGGCTAATTTAAAATGGAAGTTCCATTTCTCCATGTTAAATTAGAGAACTTTAAAAATTAATTACTTGAAAACTAGCTCGTTTTTGCATACCTGATATTTTACCTACTGATAGGGGATGTAGAGGAGAAACATTTTAAATTTTTTTCATAATTTTTATGAATGGGATTTTTTAGCATTGGGCTAGCTGATCCGTATTATCTGTACCTTAAGTGACCTCTCTTCCTGTGCAATGATCATCAAAGTCGCACCAAATATTTACCTGAGATGAAAATTTCACAGCAAAAGTCAAATTTATTTATTTAGGTCGGGGTTATCATATAAAAATATTTAAAGAATTAAAGAATCAAAAAGTAAAATATAGAGGGAAAATAATGATTTGTTGTTAATGTTAATAAGATATGAGGTCACAATATTTACTAATATGAAATATTTACAGTGAGTAATATTCGAGATGATTTCCAGCGGAAGCATTTCCGATACTTGATAATATTTTTGAAGCAGCAGTGGCAACAATTTTGTATTATTTATTTTAAAGAACCTCAGGGAACAATATTATCATGTTTTGTTGTTGTTTTTTCTGGTATTCGAGTATTTTTGTTGTTGTTTATTTGTATATTTTTTAACGATTAATCTTTAAATGCAGTAACCTCGGCGTCATAATGTTGTTTTGAAGATTTCTGTTAGACGGAATCGAAATAAATAAATTTTAATTTTTTTTAATCACAACAGCTCCATTTCCGGTTTCCATCCATAAGGCCAATGTTAAACTTCTACCTCAATTTTGCACAAAACTGATGAGACAGATTCACGTTAAAATTTGTATGCCACATATTGATAACGAGTTAAAAAAATATATACTGACGAAATTTTATATAGATGCAAAATTATAATGATAAGAAAATTGAAAAATCAAAATTTGAAATCACTTTATTAAAAAATATTGCTTATCTTTTATTTTTTATTTTTTTTTTAATTTAAATAATTTGGCTCGTACAGAGACAAACATTGATCAAGTTAAAAACTTATTATATAACTAAAATTATAAAATTAATTAAAACATACATGTATATATACAAGGACAAAACACAACCTTATACCTAATCATCAATTATTAACAATTAAAATGGCGAAATGGGGACATCCATGACCAAAATGTGTCAATTGCCCCAAAATACCAACTAACCAAAATGGCGAATAACAATTAACTATAAACTTAATAAAATATTTTCTGGTAACTTAATATTATACTAAAAAATTATTTAACTCAATAACACTCCTTATTTTAATATTTTCTTTAGCATGTTTTAAAAAGAATTGTGATTAGACTATATTTGTAAGACTATTTGGAGAAAATCATAAATTTTAGCTGTTAAAACTACTATTTTCCATAAATCCAGAATTGTGAACATCTCTAATCACAATCAAGAAATTTTCCATGGCAAACACTGTACAATACAATGAATAATTGATAATAACAATAAATTGTCAACATATAGTGAGTGTACATAATTAAAAATCAATTCATCATAAACCAGAAGTATCAAGTTTAAACAGAGATACAAGCTCTTTGGTTTAAAGCAGAATTTAACTGAATCTCAATAGCGAGGTCAGAGGCTTCCACGATAATCAACTGTGTTGTAATCGATATTTTTGGGGACCGTCCGAATGGTCAAGCTAAAGACATAGTTAATAATTTAAATTAAGACAATTTAATAAAAAAAATATTAAGTATAGTAGACAGGATTTCTATTATTTTTATTCAAATGTCAAGGTTCAGTATTTGAATTGATTGACTTCATACACTAAATAATATTTTATTTGTTTTCAACGAAGCTATACGTTAAACCCATTAGAGAGATCATAAAAACAAGAAAATTAAAATAAAAGGCATATAATTTATTCAGGATTAAATTATACAATTATACTATTGGCGACCATTGCTTAATTATTTTTTATTGGTAACTTAAATATTTTTATACCTAAAAAAAAAAAAAAAGAAAAAAAAGTAATAAATTTTTAGAAGAAAAATATTTTTGTATCAAGTTTCTGAATTGAATATAGAAGAAACTATGTGTATAAATTTTTATTAATTTATTAGTTTTTTTTTAGATGCTGATTTGACTAAATCTTGTTTAAAGACGCCGCAGCCTCAATGATATTCTTCTTTTTTTTTTTTCAATCTCACGTCAGAAACATGATCCTAATACATTTTTTTTCTTCAAAGTTTGTTATTTTTTTCTTTTTGTGCTTTGAAAAGATGTGGGTACCACCTAGGATGGTGTCATTAACCCTTAAATAATCTGTTCATACTTGTCAAAACTAGATATGATGGTGTTGTTGTAAAATTATTCTGTATATAGCTGCTGTCAGAATATTTACATAATTTTACAATGTTAATCTGATTTATCCTTCTTGAAGGACATATTATGCAGTATGAGTCTCGAATTTTGAAAATATCATACACTTTTCTCCTGCTGCATAATTATATAGTTCAATATGCAGCATAATATGTAATGTTACGTACACCTCTGGATACCACGAACGTTACTTCTGCCTCACTTGCTATATACAGCTGTAGGTTCATTAAGGGCATTGGGTGTAGCACCGGTAGTTGGCAACACTGACGTATCTTCACCATGTTAATTTTTTATCCTTGCTCCTCGGAGTAATTTTTATGCTAGAGCTAAGCTGATTGCTGTAGTATCAATATAATTAGTAGCCCAAGTGCACAATTTGGCTAAAAAAGCCTGATTTAAGGGCATTGGGTGTAGCACCGGTAGTTGGCAACACTGATGTATCTTCACCTTGTTAATTTTTGATCATTGCTCCTCGGAGTAGTTTTTATGCTAGAGCTAAGCTGATTGCTGTATAGAATCAAGATAATTAGTAGCCCAAGTGCACAATTTGGCTAAGTAAAGCCTGATTTAAAGAAAAGTATTTTTTTTTATATTTTAGAAAAATGCATGTAAATTTAAAAAATTACTAAAAAATACTTTTCTTTAAATCAGGCTTTATTTAGCCAAATTGTGCACTTGGGCTACTAATTATCTTGATACTACAGCAATCAGCTTAGCTCTAGCATAAAAATTACTCCGAGGAGCAAGGATAAAAAAATTAACATGGTGAAGATACGTCAGTGTTGCCAACTACCGGTGCTACACCCAATGTCCTTAAATAGAGAGATGCAGATTTGTAATTTTGGGAGATGTAAGAAGAGCACACAGTCTATCAATATCAATAGTTTTGGTTCACCACACCTCCATAGACTGCGTGGTATAAACGTCCACAAACAAAGCAGATGTAAATTTCGTGAAATCCAGAGTAGTACATTATGTGGATCGCTGCGAATAAATTTTATTGACATATATTTTCATGTCAGGTTTATTATGTAACGTTCAATGCAGTTTGTTTCATGTTGAACGAATTGTTGGCGAGATCTGTTCTGGACACTGATTGTAATGCGATTCTATAAATTACGCAGGGGAAAATTTCCAACATTTTTTATTATTATTTTTTTTTTAACTGAACCACTGCCCACTCCATTAAGGCCTGCGCACTGCGAAGCGCGCGAAGAAAAATAGTAGTTCACCCCATTTGCTATATCATTGTAAAATTCAATAATAGAAATAAATTTTTCATGATATTTTCACATCCCAGGCATAATTTCTAAACCCCATATCTTGCCGTGTGTAAAGTTTCAAAATTTTATAATCACTCCTTACATGAAAATTTCGGGGTCAAAGTTGCATATATAACTCAATGGAAAATTGAAAATCCAGGACTATTATTTCAAAAAAGTCGAGATCGATATTATACTGCGCTGCAGGCCTTAGTGGAGTGGACGGTGACTGAACCTTGTTGTACAAGACAAGTGATATTTGAATTTAAATTCCCGGCTCTTCAAAGACCCAACCTAACATATTGCTAAGAATGCTTATATTTTTGTGAGTCTCTTTCAAATGCATGGTCTATAGCATGTTATCCCAGTATTCACTCAAGGTCAACCTATGGAACTTTTTTTTTTGGTACCGCCGAAAAAAATTATTTTTATGGTCATATCTTGCATCCATGAAAATTTAAGCTCTTTGTCACTAATAGCCCGTTTTTTTCCGTTAATTCCCTTAGAACTATATATGAAAATTTCACTTATATTAATTAATGAAAATCATCACATTTTTGTTTTTTAGCTATGAAGCATTAGTTAATAGATGCTTCAAATCACTCACTATAAGCGCATCGCAATGTTAATTAATTTTATTTTGCTTGCAAATGCAGCAAATTTTACTATTTTTTCCTGCAATGCTATTATATAATAATAGTCATATAATATAATTCATTACCAATTGCTCCATGTTAAATTAGGAACAAGAGACCAATTGAAGTCTGGGAGGGGTAACACGTGCCAATAATTTTTTATGTGTCCGTACTTGACCATTTTTATCATAATTGTAATTTTTTTTAAACATTTGTACATTAAAATTTCTTTTGCATTTACGTCATCAAAATATTATATAATAATAATGATATACACGTACTCTTATCTATAACTAATTTTTTTTATCTTTGCAACAACCAAAAAATGAACTTTTAATACAGCCGTTTTTTTTTTTTTCAAATAAAAAAATCAGAACATTTTGAACATAAAAGGTCGTAAAATTGAAATAAAACTACTGCACGTGTCAAAATAAAAACTACACATTACGTGTTATATATAATAATGTGGCATGCCATTACTAATTACCGGAATATAATATCTATTTTTTTTTACTGTATTTATTCGTATTAAAATGAATATTATTATTATAACGGTCATACCAAATGATTAAAGTATTGAATTACAATTTTTACTAACGGTAATTTATTCTGTTATTTTACTATTTTTGCCAGGTCGATAAAAATTAAAAATTCTAAATACAACACTGCATGCATAATTCTTGATTAATAGCCATTTTAACTTCCAATAAATCAAATAAAACTCCATTATTTATAAACGAGGTTTAAGGTATACAGTTACATACACTTCTAATCTTGGAGGGTTTCCTATGTAGTTCATTATAAATAAATAAATAAATAAATAAATAAAAAAATAAATAAATAAATAAATAAATAAATAAATAAATAAATAAATAAATACATAAATAAATAAATAAATAAATAAATAAATAAATAAATAAATAAATAAATAAATAAATAAATAAATAAATAAATAAATAAATAAATAAATACATAAATAAAATATATAAATAATAAATAAAAAATATTAAGACAGCAGATTAGACATCGATATAAACATGAAATAAATATATTAAAATATTTGGCATTAATTGATACTAGATCGTATACCCTGTACCATTAAAATTTGAATTCAAGGCTATTAAAATTAAATTTATGACATACAACGACATTAAACTTTGTCATCGCCATTATAAATAACATGACAATATATTTCTACTTGGGTAGGTTTCCATTAGGCGGCGTGTCAAATATTAGAGAACCAGTTAGACACAATTTGCTAGCAAGGTCATCAGTCGTCTGCAACTCAAAGCCTTATCGCTAAGTGTTTTTCATTTTTTTTTTTTTTTCCTGTATTGAGGTACCGGCAACTATATAATTTGCATTTGAACTTCCCGGTTCTTCAATAGTCCCGCAGTTGCTCAGAATTTTGTGGGTCCTGCTGAACGATATATTTCAATCATTTGATTGAGGGAACCGTAGAAACTTCAATCAGGATGTACTTAATGTATAAGGTATTTTAAGGTAGAGATAACGCCGGTCAGCTGTTCGACGTAGGTCCCTTTGATTAACATGCAAACATTAGCAAATTCACAAAAATTCTGAAATTTTTTTGAGAGGCGGATATTAGTATGCCTAAAAGCCATAGAAAAAGTTTCAAAACAATTTAACGAGCCGATTTTTTTAAATTAATATTTTAGTTTGTCTCTCCATGGGAAAGCCCTATGCTGAAAATTAAAAAAAATTAATTAAAAAAAAATCGGTTCGTTAAATTATTTTGAAACTTTTTCTATGGCTTTATTTAGGCACTAATATCCGCCTCTCAAAAAAATTTCAGAATTTTTGTGAATTTGCTAAGGTTTACATGTTAATCAAAGGGACCTACGTCGAACAGCTGTTCGGCGATATCTCTACCTTAAGATACTTGGGGTGTTCTTTAGAAAACTTCAAGACAGTACCAAATTTATCGACGTTGATGATTTGCTACATGAAGCTACAACTCGAACAGTAAAATAAAAATAAATTTGCAATACAGGCTTCAAGTGAGTGCGCTCGCGCTGCGTAACTATTGTCGCTAATCTTGCACTTGAAAATGAAGCAAAGTGTTTTTTTAACTTTTCTCGGTTATAAATCAAGTAAAAAATCTAAATCTTGAATTATCTAATTTATTTTTCAGTTTGGACCAAAGTTCCGTAAAGGAATTTTTCCTGAAAAATCTTATTCTTAGTGAAAAAACGAAATCACGTTTTTTTTTACATAGGTTTAGATAGGATGGTGGGAACACCGAAAAATTAGCTGACTTGAAGCCTCTATAGTAGGAGAGGCAAGAAGAAAACGTAGCCAACCCAAACTCATATCTCTTCACCATCGCCTCAGTGCAGAAAAAAGTATTAAAAAACAATAAAAAATCAAGTAGTTCGCAGGATAAAAAATTAACATTATAATAATGAATAATAAAAATTCTGCATGGATATTTGAGGGGCGTAAAATGTATATTTTCACCTTTAGAATTTAGATGCGAGCGAAATTTTTATGGTTATACAAATAAATATACTAATACAGTATACCAATGCATGAAACGCAATAATGTAAATGTAATAAATGTCAATTATTTATTATCAATAAAAAATAAACTGGATATTTGAGAGGCTTAAAAGTTATATTTTCACTTTTAGAATATAGATGCGAAATCTCTATATATACAAATAAATCTACTATATATAGACACCATTCCACGAAATGCAATAATATCAATGCAATAAATGTCAATTATTTATTCCCAATAAAAAGCTACAGATACTTGATGTACTTAAAATGCGTATTTTTATCTTTAGAATAGAGATGCGAAATCCACAAATAAATCTATACTATACCAATACATGAAATGCAATAATATCTAAATGTCAATTAATTATTACATTTCCAATAAAAAAAAACTTGAAACTTGATAGGCTCGCAATGCGTAGTTTCACCTTTAAAATACAAATGCGCAATTTTTATAGTTTTACAAATAAATTTATTGTATCAATGATAAACATCAATTATATATTCCCCATAAAAAGGTGGTATTACAAATAGTACTTCAAATTAGAACAAGAAGCAATGTCATCGATCCAGCAAGCTACGTTTCCAAACATTATTACAGTCATGCAAACGTTGGTAGTAATTCCCATCGGAATATCTCTAGTACTAGCGAAATATTTCTACACGTGTAGATCAAAGTTAGAAATTGGGTCATACAATATTACATCCAACTTCCATATATATATATACAAAGTTTATACACTTTTCAAATTTTCAAACAATATATCTTAACTTTAGATTAATTAAATTTTTTTTTTTTTTTTTTTTTTTACAATATAATATTATAAAAAAAATAGGTATTTTGATAATGGAGAAAATTTATTTTATTTTTAGGTCATACTTTTTTAATGGATCCGACAACATACATGTATGAAAATTTTTTATTGCAGAAATGAATAGAGGGTACCAAATTATGCTACTCTGATTTTTTTCAGATTTTTTTGAAACCCAGAACTTTTTTAAAATATTAATTATTGAAAGTGCGGCCACGCCCCCTGGAGGCGTCAATAGGCGTCTAGTCACCATCCTTTTTTATTAAGGATTTATGGGTACCAACTTATCTTACAGAACTTTCAATAATTATTAAAAATAGTTCCGGGTCTCCAAAAAATCTGAAAAAATTTAGAGTAGCATAATTTGGTACCCTCTATTCATTTCTGCAATAAAAAATTTTCATACAATGTATGTTGTCCATTATAATGTTTAACTCATCAGTGTAAAATACTTAATTGAATCTCTCAATTAATTAGTTCATTTAAAGAGTTTATATAACTTCCTTATATTAATAATAAAATTTTGAAAAAATATATTGGGGGACATTCACAAAGCACTTTAACCCCCACTTTAGCCCCGATTTTTAACCCTGGCTAAACATGGTGCTAAACTAGGAGCTTAACATGGTTAGCCCCTGGTTTAGTACCATGTTTAGCACCAGGGTTAAAAATCGGGGCTAAAGTGGTGGTTAAAATTCTTTGTGAATGTCCCCCATTAGGAATATAAAATAAATACAATACACCTCTCGATAGTACGAACTTTAGTTCCTCCTGCCTCATTTGCTAGAGCTGCAGCTTCAACAGAAGATGCAGATCTGCAATTTTGGGGGATGTAAGAAGAGCACCCAGTCTATCAATATCAAAATAGTTTTGGTTCACCACGCCTTCATAGACTGCGTGGTCTACACACAAAGCAGGAGTAACGTTCGTGGTGTCCAGAGGTGTACTGTACACTACATTATTAAACTACATATAAATGATACAAATCTAATGTATATTCTGTTATGAAATTTTATTTTTTACCATCATTTATATTTTCAGGAAAAGCAAGAAAATTATGAAGGGGTGGTTATATAATCACAAGCGATAAAAATCCTTTCCATCCTTTCCCTTTCATCAATATATTTTAAATATATTCAATAAATTTAAAATAATGGAGTATCGAACTCAAAATTTTTTTTATTGCAGAAATGGATAGAGGGTGAAAAGTTATGCTATCCTGATTTTTTTCAGATTTTTTAGAGCCCGGGAAGTATTTTTAAAAAATTATTGAAAGAACTTTTTGTGACGTCACGCGGCGGCAAGTCCTATCTTTTTCTTAAGGAGCGGCGTCTCGTGACGTCACAAAAAGAACTTTCAATTATTTTTTAACAATAGTTCCCGGGCTCTAAAAAAGCTGTAAAAATTCAGGGTAGCATAACTTTCCACCCTCTATCCATTTCTGCAATAAAAAAAAATTGATTTCGATACTCCATTATTATTCAGGTCGTCAAATGTTATTATAATTTAAATGTTTTTTTAACTTCATGCACGTATTATGTGTAATTTAAATTTGTAATAAAAACATTAGACATTTGACATTTACGCCGCGTTATATAAATCGCAAGGGTAATAAAATAAATATTTTTTTTAAAGTTCAAATCACATCACGTTTTATCGTTTTAAATAAATTCAGAAGCAAATAAAAAAAACTTGTTCGACATGCTCCTGTTTAGCAATGTAATATATGACAGGCTGTCATATTATTTCCTCAATCTGCAATTTATTCCAACTTTTTTTTTATCAACATACATGATATTATAGAATACATGCACGGTACGAATTCTGATAGTAAAAAAAATGTACGCATGTTAATTTCTGATAACAAGTTATGATACTCTGATTTTTTTCAGATTTTTTAGAGCCTTGCTTGGAACTATTTTTAAAAAATTATTGAAAGTGAGAGAGAAGCTCAATTATAGGTGTCACTTCTTAATAAAAATATAAGGACTGAAAGGTGTGCTTTTTTATTTTTAATTTATTTATTTATTTTTTAGCAATACTTCCCGGGCTCTTAAAAATCTGAAAAAATTAGTAGCTTAATTTGGTTCTCTCTATTCATTTCTGCAATAAAAAAAAAATCATGCAGGTTGTCCATTGTAATTGATTTATAATTTATATAATATAAATCTGAATTATAACAATGACAGAGGAAAACGTTCGTGACGTCACAATATAAACTACAAATTTACGTCTAACGAGAAAAATGATTACGTCACTAAATTTTCTATATATTAGACTGAAGAAATATTTCAGCGAAAATATGAAGTATATATAATATTAATTTAAGTGGTTGATGAAATTCCCCTGTGAAATCTTTTAAAAGTTCGGCAATAATAAGAATTCTGTTGTCTGGAAGATGCGATTTAAATTGAGGGATTCGCCGCTTGAAAATTAGTCACATCATGGGCGAAATATCAAAACATGATTTTTCTAATTAGAATTTTGAATTATATATATAATTTAATATTTTTAGTTTAATTAAATAAAGAAAACATACTACGCAGTACGCACACATAAGCTCGATATCATGCATCCCAGTTCATTTCACGTTTATACCATATAGCATGGTCCAGTACATAAATAGTACCGGTATATAAGGATGGGTTTTGATGATATTCTTTGTTTTTACCATGAGTGTTATTAAAATTTCCATGCAAGGTGAAAATTAGCAAAGTTTTTTACCTTTTATAATTGCGAGGGATATTTTTAGGGGGTGCAAATAGCAATTTTGTAGGGGACGAAGTAGGGAGGGGTATATTTTGTAGAAGACTATAGTTCAACAAATTTAAAATTACGACCGGAAGTAGCCGGAAGTGCGAGGTTTCTGGATTTTCTAGTTTAGCCAGAACTTGAAACTTTGTAGATAGATTATTTATATTAAGGATTGTAACCTATCTGCAAAGTTTTCACGTACATATTTCAGTCAAAATACTTCCACTTTCGGTTACTTTCGGTGTTAATCTTACATTAGTCTAAGTATAAAAATATATAAACACTTTGTTTTTTGGGAGGCGACAAGCAATTTTTTAGGGGACAAAGGAGAGGGTACATTATAGGAGACTAAATATTTTGGTTTGAGTCTTTCGAAAACTAATTACCAGTCATCTGAGTCATTAATAAATAACGTACGTCCCCGAGAAAACACAACAGTATAGTCAAATTAATTTGATAGTCCTGCCGGAAGTAGGTGGAAAAGTGAAGTTTATGACTTTCCTGTTCATGTTTTAGTTTTAAAATTTAGCAAACAAGTCAGTTCTCACATTACAAATCTGTCTGCAAATAATTTCAAACTTAAAATATGAATGGAAAAGACAGAAACCTTACACTTCCGGTAGGAATATCAAATTAATTTGACTGTATTATGTTTGTGACGACACATTCGGCTAACAAGAGGCAGACGGTAGGTCAGTCACTCGGGTCAGACAATCAGTGGCGTAGCCACGGGGGGGGTTTTCGGGGTTTAAACCCCCCCCATGAAGATCGAGTAGTGACTGGATATAAGAAGAAAAGAGGAAAAATTATAGAAATTTGAAAAAAAAAAGTTAAATAAAAAATTGAAATTTAGGGGTATCAAGTAGGATCTTTTCTTTAAAATAAACAAATTATAAGTTAGTTTCTAATTTTAACAGGAAAAAGTGCGACTCATAAATAAATGTTTTATTTCCCTTACAAACTGCATGTGCATATAACTACTATTGTATAAATTAAAACGCTCTCACGTGTGCCGCACTTTCATTTAATTGGTTGCTCCACGCGTCCGGTGCAGACAAAATTTAACAAAAATAAGAGAAGCAATTCCCTTTTTATTTTTTATTTATTTATTTTTTACAATATCTTAATGATGTGAACTTGGATTATTAAATAAATTTTAAAAATCAAATTCAATTAAATGATTCTATAAAAATAATATAAAGTGGTTACATGAATTACTTGATTTAATTAAAATGATTTACTCAAAGCTTTATTTATCATACGCACGTATTCAAAAGAAATTGAAAAATGGGGTGAAAAAAATATAAAATGTTAAAAAAATTGCATCAGGCCATATATTTTACCCTCTAATATAATAGTATTTTTCCATTATTTTACCCTAAAAAGGGGGCGTGTCCTTAAAAAAAATCGCACCTGCGGCGGGCCCCCAGTGGGCTCTTCTCAATCTTTGTCCTGAAGAACCCCCCCCTTGGGCAAATCCTGGCTACGCCACTGCAGACAATCACGTCATTGCAGACACTAAATTAGACAGAGGAGGTTGCATGTCGTCCAGAGAGGCACATAATAGTTTGAAAAAAAACGTTGCGTAAATTATTATAATAATATAATATATAATATGTATGTTCCATACCAACACGAAGCTAAGTGAACAATAACATATTTTAATAGAAAATCATGTAGGTACCATGCATATATCAGACCTGAGCAGTTTACAAATATTAAATACATGATATTATATACTTTGGATGTACTGAAAACATTGAAAAATATAAAGTGTATTTAAAAGAAACTGACATAAAACATAAAACATAAAACGTGTAAACCTTAATATATTTGATATACTAGGTTCACAATACATTTTATATTTCACTGCATGCCTGTCTGTTTGAATCAGTTACATCAGAGGTTGCATTAATTCTAGAGAGGCAAATATCTGATTCAATTATTTGTACGACGAGTTAGTTATATGAAATTTTGCGATATTCTGTCCGATACAATCAATGGTGGCCTATCATTTAATCCTTGGTTATAAGTTAGATTAATGTAGAGATAACAAACTTCACATCCACCTCAAAATTTTACCTCTGCATATACTGCAGCTCTAACAAAGAAGAGATGCAGATTTGTAACTTTGGTTGAGCTAAGAATTAAGATTATAATAATACTCACATGCATGCAGTTTACAGTATATTCTACACGTCACATTTATTTAACTATAACATATAATAAAGAATACTATAATAAAGTATCGACCTCAAAATTTGTATTTCAAAAATGGTTGCAAAGTTATACTGCATGATTTTTTCGGATTTTTTTAGAGACCGGGAAGTATTGCTAAAAAGTTTTACCTATGTCGGGTTTGAACCCACACCCCTTTTAGGTTCTGTCTTTTTATTAAAGCAGTAACGCTTAATTCTCTCTGTACTTTCAATATTTGTTTAAAAAAAATATATAATACCAAGGCTTTAAAAAATCTGAAAAAAATCAGACTAGCATAACTTTGCACCCTCTATCCATTCATGCAATAAAAAATTTTGAGGTCGACACTCCATTATAATATGCATACTGTATTAAGGTAGAGATAATATGTAACAGCTGGACCAATGCTAAAAAAATCCCATTCATAAAAATTATGAAAAAAATTTAAAATGTTCTCCTCTACATCCCCTATCAGTAGGTAAAATATCAGGTATACAAAAACGAGCTAGTTTTCGAGTAATTAATTTTTAAAGTTCTCTAATTTAACATGGAAAAATGGAACTTCCATGTTAAATTAGTCAACTTTAAAAATTAATAACTCGAAAACTAGCTCGTTTTTGTATACCTGATATTTTACCTACTGATAGGGGATGTTGAGGAGAACATTTTAAATTTTTTTCATAATTTTTATGAATGGGATTTTTTTAGCATTGGGCCAGCTGATACATATTATCTCTACCTTAAGTAAGTTTTCGTCATGTTTGCAATGCTTTCAATCATTGGTAGCCGGTTTGTAACGAAGGACATGACTGGCCGACATGACCCGAGTACTCCCGAGCGGTTCCGACGAAAAACCTAAATAAATTTAGTCAAATTAATTTAATATTCCCGCCGGAAATAGTCGGAAGTGTAAAGTTTCTGTCCTTCCTGTTTGAATTTGGAGTTTGAAATTTTACAGACAGCTTTGCAAAAAAGAAGACTGACTTGCTTGCAAAAGTATAATACGAAAATCGGACATGAAGAGGAAGATCAGAAACTACTCATTTCCAGCTGGAATTTCAAGTAAATATGACTATAGCCAGTGTGTAGAGTCAAATTTACGTTATATTCTCTCCGGAAGTAGCCGGAAGTGTAAAGTTTCTGGCCTTCTATTCGTGTATTTCAATGTTACAATTTCACAAATAGGTCATGCAGTACTTCTATACTTCAAATCTCTTTGTAAATTTTCAAAATCGAATTACAAACAGAAGAGCTGCAAACTTGACACTTCCGGCTACTTCCGGAAGGAATATCAAACTAATTTGACTGTAGCTATCCTATACACCTCCATAAAGTATGTTATAACACACATAAACAGAGCAGAAATAAAGTTCGTGCTATCCGGAGGTGTACATAATATACAAAGTACAGTAATTAACATAACAATAAAGCTATTAAATATCTAGTTTAATATTATACGAGATTGCGTGTTGTCTTGTGTGGTAGCTCGCTAGACGACCTCGCTTGCAATTAATTATGCAGTTCTGTACGGAGGAGGAAAACTGCACCATGGATGCAGTTACCATCATAATTGTTGTACTACATGAAAATAATTTTTTGAAGTTTTGAGTATGGACAACCCGTGTGATTTTTTTCTTTTATATCTGGATAGAAGACCTCAAGTTATATATTGTTAATGGAGTATTGACCTAATTTTTTTTTATTGCATAAACGGATAGAGGGCGAAAAGTTATGCTACCCTGATTTTTTTCAGATATTGTAGAGCCCGGGAACTATTTTTAAAAAATTATTGAAAGTACTTTTTGTGACGTCACGAGACGCCGCTCCTTAAGAAAAAGATAGGACTTGCCGCCGCGTGACGTCACAAAAAGAACTTTCAATAATTTTTTAAAAATAGTTCCCAGGCTCAAAAAAATGTGAAAAAAATCAAGGTAGCATATCTTTTCACCCTCTATCCATTTCTGCAATAAAAAAATTGAGGTCAATACTCCATTTTTTTCAAGCCTCTTCCACCCTCATCATTTTGCAAAACGCTAAGAAGTCAGTCATGTAAATATTTAACACGCAAGCAAAGGAAACAAGTTACATGACTATGACGTCACAGCGTCTTTCCCCTCAATTTTAAGGGTGTTTGGGGGGGGGGGTAAAAAATATCTGAAAAATATTAACATAACTCAAGGTCCTCTATCCAAATGTGCAGTAAATATTTTCATGAAGGTTAAATTGTCATTGTAAAAAAATTAATGGATAAAGCACATTGATTTATGCATTGTAACTTTTGTTTACTGCAAGTTTTTTGAACTCTTAAAGGGTAAGGTAACACGCTCAATGTTAAAAAAAATCCCACACATGAAAATTATGGAAAAATAAAAATTTAAATGTTCTACTCTACAACAGTATAGTTAAAATATCAGATATACAAATTCGAGCTAGTTTTTTAGTTATATATGAATTTTTAAAGTTGGCTAGTTCCAGTATTTCTCCATGTTAAAAAGTAGTCAACTTTAAAAATTCATAACTCAAAAACTAGCTCGAATTTGTATACCTTATATTTAAGCTACTGATAGGTGATGTAGAGGAGAACATTTTAAGTTCTTTTCATAATTTTCATAAGTGATTTTTTTTTTTTTTAAACATTGGGACGTGTTACCTTAATACCTTTAAGAATCCTTAAAATCAAACTGCAAAACACTGTGACGTCATAGTCATGTAAAGGTTTTTCCTATGCTTGCGTGTTAAACTTTGACATTGATGACTGTGACGTCATAAAAATCAGAAATTTTATGTCCATTACGAAAAAATTAATTACATTATAAAAATTGCAGTGCCGACCACAAATGAAGTGTAACATTTATAAAATCTTCACACTGCGTGTTAATTTTTTGTATAATATTAGTATTGCTAAGTATTAAAGAAATAAAAATAGCTTTCGAAATAATATTTAGGAAATAGTTTTTTTGCAAAATAGCTTAATTAGTTATTTAAAGAATAGGCATTTTTATGTCTTTCTATAACTGAATTTTTGATAAAATGGAACATAAAATTTTATTATCTAGTTTAAATAGTATAAAAATTAAATTACAAAGTTCTATAATATCACAGTATCCACATAATATAATAAAAAGTATTTGATTTAAAAAAAAAAAAGGTTGGAAGATATAAAACAGTTGATTAGCATATAATTTACATACTCTGTTGAAGTAAAAAAAAAAGAGTAATTATCGAATTCTCACGACGATATTTGCATGTCAACTTTCTTCCGTGTTCGAATTATTTAATTAACAAACCTCGCGTGTTTTTTTTTTTTTTTTTGTGATCATCACACAAAAAAAGTAGCGTAAAATCGAACTGTTTATGTGTAAAATGTGAAACTTTTCTGCGAATCAAACACGACATGGGAATTTTTTTTTACCTAAAGGCAGCTTGTGTTACTTTGTTTTGACTAAATTAAACAGATTATTAATTTTTTAGACTGAACCTTGACATTATATAGGGTACTCGTAAAAAGTAACTGAATTTAACTTCCCGACTCTTTCGACCTAGCTTAGCCACAAATGCTGGTCTCTAGGCCGACTATGGCCTATATCTATCCCAGCAATTGTCTGGTTGTGATTGAGGGAACCATGGAAATCTCCATTATTATGGTCGGTAATTGATGGAGGATGTCATTAATTCCTTTCCATATATTTACAAGTATGTTACTATTTATCAATCGCAACGTGGAAAAGTTTGGCGGTGCCTGGGATCGAACTCACGATCATTTGATTACTAATCGAATGAGCATTGCATACTATGAGATATTAAAATGTGAAAATTTTAGTGGCTTAATCGAAAGAAGGGGTAAAAATATAGTACTGTGAATTTTTCCAGATTTTTCTGAGACCGGGAACTATTTTTAAAAAATTATTAAAAGTATATTTTATGACGTCACAGGCGGCACTGTCCTATCCTTTTTCTTAAGGAGTGCCGCCCGTGACGTCATCAAAATAGACTTTCAATAATTTTTTATTTAAAAATAGTTCCCGGTCTCAAAAAAATCTGAAAAAAATTCAGAGTAACATATTTTTACCCCTTCTTTCGATTAAGCCACAAAAATTTTCACATTCTAATATCTCATTGTGTCAAGTGCGCGGAGATTTGAAAGAGATAAGAACAGAAAGCAGGGGTAACGTAAGTGCTGTCCAGAGTTGTATATTACAAAGTTTGCCTGAATAATATTAAGAGCTTCATCAAATTGTATTTCAGACTTTTTTATATGAAGGGAAAAATTTTTAATATAAATACAGTAACCCTTACGGTGTTTTACAGACATTTTACATACAGAATGAAATTTTGAGTTGTTGTTGTTCGTGGTTAAAGGGGCGTGGCAACGCTGTTGTTTTAGAGAATACCGAGACTTCAAGTGTTTAATTTCTCTAGCATAAATTTAATACAGCCTTGAGTTCGTGTGAAGAACGTTATTTCCATTTTAAAGATGTAAAAATTGGACAAAAAAATTGTAGTTTTTTTTTTATTTAAGAGTAAGGTAACGCGCCCACTGTTTAAAAAAAATCCCACACATGAAAATTATGAAAAAAAAAGAGAAATTAAAATGTTCTCCTCTATATCTCTTATCAGTAGCTAAAATGTAAGGTATACAAATTCATAACTCAAAAACTAGCTCGAATTTGTATACCTGATATTAAGATTTTCAGCGAGAGGAGTGTGCATATAATACAGGAATTTGTTTTCTTCGTAATTTTCTTTAAAATACAGCCAATTTAGCAATATAAATTAAATTAATTTCAACTCTGCATTATAATTTTATAAGAGAATTTAATCCCCCCCCCCCTCTTTTCATGGGAGGAAAATTATCCTAGTTCGTACTAGAGATGATTACGTGAATTGTGATGTATGCGAATGAAAATAATTCACTTTCATTCACACTAATTTTAATTCAGAAAAAAATGAAGACTTATACAATATATTATTTCGAAAATAAATTAAAAGATATGTTTTTATCATGATAATATATAATGAAGGAATATATTATAAGGAAGCAATAAATTTTTATAAATTTACTCTAAAATTTACACAAAATTATTTAATCAAAATCAGAACCGCGAGAATCAAAACAGGGAAACTAACATTTGCAATAATTTGAGATGCAATAATTTACCAGAAAATATTAATATAATGCAGTAGATCATAAAAGAAAAGCTTCTTAGATAGAATGAATTAATGTAATCTTGTTCCAACTTTATAATTACTATTAATTATAATAAAAAGGTAATGTTATTTACAGGCACGGATCCAGGGGGGGTAGGGGTCTGCAGCCCCTCCGGAAATTTTTAATTTAATATGGGCAATATGGGCATTTTCCCAACTCCCAATTATTTTTTTCTTAATCTTAGCCTTACGGAGATAAACCCTCTTGAAATATAGTTCTAGATCCACACCTGATTATTTAAATATTTATAATTGAGTTTTTGCTGAATTATGTTGTTTGTGTATTTGTTTCTTTGTTGTCTCTTTTTTTCTTATTTTACATAGCTTATACCAGGGTTGACAACCCTGATAACTTACCATATTTTTGTATTAATTTGAAGTATATATTATAACTGATATAACTCAGCTCCGACCGATCATAAGGCTTTTACCTTGAGAGTCCTTGGTTTGACTGTATTTGTAATATTATTTAATAAAAACACTTAAAAATAATATTTTATTATTTTATAGATATTATTTTATTGTAATGCATATACAAGCTTTTAAATTATTTATAATTTATAATGAACGCATTAAAATAAAATAAAAATAAAGTATTGCAATAAAAACTCCAATAAAATGAACTTAAGGTTTCAAAAACTTTTGGTTTCATTCACGTTAATTTCTAACTATATCAATGCAACGTAAACAATACGTTATTTTAACAACTGCAAACCTTCATATAAATAAATTAGTATAATACCGTTTAATTTAATTTCGTACACAACAGCAGATGCTACCATTGTTTAGATAAATATATAGTACTTTTTTAATCTTATAGTGAAGTAATTGTTACTCTTACTATACAATTCTGTTACAATAAGGTTCTTGAAGCTTAATTACACCTCAAGGTTACTTGATTCACGGCAAGTTAATACTCTTCTATAGTCTGATCAAGTTAAATTTGCCCCGTAAAGTAACACAACTCATGTCTGAGTCTTATAGGAAAATGCATGCATCATGGTTTTTAGTTCTTTTTATATATATATATATATATATATATATATATATATATATATATATATATATATATATATATATATATATATATATATATATTATATATATAATGATATAATTTTAGTGTGCGTCTCTGTAAAATTATACGTAACAATTTTCAGTTCATTTTAAAAGTTATTTATTGTATTAAAAAACACAGTACAATAGATACATCGAATCACATAAAAATATCTATACACTCAAATCAACCTTGATTATTTTTAAAATATTATATATAAAATTGGAAGAAAATAAGTATAAATAAAATGAACACATTATACAAAATATAATAGATAATTATGATTATACGCTACTTATTTTGCTATATAGCACTGCATCCAGCAGTTTCAAACTGCTCTAATGGTGGCTTATGTAGAAAATTTTCTTCCAGAAGAACACTAATTATATAAGACTTGAAGCTTCCGTGTAGGTCTGTTCGTAACCCCTGCTCCGTGTACTCTTTCTACACCCAATCAACCTTATGTCCATGTACATAAGGTCGATTGGGTGTAGAAAGAGTACACCGAGCAGTGTTTACGAACAGACCTATAATCTTAACTGGATAATGTATAAAAAAAAATTAAAACTATTCGACTATAATACTGAAAACGATCGTTAATCTGCTCCGACTATACATCGGCGATGTCGATGAAGTTTTTGCGGTTGTTTGGTGGTTTTCTTGAAAAGAACTCTCTAGCCGTGACGATGCGCAGATCGTTTATTATTTCCACTTATTTTTTTTAATTCATTACCAAGTAAAAAAAAAAAAAAAAACAGGTTTAGAATTTTAAAATACGTTTTTTACGATGATTTCATATATAAGGATAAGAGGAGTCAAATATATCATTTTTTTTTTACCTATAATTGATTTACTGAATCAGTTTTCAAGATAATTTTAAATGTTAAGTCTGGGAAGTTCTTTTCTTTTTATCTTTAAAAAAATAAAAAATCTAGCATACTGCACGTGATTGTGGTGATTTACTTTATGTTAATTTCCTTCTTTGTGCATGCATAGTATATACTAATACAAAAAATGCATCCCAAGATAATTCGATTCTACCAATTTCTATCAGCCTTTAGAGGCTGTAAGTCAGCTGATTTTCAGAGGCTTTAAGGTAGAGATAATGTCAGTCAGCTGTTTTTTTTAGCTCCATTTGATTGACATGTAAACCTTAGCAAATTCACAAAAATTCTGAAATTTTTTTGAGAGGCAGATATTAGTGCCTAAAAGCCATAGAAAAAATTTCAAAACAATTTAATGAGCCCATTTTTTTTAATAAATTTGTTTAATTTTCAGCATAGGGCTTTCCCATGGAGAGACAAACTAAAATCATAATTTAAAAAAATCGTCTCGTTAAATTGTTTTGAAATTTTTTTCTATGGCTTTTAGGCACTAATATATGCCTCTAAAAAACTTTCAGAATTGTTGTGAATTTGCTAAGGTTTACATGTTAATCAAATGGAGCTAAAAAAACAGCTGACCGACGTTATCTCTACCTTAAGTCAGCTGATTTTTCGGTGTTCCCCCCCACCGTTCTATCCAAACCTAGATGTAAACAAAACGCGAATTCGTTTTTTCACTCAGAAAAAGAATTTTTAGGGAAATTTCCTTTTCCGTGAGTCCAAAGCGAAAAATACAGTAGATAATGCAAGATTGAGATTCTTTATGCCCGAGAAATGAATTTTAATCATTATCGTTACATAATTCACAATCTGCATGTACACGCGGTTTAATTGTAATGTTTATATAAAATAAAATTATCAATGTATACAGGATACACATGTCTACTGGTTGGTCATATTTCACCACAAACCGGATACAACACTGTTCACATGATTTTTTTTTATAATGACCCCGTTTATTATCAAAATAATATAAACAATTTTGCAATAAACCATGCAGATAATATTTCATCTATATTATATACTGTAACAATTATTACAGTATATAATACTACTAGTGCTGCTAATAGAAGCACTAGACTCTACTAGTGTTGCTAATAGGGCATACTTCCCTTCTATATAAATTTGGTTGCTATACACAATACATCTCATCATTTGCCAAATTGTGGCTGAGGGAACCATGGTGGAAAACTCAGTAAAAAATGGTCTGCATATTATAAAATTATCTTCTAGAGAGCATTTTTTGACTGCCATCTGACACACAAATGGAAATTTTCTACGTAATTTAAAAAAAAATATATATGCCATAACAAGAAAAAGAACAGTTATAAATAATATTAATGCTTTCCTTATATAACAGATTGATATAATAATATAGTAATATTATATAATAATAATAAGGAATTAGTTTTCAGATTGTTCTCAATTAATAAAAATATTTTTTGAATATAAAATTTTTATTTTCTCAGGTATTGTAAACTGACTAGATAATACAGTACTATATTATAATGTATATAAAACTGATGAAATATGTTTTAATTTTTATGTTATTTTTACAGGTATTGCAATACTAAAATATTGTAAACACTATGTACCTCACGGTTCTTTATGTGTAGTTATATATAAATAAATAAATAAATAAATAAATAAATAAATAAATAAATAAATAAATAAATAAATAAATACAAAAATACAAATAATTAAATTTAAAAAGTTGCAATAATAACGCACCTAAAAAGGTATCGTAATCTAAGAAAATGTCATAAATTTACAATTTCAAGGTGGCACGTGTGTATTCATAGCAGTAATGTAATTTATTATATAATATATCTAGAAGAAGTTTATATTATATACACATACCTAACATTATATTATATACAAAGTAGGCGCAACCTACGCAAAGTACAAATTACGATGCTCAGTCAGTCAAAATATACAAAGCAAGCTAGAAACGTAAGAAAAAAAATAACTTTTCGTTTTTTTTTTCTTTGCTTTGACAAGAATCAATAATTTTATTATTTCCGGTAGATTCGAAGAAAAGAACCAACACAATACTTGATCCTCAAAGAATATTTCAATATTTTATATGATATAAATATATTATAATAAAAATATCTCATTTTGATAATGGTATGATATTATTCTCTCAGAGGCTTAGCGATTTCCTTTGAACATTTTTATTGCATTACTGATCCAAATCAATTGATAAAGTAGGAAATTTGGACGAATACATTTTAACTATAAAATAAATTAAATCATAAACGTACGCTACATTAAAAAAAATGTCTGATTAGGATATGTTAATTTCATTAGTTGGGAAATATTATAATATAACAATATAAAAAAAATAATGGAATGTAGTGTACAGTGAAAATTTGCATAAGAAGCATAATTTTCTTTGCACCCTGAGAATACAATACTGTATGAACAGTAGTAGCTAGTCTAACAATAACTCAAAACAGTTGACCGCTCTCTTCCTCAGGTGATTTGAGACTATTTAACGATTATTTTGGAGTCCTGAAATATTTCTATTTAAAAATTAAATAATATTTTAAAATTCCAGAATGTTTCAAGTAAAATAAATTCAAGGGGCCGGTTTTCTCACAGCAGCTCTATTTCCGGTTTCCGTCCGTAAGTCCATTGTGAAAATTCTATCTCAATTGTTACAAAACCGATACGATGGATTCCCTTTTTCAAAATTGAATGAGTACTATTGATGGTTTTCTTCAATTTAAGTCGCGTTGAATTAAAATAACTCAATATCTCAATCAATTGAAGTTCATTCTTAATGAACTTTATGTAAAAAAAAAAGTTAATTAGTCTCAGATAACCTGAGGAAGAGAGCGGTTGAAAGTATTATTAAAAATTTCATACTGCCCAGAAGTGTTATTTGGCTGTAACTTCTCTTACATAATAACATAATAATATATATTGAAAACACTTGTCATATATCTTCAAAATTTCCCCGCTTTGTTATTTCGAACCAAATTTTAAATTATATAACAATCCTTGAAGTTATATAAACGTTATAACTTATGCAGTCCGTACAATTAATTATACGTGTTTTCCGGTGACCATGTGCATTGCTTGCATTGATAATTGTGCAGCAGTGTTATGTCATTTATTGTTGGCGTACTGCCCATCTGTATGTAGCATCTTTTGTATTATGTTGTTTTAGATATATGGTCCCCCGTCCGTGATAATGAGCTATCTGATATTTCAGGTAAGTGCAATAATGAGCTGTAAATAGGTATGAAATAAAGTACATTGTTGCGCTCACCTAAAATAGCAGATATATAGCTCATTATTACACACGAGATTGTGGTAGCAGATAGCTCATTATTGTGGATGAGGGCCAATATAATAAAGAATAAAGTGCATGCTGTATAGACAAATAATTGAAATAAAGTGCATGCTGTATAGACAAATAATTGAAAAAAAAAATGTAAATTCTTTGAGTCAGCTGATTTTGTGGTATTCCCACCGTCCTATCCAAATTTATTTAGTGTAAAAATAATAATATTGAAATTGCTTTTTTGGCACTAAGGATTTTTTTTACAGGAAAATAAGCTCTTGATTCATTATCAGAAGACTCCTAAATGAGGGGTGGGGGTAGTAGATGATTTCAAGCTTTAATAGTTACGGAGAAAATTTTCTCGCTGGGAAACACTTGAAGCCTCTATTAAAATACCAGATCCCGTTTATAGTAAAAAAGGTTGTCTTTAAAAATTGCCAAACATTGCACTGTATTATTTAAGTGATAAGCCCGGAAGTTCAAGTGATTATGTAATCATAAAAAAATGTGACATTTTACACTTTTTCTGAAATTGTGTTGGTTCACTGTTAAAAATATTGTCTGTCAGTTGTGAAAAACCTTCTTCTATTGCTGATAAGGTTTATTTTTTAGTGATAAGCAAATTAACAACAAACCTTGATGAAAATGGAAGGAGTTTTTGCAACAGACTCCAGTATCGACATATGATACTTCTGCTGAAAATCATAAAACTATAATGATGAATTGATTACTGAAGGTTTGTTTCAATGAGATATTAGAATGTGAAAATTTTAGTAGCTTAATCGAAAGAAGGGGTAAAAATATGGTACTGTGATTTTTTTTAGATTTTTCTGAGACCGGGAACTATTTTTAAAAAAATTATTGAAAGTCTATTTTGATGATGTCACGGGTGGCACTGCCCTATCTTTTTTCTTAAGGAGTGCCGCCAGTGACGTCATCAAAATAGACTTTCAATAATTTTTTAAAAATAGTTCCCGGTTTCAGAAAAATCTGAAAAAATTCACAATACCATATTTTTACCCCTTCTTTCGATTAAACCACTAAAATTTTCATATTATAATATCTAATTTGGCTTCAGTCTGAAAAATGGGTATTGAGTCACTCTATTATAACGATGTATTTAATCAACGTTATTATTTGCACTGCAGTATATAGTTCAGTGTGCATAAAACACTTAAAGATGTCGTGGACCAAGCGTTGATTAAAAATTCCCTTCCCCAATCTGTCAATCTATTCCAGCATATTTTGTGACTGAGGAAACCATGGAAACTATAACTGTAATGGTCTGTAAAATGAAGTATCACCTCTCGAGTGAACCAGTGGATAAAAACCAGCAGTTGAGGTCGAACTAAGGACAATTCAATTACGAGTCAGACTCACTATTACCCAAAGTCACTGTAGGGTCTCTGCTATGTACCCGGCGGTATGATTATTTTAAACACTCTTATCGAAACCTATGTCAGCTGTCCACAACAGATAATAAAGAGTCATTGAAGACAATGAACAGTGCGGATTCACATGGCGATTTTTATCATGCGATGCAAATAATGCGCACTTGCTATATCATCTCTTGGCGGACATATTTGGCGATTAAGAAAAAGAGCAAAATTCGTCGACGCAACCTGTTGGCGAATTCACTCGCCGCATAGGATTTCACAGCTTTTGCATCAAAATCGCGTAGCATCGCCGTTGTCGCCATCTGAATCCGCCTTTAAGGGGGGCGATGCGACGCGATTTTGTCACACAAGCTGTGAAATCCTATGCGGAAGCGAATTCGACATCGCGGCGGCGAATATCGCGTTAAATTACGATGCTCTTTTTTTTAATCGCCAAATATGGTCGCCAATGGATGTTACAGCAAGTGCGCATTATTCGCTTCGCGTCGCAGGCTGGAAATCGCCATGTGAGAATCCGCCTTTAGATGGCAAAAGACCCGAAGTCCAATTAATGAAGGTATACCAAAAAATTGAGTTTTATCCATTTTATTGCATATTTAGGAAACTTCGTGTTATATATTGTATTTTTCTACATTTTTTAAAAATCAAACACCCTTAAAATTATGCTGAAATATTCATAGTCATGTAACACCCTTTATAAGTATGCTTGCGTGTTAAATTTTATCAAGACTATGACGTCACAGTGTTTTGCAGCATGATTTTAATGTTTTAGAGGATTTAAGATTTTATAAAAAAAAAATTGAATAAAAAAAATCTTAATAGGTTGTCCATACAGTAGTATAAAAGACAAGTATTTAACCAAATTGCATATCTCACTTAATTCGTATTACTGTACTATGTTTATCATTATTATTTATTGACTCTATATTCTCTTGGCATTGCTATATATATTTACAGAATACAGTTCACGTAACGAATATTAAATAGAAATGAAGAATAAATCTAACAAAAACTAATACAGGATATTATAGTAACTATATTATATTTATAAAGTAAAATTCTATATAATATAGCAGTAGTTACGTCACATAAGTTATGCTTCACAGAATTCTACTGAATTTTATATCATTTTTTTTTTTATATGATACGACACGTGAAATAAATAATAATAATTTTGTTTGACGGATTATTTATATCTATGTTTAATTTTAAATCGTACAACACCATTATAAAATTATATACACGAAATAATGCTATAAATATAATATTATATAAGGAGCTGCAAATATACGTATCGTATAAAACAAAATTATATATAATATTACGTATTTAAATAGTACATTACTGTATATTATTATCATTTGCTTTTGTCAGTATTAAAATTAAGACCTGAAATTTAATTATTTTTTTTTGCTCTTTTATGGAATTATAAAATTTTATGTCTTAAATTTAAATTAATTAATTAACATTAATTAAATTAATTTTTAAACGTTGAATAACAACACTGTCTTATAAAATTATACACATACGAAATTATGCTATTTATAAATATGCATATATTTATAATATAATAAAAACTAAATTATAAGAGCTGCAATGCTGCAATATAAAACAAAATTAAAATAATGTATTTAAATGACCAAAATGGTACACTACTGTATATAACCATTTTTTATTCATGTCCAAAAGTATTTATTTATTTATTTATTTATTTATTTATTTATTTATTTATTTATTTATTTATTTATTTATCATATTTATTCAAAAAACAGACTACAGGTTAGATAATCCGATTATAAAGAATACAATAGTTCATACAAATTAATAAAGTCTTGTTTGATTTTTTAACGATTTTTTACAAACGTTTTACTACTAGCTTTCTTATAACTGGGATCGAGTGAATAAAATTGTTTACATTTTGTTTTTAATGCGTACTTACATTGTGATAGCAACATGTCATTGACATTTGATTATATAACGCGTTGTAGTGTACGTGCCAAAATTCACACGTCACTTTTTTGTCAGCCTTCGTGGTTATCATTGTTAAATTATATAACATCATTAATATGATTGGTCTTTGGCATTGAAAAAAATTAACGAAATATTTCATTTAAAATAAGGTTCACTTAAAACGATTAATCTCAGTTACTGCTGGAGTCAAAGAATATTTTCCTGTAAACGAATCGAATGAAATAAATTTTAAAAAATCTAAAATGTTCGATCTAAAACTTAATCGCTTATGGTTTGAACAAATTCAGTCTTGCAGTTTTCTTACAACAGCTCCATTTCCGGTTTTCGTCCATAAGGCCAATGTTAAACTTCTACCTCAGTTTTCACAAAACTGATAAGACAGATTCGCTTCAAAATTTGTATGCCACCTATTGATGGTTAGTTTTTAGTCCCCTGCAAGTCTTGTTGCATCAGGCGCTACGATTGCGAGATATCAACTGTGAGATTCATCCTTAAAAATTAAGTTCATATTGCCGAGGTTGGGTTCGAACCCAAGCCTCTTTTAGTTCTCTATTCTTTTCTACCCGGGCTTTAAAAAATCTGAACAAAATCAGAATAAGTTTGCACCCTTTATTAATTTCTGCAATAAAAAAATTCATGAATGTTAACTAAGGGAACACGGAAACTTCAGTCAGGATGGTCGATATTTGCTTCTCTCAGGCTTTTATAAAATATGAATGAAAAGACACCTCACATTGCGAAGCAAGAATAAGGAGTGACTTCGCAAGCTTGTACAAATTAGGAAATTATAATAATATAATTAGCTATAAGAAAAAACGTTGAAACGATGAACCGAAAAATATACACAGCAAGAATATATTATAATACAGTCAAATTAATTTTATATTCTTTCCGGAAGTTGCCGGAAGTGTGAAATTTGCAACTCCTCTGTTTGTAATTCAGTTTTGAAACTTTATAAAGTATTTTGAAGTAGAATTACTGACCTGTGTGTAAAATTGTAACACTAAATTACGAACAGGAAGACCGGAAACCTTTCACTTCCGGAGGAATTATTATGTAAATTTGACTGTACTGAGATTCGAACTGAAGATCATTAGACGTTATTTTTGTTAACTACTGTACTTGAATTATATCACACCCACTCTTTCCTGGATACACAAAAAAAATAACCACATTTTTGTTTTGTTTTTTTTTTCAGCTCAATACAAGTTTATATATTTTCTGATGAAAGTTTTGCCGTCTTTAACCACCATTAAAAAATTAACAAAAATATTACATTAAACTAAACCTACCTTGCTGCTGTGTGTCTGGTTTTGGCTATCAAGTTGTTAAAAAAACAGGATTTTACTACGAAACAAGTATTTTAATTTAAATATTATAAAAAAAATTCGTGTGCCTATAATGATACTTTTTTTATACTTATAGTCAAATTTAATTAACCATCTTGTTTTATACTAAAATCATGAAAAATTTGAACTTGTGGAAGGTTTCGAAACATTTTAAAGAACTTTCATATATGTCATTCAATGTAAAATTATCATATAGATCAATGCATTATAACAACTTTTATCTATAACCAAAAGACCACTAAAAGATACGGTTACGTAACACTTCACATGAAAAAGGTTAACAGTGGCCACAAGGCTTGAAATAATTGAAAAAAAAAAAAAAAAAAAGCTACGGAACTTTAACGTAGAATTAGTCTGGTTGAATACTAGAAATACTGTTTTAAAGATTCATCTCACGTCAGTAGGTTGATATCTCGCAATCTTTGCATCTGAATGCAACAAGACTTGCAGGGGACTTAGAACTCACCATCAATAGGTAGCATACAAATTTTGAAGCGAATCTGTCTTATCAGTTTTGTGAAAACTGAGGTAGGAGTTTAACATTGGCCATTGGAAATGGAGCTGTTGTAAGTAAACTGCCAGATTGAATTTTCTCAAACCATAAGCGATTAAGTTTTAGAACATTCTCGATTTTTTAAAATTTATTTCATTCGATTCTGTCGTAGAAAAATGTTCTCTAACTCCAGCAGTAACTGAGATTAATCGTTAAGCACCATATGACTGCGTGACAACATTAATAAGGGATAGTTCATAGTAAACAAATAAGATTTATGCCCCTTAAGAATAACAGCATGGTGAATAACAAGTCTGAAAGTGTGAAATTTTCCAATGCGACAAGTGTACAATGAAATAAGTTATTACAGTTTAATAGACAATAATGGTTGCATTTTTTTATTTCATAATTAGAAAATATACCTAAAATTATGCTTTTCTGAATTTTTTCGGATTTTTTGGAGTGCGGGAACTAATTTTAAAAAAATATTTAAAATACCTGAATTTGGGTGGTACACCTGATGGGACAACCGTGACGTCATTTGTCGTGCTGTGATTGGCTGTTGATGATGTCACGGCTGCTGTGATTGGCTGTCGATGACGTCACGGTTGTCCCATCAGGTGTACCACCCAAATTCAGACATTTTAAATATTTTTTTAAAATTAGTTCCCGCACTCCAAAAAATCTGAAAAAATTCAGAAAAGCTTAATTTAATGTATATTTTCTAATTATGAAATAAAAAAATGCAACCATTATTATCTATTATGAAACTAATAAGTATGTTAAAATCCACCAATAAATCAATAATCAAATTAACCTTGTGTGCCATACACACCTGATGTAAGAACAGACCTATTATAGATTAAAATTTTTCACAAAAACTTTCATTTCTAATGATATTTTTTTCAATCCGACTATATATAAAAAAAAGTTAGTAGAGTTCAAGTTTTAGTAGCCCCAGGTTAGTATTTAAGAAGTTGCGACACTTTTTGTGTGTCTAGTTAAGTTGTTTTGATGAATGATGATAACCTTGGTAATATTCTGCAGACGAGATAACCAAAATGATACTACAGGTCCAACGTAAAGTTTTATTACATTAGAGGTCAAGGATTTAAAAAAAAAAAAAATTATTATTTCATATACTCTAGTATATTATACGGTTGGTGCAGTTTAATATTAAAAATACGTATACACGTAATACTTTATTTATTTATTATATTTATTAAAAAAAAAAAAACAGACTACAGGTTAGGTAATCCGATTATATAGAATACAATAGTTCATACAAATTCTTAGTTAAAATACAAACGTACAAAAATTATTATATATCTAAAATCTTGGTAACATATATATATAATACATTATATTTATATTACATAATTAAACATGCATTTGAGTTATTTACATATCCTTGCAATTTCTTGCGAAGATTGATGGAAAATGTCAAGCTCGTATTTACTGTACAGTTTATTGCAAAATGATTGAACTCTGGAAATAAAATCGTATTATATACTGTACTCTATTATAAATATGACAAATGAAATCATTTAAATTATCAGTAAAAGTTAAAAAATAAATTAATATAAAATATCACATGTTGTAATTAATAGACCCACCATAAATGTACAGTCGTCATCTCGGAAAATTTTCCTTTGCAGCCTTGTTAATCACCATGCCGCCGTAAGAATAACATAGGGCACGTGGGAAATTTTCCAAGGCGACGACTGTGCCGGGTACATCTCTTCATGGACAGTTTTAACTTTAATACTATCTGATTTGATTAAGCTGCATGTGCTTGGGTGTATGGCCAATTACGGACTATTCTCAAAGACGAAACAAAAATCCCAGATCCGAGAAACAACGGAAACAAAGAAGTTGTAATTTTTGGGGTGAACTTTCAAAGTCCTAATTCACCACGCCAATGTAGACCGTGTAACAATGCCAACAAACAGAGTAGGGGTAACGTTTAGAGTATAAAGTATACCCTTAGCATTCAGTACAATTGATTTAATATAGGCAGTAGTATTGCTTCAAAATTCAGTATTAAGGGTAAGGTAACACGCCCTATGTTAAAAAATTCCCTTACATGAAAATTATGAAACATATCTTAAAATGTTCTCCTCTACATCCCCTATATCAGTAGCTAAAATATCAAAAATTAAAATTAAATTAAAATTAGCAAAAAATTCGATTCAGTTATGGAGTTATGAACTTTTTAAGGTTGACTAATTTAACATGGAGATATGGAACTTTTCATGTTAAATTAGTCATCTTTAAAAATTACTACCTTAAAAACTAGCTCGAATTTGTATACCTGATATTTTAGCTACTGATAGGGGATGTAGAGGAGAACATTTTTATAAGATATGTTTCATAATTTTCATGGGTGGGATTTTTTTTTTTTTAACATTGAGCGTGTTACCTTACCCTTAAATGTTATTTATTATGTATGTAATTCATTCAAAGTTACGTAATCGGTGCAAATTCAATGTTATTTTTTGTTTTTGTAATGAAGTACCGACCTCAAAATTTATTATTGCTGATATGAAGTGCAAAATTATGCCACTCTGATTTTTTTCAGATTTTTAAAGACCAGGAATTATTTTAAAAAAATATATTGAAAGTACAGAGGCGTGACTTTTTAATAAAAATGATAGGAATAAAAGAAGCGTGGGGTTCAAACCTGATCGAACTTTAACTTTTTTTGCAATACTTCTTGGACTATAAAAAATTTGAAAGAAATCAGAGTATCATAACTATATAACATTTATATAACATAAAAAAAAATTTGAGGTCAATACTCCATTGTATAAAGCTGGTATTACAAGACACAATTTTTCCTCCAAAGAAAACTTCAACTCCATTTGTTTGTATGGAGATGAAATTTTCTTTTAAGGAAAAATTGTATGCAAAATTGTATTGTGCAATACCGGCTTAAAAATATATATTTATTTTTTTTTTTTTGTTTTACTTTTAATTTTTTAATCCTTCACCTTTTTTGGTGTATTTTCTTCTCTCATGTTTTTTTATTGAGCTATCTGCTTTTTGAGGTGAGATAATTGTTTGCTTAGCCAGCAATATGAGAATATTAATTTAATCAATGCTTAACAAAAATAACTGTATATTTTGTGAAATAACACATTTTACAGTAAATTGGTAAGAACTAGGAGAAATAATAAACGTACATACAACCGGTGTATATAAATTATATACAGTAGATGGAATCTGGTCCTGCCGAGATGTAAAGTTTACAAAATTCCTGTTCATCAACTCGGCTTACAGATAACAACTGCTTACCTAAAAAGGTTTTTTTTTATAAAATTTTGAGGCGCGTGGAGACCTCTGCAGTAGCCTGGGGGGTCTTCAAATAACACAAAATACAACAATCTTAAAATTAGGACAGTCTTAGCGTATTCTTTATTGTTGCGCTAAGACAGTCTTAGGTTAAGTTTAGGTTAAGTGGTGTTATTTGAAGACCCCCCTGGTTCTTGAAAACATCGAGACACGTGCAATAATTCAGGGGGGTCTTCAAATAACACCACTTAACCTAAACTTAACCTAAGGCTGTCTTAGCGCAACAATAAAGAATACGCTAAGACTGTCCTAATTTTAAGATTGTTGTAATTGGTGTTATTTGAAGACCCCCCAGATTATTAGCCATTTTGTCATATTAAAGTTTTTCTCTCTTATATATTTTTTTACACGTTTCAATGTAATAAAAAATAAGGCAAACTATAATATTGTAACGAAAAACAGTTATTTATTATTTTATTCTTATATTATGTTACATAATAATTTATTAATTAATATAATGTAACTATTTTTTAATATTTTTATATCATATATTTTTTACTATTGTTTTTGTCTTCTTTTCATTATCAATAGTAATTTAATTTATTACCAGATTTAGGGCTTGGTTCAAAACTGATCAAAATTTAGTACTTAAAAATCCTAGTCCAAAATCTTACCCTATCAAAGCCTCTAGATATGTATACAATATCCAACAAAATGCGAAATAAAACATTGTTATTGTGTAATCTAACAGTTAATTAAGAGTCGATATATTATTGTGTGTTGGGTATACTTTTAAGACTTCAACGTTTCTTTTATAAAATTAATTACAAATATTAATCACGCGGTAATACAATATTTATAAAAAAAAAAAAAAAAAAAAAAAAAACGTGGCGAAAAAAGAAAAGTACGTCGCAATGAAAAAGAAACATGAGAATCTTATTGATTTTCAACATTTCTTTCAATCAAATTTATTTGCTTTTTTATATTATATTATTAACAGCAAGGTTGGCTTTATGTATAAAGGAACGTTGATTTAACAGTATTCATAGTTTATTTACAATATTTTATGATTTTTATGAAGTATTTGAAAAGAAAATTAAAATAAAACTGTGCAAATACGCAACAGTCATAAATAATTGTAAATAAAATTGTCTGGCTTTTTAGATATGAACTGCAGTACTTCATGTGTTTGAAATGAGAAATAAACTTGAAAATGCCAATCGTATTATATTAGGTGAGATGTTTAAAATTGACAATTACTGCGAATAAGTGTAAGGATATCAAACTGTATAAGTTTTTGCAATAGCGTATCGACCTCAAAATTTTTTATTGCACAAACGGATAGAGGGTGCAAAGCTGTAAAGTTATGATGCTCCGATTTTTTTGAGTCTGTAACAAATTATTGAAAGTACAGAGAAAGTGATGCCTCTATTAATAAAAGCATAGGACCTAAAAAGATGCGTGGGTTCAAATCCGACCCTCGGCAAAACTTTTTAGCAATACTCTCCTAGCTGGCTGTAAAAAATCTGAAAAAAATCAGAGTGGCATAACTTTGCACCTGCACCCTCTATCAATTTTTGCAATAAAAATTTCTGAGGTCGATATTACATTGATTTATTGTGTACGAACGTCAAAAACATATGACAGTACTGTACTTTTATTTATTTTATTTTTTATTAAAATTATTTACTTTCTTTGCAGCTAAATAAATTCAAATTAACCAAACATTTTGCGCACTTCATACTACTTTTATTTAATTTAGTGCATGTATGTAATATAGTAGCTGCGATATTTTCAACTTCTACTTCAAACATATTTTTAAAAAAAACATTGCTATAAATAACATAATTATACATTACAAAGTATTCTTAAAACAATGTTGATATTTTGCAAAGCATGTTAATATAGAAACATGCAAAAGTTTTACAATAATAATCTAAATGTGAAATACTGTGTACAGAAAAAAAAATATATAAATAAAAAACATACTACTAGCAAAAATGTGAGACATAAAATATTCCTAGAAGTAAAAGGAAATTTAATACTTTTTTTTACATGACATAGGAAAAGGTTCAATGGGTGTCTCATCTAATCACTCTACTTGAAGATGGGAAAACCCGGACAAAGATAATCTGGTAGAGAGTTCAAATACATATTGATGAGAGATATTAATTTGTTATCATACATTATTGTTTTCGAAAATATGATAAAATAAGATTTGATTAATCAAACATGGCACTCAAAAATTAATTTCTTTCTCAAGTTCTTTAAGTGTGATAAGTGTTATGTATCTTGATGAATTAAAAAAAAAAAAACGTATTGATTTACCGGTATATTTAAATTATTTTACCGGTACGCTATTAAATTAAAATTTCGATTACGATTTTTAAAGATACTTGAAATTCCTATTTTAAAAAATACCATCTAAAATCCACAGATATCGTTATATAAATGGTAGTTATATGCATATTTTGCATATCCCTATTATAAACATTCGTAATAAAGATGCTTTAATTATTTTTTTTCTTTTGATTATTAAAAAATTTAAAACACGATTTAAAAAAATGAGGCCAAGTGATGATATGAAACACTTGTTTTAAAATGATCAAATATTTTATTATGTTTTCTAGATCTGTGTTAATTACTGTTAATATATTTACTCATAATATCAGGGTAAATAGTGAATTTAATAAACAAATGTCAGTGTATTGTGTATTCTTCGGAATAACTTAAAATTTATTGTGACTTTTTGTTTCGCTTGGAAAAATACTAACATTTTTTTTCCGCTCTGTCAATAATCTTAATTGTTTTTCCAAGATGAAATCAATTTTTTTTCATCATCTTTATTTCCTACAGTGTAAAATGATATTATTTTGTTTGTTTAATTAATATGACGTTCATTTTCGTTACGTTTATGAAACAAATGTCACTTTTTAGCGATCTTAAAAATATGATCTGTTTCACACCGATGGCGAGACAGCGAGATTATAACTTAAGTTACTTACTTTAGTGTTTGTTACGACGTGTGTTGCTAATTTCACTACAGCGAAATTGCCTTTACCAATAGTTCTTTCTAATTCATAATAACCTACACGCACTAATCTATCTACAGAAAAGTTCGAAACTTGTTGTCCAACAATTTTAGTACCTCTCACAGATGCCATTTTCCACCGACTGTCGACTTTTTTCCCGACATCGACGAATTTTTACGATCAGCGCCACAAGTGTAAAATTCGGTAAAATTTGAACTATTTTTTACCACCGTGCATAACTTAGCTCCAAATCACCTCCACGCCAGCTCCAAAGAATTGTGACGTCACGGAAAAATACAACCCTCGCACATTGATCTTGAATGTATTTTAAAACGTTAATTCTCGGGTTAAATGGATTATTAACGACCTGTAGACTGAATATAAATAGTATTTATAACATTTAAGTGTCATTTATAAAAATTCTATGATTATTTATTAAGAAATTAGCCGAAATTAGATTAACTAAAAAATTAAAGGCGGCAAAATTTTAAATGCCATGTGTGTCGGAGCTTTTATTAATTAAATTTTAAAAGTTGTTGAGCTCATTATTTAATTTCTAGGGAACGAAGTGTACGTCGTGCCGGTTACTAACACATCAAAAATTATAGGTAACAACATCCTTTAAATGAATCCGTAAAAAAATTTGATGAAACCAGAGGATAAAGGAACAATTTTGTCTTGGAGGTGGAAATTTATTAAAAAAATCAACGATCCTCGGTATAAAAAAATTTCTAGGGAACGCAATAAACGTTGTGCCAGTTACTGACACATCACAAATTATAGGTAACAACATCCTTTAAATGAATCCGTAAAAAAATTTGATGAAACCAGGGGATAAAGGAACAATTTTGACTTGGAGGTGGAAATTTATTAAAAAAAATCAACGATCCTCGGTATAAAAAAATTTCTAGGGAACGAAGTGTACGTCGTGACAGTTACTGACACATCACAGATTATAGGTAACAACATCCTTTAAATGATTCCGTAAAAAAATTTGATGAAACCAGGGGATAAAGGAACAATTTTGTCTTGGAGGTGGAAATTTATTAAAAAAATCAACGATCCTCGGTATAAAAAAATTTCTAGGGAACGAAGTGTACGTCGTGCCAGTTACTGACACATCACAGATTATAGGTAACAACATCCTTTAAATGAATCCGTAAAAAAATTTGATGAAACCAGGGGATAAAGGAACAATTTTGTCTTGGAGGTGGAAATTTATTAAAAAAATCAACGATCCTCGGTATAAAATAATTTCTAGGGAACGAAGTAAACGTCGTGCCAGTTACTGACACATCACAGATTATAGGTAACAACATCCTTTAAATGAATCCGTAAAAAAATTTGATGAAACCAGGGGATAAAGGAACAATTTTGTCTTGGAGGTGGAAATTTATTAAAAAAATCAACGATCCTCGGTATAAAATAATTTCTAGGGAACGAAATAAACGTCGTGCCAGTTACTGACACATCACAAATTATAGGTAACAAAATCTTTTAAATGAATCCGTAAAAAAAATTCATGAAACCAGGGGATAAAGGAACAATTTTGACTTGGAGGTGGAAATTTATTAAAAAAAATCAACGATCCTCGGTACAAAAAAATTTCTAGGGAACGCAATAAACGTCGTGCCAGTTACTGACACATCACAAATTATAAATAACAACATTCTTTAAATGAATCCGTAAAAAAATTTGATGAAACCAGGGGATAAAGGAACAATTTTGTCTTGGAGGTGGAAATTTAATAAAAAAAAATCAACGATCCTCGGTATAAAAAAATTTCTAGGGAACGAAGTGTACGTCGTGCCGGTTACTAACACATCACAAATTATAGGTAACAACATCCTTTAAATGAATCCGTAAAAAAATTTGATGAAACCAGGGGATAAAGGAACAATTTTGTCTTGGAGGGGGAAATTTATTAAAAAAATCAACGATCCTCGGTATAAAATAATTTCTAGGGAACGAAGTAAACGTCGTGCCAGTTACTGACACATCACAGATTATAGGTAACAACATCTTTTAAATGAATCCGTAAAAAAATTTGATGAAACCAGGGGATAAAGGAACAATTTTGTCTTGGAGGTGGAAATTTATTAAAAAAATCAACGATCCTCGGTATAAAATAATTTCTAGGGAACGAAGTAAACGTCGTGCCAGTTACTGACACATCACAAATTATAGGTAACAACATCCTTTAAATGAATCCGTAAAAAAATTTGATGAAACCAGGGGATAAAGGAACAATTTTGTCTTGGAGGTGGAAATTTATTTAAAAAATCAACGATCCTCGGTATAAAAAAATTTCTAGGGAACGAAGTGTACGTCGTGCCAGTTACTGACACATCACAGATTATAGGTAACAACATCCTTTAAATGAATCCGTAAAAAAATTTGATGAAACCAGGGGATAAAGGAAAAATTTTGACTTGGAGGTGGAAATTTATTAAAAAAAATCAACGATCCTCGGTATAAAAAAATTTCTAGGGAACGCAATAAACGTCGTGCCAGTTACTGACACATCACAAATTATAGGTAACAACATCTTTTAAATGAATCCGTAAAAAAATTTGATGAAACCAGGGGATAAAGGAACAATTTTGACTTGGAGGTGGAAATTTACTAAAAAAAATCAACGATCCTCGGTATAAAAAAATTTCTAGGGAACGCAATAAACGTCGTGCCAGTTACTGACACATCACAAATTATAGGTAACAACATCCTTTAAATGAATCCGTAAAAAAATTTGATGAAACCAGGGAATAAAGGAACAATTTTGTCTTGGAGGTGGAAATTTATTAAAAAAATCAACGATCCTCGGTATAAAAAAATTTCTAGGGAACGCAATAAACGTCGTGCCAGTTACTGACACATCACAGATTATAGGTAACAACATCCTTTAAATGAATCCGTAAAAAAATTTGATGAAACCAGGGGATAAAGGAACAATTTTGTCTTGGAGGTGGAAATTTATTAAAAAAATCAACGATCCTCGGTATAAAAAAATTTCTAGGGAACGCAATAAACGTCGTGCCAGTTACTGACACATCACAAATTATAGGCAACAACATCCTTTAAATGAATCCGTAAAAAAATTTGATGAAACCAGGGGATAAAGGAACAATTTTGTCTTGGAGGTGGAAATTTATTAAAAAAAATCAACGATCCTCGGTATAAAAAAATTTCTAGGGAACGCAATAAACGTCGTGCCAGTTACTGACACATCACAAATTATAGGTAACAACATCCTTTAAATGAATCCGTAAAAAAATTTGATGAAACCAGGGGATAAAGGAACAATTTTGTCTTGGAGGTGGAAATTTAATAAAAAAAATCAACGATCCTCGGTATAAAAAAATTTCTAGGGAACGAAGTGTACGTCGTGCCAGTTACTGACACATCACAGATTATAGGTAACAACATCTTTTAAATGAATCCGTAAAAAAATTTGATGAAACCAGGGGATAAAGGAACAATTTTGTCTTGGAGGTGGAAATTTATTAAAAAAATCAACGATCCTCGGTATAAAATAATTTCTAGGGAACGAAGTAAACGTCGTGCCAGTTACTGACACATCACAAATTATAGGTAACAACATCCTTTAAATGAATCCGTAAGAAAATTTGATGAAACCAGGGGATAAAGGAACAATTTTGTCTTGGAGGTGGAAATTTATTTAAAAAATCAACGATCCTCGGTATAAAAAAATTTCTAGGGAACGAAGTGTACGTCGTGCCAGTTACTGACACATCACAGATTATAGGTAACAACATCCTTTAAATGAATCCGTAAAAAAATTTGATGAAACCAGGGGATAAAGGAACAATTTTGACTTGGAGGTGGAAATTTATTAAAAAAAATCAACGATCCTCGGTATAAAAAAATTTCTAGGGAACGCAATAAACGTCGTGCCAGTTACTGACACATCACAAATTATAGGTAACAACATTTTTTAAATGAATCCGTAAAAAAATTTGATGAAACCAGGGGATAAAGGAACAATTTTGACTTGGAGGTGGAAATTTACTAAAAAAAATCAACGATCCTCGGTATAAAAAAATTTCTAGGGAACGCAATAAACGTCGTGCCAGTTACTGACACATCACAAATTATAGGTAACAACATTCTTTAAATGAATCCGTAAAAAAATTTGATGAAACCAGGGGATAAAGGAACAATTTTGTCTTGGAGGTGGAAATTTATTAAAAAAATCAACGATCCTCGGTATAAAAAAATTTCTAGGGAACGCAATAAACGTCGTGCCAGTTACTGACACATCACAAATTATAGGTAACAACATCCTTTAAATGAATCCGTAAAAAAATTTGATGAAACCAGGGAATAAAGGAACAATTTTGTCTTGGAGGTGGAAATTTATTAAAAAAATCAACGATCCTCGGTATAAAAAAATTTCTAGGGAACGCAATAAACGTCGTGCCAGTTACTGACACATCACAAATTATAGGTAACAACATCTTTTAAATGAATCCGTAAAAAAATTTGATGAAACCAGGGGATAAAGGAACAATTTTGTCTTGGAGGTGGAAATTTATTAAAAAAAATCAACGATCCTCGGTATAAAAAAATTTCTAGGGAACGAAGTGTACGTCGTGCCAGTTACTGACACATCACAAATTATAGGTAACAACATCCTTTAAATGAATCCGTAAAAAAATTTGATGAAACCAGGGGATAAAGGAACAATTTTGTCTTGGAGGTGGAAATTTATTTAAAAAATCAACGATCCTCGGTATAAAAAAATTTCTAGGGAACGAAGTGTACGTCGTGCCAGTTACTGACACATCACAGATTATAGGTAACAACATCCTTTAAATGAATCCGTAAAAAAATTTGATGAAACCAGGGGATAAAGGAACAATTTTGTCTTGGAGGTGGAAATTTATTAAAAAAATCAACGATCCTCGGTATAAAAAAATTTCTAGGGAACGCAATAAACGTCGTGCCAGTTACTGACACATCACAAATTATAGGCAACAACATCCTTTAAATGAATCCGTAAAAAAATTTGATGAAACCAGGGGATAAAGGAACAATTTTGTCTTGGAGGTGGAAATTTAATAAAAAAAATCAACGATCCTCGGTATAAAAAAATTTCTAGGGAACGAAGTGTACGTCGTGCCAGTTACTGACACATCACAAATTATAGGTAACAACATCCTTTAAATGAATCCGTAAAAAAATTTGATGAAACCAGGGGATAAAGGAACAATTTTGTCTTGGAGGTGGAAATTTATTTAAAAAATCAACGATCCTCGGTATAAAAAAATTTCTAGGGAACGAAGTGTACGTCGTGCCAGTTACTGACACATCACAGATTATAGGTAACAACATCCTTTAAATGAATCCGTAAAAAAATTTGATGAAACCAGGGGATAAAGGAACAATTTTGACTTGGAGGTGGAAATTTATTAAAAAAAATCAACGATCCTCGGTATAAAAAAATTTCTAGGGAACGCAATAAACGTCGTGCCAGTTACTGACACATCACAAATTATAGGTAACAACATCTTTTAAATGAATCCGTAAAAAAATTTGATGAAACCAGGGGATAAAGGAACAATTTTGACTTGGAGGTGGAAATTTACTAAAAAAAATCAACGATCCTCGGTATAAAAAAATTTCTAGGGAACGCAATAAACGTCGTGCCAGTTACTGACACATCACAAATTATAGGTAACAACATTCTTTAAATGAATCCGTAAAAAAATTTGATGAAACCAGGGGATAAAGGAACAATTTTGTCTTGGAGGTGGAAATTTATTAAAAAAATCAACGATCCTCGGTATAAAAAAATTTCTAGGGAACGCAATAAACGTCGTGCCAGTTACTGACACATCACAAATTATAGGTAACAACATCCTTTAAATGAATCCGTAAAAAAATTTGATGAAACCAGGGAATAAAGGAACAATTTTGTCTTGGAGGTGGAAATTTATTAAAAAAATCAACGATCCTCGGTATAAAAAAATTTCTAGGGAACGAAGTGTACGTCGTGCCAGTTACTGACACATCACAGATTATAGGTAACAACATCCTTTAAATGAATCCGTAAAAAAATTTGATGAAACCAGGGGATAAAGGAACAATTTTGTCTTGGAGGTGGAAATTTATTAAAAAAATCAACGATCCTCGGTATAAAAAAATTTCTAGGGAACGCAATAAACGTCGTGCCAGTTACTGACACATCACAAATTATAGGCAACAACATCCTTTAAATGAATCCGTAAAAAAATTTGATGAAACCAGGGGATAAAGGAACAATTTTGTCTTGGAGGTGGAAATTTATTAAAAAAAATCAATGATCCTCGGTATAAAAAAATTTCTAGGGAACGCAATAAACGTCGTGCCAGTTACTGACACATCACAAATTATAGGTAACAACATCCTTTAAATGAATCCGTAAAAAAATTTGATGAAACCAGGGGATAAAGGAACAATTTTGTCTTGGAGGTGGAAATTTAATAAAAAAAATCAACGATCCTCGGTATAAAAAAATTTCTAGGGAACGAAGTGTACGTCGTGCCAGTTACTGACACATCACAGATTATAGGTAACAACATCTTTTAAATGAATCCGTAAAAAAATTTGATGAAACCAGGGGATAAAGGAACAATTTTGTCTTGGAGGTGGAAATTTACTAAAAAAAATCAACGATCCTCGGTATAAAAAAATTTCTAGGGAACGCAATAAACGTCGTGCCAGTTACTGACACATCACAAATTATAGGTAACAACATTCTTTAAATGAATCCGTAAAAAAATTTGATGAAACCAGGGGATAAAGGAACAATTTTGTCTTGGAGGTGGAAATTTAATAAAAAAAATCAACGATCCTCGGTATAAAAAAATTTCTAGGGAACGAAGTGTACGTCGTGCCTGTTACTGACACATCACAAATTATAGGTAACAACATCCTTTAAATGAATCCGTAAAAAAATTTGATGAAACCAGGGGATAAAGGAACAATTTTGTCTTGGAGGTGGAAATTTATTTAAAAAATCAACGATCCTCGGTATAAAAAAATTTCTAGGGAACGAAGTGTACGTCGTGCCAGTTACTGACACATCACAGATTATAGGTAACAACATCCTTTAAATGAATCCGTAAAAAAATTTGATGAAACCAGGGGATAAAGGAACAATTTTGACTTGGAGGTGGAAATTTATTAAAAAAAATCAACGATCCTCGGTATAAAAAAATTTCTAGGGAACGCAATAAACGTCGTGCCAGTTACTGACACATCACAAATTATAGGTAACAACATCTTTTAAATGAATCCGTAAAAAAATTTGATGAAACCAGGGGATAAAGGAACAATTTTGACTTGGAGGTGGAAATTTACTAAAAAAAATCAACGATCCTCGGTATAAAAAAATTTCTAGGGAACGCAATAAACGTCGTGCCAGTTACTGACACATCACAAATTATAGGTAACAACATTCTTTAAATGAATCCGTAAAAAAATTTGATGAAACCAGGGGATAAAGGAACAATTTTGTCTTGGAGGTGGAAATTTATTAAAAAAATCAACGATCCTCGGTATAAAAAAATTTCTAGGGAACGCAATAAACGTCGTGCCAGTTACTGACACATCACAAATTATAGGTAACAACATCCTTTAAATGAATCCGTAAAAAAATTTGATGAAACCAGGGAATAAAGGAACAATTTTGTCTTGGAGGTGGAAATTTATTAAAAAAATCAACGATCCTCGGTATAAAAAAATTTCTAGGGAACGAAGTGTACGTCGTGCCAGTTACTGACACATCACAGATTATAGGTAACAACATCTTTTAAATGAATCCGTAAAAAAATTTGATGAAACCAGGGGATAAAGGAACAATTTTGTCTTGGAGGTGGAAATTTATTAAAAAAATCAACGATCCTCGGTATAAAAAAATTTCTAGGGAACGCAATAAACGTCGTGCCAGTTACTGACACATCACAAATTATAGGCAACAACATCCTTTAAATGAATCCGTAAAAAAATTTGATGAAACCAGGGGATAAAGGAACAATTTTGTCTTGGAGGTGGAAATTTATTAAAAAAAATCAACGATCCTCGGTATAAAAAAATTTCTAGGGAACGCAATAAACGTCGTGCCAGTTACTGACACATCACAAATTATAGGTAACAACATCTTTTAAATGAATCCGTAAAAAAATTTGATGAAACCAGGGGATAAAGGAACAATTTTGACTTGGAGGTGGAAATTTACTAAAAAAAATCAACGATCCTCGGTATAAAAAAATTTCTAGGGAACGCAATAAACGTCGTGCCAGTTACTGACACATCACAAATTATAGGTAACAACATTCTTTAAATGAATCCGTAAAAAAATTTGATGAAACCAGGGGATAAAGGAACAATTTTGTCTTGGAGGTGGAAATTTATTAAAAAAATCAACGATCCTCGGTATAAAAAAATTTCTAGGGAACGCAATAAACGTCGTGCCAGTTACTGACACATCACAAATTATAGGTAACAACATCCTTTAAATGAATCCGTAAAAAAATTTGATGAAACCAGGGAATAAAGGAACAATTTTGTCTTGGAGGTGGAAATTTATTAAAAAAATCAACGATCCTCGGTATAAAAAAATTTCTAGGGAACGCAATAAACGTCGTGCCAGTTACTGACACATCACAGATTATAGGTAACAACATCCTTTAAATGAATCCGTAAAAAAATTTGATGAAACCAGGGGATAAAGGAACAATTTTGTCTTGGAGGTGGAAATTTATTAAAAAAATCAACGATCCTCGGTATAAAAAAATTTCTAGGGAACGCAATAAACGTCGTGCCAGTTACTGACACATCACAAATTATAGGCAGCAACATCCTTTAAATGAATCCGTAAAAAAATTTGATGAAACCAGGGGATAAAGGAACAATTTTGTCTTGGAGGTGGAAATTTATTAAAAAAATCAACGATCCTCGGTATAAAAAAATTTCTAGGGAACGCAATAAACGTCGTGCCAGTTACTGACACATCACAAATTATAGGCAACAACATCCTTTAAATGAATCCGTAAAAAAATTTGATGAAACCAGGGGATAAAGGAACAATTTTGTCTTGGAGGTGGAAATTTATTAAAAAAAATCAACGATCCTCGGTATAAAAAAATTTCTAGGGAACGCAATAAACGTCGTGCCAGTTACTGACACATCACAAATTATAGGTAACAACATCTTTTAAATGAATCCGTAAAAAAATTTGATGAAACCAGGGGATAAAGGAACAATTTTGACTTGGAGGTGGAAATTTACTAAAAAAAATCAACGATCCTCGGTATAAAAAAATTTCTAGGGAACGCAATAAACGTCGTGCCAGTTACTGACACATCACAAATTATAGGTAACAACATTCTTTAAATGAATCCGTAAAAAAATTTGATGAAACCAGGGGATAAAGGAACAATTTTGTCTTGGAGGTGGAAATTTATTAAAAAAATCAACGATCCTCGGTATAAAAAAATTTCTAGGGAACGCAATAAACGTCGTGCCAGTTACTGACACATCACAAATTATAGGTAACAACATCCTTTAAATGAATCCGTAAAAAAATTTGATGAAACCAGGGAATAAAGGAACAATTTTGTCTTGGAGGTGGAAATTTATTAAAAAAATCAACGATCCTCGGTATAAAAAAATTTCTAGGGAACGCAATAAACGTCGTGCCAGTTACTGACACATCACAGATTATAGGTAACAACATCCTTTAAATGAATCCGTAAAAAAATTTGATGAAACCAGGGGATAAAGGAACAATTTTGTCTTGGAGGTGGAAATTTATTAAAAAAATCAACGATCCTCGGTATAAAAAAATTTCTAGGGAACGCAATAAACGTCGTGCCAGTTACTGACACATCACAAATTATAGGCAGCAACATCCTTTAAATGAATCCGTAAAAAAATTTGATGAAACCAGGGGATAAAGGAACAATTTTGTCTTGGAGGTGGAAATTTATTAAAAAAAATCAACGATCCTCGGTATAAAAAAATTTCTAGGGAACGCAATAAACGTCGTGCCAGTTACTGACACATCACAAATTATAGGTAACAACATCCTTTAAATGAATCCGTAAAAAAATTTGATGAAACCAGGGGATAAAGGAACAATTTTGTCTTGGAGGTGGAAATTTAATAAAAAAAATCAACGATCCTCGGTATAAAAAAATTTCTAGGGAACGAAGTATACGTCGTGCCAGTTACTGACACATCACAGATTATAGGTAACAACATCTTTTAAATGAATCCGTAAAAAAATTTGATGAAACCAGGGGATAAAGGAACAATTTTGTCTTGGAGGTGGAAATTTACTAAAAAAAATCAACGATCCTCGGTATAAAAAAATTTCTAGGGAACGCAATAAACGTCGTGCCAGTTACTGACACATCACAAATTATAGGTAACAACATTCTTTAAATGAATCCGTAAAAAAATTTGATGAAACCAGGGGATAAAGGAACAATTTTGTCTTGGAGGTGGAAATTTAATAAAAAAAATCAACGATCCTCGGTATAAAAAAATTTCTAGGGAACGAAGTGTACGTCGTGCCAGTTACTGACACATCACAGATTATAGGTAACAACATCCTTTAAATGAATCCGTAAAAAAATTTGATGAAACCAGGGGATAAAGGAACAATTTTGTCTTGGAGGTGGAAATTTATTAAAAAAATCAACGATCCTCGGTATAAAAAAATTTTTAGGGAACGCAATAAACGTCGTGCCAGTTACTGACACATCACAAATTATAGGTAACAACATCCTTTAAATGAATCCGTAAAAAAATTTGATGAAACCAGGGGATAAAGGAACGATTTTGACTTGGAGGTGGAAATTTACTAAAAAAATTCAACGATCCTCGGTATAAAAAAATTTCTAGGGAACGCAATAAATGTCGTTCCAGTTACTGACACATCACAAATTATAGGTAACAACATTTTTTAAATGAATCCGTAAAAAAATTTGATGAAACCAGGGGATAAAGGAACAATTTTGTCTTGGAGGTGGAAATTTATTAAAAAAAATCAACGATCCTCGGTATAAAAAAATTTCTAGGGAACGCAATAAACGTCGTGCCAGTTACTGACACATCACAAATTATAGGTAACAACATCCTTTAAATGAATCCGTAAAAAAATTTGATGAAACCAGGGGATAAAGGAACAATTTTGTCTTGGAGGTGGAAATTTAATAAAAAAAATCAACGATCCTCGGTATAAAAAAATTTCTAGGGAACGAAGTGTACGTCGTGCCAGTTACTGACACATCACAGATTATAGGTAACAACATCTTTTAAATGAATCCGTAAAAAAATTTGATGAAACCAGGGGATAAAGGAACAATTTTGTCTTGGAGGTGGAAATTTATTTAAAAAATCAACGATCCTCGGTATAAAAAAATTTCTAGGGAACGCAATAAATGTCGTTCCAGTTACTGACACATCACAAATTATAGGTAACAACATTTTTTAAATGAATCCGTAAAAAAATTTGATGAAACCAGGGGATAAAGGAACAATTTTGTCTTGGAGGTGGAAATTTATTAAAAAAAATCAACGATCCTCGGTATAAAAAAATTTCTAGGGAACGCAATAAACGTCGTGCCAGTTACTGACACATCACAAATTATAGGTAACAACATCTTTTAAATGAATCCGTAAAAAAATTTGATGAAACCAGGGGATAAAGGAACAATTTTGTCTTGGAGGTGGAAATTTATTTAAAAAATCAACGATCCTCGGTATAAAAAAATTTCTAGGGAACGAAGTGTACGTCGTGCCAGTTACTGACACATCACAGATTATAGGTAACAACATCCTTTAAATGAATCCGTAAAAAAATTTGATGAAACCAGGGGATAAAGGAACAATTTTGACTTGGAGGTGGAAATTTATTAAAAAAAATCAACGATCCTCGGTATAAAAAAATTTCTAGGGAACGCAATAAACGTCGTGCCAGTTACTGACACATCACAAATTATAGGTAACAACATCTTTTAAATGAATCCGTAAAAAAATTTGATGAAACCAGGGGATAAAGGAACAATTTTGACTTGGAGGTGGAAATTTACTAAAAAAAATCAACGATCCTCGGTATAAAAAAATTTCTAGGGAACGCAATAAACGTCGTGCCAGTTACTGACACATCACAAATTATAGGTAACAACATTCTTTAAATGAATCCGTAAAAAAATTTGATGAAACCAGGGGATAAAGGAACAATTTTGTCTTGGAGGTGGAAATTTATTAAAAAAATCAACGATCCTCGGTATAAAAAAATTTCTAGGGAACGCAATAAACGTCGTGCCAGTTACTGACACATCACAAATTATAGGTAACAACATCCTTTAAATGAATCCGTAAAAAAATTTGATGAAACCAGGGAATAAAGGAACAATTTTGTCTTGGAGGTGGAAATTTATTAAAAAAATCAACGATCCTCGGTATAAAAAAATTTCTAGGGAACGCAATAAACGTCGTGCCAGTTACTGACACATCACAGATTATAGGTAACAACATCCTTTAAATGAATCCATAAAAAAATTTGATGAAACCAGGGGATAAAGGAACAATTTTGTCTTGGAGGTGGAAATTTATTAAAAAAATCAACGATCCTCGGTATAAAAAAATTTCTAGGGAACGCAATAAACGTCGTGCCAGTTACTGACACATCACAAATTATAGGCAACAACATCCTTTAAATGAATCCGTAAAAAAATTTGATGAAACCAGGGGATAAAGGAACAATTTTGTCTTGGAGGTGGAAATTTATTAAAAAAAATCAACGATCCTCGGTATAAAAAAATTTCTAGGGAACGCAATAAACGTCGTGCCAGTTACTGACACATCACAGATTATAGGTAACAACATCCTTTAAATGAATCCATAAAAAAATTTGATGAAACCAGGGGATAAAGGAACAATTTTGTCTTGGAGGTGGAAATTTATTAAAAAAATCAACGATCCTCGGTATAAAAAAATTTCTAGGGAACGCAATAAACGTCGTGCCAGTTACTGACACATCACAGATTATAGGTAACAACATCCTTTAAATGAATCCGTAAAAAAATTTGATGAAACCAGGGGATAAAGGAACAATTTTGTCTTGGAGGTGGAAATTTATTTAAAAAATCAACGATCCTCGGTATAAAAAAATTTCTAGGGAACGCAATAAACGTCGTGCCAGTTACTGACACATCACAAATTATAGGCAACAACATCCTTTAAATGAATCCGTAAAAAAATTTGATGAAACCAGGGGATAAAGGAACAATTTTGTCTTGGAGGTGGAAATTTATTAAAAAAATCAACGATCCTCGGTATAAAAAAATTTCTAGGGAACGCAATAAACGTCGTGCCAGTTACTGACACATCACAAATTATAGGCAACAACATCCTTTAAATGAATCCGTAAAAAAATTTGATGAAACCAGGGGATAAAGGAACAATTTTGTCTTGGAGGTGGAAATTTATTAAAAAAAATCAACGATCCTCGGTATAAAAAAATTTCTAGGGAACGCAATAAACGTCGTGCCAGTTACTGACACATCACAGATTATAGGTAACAACATCCTTTAAATGAATCCATAAAAAAATTTGATGAAACCAGGGGATAAAGGAACAATTTTGTCTTGGAGGTGGAAATTTATTAAAAAAATCAACGATCCTCGGTATAAAAAAATTTCTAGGGAACGCAATAAACGTCGTGCCAGTTACTGACACATCACAGATTATAGGTAACAACATCCTTTAAATGAATCCGTAAAAAAATTTGATGAAACCAGGGGATAAAGGAACAATTTTGTCTTGGAGGTGGAAATTTATTTAAAAAATCAACGATCCTCGGTATAAAAAAATTTCTAGGGAACGAAGTGTACGTCGTGCCAGTTACTGACACATCACAGATTATAGGTAACAACATCCTTTAAATGAATCCGTAAAAAAATTTGATGAAACCAGGGGATAAAGGAACAATTTTGACTTGGAGGTGGAAATTTATTAAAAAAAATCAACGATCCTCGGTATAAAAAAATTTCTAGGGAACGCAATAAACGTCGTGCCAGTTACTGACACATCACAAATTATAGGTAACAACATCTTTTAAATGAATCCGTAAAAAAATTTGATGAAACCAGGGGATAAAGGAACAATTTTGACTTGGAGGTGGAAATTTACTAAAAAAAATCAACGATCCTCGGTATAAAAAAATTTCTAGGGAACGCAATAAACGTCGTGCCAGTTACTGACACATCACAAATTATAGGTAACAACATTCTTTAAATGAATCCGTAAAAAAATTTGATGAAACCAGGGGATAAAGGAACAATTTTGTCTTGGAGGTGGAAATTTATTAAAAAAATCAACGATCCTCGGTATAAAAAAATTTCTAGGGAACGCAATAAACGTCGTGCCAGTTACTGACACATCACAAATTATAGGTAACAACATCCTTTAAATGAATCCGTAAAAAAATTTGATGAAACCAGGGAATAAAGGAACAATTTTGTCTTGGAGGTGGAAATTTATTAAAAAAATCAACGATCCTCGGTATAAAAAAATTTCTAGGGAACGCAATAAACGTCGTGCCAGTTACTGACACATCACAGATTATAGGTAACAACATCCTTTAAATGAATCCATAAAAAAATTTGATGAAACCAGGGGATAAAGGAACAATTTTGTCTTGGAGGTGGAAATTTATTAAAAAAATCAACGATCCTCGGTATAAAAAAATTTCTAGGGAACGCAATAAACGTCGTGCCAGTTACTGACACATCACAAATTATAGGTAACAACATCCTTTAAATGAATCCGTAAAAAAATTTGATGAAACCAGGGAATAAAGGAACAATTTTGTCTTGGAGGTGGAAATTTATTAAAAAAATCAACGATCCTCGGTATAAAAAAATTTCTAGGGAACGCAATAAACGTCGTGCCAGTTACTGACACATCACAGATTATAGGTAACAACATCCTTTAAATGAATCCGTAAAAAAATTTGATGAAACCAGGGGATAAAGGAACAATTTTGTCTTGGAGGTGGAAATTTATTAAAAAAATCAACGATCCTCGGTATAAAAAAATTTCTAGGAACGCAGTAAACGTCGTGCCAGTTACTGACACATCACAAATTATAGGCAACAACATCCTTTAAATGAATCCGTAAAAAAATTTGATGAAACCAGGGGATAAAGGAACAATTTTGACTTGGAGGTGGAAATTTACTAAAAAAAAATCAACGATCCTCGGTATAAAAAAATTTCTAGGGAACGCAATAAACGTCGTGCCAGTTACTGACACATCACAAATTATTCACTTAAAAGATGTTGTTACCTATAATTTGTGATGTGTCAGTAACTGGCACGACGTACACTTCGTTCCCTAGAAATTTTTTTATACCGAGGATCGTTGATTTTTTTAAATAAATTTCCACCTCCAAGACAAAATTGTTCCTTTATCCCCTGGTTTCATCAAATTTTTTTACGGATTCATTTAAAGGATGTTGTTACCTATAATCTGTGATGTGTCAGTAACTGGCACGACGTTTACTTCGTTCCCTAGAAATTATTTTATACCGAGGATCGTTGATTTTTTTAATAAATTTCCACCTCCAAGACAAAATTGTTCCTTTATCCCCTGGTTTCATCAAATTTTTTTTACGGATTCATTTAAAGGATGTTGTTACCTATAATCTGTGATGTGTCAGTAACTGGCACGACGTTTACTTCGTTCCCTAGAAATTATTTTATACCGAGGATCGTTGATTTTTTTAATAAATTTCCACCTCCAAGACAAAATTGTTCCTTTATCCCCTGGTTTCATCAAATTTTTTTACGGATTCATTTAAAGGATGTTGTTACCTATAATTTGTGATGTGTCAGTAACTGGCACGACGTTTATTGCGTTCCCTAGAAATTTTTTTATACCGAGGATCGTTGATTTTTTTTAGTAAATTTCCACCTCCAAGTCAAAATTGTTCCTTTATCCCCTGGTTTCATCAAATTTTTTTACGGATTCATTTAAAGGATGTTGTTACCTATAATCTGTGATGTGTCAGTAACTGGCACGACGTACACTTCGTTCCCTAGAAATTTTTTTATACCGAGGATCGTTGATTTTTTTAATAAATTTCCACCTCCAAGACAAAATTGTTCCTTTATCCCCTGGTTTCATCAAATTTTTTTACGGATTCATTTAAAAGATGTTGTTACCTATAATTTGTGATGTGTCAGTAACTGGCACGACGTTTATTGCGTTCCCTAGAAATTTTTTTATACCGAGGATCGTTGATTTTTTTTAGTAAATTTCCACCTCCAAGTCAAAATTGTTCCTTTATCCCCTGGTTTCATCAAATTTTTTTACGGATTCATTTAAAGGATGTTGTTACCTATAATTTGTGATGTGTCAGTAACTGGCACAACGTTTATTGCGTTCCCTAGAAATTTTTTTATACCGAGGATCGTTGATTTTTTTAATAAATTTCCACCTCCAAGACAAAATTGTTCCTTTATCCCCTGGTTTCATCAAATTTTTTTATGGATTCATTTAAAAGATGTTGTTACCTATAATCTGTGATGTGTCAGTAACTGGCACGACGTTTACTTCGTTCCCTAGAAATTATTTTATACCGAGGATCGTTGATTTTTTTAATAAATTTCCCCCTCCAAGACAAAATTGTTCCTTTATCCCCTGGTTTCATCAAATTTTTTTACGGATTCATTTAAAGGATGTTGTTACCTATAATCTGTAATGTGTCAGTAACTGGCACGACGTACACTTCGTTCCCTAGAAATTTTTTTATACCGAGGATCGTTGATTTTTTAAATAAATTTCCACCTCCAAGACAAAATTGTTCCTTTATCCCCTGGTTTCATCAAATTTTTTTACGGATTCATTTAAAAGATGTTGTTACCTATAATCTGTGATGTGTCAGTAACTGGCACGACGTTTACTTCGTTCCCTAGAAATTATTTTATACCGAGGATCGTTGATTTTTTTAATAAATTTCCACCTCCAAGACAAAATTGTTCCTTTATCCCCTGGTTTCATCAAATTTTTTTACGGATTCATTTAAAGAATGTTGTTATTTATAATTTTTGATGTGTCAGTAACTGGCACGACGTTTATTGCGTTCCCTAGAAATTTTTTTGTACCGAGGATCGTTGATTTTTTTTAATAAATTTCCACCTCCAAGTCAAAATTGTTCCTTTATCCCCTGGTTTCATGAATTTTTTTTACGGATTCATTTAAAAGATTTTGTTACCTATAATTTGTGATGTGTCAGTAACTGGCACGACGTTTATTGCGTTCCCTAGAAATTTTTTTATACCGAGGATCGTTGATTTTTTTTAGTAAATTTCCACCTCCAAGTCAAAATTGTTCCTTTATCCCCTGGTTTCATCAAATTTTTTTATGGATTCATTTAAAGGATGTTGTTACCTATAATCTGTGATGTGTCAGTAACTGGCACGACGTACACTTCGTTCCCTAGAAATTTTTTTATACCGAGGATCGTTGATTTTTTTAATAAATTTCCACCTCCAAGACAAAATTGTTCCTTTATCCCCTGGTTTCATCAAATTTTTTTACGGATTCATTTAAAGGATGTTGTTACCTATAATCTGTGATGTGTCAGTAACTGGCACGACGTACACTTCGTTCCCTAGAAATTTTTTTATACCGAGGATCGTTGATTTTTTTAATAAATTTCCACCTCCAAGACAAAATTGTTCCTTTATCCCCTGGTTTCATCAAATTTTTTTACGGATTCATTTAAAGGATGTTGTTACCTATAATCTGTGATGTGTCAGTAACTGGCACGACGTTTATTGCGTTCCCTAGAAATTATTTTATACCGAGGATCGTTGATTTTTTTAATAAATTTCCACCTCCAAGACAAAATTGTTCCTTTATCCCCTGGTTTCATCAAATTTTTTTACGGATTCATTTAAAGGATGTTGTTACCTATAATTTGTGATGTGTCAGTAACTGGCACGACGTTTATTGCGTTCCCTAGAAATTATTTTATACCGAGGATCGTTGATTTTTTTAATAAATTTCCACCTCCAAGACAAAATTGTTCCTTTATCCCCTGGTTTCATCAAATTTTTTTACGGATTCATTTAAAGGATGTTGTTACCTATAATTTGTGATGTGTCAGTAACTGGCACGACGTTTATTGCGTTCCCTAGAAATTTTTTTATACCGAGGATCGTTGATTTTTTTAATAAATTTCCACCTCCAAGACAAAATTGTTCCTTTATCCCCTGGTTTCATCAAATTTTTTTACGGATTCATTTAAAAGATGTTGTTACCTATAATTTGTGATGTGTCAATAACTGGCACGACGTTTATTGCGTTCCCTAGAAATTTTTTTATACCGAGGATCGTTGATTTTTTTAATAAATTTCCACCTCCAAGACAAAATTGTTCCTTTATCCCCTGGTTTCATCAAATTTTTTTACGGATTCATTTAAAGAATGTTGTTACTTATAATCTGTGATGTGTCAGTAACTGGCACGACGTACACTTCGTTCCCTAGAAATTTTTTTATACCGAGGATCGTTGATTTTTTTAATAAATTTCCACCTCCAAGACAAAATTGTTCCTTTATCCCCTGGTTTCATCAAATTTTTTTACGGATTCATTTAAAGGATGTTGTTACCTATAATCTGTGATGTGTCAGTAACTGGCACGACGTACACTTCGTTCCCTAGAAATTTTTTTATACCGAGGATCGTTGATTTTTTTAATAAATTTCCACCTCCAAGACAAAATTGTTCCTTTATCCCCTGGTTTCATCAAATTTTTTTACGGATTCATTTAAAGGATGTTGTTACCTATAATCTGTGATGTGTCAGTAACTGGCACGACGTTTATTGCGTTCCCTAGAAATTATTTTATACCGAGGATCGTTGATTTTTTTAATAAATTTCCACCTCCAAGACAAAATTGTTCCTTTATCCCCTGGTTTCATCAAATTTTTTTACGGATTCATTTAAAGGATGTTGTTACCTATAATTTGTGATGTGTCAGTAACTGGCACGACGTTTATTGCGTTCCCTAGAAATTTTTTTATACCGAGGATCGTTGATTTTTTTAATAAATTTCCACCTCCAAGACAAAATTGTTCCTTTATCCCCTGGTTTCATCAAATTTTTTTACGGATTCATTTAAAAGATGTTGTTACCTATAATTTGTGATGTGTCAATAACTGGCACGACGTTTATTGCGTTCCCTAGAAATTTTTTTATACCGAGGATCGTTGATTTTTTTAATAAATTTCCACCTCCAAGACAAAATTGTTCCTTTATCCCCTGGTTTCATCAAATTTTTTTATGGATTCATTTAAAAGATGTTGTTACCTATAATCTGTGATGTGTCAGTAACTGGCACGACGTTTACTTCGTTCCCTAGAAATTATTTTATACCGAGGATCGTTGATTTTTTTAATAAATTTCCCCCTCCAAGACAAAATTGTTCCTTTATCCCCTGGTTTCATCAAATTTTTTTACGGATTCATTTAAAGGATGTTGTTACCTATAATCTGTAATGTGTCAGTAACTGGCACGACGTACACTTCGTTCCCTAGAAATTTTTTTATACCGAGGATCGTTGATTTTTTAAATAAATTTCCACCTCCAAGACAAAATTGTTCCTTTATCCCCTGGTTTCATCAAATTTTTTTACGGATTCATTTAAAGGATGTTGTTACCTATAATCTGTGATGTGTCAGTAACTGGCACGACGTTTACTTCGTTCCCTAGAAATTATTTTATACCGAGGATCGTTGATTTTTTTAATAAATTTCCACCTCCAAGACAAAATTGTTCCTTTATCCCCTGGTTTCATCAAATTTTTTTACGGATTCATTTAAAGAATGTTGTTATTTATAATTTTTGATGTGTCAGTAACTGGCACGACGTTTATTGCGTTCCCTAGAAATTTTTTTGTACCGAGGATCGTTGATTTTTTTTAATAAATTTCCACCTCCAAGTCAAAATTGTTCCTTTATCCCCTGGTTTCATGAATTTTTTTTACGGATTCATTTAAAAGATTTTGTTACCTATAATTTGTGATGTGTCAGTAACTGGCACGACGTTTATTTCGTTCCCTAGAAATTATTTTATACCGAGGATCGTTGATTTTTTTAATAAATTTCCACCTCCAAGACAAAATTGTTCCTTTATCCCCTGGTTTCATCAAATTTTTTTACGGATTCATTTAAAGGATGTTGTTATCTATAATCTGTGATGTGTCAGTAACTGGCACGACGTTTATTGCGTTCCCTAGAAATTTTTTTATACCGAGGATCGTTGATTTTTTTAATAAATTTCCACCTCCAAGACAAAATTGTTCCTTTATCCCCTGGTTTCATCAAATTTTTTTACGGATTCATTTAAAGAATGTTATTACCTCTAATTTGTGATGTGTCAGTAACTGGCACAACGTTTATTGCGTTCCCTAGAAATTTTTTTATACCGAGGATCGTTGATTTTTTTTAATAAATTTCCACCTCCAAGTCAAAATTGTTCCTTTATCCCCTGGTTTCATCAAATTTTTTTACGGATTCATTTAAAAGATGTTGTTACCTATAATCTGTGATGTGTCAGTGACTGGCATGACGTACACTTCGTTCCCTAGAAATTTTTTTATACCGAGGATCGTTGATTTTTTTAATAAATTTCCACCTCCAAGACAAAATTGTTCCTTTATCCCCTGGTTTCATCAAATTTTTTTACGGATTCATTTAAAGGATGTTGTTACCTATAATTTGTGATGTGTCAGTAACTGGCACGACGTTTATTGCGTTCCCTAGAAATTTTTTTATACCGAGGATCGTTGATTTTTTTTAGTAAATTTCCACCTCCAAGTCAAAATTGTTCCTTTATCCCCTGGTTTCATCAAATTTTTTTACGGATTCATTTAAAGGATGTTGTTACCTATAATTTGTGATGTGTCAGTAACTGGCACGACGTTTATTGCGTTCCCTAGAAATTTTTTTATACCGAGGATCGTTGATTTTTTTAATAAATTTCCACCTCCAAGACAAAATTGTTCCTTTATCCCCTGGTTTCATCAAATTTTTTTACGGATTCATTTAAAGGATGTTGTTACCTATAATCTGTGATGTGTCAGTAACTGGCACGACGTACACTTCGTTCCCTAGAAATTTTTTTATACCGAGGATCGTTGATTTTTTTTATTAAATTTCCACCTCCAAGACAAAATTGTTCCTTTATCCCCTGGTTTCATCAAATTTTTTTACGGATTCATTTAAAGAATGTTGTTACCTATAATTTGTGATGTGTCAGTAACTGGCACGACGTTTATTGCGTTCCCTAGAAATTTTTTTGTACCAAGGATCGTTGATTTTTTTTAATAAATTTCCACCTCCAAGTCAAAATTGTTCCTTTATGCCCTGGTTTCATCAAATTTTTTTACGGATTCATTTAAAGAATGTTGTTACCTATAATCTGTGATGTGTCAGTAACTGGCACGACGTACACTTCGTTCCCTAGAAATTTTGTTATACCGAGGATCGTTGATTTTTTTAATAAATTTCCACCTCCAAGACAAAATTGTTCCTTTATCCCCTGGTTTCATCAAATTTTTTTACGGATTCATTTAAAGGATGTTGTTACCTATAATTTTTGATGTGTTAGTAACCGGCACGACGTACACTTCGTTCCCTAGAAATTAAATAATGAGCTCAACAACTTTTAAAATTTAATTAATAAAAGCTCCGACACACATGGCATTTAAAATTTTGCCGCCTTTAATTTTTTAGTTAATCTAATTTCGGCTAATTTCTTAATAAATAATCTTAGAATTTTTATAAATGACACTTAAATGTTATAAATACTATTTATATTCAGTCTACAGGTCGTTAATAATCCATTTAACCCGAGAATTAACGTTTTAAAATACAAACAAGATCAGTGTGCGAGGGTTGTACTTATCCGTGACGTCACAATTCCTTGGAGCTGGCGTGGAGGTGATTTGGAGGTAACTTCAGCTGGGTTTTTTTACCGCGTACTTTTAAAAATATCAGCTGATTTGTTGACATGAAATATTTTTTAATGTTTGTTACAAATAATTAGTAAATTTATTAATATGCCTTTATCTAGAGATGCTGTAGCTATTTGGAAGGCTTTAAATGGTATTATTTGTGTATATAAACCTATGGACGCTAATATTTATAAAGTTAAAAACGCAATAATAGGAAATATTTGTAGAGGTAAGTTGGATTTCTCAGTGGCTGACACTTTGGTATGCGATGATTTTTTTTTTTACAAGGATACACCCCTAGGAGCTTCACAGCTTGCGGTGGGGTAATGGATAGGAAACTAGGGAAAGGATGGCGGCCATATTTATAGTACAAACAACTAGCAGAAGACGTTGTCCTATTCTCTAAATATTGTTAAATTGTAACGGATTCATTTACTAAATTTCTCCAACTTTGCAGACATGTGCCAGCTCGATTGTCGACCGCCCACTCGTCACATCTTCATTGAGCCGCGAAATTCGTCCTCTGGGGAAATAACTGCGGATACGCAATTGTCGGTGCGAGTGGCTCCGAGCTTCGCAGACCTCGTCAACGTGGTGGGTCCTCGCTACCTGCCGAAGGACGTTAAATGTAACTGGGCGACTTTCCTAGGAGAAAATACCTCCGGAGTTCTCGGTGAGAATTTGGACATCTGTAAACGTAACTTCTAGGTTTCAATTTTTTATTTGTAATATTTTCATTGTTACTGTTTTCATATCAATTGATCACTTAAGTAAGTGAGTATAGAGTTAGCTTTATAATAAAATAAATTAGTAGGGAAAAAGAGGACTGCACTGTTCAAAACTCTTAACAAATCAGGACACTCAAAATTTACAGTACATAATCAGGCAAATTCCAGCATCATGCATGAATGGTTGTGAGCCAAAATTCTCTGTAGCTTATTTTTTAGCTGTAAAATTATTATACAGCAGCTATGTACAGCAATAAAAAATCTTTAAATGTAAAACAAGATTTGTAATTCTTTTATTAATTTTTTCTCTTCTGTTTTACAATAAGTTTTTATTTTAAAATTAAATTTAGAGTTTATAAAATTATGTTCCTAACTAAAATCTAAACCCAAACATAACTACTAAAGATGTTTTTTGTCTCGTTTCAGTGCTGGGCATCAACGGAGGTGTGAGAACGTCATACTCTTTCGGTGAGGAGCGTGCGTTGCGGACGTTGCAGGTGAAGGCTCGTCTGGGGAGGTCCACAGACTCGGGCTGGGCGGAGAGAGGGAGGGTCATCACTAAGGCCAAGTACGGACACGTCCCGAGAGAAGCCCTCGACAGAATCCTGGCAACAACGCAGGCAGCACACCAACGGCAGGCTTTTGAGTGAGTCTCTTTCATCCGAGAGGCATTTTTGTTCAAGTCAAGTCAGCTGATTTTGTGGTGTTCCCACCAAACCCATATAAAAATTTACACGAAATTGCTGTTTCAGCATTTTTTAAAAGGAAAATAAGTTCTTGGTCCCTAAATGGAAGAGGGGGGAGTAATAGAAGATATTTTTAAATTAATAACTTCAATACTGTAGTTACTGAGAAAAAATTTAATATTTTTTAACATGGAGGCTTATGGAGAACATTTTCCTGCCGGGAAACACTTGAAGCCTATATAATTAACATCATATGCCTTGTTTCTTTCTCCTATCCTTATATTTCAATATGAAGAAAATGCATGACTTATTTTCTTTTTTAGTCTACCTTTTCCCAATCCAAATCTTATACCCCTCCCTTCCCTCCGAATTTTTTTTGTCGTCTCTTAAGGGTAAGGTAACGTCACCAATGTTAAAAAAAATCCCTCTCACAAAAATTCTGAAAAAAATTTAAAATGTTCTCCTCTATACCCCCTATCAGTACCTAAAATATCAGGTCTACAAATACGATCTAGTTTTTGAGTTATAAATTTTTAAAGTTGACTACTTTAACATGGAGAAATGAAACTCCCATGTTAAATTGGTCAACTTTAAAAATTCATAACTCGAAAACTAGATCGTATTTATATACCTGATATTTTACCTACTGATAGGGGGTGTAGAGGAGAACATTTTAAATTTTTTTCATAATTTTTGTGAGAGGGATTTTTTTTAACATTGGTGGCGTTACCAGCTTACCCTTAAAGTAAATCATATACATAGAAAAGGTTTTCGTGTAACTTTTACCATATTTAATTACTGACAAAAAGTTTAAAAATTCTGAACTTTCATTGTGTACTTGCTACATTTTTTTTTCTGAAATATCCACCAAACACCTGATCATTTACAAAATATCCACCAACCTCGATGTCTGAATGTTGACAGGTACGCAGGAGTGGAACCTCAGAGCCAGGCAGCCTACGAGATGGCCAAGCAAGGCATCGTCAAGCCCGCGGGAAAGTCCGGACCTCTGCTGTACGGAGTCCGCTGCATAGACTTCCAACCACCAGACTTCACTCTCGGTAAGCTGCAGTGGGAGGAGTTGATTCATTCTGCATGCACCTGTGAGATCCTATAGAACTGCTCATTTTTTAATAACCCCCTTCTCTTCATCCCCTAGCTTACTATTAAAGAGCCTTGAAGAGCTCTTTACTTACTATTAGATGCTTTTTTATGTATGTACTGTAAATGAATAACCAATGTGAAACTACAGTTTTCAATTTTACATGTCAAAGTCCCATTCACTTCCTTTAGTATGCAGTAATTATAATAATGTATAATTAAGCCATTAAATAATTGACAAAATTCCCTTGGCATTTAAAAAAGTAATACAGTAAATTAATATTTTAATTCAGTATTATATTACTGTAATTGTTTTAATGAATGAAAACAGTCAAGACCCATTAAAACACAAATTATCAAAAGGTGCTAGAATGCTATGACCCCTCTGAATTTAGCATATTATCATCTTTTGATAAATTGTGTTTTCATGGGTCTTGTCTATCCTTCCCTTTCATTAAAATAAATATCACATAGATTTTTTTTTATATTGAATAAATATTATGTTAATTAGACATACATCTTAATTTTAATTAAAATTTATCCTTAAGGGTAAGGTAACGCCACCAATGTTAAAAAAAAATCCCTCACACAAAAATTCTGAAAAAATTTAAAATGTTCTCCTCTACACCCCCTATCAGTAGCTAAAATATCAGGTATACAAATTCGATCTAGTTTTTGAGTTATGAATTTTTAAAGTTGACTACTTTAACATGGAGAAATGGAAATCCCATGTTAAATTAGTCAACTTTAAAAATTAATAACTCAAAAACTAGATCGAATTTGTATACCTGATATTTTAGCTACTGATAGGGGGTGTAGAGGAGAACATTTTAAATTTGTTTCATAATTTTTGTGTGAGGGATTTTTTTTAACATTGGTGGCGTTCGTTACCTTACCCTTAAAAAATATACATGTATTATGTATATTTTTGTATTTGTAAATGCACAATATTTTCTTGATTAAAAAAACTCTAGTATTCTACTTGGCTTATTCTTGATTCTGTAAATTTGTGCCTTTTATTTGGAACGGACAACCTGCATTAAAATTTTTCATTGCAGAAATAAATAGAGGGTGCCAAATTATGCTACTCTGAATATTTTCAGATTTTGTTGAGACCCGAAACTATTTTTTAAATTATTATTGAAAGTGTGGCCACGCTCCCTGGAGCCTTCAATAGGTGTTTAGGCACTATCCTTTTTATTAAGGATTCAGTGGGGCCAACAGGACTTGCAGAACTTTTAATGACTTTTAAAAATAGTTCTGTGGGAATAAAAAAAAAAAAAATAATCTGAAAAAATCAGAGTAGCATAATTTGGTAGCCTCTATTCATTTCTGATTTCTAATTTTCTAATTAATTTTATCTCCCAGAGATCCAGAGCATCAATGAGAACGAGACCTACATTGTCGACCTTGTCTCCGAGATTGGACGTCGTGTCCGCAGTGCCGCGGCCTGTGTCTCCATCCGGTGCACGCAACACGGTCCCTTCAGCGTTGAACATGCTCTGGCACGCTCGGAGTGGAGGCTGGACCGGATAGCGGCCAACATGCAGATGTGTGCGACTTTATTGGGCGATAAACGCAAACGTCAGATTGCTGCCGCCTGAGTTGTGTGTGATCGGGATTATTTTGAAATAGAGGCTTCAAGTCAAAAAGAAGAAGTCAGTGCACCTCATGATGCTCATTTGTGTCGCAAGGTCCATCTTGCACTTGAAAATGAAGCAAAGTGTATTTTTAACCTTCTAGGTTACATATAAATGACATAAAAAATTAATCTTGCATTATTCACTGTATTTTTTAGTTGGAACTCAAGTTCCACAAAGTATTTTTTCCTAATAAAAAAAAGGAGTTCTCGTTTACATAGGTCTAGATAGATTTACTAGTTTAGTGGGAACACCGAAAAATAAAAAAATGAAGTCTCTATTAATTACCCCAAAACATTTTTACAGTAAAGAATAGTGCATGTCCACATGCATACGTTGAGACAGAGGCTTTTCTTGGGGGTGTAGTCATATATCTAGGGTAAAAATTAATAAAAAACAGAATGGTGTATACAAAAGGTGGTGCCATAAAAGAAATGGTGAACCGACCACCAGCCCTTCCCATGACCCAATGGGAGGGAGGGAGGTTATCCCTTTATGCTCTGTTCCCCTCCCTGTCTACTCCACTGATTATTTTATTGCAGGTAGTATGAACTAGACTGGAAGCTATATATAGATGCTCATACCTCCCCAAAAATTATAATCTGCATATCAAATAAAGGTGTCTTTGCCGTTTCAATGTGTATTGTATCAAGCATCCAAGATGATGTTTTTTTATCAACAAAAAAAATATAGCAATCTTTTGTTCTTTTATATAAAAAAAAATATGTTACACAGTTTGTCAATAAATTGTTAAGGGTAAGGTAACGCCACCAATGTTAAAAAAAATCCCTCTCACAAAAATTCTGAAAAAAATTTAAAATGTTCTTCTCTATACCCCCTATCAGTACCTAAAATATCAGGTATACAAATACGATCTAGTTTTTGAGTTATAAATTTTTAAAGTTGACTACTTTAACATGGAGAAATGGAAATCCCATGTTAAATTAGTCAACTTTAAAAATTCATAACTCAAAAACTAGATCGTATTTGTATACCTGATATTTTAGCTACTGATAGGGGGTGTAGAGGAGAACATTTTAAATTTTTTTCAGAATTTTTGTGTGAGGGATTTTTTTTAACATTGGTGGCGTTACCTTACCCTTAAGAACATTCTAAATTATCTGCTATTTATTCTGATAAGTGCATCAGGAAGTTAACATATATTGCTAAAAAGGCAAATTTCGGGTTTGAACCCACATACACGTGTACCCCTATTAGTCCCTGTATTTCATTTAAGAAGTGATTTCAATTGACGCTACCTTTCTCTGTGTACTTCCAATAATTGCTTAAGGGTAAGGTAACGCCACCAATGTTAAAAAAAAAAAAAAAACTCGCACAAAAATTCCGAAAAAAAAATTAAAATGTTCTCCTCTACACCCCCTATCAGTAGCTAAAATATCAGGTGTACAAATACGATCTAGCTTTTGAGTTATGAATTTTTAAAGTTGACTACCTTAACATGGAGAAATGGAACTCCCATGTTAAATTAATCAACTTTAAAAATTCATAACTCAAAAACTAGATCGTATTTGTACACCTGATATTTTACCTACTGATAGAGAGAACATTTTATATTTTTTATATAACTGAGATTACAAAAGATATAAACTGTGAAAATGAAAATGATCAAGTCGTACTAAATTTATATGCAGATGATCTTGCTATTATTTCAAAGAGCAAAGTCAAGCTACAAAAAGCGCTAAATAATCTATCCATCTGGGCCAAAACAAATGGTCTAGAAATTAACACAGAGAAAACCAAGGTTGTTAAGTTTAGAAGAGGCGGACCGTTATGCAAAAACGATGAAATTTATTGTGACGGTCAAAAGATTGAATTTCTAAATTCATTTAAATATCTTGGCATAATACTTCAAATGACAGGGCATTCTTTTTCTAAACATATAACAGAAAGATGTAAGAACGCTATCACTGTTATGTACACTATCTCAGGGCTGTCTGGTCTATCCGTCAAAACAGGGCTCAAACTATTCAATTTAAAAGTCGCCCCTGTGGCTACTTATGGTATTGAAATTGTATGGCCTCATTTATCTGTATCCGATTTTGATAAATTAGAATCAGTAAAAGCCATGTTTGTTAAAAGATTACTGTGTCTGTCAAAATTTACCGAAACTAGACTGGCCTATAAACTGATAGATTCCAATTATTTTATTACAGAAATCAAAGAAATGTTTAAACTTCCAACGACAGATCAATATTCCAATTTTATAGCTGTCAGGAATCAAAAAGCTCAGGATATTAATCCTGAGTTTTACAGCACTGATGCTATGACATGTAAATATTGGTGTCTGCCCCAATTGGATAGATCCAATGTTAGAAATGTTTTAACTCGCCAGGCTGTTCACGGCTTCCACTATCTAATTTGTAAATCTTCTGGTTATCATAAAGCTGAACAATCTTGTGTATGTAAATTATGTAATGAATATTGTAGCCAATATCATTTAAATATCTGTAAATCTAGAATTAAGTCTATTAGCGATTATGCCAGGGGAGATTTCATATAGTCTATAGATTTTGAATAGCAATGAAGCAATAAGTTTTTTATTCTATCTATTTTCTATGTCATATTTTGTCTTATATATGTGATTATATATATGATATATTATTATTATGATGTAACAGGCTGTTAGTATCATCTGTTATTTTATTTTATATTGTTTTATTATCATTTTCTATTGTTCTATTATTCTGTAACTATTATATATGTTTTGTATGTATGTTTTATGTGTTCTATTGTAATGTTTTTCTATAATGTATGTTTCTAGTGCTGTTAATATGTACACTTTCTGTGTTTAATAAAAGACTAATAATAATATTTTTTTCATAATTTTTGTGTGATGGATTTTTTTTAACATTGGTAGCGTTATCTTACCTCAAGTGTAGTCCAATTTAAAAATTCGTAACTCAAAAACTAGATCAAATTTGTGTACCTGATATTTTATTTTTTGATATAATAGGGGATGAAGATTTTTTTTTTTTTTTTTTTTCATAATTTTCATGTGTGGGATTTTTTTAACCTTACCTTTTAAAACCATGAAGTTATAATTATTTTATTAATTCGACTTACATTCCATAATATGCTTCAGACCTTGCGCTGAAATTCTGAAATTTTATGAACTAAATATTGTAACTTTTGAAATTAGGATAAAGGTTATTTTTGATAATAAAGAGATATGTAGTTATTTATAAAGATGACAATATATTCAATCATCCATAAACTTTCTTGCACTTTAAATAAACCCAAATATAAAAAAAAAATGTATACCTCAACAAGATATAAAAAAAGACATGGCAATATTATTTAAATTTAACAATACTTTAAACAAAAACAATACATATCTTCGTACTATTTATCTTTCATACTGGGCTCCATTTATTTAACTTAAAAAAATTAACTATAAAATAGATGAAAATCAAACTTAAATCCTAGATATTTTAGGGAGATAGGAAATGCACTTATTTTAGGCTGTCATAAAATAAAAACTTTGACATGCATTTTAGAAACCATCCAACAAAAAAAGAAGAAAATTGGGATGATTTCTGAACTTGCGTGAAAACTTCTCACTATTTATATATTTGATTAACTTGATTAATTCAAATATAAGGCAATTAAAAACAAAACAACATTTGTCAGAATTAAAGACCAAAGCCTCAGAGAGAGATTAAGACAGAGCACCTGAGAGAAACTAAAAGAAAATAGTCTTAGAAGTTGAACTGGCTTAAAGAATCAGAAAAGGTTAAACTACAGAAATGAAATTAGTATTGCAAACCTTATCTCTCTTTAACATTTTATTTTATAGGAATCTTTGCTGTGAAAGACTATGGCAGAGAAAACAAAAATTTAATACAATCATACCCGATACATTTTAAACAATGTATAAAATAAACAATTTTTTATGACAGCCTAAAACACGTTATATAAAAAAACAGAGGAGGGAGGTAAAAATAAAAAACCAAAGTATGGTTTCCAGCAGAGAGTTTAGTGAGAAAAGGTTCACAAAATGGCTGCTCAGTCTCCGCCCGCCTCCGCCCCCTCCTGAACTTTCTTGAGGAAGCTCGCCTTCTTCTGAGAGATGCGGTGCTTTCGTTCCGCGCGAGACATCTTGGCGCGATTCCAGCGCTTCTTGGGCTTGGTCGGGTCCTTCTTGGGAAGTTCCTTCTGGCTGGGGTCGGCACGGATGGAAGCGTGGGCTTTCTGGTACATACTTTCGATCTGTGGGCATAGGAGGAAGATTTAATTAACTTTGAATTGATGTCGAGTATATTAGGATGGATGTCAGTGACTTGGTTTTATTTGATTTTAAACGAAATTTGTTTAGAAAAAAAAATCTTGAAGCAGATCCAAAATCATTTAAAAGATCTTTCTAAAAAGGAAAGAGAGAACTCAAAATCAAATATTGGAGTTCCACAAACAAGGGAAGGAAATTATTGTTATATATCTAAAATTTCATACTATGGATTAATTGACTTTGTACACAATCTGGCAATTTATTAACTTTTTATTAATTTTGTTAGTCAAATTATAAACAAAATAATGTAAAACAAACAATACATCAATTTGTGATCCATCAGGGTAGAATTTCTTGTTCATTAGCTTCCGCTTCAACAGTAGCAAATACTCTTTACAAAATCATCATTAGATCACAAATATTGAAATGAATTTACTCATTCTTCAGCCATTCCATTTCTTTTATTTCTCATCCCAAAGACTCTTTGAATGTTGACAAGGAAATGAATGAAACTTTGTTGAATTGCATACAATTTCTTACAAATTGTGAATGCCATTGAGGGAGCAACAAGGTCAATCAAGGAGGAGGTACTCACGCTATCTGGCTGAATTCCGAGCTTGATGTACTTGGAGAACTGTCTCTTGAAGGCCTCGTCATCATCGTCGGCCAGGGTGCGCATGTACTCTGCAACGTGCTGTCCGAAGATGTGCTTCCGGTGAATGTCGGCAGAGAACTCCTTGCTCTCGGAGTTGAAGCCAGGGAACCTCTTGAGGCTACACACAAACTGAATCTCAGGACAACACTCTATCCGTCACAGATCATAATGCTTGTTAAAGGGGTACCAAAGTGAATACTTTTTTTGCATGTTCGGGCAGCTACGAATTATTCTGATACCCTTGTGGCTCAATATTTACGTACAATGCCTAGTTATTTTACAATTAATTATTTAGTTTGAAAAGTGAGTTTGATGGCCGTTGGTTGATTCAAGTCGGTGCGCTCCAGCAGCAGCCGCTGATACGACGAGAATCTCCCGCGAATCGGGGGAACCTCCTCCTGCCCCCTTCTTGTCGTATCACCGGCCGTTGCGGCCGCGGGCATGCTTGAATCAACCAACGGTTTTCAAACTCACTTTTCAAACTAAAGAATTAATTGTAAAATAACTAGGCATTGTACGAAAATATTGAGCCACAGAGATAATAGAATAATTCGTAGCTGCCCGAATATGTAACAAAAGTATTCACTTTGGTACCCCTTTAAGTGGAGAACTAAGTACCGGTACAGCCCTTCAGTATTTTAAGAACACATGTTCATGGCATTATTAGAAGTCAAGGCTGGTTTGGAAAGCTTGTTTTGATTTGTTTTGGAACAAACAAACGCCATATTTATCTTGAATGCCCAGGCTTGGGACTTATTTAATTAATAATTTAACTAGGACATCTCATACTTTGACTAAAGGTAAGTAAGCAAAGTAGTGAACAAATGCAAATCTGACAAGAAACCAGCTTTAAATATAAATTTAATGAAAAATTCATTCCAGCAAATAATTTTAGAACAAAAAAATTTGTTTCTTTTAGCAGAATTTTTTTGGTTTGTTATCTTTTCAAGTCATTAAACAAAATCAACACAATCCATCTTAAATTCTGAGTGCTACCAAACGACAGATGTTTTGTTGCTCTTAATAAAATAAAAAAAAAAAAATCCCAAAGAAGAGAAAGAGGTGTCAGAACAGTACCCTGCTCCTGTGGATTACCAACATCTTGCAATATTTCAAGATTGTATGAGATTTTCACAACATCTGGAGCAGTATTTAAATCCTTATAACAATTTCCGTGCCAATTTCAGTACCTGTGTGGAATATTGAGGCCTCCGTCGACGGCCCCCTTCATTGCCCCGAAGACGCGGGCTCCGGTGGTGGTTCTGACCAGACCGACGTCGAGGTAACAACGGAAGGCGCCAGGGCCGTCGTCGTTGGGCTCAACGTTGTACTCGTCACCGGTAACGTCCTCGCAGCCCTTGTACAGCTGGTCCAGACCCAGCCTCTTCAGAAGCTGTATCGAGAGAACGCAGTTAGACAAGGTTGTGTCCCAAAATTTTGATCTCTAGTTCCCTTACTGGGGTCCTTCATATACAGATATACACAAGAAATATAAATGGATGCACTGGCCGTCTCCTGATAGTTCAGTTCATTATTGCAACGATAACTCATTATTCCAGACGAAGGACGCAACAATGAGCTTTATTTTATGATAAGAATTGGCCAATGTTTTGTTATTGTTTTAGGGTACAATTGAAACTGCAGAAATGACTTGCATACAGCCAAGCTGAAACACCCTGCAATTTTCAAAGAAACTTTAAATTGTCTGCAAGAAATTGCATCTTTTTTATTTCCCTTTTCAGAGCAATGATTAAATAATATAATTTGTGATCCATCAGGGTAGAATTTCTTGTTCATTAGCTTCCGCTTCAACAGTAGCAAATACTCTTTACAAAATCATCATCAGATCACAAACTTTACCACCATGGGAAATAATTTAAATATTATTTACTCATAATTAGTACTTTAAAAATAATATTGGGTTTATAACTGATCGAGAAGAATTGAAGGACCAAGAGTTTAACAAAAAAAACTTATCGTATTTTTTATTTTAACCTAGTAGAAATGTTGCAATGACATGAAACCAAAGTGTCACTTTATTTCTAAACTTGAAATTTCTTTTTTGGCATTAAAAAATTTGTTGTAGAAAAATAAGCTCTTGATTCATTATCAGAAGATCCCTAAGTGAAAGTGTAGGAGATGGTTTCAAATTAATAGCTTTAATAGTTACTGAGAAAAAACTAACATGGTGGCTTATGGAGAAAATTTTTTTGACGGGGAACATTTGAAGCCTCTATTGAGAGTAGAAGAAATAAAGTGCCAAGTGAGAGACTGGGGGTGGAGCACAACTTGGAGAATAAAGTGAAAAAAAATCAATATGTAATTTGTTTATACTATAGTCTGTGCATCCTGGTCCTCCAAAGGACAGCCTAACTTACAGGGGCACGACGTCAACGCAATCAGCTATATATGAATGACAAAAAAAACAACAAGAGACTCACCCGTCGAGCCAGCAGCAGGCCGGTGCAATACGCAGCAGCGTAGTTGGTGAGTCCGACCTGGACTCCGTAGTTGGGCAGCTCGTGGCTGTACGCAGCACACATAATCATGTCACCCTCGATGCGGGCGTATGCGATCTGAAACACAACAATCGTTAGACCTCCATCAGCTGTGATGGTTCAAGCACTCTTTGTTGTTACATGGAAATGAGAGGGAGCTAAGAGTTTTTCTAAAATGCAATTAAACCTTGGATAACCACATAAAATGATGTAAAAAAATAATGAAGAACCTCAAGACAGAGGGCATTTGTTTAGATGCTCTGCATTAACTACGGAACTTGACTTGTTGCCTGGCAACATGAAGAGAGAAGAGAAGGAATCTATTTTTTATTGGCTTACTAGAAGTAAAATGGCTTAGTAGCATAAGAAAAGAAGAAAGACGAAGAGAAAATAATTTTGATCACTGTAATTAATTCGTCAGTGTGAAAAAAAAAAAAAAAAAAAATACCGGTACTGAATTGACTAAAAGCCACAGCCTAATTTAAAACAATGCTAATCTTAAATGCTGAATGCAGTGTCTAAAAAAAAAAAAAAAGTAAGCCGCAGAATTTAGTCTATTTTTTTTTTTATGACAAATTCATAATTTCAAAATGTCAGGAAGGTTTGCTGAAATTTTTAGAGTAGTGCATATTTTTCTTAACACTACCTTTCCCTGTATTTAAAATACTCACTAATTTTTTTAAGATTTTTTTTTTTAATGAAATGTCTAATGTCATATCAAATTTCTAACAAAGTACCTTAAAAAAATTAATTCAATAAAATGTGACCCATCAGTGTAAGAAGTTAGTTTCACAAGCTTCCGCTTCAACAGTAGCAAATACTCATAATACAAAATCATCATCAGATCACATTGATTTATAATTAATAAAACAAATCACATTAAAAAAAGGTTAATTAAATAAATGGCTGCCACGTTGTAAGATCATAGAGATCTAGCTATTGCATCAGCCAAAAAAACAAGTCTGAAAAAAAAAACAGGCTCCAGCATGTTTCTTTCTATGCATACTAATGAGTTTTTTTGTCTCAGCTTTCTAAAAATGGCAACCCTGCGTCATAAATCTTGAACCCAAACAAAATTTATTTGACAGATATTTACTTTTCCCAGTTGTATTTTTTTACTGTGGCTAAATATTGATTCTGTTAGGAAGGGAAAGAAAAAGTATAAATAGTCACAAAACTAGACTAATAATTTGTGGCTAATAAATTAGCTACATTTTACAACTTTTGCATCAAAATATGACATGATTCAATTAAAAAGCTCTGCTAAAATCTTAATCCCATTTAATATAAATATATTTTTTCCAGAACCAAATCCCCCCCCTCCTACTGAAATAATTAACATTAGACCTGGGTCTAAAAAAAAAAAAAAAGTGACAACTTTAAGTTCTTACTGTCCAATTTCAACCTGTTGGTCAATAAAGATAAACGTGTACTGTATTTTATTTTCCATTACTTGCAAAGTATATTATCTTTTATTTTATTTTTACTTCAACTGAACCCTGTTGTAGGATCCTATCAACTTATTTAACTTCCTGACTTTTTATCGAACCGACCTAGCACATTGCTTAAGAGTTTTGAGGGTTCCTACCAAAAATATAGGCTATGACCTAGCAACCCATCCCAGCATTTGACTGGTTGTGACTGAGGGAACTAGGAAACCTCAGTCAGGATGGTTGGCAATTTGTGGAGGATGCCATCAATCACCTCCCGGATGCACGAATGGTGTCCTATTTTTACAGCATAGACTAACTTTTACAAATGCAACACATTTTAAGTTTTTTTGTTATTAATTTAAATATTATATACGTAGGCTTATTATTTTGGACAAGGGACCTAGGTGATGTAAAAAAAAGAGAATAAAACAACCAACACATCAACGAACAAAGTTCCGTTGGTAATAATTTGTTATAAACTTGCCTGGCATGTGATGTCCTTGTTGGAGAAGCGCACGATGAGGCGGTACTTAGGGGTGTTGTACTTGTTCTTAACTTGGATGACGAGCCGCTTGCGAGCGTAGTAGTCTGTCTTTCCCTCCCTACGCCTCTTGAACTTAACCTGGAAACGCTTGAAGTACGCCTTGTTCTTGATAACCTTCACGAAACCCTGGAAACAAAACATCAAAATTGTGTTAATTTTTTTATATGCGCTCTATGAAGAAACACTTTTAATGTGTCGTAGGTTTTATATTTGAAAATTTAAGGCCCATGTTCTGCATATGCATACTGCTATATCGTCCCTCGTCCGAAATAAAAAGCTATCTGTCTATCAAAATCTCGTTGCAAAAATGAGCTATCTGCTATTTCAGGTGCACACAATTATGAGCTTTATTGATCTCATAATTGTGCTTACCTAAAATAGCAGATAGCTCATTATTGCAACGAAATTGTGAAAAGCAGATATCTCATTATTCCGGACGAGGGACGATATGTGCATTATATTACTAATATGGACAACCTACATGAATGTTTTCATTGCAGACATTAATAGTGGGCACCAATTTAAGCTACTCTTGATTGTTTTAAACATATTTTTTAGAGAATGTTGTTAAAAAGTTAGCCAAAGTTCAGGTTTTGGTCCCTATATTTTTTATTATAGACCTATTGATGCTTTTCTTTGTGCTTTCAATGAATTTTAAATATAGTTTCCAGGCTCTAAAAATGTACTGGTTGTACTTGTTCTATGTAGTTTTTAAGAAAACAACTACTCGGTACCTAGAAATAAGGAATACTTCCGTCAGCTTACTAGAAGTAACATTATAAAATTATAATCTATACATCTTAAACCATGGTTGTTATTTTTATTATATTATTTTGTATGTAACATTGCTACCAGATAAAAAATGATACAATTATCCTTCTCAAACAGTTACAGTTAATGTTGTCCAAAGCGAAACCTCAGAGTTTAGTTTAACAAAGCGGCATTAGAATGGACTTAAGAATAACATAACCCATATAGAATATCACCCCATCCACAACAATATTGGTGGTTGATCACTTTGTGTATGGTCACTTGCCTTTTTCAGCTAACAATTTGTTTTATTTTGTTTTTTGTCCCCTCCCCCAAACATGCAATATTTAACACAATAAACAATTATTATTATCAATAAAAAGACCATTCACTGACCAATAAAATCTTTGTTGCTAATAATTTCAATTATTACTATTATTAGCAACTTTCATGCCTTTTGTCATGTTAACACATATTCTAAAGTTGCCTTTGTTCAGAAAAAGTCTACAGTACTCTGTATTCTATTTAAGCACATATGAAAATGGTCTAGCGAAATTGTTTTTTTAATAGCCTGCCTCAGTATATAAAAAGTGAAGAGAACATTAAAAAGAAAGTGGTGTTTTTTATTTGAAAAAAAATGTGTACAAAATTGAAGACTTTTTGGAAGATATTTTTTTCTATTCTATGTATATTTTTTGTATTCTCTGCGGCTTGTCTTCTAGGAAGATTAATAAATTGATTTGATTACTTCTTTTAATGAGATTTATTGGTACTAAAAGTTGAATGTAAAAGAGATATTATGACAGTACGTATTTTATTATACAGTATATTGAATGTTATCAGCAGCATTTCGTCCGCTTAAAATCACAATTTGTCTTCAGTCAACAACTGCAAACCTCATGTACAAAGAATGGTCTCAAAAAAATCTGAAAAATGCAGAGTATGCATACTATCAGAACCAAAAAGGTGTGCCCCTGAATAGCATACAAGTTCCATAAGGAGAGAGGCACACCTTTTTGGTTCTGATAGTAGTATAATTTGGTATGCATACCATCTACCTAATAAAAATATATCATGGAAGTTGTCCATTATGCAAACTAAAAATATCAGACATCTTTAAATCACAAAGAGGGGGAGGGGATACCTTTCACTCCTTGGCTCCATTTGCTTTCTTACAAACCCAAAATGAAGTTTGGAGTTTTGATTGTGTATTGTGCATACAAAATACATTGCAATGCGATTGAAAGAGATTCCACTTTGAAAATGGAGAACTTAAAATATTTTTGGTATGGATACAAAACAACAAAAATATTCCATTCCTTCAGGCAAATTACTCAATTTGACAATTACAAGTACCAAATATACGCAAATTTAAATCAGCATAAAGGCGGATTTCCATGGAGCGTGGAAAGCGAGAAAATCGCGTGCCATAGCCAATCAAAGGCTCGGAATTTCCTCGCCTTGCGGGGGGCGTTTTTTTGCCAACATGGCCGCCATACGAGATTGAAGCAAGTGCGCTTTTCTCGCCCCGCCAAGCCTCGCTCGACATCGCTCCATGGAAATGAGCCTTTAGAACCGGGTAGTTTAAGTTAAAAGATCACTCAAAATGCGTCCGACAAAGTGGCAAATTTATATTCCTAGAGGCTACTTGACCTGTTGCTAAAGAATGCACCTGACCCTGATTCGTCGTATCAAAACACTTTGTTATTAATTTAATACAAATTAGGGTTGACAATCGAATATTGATATTAAAACGGTACATAATATGACGCCTGAAAGTTGTCATGCAAGTGAGAGGGTTATTTTTTTACTTGTCAAAATCTCGACGTGGTCCATACGTTTTGTAAACTCTCGCTCAGCTGATGGGAATTATGTGATTAGGAGGATTAATAACCTCTAAATCAAAATACCAGTATTGTTTAGAAGGAAATGAATGTACCGGTATGCAAGAAAGAGTCGTACATAACGTAAAAACATATAATATGTGATTCTCCATTTCACTTTCCAAGCTTCGCCATATTTTAGCAGCAGCAAGAGGCTGATGAAATCGGTGAACATCGAGATGGTTAGTCATCACAAGCTAAATTTTATGGTTCTAAAATAAAATATAACATCTATATAAGCGGATAACATTGCATATTATGTTTGTAATCTTACCATCTTGATATATTTTCTATTTTCTTCTTAGTTTCGATCAAGACGGTCGCACGTCCGCGAGCACCACGTTTCCTCAGAAAAAGATCGCGGCGGAATATTAAAGTGACAATCGAAAATACACGTCATGCATAAAAATGCGGTAAAATTCAAAACTTACTATTTTTCTGACACAATTATTTTTTTTAATTTTTTGAACTTTATTTCTTCGATCTTCTTGCATATTCCTCAAAGTTCAACGCATCCAACCTAAAAATTAAATGAAATATTATTTATAAATATAAAGTTTTTCAAGTATATTTGAATATTTGTCATAAGCTATAGCTTTAAAAATACACTAATAAATGGATTCCTCAATATTCGGATCGATCGAGTCTGCTGCATGCATGCATGATAATTTTATATATTATTAGTCTTTTATTAAACACAAAAAGTGTACATACAACATAGTATTATAAATATATATTCATTATAAAATAACACTGTAATAGAACACAATAAAACACACATACAAACTATATATAATATATATAGTTACAGAATATATAATAGAGAATGATAATAAAAAATTGAATTGATAATAAAAGAATATATATAAAATAAAATAACAGATAATATTAACAGCCTGTTACATCATAATATATCATATATATAAGCACATATATAAAACAAAATATGACATAGAAAATAAATGGAATGAAAAACTTAATATTTGGCATAATCGCTGATATAGGTTTAATTCTAGATTTACAGATATTTAAATGATATTGGCTACAATATTCATTACATAATTTACATACACAGGATTGTTCAGCTTTATGATAACCAGAGGATTTACAGATTAGATGATATGGAAGCCGTGAACAGCTTGGCGATCGAGTTAAGACATTTCTAACATTGGATCTATCCTAGGGTGACCAGATATCTTGATGTTCAAAACGGTACATGGCCCCAAGATAGAGGCCTGAAGGGCCAAAACCCCCGCCGGAGGCGCGATTTTTTTGGGTGCCACGCCCCCTTTTTTACTTTTTTTTTTCTTAATAGATTTTCAAATGAATTGTTTTCTTTTTATGAAGCCGTTTTTTCCGAAAAAAATTATTTTATTGGTAAATCCATTAAAGAATTTTCGTCATAGATTATAGCAATTATTACGTAAGTATTTTTTAATTGGTACCATAGTTCAGACGAAGTTTAAGTAAAACGCTTTCTGTTCCATAAGGCTGCATGTTTAAGGGTTTAGGAAAACAAACTTTGGTATTTTTTTTTTTTTTTTTTCGATGAAGCTATTTGAGATGAAATTTTTTTGGTTTTCATTTCTCACACTAATGCAGGACAGGTTAAAATATTTTAAGGAAATAAAATAATAAATAATGCAATCGCTCACTCTACTTTAAATAATATAAATAATTGCATTTTTTTTTATATATAATTATACTTTTCATAGAATTAGAAAAAAATATTTACTATAGTCACCATGCAAGGAAACTGTGCCAGTGAGCTGATTTCCTAAAATTAACCTTTTTTCTTGGCCTGGCCACGATCCTATTATGTTGTAAAGTTGCATGTAATTTCATGTAAATAAAAAGAAACAAAAGCAATAAAAGAAATACTCAAAAAGCATAACTTCGAAAAATACTTTTCCAAGAAAAAAATATACAGTATTTTAAATTGATTTTTTTTTTTTTTTTTATTTCGTTATCAAATGTTCCGTCTCCATCCACAATATTTCTATAAATGTACGTGCGACGTGTTACTTAAATAATGCATTATATATTTGTTTATAAATAAATAAAACTTAATATAATGTCACGAGATAAATTATACAAAAAAAAAAAAAAAATTGAGTATAAAGCAAGAAATTAATTTGAATTTCTTTTAAATCTTTTATTCGAACTGTTCATTTTGCAAATAGTGTGAACTCTTGTTAGAGTGAAATAGCTGAAGAAGTTATATAAATTGAATTAATTTATAGCATTCAAATTGGACTTAATAACAGCTAAAATTACTTGATTGTATGAATAATATTTGTGGCGTTTTTCCCTCATATTATTTTCCATTTATTTACGTAATATCCATGCACGATTATTGTGAAGAAAAAAAAAAAAAAAAAGAGTGGTATAGAAATTTTTGTCTAAGCCACGACACAATGCATAAGAATGATTTTTTATATTTTATTGGAAATTTCCATCAAGTGAATATCATCAATATCAAGAGATGATATTTTTCTGTAAAGTTTTTTACTTGTTTTTTATTCAAAATTTAATCGAAAAGTAGTGATTTCATTTCACGTAGTATTATATATGCATACTAAGTACATACAAAATATATTCCGCAATTTTGGAAGAAATATGCTGTTTTGTGAATGCGATCGAGAAAAAGGGGCATGGAGTTGCAAAATCATTTGCGTCCATACATTTTCGTAAATATTCACAACCACATTCCTATGAATTTTTTATTTTTTTAATGATAAAATTTTTAAAAAATGTCCCTTTTTTAAATTTTGTCCGAAAGCGGTACATTTAGGCGTCCCGAGAGCCTCTTTGGGGACACCGGGACATGGTACTCTAAAACGGTACTGTACCGGTCAAAACGGTACGTCTGGTCACCCTAATCTATCCAATTGGGGCAGACACCAATGTTTACATATATGTCATAGCATGTAATTATAATTATATAATTATATAATATATACAATTATATTATATATTATAATCGATGCATATGATCGGCATATTGGATTTACATTTTTTGAAAGAGCCAGATAGACCTTAATTATATAGCTATAACTAGCAATCTGCATTCTGCAAATAAAAATGTCTCAAAAATTTTATTTCTTTGAAGAGCTTTTTTTTAAGTATTAATTAAATTAATTATAATATATACAAGCAGTCAAAGTTAATTTATTATTTCACATTTCAAACCATATTAAATTTATAATTAATTCATAATATTAATTAAATGGAGATCAACGAGGCTCTTCAACTTTTGAAAAATAAATTTTTATGCACTTCTACAGTATATATATTATTATATGATCTATTTGTCTTATATATACTAATTTAAATTATAATTATATATATTTGTATCCCGCTTTTTGGGAATTATAAGCTTAATTGGATCAAATTAAAAGAACCTAACCTATTTATATTTATTATTATTTCACCACAGTTAATTACATTTTAAGCAATAAGTACAGAGTAATAACACACTGGGTGGGGATAGCAACAATTAAAGCACCAAAGGCACTTATATATCACAGAAGTGGCTACTATCCTTATAACTTTAAAATATACATACACTACAACTCTGCTCGAGCTTAAAGCTCATAGAGGTCAAAACTATAAAATTGTAATTTTCTAAAATTGTATTATGTATTCTATAATAATGAATAAAAAAAAAATTATCCTGCGTAAAAAAAAAAAATAATAATAATAAATAAATATTCATTCTGTTATCGAAATTTCAAGGAGTTTTATTTATTAGAGAGATAGTAAAATAAAATAAATTGAGTTATGGATTTTTTAAAATCTCATTTTTTTACTTTCTGGAAATTTAAATCTTATATATTCCTCTCTAATAAGAGAAAAAATAGATAAAGAATTAAAAGATTATATTATTAAGAATTATTTGAAGAAATATATTATCATGCAATTTTGGGAAAAAATTTAGATTTAAAATCTGCATGTATAATTATTATAAATATATATGCATATTATGAAGCACACTAATTATTTGCAGTATTTTGTACATATTGTCTTGGCTCAATGATTTTTATATTAAGGCCTTGCTTTTTATTCTTGTCAATTTCTTTAAATAAATATAATTTTAATTAAAAGTCATAATTTGACTCATGAATAGAGAGCGGAAAAAAGTCATTTCGACTTTTTGTGCATATAATGAGGACAATTTTGTTGTCATTTAAGATGTCCACCGATCTCCGGAAGTGGATTAAGATAAGCCTATAAAAAAATGACTATAGTCTAAATAAAGTAAATATAAATATATAAATATATATTTATATTTATAAATAAATATACTAAATATATTTAGACCATTTTTTGTTTTTGCAACTATTTTGGCAAAATGTGACTTTTTTGTGACTTTTTGACACTTCTTACTGTTAGTGCATTTCAGCTATCTTCTTCAAGTCGTCAATAGAAACTAGAGTAAAGAAATATAGTAAAAAAAAATAAAACTCACAAACGCTTAAGAATTTTAAACACAGATTTTTTTTTTTTTTTTTTTGACAATGCATGCCATCTATGGATGTATACATCTTTTAAAACCAATAAAAATATTTTTTTATTGATAATACTTTTAAAATGCCTATTTGCTGACTTTTCAAAAAAAAGTGACTTTTTGTAGACTATTCCAAAAATAAAAGGCGACTTTTTTAAGGGTAAGGTAACGCCACCAATGTTAAAAAAAATCCCTCTCACAAAAATTCTGAAATATTTTTAAAATATTCTCCTCTATACCCCCTATCAGTACCTAAAATATCAGGTATACAAATACGATCTAGTTTTTGAGTTATAAAATTTTAAAGTTGACTTCTTTAAGAGCATTGGGTGTAGCACCGGTAGTTGGCAACACTGACGTATCTTCACCATGTTAATTTTTGATCATTGCTCCTCGGAGTAATTTTTATGCTAGAGCTAAGCTGATTGCTGTAGTATCAAGATAATTAGTAGCCCAAGTGCACAATTTGGCTAAATAAAGCCTGATTTAAAGAAAAGTATTTTTTAGTAATTTTTTAAATTTACATGCATTTTTTCTAAAATATAAAAAAAATACTTTACTTTAAATCAGACTTTATTTAGCCAAATTGTGCACTTGGGCTACTAATTATCTTGATACTACAGCAATCAGCTTAGCTGTAGCATAAAAATTACTCCGAGGAGCAATGATCAAAAATTAACATGGTGAAGATACGTCAGTGTTGCCAACTACCGGTGCTACACCCAATGCCCTTAACATGGAGAAATGAAACTCCCATGTTAAATTGGTCAACTTTAAAAATTCATAACTCAAAAACTAGATCGTATTTGTATACCTGATATTTTAGCTACTGATAGGGGGTGTAGAGGAGAACATTTTAAATTTTTTTCAGAATTTTTGTGAGAGGGATTTTTTTTAACATTGGTGGCGTTACCTTACCCTTAAAGACTATTTTTAAAAAAAAAGTTGACTTTTTAGGCGCCTATTTTTTTAAAAAAAATGTGAATTTTTTCCGCACTCTACTCATGAGACACAAATATTCCTAAAACTAAAAAGGGTTTTAATATTCTGGGATGATAAATATATGGGGAAAATTTTAAAAAAAGACAACATATAATTTTATGTGATGTAAATAGCTCATTTTTTAATAATACAGCTACCATAGTATTTTTTTTATGTACTTTTACAATTATAATTATTTTCATACAAAAAATAATAATATACAAACAAATAATTAAGGGTAATAAAAATTAATTATTCAGAAACAAACATGATGATAATTCAACCAAGTCCTTATCCCAAAAATATGAAGTTAAAAATCAAGCACTTTAATTGTTTTCATTGCAAAAATCAGAACACAAAAAAATTGTTATTAATTTAATTTCATTATAAGGTCCACTAATGTTAATTTTAAAAATATCATGATCACAAATTTTAAAAAAATTACAATAAATATGAAACTCATGATAAAAATGAATTATTTTTTTAAGCCATCAATTGTTTTGAATAAAAAGTATTTAGTTCATAATTTTTTTCTGCTTTATACAGTTAAAAAAATGTTAAATTACAAAAATGTTAGTGTCACAGAAAAAGTTATTCATTTGGACAGTATTTCACTATAATAAACAAAACAAAATTAGCGGTACATTAAAAAAAAAAAAAAATGGGTGACATTTTTAGCTGCTGTTTCTATCAAAGATTTAACATTAATAATTAATATGGTTGTATTTACATATGAATAATATTATAATCAAATGCATTTCTGGGCATTTTAATAATCTGCTCTGTGCAATCATACCAAATCTACAAGTTCGCAATCATTTTGGAATCTACAGGCATGATCTACAAAATAAAAATTACACTAATCAATCCGTAATGCTAGTAATTTCATATTTTTTAATAAACACTCACAAAAGAGTGTAAATATGAATCACCCTAGTCACATATTAATGACAAAAAATTAAAAGGTGTGGTTTACAACTTGAAAATTCATAATTTTTTTTAGCAGAATTTAAGAATTAATTTTTAGTTTTTTTTTTATCCAAAAAATAAATTTCTATTGCACATAGATTTTTATTAGTCTAAGAAAAGACTTTATCTGCATGATAGAAAATTATTAGATTTGAAAATTTTGCTTGAATTATGAATAAAATTAATGACAACACCTTATTTAAATAATTTAGAATTGATTGGAATAATTTTTAATTTAGTTTCCAACTAGCACTCTCTTCATTTCTAATACAGGCAATAGTTACAATAAAATTTATTACTATACTTTATTTGTGTCTGCTATTACTACTGTTTTAACATCAATTAATTATTATTTTAATTGTCATTTTAAATCTACAGATAAAGAGGACTTTTTAAACACAAGTTTGTTAATTTGAAGTCCCCCTTTCACTCAATGCAGTAGCTAATGGTTGTGCTAGTAATATTTTAAATTTTATATTGTATTGTTTCAAGAAATAAATAATGCAATTGATTTAATTTTTGCTGCAGTTTGGACTCTGTAAATATTTTTTTGTTAAAATAGAAGTATATAAGACAGAGACTTTTTGGTCTCTGATATTTAAATATATATTTTTTTTAATTATTTTCAGCCATGAAGCCAAGTTGGGCTTATTTTAAATTTTGGCTTGCTCACAATTAAGTTATGACAATTAATCTCTACTAAGCAGAACTAGCAGTGTGGCAGCTATAATAACACACTTTAATAATGAAGAACATGTCCTAGCTCTTTATCCAGTATTTTGTTGATATATCAACTGTCCAACAATGGCCAAGTTATATAGATAACTAGATAACAATTTTTTACTGAATATGTATTAACAATGTCACAACAATGTACAAAGTTTAGCACACTCTGACAAAAAACATCCAGTTCATTGTTGAGCAACAATATTCTTCCGTTCATCCAAGACACAATTGCATTAAATTCAATCTACTAGCTGTATATGCAATACAACTTTTCTTGCATTTTAAGCAGTGGGATTTAAGAGAATTCATCCTTAATATTATTTACCATAGAGAGGTATTATAGAATGTTCTGTAGCCATTTTAATTGGCCATTGTCAGGAGTCCATTGAAATGGCTACAGAACCTTCTATGATGACTCTTTCCATGAAAAATATAAAGGGAGATTGTCCCTATCCTCTCTTTCACTGATTTTAATTAATATTGGAATTACTAGCATGAAAAACTAATCTAAAATCAGACACAATTATACTACGGCTAAAGCAGAATTACCAATAACTTTGCAAATTAATAAAGCAAAATAAATTTCAATACTCTATTTCTGAAAATGATTTTTTTTTTTACATTAATTAGTTTTCTAAAACTACATTACTAATAAAAAGGTGAGGTAAAAATAATATTATTTAGTAAGTACTTAAAAATTCTTAACATAAAAAATGAGAGAAAAAAAAAATTGCTAAAATATTTAAATATATAATAGCTTTTTGTGTATTGTTATTATAATATACTTTATCAATATAATTAAAAACAATTATTCAATCATTCATTTAAATTATAGGAGTATAAGAAGAACAAAAAAAATCTATCTTTATCAAAAAACCAATACAATAGAACACAAAAATTAATTAAAATATTCTTTTTTGTTATACTGTACATAAAAAAAAATCATCCAATCCAAAATGACTTATTTTGTTTTACAATGAATTAAATCATTAGTAAAATATTCTTCCTTCCTTCCTCTTGCAATATTATCAGGTACGATACAAAATCAACAAACATTTTTTATGGACAGAATACTACAGAATTAAAAAGAAAAAAATCTAATAATGATCTGAGCATTTAAAAAAAAATACATAAATTTTAAAAAAATTAAAATAAATGTTATAGAAATTTAAATTTCTTGACAGCTGCCCTTTTTTAAAATAACAAAAGTAAAATATTATCAGCTTGCTGCCGTTAAAATAATAATTGTTAGTGCTTTTCTATCCAGCCATTTTACAATAAATACTAGAAATCTTGATTCGAAAGTATTAAAAAAATTATGCAATTTTTTTTATTTTTTTTAAATTTTCTTAATAGATATATTTTAAAACAGAATTTCTTAATTTTGTTTTAATTATAATTTAGGGGTAAAGACAGGGCATTGTTTTTTTCAGGGCTACAATCTCTTGAAAGACCCAACAGCATTGAGAGGATCATTTCTTCTCCACATTAGGGCAAAATTGAAAATTTTGACTAAATTATTTCTTGTCAATAACGTAAAATGACCAAATATAATGAGCACCGACAATTTAACAAACAGTGGAGGAACGTTGCTTGATATTCACTGGTTTTTAGCGACAGTTCTGAAAGTTCCTTGCCTGTTCCTCAATGACAGTCGACACTGTCTCTTGCTGTCGCCAACAATTACCGGTTGAGACACTTGGTCACGACACACTGCACCGCCTCTGCGATGTTCTCGAAGACCGGAACTCCGTCTCGATTTGCGAGGTCGGATAAATACATTCGACCGCGATTGTAGTCTTTTACAGCAAGCTTGGATAGCTGTGGACACAACAATTACGAGTTTCACTCAAGATTGGTACAGAAAAATAAAACATCAAAATTTTCATCAGAAGAATTTAAAAAAAGTGCAATAAGAGATCCCATAAAAAAATATAATTACTGGTAATATTATTTAGACGAATTAAAAAAGAAATAAAACAAAAAAGCAAGTACCCTTTTAAATCATATTCTTACAGTACTTCACTGAGAGTAACCAGATTTCAATGAGAGGAACACTACATGCCTTGGAAAATTTCCGTTGTCAATGAATGAGAATATTATTGCATTACTGTAATTAAAAAAAAAAGATACAAAGTTGATGCTCTTTAAATCTCTTGAGGAATGAAATATTTGAATATACAAAGTTTCACATACACGAAACTCTTAAATATTTCCAATGTAAATGGAGTATTGTCCTCAATTTTTTTTTATTGCAGAAATGGATAGAGGGTGAAAAGTTATGCTACCCTGATTTTTTTTCCGATTTTTTAGAGCCCGGAAACTATTTTTAAAAAATTATTGAAAGTCCTATTTGTGACGTCACGCGGCGTCAAGTCCTATCTTTTTCTTAAGGAGCGGCGTCTCGTGACGTCACAAAAAGAAACTTTCAATAATTTTTTTAAAAATAGTTTCCGGGCTCTAAAAAATCTGAAAAAAATCAGGGTAGCATAACTTTGCACCCTCTATCCATTTCTGCAATAAAAAAATTTGACGACAATACTCCATTATAGTTTTAGTAATTTGAGTGAACTGAAGAGTTTATTTTCGACAACGAGACTCACCTTCTCTCCACCACTGACGACACACTCCTCCGGTAGAGATTGGACACAAAGCACGACGTTGCAGCCCAGACCAATGTAGTGAGCAGCCTGAAGAAAAATCATGTCGTTAGTGAGGGGTAGTTTTCAAGCAAACCTTTGGAAAATATAAACTTTTAAAATATCTAACACTCCTAGTGCTCTCTGCTACATTTAATTTACTTTTTGTAATATTTTAATATTTTTAGTTGATATAAGTTTGTTATTATGGAATGCTGAAGGTGCAAAAAATTAAAATTAAGGAAATTAATTAAAAAAATCAGTGCACAAAAACTTTTATACATTTTATGAAAGTTATTTAAACATGAAAATTGAAGCACATCATTTGGTACTCCCCACTACTGACCATGGCCATGGAGGCGACGGCTCGCGACGTGTTTGGTATGACGAAGAGCAGCAGCCAGCTGGCGTCCATCGCTGCCGCCTCGATCGGAACGAAGCGGCGACCCCAGCTGCCCGAGTTGCGCTGCGGGTTCACATAGCTCAGACCATTCTTCCTGCGGACACAGACAATGTGTTTTAGCAGAATTAAAAAATATACATACATAGGATTCAACCTAATCAAACTTTTATCAAAATTTCTTAAAAAAATCAGGAAAAAGGAAAAAAAGAGTAGTTTTCTATTTTATTAATAATGTTCCTGTAATAAAAAAATTTCATTTAGTTATGACGATATTCTTATTTTTTTAAGTGTTTATAGATACTGATTTGACTATTATAAATTTTGACTAAAGTCGCCAATGATATCCTCCTTTTTTCTACACTTTATATCTCAGAAACTTGATCATCATTTTGATTTCTCAAAAATTATCTTATTTTTTATAAAGATGCACTAAAAAGATGGGAACGATTAATGGTGTCATTAACCCTTAATTAAATAATTGTTCTTACTTGAGGATTGGAATCGCGACCTCCTCTCTCCAGGGGTTGTTGCAGGCGGCGCCCCCTAGGTAGACGTCCCTCAGGCAGGCTTGCAGAGAGCCATTGTTGCCACTCGACGGGGGGCGGGTCAGCGGGGGACGCGAAGAAGGTCCCAGCGCCCACTCTAAAACGACAGCAAGTTGCAGAGAGACACAGAGTGGGGTACAAATTAACATGGGAGTGTTACTTTTTTTTAAATAACTACAAAAAAAATTGAAGGATTTGCAATTGAGGAGTTCAAATTGTTACTTATAGTGTTAATGATTTTAATTAATAGTAATTTTTTTCAATTCATTTTTGAGGTGGTGCTATGTATTGTATCAGTGGCATGTTTTTTAGTGCATTCACTCAATTTTTTATCAAAGACTTGTCATAAAAGGTTCAGTAGGCAGTTCAATAGACTCCTGACGATGAGCTGGTTCCATTGGACTGGCTACTGAACCTTCTACAATGACTCTTTCTATGGTACAAAAAATTGGATGAATGTACTGAAACATATTATCCCACTGACATGTTATTGTTTATTTTTTAGCTTCTGTTAAAACACAGACAATATAAATAATATTGAGTTCAATTTTTTTTGGCTCTGTCAAAATTTTGATAGAATCGAAAGATGACAAGCAATTATTAATGAATTTTAAAATTTAGTGATCACAAATTTCTTATATAACGTCGGCAAACAAGTTTAATTGTCTTTCAGTAAAATAATATATATTATATATTGAGTAAATATAGATACAAAGAGTAACAAAAAGCTTAAATTAAATAAATAAATAATCTATAAATTATACTACATTAAATATAGTAATACACCATAGATCAGTAAGAAGCTAAATACAATTATATTTTAAGTAAAAGATAGAAAGAATTAAGCTTTAGTAAAATCTAAAATGAAAAATAACAAAAGTGTAACATAAAATAAATGTGAGTTGAGATACATACACATGACAATCAATTAAGTGACAAAATCAGTACTGTAGTGTGTATTAAAATACAAAGCCATGCAAATAAATAAAAAGCAAAGAAAAGCTAAGCAATGCCCAAGAATGTGAAAAATAAAAAGAGAGGAAAAGAAGCATGCATGCAAAATATTTTACAGAACAAAAAATTTACATAAAAAAACAGATATTTTGGACAAAATTTAATTGCATGCTAGAGTACAAATAATACTAAAAAGATTTTCTATTAGAACAAAACATGAAAATGTACTAGAAACTATCTTGTTTTTAATATTTAAAAAAATATATACAATAAAGCATGCAACATAATAAAGCCCAAAGAATTTATTAATAAGTTACAGACAGATAGAAAAGCCATTGAAAGAATACCTATTAGCCCTGAAAAAGAGTCAGAAATGACATCAGCTGATTGAGATGCAAGCGAGATCATCCACCCCCAGAGCCCTGCTGCGGAGGAACTCGGCATGAGCTGCCCACCACCCTCACCCCCCCTGCGGCGAACACCCTGACCCGAGGAACCCTCACTTTCTCTCGTCTTGAACTCCGCCACGATGGCGCAGAATTGCTCAAACGTCACGGTCTGCTGTTCTAGTGGAACTTCAGTTATGTCCTTGCCTAGCAGACCTGAAACACAAAGTATTGGGGTTTAATATTTTACACTTCATTTAATTTAAAAATGGCAAAATATGAGCATGAAAAAATGCCATACAAAAGTTAAAATGTTCGCAGGTAAAAAGGAGTATTTAATATTGACACAAAATAACAAGTTAATTTAAACTTCTATGGAAATAAAATTAGTTGTTCTTTTTTTATACAGAAAATGTAAAGGCTAGTTAACTTTTTAATTCATATAATGTGTATTTCCCGGTAAAAAAACTTTTGAATAATTAATTAATTAATATATTTATGCATGAGTAGCATAAATTTATTGTAAAAAAAAGTTATGCATTTATATACATTAATTGTTTAATTGTATTTCTGTTGCTTTTTAGTAAAATTATTACTACATACATGATAAATTTATAAATGTAATTATTTCTATTAATATTCATTTGAGGTGCAGTTTGAGTTTATATACAAAAATTTAGTACACCATGAAATTTTGATAATATTACGTCAATTTTTTTTTTGTAATATTTAGGTAATTTCCAGGTTGTGATGCTTCGTGAATTAATAAAATTGTTTTTAAAAGTAAAATGATACACACCTCTCTGGCTGGCTACAATATTTCTAAGATCATTCATCGAAAGGTTCCTATTGGTCAGTATTCTGAAAGCCATACACACCTGAAACAATCAACACATTTCAATTAATGACCAAATCTTATAACATATTTAAAATTTGATTACTTACATCAGCTAAGTTAAGCTGCCCAGAATTATTGTGATCTAAAGCGTCAAACGTTTCCCTTAATTTTCTGAAACACAACAAAAATATTTACAATTACAAGTAATAAAATTTGTTCTTTCATGGGTTCTTTAATAATTTTTTTTTAATGTATTACATAAGTTTTTATACATATCAATAATCGCTAAAATATAATGAAAATTATAATAATTAAAAAATATTAATAATAAATAAATAAAAATGGTTCTTAGACTTGGAAAAATCTGAAAAATTCATAGTAGTATAATTTTGTAACATCTACTTATGTATTTAACAACAACAAATATTGTACATCAATAGCGAGTATTACAAAATTAATATAATTTTTAGTATTACAAATTAATTTTTGAACTCACATTAACTTATCTCCTAGCTGCACATGTGCCATTTTCACAGGTTGTGCGAAGTCCTTTAAACTTAGGTCTTGTACACTTAAATTATCTCTTAGTACCTGAAACAAAACACGTTTTTATTACAAACATTTCTATTTTTTTTTTTAAATTGCATTTTTCTTCTGACTGAATACATTTCATAGCAAACACTGTAAAAAAATCTTTCAATTATTGGATAATCTGCACATCTTTTCATAATAAATAGGGGTAAAAAATGCAGTAACAATTTAGGAGGAAAATAAAAAATCAGGACACTTAGTGATAGATTGATATCTTAGTGATAGATATCAATATGTTGAAATAAAATCAGAACTAAATGGAAATGTTAATCATGAATACAAATCCGACCTTCTACCTGTAACCCTTGGGGTCCCTCAGGGTTCCAAATTGGGCCCCCGTATATACAACTTTACCACAAATGATTTGGCATCACACCTCATTGATGCTGATGAGATATCACAATTCGCTGATGATACAAATGCAAAGATCTCAGCAAAAACAGTAAAAGATTTAGAACTGAGAGCAAATAATACTGTACAACAACTTGTAAATTGGTGTAAATGCAACAGACTATTGTTAAATGTAGATAAAACAGCATTCCTCAGATTTCAATTACCAACAAGTAAAGAAACAATAAATATTACAGTTAAACTAGATGGGGATATTATCCAAGAAGCAAGTGATACCAAATTTCTTGGGTTGAATATTAATAATACACTAAATTGGGATGTACATTTAAAAGAAATTTCAAAAAAAATAAATAGAGGAAATTTTTTGTTGTATTCATTAAAAAGAATTGTGTCAGATCCTACATTACTGTCTGTATATTATGCAAATATATATTCTCATTTAAGCTACTGTATAATAATGTGGGGTAGTGATAATGTTATGTTAAATAGACTGTTTATTCTTCAAAAAAGGGCTCTTAAAACAATAAAAGGGTTTAAAAAATATGATTCATGTAGAACATATTTTAGGGAACTGAACATGTTAACTTTACCGTGTATTTATATTTACAAATGTGCAATGTATAAAAGACTACATGCTGAGTCATACGATCAAGTTTCCGACATTTCTCCATACAATACAAGAAATAAATCGAAGGTAGTAGTAAAAAAACACCAATCTGCTTTTTATAAAAATAATCCATATTACCAAACGCATAAAATTCACGATTTTATACCACAATCATTGCGAGATGAAAGTAGTGATAATGTATTCAAAAATAAACTGAAAACTATCTTAATAAAAAAAGAGTATTACAATATTAAAGAATTTTATTCAGAGGACACAAAAATAACAGATGGAGATGTAGCAAACTGGAACGTAGCTGACACAGCATAATAATTACTATAGTGAGAAAACCAATATATTAATGTAAAACTTAATTATCATCCATTAAGATCATCAAGATAATGTGATACAGTGAAAAAAAAAAAAAAAAAGGGAAAAAAACATGTGATTGTGGTTAAATTTTCATATTAAAATTTTATAGTTTTCATAATAATTCATACAAGAAGAGTAAGTGCATCAAGAAACTTATTGTACTGTGAAAAGAAGAAATAAATTATGTGAATATATGACAATTTATGCAAAAGTGTTTTTTAAATAACTAATTTACTACTAGTAAATTGTTAAAGTAACTAATTATTTTGTCAAGATGTATAGACTTTTAATTGAATTTAAAAGTTGTGTGTTAAATATATTATGGTGCTAATGTGATGTTTAAAAGGACACAATTTTAATTATTGTATTAATTTTATAGATCATATATATTTTAAATATTGTTTGGGTATATGTGTTTAAATTTATTAAATTTAGGCTAATTTTAATTAGAATTAAGTATGTTACATATTTAATGTAATAATTGACGTGATCCATGCTGTACAGCCTATGATCGAAATAAAAATTTGAATTTGAATTTGAATTTGAACTTATTTACTTGTTCATTTGTTACTGCAAATGGTCGTACCTTTGCGGTGCAGTTGAGGGCCACGGGGATGTTGTCAAAGACGGGAATGCCTTGTCTCTCCACGAGGTCTTGAAGCACCATCTGACCTGCACTCAGGTCCTCGTACTCTCTGCAAAAAAGACACCTTCCGAGTTAATAATCTGGTTTGTTAGTTTTTATTGAGGACACTGCATTCCATCCCATAATGGAGTATAAACCTCAATTTTTTTTAATGCAGAAATGAATAGAGCATGCAAAGTTATGCTACCCTGATTTTTTTCAGATTTTTTAGAGCCCAGGTACTATTTTTAAATTATTATTGTAAGTTCTTTTTGTGACGTCACGAGACGCTGCTCCTTTAAAGAAAAAGATAGGACTTACCACCTCGTGACATCACAAAAAGGACTTTCAATAATTTTTCAAAAATAGTTCTCGGGCTCTAAAAAATCTGAAAAAAATCAGGGTAGCATAACTTTGCACGATCTATCCATTTCTGCAATAAAAAAAATTGAGGACAATACTCCATTTACAATAAATATTTGGAATTATTCTTTTTGAATGCATAAAAATAATAACAAAAGGATATCAATCTCTACACTCCAATTTGTAGTTTTAAAGGGCAGGAGGGGAAAGGGGGAAGGAGTAAATGTGATTGTGAACTAGATTTGAAATAGCAATTTTATCAAGACTACAGGGAGCATTTTTGTTTTTTTTAATATCCAAATTGCATTTTTCATAAATCAATAATTAATCGTTGCTGCAATAATGAAAAATAAATATACTATTTAATTTTTAAAATTTCTTCATGTTTATAATAAATGTAATTAAAGATAAGGTAAAAATGAAATCTAGTTCAACTCTCAATAAAATTTATACAACCTGATTGCTTCTGACTCATTTTTTTATTATAGCTGGCAGTAAAAATATAGTAATTATAACACTAATTTTTTTACCCTGAAAGATAATTTTGAACTTTAAAAATATTAAAAATAATAACTTTAAGAACAATTACAATACTAATCGTTTTTTTATTGTTTAAAAATACGTTAAAAATAATAAAAAAAGGTATCTGAAATTTAAAGAAAAATATAGAGGAGTCAAAGATTAGAGACAGAAAAATCAACTTTAATATCGATGGTGATGTTAGCAGCTCAAAAGCCAGTTTTAAAATCAAAATAAAACAGCAATGAAACATTTTAAAAATAAAATACAAAAATAGCCGTTTAATTTTTAATTACGTATTTTTTTTTTATATATTTTTGCGATTTTTTAAGCATTTTTATTTATACTGAATTTTTCATTTGAGCTGTCATGCAGGGCTGGGATCATTATCAATATTATCCTCCACGTTTTTTCAAGCTTAAGTCTGCAAAATTTTTGTAAATAACGCTGCAGTTTTCATGGTCTGTATCGTCCCTCGTCCGCAATAACGAATCATCTGCTATATCAGATGAGCGCAATAATGTACTTTAAATATTTATAAATAATATAAAACTCATTGTCACGCTCATCGGAAATAGTAAATTTCATTATGCATTATTGCACACGAGATCGTGGTAACAGCAGATAGCTCATTGTTGCTGAAGAGGTACGATATTATACGAAGCAAAAACTCAAAATTTACGTAATTTCCAAAAAACTCAAGACAGATTGTTGACTCACTGCTGTGATAGGACCTCCCCACAGAGCTCCTGTCCCGGCCCCTGGTAGGAGTGGATCACGAGGATCAGTTTGCGCTGTCGTCCCGCGCTGTGAGCTGCCTCGATGAGCGACGCCACTGAGCGAGTCTCGTTGTCCATAACGAAGAACAGCACCGTGGCGTTCTGCTTGGCGGTCCATTCCTGTTCAACCAGCTCGGGAACCCAGTGGGACACCTGCAGGGGGCAACTTAAGTTGTAGCGAGTTTGTGGGAGAATATCGTTATCATTTATGCTGATTAATTTTTCACAATTTTAAGAGTCAAGCATTTTTTTTTTAAATATTGAAAATGACAACCACGATACGCCGTTTTTCAGCATATTTTTTTAATAACAGCAAGTTTTTGACGCCAAAAAGGGGCGTGGCAGTTAAGAATTATACTCTTACTAACGTTTTAAATGACAGTCTTTGCTCGTATATAAAATTATTCAATACAAGATAAAACAAAAATTAAAATACATCGAGCATATTTTTATACATTCGATCAGATGACAGGAGACCGCGGATTGTAGTATGTTGACTCCCATTTGATCAACGACCTGAAAGGTGACGTACCTGAGGATTGTAGTAGGTGATCCCAAGCCTCTTGAGCATCGGGATGGCCGTGTCTACCCTCCACGTGGTGGGGTTGCAGGAACCTCCCAGGAAAACCTCGTACTTGGGAATGGCAGCCACGTTTTCTGTGAAACAAAAAAAGCATGTTGAAATGAAAGCGATTTTAGTGCTTCTTCAAAATGAAGATCCGTTAATTAAATTTACCCAAAATGGTAAACAGTTATTTTAATTATATTCAGTATTATATCTTATGATACTTTTAAGTCTTGAAAATTTGGAATCTAAGACTAAAATCGAGACTTAAAAAACAGTCCTAAATATGACCTTTTAACTGTGGATTCTCTGGTATATAATATTTAAAAATTAATGTAATTAATTAACCGTTCTTTAAATAATTGGTGAGATTCATGAAAGAGATAATTTGGTTTCTCACTAACCATCATGTAACCAGTTATTGTCAGCACAATTTAATCATAACTGGTTAATTCTGATTATATCTTCCAATTATTTTTTTTTTCTGTTTGAATTCACTTTAAATTAATTAATAATTATATATTTTTATTTATTATATTATTTTAATATAAAATGGAAAAGAGAGTAAAAATTGTGTTAATTTCCTATCATGTCTTTTTACCAGCATGTTTCAGAGAAATGGAAAATGAAAAACTATTTATAGAAAAATTAAAAAAATATTCTTATGAATAAGGAAATGTACTCTGTAAAAATGTACTTTAATAATAATTTGTTAGAAGATATACTGTCTAATGTTGTTTTTTAATAATTGATTTGTATCCATTAGTCGTAATTGCATTTGATACCTTGATAGTTTTATGAATTATTGTTTTATTTTGATGTTGTTCTATGTTATGTAATTTTAATGTTATTATTAGGAATGACGTAATCCATGTTGTACCTGTACAGCCAGTTGATTGAATAAATGAATTTAATTGAATATCTAAATTATTTTGGCCACTTACTCGACATTTTGCGCGTCTTGCGCTTGCACACTCGGTCGTCTGCATCTCCGCCCCGCACCTGTATCCTCGAAAGCTGCGTGGGTCGAGATATCCTGGAACAGCAGGTGACAAACATTAACGAGCAATCGTTTGTATAATTTGTCAGTGTCACCAGTGTGCGAATAAATTAATTTTCTCTCCGTGGCGAGAGATAAAAAAAAAGTTTATTATTTTTCCCTTAGAAGATGTAATCATATCTAAATTTATTTACCTATATACAAGCAACACGTGTTTTATAAATTTAAAGTCAAAATCTGTATTTTTGTTTTTCAAACTCCTTTCAAGAACATAATATCACTACGTTTACATGACGGTGTTTAATGCGTATTCGTTGACGACGGATAATGTTATTCTTATGAGGCGTCGTCAACGAATACGCCGTCATGTAAACGTAGTGTATGTGAACTAAAAACCTTGCAAATGAAGTTTTGGTTACATTTCAATATTAAGTATGAGATTTGGCAATGTCAACTGATCTATTTTCCCCAAAGTTGTGACGTTATTTTTGAGAGGTTTTAAAAATTCATATAAAATCAGAAAATTGTCGTAGAATTCCGTAATAGGGCTCGTTCTTCATGAAATTCTCGTGTCTTTTGAAATGTTGAAAAAAACTTGAAACTTTTTTCTTGTCAGTACCCCAGTGTTTACATGATTAATGCAATTTTGGTAGAGCTTAATTGCGATCGAAAAAAAACTTAATGGAAAATTAACTGCACTATTGAACTACTAGTTTTTTTTTTGTTTATATTATTCACAAATTTAAAATAGAAAATAAAATATATATTTTTTTATTTTACTTTTTTTTATGCCAGATGCTTTTAACTTTCTTAATTCAGGTCATTTAAATGAACTAACCAAAATAAATCAATGGAGTTCTTTTTCTGTACATTTTTTTTTTTTTTTTTATAAAAACACGTGATCGATTTAGCTTCCATTGAAAGCATAGCTGTTTTAACATTAACTTGTATTATTTTTAACCAAGCATTTGAAGATCAAGATGCAGAGAGGATAATAAAAATTTTACAACTAAAGATAACTGTGGTCGAGAGTAAACAGATGCTTGAAGGTTGTAGCCCCACTTGCCCCCTTCAAGTTAGTGGTGCACTTGTCAACTGTGACGTCTTCATGCCTTTTAATGTACACTTCTGAACACCACGAACGTTACATCAGCTTTGTTTGTATGTCTATATAACTTGTCTTCTCAATAATATAATCTGTAGACAGGAGGACGGACAGAACAGAACCATTCACCCTAGCTCGGGTGCCCTTAGGATGAAAGGAAACAATAAACAGTAAAAAAAATGACAAATCTATTTTAAAGATATTTGTTATATTGGGCTGCTTAAATCACATATTAAGGTTGCGTTTCTCATATAATTATAAGGTGTGTGTGGGGGAGGGGCATAATTAATTTCAGACATTACCACTACGGCCACTACCCCATTCCATTTTAAGTCTGTGAAATAAGATAGCAAAATAGGGGACAACCCAAACCCCTCGAAATCGAAGACTTAAATAATGCGTTCTTATTGGTCCGTGGATTATGTGTTGTTGTTTTTTCCATGGGCGGTAATTTTTAGGTCAAAATTAGCTCTTATAGGTCCACCTTAAATCGAAAGCATATCGCATAAAATCGCTCCCCGCAGCGTGAGTAAATTAACTGGCTGGCTCCATGGAAACACATAAATTGAGCTTACCCTTTCTCGTAGCATCGTTTGAGCTCCGTGGCGAAGACACAGAACTCTCCAAAGGTGAGATAACCCGCGGTGCTGCGGTTGGCGCACTCTTTGGCACACTGGAGCATCTCGTACACTGAAACATAGGAAGATCGGGTTAAAGCAAGTACACTTGGGTCAGTGTTGACTTTATGTATGAATTTATGAATTTCATTGGAGCAGTCGTGTGTGAATTGACGACAAGAAGAAACTTATGCAGGCTTGGATCCAGAACCAAATTTCAGGGAGAGGGGGGAGGGGGGGGGCAAAACTCTCCCCTAAGGCCAATGTTAAAAAATTGTAGAGGTGGAAATGTCCAAATTGATCATATTAATGCACATGTATTCATTCTGTATGTACACATGCATGTATAATCCATCATGTTTGAACTGTTATAATTATTATGATATTTATAATATTAAATATTTAAATTTCACTTTAAAAGGTATGCATAATATTTATGCAAATTAAAATTATATATATTTTTTATTGCTATTATTCCAACAACAGTAAAATCAATCTTCATAAAATAACCCGACTATACTTATCGAGGTTTTCACGGTTCCCTCAATCAATTATTAATATGAGCCATGGCTACCCGCGGGTTGAAAGGACCCTCAAAATCCTATTAAGTAATAAAGAGCCAATAAGTCTAAATATAACTTTTGAAATAACTGTTTTTAGGATAATTTCAATAATTAAACAATTTCCTATTGTAAAAGCCGCCAATGTCATTAAAAATTAACCTCTTATTAAACGCCAGAATATCAAAATGAACTTCACTTACAATGAAGTTACAATTAAACGCATGCACTTTAAGTCAATCATCGTTTGAACATATGATAAATTTTTTTGTCCGTGACTATTTTTTTGCTAATTAGCAATCTACGCCTCATCTGCCTGTCAACGTCACAACATTGGGTCACGTGACTGAGTTGCGTATGTATAGTGTGACGTCATCTTAGTGTGGGTGGCAGAAGAATCGTGTTGTTCTTTTGTTGAAGAGCGATCAAAATCGTAGGTTGACGTAACTTTTTTTTTTAATATTTAATTATATGAAGTGATTGACGGGACACTGAGAAAATTATTTTATGTTATTTTAATTATTTTGTAATGAAGCTATGTATCAATTATTAACCATAGAATTACTATAATATTAGTGTTATTAAGGGACATTCACAAAGCCTTAAGGCCACAATTAAGGCTCAATAATTTAAGACCGGAAATTTTGTGTCTAAAAAACACGTCTAAAATCAAGCTTTAAATTATCAAGCCTTAAAATGTGGCCTTAAGACTTTGTGAATTCCCCTTATTAATTCTCAAGAACTATATACTGGGCCAGTATATGTCGTTGATTAATTCTATGGTATTAAAGTATTAACAGCTAGACGATAATTTTATGGTAAAAAATATTAAGAGCATGATATATACAAAACAAAATCGAAACGTTTTTAAAATGAAAATTACGTCAGTTATGGAATGAAGTTTTTAAGTTTTGCTAGACAAAAATGCTAAAAGAATCGATACTTGTAAAATACATATATAAGGAGCTGAATTTTTGAAATTTATAGATTTTACACAAATTAAAATTTTCTTCGATGCATTTTTTGAGCAATTGAAAAACATCAGCAAATTTACAAAATAAATAAGAAACGTAAATTTAATTTGGGCTCGATTCATGAAAAATATCATTTGGAAGATAGCCAAGTTTCCCACTACCCACGGTTAGCTTCCAAATGACACTAACCGTGGTTAGTGAGAGACCTGGTAATCTGCTTTGTGAATCGCGTTTTGTACCTGGTTTAAAAAGAATATTATTACACCTCGTATATACACAATTTTGAAGATTTGCAAGGTGATTATTATTTCTCAGTGTAATCCTGGATGATATCATATCCTCCAACAAAGATTGTACACCAGTATCTTTATTACTTACACGCACTCAATTATTTTACACTGATATAATTGATGAGTAATTTGTACACAGTTTTTTTTATATTAAGTGAAATTTATGTGATGTAAATCTGTTATATAATAAACAAGTATGTAAACCTGTAATAATATTTTATAGTTGTTGCTGGAAGCATGTTATTTACTTCTCCTTGTTTAGAGTGAATTTTATTGCTTGTATTTGTTTTTCTTGGTTTATTAGATGTGTCATTTCATATAATAGTTTATTGAGAATTTATCCTAGATTTATCTGAAAAAAGAACTATATAATCGTTTGATAAAACAGCATAAATATTTTAATCAGATACCTGTAAATTTCATTTCCAGGAAAATTAAAGATAATATAGTAGTTTATAATTGACCAATATCTTTTAATGAAACCACATAATTACAATTAAAAACGATAGCTTAATTGATGTTTTTAGAATGAGAGGGAGAGAAAAAGTACTTTTATAAGCATCACGATATTTTGTTGAAATTGTAGGCTTTATGTACATGAAACATTAAGTGCTTTGGTACTTTTATTTTTGAGGGTCATTAAAAATTATATCAAATTTTAAAAATTTTGGAGAACATTATTATTATTTTTTTAAATATTCCAAAAACAAAACACAGTATATATTTTTACAATAAAAAAATACTTCAATATTTGGCTATATACATACTAAAAATTATAAATTAAACGCGCGCAGTATATAAAAATATTTTAACAACATTACAAACATTATCTATGTAAAGTAGGACGAAATAGATAAATAAAAAACAACAAAGAATATATAGGTCTATTTTCTATATACATACTTCATACGGGTGGGCCTAAAAAAAATGTTAAGTATAATTTATATCACCGTACGTTTAATGTTTATAACCTCGTGTAACAACCACCATAATTTATAATTAATTTATGTGTACACGCATTAAAAACAGTTTTCGTTTACAAAAAAAGCAGTAGTGCAAGTTCAGTGCCCCTAAAAGTATGCAACTTTTTCATCAACAATTATTGTCGTATAAGGAGTTTTAGACACGACAAGTCAACGAACGCCGAGAGTGCGTATATTTAGTACCAATACGTAACTGTCTGGCTATTTTAAACGACCTTTCAAGGTCATTGAATTACAACTTAAAAACGAATGTTAACAATGAGTTAATGATCTTTTGTTTGTTTCATTTAATTTTCATGTTAAACAATGTTCAACAATTTTATTGTTGATGTTTTTAAAGATTTTTTTTTTGTAGTTTACTTACAATTTTAAACTAATAATAAAATGTTAAAACTAAAGATAATAAACCAATAGATCAATGTAATCACAAATAAACAAACAAATCAATTATTTTATTTACATAGAAAACGTGACTTTATACTTATTTTATATTGTTTTTACTTTTTAGAGGTTTTTACATATTATTTAAATATTATACATTTTCGTAAATAAATGAATTTTTTTCATTTTTGATTATTTTCATGTGTCTTTTAATGCCAACCTCAATTTTTTTTAAAGCAGGAATGCTACTCTGTTTTTTTTTTTTTTTTTTTTTTTTTTTTTTTAAGTAAGACTTTCTGGTGGCAACTGTTGCCTCTTCCTAATAAAAGGATCGCTGAAAAAGGAGCTTGGTCTACAAATCTGACCTCGTCATAATTTTTTATATCACATAAGTCCTGATCTCAGAAAAATATGAAAAAAATCAGAGTAGCATGACTTTGCACCCTCTATCCATTTTTGCAATAAAAAATTGAGGTCGTTTAAGACATTATAGGGGGCATTCACAAAGCCTTAAGACCACATTTAAGGCTCAATAATTAATTTAAGACCAGAAATTTTGGGTCTAAAAAACACGTCTAAAATCAAGCTTTAAATTATCGAGCCTTAAATGTGGCCTTAAGACTTTGTGAATGCCCCTTTTTATTTTCAAATTTCAACAAATAATGGTTCTCCATGATCACCAAGATTGACATCATTGTTGCAGTCACGTCGTTATTGCGTGTCACGTGACTTCCTGAGCACCACTGACGTCACTGAATGTCATCACGTCTCATGTCACGATCAGATCGTTAATCACCTACAGACATGTTAATTGACCGTCCGGATTTGGATATGACAACAATGACGTAATTAATTTGTTTAGTATGTGATACCAGGGGGGAGTTTCGATGTTTGCTCATATCAAGATCTCGCTGAAGGTGTTTCATTGTTTATGGTGAACATATATGGATATAGAAATGATGAAATTGTGATGTGCGTACATTTAAATTTTAATTAATCTATTTTTAAAAAATCAATAAAAAAAGTATTAGATAAATAAATAAATAAATAAATAAATAAATAAATAAATAAATAAATAAATAAAGAAAGAAATAAATAAATAAAGCAAAGACGTCTCTGTTGTAAGATGAAATTACTGCAAATAGAGGCTTCAAGTGATGCGCTTTCGCTGCGCAACTGTTTGTCGCTAAGGTTCATCTTGCACTTGAAAATGAAGCAAAGTGTTTTTTTAACTTTTCTCGGTTATAAATCAAGTAAAAAATCTAAATCTTGAAATATCTACTGTATTTTTCAGTTTGGACCGAAGTTCCGTAAAGGAATTTTCCCTGAAAAATCTTATTCTTAGTGAAAAAACGAAATCACGTTTTTTTTACATAGGTTTGGTATAGCGGGTGGGATCACCGAAAAATCAGCTGACTTGAAGCCTCTATTGGCCAAATTTAGAATATACTTTACTTAATAAAAAAGCATATTGCTCTATCTGTTGAAACAGTTTTCTAGGGCAAACATAGTTGAAATGACTAATTTTCCCAATAAAATCATACAGTTAATATGAGTGTATCATGTACTACCTATTGCTTGTACATACCTCCTCTAGCAAATCTTGGACGTAAGATGTGACTCCTCACCTTTTCTGACTTCGTGACACACGAAAAAATACCCTCACTCACACAATGTTTAACTATTTCAAATCGTCTATTAATTTAACAGAGTGATTATCGTGTGCGTGTTTAAAATAATTATCACCATTAGAGATTTAAAGATCCGTTTGTGGTAATGTGTCACGGGTTTTACTAGCGCATTATTTATAAACTAGTGATGCTATTTCTGGATATATTGTTAGAATTATGATTAATATACAAATTTAAAAAGTTGCTACTTAATTAAATAAAAATAATATTATTCTAATACTGTAACTTATAATCTCAAAGTGATGATCATTAGAATTGTTAATCATATTGTTAAACAGTCGAAAAGTAATGAAAAATCGTAAGATTTTGTTCTAATTGAATTCACAGTATTATAGAAAATTTACAACAATTCAGTTGCAGGTACATATTTAAATTTTTCGGTAACAAAATTGTTAAGTCATATCAAGAAAGATTGCTTCTAAAAGATTGAATTTTCAACAAGCTATAATTACATTATATAATTATAATGAACTTGTATATATTTAAGGTTAATGCTATAGTATTCAACTATATAGACTAAAAAATTGAAAGAAGTATCCATAAATTTAAACGATAATTATAAAAGAGCTGTCCATGCATTTATTATATTTTATTATACCATTGCTCGCCATAGCATCTTTTTATAATTCCATTTAATACATTTTGATTCAAATTAATATAAATTGTGCTTATAATAATATGAATTCGATATTCATTGTTTAAAAATTACAGCATCTGAAATTTATTCAATGTTTCTGTTATGCCTAAAAAATAACTATAAATTCACATCCACGCAATTTCATTATATATGTGATGTCAATCTTTGGTTTTACAGAGTCAAGAACACGGAACTCTTTCGTTGGAATTTCCTATTTTCATTGATAAAAATTGGCGACAAAACTTCTACCAGGATGTTAGGATTAGGATTACGAAACGGGACGTTGAATTATATTATATTATGACGCTGAATTATATTATAATATGAGCTTTGACATCAGATCAAGAATACGATTTTTAATAAATATGTAACCAGGATTTCAAATAATATATGTTTTGTCATTTCTTTTCTAGTTTTTTTCTGTTTTTCTAACACGAACATGTTACTTGTAAAGTGCCTAAGTGCTATTACAAGCGCTCAAAAGACAAATTATTCAAATTATTATTTAGGAATAAAAAAAGACAGTTTGCATTAAGCAATTCAGTCTCTAAGCAACGTAACGCATCAGTCTGTGTGTTTGATAACTTAACATTAAAAGAAACACTTGATGCTTTATCTGAAACGAATATAGGAAGGTATAATATTATCGTAGCACTTTTAATTAACTGCAGCCAGACAAGAAATGTATACCTTGATTGTTTGAATACAATTTTTATGTTTGTAATTAATTAGCTTATTAAGCTGTCATGTGATGTTAAATTGATTACTGATCGACAGTTTCCACGTTGTTTAAAAATACATTATATTTCCAATATGTATATAAATTAAGTGTTTTTGACTCTAAACATAATTATTATACTATATTATAATTGCACTTGTGTTAGTAATATTAATTGGGATAACAACCACTTTTAGTGTTATGGTGCCTCTTTACGGCGCTTTTTTTCATGTTATCCTCACTCTAAAAACATTACAATGTGTAGGTAACAATTTGTGTATCTATTTGTATTGGGTGAAATAATAAATATATTAAACTATATTACTATCATTAAGTCAATTAAGACAATGACGAAGAAAGTGATGCGCGGTGATGACGAAAAGAAGAAATCACCCATGATTTTTTTTTTAAACTTTTGAATTTATTATAATTTCATAAAATCTGTTATAAGTCAAACTGTAACAAAAGAAGATCAAGTGTAAGTTACCTTGTGATTTCGACGGGTAGAGATCCATATCATTGAAGACTTGCTGCACTTGGTCAGATGTGATAGAGTTGGTCGTTCCCACGCGTCCATACCACACCGAATACACTTCCCTGAAACAAAACAACAGCGAAATTATAATTCAACGTTCAATATTATTTATTATTGACATTAAATTTTACATCAGTAGTGTACAGAAAAGGCAAAACCTTATAGACCGGTGCACAATACATTACTTTGTTGTCAAATTACGTTCACAATAGATGTAATAATTTCAATGTTGAATTTTAAAAAAAATTTAAAGTAAATTTTATAAATTCGATTTGTAATTTCTATTACGCAGAACAATTAAATTGATAAAAAATAACACATAGCGAATGTTAAAATTTAACAATGAAAACTTCACACTATCTTTGCTTATTATTTTGTTTTGAGAAAAATGAAAAATATTTCCAAATTTAGTGAGATGAGAATAATCTTTTACTTCATCAAAAATGAGAAGAGGTTAAAATTTTATAAATTTATACTTCATGAATCATGGTATGAAAGACACGACAGTCAGGGAAAATCCTTAACATTTATGACAAGTAATTCGTCTTCACTTAAACATTAATATCATTGAAGGTATTGCTAGTCACCGTGAAAATGCTATTTGTCGAGTACGTCCTGTCTATACTCTCTCCACTTAACTTGTGGACTTAAGTGCACTCTTCGGGACAACGTTAATTCGTTCATGAACATCATCGGTAAATTTTAACTTTTTTGGACTGTGGGGATACATCTCCCAAAATCTCTATATTTTTGTCTCTATTTGTAGCTGTAGTTCAAGCAAATATATCAGGCAAGGGGTATATATGTATTTATTTATTTTTTTAAATATATAACTTCACATGTTAAATATTCATAATATTCTTTCTTAAATAAAATAAATAATATAAAAAAAATAAAAACAACAACTGTATGACATTTTTACTGCATGTTTGGATAAACCTTGAGTTACGTATTGTCAACATTTTCCCAAATATTTTTTAATCCTCTAAAACTTTTAAAATAGTGTTTCAAAACTCTGTGACGTCATAGACATGCAATGTCTTTCAATATGCTTGAGATTAAAATAAATATTTGCATGACTATGACGTCACAGTGTTTTTGCAGCATGATTTTAAGGGTGTTAGAGGGTTCAAAAATATTTGAAAAATTTGAAAATACATAAAGGGGCATTCACAAAGTCTTAAGGCCACATTTAAGGCTCGATAATTTAAAGCTTGATTTTAGACGTGTTTTTTAGACCCAAAATTTCCGGTCTTAAATTATTGAGCCTTAATTGTGGCCTTAAGGCTTTGTGAATGCCCCTTATAATTTCCCTTACCCAAATATGCAATAAAAAATCATGCAGATTTCCATTGCTTTGATTATAGCAAAGATGAAATTATATCTTAATAATAGACTTGTGTCATTTTCTAACTACTTTGTATAACATTCAATAAGACGATGTCTCAGTGTAAATCATTTTATAATTGACGATCAAATAGTGGCCTACATACTTAAGTACCTCACTTAATTATCCAATATAGACTTGGTACGAGGCAGCAAGCGGTCTGTTAACAGAACAACAATGCGAGATCTTTGGGGCCAAGTTCACTCTAGTGGGCAGGTACACGGAACAAAATTAATCGCAAATATTTCGAGATTTAATTAGTGTTAAGACGATGTGGGCCGCAAAGGTATGTTTTGTTTTACTTAATGTTTCAAATTTCAGTCTTAAAATGTAAATTTAAGGAAAAAAAAGGAATTAATTTGTTACAAAAATAAATATAAAGAACTGAGGCGCAGATCCAAAAGAAGGGGGTAGGGTCAGACTAGGCTCAAAAATGTCTACTGAGCGAACAGGGTACGAGTCCATATCAAGGGCCTACTTGACCCTGTGGGGGCCTACTTTTAACTTTGTAGGGGTCTCCCAGCCGAGGGGGCCTACTGAGCGATCGCTCACCAACTCTTATGGCCAGTCCGAGCCTGGCCGAGGGGTCTCTTCCCATTCCCCCCCCCATTTTTAACATTGGCCTTATGGAGACAGCCCCCACTCAGAAATTTGTTTTTGGATTCTGTAAAAAATATAGTTTTAGAGACCAAAGGCTAAAAAAACAAACAGGTTATGTATTAGATTTTAGCGACGTGTGCATGCATTTAATTGTCTCAACTAGGCTAGGTCAAGGTTTTAACTTCACTCATTTTCCTTGTTAGAAAATAGAGAGATTTTGTTGACACTCGAGTCTCACTTCAGTAACGATGAGAGGGAGAGAAGCTGAGAAGGCATTGTTTTCTTCTAAACTGTTGACCGCACAAATGCACGAGTCCAAATTAATTCACCACACATCTTAAATATTTTGCACCATTTTATAATACTTAAATAAACCCTACTGCTGCATGAGAGACACTTATTTGCTTATTTTAGATCAATTCTGACCTCCAGATAATAATATCGAACACAAAAATAAAAAACACAAAACAAAAATAAAAACAGTTCTCGATAAATTTTTATATTATAAGTTACATCTAATAACCGTATATTTGTATAATATAGAAGAATCGTAATTTTTTAGCTTTTCATACACCCATGCAGTTGTGGGGTATTGCTTGACATCAAAACCTTGATCTGAACTTCTTAAGAATTAACCCAACCTGGTGTTCCTTAAGATTTTTTCAATCTACGACTTTGCAATCGACCTCAAAATTTGTCCTATTTATAACTGAGGGAACCATGGAAACCTCAGAGAGAACGGTCGGTAAATTATTGACATTATAATAATTTCACGGAGATCGAACTACGCCCATCGGTCAGGTAGCACTAGACTACCTGTATGTTAGAGTGTATCATGGTTTAGGTTCGGGCCGTTTGCCAGCACTGACGTCACCATCAGTAACATCAGGCGGAGGGAGGGGAGGGCAGCAGCGGGCTACTCTGAGCAATGATGTCACCTCTCTCCTGGTCGACATACGCACAGCCAGAGAGCAGTCGTCTCATAACCTTCGTATCAACATCGTATGAAGAGAATAATTACAAACTATCATTACCTTTCATTTATTAATTTTTTATGTATGTGGATTCAAATAGAAAATTTATATTATATTGGGATAAAAATAGGTGTGCATGTTATTTGAATATTTTGAACTCAGAATTATAGTAAGCTTTAATTTTATAAAACAAGGATGTATTGTGCTATTTTTCATAAAATTGAGGTTTGACGTAAAATAAAAATAATTTTCTTTTACGAATAATATTTGATCAGATTTTATTATGAAAATTTTGAATGTCAAAAAGGTAAAACAGTATATGTTTTTTATAGTTTTTATGGAATCGCGGAAAAAAAACCCTCGGAAAAAAAACCCTTGTATTAAAAAACCCTTGAAAAAAAACCCTAGGAAAAAAAACCCTCGGGGATAAAAAACCCACGGAAAAAAAACCCTTCGCTGAAGGAGCAGCCCCAAGGAGCATTCGTGGCGTAGTAGCGCGGTAGCGAGGTTTCACGGTGTGGGGAGCTCATCAAAATGTAGAAGTCTATATACGCGGCGATGTTGTGGAAGTTAACCATTATCTGTATAGTAATTCCAACTGTGTTTTTAGTTAAAAATTATTTTAAAAACATATGTTTTCTAACTTCGAATATTATATATTGGATATAAAATAATTAAAATAAAAAAGTAATAAAACAAAAAAAGTCGTCGTCAAACTCGTATTATTATTATATAACATATAGACATAAAATAATGAACATTTGAAAATTATAATATCTGATAGGTTAAATGATATCTTATGTAATATATATTATTGGAACAAATATAATGATAATCTGTCAAAATAGGAAAAAAAAAACGTGAAACCTCGCTACCGCGCTACTACGCCAGCACGAATGCTCCTTGGGGCTGCTCCTTCAGCGAAGGGTTTTTTTTCCGTGGGTTTTTTTATCCCCGAGGGTTTTTTTTCCTAGGGTTTTTTTTCAAGGGTTTTTTAATACAAGGGTTTTTTTTCCGAGGGTTTTTTTTCCGCTTACCTTTTTATGTTATAATATTTCAAAAATTTTGAACTGTTTTAATGCCAAATAAAAATTCGACATCTTTTTATTATTTATTTAAAATTTCTTAATAATATTAATAAATTTTGATATAAATTGAAATTGAGGATAAAACTATAAAAACAGCAACAAAAAGATCTTAGTTTACTGATTTAAATATATAAACAATAATGAAACATAATAATATTATATTATTTTAACACTATCCCCTCAAACTCTTTCAGTGACTATTCTGCATTTGAAAATCATTAAGCAGATATTATCATTAACAAATAAATGACGTTAAAGAATCCATCATGCAAGACACCAAAACAACACTTGTGACACGTGTTAGGCTAATATGGTGCGCATATTTTGCAAGCTGCTGTAAAACTTCGCGCACATGGCTTCATGGTCGAGTAAATTAGGACAGCACATGACACGGTGCCTCAATTTTAGTTGCTATAAATAATTACTTATTCATTATTAAACTCAGCTGCAAAGAAAGGATACGAGACTAAATATAAAATGCAAATAAGTTATACACGATCCTTTTATAAAAATGTTGATAGTCTACTTTTTTCTAAATATGTTGTGTCTCTTTTTTGTTTTGATCAAAGTTGTAAATTGTAATAAATAAATCTTATCTGAAACTGAACATAGAAATTGCAGTATTTTTTTTTTTACTGAAATACGTAAAAAAAAATGAAAATTGATTAAATTGTTATAGCATTTTTAAAAATTTAATATTAAATTGAATTTAGATATAATTATGTTTTATGAGAAGGGAGGTGGGGGGAATTCGTCTTTAAATAATTCATAGCCACTTTTGAGAATTTTATATATATAGCAACATCTCTGTTCATTTTCTTTTATTTGGTTGTATAAAAATTATTATTAATATAATACAATATATATGCTAATAGAAATATTTAATAAATTTGCTTCAATTACATTTGATTTGCAGTTTATTTTGGTTCCAAAACAGACAATTCCTGGTTATGGATTAATAATGATTGGTAAGAAATCTCTTAACATAAAATGCCTTGCACAGTTGTACTTACAAAAATTATTGCTTTCTTGTTTTCACGTGCATCTGTTGTATTTAAACTGTTGTTAATTAAGTCGATTGCATTTATTAAAACGTTTTCTCTCGGATTTATTTACTACCAAACAGCTGATTGCAGATAGTATACAAAAGTGCCACGCCCACCTCGCTTCTGTGTGAAGATGGGCGGGGCTCACGGATCGTATCGTACTTTATGTACAAGACAGTACGTGTACACTCCAATTACCTTCATGTTACGCTGGAATTACGAGGTTCTGTCATTATTTTTTGTATTCAGATTTATATGAGTGGCTTGCAATAGCAGATTTTATCAAGGTTTAAATTTTCAAAATTGAAATACAAACGGAAAGACAATAAATATTGTACTTCCGGTGTGAATATAAATTAATTTGATTGTATTGAAAGTAACAAGTTTATTTTAACACGTTATACTGAAGATATTTTATTGGGTTTCCATATTATTTGCAATATACTTTACAAGTTGTAATTATAATAGTTGTTTATTAGGTTATGTTTTGAAGGGAACAAAACAACACAAAGGACAAACTTCATGAAATTTTTCATTGTATATTTAAATTATCAATATTATGTCTACTTTTTTATAACCTTCTAATACCTTTAAAATTGAGGAGAAAGTCGCTGTGACGTCATAGTCATGCAACGTCTTTCCCTATGCTTGTGTGTTAAATATTTGCATGACTATGACGTCACAGCGTTTTGCAGCAAAAATTTAAGGATGTTAGAGAGTTCAAAAAAAGTATAAAAAAATGATAATACACAACTTAAGGTCCTTTATATCCAAATAAGCAAAAATTCATGAAGATTTTCTGATGGAAGAGGCAAATGTGACCAACACATCAGAAATACAGTCAAATTAATTTAATATTCCCGCCGGAAGTACACGGAAGTGAGAGGTTTCTGTCCTTCCTGTTCGAATTTAAAATTTAAAAATTTGACGATAGGTTCGTAAAAAGAGTACTAACATGTTTGTAAATTTTCAAGATTCAGATTTGAACAAGATGAACAGAAACCTCTCACTTCCGGTTACTTCTTGCGGGAATGTTACATAAATTTGACTGTAGTTACGTCAATGAAAACAATATTTTAAATTTTGAGATACACTTCTGTATCGTTCGGAACGTTTTGTGGGCGTTGTGATCGAAGGAGATGTAAATTTAATTTCTCAGAAATGACACGAAGTGTTTGTTTTCACTCCCCCGCAATATGGAGCAAATTTGGCACAAATCTACAAACTTTCTACAGCTGCAATATGATTTGCTAATATTTTGCACAGGTTTCACATATCTCCCCTCCCTCTTTATTTTTATTGATGCATTCATATGTAATTATAATGACGTCCTATATTTAAAATATCATAACATTTAAGTACGCTATATAAATTACAAGTAAAAATGAGGCATTGCAGTCGATAGTGTATATTTTATAAAGATTGTATACCTTCCTATAAATAATAATCATGTTAGTTAAAATTTTAAAATTAATAAAAAAAATCTCCCAGAAATGTATGAGGTGAATTAAAATTCACGTGTCAACTTTTTTCGTAAATTTGATATTGCAAAAAAATTTCGTACAATCTTGAAATTTGCTACACTTATAACTGAAGATTGTCAAATTTTAGTAGAGTGTTAAAAAAGTACAAGGTTTCTAATATATTTGTTGTAATTTTATCATTTAAATTCGATGTTAATGAGTAAATTTAAATATTGATTAAAAATTGTGTAATTAATAACTTACATAATTTTATCAAGCTCGATATGGAAACGTTGAAAAACTTTCGGCTACTTCCGGAAGGAATCGTAGATTTTAATGAACCGAAGTGTACTGTAACAGATGAAAAAATTTAAAGTTTATTTCAAAATATAAAACAATGGACAACCTGCACCAAAAATTTTCTTATTGCATACTTGGATAGAAAACCTCGAGTATTTTTCTTTAAGATTTTTATAAGTCTTTTCTTACTCTTATACACCATACAAGCATAATATTATAACAGCTCTAAGCCAGGGCTATAATTTCGATCGTCGTTGGAACAATCCACATGAAAGTTAGCCCTGGCTTAGGGTTAAACCTCATTTATACAGTTCGGTGTTAAAATAATACTAAAAAATATTGTGACGTCACAGTCATGCAAAAAATTAACATAAAATATAGGGAACACGCCTATTACGTACCAGTGTATTTTTGTTAGAGGGTATCTGCAATAAATAAATAAATAAATAAATAAATAAATAAATAAATAAATAAATAAATAAATAAATAAATAAATAAATAAATAAATAACAATATCCACAACTTGAAGGTCTTCTATCCAAATTTGCAGTAAAAAAGGTTGTCTATTACTTAAAAGATTTTAAAATCTAATTTTTACATTACGTCGTGGTCACTTCAAACGAAGGAGATTAATTTATCTCTTTAAATTTTTAACTAGTGTTGAAGTAGCCAAGTGGCCAGTTACAATAAATTTGTAAAAGTGCCAGCTAAACTCTTTTGCGGATTAAAAATAAAATATAAACAGTCAGATTTTGGCTTTAACAACATTATTTATTAGACCAACGTATTAAGAAATTAAAAATATATCTGTTTAAAATCAAAGAGTAAAAGAACAAAAGATAAAATATTTGTATTTAAATTTAAATCAAATTAATGACTTCAGTAGTGTTTTTAAGGACTTTGAATTCTAATGTAATATATATAGTGACGATTTTATTAGGGACAAAGGACAAGTCTATTTTGTAAATAATCAAGCTGTGTTTTTTTAATGGTGAACTGTATGCAGTTTAGCTTTTAAAATAACTTTGTTCAAGATTTCGTAACCAAAAGACTGTTTTTAAAACCTTTAGAACTCCCTTTTCTAAATAATTCAGCTTTAAGATTCAAGCATTTTAATTAAATAATTTCTTTTACTTCAAATTAATTTATAAATGCAAAATAACCTTTTTTTTTAAAGATGACATAAATCAAGAAATTAGCATAGATTTTAGCTTATAGAATCTAAATATTTAGTACAAAATTTAGTACAGAACACGGAAATTTTAGTATTTAATTTTCTATAGGTCAAAGTTTTTGCTAAAATTACTTACATATGTGAATCATCACAACAACTGTGTTTAATAATTAATCAAAATATGAGTAATATGAATGACTGATCATATGATCTTCACTTCCTTAAATTTATATCCACTGATTCAAAGATAATTTCCTTATTTGACTACGGGAACTGATGACAACTCAGGAAAATAACACACTTACTTGCTATAAACTGAATTGAACTTGTGCGTTTCTTCCATTTCGTCTATACGCATGTACTGTGTAAAGATTCTACACACACTCGCTATATTGGAATGCAAACACGGAAAGAACATTTAATGTAAAATATTATGAATTCCTGACTATTTAAAAATAATTACATTACACGATGTACATTGCACTAGGTCAGTTAAGATATATTAGTTTTAAATTACTATTAAACTTAGTCTGAATTGTTTATAATTTCTTACTAAATCTATTATAATATATAAAAAGTTATAAATTTGTCTAAAACGTTCATTATGATAAATCTAGTTTACTTTATAATAATATAACAATGTATGATAATATAGGAATTTCTTTAAGTAGTAGCTATATAATATTAAATAAAATATATTTACAACAGTATTTGATAACAATGGTACGTAGTAAACATGCGTTTATACTTTTATCTCGTAATTAAAGTTAGCATATTTTCAAAATCAAATATAATTTGTCCATAAGGGGAATTTTGCATTTTTTTAAATCGTTCAATTTTAAAGGAAAATGTAAAAAATATCTTATTTCGCCCGAATCTTAATATGGTCGACTTTTCTATGAATTATTTATATTTCCTCTGTATAAATGGAGTTGTATATTTTTCATTCATCTTTCATAATATATTTATGCCTTTTTTACGTTTACTAATATATCCCCATGCATGAGTTCATATCTATAAACAAATCTTTTTAGAAAATCATTACATGCACTAATGATATGTACTAAAAACTTTCATGCAACTAACAGCTGTATTAATCTCTCACGTAACTTGAAACGTATAATTAATTATTAAAAACATGAAAGTAAGAGCTAAATGTTTCCACACTTTAAGTATACGAGAATTGCTAAAAATAAAGCGTGATCTTACACTAAAGTGAACGGATTATGTACGGATTTATTCTGGATAAGCAAAGTAAACCTATACATTTGTATTAATATAAAATTTTGACAAAAGTTCTTGATATATTTTGTTTTGTTATTATCATTATATTTTCTTAACGATTGATTTCTGCCTTTTTCATAAGGGCATATCTGTAGGAAAGGGCGGGGGGGGGGGATACCACAAAAAACAGCAGGTTCAAAAACTTCCAAGATACATTTAAATAGTATAGTTAAATAGTAAAAATTGAAATACTTAAAAAAAAAGTAGTATATATTTTTAAATACCTTCCCAAAATTAGCACCGAGACTAATTGAAAAATTATTCCCCACTCCCCATGGGTTTAATCCACCCTTAATCAACCTTGTATGCAGTAGTTTGAAAAATGTACACTGAATGATATTTCAGTGGAATAAATATAATACAAATTCAAATAAAAATTGAAACAAAACGAATATTGACCATATAAACATGAAAAGTACAACACATTAATTAAACTCTTAAGATTAATTGAGCAATGGATTTATGCCATTTTTTGACTAGCAATGGACACTATACAAAGATCATACAATTTTGAACAAAACCAAAAGGATTTTCAAAGATTTAAGGCTACATTTAGGGATTTTAAATGCCCCCTGCTCATGATTTTAAAATTTGAGTATTTCTGGGATCTTTAAATCAAGATGACTATACTGACAGTTCACATATCGATCGAGTCATAAGAGATTGACAGAAGGAGAGTAAACTGTTATCAAAAGTGACGTCACCTTTATCTTATCACATATAAGAAGAGACTCGCTTTAAATTTGAACTTGCTCCCTTTTTTTGACACATGATCTGTAGTAAAAAAATTATTTATTGGGAGCAAGTTTCGAGTATTTTCAAGATAGACTTGGTTAATTCTTTATTGATTAAGATTTGTTTATAACTGGATTTTTATCAGTAATGTAAACTTTGTTATAGTTTTCTAAGTTAAGACATTGTTAATATAAAATTTAAGAAATTCTCATTATTTAATATTTCATGGTAATTTTTACTGCTTTAATTTCAAGATTAATTGCTTATTATTAAAATTAAATTTTGTAGCAAATTTATGAATTTCAAATCATTTAATAAAATATGCAATGGGGAATACATAATGACCATAATGTGTCAATTGCATCAACCAATCGATCAGTTAATGGTCTTCCATCATTTATATAAATACTATTATTATAATATGAACTTATGCACTTCTTTTGCAATGGAGTATTGACCTCAAAATTTTTTATTGCAGAAATGGATAGAGCATGCAAAGTTATGCTCCCCTGATTTTTTTCAGATTTTTTTGAACCCGGGAACTATATTAAAAAAATTATTGAAAGTCCTTTTTGTGACGTCACGCGGCGGCAAGTCCTATCTTTTTGTGAAGGCGCGGCGTCTCGTGACGTCACAAAAAAAACTTTCAATAATTTTTTAAAAATAGTTTCCGGGCTCTAAAAAATCTGAAAAAAATCAGGGTAGCATAACTTTGCACGCTCTATCCATTTCTGTAATAAAAAAATTTGAGGTCAATACTCCATAAATTAATAGTTAAACAAATACTACTCTAAATGGCATTATAACTAAACAACCTGCTATAATATTTAAAAAATAATGAGAAAAAATACTACATTTTTTTATATTAAACCAATTATTCACAAAAACAAAGGAAATGGTATTAAAAGTCTTACGATTCTCCCCCTTTGATTATTACTCCATATCGCAATTTTGATTTTTTGTAAGTTAATTATGAAATATATTATATATATATATATATATATATATATATATATATATATATATATATATATATATATATATATATATATATATATATATACTATTATTTTCTTTTAAAAAACTACGTAATTTTCTTAAAATAGCCACTACAATTATAATCTTTATTATAATTTGTTACATTTCGTTATCAGAAAATCAATCAACGTATGTAATATGTGTTGTAACAATCCGGGACGAGATAAGCTTGCAGAGTAATTTCATATTTTAATTACATCACTGGTCAGACGTATGACATGATTTTGTCACTCATGTAACTCAATATACATTGTGAAAGTATGTATATTTTTTTTTATAGTTGAAAACCACATACCAAAATATTGCATTTAAATTAAAATTTATCAGAGATGATCTTCTTTTTGAATACATTTTTTAAATCAAAATGCAAAACCTTTTGTTCATTTTAGAAGCATTTTTACTGTCCAGTAAGGGGACCCCAGCAAATGAGGCAGAGGTAACGGAAAAGTTGTCCTAAGGGAAACTTGTATGGAAATTTAAAACTATTTTTAAAGGTCACGTGTCATGATTGAAAATATGTAAATTTTAAAATATTCATTCATAAAGATGGTGATAAATTTATAATAAAAAAAATATAATAAATTGAATATACATGTTTATAGCATTGATTTTTTTATGTAAATTAGACAGATCTTCTTAAAAAAATACTTTATGAGCATGGCAATTCAAGAAATAAAATATATACTTTTTCAATTTATTATTTGATTGCATTTTTTTTTTTTTAGGTCAAGTTACGATGTAAATTTTCATGCCTGTCATATTTAATATTAGGCCTACCTTAACATTTAATTCATGCAACCAAACAATAGGATAACAAAAAAATAGAAAGTTCTTTTTTTGAGATGGTATAGGTCAGTCACGTTTCCATTAATAATTAAATGTGTTCTTTAAATATCGACCAGCTGTTTACGAATATCGTTGTTCTTATTGTTATATTTGGACCTTTCGTTATTTTTCGGGGAAGCAAAAATGAGAGTGATTTTTTTTTTTAAATTTTTAGTATACTTTCATTATTATTTATATGAGAAGCTAATTCATTAAAAATATGAGAGCGAAAAAAACATTTTTTGATTATTTTTAAGTGTAATTGCAATTTGAATAAGTTAGGTATGGTCTTAAATACACAATGAAATAAGATTTTTTTTTTAAATTTAAACTCTACATGTGGCTCATTTGGTTCTTAATTAAAATTCACTTATTCATCCGATTCCAAATACATTTATGCATAATAATTATATTATAATAAAAACTATAAATAAAACATTATACATGGGTAAGACACGTCTAAAGGGAAAGATGCAAGCAGTTCAGTAACCCCAATCTACCCCAAAATTAAAAAACCTGCATGCAACAGGTTGCTGATGTACAATGAATGTTTTTTTAATGTATTTTTTAGATAAATATAATGCTTTTTATTTAATAAAATATTAAGTAACAAATTAAAAATACATGTAAAATAGAAATAAATTGTATAATATATACCTCTGTACCTGCTTGTTAAAAATTCATAAGATTTTTATGTTTTTTTTTTTTTACCTGTTTATGGCATATCAAATGTCGGAATGTAAAAATTCTTCCGTTGATACAACAGAGTAAAGTAATAAAAATTACAAGAGGGTGCTGAGAGCAATTTTATTTACACATAAAATTCATTTTGCTATAGGCATAAATCAACACATGGTAACAAAATTTAACACTAAAGGTAGTATTTCAGTGTTAAAGTATATAAAATTCAGCTTTAAGTCATTAAATTTATCTAGTGTTGATTTTTATCAAAAAAATTATACAGTTTCGTTAATATAAAATTCCCATCAGCTGAAGTTTCAAATTTTTTTTATTTTTTTTTAACCTACTACAATCTATCATATTTTAGATTAAAACTACGCACTTTGTATTACTTTTGTTTTTTGTCCTATACAAGCAATCGTAAGAGAAAATGTCATTATTTTAGGCAAAATTTCAGATCCCCAAATAATTAACATAACGTAGAGTTCTTCAATTAATAAGACTATATCACATATTTTTTAAATTTAATGACATCACATACACTATATATAAAAATATTTATTAGTATGCTATATATGGTAATGAAGAATTTTTCGGTCACGGTCAAAATAAAGCCAAAAGGAACCTTGAGAAGCTTGTTAATGGTGTGACCTCACGACCTTGTCATGACCTTGTCAGGTATTTGCATTTACCTGGCTCTCCTAGCTGGATATTATTTCAACACTAAATCAACTGAAAAATGAGCTGTCGTGAAAATTATTAAAAAAATACCTCTCTCATTAGGATTTTATACAAAATATGTTGTGGGTATGATGATATATTTGGTACATACCATGAAATAAATAAATAAATAAATAAATAAATAAATAAATAAATAAATAAATAAATAAATAAATAAATAAATAAATAAATAAATAAAATAAATAAACTTTCACTTGCAAGCTACATAATTTTTTTTCACCTGACATTATTTTCGCATGTTATTATCAAGATCATCCTTGTCCGTTGGCTATATGACGTCATCGTGACGTCACACAATCAAATATCTATCTTGATGAAAAAAGGAGTAAATAATTATCACAGGTGAAAATTGATAGTATCAGGTGAAAGACAATCTCATCTTAATCTCATGTTGATTGTTTTATTAATTTTAGATTTATTAAGGGGAAGGTAACACGCCCTATGTTAAAAAAAAAATCCCTCACATGAAAATTATGGAAAAAATTTAAAATTTTCTCCTTTACATCCCCCTATCAGTAGCTAAAATATCAGGTATGCAAATTCGAGCTAGTATCTTTAAAGTTGACTAATTTAACATGGAAGGAGAAATAGAACTTCCATGTTAAATTAATGATTAGTCAACTTTAAAGATTTATAACTCAAAAACAAGCTCGAATTTGTATACCTGATATTTTAGCTACTGATAGGGAATGTAGAGGAGAGCATTCCATTTTTTTTTTTTCATAATTTTCAAGTCCTTTTTTTTTTTTTTTTAAATATTGGGCGTCTTTTACCTAAGTCCCCTTCTCTGCTTTGCTGGTCTTTATAGGGCAAAGAGATACAAATTTGTAATGGACTAAAACATAGGACTGTTTTAGTATCACCAGCCAACTGTTATTTTATGTAACAATCGGGAAATATAATAAATAAATAATAAATAAATGGACAACCTTCATGATTTTGGATAGAGGATATCGGTTATGAATTCTTAATATTTTTTAACATGGAGAAATGGAACTTCCATGTTAAATTAGTCAACTTTAAAAATTCATAACTCGAAAACTAGCTTGTTTTTGTATATCTGATATTTTACCTACTGATAGAGAGAACATTTTATTTTTTTTTCATAATTTTTATGAATGGGATTTTTATTGACATTGGGCGTGTTATCTCTACCTTAAAATCATGCTGCCAAACGCTGTGACGTCATAGTCATACAATTATTTAACACGCAAGTATAGAGAAAAGACGTTGCATGACTATGACGTCACAGCGTCTTTTCCCTCAATTTTAAATATTAGAGGGTTCAAAGAGAGCTGAAAAAATTGACAGTACATATAACTCAAGGTCCTCTATTCAAATATGTAATAAAAAAAATCATGAACGTTGTCCATTTTGGGACAGGTAAAGAACACCCAAGATATAGTCATCTAAAACACGTTGGAGCTACTACTATATTTCGTCGCCTCAGAATAAGTGTCGTATAAACTATGAGGTTTTGATGCAATTATATTATTATATACTTTATATATGTACATGAAGCTTAAGGTCTACAATTGCATCAAAATTGAATATTTATTTTAATTTTACATTGTATTAGATCTAAAAAGGCTACAATATGATGTAGGTATTTTATAAATAAGGAATTAAAATTAAATGCTTGAACAGAAACAATCTTCAATTAAATAACGTTATATTTTGTGATAAGATAAAATATTATAGATTAAAATATAATTAAAAAACACTTTGGAATTAATAAATTTACAATTAACCAATTTATATTTATCGTAGATAAAATTGCATACATGATCAAGGTCTAATTTTAACCCAGGTTTAAGTTTGTTGATTTCGATTGTTGCAACAATCAACAAAACCTGGATTAAAATACGAGCTCATCTATGCAATTGGGTTACATTTTTTCTCTCTCTCCTAAAGTAAATATTTTCATCATATCTCACATCTTCAAGTTATTTATGACTTAATGTAATTATAAATAAATAATAAGGAGTATACATATGAGGTTTCCTTCTTATGTTTACTGATGATCAGCATACAAAGGATACACTCAGTAAAGTTAACGTTGCTGCAATACATCAAGGCACAATGACAAATGAATAAGTAAGCAATATCTCTCATCATATTTACATTGCTTGAAGTAAATTTACATTTAATACTACGTTTGAAAATATTCTATATTCCTATGTCATTACAAAGAACGTCTTTATAGTATTTAAAAGAAAAAAGAAAGGTAGAAAAAGTTACATACTTTACAGGCTCAACGAAAATGTACAGTCTAATTCTAAAATAGTGGGACACTTACTGAATAACTTTTACAATGTAATTTTGAACAAAAATTTGTAGCTGCAATTATTAAATTATTGAGGGGCATTGTTCTTTTATTATATATTTTATCAATTTTTCTTTTCTCTGTACGTTAAGTAACCTTATCGCAAAAAGTCAATTGTCTTTTTTTCATATCTACATCGTGTTCTCAACAACATAAAGATGCATGGAAAACTAAAAAAAAAAAATTGTTCTCATTATCTCTGAAAAAAAAAAAAAAAGTTGGTAAAAATCATGATGTTATTTTTACGAATAAATTTGAAACACACAAATTCACGAGTTCGTATATTTTTAAAAACTGCGAGAGAAGAGATATGTAGGAGTCAACCACCTTTGGTTGTCTGATATAAAAATTGTGGAGGGGCCATTTTTGGTTGATTTTCACCATTACTAGTACTACTTTCCCAATATTAGGAGCTACACAGGACCTTTTTTAATCGCGTGGAATCTTAGATATAACAAAGGTAAAAGTTTAATATTTTGAGATCTCTTGAAAAACAATGTTAAATAACACAATACAGAATCGCCTACAAGTATTACATAAAAAATACAGATTTAATAGATCATACTGTAATATAAAATATTAACATTAACTTTCAAATATGCACAAGAATTAGCATTTAAGGATATTTTAACAAACAACTTACAGCCTAATAAAATTTTATTACAATATTTATATATAGCACTGTACTCGATTTATAAAATTTGATTTTAAATTTTTTAGTATACGAAACAAATTTCTGTACTAGGTTCAAATAAAAATTTACATATCGTGAATTATTAAAAACTACTTAATTTGATAATATACAGAGTACGACACAAGAACAGAGCATTTAACTAGTTTACATGGAACTAAAGTAAATTTATAAAATATTGCAAACTATAAATTTATCGTGTTTCCAGTTTGATATAATTTTAGAACTTTTTTATAACTTCGAACCGAATAACCTTTTTTTAGATAAGATTTAATCATCGGTAATCAAGAAAATCTTAAAAAAATTGATAAGATAATACAAAGTAGTTTTAATTATCATGTGGGACAAATTATAATTAAAACTCACCGGTTCATTGCAATCCATAATTAAATTTACTTCACTTATCATTAATAATTTAAAATTACAATTTCATATTTTAAAATATAAAATGTTAAAATAACACACGTGAATGTTTTCCAAGACAACTAGACAACATAACTACGAACTTATCATTTCAACGCTCCGAAGCAGACTAAAGAAGTAAAGAAAAACTTTTTTACTTCCCCGCCATCTCCCCCCCCTCCCCCCTCTTATTTCTCCCACCAACGAACGAATTATTATTATCTCGCGGTTTTTACTATTTATAAAATATCATTCACTATACATAAGGTTCAAAATTCAATAAATAAATATTAAAAATTAAATAATGTTATATTGATATACTTTTCACAGTATGGGATGGATTATAGCTTGGAGGTTTATAAAAAAAAACTTATCTCTAAATATTATAATATAATATTATAAAAAATTATTAATATTTAATTTATTTAAATATTATAATATAATATTTGATAATATTTTTACTTTAATCATATTTATTTTATATTTTTAAATTGGGAATTTAATTTATTTGATAGAATTTGTACAGTATAAGCAGATTACAAATTTTATTATTTACACATTTTATTTTATTATTTATTATAGGTTTACTTATAATAATTTTGAATAATTGTAACAATTTATTAGTATTTTTTTTTTAAATAGTTCGTTACTTAAATTTATCATTGTTTCAATTATTCATACATGTATGTAATAAGTTATTTAATATTTGGATCAAATTTATTACATATAAAATTTAAAACATGGCGTATATAAATATAAACATAGAAGCTTCTTTATAATGCAAACATATTATAATGTGATTTATTATTATTAAGATATTTGAATAATTTATAGATTCTTAATTTTATTTAATTGGATGTTATTTGAATCAAATTTTAAGTACTACAGTATATGATTATAAAGTAAATGCTCTAAAATCCAATACATTTACAATGAACAGTTATAAAATTAATGATTAGTAACGAATATCAATTTTAATGGCGGAATTTCGTTAGCTTTTATTAAATTTTTATTCAATACATTTTAGTAATAAAAAAGATATAAACTTTTTTTAAAATATAACATATATGTTCAAATCGATCAACGTATATACACTCGTCGCCTTGGAAAATTTCTCTTTGCGGCCTTGTTAAACATATATTATATGAATAACACATTATGTCGCAAGTGAGAAATTTTCCAAGGCGACGAGTGTACATTATTTTATTTTGAGTTACAAACATGATATGAAAAACATAATTTTAATATCATAATATTATTATATTTTAAGAAATTCTAATTAATTTAATACTATTTTTTTTAATCAAACTAATTATCTATAAAAATAAAAAATCGATCCAGATATTTAAAATTAAATTAAACTTGTAAATTTTTGGAGTTATCATTAAAAAAACGTAGGTAATGAAACAAATGACATGCAATAAATAAATAGTTTTAGATTTTAATTAAGATTGGACGTCAGATTTGATTCAGGTAATCCAATTACATTAAAAATCAAGGTGTGTCATGCGAGCTATGTTAAATCTAATGTTCGTAACTTTAATATTTTTTATATTAATGGACAGCAAGCAGAAAGATAAGATATAATATGTAATTTATTTTGTATACATAAATTTCAGTAGCTATAACAAGTTTAAAAGTTGCAAATTTAATTATATTATACAATTTATTCAATTTATTGTTTGCAATATTCCAATTTATAGATAAACAAGGTACTTAAACTCCCTTTGTTTAAAAAATTAAATGCATTTTTAAATAGAAAAATTGTATCGTGTAATTCAAATTTTGTTTGCAGCACAACCTATATAGTATTATAAAGCGATTATGTCTTATAATTTAAAGGCAATTTTATTAAAATTTATCATTTTTATTTTATTAAATTTATAAACCTAATACTTGAATATAAATATTATAAGACCATGCCCTGCTATAAAGATACAATAATTTTTAAGGTATCTTCAGTAACAGTTTTCACCTTGGAAAATTTCCATAGAGGGTTATATCGTCATGTATTGTTCGACATTGATAAACTATCTCTCGTATAGGGAACTAAAGAACATTTTCCAAGGCGACGATTGTACAAACTCCAAAATATGCTTCAGTACAAAGTTTGAAAATCTTTAAAAAGCAATTCATGAAAAAATGTCAATACTTGCGTGAATTTGTATTGCATATTTGGACCTTTAATTTTGTCATGCCAATTTTTTAAAATTTTTTGAATACCTTTAAAATCGTGCTGTAAAACATTGTGACGTCATAGTCATGCAAATATTTAACACACAAAAAGGCGTTATACATGACTATGACGTCACAGCTTCTTGTAGCACAATTTTAAGGAGAGGATAAAAACTGAAGAAAAATTTACAATACGTAAATTGAAGTTTCTATGCAATAACAAATTCCATGCAGAAATACGGTTGAGACTGTTGAGAGCATGATAGACAAATTAATTATTAAGGTAGAGATTAACGCCGATCAGCTGTTTGACGTACTCTCCTTTGAATAACTTGTAAACCTTAGCAAATTCACAAAAATTCTGAAATTTTTTGAGAGGCAGAATTTTAGCTATTAGAAAAATTTCAAAACAATTTAACGAGCCGATTTTTTTTTAATTATTATTTTTTTTTAATTTTCGGCATATATAAGGCTTTCCCATGGAGAGATAAACTAAAAACGTAATTAAAACAAAAAAAACGGCTCGTTAAATTGTTTTGAAACTTTTTCTAAGGCTTTTAGACACTAATATCTGCCTCTCAAAAAAAATTCAGAATTTTTGTGAATTTGCTAAGGTTTACAAGTTATTCAAAGGAGAGTACGTCAAACAGCTGATCGGCGTTATCTCTAACTTAAAACACTTCACTGTGGTATGTTATAGACGATGAAAAAATTAACTTGCTGCACACTCCAAGGGGTTAAAATTGTACAACACTTACTACATTTCATTGGTCTATTAATTTCTAACGCTATTACATGATGTGCTTGTAACAAAAACCAACAATTGAACACATGTTGTACAATGCAACATTGCTCACGTGGTTCATATTATGTCTCACAACATGTAAAAAAAAGTTAATAAGTACGCTGTAAGTGTATACAACTTTTTATTATGATATCTTGATAGTTTTTAATTAAAATAATATTATGTTTTAAAAAAAAATGTACTAAAGACTTTCAATTTATAATTCTCAATAAAACTAATAGTTTTCTTGGAATCAACTTATTTATCTGTAGACTTTGTACTTTAATATGATAGTGCATTTTTTTTTTTATCTTTTTCGATATGACTTCGTTACCGTACTGGCAATGGATCAATTGCTGTCAAGATCTTACTTTCTCATATGAAGCCTTAATTGTCCCCTGGTAAACTAACTCGTTATTGATTCAACATATAGTTAAAAGATTTTGACTCATAAGTTACTTTTGCCACAATTAATAAGGCTTTGTTTTACTAACTAATAGTATACAATTTTCATTGTTGATGGTGAATTCGACCCTTTAAACATCCTAACTGCATTCTAATGGCAAAAGCTATAAGACATTATAACTGAGGTTTCCACGGTTTCCTCAGCCACATGCTGATATATATAGTATCATATGGTCAGTCTATATGTATACAAGAATATGTCTAAGGTGATAAAATTAGTCCTTGGATCATGAGACTTACCTCAGTAAGTGGAAGAAAAAAATAACACTAAAACATGTTTTATAGTTTTTATATGACATCAAGAGCAAAAAGTCAATTATAAAAGTGATTTTTTAATGTTGAAAGAGGTGTAAAATATAACAGGTAAAAAGTAATAAATTTCTTGAGTCATTTTATAAAAAGAGAGTGTATATCATTGATAATTAAAATATTATTCATAGTATACAGTATATTTTATTTTATTTATTTTTTATTTTGGAACTTCTTTTTGGTTGTACAAGACAAACATATATGTTCAAGTCAAAATTGGACAAAACACAAAACATAAATACTTAAAATTTAAACATATTTATACAAAAGTTATATAATACTATCAAACATAATCACTGACAATAATAATAAAAACAAAAACAAAATACAAGTCAAAGTCAACACAAATACTGATAAATTTTAGCTTATGTGGAATATAAATATTAGTCAATATAATATATATATACATTTATAATTTTGTTTATTTTATAATCATGATATAACTTTTTCTGGCATTTTATTGCTCTCAAATGCTTTAATAGAGTAAAACTCTTTATTGATCAATACATTCTTTAATTTTGTGCGAAAAAGTTTACTGTTATTTATTTCCCTCAAACATGTTGGTAAAAATTCATAAAATTTAGCTGTTTGATACATTGCACAATTTTTGAAAAACAGAGATTGATATGTAATGGACAACCCCTCATGAAATTTTTTATTGTATATTTGGATAAAGGACCTCGAGTTATGTATTGTCAATTTTTTGCAGATTTTTTGAACCCTCAAAATCGAGGGGAAAGATGCTGTGACATCATAGTCATGCAACGCATTTCCCTATACTTGCGTGTTAAATAATTGCATGCCTATGACGTCACAGCGTTTTGCAGCTTGATTTTAAGGGTGTTATAAGGTTAAAAAATATAAATAAATATTGATAATACATAACTCCAGGTATTCTATCCAAATATGCAATAAAAATCTTTCATGAAGTTTGTCCATTGTGTATTGCAGTTATTAAATATGATTATAAATTAAATAATTTACATTTCATACTTCAGCTATAACAGAACTTAAAGTTTCAATATCTCTCCTTTATATATAATTATTTAATCATACTTGATTTATTTTATTACGATGTATTATAGTTAACTATAATTATTAAAAAATATAAAATCAATAACAGATGTTCAAATGAGTCAACACCTAATTTTAACTCACGATGCATGTACTTTCTAAAAAAAATCATTTTCTATAAATACATTTGGCCGTGAACACATCATCAAATATATCCATAAATGATGCGCGGCTAAGCATAATCTCTTAAATATACTCTTAACAAGAAAAATTTAATAAGTAAAATCATTTGTAAAAATATCAAGAATATTTTCACTAATGTTGGTGAAAAAAATTATGATGCAAAATGTGACTCACAGGATAAGTAAAAAATTTGCAATCAAGTACACCACAGTGTTTTATTTTATAGCGAGGGAACGAGGAAACTTCACAATAATCGGTCGGTGATGTAATTTCACAATCCGAACATTCATTAAAAAACCCAAAATGATGCTCTAATTTTAGAGGAAGGATAGAAATTATTTTATTACTGAAATCAACAATCAAATAATACTTCAAATAGATATAAAAAGAACTGATATATTATTGGAATTATCAAAGAGGTTTCCGAATTTAGTGAATGAAAACGAACACAGTCCTGTGTGTTTCTCTTCCTTATATATATTTAAAATATTAAATTCTCAAAATATACACAAACTATTGACTAAATAAAATAAAATAACAGGAAAAGGAATAAATTTAAACACCAGTAAAAAGGTAAAAAACTTACGTATTTAGCATGTTTTTTACTAACTTTCAATGCTAATTTATTACAATTTCTCTTGATTCATTCATAATATACAAAATCAACATTTTTTGTAATAAATTTACAATCCAATAAAATTCATAAACTATGAATATTTTTTCTTTTTTTAAACAACAACAATAAACATCGATCTTCCATAATCATCGTAACAAACATCGATAAACCTCGATCTTCCAAAATCAACGTAACAACAACGACGATTTGATTTATATTTTGATTTAAAATTCACGACAGGTGTCCTAATTTTAAATATTATACAAAAACAACAAATACATTCGTCAAACTGCGGGAGATACTACTAATTTATTTTTACATATTTCATAATACCAAAATAAACATATCGTCATTAATAAATCGCTATAGCGATTTATTAATGCTATATGCATATGCTATATGCTCTTTTATTTTGCAACTTAAAATATACAACTTGATTTCTTTGTCCATGCACTTGTACCGGTACATAATGTGATCGAAGTGCTTAAATGAGGGTTTATGGACAAACATATTGATTGTATAAGTGTTATAGGTATAAGGTAAACTTAAATATATTATTCATTATTTCTCTTCATAATACTTTTAGCTAATTAATTTTTGTGTAAAACCTTGCAGCAAATTACATAAATAAAATTATAACAAAACTAATAAAGGGAATTTTGAAAGATATCTTCACCGACCATTTTTACGAAAATTTCCACGTTTCTTTAGTAACACATTGGCAAATAGTGATTGCTCGAATATACGATGATGTTTGCCTTCATTTTACTTGTTCTTTTTAAAGAATCTATAGCAGTAATAAATTCTTCACATATAAATTTTATTAATTCTATGAACCGATTAGATCACCTTTTGTAATATTTCATTCAATAAACCATAACTAATTAATACTTTTATATATAACAATAATTTATGATCAATAACCTTGAAGTACATCAGACATAAAGGTTACCTTTATAAAATGTATATACTATGGATTGTATTTTTATTATTTTTTGTCGGCTATTGACATTGTTACAATGACATCATCGCTTCGTTTTTGTGGCGCGTACTTTTAAATAATGACGTCATTTTTACACAGCAGCTGCTTGCAATATCTTGAAACACCTGGGAAAAGAGTTAATAAAGGTGAGTTTACTATGATTTTATATAAGAAATTGGACGTTATATTTCAGAGTTGTTATAATAAATATAGTATTTTTTTTTTTGTAAAAAATAAACTTGGCAATAATATACAGATAAGTTTCACAATGTTTATATACCTTAGGATATTTAGACGTATGCTTAAAACATTGGTGTAAAAAATATCTAGAGGACGTGTGATGCTTATATTGATATTATTTTTTTACTTGACTAAATAGCTAATTATAAAATGTATAGTGAATTTAATTATTAATTATAGTCAATTCACTAAGAATTGACTATAATTAATAATTAAATTTAAAGGTGATTCTGTAGACGATTTTAGTTATTCTTACGAGAGTCATGGTCAAAAAAAAAAAAAAAAAAAAAAAAGTTTTGGGTTCCAAATATTAATATGTGTATCGAATCACTTAAATATGTGCATGACAAATTATTACGTTTACAAAATATTTCAGAAACTCATATTTCTATCTGCTTTTAAAACGAACAACCAGCATAGAATTTTTTATTGCATTTTTGGATAGATCACCTCGTGTTATGAATTGACAATTTTTTTCAGATTTTTTGAACCCTCATAACATCCTTAAAATCAACGAAAAAGGCGCTGTGACGTCATAATCTTTCCCTATAAAAAATCATGCATTAATGCTTTTGAGAAATATTTTACAAATGGACATAAGACTTTTTTCTCACTACCACGTTCATTCAAAAACAGCTGTTTTGTTCTGAGCACACAAAAAAATTAAGAAATATATTACATAAGATAAGATTACTGTGTTAAAATATGCAAATTTGAATTTTATAAAGTGGATAAGTTATATTGAGTCATTGAAAAACGCAGGTGCGAGATTGCTAACAGAATTACACTTGTCTTAACACCAATTTATACCACTCTAAACTTGTTCATAGTAAGTGTAGCAAATAATAGGCCATTAAATTTTATTGATAGATTTATTCAATGTAATTTGAATATTTTATTCTATATTATAGTAATTTATGTAATAGAAAGTAGATATTTTGTAACTTCATGAAATACGAATCTAAATTACATGGTTATTGTTTCAAAAATATGCAAACTTTTTACAGTTAAGGTAGAGATAATGTCGGTCAGCTGTTTTCTTTTTAGCTCCATTTGATTAACATATAAACCTTAGCAAATTCACAAAAATTCTGAAATTTTTTTAAGAGGCAGATATTAGTGCCTAAATGCCATAGAAAAAGTTTCAAAACAATTTAACGAGCCGATTTTTTTTAATTAAGTTTTTAGTTTGTCTCTCCATGCATGGGAAAGCCCTATGCTGAAAATTAAATAAATTAATTAAAAAAATCGGCTCGTTAAATTGTTTTGAATTTTTTTCTATGGCTTTTAGGCACTAATATCTGCCTCTCAAAAAAATTTCAGAATTTTTGTGAATTTGCTAAGGTTTACATGTTAATCAAATGGAGCTAAAAAACAGCTGACTGACGTTATCTCTATCTTAACTAATCTGTATATCAATGGAAAAATTCAAGGAGTTATCGACTTTGCAAAATTCTATCATATTTAATATATAGTGTATTATTAAAATTATTTCAGTTTGATATATATATTTTTTTAATTTTGTGGATATTATAGGGTATATGTACGCTCTTTATAATGCTTGAAATAAGAAAATAATTAACTGTATAATATTATAAACAAACAGGTAATACAAATTTTATGCAGTATGATAATTATATGGATTATATAGAATATAATAACAACTATAAATGTACACATGAACAGCCAAAACACGTACAATAAAAAAATATAAAAATGAATATGTTAATAGACATTAAAAAATACTATATATTTAGTATATATTTCTTTTAAGTACTCATGTTTAAATCAGTAAAAAATAATCTCATTTCTATTTTAAAAACTAATCAAAATATGTCTTTAAAAATAAACTCCGGTGCTTCTGAAACTACAACTCAGAAAACAAATAATGTTAAAGCACTTTGTCAAATCTGATATTAACATACATATAGAACCTGATATTAGAAACAATAAATCACGAACAACAAACAAACCCTAATCATTAATCAACTATCTCATTAGATAAAAGAGATATACGAAAATAAAATATGACATAAGTTTAATACATAAGTGTTGAATAACAAATTGGTTGAACATGCAATAAATTTTTGAATAGATGATGACATCACAGTCCAGAATAGTCTCACGATCGCATTGATAAAAACAGTTTAATTGATTTAAAGTTCCCTTGTGAGAGAGAACAGATGACAATGGACAACCTACATGTCATGTATGAAATTTTTATTACAGAAATGAATAGAGGGTACCAAATTATGCTACTCTGATTTTTTCCAGATTTTTTTGAAACCCAGAACAATTTTTAAATAATTATTGAAAGTACGGACACGCCCCCTGGAGGCGTCAATAGGCGTCTCGGTCCTATCCTTTTTATTAAGGATTCAGGGGTGCCAACTTAACTTACAGAACTTTCAATAATTATTTAAAAGTAGTTCCGGATCACAAAAAAATCTCAAAAAAATCAGAGTAGCATAATTTGGTACCCTCTATTTACTTCTGCAATAAAAAATTTTCATGTATGTTGTCCATTATTAAGAATATGCCAGTCTCAAAGTAGTTAAAAAAATAAAGTAAATTAATTTAAAGCTTAACCTGAGAATTTTGGACAAAATATGTCATGTTATGTGAAATATGTGATGTTCTTCAATTAAATTAGTTATGTAGACTTATAACAGTCCTTACAGTCAGCCCTGATTTTTTTCAGAATTTTTTAACCATTGGATATTTTATAATTAATTTAATCAAATTTGAATTTTGGTATCCTTCCAATGTTAAATTTGTTAATTAGCCATAGCATTCTAGAATTCCAGAACGCTATGAATTAGCATTAGAAAAAAACTAAACGACAGATTTTTTTACTTTTTTTTCTGATTTGTTTCATATTTTTCGAACCGTGGGCGTTGATTGTAATTAATGAGCAATAAGAAGTTTGGCAACGCTCTACAGGGACTGTAGTCACTTCCCACTCCTCTCAGATTAGCATTACTTGTGCACTGCAGTGTTGCCACGTCGCTTTTGGATGTGACCTTGACAAACAAATTCTCAGGTTATGCCTTAAGATAGGACTTCTTAAGGTAGAGATAACGTCGAACAGCTGTTCGACGTAATCCCCTTTGATTAACATGTAAACCTTAGCAAATTGACAAAAATTCTGAAATTTTTTTGAGAGGCAGATATTAGTGCCTAAAAGCCATAGCAAAAGTTTCAAAAACATTTAACGAGCCGATTTTTTTAAATTAATTTTTTAGTTTGGCTCTCCATGGGAAAGCCCTATGCTGAAAATTAAAAAAATTAATTAAAAAAAATTGGCTCGTTAAATCGTTTTGAAATTTTTTCTATGGCTTTAAGGCACTAATATCTGCCTCTCAAAAAAAATTCAGAATTTTTGTCAATTTGCTAAGGTTTACATGTTAATCAAAGGGCATTACGTCGATCAGCTGTTCGGCGTTATCTCTACCTTAAACGCACTGAAAAAATTAGAATTCATGGACCAATCAGAGCGCAGTATTTGGACCACTTGGGCACACCATTATATAATATATGCATAAATATATTTATTGAATATATATATTATGTCTATGTTGATTCCAACAGAGGGAGCTTTAAATTGATGCAAGTATAGTGTAGTCAGTTTGACATACGCAAAAGACAGAATGACGTCACTTGAATTCTTTACAGATGGAACAATAATGCTTTTATAAAACGACTTGAAGTTATTTCACCGTCTTTTGTTATTTAATGTGAAATAACCGGTCCCCTTTCATTGTAAAACAATGCGTGATTATTTTATATTATAATATTAATAATTTTGTCATATCATTGTGTATAAAATAAAAGTTTATTAATTTTTGGAAAAAAATGTTTGTTTTAAAATTCTTTTGAAAGTATGTTGTTTTTGTTTTTAGACAGAAATTTTGCAATTTTTTTTATATAAATAAAGAACGAATCGTTATTTTTCTTTATGCAATTCATATTTGCCAGGGTATCCTAACGAGAAATTGTTGCATATTTTCATCAGATCTCATGGAGGGTATGCAATTTTCAGAGGTGTTTTTCTCTTTTCGACATGCACGTTTCTCGAGTGGGGGGGGGGGGGGATAATAAAAATTAATTGTAACTCATGCTTTTAACAATTTTGCATTTTTGCGTCTCAAAAAAACAAATAATTAATTTTTTTTTATTGAAAGGTGCTCGTACTACTAACTTTTATACACCAACAAAAATACAATTTAAAAAAATACAAAAAATATGTGTAATATATATATATATTATATTATATTATATTATATAAAATATAATAATTATGTTAATGTTTAATATAATATATAAAATACAAATTATACATATAGAATGATATAACATGCAAGATAAATAAAGAACCGATTTATATATATTGTAATAATAATATAAAACTGATGATAATATGTTTTAATTTTTGTTTCTTTTACAGGTATTGCAATACTAAAATATTGTAAACATGCATTTTGTACCTTACGGTTCTATATGTGCAATAAATAAATACAAAAAAATACAATATTATAAAATATCTGATAGTATGTATTAGATAAGTATGTGTCATACGAATAACATGCACCAACGAAACCATCATATGAATTAACGTATGTACCATATATATAATGGAGTATTGTCCTCCATTTTTTTTATTGCAGAAATGGATAGAGGGTGCAAAGTTATGCTACCCTGATTTTTTTCAGATTTTTTTGAGACCTGGAACTATTTTTAAAAAATTATTGAAAGTCCTTTTTGTGACGTCACGCGGCGGCAAGTCCTATCTTTTTCTTAAGGAGCGGCGTCTCGTGACGTCACGAAAAGGACTTTTAATAATTTTTTAAAAATAGTTCCCGGGCTCTAAAAAATCTGAAAAAAATCAGGGTAGCATAACTTTGCACCCTCTATCCATTTATGCAATAAAAAAAATGGAGGACAATACTCTATTAACATTTAGTTGCTAGTCAATTGAATGCCTTAAATACTCTGACATACATCATGCAAGTTACTCACATAATTGATAATTGACGCACATGACCCTGTCATATTTATATATGACATCAAGCAAAAGTGACAGATCATGGACACTTAACAATGAATTATTATGTAAATCGAATAGTCAAGCACGTACACTATATTGTGTGTGTATGTTATATACATACTGTGGGTAAGAAATGGTGTTCCGATTATTTGATAATATTATTTGAACAGGTTGAGTTTTGATAGAAAGTTGAAATTTGGTAGCAACTTAGGGTGAAACCATAAGTTTTATTTGGGGTTGGTTTCAATTCTAAAAAAAGAAAACTTGAATTCGCAGGGAAACATAACTGTCATAGAATTTTAAAGCAAGTGCGTCTGCCCATAATATACACCTTGGAAAAACACGAACGTCAGTGAACCCTCAGACTTAATGCAGCATTTTAATTTTAAGAGAAAATAAGAATAAGTTTAGCCTAAAAATGTAAAATTTCAAGCATGGGGACCACGTGAGACGCTCGTAACTAGAGCAGGAGATACTTTCTTGCTTCCCAAATGGACAACCTGCAGGAAAAAATTTTCATTGCAGAAATAAATAGAGGGTACCAAATTATGCTACTCTGAATTTTTTCAGATTTTTTTGAGTCCAATACTATTTTTAAATAATTATTGAAAGTGCAGCCACACCCCCTGGAGTCGTCAATAGGCATCTAGGGTCTATTCTTTTTATTAAGGATTCAGGGGTGCCAACTTAACTTACGAAACTTTCAATAATTATTTAAAAATAGTTCCAGGCTTCAAAAAAAAAATCTGAAAAAATTTAGAGTAGCATAATTTGGTACCCTCTACTCATTTCTGTAATATTAAAAAAAAAAATACAAACAGGTTGTCCATTGTACCTAGTAAAGGTAAGAATGTAACTTTTTTTTTTTCAGCTCCGAGAAACAATAGGAAAAAATTCATGAAATATAGAATCTGAATAATAAAATCTTTAATAATGATGATGCTATTCATTGCGAGAGGAAAATTATGATATTTTCCAGACCTGATCATCTTATGATGTTATGAGGTACACCACATTATTAGCTAGAATTTTTTACATCATGATGACGTTCAAGCTAATTATTTACATTCCATCTTACAGTGATCTCATTCCAATATATTATTATGTGTTATAATATTTTATTGGTTATTATATGACGTGATTTATTTAATTAAAAAAAATGTATAGTTACTAGAGATTTCAAAATATTAATTATGAATCATATTTTCAATTAAATACATAATTCAAGAATCAGGAAAGATATGAAGGTATTGAGTAAAAAAAAAATGTAATAACCATTATATATTTATGGGAAGTACAAAAAAAAAATAATAAGAAAAATAAATGTTCGAGATTTTTTATAAATCGAACAAAGAAATCAACAACAGCAGCAATATTAATGCTAAAACAAAACAAAAACTATTATATGCCTTCGCTCTAAAAAATATTTTTATTTTTTATTTATTATTATTATTTTTTCAATTGAACCCAGTTGTAGAGTACTGGTCATTATATAGTGTGATATAGTGTTTTTACGCTTTGTATGTTATCCTCACTCAATTTTGACCTATTTATATGTTATATATATGCATTGAGTGAAATAAATAAATAAATATATAAATAAATAAATAAATAAATAAATAAATAAATAAATAAATAAATAAATAAATATAAATAAATAAATAAATAAATAAATAAATAAATAAATAAATAAATAAATAAATAAATAAATAAATAAATAAATAAATAAAATAAAATAAAATAAATAAATATATAGTAACATTTGAATATAACTCCCTGGCTCTTCATGGACCAGACTTAGCATAATGCTAAAATAGAGTCACTTCCAATTAAATCAGGATGGCCATTGTCCATCTATCCAAGAATTTGTCTGGTTGAGACTGAGGGAACCATGGAAACTTATTCAGAATGGTCGACAATTGATGAAGGATGCTATCAATCACCTCCCGGATGAATGCAAGTGAATTTTTTTTTAAGATTATAATACTATATACAGAAAATTGATTTCATTAAAAAATATACTTTATTTAAAAAAAAAATTGTTATTAATTTAATGTAAAAATATATTATTTTATAAAAATATAACATTAAAAAATATTTAAAATATTTAATTTCCTAAATACAGTATATAAATCTGCACATACTAAACAAAAACGACTGTGCTTATATAGTAAATAGTCTTGACTAAACACGGATCTGCAAACTGAAGCCCTACTTTTTAAAATGACTATGATATAATAATTATTACAGAAAGGAGAACAATAATAATTCCATCTGAGTGGGAGTAGATAGGTCGTGTTTGTGATCCGTAACGTTGCAAGACAAATTAATACACGGTGTGGTAACAGTTCATCATGCACTTGCTAACCTTCTAGAGCAGGTGATGTACGTAACATTTGTTATTGACGTGGCAATTCTCCTCTCTTTCTCTTTATCTGATGACCCTGCCTGTCTTTCTCAAATTTCCGATTAATAAGAAAAGAATAAGAGATGCATTATAAATTTAAATCTTTCTGTTTTATATTCCAAAAGCCTGCAGTATGTAAATTATGTTGCACGTCATCCCAACAATATATTTGACAATATTTACATAAATATGGATGTTTTTTCCAAGGCAACTTTAAACTGCAATAGTTATTGTATTTTTACATTTTTTACCAATTACTTTGTATTCAGGCTTCAAGCGCTTCAAGTGAGTAGTGCGCCTCCCGATGCTCATTTGTGTCGCTAAGGTCCATCTTGAACTTGAAATTGAAGAAAATTGTTTTTTTAACTTTTCTCATGCAGTTATAAATTAAGCAAAAAAATCTAATTTTTGTATAATCACTGTATTTTTCAGAATGGACCGAAGTTCCGTAAAGGAATTTTCCTTAAAAAATCTTATTCTTTAGTGAAAATACGAATTCACGCTTATTTTAACATAGGTTTAGATAGGACGGTGGAAACACTGAAAAATCAGCTGACTTGAAGCCTTTATTGAATCTTCTAGTATAAAAATTTACAAATTAATCAAAATAAAATTGATACTGTATAAATTTAATATTATAACGTCTCAATTTCTTAATTTGCACATGGTTTTGATAAATGAATTTTTTTTTTAGTGCAAAAAAAAAGGTGATTTAAATCACTACACCTTTAACAAGGGGTGATCTGATCATGTAACAACTCGTAAATCATCTCAAGCTATCCATCTTCATTCGTGACGTCATCTCGTTCCCAGGGGGTGTGACGTCACCACGTTAAACAATGCGCTCATTGTTAGATAATCAACAAATTATAGTCGCTCATTTTAATGACTTAATCAAATATCTTTTCTATGAAATATGATGTAATTTTTTTTTAATTAATCATTATTTTTCATGAGTAATTAATTAATAAGAGGAACAAGTTTGATGATCTTATAAGATGTTAATGTACTAAAAATAATATTAATTCATTACTCAAGTATACATAAGTTAACAGCATAAGCAAGTGAGTTTATTTTATAATTGTTAGTTATATTATTTAACTGATGGTATTTAATGACCATCTTTACTAAGGTTTCCACGTTCTCTTATGTGAATTAAGTAAATGCTGGGATGTTAGCATCAGCATTATATATACGAGACAAGTTAATTAACCAAAAAAGTGAATTAAAATATTTTAAAAGGAGCCAATTTTCATATAATTTATAAAACATTTTTTTAAAATAACCAGGCATTTAACTAGCATTTTTTATTATTTTCGGTACTTTTTTATCTGATGAATGTATTAATGACAACTTCAGTCACTTCGGAGTCAAAGAAAATTTGATAAAATTCTATAAAACTTAATCGCTTATGGTTTTGAGTAAATTCAAGGGAAATGTTTTCTCACAACAGCTATCCATAAGGCCCCATGTTAAACTTCTACCTTAATTTTCACAAAACTAATCAGATAGATTCACTTTAAAATTTTATGCCACCTATTGATGGCAACTTCTAAGTTCCCTGCAAGTCTAGTTGAATTTAAGAAAGCTGATTTCGAGATCTCAATCAACTGAGTTCCAATATAATTTTTTTCCATTTTTATTTTTCATAATTTACACAATATTTATTTTCAATCTAAACTAACCATTACCAAACATATTTTACAGACCCAATATATTATGTTTCTTCTAACTAATAGAGTGAAGTACTAAAGTTAAATGACCTCTTCTTCTATTTCTGTATATATTACATACACATATCTTTATACAAATGTTGTTTGCTTATAATATGAAATTCTAAAAGCAACTGTAGGCTGTAGTATAACTTAAATAGAACGTTACTCACTATCTTCATATAAGAACTCTTCATAAGTCCATATCTGGAGATATAACATTCCCTTGATAAGTTTAGTATTCATATAATGACAAGGACCACCCCATAATCAAATATATGAATATTTAAATATCAAAAAAATGACATAAGCTTTTTTTTATATATATAATATTGTATTCCATTTATGGTAAGTTTACTTAAGAAATTATAATATTAATATTTAAAATAACTGTACTTTAATTGTATAATTAATTATATTTTATTATTTTTTTAGTTAACATTGAGGTGTATAAAAACTTATTTTAATTTTTGTTTGTTTCATTTTAATTGAAGCATTAAAAATTATGTATGTACACTTTTGGACACCACGAACCACGAACGTTACTCCTGCTTTGTTTGTGGACGTTACCACGCAGTCTATGGAGGAGTGGTGAACTTTTAAGGGTATACTCTTCTAACCCCCCCTATAATTTTAAATCTGTACCTCTTTAAAACTGCATATATTTCCAACAAATGAGGCTAAAATTCTTATTGTTCCAAGGTATATTGCGATTTTGTCCTAGCTTTAAGGTGCTTTTTCATGGAGCGATGTCACGCGAGGCTTGGCGGAGCGAGAAAAGCGCACTTGCAGTGAAACCGTATGGAAGCCATGTTGGCGAGGAAAAATTGCGGAGTGATTAAATCACTGCGGGAAAGCGATTTTTCCTCACCAATATGGCCGCCATACAATATTGAAGCAAGTGCGCTTTTCTCGCCCCGCCAAGCCTCGATTGACATCGCTCCATGTCACCTTTTTACTAATAAGAAGTTGTTTTTTTGATAAAATTATAGACCGTTTAAAAGGCTCGTTTATGGCATCAAAAGAATGCATTTCTGAAAAGTGTTGTTAAAAAATGCATCCTGAAAATTTTAGCTATAATGTCAACTAAAAATTTGCAATAAAGCTTAATTTCAATGTTTTGTAAATAATAAAATAACTCTTATCACAAATTGTTTAAATCTCGTGATCATATTTGTTTTTATTTGCAGCAACAAAAAATGATGAATTTAAAGCCTACTCTCCATACTGTAATTAAAAGTAACGTGTACTTAACGTCCCACACACATAATTCGTTACCGGATCAAAAACTCGAACCCTGTAATTGCGTACAATTATAATTATTATATATGACCAGATAATTACAGTAACTCCCACACACAAGAGTTTGCCGAACATTCTGACGTCAGAGGGTGAATTGCTACCTGATTATTAAAACCCACGTAATAGCCTCTCAATTATTTATGTTAAAAATGTACATTAGGTACCCTAGAAAATTCACCATTTATAAAACGTTGCCACCTTTATAGAATAACGAGGAAAGTTTTTCAAGGTAACCAGTTTACTTTATTTCGTTTATTTTGATTATCGACTTAGAAAATTCTCAAAATTATGAAAATTCTAGCAAATTTTAACATTGAAAAAAGTTACAGGTTACTTTTATACTAAAATATTCAACACGTGGCCATAATTCGTTTTATTTTAATAAATTTAACAAATAAAATAACTTTCAATTTATTTGAAATTATAAAAGGAACAAAAATCAAGAGTTTTAAAAATCGTACCACGATGAAAATATCAAATTCTTTTATACTGTCAATGGCATTAATAAAATATTAAAAACCTGCATTTCAAGATGCAAAGCTAATATAGAAATTTCATTTGAGGATTATAGTGGCGTTTCAACGAAATGTAAACTTATACAAGAATGTTGCAGCCTTCTATTCAAAGTTTTGTTTATCATAAGAGAACGTCCTCCGACATTTGTTTCCTTATTATATACATAAACACACATCAAAGTTGCTACACAATCAGTACACGTGGGCGAGTGACGTCACACACCACGTGGGAGAATCTGGACTTTAAGTACGAGCTACATAAGGGTCAGATTAGTAAAACATGTGGGAGAATTTGAACCTTAAATACATAGAAAATAAGAGTCAAATTAGTAAAAAGTGTGGGAGAATTTGAACCTTAAGTACATGCTATATAAGAGTCAAATTAGTAAAAAGTGTGGGAGAATTTGAACTTAAAGTTTATGCTACATAAGAGTCAAATTAGTAAAAGGTAAGATCTAACGATAAGAATGTGGGCAGAAGAAACTGCCTACTGCTTAGATATTTTCAACTTATAAGGTTTAAATGAGATTCAATAAGGAGAGCATATTTTATTGTGGGTAGGTGTAAACAATGTTACTAGATATCTAAATTTGGTACTGTATGAGAATGTTATAATTATTATAAATATACGGTAATACTTGATCGAATTACAGAGTACAGAAACATATTATGCATGTAATATTTATCGTCTCTCGGCCGGAATAATAGCTGTAAAATAGCAGACAGCTCATTATTGCAACGAGATCATGGCAGGCTCATTATTCGAGGAACGATACAACTAAATCATTTATTGGGGGGCATTCACAAGTCACTTTAACCACCACTCTAGCCTCGATTTTTATCCTTGTTGCTAAACATGGTGCTAAACCAGGGGCTAACCATGTTAAGCTCCTATTTTTATAGCCCCTGGTTTGGCACCATGCAGCTAGGGATAAAAATCGAGGCTTTGTGAATGCCCCCCCAATATGTGAGAAAAAAATGCGTTCTGTAAGTTGTGGTTATATATTGTATTCTTGGCTGTGATATCGCATTGTTTTAAAAATATTGTAATGTCACCTTTGACGGTCATTGCTCCGTATTTTTATATGTTTTAAAATAATTCAGTTACATTTTAGCCTAAATATTTGCAGCACTAAATTGATATCAAATTCCATGCATGTAATACTAAAAATATGGTATATAGACTAAAATCTTTGGTAAATAAATATATGAACATTATAATTAACAATACTGTATAACAAAAATGTAGTATCGACCTGAAAAATGTTTACCGTAGAAATGGATAGAGGGTGCAAAGTTATGCCATTCTGATTTTTTTTTTTTTTTTCAGATTTTTTATTATAGAGGCCGGGAAGTATTGCTAAAATGTTTTGCCGAGGTCGGGTTTGAACCCACGCCTCTTTTAGGTTCTATCCTATAGAGCTGTCACTTTTCTAAACTTTCAATAATTGTTTTAAAAATACTTCTCGAACTTTAAAAAATCTGAAAAAAATAGAGTAGTACAACTTTGCACCCTCTATCCATTTCTGCATGTACTGATTTTTTTGGAATTTGATACTCTTTTATATATATATATGAACAACAAAATCAACACACAATATTCAAAATAAGCCAACACTTGTTAACATATCTTGTTTTGCTTATCCAAAAAGACGTTGGTTTACTCATACTTAAATTTGACTTTAAAACTAAAACTTTCAACAAGCGATGCAATACCGAACTGATTTTTCCGTGCTCGATCACCTGATTGTCTTCAAATCGCTTCTTCATTGTGACGTCACAATCACGTGACTAACAATGACCATCATCATCTTTTTGGACCCACATCAGACAGTGACTAACGTTGGAGGTGCGTGACACCTCACGATTTAATTAAAAACATCATTAGTGACGTTATAAAAATAGATAATTATTAATTTGTATCACGTTATAACTATGTGGCTTGAAAAATGTAATACATTAATTCAAAATATGTGATATTTTAAGCATGAATTCATTTGCATAATGGACAACCTACATGATTTTTTTTATTGCACAAATGAATAGAGGGTACCAAATTATGCTACTCTGAATATTTTGATTTTTTTGAGACCCGGAATTATATAACTATTGAAAGTGCGGCCACGCCCCCTGGCCCTGGCCCTGACAAGTCAATAGGCGTTTCGGTTCTATCCTTTTTATTAAGGATTCAGGGGAGCCAACTTAACTTACAAAACTTTCAATAATTATTTAAAAATAGTTCTGGGTCTCAAAAAAATCAGAAAAAATTCAGAGTAGCGCAATTTGGTGCCTTCTATTCATTTCTGCCTTAAAAAAAATTCATGTAGGTTGTTCATTATATTAAAAATGCTCTAATTTAATCCAATATTTAACAAAAATTGAAATTTTTAAATGCAGCATAAATTATAAGTATTCATCCAATAATGGTTTCTGTAGCAGTTAGTTCATAAATTAAATAAAACGTTTTAAAATATAATACGATACTTGTAAACAAATAAATATAACAAATGGAAGTATTTTGTTGCAGCAAACAAATTTAATGTAGTGTTGAATGTTGAAAGATATATTAAACATCAACCCACAATATTTAAAATAAATATAGAAAAGTCAACAATTAATGTCATGTCAATATAATAAAATTATTTGCATGTTTTCACTTGTGAATGAAATTTATACGAACACGATGTCGTTAAAGTCAATGATTCAATTCTCAAAACATAGTTCTGTTCTTTCAAAGTCACAAATGTAAACAAGACAGCGAATAAAGATGAATTTAATATACTAAACTAAACATGATTTTATAAACACAAAACTAACGATCGAATCACCTAAAGCCCTAATTCAGATAAAGAAATTCGACCAGATAGAATAACTGTGCTTAACTTCATGCAAAATATACAAGACAATATTATACAGTTTATCAAATTTAAGTTAATAATTGAAAGTGTTTTAGCCTCACTTGAAAAATAATTCACAAATAGGTTTTCAATGCTGTTAAGTATAATTTATTTATTTTTCAAAGGATATAATACACCCCTATGAGCTTGGAGCTTGAGGTGGAGTAATGGGTAGGGATAAGAGACGAAAAGGATGATGTTACACGTCCAAGCATTTGCTAAGGTGAGACTGAGGGAACCGTTGAAAACCTCAGACATGACTTTTTATCAATGGATCAAAATTATATCGAAAGTCTGCATGGGAACCACACACATGTACACATACACTGGGTGGAAAGCGAGATGAATTTACCGCAGGGAGGGAACTTTTCTTAATTCATTATCAGAATACCCCTAATAGAGTATTGACCTCAATTTTTTTTATTGCAGAAATGGATATAGGGTGCAAAGTTATGCTACCCTGATTTTTTTCAGATTTTTTAGAGACCGGGAACTATTTTTAAAAAATAATTGAAAGTCCTTTTCGTGACGTCACGAGACACCGCTCCTTAAGAAAAAGATAGGACTTGCCGCTGCGTGACGTCACAAAAAGGACTTTCAATAATTTTTTAAAAATATTTCCAGGTCTCAAAAAAATCTGAAAAAAATCAGGGTAGCATAACTTTGCACCCTCTATCCATTTCTGCAATAAAAAAAATTGAGCTCAATACTCCATTGGGGGTGGGAAGGAGATGGTTTTAAGTTAATTGCTTCAATAGTTATTGAGACACAATTTAAAATTTTCTAACATGGTGGCTTATACAATAAATTTTACCGCCGAGGAACACTTGAAGCCTCTATAAACTCATGACACTGACAAATGTGACTAAATTTACAGTATACATGTGTTACATATCATTTTGATCAAAGTTTCAATTTTAAAACACCACTTTTTTTTATATCTCTCTCAGGTACATAATCAAAAGTCACACATTTCTAGACGTAATCAAAAGAAACCTCATAAGGAATATTAAGTGGGAGGGGACATGGGATCAAATTAATTCATGTCACTTCAGTTTAGGTGCCTGTGACGTCACAATAAAGACGTAGGTGTTAAAGGTATCATGAAATGTAACACCTTTGATATTAGATTATTGTGCGCTCGTGGGCACTTAAGAATGAGGCATCGTTACGCCCCCCCTACCTGAAATGGAGGTAAATGAGTGGGAGAAACATTTTTAGTTTAATTTATCTTGTTATATTTTGGTACACAAGTGTTTCTATAAAAATATGTAGTAGGTAGTGTAAAATTATTTATTTTCTTTGATTTGTTGAATTATAATTAATATGTAGATGCTTACCAAGATTTCGTTGCAATAATGAGCTATCTGCTATATCAGGTGAGCGTAATTATGAGCTGTAAATCAGTATTAAAATAAAGCTCATTTGCACTCACCTGAAATAGCAGACAGCTCATTTTTGAAATAATATTATGGTAGGCAGATAACTCATTTTTTTCGGACGAGGAAAATATATTAATAATTATTAAAATACATAATATAGTATTTAAAATTTAAATTAATAAAAAAGTAGTTCAATAATAAGTTTCATTAATATAAATATTAAAAGTAATGAAAATGAACTGCATGCCTTTATAATCAGTCCTGTTTTTGTTGTTGTTTTTTAGTATATTTTGAAAATGTCACGTCTTAAAAAATATATTAATTCATAATACGACAGTTCAATGACTTTAATTTTCATATGTATGTCATAACTCATAATTATTCAGAGTAAAAAAAAAAAAAATCCACAGTGCAATATATCTCGTAAATACTTCAGAAATGGAGTATTGTCCTCAATTTTTTTTATTGCAGAAATGGATAGAGGGTGCAAAGTTATGCTACCCTGATTTTTTTCAGATTTTTTAGAGACCTGGAACTATTTTTAAATTTTTTTTGAAAGTTCTTTTTGTGACGTCACGCGGCGGCAAGTCCTATATTTTTCTTAAGGAGCGGCGTCTCATGACGTCACAAAAATAACTTTCAATAACTTTTTAAAAATAGTTCCCGGGCTCTAAAAAATCTGAACAAAATCAGGGTAGCATAACTTTGCACCCTCTATCCATTTCTGCAATAAAAAAAAAATGAGGACAATACTCTATTACGATGTCAACTTAAAATAAAAAAAAATATATATATATTTAAAAAAACATGAAAAAACATGTTGACACTTTTTTTTTTGTAAAAAAATCGTAAATAAAAAAAGGTGTGTGCAAACTGCAAATCTTATCTAAAAAAAAACAAACAAACAAAATCCACATGCAGTTATTTACTAGAAACAAACAAAAACATAAAACTTTCACAATAAGTTGACAAAAGTTGACCATCAATATAATTATCAACACGTGGGTATATTTACATTGGAGACATAGACTTGACTAGACTTGCGTAGTCGTTATGACGTCATAATATCAGAGGGAGTTAATAGCAAAATAACATAACTTGACGTAAGGTTCAGATTGCTATGTTTTATCACGTGAATTTCGACCTAGAATCTGTGAGAAGACGTTTGAGACGGGAATGTTGGGATTTAGAGTGGGAAGAGGCAACACGCTTGTGCCATAAATGGTAAGGCTGACTTCATACCTCTTGATGTGTTGGTATATCTCTGTCCAATAGAGAAGTGTTTTTTTATAAGTCAAGTTCACTATCATTTGAAACAACATCCTTGCAATTTTATCGTCAGTTTTGTACGCAAATAATTTGAAACAACAGAAATTTGGTTCAACATTTTTAAAACAAGAAGCTCTGGTGATGGACTATCTAATTTCATCTCTTACATGGTGATAAGGTTTATTTTATATATTTTTAAAGTAAGGTTATAGACCTTATTGTAAATATAAACAAGTTGCATTAATTCTCGTATAGTTTTAAAATTGGAACCAATTTCTTGTATTTATCCTTCTTGAGTTGATTACTTTATTAACTTTATCCTTGTATTTGTCTCATAAGAATATAGAGAAACTGATCTATTTTTTTTAATAAATATAATAAATACATTAAAATTTAAAATTGAATACATGACATAATTCATAATGTCTATATTACTTTTCTATTGTAATTAAATTAAATATACACAATATAAGCAGGTCGTAAACTTTGAATCAATACACATGATAAATGGACAATTCTTAAGGCTTAACCTGAGAAATTTGGACGAAAAATTCGCTACAACAGATTTTCTTCAAATTAATTTGGTGGACTCACAACAATCGTCAAATTAGCTCTGAATTTTTTCGGAATTTTTTAACCGTTGGTTTAATTATAATTAATTTATTTAAATGAGAATTTTGTATCCTTCCAATGTTAAATTTGTTAATTAGCATTGCAAAAAAACTATACAACAGATTCTTTTACTTTTTTTTTTACTAAAACATAATTTTTTAGACTATTTTTCTGAATTGTTTTCATATATTTTGAACCGTGGCGATGATCGTTTCCTATATGTGATGAGAAATGTGGCAACGTTCTCAAGGACTGTTGTCACCACCCCCTCCTAAAAATTTATGCGCATTCCAATGCAAACAGTGTTGCCACTATAGCCACGCCTCTTGACCTTGACAGACAAATTCTCAGGTTATACCTTAATATTTAAAAATGAATAAATTTATTATATTCTTAAAAATATATATATACGATTAAAATGTAAATTTATCAAATGAGTGCAAATAAAAATTAATCTATTTGCATGACTTCAATTAATGCTTATTCAGTACATATATGCTGTATGCTATCACAACAATTTATATTATTAACTGAAATTGTATTATTTATTTATTTATTTATTTATTTATTTATTTATTTATTTATTTATTTATTTATTTATTTATTTATTTAATTTGAATGAAATGTTTCAAATATCACAATAAAAAACGCTATAATACATAAAATTCCAATAAACCTGGGATTTTGATTGCGTTAATTTATAATATGAAGGAGCTAAAAAGATCAAAATCGCAAGAATTTCATTACAAAAATGCAAAATGTTTTTCCTAGAAAGGATTCTTATTATGGAGAGAAATCTGTTTAAAAATTGCGATGATGTCATTCAATACTTTCGAGTGTTTTCAATATAAAATGACACTAATAAGCTGAAATTTAATTAATATGGGCTAATTTCTCAAGTGCTAACGGTGAAAAAAATATGCGTGGTGGCGTCATTCCATCAATAAAATTATTTTTATTAATTTGTGGCAAAAAAAGAAATTTTGCAATAACTTTAGTAACTTTACCGTACTTGCAAGAAAAAATTGTGTGTTCAAATCTTCAAATCCTTTATTATTTTAAGATTCAGTACAGATATATTTATTTAATCGATGGCATTTAATTAATTAAATAAATAAAACAAAATAAAAATATATACATGAAAATTACTTGAAAATATTAAATCACATCGTAATCAATACTTTAATTTTTTTTTAAATTATATAATTATAGAAGAAAAAAATTAAAAAAACAATTATTAAATAAAAAAAAATGCTTTAAAATTGATTTAATATTTTAAAGTTATTTTTCAATTTTATATTTTAAAGAAAAATCGTACATTTCAATAAATTCATTCATTTATTGATAGTTAAAAGGTAAATTTTCCTATTCACAACCATATTATTAGGAAGATCTAATAGTATTTCCGACAAAATGATAGAAATCAATTGGACATGACATGTCATCATACTATAAAAGACTCGCCGCACAAATCTATCTACGAGAGGTGATTTCATCTCAATTATTTATCGCTGTATCATCGTACAGTTTGAAAATAATAATATTACCTCTCACTTACGATCATATATAGAGAGGTCATGAGTAATTTTGTAATGATCAAGCATTTATTATTACGTGATTTGTACCTGTTCACGTCACCTGTATATTAGTACACTGTATGTAATTTATATACTGTCATCAATATAACAATCCCATGAACAAGTGCATTTCAATTAATGCAAGTGTAAAGTTTATGACCGTATGGAGTCTTAATCAAGCTTCTTTTCCCACCCATTCTATCTTAACCCTAGTATTACAACATGCTTTTCTCACATGCAATACCAGGGGAAGGAAAAGGAGGGGGGGGGGGACCCACTAGCTAAATCCCTATTCCCTATGTTATTTTTTTTTTTTCATGGAAATATAATGCTTGCAAGCTAGCTAAGGATTTCTAACTTCAGATTTGTATGGAGTCGGTCCTTTACACTTTTTCCGCTTTAAAAGTATCAAGGGTCGTTTCACCCCCCATGGCACCCTACCTCTTGCTAAGGATTTATGTAAAAATGTAAAATAATTAAATTAATGCTTGCTTCAGCGTTTTTTAAGGTTGTGGCTTACGAATACGAAGAAATTTCCTACCATGTGGAACAATTTATTAGTCTCTTTTAGGCAGAAAGATTTTTATTTCGATTTACATGACATGCAAAGTTAGCCTTCCAACTACTTTTAGAATTATAAACTTGGAATTGGAGTACCAAAAAGGTGACAAAATTGCTTGAATATTGACATGCAAAGTTGCCTTTCATACAAATTAACGTCAATTTGGAGAACTAAATAAATATTTAATCTGTAGAATGGACAACATACATGAAAAAATTTTATTGCAGAAATGAATAGAGGGTACCAAATTATGCTACTCTGAATTTTTTCAGATTTTTTTTGAGCCCCAGAACTATTTTTAAATAATTATTGAAAGTTTTCTGTATGTTAATTTGGCACCCCTGAATCGTTAATAAAAAGGATAGGACCGAGACGTCTATTGACGCCTCCAGGGGGCGTAGCCGCACTTTCAATAATTATTTAAGAATAGTTCTGGGTTTCAAAAAAATCTGAAAAAATTCAGAGTAGCATAATTTGGTACCCTCTATTCATTTCTGCATGCAATAAATTTTTTTCATGTGTATGTTGTCCATTGCATATAAATTAATACAACGGCCGTTTCTTCTCGTAAGCTTTAAATTACCACAAGTATATATCGTTATGTGTTAATGTTTTACAACACCATGTAATTTCTAGCATGTTATTGTTTTATATGGTAATGTTTAAATAAAAAAAGAGAAAATACGTCTGTATGATGTCACTCACAGTTATAATATAACGATCACTTCAGGTAAAGATGCTAGTTGTGATAGGGAAAAAACAAATCGAAAATATTACTTTTAGAGAAAAAATAGTGATGACATCAAATTGATATATTTTTATGTACCAAACCTAACAAAGTCGTTATTTTCTTGACAATTTTTAATAAAGAATGCAATATTTTAATGATGAAATTAAAATAAACTTAATTTAATAACTCATTATATATACATGCATTAGTATAATCTTCATTATGCAGCTAGTACCATATAAAATAGAAATTGAAAAGCATTCAAATTATGTAAATAATCATAAAAAAAATATACAAAGCTATGACAACTTTAATAAAAAATAGGAAAAAAAAATATTTATTATACCGGTTTGTATTAATAGCCGGAATTGAAATAAAATACCGTAAAATATACTTAATGATTAAATTTCTATATTTATTTTGACAACCTAATTATTAAACATAAAATTAGCAAAACTGACATACTTTTTTTTTTTTTAATGTCAACGACTTTTATAAAATTTCAATTGCTATTTGACATAGTTATACAAGTACATAATGATTTACAAATAATGTTGTCATAATATTTAAATTTAATACATAGAAAGTCTTTACAATTTATAGGAACTAAAACGTCACTACTACTTATTAATGAAGTACAACGCTTAGGTATGGACAATCATATAAAAAAGTAAGTAATAAATCTTACAGTGGGAAAAAAGTAATAAACTTATCATCAGTACTATTAGTTTCACTTGGGAGGAAAAAATACACGCAATTTATTTATAAAATTAATTCAAGAAAAAACAAAACCACATTACTTCTGCCATTTTTTTAGGAAACAAAAAAGTAACGTACAGTGTACAGTCGTCACCTCGGAAAATTTCCCTTTACGATCTTGTTAACAATGTAGTGTCTGATTTTGCCACCAGAGCACAGAACGTAATGGTATTATTGGCGCTAGTCAATACTCGAAAATTTTATTTCAACGGCATAAGTTAACATGTAAATCAACAACCGTCCCATGTTTTTCCTTTCACGCGACAGACATTACACAACAATACTTTGTTTACTAACAACGAGCACAAGACTTTGATTTTCTCCCATAAAATTACAGCTGTCTCTCACATCTATCTGGAAAAACAGGCAGGAGTAACATTCAAGCTGTCTCAATGTGTATATCAGATTAAAAAAATGCAACAATTCCGTTTTGAATGGATTTTTAATAATATTTATTTACCTATACTATATTTTTCCCATTGAACAAAACACAGTAAATTTTATTTTTCAAAGTCGATGATATCCTGGTATGTAACAAATTATCACACAAAAAAAAACATCATCTAAAAAAAATAATACAATACATCGTATATAATAATAATGATAAAGATCGTATTATAAAAAATCGTCATTGTTCTGCAAGTTTATATAAAAATACGATAGGAAGAAAAACGTAAAATACTACGTGAGATATAATACAGAGAGGGAGGGGAAGTGAAAGAAGCCGGTGATCTAATGTCTAATAATAACTCTCTCGTTTATCTCAGAGAGAGGTAGTATGACGTCACTAAAATTTAAAATCAACTTTTAAATATTACGTCAACAATATATAAATCAATAAATATCTTAATTAATTACAAATAAAATTAAATGAAATTTAAATTGGAGTTACTCAAGGTTATGTTATTGACCTATTTTGAATTTTATTATAAAATTATAATTTGGAATGAAGATATGATTAAAAATATAAAATTATATCATCACTTTGTAAGGTGAATTTTACTTTATAAAGCAACGATATGTTGGCAAAGTTACAAGGCAAGAATGGACGCACTTGTATTGAAAAAAAAAAATAATAATATTAAAAATTTACGAAACTTTTTAGATCATGACCTCACGATATTATTATTTATTATTATAATATTAAAATATAATGATAGTTAATAATAATTATTTTAAAATTTATAGGCTTCGTGTTTTTACTAAAGGTGTAATTACATACAATAAACTTGTAATTTAGATATTATTTGTCAACGCTTAAATGATTATAACACACTTAAAATTGTATACCATTTTTCATGGTATTATATATACAAAATGATGATCATAAATAATTATTTATATGAACCTGTAAAACAGTGTATAGTATGGTGAAGGATACGGTACTTCGTATAAAAAATAATTTATGATATATAATATATGTCAAAGAATATTCTAAGAGTATGTTTCTTAAATTTATCGCACCTTGTTAAATTTACCTAACAATTAGGTTCATACGTGACTGATCATCTGCATAGCTCATTATGTTTTTAAGCTACGACCTTTATGATTTAGGTTTCCTCAGTTTCCTTATTTGGTGATTAACTGCGTTACTGTGCACGGGTGCAGTAAGTGGGGTGAAATTTAAATAAAAATTTAAATAAATAAATAAATAAATAAATAAATAAATAAATAAATAAATAAATAAATAAATAAATAAATTTTAAATAAAATAAAATAAAAAAATAAATAAGTACTTAAATAGGGATGGGTGCAGATATATTATGACTGCGATTGTTAAAAATCTATAAATAAATTATGTAATTCCTGAAGCAACACAGACATTCACAGTAAAACATTCCTTGATCAAAACAAAATCTTACATTTTCCTATGATATATTACTTCCACGAGATGTAAATTAAAACATTAAGAAATATACAGAAAGTGTAGTACATAGAAAGGTCTCATTATACACAAGTTATGCAAGTAGCAACGTGACAGCTAACAACAGGTACAGAGGTGTCAGGTGGGACGTGATAGGTTGGCGTTATAAACATGCAGACAAATATTATCAAGATATACCGTTCTACTCAATAAGGGCGTAATTGCATAAAAGGACACAAGTCGAAAAGGTAACGTAGATGATATATTTAGGGGAAAAATTCATAAATATGCTCCAAATGAAATATTTAAATTAACTATAAAAAAAATAGCATAAATATCATAATTGTGTGTGAGTTTTTTGACAGATATCTTAAAAATCTTTCTATAGCTCTGCTGTCACTATAATAGTGACATTATATTTGTATTTTGGTCCGAAATACAAGGCTCATTTTAATTTTATTATAGACATGCACTGAAGATATACTATACTCAAGCAGGATTTGTATATAATGGACAACATACATGAAAATTTTTTATTGCAGAAATGAATAGAGGGTACTAAATTATGCTACTCTGAATTTTTTCAGATTTTTTTGAAACCTAGAACTATTTTTAAATAATTATTGAAAGTGCGGCCACGCCCCCTGGAGGCGTCAATAGGCGTCCAGTCTCTATCCTTTTTATTAAGAATTCAGAGGTGCCAACTAAAATCAGAGGACTTTCAATAATTATTTAAAAATAGTTCCGGGTCTCAAAAAAATCTGAAAAAATTCATAGTAGCATAATTTGGTGCCCTCTATTCATTTCTGCAATAAATTTTTTTCATGTATGTTGTCCATTATAAATAATATATTATAATCCCTATACTCAAGTCGAATAAGCTTTGAGGTTAAAAAAAAAAATACAGCTTTTTTGTATATATTATATATATATTTATACAGCAGAAATTTAAATTTAAATTTGCTCTGGTGCCTAATTTTGCCACCAGAGCAGAGAACGTAATGGCATTGTTGGCGCTAGTTAACCGTTTCAACTTCATAATTAACGGTCATTTTCCATAAGTTAACATGTAAATCAACAAGCGTCCCATGTTTTTCCTTTCACGCGACAGACATTACACAACAATACTTTGTTTACTAACAACGAGCAGAAGACTTTTATAAACACAATAAATAGATACAAAAATGGACTCAAGGGAGTCATTCGCTCTAATTAATCCAAAAATGGAAGCTTTTATTTAGCTTTTAAATTTTGTAAACAATACATTAACAATTTAAAATTCTTTTCAGGATGTAGCAATTTAACTTATACAAATAAAAACAAATCATTTTAATAACAATGTCAGGTAAATTAAGATAAAGAATTTGAAATTCATTCCATTTAGGTCTCATCACTTTCATAATCTGAACGAACGTTAAAAAAAAAAGTAGGATGAGGACATGTATGGTATTTAATGTAGGTTGCTCTTATTATGGTGTAGGAAGTTGTTGAATATTATATATGTAACATGTAGGAAGTGGTACTGAATGGGTGTATGTGCTAGGGTACAGTAAGATTAGTTTAACAGTCGAAACGACAGTCTTCTGCTCGTTGTTAGTAAACAAAGTATTGTTGTGTAATGTCTGTCGCGTGAAAGGAAAAACATGGGACGCTTGTTGATTTACATGTTAACTTATGGAAAATGACCGTTAATTATGAAGTTGACACCGTTGCCCAAGGACGCTACAGTAAGGATAAGTCACGGACGCTGCTGTCCCCTATACGGGCAGTGGCGAACTAGAAAAAAAGAATTGAACATCGCCTTTTTTGAACCAAAACGCCGTCAAACGCCGTCCGAAATGCGCAAAAAGCGTGTTCGAAAACCTGCACGGAGTACTCCTTCGGTTTTCGAACACGCTTTTTGCGCATTTCGGACGGCGTTTGACGGCGTTTTGGTTCAAAAAAGGCGATGTTCAATTCTTTTTTTCTAGTTCGCCACTGCCCGTATAGGGGACAGCAGCGTCCGTGACTTATCCTTACTGTAGCGTCCTTGCCGTTGCCTAGCGCCAACAATGCCATTACGTTCTCTGCTCTGGTGGCAAAATTAGGCACTACGTCGTCCCATGTTTAACAATGAAAAAAGCTTCATGCGACAGACATTATAAACAATGGTTTGTTACAACCATTGCGAGTAGAAGACTTTGATCGAAACGACACAAAAACTTAAAAAACTATATTGTAACTTAACTTTAATTATATTGGAACGTTCTATATGTATGTCATACAATTAGATTACTTTATAGTAAATATTAACTAAAAAAATTGGAAAAAAGTACAAATTACTATAACAGTAATTACTAATTACATTACTATACAAATTACAATTACATATTAGATAAAAAAATTTATATACAAGTATTTTATTACATTTCATCAAAATACTTTGCTGAAATAAATTGCTGTTTCTCTAAAGTTGTAGTTTTTTTCTAATGCTTGAACGGAACAATTAAAATTTGTTATAAAGTTCAGTTTCTATGCGAAGAGATAAGAAAAATAGCCCTTAAAGTACAAGTTTAGTAATTAAGTTAAAAAAAGAAATGTATGTATCTTATGGGGAGTCTTGGAGAGACAAAATAAAAATAATATTTTAAACGGTGTCATAATAATATATTTTTAAATTATTTTAGTGCAATCAATATCAGAAGTTAAATTAAATATTAAACTAAATTATTAATATTTAATGATCAAACACACCAGCGGTGTACATAGTGCATTCGCACTGGATACACATTAAACTAAATCAAAATTAAATACCGTTAAAAACACTTAAATTTGATTAAATTAGAGCTATAAGAATCTAAAAAATAAGAGTTAATAGTTTACAATGTCCTGTATAAATGATGCAATCTCTCCGATTTGGCCCATTGCAAGCTGAACTTTTCATGATAACAATTCATAATATTTGAGATCCTTATATTAACCTAACTGTATATGTATAAGCTTGCATTTTTAAGTGGGTAGAAAAAAACAGAATGCGTAGGACAAAATCCAGTAATTTATGTAGTCGATATAACCAATATCTAAAACTGTATAAAGCAATTCATAGCTTAAGTGACATTGACTCTGTCCAATAAAATTATTTTTATAATGATCAACTAAAATAATGTCTTTAACTTTAATTATTGTATCCATTTTAATAAAATTCAAGGATATTATGTTAAATATAAAATATTTAAGATCAAATTAAAATTTTATTGACGTGATTTCTACTTTATAATATTGGAGGTGGTATAATTTTGGTTAAAAATAATAAATTTAAAATATAATGTGTGAGTTTTGTAATAAAATTTGATTGAGAGAGTTTCAATTTTCTATTAAAGAGTGAATCATGAAAAGTGGGAACGATTGGTCCCACGCTTTTTTAATAAAATACAGCTGGACACGATTTGTTAATTCTGCAGATTTAGTTTCTTAATTTTGCATAAGAAATGCACCCACATTTAAAATAATTTATCTCCTCACCCCGCCCTTTTTTATGTTTATGGTAATAAAATATCACACCTAGAAACAAATTAGAATATTTCTATGCAAATTTAAAGTAAATTAAAAAAAAAAAAAAAAGTCTCATCTTATTTATGATGCATGGTAATATTTAGGCTCTGTACTCTTACATGTAAATTATTGGAACAGATTTTCCAATCATGTGCAAAAAGTCATCCATTTTAAACAATTTCCTAGCATTTACCTAACATAACTAAGGGAACGTAAAAACCTGACTTAAAAAGGTCGGAATAACATCAATTAAGATTGGCACCGATTTAACAACTTTGCAATTTGTCTATTTAATTGCTTACATTTTAAAAAAAAAAATACTTAATTTGTTTGCAATGTTTGTATATGAAATTTTCTTATATGGAAAAATTATATGAAATAAATTGCAAAATGTTATACACCCATTATGGGTATAATATAATTACATTTTCATAAAAAAAGGGAAAAATTTACATGTTTTTATGCAAATGTGCAATGACATAAGCATATATAGAGAAATAAAAAAATAAAAAAAAAGTAGCATGGACAGCAAGTCAAAACGGAAATTGTTTAAAAACTGGATTTTTATTATTAACTTTTTTTTACATGAAATAAAAAACAACATTTTGACTTAATTTGTTAGCTGTTGTATTTAATAGAGGTTATAAAAAATTACTGCATTTTTTATACTATATAATATTACCATATAAAATAATTAAAATCATAATTATGTCGTTGCTATTTTAAATTACAACACTTCGCGTTGAATATTATTATTAACGATGCGACAATTACTTTAAATACCTTGAAAAAAAGTGACATTACTGCTATGTAATTACAAAATGCAATTTGAATTCTTTTACTTTTTTTATGTCAAGGGACACACGTAGTAAATTTTTCAACAACAATTTTCAGATTCGTAACACTCAATGAATTTCTTATGACATCGAATACAGTCGTTGTTTTGTGCAACTTTAATTCGTAAAATTGAGTTTAAAAATAAATTAAGAATAAATTTAATTTAATAATAAATTAAGAATAAATTTAATTTAATAATAATTTAATCATAAATTTAATTAATTAAATTTATGCTAATTTTAATAAGAATTAAGCATGTTACATATATTTTATGTAATAATTGACGTGATCCATGCTGTACAGCCTATGATCGAAATAAAAATTTGAATTTGAATAGTCAATAATTAAGATCTTTTCATGGAAAATATAATAGTTAAGGTGTATGAGTAAAAAAATCATAAGTTAATTCTTTATATAGATAAGGAATTTACTACTTATATCAATAGATTTGATTTGATTTGTTTATTGGATCCAATTGGTTATTGGTTCCAGTTGTTGGATACATCATTGCAAATTACATCATAAGATATACAGTAAACATAAACCATAAGTACTTGTCTAACATAATTATACACATACATACACAATTGTACAGTTCACTAAAATAACACACAGAATTATAATATTATAACGACAGTATGAGATCGTGCTATATTACTGCTCGAATTTTTATCATATAAAATGAAATTATTTATTGCATTTATATAATTAGATAAATTATTTAACGTGAAAACAAACTATATATTAATTAATTTGAATACTAAAATTACCCATCCATAGAGAAAGAAAACTAAAATAACAGAATTAATAACTCGTATTTTATTGCTTATTTTAAACCCTAAATACGACATATAAAATAAATATTTGTTCAAGACAGCGTATTCAATAAATTTATAGAGTAAAATACTGCACTATTTATGAATCATAACATAAAAAACAATTCGATACAAGCAATTGTTATACTAGGAAACAAAAATATCATCTAATTAGATTCCTCGTAAAAACGTCACAACTATTTCACAATTATTACACCATATCACTCATCTAAATAAAAAAATATATGTGTCATACAGATCATTATGTTGAAACTTTTACAAAAAACATCAAAATTTCATCAAAGATGCTGCCGGAAATTCCACACTGATGATGTATTTTAATTATATTTTATAACACTGTAAGATGTTTTAGGATGATTCAGTGATAATCATGTGTATAATTGACTTCGTTGAATTTTTAAATATTGAGGAAATATTATTTGGTAGTCATAGTAATAAATTGAAGATGATATAACTCATAGATTTCTTTGCTGTTTATGTTTACTTGAGACTAGGAAGGGAAAATAACATGGCAGGAGGGGGGGTTGGGGGTAGAAAAGAGAAAGTGGAGGTCCAACTACTATGGCATTAGATAGGAGAAGTGGCAAATAAATTAATAAATAAAATGGTTTTGATTATTCTTTAATGATGCGACTTTTTTATGCTCTCTATCCCGTCTTCTTTCCTGTTATTTTGCACCATTTTTTAGAGGATAAAAAAGAGGGAAAAGGACGAGATTACATATTTTTTTCTTCTTCTTGAGCACAAAATGTTAGAAATATTGTTTTCATTTCATCTTCATTTTGAGTGAAGAGGAAATAAGATGTGTTTTAGAGGTAAAAAGATTACATTTAGACGTGTAAAGGATGAGCTGAAGACGTAATTTTTCAACTAGGGATGGTTGTACAAAATATCATACAAAAAAAAATCTCAAATTTATTTAGACCAAAAATTACACTAACTGTTTATTATGTCGCAATAAGATTACACAGAAATAGCACGTGTATAAAAAAAAATCCTTATTTCAATTAATGTCATATTCATTTTTATGGAGCTATAAAAGTCAACGATGCATGTGTGCAGAAAAAGTGCAATTACTGAGTCATGCAGTCTTTATAGAAGCCCTTGACAAAGCTAGGTCACGTGCTAGTTCAATGCACTGATCATTCACGATCCAATTAACATGGGCGGAAGGAACAGGAAATTATATATGTACACTCTTCACCTTGCTGGAAAATTTCCATTGCAATTTATATTGTGAACAATATAGACGCAATTGTCTTCTCAAGGGAAATTTTTCAAATTGACAACTCAATGTAATTTAATTCCATTTAATGAGAATGTTTATAAATAAATAAATAAATAAATAAATAAATAAATAAATAAATAAATAAATAAATAAATAAATAAATAAATAAATAAATAAATAAATAAATAAATAAATAAATAAATAAAATTCAGCAATTCATCTAGAAAAACATTATATAATTTAAAAAAAATTACGGAATTAACCTTGGAAAAACACTTGAAAAAAATGCACTGCTACTTAAAAATGTTCAAATTTTATTACTAATTAAAAACACAGCAAATTTTCCTCTCATAAAGCAAAAAATTGCTACTATAACCAGTAGTCTACTTTCCGAGTTAATTATGAAATAAAAACTAGCCTGGCGCCGTGAAAAGTAGAAGCAGATGCATTCACTGTTCTGATACTAGGAAATTCAATTTTACAGCAGTAAAACAATCAACTAATTGAAATACAGGACGTACGGGGAATACTTAGAGTCGGTGAGAACAAAGATATTATGTTTCAATGAAGTTACTTAGAAATAACATTAAAATATCGTTTCTTTGAATCACTTGAATTGAATGAAAAATATGTTGTAGGAAGTTACAGGAATTGAATATTAAATTTCAATTACATGCTAATATTGTTACACATATGAGTCGATATTCCAAAAGTATATGTCTCATTGTATGTTACAACCATTGTGAGTACATGACTTTAGTATGAATCAACAAAATACAGTCTTTTATATCTTAGTAAATATATATAACTTTTTCGAGCAAAGAATATTCATAATATTGAATTTTATTTCACTTTTCGGACTTTTACCTTTGCCGGTGTTCGATGTAATCCTTCTATATGTAGTATGTTGCGATGGTCACTTGGTGTTCGTGCACGTCACTAACACTTGCATGTACTACACATATCACTACGTTTCGAGAGTTAACCGCTCTCTTCCTCAGGTGATCTGAGACTCACCATCGCAACATATACTACACACAGAAGGATTACATCGAACACCCCGGCAAAGGTGAAAAGTGAAATAAAATTTCAACTTTTATATCTGATATTAAAATAACAAAATTTATCAAGTAAATTAAGACATGCATGGTTTGGAAAATCATAAAACAAAATTTAATGAAAAAAAAAAATATATGTTTAATTTTTGTATTGCCTGTAAATTACGTCCTTTCTCTCCTTTACAGTTTTCAATTAATAAATTTTTAAAAATGTACAATAAATCTTAACGTAAATATACGTTAATAATTATATTCGATAAACAATAGGAAAGGGGGGGGGGGAAAGGAAAGGGATGTTTCAGGACAGGGGGGGGGGTATCTAATTTGTGCAGTGACGATAGTTAAAATAATGAAATGCATCTTTTCTTATCACTCATACCATGATGCTAAACGTCTTTCATGACGTCACCCATATACATTGGTACCAAATGATAGCTTATTATGCATTATATCACATAATTAATAAAAATAAATGTTACATCATTTGAACTATCAAGGCGGAAGGACGTAAGATATGAAAAAGTCGGAAATCTGCAAGCCTGGCTTTACGAGCGATCGGATTTGTCTACCACTTTCCGTTCATATAACCACAGCTTAGAAAAACCATCAGCTTTGGTATCCTATTTTTACACAGGAAAAGATTGTATGGATCTAAATACAACCGCAAATCGTTGTAACGCGTATAAATATTATGATTTCAAAAACCTAAAAAACAAACAGCACCTAAATAAATTTTATCTTACAAATATACTGTATGTAGCTCCTGGATTTGTTATCAGTTATCATCTTCTAACAAAAATTAATTTTAAATAAAAATATGAACAAAAAACGTTGAAAAACCTGAGGTTATAATCATTCAACTGCATGCTCTTTATATATATAAACAAATGAAATCAAGAAATAATAATATATTGAAATCAAATGAAATTAAAAAAAAAAAAAATCATTCTCTTATAATTATAGCGAGTTAATATTTTCATCTAAATATAGAAATGTAATTAGCGCGACCATTCTGACATAGGTTTCCACGCTTCCTTAATCAAATTATGAAAATGCTACATTTAAACAATTCCTACTCACTTTTTCTTGAAGTTTAATTGTTTTTAATAGCTAGTAGACCATCTAACTATATCAAAATAAAAAATACAAGTAAATAAATAAATAAATAAATAAATAAATAAATAAACAAACAAACAAACAAACAAACAAACAAACAAACAAACAAATAAATAAATAAATAAATAAATAAATAAATAAATAAATAAATAAATAAATAAATAAATAAATAAATAAATAAATAAAAAATAATTATGATAAAAATGTGACCTTTTTCTTTCAACCATAAATCAACAACAATTTTTTACAGTGTATACATATCAACTTCCCTTTCTTTATAGTTAACCGCAAGCATCGCTGCAGTACTACCCTTGACGCTTTCTGTGGTTTTATTTTTCCTCCCACCTAACGTACGTAGGTGTATTATATACCAGCACAGTACGTGGGCAAGTACAATGGGATATAATTAAACTTGAAATACATGCCGAAATAATGGTAAGACGGTTCCTTATTAGATTTAACAAGTAATAATTTATATTTAATAATGATATGGTATTTAAATTAACTCGACTTATTTAGATATCATAAATTTAGGTATGTTTTAAATTTAACATATACCTAATTTGGATATTTAAATTTCAATTTATGATATATCCTGTTAATTATATACATAGGATTAAAATATCTATAAATAATAGAAAGTAATGATATCTAAGGTTATATATTTAGAAAAAATAGATATATTTATTAAATACATTGTAATTTTTAATAAAATAATATTAAGTCCATAAAGGATCAAATGGCTCTATGGGCAAAAATTTTGGCTGTTTTTCTCAAGAATTCGACATTGGGAGAATCACAAAAACAACAAAGTTTATATCTAAACGGTATCAACTTTTAAATTGATGTATTTTTTAATACTTGTAAGAAAGCATTTGAAAACTAAATATGCATATTGCATGCACCATGGTGTTGTCAATTCTGTAAAATTATGCTGTGGCTGCTGACAGAGCATTTGCATGATTTTAACAAGGTTAATCAAATATAACAACAATCCTCGTTCCTTGTAGTTCAGTTATTACCACCAGGTTCGCTACTAATTTTGCGACGTCAATATAATAATATAGTTTATTAATACTTAACGATTAATCTCAGTTACTTCGGAATCAAAGAATATTTTCCTGCAAACGAATCGAATGAAATAAATTTTAAAATATCGATAATGTTCTAAAACTTAATCGCTTATGGTTTGAGCAAATTCAGTCTTGCAGTTTTCTTACAACAGCTCCATTTCCGGTTTCCGTCCATAAGGCCAATGTTAAACTTCTACCTCAGTTTTCACAAAACTGATAACACAGATTCGCTTCAAAATTTGTATGCCACCTATTGATAGGGAGTTCTAAGTCCCCTGCAAGTCTTGTTACATTTAGGCGGTACGATTGCGTGATATCAACCTACTGAGATTCATCCTTAAATCTATAATGTATAATAGACATATTATTTTTTACAGACATTATTCTAAGAAATCTACTAGAACATTAACAATAAATTTAATTGTCGTATTACCTCCATTAATCAGCTTATCCTGGATTAACACAACAATAGTTTTTGCAGGTAGGAAGAAGCAGCTCTATGTCATGATGACGTCATTTTACGTGCATTGAGTTACAAAGTATAACAGTGCTTTTGTTGTTCTTAACATTGGCATTGAAATTAGATATCGTGATATAATAATAATAATAATAAGTCGCTGTATTATAAAACGGAAGTCATTCAGACCATCAAAAATGCAGTTTCTTTTTATTTAAAATATTTTCTTTGACTTTCGTTGTGGCATATTTTCAGTAATAAAATTTAGATTCTACAGTATAAATGGGCTTATAAACAATTTTCATAACTGCAGGACATTATTATAACATTAGCTATTTAATTGGAAAAGGACCATGAAATATGTCTTGATGATATGGGGGAACCATGGAAACTCAAGTTAAAGGGTCGATGATGGAATAAAGAGTAATTTAATGACTTTATCTTGAAATGGTTTCAACCCAAATGATAATTTTTTTTTTCCCCTGTTACGCGTCCCAGCATTCTCTGAGTTGAGACTGAGGGAACCGTGGAAAACTTCAGTCATAACGGACACCTCTACTTTGTATCAATGGACCAAAGAGATGTCCAAAAACTGGGAATTATAGCTTTTTTAACACTTAAGTTAGAAACAGTAAAACGTACATGTCAATTTTAAGGACAGCTGACAATCCACATTATAAACTAACAATATATCTATCTAACAGTCTAAGAACCATTTTCAATAATTGTTTAAAGTACATACAATTCTTTATGAAACCTTTGTTAAAAGTTTATTCAATATCTAAAATCTTGGGTCGCTTATTAATGTATCTGCATTAAAACAAACCAAAATTGCAAGTTATACGCATTCATAGAAAATTTTAATATTTTTTTTTTCTCATGTCTTTTTAAATCTGATAAATCTGATAAGATCTATTGTTGGTCTGTTATTATTTTATTTGGCTCCCGTTCAAACCAAAACCCTTGCAATAAATAACTTATTTTAGCAGTAAAACAGATCATAAACCAATCATAACAATCACGTGTAAGACAGGTGTCCATGACGTCATGGTGCAGCCCACACAAAACGATAGTGTTTTTTTTTTTATCGTACTTTTCGCATCTTGTACTAAAATATGTTCATACGTGGACTCCAGGGCAATTAGACTTGGGATGTAGCAATAAAATGAGTGATATTGGATGTAGCTTCTATTTTTTAAGGAAAGCAGTTTTATGAGGCTCTGCTTGAATTCATAATGGACAATTTGCATGACATTTTTTTATTGCAGAAATGAATAGAGGGTACCAAATTATGCTACTCTGAATTTTTTCAGATTTTTTTGAGAACGGGAACTATTTTTAAAAAATTATTGAAAATCAGTTTTATGACATCACGGACGTTTAGCGCCTATCCTTTTCTTAAGGACAGACTCCTGACGTCATAAAATCAACTTTCAATAATTTTTTAAAAATAGTTCCCGGTCTCTAAAAAATCTGAAAAAAATCAGAGTAGCATAACTTTGCACCCTCTATTCATTTCTGCAATAAAAAAATGTCATGCAAATTGTCCATTGTTAGGTAAACTTTCCTTTCCTAAAGGGTGAAATACTTACTAAAATATTATGTATATTATGTTGTAAAATAAAGTCAAATTTCCAGTCTTTTTTTTTTTCTCGGAAATATACGTTGTTTGGTTGCTAATAATTATGGTTTCCTATGTTTCACATTTTTTATAGTAGTCCTTGATACTTTTTCCTGTAAATTTTATATAGGTCGGTTCAACTAATGGTATATATTTTGATTATTTTGGGATCTATATAATATGTATTCACATACATCACTCTATAACACAAAACATAATTATATAACATTTCGCTTGCCCTTTTACAAAAAAAATCAAACTAAACTAACCTATGAATAGTGTAAGAAGCTGTCTCAACTAAATTTACTCATCACTTGAGCAATAAATGTAAAACATTAAAAACAGGAGCATCTGAATTGGGTGTGGCCAAATTAAATTTCTGCATACACATGCATTTAAAACAGTGCACTTAATAAAAACAGGCCTTGCATGTATTTATATGTAAATTTGTAATAATAAATTATAAAGCAATTATTGTTATACTTAAAATATTCATGAAGCCGAACGTATTATTATTAATAGTTAAGGGTCTGCCGGTATGATGTCATCATTAAATATCGTCAGCTTAGAATATAAATTAGATAACTGTATACTATTTACTATTATACAGTATAGCGAATAAACATTAAAATTAATGATAATTATAATAATTTAATTTAAATATTAAAAGTTTGAGATTTTTTGATAAATATTGATTTTAATTTTAATGTAATTTCAGTTTTTACTTAATAAGTTATTACTCGAAACTATGGCATGATTTGTAACTTTATTTTTATTTTCACTGTAAAAATAAAATGTAATGAAAATTCTAAGAAAATTAATAAAATTTCTTTTAATTGCCTTTTCAGTTGAAAGGTTAACTGTGAATTTATTAGGAAGAGTTCTAGCACCGAGAATTCCATGTGAGGTTTCCATGGTTTCCTCATTAAAAAGGCAAAATTTGAGCGAAAAATATTTTTAAAAAAATGCTGGAATATGAATTTTTAGGCCATGATCACATCCCTTCCAAACACTTTCTGTTAAATACATTTAATTTAAAGATTCGTGATTATACATTTTATTTTCGAATAAATAACAATAACAAGAAATCAGTTATAAAATAAATTTCCACCTAAAGCACTAGGTAATAACATGTTATTACTGTACTTATAAAATTCTTGGAAAAGTGTAGAGATTTGCATGATTTTGTTAAAAAAACAGCTGTGGGCATTTTGAAGATGATGAATTATGAATACCTTTTTTTGATTGGTTAATATTTACAGAGAAAGCGTGTAGGCGCTTTAATTTAACTCTTTGTGAGTTATGTCTTCAAGAGAGAAATTTTCAATTTCTACCTTAAAAGACCGGTTTTTATCATAAATATACAAATTACTGTGTACCAGCAGTAGCTACTGTAAAACGGGAACTTGGCTACTTCCATTTCAAAACAAAATAGGAAAAACAAGAAAATATATCATAAGTACCTTCTTCCTAAATTCTTGCAAACTTTCGGCATTCGATTTCCTTAAAATTAGGCAAAAGTACTGAAACAAGTTATTTAAAAATACCCTTATAATTATTGTAGCATTATTACAAATAAATCAAATACTTATCTTATATTTTTTTTTCCTTTTATTTTAGGAAATTACTAACATTAATGTCTTAAAATTAAATTCATATTTTTAAAGTCTTAGAACTCACGAAAAGTCTACTTTTTTAATGCAATTTTATTTTACAGTTCACCAAATAACAACATAATTTAAAATTAATAAAAAAAAGTATGAAATGATTCCATGACAAATTATCAATACTTGTAGGTTACCTTTATCAAACTAATATTCATGGTGTTCTACGCCTACATACGTATCTACTTTAGAAACAGCTCCTCCATAGTGTAGGTGTTTTTGAGGGAGTTTCGAGCAGCTAGTAGGTATACTGACATATTCTCTACCACCTACCTAACTGCTGAGATAAAAAAAATATTTAATAATATTCATAGCCGTCTCATCGCCCTCTTACTCGCCTGTCGCTATATTCGAACAACGAGCTGGGGTTACATGGAACAGATAAACGTGATGGTGTCTGGATCAATTAAAAATAAATAAATAAATAAATAAATAAATAAATAAATAAATAAATAAATAAATAAATAAATATAAATAAATAAATAAATAAATAAATAAATAAATTTGATAACCTTACTCTAAATTAGCTGGAAGTTCAAGGTTGCTAGTTATATTTTATATAAAAATTGAAGATTATGAAATTACGAAACAACTGTTTTTTGTCTATTTTCCTACCGGAAGTGAAAATAGGCTGAAATGACGTAATTTCCAGGTAGAGATATTTGGGTTTTATAAAGATTTCTTCAGAGTGGCGGGAGTGATGATGTTCCTATTTAAAAGTATTAAAAAATATAAAATAACATTGTTTATCAACATGTATGTAATATGGCTTAATTGTCTTTATTGCAAAGTCTTCTGCTCGTTGTTAGTAAACAAAGTATTGTTGTGTAATGTCTGTCGCGTGAAAGGAAAAACATGGGACAGTTGTTGATTTACATGTTAACTTATGGAAAATGACCGTTAATTTTAAAGTCGGAAGTGTCTACTAGCGCCAAAAATGTGTCTATTAGCGCCAACAATGCCATTACGGCCTAAAGAACTGAATAAATCTATTAAATCTATTAAATCTACGTTCTCTGCTCTGGTGGCAAAATTAGGCACTACGTCGTCCCATGTTTAACAATGAAAAAAGCTTCATGCGACAGACATTATAAACAATGTTTTGTTACAACCATTGTGCGAGTAGAAGACTTTGATATTTAGTTAATTTTGTATTGATATCGATTCCAGTTTGAGTGACCCATGTAACAGCACCTCTAGGAAACTGCGTGTGTCCAACCCACCTGTCGCTCGCCTACTTGCTTTATAATTGACTTGGGATGTTTTTTTATATCACAATCACTTACGTCACCAATATTATATATCTTCCTGGATTATTTTAGTGTGTACATATAATTAGTTCTATGGTAATTGTAATTATTTTTTGTGACATCATATCTTATGATTGACATATATCAATTATTACATGAATATTGAATCTTCATTATAATTTTTTATGTATTAAATTTATAAAAAATAGTCTATTCATGCATGTTTTTAGCAGTATTTGACCAACTCAATAACTATTATACTGCAGCTTAAATAATATACGCATTTTTGTCTAAATTATATAAGTATTTTAATTAAAAATTTATTTTAAACTTTAAATGCATTCATATTTAAAAGCCTAGAATCAAACTAGCTTATGGAATCCACTTTTTTCATTAAGGGTAAGGTAACACGAATCAGATGATTTTGTAGTCCCCTTTGATTAACATGTAAACCTTAGCAAATTCACAAAAATTCTGAAATAAATTGGAGAGACAGATTTTAGTACTTAAAAACCATAGAATTTTAAGACCGAATTTTAATTCGAGTCGATTTTTTAAAATTAATTTATTTAATTTTCAGCATAGGGCTTTCCCATCATGGAGAGCCAAACTAAAAACTTAATTTAAAAAAATTGGCTCGAAATTTTTTCTATGACTTTTAGGTACTAAAATCTGTATCTCCAATTTTTTTCAGAATTGTTGTGAATTTTCTAAGGTTTACATGTTAATCAAATGGGACTAAAAATCAGCTGATTGACGTTACCTTACCTTTAACCTGCAACAGCAGTAGAATTAAGTAGAAAATTCGTTATTTCCAGAAAATTTCAGGCTTATATGTTCACGCTTTAGTCTGTACCTCTCCCAAATTTACAAATCTGCATCTCCTAAGCTTGCATAGTTCATTATACAGGCTGTGGTAACATTTCAAGTGTCCAGAAGTGTAGAGGAGCAAATTTTCACTGTCTTAAGTGTACCAAGTGTTATTTGTACCAGCTGTTCGAAGACAGGTACGCCCACTATAACGTTAATTGACTGCCGCGGTTTTTATACCCTAATCTGTAGGCGAGATTTATGGCTCGTTTGGTTAGCGTTGCGTCATATATACAAAATAAGGTAATATAGAGTTGTTATAGTAACTAGTACTACCGGGTTATATTTTTTGTACTAAATTTCTACTAAATATAACGAAAAAACTTTAAGTACGAATTAAGCATAATTTTTATATCTATGATGGGAGTTTCATTGCATTTAAAACTAAAAGAATTTTTAAATATTTTCAAACTAAAATTAGACGAATAATAGGATGTCTGTTTATTTGGGTTATTTAAGATTATCATAATTAAAAACACTTAAAAATAACTTTGTGTTTAAAGTTAATTATATTTTTTTCACTTATTTGGGCATCTTAATTTGCTAACTGCACCTTAATAAAAATATATTAACCATTTTTTTTTTCTTCCAAACTACAAACACATGAAAACTCACTAAAAAAAAGGTCAAACTTAAACTCAGGTAATTTTTAAGTTTAAATATTTTTATAATAATTAAATTCTAATATATTTTATTATTTAATAAACACTGATTTGAATTTCGAGTATTTTTTTAATTTCCCTCCTTCGAGCCCTTAAAAAAATACACTTGCATTCCTTAACTCTAATATTATGATTCATTATTATCCTAAGTCGCCAGTACAGAATGCACATGATATGCAGACTAGCATGCACTCAAATTCAGATTCCTCGAAATGAAATCCTTGCTATCAGTTACAATGGAATTCCACACATATATAAGTGTAAGATTTCAATTACATTGTTGCACTATCATATCCGATTCAAACAAATCACGCCACATAGAATATGCAGCAACAGGAAAATATCAACTTTCAATCTGTTTTCAACCGGAAAAAGGGTTTAATATTCAAATTATTTCATTCAGCAATACAGGAATCATATTTCGTCTGCTTCCTGCAGTTCATTGATGAAAATATGCGATAAAAATTTACGTCATTGACGCATAAAAAGTTTACTATCATTTTATTTTGATATATTTTTCTACCAATGTTTAATACTTAAAATATGATAGTTGTATAAAAGTGATTTTTGGGGTTGAAATACCCTTGATGAAACCAAATTAAGGGTAAATTCATAGGGGCAACCCTAATCTTATAGCACAATTTTTTCATTGCAGAAATGAATAGAGAGTACCAAATTATGCTACTCTGAATTTTTTCAGTTTTTTTTTTTTTTTTTTTAGTCCTAAAACTGTTTTTAAATGATTATTGAAAGTGCGGCCACGCCCCCTGGAGGCGTCAATAGGCATCTCGGTCCTATCCTTTTTATAAAAGATTCATGAGTTTCAACTTAACTTACAGAACTTTCAATAATTATTTAAAAATAGTTCCACCTCTATTAATTTCTGCAATAAAAAATTTTCATGTAGGTTGCCATTTTATATAATATACTTAAATGAAAGATTCATACTATACGTTATGTATGGTGAAATATTAGTTTGATGAAAACTGAATTACTTCTAGTAGTGTCGGAATTTTAATTACAGTAATTTCTTCTATTAAAATGTGTCGACATAATATACTGACTCAATGTCACGAGATGAAAGATACAGAGGTGTACTTGAACATTACGATGATGATTGTCGCACATTCTTCGCATTGCAACGTCGTGTCAGCTTGACTTATTAGGGCGCAATAGTCAAGTCAGCTGATTTTTCGGTGTTCCCACCATCCTATCTAAACCTAAAGTAAAAAAAATGTAAATTCGTTTTTTCACTAAGAATAAGATTTTTTAGGGAACATTCCTTTACGAAAATGTGGTCCAAACTGAAAAATACAGTAGATAATTCAAGATTTAGATTTTTTACTTAATTTATAGAAAAGTTAAAAAAAACACTTGGCTTTATTTTCAATTTAATTTCAATTTGAAATAATGAAAAAAATTTCTTTCGTATATATTAAAAAAAAAGGGGGTCAATTTTATTACAAAATCGTGAATTTGAATTAAAAGTATATAATAACAATCTTGTCACTTTTCTTGACGTCTGAATAAAAAAGTAAAAAAAAAAAATGAAAGCATTATTGCAAATGTTGTCCTAAATATTGCAACATATTCCGAAATAAACATAAACAAATTGAAACAGCTATAGTACATGCAACACTCTCATTTTCCACTTAAACGATTTTGGCTACAAGTACCAAGATCTAAAAATAAAAACACGCGGCGGCAGGGCGTGAAGTTGTCGCGTGCACTATTGTTTCATCTGGGTCAATGTCTCTCTGCAGAGCAAGGTTCTTTAAATCGACCTTTGGAAATATGAGTAAAGTGAACGCTGTCTGATGGGACTTAAAATATCAGGGTCAATTGTACACGATTTAATATTATATTGTATACAGTTACTTTCGTTTATAACAAATGGGGAATTCTCTTACAACTCAAATTTTAATTTAACTACTATATTAAGATAGGGTACATATTAAAAATAAGTTTGACTTAAGTTTCAACTTTTTAAACTCAAATTTGGGGACTCTGAAGGGATTATTAGAATAGGGGCAAAGTATGCAACCCGCGCGCAAAACTGAAAATTGTGACGTAGAAACTCCCTAGTTAACACACAACAACTGCCTGATATCATAGTTTGAGCGTCAAGGAGTCATTGGCTATAAATTTTAGTAACACGATCGAAATCAGCGGGTTTTTCTACTCTAGTATCAATAGTTTTGTCTCCAATATCAGTTTATTTTAAGAGTGATAATCAAAAATATAAATTTATTGCAGGAAAATTTCGCCTGCTAGGCAGTTTCTACGTCACGTTTTGGCGCTAAATTCAAAAGAAGGAAGATTTTTAAAAAATTCCCTTGTCTCCAATTTTGAAGATTGAAACTTTTTTGTTTTGGGACATTTAATTTCAAGGCATGGAGCATCTGAAAAAAAATTAAAATAAATGTAGGAGAATTCCCCATAAATATCTAGCAATGTATATTTACAAAAAAAACACCCCTATATACGCCCTTCATCCCTAAAAGCTTGGAAGGTGGGGTAATGAGTAGGGATGGTAGTCACGGCCTGTTACGCGTCCCATGCAGTATTCGCTAAGATGAGACTAAGGGAACTGTAGAAAACCTCAGTCAGGATGGACATGTCTACTTTTTATCAATGAACCAAAGTGATGTCCAAAGCCTGGGAACCAACAGACAAGTGATATAATATATAGTGGTAAACGATACTCCAGCCTACAATGTCTTATTTATTTTTTTTTTTTTAAGGGAAGGAACAACATGCAGTTTTGGTTAAATTTTTTGGACCTTAGGGTTATCCGATGATCTATGCTGAATCACATATAATATATTATGTAAAACTATCTTGACGTTTACTACATGCATCTAATTTGTTTACTATATAATGATTAAAAAACTACATCTATACACCTTCATTTTGGGTACTTGTCATTTGCAAAAGTTTACAAAATTGCATTTCACACGCCTTCTTCAATTAATTATATTATTATTTAACTCGGTTACTAGATTTTAAATTTTAAGAAGGCACTAGGCTTTCGTTACCTACTGTATTATATACAGATGAATTTTCAACGCAATTACTAAATTGTATAATAAATTCACATTTTTTTCTTACTTCTAAACTAGGAAACAAATAGTTTAGGTTCTTGAATGGCATCTATAGTAATTTTGCAAGACATTACATAAATTTGATACGTAGATAATACGTCGAATTAAAATAAACGCCACCTACTGCGCATAATTTGTTTACCAAATGACGTCACCTTTCTTTTAGAGATCAAATATAACTTACAATTATTTAGACAGTGTTAAGACATCCATGATCAAAATATAAAATTACCTTTTGCGAGTTCTAGGTAGGTCCCACATGTCAACAAAAACTATGGCTCTATATTCAGGGTCGGTGTTTTTTTGGCCATGTCATTTTTGTTAAACGATGTTGTTTTCACACACGAAAATTTCGAAATAAGTTTGTTATTTCTAGATTTAGTATATTAACATAATCTTGTCAATGGTATTCATTACTGAAACGTGTTTAAAATGTCAACATTAATCTAAATTGATGTTTTAAAATAATTTATTTCGATAAATATGATATTATGTAATATACTCTTATCAATCAGTTTAGCAAGCGAAATAATTTATTATATATTTTTTTAATATTTCAATAAATTTACTTCAATTGCTTTCGTTTTCATTATTTCTAAATACTTTAAATAAATGCTATGAATATTTATTAAATATTATAATTATTAACCAAAACATATAGCAAATGGAGTTGATATTAATTTTACTTGGAATTAATAAAAATCCCTTGTGATTTAGCTAATCTTTAATTAAAATAAATAAGAATCAACTACTTCAACCCTTAATTAAAGCATTTAACATATTAATTAAATTTTTACTTCTGTTTTAAATAGATAAGATATTTAAAATATATAATTTATGATTCACATTTTATAAAATGATAGACTTTTTTCACGCGTATTTTTGTCTAGCGATATAGTGGGGGAACCGTTGTATCCTAAAAGGGTTAATATACTGGGTCCACCTACGCCCTTGGCAATAGCATGCATCATATGATGGTTCACACCTACGTATTAATTAAAACACAATATTTAAAAGCACTTGTATCCATGATGGCATAATATTCTATTTATATCATTTTATTGCTGTTACAAAGGAGAAAAGTCAAAGTCAAGACGTTAAACTCTTGTATTACAGTTCAACCAATGTAAAATTACAACCGGAAGTAGCCGGAAGTGCGAGGTTTCCGGGCGTTCTAGTTCAGTTTTGATCCTGAATCTTTGCAGATAGATTTATATTAGGGATTTTAACCTATCTGCAAAGTCTTGTAGTTTTCATGTTCATAGTTCAGTCAAAATTCTTCCACTTCCGGTTACTTCCGGTGTAATTTTACATTTGTTGAACTGTAGAAAAATCCTTACACTGCTATCATTGAATATAGGCTCGCTAAATTTTGACCTTACTCTGGACATTTTATACACTTCTGGACACCACGAACGTTACTCCATCTCTGTTTGTGGGCTTTTTCACGCAGTCTATGGAGGTTGTGTGAATTTTTTTCAACGTTTTTTAATTTTTTTTTTTTAAATATATATGCAGATTTTTAATTTCTTATCTTAATTTTCAATGTTTTTTTTTGTTCAAAAAGTACCCTTCCATTTTATTTTGTTTTTAACCTTCTGTTTAACGGTGCTGGTTGTGATGATAGTGTATTATTTTGAATTATTTTTCATATAATATAAAATGCTGTAATTAGGAGAAAAAAATACTAACTAGAAACCTCCCATTACAATGGTGACTAAATCTTGAATAATCCTTGGTTCTATATATAAATATTATAAAGTGTCACAATAATATTTATTAACCTTTGACCAATGACTAAATAGTCACCCATGTTTTTAAACGTCAGCACCCACGTCCAGATCTAAAATATACTTGGTTGACACTTTCACAACGTTATTGTGAAATTATTAAGATGATTCGCCAGATTACCTTATAAGGAAGTGCAAAATTTATTTTCACTAAATATTTTTGTCTATAAACGTTTTTAAACACCTACATAAAAACCTACGATAGTTTTTTATCATATTAGTGGTCTTTGTATTATACATGGCTTATAATTAAATAATGCCGAAATAAAGAAATTTTAAGTATGAATCGAGAAAGTTTTTTTTATGCTTTAAAACTGTTAATTGTTTAAAACATATTTAACAGTATTTTTTTTTATTAATTTGTCACAGACACAATTAAGTAATATATGTATTCACTATATACCCTATAGAGTATACACCCAATTTATCATAGAAAACTATACTGTATTAGTACATGATGTATAATATAAAATAGTAAGCAAGCTTTTTTGTTTTGAAAAATTACTAGTATTTTAAAATTATAAATTTTAATTTAAAATTTATTTGTCAGTTAATACAATAATGCAAAGTTTTTATAGCAAAAAGTTAATTAATAATTAAAAATCTATTTACTTTACTGTATACAGGGAGTTCTTTTACAGGGTGAATTGTTAATGTATTATTTTTAAATTTGTGAATTATCGAAAGAGAAAAAAAAAAAAAATGAAAAAAGTAACTTAAAAAAACAATTGACTTCAATATATCATACAAGCATTTTTTATTTTTATGTTACAATTATTTTTGCGGTTATATGACTTGACATTATTGAATTAAATCTAGTTCTATATACTTAATTAAAAAAATCATGTTATTAAGACAGAGTATATAATTTTTGATAATCAACAAATAAAAGTAAAATTCTACATTCCAGAACATTATCATTTAACTTTGTATGATTTTTAAAATATTTTTTTGCATTCAACTATAACTTGTTTTTTAACACACCTTTATAGTTATGTAAATATTTTGGAACCCCAGTAGCTAAATTTTCTCACTACAAATTCTGTTCATAAACAACTCACAGTATAATACACAAGTTAGGACGGTATATAACCCGTCCCATTCACGGTACATTGGCACGCCAGGCGTGTATTTAAATGAGGCGTATAGAGAAGGATGTAAGAATTAGTGAATAAAAAAAAATAGCAAGTACGCCAATTTCTTCAATGAATACACCCGAAATAAAGTAACATAGTGTAACGACTTTAAAATTCCTCGTGTAAATTTTTTCGTTCCTTTTAATATTTAAAGATGAATCTCAGTAGGTTGATATCTCGTAATCGTACCGCCTGAATGCAACAAGACTTGCAGGGGACTTAGAACTCACCATCAATAGGTGGCATAAAAATTTTGAAGCGAATTTGTCTATCAGTTTTGTAAAAACTGAGGTAGAAGTTTAACATTGGCCTTATGGACGAAAACCGGAAATGGAGCTGTTGTAAGAAAACTGCAAGACTGAATTTGCTCAAATCATAAGCAATTAAGTTTTAGAACATTCTCGATTTTTTAAAATTCATTTCATTTGATTCGTTTGCAGGAAAATATTCTTTGACTCCAGCAGTAACTGAGATTAATATTTAAATAGAAATAATTTCATACAGTATTTTTTTATTCTAATAAACCCAGACCTATATAGGGTCAGAGACTTGTTGTGGAATTTACCTTCGGTGACTATCATATTCATTTAGGTTATGGTCGGAGATGATCGGAAGTATTCGGCTCGTGTTGGACCAATCAGATTCTTCGTTGTAAACTGTCAACCAATGAGCGAGGACATAACAAACACGACGAAAACTCAATTAAATTTGACGTGCAGTGTAGCGTTGCTTAAGATTTTGTGAGAATTTTGTTTTAAACATTTGGTGACTTACTAAAGCATTAAATTTGCCAAGATGTGACTGAGGGAACCATGGAAATCAAATTCAGGATGGTCGGTAATTGATAAAGAATATCATAAATCAAATTCCAGATACAGGAGTAGTTTCATCTTTAGCTACAGCCATATCGACAGTAAAAAAGTTAGCTAAGCCTGGGATCGAACTCACGACCATCCGATGAAGCTAAATATAAAAATATACCTTCTTCCAATAAATTTTATTTTCATTTAACTATATAGTGTAAAAAAAAGTAGTACAAAAATATCATTAGAATATTTTTGAGTAGGTTTTCATAATATATGTAAAGGAGGACATATTAAAATTATTATGTAGGCGTAGAATAAGTTATTATATAGAATATTAATTTATATAATTATTTTTTTATTATATGTTCCATTTAATGGATTTATTATCTATTATATTTTAATGGATATATTATTATGTTGCTTCCTGATTTTAACTCTATATAAAAAAGAAATATAAAATATAAAAGAATTAACCATTATATATGATAATTTCATAAAATTTATAATAAATCGTTATAATAATTTAGTCTTTTATATACTATGGATGTAAAATTCATTAGCTGCATGGATTTTTTTATTTATTGTTTTAATGAAATCACACGAAATTTTATAAAATTGTAATATTTTGCTAACGAGGTTGATTTTAATTAATCAAACATACATTGTATTATTGAAACTTCCTACAGGCAAATATAACGTGTTATTTTTAATTATTATCTTAAGCTATTTAATAATTTAATCTACAAAACACTAAACCGTAGAATATTGGACTATACAGAAACACACACATAATGCTGCCTCAACATTAAAAATATTCAAAATGCGAGCTCTGGAATTTCAAAGTATAATACACTGCAGGTGCATTTTGTATTGAGGGATGATTTTTCCGTGGAAAAAACACGGTCTACAAATTAGGGGTGTAACACCAGAGATTTTATACAGTGAAAGCTCTCTGGCAACACGGAGTACCACAAAACCAATAAGAGCTCCAAATTATACCAAGCGTCTAAAAAATTGTTATAACCTAAAATAAGTAAACAATTTGTAGATTTCTCTATAAGAAAAAGGGGGCTTGCCATAAGACGTGTGGTAACCCCCTATATGTATTTTCCTATTTTGCCCTATGTTAATTGGGCACTTCAAGGGAAGGGGGAGTCACTCCTCGACCCACCCTTCTTTCTACCGTGGCTACGCTCCCGCATCATCAACTCTTCTCGTAAAGGCGGATTCACGGATTCACATGGCGATTTCTAGCCTGCGACGCGAAGTGAATAATGCTCACTTGCTGTAACATCCATTGGCGGCCATATTTGGCGATTAAAAAAAGAGCATCGTAATTTAACGCGATATTCGCCGCCGCAATAATGAATTCGCTTCCGCATAGGATTTCACAGCTTGTGTGACAAAAACGCGTCGCATCGCCGTTGTCGCCATCTGAATCAGATGCCGCACGCGGAGACCAACATCTGCAGGTACTGACCTGGTGTTTTGTCCAAAGACCTGGATGGACATCGAGTTGGTGTGCACCAAGGCGGTCCTCCTCCTGACGGGACTAGCTGGACCACCGAGCCAGCGTACCAGCTGCAGGGGACCACTCAACGGTGGCGCCGCAATCGTTCTGCAACCAAACAAGTCAAGTCAAGTTGGGTCTATCAAAAAGAGGGACATTCACGAAGCACTTTAACCCCCACTTTAGCCTCGATTTTTATCCCCAGTGCTAAACCAGGGGTTAAATATGGTTAGTCCCTATGGTTAGCCCCTGGTTTAGCACCAGGGATAAAAATCGAGGCTAAAGTGGGGGTTAAAGTGCTTTGTTGAATGTCCCCCAATATGTATTCAATCAATGGAGTACCCTCAATTTTTTTATTGCAGAAATGAATAGGGGTGAAAAGTCATGCTACTCTGATTTTTTTTCAGATGTTTTTGTACCACCAAAATATTTTATAATATTTTAAAATTATTAGAGCAAAATACTGTAAGGTATATTATTCATTTAAATTTATAGTTAATTAATCATACAATTTTTTTTATTAATTAAAAAAAAAGAAAATATTATTAAAATAACTAATAATATTTAAACATTTTTCCAAAATGGATTTAAGCACTTTTATCCAACCACATAAATTAAATGAGCGTCAATTTAAACATACTGTAAATAATAATATAATATATTCATAATATTAGCTCTAAAATTTTGTATGGAACGGAGTATTATAGACGTGCAAACAAATAGTGACAACATCTTTAAAAATAAATTTATATAAAAAATATTTACTTTTACCGCCCTCATCGCTAAGGTGGTGAAATTTTAAACTAAACAGCTGATATCTGCAACCATGGAGGAAGAGAACGTTTGTGATGTTATGCTGTACTTAGCACAACATTGTAACATAAATCAGGCGAATTTCGACCATCTGATGGAACAAGTGGATGATAAAGATAGGATTATACATTTAATGAGAAAGAAAATGAAGCAAAACAAGGTAATTTATCTCAAAATATCAATTTTCTAATCGATGCTTTTCCCGCGCAATTTCGCTGCTATAGCCGAGATATAGAATTTATTAATTTTATAACTTAGAGCAGCTTTATAGGACATTACCAGTACTATTACAATGTTAAATTACATTTAAACTTCCTGATTCTTCGTATAGGTTGCTAAAAGATTTGTGTAGATTCCTAAATATAACAGGAGACCATGACCTACATTAATGAAATTCCTTCCCGCCCATTCTTTACTCCCCCGCGTTCTTTACCCTCGAGTTCTGTTGTATCGAAATTTGTTTATATTTTTCAACAATCTTCATAAATTATTAATCATAAACAATAATAAACTTTCAGTATCGTCAATGTAATAATATGAATGTTTATACTCCATCACACAAATTATGTACACTTGTCGCCTCGGAAAATTTCCCTTTGCGGCCTTGTTAATCAGCACCATGCCCCGTAAGCCTAAGATAGGGTACGTAAGGTAAATATAACAAGGCTGAAAATGGAAATTTTTCTAAAGAGACGAGTGTACGAGTATACTTAAAAGCAATTTAGAGAATATAGCATATAGAGTTTTATCCTATCTAGACACTTAATAAAAAAAATAAATAAATAAATAAATAAATAAATAAATAAATAAATAAATAAATAAATAAATAAATAAATAAACAAACAAACAAACAAACAAACAAACAAACAAACAAACAAACAAACAAATAAATAAATAAATATTTAATTGAATCTTTGTACTAGCTATAAAATATAAAATTTTGTGCTAAAATTTATATACCAAGTCCATTCTCGAAATGGAAGGTGAGGAGAGTAGAGCGGAGGGGGGGGGCAATTATTGTGAAGTTAATCACTATTTTTTCCTTAATATAAAAAATGTAATTTTTTTTATCTTAAATTGTAATTTTTAAGAATGAATCTCAGTAGATTGATATCTCGCAATCGTACCGCCTGAATGTAACAAGACTTGCAGGGGACTTAGAACTCACCATCAATAGGTGGCATACAAATTTTGAAATGAATTTGTCTTTTCAGTTTTGTGAAAACTGATGTAGAAGTTTAACATTGGCCTTATGGACGGAAACCGGAAATGGAGCTGTTGTAAGAAAACTGCCAGACTGAATTGCTCAAACCATAAGCGATTCAATTTTAGAAATTTCTCGTTTTTTTTTTAAAAATATATTTCATTCCATTCCATCGTGGGGAAAAAAAATCCTTGACTCGCGCAGTCACTGAGATTCGTACGTTTTGTTCTGCGACTAATCTCCCACCCTCCCACAGATGTCTCTGCCGTCGCGGCTGCAGGTGGCGGGTCTGAATAGTCATCGCCTGCAGGAGCCCTCGCCTGAGGGCCTGCTGGAGCAAATTCTGGCGGGACACGAGGGGACCACGCAGCGCTACCTGAGGGTGTCCCCCGCGGCCCTCAAGCTGATGGTCCGTACCATGGAGGAGGAGCGCCCTGGCGCTGGCACCAAGATCGAGGTAAGGACTCTCTACAGTCCCCGTCGCATTTAACTTGTTTTTCGTCATGTTTGTAACGTCTTCAGTCATTGGTGTGTTGTTTGTAACGAATGACATCACTGGACGAGACGAATGACTCCCGAGCGCTTCCGACCATGAGCCTTTTAAATGTGACGGCCGCTGTAGCTCTCCTAGGGAAGGAGGGGGGGGGGGGGGGAGAACCAGGTACTCTCCGTCCTAGTAAAAGGTTTTCTTATTAATGCCTCTATTGATCAGATATGCGTGGCATTTTTTTAACTTAAATGTATTAATTTTTTTTATATAATTATAACATGGTTTATTTATTCATTTTTATTATTTATTTATTTATTTATTTATTTATTTATTTATTTACTTATTTATTTATTTATTTATTTATTTATTTATTTATTTACTTATTTATTTATTTATTTATTTATTTATTTACTTATTTATTTACTTATTTATTTACTTATTTATTTTTTATTTATTTATTCTTGATTTGTTGATATATTTGTTTGTTTACTTGTATCATGAATTATATATATTGATTTTTTTTTTCCAATTTTGCATAATAAATTCACTTATTTTGTTTCATGTTATATAAAATGATATCCCTGATTAATTTCTATATTTATTGTTACAGTGCATCATATTCCTGTACTGGCTTGCCAATGGATTCAACTACAAAGAAATTGAGGAGAACTTTAACATGATTCGTCGCAACCTCTACAAGGCGACGAAGAATGTCCTGACTGACTACAGGGCTGTCGTGAGAAAATTCGTGAGTCGAGCCCCTGAAGTTGATGAAATGGGCCAAATTGGAGCTAAGTTCGCAGAGCTAACTGGCAGTCAAGTATTCAAACATTGCACTGGAGTTTTGACTGGAATCAAAGTTAAAGGTTACAAGGATAATAATCCAAATTATGAAATCAGAGTTCAAATTCTTATTGATAGCAATGGAGATATGAGGAATTTGTATATAGAACCAATTGAATATAGTGTTTTACAATGTTCCTTAATCACACAAAAACCTTATCTTCCAAATGGATATTTCATGTTAGCTGATGAGGAATACCCATGCATGACACAACCTAAAACCATCATATCCCCTTACATTGATCCAGGAACACAACGTCAGAGAACATTTAATGAATATTGTTGGAAGGCACAGAAACTGGGTGATGATATCATGAATAGTATTGTTGCTCGTTATCCAATGGTTTTTAATAAAGGGAGAAATCAGGAACCAGAGAGATTAATTCAAACACTGGGGATTACTGTGGCCATGCAAATTATTTGTAAAAAAGTAGGAGATTTACAGTATATGGATGCTGACAAACGTGGTCCTGATTATTGTACGTATGGCTTGGGCGAGAGTAGTCCTCAAGGACGAGAGATGCGAGACAAGTTGGCTAGTAAGCTGTATCTAGAGACGCTACATTAGAAGGGGGTACTTTTAATGGTGTGGAAATTTATTTTTATTTTATTTTTGAGTTATTTTGCCATAAATTTAACCCTCAACACCCTTAAAATCGTGCTGTAAAACGCTGTGATGTCATAGTCATGCAAATTAATACTTAGTACGCAAGCATAGGGAATACGTTGCATGACTATGACGTCATAGCGTCTTTCCCCTCGATTTTGAGGGTGTTAGAGGGTTGAAAATATTAGAAAAAATGGAGCTTCAACCTCAATTTTTTATTGCAGAAATGGATAGAGGGTGCAAAATTATGCTACCCTGATTTTTTAGAGCCCGGGAACTATTTTTAAAAAATTATTGAAAGTCCTTTTTGTGACATCACGAGGCGGCAAGTCCTATCTTTTTCTTAAGAAGCGGCGTCTCGTGACGTCACAAAAAGAAATTTCAATAATTTTTTAAAAATACTTCCCGGGCGCTAAAAAATCTGAAAAAAATCAAGGTAGCATAACTTTGCACGCTCTATCCATTTCTGCAATAAAAAAATTTGAGGTCGATACTCCACTGTCAAAAATAACTTGAGGTCATCTATCAATGAAAAATGTCATCTTCAGTTTCATAATAAAATTATGTAGTCCATTCTACTTATGTGTTGAACAAGTTGCTAGAATCTCAAGGGAGGGATGGGGATAAATTTGTTTGAATGTACAATGTGCTGTATTGAAATAAATTAGAGAAATTATTGTTAGTATACAGTCAAGTATATTTTTTTTTAAAATTATAGTAATGTAAAAGTTGAATTTAAATTATTTTGACTGTAAAACTAGAAATGTAATCAGTGCTAATTTCTTTAAATTACATATTTTCAGTATTTTCTATGCATTTTTTTGCAAAGAAATTAACAAATTTTACTGTTTTTTGTACATTAATTTTCTGCACTACAAAATTTGCTTGAATGGGAGTTTAAATTATTTTTTTGAGCTTTTGAATTAAAATAATTCATTATTGCATGCATTATTAATATTATACGGTGATGGTTACTAATTAAGTTAATTGTAAAAATATATCAACAATGGACAATTTGCATGACATTTTTTTATTGCAGAAATGGATAGAGGGTACCAAATTATGCTGCTCTGAATTTTCCAGATTTTTTTGAGAGCGGGAACTATTTTTAAAAAATTATTGAAAGTCAGTTTTATGACGTCACGGGCGTTTAGCGCCTATCCTTTTTTTTTAAGGACAGAATCCTCGTGACGTCATAAAATCGACTTTTAATAATTTTTTAAAAATAGTTCCCGGTCTCTAAAAAAATCTGAAAAAATTCACCCTCTATCCATTTCTGCAATAAAAAAAATGTCATGCAAATTGTCCATTTTCTTCTGAATTTGTAATGTAATTTGTAATGCTACTTAAAGAGGAGATTAAATTGATATATAAGGACTTGACTGAAATCGTATCATATAATACATTAATGTGAAAGGTAATGGATACATCTTTATACTTACACAAGGAGACTGAGAATTATATAATAAGAGTGTAATAGTTTTATTTTAGTTTATAATTATACGCATAAGAAAACAATACAAGTGTATTTTGCTATTTTATAAAAAAAATATGTACTGTAAAAGTTAAATGGAAATAAACTATAACTTGAAATCATGTAATTTTCTTTTTTAATAAAAATAATTCCTTTAGAAAATTTGAAATAATATGGCATCAAAATAATAAAAAAATAATAATGAACATTAATTTGAATAATTATTATTATTATATGATTTAACGTAATATATTTAGTTATTTAACTATAGAAAAATATTTTAAATGTAATGCTGGAAATTCTTCTATTTTCTCCATTTTTTTAGTTGCAGTTCTTGAAAAATATTTATAGCATATTTGTAAGAAAAGAAATGGAGCACATTGCTAAATTATTTTAAAATAAATATAAAGATAATAATTTACTCATCATCTGGTAAAAAAAGTAAAAATAAAATGCTACATACAACACTTGCATAATCTCCTTGCACATCTGCACATTGCAAAGACAAGTTAACACATGTGGTGCACGTGTGACCTTGAGAAGAGTTAGTCAGACAGGTCAAGGTCATTGCTCTCACCGTGAAATCTGCAGCTTCCCTCGATGACGTCATCGGGTTAATTAGTGAAGTCATCGTAAAAAAAATGGTGTTTTTTTAATTATTAAAAATTTTATACTGTATAACTGGAATACTTTAAAAATTCAGATCAATTTCGGGACGAGAGCTTCAAAATTTTACCATCTCGCTCAATAAAGAACAAATTGAAAAATATAAGGGGGCATTCAAGCACTTTAACCCCAACTTTTATCCATTGTACTAAACATGATGCTAAACTAGGAGCTAAACATGGTTAGCCCCTGGTTTTGTACCATGTTTAGCACCAGGGTTAAAAATCGGGGCTAGAGTGGGGGTTAAAGTGCTTTGTGAATGCCCCCCATAATGTACTAATTTAGAGCTTTAACATAGCTTTTATAATATCTGAATGTAGTGGATGTACTATCTAGTATCTATATATTTAAAAACAAGATAAGATTTTACTGCAAATATAGCTGACCAATTTCAATATTTCTTCCGACCAATTCAATTTATTTTAATTTCTTAATCTTAATTAAACTTTTTAGATCAAAGTCTCTTCTGCTCGATACAACAATACTTTATTTATAAGCAAGTTTATATAACAAATAAGTATTGTTGGTAAACAATAATAAACAATGGTTTGTTTTAACCATTGCGAGTAGACGACTTTTTGGTTAGATCACTTTAGAGAAAGAAAATAATAAAGTAAATAAAATAATTTAAAAATTTCAACAACAGAAACATAATTTAAAATGACAAATTACGAAGTAAAATTAACATAATTTATATTTAGTTAGTCGTCACACAACACGCAAATATGACGTCAGTGTGTGTTTACGCTAGTATACATAATATTATATTTATTATACATAACATAATATTATATAACACATTCATTCATATTTAGACGTGTGGTATATATAGAAATTAAATGTCATTATATTCACGTGTGAATGTGTGTATATAAAAATGCAAGTAAGATGCGTAAGGTGTCTGTTTTCTATGAAATAAGATTCATTGAAGCTTTTGAACGGTGTGACAACATGCTACAGTCTGTGTTGAAAATGAATACTACTTACTATGGACTAGTTGATTCACAAAAAAATAATTTGAATAGATTTTAGTTTGAATATAATTAATAATACTATAGAATTTAGAATCAAATTTTAGTTTTAACAATTTCAGGCTAAAATTTAATGAATAATAAATATTTGAGAATCTCTTCTTATATATATAAAAAAATGTATAATTTTATTATTTATTTACTATTTTATTCTAAAAAAAAAATGAAAACTTATAAGAGTTCACCATCAATAGGTAGCATTCAGATGCATAAAGGTCGTTTTCTGTTACCAAAAATGCAAGAAACTGATCTCTATGAACAAAGGTTTGTGTCTAGTCTGAATGTAAATTTACATCTAAAGTTTTCATCAATTATAATAACTTAAAATACTCTATCTTGATAATTAACAGATCCATCTGCAATTTACCATTGTTTTTCCCTATAATACCCAGTGGTGACTTTGTCACAATATGGAGAATACCTTTCTTTCTACTACCTACTTCACTTCTCTCTCTCTTCCCCCCCCAAAAAAAATCCAAGAACCCACGTGTACTGAGAGAACCGTGGAAACTTCAGTCAAGACGGTCAACTCTACTTTTTATCAATCATGTATACTTAATAATTCGCATAATAATTATGTGTTAAATTGCAGCGCTGAAATACGAAAAATGCAACACTTCCGGCTACTTCCGGAGGGAATGTCATGTAAATTGTACTGTATATTGTTTGTGCTGTCCCTAGTACCTGAAGTCACCGACAGAGGTCAGAGTTCACCACCTACGTCATACCTAATCCATACAAAGTACTTAAGTTTATCACGTGACCTCTTTCCAGCATTCTGATTGGCTAAAACTGATCACGTGGTATCGTGGGGACATCCGGGCGGTGTCTCAACCACAAGGTAAACCTGCCGTGTGTAACCTCGCAATAGCCTTTAACCTGCGTCTTGTCACGTAAGGGTCATTATTTCATGTTGAAATATACAAAATTGGTACTTAAAGACAATCAAGTTAAATAAATTAGTGTATATTAAGTCGAGACTTCGATAAAGTAGATTTAATATTGCTTAGTTTTAAAATTTTGTATGTTAAAGTATACGAATTTGATCCTTATTTAATTCAGATGTTATGTTACTTTGAGCTATTCTTGCTTGGCTAAGGGCCAGTCAACTCCCCGCCTATTTACGTCGATAACATCATTCAATCAAAATTTATTCTTAATTTTAGAAATTGAAGGACTTTTTCTTAATTTGTTGGACATTTTAATATTCAAAATGAACTTGATATTTTTATTAACTGCAGTTTTAAAACGTTTTTATTTTTAAAACCAAGGTTACTAAATGCGTTTCATATTTTTTTAACCAGTTTGTGTCTGTAGCGAATATTCTTTTTTATTTGTAGCAAACAGATTGAAAATAGAACGATAAATTTTTAAAAACAAAAATTCTGTGAAATATTTATATTCTTGCAATTGCTATTATACAATATTGTTTTTTTTTTGTTTTTTTTTTTACGATTGAACGCTGAACAAAAAATTATGCTGTATATTATGGGGTACAATTAGCTTGTCTTTGCCATGTATGAAATAAAATCATAATTAATTGCAACAACATAAATTGAATATTAAAAGTACAATAATATGGATTTAACATTCCAGTTATATTATATATCATTCCTTAATATATAATATAATAATATTGTTTATATTATAATATTTTAAAAGTAATGGTTAGAGACAAAAAAGGTACGCTTGCCTTTATGCCTTATAACAAATAAATTAAATAATACTGCCTGAACTCTCATTATGTAAAGACGTTTAAATAAAATAAATCATAATATAATATACTGAAAGAAATTGTATTTTAAACACATAAATACAGTACCGTACAATACAATTATATTGTTTAAATAATTCTTTTCTGGATTATTCAATAATTTGAATACATCAATGAATGTATGCTATTAATTAAAATAAAATTAAATTAATTAAAACATATTTCTTATCTTCTTCTTTTCAATCGTTTAGGTTCTCTGGGCACCACGAACGTTACTCCTTTTTGTGAACGTTACCACGCAGTCTATGGGGAGGCGTGGTGAACCAAAAATAGAGTATCGTACTCAATTTTTTTTTATTGCAGAAATGGATAGAGGGTGCAAAGTTATGCAACCCTGTTTTTTTTCAGATTTTTTAGAGCCCGGGAAGTATTTTTAAAAAATTATTGAAAGTTCTTTTTGTGACGTCACGAGACGCCGCTCCTTAAGAAAAAGATAGGACTTAACGCCGCGTGACGTCACAAAAAGGACTTTCAATAATTTTTTAAAAATAGTTCCCGGGCTCTAAAAAATGTGAAAAAAATCAGGGTAGTATAACTTTTCACCCTCTATCCATTTCTGCAATAAAAAAATTGAGGTCAATACTCCGTTGATAGACTGGGTGCTCGTATTACCTCACTCAACATTACAAATATCTGTCTATATTAAAGCTGCAAGTGAGGCAGAAGTACGTACAGTCCAAATTCAAATTATTTTCATGAAAAAAGTTTTTAAAATTCCTACATAAATATTGAAATCTCGTATCAATTTCAATTCTTTTTATTCGTCCAATTCCAGATACATTTATGCATATATTAATATTAAGTAAAAAAAAAAATAAAGCATTATGCATGGGTAAGACACGTTAAAGGGCAAAATAAACAAACAAACATCACTGTAAAAAATCCTTAAAAGAGTAATAACAGCCATTGAGCATTAAGCAGAAACTTTTTAACCATGCAATTTCCTGAAATCTGCATACTTTTGTACATTTTTTTAATGAACCTGGTAATTTATTATTATAGATCTGGGTACATTTATGCATAGGACCATATTTATGTTAGTATAACTAACAACACTAATGTACCATTTATCTGCTATAAAGATGGACATGTTTCTCCCTCCACATATTTCTAAACCTCACCACTCATCCTCCCACAGTTAAACCACAACCTTTTTTTTTTTTTTTACATTTTTTGCACAACATTAAAAAAAATATATATTATTTTTTTATCAAGTAGAAACACGAGATGACGTCATACATTAACCAGCTGTAGCCGAAGAAAGGTTACGTCATTCGTGTTTTGATAATACTACACAATATAATAATCGTAGCAATTCATCATATATGACGTCATTGATCAGAATTATAAGAGGTAAACTATAATTTAAAAACATCGTAAAAAAAAAAAATGTCCAACTCACGTATAATGTCTAATGATGGAGCATTGCCAATGTTATTTAAATGGTACTTTAAGATACATGAGAACTGAGTAAGGTGCATGGGATTGAAGAAGGTAGGCCTGTACGTTTTCAAGCTTCAAGATCATTCCTTTGGAAAAAAAAAGGAACGAAAAAAAAAAAAAATGGTATATGGATGATTTTACCACTCGTTGGGCTAAATAGAATAAACGTTGGCATGACATCACTGGCAGAAATGATGTTCTAAAGTTTTTTTCGGACAAATCATCAAACTTTGAACCGGCGGGGACTTAAAGAACTAGCTTCTAAATTCTTAGCAAATTTTGATACCATGCATGTTTTGAAGAATAACTAATAGCGTAACTTATTGTGTCCAAGAGAGATAAGAACCGGTCAGGTCGGCGAGGCGACTCACAGATAATACTTTCACTACATTCACATTATGGTATCTATTTCTGGTATAACTAGAAATGGATTTTTTTTATTGCAGAAATGAATAGAGAGTACCAAACTGAATTTTTCCAGATTTTTTGAAACCCAGAACTATTTTTAAATAATTATTGAAAGAGCGGCCACGCCCCCTGGAGGTGTCAATAGGTGTCTCGGTCCTATCCTTTTTATTAAGGATTCAGGGGTGCCAACTTAACATACAGAACTTTCAATAATGGACAACATACTGTATGAAAAAAATTTATTGCAGAAATGAATAGAGTGTACCAAATTATGCTACTCTGAATTTTTTCAGATTTTTTTGAGACCCAGAACTATTTTTAAATAATTATTGAAAGAGCGGCCACGCCCCCTGGAGGCGTCAATAGGCGTCCAGTCTCTTTCCTTTTTATTAATAAGTCAGGGGTGCCAACTGAAATCACAGGACTTTCAATAATTATTTAAAAATAGTTCCAGGTCTAAAAAAAATGTGAAAAAAATCAGAGTAACATAATTTGGTACCCTCTATTCATTTCTGCAATAAAATTTTTCCATCATGCATGTTGTCCATTATTTAAAAATAGTTCCGGGTCTGAAAAAAATCTGAAAAAATTCAGAGTAGCATAATTTGGTTTCCTCTATTCATTTCTGCAATAAATTTTTTTCATTTATGTTGTCCATTTCAAGCAAATTCAAGCAGTATGCAATTTAGAAGTTTTTGCGTCCTCTTCGGTACATGCTTTCTGTATCTATTTGTTTTGAAGTATTGATTTGAGGGAAATATCTTTATAGTAAAATAATTTCCTATTGCAATAGACGGGTTTTGAACATGCACCCATGTGTATTTATTAGTATTTTGCTCATAAGAACTAACACATCAGTAAAATATATTGCAAAGGAGTTTTTATATTAAGAGATTATACGTAATAAAAAAAAATAAGGAATGAATAAAAAATTCTTATGTCATCATTGACATTTGATACGCTGTATCCGTTTAGAAATTTATCATTTTTATTTTTATATACCGCGGGGCTAGGAATATGGTAATGTTTTATTGAGTACTTCTGTTGTAAGAATCCAAACACATTATACACTTCAATGATTACATGTTATATTTATATAAGATTTATTATAAATTATTATTACATATATAGCCTGTGAATTTATGCTAAAATACAGTATTCATTACAAATTATCTACGTATACGCTGTCAATTTTCGTGTGTGTTTTTTTTTTTTTTAAATATATCAATTAAATTATTATTTTTGCTCCTTCCACTATTGCAAACATTACGTTCAGTATAGTCAGAGAATAGGTGTTACCTATATTCTCTCGTATATAGTCCAGTAAAATTAAGTTTTGACCCGGAAATAATTATTAAAGTTTTGAAACTTTCAGGGTCGATGTAGATTTATGTTCTAGATCACATCCCAAAAATCCCCCAAAATCCCCCTGGGGCATTTCCGGTTACCCTTAAAAAATGGCGGCCAAAAAGCACTTTTTTAAAAAATTCGTAATTAAATCCCTAATTAAGCTAGGTTAAAAATTTTAGCAGATAATTAAAGCCAAGAGTTGACATTAACAGGAAAATTAAAAATATTTTAAAATTTTGAAGTTAATCAGCGTTTAATCGGTGATTAATTAATTTTTTATCAAAAGCTCGCGGATAGATAGTAAAAAAAAGCATAGAAATAATTTTTTTATGAAAAAAAGCTTCAAGTAAGAAACATAGCTTGTGTCTTCTAGTTTTCGAAACTGTCATTAACTTTAATTTACGTTCGTATTTAACGGAGATATGAGCGGATGAAGAAGAGCGCGCGTGGTTGCTCCGACGTTCAAACGACAATACAGCTGCCCGCTATGCACGCATTTATAGGCTTGCGCGCTCTCTTGTCGCCGGCTTTACTTCTGTCGTGCAAATATTATATGAAGTATGGGGGTAGTAAAACCCAATTTACCCCCTTCCCCCCCCCCCCCCCGAAATCTGTATGATATGGATTTTGAGAATTTCAGGATATTATATATTTATAAGAATAATATAGAAAGATCATGATATAGAATCCATATAATATAGATAATGAAAGACATGTTATGGCATTTTGTAAACAATAAATTTATCATTTTTTTGGGAAGGTATGGCGTAATGCGTTTAACTGGGATTCGTCAGATCACCGAAGTTAAGCAACGCTGTGCGTGGTTGCTAGTTGGATTGGTGACCATTGTATTTTCAACAGAAATCACGTTTCTCACCCAGGGGTAAATCATTGCGCTTTTCTACCCACCATATGGTTCCCCTGCATGGTTTTGTACCATTGCACTTCGGTCCATTGACAGAAGCTGTAGCGTCTATTGTAGTTGAGATTTCCACGTTTCCCTCAATCGTATATAGGCAAATTAATGCTGGGATGGATTGCATGGCCGGGGTAATCCCCGTTCTATACAGAAGACTCCGCGAAACGTTTACGAATGAGCACTTTTTAGTTTTTAGTGAGTGAACTGCCCATCAATCTTTTTCATTTGCCACATGGGCTGTTTTACGGAAATTTTGAGTATAATGTATAATATATGTACAATTATGTTATAGTATTGTAAAGTTCCCATCACGAGGAAATGAAATAAAACGCTCAAGTTGGAGTTTTGGAAGGTCTGGGGTTTCAAACTCACATTTGTTATATATAGTGATCGAAGTAATAGTATATAATTAACATTAGGAATTAAAAGTATCCGATTATGGTTTGATACAGGAAAGAAATATAATCTATAACATGCGAAAATTTATAATAAAGAGTAAGAAGTTTAGTTTTACATATTGTATGCAAAAATGTATACATTCTATGTACTCGCATAATAAGAGATGCACATAATGATAAACATTATCCTCAATGTTATATATTCTTAGATTCTTACTATATAAATTTACTGTTTATAGGACCTGCAGGTTATAATCCTGGAAAATCAACTACTATACGAGAATTTTGCGTTCAATATGCGTATGCATAATGTTGTGTACATTACTTAACAAAATTGTCTTGAAAATTTAATTTCAATATATTTTTCTCAACTATTACATTAAAATAATTTGCATTTCAACTTTTCTGAGAATTGCATGCAATATGTAAACGTATAATTACTTTATATAAAATGAAATTTACTTATGAAATTAAATAAATAATATAAGTTATTAAATTTTTAACTCCAGATTCAATCAAATTTAGAGTATAAAAATTAATACACATTATATATTTATTTGTTTTAAATTAATATTTTAGTTGACTACAAAAGAACCAAATATTTAATAATTAAATTAATTTTACAAGAAATGTATAATTATATATTATATTATTGTACTGTGTATATCCCCATTTATTAATCAAAATATTATTATTTTCACTTATACGTTATATTGCAAATTATTTTACTGTAACAGTTGAGAAAAATATATTGAAATTAAATTTTCAAGACAATTTTGTTAAGTAATGTACACAACATTATGCATACGCATATTGAACGCAAAATTCTCGTATAGCAGTTGATTTTCCAGGATTATAACCTGCAGGTCCTATAAACAGTAAATTTATATAGTAAGAATCTAAGAATATATAACATTGAGGATAATGTTTATCATTATGTGCATCTCTTATTATGCGAGTACATAGAATGTATACATTTTTGCATACAATATGTAAAACTAAACTTCTTACTCTTTATTATAAATTTTCGCATGTTATAGATTATATTTCTTTCCTGTATCAAACCATAATCGGATACTTTTAATTCCTAATGTTAATTATATACTATTACTTCGATCACTATATATAACAAATGTGAGTTTGAAACCCCAGACCTTCCAAAACTCCAACTTGAGCGTTTTATTTCATTTCCTCGTGATGGGAACTTTACAATACTATAACATAATTGTACATATATTATACATTATACTCAAAATTTCCGTAAAACAGCCCATGTGGCAAATGAAAAAGATTGATGGGCAGTTCACTCACTAAAAACTAAAAAGTGCTCATTCGTAAACGTTTCGCGGAGTCTTCTGTATAGAACGGGGATTACCCCGGCCATGCAATCCATCCCAGCATTAATTTGCCTATATACGATTGAGGGAAACGTGGAAATCTCAACTACAATAGACGCTACAGCTTCTGTCAATGGACCGAAGTGCAATGGTACAAAACCATGCAGGGGAACCATATGGTGGGTAGAAAAGCGCAATGATTTACCCCTGGGTGAGAAACGTGATTTCTGTTGAAAATACAATGGTCACCAATCCAACTAGCAACCACGCACAGCGTTGCTTAACTTCGGTGATCTGACGAATCCCAGTTAAACGCATTACGCCATACCTTCCCAAAAAAATGATAAATTTATTGTTTACAAAATGCCATAACATGTCTTTCATTATCTATATTATATGGATTCTATATCATGATCTTTCTATATTATTCTTATAAATATATAATATCCTGAAATTCTCAAAATCCATATCATACAGATTTCGGGGGGGGGGAAGGGGGTAAATTGGGTTTTACTACCCCCATACTTCATATAATATTTGCACGACAGAAGTAAAGCCGGCGACAAGAGAGCGCGCAAGCCTATAAATGCGTGCATAGCGGGCAGCTGTATTGTCGTTTGAACGTCGGAGCAACCACGCGCGCTCTTCTTCATCCGCTCATATCTCCGTTAAATACGAACGTAAATTAAAGTTAATGACAGTTTCGAAAACTAGAAGACACAAGCTATGTTTCTTACTTGAAGCTTTTTTTCATAAAAAAATTATTTCTATGCTTTTTTTTACTATCTATCCGCGAGCTTTTGATAAAAAATTAATTAATCACCGATTAAACGCTGATTAACTTCAAAATTTTAAAATATTTTTAATTTTCCTGTTAATGTCAACTCTTGGCTTTAATTATCTGCTAAAATTTTTAACCTAGCTTAATTAGGGATTTAATTACGAATTTTTTAAAAAAGTGCTTTTTGGCCGCCATTTTTTAAGGGTAACCGGAAATGCCCCAGGGGGATTTTGGGGGATTTTTGGGATGTGATCTAGAACATAAATCTACATCGACCCTGAAAGTTTCAAAACTTTAATAATTATTTCCGGGTCAACATAGGATTTTAACTTAGTTTTACTGGACTATATAAGAGTATTCAGCTGGTCACAAAGGAATTACATGATTTTAAAAGGGTTTTCAAGCAATTACATTAATTATAGTCATATTTTTTAGCTTATAGAATTAAAAACATTTTATATCAATCAGGAATCAAGGCATAAGATTTTTATTACAAAATTTGGTACATCCAAAAAATTTACTGAATTTCCACGAAATCTTATTATAATTTGTTAAAGTATCTGCCCTCATAAAAGTTCTTGGTGGATGAGTTTGTCACGGCGCACGAGCATCGATCTGTCGCGGAGTCACGTCCCACAGACACTTCTATAAAACCGCACAGTGGATGTATTAAAGCACAAACTCATGATAGAACTATGGCACAAACTTTATACAGTTCAACAAATGTAAGATTACTCCCGGAAGTAACCGGAAGTGGAAGGATTTTAGCTGAACTATGAACATGAAAACTTTTTAAAACTTTGCAGATAGGTTAAAATCTTTAATATAAAGCGCTCTGCAAAGATTCACGTTCAAAATTGAGTTAGAATGCTGCCCCTGCCCACATCAAGACCCTTGTACCCCCAAATAGTTTCAATCAAATGTGTAAATCTTACTTGATGGGTTTGTGTAGTGCATGAAGAATACGACACTTATTTTATGACACTTTGTTTTATGACATATTGGGGGACATTCACAAAGCACTTTAACCCCCACTTTAGCCCCGATTTTTAACCCTGGTGCTAAACATGGTACTAAATCAGGGGCTAACCATGTTAAGCTCATAGTTTAGTACCATGTTTAGCACCAGGGTTAAAAATCGGGGCTAAAGTGGGGGTTAAAGTGCTTTGTGAATGTCCCCCATTGTTTATTTTTTAGGAAATTATGTATTCATTAGTAAAAGGGTATTTTACCACTCCTATGTACATTGGTGCTTCATATAGTGCCTTGTAAAATATCCTATTTCACCATTTTTATTATTATTTTCCTTTCGCTTATATTTTTGTTTATGTAATATTGTTTATAAATATATTTGGTGAAATAAAAAATAAATAAATAAACTATAAAGTCCAGGGGGGTCTTCAAATAACACAAATTTCAACAATCCTAAAATTAAAACAGTCTTAGCGTATTCTTTATTGTTGCGCTAAGACAGTCTTAGGCTAAGTTTAGGTTAAGTGGTCTTATTTGAAGACCCCCCAGAAACCTCGCACTTCCGACTACTTCCGGTCGTAATTTTAATTTTGCTGAAATATAGGAAGCTTGTGAAGCAATTTTAGTTTTTCTCTAAAATGATTCGTTGCATTTTTACTGTTCTCCAATGACTATATAATATTATAAAGAAAAGTCCATATCTGCTTTTATTAACCCATTCGATTTATAATCTTTTAAATTATAATATGTTATTAAAATACAAAGGCATAAAATTGTCCCCTATATATATTTTGTACTGTATAAATGCACTCACAGTATAATAATTTTATTATGCTCATCCACGGTTATTTTATCACCCTTTTCATCTCTCATCTCAAACTGTCGTTGCAACACGATTAAATAAAAAGCATTAAAAAATACAAATAAAACGATATCTTATTAAACTAATGCATACCGCGCGCTTACATTGTAATTCATAATAACAAATTATGATACAATAGCATGGTCTTTTAACACTACAAGTATTTTTTTATAAAGATAGTGTAATAACATTTCTAGCAATACATTAGATTATTTTTCATTATTATATATTAAAGCATTTTGAAGGAATTGAAGCTTATTATTTTTGCAAGTATTTTAAATTAATTAACAAATTCTTTATGTGTACTACTGTACATAAAATATGATAAACGCTATCAATATTATAATTATCAAATCTAAATTATTTTGTCCACAGCACATTTTATTTCAATATTTTCCATATTACAAAGTTTGTTTTTTTAATGCTAGCGTGCTGCAAGATTTCACCAAGCAATAAAAGTTTCATTTTCTAAAGTCTGTAGTTCGTACCCTTGAAAGTCGCAACCTACCCACGCCAACCCTCCTTTCAACTTGTAATCAATAAATATATATATATACTGTATACTGTACTCTACTTTTGACATTTTTCTACTAGTATGTATACGTGCTTATTTTAAAAAGATCAAGCTAAATCAGGGTTGTAACCCTGAAGCCAAATAATATTTTCAGCGATGAATTTGATTAATTTTCATTTTAGTCCCCCGAAACATATCTCAGCCATTGTAATTCATAGATATAATACATAGCAATAATGTTATTATTTAGTAAATTTTTATGTAACTTTTTTCAACAAATTTAATGTTTTGATAATTTTAATGTTGCTGTTTTATGCTAGCGTTAGCATGTAATACAAGTTTCGTTTTCTAAAAGTCGCTTGTTCTACCCCTGAAAATCAAAACCTCCACATAATACACCAACGTGGGATCAATACATGAAGTGGGGGTTGCGTCGCGTGAGAAACATCGAACCAAATACCGCATGAAGCTCTGCAGACGACCTTCTATATGGGAATTTACAGTACGAGTTCAGACATGCAATATACGGTTAATCAATTAATGATGGAATTAAATTATAAATCGTCTCACATTGTTTTAATATTCGAAATATTGAAGAATCTTCTACTGTATTGATAAAATTGTAAATAATTTAACAAACATGATGGATATAATATTTTTCATATGAAATTTGATGCTGAAATTGTATATATTGTTTTCTTAAAGAAATAGGGACAATATAAAAATTTATCTACCTCGCATGTTAAAAAATATTAAGTATCTTTACATGCTATATTTAACTCAATTTACTGTGTAGTATAATATAATATCAGAATATGTAATAATCATCAGTAAAAACAAACATATTTTGAATTTTCTAATACTTGCTACTGTACCAGGCTTCAATATTACTTGTATTGAAATATACTGTGATAATTATTTGTTGCTCGCTAAAGATATGCAAATTAAAAGTACATGAACTGAAAATATACATTACTAATTGACAAGTAATTTAGCAAAGTGACTCTAAATTTAGTATATCTATTTATAGTACAATATTATATAGTGTACTCTGCACCAATACTAAGTAAAATCCTTCCATTTTTAGCTAAGGTATCAGATGATACAAATTATGTACTGTACTATACTCATACAGTGCACAGCCCAGTTTTGGATTTTAGCCCTGTTTTGGTCCAGGCCTGCTTTTAGGCTCCTTATAGGCAAAAAAAGTAAAAAAAATAAAATTGTAACTGATTAACCAAATTCTCCCTTCCATGAAAATAACAACTGCAATACCTTGATAATTTTTTTACTGGTTCAAAAAAAAATCGAAAACGAATAAAAACAGGGTTTTTAACAAATAATTCGTTTCTATTTTTTCTTAACTAGAAAAAAAAATATCACGGTATTGCAGTTGTTATTTTTATGAAAAGGCTGATTTGGTTAATGGGTTACAATTTTATTTCTTTACTCTTTTTGGCCATAAGGAGTCCAAAAGCAGGCCTGGACCAAAACCGGGACATTTTTTTTTTCATGTCCCTCCACACAATTTTTTTTTTTTTTTTACTCAAAGAGATGCTCTGATATGGAACTGAAATTATGATAAACTCAATTGCTACATTCTATTGAACATGTTAATAATTTTTTCAAATTTTTAAGAACCCTAAATATGGCATCAGATAAAAATTGTTAAAAGTGCGAAATGTCTTAAGGGGGTCCGTTATCGGGCTGCGTGGTGTACAGATTCCATATAAATCTCCATCATAAAATTCATTAATGCTACTGCTTCTTATATTTTTAATTAAATATCGACTGTTTTGATGAAAAAATACATATTCATGAATATCAACATTTTATTATAATAAAATTAAGAAAACTAACCCTGGATAAAGTTAAACTTCATCTATGTAGAATATTGCTTTGGTTATGTCTTTTTGGAAAAGAGAGTAAAAAGAGAGGGCGTTCCAATAATACATTCTTTATAGACATATTTCATGTATGATACATACCGTACCGGTACAGTATGACCAGGTCTTAATTTAATTAAGATAAAAACTGTACCACAAAATACTGAACATAATATTAAACGAAAAACTATTAAATATTTGGAACACCTTTATTAAAATAAAAGAGCAAAATTAAAGAAATTGTACTTACAAAATTGCATACGGGACATACACGTTGAAATTATTCCTGTTGAAATAATTCGAATCCTATATTGACATCGAGTTAAATAAATACGTATTTAAAATCCCCGCTTTATACTGAAAATATGGACCTAAAATCCAGAAAAATTACGACGATATTCAATAATAATCAAACGAAAAATAAAACGTTTTGGTTCACCGGATAAGAATACATGAATCGTACACGATTTTAATATTTTTAATTAATGAATGAATAACACATTATCTAATATGATATAAGTTGTATAATAAACTATTATTATTATTAATTTAAAATATAAATATTGCTAAAAGTTTACAGAAAACAACACGTTCAATTTGATAACATAAAGAAAAACAAACAATCTTGCCGCAATGCACATGCAAATAGAAATTTATTTTTATATCATATCTTACCTAGTTAGGCTTGATTTCTTGAGACATAATTATCACTTTAAGTATTTACAACACTTCTTATCAATTTATCATTGATAATAACCATAAACATATCTAAAATAACGAAAATACACAGAGACAAAAATTTACTTCTTCTATTCACTTTTTCTTGCATCTCTTTTTCTTATTTAGTACGTCATTTGTCTAGGTCAACATTGTTACAGCCAATGAAATTGCTTAAAAATTACGTCATGATTATCCAATCAAATTAGAGAAATTTTCGTACAGCTGATTACGTAAACAAAGCGCACCGTTTATTTAATTTTTGCAGCAATTTTGGCCATCTATTGAGTAAAATTTTTACTATTTAGTATTTCTGAGAAAATTTAAAATAGTTTAATTTTAAGACATGTCGCTCTTTTAAAGATATTTAACAATTTAACCACTCATTTAAGCATGAAGCTACTTAAAAAGTTGATTTATGAGCATCATCAAACAATCTTTCGTTTTTAGATATTACATATATCGCTCATCCTGTGAAAATCTAAAAAATTATATATTATTTCAAAAATTTAATAATATACTTTTATGGCAGTCATTATATATGCAGTGTAAATTAATAATGAGTATAATAACTAATAAGGGGACAGGGACGTACACGCTTACCCCCCCCCTCTTCCACGTACCCCTTCCCCTCGATCGCTGCTTGAAATGTAAATCTAGCAGTGTAAATTCATATATATCGCTTATTGCCACACACAGAGCAAAATGATGCACTATAGCGCTTATTAATTTTATAATTAATTAATTGTGTGTGCCAATTAATGAATTTGGAAATGATCTGCACGATTAAAAGAAAAGGTGTGTCCGTCGAGATTCTTCCTTGTAAAAAGGATGAATTATAAATTACAAGTTATATATAAAACAAAAGTATAATATATATAATTCGTATGTTGAATTAGATTATAAATTCAGTATAATAAAAGTATCATACTTTAATTACACAATAAATTATAAATATACTAGTTTTATTTCATTGTAATAAATTATAAGAAAGTATAGAATTAAATATTATGCCTCGACTTAATTAAATCGTTTCATGGCAATCATATATATAGGGCTCAATATATATATATATATATATATATATATATATATTACATTTGAAAAATTATATTTTTAGAAATATAAAATAATTAATTCTATATATAGTATATGCTTTATTATAAATTATTATAAAATTAAGTATACTTTATTATACTGAATTACTCAAATTCAACATAGGAATTATACTTGTTTTAACTTGTATAATGAGTATAATTCCTTTTTAAAAGGGCTGGCCTAGGTTTCCACGGTTCCCTCAGTCTCGATCACCTTAATTAGCGAATGCTGGGACGTGAATCAGGCTGTGTGGCTACCATCCTTTCCCTAACCTCCCTTATTCATAATTACCCAGCGCCTTGAGCTTCAAATTAACTCATATAAAAGGTGTATCCAATATGCATAAAAAAAATTGAATTTCATATGCATAAACATGCAAAATTAAAATTATAAATAATTATAATTTTCTTTCATTTAAAATTAATTAACGTCCTAATTAAGTTCCTGCCGTTTTTTTACTAAATCCACGCGTCATGGTGTCCAATTAACCGGCTGAAACCAATAAAAAAATAATTGAATTATATGGATTATATATATGGGCTATATATAAAAATAGGAAAATGTCAAATCATAATCACTATATACGTACGCACGTGCATTCTGTGAGCTATCTGCTATATTTTCAATGACGCACGCCAAAAAAATATTTCTAATTGAGAAATCATGTCATATATAAATTTTTTACCGCTTTGATTCCATCACAACTGACGTTATAATCCCGTAAGGAAGTAAAGAGGAAAATTTATTGATAATCTACAAACGTCATGATAATAAAAAAAACGATAAGGAAGGGGATTAAAATTAAAAATTATAAACTTATAAAGTTCTATATGACTCCTCGCAACGAAATGTCAATAATATGATCATTGATGACGTGCCACATATTTATTTTATCATTTTGCAAAGAATTTCTCAAACTATCTTTATTTTTTAATTCTTTAAGCTTGCTAAAATTCATTTAAAAATATTACGGAATTTATATATTTTTTTAAGAAAACTGTCAATATACATCGCAGAAAATTGGGATAATAAATGAATCGTCAGATTTTTTAAATAGAATGATAATTTTGTTTGTATGTTTGTTTTGTTTTGCTTGAATTTTAAGAAGCCTATAAAGTAATTTATATTATGTTAAATTTGAAGAACAATTTATTCTATCTTATTTAGTAATACAATTTTCAATGTATGTCTATTTTATCATATTAATCTTATCAATTTATTATTTGTTTCCAGAAATAACAAAGATAACATTTGTTGAGAAAACATAAATTAGTAATGTATAATAAAAAAATGCAATTACAATAAATTGTTAATGTTTGTAGTTCTGATTAATCACACCAAGGGCGCCACTGTTACCTTGACATAAATAACTTTAATTTGATGAAATTCATATACCAGGAATTTGTCACGTCCTACACAGGTTTTTGTTTTCAATTTTATTTGCATGCTTTTCATTAAATTTTTAAATGCAGGAATTCATCTGAGCTTGGAGCTCAAGGCGGAAAAATGGTGATAAGGGTGGCCAGGCTTTATCAAACGTCTTAGCATTCGCTGAGGTGAGACTGAGGGAACCGTGGAAAATCTCGTCAAAAAGTCCCCTGTAAAATATGCAACCTTTTTTATCGCGATGTAGCGCAATTTACCTACATCCACGGCGCTTTTAATGTTTTTAATGCTTTTGTTAGAAAATGATGAATTTTTGTGAATTTACAAAAAAATAATAAAATAAAATTATGACAAGTTGCTTTATTTATTGCTATACACAATTATTTTCCTATACACAATTATTTTTCCTATGCTGTTTTAAAACGAATTTCTTTATCTCGAAATAATTTAGATGCTTTAGTTAATCCTTTTTCATTTGAATAGATTAACTGGAAAAAGGAGAATATTGATCAAATTATTGAGTATAAAATTCATTAGTTAAGAGAGAACATAACATAAAAAAATAATTTTATCGAATTTCATTGGGAAAAAGAAATATTGAATCCAATTTTGTATTTTTTTTTTTTTTTTTTTTATTCTCCAAAATTACAATAATTCAATTTTTGCATAATACATCGACCAAAATTTTTTTAAACATACATCACAACTGTGTTAATATTGCAATAATTAAGTACATAATCCAAATTAACTCTTTTAATTAGCCATTATCATAATTGATAAAAATTAAATAATGTACACCTTTGGCCAAAAGCACGAAAACTTTACTCCTGCTTTGTTTGTAGACGTTACCACGCAGTCTATGGAGGTGTGGTGAACCAAAACTATTTTTATATTGATAGACTGGGTGCTCTTCTTAACATCTCCCAAAATTACAAATCTGCATCTCTCTGTCTATTGTAGCTACACTAGCTACAGCTCTAGCAAGTGAGGCAGGAGTAACTTTCGTACTGTCCAGACGTTTATTATCATTCTGATCAGGCGCGGATCCAGGGAAGGAGCTGGGGGGGGGGGCTGCTGCTCCCCCCTCCCCCCCCCCCGAAATTTTGGGTTTAACATGGGCAATATTGGCATTTCTCCCATTTCTCCCACTTCTATTTTTTTAACATTGGCCTTATGAAGGCACCCCCCCCCCCCCTCTCTGAAATTTTTTTCTGGATCCGCGCCTGATACCGCTAGTAGATTTAAAGTGTCAATTAAATATTTAAAACACATCAACTTCATTTTCGTTATCTTTATCATGCAGTAGTTGCTGCAATATTCTCGTACATTCCAACTTATCATCACAAAACGTTATCAATATAATGTATAATGAAGTCCACAGGTCTGAACATAAGAATTAACAAACGAATCGTCCCCACTAGCATAGCCACATAAAAAGAAAAAAAAATTGCAACGAACAATATCATTTTATGTTTCTTCTTTCTATAATGGACAACCGTCATGAATTTTTTTTTTACATATATATTTTTTTTTCAAAATTTGAAAAAAATATTACTATGAAAATATTTCATATATGAAATATATGTGCATGGATTATGTCAATTTTTTAAATATTTTTTTGAACCCTCTAACAACCTCAAAATTGAATTGGCGAATTGGCATCATAGTCTTACCCTATGCTTGGGTGTTAAAAATTTACATGACTATGACGTCATAGCGTTTTGCAGCACGATTTTTATGATTTTAAGGGTATTAGAGGGTTAGAAAAAATAACAATATATAACTGGAGGTCCTTTATCCAAATATATGTCATATAAATAACGCAATGCAATAAAAAAAATCTTTTTTTTTTCCACTTTATTTTTATTGTAGTTCCATAATTATATAATTATTTTATTATTGATATTTCTTAGTAAACGAGACACATAATATGTTGCCCTTCAATCGATTATTTTATTATTATTTATAAGATATTATATATTTTAAAGTTACGTTGTAAATTTAATTTACTCTGCGATATATTGACTAGTTTCACAAATAGAACAATCTAAAAGGAAATCGTATAAAAAAAGCAAAATATTTCTGGGATTTTGAACTAAAACTTAAAAACAATTTTATACATATAATAATAATACAGCATACATCAAATGGCATGTAAAACGAAAATAGTTTAATTTTATACATGTTTCACAATAAACTGATATTTAAAAATTAAATTTTCAATTTAGAATATTTAGATAATTCCAATAAATGGAAAAGTAGAATTAATTCAACTAAATTTAGAAACGTAACTCATATCAAATTAAAAAGACAGTCACAAAAAAAAAGCATTTAATATAAAGGTTATTTTCAATGTTTAAAGATAAGGAAATGACTCGTATTAAAATTGTCTACTTTTTTACGTGTGTGTGTGTGTCATATTGTTTCTGGACATAAAAAATGTTCAAGCTATTAAAGATAATATTTTTTATCTCTTAGATTAGCTTTTTGTCCTGCGTCATTCCTCTAAAGGTATAACATAACTCCAACACATAAATTTCATTTCACTATAGTACTTCAGCGACTTCAGTTACCTCCATACAAAAAAATGAAGCGCTATAATTTTGGAAATCCTGAAAAAGAAAAGGAAAAAAAAGTGAAAGACAAAGAAAAAGTGAAAGTTAAAGAAGTGAAAGTTAAAGAAGTGAAAGAAAATGATAAAGAAAAAAGTAAGTCATCAAAATCTATAGTAAAAAGATTATCACCTGGTATTAGTGCTAATGAAAAATATTTAATTCAAGCAAAAAATGATTTTCAATCATTATGGGATAATAAACTACCTGAATCAAATACAAAATTATCAGATTTTGAAACACTTCGCACTCTTGGTGTTGGTTCATTTGGACGTGTTATTCTTGTTCGTCATAAGATTACAAAAAAATATTATGCAACAAAAATAATGGAAAAACAAAGAATTGTAAAAATGAAACAAGTTGAGCATACTTTAAATGAAAAACGTACATTATACTGCATACGTCATCCATTTTTAGTACATTTAGAATACAGTTTTAAAGATAATGACAATGTATATTTAGTGCTACCATTCGTATCAGGGGGTGATATGTTTTCATTCCTACATGCTAGAAGAAACTTCAGTGAAAGTGTTACAAGATTTTATGGTGCACAAGTAACATTAGCATTAGAATATCTTCATCATTTAGGATTTGTATATCGTGATTTAAAACCAGAAAATATTTTAATTGATTCAAAAGGTAATATTAAAATTACTGATTTTGGTTTTGCAAAAATGATACAAAAAGGTCGTACCTGGACATTAAGTGGTACCCCTGATTACATAGCACCTGAGTTAATATTAACAAAGGGTCATGGACTTGCAGCTGATTGGTGGTCATTTGGTGTACTGTTATTTGAAATGGCTGCAGGTTACGCGCCATTTTATTCAACAAATCAAATGCAAATTTATGAAAATATTGTAGCTTGTAAATTGCGATTTCCACCATCATTTAGTCCAGAATTAAGAGATTTAATTAGGAATTTATTACAAGTTGATTTATCAAAAAGATTTGGTAATTTGAAGGATGGAGTAAATGATATCAAGAAATCTAAATGGTTCAAGAAAGTTGATTGGGATGCAATGCTGCACTGTACTGTAAGACCGCCATATATTCCTCCAAGTAAGGGGCCTGGAGATGCTTCAAATTTTGATAAGTTTGAAGACGTTGTAATGAAAACATCGTCTGGGACGGTCAAGTTTGCCAAGGAGTTTGAAGACTTCTGAGTAGATTATAACTCTGGACCGCTAGATCTACGTTTTTCTACGTACTTGTCCGGCTCATGGTGCATCAGATATGTAACAATTCAGATTTGACAGCAGTTTGAAGATATTTCTGCATGGATTTTTGATGACGTAATTATAACAACATTTATGTCAACAAATTACAAAAAGTGAAAGTGTAAAAGTGTATGCTCCCCCCCCTCTCCTCCTTCTTAATATATATGTCGCTTCAGAATATAAGTGTCGTATAAACCACGAAGTTTTGATGCAATTTTAGGCCCTATTTACATGAAGTATAAGGTCTATATTATAATAGCATCAAAACTTCGTGGTTAATACGACACTTATTTTTTGAAGCGACGAATATATATGAAGCATTTTGAGTGAAAATATATACTAATTTCTAATACAGACTACGTGTATTGATATTGACTAAAAAAAGTGAAAATAATTTATATATTTTATTATCATGTATAATTGCAGTTTTTCATTTGTATTTCTAAATGTTTATTGTTGATTTTGATGTTGTAAATTTTGTATATATAAAGCTGTAAATAGAGTGATATAAAGTTATAATGCTGTAAATAAAAATTTTATTGTAAAGATTATATATTATTAAGGTGTGCACTAATATTTTAACTATATATAAAAAAACTCTTTTTCTATTTCAAGTATTATTATTGATAATAAATGGAGTATCAATCTCAAAATTTTTTATTGCAGAAATGGATAGAGCGTGCAAAGTTATGCTACCCTGATTTTTTCTCGATTTTTTTGAGCCCGGGAACTATTTTTAAAAAATTATTGAAGGTCCTTTTTGTGACGTCACGCGGCGGCAAGTCCTATCCTTTTCTTAAGGAGCGGCATCTCGTGACGTCACAAAAAGAACTTTCAATATTTTTTTAAAAATAGTTCCCGGGCTAAAAAAAAAAAAAAAGACTGAAAAAAATCAGGGTAGCATAACTTTGTACCCTCTATCCATTTCTGCAATAAAAAAAAATTGAAGTCGATACTCCATTGACCTTAATTGTATTGATATGTTATATTATTGTAATTAATTAAAGAAATATTAATACAAAATTCAATATGGTTGCTGATTACAATTAAATAATAAAGAAATGTAAACTAAAAATAATAAGAATTAACATTTATAACGTAATATTTTATTCTGAATTTGATTTATTTGAAAAATGAATCAGAGCAAATGACTATTAAAAACAAATGTAATTTTTTTACTTATTTCATAAGAAAATTTATGAGTTTTTATCAACATAATTATTATCATGAGGAGGAATTGACGCAAGCCGCACGGAATGTTCACATGTCTTCACTGTTATCAGTATTTTCTTATCAAAACATGCCTTTATATTATAATTTATAATTAATATAATTTATTATAATAATCATAATTTGTTGAAACTGTAGTTTGTGAAAAAACATAAATAAATTTATATTGCTTTAATATTAATTATTATTATTTTATTTTAAATGTCCATAACCCATTGCAGCCTATGTAAAGTTGTCTTAAAATTAGGACTGAAATACAATGCAGCAAGAAAACCATTATATAGTATATAGCATCATGAATAATAATTATTATATATTATATTATTTCATTGCCACGATTTTATTTTGTTATCATTAATATATATATATATATATACAGGTTCCATAATATAGTGTCTTTTTTATATTTTTTTTTGTAGAAATTTTGACAGTTATCACGATTAAAATTGAAGGGTATAATAATAATAATTTGATATTGGGTTAGTAACTATATATAATTTATAGAGTTTAGATATTAATAAAAATACGTATAAGTTTATCACTATTATTTAGTTATAAATTTTATAGTAATAATAATACTAATATACAAACATAAAAGCGATAATAAAGTAGAAGAATAAAGAACTATATTTTTTAGAAGTAAAAAAAGAACATGATAATAAAAAAATATCTTGATACTTTAACTTTAGGAGGTTTTGAGGGCATTGGGTGTAGCACCGGTAGTTGGCAACACTGACGTATCTTCACCATGTTAATTTTTGATCATTGCTCCTCGGAGTAATTTTTATGCTAGAGCTAAGCTGATTGCAGTAGTATCAAGATAATTAGTAGCTCAAGTGCACAATTTGGCTAAATAAAGCATGATTTAAAGAAAAATATATTTTTTATATTTAAAAAAATGCATGTAAAATTTAAAAAATTACTTAAAATACTTTTCTTTAAATCAGTCTTTATTTAGCCAAATTGTGCACTTGGGCTACTAATTACCTTGATACTACTGCAATCAGCTTAGCTCTAGCATAAAAATTACTCCGAGGAGCAAGGTTGAAAAATTAACATGGTGAAGATATGTCAGTGTTGCCAACTACCGGTGCTACACCCAATGCCCTTAGATACACAAATAATTAAGAGAATCTCATCATGTATGTAAATATAAGGTCCATTGATAAAAAGTAGAGGTGTCCGTCCTGACTGAGGATTTCCACGGTTCCCTCAGTCTCACTTCAGCGAATGCTGGGACGCATAACAGGCAGTGGCCACCATCCGTTCCCTACCTTATCCCTACCCATTACCCCGTTGCGAGCTGTAAGCTCTTAGGGGTGTATCCTTGTAAAAAAAAAAAAAAAAAAAAATGTAAAGCGTAAAGTTTCAGGAATATTAAATTCCGGCTTCTTCTGATAAATATGGAAAAACAGACAATCAGTTAATGTACAGTCATCGCTTTGGAAAATTTCCCTTTGCAGCCTTGTTAATCATAAGAATAATACAGCATGGTGATTAACAAAGCTGCAAGTGGGAATTTTTCCGAAGTGACGACTGTACATTATTTGTTTATATTAATTACATATAATTTAAAAGAAGGTGGATAATTTAGATTCATAGTGTTTTGTTCCTATATCCCCCACCTTTGATTTTATAATAATATTAAAATATTTGACTGTAACTTAATGACAATGACGTATTTCAACCAAGTCAATACCCCGATAAGAAGTAATGATAAAGCCAGCTATTACATAATATTTATTTATTTATTTATTTATTTTTTATTTTGGAACTTCTTTTTGGTTGTACAAGACAAACATATGTTCAAGTCAAAATTGGACAAAATACATCATAAAAACATCAAACTTAAATACATTTACATAAGTTATTTAACACTATCAAACACAATCACTGACAATAATAATAAAAACAAAATACAAGCCAAAGTCACCATTAATACTGATAAATTTTAGTTTATGTGGAACATATATATATACATATATATATACATATACATACATATATATATACATACATACACACACACACACACACACACACATATATATATATATATATACATACATATACACATATATATACATACATATACATACATACATATACACATACATATACATACACATATACATATATATATATATATCAGTCAATACAATGTATATGTAAATTTATAATTTTGTTTATTTTATAATCCTGATAATACTTTTTCAGACATTTTATTACTCTCAAAAGCTTTAATAGAGTAAAACTCTTTATTAATCAATACATTCTTTAATTTTGTGCGAAAAAGTTTACTGGTTTTTATTTCTTTCAAACATGCTGGTAAAAATTCATAAAATTTTGCTGTTTGATACATTGCACAGTTTTTGAAAAATTGTGTGTTATGTCTTTCAGTAACTACATTCGATTTATTCCTAGTATTATAGTCATGATAGCCATCATTCTGAACATAAAAATTTGGATGATTTTTTTTGAATGAGGCACAATTTAAAATATAAATGCAAGGGACAGTTAACATTTTATTAGCCTTAAAATGTGAAACACACGACTGTCCTTTTGGTATTCTTAAAATCGTTCTAAGTGCTCTCTTTTGCAAAACAAAACATCGATTCAATAGTTCCGATTTACATCCCCAATTTATTATGCCATATGCCAAATGTGGATAAACATACGCATAATATATGGTTAGCAAGGTTTCATGAGATACATGATTCCTGATTGTATATAACATAAAATTGGCCGAATTTATCTTCTTACAAATCGCATTTACATGTAAAGACCAATCCAAACTTTCATTAATGTGTAGACCAAGAAACTTAACAGACTCTGCTCTTTTAATTGTTTTTCCGGCTAATTGCAACAAATAACTATTCAAAGGGATTTGTCTAGGGGAATGAAATTGGATGTATTCGGTTTTAGTTGAATTTAATATTAGCTTATTATTTGTACACCATGTATGTACCTCTTCAATAGTAAGTTTAATCTTACGAATTAATTCATCTTCGGCTTCTTTAATATATAAATTATGTAATCTTACCACCTGTTATTTTAAAACAAACAAAAAGATACACACGGTCCGCGAAAGGTTATAAATAATTTATTGGATTACTAATCTGTGATCGAATTGGAAGTATTTTCTGAGTTGTTTATCAACATAATAACATATCTTACATATCGATCGCGTGCAGTAGAGATACATAAAATATATATATGATATGATATATTAGATAAAAAAATGCATTGGGCACGATTCATGAAACAGCTATATATATGGCCAGGTTTCTAACCACGTTTAACTTAACCACGTTTAACTAGAGGTGGTTTAACACGTAAAACAGGACTAGTTAAACGTGGTTCAGCTAGCTAAACGTTGTTATATAGAAACCTGGCTAACTGCTTCGTGAATGACACCCAAAAATATTTATAATAAATAATGAACAACTTGCAATATACGCTTTTTTTTTATTATTTCGTGAAGCTTGATTTATGTCAACTTCGATCAAATTTTCAAATTTCAAATTTTCTTTAAATCGATCTCTATAGTACCCAAAATTTTGTAACAAAACACTGTGACGTCATAGTCATGTAGTAGTCTTGATGTTAATAATATCAGACACGAATCTAGGGAGGGGGCCCCCCGAATTTTTTTATTTAACATGGACAAATAGGCATTTTCCTCACTCCAATTCTTTTTTAATACTGGCCTTATGGAGGCAAATCCCCCCTACCCGAAATTTATTTTCTGGATCAGCGCCTGAATAATATTTAATAAAAAAGTAAATTTTTGTTAAGTATATTATAACTGATATATTTCCACCAAATGAATATAAATATTTCTAATTTCTAACATTATATCTGAAAAAGAAAAGAAAAAAAAAAAAAAAAAAAAAATCAAAATTTTAGCTTGCATTCAATATTAAATAATATACAGCATTCTCATCCTGAAAAATAAGATAAAAACAAATGTCTTAAAATTGTAATAAAAAATAACAAGAATTAATTTCTATCATATATATAAAATCATACAGCTGGAATTTCCTATATTGTAATTTAATTATCATTATAATAATATTATCTTAACATATTTTGACTATATCTCAGTACAACACAATGATCGATCACATGCCAGATTGATGATGAGGTGATAAGAAATATTGAAACACATCTAATTTGAATCCATTATGTCAATTATAAAATATTTATAATCTTTATATAAAGCATTGTTGTCTAAAAATTGATAATAATTTTAAAAAGAATCTTCTTCGATTTTCTTCGAATAATGAGATAAAAAATTGTAATTATTATCGATTAAATTAAATTGTTATAAATTAAAATGTAACTTAAATATTTATTAAATGCATTTTCAATGTTGGAATGTTAAAAGTATATTATTTTCAATGCTCGTTCATATAGTAGACAGAAATATATGTGTATAAAAATTTACGAGGAATAATAAATTTCCTGAACAAAATTTATTGCATTATATTAATCACAAGGCGGCGTACGAAGCTATAAGATATAAGGGACTTCAATAAAAGACACGTTAATTAATTTTAGTTAATTAAAGTAAATAATTACGTTGAAATTTGACAGCATTTGGAAGACTTTCACAAAAATATAATTATTTAATTTTAGTACAAAAAAATCACAAAATCATACAAAACTTGTCAGTTGTGGGCAGGGGTGGATCCAGCGCGCGGCTCTGGGGGAGGGGGCGGTGCCCTATCCCGCAATGTTAAATTTTGGGGTGGGAAGGGGGGCGATGGGTGGGGGGTGGTAACACCTTCAATGTATTTTGGGACCTTTTGGGAGGGGCGATCGCACCCATCGCCCCCCCCCCCCTTAGATCCGCGCCTGGTTGTGGGCGTTTTACCAATGTCTTGTAAATTACAAAATTAGTGATTTTTTAAAGGGAAGAAATTAAAAAAAAATATGTAATAATAAAGGAGAAAAAAATATTTGATTTAACATTATACTTACAAAAGGATTAATTAAAATAATATATTTCATTCTATAATATTTATTCACTTAATTTAATTATATAATAAAATTAATTTAATATAACTTTTCTACGGTATTTCTGAGAGAAACTTTATATATACTATAATAATTAAATTATATAAAATATATGGAGATAATTTATTTATTGTTTTAATACAGTTTCAAAATGCAACAAAATAAGGTATACATATACGACCAAAATGTGTCAATTGCCCCAAAATATCAACCGACCAATAAACTCAGAAGACCGTATATAATATGTTATAATTCAGAGCGGCCTATATATACATTACATATTAATTAATTATACATACAGTATATGCTCTTCTATTTTTAAATATTTCTATAGTGTTGCTTTGATAATACATGAATCATGTTACGAAACTTTTGTAACATAATAAATAATAATATATGATGTATAGCTATCTTTAATTCGACCAACGTCTCTTCAGTTGCAATGATGAGATATCAGTGTTTGTACTTTCAACTTTTATATTGTTGGTTCAAGATTGCGGCAAGTTGCATGCAATTAAATCACACACGCCCTGTCTGGCTTAAGTCTCGTTAAAATGGGTTCGTCTCGTAATGAGTATAATTTCCTGCAATCTGTAACTTTGTAATTAAAACAATTAATGTGCAATTTCAATTGTTATAATACCTTTTTTCAAGCAATCAGAGTGATATTTGTAAAGAAATAAGCACAGATAAAATATATTATTAATATAGAATTAATGATTTTTATAGAAATATTGTCCCCTATTAAAAAAATAAAAATTATTGCATTGTTAACTTTGAAAAATATATTACATTATAAAAAAAATGTAACTTTTAAAAAAATTAAAGCACATTTTTATTATTTAACTTCCCCCCCCCCCATTAATAATCAATGTCTAAATGTCCCGGCATATATACTGCCATGCTAATTATTTTCAGATCATAAACCTAAAATATTTTTATACACATGTTGTAAAAAATAAAAATCAAATTGACTATATTAACCTGCACAATCAAATTAAAAAAAAAAATAATATTGGGATCAAATTTTTGAGTAATTAAGTATTTTAGTGTTTTTTTTTTTACATGCAAATAGTAAATTTTTTTGACATATTTTTGAAAATCTTATTTTTAAAAATCTTAACACCCTCAAAATACTACCCAAGTGTTAAATATTTGCAATACTGTAAAATAAAAATTAACTTAATTTCACGGCATCGTACAGAAATACAACAGAAAAAAATATTTAAATAAAATAATATGCCGTCACAAGTTTTTTTTTTAATATTTTTAATAGTGAATCTTTTACTACCAACATGCATCATAATGTGTATGAATAAAATAACAAATTTCATTCGATACAAAGTATTTTTATTATATACAATATTATATGTGGATATAGATATAATTATATATAAATTTTTTAATTAATAATTTAGTACAATGGTAATCACAGATATGATTTGAATATAAAATACATTGAAAAATGTACAATCAGCAAGAACCTACTTTATGTTTTTAGTAACTAATTCTGTGAGCACTTGCAAGTATTTAAATGTAGGTATGAAGAAAAAACAAGCAGACATTTTTTTAATGGAGTATCGACCTCAATTTTTTTTTTATTGCAGAAATGGATAGAGCGTGCAAAGTTATGCTACTCTGATTTTTTCCAAATTTTTTAGAGCCCGGGAAGTATTTTTAAAAAATTATTGAAAGTTCTTTTTGTGACGCCATGAGGCGGCAAGTCCTATCTTTTAAGGAGCGGCGTCTTGTGACGTCACAAAAATAACTTTCAATAATTTTTTAAAAATAGTTTCCGGTCTCTAAAAAATCTGAAAAAAATCAGGGTAGCATAACTTTGCACGCTCTTATTTATTTCTGCAATAAAAAAAAATTGAGGTCGATACTCCATTAACATTATAATTATTGATACATAATATACTTGTAAATGTGATCATATTTTAAACATTATTTACATATATAATATATATTTTTAGTTCATGATCATTTTAATGAGATACAATCAACTATTTGAAAATATTTCTAATTAATTCATTCATAAAATGACGCCATATCCCTTGCGGGGTAAGCCAGCAGCATTATTACCTCGGTCGTCGATTTCCAAGGCAATTTTTCTCTGCATTTTAGTAAGATATTATTTTAAGTAGTGAGGCTTTTACTAGACTTGGCTGGTACAATATCATGTAATTAAAAATTAATAATAAAAAAAATACCCCACTTATCGAGGATATCAGGATTTCTGCTGCAGAAACTGCCTAAAAGGCCGGGTCAATGTTTCCCGTGCTTTATAACCACTAGGAGGTAATAATGCTGTGCTCTAATTACATGTTTCAACACTAAAATTATTTCTAATTAATATTAAACACACAATTAAGTCATATATAAAATTGTAAGTGTAAATAAAAAAGAAAAAGAAGAAATTATATTATTTACAAAAGATTTAACACTAATTTCAGTTAAGCCATTTATAAAATCAGATTTAGTACTTTAATCAATTTAGCACTTAAGAATAAATAAAATTGTACTATTTTTTTTTTAATATTATTACCTAAAGTAACTTAAGTTAAATGTTGATTTCTCTTCAATTTAACATGCAATGTCATGTGAGATTAAGATTCATGTCTAAAAATTTATTGGGGTACATATATAATCAATATTTGGACTATACAGTATATTTTTTTTAAAGGTAGAGATAATACGAATTAGCTGTTCGACGTAGTCCCCTTCGATTAACATGTTAACCTTGGTAAATTCACAAAAATTCTGAATTTTTTTTGAGAGGCAGATTTTAGTGCCTAAAAAAGCCACAGAACAGACAAAAATTCAAAGCAATTATTCGAGCCATTTTTTTTTTTTTTTTAATTTTCAGCATAGGGCTTTCCCATGGAAAGACAACTAAAGAATTAATAAACAAAAATCGTCTTGTTAAATTGTTTTGAAATTTTTTGTGTGGCTTTTAGGCACTAAAATCTGCCTCTCAAAAAAATGTCAGAATTTTTTTGTGAATTTGTTAAGGGGAACATGTTGATCAAAGGGGACTACATCAAACAGCTGATTTGTATTTTCTCTACCTTAAAGTTCTGACCATTTAGCTGCAATATTATGTAAGAAAATTATTCTAGAGAGCTAAAATATAAATTTATATAATCCTTCATAAAATCAGTAAATATTTGCAACATAAAATATTTTTGTTATTTTTTTTTTCTATTCAAACAAAAACATTGTTAATTAAAAAGCAAAAGACATCTTAATTATTGCTTAATTTTTTAAGCATAGATTACTGTAGTTTTATTTATTCAATCTCAAATATATGGTAATATGCTACCATATAATATTGAGCCATTATTTATACTTGGTTATAAAAAAGAGCTATCATATTCACAATTCTTATAAATTTTTGTGCGATTTTAATGTATTTTGAGGAAAGGATAGAAAATGAATGGAATATCGACCTCAATTTTTTTTTTAATGCAGAAATGGATAGAGGGTGCAAAGTTATGCTACCCTGATTTTTTACAGCCCTGGAAGTATTTTTAAAAAATCACTGAAAGTCCTTTTTTTGACGACATGAGGCGCTCCTTAAGAAAAGGATAGGACTTGCCGCCTCGTGATGTCACAAAAAGGATTTTCAATAATTATTTAAAAATACTTCCAGGGCTGTAAAAAATCTGAAAAAAAAAATCAGGGTAGCATAACTTTGCACCCTCTATCCATTTCTGCAATAAAAAAATTGAGGTCGATACTCCATTACTCACGTATGTAATTAATGCCAATATTTTTTTATATTAAATTTTTTGTTTCTTTGTGATAATGGAAGTACAGTAGTTTTATAAATACTTTTCCTTCATCTGCAATAATGAGCTTTTTAAAGTGAGCGCAATTATGAGTTGTAAATAAGTACAACATAAAGATCATTGTTGCGCTCAACTAAAATATCAGATAGCTCATTATTGCAACGACATCGAGGTAGGCAGATAGCTCATTATTGTGGACAAAGAAACAATATTTCTCCTTGATTTTGAGAGGGTTAGAGGGTTCAAAAAATTGTTAAAAAACTGACAATGCATAATCAATTTATATAAAACAAATCATGAAGGTTGTCCATTCATTATTATGGACGAGGGACAACATAGTTAATAAGTAGTGTTACAAAGACAAAACAATAAATTCAGCAAATGAACAGCCTGCATAATTTTTTATTGCAGAAATGAATAGAGGGTACCAAATTCTACTACTTGGAATTTTTTCACATTTTTTTTGAGACCCAGAACTATTTTTAAATAATTATTGAAAGTTCTGTAAGTTAAGTTGGCACCCCTGAATTTTTAAAAAAAAGGATAGAGACTGGACGCCTATTGACGCCTCCAGGGGGCGTGTCCGCACTTTCAATAATTATCTAAAAATACTTCTGAGTCTCAAAAAAATCTTGAAAAATTCATAGTAGCATAATTTGGTGCCCTCTATTCATTTCTGTAAAAAAAAAAAAAAAAAAATCATGTAAGTTGTCCATTGGAAGAACTGTAAAGATAAAAGTCATAAGTCAGCACATTACTAAGTATTATTGTATTAAAAATTTAACTTGATAACAAGATTTACCTGTTCAAGGCAGTTTCTTATTAATTTGTAAAATTAAAATCAATTTATAATCAATGTGACATCACATATTCACAATGATTTAATGCAGCTTTTATCGAGTGTTAAAAATAAATTTTAATAAAACATTTTAAAAATAAACAAAAATTAAAATTGTCATAAAATAAATAGAAAAAATATAAAACCTAATTTAATTTTTGGTTCAATTTGCCCTTTTTTTAACTTAAAATTAACCTACTAGATGATAGTGATCATGGCAGTAGCTCATCTTAAACAAAGTTGACTACCTAAGTCTTCACATCTTGCACATATCAAGTAACGACATGTCCACCGTTGAAGGTTCTGGAAGGATGAAGTCCAACGGTGCTTGTCCCTTGGTGGCCTTGCCAGCTTTCGACTTACCTCCACGTGTGCCTTTGGCTTTCGGAGTCTTCGGCTCAAAATGGCGACGTCTGCAAACAAAATTGTAAGAAGGTAAGTTGAATTTTAACATTTTTTTGTTCACTTTAGTACAAATAGAACTAAAAAAATACAATAAAGTTATATTTTGAGATTTTTTTTACAGAAAATAATTTAATATATTGCTACAATGAGAAAAAGGTGGGAAGGGAAGGAATGAGGAACACACGTCAAACTGTCTTATTATTAACTATTTTTCTCACTGAAAATTAATTACACAAGTATCAGTTCCTACTTTTCTTTCAATAATTTGAGGGGAGAAGGGGGTCAAGCACAAAATTATCAAAATCCAAATAGTTTTTATTCTTTTAAATGGAATATTTAGGCTAATATTACTAATTAACAGTGAATATTTTCCAGCTCTAAATTTTCATATAATTTCAAATTATTTATTTGATCATATTTCAGTTACAAAATACACACATATTTACATTTACATTTATTATATTTATTCAGAAAACAGACTACAGGTTAGGTAATCCAATTATAAAGAATACAATAGTTCATACAAATTCTTAGTTAAAATACACGTACAAAAATTATTATATAACTAAAATCTTGGTAACATATAATACATTATATTTATATTACATAATTAAACAAGCATTTGAATTATTTACATATCCTTGCAATTTCTTGCGAAGATTGATGGAAAATGTCAAGCTCGTATTTACTGTATAAAACACATGGTATAATGTATGGGTAAGACAAGTTAGTAAAAAGAAAAGAAAAATAATTAAAAACATGGCACTAAATTACAACAACTTTTGGCATTTAATTAATTTCAATGTGCCGCTTTTTCCGTCAATTCACAATTTCCTTTTTCCTTTTTCCAATTTCCTTCCAATGGAAGGTCCCGGGTTCAATTCCCGGCCGAGTTCACTCTTTTCTTTCCAACGCTTATACTTGTATGATATGTACCGATGACGGAAAAAGCACATTGGAATTAATTAAACAAATGTCATCTGATAAAGATAACATCTTGTCTACTAACTTTAAATCTAAAAAAATTGGCATTAAATGTTGTAATTTAGTGTTATGTTTTTAATTCTCTTTCTCAATTCTCTTCTTCCCCCCTCTCCCTCTAAGCAACTGTTCCACCCACCTGTGCAGCTTGAGCGTGGTGGACTGGATGAAGGCCTTGCCACACACGTCGCAGGTGTACGGTTTGACTCCCGAGTGGATCCTCTCGTGACGGATGATGTGAGACAGGTGGGAGAAAGACTTGCCACAAGTACCGCACATGTACGGCTTCTCCTTTGAGTGCGTCCTGGTAGACAGAAGGTTAATAAGCTCTTACGGAGGCTTCAAGTGCTCCCCGGCATTTTCTCCATAAGCCACCATGTTAGAAAATTTGAATTTTTTCTCAGTAACTATTATAGCCATTAATTTGAAACCATCTCCTACCTCCACTCCCCTCCCCCATTTAAAGGTCTTCTTCCAATGTCATATCCAAATCTATGTAAAAAAAAAAAAAGAAAAAAAAAATGGCTTGTTTGGCATCATAGAAATTTTTTAGAGGAAATTAAGCTCTTGATTCATTATCAAAAAAACTCAGGTCCTAAATTAAAATTTTCTAACATGGAGGCTTATGGAGAAAATTTTCCCATCAGTCACACCCTTTCAGGGTAGTACCTGAGGTGCACTGCCAGGTCTGCCTTCTTGTAGAACGTCTTGGGACATTGCGTGCAGACGTGAGGACGCTCCTTGTAGTGGTCCCTCTTGGTGTGCTCCTGCAGAACAGAGGTCAATGAGGTCAACAGAGGTCAACGTGTCAGAAAAGGTGGAGACTAAATAAATAACATTTAATGGGTTGTAACATATTACTTAAAGAAAGGGACAGGAATAATTCTGTTAAACTAAGTCACTTTTCTTACAACTGAGGGAGCATGTGAAACATCTTAATACAAGGTAGATGATTTTTTAAACAAACCTCTGACCACAAAATTTTCCCCTACTATGATTTTTTTTATTGGTAAGGCCTTGCTGGTTATTCCTATTATTTCCTTTAATACAGAAATGAATTCATCAATTAATTAATTGAATAAATAAATAAATAAATAAATAAATAAATAAATAAATAAATAAATAAATAAATAAATAAATAAATAAATAAATAAAACACACCACTCCTCCTCTCTCACCTGCAACTGAGTGGCGTTGAGGAACTGTTTCTCGCAGATGGTGCACGGCAGTTTCGAGTCCGTGTTGACCCCGTGTGCCATCTGCAGGTGTTTGTTGAGGGAGCTCTTCCAGGCGTAGCTGTTGTCGCAGTGGACGCACTTGTACTTCTTCATGTCCACAAAGTGGAGGCCTGGACAAAAATCAGAAATCCCTCTAGTCTCCCAATGGACTATTTTAGTTTTAGGCACAAATTTCTGTTTGTTTATTTGTCTGTTTTGTGTTTTTACTAATGTATTTTCAACTTGTCTATTATTATTTCTGATGTGCTAATATCATTGTACAATTGAACAGCAATAAAAATAATAAAATAAATAAAAATAATAATTAATTATAAAGGAAGGTAATACAAATGTGCCTTTTTTAAAAACTTTATTATAATACTTGTTAACTGTTATAACATCAGAAATATACTGTCCCCAATTCCACAAAATTAAAAATTAAAAAATACAGTGTAATTAGTAATTGGAAAAAATACTGCATTAAAAGAAACATATAGGTGTAGTGTAATAATGTTATTGTAAGAAAAAAGAAAATACATCCCTCTTTATAAAATACAAATTTCACAAACATAAAATAAAACACCTAAATGAAAAATATAAATTTGAGTTGAATATACCGTATATTAAAGTTTGTAATTTTGACATAATGTACTCTAACTGTCCTGCAAAATGCAAATACAAATAAAATGAGATAAAAAAAAATTAAACTTTTGTGTTTTTAATTTTTTTTCTGATGTAATAACTACAACACCTGTGATTCAAATAGCAATTACAGTATGTAGTACGTACATAATTATCTTATAAAGAGTACAAAATTGAGAGATTTTAAAGTTTTCTTATTGATTTAAATAGTCTTTATCTCCATAACATGATAAGGTTAATACAGTAAAAACTTGTTATTACGTAAAGTCAAGCAGGAAATTAGGTTTACCTTGTATCGAGTATTACCTAATATCAAGTTTTTCCTATACCACCCAATGCTAATTATTTTTGACGGGAATCTCCTTTACTCAAAATCAAGTTTTACCTAACAACAAGTTGTGTACCTTGATAGTTTTTAATGTATTCTGATTTACATAATATATCCAGTACATTATAACAATATCTTGTGTTAAACTTACCTAAATGTTGCGTATAATTACTCTTCTTATTAAAAACTTTACTACATTCCTTGCAAGTAAACGTCTTTTTGACTTGAACATCACCCTCTACTTTAATTTTCCCATACACACTATCAATTTGCACGACATTATTCAAACATTCAACATTACAATTATTAACTTCAGTGCTTTTCATTGGTTCCTTTTCTAGGAAACTATCAACTAAGTCTTCAGCTGCTTTTGCATTTAATTCTGCATCATCTAATTCTGATTTTAAAATTAATGGAGGTTCTTCAATTGCACTTTTACATGAACTTTCTACACTTAATAATGAGAATTGAGAATTATCTTCATCATTTTCACCAACATTATCAACAGAATTATCAATAATTGGAAATGTTATTTCTGGTAATTGATTATTAATTTCTTCATTTTGTACTTGTGTCGTATCTATCGGTTCTTCGTAATTTGTATCATATTTAATTCTAACTGCAGTAGGTTCATCCTGGCCTTCCGCTCTGATATAAATAACCATCTCTCCGCTCTGTTCTTTTCGCAGTCCGGGAATTTTCATGAGACCTTGGGAATCTGACGGCCAGTCGAGAAAGCTTTGGTCTATCAAGGTGTCTAGAGGGATGGAGGTCACGTCTGGCTCTCTGTTCTTAGGGTCACATTTCACGAGATCTTCGCTGTCTTTCGCGACGTGATTGGCACCGCACGAATGTGATTTCATGTCATCGACTTTCAGGAAGCTCTGTAATTTATACAAGAAGAAGTTTTAAAACAAATGAATAAACAAATAAACAAATAAATAAATAAATAAATAAATAAATAAATAAATAAATAAATAAATAAATAAATAAATAAATAAATAAATAAATAAATCACCTGTCCACAGTTTCTGCAGTGGAAAGAGCTCTCTTTCTCGTGGCTGTTCAGTTCATGTCGTTGCAGCAAGGCTGCAAACTGGAAGCTCTCGCCACAGACCTGACAATAGTACTGACGAATCTTCTGTCTCGCTCTGCCCTCCTGTACAGAAATTGTGGCGTTACAACGCAGGACAAGGAAAATTTACATGTCAACGTTAGTGTTCTTGTTTTCTTGATAGAAATTCTTAAGGTGTTTCTTAGAATTTAATAACGTTTATAATTCATCAACAAATTAGTTACAAAATAATTCTTTTTGCAGCTTAAAAAAAAAATATAATTACTTTAATGACTTTTAATTATTATTAATTAAGGCCATAAAATTACAATTAAACTGATAACGATACAAATACATTCTACATAATGCTAGATAACCTGTTATTTTAATTTGAGGTCTCATGGGCTACATTTATTTTTACTCTACGTTCAAAGTTTTATGCCTTTTAAGCTGATGTTACATTGCGTGTCTTGACTAAAGTAACACTCACCACGGACTTGTTGACTTCCTCTTCCTCTCCGTGCATCAGTCGAATGTGTCTCTTGAGCAGCGACAGCGAGCGGAGGACCTTCCCGCAGTGGGCGCACTCAAAGGTGGGGGTGCCCCCCGGCCCCACCACCGCGTGATGCTGAGCCTTGTGCGAGTTGAGGGTGTTGACCTGCGAGAACCGAACACCACACTCGCGGCACACGTACGGCTTGATACCTGGAAAGAGAGGTGAGGTTGACCTGGCATAACATGGAGAAATGTTATAGTCCAATTATTAGTCAATTTTAATATTATTAGTCATTAAAATTATACTATATAATTATAATTATATTATAATTATTATTATAACGTTATTATAATGTTATAATAACGTTATAATTATAATAATACATAATAAATATGTATACATAATAATACATACATTATATATGTATTAAAATATACGTTATAATACGTTATATTATAACGTATTATAACGTTATTAGTCAACTTTAAAAATTCATAACTCAAAAACTAGCTGATACCTGATATTTTAGCTACTGATAGGGGGTGTAGAGGAGAACATTTTAAATTTTTTTCATAATTTTAATGTGAGGGATTTTTTTTTTTAACATTGGTGGTGTTATCTTACCCTTAAGCTGGTATTACACGATACAATTTTGCATACAATTTTTCCTTACAAGAAAATTTCAACTCTACACAAACAAATGGGGTTGAAATTTTCTTGTAAGGAAAAATTGTATCGTGTAATACAGGCTTTTCTGCAGTAGTGGTGAACACCAGGCATAAAAAGGGGGAGGGGAGTCAGGTCTTGTAAGGGCTATTGAAGTAAAATAATGTGAGGGAAGAACTTATTTTGTTCATTCATTCATTTCTGCAGTAAAAGTATTTCAGTTAAGTTGTCCATTGCCCCTCAAGAAAATAACAAACCCACTGACAAAAGGTCACATCTCACCCGTGTGAATGCGGGAGTGTCTGTTGAGGTTGGACCTATGGTGAAATTGACGGCCACAAGTCTCACAAATGTTCTTGCGGATGCCGAGATGAATGTTGAGATGACTGCGCAGGTCGCTGCGTTTGAAGAACCCCTTCATGCAGAACTGGCAGCAGTGTGAGCGCTCCTGCAACGTCAACAACCTTCAGTACTGGGGATATAAGGGTCATTTTCGTTTTTCATAATCACAATAATTGTGAATATATTTTAGTTACAAAGTTTTTTTTAAGGCAATTGAAAAATGTTTATAGCTGAATTATATTTGATTAGTTGATGTTCTGAATTTACAATCCTCTAACCCCCCCCCCTTCTTCATTTTTATCACTGAAGGTAGAGATAACGCTGAACAGCTGATCGACGTAGTCTCCTTTGATTAACATGTAAACCTTAGCAAATTGACAAAAATTCTGAAATTTTTTTGAGGGGCCTAAAAGCCATAGAAAAAATTTCAAAACAATTCAACGAGCCGATTTTTTTTTAAATAATTTTTTTAATTTTCAGCATAGGGCTTTCCCATGGAGAGCCAAACTAAAAAATTAATTTTAAAAAATCGGCTCGTTAAATGTTTTTGAAACTTTTTCTATGGCTTTTAGGCACTAATATCTGCCTCTCAAAAAAATTTCAGAATTTTTGTCAATTTGCTAAGGTTTACATGTTAATCAAAGGGGATTACGTCGATCAGCTGTTTGGCGTTATCTCTACCTTAAAAATATAAAAATATAATTATTTTTTTCACAATAGCTTGTGGTTTCATAATTTTTATGATGTTTTTCGCATGGACTTTGATTTTAGGACTTTAAAATTTACAAAATGACAAATTTTTTAATCCTCCAAATTTGTAAAATCAAGTTTTCAAGTTTCTACTGCATTGACATCATAAAGACAGGTATAGACATCTGGTGGATTTTACTTGAGTAATTCTAAAAGTGTAATTGTTTTGATATCAGAACTTTGAAATTGACTAAAGTACACTTGTAGTCATACTGATTCTATTAAGGAGGTTTTCAATGCCATCTGTTGGTGCTTTATGAGGTCACTTACAATCACTAAATGAACTCAAACAGTACGTAAACCACTTGTTTGACTGACCTGTAGATGAATCCTCCTCTCGTGGTAGAGCAGTTGGGATTCTCGATCGAACTGAAGTCCACACAGTCCACAAACGAACATGCGGATGTTCACGTGGATCTGAAACAATATGGAACTTACTGTAGTCTGTAGTGTTACATGCATGACAATGTACAAGAATTTTGTTATTGCAGAAATTAATAGAGGGTATAAAATTATACTACTCACGAGTTTTGTTCAAATTTTTCTGAAACCTGAGAGTATTTTCAAAAATATTTTGTGTAAGAAAAATCTGAATAAATTAAGAAAAGCATAATTTGGTACTCTTTATTAATTTATGCAATGAAATTTTTTTGGTACATTGTTTATTAATAATAACTTTATGGTGAACAAAGGTGAAACTGCAATTTGATTTAGTTAATTAATTATGAAATTGAATCTGATTTGTATTTGGCTCTTGGAATTTTTATTATTAAAAAAATATTGATTTCAAGAGAAAAAGTGAATTCAAAATTTCGTGTGAAATAAGACATTCTGAACATTCTGACATTATTTTCTCCCAATTATTAATATTCATTCTCTTGACAAAGAAATTCTATTCTGCTAAACAAATGAATTTAAAATTATTCTGCAACTCATCAATTTGGTTCAAAAACTTCAAAGGTACTCTACATAAAAAAATATTGTTATTTCCACAACAAATCTCTCACCTTTTCATGCCTACGTAGCTGCGACTGCGACTTAAAATGCAGTCTACAAGTCTCACACTCCCACACTCTCTCGCCCGTATGTAGGTGCAGATGACCGTAGTACTGGTTTGGACGACTGAAGACGGCATCACACAGGTCGCAAGCGTAGGTGATCGGGTTCTGGGGGTCGAGACGTGGACGTACTGCAGGCGTGGCTCGCGGCAGGCGCGGCAGCATGGCATCCAGAACCTGCAGTTTGGTCTCTATGTGGACGTCGTCAGCTATAGTCTGCCATGATGTCGTCATTTCTGTAACGTTTGTACGAGGATGTCAATCTACAATACAGTATATGTTTGTATGCTGAATTTTAGGTTGTTTTATTTTATAATTTAGCAATATTTAAAGGATTGTCTTTATCTGTGCTACATTGGTCTTGCCTTTCACTAAGGCCCAAACCGGAAGTTTTAAAAGTGGCCACCATGTTATTCAAATGGCAAATAAAAGTGACACCGTATTGAACAATTTGCTTCGTGGAAGGTAAGACCAATCGATGCATGCGCTGACTGGTCTTTATCTATAATACTGAATACCGGTAATGTAATAACAAGTGTATTTACTTTGGTACAGTACTCAATAATATCAATAAGGATTATGCAAATGATAAAGATAACTATTTTGCTGTACTTGTCTGAAGATATGTCACAACTTCTTTATATTTTTATCAAGAGCATTTTAATTATTTTTATAATAATTAAATATTATCCCTTTTAGTGGTGTTTTTTTCATGTTCTTACTATTAGGGTGTAATAATTTTAGAACATGTAATCAAAAATTTTATAATATATATTTAGATTATGTGGTTATGTACAGAGACTCTTATGGCCAGAAAGTTGACCCAAAAAGTTCAGACAATGTTGCCATCATGCTCATTAGCACTGCTGTGAAACTTCTGGTCAACAGAGTATCGACCTCAATTTTTTTTTATTGCAGAAATGGATAGAGGGTGCAAAGTTATGATACCCTGATTTTTTTCAGATTTTTTAGAGCCCGGGAATTATTTTTAAAAAATTACTGAAAGTCCTTTTCGTGACGTCACGAGACGCCGCTCCTTAAGAATAAGATGGGACTTGCCGTCTCGTGACGTCACAAAAAAGAACTTTCAATAATTTTTTAAAAATAGTTCCCGGTCTCTAAAAAATCTGATAAAAATCAGGGTAGCATAACTTTACACGCTCTATCCATTTCTGCAATCAAAAAATTTGAGGTTGATACTCCAATGTCCGCAAGACACCTCGATGGACTCACTCCTGCTCAGTCGCTGCTTGGGCGGAGGGGTGACCGGAACCTCGGGTACTGGTTCTTCTTCCTCCTCTTCTTCTTCATCACTTTCCTCCCCTCCCGATTTCTCCTCCTCCCCTCCGTAGTCAAGACCCTCCTCTCCCGTAGTCACCTGAAATGTGGCAACACTGTAGTACATATAACAAACATGGATACACGGGAAAAGGGCCGATCTCTATTTTGACACATTTGCTGCTTACAACAAGAGTTCAAAATTTACAAAAACCTACCTTTTCAAACATTGACTCTCTGGCAATCAGCAGGAATCTTCAGGAATATTTTATATATTTTATTTTCTTTATTCGAACTTTTTTGATTGTACAAGACAACATTATGTTCAAGTCAAATAAACTTTATATAAACAAAATTAACAAAATTACATGAAAATAAAATACATTCATGACTTTTTAGATATAACAAAGAAGAAAAAATAAGTATAAAAAAAAAAAAATAAACCATTAAGCCAAAATAGCAACTTTTTTTTATTTTTCTTGAGGCTTTAAGTTAAAAAGCAACACAACATATTTCCAAACTAAAGAACTTTCAAACTGTTAATAAAAATAAAGCTTACCGGTACTGAAGTTAACTCTAATATATTATACATGTAATGGGGAATTCTCCTACATTTATTTTAATTTTTTTTTCAGATGCTCTATGCCTTAAAATTAAATGTCCCAAAACAAAAAAGTTTCAATTTTCAAAATTGGAGACAAGGGAATTTTTTAAAAATCTTCCTTCTTTTGAATTTAGCGCCAAAACGTGACGTAGAAACTGCCTAGCAGGCGAAATTTTCCTGCAATAAATTTATATTTTCGATTATCACTCTTAAAGTAAACTGATATTGGAGACAAAACTATTGATACTAGGGTAGAAAACCCCGCTGATTTCGATCGTGTTACTAAAATTTATAGCCAATCACTACTTGACGCTCAAACTATGATATCAGGCAGTTGTTGTGTGTTAACTAGGGAGTTTCTACGTCACAATTTTCAGTTTTGCGCGCGGGTTGCATACTTTGTCCCTATTCTAATAATCCCTTCAGAGTCCCCAAATTTGAGTTTAAAAAGTTGAAACTTAAGTTAAACTTATTGTTAATATCTACCCTATCATAATATAGTATTTAAATTAAAATTTTAGTTGTAAGAGAATTCCCCATTAGATTGTACTCAATCTATTGATGTTTAGTGTGTTGCTTTTAACAAATCAAATTACAGTATTCTTCATGAAAGAAATTGTTACGCATAATATGTTCGGTAGCCATATGAATGAAATCAGCTCGTTGTCAGGAGTCTATTAAGCTGGCTACTGAACCTTCTCGACAACACCTTCTAATGTCTAAATTCTCAATCGTTTAATAGTTTAAATGAAATTCAGAGTGACGATAGTTTTAAGAAACAACTTAAAAATATACTTATAGACAAAGAATATTATTCTGTTAAGCTTTATTTCAGGAATAAAATGAGAGAAAATATAACTAGAATGCATAATACACAGCCTTAAATCATTATCATTATTTAAAATGAATAATAAAAATGTAATATTCCATGTCCTGTTGATAATCTGATAATGTGTGCATGTGTGTGTGATTTTTTTTTTTTTTTTTATATACAGTATATTAAATATTTGACGTTATCCATGTTGTTAATTGTACAACCAGTTGTTCGAATAAATAAAATAAAATCGTTGACATTACCTGCAGTAACATTGGCTGCCCCTGCTCTCCGGGTGTGGCATTCTCCGGAACGTAGGTGACGTACAACAGCTGATCCTGCGTGCTAAGCCAGGTGATCGGGATACCTGCGCTTACGCCCTCCAACGAACCTGGCTCCCTGTAAACATTTATTTTATTTTTTAAACATTTTAACATATGATTCAATCTAACTTATTCTAAATGTAGCATGTGAAAGCAATGCAATCTGTATACAGTGTAGTACGTATTATATGCATGCTCTATGAATATCCATTCCAATCATGTTTCCTAAATACAGTATGCATACTGTACTTGTATGATAACAAGTGAGGGTAATCTGTATATAAATGATAAAAAATATGACACAATTAACCTATAAATAGTATCTTTTCCTATATGTTTTGTAATCAAATTATTTTCCATGAAAGATGTCATCATTGCATACAACATCATAGAAAGTTTTACAGACAGTTCAATCAACTCCTATCATGAGCTATTCCATTGAACTGGCAACTGAAAACCTTCCTTTTCATATAATAAAGAAAAAAAATAAAATAAACATCGGCTTATTACAACTAAAAATAACAAAATGCACAGAATTGTCAAAAAATATGAGACCCTCAAAATAACTTATCGTACTGTACCGCAGACGTACCGTTATCATTTTTCATACAATACTGTACTGAAAACAATACATACCCAAAGTTTTGAATGAGTGAAACATCAGAAGGAACAACCCCGTCTGAAGTCGAGGCTGTAGAATCTGGGGCAGCAGCAGGTAAAGTTAGCACTGTGCTTTCCTGTCCATCAGTGCCTTGTAGAAAAATAACCATTGGCATGTTAGTGATGTTAGGAACATCATTTCCAATATTATCAACAGTCTCTGATACATTACAATCCTCCATTGTGATTATTTAGATTATTATAAATCAATAAATGATCTAAATTTTAATAAAACTATTTAAAAATAACAAATTTGACAGAAATCGCCATTGAAATTTAGTTTACATGTTTTGCCGCTAACAGCTGTAAATTTTGGCAGCACCAGCGCCAGTCAAGAAAAAAAAATAGCGCGTTGTTTTTAAATATAAGTTTCTTTGTCCATGGCAAAAACTAGGGCCTCTATAGGTCGATCTGGTGCAAACCCAAACTTAAATTATTTAATAATTATTAAAGTATTGATTATGTAGTCACTATGTACAGTACCAATTTTAACTGGCATTTAATGTGAATAATTAATAAATATTTAAAAAATTTGTCAATATAGTGGCGTACGTTATATAATATATATATATATATATTATAATTTATGCCCTTATAGTAGTTGTATCATGATTATTGCCTAATATCCTATATATACCTGCCACGGGTTTTGTGTTGCGTATATAATCAGGTGACAATCAGGTGAGAGGTATAGTAACACCTTCAATGAATTTTGGGACCTTTGGGGGGAGGGGGAACGATCTGCCGCACGTTGGGTTGCCTGCCTGCCAGGGGTGATATATTTTGTCAGAGACTCTGATATTTTGTAAAATTTGTATACAGCATATATTTTTTTAATTTAAAAACATCAATTATTTTTTTCGAATACATTTATTAATTTGTTATGCTTACATGTATAATTTTCTTTAAAGAGAAGATACAATTATATAATATAATATTAATTACTTATTTTATAAAACATAAAATTAAATTTTATTTATTAAACCAATAAGTTTGAGCTTAAATAGAATTATATTACCAGAATATATTACTATTGTCTTTTCAAAAACATTTTTAAAAAAGTAAAAACAATTGAAGCAAATTATAATATGATAAGATTTTTAAATTTAACTAAACATCCGTGAACATATAATTATACACATTTTTGTTATCGTTTAAGACAATTTTTGTTGCATAATTTTGAATACAATTAATTAATTAATTAAGTACAAAATACAGTTCAACCGTATAAAATGCACATTGTTCTAAAAGGGTATATACACACAACTTTGATTTTTTTATAATTATAATTTCTTTAAATGTTATTTTCGAATTTAATAATTTTTTCTTAATTATTGCATTGTAAGTAATAGCACAAGTAAAATTAAATAAGAGAAACTTCATTATTAAAATTACATAATCAACACATTACTCGTCCTATACCTGATGTACGAAAATAAAATCGTACAACAAATCAATCCATGACTCAATAATTATCTGTACATGAATTTTATTTAGGGAACTTCAAGATATTATATTTCTTCATTTTTTCCCTGATTAACATTTTTAAAGAGTCTTACCTAAAATTCGTTGTGTGTTAAAGTTAAATTGTTCAGGTGCATACTTATATTTTTAATTAAGTGTTAAGTTATTAAGTAATAAAATGATTAAAATATTAATATGTGTCTTATATCTAAAGATTAAAAATAAAATTAGGAAGTCGTAGATCCATACAGCAAAAAAAAAAATAATAAAGTAAAATTAATTAAATAAAAATTTATTATTTAAATATTTATTTATTTTACACTTCATTTTGCATGGGATAAGTTGATGTATTGTGAAATTTGGAAAATAGGGACTGAAATTCTATGGATCTACAACTGTAAGTATTATAACTATAATATAATATTGATATTGGCTATGATGATATATATTTTTAATGTAATATTTTAGTATTTATTTATTTTATTAAATTTTTCACCCAATACATTTAAACATAACAAAGGCTAGAACTGGGTGAGGACAACATACAAAGCGTAAAAACACTATATCACGAAAGTGGTAGTTATCCCATATATACTAATTATTAATTATTACAAATTTTCAACCAATAAGGTACCGTTAATTAAGTCAAAATAATTACATAATTACATTATCAATATAATGTTTATCTTTACTATATAATTATATAAATTAAAAAAAAAAAAATTTGGGAGCAATTCCAAGAATTTAAGAATTAAGTTAATTTAAGGTTTTGTCATACACGACCAAAATGTGTCAATTAATTGCCCCAAAATACCAACCAACCTTCATATGTTACCTGTTATATAAAATGCTTCTTAAATTGCTTTCTTAATTAACGCCTTGTGCTGAATCACCCCTCGTATACTAATATAATATTAATATGAAAAGCCATTATGAATATATATTTAATATTATTGAAACTTAGGCATCTAAGGTCATATTATTTATATGATATATTTCCTTGATAAAATTTAAGATTTAATTTGACCAACCTATAATTATAATTTCACACATAAGGTTAGTACTTATATTACATAACCCTCTATAAGTTTCAAATTTAATTTATAAACAGAATAGCCTCAAAAGTTTGTCACTTTCGCTGGGAGGGAGAGGGAACTAAATTTACCATATCTCTCCCCCTTCCTCCCACATTGAAGATTTTCGACTATTTACGTCTTTCCCCGGCCTATCCTCTTCATGCACTTGCAGAAGGATGAGAAAGTTGTTAAGGATGAACCTTACTTAGTTGATTAAGATCTCGGAAACGGTCCCCTTTTGATTTTATAAATGAAACTTGCAGGGGACTTAAAGAGTATCGACCTCAGATCAATTTTTTTTTATTGCAGAAATGGATAGAGCTAGGGTGCAAAGTTATCCTACCCTGATTTTTTTTCAGATTTTTTTGCGACCGGGAACTATTTTTAAAAAATTATTATTGAAAGTCCTTTTTGTGACGTTACGAGGCGGCAAGTCCTATCTTTTTCTTAAGGAGCGGCGTCTCGTGACGTCACGAAAAGGACTTTCAATAATTTTTTAAAAATACTTCCCGGACTCTAAAAAATCTGCAAAAAATCAGGGTAGCATAACTTCGCACCCTCTATCCATTTCTGCAATAAAAAAATGAGGTCGATACTCTATAGGTCATGGCTAAAGTTTTTTGAAGTCATGGATTTGTTTGACTAGTTTTAAGAAAATTAAATTGGAAGTTTAACATGGAGACTTAATATGGATGGAAATGGAGATGGTATGAGAAAACCATAATACTCTCTTGAAATTGTCCAAACCACCCAAGTTTAAAAGATTTTTGAATTTTATTTATTTTTTTTTCCCCATTCCGTCTGACAGAAAATTTTAATATATATTTTACGACTCTTGATTTTTAATAAAATCAAAATTGTTAAATTAATCGAACCGAAAATATTTGTTACCAATTAGTTTACCGAAAGGGGCATTCACAAAGTCTTAAGGCCACATTTAAGGCTCGATAATTTAAAGATTGATTTTAGACGTGTTTATTAGACCCAAAATTTCTGGTCTTAAATTATTGAGCCTTAATTGTGGCCTTAAGACTTTGTGAATACTCCTTTGAATGTCATTGAACCGGTAAATAAATTTAATTCTACTCACAATCCAAGAACCAAACATCAGGAAATATGTCAAAACCCCGCTTATATTCCGAACTCCAATTTTGTAACGGCTGTCGTCCCACAAGACGCCTGGATGCTCCGTTTGTTTTAACATAGGCCCCCAAATATTCTCCTGAAATGGTCCGAATCCTAACTTTATTCGTAGAATTTTCAAAACTTTCAACAATCCAAGGAAAATTTGTATTTGGTAATGTACGAACTACATGAAAATCTACAGCAGTTAAATATTCATTATTATAACAAGGATTTTGAATGGTAAATACTCCATCTTTAACTTTATTAAATACCCAATTTGCAGCTTCATCATGATCCCCTGGTATCCATGTATACACCTTACGTCCATGCTTATCTTTATGATAAAACGAGCCAGCGTACAAGTATTCAGCATAGCGATCGTTCCTCATTGTACATTTCATATTTCTGCTATTCAGACCACTTACAACATTACTTCTTTTGATTCGATCGTAATCAGGATCAACAGCGCTGAGTGGTCCCAAAGGTTTTTTATCAGTTGGAGCGATTTCTTCACTTCCTTCATGAGTTGTCGGTTGAGCCAAAGTTGAGCCGAGGAGAATCAACAGCGAAAAATATAAACAATGCATGATTGCACTGTTATTGATAATTCGATCTGCAACAATGTAGTTAATTGTTAAAAATAGAATAGAATATAGAAATTTCTTTATTAGGCGATGTTTGGCCTGACAGCCATTCTTACACATAACCTCAAATACAAATTAATAATATATATTGCATACATAAGTTTTACTGTTTACACATAAATAGTCCAATAGCATAGTCTCTTGAGGTACGTAACTTTTATCGTAGAACTTTTATATGCAAAGAGGAGGTCAAGTTAAACAAAAAAATAAGATTTTTTTTTTTACAAGGATACACCCCTAAGAGCTTACAGCTCGCGGCGGGGTACTTGGTAGGGATATATTAATTAATATTAATTAATTAATTAATTATATATTAATATAATTAAAAATATGAATTTACATATGACACAGCTTCTATTATAGGATTGATGGAACGAAAAAGGAGCAATCAGCCTAATTAAAAAATATTTAAGTGCAAAAAGACAGCCATGATGGTGGAAGAGTATTATAATAAATATTTGAATGGTTTATACCTTCACAATGTTTTTTACTGCATGTATAGAGGACCTCGAATTATATTGTCAATTTTTTTATATTATTTTTAATTCAATATTAAATAACACTTAAAATCAGGAGGAAAGACGCTGTGACGTCATAGTTATATGCAAAGGCTTTCCCTATGCTTGCGTGTTAAATATTTGCATGACTATGACGTCACAGCGTTTTGCGAAAGGTTGTAAGGGTGTTAAAGTGTTTAACAAAATCTGAAAAAATTGATAATACATTTAACTCGAAATACTCTATCCAAAAATGCAGTAAAAAAAAATCGTGAAGGGTATAGTCCATTAGGCATATTATAAAGGCAGAAAATTAAAAATAATCGAAATAAATTAAAATAAACGCATGCAGATAAAAAAAATTAAAAAACAAGACTTTTGAACAAAATATTTAGTCTTAAACTTGCAAAAATAATTTTGAAGTTCTTGTTTAATATATTTTTTTTAATATTTCGTCATGTATTCTAATTAAGTCATGGCTGTAGCTCCACCAACAACGCTGTCGATAGTTGTTGAACTGTGGGGATCTGACGTTACATATAATATATGCAAGAGTGTCACAAGAAACCGAAATAGAGTACCGACCTCATTTTTTTTTATTATTGCAGAAATGAATAGAAGGTGCAAAGTTATTCTACCCTGATTTTTTTCAGATTTTTTGTAGCTCTGGAACTATTTTTAAAAAAGTATTGAAAGTTCATTTTGTGACGTCACGCGGCGTCTTTCCTTAAGAAAAGATTAGGGTTTTTGCCGCCTCGTGATGTCACAAAAAGTATACTTTCAATATTTTTTTTTTAAAAAAAATAGTTTCAGGGCTGTAAAATATTTGAAAAAAATCAGGATATAGCATGATTTTGTACCCTCTATCCATTTCTGCAAAAAAAAAAAAAAAAAAAAAAAAAAAAAAAATTGAGGTCGATACTCCATTCCAGAATGGAAAAATTGTAAATTAAAATTTGTTGATCTCATACTCACGTAAGTTGAGAGTGGCGGCAAGTTGATGGAGTCGATTCAACCATGCAAGCAAGGGAGTGAATTTTTAGCCGAGCCAATGGGCTTATATACTGGCTGAAATGACCACGTGACTTCCGTACATAACGTACAATGTCGCAAGATATTTCGATAACAATTAACAGGATATTGATAGTAATTGTTTAAATAAAATAATAAATAAATGGTTTGAGAACTACTGTATATAATATGATGATAATAATATATAATATTATAATGATGGAGAGTGTTTTCTCCTTACTTATCTTTCTCTCTCTGACATTGTGTTATTTTTTGTTCTGTTTTATCAAGGTATAATGGATCGAGTACCGACCTCAAAATTTTTTTATTGCAGAAATGGATAGAGGGTGCAAAAATATGCTACTCTGAATTTTTTCAGATTTTTCTGAGACCGGGAAGTATTTTTAAAAAATTATTGAAATTCCGTTTTATTTATTTATTTATTTATTTATTTATTTATTTATTTATTTATTTATTTATTTATTTCACCCAAAGTACAAATACAAAATATATTACAAAAATTAGGGTGCGGATTGCAACAAAGCACCGATGGCACTATTTCACTAAAAAGTGGTTACAATCCTTTATATATTAATAACTACTGAAAAAAAAACAATCATTAGCTGTAAGCTTGTGTTTTATCACGTCACGGGCGTTAATGACCTATCCTTTTCTTAAGAGAGGCGCCTCGTGGCGTCATCAAAATGGACGTTCAATAACTTTTTAAAAAATACTTCGCGCGCGGTCTCAGAAAAATCTGAAAAAATTCAAAGTAGCATATTTTTGCACCCTCTATCCATTTCTGCCATAAAAAATTTTGAGGTCGGTACTCCATATTATTACTGTGTTTTTACATGTATTTGTTATCTGTTACGTTTAATAATTTGTGACACTTTAAATTTAATTCATATGGGTGAATGAACACTTCTTAGTGAATATATGGACTCAGGCGCGGATCCAGAAAAAAATTTCGGGGGGGGGGGGGGGGGCTGCCTACATAAGGCCAATGCTAAAAAAAAAAATTTGAGTGGGGGAAATGCATATATTGCCCATGTTAAATCCAAAATTTCGGGGGGGGGGGCTGCAGCCCCCCCCCCCCTGGATCCGCGCCTGTATGGACTGCTCAGCAATTTTTTTCATTTGCCCCATGGGCTTTTATTTGTAAATTCAATTTTGACTATAATATATATTATGTTGTATTATTGAATTATAGGTTCATGAAAGAGATAATAAAATAAAATACAATAAAATATCAAACAAGGATATCCCGGAAATGTCTATAATATTAAAAATAAATAAACAGAAACTTTAACCATATTTAAAATAAATAAATTATTTTTTATCATTATTTTATAAACGCAGGAAATAAAATATGGTTTTGTATCTCGTATTTATGTTTATGTTTTAATTGTGTAAGAAATAAATAATTGTTTAAACAAATTATTTATTTACAAATAAATAAATAAATAAATAATTTGTTTAAACAATTATTTATTTACATTGAATAAATTAATATTTTTTTATTTTAAATATGATAATTAATAGAGCACTCGTAGAAATATTTGAATTGCAGTGTGAGAATTAATGTTCAAACCTTTTGAAATTGCATGATAAAATTTTAATATTATGTAGTCCGGCCCCTGCAAGTCTTGTGGCATTCAGGAGCAACGATTGCGAGATCTCAGTCTACTGTCCGAGATTCATCCTTAAAAGTTTAAAAAATATTAATTAAAAAGGTTATGAAATCAATTTTAAGGATGTCCTGTTTTTAAGGGTAAGGTAACGCCACCAATGTTAAAAAAAATCCCTCACAAAAATTCTGAAAAAAAATTTAAAATGTTCTCCTCTACACGTACCCCCTATCAGTAGCTAAAATATCAGGTATACAAATACTATCTAGTTTTTGAGTTATGAATTTTTAAGTTGACTACTTTAACACGGAGAAATGGAAATCCCATGTTAAATTAGTCAACTTTAAAAATTCATAACTCAAAAACTAGATCGTATTTGTATACCTGATATTTTAGCTACTGATAGGGGGTGTAGAGGAGAACATTTTAAATTTTTTTCATAATTTTTGTGTGAGGGATTTTTTTTAACATTGGTGGCGTTATCTTACCCTTAATAGTAACCTCAACTTTAGTATTTTTCATTTTTGTTATTGTTACAATAATTTTATGTTCCGTTTATATAATGATGTCTTTTTATATTTTTTTCAGGACACGAAATATAAATAATGTGTTACATATAAAATAAATATATATTATTATGTTTATGTTATATGTGGATGTGTTAACCAATGTTATTATCTCATTTCCTTAGCAATGTCTTAGTAGATGGTGGATAACTGAATAATGCAACAAACCTTTTTAACAGCATAATATCAAATAAAAACAATTATTTTATAATAATTATAGTGGCTATTAAAAATTAAATTCTTAAAATATAGATTATTTTTGAAATTTATAGCTAGAATCAGATTATCTTATAAAGAAATGAATGAATGAATAAATAATATTTTTCATTTTAAGGTGAAGGTAACACAAATCAGCTGATTTTGTAGTCCCATATGATTAACATATAAACCTTTTGGCAAATTCACAAAAATTCTGAAAAAAATTGAGATGCTGATCGAGTTACCTAAAAGCCATAGTATAGAAAAAATTTCAAGACAGTTATTCGAGCCGATTTTTTTTAACAATTTTGTTTTAATTTTCACTATTTTCAGCATAGGGCTTTCCCATGGAGAGCCAAACTAAAAATTATTAAAAAAAAAAAAAAAAAAAAAAAAAAATGGCTCAAATAATTGTCTTGAAATTTTTTCCATGGCTTTTAGGTACTAAAATCTGTCTCTCAATTTTTTTTCACATTTTTTTGTGAATTTGCTAAGGTTTATTTGTTAATCAAATGGGACTACAAAATAAGCTGATTTGTGTTACCTTAAAAATTATTTGTTATTTGAATAAAATATAGTATTATTTTATAATATTTTTTTGTGAGTTTTATTTTAATCAGAAAATTTACAATGACATTTACAAAATAGAATACCAGAGATTAGAAACAATCTTACTTGATGGCAGATTTTGGACAAACAGTCCACCAAATTCAAAATTTATCTTCATTTTATTTACAGGAAAGTTCGTGATCAGACATTTTTTTCTAATAATTAAAAATTACCTAAAAAAAAAAAAAAGGAGCATGTATTTAATACTGGACACTGCCATGGACAAAAATTTGATGACCTACTTGTTGATTTTGAGCACCTTTAGTTTATGTTTGGGTCATTATTTGCATTTTTTTGGTGATTTTTAATATATAGTGTTTGCCTTGGAAAATTTCCCTTTGCAACCTTGTTAATCACCAAGCCCTGTGTTATTATTACGGGACATGGTGATTAAGGGTAAGGTAACACGCCCAATGTTAAAAATAATCTTTCACATGAAAATTATGACAAGAATTTAAAATGTTCTCCTCTACATCCCTATCAGTAGCTAAAATATCAGGTATACAAATTCGAGCTAGTTTTTGAGTTATGAATTTTTAAAGTTAACTATTTTAACATGGAGAAATGGAACTTCCATGTTAAATTAGTCATCTTTAAAAATTCATAACTTAAAAACTAGCTCGAATTTGTATACCTGATATTTTAGCTACTGATAGGGGATGTAGAGGAGAACATTTTAAATTTTTTTCATAATATTCATGTGTGGGATTTTTTTTTAAACATTTGGTGTATTACCTTCCCCCTAACAAGATTGCAAAAGGAAATTTACTAAGGCTATGACTGTATATAATACATAGAGCTGTAAAAATAAGATTTTTAGCTTAACTCCAGTTATTTAAATGTTCAAAGACAAATTTATTTATATTCTTGATAAGATTAATAGCTTTTTCCTGTATTAAAATAATAATTATAATACAAAAACGTGAGCATTTTTACATAGGGGTAGTGAGTCAGAGCACTGTTCAGAATATTTCACAAAAAGAAAAGCTCAATCAGAAATATCAAAAATTTCAATTTGCTTAGCTCAGTTATATATCTTTTTTAATGTTTATATTTCTGGACTAGGCTTATCTTGCCCACACAACAGTACTTATATTTTCCAGTTATCAAAGAGAGATCCAGCCAAACGACGACACTTCAGGCATCATTGACATTGTTGTCCAGTTCCTTCAGAATGTCCGGAATGTCCAGGGATGCTGAGGTTGAGGGTGGAAAATCCTTGGACAGATTCTGGAGGATGGCTTGCTCTTCCAGGATCTGTGGACATCATCAGTTGTATGCTCTAAGTCTTATGATGGATAATCTGTATGTATTTTTTTATTGCAGAAATGAAAAGAGGACAACATTCTATTAACCTGTATTTTTTCAGATTTCTTAGAGGCCAGGAGGTATTGATATTTTTTTTTTTGCCAAGGTTGGGTTTGAACCCACGCCTCTTTTAGGTCATATCTATTTATTAAGAAGTGACACCTCTTAATGCTCCCTTTTGAAATTTTAATAACTTTTTAAAAATAGTTTCCTGGCCTATAAAAAATAATAATAATAAAACAAAAAAATCGGAGGAGCATTACTTTGAACTCTATTCATTTCTACAGTATCCTGGAGGGGGCAAGGTGGAGATCCGAGACGTGCCTGCTGGGACGCATCTTATGAGTTGTCCATTATATTATATTGTCGCTTCAGAATGCAAATCACGTAACTACATAAATAAAAATATGCAACTCTAACCCACCAATCTACTAGAACATAAGTGTCAAAGTTCAATCATTATTTGTTGTAGTTACGTGATTTGCATTCTGAGTCGACGATTTGTCCTGAGTTAAATTGTGAGGATTAACACGTCAGAAAGAAAAAGGTGATTAGACTCTCAATTAGGTCCTATTGTTCTACCACCCACTTCCTCCTCACGACCTTGCCTCACTGACGACAGTGCCCCCACCAATCCATAGTATACAACATCCTTGCTTCCATGTGACTCGTACCTTGATAGCTGGCTGGCAGGAGGCTGCTGCTTCCTCGAGACTCAGTTTCAGCTTCTCGTCTGTGGTGTCCAGATCTGCAGGCTTGGACAGCGAGCTCGCCAGTCCATCCAGACAAGTCTTGTTGTCCTCGAGGAACTTCGAGAGACCATCTATCTGGGTCATCAGGTCAGCAGGGTGGACTGCAGCCTGTGAGAGACAATACTTTTAATATCAAATTACGAAAAAATAAGTGAGAATACTACAAATTAATTGTAGCTTTTACATTCTTAATGCTTTGCAAATTGAATTTCAACCATATATAATATATTGTCCCTTATCCACAATAATGAGCTATCTGTTAACATAATCTTTCTTGTGTGCAATAATGAGTAAAGTTCATTGTTGCACTAATTTCAAATAGCAGATACATAGTTCATTTTATTGCCCAATAGATCATGGTAGGCAGATAGCTCAAAATTGTGGATGAGGGACAAAATATAGTACATAACATTATTTATTTATATTTACTGTACAGCTGTATATAGTCTTTATAGGAATAAATAAATAATAAAAGTTATATTTTGAACTATATCCATTATACAGTATTGTTATATAATATTATAATAAAAATTAAATATAATGTACAGTAAATTTTTGATTTTGTGAAGTGAAATATTGGTCCCAGCTAACTATGTATATAGATAGGTCTTTCAATGTTAATCCTTTCGATTTTTTGAATTTCTAGCACAGTAGCAACTTTGTAATTTAAGGTGTGGGTTCTTACTTGTGGTACTGATATATTATAACCATCAACGTCTTGAAGCAGTTATGTGTACCGTAATGTTCATTTATTAACCTTTCATTAATGTAGTATACCATGAAAGCGATGGCAACTGTGTTTGTAAATTTTGTGGCCAACAATGTGAAACATATCATGCCCTGTTTTGTCCAAAACGAAATTATTCTTTAGCATATTTAGCTAAAAATGTATGATTTATACGGGTTAATTTATTATTATTATTTCCAAGTAATAATTATAATTGTGTTTTTTAATATTTTTTATGTTCCTAACTCAATAATTTTTAATGTCCTATTATTTATATGTGTATAAGTTATTATTAATTTGTGTTGTGTGTATAATATAAGATTTTTATATTTTTTTTTATGTTTATGTAATATATAATATGTACACTGTAAGAGTGTTCAATAAAAACTTTAATAATTAATGTAATTGTATTTTTTTAAGTTTTCTACAGCCAAAATGTTCCAATAAAAATTATTATAATTATTAATAAAAACTATTATTATAAATATATTTTTCTCGTTAAGATTCTATTTTTCTTTGTTGTTTTTATATCTTCGTGCACTTTCATAATTAAGTTTCAAATAAAAAAATGAGAAAAATCTATGAAATAATTAAAAGAAAAGTACTGTACTGTATACAATTTCAAATATTTAAAATATTTATTAAGGTTACATATAATTATATGTAACCTTAATAAATATTTTAAATATTTGAAATTGTATACAGTACAGTACTTTTCTTTTAATTATTTCATAGATTTTTCTCATTTTTTTATTTGAAACTTAATTATGAAAGTGCACGAAGATATAAAAACAACAAAGAAAAATAGAATCTTAACGAGAAAATTTGAAGTTTAAACTTTTATGTCTTTCTTTTTTCTTTTCCGCCTCTTTTTTAATATAGCTATTTTGAAGTATTTTATTTTTAATTTTTTGATCATAGAAAATAAAATCAGCCCTATATTTTCTTCTGCTATGTACAATACTCGAGCACCGTTTTCTCACTGACCTTCTTGTTCTTGTCTTCGTATTGAGCGGCCACCTCCTCTTTCAGTTTCTGCAGACTGCTCATTATCTCGGCCAGCTGAACGTCCGGGTTGACAGACTCCTGGACCTTCTTTAGGTCTGACGACGTCAACAATGCTGGGCAGATGTTGACTGTGTTGACGCTACTGATCAACGCCTACAATAACATTGTCAACAATGGAACGTCAGATGGTAAATGAATCAAAATTATCAAAAAAAGTTACAATGTCGACTTCAGAAAAAAAAAAAAATGCAGAAATAGATGGTGGAAAGTTATGCTACTGAAATTAATATTTTTCAGATTTTATAGAGCCCGGGAAGTATTGCTTAAAAGTTGAGTAAACTTCTTGTTTGAACCCACGCCCCTTTTAGTCCTATCCTTTTAATAAGAAGACGCCCCTCTCTGTACTTTTAATATTTTTTAAAATGACCCTTGGGCTCTAAAAATTCTGAATAACATAATTTTACCACCTTCTATCCATTTTTCTAATGAAAAATTTGAGGTTGATACTCTATTAGAAAAATAAAACAACTATTGAAAAATTTTCACTTTTAAATATTAATTGTGCAAAAGATGTAATCTATAACAAATTTACCATGGAAACTCTAGGAATATTGGACTACAAACTTTGCTACAAGAGCCCTTAAGCCATATTTGTCCATCTACTATTTCACCAGGACATTACTATAGAGGACATAAAGGACCAAGAAATGGCGCTGACGTCTGAAAATTTTGCTCTTTGCATGGAGGATACGGCAATATCTATAGCATGGGGAGAATAAAAAAAATTATCAGATTTTTAGGAAAGAAATCAATTACGAAATTGAAATATTTTTTTATATTTGTCCGAAAGTATTTAACAACTTATTATGGTGTTGTCATTTCTGTAAAATTATGATGTGGCTGCTGACAGAGCATACATGATTTTACAATGTTAATCATATATAGCAATCCTCGCCAGACGCACGTAGCTCCAGCAGTTACCACTAGGTTCGCACTAACTTTATGACGTCAATACCAACCTCCAGAGTGCCACTCTTGGCCACTTCGTAGAGAAAATCTCCTCGATTCGGGGTCTCGAGGTTGTAGTTTTGGACGTCTCGCACAGTTTCAAGCACCAGGCGCCAGAATTCAGACTGGCGTTTCACTGGGGCTTCTGGCTCACCCTGAAACACAGTCAAAGATTTATGGTAATAAGATAATCAAATCCATCTGCTTATCATGCGCAACAATGGAAAATAATTTTGTATTGGATATTTGGATAGAGAACCTCTAATTATGCATCAACAATTTTATGAAGAATTTTTTAAGCCTCTAAAACCTTTAAGGTAGAGATAATACGGATCAGCTGGCCCAATGATCCGTGTTATCTCTACGTACCTTAAAATTGGGACTGATGTCAACTGGCAAATATTTAACATGCAAGATGTTGCATGACTATGACATCACAGCATCTTTTCTCAAGATTTTGAGTATTAAAAAAAATGACATAATGTATAACTGAAGGTGACAGCATCTTTTCTCAAGATTTTGAGTATTAAAAAAAATGACATAATGTATAACTGAAGGTGCTTTATCTAAATATGCAATAAAAAAAATCAGGCAGGTTGTCCATTATAAGCTGCAGATTTGTAGAGCATATAGCTCATAATTAATTACACATGATTGTGGAAAACTGATAGCTCATGATAGGGATATGGGATATCTGTTGCTTTCTATTTGGCTATAGTCCAGCAAGCAAGAATTTGACCATCAATATTGCCGATTTTTGACAATTTCCGCTTCCGGTTGCAATGGCATAACCCACAACCGGAAGTGCAAATATATCGATTCCGGCAATATTGAGGGTCAAACTCTCGCTTGACAGAGACTACAGTTTGCTATTAAAGCTTATAATAAGATATAGCAAAAATCAAATTACCTCTATGGTTCACTCGTCGCCTTTGAAAATTCCCGTTTGCAGCCTTGTATTTACCATTGAGAATATATGTGTCCACTAGAATCAAAACCCGGTTTTTCCACTTGCCAGCAAGGCTTCTTTTTAAATATTTTTACTTATAAAAATGAGCTTTATGGGAAGTGGTTAAAAGCGGGTTTTGAAACTAGTAGACAGGGTGCTTTTAACAAGGCTGCAACCGGAAATTTTGCAAGGCGATGAGTGCACTCTTATCGAGTTCAGAAAAGCAAGAAATTGTTCACAAAGTCATAGACTTACCAAGACAAGTTGCTTAACTTCTTTCTGACTGCATAATCCAAAGTTGACTGCAAACGCTATCAGTTCTGAAACAAAAACAACATTCATATCAATGGAAGATTATAGATTATACATAGCTCTGAGCCCACTAAAAGACTGAATTTCTCTGTGTAGGTCTTGGAATCTATCCTGTTTAGGGACTTCTCTTAAGGTGCTTTCACATATTCGAAAATCGCTATGGAAACACGCCGTAGCTACTCCGTAGCAAATGTGTTGATATTGCTGCGGCGCACCGTAGCTGTACCGTAGCACCTGGCGATCTTCTGCGGCACGTTCTACGGAACTCCGTAACAAAATCAAGATGAGTTTGATTTTGCTGCGGCATTCACATGATTTTCCGCCGCAGCTGCCGCAGACGAACAAGAATATGTGAACGGCTTACTGCATTGCTACGGAACTCCGTAGCGATTTTCGAATATGTGAAAGCACCTTTATTTCTAACATGTTTAAAAACAAACTGGGTAGTATTTATGCATATAGTAATATCAAAGCATGCATTAAAGTTCAAATTCATAATACATAAATATATATAATATACTGTAGGTACAGTATAACAGATCTTAGTTTACGTGTGGATTTGATTACGCGCGACGGCCATCTTGGAAGTCGTAACATGGCTAAGATAGGGGGCGCCAGTCGGTCTAGACGTATACGGGTCTTTCACCATACGTCACAAAACAATATGACGTCATAATTGTGTAGGCAAAACATTGTCAGTGGCATAGCAAATACGTGTTAAAGTTGGTCTCGAAATTAATTTCTCCTGACGATTCGTATCATTTCTCGTAGAAATTTCTTTCATAAATGGTGACAAGAAGAACCAATGCTAGTGAAAAAAAATATTTGGTGACCAAAACTGTTATGAGAAAAGAGGTGTTGTGAGTTATGTTAACACGCACAGCATAGGATTTTAGGGTTTTCTGCCTACATCCCGAAGCTCTTCGGGCGGCTTCGGGCATCTCCGTGCTACCCAAAATGTAAACATGAAATTCCTGTATAGTCTAGCCATGTTAGGCGTAAACTTAGATTTGTTTTACTGTATATATTATAATTATAATGTGTTTACCATCTTTCAGTTTATTTTCAGAAAAATCCTGTTCAGGATTAATCTGGATAAACATCCACTTCAAGGCTTCAAGACGATCAGGCCCGTTCGCAAACAGCATTGCAGTCAACGTTTCTTCTGACATTATTTCAATATGAGGATAATGGACTTCTTTGAGAAGTTTAGTGCAGGGGGAAAGATAGTCTTCATTCACGTGCGATTGTGCCATTTCAGATTAACTATGAATTAAATATTGATCTTTAAGTATAATAATATACAAGAATGCAATGAGCACGCACACAAAATACCTTTTTGACTTATTTGACAGGGCAACAACAAAAAATTACAAAAAATTCCGGTCCGCCAGTTGACACTTTTTTTTTACCAGCTGTTTTTATTTCCGCGCTTTCAACACCAACTTATGAAAGTAAATTAATTACATTTCATTGAATAATTTTAAATTAAAAATACATTAATAATTAAATTAATAATTAAGTAATATTTTTATAATTTTAAATTAAATAAATATAACATTAATTAATAATTTATTTAAGTTGGCTGTTCTTCTTTAGCAGACGACATCGCAGCTGATTCTAAAAAAATTATCAAAGGTAGGTTTTATTGAATTTTATGTATATTTTACTTATTATAACCATATAATTACTATAAATATGTTGAAATAAAGTATTGAGGTTTAATTTAAAACCATTTGCGACTGTTTTTATTGTTTATTTGTGTAACTCGAACTGTTTTTTTTCCAGATGGCCGGCGGTGAAGCTCATGTCGATGAATCCCAGTTCAAGGGAATGTCTAAGTATTTCAACGGATCAACCATGAAGGGACGAGCAAATGTAATAAAAACTTATTTTATAATTATTTGATTGTATATAGTTAGATAGAAAGTGTCCATAAGGCCATTTTTAGCGGTTGAAAGATATTGATGCATGATTTAATGTTGAACCATATCAATCAACTTAAAAAAAAAAAAAAACAGTAAAAAGTCTAACTAAAAACAGAAGTTTAATTATTTTCAAAGCTTGCTCTAAAGTAGCTTTCACACAATCTAAATTTTCTATGACATTCCGCAAAAGAGTCAAGCTCTTCTTAATTTTCTTAGGAAGCTATGTTTTCTGTGGCATGAACTCGGATCCTTTTAGCAATTTTTTATTTATGTGAAAGCATCTTAATAGTTTGAATGTATACAACATCAAATCCATACGGCAACTGTTCCATTGTACTTTGTTGTATGACGAAGAGTTTTTAAAAAGTCTCTATATGCAGGCTTTATGGGCGACGTCATAAAAGACGTTTGGCATCAAGGTATGAGTGATAAGAAAAGCAATATCGACTAACTTTCATATCGCAAATTAAATATACAATTGCCGATACCATGTAAAGAACAAGACATTAAATTTATTAAACCCCCACACAAACATTTTATACAAGCGTACCACTTCAAATTAAAAGTAGATAATTCTAATTAACCTATGAACATGCAGCACCAAGCGATTTTGTGCCAAACTACTGAACTTGGTTTCCCCCTCCCCCCTCTTCTCACAGTCTTGAATAGTTTGCTTTGGTTCCGGCATAACTTTTGGATGTCACAAAAAGAGTCTACATCAAACTCTTATTGTGTTGGCATGCTTGTCCGTTATAATTTCAGCTTGAAGAAATTCCACCCAAAGTTATATTTTTTATACTTGAGTGTTGTAGGGTGGAGCTACTGTCCCTACTTTTATATGCTTGTGCAAGCTTATTTAATCTACTCTGTTAAAAGTAAGGTAACACGCCAAATGTTAAAAAAAAAAAAAAAATCCCACACATGAAATTTATAAAAAAAATTAAAATGTTCTCCTCTACATCCCCTATCAGTAGCTAAAATATCAGGTGGTATACAAATTTGAGCTAGTTTTTGAGTAATTAATTTTTAAAGTTGACTAATTTAATATGGAAGTTCCATTTCTCCAAGTAAAATTAGTCAACTTTAAAAATTCATAACTAAAAAACTAGCTCCAATTTGCCTACCTAATATTTTAGCTACTGATATTAAGGGATGTAGAGGAGAACATTTTAATTTTTTTTTTCATAATTTTCATGTGTGGAATTTTTTTAACATTGGACATGTTATCTTTCATTTTTCCCTTACCCTTAATACCTCACCTAAACAAACTACCTTGCAATTTCAACAATTCTGCCCCCCCCCTCCCCCAATTTCTCCCTCTAGTTCTTGCAACCTGACATATTTCATCCCTTGTCCAAAATAATGAGCTATCTGCCATAATATAATATCAGTTAGTGCAATAATGAGTTCATTACCACCTGATAAGACAGACAACCTATTCTTGCACATGATCTTGGTAGATAGCTCATAAAAGCTTCAAATCAGCTGATTTTGCAGTGTTCCCACTGTCCTACATAAAAAAACTCAAATTTGCTGTTTTGGCATAAAGGAAATTTTTTAGAGCTTCTCGATTTATTTGGAAGATCCCTAAATGTGGATTTTTTCAAAAAAAAAAAAATAAATAAATAGAAAAGAAAAAATAAATTCTAACAATGGAGAAAATTTTCCTGCCGAGGAACACTTGAAACCTCTGTTATTCCGGAAGAGGGACGATATTATCACATTTACGGAAACTTTTCTTTTTATGTGTGATAAAGACAATCATTGCCAACTTCGTTGTATATCTGTGATCTCGTCAACTAATCCAACATTTTTTGTTGACAGGTTGCCAAGGCGACATACGCTGCCGTTGGTCTGATCATCTTCTACAACATGGTCAAGCCAAAGAAGGCAGCGGCAGCTGCAAAGAAGTGAACACCTTTATCTGTTACTTATATAGTGGTCCTAATTCAATCTAAATTCTCTTGTAACGAACATTCGTAAAATTAATTGGAAATGAAAACCTTTTATGTATAAAATAAAATAATGTTTTAGTTCTTATTTTTATTAATTCTTTATTAATTAAAAAAATTAACTTTCCTTTTTTTAGAAGAAAAAAAACATACTGTATTTACAAAATAACTTTTCTAAACACAACCCAAAAGTTCTTAAGGGTAAGGTAACGCCACCAATGTTAAAAAAAATCCCTCTCACAAAAATTCTGAAAAAAATTTAAAATGTTCTCCTCTACACCCCCTATCAGTAGCTAAAATATCAGGTATACAAATACGATCTAGTTTTTGAGTTATGAATTTTTAAAGTTGACCAATTTAACATGGGAGTTTCATTTCTCCATGTTAAAGTAGTCAACTTTAAAAATTTATAACTCAAAAACTAGATCGTATTTGTATACCTGATATTTTAGGTACTGATAGGGGGTATAGAGGAGAACATTTTAAATTTTTTTCAGAATTTTTGTGAGAGGGATTTTTTTTAACATTGGTGGCGTTACCTTACCCTTAACATTTTGGTATATCTATTAAGAATTAGAAGGAGTTAATAATTGAACAATATTAAATATATCCTTCTAATTATAACTAACTTGCAACACAAATTAATTTTTTAATAAACAAGGCACAAGTATTAGTAAGGCACTTTTAACGTTGAGCAAAAAATGTGCACATAATATTTAAATATATTAAGTTGCATACTGGGCTTTGCTAACTTAAGGGTAAGGTAACGCCACCAATGTTAAAAAAAATCCCTCTCACAAAAATTCTGAAAAAAATTTAAAATGTTCTCCTCTATACCCCCTATCAGTACCTAAAATATCAGGTATACAAATACGATCTAGTTTTTGAGTTATGAATTTTTGAAGTTGACTACTTTAACATGGAGAAATGAAATTCCCATGTTAAATTGGTCAACTTTAAAAATTCATAACTCAAAAACTAGATCGTATTTGTATACCTAATATTTTAGCTACTGATAGGGGGTGTAGAGGAGAACATTTTAAATTTTTTTCAGAATTTTTGTGAGGGATTTTTTTTAACATTGGTGGCGTTACCTTACCCTTAAGTGAATCATATTTATGAAAGACTACAACACATTTATCAATTCTTACAGGCAGTTTCAGTCTAGAAAACTAGAAATTTTAATAAGACTATTAAGGGTAAGGTAACGCCACCAATGTTAAAAAAAATCCCTCTCACAAAAATTCTGAAAAAAATTTAAAATGTTCTGCTCTATACCCCCTATCAGTAGGTAAAATATCAGGTATACAAATACGATCTAGTTTTTGAGTTATAAAATTTTAAAGTTGACTACTTTAACATGGAGAAATGAAACTCCCATGTTAAATTGGTCAACTTTAAAAATTCATAACTCAAAAACTAGATCGTATTTGTATACCTGATATTTTAGCTACTGATAGGGGGTGTAGAGGAGAACATTTTAAATTTTTTTCAGAATTTTTGTGAGAGGGATTTTTTTTAACATTGATGGCGTTACCTTACCCTTAAGGGTAAGATAACGCGAAACATTGATTGTTGTAGTCCCATTTGATTAACATGTAAACCTTAGCAACCTCATAATAATTCTGATTTTTTTTTAGAGACAGTCCTTAGCACCAAAAAAATTTGTAAAAATTTTTAAAACAATCGGACGATCCAATTTTTTTAAATTAATTATTAAAATTTTCCGTATGGGGCTTTCCCATGGAGACCTAAAATTTGATCGTTCGATTGTTTTGAAATTTTTTTGGTGCTAAGAACTGTCTTTAAAAAAAATCAGAATTACTATGAGGTTGCTAAGGTTTACATGTTAATGAAATGGGACTACAACAATCAATGTTTCGTGTTATCTTACCCTTAATATACAACCATATCTAATGGCTCTGCTCTAATTGTAAGTTGCAGTTATCCAAAGATAATTGAAATTTAGAATAATTTTCAGATAATTAAATAAAAAAATTAGTTTTTCGATAAGTTAGCTGCAACTTACGGCCATGAATGTTTAATTGTCTGGCATAGCTAGATTTTTGAAATTTGAGCCACAAAAACAATTCTACTTTTTATTATTGAAAATGGTGCAACATATAAATTAAAACTAAGTATTTAAGTTTTCCAATTCAACAGAAGTGATGAACAAAAGTATGTAAATATTTATTATTTAAATAAAACTAAAAATAAGCTAAAATTTTGATGCTGACACAGCGAGACCGAGAATTGTATAAGAAATTGACACTTAGGTCTCTTTTTTTTATTACAGGCACTTAATCTTAAATTTCTCATGGTTTCTGTATTTTTTTTTTATATTAAAAATGGTGTAAAATGCCAATTCTATATAATTTTGTTGCTTTTACACAGCATAACTAAAAATTACTTCCACTATTCAAATATTAAGCTAAGCAATGGACACTAATTGTAAGCATGTTTTTTTATTGATAAATAAATCAATAGATCATATAAAAATATTTTTATATATATTTTTTTTTTTTTGTTTTTAAATCACAGAAATTATTTTCAAACAATTGAGGGTCTAGCAATCAAACAAATTTAAAAACTTCGTAAAGGTTAGTTTCTTAATCTCATTTCATTGATAACAACCTGTAGTGGCTTTTAAACCCATTTGATCAACAGCCCCTCAATTTTGGAATTAGGAAGGCATTATTCCCTATCATTTATGTGTGTTTAAAAAACAAAACAGAGCAGCTTAATTTTGAACTCTAGCTCTGCTATGTACAATAAAAAAACGTGCTAATTGTCCATTAACTTTACAACAATTTGTTTTCCAGACCATTTCCATACAAGCTCAACACTTTATTATAATTAACCCTGTATATACAATATATCTTATTAATTATTTTTTTATTTATTTTTTCCCAAGTACACACATTAAAAGTAAACATAATGAGACCAACAGTAATGGCAGTGACTAAATCTCACTAGAAAAAAATTAATCTAAAGTCGGACTCGAGCTTTATAAAGAAAAATATTCCCACCAGAAATTACTTAATATTTTTGGAGGAAAAACTTAACACTAGGTCCCGACCATTCAAAAAATGGAATCTCCACTAGCTCCCAAACAATCAAAACGCTGATTTTTTTCTTACACAGCTCAAAATCATAAAATTAACAAAAGAAAAACCATCCAAGCAAACCAAAAACATTTATCCCACATTTAATAACTAACTTAATGAAAGACCTCCATAAAAAAATTCATAATAAAATTTTCTGCAAATATAGTGATATGTAGTATTATTTTCTGCTGAATTAATTAAGGTATTAGTCAATTAATTATTTTACTACCGTGGAAAGAAATACATTTCGTCATCTCGCAATGCAAATCACGAAAATACAAAGAAATTCGACACAACTCTAAATCTTATCTCATATGAGTCAAATTTCCATCAATTTTTTGTTGTTACGTGATTTGCATTTTGAGGTGATGATTTATTAAAAATTTTAGCTCAAAATATTAATTTCTACTTCAAACAAAAAAGTTACCTAATATTTGAATCTCAAATAAAATAAACATAAATAAATTTGTATTTCATACTTTCTCTACCTCCAATTTTCTTCAATATGCAAGGCTTATTTACAGTATATTATATAATCCTTTAACTGCTCCCAAGTTTTATAATTTTGAAATAACTAACAGATAAAAAATTAAAAAATTGTACCATAATCTCAACTATACATTTTTTTTAAATAACACTCACTTAACATCGACATTTCATTTAAACTGTATGATATGTATAAAATGTAAATTCACTTTGTGATTTTTGTCAACCTATTTGGCGTATGAAAATAATCATTTTCAAATAAGTCATAAGGAAGAAAAGTTTTCTTCGAAATATTGAAAATTTGTGTTAACTGGTCTGAAGAAAAAGTACATTATTAGTTAATTAAGTCATCTTGAAACGTTATATTAATTATGGCATATTCAAAGAGATCCATACAGGAGACTAGACTTATGGCAAGCTCTATGATATGTTTCAAGACCGTGAACAACTTATGGCAGTTTTGTATTGTCAATAATTTGTAAATCCTGGTAAAAAAAAAAGCTCTTTGCAGACAAAAGTTGTGAAATATTTAAACATAAATATGCATTGGTCACATAAAATCAAATTATAATAAAATCGTCAAAAATTTTGAAGCCATAATAAAATTAAAACAAATAATAATTCAAATAAGATAAATGTTTTAATTTTTGTCAAAAATAAAGATTAAAAGAAAAATATTTTAATAAGTTATTTCCAGATTTTGTTCTGGTAAATAATAATGAGTGAAATTTTTTTGTAAAATAAAAGAAAAATTATTTTAAATTAAATGGTTCAAAATGCTTGAATTGAATTAAACTTTCCAACAATACAAGTCAATACACATTATTTGTTAGAAGTTTGTATGCCCACAAATTTTATGGTTGTAATAATCTGCATTGATATGACTTAATTATGAGTTAAGGGAACTGTGTACACTCTAGAACTTTAATGGACAACCTACATGAAAACTTTTTGTTACAGAAATGAATAGAGGGTACCAAATTATGCTACTCAGAATTTTTTCAGATTTTTTTAAAACTCACAACTATTTTTAAATCATTATTGAAAGTGCGGCCACGCTCCTTGGAGACGTCAATAGGCGTCTCGGTCCTATCCTTTTTATTAAGGATTAAGGGATGCCAACTTAACTTACAGAACTTTCAATAATTATTTAAAAATAGTTCCAGGTCTAAAAAAAAAAATGTGAAAAAATTGAAAGTAGCGTAATTTGGTGCCCTCTATTCATTCCTGCAATAAAAAATTTTCATGTATGTTGTCCATTACCTTTGCTTGATTTTATGGCATCTCAAAGAAATCCAGATTTGTAATTTTAGGGGAAGGTAAGAAGAGATTCTATCAACCCCTAAAACTTAAAGTGACTGACAATGCTTACAGAACAGGGGTAACATTTTTACTGTCCCTAGGTATACTTTTGGATTCATATCACCTCGTTCTTAATTTCAAGTAAGAAAGGATGGTTGAGAGCATCCTCGGCAGTGATTCTCGTACTTGGGTTTGGGTCAAGCAGTTTATTAAGAAGGTCATAAGCTTCCTCAGGGAACTGAGGGTTCACCAGGGGGTGGGGGGAGGGACACAGACAAGGGATGTCTCCGGAGAGAGAGGTCAGAGAAGGTCCACATAACGGACACTTAACCCCCGAGATTTTACGTTCCTCTTCACCAGGTTTCTTCTTTTTTGACTGAAGACGATTGATGCGGTTGGATCTAAGCTTCATGCACGTTTTTTGAAGATCAAGGGGGCTTCGTTCTTTGTCGCACACGAGCATGATGTCTGTGAAATAAACGAGATGGATTAGAATAAAATTGTGAAGCAATAACAGTATTTTTTAATTTTTAATCTCAGTTCGTTTACTTGAAAACAAATCAGTTCTACTGTCAAGTAATCACAGGTAAAGTTTGTTGTGTTATTGTAAATAAAAGCAATTTTCTCTACAAAAAATATTTTTCAATTTTTGTGGTCCCATCCTTAAAAAAAATAAACAAATACCGTAAATAAATAAAAATATTTATGTCTGCAAATTTTATTTTACGTAAATAAAAATACCGTTCTACGTCAAGTATATAAGACTGTCATATTAATACATAAATACCAGATAAACAACACTTTATATAAAGACTATCTTTCAGGTGTTATGTTTATCTTTTATCAAATCAGAAATGAAATATCTACCAGTAAATATCTTGAAGTTGATGGCTTCATATTTTCTACAGTATATATCATGCTGTTGTAGCAGAAAAAAGTGGCTAGTTCAAATAAAATATTTCATTTTTCCATACAATTTATTTAATAAACTTCTCTCTCTCTCTCTCTCTCTCTCTCTCTTTTTTTTTTTTTTTTCCATTTTCCTTCTAATTCTCTGTAAATTTTAACCAGAATGTTATTATATCCTTAAGAGTTGATTGATAGGTTGGTATTTTGGGGCAATTGACACATTTTGGTCATATATGCCCCATCCTCAAAGAGTCTTACACAAACAGAAAATCAACAAGTTGTCACATAAATACAGAGTTTTGCCTTCTTCGAAACTCAACGCTGATAACAATTGCATTCGTAACTACAAGACGATCAACAACGCCCTCTCACCAAGTTTGGTGGCGGTGTCTCTGATGGCCTTGCTGCCCAAGAGGGTCATTAGCTCGGCCAGCGCCGTCATGTCGTCCGGAGAACGGAAGAATGGATAGCAGCCACTCAGGATGGAGAGAAGGAGCACACCAGCCGCCCAGATGTCCACAGCTGTCAACCAAAGTCAAAATAAAATGGAGATCATCAAGTTAGATGAAAATATAACTCTGAGAAATACAGTATTTGAAGAATACTAAAAATGGTAAAAATATAATAGAATAATAATAGAAATAAAATAGAGCAATTTGATTTTAAATTACAGGTATTGATTTTCTGTCAATTAAGAATTATATTAGGTAGAAAATATTCAAAATACAGTAGTAGTACTAATATGATTTATCTAATGCTGTAACTAAAAATATTCTTTCTCAAATTCAATTTTGAGTAATTTTGTTAACATTTACAAAGTATAGTTTTATATAGTTGAGGTGAAAGCCATATTCACTTGTTATCAGCAAAATGAGATAAGAAACTAATCTTTACCGCAAAGGTTTATGAACCCGTTTGATCTCCCTCAATTATATTTGTAAAAATTATTTATTAACACACAACATCAAGAGACAAGGGAAGTTGAGATATAACCTATCACTCCCAAAAAAGTCTTAAAATCTCTCCCCCCTCCCTTTCTTCAATTATACAATCTGCTTGTTATTGTTACCTGTAGTCTGATTCATTGATTTCAGTAGAACTTCTGGCGGTCTAAACCCTGGAGTGCCGGCCCTCGGAGCCACCATTTTTCTCCTCTTGAGGCATGTCTCGCAGACTTGTGGTTTGTTGAAGCACGGACACCTCGGAGAGTCGTTTGGTAGCAGGGGGGCGGCGAGCATCTTCACGCGAGAGTTCTGGACCCTCACGTAGCTGGCCAGGTTCTGACTTTGCTGCTTGAGGCCCTTGGGACTTGGAGGGGCGAGAAGCTGAAACTGTGGCAGGAACGCTTTCGGACTGAACGTCGGGGTGGGGCGGGCGAAGACGTTGAGACGATTGTCGTTCTGTGGATGGAGGGCTGGACGTTTGGCTGGTCTCTCCAAGGACGGAGAGTTGAGCTGGAAAAATGGAAGGGAATGGTTTAACTTCGATGGTCGAATTTCAAAAATCATTGGGAAATTTTGAAAAATTTGAAAAATAGAAATGAGATGAGTAAACAAGAATAAAAAAAAATAGAGAAAAAACAAATTTATAGGAAACAAAAACCTTTTGAAAATAAATAAAAATAGGTAAATAAATGAATATGTAAATAAATAAATAAATAAAAACAGAGCGAGATTTTCTTTTAATACAACAGAAAAAAATTCAATTTTTAATGCTCTACAGATTTATGCAATGAGAAGTAAAATTATTTATCCCCTAAAAAAAGAATATTTAAAATTAATCTGAACAGTTGGCAACACTTCTCACCGCATTAGCGTTCTCCTCATCATTACGCTTCCTCTTCCTCTGCTCGACGCTCGCAGGTTGGTACTTGTGCTGCTGAGGGTCCTCCGGGACCTTCCTCCTGGTCAAACTGGGAGAGTCGAGGCTCTGGGAGAGTCCAAAGTCAACCAGTAGGAACCTGCACACGCGACCAACGTTTAGGTACAGAGGACTTTTTAGAAAGAAATTTAAATGATTGTAGAGGTGGATTTTTTTCTGTTAATAATAAATTACTCATTGAACACAAAGATAGTGTTAACAATAATATGTAGTAATAAGGCACGTTGTTTTCTTTTTTAATGATAAAAAACAATGAACTTTCTACTGATGAGTAAATTAAAAAGAAAATTTAATTACTAAATAGATTATTACCTGCTGTTGCTTTTTCGATTGGTAAGGCATTTTTGTTGGTTATTTCTATCCTTTTTTTAAAAAATATATAACAACCTTAATGGTTTATTTTCCTTAAAAATTGAATACTAAAGAAATAAAATAAACAAGAACAAATTAAACATGACAGTAGGTAAAGTTTAGCATGACTGACCGAGTCATCTATTTGAGCCCTTCTTAAACTGACAGGTGGTTGACTCAGGTAAAATGTGTCATCTTGTCACTTTAAAACTTTCAACAAATCTCTCAACTCACTTTTTGTTGATTCTGTCGTAGAGAAAGTTGCCAGGCTTGACGTCGCGGTGGATAATCCCAAACTTATGCACCCTACGCAGCGCCGTCAGAAGGTTGCGCATGTACAGCCTCGCCTCCGCAGCATCCATTTCCAGAACGTAGTCCTGAGAGACGTTAAAATATGAAATGGCCGTTTTGAAATAAAGCCAAGGAAGGTTTCATGTTCAAAATAAGATTACCTCTTAATTGGGAGGTATGTATGAAGAATTTTTTAAGCTACAATTAATAAAATTACTTGGAAATTATCAAAAAAGACAAAAATAAGGTAGAGATAACACGGATCAGCTTTTCGACGTGGTCCCCTTTGATTAACGTGTAAGCCTTAGCAAATTCACAAAAATTCTGAAATTTTTTTGAGAGACAGATTTTAGTGCCTAAAAGTCCTAGAAAAAATTTCAAAAGAATTAAACGAGTTGATTTATTTAATTAAGTTTTTAGTTTGTTTCTCCACGGGAAAGCCCTATGCTGAAAATTTATCAAGTTTATTTAAAAAAATTGGCTAATTTAATTATTTTGAATTTTTTTATGGCTTTTAGGCACTAATATCTGTCTCTCAAAAAAATTGCAGAATTTTGGAGAATTTGCTAAGGTTTACATGTTAATTAAAGGAGGCTACATCGAACAGCTGATCGATCTCTATCTTAAAGTCATGAAAGAAAAATCGTACCAAGAAACATTTGAGGACTGTTACAAGTTCACGGTACAACACTGATGTAAGTGACCCATACGGTACTCACATAGAACTTGCAGTGAGGTTGGTACGGCATGATGAACACAACACAGCTGTTGTTACGAAGGCACAGGGTGATGCCGCAAACGTTGTCTGTGCCGCTGGAACATACGAATACCGTCAAAAACATATTTACTGCTAGCATAAAGCTTTTTTACAGTACATGATAATAGACAACCTGCAAGCATTTTTTAATTCTTTTATTGTATATTTGGATAGAGGACCTTGAATTATTTAAAGGGGCATTCACAAAGTCTTAAGGCCACATTTAAGGCTCAATAATTTAAAGCTTGATTTTAGACGTGTTTTTTAGACCCAAAATTTCTGGTCTCAAATTATTGAGCCTTAAATGTGGCCTTAAGGGGCATTTCCATGGAGCGTGGAAAGCGAGAAAATCGCGTGCCATAGCCAATCAAAGGCTCGGAATTTCCTCGCCTTGCGGGGAGTGTTTTTTTGCCAACATGGCTACCATACGAGATTGAATCAAGTGCGCTTTTCTCGCGCCGCCAAGCCCCGCTCGACATCGCTCCATGGAAATGCACCTTTAAGGCTTTGTGAATGCCTTTTTTAATGCATTGTCATTTTTTTTTTTTAACTCTCAAATAACCTGAAAATCATGAGGCAAAACTCTGTGACATTATAGATTATAGTCTAGTCATGTACCATCTATTTTACATGTCAAATATTATCATGACTATGACATCACAGCATCTTTCCCCTTGATTTTGAGGGTGTTTAAGGATTAATAAAAATATATATATATAAAAAAAATGACAATACATGACTTGGGGTCCTCTTTTCAAATACTATGAGGTATTTGTAAATTATGTAAAAATGAACCTCAAGACAGAGGGCATCTATTTAGATGAACTATATCCACTGAACTTGACTTGTTGTCTGGCAACATGAAGAGAGAAGAGAAAGAATCTATCTCTATTGGCTTACTAGAAGTAAAATGGTTTAAAAGCCAAAACGTAGGCATAAGAAAAGAAGAAGACATACATGTATGAGGTTGTCCATGTTAACAACAATGATCAGGACTAGTGACGACAGCTCACCCAATATCTCTGAGGCACTGCAGCTCCCTCTGAATCCTGCTGGGGTGGCACGTCGGGGTAAGATGTTTGACGGCAAAGCGCCGGCTGGGGTCCTGTCGCAGCGTTGCCAAGTAGACGGAGCTGAAGGTGCCCACCCCGACCTTGCAGTGGAGGTCCATGATGGAGTCCAGCTGTGGCAGCTGAGTACGGAGGGAGGCAATCTCTACCTTGTCTCCTGCACCAATGAGAAGAGAGAGGGTCAGGTGTCAGCCAATCAAAGGAGAGAGGGTCAGACCTCAGCTAATCACAGAGAAGGGGAGTGTGAAATTAGCCAATCAGAGAGAAAAGGAGTAAAAGTAATAAGAGATGTATCAGCCAATTAGAGAGAAGGGAGGGTGAGCTAGAATAGAAAATATCTTTAGGCAAGCCCATTCTTGTACCTAACCTAGCTAGGAACCAATCAAAAAAGCAGGACAGGGTGAGGGTATACTTTTTCAGAATGACTTAAAGTAAAGTGCGCGCTAGAAAAAAAAGTTGAGTTAGTATTTTCTAAAAATAGTTCAAGTAGTCCTCCATATCAAACCAAAATTAAAAAAATTCTATCTCAAATAGGTTTGCCAGAAAAAAATTGCAAAGTCAGAGTGAACGCGTCGCTTAACATGGGGCCTTACCTGACAAAAACCCTCGAATATCTCGAAAAAATACACCGTTAGGTGGTATGAAAAAAATATAGTGATGTTCTATGACCCAAGCTTTAACCAAAAACCGATTAAAAAAAATTTCTCTCGAATCCATTTTTCCGTAAAAAAATAATAAAAAATCTTATGGGAATTAACATGGTAGATTTTCTTGATTTTTTTACGGAAAAATGGATTCGAGAGAAATTTTTTTTAATCGGTTTTTGGTTAAAGCTTGGGTCATAGAACAACACTATATTTTTTTCATACCACCTAACGGTGTATTTTTTCGAGATATTCGAGGGTTTTTGTCAGGTAAGGCCCCATGTTAAGCGACGCGTTCACTCTGACTTTGCAATTTTTTTCTGGCAAACCTATTTGAGATAGAATTTTTTTAATTTTGGTTTGATATGGAGGACTACTTGAACTATTTTTAGAAAATACCAACTCAACTTTTTTTTCTAGCGCGCACTTTACTTTAACACTCATACAAGTGAATGAGACAGAAAACCATTTAATTTATGTTTTATAAAAAAATTGATCAATCAATAGACACACCAGCTGATGAAATACAAGGTAAAATCAAGCAACATTGAAAAATAGTGTAGCTACAGTATAAATAGCTGTGCCGAATTGGCAACATTGCACCCTTTTCATTGGTTCCTGGTGGAATTTTTAGATGATACCTGGACTTGCTATTGAACCATTTATCTAAAATACAATGAATCAATCAATCAAACTCACGCTCTGCCCGCTCGCTGAGGGTGTTCTCGGTGCGAGAGTTGTTCAGCTTGATGATCTCAATGCTATCTGCCACGACCTTGCTCTGTGGGAAGACGTTGTTTGTCGCTGTCTCGAAACTGATTGTCGTGGCTAGCGACACAGGTGGGGGTGCTGCAACATCAGGCAGGGATTTAATCATTAATTGAAGAGTCGTTATTTAATATTCAGTGAATGTTGAAACTTTAACAACCCACTAAATATTGCTCATTTGTGATTTATTAATAAATATATACTGTATTTACAAATAGAAATAACAATTTTAAGCACTGCAGTATAAATACAAAATCTTAATTCTTAAATTAAATTTATATTCAAAACGACTTATTAATTAATTAATTACAGTATTATTTTATTTATTAATTACAAATATTGTTGGTCTAGGAAAACCCAGAGCATTTTTAAGAGCCAAGTGATTTCAGGATGCAATTTTGTTTGCAAATGATATAGAGGCTTTAAGTGTTCCCCCTTTTTTGAAAATTTTTCTCATTTCTCCATGTTAGAAAATTTGAGTTTTTTTCTCAGTAACTACATATTAAAGCTATTGATTTGAAACCATCTCCTACCCCACTTCCCATTTAGAGCTTATTTTCTTCTCAAAAAATTTGTTTTAATGGCAAAAAAGCAATTTAGAATTTTGGATAGGACGGTAGGAACACCACAAAATCAGCTGACTTGAAGCTTCTATTGATGCTTGTGCTAATACATAAAGCTGATACATTTTTTTAAGCAGTCTCTCCCCTGGAAAATATATTTCTTTAACAAATGGCATCAATGTTGTACTTCAACAATATCTCGTAAAACTAAGCCATGTAAGGAGAAGCTAATATCAAGCAACAAAAACTTTGACAGACTGAATTATACCTTTCTCATCGTCTGGGGTTATTTCTTCCTTAGAGGTGTCTGCATTGTCGACGTCCTCCTGATAACTGATGGTGGTTGCAATGGACTTCAGATTGTCTTGGTAATGAATGCCCATGATGTTTTCCTCGTGGAACCTTTCAGGAGGGTTGAGAGATTGAAGTTGATGAACTAACATTTCCATTGTCCTGCATTTATTTCTGAAACAAAGTCACATGATTTAACCAGCTCTTTGGTGTAGTAGTTAGTACACTTGGCTCTAGTCAGAGAGGTCTCCGGTTCAAATCCTGAACACGGCAGACTTTTCGCGACTTGGGATGGGTGTGAATGGCTACTAGATGAAGAAGTTGGTAGGAGGAAGGCAGCTTACGTCTGTCTATACTCCGCTGGGGTGATTAAGACTGCAGAATGTTGTGCAAACAACATACGTGCCCCGCTAAGAAACGGTACTTAATTGTCTGGCATGCAGACTGTGTATTAGGAGCCCCAGAGAGCACTGTAAACAATGTTGAAAAACAAGTTCCACCATTGGTAACCAACCACATAATTTTCTCTATGTTTTCAAACATTTAGTCTATGCTTTACTATTCCTCGGTCAGATTTCAGAAATTTACTCTCCCTCTAAATGTGTCTCATGTGCAGTAACCTATAGGCCCAGGTCTTATCAAGAACTGTCTACAGGGAGGACGGAGTAACTTTTTGCCGCCAATGAGATACCATGTCAGAATACTGATATGTCACTACGCTGACTTTTTAAGTGCATTTGATTGGCTACTGTTACTAGTAACAAAGGTACCAGTGTCAAAGGTGACGCTTTATAAGCCAGTCATACGCTGTCAAATCTTCGACGTCCCTAAATCCTCGAGCACGTGGCTTATTTGGTGGAATTTCCCAAAGGTTGACACAAATCAAGGTTTATTAATTTGACGTCCTCCCATTCTACTGAGGTCTCCTAGCTCTGACGTTTCAATTCTCTAACATTGCCTGAGATCTGGACTGTTGGGGAGATTCTGATATCGAACGTAGGAATAGAAAAACACAGCTACATTCAGTAGAGGCCCGGCCAGTTCTGTTTGCTGCTGCACTCTTTTAAGTCTGTGAAGACCACTTTAGGGATTTTCTCGCTACCACACTGATATGTGGTACTGAAAGGCATTGCAATAACCACTGATAAAACACTTTTTTTTTTTTTTAAATCTCTCCGGACTGCTTGTGTGTAAATAGACGTAGTATATGCATAATTCATGTTCTAGGTTACAAAGAATTCCTACGTCACGACATATTTCACAAGAAAAATGATTAATTTAACAAGCAATAATGCAATGGGGATTAAGTTTATCATAAAATAGTATTTACACTTGCATGGCAGCTAATCAAAGCTTTAGAATACCAAGATTTTTAAAATCTTTGACCACAGAGCCTTTACGGCTCAAAGCACCTGTAGGTTTCATATACAAGTTTCACAAATATTTGTAAATTAAATGCAATTTGAGAATATGCAGATGGATTATTAGATTGTTTTTCATGAATTATAAGCATTAATTAAAGAGAAAAGCTGAAAATATTAAAGAAATTTGGACTTGGAACAAAAGTGGGAAATATAGCTGCTGATGCTTAGAACAAAGATATGGAGCAATCACAGGTTTTAATTACGAATATTACAATGCTTTACCTGAATTACAGTTATTAAGATATTAATTTAATAGCAAAAATTATAAACTTTGCATTAAATATACCATAATGCAGAACAAATTCATGATGAAAATTGGCTACTAAAATTTTCATATTAGCAAGGCATATTTTAAATCACTGTATTTCTTAAAATATTAAATATTTTTCTTTAAAAATACAATATTTGTGTTTAAAATACATTTAAATATATCCACATTAGTTAAAATCATAATTACCATTCCAAAATTAGCCAAAATTTCGCTAAAACCAAGAGTGACTCACCAGTTAACACGTAACACGCCTTCTTCCCGCGTTTTAGGAGGACGCCATTTTCCCGCCAGCGCCAAACGTTTCCTGCGTTGCTTTTGTTTTTTCTTGGCGCGCTTTTAAAACTCGCGTTGGCGTTGATTTTTTTTTTCCATAAATCAAAACGAGAAATCTTTGTTTTATTAAGTTTTAATTTAATTATTAGTTAAAAATGTAATCAATTGGAGTTTTCAAGGATATATTGCTCAGAAAACCTCTCTATTAACCAATATCTGAAACGGACCCTAACTTCCTCCCCTCGTCGTAACTGATAGATGGGCCTCAAGTTGTCTAGGGGGCGAGAGGAGGAGAGCGTGGGTGGGTTCCCAATCTGGCAATTACTTTACCACTAGCTTAAATTCAACCAAGCGCACTTCTTCTTATTATCTTTATATTATTTTATATATAGGAATGGGTGCATATTATAAATTAAAAGATTATAATTTAATCAACAAACACTGACTCTATTTTATTGCATGTAAAACAAATAAACTGAGAAAAATACACTATTGACAATATTAATATTATTATGATTTTATACTGTAGCTTAATTTAATAATTATGATAGAAGACAAATGTGATATAATTAATACTTAATTGAAAGGACGTTGAATAATCTTGAAGTAAATCACGTAGCAGAAACACAATGAAGATCTAAACAGACAGCACCCGATTCTACCAGGTGATTTTGCTGATTACCAGCGGGTGGATAAGCAACAAACGCCACCTGTAGACAGAACTATGAAATTCACCGAACAAAGGAATGTGAGCCGTCGCGGGACCAGCAGCGTGGCGCCGCAGTGAATCAACCGCAAGGACTGACTTGACATTTTTGGGCACGAGCTTTTATAACCTCGGTGCCCTCGGTCAGCTGTGTCTATTGTTTACCTGGAATTTTAGTGTTGCCACCTTTTGAGTATTATTGCTGTTATGTCACTTCCCTAGTTTTGTGGAAAATTCTTCACACTTTCAATAAATCAATATTGACGTTAAATAATAGAAAACATAATAAATTGCATATGACAAATTAGACAATACTATTATGCAGCTTTTTTACATAATTAGGTAAGCAAATTGTATGAATTACGGCTCGTTTTGCGAGCCGGCAATATACGATTTTACATTATTTATATTTACAAGAAAAACAACTTTTATGATTAACAGTATACTTCTATGCACACTTGAAATAATTATTTATAAAAATATATTAACTGTTTTACATGAAACGAAAAATTAACGATGAACTGTTATTTAATATGCACTGGTATGCATAGGAGGGAAGTTTAGTAAATATGAGATTGCACGACAAATATACGTAATAATGAGCTCATATATCATTTAAAAGAAAGTAAATAAAATTTACTATGAACAGTGCTAATAGGTTTAGTTGGGGAATTTTTACTTTTGTTGTAATAATAAATTAAAGAAAATATTTTGTTTACGTTCACAATATATGCATAGATTTGGCGGGAACAGGACAGCTGTTTATTTAATATGGTTGGTACCTCCCAATATTTATTGGGTGCACCAAAAATTTAAAAGCAAATTGAGAAGGTTAAAACTGAAGTAAAGCATTATAATTAAGACATAAAAAGTAGGGAAGTTACATTACCCCCTTTGTAAATTTGGAAATACTATTTTGAAATTTACAACAAAGAGTAACACTCTACTTTTTATGACAACTGAAAAATAAACACAATGAACAATTATCATATTAAACAAATTAGATCCAAGCTTGATTTACCATGCTTCTGCCCTTTCTGTAAGTGTTGATTGGGAACATCTTGGACTGCAAGCTGAAGTAATATCCGTAGCCCGTAGCTCATTGAACGTTGCAGCCATCATGGCATTTGATGCTTAGGCTGATCTGAAGACTAGGGGAACATTGAAGCCATCTTGGCATGTGATGCTTAGGCTTACTGGTACATGAATGGGGTTGGGGCATGATATGGCATAATTTATTTGTTTAGGTAACTGTGGGTGATGATGATGGGGGGAGCTTTGCTTATCACTGAACTAGGACAGCGCAGTTCGTGAACAGAAGCTCATTGGGGGGAGTTGACTTGTTTTTAAGTCTTCCCTTTTTCTTCTTGGTGAAAAGAGGAGCTGTTGTTTGGTTTCTCCCCCTCACTACTGAAGAATTATCTTTTTGTCGTGGTCGATTTTGGGGTGACATGGTTGCTAGTAAATTATAGTCGGGTTCAGATTTTGAAGAGCCACGTTGCAGTGGGTTGTTGTGCTGCACTGGCGGGGTTTTAATAGGTATTGTAAGGTTAGGTATGGCAGGGCATGATGATGAGTTTGCTTCCCTTAACCTTTTCCTTTGTCTCTTCCAAAATCTTTTCCTTTTTCTGTTGCGTCTTTTTGTCGCACAGCGTTCTTCACCCTCACGCTGACGTTTTGATTGCGTGAGGGTCTCTACACGTTTTTTGGCTCCTGCTGGGGGGTAATTTGAGGTCGTTGATTATTTGAATCTCGACCCCCTGTCTCCCGCTTTGCAGTAGGTTGACGGGTGTCATCGAGAAAGGTGGGCGTTGAGGTGCGTGACGCTGGGGATGGGGTTCCTGCTACCTCAGTACTTGTACTGTATGGCTCCGCCGAGTAGCTGGCAAAAGGGAGGGTGTGAGACATTCGTTGTTGCAAAATTAAATCTTGGATGTCGCGTGCATCTCTGGCGAGCTCGTACAAACTATGGTAAGTTCGTCCGTGAGTATAGTAATAATACTCGGGTAACATTTGGGTTAACACTCGATGTACTTTCTCAGACTCTGTTACTGGTATATTAAGACGTCTGAAAAATGCTGCGATTACTGTGATAAATTCTGGGAGCGTCTCTCCAGGGAGTTGAATTCTTTCGTCGAGTTGTTTCCACAGTAGCTCCTGGTAATTTGGCTCGGCAAATTCACGCATAAATTCACCTATAAAAACGTCCCAGTTGTAGAATCCGCCATGCAAATTCCACCAACAATTAGCATCACCCTTTAATGCTGATGGCATCTCAGAGATAAGTATGGCTTGAGGAACATAGGTGCTAGAACGAGCGTATAGTTCGAATGCACTGATAAATTCGGTTGGGGTGAGTTTATCTCTGCGGCCACTATATGTAGGCAACGGTAAGCGGAGACTTGGCATTTGCTGTGGTACCTGCCGTGATGTGGGCGCAGGGAATGTTTGGGGGTAGGTTTGGTAAGTAGGGGGTTGAACAACACATGCGGAAATACGCGGCTGGTAGCCTGATCCCTGCATTTGGTTGTTGAAAGGTGGGGGAGGAATGGCGCCTGACGCTGACTGAGCCAGCGGGCGTCCTTTTCCTCGTTGGTTAAATTGATTAAAATTTGCACCGAACTGATATGTTTCACTTGTTTGAAGAGGTGGCATTATTTTTGACTGAGACTGTACTTGCAGCACTGTTTGATTTAACCCCCTGGTCTCGACTTCCAATGCAGCTGAGGTAAAATCATATGGTCGCTCAATTAAATTATCACAACGTACTGCTGAAGGAGACCGGAAGGGTTGATGAGACAGGGGTTGGAAGGGTGTTAAGGTATTACTGTTACGATACTGTAAGTTCAGGGGTGGGGGGTGGTGATTGTTTTCGGTTGGAGAGTTAAATCGATTTGCTTGTTGTGAAGAAACAGGCGAATAATAATTATTTTGATTGTTATCAGTCGGTGACGCTTTTGTAGTAGTCTTGTATAGTTGACTATGGGGGTGGTTAGGTGGGTGTTCAGGGTGTCGGGTTAGGTTGTGCCGCTCTTGGCTGGCATAGCCTTGTGTGAGAACTGGTTGAGTATCTTCATGTCTATATGCTAGAGTGAACTCGGTTTCCACAGTTCCCTCAATAGCATTTCGTGTCTTGAAATATTCTTGACGATAATTATAATTTTCACTGTCACATTGTTCTTCATTCACGGATTGCAAATTTAAATTAGCAAATCTGTCGTAAACTCGTTGACTTTGTAGGGGTTGGTAAGCAGCAGGGTTGTTTTGCAGAATGTCGATAGTTGAGGTGGTTGCTTGGTTTCCTCTCTCTCGATGTATCATTGCGCGATGCATTTCAGTATGCTCGAAGTGTAGGTTGTTCGTCGTGTAATGCGAACTGTCTCCAAATTCAGCTGGGTAAAGCACATATGGCGTCCTTGCTGATAGGTCACCAAAGTGCGTAGGAATCGCGTCAGGTCCGACATTGCGACCCCTACCGGCCTCCTCACGGGGCGGCCAACGGCTCGTTCTCCCACCCCCGCCCGCACGCGGTTGTGAGAAAAGTCCGTGCTCCGCGGAGACTGACTGACCCTCTTGGCTTATCCACAAGCCCCGACTCATTTCCGATGAATCGTGATGACACACCCTACTCGGTGGCCTCAGAGGTTGCTCCGCGTGCCGTTGTGGGGCTTGACCCTCCAAGTCTTGCCCCCTGGGTACTTCTTGCTCCCCCGGGAAGGTTGAAGCACCACTCTTTGTCGTCATCGCTGAAGGTTTTGTGAAACTCGTCTTGTCGACGCTGGGTCGAAAGTGGGAGGAGGAATAATGCCAGTATATGATAGCACCGACAAAAACTACCCCCACATCAAAACAATTTCCACTTAACACTGCTTTCACTTATTGTGTTCACTTAACTTGGTATTGAGAAGATAATCGTACATGAAGTTTCGGCGTAACGCTACTGTACACTCTTTCGAGTGTAAATGACACGCTCGGGCGAGCAGACCTGCGTGCGAGCACGACAAGGTTACCCTAATCCCGGACAGGCCCCCAAGGGTGAAACGGACCCTAACTTCCTCCCCTCGTCGTAACTGATAGATGGGCCTCAAGTTGTCTAGGGGGCGAGAGGAGGAGAGCGTGGGTGGGTTCCCAATCTGGCAATTACTTTACCACTAGCTTAAATTCAACCAAGCGCACTTCTTCTTATTATCTTTATATTATTTTATATATAGGAATGGGTGCATATTATAAATTAAAAGATTATAATTTAATCAACAAACACTGACTCTATTTTATTGCATGTAAAACAAATAAACTGAGAAAAATACACTATTGACAATATTAATATTATTATGATTTTATACTGTAGCTTAATTTAATAATTATGATAGAAGACAAATGTGATATAATTAATACTTAATTGAAAGGACGTTGAATAATCTTGAAGTAAATCACGTAGCAGAAACACAATGAAGATCTAAACAGACAGCACCCGATTCTACCAGGTGATTTTGCTGATTACCAGCGGGTGGATAAGCAACAAACGCCACCTGTAGACAGAACTATGAAATTCACCGAACAAAGGAATGTGAGCCGTCGCGGGACCAGCAGCGTGGCGCCGCAGTGAATCAACCGCAAGGACTGACTTGACATTTTTGGGCACGAGCTTTTATAACCTCGGTGCCCTCGGTCAGCTGTGTCTATTGTTTACCTGGAATTTTAGTGTTGCCACCTTTTGAGTATTATTGCTGTTATGTCACTTCCCTAGTTTTGTGGAAAATTCTTCACACTTTCAATAAATCAATATTGACGTTAAATAATAGAAAACATAATAAATTGCATATGACAAATTAGACAATACTATTATGCAGCTTTTTTACATAATTAGGTAAGCAAATTGTATGAATTACGGCTCGTTTTGCGAGCCGGCAATATACGATTTTACATTATTTATATTTACAAGAAAAACAACTTTTATGATTAACAGTATACTTCTATGCACACTTGAAATAATTATTTATAAAAATATATTAACTGTTTTACATGAAACGAAAAATTAACGATGAACTGTTATTTAATATGCACTGGTATGCATAGGAGGGAAGTTTAGTAAATATGAGATTGCACGACAAATATACGTAATAATGAGCTCATATATCATTTAAAAGAAAGTAAATAAAATTTACTATGAACAGTGCTAATAGGTTTAGTTGGGGAATTTTTACTTTTGTTGTAATAATAAATTAAAGAAAATATTTTGTTTACGTTCACAATATATGCATAGATTTGGCGGGAACAGGACAGCTGTTTATTTAATATGGTTGGTACCTCCCAATATTTATTGGGTGCACCAAAAATTTAAAAGCAAATTGAGAAGGTTAAAACTGAAGTAAAGCATTATAATTAAGACATAAAAAGTAGGGAAGTTACATATCTTAATTAGCTAAAAGCTAATTATTATAACAATAAAAATAAAATTGTAAACTATCGCGCGCGCGCTGCATTAAATTAATATTATGAAATTTAATATATTTAATTAATATAATTAATTTTGGCATAACACGCGTGTACTGCATTCATGCATGCATGGTCACAATTTACAACAGTGAGTTAATTAGTTCTATTTTATTACAATTAAAGCGGAGTATGCATATACATATCTATTAACACTGGCGCGAATCCAAAATTTCCACAAAATTACAGCCCCCCCCCCCCTCCGAAATTTTGGATTTAACAAAGGCAATATAGGCATTTCCCCCACTCCAATTTTTGTAACATTGACCTTATGGAGGCAGCTCCCTTCGAATTTTTTTTCTGGATCCGCGCCTTAAAAGGAACATAATGCATATCTTTGGAGGAAAAAAAAAAAAAAAAAATGCGCGATTTACCTCATTTAACGACTAAAACCTATTTTTATTAAAAAAAACATTCCACCAGGGATTTAATTATTTTTTCTTAACTTCTTTACACATTATATCTCTCGCAGGAGAAGGGGGGGGGGAACAATATATAAAGTCTGCAACATGTTAATTGCTTAATTATTAGAATCTAGTTTGTAAGATTTAGTTCGTAAGCAAATAAACTTAATTGATATATTATGTAACACTACTGTATATAATTCTGGTCAGGGGTAGTAAGAAAACGCATTTTTGCCTTACCCTCTCACCATATAAGTTGAATAAATAAATAACTCTCATTTTTCTCCCCCAGCTCTCTTATCTTATCACATGCAGGCTCAAATTTGTTTTAAAACGTCGCCAATTTCTCATGTTTTGAAGGTAAATCATATGATGGGGTAGTGCTGAGTAAACATTCTTCAGCTTTTAGCAACCTACACTTTTATTTAGTAAATTCAGTGGTTTAGTAAATTAATTGCAACTCAGTAACACCCCTCCTTTTTAGTTTACTAATGGAGTATCGACCTCAATTTTTTTTATTGCAGAATTGGATAGAGGGTGAAAAGTTATGCTACCCTGATTTTTTTCAGATTTTTTAGAGCCCGGGAAGTATTTTTAAAAAATTATTGAAAGTCCTTTTTGTGACGTCACGCGGCGGCAAGTCATATCTTTTTCTTAGGGAGCGGCGTCTCGTGACGTCACAAAAAGAACTTTCAATAATTTTTTAAAAATAGTTCCCGGGCTCTAAAAAATCTGAAAAAAATCAGGATATAGCAGAACTTTGCACGCTCTATCCATTTCTGCAATAAAAAATTTTGAGGTCAATACTCTATTGTTTAAATTCGGAAAACTAAGACGTGCACTTTGAAATCCTTGCACTTGAAAATGGTTGGTGATTTCTATATTATAATTTTAGTATAGTAAAGTATAATAAAAGACACGTACAAGTATAATTTAAGTACAGAAGTATTTATTTAAAAATTGTTTTTTTTTTAAGCAACATTCCGACACTAAATATAAATTCTACAAGGGAATTGGTTGTTTATTTTTAAGACCTAGATACTTTTATTTCAGTTGGAATTATGATAAAAAAAATTAAACATTATTATAAGCTTAAATTGTTACTTTTTTATATTATTTCTTCTCAATCAGAAAAAAATAATTTGTAACAATAATTAGATATGCACATGCTAATATGTTATAACAAAAAAATTTGCACGATTATAATTAATTTACATTATAATACATAATTTTGCAAAGTTTTATATTTGCAAAAAAAAATATTATGTATTTAAATGAAAATAAACTGAGAATTCATTGAATTTCTAGACAAGCATTTTTTATGGATGATTTTCTTAATAAATGAAACGTTAATCCTTATGTACAAAATCAATGCTTTCTCAGTTAAACAAAATCAATTATTATTATTATTTATATCTAATACAAAAAACTGATATTCAAGCAGATTCTATATAATTTACATAGAACAATTAAAAAAATTCAATAGATTACATTACAATATAAAAATTCTGTATAATTATTTATAATAGTTATAAAAAAGAGATTCTTAATATTATTTCTAAATCTTTATTTTTCAGAAATAAATCATAATTAAAAAAAAATCAATTATACATTATTTTTAAAATTTACAATATAAAAAGCTATGATCTTTTTTTTTTTTAATAATTTGATTATGCAATAATTATAATGATTACATTTTGGTTTACTATTTATAGTCATATGATAAGTTGAAATAAAGTTATCTGGTCATAATGTTCAATATATGTATATATTTTTTTGAAAATTGGGTTATTTCTTAAGGTAAAGGTGAAAAGATTTTAACAATTATATTGTTGTTTTTTTATATAGATTTCTTTTTTTTTTGGTAACAGTTGGGAAACAATGGTACCAATTTTTTTGATAGGTATTTTTGCCAACTATACAATAATAAAATGTAAAATTACCAACAAATAATTTTTACAATAGTTTTATAAGTCAAAAACTATTAAAAATCATTTAGCTTTTTTCTTTGGATTGAAAAAACAAAATAAAATTTTATTGAACGAAAATGAAAATTTTCTAAATTTTCTGTTATATTTTAATTCTGAAATTTGTATTGAAGTTAATTTGTAAACTCCAGATTTAAAATAGTCAGGAATTAAAAAAAAAAAAAAATCTCAATTCTGTCTATTTGAATTTTAAGAAATGTTGATTGTTTTTTAAGAAATTTGCTAAAGATTATTAAGAGTTTTTGATAACATAATTATTTATTTAACATAATTTGCATATAATTGTAACACAAAAGCATAACAATGATATATTGTATTAAAATGAATTGATTACATTTCTATTTTGTAAGAAATTTGGGCATAAGAAGAATTATTTTACTATTAGAAAAAAACAAAAATGAAGCTTAATTGTCTTTATTTAACAATAAAACAAAATTGTGTTTTGTTTTTATAAATTCACTCTGTAATATAATTATGTAAAATGCGTGTACATTATAATATTTAAATGATTTTTTTATTATTATTTATTTTACAACTTAATTCATAATGAAGAACAAATTATTTTTTTTTAAGGCAACTTTGCAGCATGATTTTTTTTTTATTGTTTTAAGTGTACAGAATTTTATTATAGTAATATATTATTTTAAAAAATCTTCTGATCGTAAATTAAAAATTCATGGAGAGGTGCTAGAAATTAGAATGAAATAGTTTTATATTTAATTGAAATTAAAATTACTAGTCTTTCTTATATAATATTTCTCCTGGAAAAAAAAAAACAGAAATGCAAAAAATTTTATTCGCATATAGATTGACCTTTAAACTTTAAAATCCCTGAAACAGATGACTGTAATTTTGATGTATTGTTGAGCAGAACACATACACTGCCATAGTCATCTATTAAAAAAAGGAATTCTTCCGATTAATGGACAACCTACATGAAATTTTTTTATTGCAGAAATGAATAGAGGTCACCAAATTATGCAACTCTGAATTTTATCAGATTTTTTTTTAGACCTGGAACTATTTTTATATAATTATTGAAAGTTCCGTAAGTTAAGTTGGCAACTCTGAATCCTTAATAAAAAAGGATAGGACTGAGACAACTATTGACGCCTCTAGGGGGCGTGGCCGCACTATCAATAATTATTTAAAAATGGTTCTACGTTTCAAAAATATCTGAAAAAATTCAGAGTAGCATAATTTGGTTATACCCTCTATTCATTTCTGCAATAACAAAATTTCATGTAGGTTGTCCGTTTACATAATCTTTTGAAAAGAACAATACTGTCTAGAAAATATTGCATTCCTATGTATATTTTTTTGATAGAAATATTAAATTTATTTGACTAGTTTTGTTTTTTTTAAAAAAAATAAAAATTACCGCTTCAAAACCGTTTCCAAAAACTTTTGTATTTAATTTTTAAATATATTTTTGGGGAATTGATTTTATTATTTTTATTTCTTATTATATAAAGTAGGTATTTTGTTTGGGTTTCTACATGGTATATACTGCCCCCGATGAAAATGTTGTGTCTATAATTTGTGTTTTTTTATTATATTTTTTATTTTTTAATACTTGGATGAAAAATGTTTTAACTTTTTCTGTAAAAAGAAGATAATAATGTCCAACATTTTTTATATATATATATTTTATAATGTTTCTTAGAGGAATGACTTTTTCTTTGTCTATATACATTTGTTTTTTTTTTAAGAGAAAAATTGGCAAAATAGAAATTAATTTGATTAGAAAAAATAATCAACATAATATTTCAGCACCAAGAAGTACGGTGTATTATTTATATAATTTTTCTATTTTTTTACTTATGATGGATAAATTTGTTCTATATGAAAAACTGTTATATAATATTATATATAGCGGATTAATCGTTTTGAATATATATATTTTTTTTATGATAAATTTATTTCAAATTTCAAAAATCATAATAACGTATTATATTATTTTGTATAATATATAAATAAACATAAAATTAAATTAAATCGGAATTTATTTATGCATATTATATGTGGAGGGATGAAAATAATTAATTAAAAAATTCTGTGTATTATTTATAATGTTATGTTGCAAAAACCAACATTACATAATAATCATCTATTTTTTTCATTTTTTTTTTAATTTGCGTATCACAGTTAAAAAAAATCTTTGATATATATTTATTTACACACATAGATTAATAATTATATATATTTTTTTGTTAAATATTAAAAGCACTTTTTGAGGGGGGGTTTATTTTTATATATTATATTGTTTATTTTATTTTTTTATATAAAGAAATCCTTTTTCACTTTCAGCATTTTATTATATATACGTAAAAGATTTTTGTGTGATGATTTATTTATTATTTCACATGTGTGGGAGGGATAATTATATTTTATTATAATATCAATTAACTTTGAATTAAATTTTAGATAATTATTTACAAATTTGATTAAATTTAAATAGACAATTCATTTTTAATTATTTGGACCATTTGAGTACATGAAATCTTATGAAAAAAAAAATTAAAAATGTGACATAAAATGTAGGTATTTTTCTAAGTCCATATTAGGTGTGTGTTTGTGGATACTTTTAATTTGAAAATGTCGTATTCATAAATTAAACAAATTAATAAATAATATCTAAAATATGATTAATATAGATTTTAAATAAAATCATTCAAAAAGTAACAGTTTTATTTTTAAAGAAATGATTTTGCTATTGATGGATGCAGTAAACAAAATGAATATCCTTTAATATTTTTGTAATATATGTGGTATGAAATCTGTAATATAAAAAATGATTTTATTTTAATCGTATTATTTTTATTAAGAAAATCACATTAGAAAAAATCACATATATATTTTTTTTAAGATTACAGATATTATCAGAAAGAGAGAAATAGAGAAGATTCTTTTTTTTTTTCATTAGGTATAAAAATTGAACATCATGTAGTGATTTATGTGTATTTTCTAATTTGATTTTCTTTTTTATTAATCGCCTATTTTATTGTAAATTATTAACAGTAATAAGTCCATAATTTTTTTTATGATAATGCATTATTGTGTTCATATATTTATATTTAATAGGCGAAAACTGATTTCATTTTTCATTTACTTATTGTGCTTGAATTTATGTTTTTGAAAAAAAAAAAAATTGTCACAGCTCTTAACAAATAGAATAACAATAAATTAATTATAATTAATTACAAAAAGAAGACTGTTCACTCGCACTCTATAATTTACACTCACATAGATGATCTTGAAGAATATTATTTTATCACTCCTCAATATATTTTAATTATAATTATATTGTTCATATATATTATATAATTTATATTCACACATTTTTTTTTTAAATAGGCAAGGAAAATTTTTAATTCATCTACATTATTAGTCTCTGTACATAATTTTTCCTTATTTTTTTTACCTATTTATTTAAAAAGAATTGATTCCTATAGATTTTTTTTTGATAAATACATAATTTTTCTTGTATAGCAATTTTTTGTTAATTTTATAAGCATTTTTTTAAATTTTTATTTAATATTATATTATATATAAAGTATGTGGCAGTTTCAAAAGAGATTAAATCTCCTTATCATGAAATTTCATTAATAAATTAATGAATTTTTTTTATCTATATTCAATATAATTATTTATATAGTTCATTATATTTTTTTATTCAGTTATATATTATTTTATATATTATAAGGGAATATTTTTCATTTTTGAAAGAAGGGAGAGAGAGAAAAAATTACTTAATAATTTTTTTTTTTATATAGCAGTTCAAAACTTATAACATTTTTTTTTGCATCTTTGGTCTTGAAGTAACATATTTAAAATGTTACTAATAATAAGTCCATTTTTATTTTAAACCTTTTTGTTCATATTTATATAATTGTTTTGGACACTTTTTTTTTATATATATATTATTGGTTTAACGTATCCCCCATTTCATTATATTTGATCCCATTATATTTATATATATCTTCTTACAAAAAAAAATTTTTTTTTTTTCAAATCGTTGTTAAATATATTTAATTATAATTAATTAATATAATTAATTATAATATTATTAAGTTGGGGGTGCGGGAAGGGCGTCAGGAGATGGTGGGATTAATGGTACAGATGACATATCCCCACCATTCCCATTATCTCCTGAATAATAATTATTATTATTATTTATATTATTATTGTCACCCTCCCCGCTAAGTTCTAGCTAGCACCAATCATCTGCATCGTCATCTGATTCACTATGACGCGGATTTCTTCTTTGTGGTAATAATTGTGATGGATCTGAACTCACACCTCTATTTGGAGTACCACTTATAATACCACTAGTATTTCTAACACCACCCCTTTCACTACTTCCTGGTTTATAACCATTTGGTACTGGAGATGGTAATTGTCTTCCACTACCACTTAACATAACACTACCACCTCTTCCTATAGCCATTGCTTGCTCAAAACTTAATGGTTCTTCATAACGTTGTTGTTGTTGTTGTTGTTGATTAAATCCTACAGGTTGTGTTGATGTTAAAGGTGCTCTTCTACCTGCAGAATTATAATATGCCATATCATTTGGTCCTTTTGGTCCATGTGTAGGTGATGCATTTAATTTTGGAAAATTAATATTTGCATTTGGTAATGGTGTTGGTATAAGTTTACCAGGTATAGTACCAGCTGTAGTAGGAGATCTATTTAAATGTGGAAATTGTTGTTGTTGATTTGGATTTATTATTGGTTGTGGTACTGTTGGTGGTAGATGTAATGTTGATGGTTTATTTGGTGTTGGAGGTAATCTTCTACCACCACCTCTACGACCACCACCAGGTGTTAGTACGGGGAATGAATGGGTCGGATGTGTTGTTGGTTGTTGTTGTTGTTGGGTTGACGGGGGAACTCCACCACCATGACGACGGTGTGTAGTTGGACTCGGACTCCTCGATCGTTGTTCTAGACTCGTAGTACCGTACGGAACGTTGTGGCGTCCGTGGGAGACGACGCCGACCATTCTGTAACCATGGTAACCGTTGTTAGTAAATAATATTTTTTTTTTATAATTTTATCCTTACAGAAGCTTTTCGCTTAGCGGTTATTTCTTTTTAATTGAAGAAATGTAATTTTCTAAGTAAAGGTGGATTCAGATGGCGATTTTTACCATGCGACGCGACGCGAATAATGCGCACTTGCTGTAACATCAATTGGCGGCCATATTGGGCGGTTAAAAGAAAAAGAGCATCGTAATTAACGCGATTACCGGCGAATTCGCCTCCGCATAGAATTTCACAGCTTTTACGTTAAAATCGCGTCGCATCGCCGTTGTCGCCATCTGAATCCGCCTTAACTGTAGTTTTTTGGTTCGGTCAGTTAAGAAAGTTGAGTAAATAGATTAGCATAATATTTTGTGTTTAACCTCTGAACTATACAGTCAATTAGAAAAAAATATATTTCAATTTGTTGGCAAAAGATGGCCGCTAACCAGAAATATTTTGTCTGTATCTTAAAGGAGGGAAACCGCTTCAGCTTTTATATTTTTAACATTTTATAAATAATGTCAAAGTTACTTGTGCACCAAATTTGGTGCACCACCCTCAGCCTTCCACCAGTTCAGCAGTTGATATTAAAAAAGCACACCAAAGAAAATTGGGGCTTATGACGTTAAGCGCCATGATAGGTCAAGCGCAGCCAATCGTTGGTCTTGACGTCATAAGCCCCAATTTTCTTCAGCGCGCTTTTTGAATTTCAACTGCTAAACTGGTAGAAGGCGGAGGGTGGTGACTATTTTTTTGGTGCGCAAGTAAGTTTGGCATTATTTATAAACGTTAAACGTATAAAAGCTGAAGCGGTTCCCCTCCTTTAAGGGTATCAGTGTAATCATAGCAGTGGTTTTATGGTTTTACATGGAAGGGTTGATATAACCAATGTAATATTTTGCATGGTGATAAGCGGCAAGCTTACCAATGGTTCTATCGATTTTTAACTAATATTATTATTAGCTAGTAATTGTAGAAATGCTTATTACAGTCTTCAGGTAAAGGTAACTAATTTATTAATAATAAAGAGCAAGAAGCGGGGTGTCTATATGCATCGAAAGTATTTCAAGTGAAGCGCAAAAAAAACTGTAAATGTTGCTTAATTTCTTGATGTGCAACTAATTAAAATTTTAAACAGTAGTATCTTTAGAAAGAATGTGTTTTAATTTTCAATGTTAGTCAATGTTAGTCCGTCATAAATTGGTAAACGCTGCATGTATGATGATTACACTGAATTTTTTGATGGTAGAAAAGATAGAGCACAATTCAAATTGAAAGAGTGAAGAATTATATGCTTATATTCAATTTTTCTTCCAGCCAATTTACTCATGTATATAATCAGGTATAGCATATTTGGCACTACACTCTGTTTCATATTTAAAAGCAACATTTATCGTGTTCATAAAATAGTCTCCAAAAAAAATTATATTTTAAATTTATTGGATTTTCATCCTTATTAAATTATCATGTAGCCATTTTTTTACGTCAAATATTATCTTTAATGGAGTATTGTCCTCAATTTTTTTTATTGCAGAAATGGATAGAGGGTGCAAAGTTATGCTACCCTGATTTTTTTCAGATTTTTTTGATACCTGGAACTATTTTTAAAAAATTATTGAAAGTCCTTTTTGTGACGTCACGCGGCGGCAAGTGCTATCTTTTTCTTAAGGAGCGGCGTCTCGTGACGTCACGAAAAGGACTTTCAATAATTTTTTAAAAATAGTTCCCGGGCTCTAAAAAATTTGAAAAAAATCAGGGTAGCATAACTTTGCACCCTCTATCCATTTCTGCAATAAAAAAAATTGAGGACAATACTCTATTAAACTTAAGCCAAAATATAAAATAATTAAATCAAATTGTTGATATTTAAGCCTAAATTATTGGCTTAAGCTTATATAAAATAAAAGGAAACACACGATCAAAATTATTACTTAAATTATGAAACTGAGTTTAAGCGTACCTCGGCATTCCTCCCCCTCCCCCCCTGTGAGGAGGTAGTTGGTGTCCTGTGGCGCCACTCAGTCTGTTGTGGTGGATGTGCGAAGCTGCGTGCCCGGTCACCATGTGCGAGTGTCCGTGAACGTACCTCCCTCCCCCCGGGTGGTGATGATGGTGAACATGGACTGCCCCAGGACTCGGACTCCGGGATAAAGCGCCGTAATGGTCGGGGCTGTTCGAGGCAGACCACGACCCTAAAATAGAAAAAAATAAATAAAATTTTGTTAGTATCTTGTATGTTATACTTTTAGATATTTGGTAATTTTAATGTATTTTGTATATTGAAGTCGTCGTCTCAGAAAAGTTCCCTATGTGGACATGCTAATCACCATGTCAAGTAAGAATACAGTCAAATTTACATGATATTTCCTCAGGAAGTAGCCGGAAACGTAATATTTTTTGTATATTCGTATTTCAGTGTTACAATTTCACACATAGGGCAGTACTTCTACTTCAAACAACTCTGTTAAGTTTCAAAACTGAAAATTATAAACAGAAGAACTTCACACTTCCGGCTACTTCCGAAAGGAATATCAAATAAATTTGACTGTAATACAGGGGGGCATGGTGATTAACAGGGCTGCTAAAACAAATTTCCCCAGGCTCAATAATTTACTGAGGTTATGCAACTTGCTCATCACGCAAACAGAGCAAGTTGCATATACCGCAGGGGCAATGTCATTCAGTCTCGCTACAGTTGTATTGACTTAAAAGAGAGGTGGGCAGTTTTAATATGCATCATGGCTCATAATACAGTCAATTTAATTTTAAATTCTCACCAACCGGAAGTGTGAAATTTCTGACCTTCCAATTCAAACTTTTACTTTGAAATTTTGAAGACAGGTGTGCAACTTGGTTGTAATTTTCAAAACATGAACAGGAAGTACAGAAACCTCTAACTTCCGGCTACTTACGGTGGGAATATAAAATAAATTTAACTGTATTGTACTTCCGGGAGGGATTTTAAATTATTTAAACTGTATCAAATGTAAAATATCCATTAATATTCATTGTACACTAGTCGCCTTGCAAAATTACAGTTAATCACCATGCACTGTGTTATTCTTACGGGACATGATGATTCATATGACCGTAAAGGGATATTTTAAGAGGTGAAGAGTGTACCAGAATTATTGTTATCTGGGCCAACATTATAAAAATTGACAATTTCTGTAAGCCTAGAAGTCCTATTAGAAAGAACCGTTGTAAATGCTTACCTGTAATATTTATTAAAATATAAAGAAAATAATTGTTGGGAGTAAGATTGGAAAATCATGCGAATAAAAACTGATTTTATTATTTTTATGGAAAGCATGATATAATGAATGATTTTTAATGGTTTTGATGATGTAATAATAAATTTTTACTTAGCTGCTAGAAAATGTATCTCTCTTTTCTTCTACATGCGAGAGCACATACTAGTTTCTCTTTTTCGATCCAGATTTTTCAAGAGTCCGGGAAATATTTTAAACAAATTAAAAAAAAAAAACGTTTTTTTAACAACCACGCCCCTTTTCCTTTTAAGTGACGAGAAAAAAGGCATGCTTTCAACGTTTTTAAAAATATTTCTCGAACTAAAAAAAAGGTAAGAAAAAAAAACAAAAAACAGAATCAGCAAGATCGTTGGCGCTCTTTTAATTATGCAGCAAAAATTTTGAGGTCCGCAAAATTTGAGCGTATATTTGAAAACTTTTGAACTTATTTACTAACTGTATCTACACTATAGACGGATATCTATACAATATTATCAATATACTAATTAATTATAACAACTAATTCTAGTTAATCTGAAAAAAAAATCACAATTGCATCCATTATGGGACCATTGAAAAAATTTATAATTTTATAATGCATACTTTGGTCAGCATATATAAAAAAAAATACAATTTTGATTTTGTAAGAAATTTTGGAGTTAAATTTTTTCATAAATAATTTATAGCTCTAATAATTGTGATGCTAGCAAAAATGCCAAAATAAATTTCAAAATTAATAAAATTTATTCAATTAAAAAAATAAATTAAAATTAGGTCCCATAATATTTATTTCTATATGAAAATTTGATACAACGGTTATATATACATATATATATATATATATATATGGTAGCTAATACATCAATATCTATTTACTATTATCTATCTATATACTACGTATTTATCTAAATTGTTACTTTACTGAATTGCAACATTGCAAAGCATGATAATTATGAACGTTTAGATGTTCTATTATTTATTGTTACTCAACGGTCGAGACGTGTGATTATTAGGATTCTAATTTACACTATCAAATTTGCACAAAAATTAAATTTAAATTAAAAAAAAAATGGCAAATGAAATAATTTCAATTTAAAATAATTCGACATAAAAAATTTAAAGAATTGAATTAATAAATTTAATTTTTAAAAAATATATATTTTATATATGTTTTAGGAAAATTACTAATGAAACATGATTTTATTACATGCAAAAGACAGCTTTAGCATAGCTTATTATATCATATTTGTAAAATATTAAAACTTGCGGCAACAATCTTTGTCAAAAACAGATTGGGGCATTCAAAAAACAGCAAAATAAGAACGTATATAAAAAACAGCCACAAACGTTTAGGAAGAAAGTAGGAAATTATGTATACCAAACTGCAGAATATTAATTAATAATCAAAGATGAACAATTACTTTTTTTAAAGTGTAAAAAAATTAGATTGATATTAGTGAAATTTATAATGAACAAAAAAATAATGGACCAAATACAGAACCCATAAGATAATTTCATATCTTATGGCAAATTTGAAGAACTAAGTTCAGTATTTTCATCAATGCATAATATATTTAGTACGCCTTCAATGGAGTATCGACTTCAATTTTTTTTTATTGCAGAAATTGATAGAGGGTGAAAAGTTATGCTACCCTGATTTTTTTAAGATTTTTTAGAGCCCGGGAAGTATTTTTAAAAAAATTATTGAAAGTCCTTTTTGTGACGTCACGCGGCGGCAAGTCCAATCTTTTTCTTAAGAAGCGGCGTCTCGTGACGTCACAAAAAGAACTTTCAATAATTTTTTAAAAATAGTTCCCGGGCTCTAAAAAATCTGAAAAAAATAAGGGTAGCATAACTTTGCACCCTCTATCAATTTCTGCAATAAAAAAATTTAGGTCGATACTCCATTGTGAAATTTTGAAATAAAATTTTCTTGTCCAGAAACTTTCCATAAAATTCTAATGTCTCAAAACTTTTAAAAACTTAAAGAAAGTTTACACGTTTTAAAAATTCTGTCTTCATTAGTATAATTAAACTATTAGACAATACAATAAATTATTTGCATTAAAAAAGACATCTAAAATAAATTTAAATTAAAAGAAAAGAAAATTACTGCAGTTTGGTATAAAAATATTTGGTAAAATGCATAAAAAAAACTAGCAAAAAGAAAAAGAAAATGAAGAATATTGGAGAGTATTGATAAAAAAAAATGAAGAAATGAGACCACAAAACACACAAATAAAGTCAAATTAGGTACTTTAGCATACCATCTTCATCGGGGTATTCTGGGGAGAAAAGAAAACCAAAAATAATTAATCGTTGGGAAAATGGAGGGGGCTAAAATTATATAAAAAAAAAATATGCATGAATATCTTAGGGTAAACATCAATAGGGATAGATGAAAAAAATATAAAAAAATAAGGGTTGTTTGAAGAAATAATGTTATGTGCTCTTTTAGAAATGCTAGTTGTAAAATATTTATACTTAAAATTTCAAGTCTAAGATTACGCTTTTCATTTTCGCTCTTCCAGTTACAGTGTAACAAGGGGCATTCACAAAGCCTTAAGGCCAAATTTAAGGCTCAATAATTTAAGACCAGAAATTTCGGGTCTAAAAAACACGTCTAAAATCAAGCTTTAAATTATCGAGCCTTAAATGTGGCCTTAAGACTTTGTGAATGCCCCTTAACAAGTCTTATTGTTAGTTTACGCCCGATTCTATGGCGCCAAGCTCCAGACAGTCTAGACCATCCATAAGAGCCTTGATATACATTTCAAGATGGCCGCCGCGCGCAGTTGAATCCACACGTAAACTAAGATTTGTAATACTGCATGTTTTAAGAATTGACCTCAGTTGATTGAGATCTCGGTATCGGCCCCCTTAAATGCTACAAGATTTGCAGAGAACTTAGAATCGCCATCAGTATAGGTGGCATGTGCATTTTGAAATGGATCTGTCTTATCAGTTTTGTGAAAACTGAGTTAGAAGTTTAACATTGGCCTTATGGACGGAAACCGGAAATGGAGCTATTGTGAGAAAAACGCCCCCTTAAATCTGCTCAAACCATAAGCGATTAAGTTTTAGATCATTCTCAAAATTTTAAAATTTATATCATTCGATTCCGTCTGACAAAATTTTCTTTGACTCGCGAAGTAACTGAGGTCAATCGTTAAATGAAAAGACATAAAATGAAGTCAGAAAAGCGAAATTTCGAGGCGTAAGATTTAAAGGACTATAATAGAGTATTGTCCTCAATTTTTTTTATTGCACAAATGGATAGAGGGTGCAAAGTTATGCTACCCTGATTTTTTTCAGATTTTTTAGAGCCGGGGAACTATTTTTAAAAAATTATTGAAAGTCCTTTTCGTGACGTCACGAGACGCCGCTCCTTAAGAAAAAGATAGGACTTGCCGCCGCGTGACGTCACAAAAAGGACTTTCAATAATTTTTTAAAAATAGTTCCTGGTCTCAAAAAAATCTGAAAAAAATCAGGGTAGCATAACTTTGCACCCTCTATCCATTTCTGCAATAAAAAAAATTGAGGACAATACTCCATTATATAAAAAGTAATGAAATTATTATAATTGCATTGTGCATGTACATGATATTATTTCTTACAGTTAATGCATTCCATGATATGTACAGTTAAAAAAAAATAAATAAATAACAATGCTACTATTTTTTTTTGCCTGAATTTAAGCTGTAATTATAACGCATGTATTCCAATTTTTAGCTTTAAGAACTGTACATAAATTTAATATGTGTTTATTTTTAATATTTTTATTATATTAAATTCATATAAATGTTTTTTTCCTCAAAAAGGTTAACATAAAACATAATTTTGTAGATTTGTCCTGGAAATAGGAAGATTTTGGCTTCATAATTTTTTAAAGATTTTGTCTATGGAAGAGATAATTGAAATTATGATATTATTAATATGATTTAAACATAATTTCAACTATATAATGTAAATTAAATTTCAAGTTAGCTCACATTTGCATCACGGGCTTATTATAATATGGCTCTTATATTCTGAAATGATGATATATTATACCGTTATAAAGTAGAAATTATTTTTATTGCGGCTAGGTTTAGGCAAGCCTATTCTTGCACCTAACTGCCGCACTGAAAATTTCAGAGTTGAAATTATTTCCGAAATATTGTAAATTTCATAATTCTACAATAAAGTCAATTTAAAATACACAATATTAAATAAATATTAAAATATTTATTTCTTCTTCCATTTCTGATAAGGTTCATATTTCACTTATAAGCAAGTGAATAACACACCTTCTTGAAATGGTTAAAAGCGATTTTTGCAGCTGATAGACTATAATCCTGTCGCAAAAATAACTGAGTAAGGTAACACGAATCAGCTGTTTTTTTAGTCCCATTTGATTAACATGTAAACCTTAGCAAATTAACAAAAATGCTGAAAAAAACTCGAGACAGATTTTAGTACCTAAAAGCCATAAAACAATTTCAAGATAATTATTCTAGCCGATTCTTTTTTAATTAAGTTTTTATAATTTTGGCTCTCCATGGGAAAGCCCTATGTTGAAAATTAAAAAAAAAAAAAAAATAATGAAAAAAAAAAAACACATCGAGACTAATTGTCTTGCAATTTTTTGTATGACTTTTGGGTATTAAAATCTGTCTCAAATTTTTTTCAGAATTTTTGTAAATTTGCTAAAATTTACTTGTTAATCAAGTGGGACTAAAAAAACCCAGCTGATTTGTGTTACCTTACCGTTAAATTTATAGCATTTCTTGCATTATATAAATGAACATAGACACCAAACTTAAATTCCAGCCCACAAATCTTCCTATTTCCGTTAAAAAAACGTTAATTTAAATTTAAAAACTTACCTCTGACTCTTCCCCCGTGTCTACCTCCGTCATGTTTGACAAGTTCCACCACGTTGGATACGGTGTCACTGAACCCGATGTCGTGGTGGTGGTGGTGATGACCCCGTGACCTTGGAGATGGTGAACGGAGGTAAGGAGAGTGGCCACTGCGCCTGTTATGTTTTTTGTGAGTCTTTTTTTATTTGGAGGACAAATGTAGAAGCGGTTCTACATGCATGCGTGACAAACGATTGAAAGGTGACTTTTTAGTGAATAAGGATCATAATGGTACTGAGTTTATGGTAAATTTATACTAAAGGACAACCTTCATGATTTTTTTTTATTTATTATTTGAGGACCTTAAGTTATGTATTGTCAATATTTACATTTTTTTAAACCTTCTAAAAGTGGATTCAGATGGCAACAACGGCGATGCGACTTTGATGTAAAAGCTGTGAAATCCTATGCGGTGGCAAATTTGCCGAGAATTGCGTTAATCACGATGCTCTTTTTCTTTTAATCGCCAAATATGTCCACCAATGGATGTTACAGTAAGTGCGCATTATTCGCATCTCGTCGCCTGATATATAAAAATTGCCATGTGAATCCACCTTAATGCCTTCATGGGCGATTTCCAGCCTGCGACGCGAATAATGCGCATTTGCTGTAACATCCATTGGAGGCCATATTTGGCGATTAAAAGAAAAAGAGCATCGTAATTAACGCGATATTCGGCGAATTCGCTCGCCGTATAGGATTTCATAGCTTTTAAGTTAAATCGTGCCGCATCGCCGTTGTCGCTCATGAAAATCCACCTTAACACCTTTAAAATTGTATTGCAAAACGCTGTGACGTCATAGTCATGCAAATGTTTAACACGCAAACATAGGGAAAGACGTTGCATGATGCCACAGGGAGTATTTCCCTTTGATTTTGAGGATGTAAAAGTTTTAACAAAATCCATGACAATATTTATAAGTCGAGGTCTTCTACAAATATAATACAATAAAAAAAAAATTCCGTTATATTATTAAAATCCAATTATGTTCATTTGAAAATAAATTTCTCAAAATAGTTGATGTTATGATTCCTTATTATATTTACAATGGGACTGATGTAATGTGTAATGTACAAGGTATATATAGAAGTGTCATTCATATAATTCATTCAACAAGCTTTAACAAGCAAGGTGTAGAGAAAACAAGAATATTTAGTAAGAGGCATAAGTGATGTGTAAGTGTATATATTTGTTCAGCAAAAGATAAAATCAAATTAATCTTTTATCGTAATAACAGTCCTCTACTCGCACAATGGTTGTAACAAACCATTGTTTATAATGTCTGTCGCATGAAGCCTTTTTCATTGTTAAACATGGGATGACGTAGTGCCTAATTTTGCCACCAAAGCAGAGAACGTAATGGCATTGTTGACACTATAGTTAACCGTTTCAACTTCATAATTAACGGTAATTTTCCATAAGTTAACTTGTAAATCAACAACCGTCCCATGTTTTTCCATTCATGCGACAGAAATTACACAACAATACTTTGTTTACTAACAACGAGCAGAAGACTTTAAGTAATAAGGTCCTTATTATAATAAAGTTATAAAAATTTGAATTTCCTTTTGCTTAAAGTGTGCTTCGGTAATTCAAGATGCATTTAGTGTTTTTTTGTTATTTTTTTTTTTAGGTTAAGAGAAGAAGAAATTCATGCAGTCCAATATTATTTTTATTTTAATTAATCTGCTGTTATTTAAGTTATTTTATATCATTCATTGTTTCATCCTCATTCAATTATTGGCTGTCAAAGCAAAATTTCTTGCTAAATAAAAATAAGAATTTTATGGTTATTTTTTTTTAAATTAACATGCATTTTTCTTAATTGATAATTTTATTATGATGATCAAAATCCACTACTAAATAATAGAGGGTTCAAGTCAGCTGATTTTTCAGTGTTCCCACCATCCTATCTAAACCAATGCAAAAAAAAAAATAATAAAACGTGAATCCGTTATTTCACTAAGAATAAGATTTTTTTAGGGAAAACTCCTTTACGGAACTTTGGTCCAAACTGAAAAATACAGTATATAATTCAAGATTTAGATTTTTTTACTTGATTTATAACCGAGATATTTAAAAAAAAAACACTTTGTTTCATTTTCAAGTGCAAGATGGACCTTAGCGACAAACAGTTGCGCCAGCGCAAGCGCATTCACTTGAAGCCTCTATGCAACGGACATTTTTAATTATTCGTAAAAAATCATGCATGATAGGATGCAAATTTATTTTAGAACATTGTGAAGAGCGATGCATTCAGTTACATTTATGATTGGTTTTATACTTCTACCAATTCATGCATAATAAGAATTGTTTAAAAACATGGGTGATTTTTACAATTGCTGGTATTAGCCAATAAACGGAAAACACTAATTTTAATATATTATAATTATCTTAAATATAATAGTTATTACTATTTATTTTATTTTGTAACTATTGTAATAAATATATTTATTTTATCATTATTATTGTTTTATTATAAATTTAAAATAAAAAAAATATTATAAAATAAAATAATTTATTAATATGAAAAAATATTAAAATTTTGAAAAGTAGTTATCTACACTATAATATACCTAATATAAAGTATTATTAAGGCTAGACCGGGTTCACGAAGAGCCGAGAATTTAAATTCAGTTATAGCACAACCAATACTGTACAATAGAAAGGCTTTAGTTAAAATAATAATAAAAAAATGCCCTTTTTCTATATATAATTAAAGTGTAAAACCAAACATGCAAAATTATATAAATATCAGCAGATTAATATATTAAAAATTTTGCATGAAGAATCGTTCTATCTCTTACCTGTGATGGACATGTTGTGATGGAGAATGGTATCCCCCTGAAGGACTCGTCGGAGAATGTGGTGAGCCATACCTGGCTCCAGGTCCGTAGTCAGGGTGTTGGTGCCTCGGATCCCTCAGAGACTCCAGGGAGTGGTGTGGGGAAAGACCGGCACCCGCCACCGCACCCGCTGTAGTTCCAGCACCCACCACTACGTCTGTCAGCTCCATAGTCTGTGGACATTTAACATGGAGGGGAGTTGAGATAGGGGACGAGGAATTTAACATGGTGGGGATATGAGATTGTAGATAAGGAATTTAATATTGAAGATAGGGGGGAGAGGGTCAAGCTAAACCGCACATCAAACACAAGTGCCGCCAGCCAATGAAATAGAGTAAAATCAAGCGATGTTGTCAAATAGTGCAGCGTCGCTATTGTTTGGCTGCAGATGTGCCACCAAAATGGCAGCGTTGCACCTTTTTCATTGACTCGCGGCATCGTTTGATGTGCTGTTTAGCTTGACCTCGTACGAAATAATACAAGATATCAGACTATTAGAGGCTTATTAGACACTATTTGCTTTGGGAATTTCCCCTTAACAATAGATATTACTAAAGAGTCATCCAGATTTATCACTATCAGCGGTTATTTTGATTTTTTTAAGTGTTACACCCACTCGAGGTAGGGATAAGGGAGAGAAATGATGGTAGCCACGGCCTGTTATACATCCCAGCATTTGCTGAGGTGAGACTGAGGGAACCGTGGTAAATCTAAGTCAGGAAGGACACTTTTAATGGGCTAAAGTGATGTCCAAAAACTGGAGGAACCAAACACAAGTACATCACTGCACTGGGTGGAAGGTAAGATGAATTTACCACAGGGAGGAAGCAACGTAATTTTTTACTTGAAACGGTCACTCGCATACAATGACACTAAACGTGGTTAGTGAAAAAACCTGAATGAATGAGTTCGTAAAAGGCTCCCCATTGCCATTGGCGTTCAATTTGTTTGATTCAAAGAAAAAAAAAATTTTTTTTTAATACAAATTTCTTTCGTTCAGTTATAGTGAACTATAGTTATAGTTCAGTGTGTGTTTATTTTGGAATTTAAAGTCATCATAATAATCTGAAATCTTGTATAATCTCTGAGAAAAGAAATAATTGAGGTTTGAAATAACTGAAACGATAGAACATATACGAAGTTGGTTGGGAACTATATTTAGATCAAATGCTACTGGAAATTTTGGAAAAAAATTATTGTCAAGTGATGGCTATTTAATAACCAAATAGGTGACCTCTGCCCAATTAGTCCCAGGGTACTACATCGTTACATTTTTCCTTCTTTGTAATCAGTAACTACAGTAAAATTAAATTCATCCAGAATTAGCTGAAATTACAAAGTTTTTATTTTGTATTAAAATTTAACAAGTAGAAAATATTTGTTTTAGAACTTAAACCTCGTATTCCGACTGATGATTTCGGAGGGAATTTAAAATTTAATTTAACTATTGTTTTTGTAGTGGATATCTTTAATTAATATCTGGCAAATATTGTAGGTCTATAGATTGTTGTGATTTTTATTTAAACCTCATAGAATCAACAAATTTTATTTTAATTTAGTGAAGGAGACAAATTATTTTAAAATTACTGATGATATTATGCACTGAATATCATGGAAAAAATATATAAAAGTGGAAGGGAAAGTTCAGGTTGTTCCATAAGGCTTATGGAAAAGTCTGTGTTTAGAGTTTCAAGGGGGGGGTATGCGGTTTAGACCCATCCGTTTTTAATTTGAATATGTACACTGTAAGAGTGTTCAATAAAAACTTTAATTAATTTTGAATTTGAGTTGAGCATAAATTATTTTACATTATTTTAAATTTTAAAATTATGATATTATTATATTATTTATTGTGTAGTTGCCATATTTTCAAAGCATTTACACCATTAGTATAAAAATGAGATTTAAATAACATCACAAGTCTATTTTGTTTGTCTAAAATTTCATAACAAGAGAGTGAAAGTTTGTGTAATTTTTATAAAATAAACATAATTTATTAATATTAAAAATCATAACCCTATTTAATATTACTCACCTATTATTATAAAGTTGTAATAAACAGTTGAAAGTTGATTAAAAAGCTTGAAATGCAAAAAAAAGAGTGACAAGACTCATGCAGACATGCGAAGCTAAACTTTTTGTATGCTAAATGTACCTTTTACTTACTAAAGTTGTCAGTAACAACTCTAGAAATACTACCCACCGTTTTATCATCTATATTGTTAAATCAAAAACCATTAAATAATTTTATTCAGTGGCTGTCTATAGGAATATTTTAATATATTTATCATAGAAGGTTCAGTAGCCAGTCCAATGGAACCAGATCATTGTCAGGAGTCTATTGAACTGGCTACTGAACCTTCTATGATGACTATTTAAAAATATTAATTTATAAGGTAATGACAACCCCAAAGACAGCCAATGAAATTTCTATTACCCAGTGGAAAAATATTGAATATAAAAACAAGAATTATTATTAGGTCTCTTTGATTGGTTTAGCCTGCTAAACAAATCAGATAAAAATAAAATTATTTATTTTACTTTCAGATAATTTTATGATTATTTCAGATGTTTTTAATGCTATAAATTCATGTGTTTTAATATAATTGATTGGAAATTTAACAATAATTTTAGAAGTCCATTCATAAATATGAAATTTTCTTACATTTAAAAAAATATCCTTTTCTATTAAGCCAGAAAGCAAGAACATTTCCTTAAAATATAAATTATGACAATAGCTAAACGCGGTTAAGAAGCCTGGCTAACTGCTTCGTGAATCGCACCTAATAGTTTCAACCATTGCCATAAATATTTGTTAGGAAAAGTTTGTTTTTCTTGATATTTCTATCTTTCCACTGCGTAACAGATCTAGTCTAATAACATTTTCTAATCTATTGTAGTTAGTATCACAAAATAATTTGAATAAAATGCTTTCTTATTTAGATTTGAATATTAAAATTGAATACAGAGAACTTCCTTAGAAAGTTTTGAATATGATGGCCAATCAAATTAATAATTTGAGTTCAAAACCAAATAAGAGGGCATTTTAGGAATATATTATAAATATTCAATTTTTTTCAATAATCTGAAAATTACATGACATTGCTTCTGAATATCTAGACAAAACTAAATCATTGAATTCTAAAAATAATATATCATATCAGCTTTATTCAAGGAAGAGTTCAGCTTTTTCTATAAATTTTGTGTGAATATTCCTGTTTTAATTTTTTAATCTGATTTTCAATTTTTATTTTCACTTTTGTATAACCGATTTGTCTATAATGTGAATTTAAGCCGTGCAATGTCTGACTAATAACTTTTAAATTACAAATAACATTTTTTAATATTTAAAAGAAAAATAAAATATAATAATTATATTTTCTTTTAATAAATTAATTCAATACTTAAACGTTTTAAATTAATGCATTTTAAATAAAATAGGTGATAACTAGCGATTTTATATTACTATGAATAAAACTGATATGGTAAACTACAATTAAATTCTTGTATAATAATTCTACATTAATAACAATAAATCTAAAGTGTGGCTCTTTTATCACTATTTATCTAGAAAATAAAACCTTAGAAACTATAGGGAGAATTAAATTATTATTGAAACATTTTTGCAATTTTTAATTTTAATCCAGCTTGTCTTTTAAGTGTACTAATTTCAAATTTTAAGGGTAAGTTAAAATGTTTAATTTTTAATTTCTTTCAATTTCATATTTGCAGACCTTGTAGGAAGTCAATTCACCAATGATAAATACAACTAAATTGCAAATGGAGAATCTTGTAAATGATCTCTAATAAGACCAATGAAATAATCAAAGATATTTGGACAGATATACAGTACGAAAATGTAAAATTACGACCGGAAGTAGCCGGAAGTGCGAGGTTTCTGGACTTTCTAGTTCAGTTTTGATCCTGAAACTTTGCTGAGAGATTTATATTATGGATTGTAGTCTATCTGCAAAGTCTTAAAGTTTTCATGTTCATAGAAAAGCCCAAATCCTTTTACTTCCGGTGTATTCTTACATTTGTTAAACTACCAAGGTCAAATTAAAGTATATTTTCTTTATGAGTACTTCAGTTCGGCCAATGAGGTTTTTCGTTACAAAGTATCAGCCAATGATCGAGGACGTTACAGAGCCACACTCTACTGCCTAGCCTACCCCCCTGCACCACCACCACCACCAAAGGCGATCCCAATCAGAAGCCAGCCAGCCATCACCTTTTTATTCGCCCTGAAAGACAAGACAACGTTAGTCACAACAGGTTTTGATACATCGATTGTGATCACTAAAATGGCTCATCACCGCCCACTTCATCAAGGCCTGCGCACTATAATATCGATCTCGATTGTTTTTTGAAATATTAGTCCTAGACTTTCAATTTTAGGTTGAGTTATATGCAACTTTTACACCGAAATTTTCATGGAAGGAGTGATTATAAAATTTTGAAAATTAACACACGGTATGATATGGGGTTTAAAAGTTATGCCTGGGGTGTGAAAATATAAAAAAAAATTATTTCTGTTGCATTTAAATTTTACAATGCTATAACAAATGGGATGGCCTATTTTTTTTTCGCGTGCTTCGCAGTGTGCAGGCCTTGATGGAGTGGACGGTGGGCTCATAAATTTAGCTGTCTAAAAATATTTAAATCTACTTGCCACAAAATTTAACTGGAAAGTTTTAAAATTTAAGCATTTTTTTAATGAAAATGTTTAACTTTATATCATATATAGGAGGGTTATTTCAAATTTTTCAACTTTAGATAATTTGTAATAACCGTTTATAATTCTAATTGATCAGTTAATTTTACAATTATAATTATAAAAAAAGGTAACAAAAAATATTAAGTAAAAAAAAATTTAAAAACAAATTAATATTTGCGATATTTGTTGCTTTTTTTATTTTTTTTTATAATTATTTAATAATTGTCAACATGTAACTCATTTTTTTTTCTAATATAAATTAATAAAAATTATATGGAATGTATGTGTTTATGGGTTACAAAACCAAATACCATAAAATCAACTGCTTTGTACGTACTTCTTAATTCTACAGAAATTTAAATAGTAAAAAATTTCAATTTATAATAAATATTTGATATTAATTTAAATAAAAGTGATACAAGATTATTATATTAGAATATAAATAAATCAATAGACAATTCCCTAATGGATGTATTGCTTAACCAGCTAAAATGAAGTACGAATAAAAATGTAATTTAAGAAAAAGTCAAGTAATATACCCAAAGAAGATAATTGTTACATAATTGATATACTTTCCATTATTTTAATTGAAACTTAACAAAAAAAATAAAAAAAATTACAATTTTTTTAAGTAATTAAGTATACTTCTTGATAATTTCTATATTCTAAGTGTACTTCACGACAATTTTTTATGGTTTTAGGTGTACGTCATAATAATTTCTTTTGTTTTTTTAAGTCTACCGTTACACAAAAATAAAAAAAAATTACAATTTCTATATTCTAAGTGTACCTCACGACAATTAATGTACGTGAAGTGAGCCCCCCCACTTTCAGCACTAATTCCAAATTTAAGTGAAGTAATAGGTGCTCAATTAGTGCTAATTAGTGCCGTAAGACAAACATCAGCCCCCCTGTAAACACATGTTCAAATCCAATTTGAATTATGGGGGGCTCACTTCACGGCAGCCCCCCCACTTACAGCACTAATTCCAATTTTGGGTGCAATAATTAGTGCTCGATTAGTGCTAATTAGTGCCGTAAGAAGTTTTGCTCCAGCTCAATATCTTCATTTTCGAAAAAAATCGGAAAAATGGGGGGCTCACTTCACGGCAGCCCCCCCACTTGCAGCACTAATTCCAATTTTAGGTGCAATAATAAGTGCTCGATTAGTGCTAATTAGTGCCGTAAGAAGTTTTGCTTCAGCTCATTATCTTCATTTTCAAAAAAAATTGGAAAAATGGGGGGCTCACTTCACGGCAGCCCCCCCACTTGCAGCACTAATTAAAATTTAGGGTGCAATAATTAGTGCTCAATTAGTGCTAGTTAGTGCCGTAAGAAGTTTTGCTCCAGCTCAACATCTTCATTTTCAAATAAAATTGGAAAAATGGGGGGCTCACTTCACGGCAGCCCCCCCACTTGCAGCACTAATTCCAATTTTAGGTGCAATAATTAGTGCTCGATTAGTGCTAATTAGTGCCGTAAGAAGTTTTGCTCCAGCTCAAAATCTTCATTTTCAAATAAAATTCAAACACATGAAGGCAGCACCCCCCTCCCCCCCCAAACTTGCAAGTTTTGCTGCAAGAATTCCAAAATGAAATGGAATAAAAAGTGCTCAATTAGTGCTATATAATCCCACAATTTCATTTATTTTAACTCGTAAATTATATGCATTAATTCATGGGACAATGTATCATGGTGGGAGGGAAATTCAAATCTATATTTGTTTCATGGAAAATGAATTGAATGCTGCAGCAATAAGTTCATTCAACATTTCTTTTGACATTGTCGAAGCATTAAATTTATAAAGTCTCTCCAATTAAAGTTATGTAAATGATGAAGGTAGAGATAACACCGATCAGCTGTTCGACGTAGTCCCCTTTGATTAACATGTAAACCTTAGCAAATTCACAGAATGTCTGAAATTTTTTTAAGAGGCAGATAAGAATTCCTAAAAGACATAGGAAAAGATTCAAAACAATTTAATTAGCCGATTTTTTTAAATTAAGGTTTTACATAGTTTGTCTCTCAATGGGAAAGCCCTATATCCTAAAAATTAAAAAAATTAATTATAAAATAATCGGCTAGTTTAATTGTTTCGAAATTTTTTCTTCGGCTTTTAGGCACTAATATCTGCCTCTCAAAAAAATTTCAGAATTTTTGTCAATTTACTAAGGTTTACATGTTAATCAAAGTGGACTACGTCGAACAGTTGATCGGTGATATCTGTAACTTAATTGAAAAAAAATTAGTAAATTTTAAATGCTTAAAATTTTTTTTTTTAATTTCCGATATAAAAATAAAATATACCAAAAAAATGTAGAGAAAATTTTAAAACAATTGATCGTTAAGAATTTTTTATATTAATTTTTTAAATGTCCAGTATAGAGCTTTCCCATTGGATTCCTAAACTAATAAATTAATATTAAAAAAAAAAATCAGATCCAGCGATCGTTTTGACATTTTTTCTAATTTTTTTTGGTGCTAAGAATTATCTCTAAAAAAAATTCAGAATTATCATGAGGCTGCTAAGGTTTACATGTTAACCAAATGGGACTAAAACAATCGATGTTTCGTGTTATCTTACCCTTAAGTATATATAAATAAAGAAATAAAGAAGGAGGAGAAGAAGAAAAAGAAGAAGGAGGAGGAGCGGGAGGAAAAAATATTAAAAAACAAAACAAAAATTAGTTCAGTATATAATTTGTGATGAAATATTTTTCTAATCAACTGTATAGAGATGGAAAAATTAAAATAAATAAATTAATTAATTAATTAATTAATTAATTAATTAATTAATTAATTAATAAGGGATGTGAAGATTATAAAATATTATACTGGGTTTACTAATTTTACTGTCCTATTTTGAGTATTTTGGTAGTAGTCTCAGTAATAAAGTTCTATACTTCCAGACAAACATTATTACAGTTATTTAATATATATGTTGGCACCAAAGCCCAAAAAAAATTTGCTCAAATCAAAAAAAGTAAACCCCGACAGGAAGTTTTATTTCTGACTTCGCTCACTGTTTTGATCATTTCTAGAAGTGCTCAAAGCAAAATGAAAAATAACAATTAGAAATTGTGCCGTATTATAGTAATAATTTGTAATAAATAATGAAACAATAAAATATTGTGAATTTAATAACATTTTAATTACATAACTTTTTTAATTAATTGACAAAAATGCAAATTTAACCGTTTAGCATAGCGCGTATATATATTATTTTTTTATTAAAACATTTCTTTCTCAATTATTCAAGTCATACTGAGAAATACTGTTTTGTCACACTTTTTATATATTAATATATTGTATGTTAGTTAATTTAAATAATTTTTTACAGCTGATATATTATAAAGCCATTTTAACTTAATTTATAGAACTTGCTAAGGAGCAAAGAGCTCCTCAAGATAGTACCAAACCTACCAAAAAAAAAATAAATAATACTTTCAGGGCATTTTAAAATTCATCTAATTTTTTTTCTTTGCACAACATGTTTTAGATTGACACCTCTTTCTTGCAGTTGCAAAACACAAAACCTTGCTTTGAATTTGCTAATGCTGCTGCATGCTGATCTGATAGACTCTTTTCTTTGTCATGTATATGGTAATTCGTCTGAACTTAGAAATTGTTCATCTGCAACCTGGAATTCATTGCCAGAGTATAATTGTAATCATAGCCTTAAGTTATAAAAAATGAAAAAAAATTAAAAGTGTCTCTCAATGTGACAAAATAGTATTTTTTCAATATGACTTGAATAATTCAGAAAGAAAAGTTTTAATAATAATAAAATAAAAATACTATATACTGCAGTATACACGCTATTAATGTTAAATTTGTATTTTATCAATTATTTAAAAAAGTGATATAATTTAAATATTATTAAATTTATATTATTTTATTGTTTTATTATTTATTGCTATAATACGGCACAATTAATTATTATTTTTCATTTTGCTTTGAGCACTTCTAGAAATAATCAAAACAGTGAGCAAAGCCCGAAATAAAACTTCTCGTTGGAGTTGGCTTTTTTCGTGTTGAGCACTTCTAGAAATGATCAAAATTAAATGAGTAAACCCCGAAATAAAACTTCTCGTCGGGTTTTGCTTTTTTCGATTTGAGCACTTTTAGAAATTATCAAATTTAAATGAGTAAACCCCGAAATAAAACTTCTCGTCGGGGTTTGCTTTTTTTGATTTGAGCACTTCTAGAAATTATCAAATTTAAATGAGCAAATTTAAGCCCGAAATATTTGTTAATATCGGACTTTGCTCAAATCGCTAGAGCCACACCTAGATGTGCGCATTTTTTCGGGCTTTGGTGCCAACATATATATTAAATAACTGTAATAATGTTTGTCTGGAAGTATAGAACTTTATTACTGAGACTACTACCAAAATACTCAAAATAGGGCAGTAAAATTAGTAAACCCAATATAATATTTTTTAATCTTCATCTCCCTTATTTATTTATTTATTTATTTATTTATTTATTTATTTATTTATTTATTTATTTATTTATTTATTTATTTATTTATTTATTTATTTATTTTAATTTTTCCATCCCTATACAGTTGATTAGAAAAATATTTCATCACAAATTATATACTGAACTAATTTTTGTTTTGTTTTTTAATGTTTTTTCCTCCCGCTCCTCCTCCTTCTTCTTTTTCTTCTTCTCCTCCTTCTTTATTTCTTTATTTATATATACTTAAGGGTAAGATAACACGAAACATCGATTGTTTTAGTCCCATTTGGTTAACATGTAAACCTTAGCAGCCTCATGATAATTCTGAATTTTTTTTAGAGATAATTCTTAGCACCAGAGTCTTCTGCGCGCAATGTTTCTAACAAAACATTGTTCAATGTCTGTCGCGTGGCCCGATTATTGCGTGACGCTTTAGTTCCATTTTGCGCCCGCCAGAGTGACCAGAGGCGCCACTAGCGAGCGGTTTTTGTTGACTATGCGCCATTGTTTAACATAGGAAATTCGCGAGTTGACGCCTAAATGTAACGATAACTTCCAAAATATCACACCAAAAGTATAAAAAAATATCATTATTTCGTACTACATTGATCCAGGTAATGTAAAAAATTAATTATTAGTAAATATAACGGTACTTTATCTTATTTTTAGTACTTAGAAAATACGACGCAGACTGAGGTTGGCGTTTCATTGCCTTTAATGTGATATTCTATGCAATCATAGATGTTAGATGGGACTCCAGTCACTCCAGCATTAAAGTCTAAAAGCATAGAAACTTGTAAATTATCGAATTACTGCTATATCTTCAGGATATAAGAAATTCAAAGGTACAATTTTAAAACCCTATTTTATTGCTTTTTATTTTTAAATAAATCAACAAATGGACACTGGTGCGGCTGGTAAGGGCGCAGCCAAGTCCTGCCAGAACTGCTAGCTAAAAGATTTTAGAGCTTACAAGCCCTTGGGAACACAGAAATGATATACATTACTTACACCATGGTTATCGCTCCACATTTCTTCGACCGTTTCAATGATAAAAAACCGTTAAAAATTCTTAATTTTTTCTATAAAATTGCCGCGCATGTTTCTTTCCATTTCACTTGATTTTTGAAAACATGTCCTCAATTTTCTAATTATTTCTATTAGTTTTTCATGTTATTCATAATGCTTTCCTTGATAATTACCGCTCGCTGGTGGCGCCGCCACCGGCAAAAAATTGTAAACAGCGGAGTTTGTTTACTTTTTTCCTTTCTCGCGTTCAACAATCGAAAATTACACCACGCGACAGACATTGAACAATGTTTTGTTAGAAACATTGCGCGCAGAAGACTCTGCTTAGCACCAAAAAAATTTAGAAAAAATGTCAAAACGATCGCTGGATCTGATTTTTTTTTAAAATTAATTTATTAGTTTAGGACTCCAATGGGAAAGCTCTATACTGGACATTTAAAAAATTAATATAAAAAATTCTTAACGATCAATTGTTTTAAAATTTTCTCTACATTTTTTTGGTATATTTTATTTTTATATCGGAAATTAAAAAAAAAAAAATTTAAGCATTTAAAATTTACTATTTTTTTTTTCAATTAAGTTACAGATATCACCGATCAACTGTTCGACGTAGTCCACTTTGATTAACATATAAACCTTAGTAAATTGACAAAAATTCTGAAATTTTTTTGAGAGGCAGATATTAGTGCCTAAAAGCCGAAGAAAAAATTTCGAAACAATTAAACTAGCCGATTATTTTATAATTAATTTTTTTAATTTTTAGGATATAGGGCTTTCCCATTGAGAGACAAACTATGTAAAACCTTAATTTAAAAAAATCGGCTAATTAAATTGTTTTGAATCTTTTCCTATGTCTTTTAGGAATTCTTATCTGCCTCTTAAAAAAATTTCAGACATTCTGTGAATTTGCTAAGGTTTACATGTTAATCAAAGGGGACTACGTCGAACAGCTGATCGGTGTTATCTCTACCTTCCCCTATCTCTACGGTCTGGTTGAACCTGGTAAGGTGCCTGGTAACAAACTTGGCCATCTGCTGGTACAATTTAACATTATATCCGTACCAGCCTGGCTGGTAAGAAATGGTCACTCTGCATAGCCTGGCTGGTAAGATTTTACCTGGTGTGCTGGTATGGGATACCAGGTCTTACCTGGCAAGCTTAGATCAAAATTTCCCTCCCCCTCCTCCTGCCTTAAAATATGCTGTTTGCTAGTTTTTTTTAGTATCAAAAATCATTTTTTAATTTTCTATATACGAAAAAGTACAGAAAAAATAAATTTAAAATTTTTATTTGGTACTTAAGGTAGAGATAACGTCGAACAGCTGTTCGTCGTAATCCCCTTTGATTAACATGTAAACCTTAGCAAATTGACAAAAATTCTGAAATTTTTTTGAGAGGCAGATATTAGTGCTTAAAAGCCATAGCAAAAGTTTCAAAACCATTTAACGAGCCGATTTTTTTAAATTAATTTTTTAGTTTGGCTCTCCATGGGAAAGCCCTATGCTGAAAATTAAAAAAATTAATTAAAAAAAATCGGCTCGTTAAATCATTTTGAAAATTTTTCTATGGCTTTTAGGCACTAATATCTGCCTCTCAAAAAAATTTCAGAATTTTTGTCAATTTGCTAAGGTTTACATGTTAATCAAAGGGCATTTCGTCGATCAGCTGTTCGGCGTTATCTTTACCTTAAATGATACACTCAAAACTTGTTTTGACTTATGCAGTGCTGACATCTGAGAGGTGGGGACGGGGTGGGGATATGCGGGTAAAATGGCGGCCACAGAAATCATATTTAGAAATAAATTTAAGGAATGGAAGGAAACTTTTTAAAGGGACTCTTCTTGCATCTCTTCCATCCATAATACTGTAGTCTGGGATCTTTCAGTGGCTCACAGTATGCCAATTCCTGCAGGGCACAGTACATTAAACATTAAAACTTTGATTCAAAATGTTGTGGCATAATCTTGATTCTGATCATTCAATTCGATCTTTGAAATAAATAAAAAAAACATGAAGGTATGCTTTTATTAAATATTTGATTTTAATTTGAATGATGAGAAACATAAAATATTCAAAATAAAAATATGTACTTACCATGCAAGGAAAATAATGAAGAGCAAGAAGAACAAACTGCTGGCATTGTGTCTGCAATGATCTGCAGTTGACTTATGGTTTTTCCTTGATTATGGGTTTCTGTGAGCACAAAAGTAAATCATTAATGCCTACACCTAAGCAGTATGATTTATTTATTACTGTTAAGATGTTTTTTTACCTCCAAAGTCACTTTATAACACAATTTTAACAGTAAAACAGGTCATTTTCACGGTTGTTGACATCTTCAATCACTTCCATATGTTTTGCTATGATGCTTCACTTTTTCACCACCAGGTGTCAGTGACTAATAAAAACGACTGAAAATTTGTATTAATTTTTAAATAAATTATTAATTAAAATAAATCAATTCATTCCATAATTAATGTGCAAAAAAATTTTTTTTTTTTTGTTTTTTTTTTTTTTAGTATTTTGGTAAATTCTCATCAACAGTCGATCCACACAGTATAAAAATTAAATTGTATAATTAATCTATATTTACAGTGTATATCAATAAATTATTTAATTAAATAATTTATGTATAAATTATAAATATAATATAAAATATTATTATATTTTAATTAATATGTTAAATTAATAATATTTAAAAAATAATAACAAATTAGTATATAGTTACAAGATCTTCTGGTAAATCATACCAGGCAATACCAGACAGTGGCTGGTATTGCCTGGTATGCCCTGGTTCGGCTTATCAGCATTTCATGATGGCTGGTAAGAACAGGTACGGCTTACCAGCACTGCTGGTTTAGTGCTTGTAAGAGTCTACCAGCCACCTTACCAGGTTCAACCAGACCGTAGAGATAGGGATTCATCATTTACATAACTTTAATTGGAGAGACTTTATAAATTTAATGCTTCGACAATGTCAAAAGAAATGTTGAATGAACTTACTGCTGCAGCATTCAATTCATTTTCCATGAAACAAATATAGATTTGAATTTCCCTCCCACCATGATACATTGTCCCATGAATTAATGCATATAATTTACGAGTTAAAATAAATGAAATTGTGGGATTATATAGCACTAATTGAGCACTTTTTATTCCATTTCATTTTGGAATTCTTGCGGCAAAACTTGCAAGTTTGGGGGGGGAGGGGGGTGCTGCCTTCATGTGTTTGAATTTTATTTGAAAATGAAGATTTTGAGCTGGAGCAAAACTTCTTACGGCACTAATTAGCACTAATCGAGCACTAATTATTGCACCTAAAATTGGAATTAGTGCTGCAAGTGGGGGGGCTGCCGTGAAGTGAGCCCCCCATTTTTCCAATTTTATTTGAAAATGAAGATGTTGAGCTGGAGCAAAACTTCTTACGGCACTAACTAGCACTAATTGAGCACTAATTATTGCACCCTAAATTTTAATTAGTGCTGCAAGTGGGGGGGCTGCCGTGAAGTGAGCCCCCCATTTTTCCAATTTTTTTTGAAAATGAAGATAATGAGCTGAAGCAAAACTTCTTACGGCACTAATTAGCACTAATCGAGCACTTATTATTGCACCTAAAATTGGAATTAGTGCTGCAAGTGGGGGGGCTGCCGTGAAGTGAGCCCCCCATTTTTCCGATTTTTTTCGAAAATGAAGATATTGAGCTGGAGCAAAACTTCTTACGGCACTAATTAGCACTAATCGAGCACTAATTATTGCACCCAAAATTGAAATTAGTGCTGTAAGTGGGGGGGCTGCCGTGAAATGAGCCCCCCATAATTCAAATTGGATTTGAACATGTGTTTACAGGGGGGCTGATGTTTGTCTTACGGCACTAATTAGCACTAATTGAGCACCTATTACTTCACTTAAATTTGGAATTAGTGCTGAAAGTGGGGGGGCTCACTTCACGTACATCGACAATTAATGTGTATCTAATGACAATTTCTATGTAATAAAGTGTACCTGAAGCTGTTGCGATGCTCCGAGTCTGATGTGAGACCTCTCTTTTCTTCATCTGTACCAGCCTCCTCGTGTTTGGTCCATGCCATATCCATGAGACAGTTGAAGAATGAAGATTTCTGTAGATGAAATAACGGAGTCTCCTCGTAATATTTGATAAATAGACTCCAGTAGATTCCTTTTTGTGTACTCTATAATATACTTTTTTTTTTCTAAAATAACAACCATGCACATACACATGCAAAAAAAAAACATGCAAAATATACATGCAAAAACAAATTACAAACTAGCTAATTTGGAACAGGGTACTATAGTTAATGTATAAAAAGTTTAATCAATAAAATGTATATATAAGAAATTCAAGACCTATCATGCAGATTTTTTTTATCTATATATTAATATAATACTAAACTATGATAATAAATAAGATTTTTAAAGTTTATTGTTTTAGTTTAGTTATTTTATTCAGGTATCAAATTGAAAAAATTAAACGCCAACAGACGACACTAATGTTAATATTTTTTTTAAACAATAAATATATTAACACTAGAATCATTATGTTGGAATAAAAAAATTAACAACGCTGTACTACAAATATTGAAGTAATAAAGCTATTTGTTCCTCGTATTCTTTGGTGCAAATTTATAATACTCATTTTCAATTAATTTAATTAATGAAACGAAGATTAAAATAATTTATTTCATTAACTTTGAGTTACAGATATTATAATTATTATTTGCAACAGCGACTGTTTATTGTCTTAATTTTATTTTATCATATTTTTTTAGATTAAGTATTCTTTTCATAGGATTTGGTGACAAAATTTTAAGAAGCAATTCACAGTCATTTCACACCAACGATTCCATTGTTTTAATGTTTAATGATTGGTAACAATATTGATTTATATTTTAATAATATTTAATTATTTAATACATTATGTAGAAGTAATATTTCAAAAAAAAATCAAAATTTTTACAATTAAATTATAATTTTTTGTAAAAAATTAAAAACTTATTAATAAAATTTTGTTTTAAAAAAAATTATAATTTTTTAATTATGAAATTTATATTATTTTGTTTATTATAATAAAGATTTTTTAATGATTTAAATTTTTTTAAATGTTTAACTACATTAAGCTACAATCTAAAATAGAAAAGTGATATAAAAGATTACTAAAGAAGATGAAATATCTGTTCCAAAAATAGCTAAGCTAACTACAGTACTAAAAAATTATAATGATTACTACCACCTTGGATCAACGCCATCTACCGGTAAAACAGGAGAACTAGGACGAACTTTGGTCACCAGAAACCACTAGGACAACACAACGAGGAAATAAAAAGTGGCTACAGTTATTATAGACCTTATGTTATATGTATATAAGGGCTATAATTGCAAAAAAAAATGTGGTTTATACGACATTTGTATTTTGAATCAATATAAATCGTTTAGCACAAAATTAATGTAATAAGTTTTAGTTATAAAGTCGATACAATTCTTCTTTATAAGAAAATTTCATCTCCATACAAAGAAATGGAGTTCAAATTTTCTTATATAAGAAAAAATTGTATGCAATAATTAAAAAAATAAATAAAATAAATAAATGTTTTGTCTTAAAATTTTATAAAATGGAGTTATGCTTTATTATAAATGCATCATGGCGTTAGTAACATTTCAATACACACCAATTGCTGCAATTATTTAAAAATTGTATTATGTTTAAAATGTAATGTTATTTCAACAATAGTGTTATTATTTAATGTTAATGATAAATTTGCATGTTTAAAACTTTTTTTTTTCAATGGAAAAGCTTATATCTATACTTATTACTTGGTAGCCACTTTTTATGAACATCAAATACAATATTAATACACTGGCAAAATACAGTACAATTAAGAGAGTTGAGGAGCATTTTTTTTTTTTCGTAATACGAAGGATTGAAAAAAGATGAAAAATACGAGTAAGAATAAAAATAAATTACAAATTTATAGATAAAGATATAGCGTAAAAATAGCGAAGTAAAAAAAGAGCTGACAACTTTTAGAAATAGCGGGGGTGAAAGAGAAGTCAGTTTTTTTTTTATCAGATATGTTGAATGAAATATAATTAATGTGGTTTTAAATTAAATCTTAGATTAATCCAGAGCTTTGTAAATTTGTATTATCAAATTGTTCGGCAAAAAAGATTATTTATTAAGAACGTTTTATCAATTTTGACAGTAAAGCTAATTAACAAAAATTTATGAATAAATAAATATAAATAATTGCTTTTTCAAATAAATTAAGAACAATTAATTTAAAACTTTATAATTACTAAAATTTAAAAAAAAAACTCCCTAAGTTAAATATTATTCAAATAATTTTATATTAAATTATTTACTTTTATTAAAAGAATTCATTCAACATCTCTGATAAATAGACCATAAAAGACTAATAAGTCTCAATGGAAATATTCTGGTATATCAAATTATAGTTCATATTTTTACCGATAATGGCACTGCAGACGACCCATTTTAGTTAAATAGACCGTACATAATCCATGATTGATAAAAATGTGACTTATTTTGTTGACCAGAAACTTTCCACGAGACTCGTACATCTTGTACTGTCTTCGGAAATTATTCTGATTTTTTTTTATGGTTTTTGGGTTATTTAAATTTTACCGCGTCAGGCGAAGGAGATTGCTCCTCACTCTCATTCTCCTGTAGAAAACACAAAACAATCGGCGCTTAGTTTTTATACTCGCCACGCTCTCATCTCATAATAATGATAAACAATCATAGCTTTTGTGTAAATGTGTAGGAAGAGAAATAATAAAGAAATAATGCCTTTGAGGACTCTAATTTTAATTGTGCAGTTCAATATATTTCAGAAAAAGCTTAAAGTATTGGGAAATTAGTCTTAAGTATTGACCTTATGGTTTTTGAAAGTTCTGATTATATAATTGACCCGCAATAATGAACTATCTACCTACCATGTTCATGCTGTGCAATGTTATATCAGGTAAGAGCAATTATGAGCTATCTGCTGTATTAATTTAAAGCTCATTATTGCAATCACCTGAAATAGCAAACAGCTCATTAAATCATATGATCATTGTACGTAGATAACTCATTATTGTGGCCGAGAGACGATATATAAATTTATTTTTAGTAACAGTCTGCACCAAAGTCTTCTAGAACTCGCAATGGTTGTAACAAACAATTGTTTATAATGTCTGTCGCATGAAGCCTTTTTCATTGTTAAACATGGGACGACGTAGTGCCTAATTTTGCCACCAGAGCAGAGAATGTAATGGCATTGTTGGCGCTAGTTAACCGTTTCAACTTCATAATTAACGGTCATTTTCCATAAGTTAACATGTAAATCAACAACCGTCCCATGTTTTTCCTTTCACGCGACAGACATTACACAACAATACTTTGTTTACTAACAACGAGCAGAAAACTTTGGTCTGCATTCTATCTTTTTATATGAGTTTTGAAAACATTTCTCGTCTTATTGTATTAATTAAACTATGCTTTTGTATGGTCCCTTTTGTTTCCATTTACAATAAGGTTTGTATTTGAATGATAATCAAGTCGCAAACAAACCTTCTTGAAAATTAAAGAAAGGTGATATGAAACTAATAGGCCCTTTGAATTTATTCTATTTTGAAATTATTAATTAAAAAGTCAATGAAAATCTAAATTAAAGTTGAGAAATGTTAACTTAGTTAGGAAAATATTATATTTTGCATTCATCTGGTAAATATATCACTGTATTATTTTGCCCTAATGCTATATAACTTGTCAAAATCATTTTATAGCAATCCATTTAATCTATAATAAAAAATGTTTGCTGAAAATGATGAAAAAAACAAAAAATAATGAAGGATAGTATGGTGAAGGAACCATTTAAATATTTAATACCTACACCATTATCATGCACACTTAATTTAATAATTAATTAACAATTAATAATCTAATCTTATCCAATTAATATATAATATATTCTAACACATCATAATATACTATTCTATATTTATATATTAAGATCTAAAATCTAGAAAAAAAACACAGACATTTATGTTTAACACTTAAGCTGTTGTAATAAGATTATTATATTAACATATTAAGAATTTTATTTGTAAAAAAAAAAAAATCTAATGTAATTATTGTTTTTGTACTTACAGGAATTCCAGCTCCTTCAATTTGTCCAAATCTTGTTGTTCTCCAATTTTCAAGAATTAAAACTCCAGCGTAAATCTTGCCTACTGTGAGTTTGCCTTTGTTCAGTTCTGAAAATAAAACAAAAATTAAAAAACAAAAATCATGATAATGGTCAAATTTAATTTTTTTTTATTTATTGACTATTTGGCAATAGTTTTTTCATATTTTTTTGAACCCTGTAACACCCTTAAAATCTTAAACTAATAACTTAAAAGATAGTAAAAATATATAACAAAAGTATTAAATGATCAGTGGTATAAATTATTTAAATTCGGTGGACATTAAATTATAATTAAGTTCAAAAAGACCATTTTATTATAATATAATGCAGTTTACTCAGCTTAAGTTAGCAAACAAGTTATACTCATAATATTTACTAATGAATTTTTTAATACAGGTATTTATAAACTTAAAAAAGTACACTAATTAAATTCTAGTTTATATTTATATTAATAGGGGTATTTACTATTAAGGGATTAAACTCAATTTCATTCTAGATTCGAGTTAAATCAAGCATTAAACATGATCTAAACACGGTATTAAAAAATGTGGACTTCTTTGTTAACGCATCTGTATCTGTAGTAACATTGGGTGGTATTCACGAAGAGTTAAGGAGCGTTTTAGGGAGATATATTTTAAGAAGCGTTTTTTTTACCTGTTACCTGGTATAATAAAACGCTTCTTAAAATATCTCTCCCTAAAACGCTCCTTAACTTTTCGTGAATCACACCCATTTATTACTTGATTAAAAATGTACAACATACCTTCTGTTTTTGGAATTAAAATATCCAACATTTTCTTTGCTTGTAGTGGCCAAATATTTGTTACCGTCTCTCTTAATTCTTCATCTGCTTGATCCATTTCTTCAGCTAATTAACAAAATTACAATGTTAATTAAGTACTTAATTATAATTAAAATTAAAACTTACCGCTTCGAACTTTAATACTTAAATTTTCTCTTATAAGAGCGAACAACGTAGTCGTAAAATTAACTTTTAAATCTTTGTCTAAAGGCATGTTCATTCGTATAAGTTTTTTATATGCTAATCTGTTAGGACATTTATTTCCAAATCCTAATGGTGGATCCATATTTTTTAACATATCATACATTTCACTGTATAATATTTTACCCCTGAAAAAAAGAACAAAATACATTGTAAAATTATAAGTTCATTCTACTATATTTATAACATATTAGGGGCTAATTAAAAATAACTATAGACATAAAAGAGAGTTCTTTCAGTACTCAGTTAAGTATTGAAATTTTGAATTTGATATCAAGTTTTAGCATTTTAACCTCTAAATTCTTTTCATATAATATAGCCCCTGCTATAGGCCAATAATGCATTGATTTTATTATAATTTTATTTTAATTTCCTCGAATTTATGTTTCAATCTAGAAAATATTTAATTTTATCAAAAATACTGTCATAAAAAATAGAGATCACTAAAAAAAATAAACCATCCAAACAGGACAACTGAAATTTACCACAAGGCTCATTTTTAACTTTTAAAGATAGGAAAGTAGTTTTTATCAAAAATTGCAAATATGGTTTAAAATGTATATATTTTTAAACACGTAATATTTTTGAGGACTCAACTTTGCTTACAAAATATGAATGATTGCTTTAAAAGTTTCAATTAATTATTTAGCATTTTACTTACGTTGCATTTGGGTCATACTCGGCCCATATTCTGACAAATTCATCTAAATGATGTGCTCCCAAAATGGACGAATCTCTAGTTAGATAATCGAAATTATCCATAATGACGGCAACGAATAAATTCAACATCTGTGGACAAGAAAAACAATCGTTATTAAATCAAGTCAACTAATATTTTATATACATTATGGAACTATATCTATCATGGCAAATACGTACATCTATGGAACTGTATTACAGCAAGATTATGTTACGGTATTCCCTGATTACAGTAATACCATAGTAATTTAATATAATATGCAGATTCAGATTTAAAGGGGCTGGTTTGAATAAAGATATATATATATAATATATATATATATATATATATATATATATATATATATATATATATATATATATATATATATATATATATACATATATATTATATATTGTTACAATATGGGTAGGGTACAAAATGTCAAAACACCCTTTTTAAATGACTCATAAAATGTTGCCAAATTTTATTATGCAAGGAATCTATCACTAACATACTGCATATGGTTATATTATTTTTTAAATTGTAAAAATATGTCAATTATAATTATATAAGATATATAAAATTATTAATAATACGACCAAATCAACCCTTAGCAAGCCGCCATATTTAAAACAGTATCCTGTAAGGTATGCAATTATTTCTGCAACTGAGTGTTGCGGGTTGCTGATATTTAGGATGAAACTAAATTTTTATTCATTGCAAATTAATAATGTATTTATTTTACACAATATAAGAATCAATTTATAATCTTAGTTTTATATTCATTATTTTTTCTTTATTATATTACAGTGCATTTTGTAATTTTTTATTATTTTAATATGTATACGTGTCTTTATAATATTCAAAAAGTAGTTTGAAGAGCATTAATTGCTTTTATTTTAATTAAATAGGGTAAAGAGGGTGTTTTGATACTTAATTGTATCCTACCCATATTGTGAAAAATGTAATGTGAATTTTGATAATAAAAAACCCTTTAAACTGAAACTAAACTGAAAATTTTTAATATTATTTTTTTTATGGCTGATCTGATTAAAATGTCTTGTACTTAAACCCAATATTGTATTGTAATATGTGTTTTCTTAATATAAGCCTTTTGAAATCTGAGAGCAAAGTTAGATTCATCCTAAATATCAGCAACCCGCAACACTCAATTGCTTAAATAATTGCATACCTTACAGGATACTGTTTTAAATATGGCGGCTTGATAACGTTTGATTGGTCGCAGTATTAATAATTTTATATATAAATATTATATAATTATATATGACATATTTTTACAATGTAACCATATGCAGTTATAATAAATCTGTTCGTAAACCCTGTTCAGTGTATAGGATGTTTATGCTGTACACCGGGAATGATACATTATTATTATTTTTTTTTAAAAGTAATATACTTCGATGGCATTATAAAATTTTAAGTTTCAGAACAGCCTAAATTTTTAAGATAGTTCTTTAAAACCATAGATATTTTTTGTTATTTTTTATTTTTATTACAATGTTAGCTTACTATAGCATATTCTGCTATTGGTGTAAGCATTCAAACTTAACAACAGTATTAACAACAGTTGGAAGGATTGATTGGAAAGGAGGTGACTGTGGCCTTGTGTTAGGTACTGCCCCGGCATTTGCCTGGGAGTGACGATGGGAAACCACAGAAAACCATCATCAAGGCAGACGGTACCAAAGGGAACGACCTTCAGCAACTCCCGAATACAGGCAGTATAGTGGAAGAACATACATGCCATCTCTTGGGAACTTACCAGAACACGCTGCCATACCTCAGCTCGAAGTGATGAAAAGTCACCTGAGCCAAGGCAGGAAGCGATCCTGGGTCTCCCGAGAAATAGGCAGACTACGCTACGCTGTTTGGTAAAATGTAAAATGTAACTCACCAAAAAGGAACAGAAGAAGATGAAGGAGACGAAGTAGGCATACGCGAGGTTTGATCCACATCCCTCGCCCTCGGGTTTCTGAGCTCTCGGGTCACATGGACGGCCCTAAAATAAGTCACAAGTTGAAGCAAATCTCAGGCACACTCGTCACCTCGGAAAATTTCCCTATGCAGCCTTGTTAATCCCCATGCCTCGTAAGAATAACACAGGGTATGATGATTTAACAAGGCTGCAAGTGGGAAATTTTCCATGGCGACGAGTGTACATAATTTAATGTTTTGTGTACATACCTTGATACACGAGAGCATGATCAAGGGCCAGTTCTCCCCAGTGGCACATCTGTAACAATAGAAACCGTATCATGTGGCTAACAATGACAATTGAACATCGTAAACAAACCATTGTTGGAGGTATATGTCAAAGAGTTGAAATAAATTTCATTTTTTATTCGCTATTAAAATCACCTGATCCAATTTCCTCCTATTTTGCAACATTTTAAAGGGAAAAAGACGAGATTTCATCTTTATTTCCTCTCACTGAATATAAAATGTTAGAAATATTGTCTCCATTTGATCCTCACTTTAAATGAGGAAGAAATTAGATGTGTTTTTGAGGTAAAAAGAACGTTATAAGATTAGGTTTAAACGTGTAAAGGATGAGTTGAAGATGTAAAAATATGTAATCTATTTCCACTTGTGTAATGTACGTGGGAATTATTAAGTATAGGCGAGTTCTAATCCCCCACTCATTACTAAGGTTCATATTTAACTTGGGTTTCATCGGAAACGCTCGGGTGCCCTTCGGCTCGGCTCGACCAATGGAGTTCTTCGTTACAAACAATGCACCAATGACTGAAGACGTTACAAACACGACGAAAACAAATTTTGAACCAGAGTATATTATGGCCTCCCTCTCTACTTTCTGTTGTTTCCTATTGACACTGAATATAATTTACGTATCAGTCTTATTTCACCCGCTAGAGTTCAGTAAAGCCTTATAGCAATGATCCTAATAGGTCTGTAGTGTCAGTAGAAAATCCATTATTTATATGAACTGAATTGGTAGCATATATCTCCAACTTGGTTTGTTTACATAAGAATTTTATATTAAAGTTCTTTTTTTATTAAAGAAATTAAAATACAAATCATCTAATGTTATGTTACCAAAATCAATGAGAATTAAATTCAAGAGAAAATGGTCTATAGGCGGATTCAGATGGCGACAATGGCGATGCGACGCAGAAACTGTGAAATCCTATGAGGCGAGCGAATTCGCCAGGTTGCGCCGACGAATGACGCGTTAATAATTATTGATGTTCTTTTTTTAATGGCTAAATATGACCGCCAATGGATAATACAGCAAGTGCGTATTATTTGTCTCACGTCGCATGATAAAAATCGCCATGTGAATCTACCTTAATATGAATTAATTTTATTAAATAATTCAATGACAAGAGGTTTAACCTCAACAGATAAACCATGTCAACTTTTTAAATACTCGAAATTTAGACTATATTTTATTATTTTGAATGGAACAGATAATGTGTAATCGTGTAACTTTTAAGAACTATAAAAAAAAATCAAAACAAAAACATTTCTATTTAAATCTAATATTAATAAAAAAATTAAATATTTTATTTAAAAAAAATTTAATTAATAAAAACATAATGTATTAAATAATGTTAGAAATAAAAAATAATAATATTACATACTTGATATGGAATTTGATGGTACTTGAAAATTGTTACTAAATCTACTCTAAACATCAAAAGCATCAAATCTACTGTGAATTTAGGGAAATTAAAATTTTATACAGTGATTAAAAATTAAATGTAAGAGAGGGGGAGGGTATAATACATTACTTACAGTAGTACATTTTTCTACACTACTGGAATAAATCTACCTAGAAATCTTAAGAAAATTGGGATTCATTATTTTTATATTTTTTTCCTTCTAAAAATGTGTAAATTAAATATTAATGCTGCGTAATTAAAATTTCAACTAATAATATTCTCATATCCAACTATACTCTAGAACACAGGAAAAAGTTTGCCAAATGTTGCAAGGTAATCATTTTTATATTTCAATTACTTAATGGAGTACCGACCTCAATTTTTTTTTATTGCAGAAATGGATAGAGGGTGCAAAAATATGCTACTCTGAATTTTTTCAGATTTTTCTTTGACCGGGAAGTATGTTTAAAAAATTATTGAATGTCGGTTTTATGACGTCACGGGCGTTAATGTCCTATCCTTTTCTTAAGGAGAGGCGCCTCGTGACATCATCAAAATGGACTTTCAATAATTTTTTAAAAATACTGCCCGGTCTCAGAAAAATCTGAAAAATATCAGAATAACATATTTTTGCACCCTCTATCCATTTCTGCAATATTAATTAAAGCAAGTAGCGTAAATTTTGATTAAAAACAGTATAAATTAAACATTGAATACACTTCCCGTCCTAGAAAATTTCTCTTACCGCAAGAAGGCAATAGTAAACAATTAACCAAAATATTATGGCAAAGGAAACTTTCTGAAGCAACAACTATACGTTTTAAAACTTTTCCCTGTATTTTGATAGTGTAAAAATATTGCTTACTATATGATATTTTTTAAAATGATTTTTAATGAGAGTAAATTATTAACTACAAAATTTTAATAATATGAGAAATGCTAAGCTTTATTACATGTCTATTTTACGCTTACTGTATGCTAATTTTTACAATTATAATAATGTGAAGCCTAAAAAAAAAGCAATGATTTGACTTCTAAATATTAACTACATTTTTATTTAAAATGAGAAGCAAAGATTTATGATATTTACGAAATAATTTTCTATTTCTAGTATCTACGCGAAGATGAAATAATGTTGAAACGATAATGTTCAATTAATATTTTCTAGCAGAATAAAATATTCCGGATATCAATTCAGAGATATCGTTGTTGTGTTATCAAAAAGTAATGGCAATTCTCCCACCGGATGAAATTTAATATATAAAATATTGCAAAATATTACAATAATTTATTATGCAAAAAAACTGCTCAAATATACTAGAAATTCACCATTGAATCTGAATTCTTAAATGTACATGGAATTTAACTATTTCAAATCAAACACATAATAATTAATAACAGTGATTACACAAAACTTTTGTTTTTAAAATATATTCAAATGCTGATTTTGTATTTTACTATCGGTGTTACCAGCTAGCTTAAAGAAAAATTATTTTCCATCAATTTATGTAAATTTGAAGTACTTTATTAATAAATATAGCAGCCAAATATTAAATACACTAAAATTTTTAAATTTTACTTCAATTTTTAATACAATTGAGATGGAAATGCTAGATATAATAAATATTAAAATTTCTAAATTTCACACTATATTGAGTTACTAGAATACGTAATTTATGTTTTTTTTTTTTAAATTGGCAACACTGATAGTAATAATGAGAATTGCCATCACCCATACACTAGCAATGTTATTACTTACCTGAATAGAAGCATGAGACCCTGAACAAAGCTGCGAAAGTTGTTGTGGCGCGTGATGGAAGTCTCGGGATCGAGGGCAATGTTACCAAACACCTGCGACCAAACACACGTGGGGGCGACTTAACGTCTAGTAACCTCCCCCTTTTGTCTCCTTGTCGCGATACTTACGTTCATCGGTGAGTTAATTATGCCAACCAAATTGAAAAAAAAAACGAAATATTTTGTAATCTAAAGCATGAAAAAATCATATGGAAGTATCAGTTTTGTAAAGAATTGTAGTTTGAATTATTTTGATACAGAATTACAGTACAAATATTATTGTGTAATCAACTAAATAATAAAAACAAAATGTAGTATTGACCTCAATTTTTTTATTGCAGAAATGGATGGAGGGTGTAAAGTTATGCTACCCTGATTTTTTCAGATTTTTTACAGTCCTGGAAGTATTTTTAAAAAAAAATTATTGAAAGTTCTTTTTGTGACGTCACGAGACGCCGCTCCTTAAGAAAATGATAGAACTTGCCGCCTCGTGACGTCACAAAAAGGACTTTCAATATTTTTTTAAAAATACTTCCCGGTCTCTAAAAAATCTGAAAAAAATCAGGGTAGCATAACTTTACACCCTCTATCCATTTCTGCAATAAAAAATTTTGAGGTCGATACTCCATACGAAGAAGTGAAAATTCATTACTTAGAAAATTTTATCTTAAACTTTTAAAAGTTTCATGATTGTGTAAAAAAAATTACTATAATTTTTGACTGAAGTATTTTTCAGGTAGCCATGATTTCATGTTTATACATTGGTACCCGTTTTTCATAATTAATATAATAAGTATTTACAAATAATTACGGTCCTGCTAGCATAATTAACTCACCATAATTACATTATATTTAAAATTTGAACTACAAACATTTATTATATATAATATATATATAAATCTAGCAAAATACAAGGACGAATTGTGTACAATTTTATTACATTTTTTTTTTTATAAATAATTTTGTGTATGCGTGTATTTGTGTATAAATATTTTTTTAGCGGTGAAAAATTATTGAAAAGATGGATAAAAGGTGGGGGATAATGATAACACAAACACATATATGAGAGATTTTTGTGTAAAAGGAAGTTCAATAGCACTACAACATTGATTAACTAAAACATCGACACACAACATCAATTAAAATTAAACATCGATTAAAATAAAGTGATTTAAACATCAAAATTACATACTACATAATAAGAATTATATATCCTAATTATATACCTAAATATCTATATTATTATAAACTAATTATAAGCTTTTTATAACTAATATTATTAAGAAAAGCTATATAAAAATACTATAAGATTTTTGTTTTTAATATATCATTTGCAAATTATTAATCAAGTAATGAAAAGCAATTTAATTACAATTATTACTGTTTTATTCGTAAAAATTGATGAGTTAAAGCAGACCATTAAGAAAATGCACTTAATAATTAAATTGCAAGTGATATATTATAAAATTTGGGTGAAAATATTAGTGGCATGAAGAAATTGTGTGAGTTGTGTATATTTTGAAAACCACGTTTTACGAATTTTGTATTTTTTACGAAATAATTAATATAAATTAGGTATTATTTAATTCTAAAATGAGTGTCTATTGCAAATATTATCACTTTAAGTAGTCATATTTTAAAAAAAAAGTGAAAAAATGAGGTTTCCAAAATTGTTTGAAAAATTCGTAAAATTGGGGTTTTCAAAATATTAATTATTTCAGCATTGGCACCATCAGCAGGGCATCTACATAAGAGAGGGATTTGAGCAACAGCGTAGCTTTTTTTTTTTATAATAACAATAACCCATGCCTAAACATTTATTATAGGGTATAGTATCTACAACATTTAATAAACATCGATTAATCTAAATTAAAATAACTATTATAGCTTCTGAAATAGTAAATAATAATAATAGAAAAACCTACGTTAACCATCTGGATCAGTATGTATCCCCGATACTTAGATGACTGTAGGAAACTTTTTGAGATTGGATGAGTGAGTGTATAGGAATATTCCAGAGAAATTTTGAGAATTGTTATTTTTTTTTGCATTTTTACGTGGTGAGTAAATTTAAGTTATTTTTATGTATTTTAATGATTAATCGTGTAAAGAAGCTCTAATTTAATTTCCAATTAATTTATTTTGTATTTAAACTTAACGTAATTATTTTTAAATCCTGACTTGTTTAGGGAGTTTCTTAGAAAATTAAGAAAAAAATTAGTTAACTTTTTTTGGGTATATTTTTTTTTTATCATTTCATAATTAAATTTGAATGTTTTTAGTGTAAAATCCAAATATTATTTTAAAACAATGCAAAGAAATTTGTAAATTTTGAAAATTTCTCTAAAAAGGATAGGAAATTTGTTGGATAATTCCGGACTCACCGAAAGAGTAGCAAAAGAGCCCCAAAGAAGGTCTGATAGTTGTTATGGCGATTGAGAGCAGTATCAGGGTCTAATTTCATGTTGCCAAAAACCTTTGGCGAGAATTCCATCAGGAACAAGACAAAAATAAGACACATTCACAACATTCACTTTTCTTTTTAATTAAACTAACATCTTATCATAAACTAGCAAAGTTTGAAAACAATTTCTTTTCACAGGGATTGACTATAACAAAATAGGAAATATTCAAAAAAATTGCTGTTACAATTACCATCAATAAATTAAAATTAGATTAAACAAATATATAAATATTTACTAAAAAGTAATATTAAATACTTAATAATTGCCTATCAAATAACTAAAAAAAGAATTAATTAAATAAAATATTAAATATAAAAAATCAAGTTAGGCTAACGGCATGCATTAACATGAAAATAAAGTTATTAGAGCAATGGGTTCTACGAACAGTGAAACACTAATACGAAATGTAAGATACAATACTAATTGTGAAATGCGTTGAAAAGAAAATGTTTACAAACTTTGCTGCTAATCTAATTAGAATTGCTATTAAATCTAAAAATTAACATGCTGCTTTCTCCACCACTGAAATACACAAAAATTATTATCTATGAACCTAATGTAATATGATCTAGAATAGACTATGAATATATTGCTAGTTATAGAATATGAAAATTTTTATAAAATAACATTTAGAATCTTCAAAAATTCAACGAAGGCATAAAATCCAAAGACTTCTAAATCTTATGATGTTTCTAAATTTAAACCAATGGACAAATTGCATGCTGTGTTTTTCAAAATTGGATGGAGAACCTTGGTTTATAAATTGTTTTGTCAATTTTTGTTCTCTCCAACACTCTTAAAATCAGGTAAAGACGCTGTTGTGACGTCATAGTCATGCAAATATTTAACACACAATTATAAGGAAATGCATTAAATGACTATGACATCACAGATTCTTTTTCCTCGATTTTGCCTGTGTTAAAAAAATTATCTAACAACAATTGCTAACAAATAAACCGATGTTCAAATATACAATAATAAATTTCCATGCAAGTTGTCTATTGTTAAAATTTTTTCTTCAACAATTGAATGAAAAGTTTCCAATGTTAAAACTGTACCAAATGAAATTTTCTGTGTGAAAATTGAAGATCTGGAATTCTTGTAATTTTCTAATGGACTATTCTTCTATATGCATCGCTCGTATCATTTCAAGATAGGCGAAACAAAAGGAGTTAGCATTCAACAAATATGAATTGCGGTTTTTTTAAGTCTTAATTTTTTTAATATTTGAAGATTCTTATTTTCTAAAGGTTAACATCCTATAAAGTTAATATTATTAAGACTAAATAATTAAATCTAACTTGTTAGAAATAAGAAATTAGTCTATTAATATAAACAAGTAAACATTATACAATACATTTCTATTAGAACCAAGTGGTTAAAAATAAAAGTTAAAAAAGGCATCAAATACTTTTAAATTTACTATAGCAAACTAGAGCATATAAACAAGTTAATTACATGCTCTTTGAAGATTGTGTAGATACGAAATACTCGAAATAGTTTAAACATTAATATTTGCTTTAGAAATTAAGCAACTCCAAGATATAATCTTAGTATCAAAGATACAAGAGTGATTTTTTTTTGTTATTTCAAAATACAATTTTCTTTCTTTTACATTTTAATACGTTTTATTTATTAATTAGTTTATAACGTTAACCACAATTCTTCAATTTTAATATTTGCTTAATGGAGTATCGTCCTCAATTTTTTTTATTGCAGAAATGGATAGAGGGTGTAAAGTTATGCTACCCTGATTTTTTTCAGATTTATTTGAGACCTGGAACTATTTTTAAAAAATTATTGAAAGTCCTTTTTGTGACGTCACGCGTCAGCGATTCCTATCTTTTTCTTAAGGAGCGGCGTCTCGTGACGTCACGAAAAGGACTTTCAATAATTTTTTAAAAATAGTTCCTGGGCTCTAAAAAATCTGAAAAAAATCAGGGTAGCATAACTTTGCACCCTCTATTCATTTCTGCATTAAAAAAAAATGAGGACAATACTATACTCTAATTAAAACAATTAAGTATTATTATTAAAAAAATAAATTGTTTTAAATAAATTTTAAAACAACTAAATTGACTTTATTTGCAGTTTTTTGTCTACGTAATTGATGCCTTTTTTAACGTTAAAAATGTAGACTAGAACAAGGAACTAGACAGTAAAGATAAATATTATTTCACCGGTCCGGAAGACGAAGAAATTTGTGTCAGTGTTGTGTCAAATTTGTGTAACAAGAGGACGACAGAAGATAATTAAAACACATGAGAGATGGTGGCAATATTAATTTATATGTTAATTATATCGTCCTGAATTCTGCATAAATTAATATTGCCCAACAAATATGATAGAAAAAGACTCCTTTGAGTTTTTGGGGACATGATATTTCTAAGTAGAAAAACAAACAAACAAATTTTTAACAAAATTGCAATTTCTCATTCAATTCTACATTTTATTTATTTTGTTAATTTTCTGATATCCTTCTGAATGGACAACATATATTAAAAAATGTTTTATTGCAGAAATGAATAGAGGGTACCAAATTATGCTAGTCTGAATTTTTTCAAAAATTTTTGAGACCCGGAACTATTTTTAAATAATTATTGAAAGTCCTGTGATTTCAGTTGGCACCCCTGAATTCTTAATAAAAAGGATAGAGACTAAACGCCTATTGACGCCTCCAGGGGGCGTGGCCGCACTTTCAATAATTATTTAAAAATAGTTCTGGGTTTCAAAGAAATCTGAAAAAATTCAGAATAGCATAATTTGGTACCTTCTATTCATTTCTGTAATAATTTTTGTTCATGTATGTTGTCCATTTATGCAATTGTTTTGAAAAAATTAAGAATCCAAAGAAGAATTAGTCAATTTACTCAAAAGAATATCGAGAATGAGTCAACTTAATGACAACGAGATAAAAAAAAATATGAAAAATTGCAATATTAAAATTAAATGAGAATGGCAAATGATTTAACGATTTTGATTGGTCAATGAAATGAAAGAAAGATTGTGATTGGTTGAAATCTTACCTGCATGCCGATGATTGCGTAGATGAAGAACAGCATGGCGATGAGCAAACATACATAAGGCAAGGCCTGGAAAATAAAGAGATAATTTAGTAATCATGTTTTGATATCAGACTAGGCATACACTTCAGGGCAGAATGAACGTTACCGCTGGATGATTTACCGGAGTTCCAAGAGACAGACAGATAAAGATTTGTAATTTTTGGGGAAGGTAAAAAGATCACTTACAATTAGTCTAGCCATCCCATTTTTTTTTTATCTACAAGGATACACCCCTAAGAGCTTACAGCTCGCAGCAGGGTAATAGGTAGGGATAAGGTATAGGGAACGGATAGTGGCCACGGCCTGTTACGCGTCCCAGCATTCACTGAGGTGAGACTGAGGGAACCGTGGAAAACCTCAGTCAGGACGGACACCTTTACTTTTTATCAATGGGCCAAAGTGATGTCCAAAGCCTGGGGAACCACACACAAGTGCATCACTGCACTGGGTGGAAAGCGAGATGAATTTACCTCAGGGAGGGAGCTTCGTGATTTTTACTTGAAACGGTCACCCATCCAAGTACTAATCACGTTCGACGTTGCTTGACTTCGGTGATCTAACGAGAACCGGTCAATGCACTGCGCCATGCTCGACCTGTTTCATTTTTCCATAGATTGCGTTTCAACGCCCCAAACAGCAGGGGTAACGTACGAGGTGGCCATACATAATGTTCAACCTGCATAATTTTTTAATTCAAATTTGGGACCTCGAGTTATGTACTGTCAATATTTTCACATTTTTTTTAACATCCTCAAAATCGAGGGGAAAGACGATGTGACGTCATAGTCATGCATCGTCCTTCCCTACGCTTGTGATAAATATTTACTTGATCCAAATATGTAATAAAAATTACATGTAGGTTGTCCATTGACGTTTGCAATAAAGGTTATATTCAATGTTAAGAGATAAAAAAATAGTTCTTATAAGAAGGTGGGTCTGATTTTGTATTTTTACTTCTTAGTGAAGAACATATTTTAGTGATTTATTTTTGAAACTGCCCTTTTTCCAATTCAATAAGGACTCTATTTAATGATAAACAAGTCGACAAAAAGCCTTCTTGAAATTGGAAGAAGGGCTATTTCAAGTTATATTTTCTCACCTTGAAAGACTGAACGAACGTCCAGAGAAGAATTCGTATTGTGTAACCCTGACGTAATAACTTTATAAGACGGGCAGCTCGGAAAAGACGCAAAAAACCAACATTGATCGAGTTTTCCTGAAAAAGTGAAAGTATTATTAACATTTATTAACAATCAGTATAAAATATTGATTTTTTAAATTATAAAGTCTGTAATAGTTTTAATACTTATTTTATATTCAATATAATCCATCTACGTTAAAAAAAAATCATTCAAAATACTTGCATTTCAATGTTTGTATTTGTATACATATATATATTATATCATATATACATGTATTGAAATTGACGAATAAAAAAAAATTGAATTTTGAATTTGGGAAATTGTGAAAAACTTTCATTATAGAAATTTGTTTGCCATAAAATTTTTATATTATCTTGAAAACATAATCTTTTGTGCTTTATAATCTTAACCCTAGAATTACCAAGGTATATTTTTTTCACTCACACATTACATATTAACAATGGGGAGGGGGGACTTACTAGCTAAATACTTATAACAAATAGGTTTAAATTTCTCTCTCACTACTATTTCTTTAACAAATACAATCAGTACGTTTACAAATTGTTCTTGGATCCGTATTCAATGGATGCGTTTTCAACAAAACCGTTTTTATCAACTGTTTACATGATAATTTTCGATCCGTATTGAACGTTGAATACGCTTGAAACGAGCGTCGTGAATAATTAAAGCACATTGGATGAATGTGGATCAAATACCTGTTTACATGAGTGTTTAATACGGATCTGTTGATTAAGTGTTTGTCTAATACGGACCAAATAACTCCATGTAAATGTACTGGCTGGCTGAATAACAAAGGATTAATATTTTTTTTTTCATTTTTCACTTCTAAAAAGATGTGGTTCTCCTTAATTTCTTGGTAGTACTAGAGTTAATTCGATAAAGTTTCCTTTCTGTACTCACCCCAAATTCTACAACTAGAGCGTCGACTATGCTTCCTACCACAGTGACAAAGTCGAATGTATTCCAAGGGTCTTTGAAGAAATTCTAAAGATAATTACAAAGAATTAGTAAATTATTTACATTTTGTCATATATTTGTCTTTGGAAGTTTGAAAATGTAAATAAATAACCATGCATTGTTTAACTTTTGACTTATTGTCAATTTGATTATTTACAACAATTTATAATTTTTTTGAGTATTTTAATATTAATTAATAATAAAACAATGTCAAATATTTACCCTTTTTAACGAAATTTCATCTTAATTTTATAGATTTTTCAAAAAAAAAAAAAAAAAAAAAAATTGTCGCACATTTTATTATTATTATATGAATTTCAATCCAAGACATTTTTTTTAGAAGCTTATCCAATAAAAGATAATTTTACATTTTCAAAAATTCCAATGCTAAATTTATTCATGCAAAAGTGTATGCAATCATTACAAAGTGTTTTCAGCGCTCATTTCGATAAATACGATATAAATTTAAATACGCAAATTTCTCTTTTCAAAATCTTCATGTCATAATTAGCCGATCCTGACAATTATATAAAGAAGCCTGCGTTACATTTCTTTTTTCAAAATTAATTCTAAATTACTTCAAATTAAGCTCTACTATATAAGGCCTTTTTAACTAATTATAGGACTGTAAATTAATTAAGGTAAATATTTTCTACTTCAAATTTTATAACATGCATATAACATTACATTTTTGTTTTACTTAATCATAGCTAATGAAATAAAAAATAAGCTTTGATAATTTGAAAAATAATTAATTTTTTAATTAAATAAGTAACTGTTATCTACTCATGCAGAAAAAGCATTTCTATGTTCTACAGGCAAAAATCAATAATTTAAATTGAAAAATGTATGAATAATATAATGGATTATCGACCTCAATGCTTTTATTACAGAAATGAATAGAAGGTGCGAAGTTATGCAACTGTGATTTTTTTTTCAGGGTTTTTGAGCCCGGGAAAAAGTACTTACTCTACAAAAGTTTTAAGCATATCTTCTGGATTCAGAAAAAAATATGAAAAAAATCAGAGTAGCATAATTTTGCACTCTCTATTCATTTCTGTAATAAAAATTTTTGAGGTCGATACTTTATTATATTTGTAGAAATTAAAGGTATTGCCGATTGTATTATATTGATTAATTTTAATTTCTTGTGCTCATAATAATATCAAACTATTTTTTAAAAGCTTCAGCAATAAAAGTGAAGAAGTTTTTTTTCCAGTGCAAAAAGCAAGAAAAAAAAAATGCATCTTTCCCCCGCAATGAATGGATTGAAGGATTTTTTTAATGTTGTTTTTTTATTTTCTTCTAACTAATTGGTTTTCATTTGTTGTAAATAAATATTGATTTATAGGGAGTTTTGTGGAATGTTATTTATAATTATCGTTATTCTTATGAGCACAATTTTATAAGTAATTATTTTTAATATATTGTATAATTAACTGATAATGAGCAAGTTATTAAACACCATGCTTTCAGTCTCGTTCAATAAATTATGCTGCTGTTTCGAGTTGTAAGTAAATTATCAAATAAAAAATGGAAAAAAAAAAAGAAAAATTTGGACTGATGAGTTTCATGAAAACGTCCATTTTGGTTGCAAATTTATATTTCAAACGAACGACATATACTCTAATTTTGATTAATTTTTTTCACTGAAACCCACTATTTTGCTGATTCTACTTCAAGATTTTAAATAAATAATACATTAAATAACTTAAATCCTTTGAATTTAAATCCATCTTTAATTCAATACGATTTTAAAAATTAAAAACAAATTAATTAATATTAAATTCTATAAAAATAACTATAATTCTTTTAACACCTAAATCATTTTTGAGTAACAACATATTGGGGGGCATTCACAAAGAACTTTAACCCCCACTGTAGCCCCAATTTTTATCCCTGGTACTAAACATGGTACTAAACCAGGGGCTAACCATGTTAAGCTCCTAGTTTAGCACCATGTTTAGTACCAGGGATAAAAATTGGGGCTAAAGTGGGGGTTAAAGTGCTTTGTGAATGTCCCCCATTATATCCGGTCCTCAAGAGGTATAGGTTTGAGCATCAAATACTTAAATTTTTACAAAAAATTTCAATTTCAGAGTTTTAATTTTTATGTATGAAGTGAAATCAAGAGTTAAGAACACAATGGAGTATCAACATCAATTTTTTTTATTGCAGAAATGGAAAGAGCGTGCAAAGTTATGCTACCCTGATTTTTTTTCAGATTTTTTAGAGCCCGGGAACTATTTTTAAAACATTATTGAAATTCCTTTTCGTGACGTCACAAGACGCCGCTCCTTAAGAAAAAGATAGGACTTGCCACCGCGTGACGTCACAAAAAGGACTTTCAATAATTTTTTAAAATTACTTCCCGGGCTTTAAAAAATCAGAAAAAAATAGATAGCATAACTTTTCACACTCTATCCATTTCAGCAATAAAAAAAAATTCAGGTCGATACTCCATTGAAATTAAACTGTGCATTTCATTTCACAAGACTGGTGTTAACATTATTATGATTTTAATGAAATTATAGATACATGATTTTAGAGTATTTAACATTCTAATTTTCCATGGCAAGAATTATCATAGAATAACCATTGTACTGGCTACAAAACCTTCTACTATGAAACCTTATATGAAAAAAACATGCAACTAAATTATCAGTTAATTATAAATATAAAAAAAAATGTTAAAAAAAATATTCAGCAAAAAAAAAATAATAATAAAAAAATTATGACTTAAAGTTTCACCTTGGGACCGTACGCAATAACCTTGAGAATACACTCAAATAGGAAGAACATTGTAAATATGTTGTTGGTATAGGTCAGTACGTCTAGAAGCAACGTTGGAGCATCGTGGTACTATAACCCATCACCACGCGAACCAGACAATTGTTTTGGATGGAACAGTACGGGAAAAAAAAAAAGAAAACAGGCAGCATTATATTAACGTGCTTTTCTATAACAATTTTTTTCTTCTTTTATAAAAAAAAAATACAAATATTTATTATTACAATTAAAAAAAATAATTAATTTATTATTTTCTAGCATAGCAAAAATAAAAAAAAATATATTTATTATTATTTTATTTCATAAAAAGACATTATTTTTATACTAATTGCATGAAAGTTTTTATGAAAAAATGCTTAATTAAGCAGTAATTTATAATAAATTAACAAAAAAATGTCTTTTTACGAAAGAAATTATAAAAAAATAATAGCATAAAAAGGTTACAATAAAAATAATTAAAAAAATTGACTTAAGTTTAATTAAGTCAATTTTAATTAAAGGTTCTAGCACTAAAATAAAAAAAAATGTAATAATTTTTTCAGCAGGTCAGCTGTCTGGAAAAAGGAGTCGTATTAAATCATCTACAAAATGTCGTTTTTAGGGACTTATAGGGAGTCAATAAAGGGGGCACACACAGGTAGAAAATTCCAAAATGCAACATGCAAAATAAGTTTTTGTTTTTAAAAAAAAAACAACAAGCAAACAAGCACAGCCAAACATACTTTTTAAAGAATCATTCCCATGCAATGAAATGCAGAAAAATAAATTAAACATGCAAACATGCAATCGAGCAATTTAAAGTTTTTATTATTAAATAAAAATAAGGAATAGGTTTTTATAAACTTTGGGTCTGCCATTTTTTAAAAATAAATTTAATTTTTTTTTTTTTTTGTTAAACAATTAGGTTATATTTTTTGCAGGCTTTTTTTTAAATAAAATAAAAAATTAAAAAAGGGTAATTTCAGGTTGATAATATGTTAATATTCTTACCAGGTCGATCGAAAATTTTAACCTATAGAACAAAGATTAAACTACCTTGAACCCTATCTTAGCACTATTTAATTTCTAGCTAATAGAAGGTTCTATGTATACTATAATTTTAATTTTGAACGCCACAAAATTTTAATAATTTTCTCTATTCGACGTGAAGAATTTTATTTTATTGAGCATTTGTTTGTAAAAGTTAGCGTGTTTTTGTAACAAAATCATTCATTTTATCATCAAAATTGTAGATATAAAATATGATGAGTAACTTGGTAAAAGTTAAAGTTTTTATTGATTAAAAGTTATGCTATTTGCTGAAGTACAGAAGCTGGATTTTGTAAAGATTTGAATAAATAGACAAAATTAAATATTTTTGAGAATTAACTGGAGAATTAAAAATTACAAATTAAAAATAAATATATGATATTCAAGTGTTCTGAATATTAATATTTCAATATCATATTGCAGTTTTAATAATTGCAATTAAATATGACTTGAAATAAATTTTATTTTGCTATGAACTTCAGTATTTTAATTATGTGAAGATTTTTTTAATCATTAAACACACTTTAAATAAAAAAAAAAAAGTGAATGTAAAATTAACCTTCTAGATTATCATATTTTATTAGTACAATTTTTTAGATGAAATTTTTATGCTATAATATTTATCTAAGATAATCTTAACGTTTAATTTTTAGAATTAAGTTGAAAATTCACAATTTAAATACACCACTTGATTATCTTAGATATATGACTTTAATAATGAAGGAAATATTTAGAAAAATTAAGAAGCATTTATTATAATACATTCCCCATTGATGATAAAAATATTTTTCCTACTTGTTCACTTAATTTTTAATTGGGTGTTGTATGCCTTATTTGCTGTGAAATTTTATGGCTACCATATTTGTAAACCCTGTGATTTTTTTCTTATATAATTACTGAAGTAATTACTAATTCAAATTAAGTAATTAAATTTTGATCAAAGAAGTTTTACTAGTATAGTCCACCGATTTTCACTTTGTCTATAATAATTATCATTATTATTTCTATAAAAGATTAGGTTTATTAGGCGTGTTAAGGATGAGCTGAAGTTGAAAATTTTGAATCAGTTTTCTTCATTTCAAACATTAGTAAGGATTTTTAAATTCATTATCTAAATATTTAAAGGTAGCTTTTTTTAAAACTACAACGAATAGCGACGTTATCACAAATCAAGAAATAAATATTTTTATTATCTCAGGTCAAGCTTTTCACCTGATTAGTTTATAATTTACTTTGTTATTTGAAATTATGTTTAAGAAAGAATCCATGCAACTTAATTTTTCTATTTTTTTTCCTTTATAAAAAAAAGCGTCGATTGTTGCATATTTTTTTTACCTTGACTCCAAAAGCGAGAACTTTTAGAGTGCATTCTATGGTAAACATGGCGGTGAATCCTGTATTCATGTAGTGAAGCGTCTCCTTATATACCTTTGTTTGGTTGTAAAACTAGAAGAACATTGGACAAAAAAAAAAAAAGCCAAGAAATTTAATTTTCTTCTGAATAAAAAAAAACTGATATAAAAAAAAGCACACACAGCAGAAATTATGACATTTTGAACTATATTGATATTTTTTTTTAATACATTTAAAACAAATCTTAGCAAATATATATAAAAAAAATATATTTTAAAGTTTTTCATGGATAGTAAGTAAAATGGAATTTGTGAAAAGGGTGAGAGACATTTAGAAATATTTTATGTATTTTTTTTTTTTTGTATATAAGTCTTTTTTATGTTTTTTTAGTGTTTTCAAAAAGTAATCTCTTATTTTTTTAATAGAAAGCAGAATTTATAATGAATATCGTTTTTAAAAGTGAAGCACAATTTCATATACATTTAACTTATTAGCTTGATTTTGTAATGCTTATTATTTTTGCTTGAATTATTTCATAAAATGTATGATAAAATTATAAGAGATTACTATATTTTAATAAAAAAATATATGATATTAAAGGATATTTTCATTGTTTATTTAAATTAATTATGAAAAGGTACTAAAAAAAAATAAAAAAAAAATGCAAAAAAAAAATCGTTTTGTTATAAAAAGTTTACACTGTTCTAATGGTACTTTCTGATTTTGTGTATAAACAAAGGTATTTTGGGTAGTGTGTTGAGAAGGGGGGGGGGGGGGGAGGGAGGTATTGTTAGGTGTCTGGGGTGAAGGTGATGGAATTCATTATTGTGCCAACAATCAACAACAGCGAAGAAGTATCCATGCTGCAACAATTATGAAAAATAGTCGTTCGCAGCCAAAAAATACAACAATAGAAAAATTAATGCCACACCATGCCAGAAATGCATTTCCAATTTTATTTTTCTTTTATCAAAATAAAGTAATTTACATATTTATATTTTATCTTTATTATGATACAGGATTGTATATTTATTTAAAATACTTTATAATATTACTGTAAATACTGCTACATATATTACTTTTTATTATTAAATATAAAAAGCTACATATTTGAGACAAAATATAGCCTAATATTATATACTGTTTATAATAGTTTTACGAAAATAAAATAGCCAATTTTTTAAGAGCTTATATTACTAGCGTAGTTAATTCATATACAGTTAAGTCATATAATTTTATTTTTTTTTCACTTAACTGAACAATTACCAGGCATTTCCTTGATTATTTTAATAGCTGCCTAAATAAAAAAAAAGCAACACAAAGTATTAAGCAATACATCAAATTAACTATAAGCACATTAAATAAAGCAACCAGCCAAATTAATTTATATTTTTTAAAAATTAATTAATTTGACCCACAAAATTTAAACATGCAGAAGCCATTTTAGCGACAACATTAATTAATCTAAAAACATCAATTTGAATCCACTTTATTTTATGCTATTTAATTCATGCATTGACTAATTTTATATTTAAAATTTGTAAGAATTAATTATTATTGCCTTAGTAATTTATTCCATTTATTTTAAGTTCAGAGTAATTATTTTTAAACTTTTGAAATTTTTGAGAGTTTGATTTACACAAATTTGAAAATCAATAAAAAAAGAAAACAAACAATTTTTTAATAATTTATAACAAAAATTCAGGTTGTGTATTATTTTTGATAACAAAGAAATTCTCTCAGAAATATGAACTAGTCCTATTAACTCGGTATTAATGATGCTCAAATAATTATTAATGCAAAAGCTATCTACGATTTTCATTTGAACTAGAGCTTGTACAATATTTCCAAATAAAATGTCGATTTCAAGTGTTTTTTAATACATATGAACCATATAAGCGTAAATCATAAAAGGGGGGGTTCGATCTTATGGGAATGATTCCCACATCTTAAAGTTAGAATTTCTACCATAATATGTATAACTCAAATTAATCTATTGCTTTACTGATTATAGAATGAATTGATTATAAAGCAAGGTTATGAGAGATTTTATTTTGGAAATAGTGTAAATTCATTTTAATATATTTATTGAAAATACTTGGAAAAAATAACTAAGAAAAACTTTATCAATTATTATAATCTGCTATCGTACTATATTATTTTCAATTATTCAAATTAACATCAAATACTTTAATTTATTGTATTTTACATCAAAGCTTTTAGTAAACTATCTTTAAATAATGAAAATTAAATACATAGATTTACAATGCATAATAAATTAATGTTATTTGAACTGAAATAATGAATAAGATATGCCCTTTTACAACGATAAAGATGGTGGAGATAATACTAATTAAAATATTCCTACACAGTCAAAACAATCAAGCAACAAAAATACATTTTATGTTTGTTTTTTGGAAATGCATTTTTCACGATGCATGGCATGCTAATTTTTTTTTTAAATTAAATTAATTAAAACATTCAAAACACGAGCTTAAATATTTTTTAAAGATCAAATATAAATGATTTTATCATTTATTATTGATCTAATTTACATAAAAAACAATGTTAAAAATTATAAATATCCGCATTCACAGCAAATTGACCTGAAAATTAATTAATAAAAAACGAATTTATTCTAATCTAATAGTAAATATATAATAAATATTTTTAATTTAATTGGAGGAAGGATAATCAAGGGAATTTGTAATTTATAATTTTTTTGTGTAATTTTTGGAAATAAATGTGGATAAAAAACGCCACAGGATGGAATTTTTAAGGATAATTTTTTTAAGGGTTTGTTTTCATATAAAAACAAAATCAATTTATATATAACTTGATTTAAAAAGCAATCAAGTTGATTATAAAAATTGATTTTAATTTTTAAGTTGATTAATTTATTAATAAAAAAAAATATTTTCACAAATATTATTGACATAATTTTTAATACAAGTTATGACCATTTCAAATTCCAAAAATTTCAAAATAATGCTGGTTTTCCGGGACACTAGTAGCCACTATATAAGCGTTTGTCAAAGGCTATACGCCTCGTATACAAGACAGTGGCTATAGCGTCTCGGGAAACGATCATCTTTTAAAACATTTGGTCATATTTCTGACCATACTTCCTGTTTTTTTTTTTAGAATAGTCCGTTATTAAACAACCATACACCCACGTACAATATTTCTGATCAAATGAAGATTGTCTCTCATAACTGAATAATAAAATTTAATGTCAATATTTGTGCAAATATTTAAGTCTGCATTGCTGATTTCTGAAATATCAAAAATATAATTAATATGTAAAACACTTTTTTGTATTATAATGTAGATTATACCAATTATAGTACATGGGATATTTTTATATTAGTTGTGCGATTTAAAGGGATAAAATATTAAATTTTTAAGTGTTATGTTTGTCTTGTGAATGGGAAAAGTGTTTTACAGTGCATTTTTATTTACTTAATATTTTTACATGCACAATATTTTCTTGTAATAATTAATATATTATACAATTAGTTTAGAACATCTGCATATGTATTATTACGCAATTTTTAAATTGTTTAATTCAATTAAAAATAAAAATTGTACATTAAAGAATTTTCGTTAATTTAGTGTAATTCACAATTAACATAATTTATCATAAAAATATGTAAATGCATTAACTGTTTAAAACATAATTTTATTTTTAAATTGAATTAAGATAATTTCTTAATTTTATTAAAAATTGATCATAATAATATACAATGCAGATCATACTAAAATTTTCACAATATAGTTGATAGAATTTATAACAAAATGTAATGTATTATAGTAAGTATGATATTGTATCATTTGTTTATTGTTACAAATCTCTTATTACTTATTATCATTAAATATTTTAATCAATATTATATATTATGAATTATAAACAAAATACTGAGAGCACACCATTATTATATTACAAAATTATTGTATGCAGTTTGTTATAAATTCTCAAAAATTATTTTATTTAATTAAATTTAATTTAACAAAGAAGCCAAATGTAGAATTACTATAATTACAATTAGTATTAAAATTCAACGTGAAATATGTTGTTTTCTTCATAAATTTAATTTAATGGTAAATATGTGCATATTAAAAAAATATGATTATACCTTAATTTTTCAGAATTTCTTAAACCATAAATGAAATTTCATAAATTATTCAATAATGTTAAAATACTAGATTATTTTATGGTTCTCAAATAAAAGTTGGCTTCTTCGCTAGTTAAAACAATAAGTCTTGGACAAGTATTGAGACAGTGTTAAGGCGGATTCAGTAGGCGACAACGGCGATGCGACGCGATTTTGTCATAATTTTGTCACACAAGCTGTGAAATCCTATGCGGAAGCGAATTCGCCATTGCAGTGGCGAATATCGCGTGAATTACGATGCTCCTTTTCTTTTAATTGCCAAACATGGCCGCCAATGGATGTCACAGCAAGTGCGCATTATTCGCGTCGCGTCGCATGATAAAAATCGCTATGTGAATCCACCTTTAGGGGGGTCTTCAAATAACACAAATTACAACAATCCTAAAATTAAGACAGTCTTAGTGTATTCTTCATTGTTTGCGCTAAGACAGTCTTAAACTTAAGTTTAGATGGTGTTATTTGAAAACCCCCCACAGAAGTTTCACTACAAAATGTTTTGATAATATTACCTTCATCATTAGTAGCAGCGTGTTGAAAACGATTAAAAGCATTATAAAATACTCAAATGGAGTCGATACAACTATCCTCCAAATTTTGTACTTGAAACTGTTTCTTCTATTTGGCATGTATCTTTCCAATGGTCGAGCACCGATTGTGAAGTCTATACACGATTTCTGAGAACAAAGAGACAAGCAAAATATTAATATTTTTAAATTAAAAATGTGATGATTTTTGGTAAATTTAATGTGTAAGGAAAAAGAACATAAATGTCCTTTAAATTGTACTTTTTTTTTACAAGGATATGAGCTTGAGGCGGGGTAGGGAAAGGATGGTGGCCACTGCTTGTTAAGCGTTCAAGCATTCACTAAGGTTAGATTGAGGGAACCGTGGAAACCTCAGTCAGGACGGACATCTCTACTTTTTATCAATGGACCAAAGTGATGTCCAAAGCCTTGGGAAACATTGAAATTTGTCTTCAAGTTATATTCATTATTATAACATTATAAGATAGCAATAATAAGCTAAAAAACGTATGTGAATGATTTTTCAGACCTCCATGAAATAAATTATTATTATACGATCTTTCTTCTTGAATCAATATTTTTATTCATTTAAGAAAAAACATTTTAATATCACAAATAATTAATGTTACCTTAACTTTTGGTTCTCCCTCTTATACTTTACTATTCTATTTTTACTATTCTAGGATTTTCAATGTACCAACGTCTGTATCCTATTTTAGAGTGACAATTCCTATATGGTCCCACTGCACACCGACAATTTCTTTGGTCCCACACAATACCTAGTGCCCATCTACCTCTCTCTCTCTGACAATTTTTATGATCCCACACTGTACACTGACAAATTCTTTGGTCCCACACTGTACCTGGTTCTTGTCTATCTCTCCATCCTGTAACTCCGCCTCGCCTTGTTCCTGGAAGGTGATGATGATCAATGCCACGAATATGTTCACGAAGAAGAACGGGAACACGACGAAGTACACAACGTAGAAGATCGACATTTCGATACGAAAGTTCCTGATCGGACCTTCATCCTCATATGTCGCGGCCATTGAGTTCTGTAGCACCCTGGGGAACAAAAGAACAGCGTCAGTAACGTGGCATGGGCAACCTACGACTCATTTCTGTTGCAGCAATAAATAGAGTGTGTTAAGTTATATAATCCTGAAATTTTTCAGATTTTTTGGAGACCAGGAAATAATACTAAAAAGTTTTGCTGAGGTCAGGTTTAGACCCACGCCCCTTTTAGGTCCTATCCTTTTATTAAAGAATTGATGTCTATTAACGCCTTTCTATTATTATACTTTCAATCACTTTTAAAAAATACTTATCTCTAAAAAAAATCAGAGTAAAATAAATTCAAAAAGGTCAAAAATTATTTAAAAAAAAATATTCGAAAATTCAAACAATGACTCCTTGGTAATTCTCTCCGAAATTAAAGGATAGGGCCTAAGAAAGCATGGCTCAATTAGTGAATTTTCTATAATTAAAAAAAATGTTCCTGAATAGTTCAGTGTTATAAATTTGCATTTGCTATTTCCATTCATTTCATTTCAAATAAAATAAATGATTAACAACACTTTTGGTAAGGAATGTATTACATAAATAATTTCTTTTAAAATATTTCATAAGAAATCTATGTTGTATAGCAAGCCGTCATAAATATTTATATTTTAACTACTACTTGTGAGACGACAAAATTATTATATTTATTTAATTCTTTCTGAAATAAAAAGTACATTTAATGAATTTTAAAATTATAATGAATTTGTGAAAAAAAAAACTTAATAATAAATATTACAACAAAAATACAAAAATTAAATAAAAAACAAAAAAATAATTATTAATTTTTTTTTTTACTTAAAGTTTTCAATAAATATTGTGCCAAAGACTAATTTCGATTACCTTATAATTCCTTGAATTATTTCGTATGTCAAAATAAGTTAAAAACATAAATAAAATAAATTACAACTAAAATATTTAAATTTAATAAAATAAAAAATTAGTTATTAAATACTTAAACTTCTATTTTTTTAGTTAACATTTTAGGAAAGAAATGTTTATAAATATGAATAGGAATTATAGACGCCTTGAAGCAAAATGTCCTTAGTTATATCATCTCGATCGCAGACCATTAGACACCTAATGGACAGTATTACACGATACAATTTTGCATGCAATTTTTACTTGCAAGCTCAATTCCATACAAATAAATGGAGTTTGTGTTTTCTTGTAAGAAAAAATTGTATGCAAAATGGTGTACCAACCTCAAATTTTTTTATTGCAGAAATGTACAGAAGGTGCAAAGTTGTGCTACTGTGATTTTTTCAGATTTTTTAGAGCCCGGCAACTATTTTTTAAAAATTATTAAAAGTGCAGAAAAAGTGCCGCCTCTCTTTAATAAAAGATATGACCCAAAAGGGTCGTGGATTCGAACCCGACTTCGCCAAAACTTTTTAGCAATACTTCCCGGTCCCTAAAAACTCTGAACAAAATCAGAGTAACATAACTTATCATCCTCTATACATTTCTGCTATAAAAAATTTTGAGGTCGATACTCCATTGTATCGTGTAATACCATCGCAGCTAAAATCTCGACTTGACGTTCGCTAACATATTCTGCACCTAAATTGAATTAATCAGGATTATATTTTATCTTGGCTATGTTGTATATTATATTAACCTGCTCTATTAATCTTCTCTTTTTTTTGTGTCGAATAAACTGTCTTAATTTTAGAGACCAAATGAGCAAATATAATATATACTTTACACAGCATTGCGTCCTATGCCACGTATATTCGAGCTATTCCTGTATTATTGGAGGAAAGAATTCAATTATGCAGTAGGGAGTATAAGATTAAATCTACATTTGTAGGCAAAGAGCGTCAACATTTTTTGTTTTGGGACACGACCAGGAGGAAGCCAAATTTTTTGTTTTGGGACGGACCAGGAGGAAGTCAATTTTTTTGTTTTAGAACACGACCAGGAGGAAGTCAATTTTTTAGTTTTGGGACACGACCAGGAGGAAATCAAATTTTTTGTTTTGGAACACGACCAGGAGGAAATCAAATTTTTTGTTTTGGAACACGACCAGGAGGAAGTCAATATTTTTTCTTTTGGAACACGACCAGGAGGAAGTCAAATTTTTTGTTTTGGAACACGACCAGGAGGAAGTCAATATTTTTTGTTTTGGGACACGACCAGGAGGAAGTCAATATTTTTTGTTTTGGGACACGACCAGGAGGAAGTCACATTTTTTGTTTTGGAACACGACCAGGAGGAAGTCAACATTTTTTGTTTTGGGACACGACCAGGGTCGTCAGATTTACTTACTGGGGCCACCCTTCTCCCGTCTGCACGGCGAAGAGCGTCAACATGGCGGCCATGACGTTGTCGTAGTGGAAGAATTGTTGTTTCCACTCCCGCAGCGCCGCCGAGGGGAGTTCGTTCTCACCATCAAACACGAAGTACTGGCCCCTGCGAAAATATCGAGTTAGAGTGGAGCTTACGGGAGTTACCATGTATTTTGGATTATCGGAGTAAATTGAGCTAAGAAGAAGCTTATGGTTAGAAATTGAGTCACTTTAGCGTTATAATGGAGTTTATGTGATTAAATATAGCATTTTAATCAAACTTATGGCAGTAAATAAGTTACAAAGTAGTTTCATAACGGTACTTATGGAAGGGTAAAATTAAGGTAGAAGAAAAATAGTTTGAACTGTGGTAGAACAAACACAAATTGGTATCTAACTGTTATACTTAAAACATCTTAATTATAAATTTAATAAAACAACAGAGCTTATGGGAGTTTTTAAAACAATATATTACGTTTTGACGCAGCATTATGGTAATTTCTGAGTATAATAGAATGCCACAGTGATTTATATTTAGATAAAAAAAAAGGTATAATATTATTTAGTTTTTAACCCACGTAAAAATAAAGTAATAAAATAATATAAACAATAACATGAAATCTGATTGGTTCTCATAAGATCAAGTGACATATTATGACCAATCACGTTCATTATACTTACTGACACGCTTCTGCTGTATGTTTACTGTCATCGGTACAGTAGAAAAACTTTCCATTAAACAACTGTACTCCGATTACAGCGAAGATAAAATGGAACAGAATGTACACTATGAGAATATTAATCACGTTTTTCAGAGAGTTTATAACACAATCGAACACTGCCTTCAATTTGGGCACTCTTTTGATAGTTTTTAGAGGTCTTAACACTCGAAGCACTCGCAGTGATTTGATGGTGCTCAAATTCTGGCCGGCCGAGCTGCCACTGTGAACATAAGATTGTGTTAGAGGCACATAAGATGGGATTAGAGGTACATAAGATTGTGTTAGAGGTACATAAGATTGTGTTAGTCTCATAAGATGAGGTTAGAAGCACATAAGATTGTGTTAGAGGCACATAAGATTGTGTTAGTCTCATAAGATGGTGTTAGAGGCACATAAGATGGTGTTAGAAGCACATAAGATGGTGTTAGAGGTACATAAGATTGTGTCAGAGGCACATAAGATGAGGTTATGTTATTAGAGGCACATAAATTGTCATTTGGATGAATTTATAAAATCAATTGTCTTTATTGATGGCTGGATTTTGTGTCATTATGGCCCATTTTTCAATCCAACCTAATGAAAAATTAGTGTGTTTTTTTTTAATTAGTTAATCCACATGCTTGTTAAGATTTAGGTAATTAAAATTAATTTTACTTCTGAAATTTAAGTATAACTATTTGTACAATACTGAAAGGATAAAATGATTCAATGAATAAGTTTTTTTTTTAGTTTTAATATTTATGTGAACAATTAATTATATAAATAACTTAAATTCTTTTAATTTTAATATCAAAACCTCTTAGCAGCCTTTATAAGAGGGAGTTGCAGGCAATGTGATCGAACGTTCTTCTACTCTTTTACGGATACATGTTAATTTTATTAAATTTTTTACTAAAACTAAAAATTTATCAAAACTAATTTCAATTATTTTATAATTTTCATTTATATAATGAATAATTATAATTATTAATTTTTAAAATATTAAAAAAAAATTAATTTTTTTTGTTTTTGTATTATCAATTAACATATTTCTTTTCCAATTGCGTTTGTATATTTTGAAATTAATTAAAGAAATTATACATGCATTACCTTTTTATAAAAATGTTAATTAAAAAAATACTTTCAAAAATCCCTATCATTAAATTTTCTTCTCATTTATTTTTTTTAATTTTGACGAGTGAATACTCTCAATTTATTTAAAAAAAAAAATTTATAAATGAAGAGCTAAAAGCTTAATTAAAAGTCCTGTAACAAGAGAGTACTTGCAATTCGTTTGTAGTAAAAAAGAAAAACAATTACTGTACGAAGAAAATGAATGGTGTACACTGAATAGACTAATTTTACTTGTTTTTCGTAGGTATTGTCAATTTATATGAACTGTTCATTATTTACGAATGATTCAATTAATTACTTCCTTGTATTATCAATATTTTCCACCGTTTTTTATATTAAACATTCATTTTAAAACTTGTTTCATTAATAATAAATTTATTATATGATAAAAAATTATTTAACAATTTATTAACAATTTTATTATAATTTTAAAATAATAAACAACATTTCTATTAAATAAGTTTTAATAAAAATAAATTAAAATATAATTAATTAAAACATTTTATTTTTCAATTTTTTATTATTATTGTTTTAACAAACTAATTTCTAAGTGCTACAAACTTATGATGATAATACTCACGACATGTCAAAGCCGAAGGAGACAGCCGCACAGACGACCACGACCGCGTCCATGACATTCCAAAACTCGCGCAGGTACGAACCGGGGTGGAGGATAACACCAAGATCCAGGATCTGAAAACATCAACATGTGTCATATTGTGGCAGTTCCATGTGCAAAGATATATAACTCGGGTGACAACCACAACATAAATATCTCATAAGTTGATGTACTTTTACATACCATATGTATGCTGGGCAATCTCCGCCACTCCTTGAACTTTTATGCGGCGGAGATTGCCCAGCATACATATGGTATGTAAAAGTACATCAACTTATTATGTCTACTTCGCCTGATAATATTTATCATTCATAAATATCTCAGTCTGATGGCGTATTGTGATGTGAGTTGCAAATGTGAAGCACGGGAGGGTCCATAACTGATTTACAGTGTCTTTGCACAACCTGCATGAAATTTTTTATTGAAAAAAAAAAAAAAAAAAACTTGATTTCTGTAAATTTTTATAAATTTTTTCTTTCAAAATTGTGTTGCAAAAGTCTTATACGTCATGCTCATGTAAATATTTAACATGCAAAATATAGGGATGAATGGAGTATTAACCTCAATTTTTTTTATTGCAGAAATGGATAGAGAGTGCAAAGTTATGCTACCCTGATTTTTTTCAGATTTTTTAGGGCCCGGGAACTATTTTTAAAAAATTATTAAAAGTTCTTTTTGTGACGTCACGAGACGCCGCTCTTTGAGAAAAAGATAGGACTTGACGCCGCGTGACGTCACAAATAGGACTTTCAATAATTTTTCAAAAATACTTCCCGGGCTCTAAAAAATCGGAAAAAATCAAGGCAGCATAACTTTTCACCCTCTATCCATTTCTGCAATAAAAAAAATTGAGGACAATACTCCATTGAATTAAATTGAGGATGTGATTAACAGGCGATGTAATTTTTGCTTCAAAAGGGCCAAAAAGTTAAAACTCAAAATTAAACATTATAAGGGGAATTCACAAAGTCTTAAGGCCACATTTAGGGCTCGATAATTTAAGACCAGAAATTTTGGGTCTAAAAAGCATGCCTAAAATCGGGCTTTAAATTATCGAGCCCTAAATGTGGCCTTAGGGCTTTGTGAATGCCCCTTTATATTTCACTGTTATAAAGCACATAACTCCTTTTCCTATTTACGAAGCTTATTTCAATGAAGTGACATTTAGATGAAATTTTGTGTTAATTTTAGGTGCAGGCCTATCAATAATGCTTGTTTTTACGCTATTTTTAAAATTATTATGGTAGGTTTACATTGAGAAGGATCTCTAAAGTTATCGAATTAAATTGAAATAAATTTAATATTTTATCGCTCTTAAACTCTCTCCTCGTCTAATTTCCTCCTATTTTGCACCATTTTAGAGAAAAAAAGACGAGATTACGTCTTCTTTCCTCTTTTTGAACATAAAATGTTAGAAATATTGTCTTCATTTCATCCTCACTTTGAGTGAAAAGGAAATAAGATGTGTTTTAGAGGTAAAAATATTTAGGTTTAGAAGTGTAAACGATGAAGACATAATTTTTCAACTAGGGTCAGGTTGTTTTACCTTTAGAAGAGTCTCTAGAGTGAACACGACGGTGAAGGCGTAGTCAAAATAGTTGAGGATTTTGTTTCGTGTGCTCTCCTCCACGACAGGATCTTCTGCAGCGAGGGCTATGGAGCTGAGACTGATGACCACCATGATGAAGAAGTCGAAGTACCTCAAGTTCACCACCCAGTGGGCCGCCCGACGGAGTCTGCAAAAAGTCATGGGTCAGTTTAAAACGTTAAGAATGAATCTCAGTAGGTTGATATCTCGCAATCGTAGCACCTGAATGCAACAAGACTTGCAAGGGACTTAGAACTAACCATCATTAGGTGGCATACAAATTTTGAAGCGAATCTGTCTTATCAGTTTTGTGAGAACTGAGGTAGAAGTTTAACATTGGCCTTATGGACGAAAACCGGAAATGGAGCTGTTGTAAGAAAACTGTAAGACTGAATTTGCTCAAACCATAAGCGATTAAGTTTTAAAACAATCTTGATTTTTTAAAATTTATTTCATTCGATTCGTTTTCTTTGACTCTAGCAGTAACTGAGATTAATCGTTAAGATATTTATTATATCAATAAATAGACATTCTGCATGGAAATTTTATCACAAATAAAGTACCTCGAGTCAAGTGTTGTCATTTTTTTATTATTATTATTATTTTTTAATTAACACGATTAAAAACACGAAGAAAAGACGCTGTGACGTCATAGTCATGCAAAGTCTTTCATATGTTCACATGTTAAATTTTTGTATGATTAAGATATCAGGATTTTATTAAGTTGATTAGAGGGTTAAAATAATAAACAAAATTCACAAAACTAAACTTCATCTATCCAAATGATCAGTAAATTTAAGTTCGTTGTGGAAAATAAAAAAATATTTAAAATATTTTGCAAATTTGTCAACGTAAAAACAAATAACATTAAATCAGTTTTTTTAACTAAAAAATAAATTTTAAATTTTTAAAATAAATTATTAATGTACAATTTTTAATTTTAATTTGAATGCAATTAATATTTAATTAAAATAGAATCTTTTTATCATATATTAATTTATTTCATAATTCATTTAATATTTTAATCCATTGGGGATAGATACTACGTATTGTATAATCGTTTATTATAAAATATTGTGAACTTTAATTTGCTGAATCAGAAAAGTTAATTAATTTAATTGGCATATAATGAATTTTCAAAATTTAAAGACAAAAAATATGTGTGAATTTTAATTATGTTAGATACAATTAATTACGTTTTTGCAAATTACATTCACACCAAATAAAAAGAAGTTGCAAGAAATACATTTCTTTAATAAATAATATTAAATAACATTTTTTTTTACAATAATATTATAAGTTCAGAACGAATGATATGATACTACACTGATAAAGCTTTAAAGAACGACGAAATACTGGAAAAGGTCGCCATTTTTAATAAACGCCTGCAGACAAGATAGCTATGCAACCAGTTAACCAGCACAACACAACTGCTTAACTGGTTGCATAGCTATCTTGCCTGCAGGCGTTAATTAAAAATGGCGACCTTTTCAGTGTTTAGTCGTTTTTTAAAGCTCAATCAGTGTATTATCATATCATTCGTTTTGAACTTACAAAATTATTGCAAGAAAAATATAAGCTATTTAATATTAATTATTAAAAAAATTATGTTCGTAAAAATGTTTAGTAAAAATGTATTGAAATAAAACCTATCCCTAAAATGCCTGAAATTCTTGGCCTAATTTGATACAATGCTGAATTTAATTTTAAATTTGTCTAAGTAACTATTATCAAAGCTAAATGGATGCAAAAATACTTCTCAGCGTAGAATGAATTTTATTTCTGTATGACTTCCTAGATTTCTAACACCTCCAATCAATGAAAATTAATAAAGGATATCCTGAATGAAATTTTTTCATTGCATGTTTGGATCTCGAGTATTGTAATTTTTCACATTTTTTTTTAAACTTCTCCAAATTGAGAAGAAAGACGTTGTGACGTCATAGTCATGTAATGTATTTCCCTATGCTTGCGTGTTAAATACTTGCACGAATATGACGTCACAGCAAGTTTTTCCCTTTGTTTTGTCGGTGCTACAGGATTTGAAAAATTGACAATACGTAAGTCAATACAAATTTGCAATAAAAATTTCATGCAGGTTGTACATAATGTAATGTTTCAGGTTACTCACGGATTGGTGGGCGTGAGAATGAACATGGAGGAGTAGGGCAGCATCGGCTTTGGACCGCTGATGTCCTCATCACCAGACTCCTTCTTGCTTCCCCCGCCTTTCTTGCCTTTTCTGCTGCTGGAAGGTGAAAACAAGGTGAAATTTTGGAGAACACATTAGGGGGTGATTCACGGAAGAATAGAGTATTGAACTCATTTTTTTTATTGCAGAAATGGATAGAGCGTGCAAAGTTATGCTACCCTGATTTTTTTTTCAGATTTTTTAGAGCCCGGGAACTATTTTTGAAAAAATTATTGAAATTCCTTTTTGTGGCGTCAAAAGACGCCGCTCCTTAAGAAAAAGATAGGACTTGCCGCCGCGTGACGTCACAAAAAGGACTTTCAATATTTTTTAAAAAATACTTCCCGGGCTCCAAAAAATCAGAAAAAAAATCAGTGTAGCATAACTTTGCACCCTCTATCCATTTCTGCATTTAAAAAAAGTTGAGGTCAATACTCCATTATACAGAAATGTAGCTTTCTCACTAACAACAGTAAGCGCCAGCCTAATTCAATGACACTAAACGTGGTTAGTGAAAAACCTAGATAACTTTCTTCGTAAATCGTGCCCACATATCATGATAATATTATTGTTAGGTAATGCAACTATATTCAAATATTAATTTACATGTAAAGGAAAATAGAATAATATTTATTGGTCAAAATGAAAGTAAATTATTATTTCTACAATATTTTATAAATTTTATTTATCCTGGAATTAAGTACAATTTTATGAAATAAATATCATAGTTGGAAAAATTTTAACCCTTCTTAAGTAAAAAAAAAAAAAAATATATAAATATAAATTCAAATTTTGATAAATGTACAGAGCTCACCCGCCCTAGAAGAGTAAAAGCTACTTTCTACCAACTACAGCATCTAGTAGACACATTTCAAGTCGTAAAAAGTCCCTCGTGATCGGGATTCGAACCAGGGACCTCTCAGACAAGAGTTTAACTTACGATCCCCCTCCCCCTCCGCTCCCCTCCGGTTTGACCATGGGAGTTCCATCAGGATTCATCTGGAGGGCGTCTATTTCCTTCTCCAGCTCCTGTTGTTGTTTCTGAGGAAAAGAAAAGTGGAAGAAAGGTTAAATAATATGCATTTTTTTCCTCGTGCGTGATTTATATTGATTAGATTAGAAAAAATCTCAGATTTAGCATTCACCGTTGTCTAACGTGATAAAGCTAAAACAATTATTTTCATATAAATGTACAATATACTGAATTTAATACTCAAGTTTGTTTTTCTAAATTGTGTTGCTAAAAATGTTGAGGCTAAATTCAACGCTGAAATATTTTCATATACTTTTTACTATAAGTAGTCTTATTGAGTGTAGGCAATTTTGTTTATCAAAAGGTCTCATTTCTTTACAGCAGTTTTTAAAACTTTTCATCTTTTGGTTTGAATCTTTAATCATGGAAATGAAAACTTACAAAATATGCATAGTAATTTATGGCATGAAAAGAAATTTTATTAATTAATAAAGATTTAATTTCAATATCTTTCAATGAGCTAAAAAAAAAGACACTAAAAATAATATTATTTTTATAATTTTTTATATATTTTTTTAAATAAAAAATTAAAATATTTTATTTTTGGGTAGTACGACTGTATAATACTTTCAATTACGCTGTGCATTATCTAATTATCTAATCTTTTGAAAAATTGAAATTTGTGGCTTCTCGCCTAGAAAAATTTCACACTTGTAACCACAAGGCTGCAAAGAGAAATTTCCCAAAGCAAGGAGTGTACTACTATAACTATGACAAGCAAATATAGACCTTATTTCCAAGTAACATAAGGTCTAAATTACCTCTTTAACCTCCTTTTATGTACAACTTTATTATAGACCTTATTTCCTAATGACATAAGGCTCAAATTACCTTTATATATTATCTGTGACAAGCAAATATAGACTTTATTTTCTAATGACATAAGGCTCAAATTACCTCTATATATCTGTGACAAGCAAATATAGACTTTATTTTCTAATGACATAAGGCTCAAATTACCTCTATATATCTGTGACAAGCAAATATAGACTTTATTTTCTAATGACATAAGGCTCAAATTACCTGTATATATTATCTGTGACAAGCAACTATAGACCTTATTTTCCTAGTGACATAAGGCTCAAATTACCTCTATATATCTGTGAGAAGCAAATATAGACCTTATTTTCTAATGACATAAGGCTCAAATTACCTCTATATATCTGTGAGAAGCAACTATAGACCTTATTTTCTAATGACATAAGGCTCAAATTACCTCTATATATCTGTGAGAAGCAAATATAGACCTTATTTACTAATGACATAAGGCTCAAATTACCTCTATATATCTGTGACAAGCAAATATAGACTTTATTTTCTAATGATATAAGGCTCAAATTACCTCTATATATCTGTGAGAAGCAAATATAGACCTTATTTTGTAATGACATAAGGCTCAAATTACCTCTTTGTCCTCCTCCTCTTGCTCTTCCTCCGCTGCAGTCAGCTCCTGAGCGTTCGCCAAGTTATCGACGGCGATGGCCAAGAAGACGTTGAGGAGCGTGTAGTTACCGAACAGCACCAAGATGATGAAGTAGAACGAGTAGATCATTCCCTTCTTGTGACCGCCCTGAGACTGGATACCTTGGTACATCACCTCGTTCCAGTCCTCTCCTGTCAGGATCTGAAACAAAGGCGTTCATTGGTCGTCACTTTGTAACGAGCTTTCTTATTGGTGGAAAGGTTGCAAAGATCCTTCTCATTGGTGGATACTTTGTAACGAGCGTTCTTATTGGTGAAAAAGTTGCAAAGATCCTTCTCATTGGTGGATACTTTGTAACGAGCGTTCTTATTGGTGGAGAAGTTGCAAAGATAATTATCATTGGTGGATACTTTGTAACGAGCGTTCTTATTGGTGGAGAAGTTGCAAAGATCCTTCTCATTGGTGGATACTTTGTAACGAGCTTTCTTATTGGTGGAGAAGTTGCAAAGATCCTTCCTATTGGTGGATATTTTGTAACGTTTCCTACGTTCCTCCAGTTGAATTAGACAGTGGGATAGATAAAACACAATATATAAAGGCTTCAAGTCAGCTGATTATTCGGTGTTCCCACCGTCCTATCTAAACTAATGTAAAAAAAAAAAGTGAATTCGTTTTTTTCGCCAAGAAAAAGATATTTTTGGAAAAATTCTTTTACGGAACGTCGGTCCAAACCGAAAAATACAGTGGATAATGCAAGATTTATATTTTTTACGTTATTTATAACCGAGAAAAGTTAAAAAATATTTTGCTTCATTTTCAAGTGCAAGATGGACCTTAGCGACACAAATGAGCATCGCGAGGCGCACTGACTTGAAGCCTCTTTTGCAATTTTCGAACACACAAAACAATGAACTATGAGGTAAAAAATTATATGTGTCTAGTCCTGTAATATTTGTCTATTAGCAACATATTTTGTACGTTAAGGTGGTTATCCAATTAATAACAGTCAAATCAATTTAAAATTCCCGCCGGAAGTGAGAGGTTTCTGGTCTTCCCACTCGTATTTAAAATTTGAGAAATTGGCGATAGGTTCGTAAAAAGAGTACTAATTTGTTTGCAAATTTTCAAGACTCAGACTTGAACAAGACGATCAGAACTCCCTCACTTCCGGCTACTTCCTGTTGGTAATGTTACATAAATTTGACTGTATAGGTCCATAGTTATTAATTGTCAAAATGAGAAAAAAATATTGTTAATTATTTTATACCTGGAAGACGGTAAGTAGAGCTATTGGAAACGTGTTGAAATTTGTCGGCGGTGTTTCTTCCTTGAAGTTGAATGCTCCTCCAAACAATTGCATTCCAAGGAGCGCGAATATCAGGATGAACAAGAAGAGAAGAAACAGCAGGGATATGATGGACCTCATTGAGTTGAGCAGCGATATCACCAGGTTGCGTAGGGATGACCAATACCTGGGGGGAAGAACCAGGGGGTCAGTTTATACAATCTCAGTAGAAATTAACTGTTTTGTCCCACCCCTAGTTGAAAAATTAAGGCTTCAATTTCTCCTTTAAGGCGGATTCAGATGGCGACAACGGCGATGCGACGCGATTTTGACGTAAAAGCTGTGGAATTCTATGTAGCGGCGAATTTGCCGGGAACTACGATGCATTTTTTTTTTAATCGCCAAATATGGCCGTCAATGAATGTTACAGCAAGTGCGCATTATTCGCGTCGCATGATAAAAAAAAAAAGCCATGTGAATCCACCTTTACCTAATCTTTTTACCTCTAAAACACATCTTATTTCTTCCTGAGGATGAAATGAAGCAAATCACCCAATTGCATAAATGAGGTTTAAGGTTAGCCCAGGGCTAAATTTGTTGATTTTGATTATTGCAACAATCAAAATCAACAGTTAGCCCCGGGCTAACCTTAAACCTCATCCATTCAATTTCTAACATTTTATGCTTATAAAGAGGAAAGAAGACGTAATCTTGTTTCTTTCCTCGTAAATATTGCAAGATAGGAGGAAAAAAGATAAAGAGAGACGTTAGATAAAAATTATTTCATCTTTCATGAATCTCCCCCACTGTGTATATTTATATAATAAGAAAAAGTACTTACTTGGTCACTTTGAATATCCTTAGCAATCTGAGCGCTCTCAATACGGACAAACCAAAAGATCCGGATTTTAATTCGGACCAAATTACTTCAAATATTGACCCAGTTATAACCACACAGTCAAAACGATTAAATGAAGATTCAAAATATATTCTAGGTCCTAGCGCATACATTTTAACAAACATCTCCACCATGAAAAGTCCTAAGAAAAAATATTCTGCAATGTCTGTAACAGAAAGAGAGAAAAACAATTCATTAGAGACCTTAATGTACACTTTGGGTCAGCTTGAAAGTTATTGATTATAACTCAAACTTTTCTATCCAAATTTGCAATAAATTTCATAACAATTAGGTTGTCCATTCATAATAGAGCATCTGCTTCAAAATTTTATTGCAAAAATTAATAGAGGGTGCAAAGTTTTGCCACTCTATTTTTTTTTTTTTAGAGCTAAGGAAGTATTGCTAAAAAGTTTTGCCGAGGTCGGGTTCGAACCCACGCCCCTTTTATCCTTTTATTATTTAAAAGAGGCGTCACTTTCTCTGTACTTTTAATAATAGTTCCCGTACTTTAAAAAATCAGTTACATTGCACCCTCTATCCATTTCTGTAATAAAAATTTTTGAGGTGGATTGTAAATATGCAGTAGAAAACGAGGTTGTACTTACATAAAAACGAAGTCAGCCAAGGTGGCTGGTTGTAATGCTCTACTGCTACACATGCTGTATTAAAGAAGACGAGGACGATAACAAACCAGTAAAACCATTGAGTCTTTACTGTGTGTCGTATCCAAAATCTGAAACAAGTAACCATGTTAATTTTCATTCATTTGGGAATCAAAGATTATCAAATTGTCGTATTATTGACGCGTGAAATTTAGATTAAAAACTATTTCAATAACATTTTTCACCGTAAAGTTATTTATATGTACATAATTTTATTATTTATAAATTATAAAATCTGGTAATTAGTATATATTTGTAATTAATAAAATTTAAAATGTAAACACAATTTTTATTGACTGGTAAGTAATAATTAAATAATTTATAAATTTTAAAAATAAATTAAATAATTATAAAACAATTTAAATTAAAATAAGTAGTTAAAAAATTGATATAAATTGACATTAGATTACATTTTATATTTAATTGTTAGTTGAAAAATCACGTCTTCAACTCATTATTTACACACCTAAATTAAATTTTATTTACTTTTCTTTTTACCTTAAAAACACATCTTATTTCCTACTTTGCTCAACGCAAAGATAAAATAGAAACAATTTTTCTTAACATTTTACGCTTTATAAGAGGAAAAATTGCGCCATCTCGTCTTTTCCCCTCTTTTTTCCTCGAAAATGGTGCAAAATAGGAGGAAAAAAGACGATAAAATATGTTAAAAGTGAATAAAAATGAAATTTTGTTCAACTCGGGTTTACAAACAAAAGGATGACTAAACATAACCAAGTGTTTGAGTACACCCAAGTGTTTGAGTACACGGCCTTCTCAAAAACAGAATAAGAAGAAATATACACATACCTTAATCTCTTCTCAGCTCTCCAAAATTCTAAACAGGCTCCTTTGTTTTTGACTTTTGATTTCAAGTAGTTAGCACGAGAAAACCCTAGAAACAATAAGAACTTTAGATGAAACGGGCCAGTTTTTCGCTCCCTACTTATCTAGGCTACACTTGCAGCATTATACAGACTTCTACTTAGTAAAAAGGTAAAAAAAAAAAAATCATCATAAAAATATGCATAATTATTTTTTTTATGGTTGAAGCATTCGAATAATATATCTACAATTATAATTCTATTAATTATAATATTTAATTACTTAATTATAATTCTGTCAAAAATACACATAACAGCTACTATACTATAGTAGTATTATAATAATAATAATTAAAAAGCTTATGTATAATACAGCTAATTATATAAAAATTTCTTACATATGTATTGAGAAATTAATATAAGGTATAAGGAGTTCAAATATTAAATTTTCTTCAATGTTTTATATTTCATACTTATTATACTTCTTAGAAAGCAATAATTGGCGTTAGAGTTTGTAGATGTGTCAAAAATAAAATAAATTTTAATGAGATTAATATTTGTATTACCAACCAATGGGGTAATGTAAAAAAAAAAAAAAAAATGTTTCATGTTTTTGCCAACATTTCAAAAGGCACGAGAATTTCATGAAGAACAAGCCCTATTACAGCATTCTACGACAATTTCTTGATTTTATATGAATTTTTAAAACCTCTAAAAAATGACGTCACAATTTTGCGTCTTAAATAAGAAAATAGATCAGTTACCATTGCCAAATCCCATACTTAATATTGAAATGTAACTAGAATTTCATTTGCAAGGTTTTTAGGTGCTAGAATCATGATAATGAAGGTTTCAAATTTCTACCTCAATAACTTTTCATTTTAGCAATGTTAACTTATGCATTTTCCCATTTAAGAAGCAAATTTGTGACGTTATCAAAAAATGCTTTAAAAATTCATATAAAATCAGCAAATTGTCGTAGAATGCTCTAATAGGGCTCGTTCTTCATAGAATTCACAGTACTTTTTATTAGTATTGCTAACTCAAAATACAGTTCAGTACCTCTTTCGGGGTAATTTATATAAATTAATGACTAAAAAGTATAATTTTATGGAAAAATTTTCAAATTTAAATGCTTAGTTTTTTATGAAAGTTATAATTACAGTATTAAATTAATTTCTCAAAATATCAATCCTATACAACATTCTAAATATTATCAACAATATATAGAATATATCACATAACTTCATTTAAAAATAATAATAATAATCAAGCACATACTATCAATCCAAAAAGTATGTTCATTAATATAAACTCATTTTCTATTCTACATATATATAAGGCAATCAAAATAATTAATTATTACTTATAAGCTCATCTATTAGATTAATATCTATAAGGCTTTTACAACATTGTACAATTATAAAGCATAATTCTACAGTACATAATTCGTATACTAAATTACTACAGGGTAATATTTTTTCTTCAAAATCTTCAATCTTGAATTTTTATCCTTTTAATTGTTTTTAAATTAATAAGGTATTTTTACATGTGCGATTAATTTGCAGTAAAATTCGTTACCATGAAAATTTTAACGATACAACGACGATATCGAACGTTGTAACGACAAAATTCAAGATGGCTACCATACGATTTTACAACAACTGCGCAATATTCGGATTATGACACTATAAATTTACACATGTAAATATGCCTTTATTGTTTTTTCATAATTTTTCTGTTGTATCTAACAACTATTTTTTTATTTATTTTTTTATTATAAATTTCAAACTCTTCCATTGCTTTTAATTTAATTTTGTTATCAATTAATCATCAAATTTCATTTTCATATCTATGTTGGCATGATGCCCTTAAGAATGTTATTGATAATTGATTTTTAGTTTGCAATTCTTGTTTCTAAATCCATGAAATATAATGACAATTAAAAATTTTGGAATAATCTTTTAATTGTACTGTTGTCAGTTTTTTACAGATATTTTGCAGTCAAAACTCATGGAATTTTCTAATTCTCATAAAAAACCTTGTTCGTATTTAATTTTGTTTTCAATATTTTTTTTATTTAAAATAGTAATATCCATTTGAAATTGCATAGCTCTAGTTTATTAATAATCTTAATTAACTTGCATATTATACAATGTATTATTGTATGCAGTTTGATATAATTGAGTGCATTAAAAACTTCCATTAAAAATATTAAAGATAAAAACAGCTCAATTTTTGAGTGCACTTGAATGTATAATGATGTTCTTTTTTTTTTTTTTTTTTTTTTTTTGTTCTTCTTTCGTTGTTATACCATTAGTCCATTAGGTTGATTTTAATGTATATCATGGTACATTCTGAGCTTTATAGCCTTATTAAGCGTGAGGTTTGTTAAACTTGCATTTGAATTAATAAGATTCAAATTTTCATATTATTGTGTTAGTTGATTAAAGCCTAGCTTATTTTAAGTGGTAATTTTCTTGTCTAAAGCCTAATTCAGAATATGTGTTGTAAAATATTTAAAGCAAGTATTGTATATGGAATGACTAAAGTTTATATTTTCAAATATGTGACGTCATGGTGCTATTACTTTATACATGATAATATTTTGTTCCTATTTATAGTATAATGATAACGTGTTTCATATTTTAAGGTTTTGTGATCACTTGACTTAAGGGCATTGGGTGTAGCACCGGTAGTTGGCAACACTGACGTATCTTCACCATGTTAATTTTTGATCATTGCTCCTCGAAGTAATTTTTATGCTAGAGCTAAGCTGATTGCTGTAGTATCAAGATAATTAGTAGCCCAAGTGCACAATTTGGCTAAATAAAGCCTGATTTAAATTTAAGAAAAGTATTTTTTAGTAATTTTTTAAATTTACATGCATTTTTATAAAATATAAAAAAAATACTTTTCTTTAAATCAGGCTTTATTTAGCCAAATTGTGCACTTGGGCTACTAATTATCTTGATACTACAGCAATCAGCTTAGCTCTAGCATAAAAATTACTCCGAGGAGCAAGGATAAAAAATTAACATGGTGAAGATACGTTCAGTGTTGCCAACTACCGGTGCTGCACACAATGCCCTTAATCCTTTAATGATTTTAATCTCACAAAAAAATTAATTTTAAAGAATTTAAAGCTTGGAATGTAACGAGGTATACATTAATATAAAAAATCTTCACAAAACTACTTTATATTATTAATTTCTAAAGGTATTCTTATATATAAAATATTTTCAATACATGCTAATAAATAAGAAAATATTTGGAGTTGGTTCTTGGTGGGGGGGGGGGGGGAGGTATTAGCGATACAGCCAAAATAAAGAAAATTAAACATTTGCAAACAAAGCGAGAAGTAGTATCAATAGTAATGCTTGTTTCAGAGCCTATAATATATTATATATTATGTAAAGGAAGGGTTTAGTTAACATAATATTATATAAATAATGATTTGTTTTAAAATATATTTAGATGGTTTAACTTTGTTTGAAAGTTAAAAATGATTGAAATTCGTAATATATGAGATAAAGAAACTATTGATTATAGTACCTCTAAAATCAATTCAATTCAAAATCAACCAATGAAAATCAAAATTAAATATATTTTTACACAATTTTTGACAAATTCTTTTTCTTTTCAACTAGAATCAATTACTTCAATATTATGTAAGAAGCAAATATCCTTTAAATTTATAAATTTAATTATTTATCATTATTTTGCTATAAAATTATGTTAACTATTTATTTTAGCAAAAAAGGTTTTTTTTCTAATTAAGACATAACGTTTGTTGCACTATTTAAAAACACTCCACTAGTAATAATAATAAAGAAAATTAACAACTCTACAAATAATTATCATGGCTTGCTTTAAAATTACAATGTTTTTTTTAAAATTTAATAAAAATATTCAATGAGTATTTTGGGGATTATGAACTCCCTTCCGTACCTTTAGTCTTTTTCTTAGGCACTGAAACAAAAACAATTTTTTAGCAAGAAAATAAAAAAATTAAATTAGGATGTATTATTTGAATCAGTGCTCTTTTTTTATTGCATATTTTTGGCTATTAGATTTGTTTGAAATAATATTATAAAATATGAGATTAAGAGAGAAATCCATAAATTGTCAAAATAATTTAAAAAAAGTTAAAATATTGATTTGAAATTAAATAATTTGGTTCATGAAATTTTTTTGTTGCATAAAGTGGACCTCAAACGTTTAAAATTGTTTTGCAAAATATTGTGACGTCAAAGTTATGTAATTTAACATGCGCAATAAGGGGAATAAGTTACATGATTATGACGTCACACCATGTAGCAGCACAATGTTAATAATTAATTAATAATTATTAATTGAAAATACATTATACATTTCATCTAAATTTGAAATAAAAATAGTCATGAACCTAATGCATATTATTTTAAATTCTTTAATTATGTTAATTTTATATACATTTAACTTTTTGTATAATTAAATTATGGTTAACTCTCTTGTAATTAATTAAAATTAATTTGTAAATGCCTAAATTTGATTTCAAATGATACTCCCAAATTTTGATTTGATGATTTTAAAATTAAAAATAAAATTGTATTGATTGCCATGTTCATATAGAAAATAACTAACAACTTTTTACCCATAATTAATTAATTATAATGTTCTTTACCTATATTTTGTAAACATTTGAATATAACATACATAAAATATTGAATTAGAAAAAGTATTAAGAAAAATAAATTATAAAAACATGTCATCAATCTAGTGCTAAATCACAACAATTTTGGTTATATTTGATTATTTCTTAATACTTATCTTAATTCACACATTAAAAAAATTACTTATTCTAAGTAATACATGCAAAGAGTATATAAGGCTAAAATATTTAGAAATATAAATTAACTCAACATATATGATAATTAGAGGATAAATAGGTAAGGAGTAATGGAATGTGTTTTTAACGGTTTGAACTGTTATGTTGTATATTGTTAAGTGTTTTGAAATGATTTAAAAAAATGTATAAAGTAACCTTAAAATAAGATATTAAAATTATGAATGCGATTTTGGATCTTTGTATCCCCAAATTGTGTTACTTAAATTTACTAATTTTCTATTAGGAATCCCATACTGTATACAAGAACTATCTCATAATAATAATACTAATTATTTTAAAAAAAATTTAAGACGTGTAATATTGAAAAATATACATAAAACCCCCCTTCTAGCTGTTTGCTGTTTTATGTATGTCATAGTCCGTTATGGAATACGTGAAACAATCGTTTGAAAATGGGAGTTCCCCTTATTGTCATATTGTTCCCTGATAAAATTTTAACTCAAAGAGCATTAAGGAGAAATCGATCGAAGATCAAGATTAAGTTATAGCATTTCTCCCTGAACAGTAGTGGTATATGATTCAGGGAGAAGAGGGACTATGGGAAGAGCTATTTCTCCCTATTTGGTATACTAATTGTCCCTTCTTTTAATGCTTTCAAGGTAAAATTAAAAACAGAATAGTCCCCCTTTTTAGCTATATTTCTTCAAGGATAAGTCTAAAAGGAAGTTTCTATAGTCTAATTCTCCCTGTTGGTGTATTAGTATTTCATGTTTCAGAGTGTTTATAGAAGGTACAGAATGTATGGTATATAAGGTAATTATTTCTCCCTTCTAGCCAATGATTCAGGGATAATTTCAGGGAGAAGGAGTTACTCTATAATCTAATTCTCCCTGATGTTTTAGAAGTATTTTCTTTTGTTCCAGTGTTTTTAAAGGTATGGAGTATAGGAAACGAGGTAGCTATTTCTCCCTTCTAGCCAGTGTATTGCTTCAGGGAGAAGTTTCTATTCTAATTCTCCCTGTTGTTTTAGTAATATTTCATGTCCCAGTGTTTTTAAAGGTATGAGGAATGAGGTAGTTATTTCTCCCTTTCAGCCAGTGTATTGCTTCAGGGAGAAGGATTAGGTTTCTATTCTAATTCTCCCTGCTCGGTCCAACTCACCATCATCTCCCTCTTCCTCATTTTCTTCCTCCTCGGTGTCTGTACTTTTACTCTTCCCTAAATTCTTTAATTTTTTCCGCTTTGCAGCTGCCCTTCTTCTCGCTACAAAAATAAAACAAATTTTAGTACATGGTGGAAACAAATAGTTAGTTACCTAGTAACTATAAAAAAAAATGTTCGATATATTTGGAGAATTAAGGAACAACGTACATGAAAAATTGTTGTTGCAAAAATAAATAAAGGGTACCAATAAATATATTATGTTACCTTGATTTATTTATGATTTTTTAGAGTCTGGGAATTATTTAAAATAATATACTGAAAGTATTAAAAGAGGATAAGACTAATAGATTAGGACAAAAAGTGGCGTGGATTTAAACATGAAATTTGCTTAAATTTTTAGCAATAATTTCGACTCTAAAAAATGTGAAAATATCAAAGTAGAAAAATTTGGTTCCCTTTATTCATTTCTGCAAGAAAAAATGTCATGTGGGATGCCCGTTGTTAATTATTAGTCGTGGTTTAATGAAATTTTTGTTGCCATATCTATAATACGTATTGCTATAATTCTTTATTTAATGGAATGTTATAAATGTTTTATTAATTTCTATATTTAAATTATTAAAAAAAAAGTAATATGAGTTAGAACTCCCTTGAAATTTTATAGTAAGCCTGTATTACACGATACAATTTTTAATACAATTTTTCCTTACAAGAAAACTTCATTTGTTTTTATTGCGATGGCATTTTCTTGTAAGGAAAATTTGTATGCAAAATTGTATAGTAGGCTTTAAATCAGTACTAATTTCAGTATTTATAACTCATGTGATACAAAAAAAAAAAAAGGCCTTCCTTTTAATATCCAGGTTTTGTATTAAAAATTGCATGCACAGCCATGCAGTGTTGGAGAACTTGATGTCTAGCCACTACCTTCAATTATATGCATTTTCTCCTCTTCGGTTGTTCTTTCCTCCGCGAGAATAACTTCCTCTGTGAAATAAATGACAAACGTTAGAAACAATTATTACATATTTTACTGTACATGTTCTGTGAAATATTATTTTTTTGATTTAAATTGAATTTAATACAGTTTTTTTGTTTCTTTTAAAAATTTTAAAATAAAAAATTAAAATAATTTTTTTAATTTGAAATGATTAAAAGACATATAGTTTTGCTCGATGCTAAATTTTACGGTTTTTCTATGCATGGAAATAACTACAATTGAATTAATTAAATATCAAATAAAATTAATTACAAATTTATAAAGGAAGAAGGAAGAGTGAAACAAAATGAACAAAGAAAACAACAATTAAATTAGTCATTATCAATAGAAAATCAAAGCTGTCAGCTTTTTGTAATTGGGGAAAGTAAAATTTAGTATGGAATCAATGGTATGAAAATTATTTATAATATGGTATGAATAACAATTAAAAACCCATAAAATATTATACCATCCCTGACTAAAAGGCACAGTAGGGCGCAGTTGGGCACAGTTGCCCTTCACAGTTGGACTAAATGGGACTCCCATTTAGTTACAGTTCACTCTAGAAATTCACATGTTAATTCAACTTGGTTCAACTGTACGTCTCATTTGAGACCAGCCACAAGGGGATTATGAACTAGGCTGCCAAGTTCAAATAACATTGGAAAAAGACATGAATATTGAACTGGGTAGCTAACTGTGCCCAACTGTGCCTTTGAGTCAGGGATGTCTAAATAGTAAAAAGGGATAGTGAAACAAAGTCAACAACAATGAAAACAGCAATTACCTGCTCTACATATCCACTCAACATAACCATTTAATTCTCTTTCTAATTGCTGCTGTCTTCTAAGCTTCAAAAATGTTTGTCTGTTTTCTACTTTTTCTCTTTCTTTTGCAAATTCTCTGTAAACAAAAAATACAGCACAAAATACTTTTAGCAAATACATCTAGCAACATACAATACTAGCAAATTCAAGTACAATGGTATAATGAGATTTTGTTTGGCAGTTTATTATACTATGTAAATTAAACAAGTTACATAATTATTGGACAGCATATTTACAGTTACTGAAAAGAAATTTTTAAATCAGCAATACATTACATAGCTGAAGAAAATCTAAGAAACACAGATTAGTACAGTTTAGCAAGGATAGGTATCATAATTAAGTTATACTATAATTTAATTTTCAAAATTATATTTTAATTTTTTTATGTTAAATAGTTTATTTAAATATAATAATAATATATAATAAATATAATTGTTTTCAGTTAATAACTCCTTAATTCTCACTTTAAAATATCAAAGAGCAGTTAAACAACAATGGACAACATGCATGAAATTTTTTGATTACAGAAATGAATAGAGGGTACCAAATTATGCTACTCTGAATTTTTTCAGATTTTTTTGAAACCCAGAACTATTTTTAAATAATTATTGAAAGTGCAGCAACGCCCCCTGGAGGCGTCAATAGACGTCCAGTCTCTATCCTTTTAATTAAGGATTCAGGGGTGCCAACTGAAATCACAGGACTTTCAATAATTATTTAAAAATACTTCGGGGTCTCAAAAAAATCTGAAAAAATTTAAAGTAGCATAATTTGGTACCCTCTATTCATTTCTGCAATAAAATTTTAAGCATCAGAGGGAAATAATACAGCACGTACAGAAATGGTCATTAAGAATTGGACACTTGGTGTGTATGTAAGTCAAAGTAGCTACCAAAAGATCACTCGCCATTCACACTATTATGGAGACTTCAAGTCAGCTGATTTTGCGATGTTCCCACCGTCCTATCCAAACCAATGTAAAAAAAAAAAAAAAACTCGAAATTGCTTTTTTTGGCATTAAAGAAATTTTTTAGAGAAAAATAAGTTCTTGATTCATTATCAGAAGACCCCTAAATGGGGGGGGAGGAGGTGTTTTCAAATTAATTGCTTTAATAGTTACGTAGAAAAAATGTACATTTTCTAACATGGTGGCTTATGGAGAAAATTTTCTCGCCGGGGAACACTTGAAACCTCTATTGTGGCCAGGTAGACTCGGAGGAAACAACTGTGAGTCATCTTATCTTAAAATTATGCTCACTTCTACACCCCAGCAACCAAGTGTCCCAATTTTTTTGAACGTAACTGTACAATACGATTTACAAATAACAAGAAAGCTGAAGATCTAGCAAACTGCGGTGGTACCTGCTTGATAAATCCACTGTAAATAAGCACCAAATAGTAAATGAGCACCAAAATTTTAAATAAATAAGTCTATAAAACCTAGCCGAACTGATGTGGTACCTGCTTGGCATTATATCCACTGTAAATAAGCACCAAAATAGTAAATAAGCACCAATATCGTAAATAAGTCTATAAAACCTAGCCGACTGATGTGGTACCTGCTTGGCAAATCCACTGTAAATAAGCACCAAAATCGTCTGTAAATTGCTGCCTGACACGCGCCTTGTGGAACTGAGCGCGACGTTCTACCCGCTTTCTTTCGTTGGAAAACTCTCTGAAATTCATGCAACATGTTAAACATAACACGACAACAACAAATGCAATGAAGGTTATTTTAGCAATTTATCTTAAAAAAAAATATGCATTTTCCATACAAAAGTGTGCATTTATAATTACAATAATTGAAATACCCTAAGCAATATGAAGGTTTTTGATACACACTTTAGACCTTATTACACATCTACATAAAGTCTGTATTTGCATCCCTCGTGTTGCTTGAGAAATATTATGGACTACTTATTCACGTTGATTAGTTGAACAAAAATATAAATTTAACAATATTTCTAAAAGATGCATTTCCTTGCTTTCATTCCCTTAACGTAATCTCAAAATTTATTCTCAAGAATCTTACACAATGTATTAACTTTTTTACTATTTATAATAATTATTATTCATAAATTTATAGATAAATACATCTTAAAATTTGCCACACATAAATATAATACTTGATATATTTACAAAATATTAATTTATCAATAAAGAAAATGATAAATAATTAATATAATTGAAGTTTTAATTAACTTACCCGCTAAGAACACCAAGAACTAAGTTGAGCATAAAGAAGGAACCCAGGACAATAAGTGGTACAAAATATATCCAATTAAATGTGCTTCCTAGAGCATCATTTGTCTGAAACAAAGAAAAATAAATTAGTTGACAATTCCTTGAATTAATAATGGAGTATTGTCCTCAATTTTTTTATTGCAGAAATGGATAGAGGGTGCAAAGTTATGCTACCCTGATTTTTTTCAGATTTTTTTGAGACCTGGAACTATTTTTAAAAAATTATTGAAAGTCCTTTTTGTGACGTCACGCGGCGGCAAGTCCTATCTTTTTCTTAAGGAGCGGCGTCTCGTGACGTCACGAAAGGGACATTCAATAATTTTTTAAAAATAGTTCCCGGGCTCTAAAAAATCTGAAAAAAATCAGGGTAGCATAACTTTGCACCCTCTATCCATTTCTGCAGTAAAAAAATTTGAGGACAATACTCTTATTTTACAAATTTAATTTTGTAATCTGCGGTCAAGTATTGAAATTATATTTTCTATTGACACGGATCTTTGAAATTCAAAATCCCACCAAGAAAAATTGTGAAGAATCTCAAGCAACTTTCTTCATTATTCCATGGCTGTAATTAATATTGAGCTTTAATTGAGAGTGGGATCTCCTTGATGGACATGTTAGTAAATATCTTACAATTTAATTCTCCGTTACATACACGAAGATGGCGGTTCTGATTTATTTTGCTTTAGTATGTACGTTGGCCTTGTTGAACATTGTATTTATTAAAATAATATTTTAATTTTTATTACAAATTATCAAAATTAAAATACAATAAAAACACATTTTATATAGAATTAAATTAAAAAAAAAATCAAAAAATATATAACACTTTTAATGGTTTATTTTAAATATTAGTTTAAAATTTTTTTTTTTACAATTTTCTATGAAATTTTTGAAAGTGATAATTTTACGGGGAGTTCCATACTTCTTGAAAAGCGGTGGCGTTTCTGAATAATATCTAACTTATTTTTGTTTTATACTCTACATTATTTTTTTACAGAAGACTAAAAATAAATATTTTAAAAATAATTATATTTCATACCCAGTACAAAATTGCTGTCCACCCCTCCATAGTAATACATTGGAACACAGTTAACATGGCAAATCCAATGTTGTCGAAGGATGTGATCCCAAAGTTGGGTCCTTCCCAATCTTCTAGGCACGTAGAAATGCTCGAGTTACAAACGTAACTGCCTGTAGGTGCTTCAGTTCTGTTGTCCGTGTTACACGGAGTCGCCCACTCGCCCTCTTTCACGATCTGACCTGAGGATAACATATGACGATTAAAATTGTAAAAATAGTATCTGTGTAATAATTAAAGGAGGGCATTCACAAAGCACTTTAACCCCCATTTTAGCCTCAATTTTTATCACTAGTGCTAAACATGGTGCTAAACTATGAGCTTAACATGGTTAAACCCTGGTTTAGCACTATGTTTAGTACCAAGGATAAAAAAAAATGAGGCTAAAGTGGGGGTTAAAGTGCTTTGTGAATGCCCCCCAAAGTCTTCCACTCGCAATGGTTGTAACAAACCATTGTTTATAATGTCCGTCGCATGATGAAGCCTTTTTCATTGTTAAACATGGGATGATATAGTGCCTGATTTTGCCATTAGAGCAGAGAACGTAATGGTATTATTGGCGCTAGTTAACAGTTTCAACTTTATAATTAACGGTTATTTTTCTATAAGTTAACATGTAAATCAACAACCGTCCCATGTTTTTACTTTCACGCGACAGACATTACACTTCAATACTTTACTAACAACGAGCAGAAGACTTTGCTAACATGGTTAGCTTCTGGTTTAGTACCTGGTTTAGTATCAGGGATAAAAATTGAGGCTATAGTGGGACTAAAATGTTTTGTGTATGCCCCCAAAATTTATACGATAGGTATCACTAAGACTCTTGGGGTTAGTTACAGATATAGCTAGTTATGCTATAAAGATACATATAATTTCGACGCTTTGTGCTTAATTCTGTTCTTCCTTACTTACCTTCCCTAAAGCCGGTATTACACGATACAATTTTGCATATAATTTTTCTTTTCAAGATAATATGATTTAACATAGAAACAAATGGATTGGGAGTTTTCTTTGTAAGAAAAAATTGTATGCAATAATCAACAAAATATTATACAGTATAACAGATCTTAGCTTACGTGAGATTTGACTACGCGCGGCGGCCATCTTGGACGTCTATAACATGGTTAAGATAGGGGGCGCCAGTCTGTCTAGACTATGTTGGCGCCAAGTCAGGCGTAAACTTAGATTTGTTTAACTTTAGTATCGAGTAAAACCGGCTTATTAAGATATCCAAAGTGTAGTTGAACTTACTGAGATCTTCGAGGCTGTAACACGTTTTGTGTAACGCGCCTGCGTAGAACTCCAGTCCGATGATGGCGAAGATGACGATGGCGAACAAGACGAGGAGGCCGATTTGGAGCAGCGGGGCCATCGCCTTGATGATCGACTTGAGCACCACTTGCAGACCTGAAGACGAGACACGTGTCAGTACATTGTAACACGTGTCAGGTTATCTGATATACGGGAAGTTCTGAACTACACACGTGTCAGTTTATAATGTACACGTGTAGTTCTGAACTACACACGTGTCATTTTATCATGCACACGTGTCAGTTTAGAACTATAAATCGTTTCAGTTGATTATGTAAAATTATAGTTTATTTCGCTTTGCAAATATTTCTTTCAGAATTTGCCATAGGTGGGAGGGGGGGGGGGGGAAGTACAAGCCGTGAAAGGACAAAAATGGCTTGACTGAGGGAGTTAATTAGCATTTAAATGTCTGCTAATGTTTACACCGGTTTACACTTAATAATTTTGAAAACCCAATTAAAAGAAAGGACTCGAGATATTGTAATATTTATTATCATTGAAAATAATTTTAAAATTAAATTTATAATAATTTATTTTTGAGTATTTATAACTTATTAAGTGACAGGTCAATTCAATTGACCCCACTGTACTCCTTCACACGATTTTGACTTTATCATTAATAGAAGCGAATAAAAATTTTAATTAATTATTATTGAATTCAAAATAAAACAAAATATATGTTTATTATTTGTAAAATATTTCATTTTATAACATAATTAAATAAATTTAAAATAAATATTTAATTAAAACATAATATTTTATTATTTAATATTAAAAAAAAAAATTGAAATCATAATAATTGTAATACGTTAACATTTTTTGTGATACTAATACATTAAAGTACTGATTTTTTACAAGTATCGTATATTTTATGAAATGAAATATTTTTAGTGAAGCACTTGTAACTTTTTAAGAAATAAAATAATATTGAGTGCATTATTTTAATTATTACATACATTATTTTGATATTATAATTACAAAATTTTTCAAAAATTAATGAATTTAAATCTATTTTACGTACAAATTAATTTAGACTAATTTATTCTGCTATATAATATTAAATTACTTTGATAGTAAATGTTTTATTATTCAATCATAAAAGATTTTAATAACACTACGTAATATTTCTACTCTATTCTATTCAATTTTTCATGAATCTATTACTAATGACTAATGACAATTATTTCATTAATGGAGTATCGCCCTCATTTTTTTTATTGCAGAAATGGATAGAGGGTGCAAAGTTATGCTACCCTGATTTTTTTCAGGTTTTTTAGAGCCCGGGAAGTATTTTTAAAAAATTATTGAAAGTTCTTTTTGTGACGTCACGCGGCGGCAAGTCCTATCTTTTTCTTAAGGAGCGTCGTCTCGTGACGTCACAAAAAGAACTTTCAATATTTTTTTAAAAATACTTCCCAGGCTCTAAAAAATCTGAAAAAACAAAAAACAAGATAGCGTAACTTTGCACCCTCTATCCAATTCTGCAATAAAAAAAATTGAGGTTGATACTCCATTAAACTAGGTTTTTTATTTTTATTTTATTTTTTATTTTTTATTTATTTTTTTTTTTTTTTGTATGGAGTTTGAAAACATAAAACATTGGAGATTTGACTGATAATATATGGGTATATGCAATAAAGCTGTTTTTTTATTTTATTTTATTTTTTTTTTTTTTTTCAAAAAGAGTAGGCAATTTTCAACGTATAGAGCAAATAATGTAAATATAACTTCTTGCCAGAAATAGCCTGCAATTGATTTTCAGTCATTATAATTACTAACTTAGTTGATAATTTCCAATGCTTTATGTTTCATTTTTTCTTGTTGCTGATTTTGTGTACTATCGTCACCTTGGAATATTTCTCTCTTAAAAAAGATTATAATAGTCCATTCAAACAAATAAAAATTTACGATCTTGCCATTTTAAAATATAGAAAATATTTATCTGAAAGAGGTGTACTTGTGTACATAGATGCTATTGTCATAAGGCGAATCGCACACACTGCCGTCGTATTGCATCTTATGACAAAAATTTAGAGACAGTTCTCTAAATGAGAACACGCATACGATACGAAGCTGTGTGCGATACTCCTGATCTAATTTCTTAATTTTTATATCATACGCCTCGAAATCATGCAATCTAGTGTGAGAGAGGCCTAAAAAAAGGAGAATTTTCCAAAGTGAGGAGTGTACAAAATCAAGGTTTAATCATGCGAGGAAAACTATAGGCTATAGGTGGTTTTACATATGCGATTTTTAGGACGCGATTCGATTAATGCGCACTTGCTGTTATTTTCTATTGATATATTTAATGATTAAAAAGAACATCGAAATTCAATGCTCTGTCTCAAGTTTTCCTAATGAGATTTTAAGGTTAAAATACGAGCTTTTTTCAGTTTCAGATATGGCGATCTGATTGGTTAAAACTCGGTTTGCGCCCAGTAACTTCGGCGCATTCCTGTTGTGCCCTGTTTTTTTTCAAGGTATATAGATAACTCGGCGCAAGTTTATTGCATTGCTTCGATTGCCAAACTTGATATTTTAACTCGGCGTTACGAAATCTCGTATTTTAACCTTAAATTCACAGCTTTTGCGTAAAAATCACGTTATGTAAAACCAGCTTAGTGTAGATGTAATACTTACTGGGTATTCCCGATACTAATTTGAGAGGTCTAAGCACTCGAATAGCTCTGAGGGTCCTCAAATCTACGTCTAAGTCATTCTGAGGGAACAACGTGATGAACCTGAAAAACACTCAACTACATAAACTACACTGTATGAAATACACTTAAGTACACTAAAAATATTATTAAATCTCTCTGGTCTAGCGTGCGGCTGTAAAAAAATGTAGAGTAACTATTTGCTAAATTAATAATAAAATAGAGAACAAGGTATTAATATGCTATACATATAATTTTTATTATATTACATAAATACACTAGCACACAATTATTAAAAAATTCTTCTAAAGGGCATTCACAAAGTCTTAAGGCCACATTTAGGGCTCGATAATTTAAGACCAGAAATTTTGGGTCTAAAAAGCAAGCCTAAAATCAGGCTTTAAATCATCGAGCCCTAAATGTGGTCTTAGGGCTTTGTGAATGCACCTTGAGAAACTATTTCTAGAAATTTTAAACTAAATTCTAGTACTAAAATATAAATATAATTTTATAACATTGTAATGTTTTTAAATATATTAAAAAATTATAATTAATGGTTAACAAACTTAATAATATTAACCTAATAATTTATGTAAATTATATTAACAACAATAATATATATAAATATTAAATTACTGTGTTTAATATGTGTAGAAGAAAATAAAAAAAAGTGTACAGCAGAATTCTATAACAATTACAATGCTATATTTTTATAAATAAATTATAGACATTAGCAAGTTATAAATTTAATACTAAGACTAAAATATAACAATATGTGTAGAAATACATGACTATTTTACATATAAACATGAAGATGTCCTATAAAGAATAAAATTATTAATAAAAACTACAACTAATACACGATACAAATTGATAGTCACTATAAATATTCTCTAGCACTACCCAAATTGTTTTCCTGGAGGTATCTTGTTATCTAATACATGTCATGATACAAATAGTCACTAATAATCACTAATAGTCACTAATATTCAGCCCTGGAGGTAGCCACTCCTTACTTGGTATTCGAGACACCAACTTGAGCGGACGAAGTACACGAAATGAACGCAGCATTCGCAGATCCATATCTACATTGGTTTCTGCGAATATGGTCATGGACCTAATAAATAGACAATGTTATATTTACATTATTTACAATATTTTCTGGTCAAGAGAAGGAAAAGCAGTACACAACATTCGAATAAAAATCTCTTATCCTGCCATGTTAGTCAGATTGGACATTTTTGTTTGAACGAAAGTACTTTAGTTGAAAAATATCATCTTCAACTCATCCTTAAATTGTCTTATAATATCTTTTTACATCAAAAATACTCTTATTAAATTTTTTTTCTCGTTCAAAGTGAGGATGAAATGAAGACAATATTGTTAACATTGGGTTGGATGGATGAAAGAGTGGGCCTAATGGCCTAAATCCAGGCCTCAATAAAGACGATTTTATTTATTTATTCAACATTTCATTCTCAGTAAGAGGAAAGAAGACGTTATCTTGACTTTTTTCCTCTAAAATGATGCTTTGGATGAAAAAAGGCGAGAAATTAATATTGAATAAAATATGAAATTTATTTCAACTTATGTAGGGAACTAAACATTATCAGAGAATTCTGTATGTAGCAAAAATGTAGAGCAAAATTTCATAGGTTTCCCTTCACTGTCGCGCCTAAGTAACATGTATATTTGGTAGTAGGGTATCATCTTTAAGATTGAAAAATTGCCAACTAAGTGTATATTAAGTAAAGTTTCTCTAGTATATCTGTTAAATGTAAAAATATTGATATATATTTAATTAAAATGTATTTAATATAAAATAACAAGGGGCATTCACAAAGCCTTAAGGCCACAATTAAGGCTCAATAATTTAAGACCAGGAATTTTGGGTCTAAAAAACACGTCTAAAATCAAGCTTTAAATTATCGAGCCTTAAATGTGGCCTTAAGACTTTGTGAATGCCCCTTAACATGTTTTATTTATATCAGTGTTTTAACAGTAATTCTTCGATTGGCAATGATTCCCATGTTAAATTCATTACCATAAAATAGGGTTAAAATGATGAAAAACAATCATGCACAAATTGGTGAATCCCCTGGTTGTACCCCAATAGATTGTTTAAATTTATATTCTTATCGGGAGGAGGTATCAATGAATTATTATGATAATGTCATTCAAAAGGAGAATATTTTCAACAATCTGACATTCTTCGGGTAACAAAAGTTTTAGGTTTTGGATCATCCCCTAAATTTATACAACATGTACATTACACATAAATTTATAGTGCCATATTTAATATTATACAAAAAGGAAGCATCATAATGATACATTATATCTCCCACCATCTAAAAAATTAAAATATAAGGCATGATTGAAGAATTAAAAAAATATACTAAATTTTGATTCTACGCAATTTGAACGGACTCTACATCAAATTCGTATAAACAAAAATCATGATTAACTTTTTTTCTTTTTTTATGCAGAAATTATATTTATTTCTCTATCAAAGGTATGTCATTACCATATCAATTTCCTATTTCGTTAAATAGACCCGAACGCAGTGGCAAAATTATCAATTACAATTGAGTCATAATTTCCCGGGAAGTTAATATCATTATAAAAATTACAATAATAAAAAAAAAAAAACTTAATAAAAATAAGTGAATTAAAATATAAAATTAAATTATTAAAAACAAATAATTATTTATGTATATTAATTACAATATAAAAAAAAAATTACATACAATTTACTTTACTTAGAAAAATATACATTATAACAAGTTTTGCAAGAAACAAAAATTTAAAAACATTTTGTTAAAAAAATAAACCATAACATTTAAAAAGCCACAGTGAATTCATTATATTCAATAATAGCTAAAAAAATATTTATATTTTTACATATTTTTTTTATATTTTTATATTTTTTTTACATTTACATTTTCCAATATAAAAATAAAAACCTAAATTATTCTCTCAGTTCCTTGATCCACTACATATGAACTTCCCTTGGATAAAAATACGTTAGGTAACACAAATAGAACAAAAATATATACATAAAATATTTACACATATTTACACTTTTTTTTTATGATCATAAATTTCTAAGTAAAGTCTCTCTATAAGACATGAAATTGCATTAGACGGTAAAATGATTACAGCATAAAGGTCCGGTATGACGTCATAATTCTATAAATAGAACGTGTTTGATCAGTAAAATACATGACGTACAAGAAGAATGGCATGGAAAATTTTCCTCTATGTTTAACACATGAGTGCTTAAGTACAGGGCATCACACTAGGCGATGTGTTGCGTCATCCACAAGAGAAATGGGGCAGTTAATTTACACTTCGGCATCGTACAAATGTGCTAGACGATATAGGGTGCGATTCACGAAGCAGTTATAGCCAGGTTTAGCTTAACCACGTTTAACTCTACCTGTTTTATATGTTAAACCACCCTAGTTAAACATGGTTAAGCTAAAAGTGGTTAGAAACCTGGCTAACTGCTTCGTGAATCGCGCCCATAATACACAAGAGAAAGGAGGCAATTAAATTACACTTCGGGTTCACATGAATGTTAATACAGTTCTCTGGAAATTGTAATGGAGAGTTGAATTTATTATGGGATGAACAGAATGGGTGATTTTCTTATATCTCTTAAATTAAATTGCAAATATGATTGATTTTCTTAAAATGAACATGGGAATTTTTTATTGCAGAAATGAATAGAGGGAACAAAATAATGATTTTTTTCAGACTTTTTAAGAGCCCAGAAAGTGTTGCTAAAAAGATATTTTCAGGTTTGAACCCACGCCCATTTTTTATTAAGAAGTGATGGGTAATTCAATAATTTTTTTAAAGACAATTCCCGGGCTCTAAAAAAATCAGATTGATACGATTTCGTACCCTCTTTTCATTTGTGCAATAAAAAAAATTAATATAGGTTGTCCATTATCTTCAATAGCATTAAGATAATACGAGGTACTGAGATCTATTCGGTAAAAGTTGAATTATTATCTTCATGATAAAATTTGGACCACCTATACAACATAATTATTCAGTACCCATCGAAATTTTTCTAAGTAATTAAAAAGTACGCAGTAAGGTAAAAATAAAAAAGCAATCACTCTGCGCATAACGTTACTTTACAAAAATGTAAAGTTAAATAAATTTTTTAAAAATTTAATTATTAAGGTACAAATATAAATAATAATAAAAAAAGTTTGAAAATAATTCTAATTTAAAAATTAATAAAATAATAATTTTTAATATTTATAATTTTTATTTTACTCTTATGAATATATATATTAAAAATATAATATTAAACACTTTGGAGAGTATTATTTTTGTTTTGTTTAATATTTATACACATTTTCATGTATGGATGTAGAGTAAATATTAAATTATTTAAATTTGTTTTGCAGTTAGTCACTTTCTATGTAAAAAGGGGAGTTGGAAGTTAATAATTACATAATTAAGTACGGTATATTAAAAACAATTCATAAAATTAAGATTAGTAAATTTAAACACATCTTAGAACAACATGATTAGTAATAATTCAAGATGACATTTTTCATGCCAAAACCAGCTATAAATGTTAATATATGCCTCAGTTTCACATAAAGTCTCTTAATTAAGCACGATTTTGAGTTCTTTAAAGGTTTTAAAAATAAACATGAAAAATATTGACAACAAATCTTTTACATAAAAAAGCATGTATGTTGTCAGCTGATAGTTTAATTAAAGAAATATAGAAATATATTAAAACTAAAAGGTACATAATTATAATTGATTTATAGCTGGTTGTAACAGCTACTCATGCACATGTTATGTTACAAGAAGTCTTAGATTAAACGAAGTCTAAGATACTTACCCTGTAACCACCACTACGAAATCCATCATGTTCCAAATATTGCGGAGATAGGAACGGGGATGAAGAGCAAATCCTAAGGCTAATATTTTCAAAGAGGCTTCAACACAAAAAATTCCTAAAAAGTAAGGCTCAGTCAGCTCCTGTAACAAAAAAACAAAACAAATGTCAGAACAAAACAAATATCAGAACAAAACAAATGTCAGAACAAAACAAATGCCAGAACAAAACAAATATCAGGTACGGTATTTATAAATGAAGAGGTTTATTTTAAAATTAATTAATTGCTAAGAGGGGGGGGGGGCGGGGATCGAGACGACCAGTAACTCTATTAAAGCGGAAAATTGTGTGAACTATTGCTCTAAAAATTCTGAAAAAAATTGTAATCCTTAGTTAGCCACCCAGAAATGTATTTCAGAAAAAAAAAGACAATGAGACAAAGCTTTAACTTTTTTTAATATGTGTTTTTAAGTTTTTAAATAGCAGGTCGTTTTGACCCCCCAATAGAGTGTGACAAAAAAAAAATAAAACAAAAAAAAATCCCTTGTTTGCAAGGTTAATGTTTTGGAATCTGAGTTGCTGAGTTCAAAATAATTTTTTTTTATAGAAATGGTGTTAATGTGATTAAAAATAAAATGATTGCAGCAATGTGGGGGCTGAATTCATAATTTATTTTCATTCTGGGGTTAAATTGAGTATAAAATAATCAAGGTTGATTTGAGTGTAAAAATATTTATATCTGACTCTACTTTGTGTATATATTATGCTGTTTTTTTAATACAGTAAAACCGTTTAAACTGAAACTACCTATTAACGAGGTATTAAATATGGTGGACTAATTATGGTACTAAAAATGTGGTTTCTTATTTAATTTGAAAATTAGTATAAAATATAAATTAAAATTCCATTCTTAAATTTGATTGCCTTTAGAATTATTAACGTTTTACTTTAATCAATTTGAATGCAAATGAAATTTTTAATGAGCCCTTTATTATGTGTAGGATAGTATTAAAATGAAGTACGTCCATTTTGCCTATAAGGCTCATATTTACATAATTAGTTGATTAAAATAGCTTTTATGTTAAAGTTGATCAACTTCATTATAACATCCTATAAAATTATATTAGAAACCACATTTATACATTAAAATTAAATGTAATATTCAAAATTGAAATATTAATAATTTAACCACAAAATGTTTTAATTTCCAGGTACTAAACATAGAACTAACCCACCAGCTGACCTTCCTGAATTAAGTTTCTAGGTTTTCTCAGTAAAATTAAACAAAATTATATATCTTTAGTTGACAGAAAAATCTTTTCCTAATTAATATGCTTTTCCTTACGATTTCCCGATTATTTTAAGAATTTAGTTCTAAATTTTGCCATGCAGCTATAAATAATACCTCTACAGTGTGATATTACAGCTACTCTAGTTTAATAATTGTATTTTCAACACGTCTAAACCATATCTTATTAGGTATTTTTACCTCGAAAACACATCTTATTTTCTTTTCGCTCAAAGTGAGGATAAAATGAAGACATGGGAGTGATTCAGCAAGCGTTAAAAAGCAATTTTAGAAACGTTTGTTCAAGAAGAGATTTTTATACCAGGTAAGAAGTGGAAAATATTAATTATATTTAAGGAAAAATTTTAAAAAAATACTAAACAAAGAATTTTATTCTGTAAAGATGTTTTTTTAGTTGCCTGAGGATATATTGTCTAGTGTAATTTTCTAAATATTTATGTATGTATAATTTTTATTAATTATATATGTCATGTTAGTAACTGTTAGTATTATGTGTTGTTGTGGAGTATTGGTTTGTTATATTTTGTAAAATGACGTAATCCATGTTGTACTTGTACAGCCAGTGATTAAATAAAAAAAAATAAAAATAAAACGCCTTTTAAAAAACGCATTTTAAATTGCTCCTTAAGGGTAAGGTAACGCCACCAATGTTAAAAAAAATCCCTCTCACAAAAATTCTGAAAAAAATTTAAAATGTTCTCCTCTATACCCCCTATCAGTACCTAAAATATCAGGTATACAAATACGATCTAGTTTTTGAGTTATAAATTTTTAAAGTTGACTACTTTAACATGGAGAAATGAAACTCCCATGTTAAATTGGTCAACTTTAAAAATTCATAACTCAAAAACTAGATCGTATTTGTATACCTGATATTTTAGCTACTGATAGGGGGTGTAGAGGAGAACATTTTAAATTTTTTTCAGAATTTTTGTGAGAGGGATTTTTTTTAACATTGGTGGCGTTACCTTACCCTTAATGCTTACTAGTTCCCAATAATATTTCTAAATTGTTATGTTTAATAGTAAGAAGGAAAATGTTTTCTCGAATTTTCACCTTCTTTTTTTTTTTTTGTAAAAAATGGTCTATAAATAGTAAGAAATGAGACGAGGAGGGCGAGCTATAGCGAATAAAAGATTAAATTTATTTCAACTCAGGAAAATAAAATATACTACCAACAATTTGTTGTTATAGTTACTATGAGTTGTTACCAGTTATAACCAGTTTGTTAGTTACCAGCAAAGTCTTTCTACTCGCAATGGTAGTAACAAACCATTGTTTATAATGTCTGTCGCATGAAGCTTTTTTCAATGTTAAATATGGGACGACGTAGTGCCTAATTTTGCCACCAGAGCAGAGAACGAAATGGCATTGTTGGCGCTAGTTAACCGTTTCAACTTCATAGTTAAAGGTCATTTTCCATAAGTTAACATGTAAATCAACAACCCCGTTCCATGTTTTTCCTTTCACGAAAAAGACATTAAACGACAATACTTTGTTTACTAACAACGAGCAGAAGACTTTGGTTATCAGTTTCTTGTGATAGTTACCAGTTTCTGGGCGAGGATGGTGCGGTCCCCGTTGGGCAGGTGTTCCTCCAGGGCGAGCACGATGCAGTTGGCAATGATGGTCAACAGCACCGCGTACTCGAACGGAGTGCGTCTCAGTCAAGGAATGGTATCTCAAATTGCTTGGTTACATCGTATAATATTGGCACAGTAACACATATATCAACCATTTCATGCATGAGATTCAATAGTGTGAGTCTCAATCAAGGAATTGTTGCTTGCCTACAACTCAAAATGTTGCTACAATAACACGTATCATGCAAATACATGCAACAGTCAGATACTGAGGTTTCCACGGTTCCCTCAGTCAAAAAAAGGCAAATGCTGGAATATGATTAGTATAGATTTATAAAAACTTATGCTAACGTAAGTTTGGCTCATGAAGATTAGACAGGTTAAAAATTAAATTCCTTGAAAAAAGCAAAAATTAATTTAACTTGCTGTAAAAACTAATTTTTGCTGATTGTATCCATATTGTTTACACTTTTAATTGTTACTGGAATCATAGAATATTTATATTAAAATAGAAATAAAAACTTTAAATTTTATTAAATTCAAAATCACCATTCCTTAACTTTAGTGGAAATTCAGTTATTTCAAAACAGAATAATTAAGGTCAACTTAAATTTCATAAGGGTTATTATGCTATACAGTTGCACTTCACCTTCTCCTGTATTTAAAATTATATCTCTGGTATTTATGACTACAAAGAACTATAGTCATTTATCCCAAAATATCAACTACCAATAAAATTAATCGTATTAAATTATTGATGAAAATTTTCGAATGATGACGGAGCTCTTTTTCTCTTTAATTTACGTATTGGAAATGATTGTTTTTTTTACAAACACTATATAAAATAGTAAATTTGTAATTATTACTACCAAATAATTTAAAAATAATTTAATTTCAATATGATACAAAATTTTAATAATTTATAATACTATTATTATTCCTTAAAAATATTAAATTATTTATTTTTAATTTATTTTGTTGGAAAAAATTTATGTGACATTAATGATTTGTATTATTGAAATATTTTTTTATACATATAAATAAGTCAAATGTCACTATATTTTGCATTGCTTGCAACTTAAATAATTGGTTGAATCCATACCAATCGGCAGAAAATGTATTTAAAATCCACTGGAATTACTTCATTACTTTATATTCAAGGAAGTGTTTTGTAAAATTGAAAACAATAAATAACTGGGAAAGTGTCAACATTTTTAATAATATGTCAGTTTATAATCAGAGAGGGTAGGGAGTTGTTTAATATTTTACTATATTTACTTTCACGGTACATATTACTTGCAATTACCCCACAATGAAGGTAATTGTGAATTTAAGGTACACCTCGAGGCAATTAGAACCTCTCAGGGTATCTGTTACCCTAGCATGATTGTTTGAAATGTAATTTATTTTAAAGAAATTCAGATTCGCATGAATTTCTAGGAATGTTTCGAGAAAAAATACCGTTTATAACATTCCTTGCAGGGTAAGCCAGCATCATTATATTATTACCTTGGTCGTCAATGTCTGTCAATTTTCTTCCTGCGTTTTAGTAAGATGTTATTGTGAGGCTTACCCCACGTACAGAAGACATGTTGCTAACGGTTTGCCCTGACGACTAAACTTTGGGATTAATTTAGCTGCTGACCAACAGAGACCATTTACTCATCCCCTTGAGCCAGGATTCCAGCTGGAGTAAATGCCTTAACTAGGAGGTAATAATGCTATGGTTAAAATTTTGAACACTATCGAAAAAAAAATAATTTGTATATTATCAGTACATACAATAAATTTGGTGCTGATTGGGGACAGTAGCAAAGGCACTACATTGTAAGTGGCTACTATCCTATAAATGATATAATCTACAGCATAAGTTTTCGTTATAATAGAATTAACTTTAAGAGTTTTAATCTAAATAACACTGTTTTGAAGATTTTAAGAAATTAATATGTTCTGCAAATTCTTTATCTTAGTACACATGTGGAAGTTTATTCCAAGCAGTAACTGATTTTATTACAAAACTCCCTAATTGAAATTTATATTTGCTTCACAATGATAAATTGTATTGGCAAGAGTATTAAGGAGAAAAAGGTGTGGATTGAAAGAATATCTTATTGTGAGTGTTGTATAATTTTAAACAATACTAATCCATTCACTGATTTTGCAACTTTTGGAAATTTCAATTTATTAACTTCAATGCTTTAGTCGGAAAAATATTTAACACATTAGAAAATACTGAAAAAATTTAAATAATTTCATTTAAAAATTTCTTGTCATCGATGTATTTCCAAGAATGCCAGGTATGGCTTTAGTAAAATAAATGATTATTGCAGCATAATTATATTTATATAATAATGTATGAATATTACTTTAAGATTTAAAAAAAAAATTGAAATTAAATATGAACACAAATGGACAACATACATTAAAAACATTTATTGCAGAAATTAATAGAGGGTACTAAATTATGCTACTCTGAATTTTTTCAGAATTTTTTGAGACCCGGAACTATTTTTAAATAATTATTGAAAGTCCTGTGATTTCAGTTGGCACCCCTGAAGCCTTATTAAAAAGGATATAAACTGGACGCCTATTGACGCCTCCAGGGGGAGTGGCCGCACTTTCAATAATTATTTAAAAATAGTTCTGGGTCTCAAAAAAATCTGAAAAAATTCAGAGTAGCATAATTTGGTACCCTCTATTCATTTCTGCAATAATTTTTTTTTCATGTATGTTGTCCATTCTGCTAAATTTTATTTTAAAGTAATTGATATTAATAACTAAAATTTGTATTTAAATATTTGTGTAAAAATTATTGTTGTAAAAAATGATATAATAAACAATTATACAAAATAATCATAAAATACTAAAAAATTAACTAGTGTATCTTCGAACAAAATAAAACGTTTTACTGTTTTTGCCTATTCCGTACTTTAAAGACATGTTATTCAAAATTCCCGTGATGGCAGTAGAAAAATATCTATCAAATTAAAAAGTAAATTATAAAGAAGCATAACGACTGAATTTGTTACGTATATTCCACATTTATCTACCGTACAACAAGAACTATAAACTGGGCAGTCGTTGAACGTACAATAGTGCATTACATTAAGTTTAAAGTTTCCGGTTTCACCATGTGTTCAAGTCTATAAAAAGAACAAAGTAATTACATTTTCACTAGATCTTTAGGCCTATATAAAGAAATCAGTCTTATTACCCAAAAAATCCGCAAATTACCACAGGGTATAAGAATAACAATAGAGTATTGTCCTCATTTTTTTTATTGCAGAAATGGATAGAGCGAGCAAAGTTATGCTACCCTGATTTTATTCAGATTTTTTTGAGACCTGGAACTATTTTTAAATAATTATTGAAAGTCCTTTTTGTGACGTCACGTGGCGACAAGTCCTATCTTTTTCTTAAGGAGCGGCGTCTCGTGACGTCACAAAAATAACATTCAATAATTTTTTAAAAATAGTTCCCGGGCTCTAAAAAATCTGAAAAAAATCAGGGTAGCATAACTTTGCACCCTCTATCCATTTCTGCAATAAAAAAAAATAAGGACGATACTCCATTGCACCAAATTCTTATGGAGATATAAAATAGTTATAATTACTTTGAGACCTTACAGGGACCTTATGAAAATTTAATGTTGAAAATTGCTAAAAGTATAACATTTGCCTCCTGCAATGTATTGTTTCTGATATTTCAATAAGAATTTAATATTGAAAATATTATGTAATTAATCCAGTATATTTGTATGTAAGAATGTGTTTTAGATAATTTTTTGATAAAAAATAAAAAAACATTTAACTGCTTGATCACATCATTTGTGCAATAGAGATCGCGTAGAGAGAGAGAGAGAGAGAGAGAGAGAGAGAGAGAGAGAGAGAGAGAGAGAGAGAGAGAGAGAGAGAGAGAGAGAGAGAGAGAGAGAGAAACCTTACATTTCTTTTACATATGCATTTTTATCAACAAATTTATTCATGGGCTGATATCATATAAAATAGACATTTAATATTTTAACATTTTAGTTTTGCAATGGGATATAGATGGGGAAATAATAAGCTAATAAGAATCTTGTATCAAATTGTATGATAAGCTGCCAGTATCATCACAAATTCACAAAAATATGTCCATAAATTTGAGGACTTTTTAAATGTGTGCTATATGAAATTGTTTATTATCAATCATTGTTTTTATAATGTAAATGAATATATTAATGTCAAATTGTAATTGTTGTTTAATCGTTATATTTTGTTTCTTTAATTACGTGTCTTATCTTTGCATGATATCATGTGTTGCATATATGTATATGTCTGATGTATTTTGTACCTGAAATTTGATTATATAAATAATTTTAAATGGTAAGTATCCATCTTGACGTCACCAACCCTTTGTCCTACTATTTACTTACAAAAAACGATTGGGCGTACGTAAGATCCTATACGGACACTTTTTCGATCACAAGTTGTTAACCCTCAAGATCGTGTATATAAGGTATGGTCTTTAAATGTTTTAGCCCCGCCCACTTGGTGACGTCATGATAGAGTGCCATAAGAATAACATTGGATGTCTTTATCATGACGTCATGAGAATGGTCACGTGACTCCGTATGCTCGTACCTCCTATACTCTATCTTGGTTAACCCCTCGATAAATAAGTTATGTTTACAAAAATTAAAATTATGTATTGACACTGGCCTTTTACTTTTGTTGTTATGAAAATTTTATTATTAGCCTCAGTTCAGTTTAATTAAAGATAGTCTAAATAATCAAAATCAGCAAACGAACATCGCTCAGTTAGAACATGGTGACCAAATCGACAGGTGAATGCTTACCATTGAAATTCCCTAAAAATATCATCTTTGACTAATGTTAAGCCTCCACAAACAGCTAGAATAGGGGTAAAGTTCTTTTCGTCTCAAGTTTTTAGACTGTGGGGAGTTAAAATTCTAATTAGTGTTTTAATAATCACGCTGAGAACATGTTCCACTGATTGTGAGGTATAATTTATTAGCATTGTTGTTACTGACGACCATTGTCATTGAGGTTTCCACGTTTCTTTACTTGAATTAGACAAACTCAAGGATGACGGTGAGACAAAATCCCTTCCAATGATCTGTCTACACATTGATTCGATTTATAGCTTAAGTCGCCACAATTATATAAACACAGTGAAATTTATATAATAATATTTCCTGCAGAAGTGTAAATTTTCTGCCTTCCTATTCGTATTTCAGCAATGCAATTTCACAAATAAGTCAAACCACGCTGTATAATTTTCAAGACTAAATTACAATTTATAGATTAGCTTGATGTAAATTTCACACTTCCGGCTACTTCCAAAAGGAATATCAAATTAATTATCTGCTCGTAGGTATGTTATTTATAGGAAAATAGATATTACAAAAATAAATATAATGGGGTACTGACCGGTATTTGAGTTAGCAATACTAATAAAAAGCACTATGAATTATATGAAGAACGAGCCCTATTAGAGCATTCTACGACAATTTGCTGATTGTATATAAATTTTTAAAACTTTTTTGATGACGTCATAGCATTGAATCTTAAATGGGAAAATGCATCAGTTAACATTGCTAAAATGAAAAGTTATTGAGGTAGGAATTTGAAACCTTCATTATCGTGATTCTAGCACCTAAAAACCTTGCAAATGAAGTTTTGGTTACATTTCAATATGAAGTATGGGATTTGGCAATGTTAACTGATCTATTTTCCCATTTAAGATTCAATGCTATGACGTCATTTTTGAGAGGTTTTAAAAATTCACATAAAATCAGGAAATTGTCGTAGAATGCTGTAATAGGGATTGTTCTTCATGAAATTCTCGTGCCTTTTGAAATGTTGACAAAAACTTGAAACTTTTTTTTTTTTTACATTACCCCATAGGTTGGTAATACAAATATTAATCTCATTAAAATTTATTTTATTTTTGACACATCTACAAACTCTAACGCCAATTATTGCTTTCTAAGAAGTATAATAAGTATGAAATATAAACATCAAAGAATGTAACCTACCATAGAAAAAAATTTCAAAACAATTAAACGAGCAGATTTTTTTTTTTTTTTTTTAAATTAAGTTTTTCTAATTTTTAGCATAGGGTTTTCCCATGAAGATACAAAGTAATAATTAAATAAAGGGACTACGTCAAACAGCTGATTTGTGCTATCTCTACCTTAATGTAAACTGTTGGCATAATAAGACACATTCACGTCGCGACTTCATTTTATTCAGACGTTAATTTGTAATTGTACTCATAATAAAATATAAATAATCAGATGATCACAGCAATCCATCTCGTTTTATTAATTTAATACTTTGACTTTTTTTAAAATTTATTCAATATATAATGTATTTTATCAATTAAAAAAAAGTTATTTTTTTAATTCAAAGCAATAATTTTTTTGAAAAAAACAAACAAATGAATTATTTTAAAAACAAACTGTTTACAAAAGTAAAAATTAAAACAAGAAAATATAAATACAGCCACAACTACTTACCTGTGCATAACTATTCATAAATTTACATGAAATATAACAACACTCACTTTACATGCCTGCATGTAAAGCAAAAGAATTATTTTTTTTAATTTTATATATAACTAAAGAAAAGAAATTAGCCAATGTTTTAAATAATTTATTTGTAATCAAGTTATACCATAATCTTATATAATAGCAATTGTGCTAATATCATAGATAATGAACTGAATTGAAGTACCTAGGTTTTCTTGGGTATCCTTTTTCTTCATTATCGTATGAAAGGATGATTTTGTTCGTTTCAACCAACTCGCGGCGGCATGTGTCAATGTCAGACTGAGGGAACCATGGAAATCTTTGTCAATTTATGTTTTCAAGCCAAGATTACATCGTAACCTTCAAGATGGATGGGTTGGCAATTGATGAATGGAGGGAGTTTTTATCATTTTAATGATCTTGCGTTAGATCCGAGTTAAAATAATTTATATTAAATATATATAAAATATAAATTAAAATAAAAAAATTAAAATACATTAATTAAAAACCTTTGAAAAATTTCAAACTTCATAACTACAGATAAGGTAAACAGAATTCTTTTACTTCCTAGTAATAAAACAATATAAAATTAATAAATAAAATATTAAGTTATACCATTAAAATTATTAATATGCGTGCAATGGGAGTCTAAAATTAATAATCTGCATTTGATCGAATTGAGACAACTCTTTACTAATTCATTTGCGTCGCTATATACGTATAAGGTCCTTCCTTATTCTTGCTTTTGAAAAAAAAAAAGCAACATAATTTTTTCAAAATTTCTCTCGGTTAAAAACATTTTTTTTTTTTCGTTTTCATCATTTAGTTATACAACATAACCTTATTGGTTGATTCAAATTAATAAAGAGAATAATTCTTAAAGATCCTATCTCAAAATAATTCAAAATTTATGTGTACATTTATGAATGAATTTACTCATTTATTTTCTCCCATGATCAACTATATTAGGGAGTTCGGACTGAAGTTTCAAAAAATATTTTTAAAATTTTCCTTCTTACAATCTGCATTTCCTGTTAGTGGAAACATAAACTATCATATTTTCTAACACGGCGGTGGGGGAAAAAAAAAATCAATCTCAAAACTCCCAAAAATTTAATAAACAATTAATTTTAGTAATAAAAATAAAAAAAATTGATGGTTTGCTAACATTTCAAAAAGTAAATGAAACAAAAGATGTGGTTAATATAAAATTTAAAACAACAAAATATAAAAATAACAACAAATCTCCAGCTTGACTAGAGATTGTACTGTAACTATGGTTTGACATTTGTGTCTTAATGGATCTGACAATCTGGAAAAAAATCTTAATCCAATGCCTGAAAGGCTTGTCACCATGCCACCGAGCATGGTGGCGCAGTGGTAGCGCGTCTGACTGGTAATCAGAAGGTCGTGTGTTCGAATCCTACTGGGAGCTATAGGTGAAAAGATCGAGAGGTCTGAACCTTCGCTGTCTGGTTAGAGACGAGCCACTGCCACATGCATTCGGGAGGTGTTTAGAACGTGTTCTGACACCGACCATCCTGACTTGGGGTTTTCCATGGTTCCCCCTCGACTACAATGGCTAATGCCGGGATGGATAAAATAAGTCGGCCATGGACGCAGTGCAAACTACAGCACCTGTCGATAAGACTCTGTCTTGACGGGACAAGAATACGGAGATGCACACAAGCAAAAAAAAAAAAAAAAAAAAAAAAAAAAAAAAATATATATATATATATATATATTATAAAATTTAAAAATAATTTAAGGATGAATCTCATTTGACTGAGATCTCAGTTGGCTCTCTTGAATGGAACAAGACATTCAGAGAACTCCCCGTTAGAACTCATCATTAGGGCCTGGATCTCAAGTTTAACAAGTTTTATAAATACGCATGTAATATGGGATCTGACTTCAAATATCCACGAATCATGAAGTTTCATGCCTAAAAATGCAAAAAAAGTTTGGACTTAAAAAAAACTGATTTTGAAAATCTAGAACTGTTTCAGTTTTTTAGAGTTTTTTCAAGTTTTTAAAACTTTTTTCAGTTTTGTAAAACTTAAATCGATGTTTTGTGTAGAAAAAATGTGGAATTATTTAAAAAAAAAAATTAAAATGAAAATATATATGTTGGAATTAATTTATTTCTTCCCTCCATCTTACATCTGCATTGTACTGACTCTTCTCGCATTAAGATTGTAGGTTACCAATAAAATGCGTTAAACAAAAAAAAAGTTTGAGAATTTTTAATGTTTTTAAATTTTTCCTTTATTTCTAGGTTTTAAGAGTCAAAATAGTCAAAAAATCGTAAAAAATTATATAAACTGGAAATAACTTATTTTACGTTTTTGAACTGAAAGTGAACTGATTTTAAGAAACTTAAAAACTGATTTGAGAAATTTTTGGACTTAATCCACTGCTTAAATTCATACTTTTGAAAACTTTAAATCCGGGCCCTACTCATCATCAATAGGTGGCATACAAATTATGAGCTGGATCTGTCATAAGTTTTGTGAAAATTGAGGTAAAAGTTTAACATTGGCCTTATGGACGTAAACCAGAAATAGAGTTATTGTGAGAAAACCGTCCCCTTGAATTTCTTAAACCATGAGTGATTAAGTTTTAGAAAAATTTCGAAATTTTAAATTTCATTCTATTGTTTGACTGGAATTAAGGTGATCTTACGTCTTTGAAAATTTTAAACATCCTCACTTGTAGAGCAAATCAATTAGTGATAACTTTACCCGAGATATGAAAGACAAACTTATTGTAATACATTTTGAAAATGACATTCGTCATTGTGACAATAGCTACCATGCATCATATTCGTTAAATAATCATAATACATGATACATCATGCAGTACGGTATACTTTATATTAAAATATGTATATATTATATCATCATATGACCGGGTCTTGTCAGATCACCGAAGTCAAGCTGCGCCGCGCGTGGTTAGTAGTTGGATGGGTGACCATTTTCAACAAAAACCAAGTTTCCCACCCAGGGGTAAAACGTTGCGCTTTTCCACTATGTGGTTCCCCTGGCTTTGGACCATTGCACTTCCGGTTCATTGACAAAAGCTGTAGCGTCCATCCTGGCTGAGGTTTCCACGTTTCCCTCAGCCGCAGGCAAATGCCGGAATGGATTTGCAAGGCCGTGGCCGCCCCCGTTCCAGAAGAGCCCGCGAAACGCTTAAGTTAGGGTTTCGGAAGGTTCGGGGTTTCAAGTAGTATGTAATTAGTAAATAGGAAGTACCCAATAGGGTTTAATTAAAAAAAATATATCATCATATCACATGCTACATTATTAAACAATTTAATTCATTGGATATAATACGGCTATGAATAAGATACAAGATTGAAAAATTAAGTTTAGTAATTTGCTTTTTGACTTAATTATTGTTTCATTTGAATTTGCACAATAAATCTTCATTAACAATAGCTCAAATTTCTTCCTACGTTATTTATGAAGAAACTTCACTCGTAGCTTTAGAGGAGGAAAAATTACATGATTTGCATTTAAATACAAATTGTAACAATTGATATTTATATTAATTTCTAATAATAATTAAACCTATAAAAAATGTAGTGAACTCTATTTGATTTACATTAAATTAAATTGTATAATTATGGAATAATATTTTTTTGAATAACATTTATGTAAAAAAACACATAAAAATATATAGATTAATACAGAATGATGATAAATTTAAAATATTATTTAAATTAAAAAATCTTCAATTTTTAGTTACAAAATTTAATATAAATAAGGCATGGCCAAATATTACACAAATTATCATTAATATAATATCAGAAAAAACAAAATTAGTTATAATTAAAATTTCTATTAAAATTGTCAATAATAATACAGCAATGAAAGTAATAATTTTAAAAAAATGAATTTTGATCATTTGCGTCATTCTTTACAACCGCTTAACATTGAACAATTTGCATTACATTTTTTTATTACAGAAATGGATAGAGGGTACCAAATTATACTACTCTGAATTCTTTCAGATTTTTTAGAGAGCGGGAACTATTTTTAAAAAATTATTGAAAGTCAGTTTTATGACGTCACGGGCGTTTAGCGGCTATCCTTTTCTTAAGGACAGACTCCTCGTGACGTCATAAAATCGACTTTCAATAATTTTTTAAAAATAGTTCCCGGTCTCTAAAAAATCTGAAAAAATTCAAAGTAGCATAACTTTGCACCCTATATTCATTTCTGCAATAAAAAAAATGCCAGACAAATTGTCCAATATATTCATTATAATGTAATGCAATAGTAACTTGTTCTCTTCAATTTATAAATTTAATTGTGAAAATCTCATCTATCTGTTCTGATTTATAATTTTAAAATATTCTTACGCGTGTACGCGTAAGCAATAACCGCCTTCAAACTATTTACCAACTTGGTACGTACTATAGTCAACGTATTCAAACTTTATATTTATTTTAACTAATTTTTAAATATAAATAATTTTGTAGTGCATCATGTTAAGTTATGACATTATTTAATCATCAATTTTAAAAAAATAATTAATAAATTTTAATTACTAATTACAATATTATTTTTTTTGTTGGTTTTTATTTAATTAAAATATTATTTAAATTCCGAAATATTTATTATTTAGTTTAAAAAATGACATTATAAGAACAGGGAGTTTAAAAACATATATGTTTTATTTTAAAATTTTTTAATTTTAAATTTTCTGTATGTGATATTTTCTTCAGATTCATTGATAAAAGCTGTAGCGTCCATCCCGGCTGAAGTTTCTACGTTTCCCTCACCGCAAGCAAATGTCAATATGGATTGCAAGTCCTTGACCGCCCCCGTAATGGAAGAGCTCGCAACCCAAGTTAGGGTTTTGGAATTTCCGTTGGTTCAACCTTACTGAGTGATTAGTAAGTAGAAGATTTGATAGAGCGCATTTCACGAAACAGTTTGGGAGGTTTCTAACCATGCTTAGCTTAACCACGTTTAACTAGGTGGTTTAACACGTAAAACAGGTAAAACGTGGTTATAGAAACCTGGCTAACTGCTTCTTGAATCACATACCTATATTTACTTCATAAATTATTGTTTATAATAATGCTACCGATATTACGTAATTCTACATGTTAGTTCGTGACAACTTCTTAAAAAGATTAAAGTACAAATAATCCATCTCAGTATGAACTCGGGTGATTCAGTCACGCTAAGGGACCGACAACCTGTCTTAACATGCGCTAGAGGTGAGTTTACATGTAGTGAATTTTGTGAGACCTCATTATATGCAACGTAAACTGAATTTACATGGCCTGAAAAAGTTATTTTAAATATATTGTCCAATATTTTGGCATAATTCAAGAAGAGATTTATCCAGATTTATTATCACTAACCAAGTTTAATGTCATTGAATTAGGCTGGCACTAACCGTGGTTAGTGAGAAACCTAATAGATAAATTTTTCGTTAATCACCCCCTATGATTATCAGTTACTCTTTAAGTTTGTTAATATAGGCTTTAAATTAGCTGATTTTGAGGTGTTCCCACCCGTGGAAAAAAAAAGTGAAATCTTATTTGGCATTAAATAATTTCTTAAGAGGAAAATAAAATCTTTATTAACTATCAGAAGACCAGCTCTAGCAAGTAAAGCAGGAGTTAAGTATGATGTCCACAGGGGTACATATGTGATTGATACAGATACATTGTCTTTTCTCTGTGAGCTGTTTCACAAATGGACAACATACATGAAAAATTTTTATTGCAGAAATGAATAGATGGTACCAAATTATGCTACTCTGAATTTTTTTAGAATTTTTTGAGACCCGGATCTATTTTTAAATAATTATTGAAAGTCCTGTGATTTCAGTTGGCACCCCTGCAGCCTTAATAAAAAGGATAGAGACTGGACGCCTATTGACGCCTCCAGGGGGCGTGGCCGCACTTTCAATAATTATTTAAAAATAGTTCTGGGTCTCAAAAAAATCTGAAAAAATTCAGAGTAGCATAATTTGGTACCCTCTATTCATTTCTGCAATAAAATTTTTTCATGTATGTTGTCCATTCTAATGAACACTGTACAGCACAGGAAAGAATTATCATGTTGTATGGTCTGCCAAATGTCAATCTGTCAAATTAAGTCACTCATTGGACCTGATCGAAAACTAACTGTCCTATTCATATTGCATATTAACATATTAAATAATGCATCAATTCAAGAAAACTTTCAAGAAAACTGAAAATCACTTTCACTTTCCCAACGACTTAAAGAGAGACGAAAGTTCAAAAAATAGGACACTCCATACAAAATGCGTCTTAAGTTTTCCTGGTTTTAAACTTCTCTCTCTCTCTCTCTCCCTCTCTCTCCTTCTCTCTCTCTCTCCTGTTAATAGTACACAGGTTCACAAATCAAAATTCTACTCGAAAATGATGTAAGTTACTATTGAACAATTAAAAAAATAATTATTTTAATATAATGTAAAGTAAAATAATCGAAACTTGGTATATTAACCATTATTAATTTATTCCCAATATAGTTGAGAAGAATATTTATTTAAAGTGCGATATATCATGAATTGCGTGTCAACTGGTTATAATTTTGTCACATAACTTGTTTCAAAACTTATTACCAATAAGTACCTATTATTAAAGCATGATTGAATAACATGGTGTATATTAGTTCCATTCTATGTCATATGTGGTCGTTTAGCTGAGAACTGTAATAAATTTGATGTATTTTTTGTGTTTTAGATATTAGATATTGTTACTTTAAAGAGAAAAGTCACTAATTTTTAATTTTTTGACATGACATTTGAGGTTTCCACGTTCCTTTACTGAAAGTTAGGATACAGTGACTTGAAGCTCTTAAATAATTTACTTTTGTGCTCGAATAGAACACATGAATGAATGCGGAATTCACTCGCCACACTACTTTTTTCAATTTTCCAGCGCTCATTTGTGTTGAATAAATTTCATTATTCTCATTCTATAAAAAGTGAAACCTTTTCAGCAAAGTTTCATTGATTATAACTTTTTAATTAAAAAAAAATGTTTGATTCCCAAATTTACATGCTGTGTGTTCAATTTCTTTACAAATCGATTACCGATAAATCGATGGATTCATTTGTTTTTTTTTTGTGATAGTTAAATTGTCTTTGCAATAATAACATGAAATATTTGTAAATGCAAGTAAAATATTGAATTGCTAATACAGATAATTTTTTTTCTTATTATTTTAATAAAAAAAGTAAGGAAAAGTGGAAAAATCAAATAAAAATAATGGGGGACATTCACAAAGCATTTTAACCCCCACTTTAGCCTCGATTTTTATCCCTGGTGATAAACCAGGGGCTAAAGATTGTTAGTCCCTATGTTTAGCCCCTGGTTTATCACCAGGGATAAAAATTTAAGCTAAAGTGGGGGTTAAAGTGCTTCGTGAATGTCCCCCATTGTTTATTAATTAAGTTTTAAAATTAATTAAAATCATGATTGTTATAAATAATTTTGATGCTTATTTTACAAAATTATGAAACATTATTACAGAGTAATATACAAATTTAATATTTGATTTTATGTTATATTTAGTAGAGGTTAGCAGAAGTAACCTAAAAAGAGCAGAAAAACGTCCCAAATTATAGCAGGAATTCCTTGTTGAATAAATTTAAAGAAATTGCCTTCATTTTTTTTTTAAGTGCGTAATTCTTAGCTTATTTAGTGTTGCTTTCAGTACAAATAAGACTATATTAATGTAGAGACGGTGGCATACATGACCAAAATGAGTCAATTGTCCCAAAAATCCAACCAACTATTAATAGTTAATAGTTGATTAACTATTAAACTACATTAATAGTTAATCAACTATTAATAGGGAGTTGGATAATTCAAAAGAAACATAAAAGTGGAAGTTTGAAAGATTATATAATTTCGTTTTAATTAGTTCTGAAGTCATTTTAATTTGTATTGCACCGGAAATAGCCGGAAGTGTAGGTTGTAAACCTCACTGTTCACAATTTTGTTTTGAAACTTTGCAGAGGGGATATATATATATATATATATATATATATATATATATATATATATATATATATAATAATAATAATAATAATTTATTTTCAAATAGCTGGTTGTACATTACAACATGATTCACGTCAACAAAATAATAACAAAATATATATATATATATATATATGTCAAATTTCAAAACTGAAATTAAAACTGAAGGGCCACTTCCAAATAAAATATCAAGTAACATTTCCTACACACGATTTTTTTTTAAAAAATTTATTAAACGTACAGCTTTAAAATGTCTGATTATTCTCTCTCTCTCTCTCTCTCTCTCTCTCTCTCTCTCTCTCTCTCTCTCTCTCTCTCTCTCTCTCTCTCTCTCTCTCTCTCTCTCTCTCTCTCTCTCTCTCTCTCTCTCTCTCTCTCTAATAGGAAATTGCATTCATTTTTATGCCGAGATACTTTCCACCAATTTTCCAGTTCGCACAAGTGCCCTGCATTCGGGAGATGCACCTTATAAGATGTGCTGGGTTTCCTGCTACAGGTTTCCATGGTTTCCTGTAGCTAATATGTCGAATGGCGGGAAGTTTGAATTAGACCATGGCCGTTTGTATTTGGACGGGTTATAGCAATACTGTTGTTAAGTTGTAATACTTACACCATTAGCAGAATATATTGAAATAAACTAACATTTTGTAAAATAAAAATAATAATTATTAAGATAAATTTATAATTTGTTCTTTAATAAGACTAAAAATTTGTTCAAGATCCTTCTATCCTTCCAGATACTCCTAGATGAAAGTTCCTCCCCCCCCCCCTTCTACAAACCTGACTGAGAATTTATGGGATTGGGCCTTTACCTGAACACATTCTAAATTAAAAGAACAGAGAGATCTAAAACGGGAGTTCAATTACAAAATTAAAGGATTTAAAATATTAGCACACGTATATTGTGTCCATAATATTCAAAATATATACTTGCAATCTATCAATTCAAAAGGGCTTTATTCTGGAAAAAAAAAAACATCAAACATTAAATTGAAAGTTTGGGTTTGTGTACAATACCTTTTAACCTTATCAGCCATGTATTAAAAAAATTAATTATATATTAAAAAATATTCACACCATGATATAGTTTCTTTGTAAAATAATTTGTTTTAGCCCCTGTAAAGTAGACAACAAGTTTATCATAAAATCACAGCAAATAACATAACAGCCAGGCGCTAAAAAAAAATAAGTAAAACCAAGCAAATGGTATATTTCATAAAATGGCATTAAAGCAGTAAATAAAACTAAATATTTCACTAAAATTTTAGGCTCAGATTTTATATAATTTGAGAACAAATTGTGTTTTTAAATAAGACTATATTCTTTCGATATTAAGTTGCTTTTCTCCGTATGTTAAAAATTTATGAAAAATGATGCAGTGATAATATGAACTCTTGAAGCCCGTATTATTGTAATACAAATCGTATGCGCAGTAATAGACATTAGTCGAAAAATTTTATATGTTCTAGATGTAGTACTTTATTTTGTTAACATATTTTATTACTGAAATTTCTGAAACTATAAAAATATAGCATCAAATAAAAATTAACTAAATGAAATTCCTGCGTTACAAATTATTAATAAATCGATAATAGTGATAACATAAAATAAAAAATTCCTATAATTCATATTCATTTGTAGTCATCGCCTCGAAAAGTTTCCCTTTGCGGCCTTGTTATCTCGATGCCCCGTAAGAATAACACAGAGCATGGTGATTAACAAGACTGTAAATATGAAATTTTATAAGGCGATGAGTGTACATTCATACAACACTATGATAGTATATTATTTCAATTAAATTAACTAATACATTTTTATTTTTTTTAGAAAATAAATCAATAATTTAATTAAGTTTTTCAATTAATTTAGACAGGTTGTAGGAACACGTGTACGACCTATATAAGGGAGAAGAGGGGTCAAGGACATTTGGGATAAAAAAATAGGGGAGGGGGAGCAACAAAGGGGAGTAAAGATTAATGTAACCGCTGCAGTGTATAGGGGAGAGAGAGAGATATCGACCTACTGCACTAAAAAAAAGTAATATTGTATAGAAAATATTTCTAGTTTTATAAATTTTATCAGTGTTATAATGATATTCTTGTGGGTGTGTGGTGCAGTGTACTTGAACGGGTCTCGTCAGATCACCGAAGTCAAGCAACGCTGAGCATGGTTAGTAGTTGGATGGGTGACCATATTCAACAAAAACCACGTTTCCTACCCAGAAGTAAATCGTTGTGCTTTTCCACCATGTGTGGTTTCCCTAGCTTTGGACCATTGCACTTCCGGTTCATTGACAAAAACTGTAGCGTCCATCCTGGCTGACGTTTTCACGTTTCCCTCAGTCGCAGACAAATGCCGGGGGATGAATTGCAAGGCCGTGGCCGTACCTGTTCCGGAAGAACCAGTGAAACGCTAAGTTAGGGTTTCGGAAGGTTCGGGGTTTCTAACTTAGTGTGTAATTAGTAAGTAGAAGTATCCAGTTAGGGTTTGATTAAAACAAAAAATTATATTCTTACGCTCCGTAGAAAAAAAAAATCTGATGTATAATGGAGATTAAATTCTAATTAATTAGTATTCCATGTCTGAGGAAAGAATATATTTTGCTGTACAATTTTTATAAATACATTGAGGAAAGTTGAACATTTTCATCCTTTACACGTCTAAAATTCTATTTTGAGGTATTTTTGCCTCTAATTACATCGTAACTTGAAATTTGTAATGACATATTTTCTAATCTAACCTCTACAAGACGTAATCTCATACTTTTTGCTGGAGATATCTTCTTCAAAAGAAAAAAAATGTGTCCAACCAGGAGGAGGGGGGGGGGGAAGGAAGTCACAAATGTCAAATTTCCATATACAGTAATTTACCTCAAATTATCACAATATTTAAAAATAATTTAACTAAAAAATTAACATTGATTTTTCTATCATTGAAATTAAAATATTGAGCTTATTTAGCAATAAATTCAATGTTTCTGATCTTATTCCTTTTGGAGAACTCTAATATTTTTAGGTTATGTACCCAATTATTTCAAAATTAAAACGTGTACATGAGTATTAATAAAAATGTACACATTACATATCTATAATAATTGTAACTCAAAAAGCCATCGGATTTAGCTAACACTTAAATTACACATATATTCCATGCTGAACTAACTCAAATTACTGCATTTTTGCTATAGTAATACTCTAATTTCACATTTTCCGTAATCATTAAAAATCCGTATTCGTAATTGTGGTTTGATTACTTTGATTAAAGGATTAAACAAAAATATTTTCCTTCTTCAATGATTCTTCAATTATTACACCAATACAATGAGACACACCGATTGGTAGATTAACCCATTTTGAAGTTCAGCTCCTTATGTTATTTTTATAATATTTTATATCAAAATACTTCAGATTTAAAATTATTTAAAATTAAAAATAATTAAAAATCTTATAAATTTGTAATAAATAAGATTTATTTATTTTTTAACTTAAAATAATATAAATTAATAATTAATTTTAAAATTTTATTTTTTTTAATATCAAACAATAATGTTTAAAAAATAAATTGAAAGAAGATTTGAAAAATAGTAGGATATCAGAAAAAAAAAGCATTTGAAAACAAATTATTGAGGTTTTGTGTTCTGGTGAAAGCTGGCATGAGCAACGTTAGAGTCACGGTAACCTGGCACGCTGCTTCCAGATATTATTGAACCGACGCTCGCTTTCATTTGTAAGGGAAAAAAAATATGTGCTCAGTCCATTACGTCAACACATTGTGGTTACAAAGTACACTAATGTACGTATAAAATGTCGTTTATTTTAACTAAACAATATTTAGTTTATCTGGTTACAAAGTACACTATTGTACGTATAAAATGTCGTTTCTTTTAACTAAACAATATTTAGTTTATCTGGTTACAAAGTACACTATTGTACGTATAAAATGTCGTTTCTTTTAACTAAACAATATTTAGTTTATCTGGGTACAAAGTACACTATTGTACGTATAAAATGTCGTTTCTTTTAACTAAACAATATTTAGTTTATCTGGTTACAAAGTACACTAATGTACGCATAAAATGTCGTTTATTTTAACTAAACAATATTTAGTTTATCTGGTTACAAAGTACACTATTGTACGTATAAAATGTCGTTTCTTTTAACTAAACAATATTTAGTTTATCTGGTTATAAAGTGCACTATTGTACGTATAAAATGTCGTTTATTTTAACTAAACAATATTTAGTTTATCTGGTTATAAAGTACACTTATGTACGTATAAAATGTCGTTTCCTTTAACTAAACAATATTTAGTTTATCTGGTTACAAAGTACACTATTGTACGTATAAAATGTCGTTTCTTTTAACTAAACAATATTTAGTTTATCTGGTTACAAAGTACACTTATGTACGTATAAAATGTCGTTGCTTTTAAGGTAGAGTTAATACGAATCAACTGTTCGACGCAATCCCCTTTGATTAACATGTTAACCTAAGTAAATTCACAAAAATTCTATAAAAAAAAATTAGGCAGATTTTAGTGCTTATACAAAAAGTTTCAGAATTTTTGTGAATTTGCTAAGGTATGCATGTTAATCAAAGGGGACTACGTCGAACAGCTGATTCGTATTATCTCCACCTTAACTATACAATATTTAATATGTAGTTTATCCCATGGCTAAAGTACACTTATGTGCACATATAACATGTCATTTCTGTTAACTAAAACATGGTAGATCATTGAAGTCAAGCAACGTTGAATGGGATTAGTACTTGGATAGGTTATACATGTATAGGTGACTAATTTAAAATTAAAATTAAGTTGCTCCCTTTTTGAATTAGGTATATTGAGCGTAAGGCTGTGTTATATACTATACACAGTACATTATCGAGTCAAGCAATGCTGAGAGAGTTTAGTACTTGGATGGGTAACCAATTTAAAATGAAAATAATTTTTTTTTTTTACTGTAGCATATCACTGGGAATTAGGTAAAGCATAACATGTATTTTTTCTTCAATATAATATATGTACATTTAAATGATAATTAATTATATTCAAAAACCAATATAGACATAAAATACATAAAATTTCTAGTAAAACGTAAACCTTTTTCTATATTTTAAAATATTTTATTTAAATAATGCCTCAAACCCTTTAATGGAGTATTGTCCTCAATTTTTTTTATTACAGAAATGGATAGAGCGTGCAAAGTTATGCTACCTTGATTTTTTTCAGATTTTTTAGAGCCCGGGAACTATTTTTAAAAAATTATTGAAAGTCCTTTTTGTGACGTCACGCGGCGACAAGTCCTATCGTTTTCTTAAGGAGCGGCGTCTCGTGACGTCACAAAAATAACTTTCAATAATTTTTTTTAATATAGTTCCCGAGCTCTAAAAAATCTGAAAAAAATCAGGGTAGCATAACTTTGCACCCTCTATCCATTTCTGCAATAAAAAAATTGACGTCAATACTTCATTGAAGTCTAAAAAAAATTCTGCGAGTTAAATTTTGTCCTCTTAATAAATCTTAAAAATTCTAAATATGACGAAAACAATTTTCAATTATTGATATAATTAAAAACTGAATACAAGTATAATTTTTTTTAAAATTAAGATTCCTACCCTTCAATGGTGGAGTAAAAAAAATATAGAAATGTTAGTTTGATACTAAATCAACATGTGCAGCCATATATTAAAAACTTCATTTACATTTATAAAGTTTGGTGATAAATAACCCTCCCCCTAAATAATGATGCTCATTTTTATACACCATCCCCTAGCACTTTTATTAATGAAAAAAGGTGGGTATGTATTCGACACAAGCAGGTGATGTTTTAAGCTATGAATATTATGCAAATTTAGATACTGAAAGGATAAAAATAACATGTTGGCACAGAATATTTTTATTTTAAGTATTATCATTTACATGCTATAAAATTTATAGTGAAAATTTCAAAAAAAATTACGTAATTAATTATTGAGTGAGCAATTGGCTTTAATATTGAAATTGTAATATTTATTTTCACTTATTTTTATTCCTTTATTAACTAGAAATTGATTTACAAATTAAAATTAAATAATTAAATAGAAATTTACAATCTGATTTTTTCCTACAAAAATGTAAGCGACTTTTTTTTTTTTTAATTTGTACCCCCTGTAGAAACCTAAAATAATTTATGTACTATGAATTACATTATCAAAATTATATCTAAATAATCGATTTATAATTGACAATATATCAAAATACTGCAGCTATTTTCATTAGCTCAAAGAAAAGCAAGTAAAAAAATAATGTTATAAAAAAAATGCCCCTTATTGTGAATGATTTTTAAAGAATAAATTTTATTTTCAGAAGTTTAGCCCCTGTAAAGTATGCAATTGTTTGAGCATGAAAACACAGCAAATAACATACTGGCCAGGCGCTTGAAAATTGGAGACTAAATTTGACTTTCAACAATGACGAACGCAACAATGATGAGACCTTGGGACACTTTTTGTCATGGAAATTTTCATTTATTGGGTCGGCATATCGTCATCTTTCGGTGATGGAATTTATCTATGCATGGGATCAAGTGTACAGTTTTAGTCGAAATGTGTGGTGATTTTTGAAAAAAATTTTGTACTTCAAATCATTATGGATAATTTGGTGTAATCTGACAAGAAATTTTGTGTGAAATTGTGATTCATTACTTCCAAAATTCCAAGTAATTATATTATATAAGTCTCTAACAGTTTATTATCAATGTTTTATAAAAGATTTTCTGTAAACAATACTACTTTTTGTTAATGAAAAAAGGAACTATTGATGCTATCATACATTATTTTTTTATTAAATAAATTTATTAAACCCATGTAATAATTATTAAAATAATTAATTTTCAATACGTCAAATATTTTTTTTAAATAATTCATTTTCAATACGTCAAATAATTTTTTTTTAAATCTAAATACCTGTTATCATATAAAATGTTGATTAAATTAATTAGTTGTTATTTAAAAATAATAATAGATGGTGATAAAGGTGATTTGGTGATATGACAAGATTGGTAAATTCAGAGGTCACCCCCTCCAGCACGGCCGCTCTACAATCAATATCCTCCATGCTTTGCGCGCTGTCGTCGTCATGTGCGCGCGCAACTCTCCGCTAGCCGCACTGTCACTTGCAAACCAACTACCGAACGAAGCTCAGTGTCTTCTTTTAGTCACAATGCACCAACTTTTTGTATGAGGAAATGATAATGAATGAATTTTTAAAAATTAACCTCAGTTGATTGAAATTTCGGAATCGACCACCTTGGATTATTGTCTTAGGAGATGGTGAATCTGAAAATTATAGTAAACCTTCCTTACATTATAACAAAATTTAAAAAAAAAAAAAAAACTTAAAAATAAGCAAAAGTCAGTCTAGTTTTTTAGATATACAGGATACAAATAGTGAGAATATCATTGGAAATCTTGCGGCCATTTTCAAATCAGCATCTTTTTCAACTAAAAAAATTAATATCTCAAAAATTCGACTGAATAATTATTTTTTTTACTTCAGAAAGTGAAGTCATTTTGTTCTCTATGTTCTGATTTAAATTTTATATATATTTTTTTTACCATCAAAAAAATAATTACCATAGTGACAAATGCTACGAGACTTGCAGGGGACTTAGAACTCATCATCAATAGGAGACATACAAATTTTGAAGCGAATCTGTCTTAGTTTTTTTAAAACTGAGGTGGAATTTTAACATTGACCTTATGGACGTAAACCGGAAATGGAATTATTGTAAGGAACCGCCACCTTGAATTTGCTTAAACCATAAGCGATTATGTTTTAGATAATCCTCAATTTTAAAAATTTATTTCATTCGATTCCGTCTGACAGAAATTTCCTCTGACTCGCGTAGTATCAAGTTCACTTACTTACAAAATGGATTTAGTGATTATATACAATATATACCAAATAAATTTACATTAACATAATTTAATATGAAATTCATTAAAAATATATATAAAAAATCGGTTTCAAAATTATTATATTTTAATCCAATTAATTATAATTATGATTTAAAATCATTTTAGTATTTAAGATATTTTATTTACAAAATACGTTTACAAAGCATTCTATAAAGTAACTTTTTTGCAATTCAATATAAAATTTAACAATTATTTAAAAGTATTTAAAAGTACTTAAAAATATTTATAAAATAATTAATATTTGTTTTATATGATTTTAATTTATCTGAATGTAATTTTTAAAATCTTAAAACACAATGATTATATAATATATATTAATAATATTATAGTAAAATTTATAAAAAAAATAAATAAGAGTTTGATGCATACTTTATACACGTAATATAATGTATCTCATTAAGATGGTGTTCCAAAGCATGAGATAATAAGAAAATTTAGATGAATTGAATTAATTAATGTATTGTAAATGACAAGATGAAACAAAATCTTGATAAATGCTTCAAATTCATAAGCACACACGTGAAAGAGAACCAACATAACCCTCTGTTGGTTTTGTATCAATATCTATGTACAGTCAAATTTATTTGACATTCTCACCGGAAGTAGCCGGAAGTGTGAGATTTCCGGTCTTCATGTCTGAGTTTTGATTTTTGTAAATAAGTCATTACTGTAATTACAAACCTTTCTGCAAAATTTTACTTTTCAAATACGAATTGGAAGGACAGAAACGTCACACTTCCGCCGTTTACTTCCGGCGGGAATCTTAAATTAATTTGAGTGAAGGCGTGTAGTGATCTTAAATACTTTCTAGGTGGTATAGACTCGACAACAGAGTCTTTAAGTGTTCCCCGACGGGAAAATTTTCTCCGTAAGTCACCATGTTAGGAAATTTGATTTATTTTCCCAGTAACTATTAAAAAAAAAGCTATGTATTTGAAACTATCTCCCTCCCCCACCCCCCCATTTAGGGTTCTTTTATAATGAATCAAGAACTTACTTTCCTCTAAAAAATTTCGCAATTTCGAGTTTCAGCTGACTTGAAGCTATAATGCACTGCCGTGTAAAATGCTGTAGAGCTTATAGCAAAATAAGTTTAATAAATCAACAGTCAAATTATATTATTATTTTTATCAGAAATACAATTAGAATGTATTACCAATATGGTTAATTTGACTTTTGAAAAAGATTTTAGTCATAATTAATTTCATGCATTGTATTTAAAGCTAAAAAAGATACGTTTAGGAAAATTAATGTTTTATGCGGTGAATTGAAGTGTCATTCATTCCTTATCGGACAACCATACTGCGCGGGCTTGACCGGGTCTTGTCAGATCACCGAAGCCAAGTAACGCCGAGCGTGGCTAGTAGTTGGATGGGTGACCATTTTCAACAAAAACCACGTTTCCCACCCAGGGGTAAAACGTTGCGCTTTTCCACTATGTGGTTCCCCTGGCTTTGGACCATTGCACTTCCGGTTTATTGACAAAAGCTGTAGCGTCCATCCTGGCTGAGATTTCCACGTTTCCTTCAGTCGCAGGCAAATGCCGGGATGGATTTGGAAAGCCGTGGTCGCCCCCGTTTCGGGAGAGCCAGCGAAACGTTCAAGATAGGGTTTCTGAAGGTTCGGGGTTTCAAAGTAGTATGTATTTAGTAAGTAGAAGTACCCAATAAACAAAATAACCTTACCGAACTCCCATTACTTATCAATTCACAAGCCTATGTACCATTCCTAATAAGTAATAACCCATGTCAGTGACACAGCATAGCATGCTTGTTCTCTTATGAAAATATCTAAAAAGTCATCACTTGTTCAGAATGATGAAACTAAAAAATAATTCAAAGTATTCATGGTAATACTTAGTATTTTTTAGAATAAGTTGCATGATTCATCAGAGAATTTTATTAAAATGTGTGATTTTTTGCAACTAAATTTTGATTAGTCATTCTTATTTAAGATTATAATGCATAATATTATTTATATCATAATGAACAATGAAGCTTTATCACGTCTATGTAGGTATTTTGACGGCTAAATTTTGCCTATATTGGAGTTTCCCATTCAACATATTATTTATTTTTGTTGTGTTTGTAATGTCATCACACATTGGTAGTAGCCGGTTTTAAAACAAAATTGTCACTAACCGAAATTCTCTCATTCATATAATAATGACCAAAATAAACTTGCTAAAATATTAAACGTATAATAAATAATAATATATAATATAAATTTTGTTGAAAATTTTGTATGTTCCATTTTTCAGCAATAAATACGTTTATAAAATTTTATAAAAATTATTTTATAAATAATGCAGAATCAGTTGCAGTTTAATTGGGTTATACTCTATATATTGCTTTATATTCAATAAAATCTAATCGCTCTCTGTCATTCGTAACAGATGCGTAGTAGCGTAGTGAAGTAATATTTAAAAATAAAATCTGAGTACGAATGAAATATTTACATCCTGCGATAGATTACGGATTATTTAACAAATCTCCAATTCATCGCAATTGCATGAGAAGCTTGCTTTTCAAAATATGAATTAAAAATGTAACAGAATTGAATTAAAAGAAATTGAAGCACTGCTGAAAACGCCCTGTTATCATGACTTATGAATCTCTATTCTTCACGTTGCTTTTTCATATTTATGGTCATGTTACAATAACTAAAACATTTTAGAATTTTAGTACAATTTTTATATGTTTTGTCATATTTAAAATAAAATATTTCAATAAAAAAAAAGAAATATTTGAAAATTTAATTATTTGTTGAAACTTTTTAAAATTTAATTCGTTTTGATCACTATAAATATAACTAAAATTTAATTTAAGGACTTCAAAGGATGAATTTTCTTATAATTCAGTATCGTTGAAAATTTTCAGTCTACTTATGCTTAGTTTGAGTTCAATATTATAATAAAATTAAACAATTATAAAACATTAATAATTAAAAAAAATGTTAATACTCACTGACCAAGAAGAAAATCTTGTTTCTTGCTGTAATCCATATTATAATTGCACTGGTACACTTTTGTCACTTGGAAACACAAATATCCATTGTTGTCTTCATTCTTCCAGTATCCATAGCGATACCTTGATAAATAATATCAGACAGAACAGGGCAAGATACAAGTACTAATTCTAAACAATGTCATCTCTTTTAGTCAAGTTTAATATTTTGTCCTAAAATGGAGCATCGACCTCATTTTTTTATTGCAGAAATGAATAGAGGGTGCAAAGTTATGCTACCCAGATTTTTTTCAGATTTTTTAGAGTCCGGGAACTATTTTTAAAAAAATACTGAAAGTTTTTTTGTGACGTCACGAGACACCGCTCCTTAAGAAAAAGATAGGACTTGCCGCCGCGTGACGTCACAGAAAGGACTTTCAAAATTTTGTTAAAAATAGTTCCCGGGCTCAAAAGAATCAGGGTAGCATAACTTTGCACCCTTTATCCATTTCTGCAAAAAAAAAAATTGAGGTCGATACTCTATTGATCTATGAGGTTAGGTGCTAATAAATCTAGTGCTGCATGGCTATTATTGTGTACACTTGTCGCCTTGGAAAATTTCCATCTTGCAGCCTTGTTAATCACCATGTATTATTCTTATGGTGCATGGTGATTAACAAGATTGCAAAGGGAATTTTTTCAAGGCAACGACTGTACAGTACGTAGATAACGGTTCTAAAATTCCAAAAAGGAAACGGTAAAAATAAATTAAGCTCATTTTTTGACTTGGAATATTTATATAAATGCCAAGAAATAATATAATTCACTAATTAATTAATTAATTAATTTATATCAAAAACGAAGTGAAGCATTTAAAAATTTATTACGGATGAAATACTTATATTAATTTATCTTTTAATTAATTAAATGCCACGCAAAATTAATTCAACTACTTAATTTTATCAATCTCTCTACTATATTTTTACAGTGTATATAGAGCTCACGCTTTTATTTTTATTTTTTTTTTTCAAGTAATATAATCATATCGGTATTTCTGAAATAATTGAGTAAAAAATGCAATTACCGTAATATGATTCATTGATGTTTCAGAGAAAGTCGATTAATTTCTTAGAAAAAAAACGTCACTGCCATCTGTTGGATGAGAAAAGAACTTTGTTTTGTAAACATTGTTTAATCCATAATATAATTTTGCTACTTTTACCGTAGCCATTGTCTTGCAAGTACCATGTGATAAGGAGAAACTTTATAGATTTTTATTATTATATTTTTAGATTCAACCTCGTAAAATAAACTTTTTTTTATAGAGCAATTTACCAATTTCTGAAAATTCTTCAACATAATCAAATACTATAAGGTTAATAATTAAATTATTATTGAATTGTTGGTAATAATATTTAACATCCAATAGAAATAAAAATTATAATATTCTATGATCCAGAATAGATTCCTAAAAAATATTTCTTTTTGCACGATATAATGAGCAAATTTTTTGTTGCAAATTTTGGTAGATGACTATATTGTATTTTCAATTTGTCTGATTGATTCAAACCCTTCAACACTTTCAAAATCGAGAATAAATATGCTGTGACATCAAATTCATGCAACGTCTTTCTATCTGCCTATGACGTCACAGCATTTTTAAACACTATATTGATGGTGTTTGAGGGTAAAAAAAAAAATTCAAAATTTGAAAAAACATATTTTCAGGTCCTTTTTCTAAATATGCAATGAAACGGTCATGCATGTTGTCTATTATGTTATAGCGAGTTAAGTATAGGAGGATAAAGGCAAGAGAATTTGAAAATCTAAGAGCTTATAAGGGCCACAGTATTGGACTAAAAGCATTGAAAAATAAATTACCTAGCTTGCACCTATTCACCTTTTTAGTTATATTAATTAATAGTTCACGTAGCTTATTTTTGCTCTGACGTCACGAACTTTTTCCTTTATCCTCCAATACAATGAGAGGGTCACGTGACGTCATACCAACGTGAACTGTACGTGAGCATGCTTTATGTTTTATCTCTTTTAGAATATAAAGCAATATTAGTATATTAAATTTGAAATGATGTTACAGTATATCATGTCTAACCTATAAGTTTACGCCTGAATCTATGGCGCCAAGCTCCAAATATTTCAGACAGATTGACGCCATTCATAAGAGTCTTAATATAAATATCAAGATGGCCGCCGCACGCAGTCGAATCCACACGTAAACTAACAATAAGTCTGCGTCCCAAATCACTTTCTCACCCTCTGTAGGGGCCCTAAATGAACTTTCCCCTCCCCTCCAATATAGCCGCTATATAAGTAGGGCGCATATGATGCACCCTACATTTCGCCGCCATTGTAAGGTAGGGTAAGGTAGTAGGCAAGAATGGACATTTGGGACGCTGGCTAAGATTTGTAATAATGTATGTAACCATTTGAATCATAAAGAGGGCGGGGACACAACACACAGAAACATGCTAATTAAATTGCTTGAAAAGGATATGGCCACTCAATGATGAAGCGCGTGTATCTTCTGATAGGGTTCTCTTCGCTGAGAATGAACAGCGAGCTTGGACCCTTGGCGTTCGGGTCAACACCCGCAGCGCCGCGCTTCCCGCCCATACCTGAAACAGGAACATGTTTGGTGACCTTTCTATAAGGTGCTTGCATCAGTAATCACTACGTTTACATGATGGTGTTTAATACAGATCCGTTGACGAAGGGTAATGCTTTTCTTATGAGGCGTCGTCAACGAATAGTATGTTAAACACCGTTTAGTAAACATTATAGTGAATTTGTTTTATTTTAGTTGTAATGTATATTTCAGTAACAGTTACAGTTTTTAAAACTATATTTTTTTTTTCAAAATTGATAAAATCTTTACTCTAATTTCAAAATATTGTATTATAATTTATATTATATTTTTTCAATTTATAATGGATAAAATATATGAAAAAATTTTATTGCAGAAATGAATAGAGGGTACCAAATTATGCTACTCTGAATTTTTTCAGATTTTTTTGAGACCCGGAATTTTTTTTAAATAATTATTTAAAGTTCTGTAATTTAAGTTGGCATCCCTGAATCCTTAATAAAAAGGATAGAGACTGGATGCCTATTGACGCCTCCAGGGGGCGTGGCCGAACTTTAAATAATTATTTAAAAATAGTTCTGGGTTTCAAAAAAAATATTGAAAAAATTCAGAGTAGCATAATTTGGTACCCTCTATTCATTTCTGCAATAAAATTTTTTCATGTATGTTGTCCATTATTAAAAAGAACTGGGCGTTGATATAAAACAAGCTAACTTTGTCAATCATGCAGCAAGTCAGGTTGCTATTAATGAGCGATTATATAATATACTGATTAATCAATGTTAAATAAAATAATCATGAAAAAAATACAAGCGGCTACACTAGAGGCACGGTTACACTTGGTACTGACCCGTGCCTGCGGCGGACCCGGGATCACGACCCTCGCCGTCGCGCTGCTGCTGCGCCGCCGCTTCCTGCGCCGCCGCAAGCCTGAAACAAAACAACATCGTTATTAAAAACAAAACAATATCGATATTATCTGAAACAAAACAACATCGTTATTAGAAACAAAACAATATCGATATTATCTGAAATCGGAGCAATCTTAACGGTTAGTCAAAGGATAATTTTTCGTCAGAAGGAATCAAATGAAATAAAAGTTAGATAATTTTCCAAAACTTATCATTTATGGCTAAAGAAGATTCAAGGGGTATGTTTTCTCACAACAAATCCATTTCCAGTTTTTGTCCATATGGTTCCATGTTAAATTTTACCTCAAATTGTTACGGGCAATGACTGCTAGGTCCACAGACCAGAAGTCAATGCATCAAGCAATTCAATTCTACCTCAAATTTCACAAAACTGATAAGACAGATCCACTTCAAAATTTACATGCCACCTATTGATGGGGAGTTCTAAGTTTTCTGCTGAGGTCCAGCGTGGCGCAGTACATTGACCGGTTCTCGTTAGATCACCGAAATCAGGCTACGTCGAGCGTGGTTAGTACTTGGATTGGTGACCGTTTCAAGTAAAAAATACGCTGCTCCCTCCCTGGGGTAAATTCATCTCGCTTTCCACCCAGTGCAGTGATGCACTTGTGTGTGGTTCCCCAGGCTTTGGACATCGCTTTGGGCCATTGAGAAAAAGTAGAGGTGTCCGTCCTGACTGAGGTTTTCCACGGTTCCCTCAGTCTCACCTCAGTGAATGCTGGGACGCGTAAGCTTGCAGGCCGTGGCCACTATCCGTTCCCTACCTTATCCCTACCCCAGTACCCCGCCGCGAGCTGTAAGCTCTTAGGGGTGTATCCTTGTAAAAAAAAAAAAAATAAAAATAAGTCTTGTTGCATTCAAAGAAGCCAATTCCAAGATCTCAAATTCTTAAGTATGGGTTTAAAAAAAAATCATTTTCAACTACTAATTAAGATCAAATTTAGTTTTTAAATAATTTATGTATAACTGCATTAAAAAAAACATGTAAGCTGTCCATTATAAAAAAAATACTATCTTTACATGAATCTAGAAGGTCAAATTTATTTTGTGTCAAGAAATTGAAGAGATAAGAATCTGTCCGTAGGTCTGTTTTCAAATACACAGGGGGGGGGGGGAGAGAGAGAGCAAATTGGTAGAAACGGTGAGGGCTTTAGTACCAGTTTTTAAGGCTATATTTTGATCACAAGTAATTTATTTACCACCGTGCATGGTATGTGTTTTTCTTTTTAGAAACATCCCAAAAATTAATAATTCATAATTGTAATAGGGTATATTAATTATATCGTAAAAAATAATTAAATTTTAATACTCAGTTGCTAATAATGAATTCAATGACAAAATTTAACAATTGTTATATACATTACTGATGGAACAATAATATTTTTTAAAAAAAATATTAAATAATTTAAATGCTAATCAAATTAACTGTGTTGTAATTATATTAAGTAAACTTTAAATATTAAAATTAAAAAAAAATAAATTAAGGAATGAAAATATTCAATTTAATACTTTATTAATTTTTTTAAAATAATCTATCAAAACAAAATGTAACTAAAATGACGTCACATTGTGACCCGGGCCACGTTGGCCACGCCCCCTCTTGATGACGTCACAGATCGATGACGTAGTAACGATGCACCGGCGGTTTTCATCAGATCTGCGGTGAGGAAACAAAACACTCATCCTCCGGTCCATAAAATAACCTAGCGCACCTTTCATGCAGTGGTAGATAAAATTACTACAAATTTTACACTTGAGTACATACACCTCTGGACACCACGAACGTTACTCCTGCTTTGTTTGTCTTTGCATTACCTTTGCGTAGTTCCTATGATTCCCATGTTATTTTTTAGGTCAGTTTCTTTCTGAACTTTGCATCATGCCTTAAAAAAACATGAGTTTATTAGCTATGGGCATAAACTCTTATTTTTTTTTTATTTCGTGTCAAATTGATTTTTAATTTAATTTTTAATTCTCATATTAAAACTGCAATTAAAATTTAATTTGATGTAAAAAAAAATAAAAGTTTATGCCTATAGCTAAAAAACTCATTTTTTTTTAAAGCATCAAGCAAAGATGTATGGTTATTAGTTTCAGAAAGAAACTGGCGTAAAAAATAACATGGGAAAGCTTAGGAACTACGCAAAGGTGATGCAGAGTCTTAATAAATAAGCTGTCTATGGAGGCGTGGTGAACCAAAACTTACTTGTGCACCAAAAAAATAGTCACCACCCTCCTCCTTCCACCATTTCAGCAGTTGATTTTCAAAAAGTGCGCCAAAGAAAATTGGGGCTTATGACGTAAAGCGCCATGATAGGTCAAGCGCAACCAATCGTTGATCTTGACGTCATAAGCCCCAATTTTCTTCGGCGCGCTTTTTGAATGTCAACTGCTGTACTGGTAGAAGGAGGAGGGTGGTGACTATTTTTTTGGTGCACAAGTAAGTTTGACATTATTTATAAAACATTAAAAGTATAAAAGCTGAAGCGGTTCCCCTCCTTTAACTGTAATAAACATTGTAGTTAAAATAAAACAAAGTATGCAATAAAGGTGTGAAAACGTGAGGCTTCAATTGACCACATTGTTCCACATAAATATAGAGGGGGTTGAATTCATTAGACCGAGAATCCATACAACGTCAATTACACCAGCGAATCATCAGGTCTAGACTCGCACGTCATGGTGGCCTATATCAAAATGTCATAACTACATAGGGAGATCAATTATAAATAGACTCAAGTACTTTTTTGGACTAAATGTGGAGATCATGTGAATAATTGAAGATTTTAAATATTAATTTAACAATGGCAGATTAATAATAAGATATTATTTAATAAGATCAAGCATCTAATCATATACTCGTACTTTATTTATAAAATACTACATGGTTGTTATCAATCACATGTAAAATTAGCGTACACAATTTTACAGTACATAAGTTAGTTTTTTTTTTTTAACATTAAACAATTTCTTTTTATCAAATGTCAATAGGGTTCTCTTCTACTTACTAATTACGCTGTAAGTCTGAAACCCCGAACCTTTCGAAACCTTAATTTGAGCGTTGGACGGCCACAACCTTACAATCCATTCCAGCATTTGCCTGCATGCGACTGAGGGAAACGTAGAAACCTTAGTCAGGATGGACGCTACATATTTTGTCAATTTACCGGAAGTGCAATGGTCCAAAACCAGGGGAACCATATAGTGGAAAAGGGCAACGATTTACCCCTGGATATAGGAAGCGAGATATTTTTAAATTTAAATAAATTATGAGTGGTATTAATACTCGATTGCTAGTACTCTGTTATCATACCAATATATATTTACTAACCTATTTTTACACACAAGAATATTAAAATATAAAAAAAATCACATTGTATTGTTCTAAAAATATAAATATTTCTCAACATAGATCGAAACAATGTATGTCAAGGCTCTGTCAAGCAGTTTTACACGAAAAGAAAAATGTTGCATGCTTCAATATAGCAAAATGTTGAAATTAATATTTACAGGTTTATTGGTATTTTATTACACATTAAAACATATATTTAAAACGTAAAACTTATCAAATTTAATTTTAAATACAAGCTATTGTATTAATATACATTAATAACTTCTATTATATTATAGTAGATATAGGCATTATTTTTTAATAGACATGATTATTGCATGATATTATTCGTACCTTCATAACGTGACTTTTATGTACTGCCTTTTTGTTACTTCTAACACCCTTAAAATGATGCTGTAAAATGCTGTGACGTCATAGTCATGTACAAATTTAACACGCAAAGGACATGACCGTAACGTCACAATGTCTTTAAAATCAAATTTGAAGTTTAATTAAAATTTATTTATTAAAAATTTATTAAAATTACCTTAAATTTGTTTTAGCTTCCTATTAAACATTCATTCTAGCATGCAGAAATTTATTAAACTGTGTACATTGTAAGATGATTTTTTTTTTTCACAAAAATACACCCCCAAGAGCTTACAGCTCGCGCCTGGGTAGTGGGTAGTGATAAGATAAGAAATGGATGGTGACCACGGCTTGTTACGCGTCCCAACATTCGCTGAAGTGAGACTGAGGGAACCGTGGAAAACCTCATTCAGGACGGACATCTCTACTTTTTTTAACAATAGACCAATGTGATGTCCAAAGCCTGGGGTATTTTAAGAACATACATTATTGAAAACAAGTGTAGGATATGGCATGCTATATTTTAAGGCTATATATATGTTTCAGTACTGAAACACACTTGTCAGTCTATATTATGCTATATTTTAAGAAAATATGTAATTTTGAAACTTAGAATGGGTTTAAGTCATTACATTCATAACTCATAGCGTAATATATTATATATTCAAAGCACCTCGTTTTGAAAGTTAACCTAGTTTATATTGTGTTATATTTAAAAGACATAGAGTTTTGACACTGAGTCTAGATCAGTCATGTGCTATATTAGAACAGGGAGTTTTGAAACTAAGCCTAGTTCATTGTATGCTACATTTTAATAATATGCAATTTTAAAACTGAGTCTATATACGTTTAAAAGTCATACAATATTAAAATTGAGTCTAGTTTAGTGTGCTACGTTTAAAAGGATACACAGATTTGAAACTTAGTATAGGTTCATTAGTGTGCTATATTTTTAGGATATATAATTTTGAAACTGAGTGTAGGTTGAATGTGCTACGTTTAAAAGGACATACAGTTTTAAAACTGATTCTAGATCATTGTGCTACGTCAGAAGGATAATATTTTATAATTTTGAAAATGAGCCTAGGTTAGTGTGGTACATTTAAAGGACATAAATTTTTGAAAGTGAGTCTAGATCAGTATACTAGAAAGAACATAAAATTTTGAAAGTGAATCTAGGTTCGTGTGTTATATTTTATAAATAAAGGACATACATTTTTGAAACTGTGTCTAGTGTTATATATGTTAAAGGACATATATATTTGACACTGACAAGTGAGTCTAGATCAGTATGCTATAATTTAAAAGGCATACATTTTCGACACCAAGTGTAGTGTGCTATATATTCAGAAGGAACGTGAGCGACTCAAACGAAATCTGAAGATGACATAAAAAAAAAAAATCTTTTATGACAAACGATGTCGGTCAAGTATGGACAGTAGCAAAATATCTCAGCATAATATCATACCTGGTCAAAATAAACATACATAAACAATATGGATTTGAATATACTGATGTATATATAGTCAAATTAATTTGATATTCCCACCGGAAGTAGCCGGAAGTGAGAGGTTTCTGACCTTACTATTAGTATTTACAAATTAAAATTTTGTCTTCAGGTTTGTAAGAAAAGTACTAACATGTCTGCAAATTTTCAAGATTCAGATTTGAATAAGACGACCAGAAATCTCTCACTTCCAGTTACTTCCGGCAGGAATATTAAATAAATTTAACTGTAGTTATCATGAATTATACCACTTTTTTGTTTTCATAGTAAAAAAAAACATATTTGAAAAAGAAAAGTTGTGATTCATTTAATGCTACTTTAAATAATATTTTGTAATGTAAAACCTGCATGGAATATTTTTTTGTATATTTGGATAGAGGACCTCGAGTTGCCAACTTTTTCAGATTTATTTAACATCCTTAAGGTAGAGATAATACGAATCAGCTGTTCGACGTAGTCTCCTTTGATTAACATGTAAACCTTAGCAAATTGACAAAAATTCTGAAATTTTTTTGAGAGTAAGATGTTAGTGCCTAATAGCTATAGAAAAAATTTCAAAACAATTAAATGAGCTGAATTTTTTACTAAGTTTTTTGTATGTCTCTCCATGGGAAAACCCTATGCTGAATTTAAAAAAAAAAATAATTATAAAAAAATCAGCTCGTTAAATTGTTTTGAAATTTTTTGTATGGCTAAATCTGCCTCTCGAATTTCAGATTTTTTTTTTTAATTTGCTAAGGTTTGCATGTTAATCAAATGGGACTAAAATAACAGCTGATTCGTATTATCTCTACCTTAACAACCTTAAATAAATCGAGGGGAAAGATGCTGTGACGTCATGGTAATGCAAAATGTTTCCCTATGCTTGCGTGTTAAATATTTACATGACTATGACGTCATAGAGAATTAAAAAATAAACTAGAAAAATACTGACATAAGTCGAAGATCCTCTACTCAAATTTATATAAAAAAAAAAACAACATGATATAAGTAAACTATTCTTGCAGCTTAATTAATTACAGTAAGATTTAAGGATGAATCTCAGTAGGTTGATATCTCGCAATCGTAGCGCCTGAATGCAACAAAATTTGCAGGGGACTTAGAACTCACCATCAATAGATGATATACAAATTTTGAAGCGAATTTGTCCTATCAGTTTGGTGAAAACTGAAGTAGAAGTTTAACATTGGCCTTATGGACGAAAACCGGAAATGGAACTGTTGTAAGAAAACTCCAAGACTGAATTTGCTCAAACCAAAAGCGATTAAGTTTTAGAACAATCTCGATTTTTTTAAATTTATTTCATTCGATTCGTTTGCAAGGAAATATTCTTTGACTCCAGCAGTAACTCTGAGAATAATCGTTAAACAAAACATTTAACGTAAGGATTTATTGTATGATCAGTGTTAAATTTTCATTAAGGGGGGGGGGGGGGGGGGAATGAAAAAAAGTGTAAAGTATAGAACTTTTTTTTTTTTTTTAACATAAATGCAATAAAATGTAAAATGCATTAACTTCAACCTTGATGTAATGCACAGGTCAGATTGTCCTATTTCATTTTAAAAGTCAAGCTATTTTGTGCCTACTTACTGAGATAAAAAAATCGTGAAATGTTTTAAGTGTCGTAAATAAGTTAAAAAAAAAAAAAAAATAAAGTTTAATTTATAAATCTCTCTTTTAATAAATTCAAATAAAATTAAATTTTTGGAAATCTTGAATATTAGCAGCATTAAATATGTAATTCAATTTATCTAATTTTAAATTATATAGTAATATGACTATTAATTACACAAATTAAGGAAGAATTGGAATATAACCAATTCTTTGTTAAGCATAACAATTATATATATTAATTTAAATAATTAGTACAGTTTCATTATAAATTTTATTTGAAAAATTAAAATAATTAAGCAATATTTCTTTATTTTTTATATTTTAAAATTTAAGTAATAAAAAAAATTAATTTATAAAAATATTTAAATTTAGTTGTTATAATCATTATAAAAAATTTATATCACAAAAAAATTAATTTTTTTTAGCAATTAATGTAATAGAGATAAAATTAATTGTTTTTCTCCGGAACTACCATATTGATATTTGTATTCAATAAAAACATTAATATAGTAATTATTGAAGTTTACATAATTTAAAAGAAGTCCCATACTTAATCCCATGTTCAAGACTAATAATCAATTTTTTTTTTTTTTTTTTTTTTTTTTTTTTTTTAGTTTTAGTTTTTAATCAAACCCTATTGGGTACTTCTAGTTACTAATTACATACTACTTTGAAACCCCGAACCTTCCGAAACCCTAACTTGAGCGTTTCGCGGGCTCTTCTGGAACGAGGGCGGCCACGGCCTTGCAAATCCATCCCGGCATTTGCCTGCGGCTGAGGGAAACGTGGAAACCTCAGCCAGGATGGACGCTACAGCTTTTGTCAATGAACCGGAAGTGCAATGGTCCAAAGCCAGGGGAACCACATAGTGGAAAAGCGCAACGTTTTACCCCTGGGTGGGAAACGTGGTTTTTGTTGAAAATGGTCACCCATCCAACTACTAACAAGCGCGGCGTTGCTTGACTTCGGTGGTCTGACGAGACCCGGTCAAGCGCACTGCGCCACACCTCTCAATAATCAAATTTATTAAGTGAATCCCTTTGGACATAAACCCGGTATCATTTTGCTATCGCTGCAGCTACAACGTGCATATTTGATATGTAGAGAAGTAATAACTCGCCATCCCCCCAAAAAATTATGTTCACCACATCTCCATAAACTACAGTATTAATAAGTCGAAGTTTACGCCCGACTCTATGGCGCCAAGCTCCAGACAGTCCAGACCGACTGGCACCATTCATAAGAGACTTAATATAAATTTCAAGATGGCCGCCGCATGCAGTTGAATCCACACAAAAGCTAAGATTTGTTATATTATACGTAGGTACGTCTTTAAAGATAGATAGATAGATAATTTCTTTATTAGGCGATGTTTGGCCTGACAGCCATTCTTACACATAACCTCAAATACATTTTAGTAATATAATAATTTAAATTTAAATTAAAGTGTACACTTCCCGACAAAAACGTTACTCCTGCTTTGTTTGTAGACGTTACCACGCAGTCTATGGAGGTGTGGTGGATCAAAATTATTTTGATATTGATAGATTAGGTGATCATACATTTCTTAATATTTCAAACCTGTCTGTCTAAGCTGTAGCTCTGGCAAGTGAGGCAGGAGTAACGTTCATGCTGTCCAGAGGTGTGCATATTCCAAGGTATGAAAATTCATTAATAAAAGTTTCAAGGGTTCTCCAGGGTAAAATTTTCTCCAAAAAGTAACTTTACTGTTAAATTTTTTTTATATAAATAATTGAAACTATTAATTTGAAAAGAGCTTTTAGATCGTTCTCATCTCTATTTGTGGGCTTGAGATTCTGAATTTATCTTTCAAAAAGCAACCATTAAAATTGATTTTTACGTAATTTTGGAGGAATTACATGATTTTTTTTGTTTATTTATATTACAAACCTGCATGAAATTTTAAATTACAAATTAGGATAAGGGTGCTATTCACGAAGGAATTAGCCAGGTTTTTAACCACGTTTATCTTAATCACGTTTAACTACACCTGTTTTACGTGTTAAACCACCTAGTTAAACGTGGTTAAGCTAAATGTGGTTATAGAAATCTGGCTAACTGCTTCATGAATCGCATACCCATATATTATATTTTTTTCAATATATTTTTACCTTTAAGATTTTTAAAATCGTGCTTAATTATGCCATGACGTCATAGTCATGCAAATATTTAACTCTTAAGCAAAAAGGAATACGTTACATGAATATGACGTCACAGCGTTTTGCAACACGAGATTTAGAGATATAACAAGGGATATAGGATGTGGTTCTAAAAACATAAAATAGATGAAACGTAACTTAAGCTCTTTAATATAATAAAAAAACAAAATTTCAGGCAGGATTTCGTACTACCTGTTTAACTCTTACAATATCGAATTACCTTTTATATCTACATTACTTGTACTGCTACCAAGTATGCTTTTAAAATCGATTCCTTCTCTTTGCACTTACACTACATTTCAAGTGCCGTAGATATTATTGGTTATAACTCCCTTTAAATTCATCCAATACTAATATAATTTACACTTTAAATACCTTATATTATCAAATATTTATGACTTAAATTTTATTTCTTTAAATTAATAAACAGATATATTATGTAAAAGAATGATATTTACTGTCGTTATAATATTATGTTAACTATACTTTAATAAAACAGCAGTATAGTTACTCGCTATATAGGCTTCTTGCTGCTATAAAATCGCTGGGGAATTTCAAATGTAGGTGCTGTTCTCAATAATGACGTCACTATAAATATAAAAAATTACACTGTCAAAAAAGTTATGTCGATTTTATAGGAAATTAATTTTTAAAAGGACTTTTCACAAAGAATTTCCAAGTTTTCTTTTTCAATGATAACAGTTCTAAGAGTAGGATTAAAATAATTGTCAATGGTTTTATGCAGAAATGTATATGCACAGCTTTATAATAAATTATGAATATCTTTAAAAAAAAAAAAATCTAAATAAATATCAAGATTTCAGAAAATTGTTTAAATTGTTTCTACTTTGTTAGTCTTTTTGTAGCGAAATTTTAATTATTGTGTATTAAATATGTCTCCTGCTTTTTGACGTCTTAAATAAGCACAATGTTTTTTTGTTTTTTTTTTACTTATTATTAACATATGAGTATTTGGAACTGGACGAATTAAAATAATTTGAATTTGGGATATTCCACAATGGTACTAAAATGGGATACACAGGGGATTAACGATGTATATTTTAATACATTTAAAAAAAAAAGAGAATTATCTAAATTTTTATAATAGTTTGAGCCAATTCAAGGGGGTGGTTTTCTTACAACAGCTCCATTTCCGGTTTCCTTCCATAAGGCTCCATGTTAAACTTCTACCTGTTTTCATAAAATTGATACACTGGTAAACAGATCCACTTCAAAAAATTGTCAACTATTGATTTTGAGTTCCTTGTAAGTCTTGTTGAATTCAAGGGGGCTCCGAGATTTTATTCATCCTTAATTTCTTCCAAGTTTTTTTTTGTAACTACCATATCACTCATATGTAAAAAGTTCAGAACCGAAATATAGCAAGCTTCATATAATAATGGAGTATTGACATCAATTTTTTTAATTGCAGAAATGGGTAGAGGGTGCAAAGCTAGCCTGATTTTTTTGAGACCGGGAACTATTTTTAAAAAAATTATTGAAAGTCCTTTTTGTGACGTCACGAGGCGGCAAGTCCTATCTTTTTCTTAAGGAGCGGCGTCTCGTGACGTCACAAAAAGGACTTTCAATAATTTTTTAAAAATTGTTTCCGTTCTCAAAAAAATCTGAAAAAAAAACTATTTGCAGCAACGGCAATATATGCCACAACCTTCCGTTTTGTGATAGTACTGCACTAACTTAATACAAAATCAAAATGTAACAATTTCAGAGTAAATCATTTACGGTATCAATATGTTATTACAAAATCAATGTTTAATATTTTATTATTTACATTATCATTTTTCATATAAAACATAACAAATAATATTTAAGGAGAGACAGAATGACTAAAAAAATTGTATTCATACATTATTGTAAACAATAGCTATGATAAAATTATATTTTATAAAAAACATTCAATAATAAATTAAAATACTTTTGATCAATTTAAATTACAATACATATTAATAACTTACAAAATTAAAATATTAATTAATTAAAAAAAAGAATTAAAAATATAAATGATAAATAGTAATTTTATTTATTTAAATGTTATTTTTAAAAATTACATTATTTAATAAACTAAATTTATTTGATTTTGACATAGAAATAATACACGTGATAGTTTATTGCACTAGTAGGAGATATAGGAGAGAGAGAGAGAAAGAGAGAGAGAGAGAGAGAGAGAGAGAGAGAGAGAGAGAGAGAGAGAGAGAGAGAGAGAGAGAGAGAGAGAGAGAGAGAGAGAGGAAAAGGGCTGAAGGACGAAGCAGTTTCACTGCCTCTCCGACTGCTACCATTCATTCAAAATTTAACCCTCGTCGATCGATATTAACAGCAAGTAAGCAAGCTATGTGTGTATGAGAGACACAAGAATTATTATATGGGAGTATATTGATCGGCTTAGCAAAATAAATTGTCCATATAAAAAAAAAATATAATGCGGTATTATAGAAAGAATGTTTATGGGGAGTTTATAATCAACAGTATTTTCATTCACATAATTCTTTTAAACTAAAAGGTGGTATTTATTGATAAAATATTATTTTAATTAAAATTTGGTAACTAGAATAGCAGGTAAGTAATATATTGTATTATAATTGAAATGTAATTTTTCCTATGAAATGGTCTACATTTCAAGTTTTATGCTTGTTTGGCAGTTGGTATGTTCGTAACTAAATAATTTGGACAACCAAATGTCTGATTGTTGCTTTGGAAATTTACCACAAAGACTGCTGTTAGGAACTTTGTTAGTTTCAATTAAAGATGAATCTCAGTCGATTGATTTCTCGCAATCGTAGCGCCTGAATACAACAAGACTTGCAGGGGACTTAGAACTCACCATCAATAGGTGACATACAAATTTTGAAGCGAATCTGTCTTATCAATTTTGTGAAAACTTAGGTAGAAATTTAACATTGGCCTTATGGAAGAAACCCGGAAATGGAGCTCATGTAAGAAAACTCCCTGACTGAATTAGCGCAAACCATATGCGATCAAGTTTTAGAACAATCTCGATTTTTTAAAATTTATTTCATTCGATTCGTTTGCAGGGAAATATTCTTTGACTCCAGCAGTAACTGACATTAATCGTTAAAAAAATACGTACTTTATTGATGACAAGTTCCAAGTCCCCTGAAAGCCTCATTAAAATCTAGGAGGTCTATTTGAAGTTCAAAAATAATTTATAGTTTACGACTTTGATTGAAATTGTAATTACATAACGCAAAACAGTATCAGACTCGGAATTATGCACTTTTTATTGTGCTGCTCAAGTTTTGGTTTGAAAAATAAAAAAATTTATAATAATTTTAAAAATTATATAATGTTTACATTGCAGAATTATACAACTATATCATTTGTACGCATTTTATATATTACATTTTTAATAATAAAATGATTTTTTTTAAATAACATTTTTACTAAAAATTCAATTAATAACTTAATAAAAATATATGTACATTTAATGTAAATACATTTTCGTAGATATGTTCCAATTACTAAATAATGTCTTAAATTGTAACAAATACTAGGATATTATACAACCCTAAATAAGAGGTGCATGTACACTTGGAATAGTGGAATACATAGGTTTTATTATAACGCACGCATCAAAATTATAACTTTAAGTACTAATTGAACTGATTATCATATCAATTAAAGGTCTCTTTCAATATTGATATAAACTAACATTATAATTAAAATTTGGTAACAAGGACAGTAGGTAACAATACAAAACAGCAGGAAGTAATTTTTAGATTATGATTATTATGAGATTAGATTCATTTGTGTAGGTCAATTGATATTAAATTTTTCACCAAGTGCATATATTGTGGATATGATTTTGTAGTGTTTTTGGTGAAGACAGAGTGATAGTGAATCACCGTAGGGAGGGTCTATGTGGTGGTGTGGTTACCCTAAGCACCCCCTAGTGTAATTCTGATATGCATTCTGTTTTCCCTAGATTGGTCTCCATTTTTAATTCACTCCCCGAATCCACTAAGAGACCTTACTTGGATATGTTGTAATATATAATGTTGTGATATTTATTTTGACGAAGTAGTTTTCATTTCAAAATATCTAATATCTATCTTGTTTGAGTAAAGGGACACTTATATATACACCCATTTTCACGTCACCCTTTGGGTTTGGTGTATTTTTTTTTTCTGTACCAACTCTCAATAAAGGAACTATTATTATTACGATTTATTAACATTGGCACCACTTGTCTTCTGTCAATATAATAATTAAAAAGTAAATTAAAATATTTCTAACTCCCTAACCAAACGTCCTACTACGGACAGAGAGGTGACACAATGAAACACAGTAAGCACCGTCCATTGCACATTTGGTGCTATAAGATATGTAATGTTGGAAAATCATAATATTTATATTATTTTTCAAGATTATGCTTAAACAATTATAATATTATATATTTGCAAGTTATTAAAATTTAAAGTTATTAATTTTTATCAAGGCATTTGAATACAAAAAAATAATAATTTATTAATTTTTTTTAAAAAAAAATAAAAAGTTGTAATTTATTTATTTTTATTAACAGAAAATATAAAAAGAATTAAATTTGATCAAATTACTAAATTATGCCTATAGTTATTATATATTTAAGTGACTTTATAACATTTATTAACAGCTTATACTGTACAATCATGAATGCGGGTTACGTGTTATAATATTTCTCGTTTCAAACGTCAATTTCAATATTTATAAATCCGTTAGAAATGTAAGCGCATTTCTGTAATCGTGTGTTACTTAAGTTAATACGTTATATATTTTTTTAGAAGTGTTTAATATTCCAAGCTTTTTTACCTTTCATGCCGCTAAATTAGAAATAATTTATTTCACCCATTACAATTGAACATAATTTAAAATTGAGTGGAGACACTAAAAATGACGTAAAAACACACTATAACATAAAATTAAATATTATCCTATATAATCAAATTTTACATAATGAAATTAACCTGATGAAGTCAATCAATTACAAAAAGAATACTAAACATAGTATAAAGCACCTTCACAGTAAACCTTTTACCGGTTGCTACCATCATATTTGGAGGAAACTTATTTTATGCTGAACTATGCATATTTTAAGCATTACCTGAAGATGTAAGATTTCCTCTGCCTGTCTGATTCTATCATGTGATATTGACTTATACGTTTTATGTATTAATTTTTATGTGTTAAATATTTATTTTTTATATATATATATACAATTTTTGACGATGCAGTTTTTCTGATGTGTGGTGAATGTTCGCTCTATGTGTATAGGCTCCTTAGCCTTTTATATTCACCAATTTGGGTTATTATGTTGTTATTATTATTTTTTTCCCTATTCCCACAATGTAATTTATCCCAAATAAACAAATATTATTATTATTATTAACTAGATCTAGATATGTGATCATTTTCAACAAAAAACACGTTTCCCACCCAGGGGTAAATTGTTTCGCTTTTCCACTATGTGTTTCCCCTGGTTCTGGACCATTGCCACTCCCTGTTCATTGACAAAAGCTGTAGTGTCCATCCTGGCTGAGGTTTCCACGTTTCCCTCAGTCACAGGCATATGCCTGGATGGTTTGCAAGGCCGTGGCTACCTCCGTTTCCGATGAGCCAGCGAAATGAGCTTCGGAAGGTTCGTGGTTTTAATGTAGTAGGTAATTAGTAAGTAGAAGTACCCAATAGGGTCTGATATAAGAAAAATAATAACATGTATAATCCAAATATATGGAAATACTATTTACTGCATAGGTTTAAATAAACAAATAAAAATAATAAAAAGTATCATAATCCAAATTAATCTGCCTTTTTCGTAATGTGTAAATCTAATATGCAATATGGACCCTTGCCATGTATGAAGCTAAATAATTATGCTGAAGTTATTTCTCTTTATAACAATCAATTGAATTATTCATAAAAAAGCTAACTTTAAAATTGTTGTACTATAATCACGGTAGTTCTATACACTAGCTGATGACGTCACATAAATGTTACGTCCTTATGATTATATAACGCGGGCACCAAGCTGCAGCCGGGTTTTCTGTGCTAGCCAGCTTGCTTGGTGGAGGGCTGCGGAGCGGGCAATCGATACCTCGCTTCATACTGATACCGCGTATACACAGCGTTAGTGTGTTGAAGTTGCGAAATAATAAATAATAACCTCATTATAATCAATTCTCTTTTTTTTTTACTGTCAATTTTGTCCAACATAAAATTTAGTTTATTTAACATTGCAGTTGTTATATAATTGAAGAGGAAATCATTAGTATTTTTATAAGCAAAATTATGAGACAATGTCAGGTTCAAAAATGAATATTTGCAATGAAGATTTTATCATTTGTTGTGATAAGAAATGCAGTTAAAGTAAAGAATTGTAGATATTTGGTTTTGAAAATAACGATGCTGATGCTTTTTTATTTGAAATATTTTTTTTTTAAATAATAATGAACTAATCATGTAATTCGCTGTATAATACTCATAATCTTATAATATGTTAAAGAAATTATAATAAATGCAGTGTCCTTTGCAATCCTATCATGCATTTAATTACTAAATTATAATTAAATTAAAAAAATTAAATTACAGACTACAATTAAGTAAAATTAAAGATAATTTTACATTTCCATTTTTGATAAATTTTGCATTAAAAATAAATACCAACGATGTATTATTTTAAATTTTAACTTTTCCCATTTAGTACGTTTTCAAAAATATTATGTTTCAGATATTTAATTTGTTATTTAAATTTAAACGTTGTGGAATTATACTCCTTGAATTTAGGCAAACTGTTCAGCATTTAAATAAAGCAAGCGACAAGGTGGATGCACGACACTTTTTGTTTTTAATATTTATTGAACCCACAAACTAGGCTGAACAATTTTGTCTAATCGACAACTCAATATAATCAGGCAGGTAGGGAGTTTCAAAGCTTCTGTTTTGGAATTGCGAGTAAAACTATTGATAAACGTTACTTAAATTCAATAAACCATTTTATCACTTCGTAATTTTATATTATATAACTGTATCATAATTTATAAATGTTTAAAAATTGGAACTATAATAATTATACACTAATATTTATATGTACTGTGTTCTTATTTTTATATTGATACTGTATAATATGTTTGTGTTTTGTACTTTTGTATCATGGATAAATTACATTCCTCCATGGTTTGCGTAACATGTATGTGTGATATAGTCAATACTTTTCTTTCATTATTTTTTAGGGTATTATTATATTTTATAATCTCTTCTGTACAAGGTCTTTGTGTTCGATAAATAATTTATTATTATATTTAAAAATCCGACTCATTTGAAACATTTTTTCACCTTCCCAGCTAAGTATTGATTTGTTTAATTTCATTTAATCTCCCCAAGAAGTTCATCGTAAAAATATGATATAATTAAATACTTTTTTTTAAAATAAAAACTATTTTTATTTATTGCATCTAATTAAATAAATTATAATAAAAATTTATAAATAAAATTAAAAAATAAAAGATACAATTAAAAAAATTAATATTACCATTGCATAATTTTTAATAAATATATTTTAAAATTTAAAAAAAAAATAATTTTATTTGCAAAGTATAACATTTTTATTCAATTTAAAATTCGACACAGTAAACTTTGGTATATGAAAATATAAAATTACTGTTTGTTTAAAATGGAAGAATACAAGCATCAATTTAAATGGCTTAACAAACTTTTGAAAACTATTTTATGGACTATATACTTGTTATCAGGGAATACAGATTACCCTTATTTATTTCAATTATAATTTGTTTATTAATTTTATTAGAAGGTCACATTGGAAAATTAATTTTTATTATAAAGTCTGGGGGTTTTACATCGTTGGCATCTGTCTATACTTTGCTTGACCAGACATTGCGTATATTGCAGACGAGAAAGCAGACGCCACCAAGTCTGAACGCATGAGCCCACTAGCTTTCCGAGACTTGACATAGACGCATTTATTAATGCCCTCTCTCTCTCTCTCTCTCTCTCTCTCTCTCTCTCTCTCTCTCTCTCTCTCTCTCTCTCTCTCTCTCTCTCTCTCTCTCTCTCTCTCTCTCCCTCTCTCTCCCTCTCTCTCTCCCTCTCTCTCTCCCTCTCTCTCTCCCTCCCTCTCTCTCTCTCCCTCTCTCTCTCTCTCTCTCTCTCTCTCTCTCTCTCTCTCTCTCTCTCTCTCTCTCTCTCTCTCTCTCTCTCTCTCTCTCTCTCTCTCTCTCTCTTCCTCTCTCTCTCTCTTCCTCTCTATTGCTACAGTATCGTATTCTTTTTCTCAGTATATAATAGAAGGGTTTTTCATATGATGGTAATTGATGTTTTGTACTGCAATATTTATTTTGTCTTTGTTTATGTTAAGACTATATAATATATTTGTTCAATTTTTTTAAAATTTAACTTTAAATTTCTAGTTTCATATACTGCAGTATTTTTTTGTAAAGAAAATATAGTAAAAAAATATTGTTATGTATTGCAGATGAACGGTTAGGAAGTAGTTGGTAGTATATTTTTTACTAATTTGTTTGCCAAATGGAACCAAATCTTACTTAAAAATTGTTAAAGTTCCTAATATTTCCTAAATTCCTTTCTCGCTCGGCTATTATAGTGGAGTATTGACCTCAAAAATTTTTATTGCAGAAATGGATAGAGCGTGCAAAGTTATGCTCCCCTGATTTTTTTCAGATCTTTTTGAGCCCGGGAACTATTTTTAAAAAATTATTGAAAGTCATTTTTGTGACGTCACGTGGCGGCAAGTCCTATCTTTTTGTTAAGGAGCAGCGTCTCGTGACGTCACAAAAAGAACTTCCAATAATTTTTTAAAAATAGTTCCCGGGCTCAAAAAGATCTGAAAAAAATAAGGGGAGCATAACTTTGCACACTATATCCATTTCTGAAATAAAAATTTTTTAAGGAAAATATTCTGTTATAGTGTAATATAAAATTTTGAAAAAGAAAGTAAAATATTTATATTTGTTTTCCGCCCAGTATTTTAAATGTAGGCAAAATATAAAAAAAAAATCATTTTTATTTCAAAACATCAACTTCAAATCCAGACAATTCGCATCTTTTTTTTTATTACATTCATAAAAAACTTTATGCTAAAAAGAGTTCTCTTATGCCATGACGATTAGGAGTAAAAATTATATTTTTAATACGTGAAAACACTAAAACTCCCTCCTTTCTTCAAACTTGTTTGATCTTGGACGAAAAAATCGCCACTTGTGAAAAGTTTGGCGGTGTCTGGGATTGAACTCACGACCATCCGATTACAAATACGTCAAGTGCCCTTTCATTTGCTATTTATTACTTTTCTCCAGTGATCGTTTTCTAATAAAATTTTTTGACAATTTTCATAGCTAGTGGTGTTATTAAGTATAATTTATATTCATTTACGTGTTACCAACATGCTATAATAAATTATGTGATATTTGATTTTTTATCGTTTTATCAATTTCGTGGAATTAAGGAAATGTCATACATTAATTATACATTTTCCTGCTTTATAAAGAGAAATAACCTTTTCTACGTTCTGTAAAGGTATTTGATAAAAAATTAATTTAAATGGTAGGTGTTCAAAATTATAAATGTATAGTGGGAAGCTTAAAATTTTTTGAATTGTGTTCTCGTTTCTTGTCACCTATTAGTGGGATGTTGTGTATAATAATTATTTACAATATTATTATATTATTATTTTTGCTTTATTATTTTATAATTTATGGAATGTACACAATTTAAAGTTATTTTCGGAATCAGAAAATTGTTGACTTGTTTTATAATGAGTGTTAAATCATTTTTATATTTAATAGGAGCAGAGGTTTGATAAAATTGTAAATTTTTATTTGAATATTTTTTAAGGAGTTGAATGAGAAAATTAATACGATGGTCTTAATTATTTTGTTTAAAGACACTAAAATAATATTAAAATATTAATTTAAATTCTATAAATTCTTATTGTATTGAAACAATTTCAATTTTTTTAATATTTTAGATATTATAACAATAAAATGCAATTTTTTTTTATCAAACCCAAACTGGGTACTTCTAATTAGGAGCCCGCGAAACTCTATAAGTTAGGGTTTCGGAAGGTTCGGGGTTCAATTCGGGGTTCATCCGGAACGGGGGTGACCACGGCCTTGCAATCCATCCCAGCATTTGCCTGCGACTGAGGGAAACGTGGAAACCTGACAGGATGGACGCTACAGCTTTTTGTCAATGAACCTGAAGTGCAATGGTCCAAAGCCAGGGGAACCACATAGTGGAAAAGCGCAACAATTTTGATTTCCTAACTTCAATCAAATTTGAACAAAAGTAGTGCAAAACAGAAATGAAAAATGGACTTTCGGCGCTAAAAGTTATTTTAAACGTTCTTTTCCTTTCATGGAAAATCCATTTCATCATAAAAACACCATAGGATTATGCAACGCTATTAATTTTAATAACTCATAACCATAAACGACAAAATCTGTTTGAATTTCAACGTCTTGAAAGTTTCGCAAACCTTCAGAAAATATTTACATAAAACTGTAATAAGCAGGTTTTTATGAATTAGCATTAAATAAATTATTAATGGCATCATATTGAGGTTAATTAACATAAAATGATTTTAGTAGAACATAATTTTGCTAGTAAGTGAAAATGATAATCTTGTTTTAATTTCTAAATAAATTATTTTAATAAATATTAAATATTTTAATTATTTTTTTTTTAATATTTTAAACTTATTTATAGTACAGAAAAAATATTATCTTTATTTAGGAAAATAAATTTTGAACTTAATTGCATATAAAATTAATTTAGATAATAATTTATTTATTCCATAAAATTTTATATAAAATTTGGAAGTTACGATTGCGTATAAATGTTATACATTAATTTATACATATGGTTTTCGTTTTGTATTGCAGAATGTACCTGAAATTATTATAATTTTTTTATGTTTTTAATTGACTCTTTACTATAAAAAATTTATTCATTTGTCAATATGGAGGTCAACGAAAGGGAATTGCAGAAGTTAAAAATTCTGAAACATGTAAATTATGAATATGAAACAAATCTAAAAATGTTCTCCTCTACATCCCCTAGCTATCAGAAGCTAAAAGATAAGGTATATAAATTCGTGGTGGTTTTTTAAGTTACGTATTTTTAATTGATTGATTGGTATTTTTAAAATTGGCTAATTTAACATGGGGAAATAGAACTTCCATGTTAAATTATTCAACTTTAAAAATTAAAATCTCAAAAACTAGCTCGTATTTGTATACCTGATATTTTAGCTACTGATAGAGGATGTAGAGGAGAACATTTTAAATAATTTTCATGTGTGGGATTTTTTTTAACATTGGGTGTATTATTCTTAAAGAAGTAAATAATTAATTTTTTACATTTTTTCCCTTTAACTGAATCCTGTTGTAGGGTTCTGGTCACAAATGACTGGATTTAACTTCCCGGCACTCCTTGAACTAGCTGTGCTTAGGTTTTTGTAGATCCCTTCCAAACAGAGACGGCTTAAAACAATCATTTCCAGCATTTGCCTGGTTGAGACTGAGAAAACCATGGAAACCTAAGTCAGGATGGCCAGTAATCGATCAATTCCCAGATGCAAGAATATTCTTTAGCAATAGCCACTTGTGAAAAGTTTGGCGGAGTCTGAGATCGAACTCACGACCATCCGATTACGAATCAGATCTTCTTTCAGCTTAAACATGGAATGTTTGGTAACTATGCTCATCAGATTGGGAAGAAATAATGGTTCAGGTATTTAGAAATCATGTATGGACACCACGAACTGTACTCCTGCTTTGTTTAGACGTTACCTTATATTCCATGCACAGAAGGTTCATATGCTTACATAAATCAATTGTGTATTTACGAATATTATTCCTGGCACTATTTTTAATTTTGATAAAATTCAGATAAATTTGCAATGAAGAAAAGTTAATTGGAATTAAAAATAAGTTCTTATAAATCTTTATGTGTAAATCTTTAGATGAAATGTCACAATAATTAGACTAAAATATTTTCATGTGAATTATTTAATTATACGGAAGTAATTCATCATAAGAAATGATAATATCAAATTGTGTTTTAATTATTTTTGTGTAATTTATTTTTTACATATTCTTTAAAATTATGCCAAATGATTCTAACTGGATTATACAGGTTACACATTGTACAATATTACGTACAAAAATTGTTATAATTACGTTGGTCAATATATTTATTTAAAAAATTGAAAATATTACAATTAATCATATTTTTGTTTTTCAATAGAGCAATATAGCATTTAATTAATAACAGAAAAAAAATAAATTAAAATTAAATAAAAATTAAAAATTATTTTACTCAATTACATAAAAATAACCAAATATATTGTTTTTTAATTGTATTTACTTCAATATACAGCTCGGACCGAGTTATTTGTTCCTAATTTTTAGTGGGATAAATTTAAACTATGGAAAGTTAATTTGGCAAACGTTAAGCCAAGGTTCGTAATTTTCAAGGACATATTGTTGCAAAAAAATTTCATGCTATTTTATGGATTGATTTTGCTTATGGGATTTAAGGTAGAGATAACACGGATCAGCTGGTCCAATGCTTAAAAAAAAACATTCATAAAAATTATGAAAAAAATTTAAAATGTTCTCCTCTACATCCCCTATCAGTAGGTAAAATATCAGGTATACAAAAACGAGCTAGTTTTCGAGTTATTAATTTTTAAAGTTGACTGCTTTAACATGGAAGTTCCATTTCTCCATGTTAAATTAATCAACTTTAAAAATTAATAACTAGAAAACTAGCTCGTTTTTGTATACTTGATATTTTACCTACTGATAGGGGATGTAGAGGAGAACATTTTAAATTTTTTTCATAATTTTTATGTATGGGATTTTTTTAGCATTGGGCCAGCTGACCCGTGTTATCTCTATACCTTAACATAGTCGAATGTTATTTGAATAGATTTTACGAGACTGCGTGTCAAAATATTAATATTTAGTAAGAATAACATTTGGTATATTCAGAGTTGTAGGAATGAGAATATTTTCATTAGTAATCCTGACAGGACAAAAGAATATCGAGTCAGCTAGAATTATTCTTTTACTTCTATAAGGTTCAATTTCGTATGTAAATTCAGTGAAGAAACAGCAGAAATGACACTCAAGTCTTGACGGAAGAAAATTTAGCCTGTGGTGGTAAAACCAGTATTGTAAAAATGATCATTATAAATCCTCCAGGCTGTATAAGAAGTCTAAGAAATTTCTCTCAGCTCTGGACGTGTTAAAAAGTACAGTACTGGTTAGAAATACTTGATCAATTCAAGCTTCATGTATTCAGGATATAAAGGAACACTAGATGGTTCTGTACGCAGAAATTTGGACTGCTTTTCTTTTTACTGAGGATATGGCAATACCTTTACTATAAGATTCATATTTAACTTGGTCTTCATCGGAAACGCTCGGATGTCCTTCGGCTCAGCCAATGAAATTCTTCGTTACAAACAACACACCAATGACTGAAGACGTTACAAACATGACGAAAGCCAAGTTAAATATAAACCAGAGTAATATAGCATTACCAAAACTATAAAATTTAAATAAAATGCATCACTTACGAAGTTCATATCATTTTAATACTTGTCTAAACGTATTTGACAACTACTTATGGTGTTGTCGATTCTGTAAAATTATACTGTGTCTACTGTCAGAGCATTTACATGATTTTACAATGTTAATCTGATTCAAAAAGTCCTATTTTTGAACACTTACAATGGACAACATGGATGAAAAAATATTATTGCAGAAATAAATAGAGGGTACCAAATTATGCTACTCTGAATTTTTTCAGATTTTTTTGAGACCTAGAACTATTTTTAAATAATTATTGAAAGTGCGGCCACGCCCCCTAGAGGCGTCAATAGGCGTCCAGTCTCTATCCTTTTTATTAAGAATTCAGAGGTGCTAACTGAAATCACAGGACTTTCAATAATTAATTAAAAATAGTTCTGGGTCTCCAAAAAATCTGAAAAAATTCAGAGTAGCATAATTTGGTACCCTCTATTCATTTCTGCAATAAAATTTTGTCATGTATGTTGTCCATTAGTTACGATTCTCACCACTAGGTTCTACACCAAGCTTTATGATCTCAATAGATTATTTGAACGGAAGTATTTAGTCAACAATTTAAAGGTCAAATGCATTCAGGTCATCGAGTGGGTGGGTGAGAAAGTGAAGTAAAGTTGAGTATTTAAAGAAAAATTAAATGACCTTAGAACTTTACAATGTAACATAAAAGATCCATTGATGAATATAAAAACTGAAATTGGCAACACTGTATTATAATGACCATGTAGACCTAATGAAATGTAATTTTGCAATTATTGTACTAAAAGTTCCGACAGTGTTGCCACATCTACTGAGCACCAAAGTTCCGACAGTGTTGCCACATCTACTGAGCACCAGACGTGAAGATTATTGGTGCTCATTCTAAACTTGAAAATATATTGGAACAAATAAAGTTTTATGTGAAATTAAATTACTAAAATATTTAAATTGTATAATTTTTATGTTAAAAATTATTTTTATATATTTTTATTTTATTATTTTCGAAAAATATCAATTTAATTGATGACAATGTTATATAATTGTTCTGTTTGATCCAATTCAAGTAATTCTTTCACAAAAGCCATTTCTGTTTTTTTGTTCATTATTCTTCACGTTCTGATTTCTGTCCATATTGCTCCATGTTAAATTTCTACCTCAATTTTTACAAAAACAGATCAACTTAAAAAATACGATACCACCTATTAATGACTAGTTCAAAGTCTCCTGCAAGTTAAATTAAAATCAAAGGACTTAGTTTTAGTTCTGAAATTCTATAATTAACTGAGGTTCATCCTTTAAAAAAAAAAAAAAAATCGACAGAAAAAGAAAGCCATCTGAACAATTTTCTGACATTACGATGCAATCACGACAAAATAAGTTATTTAGTTAAAACGAAGCCCCGTATGACGTCATCACAAAGTACACGTGCACTCCACACGAGAGATTTTTGATCACGAGAGAAGCCCCAACTTGTCAAGATATTAATTGGGATTATTCCCTCTATTGGATTTATAACTAATGCTATTTTATATTTGCATACTGTACATATTTACAAGATTAAAGGTGCATTTCCATGGAGCGGGGAAAACGAGACAATCGCGTGCCGCAGCCAATCAGAGGCTCGGGATTTTCTCGCCTTGAGGGGAGCGATGTTATCGCCAACATGGCTGCCATCCGAGATTGAAGCAAGTGCGCTTTTCTCGCACCATGGAAAAACACCTTAATTTCGTTTTTTTTTTTATTTTAATAAGAAACTAATTACATACTACTTTGAAACCCCAAACCTTCCGAAACCCTAACTTGAGCGTTTCGCGAGCTCTTCCGGAACGAGGGCGGCCACGACCTTGACATCCATTCCGGCATTTGCCTGCGACTGAGGGAAACGTGGAAACCTCAGCCAGGACAGACACTACAAATTTTGTCAATGAACAGGAAGTACAATGGTCCAAAGCTAGAGTAACTACATGGTGGAAAAGCGCAACGATACCCGTGGGTGGGAAACGTGTATTTTGTTGAAAATGGTCACCCATCCAACTACTAACCATGCTCGACGTTGCTTGACTTCAGTGATCTGACGAGACCCGGTCAAGCGCACTGCACCACACCTCCCACTACGTGTTTACGTTATGAAATTACAATGAATCTTGATTAATATTTATAATAAAAAAATGCAGTTGATTCATTGTAAGTAAAGTAGTACACGTTTGTAGGTCATGCAGCAAATATTACAATAGAAAATATAGAAATATAAAACTTGAAACTGCAATTGTGCAAAGTTTATAAATATCAGAACAAAGCAATTTATATTTATGTCAAGTATTATTTAAACAATATTTGCGTATATTGTAACTTTTACTGCTAATAAAACAATTTTACTAAAAAGAGAAAAAAAATATTGTTAGTCACTTGATTGCAAGAAAAAATTAAAAAAATATATGGAAACCTCAGCCAAAATGGTCGATAATTTTAATAACAGTAGCAATCATATTAAAATATAGAAATTATCACTGTCAGTAAAAAGAGATCACACTGCCCTCGTATGGTATCGTATCGCATCGTATGATAAAAATTTAGAACTGGTTCTAAATAAGAAACTTACGATGTCATGCGATACGATACGAAGCTTTGTGCGCAAGTACACCTGATCGCATCTAGGTTTTTTAATTTTTTCCAAAAAAATTAAACTTAAAATAAAATTTTCTATGCACGTTTTTAAGTAATAATTTTATGAGAAAACCTTTCCATGTTTTCTTTCATTTCAAAATTTCAATTTAATTTCAATAATTTTAATTGTTTATACTAAAGTAATACACTGCAGTAAGTCAAGTTAGCAAAAAAGGGATCAAAGTAGTTAAAAACAAAAGGTATATTGAGTCAACATGATGAAACACAAATAGCAACTCTACAAGTAGATTATTAATACTTGACTGCATGATATGTGATTGTATATAAAAAGGAATTAGTAAGTAGGTTACCTTATTTAAATATTAGATAATAATAGTACACTTGTATATGTTCTGTGTATATATGGTAGCCTAGGCAACAAGAGACAAGGAAAAAAATCCGATCATAAGAATTGAGTACATAAAAAGAATATTCTTATATTGAACAAAATGGCGCAGTGGTTGCAGATTTTATTAATATGCTTGTGCATCTTGGCAATCTTAAATTTTAACCATGTATGTACTACTGGATCAATTTATAGTAATTGATATCATTAGCGACCATCCTGAAAAAAGTTTTCACGTTTCTTTAACTAAATTAGACAAATTCCAGAGGTGAATGACATGACTTAAATCAGAATAACTTTTATTTACTAGTATCTATTTTACGCATCGTCTTGTATTGGATATATAAGAATGGATGTCAAAAAGGCAACATACCTTTAATCTGTAATCAACGCATTGATAAAATATTAATAAAATTTTAAATGAAAAAAATGTACGTAAGTCAGATAGTTAAATAATAAAATGGGTTAAACTTAAAGAAAATTGCATGTTATATTGCTAGGATGGCAAATAACTTGGAAAAAAATAGATAATTAAAAAAAAAATCGTCTCTCCTTCAGTTTTTCATCTCTACAATTAATAAATTGTAATTAATTTTTAATTTATCTTTAAGAGAAATCGAGTTATAAATGATCATAAGTCTACATATAAAAGGCATAGATCACGCCAAAATATACAATGCAAATTAGTAAAATATATAAAAATATCAATTTAAAATATAATATTTTATTGCTAATGTTTTTATAAATTTTGAAAACCATTTTTAGTTTAATAGTCTTTATTTCTAAAAAAAAAAAAAAAAAAAAAAAAAAAAAAAATTAAGGAAAGTTGAACTGAAAAATTGCATGCAATTAAAGAGAGAGAGAGAGAGAGAGAGAGAGAGAGAGAGAGAGAGAGAGAGAGAGAGAGAGAGAGAGAGATCTACAAAGCCTGAAGTGCATTAAGAAGTCACCCCCAGAGTTTCTCGTGACGTCATTAAGTGGGTCACAAGCTGACCTCATTTCAACTGGAAATATGGAAATATAGGACAGACAACTTCTTCTTGCACTCGTGCATTTCTACTAGTACTACTTGTCTATAGTGCATTCGTTTGACCTATTTATATTATACAATTGTAGTAACTAAAAACATTTTTATACGTTGTGGTTGCATTAGTTATATAAAATATATTCTCTTTGAATTTTTTAACAGATTATTTTAAAATGATAATTCATTGTTTAAATGGTTTTAGTTTTTAATTAATGTTCATATTTTTTTAAAATTTATTTTGAATTAATTTTTTAATCCTTAATTATAACATATGAATTTTTAATTTATCAATACAAGAAAATATAAATACTGTAATATTAGATATTGTAATGATATAAAATTTTATTTATCTTATGAAACGAAATACAATTCTAAAAAAATATAGTAAATTTTTGTTCGCATCTGAATAACGCTATTCCTGCTCTATAGGCGTTACCACGCAGTCTATGGAGGCGTGGTGAACTAAAACTAATTTGATATTGATGGACTGGGTGCTCTTCTTATCTCACCCGAAATTGTAAATCTGCAACTTTCTTTCTATTGAAGCTGCAGCTCTAGCAAGTGAGGCAGGATTAAAGTTCATGCTGTCCACGTCGATTGCTAGTTAATGCAATTTTATCATCAATGGACAACATACATGAAAAAAAATTATTGCAGAAATGAATAGAGGGTACCAAATTATGCTACTCTGAATTTTTTCAGATTTTTTTGAGACCCGGAACTATTTTTAAATAATTATTGAAAGTCTTGTGATTTAAGTTGGCACCTCTGAATTCTTAATAAAAAGGATAGAGACTGGACGCCTATTGACGCCTCCAGGGGGCGTGGCCGCACTTTCAATAATTATTTAAAAATAGTTCTGGGTTTCAAAAAAATCTGAAAAAATTCAGTGTATCATAATTTGGTACCCTCTATTCATTTCTGCAATAAAATTTTTTCATGGATGTTGTCTATTGCTGGCAATGAATGAATTTTTGTTAACCTTTCACGTTTTGCTGATTTTTTTTTTTTTTTTTTTTTTACACAGGTCTAGACGTATTCTTATATTTCTTACACTATAGTTTTATGAAATTTCCAGCAAGTATAAATTTGGCAATACTCCAACCTTAATACGACATATATAGTTTAATTAGCATAATATTACACTCGAAAGTAGCTAAAAATTGAGAATTATGACAGAAATCCACATTTTGAATGGCTAATATAAAACAGTATACATAATTTTACACTGAAAATTTAGATAAATTTCCCAGGAACTCATAATATCCGGGCTAATTTTATATTGATTAAACTGTATCTTAGCTTTTTTTTTCATCTCTCGTTACTTTAGTTAAATGCGAGTGATAATTCAGGTTGGTAATGACAACATTTTCAATATCCACAACACAGCAGTGTGAACACAAATAGCATGCAACACAGTGGACAACCTATATGAATTTTTTTTATTCCAGAAATGAATAGAGGGTACCAAATTATGCTACTCTGAATTTTTTCAGATTTTTTTGAAACCCAGAACTATTTTTAAATAATTATTGAAAGTGCGGCCACGCCCCCTGGAGGCCTCAATAGGCGTCCAGTCTCTATCCTTTTTATTAAGGCTGCAGGGGTGCCAACTGAAATCACAGGACTTTCAATAATTATTTAAAAATAGTTCCGGGTCTAAAAAAAATCTGAAAAAATTCAGAGTAGCATAATTTGGTGCCCTCTAATCATTTCTGCAATAAAAATTTTTCATATGTATGGTGTCCATTCTTTCAATTCAATTCTTTTATTGGTAGACACAATAACCAAAATTATTCAAAACGTAGACACAATCATGATGAAGGCACTCTGCATGAGATGGTGAGACACGTCCAAACACAAACTTAAAAACTAAATGTAACATAACTAGATACATTATAAAAAAAATTCTTCAACAATAGTACCTTTACGACTCTTTTAAAATCACTATACTGAGGTATACGTTTTATACACAATGGAAGCTTGTTATACAATCTATCGTCCTCAATTTTTTTTATTGCAGAAATGGATAGAGGGTGCAAAGTTATGCTACCCTGATTTTTTTCAGGTTTTTTAGAGACCTGGAACTATTTTTAAAAAATTATTGAAAATCCTTTTTGTGACGTCACGCGGCGGCAAGTCCTATCTTTTTCTTAAGGAGCGGCGTCTCGTGACGTCACGAAAAGGACTTTCAATAATTTTTTAAAAATAGTTCCCGGGCTCTAAAAAATCTGAAAAAAATCAGATTTTTCTAATTTAACATGGAGCCTCCATGTTAAATTAGTCAACTTTAAAAATTCATAACTAAAAAAACTAGCTCGAATTTGTATCCCTGATATTTTAGCTACTGATAGGGGTTGTAGAGGAGAATATTCCATTTTTTTTTTTTTTCATAATTTTCATGTGTGATATATTTTTTACCATTGAGCATGTTACCTTACCCTTAAAATTCAACAATAAAGAAATTTTGAGAAATTCTGAGTCATGACTTTTTTTTACCCTCTAACACCCAATCGTAGGGAAAACGCTGTGACGTCATAGTCATGCAACGTCTTTCCCTATGAAAGACGTCACGAGGCGGCAAGTCCCTATCTTTTTCTTAAGGAGCGGCGTCTCGTGACGTCACAAAAAGAACTTTCAATAATTTTTTTAAAAATAGTTTCCGGGCCCTAAAAAATCTGAAAAAAAACAGGGTAGCATAACTTCTGCAATAAAAAAATGAGGTCGATACTCCATTTAAAATACACAATTCAAATTCTTCTATACCAGTTTGCAATAGTATCCATGCAATTTGTCCATTGTACGTATGTATTAAAAAACACACCATTCTTACGTAGTTAACAGAGTTGATGACTTTGACTTTATATTTTATGGATTTCAATATGCACGCGAGGTATGTAAGGGGAAATTATATCAGAGGGGACTTATTAATGTAAAGTAAAACGAATATTTAAACTGTCTCATTAGCCATGATAAAATACAGTACTATATAAATTATAGATTTTAAACCGGAAGTGTAAAGGTTTGGAACTTTAGCATTAATTTATAATGTTCTATAACTACAATATTTTTTATTTTAATCACTGTGGAGAGAAAATTATCACTATGTATAGGTATATTCGTAAATACACAATCGATTCTAAGAATCATGCAGATAAACCTTTCGTACAGGGAACATAAGGTTCATATTATATTTATTGGGTGCGATTCACGAAACAGTTAGCCAGATTTCTAACCACGTTTAGCTTAACCACGTTTAATTATACCTGTTTTACGTGTTAAGCCACCTAGTTAAACGTGGTTAGAAACCTGGCTAACTGCTTCGTGAATCGCGCCCATTATTTTCTGATTGTGTATTTACGAACAAATCTATAGTTAAAAATCAATTATCTAATTTTACAGTTATAGCAAAACTAAATGTTTAGTGAAAAGTATTAATTTCTTTTAAAAACAAGCTAATTTTTATAATATTTGAAATATTCGAAAATCGATTCATGAACTAATAATTAGATAAACGATCTGTACATGGTACTTATATAAGATTGAATATAATTTCATTATAATATTATAAAAACAGTACAAAATTGTACGCAATTAAGGTAAAAAATTGCTTAAAAAACATTGATATTTTCTTTACGAATCTCACCGAATCTTTGCTAAATTATATTTAAAAAATCTACATGGGCTTCAAATTTTGAGAAAAAAGCAAAACATAGCTGTTCATATTACACTTTTGTAGTACAATATTATATTTTCAATTTCTGCATCTCTCAAAGGTCTCAAAGTTATGTAACGTCTAAGCGGCAAACTTTATATAAAACATTCGATTATTTTTTTTTTCATAAAGCACGGTTTGCTTAGCTCCAACCAGCATCAAATTTAGACGCCCCCTTTTCGTCAGACTTCCTACTATCTTGTGACATCATGGTAATTTCCATATAAAAGATACGAAATATGTTGTTTGCAATGATTCATCGTATTTTTTAAACACTGGTTTTATTGAACTTATTTTGAATAAACGATAAATAGATAGGTAGTATACATATATAAATTCGGTATTAAATAAGCTTATATAAATACATGATAATATTACGGTTGGTTGGTTGGTATTTTGGGGCAATTGACACAATACATTTTGGTCACGTATATGCCGGCCCCTATGATAATATTACATTAAGCTCATATTCTTATAGAACTTATTTTGAATTTATTGAATTTTTATTTGTTGATTACCCCACATTGATCTCCATTATTTAAAAATTGTTACATGAAATTGTTTAATTATTTATTAATTAACAATTTTAATAAATCAAAACGTGTACACAAAATTGAAGTTAAAAATGTTTCAAAAATAAAATGTCAGCTATATTTTTATTGATTTTTCCTGCACTTACACGAAGCTGGTTAATATTTTATGTGCTGAACAAATTGCATAACTTTAGGGGCAAGATAAATTAACAGGATAAATACTTTCATTAAGCTTAATTGTAATATATTTCAATTTTGTGTACAGTTCTGAAAATGCATGTTCTATGCAATTTTAATACATAAAAAAAAAATTAGAAGATTTGAAAATAACTGTCTTATATTTTCTTTAAAACGCAAAATAATACTGCATAACAATTTTTGTAGTATTTTACTGAACATTTACCTTCTGAATTGTATATTTTAAATCATAATTAATGTAATATTAAGAATATCAAGATTAATGCAGAATTATAAATTTTAATATACCAATTTAAAAGGAAAATATAAAACCTTATTTTTTATATAAACCATATTAAAAGTTCGTATTTCATAAAATCGATTACATATATACGATATGATAGTCGGTAATATTTGTGTAATATTGATAATAATAAGCGATTAAAAGTACTAACCTTAGATACCAAATTCACAGAAGCCGCCGCCATATTGGAGCACGGTTTAGTTGAAGAAAGAAGAGTATAGAAAAATTTTACATTCGCTTTTGTCTTCTTTTAAATAAAAATTGATTATTTTATATAATAAAGAAGAATATAAAATTTTAAGTTTATTAAATTAAAAATATCTGAAACTAATTCACTAAATTGTTCCTTTTTTTTTTAATCCAAAAAACGTCACTCATCACAATTCACCCCATTGAAATCGACATTTTTTAGTATGTTAGTAATAATTTTCATAAACAATATAAGTCCACTACTTATATACATATTTATCTATATATTGTATCTGTTATTTTGTAATCTTTCTATTGTTATTTTTTTTATATTTTTTTGTTAAAAAATATTATAATTTAATTTCACTGCACCATTTTACATTATTTTCTTCTTGTTTTGTAAATAATAATATTAAAATTAAATAATTAATATTATAAATTAACATCATGAATTCTTATGTCTAATCATGATAATATAAAATAATTAAATTGTTTAAAAAAATAAAATAAAATAATAAAATAAAATGAAAATATATACTTTTTGATATTATAGATTTTTGTTTCAAAAAATAATGTTAAATTGTTACTTAAAAAAAAGGTATTCACGCACTAAAACTGTTCAGTAAAGTTGTTTTTCAGTTCACAGATTTTTCCTTTTCTAATCCATCTCTTGATAAAAGGTTACTTTTCAGGCTGGAATCTTGTTTCTCCTAAGTTTTCACTATTACAGTTCAACTCTCTGCTACCCTGCAGTTACTTCTATCCCCGCTACAGAATATTGCTAGCGGTCGACAATCACACATACCAACTTTATAATAATTTTAACTACTAAATTTTACTAAAATTATATTTTATTTACGTATAATTGAATTATTTTTATATTAAATTCTTTATTGATTTTAAAGCTTATTGATTATGAAGTATGTCTTAAAAATAAATTAATCAATAAATAATTAAAAATCAATCAAGTGTATTTTTATATATTTATTTTAATCAGGCCTTATCAAACTTTTCTCAAGTGACGATTACTAAAGCACTTACTCGTACATCCGGGAGATTATTGATAACATCATCAATAGTCGACCATCCAGACTGAGGTTTCCATGGTTCCTTAAGTCTCAACTAGGTGAAGCTGGGATGAATCTTTGCCATCCCGAATTGTAAGAGACTCACAGAACCCTAATTAAAGTTAGGTCGGGTTATTGAACAGCCGGGAAATTAAATTCAATTCATTCGTTACTTATACCCTACAATAAGGTTCAGTTGAAGCAAAAATAATATTAAAAATACTGACAATATTTATACCTAGTCATCTATAAAATGAAATTAAAATTATTAATTATTATTTCAATTTAAATTATTTAATTATAGAAATATGTTTGAAATACATTATGTTTATTTATAATTTAATTTACGTAAATTCAATATTGTTGTAAAAACAACATATCAGTTATTGAATTAGGCACAACTTATAAGGCAGTTTGAGATATTGTATGGCAAGAGAGTAATTTTATTACAGTAAAAATTAAATTATCAATCGTAGTACAAACCATGTACATACAATATAATTAAATTATATTAAAAGTAAATTAATGTACGTAAGCGCTTACTCTATCAATGGAAAAATAATTAAAGAGTACCACGGCATGGTGGTAAATAAGGCTACAAGTTGAAATTTTCTTAGGCGACGAGAGTACACATGTGGACCTTTGGGGGGAGGTAACTAAAAATATCACCTCCAATCACACCGATAGGCTGAATATAAAGACTTATTCACTAATAGTAATTGGTATATTGTTTTACTAATAACAACTCTTGTTACTTTATTGCGAGATTTATATCAATTCAAAGTGTTTTTTTACTTCATCTGAATGCAAAAAAAAAGAAGACCCCGGCTATGAATTGAACCTGGATTTCTAAATATTATAGTATTTATTTTCAGTTTGAATTATAATAATTTTCCCTATTGTCATTTTATTGTTATTACAATGGAGTATTGATCACGAAATTTTTTGATTGCAGAAATTGATAGAGGGTGTAAAGTTGTGCTACTCTGATTTTTTTTTTTTTCAGTTCTTTTAGAAATTATTGAAAGTACAGAGAAAGTGATACCTCTTGACGCCTGTCTTAATAAATGAATAGGACCTAAAAAGGTCGTGGGTTCGAACCCGATTCCAGCAAAACTTTTTAGCAATATTTTCCTCGCGCTAAAAAATCTGAAAAAAAAAAAAAAAAGAGTTGCATAATTTATTATCCATAACGATTATCCATTTTGGCAATACAAAATTTTGAGGTTGATACTCCATTTTTCTCCTTCCGAATAATGTAAATTAATATTTTAAAGCTATATTTTCCTTCAGCAGTTTGTGATACGGTGGCTGCAGCGTGCGTTGTTTTCAATTTTCATATTAATAGTCCTGGTTTCATTAGAGATTGTATGAAATATTGAGATAACAAGGTTCACGAACATTGAAACAAAATAAAAAATCATTCTCGTTCTCTATTAAGAAGATTTCAAAAATATTGTAGACTGTCGTACTTAAAAGTGAAAAGAAATTTATCCTTCTTTGCAAAATAAGCGACGGTGAAGTTTTTTGAGAATCAAAGACGATAAAATACCATTCTGTCAACAAGGCAACAAGCTATACAAAATGAGCAATTATTATTATTATTTTTACAAGGATCCACCCCTAAGAGCTTACAGCTCGCGGCGGGGTAATGGGTAGGGATAAGGTAGGGAATGGATGGTGGCCACGGCCTGTTATGCGTCCCAGCATTCACTGAGGTGAGACTGAGGGAACCGTGGAAAACCTCAGTCAGGACGGACACCTCTACTTTTTATCAATGGACCAAAGCGATGTCCAAAGCCTGGGGAACCACACACAAGTACCAGGGTACCAAATTATGCTACTCTGAATTCTTTCAGATTTTTTTGAGACCCAGAACTATTTTTAAATAATTATTGAAAGTGCGGCCACGCCCCCTGGAGGCGTCAATAGGCGTCCAGTCTCTATCCTTTTTATTAAGACTGCAGTGGTGCCAACTGAAATCACAGGACTTTCAATAATTATTTAAAAATAGTTCCGGGTCTCAAAAAAATCTGAAAAAATTCTGAGTAGCATAATTTGGTACCCTCTATTCATTTCTGTAATAAAAATTTTTCATGTATGTTGTCCATTAACTTATAATATTTTTATTGATTTTCGATTGATTACACAATATAATCAGGTCATTTAATTCTTAATGAAGACATTATGTCGATCGTTCACACACAAATTTAAATGAGCTTGATTGAATTTACATAAGAATGTATCTTTTGCACCGGCCGGCAAGCTTTATTGAAGCTTTGGCTGGACAATAACTTGGATAATTTAATGAAAGAATAAAAAAAATAAATAAAAATAAAATAAAAATAAACATGTACAATAATATATGGACACTCCTGATCAATTAATACATCCTGCTACCAAAAATCAAACAATAGATATATAGTTTAAAATACTATATTATGACAAATACTCTGATCCAATACTGAAATTGCACTATGAAAATATTGAAAATGCTATAATATATGATAAACTGAATCTCTTTAATTTTGCTGATAAATTACTTTTTCAATAATAAACTCACTCAATACAATGATAATATAACTTGAAAGTCATAAATTTGATGGAAATTATATATTTTATTTTTAGCTGAAATTAGAATAGGAAACATATTAAACTACAGCATTGATAAATAAAAAATTAATTAGAACATCAAAATTACAACTTTGCTCTATCATTAAAAAAATTAAAATAATTATTTTTTTGTATTTTTAATATTTACATTAAATATTTTATTTTATTCACTATTTTTATAAGTAATTTTACAAAGTTGGTACGACTTTTGTGGGGTTGCTAAACTGCAAAAGCAAAGGCTACGTTGCCATTTCTTCACTCAAACTGAAAATTATAAACCATTTTAAGGTTTTTCTTTCTTCAGTATTAAACCATTATAATAGAGATTGTTCTTTAATAATTATAATATAATAGATTTATTTTTATAATATTACTATTGAAATTATTAAATATTGCTTTTAAAAGTCATTGATGTTTTAGTATCACTTTCTCTTTTGATAACAACCTCCTGATAAGAGAAGATAACATGATATTTAGTAAGAGTATTGAGTAATAACACTATTGATTATCATTCCAAGGAAATATTTAATATTATCGATTAAAATAAATTTACCACTATATCTTACTAAATAATCAGTATTATTTAATTATATTACTTAAAGTAATCATATAACATTGATATAATTCGTATTTGTGCATTTAAAAGCGTTTAGAATAATTACATCAAATATTGGAGAGATAACCCCTTACAACTATGCAACTTTTTAAGCACATAAGTGTAACAAATTGCATAAACACACATTTCTGCAGGCGTACGCCATTTTGTATTACATTCTATCAGTATTATAATCTAATTCTATTATAATGTTAAACATTTTAGTGTATTTTAATATAATTTTATATAAAAACATTGTTAAAATAATATAAATAGGATTTATTACTGTTAAAATGCAGATATTTTAGTTTATCATTCCGCCACAAGAGGCAGCACAATGCAGAAAGATTTTTTTTTATTTTTTTGTTCATCGCATCGCCAGCTGAGCTTCAGGTCAGGTGACCTTATTAGTAAAATTTAGGGGAGGGGGTGAAGTAAAAGAAAGGGGATGAAATAATAAAGGGTTATTAAAGTAGGAAAAAAAAAAAACAAAGGGAGAGGAAAATCCTTGCTATTAAATATTGACTCGTGCATTGTTCAAATATTGACTCAAATTTTTTAATACGAAAATTCGATGTTATCATATAATTTAATTTATTTTACACGACTTGTATGTTGTGTTTAATTAAAATATATATTTTTTTTAATCCAACATTTTTTAATTGAAAATTGTACCAGAATTGATGTAATTTATACTTTATATCGTGTTTTTGAGAGATCAAAACACCAAACGAATTAAAAAATTAATTATGATACTATATTATATTATAGATAATTTAAATTTGAAGTATTAGTTTACTTGGAAATAGTAAATAATTTATTACTATACTACCATTTCATTATTTCAAGTTGTTTAAAATATCCTATTCATGAATTCATTAAAATGGAAGAATGACAATTTTCATGTCAGAAAAATATTAAAAGCTGAAAATTCATTATAATCTTGTCAAAACTAGAAGAGAAATGAAAATAAATGCACACTTTACGTTGTGGATATATGCCTTTTTTTAAAATTGAATCATGTTCTGCATTTTTTTTTACAAATTTATTAAATTTTAAATTAAATTACTTAAAAGGAAAATCAAAAGTGGTCAAGACATAAGAAGGATAGCATTTTAAATTACGTTTTAAAATTTTAAAACTTTGAATTAATTATTCATTGCAGAGTATTAAATTTTTATTTCTGATGTCAAAATTAATCGCTATGTAAAAATATGTTGATTTTCTTTAAAAAAAAAATGAATCTAAATTTAAGGGTCATATTCATATTATAAAACTGATAATTATATATCATTATATCATTTCGGTAACAGCCAACAAAACTTCCGGATTTGGTCTTATATTTTGTTGATTGTATTTTGAGCTAAATATCAACGCGATAAGCCGTATAGGTCTAGAGAGTCTATAGCGCACGATAAATGCGCATGTTGTCTTAGCAGTTCCAGTTTACGCCACGTGAGCGCCACTTTCTAGGCTAGCTTTAAAAATAATTATTAAATATAAATAATCTTTTCAGTTTCAGGTTTCTAACTGACCAGCCTACATTGTCTGAAGTTAGTTGTCACAAATATATACAATTTACATTATCTATATAATGGTATTTGTCTTTATGAAGTGGGGGAACCATGGAAATTTGAAATAAAATGGTCGGTGAAGAAAGAGAAACTACAAAATGTAAAATAAAAGTAAAGTGAGACCATAGTTACGTAGGTTTATACTGTTCCCTTTGTTATAATATGGTAAATATGAGCTTGAAAAGATGCAAAAATATCGACATTTTACACAAATATTGGCAAAATCCGTAATATCAACGTTTCAAATTTCCTGCTAATGAAGCATTAGGTCTGTTCGAAAATGTACAATCAGAAAGAATCAATTATTTGTGTATTTACGAACAGACCTAATAAGAATTAAATATTTAATCATATAAAATTCTTTTTTTTTTTTTTATTAAATGACAGCTTCGAGTTAAAATTGTGTTGATTTGAAGCACTGATGATTCATTCCAATTTATAGAATGGACAATTTGCATGACATTTTTTTATTACATAAATGGATAGAGGGTACCAAATTATGCTGCTCTGAATTTTTTCAGATTTTTTTGAGAGCGGGAACTATTTTTAAAAAATTATTGAACTTCAGTTTTATGACGTCACGGGCGTTTAGCGCCTATCCTTTTCTTAAGGACAGACTCCTCGTGACGTCATAAAATCGACTTTCAATAATTTTTTAAAAGTAGTTCACGATCTCTAAAAAATCTGAAAAAATTCACATAGCATAACTTTGCACCCTCTTTCTATTTCTGCAATAAAAAAATGTCATGCAAATTGTCAATTATGCACGAAGGGGACACAATCATATTTATATTGATCAAGTAGGAAGAGATATTGGATATCTTCATAAATATATAATATATATAGCATCTATGAGCACTTCAGATGTATTAACATGTCTGATGTAACCCACTGTCCAGTTAATATTTATAAAAAGGAAGTGAAAACCAAAATCATTTCATTAGAACTCCAAAAATATTGAAGTATCAATTAAGTAAAATGATCAATTATTTTTTATAGAAAAAAATTATACACAATCAAAAATTCAAATTTAAAAATAATTTAGAAAAACATAAAATATTTAATATAATTTATCGTTAAATTTTTTTATAGCATCATATCTTTTCAAAAGATACATAATAAAAAATATCTGTACAAATCTCTATATAATATTTTTATGTGTTAATATTTCTTTTTTAATACTAGGGGATGAAACATTTTCTCCCCCCTATATCTCTATTATCTAAATCCTTGGTTGACCCAATTCTTAAGAAAATATACATAACATTTATAATGTCCAAGTATTATCTTAATTTAAATTAGAAACAGTAATTAAGAGTGTAATGAAATAAGATTACGTTATGAAACTATAATGAGTAAATTTTTGGCTATAATTCTGCATTCAAGTGTAACAGGGGGAGAAAATAAGTAGGATTATATATAACATATATGAGAGAAGAGGGATTTAACATTTGTGGTGCCAGGATTTACAAATTTCCGCATGGAAACCACTGCAACTATATATATTGTTGTACATTAGCATATTTTGTTGTTAAGGGTTATTTTACTATTTGTTACCATTAAAAAGATTGTTATCAGGGAGTTCTAAATTTGGTCAGTTTTAACAGAAAATGTTATTTGAACAGAAAGTATTGTCTAGAATCTTATGAAGAAAATTTCTCTTTCTCTCTCTCTCTCTCTCTCTCTCTCTCTCTCTCTCTCTCTCTCTCTCTCTCTCTCTCTCTCTCTCTCTCTCTCTCTCTCTGGAAGGGATTACTTCGTTTCATTTTTACTATACAAGACTTAACTGCTTGTAATTTCTAAAGATTTCAATACAAATTATATCAATTTAATTCTCTAGGTTAAATTTATTTAATAAATAAATTAATAAATAAATTAATAAATTAGTTAAATTTCAAGAACTCTTCTACGGTACATTAGTTTCTTAAAGGATCCTCGGAACTCAATGAAATAATCAGGGCTAATCCTCTATTGATAGGGGGTATAGTCACTCCCTTCCGGCTTATGAAGACCGAATTCTGGATTCTGATTGGCTTAGAAATAACCCTTTTTGCTGAAAAGCTTTCCTATTGGTTAAAAAGGAGTTATTTTCTTGTTGTTTACAAATTTCAACAATCAAATTTTTCTTGTAACGGTCGGGAGTGACTTTACCCGGTTCAATACAGGATTAGCCCTGAGTATAATATGGACAGTGCATGCATGGCGCATGAGAGCTGATTGTGCGGTGTTTGTGATATTTAAAATTAGCTTGCAACGTTTATTTTCTATTTTTATAACTTTTAACGATGCTAAAGATCACCATACTTTTTCTATTATTGTTGTTTTACGTATATTGTTAGATTTCAATTATTTAAAGTTATTTCCTAGTTTTTGCCAAATCACTACTGCAAAAAACATAATAGAAAAATGATTCAATTTAACTGTTGCATTTTTTTGAACAGTTCATAATATTTATAACAATTATAACAAATGTTTTTAAAATATAATAACTACATTTTTAAATATAATATGTATATTATTTAATATTACTAAATAAAAACATTAAAAAATAAAGATATTACATTTCAATATATTTGTATAATAAATTTTTTTGGCAAAATAACAATATTTTTTATATCTAAAAATCCGCATTTATTAAAATAAAAATTTAACTAAAAAAATGCGGAAATGAAAAAATATGCATAAAAAAGAATTCATGTAATATATTATTGCGACTGTTGTTCATCACTTACATAAATTAATTTCTAGACAAAGAAGTTCGTGAAGAGATCTTGGCTTGATAATTCGCTGACAAATGAAAAAAACAAAACAAAGGGTTATGACGATTGATCAGTTTTGCTTACGGTGCTTATTTTTTTGTTCTCTTGTTTTTTTATATCTTCAATATTGCTTAATGAATTCTGTCACGATATTTAAAGAGTTGCTATTTTAAAGAGTCCATATTAAATTGGTTACTAGAGTTTAAATTTTGAAATAATTGCTTGTGTTTAGTTATTTTAAAAAAAAAAAAAGAGAGTTGAAATATATTTCATTTTTTTGTCTATTTTTTTCGCTATTAAGGTAGAGATAATATTTATCAGCTGTACCAATGCTAAAAAAATCCCATTCATAAAAATTATGAAAAAAATTTAAAATGTTCTCCTCTACATCCCCTATCAGTAGGTAAAAATTCAGGTATACAAAAACGAGCTAGTTTTCGAGTAATTAATTTTTAAAGTTGACTTATTTAACATGGAAAAATTGAACTTCCATGTTAAATTAGTCAGCTTTAAAAATTAATAACTCGAAAACTAGCTCTTTTTTGTATACCTGATATTTTACCTACTGATAGGGGATGTTGAGGAGAACATTTTAAATTTTTTTCATAATTTTTATGAATGGGATTTTTTTAGCATTGGGCCAGCTGATACGTATTATCTCTACGTTAATTAAGCTCTCTTCTCGTCTTTTGTCCTCTTATTTTGCACCATTTTAGAGGAAAAAATATGAAATTACATATTTCTTCCTCTTATTTTTTGAGCATTAAATGTTAGAAATATTGTCTCCATTTCATCCTCACTTTGAGCGAAGAGGAAATAAGATGTATTTTAGAGGTAAAAAGATTAGGCTTAAACATGTAAAGGATGAGTTGAAGACGAAATTTTTCAACTAGGGAATACTTGTAATAATTTAAGAGCATCAACCAGAATTAAAACTGTACTTTCAATAATTCATCTTTCTGCTTTTATGATTAAGATTATTTACTCCTTAAATGAAATTAATGTAAATGTCCAGTTTTGAAGTTTTTTTTTTTATAACTTTTTAACGTTTTTTCTCTCATCTCGTCTTTTTCCCTTTATTTTGCACCATTTTCGTGGAAAAAAAGAAGAGAAAAGACGAGATTACGTCTTATTTTCTCTTACATAGCATAAAATATGAGAAATATTGTTTCTTTTTTATCCTAACTTTAAGCGAGGAGGAAATAAGATGTGTTTTTGCGGTAAAAAGACGTAATAAGATTAAGTTTAGACGTGTAAAGAAAGAGTTGAAGCTGTAATTTTTCAATAGAGTATTGTCCTCAAATTTTTTTATTCCAGAAATGGATAGAGGGTGCGAAGTTATGCTACCCTGATTTTTTTTAGATTTTTTAGAGCCCGGGAACTATTTTTAAAAAATTATTGAAAGTCCTTTTCGTGACGTCACGAGACGCCGCTCCTTAAGAAAAAGATAGGACTTGCCGCCGCGTGACGTCACAAAAAGGACTTTCAATAATTTTTTAAAAATAGTTCCAGGTCTCAAAAAAATCTGAAAAAAATCAGGGTAGCATAACTTTGCACCCTCTATCCATTTCTGCAATAAAAAAAAATTGAGGACAATACTCCATTGCGGACATATTAAATTAAAACACCATGAAAACTTAATATGTACTGCTGTATCCCGGCTTTAAAATTTGGACTTGTTATTATGAAATCGCATTCAATCAATATCAAGATAATATAAAATTTTATATCCTGCATAAAGCGGAACGGCCACAACAGAAAAGGGGTTCGGATTTCAGATGTCCTTTTTTTTTATTTCGAAATGTGACATGATTTGTGTAAAAAAGAGAAAGGAGCTATAAATAATCTTTTATTACTATTATCTATAATTTATTATCTATGTATAATAATAAATTAGAATCATTATTGTAATTATTATCATGCACATCATCATTGTACATTATTTTTACTGTAAAATATCAACCCTAATTTATCTTTTATGATATTATTTTATGAGGCAGATACTCAGAGCAATTTAACATAACTTTTATTTTACAAAAACGAGCTGTGAGAACCATACTGTATTTCATGCAAAAATACAGTCAAATTTATTTAATATTCCTTCTAGAAGTAGCCGGAATTGTGAAATTTGCAGCTATTCTTTTAATAATTCATTTTTGAAACTTTACAGAGTGGTTTGACGTAGAAATATTGAATTATGTGTGAATATGTAACGCTGAAATACGAAAAGGAAGACCGGAATCATTACTTTTCCGGCTACTTTCGGAGGGAATATCATGTAAATTTGACTCTAGATACAATGGAGGACATTCACAAAGCACTTTAACCCCCAATTTAGCCCCGATTTTTAACCCTGGTGCTAAACATGGTGCTAAGCTATGAGCTTAACATGGTTAGCCCCTGGTTTAGTACCATGTTTAGCACCAGGGTTAAAAATTGGGGCTATAATGGGGGTTAAAGTGCTTTGTGAATGTCCCCCATTGTGTTTCGTATTTTAAACGACTTGATATTTTAACTTAACCAAGAATATCATAATTAAGCTGCTGTATGTATAAGCGTAAATACTCTAAACTTTACACTCATATATCATATTAGTAATAATCATGAAATTTGAATCGGATGCACACGAAATAATAAAAAAAAATGTTAAGTTGTAAAACATTGCCTACTTGAAAAAAAAAAAAATCATCTCCCACACAGCCAAACTATATGATTCTTTGCCAAAATCATTAAGAGTTATAGAAAGTGATGTTTTTTTCAACAAAATAAACTAAAATCAATACTTTTTGACGAGCCTACATATCATTTCTGTGAAAATAAAAAATCGCGAAAACAAATTGCAATGTTTTTAGCAAGAAAATAAAAATAACGAAAGTATATTACAACGAAACCATTAAGTGAGAAACTGATACAGCACGAAAAAATTATCACGAAAGAACAATATTACGAAAACAATTAAAAAGAATTAACAAAATTGTTAATCATTCTAGCACGAAGAGATTTCACCGCACTAAATATGCTACTTAAGGACGAATGTATGCGTAATGAATACAACGAAAGTATAGAGACAAAAAAATTTAATTCGAATTTCTTAAGCAAGAAAGTATTTACTTAAAATAATAATAATTAATTAAATTAACCCTTTTTTTGTTCATTCGTTCATATGTAGAAGCAAAAGAACCTCTTTAAATTGAAACAAGTATTAAAAACGTGATTTTAAATGTTGTGTGATATTTAAAGATTCAACCCAGATGATTGAGATCTTAGAATTAGCCTTTTGAATTCAACATACCAGAAAATGTATTTTAATTGTAATTTTTAATCATTTTTACATAAGAAATGTTCTAATGCTGTATATGTGTATTTATTTATATGTATATACTACGTAGTAAATAATATTTTAATTGATTTTTGCATGCATTTATTTCACTGCTGTCCCTGCTGACGTGAATCATGTTAATTCTTGTGTATTTGAAAATAAATTATTAATTTTAACTTAGTAATTAAAAAAATGTATCAAATACATAGTTTCAATATAATATGAATTAATTAATTTATCTTCGCTCCTACCAATTAGAATTTCAGTTTGTTAATTTATATTTCAAAATATTATAAAAAAATACTTTATAAAAATTGAATGGCATTTTCTAATTATTGGTAATTGCTAATGAAATGAAGAAAAACTTGTTACTAAACATTAATTCACAAATTTTATAACCATTTATACTTAATTCCTACTTTAAAATAACAATAGTAATTCCTGGAAGCGCTTTATTATAATTCACTTTTATAAATTAATTATTAATTTAGTATTTAGTGACGCATTCTTATTCTATAATTGAAACTGCTGTCTGCTTTTCAATTTAGGTTTTATCTGTTCTTATTAGACTTTTTGATGTAGAAATAATTATTATTGTTTTTTTTCTTTTAATTGATAATAAATCTTGAAGAACACAAAACAGTTTTGAACAAAGTTTAACTGTTCAAATTTGTTTTATTAATATTTAATTTTTAAAAGTTTCATTCGTATTTATTTACGATGAATTTATCAAAGAAAAAAAGCTTCTAAAGTTAAGAAATAATAAAATTAGTTTGCAACTATCACCGAATTGTTGAAAACTCTTGTTAGTAAAAAAATGCAATTTCACTAATTTGATTTCGAAAATCATTTTATGATACAAGTAGAGACCTCAAGATTGAAATCACTATCAAAGTTAGTGGTTTTTGAAAATTGTAACAACTTTAAAAAAGTTTTCCGTGTTAATTTTCCCCTAAAATATATGTCAAAATTTTATGTTAAACATAAATTATAATATATTAATCAAAAAGTTTAAAATCCTTTAAAACTAATTATAATTAATTATAATAAAATTGTACTTACATGATATCACCTAGTTTCATACGCGTCTGAACAAGAGCGCATGTTTTCTGATCTGAAGCTGTAACTGCCCTCCTTCTTCTATATCTTGGGGAAGTTGGAATAATTTCAGGAATTGAAAGACGAACATGCCTTTGTTGAGAAGTTGGTCTAGTAGATGGCGTTGCAGGCGTCATTGGATCTAAATGATGATTTAAATTATGACCAAGAGATGGCGTTGGTGTTAATAAACTTGGTCTTGGTGTATTTTGAGGAGTATTTAAATTATTATGATACCAATCTGTGCTGGTTCCACTTAATACTGATTTTAATGCTGACGTATTTGGGGTACTCCCTCGTCTCCTTGTGCTCATATGACGACCTGCAACGCCTCCGAGCATGATTGTGAAGCACCTGAAATCAAAACAAAATTATAAATTATTTTTGTTTATAGTTATATTTACATTATATGTTTTTTTTTTTATCAATAAACCACAATACAGGCTTTAAGTCCACTGATTTTTCGGTGATCCCACCCGCTATACCAAACCTATGTAAAAAAAAAAAAAAAAAAAAAAAAAAACGTGAATTCGTTTTTTCACTAAGAATAAAATTTTTCAGGGAAAATTCCTTTACGGAACTTTGGTCCAAACTGAAAAATAAAGTAGACAATTCAAGATTTAGATTTTTTACTTGATTTATAACCGAGAAAAGTTTAAAAAAACACTTTGCTTCATTTTCAAGTGCAAGATGAACCTTAGCGACAAACAGTTGCGCAGCGAAAGCGCATCACTTGAAGCCTCTATAGGGTACTTCTAATGGACAACCTTCATGAATTTTTATTGTATATTTGGATAGAGGACCTTGAGTTATGTATTGTCAATTTTTTTCAGATATTTTTGAACCTTCCAACACCCTCAAAATCGATGGGAAAGATGCTGTGACGTCATAGTCATACAAATATTTAACACGCAAGCATAGGGAAAGACGTTACATGACTATGACATCACAGCGTCTTTCACCTCAATTTTGAGGGTGTTAGAGGGTTAAAAAAAAATATGAAAAAAATTGACAATACATAACTCGAGGTCCCAATGACTATACGCCACAGCCTTGCAATCCATCCCGGCATTTGCCTCTGCGACTGAGGGAAACGTGGAAACCTCAGCCAGGATGGACGTACGCTATAGCTTTTGTTACAGTCGCAGGGTATACCCATTCGGCTACTATAAAATATACAAAAATATTCTTCAAATACAGAATTTATAAATTTCACATAAAAAATTGAAAATTATTATATTTGCATGAACAATACTTGTAATTGGAAACAGAAATAAACATTTTTTTTTATAAATATTAAAATGAAGTTGAAAGCAAATTAATGCAGAATATCATTGATTAAATAATTCTCTTAGGTTCTAATACATGGATTTAATTAATATTTTACATAAGGAATAAAAATTAAAAAAAATAACTTAATTTTAATTAATTCTGTCTGCATTTAAAAAAATATATACCCATATATCGTCCCTCGTCCGGAATAATGAGCTATCTGCCTTCCAAAATTCAAATGTTGTTTGCTTTTCCTTTTACATTAAAATTGCATTCACCTGGTAATGCAGACAGCTCAATATTGTATTTGAATTTTGCTAGGCAGATAGCTCATTATTCCGAACTAGGGACGATATGTTTTTAATAGTGCATATTTTGGCTAATAAAGACAATTTTAAACCTCAGTTTTCCATTACTTCATCCAGATTTTAGCGTCTAAGATTTTCCCTCTATGACGTCATATATTTAATTATGCATAAAAAACATCTAGTTTATATTATTTTAAAATAGCGTGTTTTAAATACTTTTAATAAGCTTTCATAAAATGGAATTATTTATCTCAATCCCTAAATGCCTATTTATAAAGTCTACAGTATGTATTTTAAATAAAGAATAAAAACCAAGTAAGACTATATACTCGATTCCTAATTGCTTCGTAATAACTCGCCATTAAAGTACAGAATCATGTATTTTTTTTTTTCATAAAAATTAAATACTTCTACGCATTGAGAACAATACGATTATTTTGACAATTATTTTCGTATGATTGATTATTACATTAATGTAAAAAAGAGTTATTTAATTAATTATAGTGTATAATTTTGATTGACAGAATATAAAATGGCATTTAATCAATATACCTTTATATAGTGCAATATTTCACGTGAATGTAAAATATACACAATTTTAATTTAATGATGAAACATGAGAAGGAATGCGCTAGGTTTACATGTTTACTTTTTTTTTTACACTGGCATGTTGGTTAAATGGATAACCTAATACTTAATTTGAACGTGGTGCAACACAGTTCTCGTTAGATCACTGAAGTCAAGATACGTCGAAAATTGGATGGGTGACCGTTCTTGTAAAAATTCCGTTGCTCCCTCCCTGGGGTAAATTTATATCGCTTTCCATCTAGTTCAGTGATGTATGTATGATCTCTCAAGATTTGGACACCTCTTTTGTCTTTTGATAAAAAATAGAGGTGTCCGTTCTGACTGAGGTTTTCCACTGTTTCCTCAGTGAATGCTAGGACGCGTAACAAGCCGTGACTTCCCTTATCTCATTACCACGTTTCGAGCTTCAAACTCAAAGGAGTGCATTATATCACATTTTAAGTTAAACTGCATCGTAGTTTTTCTGCATTTAACGACTAATACAAAAAACACGTTCACTTTTTCTGCATTTATATATCAATATTGTATACGAAAACATTTAGGACATGATTACGTAATGACGATATTATGCTCTACTACACTTCCATAACAGAGTTAAATATTTTTAATTATAAATTTAACAATTGTAATAAAATAAACGAAAAATAAATGTCATAATATTCGAAATAGAATATAATAAATTACATTATTACAAAAATAAATAAATAAGTGATTGAATTTAACCTCCCGGCTCTTCGTAGACCCTAATTTTATGGGTCCCTTCCCCAAACTAGGGCGGCCATGGCTTATAAGCAATGAGTTCCTTTTTAAAAAGACGAAGAAGAAAAAAATATTTCAACTCCTGTACCTGACAAGTGAGAGTATATCATAAAATCAACAACTTGCATGAAAAATTTTGAGTACAGATATGAATAGAGGGTACCAAATTATGCTACTCTGAATTTTGTTAGACATTTTTTAGACCCAGAACTATTTTAAATAATTATTGAAATGCGGTCACGCCCCCTGGAGGCGTCAATAGGCGTCTAGTCCCTATCCTTTTTATTAAGGATTCAAGAGTGCCAACTTAACTTATAGAACTTTCAATAATTATTTAAAAATAGTTATTGGACTTGTACTTTCTTGCTTTTGATATAATAACTAAAAAATCAAATAATAGAGTATTGTCCTCATTTTTTTTATTGCAGAAATGGATAGAGCGAGCAAAGTTATGCTACCCTGATTTTTTTCAGATTTTTTAGAGCCCAGGAAGTATTTTTAAAAAATTATTGAAAGTCCTATTTGTGACGTCACGCGGCGTCAAGTCTTATCTTTTTCTTAAGGAGCGGCGTCTCGTGATGTCACAGAAATAACATTCAATAATTTTTTAAAAATAGTTCCCGGGCTCTAAAAAATCTGAAAAAAATCAGGGTAGCATAACTTTGCACCCTCTATCCATTTCTGCAATAAAAAAAATTTAGGACGATACTCCATTCTCGCCTACAAAATACCTATGAATCATAGTACTAAATTACATTTCTATCTAACCTTCTTTTCTGATAAACAATACGCAGCACTTTCTACTATCTGTGTAAGTTACATATTAGTAATGTTAGCAGCGGTAGATAAGACATTAAACAAATATTTTGAGCTGATTACTTCAACAAAGCACTCAAACTTATCATTTTTTTTTTTACGTTTTGATAAGAGAAATAACCTTAACTTCAGTGTTTTACTTTTCAATGTCAAAATTAAATAAAAACAGAATTAGTATGGATAGTGTTCAAGGGGGGGGGGGCGTGAAGTGAATGATTTTTTTATAATCTAAGTCTAAATTCTAAACGAGCTGAAATTTTTTAACACATTATTATTGCTATTAAGACTAAGTCAACCTTAGTTGAAAAATTACGTCTTCAACTCTACCTTTACACGTTTAAACCTAATCTTTTTATCTGTAACACATCTTATTTCCTCTTCGCTCAAATTAAGGATAAAATGGAGACAATATTTCTAAAATTTTATGTTCAAAAAAAGAGGAAAAAATACGTGATCTCGTCTTTTTTCCTTCTAAAATGGTGCAAAATAAGAGGAAATTAGACGAGGAGAGAGCGAAATAGTGAATAAAAGATCAAATTTATTTCCAGTCTGGAATGTTAATTACCAAGATATTCAAATTTTTAAGGCTGTTCAACACGTATATATTTGAAATAGTTATAGCAACATCTCTCGATATCTTTGCAGTGCAGTTTTATCATATCAGACTTTATTACATGTGTATAATATAATCAGAGAATATTGAGTACTGTTAGATTTAAATTTGTCATTAAATTAAAAATAATTTTGTGTTATTTTAATATTTTTGATACATGTGATATGATGTTATCTAATATACTACGACTTATTATTGTTTTTTTAAAAATAATGATAAGTTAAAATTTAGGGTTATTTATGGTAAAGATAATCTAATATGGTAGCCTATACATTAATCAATTTTAAAATATTATGAAAACACTTTTTTCTCTTATATAAATATATATATATATATATATATATATATATATTGTGAAAATTAAAAAAAATGTTAATAATGAACATAATTATGTTATTAGTGTATTTTTATTCATTAATATTTTATTTACCTACGTACAGTATAACAGATCTTAGTTACACCTCTCGACAGTTCAGTAGACTAGACGACGCCAGCTATATCAGCCAATGAAAAGGCTAGAATGTCAGCTGGCCACCTTTTCATTGGCTGATATAGCTGGCGCCGTCTACTGAACTGTCGAGAGGTAAACTAAGATCTGTTATACTGTATGTTATGTTATTTTTAAGTACTATGTCAATTAGAATTAGGTATCTGTTATGTATAATCTATGTAACATCAACTATGACGTGATCTGGGTATATTTAAAAGTATGCTCATAAAATAAACTTTCCCCTCAGAATTACATATCTGAATTTACACGTATGCATCCATATTATTTTATATGTTAATTCGTTTCTCTCTCTCCTCTCTCTCTCTCTCTCTCTCTCTCTCTCTCTCTCTCTCTCTCTCTCTCTCTCTCTCTCTCTCTCTCTCTCTCTCTCTCTCTCTCTCTCTCTCTCTCTCTCTCTCTCTCTCTCTCTCTCTCCTCTCTCTCTCTCTCTCTCTCTCTCTCTCTCTCTCTCTCTCTCTCTCTCTCTTTAAATTTACATTATTTCTTTAAAAAAAATCAATAATTTTAGAACTACATTTGGTTTTCTTAACATTAATCTTGCAATGTGCTTCGTCTAATTGAAACATAATATTTAAAACATAATAATTATAATAGTAAATAATGCAATTCTTACTTGAAGATGTGTTGCAATAAAACTCAAGCACTTGTAGATAAGATGCTATTGATTCTGCAAAGATAAAAAAAGCCAAGGTTGTGGTATCTTACTGTGCAATAAAAGACTTTACACAACATCACAGTCCCATCAATCATCGTGTAGAGCTGAAGCATCAAAAGGTTTGTTCTTTATTTTTATTACATTTGAAAAGTCTTCATCGATTTTTGTTGCATTATTTAGACACAGTTCCTCTATATATATTTGTCAATATTTTAGTCTCTTAAAATTGTGTTGAAGAGTGCTGTTACGTCATAATCATGAAAATATTTAATATGCAAGCATAGAGAAAGATGTTGACTATGACGTCACAGCATATTGCACTACATTTTAATAATTTTAAATTTCCACAAAAAGATCTGAAAACATAAAATTAACAAAATGCACAAATCGAGTCGCTCTATCCAAAAATGCAATAACAAATTATGCATTTGGTTGTACTTTGGGAGGACTTCTAGAAATGCGTTTTTTTTTTATGTGTTTTATAACACCTTTAAAATTGATTTGAAACGCTTTTTTTTAGTAAAGTAAAAAAATTAACACTTAAACATAGGTAGCTATATAATTGTGCATCTTGGATTTGAAGTGTTTTGTTTTTGGTTTACTTCAATACCGGACCCCTGTCATGGCCAAGCATTCCATCCCAGCATTTGCCTGGTTTCGACTGAGGAAACCATGAAAACCTCAGTCAGAACGATCATTATTTAGACACATTAAAGTCAGTGGAACTATCTACAAGAAACATATATATCTATCTATCAGAACCAAAAAGGTTTGCCTCTCTCCTTACAGACACTGATTAGTATGAAGCATATTTATGTATACGTTTATTTTCAATAAAATAACAATGTAAGCATGTGTAATGATTTCTTTAGAAAAATAAAAATTCTAAATGATTTTTTTTAAATGTTGAATCCTTAAAATGGTGTACCGACCTCAAAATTTTATATTGCAAAAATGGAAAGTTATGCTACCCTGATTTTTTTCAGAATTTTTTACAGCCCTGGAAGTATTAAAAAAATTATTAAAAGTTCTTTTTATGACGTCACGAGACGCCACTCCTTAAGAAAAAGATAGGACTTGCCGCCACGTAACGTCACAAAAATGACTTTCAATAATTTTGTAAAAATACTGCCAGGGCTGTAAAAAATCTGAAAACAATCATGGTAGCATAACTTTGCGCGCTCTATCCATTTCTGCAATAAAAAAAATTGAGGTCGATACTCCATTATAATTACTGTTTTGTACCTTTGTATTCATATTGTCAATACTATAATTTCAGTTTATTTTATATTCAAGGAATTAGAAATCAGTTTTTTCTTATAATCCTCTTTGAATTTTGATTCGTTTGCTTAGTACATTAAATTTGTCAAGTTAAATGAACAAAAAATATACATTTAATAAATAAAGTACGTTAATGTTTATCTCTTTTAAAATTATTTTTAATTTAATTTTTTAAATAATAAATTAAATTTAAAAACAGTTTTATTATCCATTTGTTAACAATATTATAACAGAAAAAAGAAAATAAATTTGGAAAAAAGAATCTTACAGATTTTATTAGTAATTCAATACTACTATTATTCAAACTCCCTACTTCTTACTATCAATTTCATGTGCAAAATGCTGTAGAAATTATTAATTAAAATGCTAAATATAATAAAGTAAAACATCAAAAGCACACTATTTTTTTCACTAACTTTTTTAATATTATTACAGGACATGCTGGGAATTCCCCATCCATACCACGCCAAGGGGTCAAGTTTTATCTACAAGAATTGGACACTACGAAGGGTGTTTTAAGAACTGCTAAATTTAAAAATAAAAAGTGAAATTTGTTTTAACATTTTAAACCATCAAAATGTTTTCGTGTTGCAAATCAAATAAAGAAGATGAATCAATTCAAATTACAACTATAGACAATAAAAATGGGTTTACTGCATTACATACTGCTGCATTTTCTGGTAATATTCATACAGTAAAATATTTATTAGAACATGGAGCCGATGTTAATATTAAAATCCCAAATATTGAACCACCAATTCACCTTGCTTGCATGCAAGATCATGGACATTGGGATATTGTTAAGTTAATGATAGAACATGGAGCTGATATCAATACAAAAAGTTTAAGAGGACATACCCCATTACATTTAGCTGTTATAACAGGTGATTTAGAAATTGTACAATGGTTAATTGAACATAATGCTAATATTAATGATAAAGATGATGAAGGTAAATCTGTATTACACATTAATGCATGGTCTGGTAATATTGATACATTTGAATATTTAATATCACAAGGAGCAGATATGAATGCTGAAAGTAGTGATGGTGGAACGGTTTTGATTGCTGCAGCTGGAAATGGACATTTGGATATTGTTAAATTATTAATTAAAAATGGTGTTAATGTTAATTATGATACAAAATTAAGAGGTACTGCATTACATGTAGCTGCTGGAAGTAGTCAATTACAAGTTGCAAAATGGTTAATAGAATATGGTTGTGATATTAATACAAGAACTGAAAATGGTATGACTTCATTACATTTAGCTGCAGGTATTGGTGAATTTGAAGCTGTTAAATGGTTAGTTCATCATGGTGCCTTTATAAATGCAAGTAGTTCAGAAGGTATGAGTATATTACATATGGCTGCACATGGAGGCGGTAAATTTGAAATTATTAAATGGTTATTACATCATGGTTCTGATATAAATATAAGAAGTCATGAAAACACTACAGTTTTACATGAAGCATGTCATTCTGGTGATTTAGATTCTGTAAAATATCTAGTTGAAAATGGTGTTGATGTTAATGTACAAAGTACTAGTGGTTGTAATGTATTACATTTTGCAGCTGGGGTTGGTAATATTGATATGGTAAGATATTTAATTGATAATGGTGTTAAAGTTAATGTTGTGGACAATGATGGGATTTCACCGTTACATGTAGCAATTTTGAAGGTGGATTATGAAACAATGAAATGCCTGGTTAGTCACGGAGCTGATGTGAATTCAAGAAAGGTGGATGGAGAAACGGTGCTGCATACTGCAGCTAGGACTCATGTTGATTTTGTGATCTGGCTGGTTAATCATGGGGCTGATGTCATAAGTAAAGATGGGGAAGGAAGGACGCCAGCACAGGTGGCTCATAGGGTGGGTAATGTGAGTGTGGTTAGGTGGTTCAAGGAGCATGGAGGTTAGTATGTATTTGTAAATCATCTTTTGGAGCAAAATTCAATTAAAATATTATATACAAGAGTTTAATTGACATATAAGAAAAAAAAATTATTCAGTGAAAATATTTTTTGAAACACCCAGAAAATTTTCTTGTAGAGTAAATTGTAAATTAGATTATGATGTTTCAGTAGTGTTGACATAATATTATGGATATTTTATGACTGTTAGAGTATTGAATTTTTGTATATAATTTATTTTTATAATATAAATTTATGTTTATATTCAATAAATTGCATGTAAAATGTCAACAAAGGTACAATATTTTGTTTTGATAATAATAAAAATATATTTTGATGTTTCTAAAAATGTTTTATTTGATTTTTAAATGTTAAACATAATAATATATATTATGTAACATTTATTTTTTTAAGCACTTTAATTTATTTTAATTTTGATTGTTTTTTGCAGTAAATTAAATGCAACAATATTTAGTAATGAATTACAAACATTATTCTTTTAATTAATATAAATTTTCTTTAATCAACAACAAAAATATTGGGTACCAAAATTGCATAAAATTTAAACAATAATTATCGCTTTTTATAGCGTTCCGCTATATATGTAAAACTCCCTGTGGTTATTTGAAGTAATGATTGCTTATTTAATTAACTGCTAAAATAATTCTATGTTATAAAGTTAAATTTAGTTAAAATATTATTATAGTTCCTAAAGGAAGAAGATTCCGAAATTTTCCAGAATCCAGCAAGGGTCTCAAATTTAAAAATTATTTACGGAGTGTCTAATTGCCGATTTGAGACCAATACCCGTTCAACCTAATTTAATGATAAGTGTTAATTTTGAATGCGTATACTTTGAAGTTAATTAACAAAATGGCTGTATAGAAATTAATGAACATAAATTCATTGATATAAACATTAAAAAAGTCAATATGAATTACATTGCATTGTTTAATATGCTCATTACCTATACAGAAATGTAAAACAATAATTGTAACACATCATTTTTATACAAAAATAATAAATTAAATTCTTAATATATTTCAATTATTATACAATCACCATTTAAAATTTTTGCAATGGCATAATTATTTCTTTTAAAAATAAATTAATAATAAAACTGTATAAATTAAAAGAGCGTTTAAATTTTAATAAACCATATTTTATGAGGTACTAATGATACTTTTAGTATTATATTCCTTTCAGGCTATGCCATGTCAATGGGGTACTGACCGGTATTTGAGTTAGCAATACTAGTAAAAAGTACTGTGAATTCTATGAAGAACGAGCCCTATTAGAGCACTCTACGACAATTTGCTGATTTTATATGAATTTTTAAAACTTTTTTTGATGACGTCATAGCATTGAATCTTAAATGGGGAAAATGCATCAGTTAACATTGCTAAAATGAAAAGTTATTGAGGTAGGAATTTGAAACCTTCATTATCGTGATTCTAGCACCTGAAAACCTTGCAAATTAAGTTTTGGTTACATTTTAATATTAAGTATGGGTTTTGGCAATGTTAACTGATCTATTTTCCCATTTAAGATTCAATGCTATGACGTAATTTTTGAGAGGTTTTAAAAATTCATATAAAATCAGTAAATTGTCGTAGAATGCTGTAATAGGGCTTGTTCTGCATGAAATTCTCGTGCCTTTTGAAACGTTGACAAAAACTTGAAACTTTTTTTTTGGTCAGTCCCCATTCTTCTTTTTGAACTTTTCCCCTTGTTGGATTTAATTAACATTTCAATGCCATAATTCAAAATATGATAATTGTAGTCGAAAGTAACTTGGTAGATAAATATAATTATGAAAAACATTTAACAGGTTCGGTAAATATTGAGTTCCCCCAGATGAAATCTTAATTTTATTTTATCTAATTTTCTCAACATAATTATGATATATCATATTAAACTTTTTGTATACAGTCAAAAGGAAGTAGCCGGAAATTCTGTTTTTTATCATCCATATTTATATGAAAATTTTCAGTGTTTTACAGTAGAAATACTGCGAAATATAGGCTTCAAGTCAGCTGATTTTTCGGTGTTCCCACCATCCTATCCAAACCTATGTGAAAAAAAGTGAATTCCATTTTCAACCAAGAAGCTTTTTTAGGGAAAATTTATTTACGGAACGTCAGTCCAAAATGAAAAATACATTTGATAATTAAAGAATTGAATTTTTTACTTGATTTATGACAGAGAAAAGTTAAAAAATCACTTTGCTTCATTTTCAAGTGCAAGATGGACCTTAGCGACACAAATGAGCATCGCGAGGCACACTAACTTTTTTTTTTTTTTTTTATTTTAGCAATATATACATACCGGCCAAGGTTAAACAATTAACCCTGTCGGCCGCTATAGAGATTCATAAACATCTTCAAGATATTAGATCAGTATTAAAGAAAAATATTAATGCATTGAGAAATAAATGAATAAGAGAATAATTTTACACAAAATCATACAGAGATGAGAATATTTTTTACCCTAATGCTCTAATACAAAAAGTGTAACATTTTAATTACAATATATTACTTACTTATATTTATTTTACTGCATCTTTATACATTATTTTTAACATATTTATTATGAAAACACAACCAAACAAAAACAATTATTTCATGCTAACCATGAAATAGAGTCTATAGAGACAATAGAGTCTTTAAGAACTTAAAGACTCTATTGTAATTAACGCTGAAATACGAATAGAAGGTCTTGAAATGCTTCACTAGAAGAAATTTCAAACAAATCTGACAGTATTTGTAAGACATTGTCAACGATACCTTAAAGTTGTCAGCCATGCCCCCCGCCAGCAAGGAGACAGCAGGGGGTGGATCTTACAGGAAATTGACCGGACGGTGGTCTGGTTGTCTGCGAGAATCTCTACACTGAGAGCACGGGGACTAGCTGCCTCGTCATCACATGTACAGTCAATTGCATGAAAAACGTCCCGCTGAACTCACATAGCTTTAAGATTTTATCTATGGTAGTGAGCGAAGTATGATGAAGAAAGACATGTCGGGATTGATTGGCAGAGGCGGTGGCTGCCCCCCAGTTCCAAATATTTTGAGGTTTCAGAAAGTTCCGAGTTTCAAACTTACGTTAGTATGAAATTGTGCCTGGTTTTAATTTTGTAAAAAAAGAATAAGACATCTTAATATTGTAACGTTTTAGTAGATATGTTATGTTTTAAAGAAATAATCACTGGTGGATTTGTTTACATATATAATTACGAATTCATTATTCAATCACCATTTTGTATAAAAGCAATAAGTATAACATTTTATTTTTCAAATATATATTTTGTTACAGTATTTCAAAATATTTTAAAAATTTATATCATAAAATAATTTACATTATTATTTGGAGAAAATAAAAAAATCATAAAGAAAATTATCGACAATTTTATGAAAAAAAAAAAACTAAATTAATATAAATTACATTGTTTTTGTTTAAATTTTAATAAATTTAATTTATAAAATTAATAATGTGTTTAGGCTTAATTTTGTAGTATTTAAAGCAAACACAAGAATTGGTATCTTATGTGCACCCAACAAAAAGACGTTCAATTATTATTTAAAAATATTTCCAGGGCTGTAAAAAATTTGAAAAAAAAAATATCAGGGTAGCATAACTTCGCACCTTTTATCCATTTCTGCAAAAAAAAAAAATGAGTTCGATACTCCATTGCTAGTATAATTAACAAATTTGTTGTTATTATTTTTTGTATGATTTATTTGTATCTAAATATTAAATGTTTGATAAATAATTATTGGGTGTAATTCACGAAGAAGTTAGCCAGGTTTCTAACCACGTTTAGCTTAACCACGTTTAACTATACCTGTTTTACGTGTTAAACCACCTATATTAAACGTGGTTAAGCTAAACGTAGTTAGAAACCTGGCTATCTGCTTCGTGAATCGCGCCCATTAAAAATAGTTAAAAAATACAATTAATTCGCAAACGAAGCGTTCTACTTGAAACACTGAGAAACGCTCACAAACTGGAAGTCAGTCTGGAAGCGAATCCAAATCCCCTAATTACAAGAATCAACTGCTTGTACTCCATTGTATAGAAGACATAGAAAATGAGACGACGCTTCTTCATTATAACATGTTTTGTTGTTGTCTGTTTGGTTTCCATGGCAACAAGGAAATTATCGTAACTTGACGCCAGCAAGACGGGAAAAACAAGATGAAGTCACAGGTAGGACGACAGTGGCATCTGGTGGCGGTTTAGAGAACTATAATTTATGATTATGTGATTATAATAATTAATAAATAAATTAATAATTATTATAATTTGAACTATGTGATTTAATTAAGGGTAAGGTAATACGCCTAATATTAATAAATTCCCATATATGAAAATTATGAAACACATCTTAAAATGTTTTGCTCCACATAGTCCACATGCCTTATTAGTAGCTAAAATGGGCGCGAATACGAAGCAGTTAGCCAGGTTTCTAACCACGTTTAGCTTAACCATGTTTAACTATACTTGTTTTACGTGTTAAACCACTTAGTTAAACATGGTTAAGCTGAATGTGGTTAGAAACCTGGTTAAGTGTGTCGTGAATCGCGCCCAATATCAGGTATACAAATTCCATCTAGTTTTTGATTGAGTTATTAATAAGTCAACTTTTTAAATTCATAACTCGAAAACTGATTGGAATTTTTGTCTGACATTTTAGTTAACCCTAGCAGTACCAAGGTAATTTTTGATCACACGCTTTACCAAGGGGTGGGGGGTTGAAACAACCCCTATTTAAATTACATGTTAAGAGAGACAATATTTCTATTATTTTACAAATGCTCAATAAGAGGAAAAAAACTAATCTTGTCTTTTTCCCTATTTTTTTCCTCTTAAATGGTGCAAAATAGAAGGACATTAGACGAGGAGAGAGCTATAAAATATTACATATATTTCAACTCGTGTTTTTTGTAAACTGAATTACCTTATATTTTATTTGTTTTGTATTTAAGAAAAAAAATAATATAGACATGGAAATCCCACAATATGTTTTATATATTTTTATAATTTCATTTGAGAAATGGAAGGAAACGTTATATATTTATAGAATTTCATCAAATTGGAAAGTTATCAAATTACATGAAAAAAAAAAAAAAAAAAAAGAAAATGAGATAAATAATTTTTGAGTAGAAAGTAGCAAAGATTGAAAAATATATTTTGATATAAAAAATAAATGAACTGTTTTAAAAATAAGTTCTTCTGTTTTTCATTTCCATTTCTTTAATGAGATTCTAGACTTTTAAAGATGTTTGAAAATCATAATCGTATCGTGGTAAGCTTTATACTTTTAATTTTATGACTTTTCCGTATGTTTAAATATCAAATTCGCCCACTGAAAGAGCAGATAGGGAAGGAGGGTGATCAGGACAAGTCAGAGAAAAATATTTTTTTCATCGATATAATTTCAAGTTTGTTTTTAGGTTGAAGGAAACTCCCAGTATATTTAGGGAGTTTTGTGTCTAATTATAAATTTACGAGTATCAATAGAGTATTGACCTCAAATTTTTTTATTGCAGAAATGGATAGAGCGTGCAAAGTTATACTACCCTGATTTTTTTCAGATTTTTTAGAGCCCGGGAATTATTTTTAAAAAATTATTGAAAGTTTTTTTTTGTGACGTCACGAGACGCCGCTCCTTAAGAAAAAGATAGGACTTGCCGCCGCGTGACGTCACAAAAAGGACATTCAATAATTTTTTAAAAATAGTTCCCGGGCTCTAAAAAATCTGAAAAAAATCAGAGTAGCATAACTTTGCACCCTCTATCCATTTCTGCAATAAAAAATTTCGAGGTCAATACTGTATTGTAAATCGATACTTTTCTGACTATTTGAATATGGAACTCCCCATTTAATTTCAATGTCCAATTTTGTTTTTTAGTGCTGTGTTCTATTGATACATTTTTGACAATTTAAATATAAATCAATCTATTTTATATCTGTATATCCAATCTGGTAATTTAATTAAAAATTAATATAAGTTCATTCAATTTGAAGTCACATCAATGAAAGAGGTAAACTCAATGCTTCTCATCGTACTCATCCAATTTTGTTTGATAAGTAATAAAAAAGGAGAGAAAAATTTTATAAATAAATTATAAAATTAATCTATATATTCATTATAATCATTTGCTTAATTTGTTTTATATAGTTATTTATTCAGGTTTTTATTAAAAAAATAAAGTTAACTAATAAAAATTAAAATATAATTAAACTAATTTTTTATATTGTTTTTTTTTACATAAAAATAATATCACAACAGAAACAAAATGCTAATAATAATATTTATATGGATGTGAATTTAACACTGGCAATTAAAAAAATAATTTAATTTAGAATGAGATTTATATATTTAAATGAATGAAACTTGTTAATCGAATATAATTTTGTAAAACAGTTCTTATTAAAAATTTAAATTATTTAAAAACTATTAAATAGAGAAAAATATTATATACCATGTACCATGAATATTATATGACATTTTCCAATAATTTTATCTACGCAGTTGTGACATTTTTAATTTAAAATTACATCAATATTTTGATCTCTCCTGAAAAGAACTCAATCTCTCCTACTTTTTTTTCCCCCTTTTATCATTTTGTATTGAATATAATGCTATGGTGTAAAAAATTTATATATAATCCTTTTGTTAAATTTAAATATATTTATATATAATTCTACGAATACAGAATAAGTTTATTATATTCTCTTTATTACGTCACATGAAAAAGAGTGAGAGAAAGAGAGAGAGAGAGAGAGAGAGAGAGAGAGAGAGAGAGAGAGAGAGAGAGAGAGAGAGAGAGAGAGAGAGAGAGAGAGAGAGAGAGAGAGAGAGAGAGAGAGAGAGAGAGAGAGAGAGAGAGAGAGAGAGAGAGAGAGAGAGAGAAATGAAGTCTCCTATATAGCTGATGACAAACGCACTTGGGGGTCGTATAGTCAAAGCTTGTTTTCAAGTCAAAGAGGAAAAAGAGTGACATCACTTTGATTTTTTTTTACATCTGATAGTTACGATGATACGACATTTTTTGATGAAAATTTTACTTTTTTATTATGTCGACTTTTTTCATTATGCTATAATGTTTGATTAAAAAATAGCTATGTTGAGTTTAATATTTGCTTTTATGCATGGTTGATATGGAAGTTATTATACGTATTGTGTAAAAATTGAAATGCGTAAAATATGTAATAAAATTTTTATGAATTGAATTTTTTATGTTATGTGAATTTTACATTTTATTCTTTACATTTGTATGGCTTGGAGGAGTTTCAAAAATAATTTTATAAGGTGCTTGTATGAAGAACGTAATCTTAAAGGGATGAAAACAAACAGGCTACCATGACGGTGATATATTATACGATTGACCTCAGTTACTACGCGAGTCAAAAGAAATTTCTGTCAGACGGAATCGAATGAAATAAATTTTAAAAATTCGAGAATACTCTAAAACTTAATTGATTATGGTTTTAGCACATTCAAGGGGACAGTTTCCTCACAATAGCTCACTTTCCGGTTTCCGTCCATAAGGCTAATGTTAAACCTCAGTCTTCTTAAAACTGAAAAGACAGATCCATTTCAAAATTTACATGCTTCTTATTGATGGTGAGTTCTAAGTTATCTGCAAATTTTGTAGCATTTAAGGGGGCTCATTCCGAGATCTCAATCAACTGAGGTCAATCCTTAATTTAAAAACACTTGAACTTCAATATTTTCAACTTATATTTGTATTAATGGGCGCGATTCACGAGGAAAGTTATCCAGGTTTCTCACTAACCACGTTTAGTGTCATTGAATTAGACTTGCGCTAACCGCGGTTAGTGAGAAACCTGGATAACTTTCTGGTTATCTCTTTCGTGAATCGCCCCCATTATAACTATAGTGTCATGTTTCCATATTTTGATTTAATATATTTAAGCTAGTTGATGATTCAATTTCCCATTTGGTTTATTGTGACTCGATTATCGACAAACCTTATAATTGTATTATAACGTAGGCTGCTGGGGTTTTAGATGAACGCTCACTGCAGATTCAACATTCAACAGGTCTCACCTCGGAGGTTCCATGTGCAATATTACTCCCAAGATACGTGTATATACAAAGGTATGATAGATTTTTTTTTTACCAAACCAAAATTAGATAAAGTTTGAAATCCAGAGCCTTCCGAAACTTTATCGTTTCGTTGGCTCTTTCGGAACGGGCGTGGCCACGGCCTTGCAATCCATCCTGACATTTGCCTACAACTGAGGGAAACGAGGAAACCTCAGCCAGGATGGACGTTAAAGCTTTTTTTAATGAACCGGAGGTGCAATGGTCCAAAGTCAGGGGAAAAATGGTGAAAAAAAGCAATGATTTACCCTTGGGTGGGAAATGTGTTTTTTTGTTGAAAATCGCATCCAACTTTTAACCCCGCTCGATGTTTTTTATTCTATAACTTGGATTATCGTTAAATTTTCATTCACATCGTTGTTCGTTACTTGTTAATTACAAGATTGACATTAGCCAAAGTTGTCAATTGTTTTAAATATGATTTTCACATTTCTCTGAGTCCAGACTATATTATAGTAATTTTAATTCCGAAAAAAAACAAAAAAAAAATGCATGCTGCATTTATAAAAGAAAAATGAAATTTTCAACTGTAACATTGTTTCAATGAATTTAAAAAATACCGTTTCTTCAAAATAAATATTTTCAAATTTTAATTCCAGAGAAAAGGATAATTTTTTTTTTGTTAGTAACAATATTGATGTGTTATTATTTTGAATATAAAATCAATATAATCCATAAATATTAATGATTTAATATTTATTATAAAATAATTTAATTAATGTTATTACCAGAAAATTATCAAATTTTATAAGAATTGTAAAAACTTATTATAAACAACGTTCTAGAAATCAATAATTTTTTTAACAAAAACAATTATATATAATTAATACTTTCATTAATAGATTTTAATGCAATGAAAGCAAAATACAGAAGTAAACAGTTGGTTAGGCAGTATTGCTTATGTAAAATATTATATGAAAACAATATTATTTTATAGGGAGTTTGATAGATACGAATAGAGGTAGAAAAAGCAAGAAATGAGAAAAGTGACCATCAAAAACTCCCCATATAATGTTGACTATTGTGTTGTAAAATGAAAATTTTGATTAAAATAATACGAATTCATAAATATTGTAATATTTTATATGTTAGGATTAAATGACACCATTAATTGGCGACCATTGCTAATTAATTTTTGATGATAAATCTAAAGTTTTTTTACACTTAAAGAAGACTATTAATATGATGAAAAAAAGGGATCAGGTCAGCTATACTTTTTAATTTCTTTGTGTTTTTTAGATGCTGATTTGACTTAATTTTGACTAATATCACCGCAGTCTCAATGATATATTCTTCCAATTTATATCCAGTATATCTTAGAAAATAGACCATATTTTTTTTCTCTCAAAAATTACATTTTGTTTATTTCAATGAAAGCCATATGATATTGCACTATAACATTTTACCCTTATACAAAAACCTGTAACTAATTACTATGTTAAAGGTATTACTTTACAACATGTATAATGTTACTTACTACTTTGTTACATTTGCCTTTGAAAACAGTATCAAAACTTTTAGCTGGCAAGCTGTATGTACAAGTGTAAAGTGCTTTTCTATTTACAAACTCTTCTATATAAATATCATTTTCACTTAATTAAAACATTTAATATTTAAAACAAGAATAGTGTATTTTCAATTTTCAAGAAGGTTGATTTTTTACTTGTTTATCACTGAAATATGAACCTAATAGGTAATTGAAGTAAGTTAATAACTATTGTGAAATATACAGTTATATTAAAGTTTATTATGTCTTTAAAGATGAAAACTCCCTTTGTTTTAATGTTTTAAGAAATATGATATTTTCTTGGTTAATATATTAACATAAAACATCAGATTATTGTGTACATAATTATTGTGTACTGGTATGAAGACATAATTTTTATATTATATAGTCTATAGTGCTTTAACACATTCAAATTAATTTATTCGTCCAATTAAAATTATTATTACACATATTGGGGGGCATTCATAAAGCATTTTAGCTTGATTTTCATCCTGGTTTAATTCGATTACAAAACATGAGTGCTAAAGCAAGGGCTATAATAAACTTGTTACAAAAAATGTGGGTTAAATCAGTGCTAACGTATCTGTTTAAAATTGCTTTTAGCACCTATTTAGCTCAATTTTTCAGTACCATGTTTAGCTCATGGTTTAACACATGTTTTGCACCGGGATAAAAATCAAGGCTAAATGTGGGGTTAAAGTGTTTTGCCTCCCTGCAATATATAATTTTTTGAACCCTCTAACACCCTTAAAATTGTACTACAAAAAACTGTGACGTCATAGCCATGCAAATATTTAACATGCAAGCATATGAAAAGACGTTGTATGACGTCACATCGTCTTGCAGTATGATTTTAACCCTAGCATTATCAAAGGGAAGGGAGGGGGGAGAGTCGAAACGACCCATAACCGTTTTTAAGCGGAAAAAATGTGAAATTCTGCTCTAAAAATTCTGAAAAAGTTTGTATTCCTTAGTTAGCCACCCAGCAATGTACTTCTGCAAAAAAAGGGAGAAAAAAATAACTTCCCCCCCCCCGGTAAAGCGTGCGACAAAAAATGGCTTGGGTAATGATAGAGTTAAATTTGTTAAAAACTACAATACATATATAAAGATCTTTTATCCAAATTTCGAAAATGTGATGAACATTGCCCATCCCACAATGTGTACTTGGTATACTCCACATACTATTGATCTGAACATGATGCGAGTGCATTCAGGCGATAATGTCAGAGAGTTCAAAACAAAGAGTTAATCTGCGTCGTGTTGGTAATCCTGGTTATCTCGACTTTGTCACGTGTTCGCAAACATTACCTGCTGTTGTGTACTTAGAGTTCCTGGTACATGTAAATTATCAGGTGGTACTGAGGGATTTCAATTAATATTTCAACTGAACCTTGTTGTAAGGTACTGCTCACAAGTGACTCAATTTATCGACTCTTCGTGGACCAGAAATAGTTTAAAATTTTCTGGACGTCTTCTAAACCAAGGCCTATATTTTTTTTTAAATAGTTTTATTAGTAAAAAAAATAATACAGTCCTACCAAGGCCGGAAGCCTTATGGTTAGGTGATGGTGTACAAATTATCTTACATTATAGTGAGCTTTGCAGAAAATTAAATACAAGCAGGAAAAATACAATATAGCAATCCATTTCAACATTCACCTAGTTGTGACCGAGAAAGCCATGGAAACTTCAGTCAGGATGGTCGACAATTGATAGTGGATACCATCAATCACCTCCCGGATGCATGAATGGGTGTACTTTAGCACCAGCGTTTTGAAAAGTTTGATTTTGCCTGGAATCGAACTCACGGCCCTTTGATTATGAGTTCAATTATAAGATTAATCAAGTAATCAGTTGATAATACTATTGATTTACTCAATACTTTTATAGTATTTACTACTAATAATACTCGTATACAGTATACATATAGTACAGTGTATTATAGTTCATCAGAATTAGTAATTATAGCAATCGCACGATGGTATTTTTTGATTCGCTTTTTAAATTTTTTATTTCACTGACAATATTATGTAGAAAATAAGAGCAAATATATTAATCCATTTTTCAATAATAAACATTTTATAGTTCACGAATACCAACATAAGATAAAATTTCTTTTTTAATAAGAACATGTGCGTTATTATGAGAAAGCAGCTTATTGTTCCACGGCTTATTTTGAGCTACGTGCTTGACCGAAAGTGTGTTCTGAACGTGATTTATCTCCCCTTGGAGCGAGGGAGCTTTTAATTAATGGAAGGTGGATTTGATGAGAAGATTCGTGGAAATATTAAGCTGAAAATACAAGCTCTGAAAACTCGCTTTTTTTTTTTTACCTTGACAGAATCAGTTCTTGCTGACATATTATACATTAAATTTAGCATATACCTTGGGCACAATTTTGAGGCAAATGACGTGTGTAAGTTTTTCTATCTAAAAAAATATAATTGAGGCCTCATAAGCAGCTCTTAACTTCGTTTCCACCCACAAATGGGGAGAAATATTATTTTTTTTTTATATAATTGAAACCAACCCCCATTGTTTCACCCTGCTAGATTTCTACCAAATTTCAACTTTCTAGTTCAAAGACAACCTACCCAAAAATTAGTATGGGACATAATTTCTGGTCCAGTCTGTACAATTTATTTTAACTTCTTCGTTATTATCTCCCAATGAGTAAGTACAGTCGACGCCTCAGAAAATTTCACACTTACAGTCTTATTAATCACCATGCCATGGTGAGAAACAAAGCTGCAACTTTAAAATTTCACCATGTCCTGTGTTATTCTTGCGAGCCATGGTGATTAACAAAGCTGCAAAAGGGAAATTTTCCGAGGCGACAACTGTACATTAACTATACAATACAAGGGGTGCATAAAAAGCAGCAAAAGGGGTTGCTTTTTTCCCTCTCTTTCCATCAGAAGCAGCGCCCACCGCACGAAGTAATTAAAAAGAGATGACTACAAAATCCTTCAACGAGGAAAATAAATCTAAAAATATCTGACGAAACAAACTCATTTCAAATGTTTCAAACTGTGATATTTTTTTAAAATAAAATAGAGTATTGTCCTCAATTTTTTTTATTGCAGAAATGGATAGAGGGTGCAAAGCTATGCTACCCTGATTTTTTTCAGATTTTTTAGAGTCCGGGAACTATTTTTAAAAAATTATTGAAAGTCCTTTTCGTGACGTCACGAGACGCCGCTCCTTAAGAAAAAGATAGGACTTGCCGCCGCGTGACGTCACAAAAAAGACTTTCAATAATTTTTTAAAAATAGTTCCAGGTCTCAAAAAAATTTGAAAAAAATCAGGGTAGCATAACTTTGCACCCTCTATCCATTTCTGCAATAAAAAAAATTGAGGACGATACTCCATTAGTACGGTTGTATCCCATTTCATATCTCGTTCACTGTAGGTCCCTACCATGCAGTATGATGGACCCTACGTTTTTAGTCATTATAGGGCACGAAAAGGGTAGAGAACATGTGTAGTGGGTGAAATATTTTGTATTTGGATGCAATCCTTGTCTTTCTTGCTCTTATAATAGTTTGCGGTTTGTGTGATGTAGAATGGAAATCTGCTATTTTGTAAGGAAAATATTATTAAAGATAGTTCCCAATGGATATTTTACATAATTATATAAATGACATTTTTGGTATGCTAAGATTTTTTTATCGTATAATATAAATGAATAATACAAATACAAAACAATTTTAATTCTGTACTTCAAAATCAACCTATCTATATTAAAATTGGCAACATATATATGTAGTAACTTAATGGATTATTTGGACACATAGAACCTTGATTTATATATTTAAATTTAAGGATTTTGTTTTATTTTTAACCATGCATCTAACAACTTTAAAATTGTGCTGCAAACAAATAAATTTTATTTATAATGTTAGAAATTTTACAGACAGATATTTCAATTTCTATTATTTTTAGGTTCAATATTTGACTGCATTATGGCCCTACGACTCTTATCTTTTCTTAATTAGTTATTTATTAATTTCTTCAGATTTATAAATGCATAATATATAAATATAATATATAACCAACGCTCAAATTCATTAAAACAATATTTTTGATTATAAATGAATACAAAATATACTGAAATTAGGCATTTCATACACATGATTTTTTTCCCTTCCACATTTTTTAATTATAAATATAATAAATAAAAAAACATGATTTTTTTGTTGTACTACCTTAAATTTATTACTATCATGATATATTAAAGAGATTTGATTAAAGGACTTCAAAAATGGCTTCTGTATTGAGTAGCACAAGGAAATTGTAATAACTCTGATATATCTTTGCTGTGATAGAAAATCATTACTCAGACCTAGCGTGTCATGGAAAATGTGTAATAAATTTTTAGAACGATGTGTGATCTATATCTCTGCTAGTCGGGAGTTTGGATCTCACAAAAAAACTATTATATTTTAGAACCTCAGTTGATTGAAATCTAGAAATCGACCACCTTGAATTCAATAAGACTTGTAGCTTTGAAATCGCCATCAATACGTGGAAAATTTTGAAGTGGATCTGCCTTATCAGTTTTGCTAGAATTTGAGGTAGAAGTTTAACATGGGGCCTTATGGACGGAAACCGGAAATCGAGCTGTTATGATAAAACTGGCCCCTTGAATTTACTTAAACCATAAGCAATTAAGATTTAAAATATTCATTAATATGCAATAATAAAAAAATTAATTTTAGTTTTAAAAAAAAAAGATCTTATAATTATGACACAAATAATTGAATCCTTTATTATTATTATTTCATAGTACATTAAAACTAGAATTTCATACCAAGAAAATAAAAGAAACAGGTAAATTAAATGTAAAAAGGTAATCTAACTTTAATTGGAATTCATTTTTACATTTGCATAGTTATATTTTTTAAATGAAGCAATTATTTTAATAAAAGCTCTTTTTTATTTTATTAAACAAAGAAGAAAAAAAGGGGAATTATAAATTAGTGATGTAAAAAGGTGAATTTTTACCAATTAGATTGCAAGACTATTGTTTTTATAATTTGATTGCATATATAAAATATTGAATTAAATGGGAAATTTTGCATAATCGACCTCTGAGGTAAAAAATAAAATGATTTACAGAGCTTTATACACTTCTTTTTCCAGAATATTTCTGTATATAAAAGCTGTATAATTATATTATTATTGTGTATAATATTATTATAATATATTAAAGGTATTTGAAAGAGAATTTTGAAGCTGAAGTGTTTTCGTTAACTTTTTGAAGCATTTAATTTAATTGATGGAATTTTATGCTATAATATAATATACAGCATTTCTATTTTAAGACAAAAATGTTTCTAAAAAAAAAAAAGACAATATGGTTGCAATTCACGAAACAGTTAGCCCTGGTTTCTAACCACGTTTATTTCTACATGTTTTACATGTTAAACCACCCTAGTTAAACATGGTTTAAAAGCTAAACGTGGTTAGAAACCTGGCTTAATGCTTCGTGAATCGCACCCATTAATATATTTTCTGGCAACTTATTACTGAAGTACATTTAAAAAAAATAAATTTCTTAATTATTAAGAACATTCTTCAATATTTACTTAAATGGCTTCATTTTCTAAAAAGACATTAATAATTTAAATATATAATTACTAGCTTCATTTATATAATCAGAGAATTGATGTGAGCTGTTTTAAATTTTTAAACGATCGATGTAATCAAATTTTTATAGGAAATTAATCGTTTAACAACACATCCTGGAAAAAAAATGGCTTCACCCAAACAAACTATATTGTTGTTTTTGTTCCATGTATTCGCAATGAGTCCAATTTTTAGGTAGTATTGATTTTTTTTTTTATATCCTATAATTACATGAAATTACGCCTACTCTCATACAGATATAATCTTCCAAGAAATAGCTATTCTCGCTCATTTCTGCCTTCATATATGCAGGATAAAGCAACAATATGAGCCATAAAATGAAATAAAGCAAAGACTGATTGTGAGAGGGAATTATTTTATTAACAAGTGGAAAAAAAGTGTGAAATACTGCTCTGAATATTCTGAAAAACGTTGTAGTCCTTACTTCTTGTTAGTTAGCCATGGCACCCAGCAATGTATAGTAGGATAAAAATTAACTTTTTCTTTAATATGTGATTTAAATAGCTGGTTGAACCCCCCCCCCCCCTTCCTCCCTGGTAAAGAGTGGGACAAAAAAATTCTTGATTATGTTTCCCTAGTTGAAAAATTTCATCTTCAACTCATTCTTTACATGTCTAAACCTAATCTTTTTACTTCAAAAACACATCTTATTTCCTCATCGTTCAAAGTGAGGATGAAATAAAGACAACATTTCTAACATTTTCTGCAATATTAGGGAAAAAGGACTTAATATCGTCTTTTCCCTCTAAAATGGTGCAAAATAAGAGGGAATTTGACGAGAGGGGAGCTTTATAGCGAATATTTTTTTTTTCTTCTTGCGGCTAGGGTTAAGGAGATAGTAAAATACACGTTTTTCCCACAAACCATGTAGTATAACTATTCATTGTAAATAGTTTGTTTATTGACTTTTTGTGTTGTTTACACGCTTAATTATAATAATTATTTACACGCATGTTATCTTATTGTTATGTTTTCCTCGATATTATTATTTTAATCGTTAAAAGGGATACTATTCGCAACCTCGTTGTGATTTGTTCTTTAAAGGACTGTTATAGTGTCACCTGCCAACTGTTATGTATGTAACATGTGGGAAATATAATAAAATAAAAATAAAATAAATGTAGTTAATGCAGTTGTTATTATAGTCATGGTTAATCAAGGTTAGTCATGCATAAACACATTCATTGTAATCAATTTTCTCAGTAACCGGAGTAGAATTAATCCATATTTATATTATATATGCTGCTGAATGTTGATTATTTCCAGGTCATGTATTTCATAAATTCTGTATAGTATATTGTTATGTTATTAAGATTTTTTTTTATTTATTTTACATTTCAACGTTAAAATATGTACTTACATTAAGATTGTAAAAGTATTTGATGAAAGTTGTAGAAGAACATAAAAATGAGAAATTTTGCATATTTTTTTAATTGCATTTTATGTATATTTTTTAATATTTTAAATAAAAACATGGTCATTTAAAACTATATCGCTTCTGAAAAGTTTGGTGGAGTCTGCGACCGAACTCACGACCATTTGATAACGAATCACATGGACATACCACCGCTTCAAATGCGCAAAGATTTGTTACTTGGAAAAGCAAAATCATTAATTTTTTTTAAAGTATTTATATATTTTACATAACTCCCTTTCTTCTATTTAAATCTGATTTTAATTCATAATCCCATTTATTATCTCTGTATAATTATAATATTTTACACATGTTCATATTTAGATGATATACTATGATGCATGAATTGAAGAAATATTTTTATTTATAAATTTATACTTAATTAAAAATAAAATAAACAATGAAATAAATATAATAATAAAATTATAATAAAGAAATAACTGTTGATATTAATCAATTGTTGTAATTTGTTATTTTAATAACAAATTTTTATTTAACAAATTAAATTAATTTTTAAAACTAAAAAAAATGTTTATTAACAAAAATGTTAATTTTTATTAATACATAGTATAAATTTACACATTTTTTTTTTAAATTAGAAAACAAAATAGCGATATAAATATGAAGAATATGAAAATAAAAACAATATAATTTCGATTTTTTTTTTTTTTTTTTTAGTCTCAACTGAACTCAATTAAGTGACTGGCCACAATTAAGTGACTGAATTTAACCTCCCGGCTCTTCGTAGACCCTACTTTTGTGGGTCCCTTCCAAACCGGGACGGCCATGGCCTAAGCAATCCATCCCAGCATTCGCCTGGTTGTAACTGAGGAAACCATGGAAACCTCAGTCAGGATGGTCGGCAATTGATGGAGGATGCCATCAATCACCTCCCGGATGCACGAGTGGGTGTTCTTTAGCAACCGCCACTTGTGAAAAGTTTGGCGGTGCATGGCTGGGATCGAACTCACGACCATCCGATTTAATTAAATTATCAATGAATTACATCAATATATAAATGAAATTTCCAATATATAACTGCTTAATTTAGATTGCTTGAATAATTCTAACCATAAATTGAGTGATGTACTTCAAGCATAATGATATTGGATACTTACAATGCTTCGATATTCACTAATCTTTTAAGCTCTAATGCGCAAACTAAAATATATTGCTACAATTGTTTCAAATTCTACTGGAGCACATAAGCAGGTAACGTATATATGTCTTAATATGATTATATAACATTATAGAAGTTTAGCCAAGTTAATGCAATAATAATGTTAATATAATCTTCACCATTATACAAGTACACAACTATAACTTGATACTATATTTAGTCACCTGTTTCACTACTTTAGTCAAATTAATTTAATATCAGAAACCGGAAGTAAGATTCTGTTTAAATTTAAATTTTGAAAATTTTAAGACTGGTTTTTTAATAAGAGTACTAAATTATTTATAAAATTTCAAAACTTATCAACAAAAAAGTGCTTATATTTCCATATTCTTCCGGTATGAATATAAAATAAAACGTACTGTATTTTATATATAATAATTTTATGATTGTATAAATTTGTAGGTAGCAACTACCATGAACAAGTTTTGTAAGGTACTTGGAAGCAACAGCTGTCTTCATTGAAATAACACACAAACATAGTTAAATTAAAATGACATTTCAATCCGGAAGTAGATTGTTTTTGTACTTCCTATTCGTATTTCAGTGCTGTGATTTCACACATAGGTCGCTACTTCTATTACAAAACGTTATTTAAAGTTTCAAAACTGAACTACAAACAGAAGAGCTGTAAACTTCACATTTCCATAGGGAATTTTAAATTGTTTTAAGTGTAATATAAAGAAAGATGGTCTATATTTAGATCTTGAGGTTGATAAAATTATGCTGAAAACCCTTAGTCTCTACAAAGTTAATCTGGTTTACAAAGAACGTGCGCGCGCATCATCTTAGAATCTCATTAACTTGACATCTTTTAGTGTAAAAGAAAACAAGTTTTTTTTTTTTTTTATTTCAGTACTAAAAACGAGTTACTAAAAAAAAAATCTGAGTATTCATTTGACTGGTCACTAATGTATACTATTTTTATCACTCTACTGTAAGTGCATTTTTCTCTAATGAAGTCGCTGTAATTAATGCTTTTGTTTTTATAATGTTAATTCTTAAGCAATTTGGTTTTTCAATTTTAGCTAGTCAAAATTTAGTCAAATCAGCATCTAAAAAAAAACATCCATTATGAATTATTTTATATTTGATAAGATTATTATTGTATTAGTGTTATATGTAAAAATATTTTAGGTTCATCATCGGGAAAATATTGAGCAATGGCCGCAAAAAATGTCATAAATTTTTAAAACAAAGCAGGTTAATTATATATGTCGTACTTTATAAAATTGAACTCGCCCCTGTGGCATATGTGACTTTATTTGCTTTAATGCTGAACAAAATGCATAACCTCAAGGGGCGACAATTATTTTATTTAATTACTTTATGGTATTGAGGGTATTTGATATTTTCCATATATTAATATTATTATTTATTCTGAAAAATATAATTTGTATTATGCAAATAAAACCCTCTAAAAACTGGACAATATTTGTTTTTAAACATACTTTTTTAAATATAATGATTCCCCTAGAGGATTTTTTATACAAAGATACAAAAAAATTAGCGTTTAAAAGAAGTCTTAATTTTTTTGCAAAATTCTTTTTAAAAAAATCTTACCTATAAGCACTCCATTAAATATTTAAATTCAATTATCATATTCCTGTTATTTTGCTTGCATACATAAAAAAAAGTATGTTGTACAAATTTATAATTATATTACATAAGAAAATGTGTTTTCTTTCTTTTTAAAAGTTTATAATTTTTATTCATATTTTATGTACTGTTAGGAAAATGTATTATGTTTTCTTTTTAAATAGTTTTCACAAGACTTATACAAATAGGGAGTTTAGTATTATTTCAAATTTCATGTAGCACCATATATATTGTATTTGGTGTGTAAATACATTAAAAACTTCAATAAAAATACATATAATATTCTGGTTTTCATAATGTTACACCTTTTCTCTATTTTAAAACGATATGAAATATTATAATCTTATCATACATAGTATAGGGCAGCGCCACAAGATTGTTGGGTTGCCTACTTACAGGATAACGCTCAGCTGTTTACCTCCCCTCCCTTCCCCTACTGTTGTCGTACCGTGCGCTTAAAACCATTAGAAAAAAAAAAATAAAAAAGTTGGAAAATTTGACTTTGTTGCCAGGTATATTTGTAATATAAAACGAAAATGCAGTTTGTGTATTCTTTATTAACTAGCAGATGATATGTAAACGATATAAATAGTACCGTTAGCAAATAACAGATATGGTGAAAGAACTTTGGATGTTGTCTTGCCTAAAATTTGGAACGAAATTCCATTTTTTATTAAACAATCAAAAGGTAAAATTGAACTCAAAACTAAAATAAAAAAAATGGTTTATATCTTAATATTTTTTTTTTGTTTGGATATTTTTTAATTAAAAGAACTATATGTGCATGTTTTTTGCTGATTGTTAATTTTTTTTATTGTATTTTTTCTGTATTTATTTTTTTGCAAAGCTCACTATAATGTAAGATAATTTGTACACC